>JAECXV010000198.1:5000000-7500000 GCA_018153235.1 Drosophila malerkotliana malerkotliana
TTAGTTTGTGTGAATCATTGGACTCTGAGTTCATTTGTACCTACAATATCCAACCCGGCGTATGAGCAATATTACGTATACGTATTACGTATACCAAAACACGCGTCCGCCATAAACTCACATGGTGTATACGTAATATCATTGGAAAACGCACACAGAAACGCATTTTCAATAGTATGCAAATAAGATATATACAATAAATTTGTTAACAATTACTAAGGAGAAAAATTTCTATAAATTTCCAGACACATTTTGTAGTTGTTGCTGTTTGAAATCTTCCATTGAATTTCAATTGGCCAATTGGCCATGCAACAAGACCACGAGCCACAATAAATTCCCATTTTAATGAACTTCGGTGCATAAATATTAAAATAAATTTCGGCATTGGCCGAAACCAAACTAACAGCCAAACTAATGCTGCATAAACAAACCGTTAACAATAATTATAATTGCCCATTTTGTCGATCACAATTTGTGGCCGGATCGGGCAGGAAGAGCTCTGGATATCTGGTCGAGACCAAAGAAATTAATGGGCTGACAAAACACAAACAGAGGTGCAACAATTGGCGCCGAATTGAAATATCAGGAAATACCCAGAAATTTTTGGAAACTCTTCTATTAATTTAATACCATTTTTAAAGAGTTTAAAAAAGGTTAAAAGCAATTAGGATCCTTTTTAAGTATCTCCTGTTGCCGTGACAGGTAAATTTTTATTAATTTTATGCTCATCGTCGCCGTGGTGGGTGCAAAAACGTAATTTGTTTTAATTTGTTTAATCGCTTAATCCGCAACGGACAGGCAGGCGGCTGGCGGCCAAGTTGAAAACCAGTTTAGGAAATTATGCAGTTTGGGATGCGAGATACCCACAGATACCCGGTGGTCCTTTGGCCGGGTTTCTCTTTGTTTTTGATCGAACCGCACTCGGCACCAGTCCAACACTAAGGCCAATTTATGATGAGCCCAAAACCGAAACTCTTGGGATGTGGCTTAATTAAGCTTTGGCACTTACGATTTTTTTTCTGTGTGTTCTGTAGGATAGTGGGCTAATTTATGTCGGCCAGTAAAAATCATGTCGAAATCCATTTTCATAGAGTTTGAACTTGGAATTGTTTTTGGGGGGCCAGAGGGCGGCGTTGAGGTAAATACAGAATACGGAATGTGAGTGAGCAGCTGACAAAATGGGCATAAATCTCTTTTAGTGCTCGGCCGCTTCTGATGCTGACTGTCCATTTCAACACGCCTGTCAACACACACACAAACAAAGCACACTCACAGATACTCGAACCGGCCAAAGATACTCAGATACTCTCAGATACTTCTTCGGGGGCTGGATAGTAAATCAACTGAATCGCTCGTAAAAAAAACCAAGCAGTTGACTGGAAATATATTATTTTTTTTTGGTTTTTTTTTTTAAGTGTGTGTATTTTTTTAATTGTTTAAGCAACAATGGGTGGTAAAAATGGTAAATAAATAATAATAAAAGCTGGAAATAATTTATAAACTAAATCTTTGTGGCTTTTGCTTACGACGCTCTGGTGGAAGAATCATTTCCTGTGGCCGACCACTCAGCACTTTCTACGTTAATTACGACTAAAACAAAAAAAAAAAACTAAAGCTAAAAAAAATCCAATTAAATTAATAAAATTTTATGACCACCGTGTGTCGGCGCGCACAATAAAAACAATTGAATTATGAAGAGAACATTGCGTAAAAATGAATTCGAGGCAGAGTATTAACATTTTTCACTGTTTGTGATTGTTGTTGCTGCCGCTGCTCATGTTGTGGGGCTACTTTGTTGTTTCGATTTTATGCGTTTTTAATTACAAGCCCAAAAACTGAGGCCCAGATACAATATCCCACAACCAGAAAACAAAACACAGAAACCACTACAGATCTGGGAGATCGAGAAGAAAACAAAGGGAGAGTTTCGGCGCTAAATAAAGAGTTCGAATGTCTTTGAATAATTAAAGTATCAAGTCTAAAAAATGAATACGTAATTAGCAATTCTGTTTCACAATTCCCCCTTTATTGATTACCATATGTTTCGATTTCTTTTTTTCAAAAATCTAATTCAAACTTCTATGGATTTTAATTATGGGTTTTCAATTTCGATTTAACTCGAATTTTATTTACGCCCTTGTTTATTATTCTTTTTTTCGAACTCAGAGTAGCCTAGCCACTGTGTGGTGCATCAAAGAGTGCTCTAATTCCCCCAATGCTCAATGCCCGATGCCCAATGCCATTTTCCAATTACGTTAATAGCTCATAACACGACGTTTTTGTTTGTTGTTCTTCGCTTCAGACTCTTTAAAGCCAAAAGCCTCTTGCCTTTTCAGTTTGAAGAGCATCAGAGAAGAGCTTTTGTGGCACAATACGGGAATTGTTTCCCCGAATCGGTCATTCGGTCGAACAATACCAAACAATCGATGAATGTAGCGCCCTCCTCCCTCACAAACCCACACCCCAAAATCGACCTACAGAAGAATATACAAATTTAATGTTTGTATGTAGATCCCTCTCTGTTCTATATAGTGGCATATTTTTCAGCTGACTTTGGGCTTTTCTTCACAAGAATAACGATCGGAGGGCACTTAAAAGAATTGTTACTGCTGCTGAGGCAGCTTCTGTTTTTTTAGGTTTTCTGGGGGGCCATAAAGTTTTTATGATCATCCATTGATAGTGCGAGATACATATTTCTACGGGGGCCAAGCGCCCTCTCGTTCTCCATCTACTAGCCATCCACTAGCCACCCACTCTTCCATTTTCCAGGTAAATCAGGTGAAAATCAGAGATTTGACAGTTGATCGAAGTCGAATGCAGTTTTGCTGTGAGTAAGGCCTTTGTCTCAGAAACTCTGCCTTTACGTTCAGACTTTGTTTATACGATTTCGAAAGTGTTTGGCACCCATTCATCATGGCCCTGGTAGTACGTCGGACTCTTGTTCCGTTTTTTATTGTTTTTTAAGCAACTGAGACATATAGGAGCTTTTCGTCAGTGTCTATGTTCATCTAGTAGACATATTCAACCCACAAGTGCACTGCGAAAATACTATTTAGTTCCACGCTAATATAAATCTCTTATTAAAAAAAACTCTACTTAATTTTCCTTAGTGTGTTTTTTGCCTTTTGTTTATTTGTTGAATCAGACCCGTCAAAAGCTGAAAAAAATACATACATCTCCAACTGCACGTCAAAGTTGGTAAAATGTGTTAACACAGTCTGATAAGTCCGGGCCACTAAATGCTCCAGGTCTGAGACTTTAGCGCAAACATTTTGACAACTTGTGAACTTTAGACTGACAACTCGCCCCACTGCCCCACTCGCAAGAGGGGCCAGTGGTATCATAAACCATAAACCACAAAATCTTCCTATACCCCTCCCTCAACAATTAAGGAACAATCACAAAATGCTGCCGAAATCTTCGAGATGCTGGAAAAAAAATACAACTTTGAGGTATATAAACAAACAAAAAAGAGCGCCAAACAGCTGAAGCATCATCTTGGGAAGAATATACCACAATAATAAGCCAACGATTAGCCCATATTTGAGTAAAGATTTTTAACGATTTGAGTTATAGAGCTGTCCTATAAAATCCTATCCTATAGAAGATCTACTAAAAAGTTAAGGGCTTTCATAGAATGTGAGAAGCTAAGAAAGGTTGGAGTTTAATAATTAAAAAAGACGTGGCCTGATGCGATTAGTAATTGTTTACAAAAATCTAAACATTGTTTAAAATTTAGTCAAACAGGAACCATCTACCTGACAACAAGGTAAATATAATAAATATTAAAAATCCAAAAAGAGGATGTGGGCTACGTGAATATAAACAAGTAAGCAAAATATAAATAAATCCAAATATATGAATAATAACTTAAATAAACGGAAGTAAACTAACAAACTTTAACCAAATTATTAAATTATAATATTAATTTTAAAATTATAAAAACTACCAGAGTCTAACCAACTCCCAAGATCAAATATAGGACAGTGGGGTCTTTTCGAATAAAGTTATCTCTTAGAAACCAGCAGCAGCACGAGATTAGCACGACATATTGCCAAGATATTTTGATCACTCTTGACTTGGCTCTAAGCTTTTGGTAGCAGCTACCGCTACTCTCTTGGCCATATTAAATCAGCTTTTATGGTATTTGAAAATGATTAGCCGCCCAGATACGAACAAGTGTCTGGAGATGTACACGAAGTGTATGCAAACCCTGGCACTTGGACAGTGGAGCACAAAGTATTAAAATTAACTTTTTTAATTGATATTCTTATTTTTTAACCATTTCTAGTTGTTCTTCAATTTTTTTTACCTGAGGCCCTGGCCTAGCTCAACAAAAGGAAAGCCATAACCCAACGACAGAGTCGCTAACCTTTATGATATTTTTTCTTTAGTTTTTTGTTATCATCCAAGATGTACACGAAAAAAGATGACAAGTTTGTCGCATGTAAACAATTTGTGGCAGTGTGCGGGTGGAGGAAGATACTAGAGGGAGTTTGGGGGGCGTGGTGCGGATCGGATCAGAGAGTAATGTCACTAGAACGGAAATCAAGAGAAGCAGGTAACCGTAACAGCTTGAAAGAGCCCATACTGAGGGTCAAAAGTCTGTGACTGAAGCTTGTAGAAGAAATTTAAAATTAAAAAAAAAAATGTATTATTAGGATATTATTAAAAAAAATTATTTTAAGAATTAAAGAAGAAATTAAACTTCAAGATTTATGGTGTTTCCATATAATTGGTTTCGCTTTAAATAATTGCAAAAAGTATAGCATACTTATTGGGTTTTGTAATCCTTTTTGGTTAAAACTTGAAAGCTTCCTGCATTTAAGTTCTTAGTTGTTTTAAAATAAATTTAGATAGAAACCAACACTTTGCTATCAAAACAAGTATTAGAAAAGACTCATTTTAGTTATTATATTTAGAATATATTAAAGTCCCTATTCTAGTTTATTTCCAAAATAATAGCGCTCACTGTGCCGTCGAAATCTGTGGCATATCCAACACACAATCTACAGATACATTAGAAAATATCTCAAAAATCAACACAAAAACTACAGAGTCGACATCGACGCCGGCAGCGACGCGTCGCCAGTTGGGGCGGCAGCGACAGCGACGGCGACTGAGACTGAGACAGCGAGGCAGCAGCAGCGGCGTTAGAAGAAGATCTCTGATTCAGAACCGAACTGAAACACACATTATTTTGAGTGGCCGAGAAACGCGCATGAGTGAAATAAATTTTCACGCTTTCAAACAGAGCGTCAGAGTCAAAGCAGAGCAAAAGCAGCAGAAAAGCAGAGCAAAAGCAAAAGCGGCATCTGAGGAAGAGACTTTTCGACGGCGACGTATCACAAAATCAGAAACGATCCGACAACCGACCGACAACCCACAACAACCGACAACACCGACGTCCATTCATAGTGTGTGTTATTGTTGTTGTTATTGTACAGTATATAGTTTGTTGTTGTTGTTGTTGTGTGGTGGGGCCGGGTCGTCGAGAGATTCCCCATGCGATCCCCCACAAAAACGATCCGCAAATCAGTCGAAAGTCAGAGCCCGAGCTGTTCGAAAATCGAACAGAAAATCGGTGGTGGTAGTGCCTGTAGTGCCGATTGTCGAGAGTTTTTCGCGAGAGTGGAAAAGGTGGAAAATCCCACAATATTATCGGATCTCAGATCATTCAGATCGAAACGAACGGTCAAAGTGAGTGCTTCGATACCTATCTCCTCATCGATCCAATATCTGTATCTCAACATGGGAAAAACGGGCCCAAAGGATGCGCCCCAACAGCCTTCTACTCCGCTGCCGAGAACAAAATTAACAAAAATTTAAAAAACAAAACAAAAAATACGATATATCAAAAAAGGAGTAGAAGATAAAAATATATATATATTCGGGCAAAAGGCCAGAAAAAAAGGGCAAAAAAGTGCAGACAAAAGGTTCAGAGAGTCGCGCGACTTCTTCGGTTTTCTGATTCTGATTCTGATTAAAGCGCGCGTTTAATTTCATTTTTTACGCTACTCCCTGGTTATCCCTGTATCGCCCTGTATCCCCGAATATACCCATAACCCTCCAAGTATATTTCGAACTCCACCCTTGGCCAGACTTTTGATTCGCTGTTCGCTTGGCTTTTATATTTTTTGTGGCCCAAACGTCGACCTGGACTCGGACTTGGACTTGGACTTGGGCCTTTGGAACTTTTTGTTTGTTTCGCTCGCCGCCTGTTCCTGTGCCCTGTGTGCCCAGTGCCTGTGTCTGTTGTGTGTTTCTTCTTGTGGCTCGAATCTCAAAACTTGGCCGACTGGCTGCTGGCCATAATATTCCTTTTTAAACGCTGCTCAGTACGCCGGCAGCTTTCTCCGTGTGCGTACGAATCTTACGCAGAGACTCCACACCACAAAACATCACACACCAAAAAAAACCGAAAAAAGTGAAAGAAAAACTTTAAACAAAAAAAGGAGATCGATCGGTGATCATGTCGCCCGGGATTCCGCCACCAACCGCCAACTTCCCCCAAAATGAGAAAAATATATAAAACAAAAAAATCCACTCAGCTCGAGCCGCTTGATTAATTCGCACACGTCAACGGTATTCAAATAAGCATCTCGTGTACTCATCGTGGCCGCAATAAAAAACGCTTTAACTTTAACTACCTGCCAAAAAAACAACAACAACAAAAAATAAGAGCAAGCATCAACAACAAACAATAAAATAAAATAAAAAACCCCTATATTATAACACTCAGTTTGGTTTAAAAAATAAAAACACAAAAATTCCAGCAGCTCAGCGGGCCAGAATTTGGTTTGTTGCCGCTGCACTTGGCGGCTTCAATCGATATGCGTTTACTTATGGTAATTGCAATTTTAATATTCGCAATGCCAATGACAGGATTCGGATGGTAAGTGGATATTAGCTAATATATATTTATTATATTATTAGCTTTAATCTTCTTAAAATGATTTAAACTCTATTTTTAATCTACCTAGTTTAATCTTAGCCAACTTGGCTAACAAAGTCTCTTCGTTTTGGCAGTTTGTTCTGCACTCGTTGGGATTGCAATTTATGTTCTTATTTCAATGCCAAAAAACCCATTACCACCCGCTCGGAGGCCTCTGCCGTGCTTAGCATCTGTGTTCTTGTCAAATCGCATCAATTTACGAGATAGAGATTGGCATAACAGCTTCCGGTACAGTGGACCGGTGGCACATTCAAAAATAAAAAAGTGCAAGCTCCCCCCAAAAATAAACGCATACGATGTCGCGGGTAGTGAGTCAAAGCCAAACACAACGATCTAAATGGTCAAAATGCAAATGTAAAACCAAATCTGAGCCAATCGAGCGTGACCAGCACCGGGGGGACCTTCAAAATGTGACGTTTGATTTAGATTTAATTACATGGCAACTTTTCGACTCTCATGCACTATTTTTTTTTGTTGTCGGCGGGCTTGGGGGGCTTGCCAAAAAAATTGTGGCCAAAATAAATAGCCAAGAAGGAGCCAAAAACCAAATGACACTTGGAGCAATTTATGCGCGAAATTACAGGCGAAAAGGCGTCCCCCGAGATGATAAAATAAATAAACAAACCGAGGAGGACAAACAACATCAAATAGAATGAAAAGTTCGGCTGGGGGAGACGGAGACATTTTCTTACACATAAGTTATGCAGTTTGCCAAAATATTTGCCAGCAAAGTGGCATCAATGAATTCGCCCCAAAGAGGATGCGCTTCTCTCTTATTTATTTGCCAAAAGGTAGAAATATTGCGGCTGTCAACGGCAACGAAAGCTGAAATTTTACAGGGTGATGGTGGTGCCACCCTATCGAGGTGGCGGGATGGTGCAGGTGTGGTGGGCGTCGCGTGGCGTAGACTGCATGACGATTTTGTGGGTGCAATTTTTATTTTATTTTCCGATTTTATTTTTGCATCAATTTAATTTGAGTTCTGTGCAACTGGGCGCGTCAGCAAAAACCGAAGGTGGACACCTGCAAAATGAAAGGGGCAGCTCTTTCCATGACGACGTCGCGACGTTGCATTGCCAATTCAATTGCCACTTTTTCACAATAAATTAATTAAATAATTAAAGCTCAAGTTCAGAGCTCTTTTGATGTCGAACGTCGAATGTTGAACGAGCTGCGGATATATACTAGATGGGATAGTATCTGTTGAATGTGCGTGCACGGCTAGAAAAAAAGATGTGCCACTTTCTACGCTTCATCTGTGTCACTCAAGGGCGGCTGGGCTGGGATACAAAGAAATGTGCAACAAATAATGTCTAAATAAAAGACTAAATTGATGACAGCCAGCAGGCCATGAAGGATGACAGACGAACGAGGTAATCAAAAGGTGTTAGGGTACCTTTAACAAGACACTTTTGAGAGTTCTTCGAAAGTATTTAAAGAAATACAGGCTTCCCCTTAACAAAGCCAAAGAAATATTGTTTAAATAGAACCCTATAAGTTTACAATAAATCCATTTTATTAGTTATCGTCAGCGGATCTGCTCAATTTGCAGTTTACAATGGGTTCGGAATTCGTTCGGATATATATGTATTATATATATCCAAAATCAGCCCCATACAATCGATATTTCTTTGTGTGCGAAAATTCTCCGGCAAAGTGCACTAAATCAAACGGTCGTTGTGTGAGCGATTAAGATCATAATCAATGGGCGATGGGCCTCCGGCCAGGCCAGTCCCGGACAGAGATGAGTAGAATTGTACTCGAATTGTGGGTAGATGTTCCGTTAAATGAATGAAAATTCCAAAAGGGGTAGGGAGGGTGTAGAGCCAATTACAGAGAAACTTACAACAAATTGCCGTCGATCGGGGCTGAAATTTAGCGCTGATGTGTCTGGAATTTAATTAAAAACATTCGATGAAGATCTCGCAATTTATGAGAAGATCAGCAGCCAGTAGCTTGGTTTTTTCCCTCGATTCGTCATTAACCCTACGAAATGAGCTCATTTCCGTTGGCAGAAAATCATTTGACATTTGCAGGCGACTTCCTGCTTTTCGATTTTAATTTGATTTGGCATTTGCATTTTACATTTTCATTTCATTCATTGAAAATCGGTTCATTCAGTTGCGCTTGATTTTACGTTTCTTTTTTGGCACTCTCAGCATGTGAAATGGTAATTAATGCCAGGCTGGGGCATTAATGGGTTAAGGCAAGCCAGGGGGGAGGGGAGGTAATGGAGGGTGAGATGTGTGGTGGTGTGGTGGCCAAGTGGCCACTTAGTCTCAAGCTGTGCTGGCTCCACAGTCGGTGGTTGCATCAACACAACATTGCTCATACGCCCCGTGCAACCGTAACACATCGTGATTATCTTTTTCAACAAAATTTGGCACACTTTATGTGCCATGAGCCAGTAGCAACAAACACCCCCACCTACCCACTAAAGCAACTTAATAATTATGTTCAACTAACGAGCAGACAAAACTCGGCCAATTGCCAAAATCCAATGCAGATGAGTTGATTATGAACAAAATAACAAACAAAACACAAGTGGAAAAAAGTCAGAATCTCTGACACAATTCACTCGACATTAACGAGATTCTCTGGGTCTGCGTCTCTACAGAAAGTTCACCTTGTTTCGCTTGTTTTTGTGGTTCACGTTCAAGTTTCCCCCAAAGTAGCTATAGTCGTGCCTGCAAATCTTTTAATTAAAAGTCATGCCATTTGTTTATTTTGTTAATTTGTCGCTTTCCCCCATGTCACATTGACGAATGTGTCTGTCTTCAGTCTTTAGCCTGTCTACTAACTGTTGGGTGCATCATTATTAAATCGGATGACGAAACAAAAGAACGAGAACGGGCTAAAAGACATGGGTCAAGTTGGAGGACAGTTGTACAGGTAGAACAGGGCCAGGGCCAGGCCATGATGTCTGTCAAACAAATTGTCGAGCAAGAGCCCCAGGAATATATTCTTGTCAACTTTGATTTTGAAAGGAAACGAGGCTGATGAGGTGGCTCAAGCAGATTTGAGGAAAATGCATTCATGAAAAATTTATTAAAAGCATAAAACAATAGTACACATTTTCCGCCAAACACTCGCCAGATTCTATTCAATTATTACCTCATATCAAAATATTTTTCCGGCCATCAAACGTCGCTAAAGTGCAAAGCCCAAAGGAATCCTTTGCCAACTGCCTGCCCAATTCCCCTTTCTCGCAACCGCGATTCATCGTGATTAAGCACAGTTTAGCTATCCTGACATGAACATGACCATGTCCATGGAACGATAACCATTCCCTAAGCCCGGCTACGCCTATTTGAGCCATAATTAAGTTAAACGTTGTCGCAATTTGCGCACCTCGAAAGTCACCAACCGACTTGGCCGGGAGATTGATGTCGCCTTTGTTGGTTGGCGTTTGGCTTTGAGAAGTCACAGGCACTTAAGGCTAAAGTTGAAGTCGTGCCCTGCCCACTGGAACACAAGGAGGCGGATGCTTGTTAACGGAATGACAAAGCCGGGCTAAGAAAACGCTCATAGTAAATATGCCTGAGTTATTAGCTGGCGTTTTTGTCGCGCCAATTGGACATGGACATGCCTGGGAAACATCTCAAAAACTCTCAGCTTTCAGGCCTAAGCAAATGCTAAAACTGCTAAGAGTTATGCTAAGTTATGCTAAGAGATGAATTTCAGATACATGTTTTAATTTATTTCTTGAATTTTATCAACATTTTGTCAAAAATGTTTTTGTCATTTTGCTGTCGTTCTCAAAAATTGGTAAATCTAAAAAATGTCTTCAGATTTTGAAGCAGATTAATATAGAATCGATCCACAACCCATTTAAGACACTCCGCTTAAAATTCGGATGAATATTGGCCAAGTTGGCGCCTTCGGAGGGGCCATATTATCCCCACATGGCATTTTTGTGATTTTTGAAGGGGTCCATCCAAAAAATTTGACAAAAAATCTCATAAAAATGTTGTCTCTAGATTTTGATGCAGATTGATGGAGAACCGATTTACAAATCGTTTAAGGTATTCCGCTCAAGGATCAGATTATTATTGACAAAGATATGGCCATCGCTGTGGCTCATATTGGGACCCCATGCATTTTTCAACATTTTGAAGGGGACAGGACAGAAAATTTGACAAAAAAACTAAAAAATATTTTGTTCCTAGATTTTGATGCAGTTTAATGGAGAATCGATATACAAACCGTTTAAGGTATTCCGCTGAAGGATCGGATTATTATTAACAAAGATATGGCCATCGCTGTGGCTTATATTGGGACCCCATGCATTTTTCAACATTTTGAAGGGGACAACCCAGAAAATTTGACCAAAAAACTAAAAAATATTCTGTTCCTAGATTTTGATGCAGTTTAATGGAGAATCGATATACAAATCGTTTAAGGTATTCCGCTGAAGGATCGGATTATTATTAACAAAGATATGGTCATCGCTGTGGCTTATATTGGGACCCCATGCATTTTTCAACATTTTGAAGGGGACAACCCAGGAAATTTGACAAAAAATCTAAAAAATATTTTGTTCCTAGATTTTGATGCAGTTTAATGGAGAATCGATATACAAATCGTTTAAGGTATTCCGCTGAAGGATCGGATTATTATTATTGACAAAGATATGGCCATCGCTGTGGCTCATATTGGGACCCCATGCATTTTTCAACATTTTAAAGGGGACAACCCAGGAAATTTGACAAAAAATCTAAAAAATATTTTGTTCCTAGATTTTGATGCAGTTTAATGGAGAATCGATATACAAATCGTTTAAGGTATTCCGCTGAAGGATCGGATTATTATTGACAAAGATGTGGCCATCGCTGTGGCTCATATTGGGACCCCATGCATTTTTCAACATTTTGAAGGGGACAACCCAGAAAATTTGACAGAAAATTTAAAAAATATTTTGTTCCTAGATTATGATGCAGTTTTATGGAGAATCGATGTACAAATCGTTTAAGGTATTCCGCTGAAGGATCGGATTATTATTGACAAAGATATGGCCATCGCTGTGGCTCATATTGGGACCCCATGCATTTTTCAACATTTTGAAGGGGACCACCCAGAAAATTTGAAAAAAAATCTAAAAAATATTTTGTTTCTAGATTTTGATGCAGTTTGATGGAGAACCGATTTACAAATCGTTTAAGGTATTCCGCTGAAGGATCAGATTATTATTGACAAAGATATGGCCATCGCTGTGGCTCATATTGGGACCCCATGCATTTTTCAACATTTTGAAGGGGACAACCCAGGAAATTTGACAAAAAATCTAAAAAATATTTTGTTCCTAGATTTTGATGCAGTTTAATGGAGAATCGATATACAAATCGTTTAAGGTATTCCGCTGAAGGATCGGATTATTATTGACAAAGATATGGCCATCGCTGAGGCTCATATTGGGACCCCATGCATTTTTCAACATTTTGAAGGGGACAGGACAGAAAATTTGACAAAAAAACTAAAAAATATTTTGTTCCTAGATTTTGATGCAGTTTAATGGAGAATCGATGTACAAATCGTTTAAGGTATTCCGCTGAAGGATCGGATTATTATTGACAAAGATATGGCCATCGCTGTGGCTCATATTGGGACCCCATGCATTTTTCAACATTTTGAAGGGGACACCCCAGAAAATTTGACAAGAAATCTAAAAAATATTTTGTTCCTAGATTTTGATGCAGTTTAATGGAGAATCGATATACAAATCATTTAAGGTATTCCGCTGAAGGATCGGATTATTATTGACAAAGATATGGCCATCGCTGTGGCTCATATTGGGACCCCATGCATTTTTCAACATTTTGAAGGGGACACCCCAGAAAATTTGACAAGAAATCTAAAAAATATTTTGTTCCTAGATTTTAATGTAGTTTGATGGAGAACCGATTTACAAATCGTTTAAGGTATTCCGCTGAAGGATCGGATTATTATTGACAAAGATATGGCCATCGCTGTGGCTCATATTGGGACCCCATGCATTTTTCAACATTTTGAAGGGGACAACCCAGGAAATTTGACAAAAAATCTAAAAAATATTTTGTTCCTAGATTTTGATGCAGTTTAATGGAGAATCGATATACAAATCGTTTAAGGTATTCCGCTGAAGGATCGGATTATTATTGACAAAGATATGGCCATCGCTGAGGCTCATATTGGGACCCCATGCATTTTTCAACATTTTGAAGGGGACAACCCAGGAAATTTGACAAGAAATCTAAAAAATATTTTGTTCCTAGATTTTGATGCAGTTTAATGGAAAATCGATGTACAAATCGTTTAAGGTATTCCGCTCAAGGATCGGATTATTATTGACAAAGATATGGCCATCGCTGTGGCTCATATTGGGACCCCATGCATTTTTCAACATTTTGAAGGGGACAACCCAGGAAATTTGACAAGAAATCTAAAAAATATTTTGTTCCTAGATTTTGATGCAGTTTAATGGAAAATCGATGTACAAATCGTTTAAGGTATTCCGCTGAAGGATCGGATTATTATTATTGACAAAGATATGGCCATCGCTGTGGCTCATATTGGGACCCCATGCATTTTTCAACATTTTAAAGGGGACAACCCAGGAAATTTGACAAAAAATCTAAAAAATATTTTGTTCCTAGATTTTGATGCAGTTTAATGGAGAATCGATATACAAATCGTTTAAGGTATTCCGCTGAAGGATCGGATTATTATTGACAAAGATATGGCCATCGCTGTGGCTCATATTGGGACCCCATGCATTTTTCAACATTTTGAAGGGGACCACCCAGAAAATTTGAAAAAAAATCTAAAAAATATTTTGTTTCTAGATTTTGATGCAGTTTGATGGAGAACCGATTTACAAATCGTTTAAGGTATTCCGCTGAAGGATCAGATTATTATTGACAAAGATATGGCCATCGCTGTGGCTCATATTGGGACCCCATGCATTTTTCAACATTTTGAAGGGGACAACCCAGGAAATTTGACAAAAAATCTAAAAAATATTTTGTTCCTAGATTTTGATGCAGTTTAATGGAGAATCGATATACAAATCGTTTAAGGTATTCCGCTGAAGGATCGGATTATTATTGACAAAGATATGGCCATCGCTGAGGCTCATATTGGGACCCCATGCATTTTTCAACATTTTGAAGGGGACAGGACAGAAAATTTGACAAAAAAACTAAAAAATATTTTGTTCCTAGATTTTGATGCAGTTTAATGGAGAATCGATGTACAAATCGTTTAAGGTATTCCGCTGAAGGATCGGATTATTATTGACAAAGATATGGCCATCGCTGTGGCTCATATTGGGACCCCATGCATTTTTCAACATTTTGAAGGGGACACCCCAGAAAATTTGACAAGAAATCTAAAAAATATTTTGTTCCTAGATTTTGATGCAGTTTAATGGAGAATCGATATACAAATCGTTTAAGGTATTCCGCTGAAGGATCGGATTATTATTGACAAAGATATGGCCATCGCTGTGGCTCATATTGGGACCCCATGCATTTTTCAACATTTTGAAGGGGACACCCCAGAAAATTTGACAAGAAATCTAAAAAATATTTTGTTCCTAGATTTTAATGTAGTTTGATGGAGAACCGATTTACAAATCGTTTAAGGTATTCCGCTGAAGGATCGGATTATTATTGACAAAGATATGGCCATCGCTGTGGCTCATATTGGGACCCCATGCATTTTTCAACATTTTGAAGGGGACAACCCAGGAAATTTGACAAAAAATCTAAAAAATATTTTGTTCCTAGATTTTGATGCAGTTTAATGGAGAATCGATATACAAATCGTTTAAGGTATTCCGCTGAAGGATCGGATTATTATTGACAAAGATATGGCCATCGCTGAGGCTCATATTGGGACCCCATGCATTTTTCAACATTTTGAAGGGGACAACCCAGGAAATTTGACAAGAAATCTAAAAAATATTTTGTTCCTAGATTTTGATGCAGTTTAATGGAAAATCGATGTACAAATCGTTTAAGGTATTCCGCTCAAGGATCGGATTATTATTGACAAAGATATGGCCATCGCTGTGGCTCATATTGGGACCCCATGCATTTTTCAACATTTTGAAGGGGACAACCCAGGAAATTTGACAAGAAATCTAAAAAATATTTTGTTCCTAGATTTTGATGCAGTTTAATGGAAAATCGATGTACAAATCGTTTAAGGTATTCCGCTGAAGGATCAGATTATTATTGACAAAGATATGGTCTTGGTTGTGGGTCAAATTGTCACCATGTGCATTTCCCCATTTTTGAAGAGGTACTTCCAGAAAATTTGACAAAAAATCTAAAAAATATTTTGTTCCTAGATTTTTATGTAGTTTGATGGAGAATCGATATACAAATCGTTTAAGGTATTCCGCAAGGATCGGATTATTATTGGCAAAGATATGGCCTTCGTTGTGGGTTCCTCATTTTTGAAGAAGATGTTTTTTAAGGAGAACCCCCGGGAAATTTGACAGAATATTTTTCGGTTGTATCGAAGAATCGAAGAAATGGTCTAAGATGTTCCTCTTAAACATCGAATTTGTATTAGTAAAAATATAGAAAAATGTCAGGTTAAATGAAATAATCAATTAAAATCGTACGTTAATATTTATTTATTTAAATTGATGAATCATTTTAAGGACATGCTGAATGTTTAAAGTAGTGGCGCCCGTGTGAGGCCAACGTGCTAATATGCTAATTGCCAAACGACAAACACTCCGCCTCCGTTCGTGCCCCAAAAAGGTGCCAAAAAGCAGCAGGCGGCGCCCACACACGAAGCCGCACCCAGCAGATCAGTTCCGAACTTCTCGTCATGTCAACACCTTTTCGGTGTTTCTTATTTGTTTACTTGCTGGTGTGTTTCTGTATTATTATTTAAATTTTTTTCTGCCGGTAGCTGGTTGGGGGAACCTAATCGATTGTCAATGCTGCCGCCCACATCAAACGGCGAGATCGTCTCTTTGGTAAAATTCGTGTGCACAAGAGATCAGCACTTGCGCTGAGGCATTCTGTAGACAAATATTTGAGAGCGTAAATGAAACTGACCAGCCACAACAGCACTTCACTTGGCCCAGTCGAGAGCCAGCGGGCCAGCTCAAAAAAAAAGTAAAAATAAAAAAACTAAAAGGCAGAGAGGCAGTGTCAGTCCCGCAGCCTGGCGACCAATCCAATGGCCATTCATTCACTTGTCAACGCTTTGTTTAAATACTTTGCAACTCGCATGTTGACAAGTGGTTTAAGTCGTTGATTTGTTTGCACTGACCACTCTGGCAGGTGGAGAGGGGATAGAGTATCTGCAGCCTGGACAGGCAACACACAAAAGTGAGTCAATCAAATGAAAACACGCATTTACATACAAGAGACTCAGGAGCGGAAAACTTAATAGACAAAGGTGAATGATTTAGCTAGTTTTTAAAATAGTTTTAGCTAAAATTTTAAATAAAAAACTTTAAAAACGAAATATTTTTAAAAATATTAAAGAAACCAATACTTCCCAACATATTTGAAGAGCTTCACAAATTTGAATCCCAAACTTCCAGAATCCCTGAAGATTTACAGGATAACAGGATAGTAAATAACACTTAACCTTTGATCATAATTCGATAGAAATATATGAAAATTATTAAACATTTTTTTAACTTACCCACTTAAGTCCTTGTATTAAATTCTGAAATAACTAAAGTTTATTCTTTAAACTAATCTACTCTTATTTTCTCTACGTACTACACGTTTAAGAATGTTTTAAGGAAATATTTTTAAAAATATTATAGAAACTAATACTTCCCAACATCTTTGAAGAGTTTGACGAACTTGAATCCCATACTTCCACAATCCTTGAAGATTTACAGGAATCTGAAACGAAACTAATTGGAAAATTTTAATATTTGAGCTTACAAAGTCATTAAAAGTCAGTCTAAATTTAATATTCCTAAAGCTTAAATAAATATTGGACTATTCAGTTTAAATATCTTTATCGAATGCCTTGGCTAGTATGGAGAACCACTTGTCCAATTTTTTGGGTGGCTACCAAAAATGAAACCCAACCGGACACTTTGATTAATGCCAAAGCACCGGAGAAAGAGAAAGATACTTTGGGGGGTGATAGAGAGGGAAAGGAATCACTGAAAATCCATTGAGGCCTATAACGACACCCATACCAGTCAACAAACAAAAAAGAAAAAAAAGAAAACACACTGATACTGGGAGATGGTTGTGTGAAAGCAAAATAAAGATACGTTGGCAAGTGTGGCCTCAAACTGGATGGATGCACTGAAAACAATTAAGTAAAATTATATAAATCAAAGGTCAAGATCAACTAAAATCTATTTTAAATAAAATTAATAAACAATACATTTATCTAAAATATTTGTATCTGTATCCCTTGTCTAGATAGTAAACTATCTATTTATTTGTTGTCTGTGTATTATGGGAATGGTATGGGATGGGTAGAGGGACCTGAGAGACCTGAAGTTGCTGGCTGGCTCCTTTTTTTGATGTTTGCCGACAATCTCGCTGCCGACGTTGCCGCTCGCGTCGCTGTCTCTGTTGCTGTTGCTGTCGCTGCTGCTGGTGCTGGTGGTGCTGCCAAGCAAACTTCAGTTCAACTTCAAAAACCAAAAAGTGTCGAACGATCGGTTGCTCCACTCTCTGTGCGGCTATTTTCCGCTTAACAAAAATCTCCTCTTTTTGTTGTGCTTCATGTAGCTATTTGTGTTTGTTGTTGTTGTTGTTATTGTTGGTGGTGCTGGTGGCAACTTGTGCGGTTGAAAGGTGTTTGAGTTCTTTAGATCTCTCCAGTCATCAACGCAACGCAGCCCAGACGTCATCATCATCAAAGCAGCAAAACACCAAGAGGAACTAAGAGCAACAGCAACAGCAACATCTAGGGTAACAGCAGCAACATCTACAGATAGCAATGAAGATCGCTCCGATCGCTCCTATGATGAAGATGATCATTTTGATTTGAACTTCAATTGTTTTCACTTTGTCTATCATTGGGGGAAGTTTGTGTTTGGCGGTCTTTGGAGTTAATATTTTTGTTAAGCACTTGTGCGTGCCTGTGTTTGGCTCTATTTGTTATTTGGTTTTGGATTTTTCATTTTGTAGCTATTAAGTTGTCATAATCCCCTTGAGTTCCGATGAGTGTGTGTGTGCACTTGTATATTTATATATTTGTATATGTATATCTCTTTTGGGGCACAGCCAGGTGGCAAAGGCAACCCAGGTGGGCATCGATAATGGGAATCTGAAGCGATTCAAGTGTTTTATCTACTGCCGGCTGAAAAGTGGGACTTTTCAGAAATTTGGGCCACTATTGGAAGTTATATGAATTGGGTTAAATGCTGGAAATGTATAGGGATTCAGGATTTCCATGAAGACGTTGATGTTTTCATTACGAGATATATGTATGTTCACTGTTTCCCACATTTTTGCAGCAAAAGTCTCTTCTTTCATCTTTGTCTATGATTATGAAATTTTGCCACTAAATTAAAGATTCTATATCTGAGACAACAAATCGAAGCCACATATCATCGCAGTTATTAGCATATTTGTCGGCCTAACTTCCACTTATGAGTGGATGGCGCCACCGATGGCGTATATCATTCCTCGCACAAGTTCATTTAAAATAGTCTTATTTATTTATGCTACTTAGCTGAACTGTCTGCGTTTATTTGCATAGAATGCCAAAAGTGCAGAAAACCAGAATGAAAACAACAACATCCAAGAGATGAACTCAATTTTTTATGCAGTTTTTTGTATGCGTCTATTCCGATTTCGGTTTTTTTTTGCCAATGCGGCGAATACGTTATGTCGACGTTTTAAAGGTCCTCAGCTTTTGTTTATTATTTTAGAGCTAAAGCGTTGAACAATTAGAAACCAAAAGAAAGGGAAAAAATTAAATCAATACAATTTTACTCACACAAACATAGAATTTTCAATTTTTCCAATCGATGCAATTTTCGTTTTCATTTTGAATGCCATTTGCCGGCTGCTGGGGCAGCGTTAAAATTTAATTTAGGTGGAAAATTAATAATTACCCAACAATGTGGGTGCAGTTGAGCATTCATATATCTGTGTGTATATACTATATTGCCATTCGGATATTTGTACGGATATTGAGAGTTCTCGGCTGGAGGGGTATGTATCAGCATTTGAGAAGCGGCCAGCCACTGGAAATTGTTTCTGGGGGTGGTAGAGCGCTAGTGGCTAGTGCCTGCCTGCCTTTTTGCCTTTGGCGCTGATTTATGTTTTTCCATTTCAGATTTATGACTTTTTAATAGCTCAATTGTTGTTGCTGTTGCGCTAGGTTTTTCGCCTTTTTTCACATTGCACATTCGCGTGAAATTTACTTTAGCTGTTCGTGAACTTTGCGCCGATTTTCAGTAGTGTGTGGAAAGTGCTTCTCGGATGGTTTATGCTCGAGATCAGGGTAAATAACGCATTTAATAGGGCCTGCTGTTGGCTTTTTTTTTCCTCGGTCTCTGATTGATCGATTTGTCCATCATCCATAGCTTCCAGCGAATTGCGATTGGTATTTCTATTTGCAGAAAACCATAAAAAGTGACTGGAACTCTCTGTTGAGTCAGTCTAAAAATAAAAGCAATCACGGCCAAACTTCGGGGCACTTAAAAAATTATTCATCGATGACAAAGTGAAGTGCTATCTGATAAATGCCTTTGGGGTCTTTGAGACAAACCCTTCAAGGAAAACAAAAAGTTGGTCATCGATACTTGAAAATGGTTTACTTATCGGTTATGACGTTGTTGCCAATATCGCGGCTATAATATAGAATTAAGGAGTGCCTAGCCTTAGTCATTTGCAATACTTAAGTTAGGCTTTAAAATTTAAATTTAAAAAAAACTAAAAACCCATTTTTCAATTCCAGGGCCGAGGGCACCAACATCCTACTCGATCCAAATCTAATGTGCAAAAAGACACGTCGCCTGCGCGGCAAGTTGGCCGAGATCTGCCGCCATGACTCGGCCCTCTTGAAAGAGATCATCATAAATGGCATCAACCTGGGCTTCCGCGAATGCGAATTTCAATTCCGCAACCGCCGCTGGAATTGCACTGTTCTACGCAAGAGCATGAGGAAAATCTTAATGCGAGGTAAGTAGGCTTTTTAGACCGAAAACTAGTAGACTTTGCGATCTCTTTATTATTCAGGCACAGCCCCTGTCGACACTTTCTGAGTCAGAAACCAGAAAAGTGAAGATGGTATCGCGTTTTAGCTGCCTAATTACAACTCATCGTTGCACGCCCCTTTATTTTTGTACTTTTTTTTTGTGGACTGTCATGGACAAGGCTTTGCAGACCGCACCATCCATCAAGTTGCATAATAAAAATGCAGCGACCCGCGCTGATGAATAGCGCCTGAAATGAGCCTACAAAGCTGTCAATTTTAATAAATTATTGCACAGGAAAACGGACTGCCTTACTGGCCGTACGGTTCAGTATCTCCTTGATCCTCGATCTCAGCACTTAATGACAACAATGCGCAAACAGAACACATACCGAATTGTGTGTGTGCCATAAATTCCACGGGCGTAACCACCGAAATTCCTCCTTGGCCGGATTAAGGCCTCGCCCTGTCAACCTGTCAGCGAAAATAAAATAAATCCGCCGAAGAAGTCCCTCATGTAACACTCCACTTTTTGGGGTGGCTCAAGACACATCACCTGTCTCTCTGAAAGGAATAACTAAAGCCATATTACCAGCTTATGTACAATATGCAAATTAAAACCCTGGCGATTACAATTGCGATTCGGATTCTGATTTCGCTTTCATTAAACGTGACTGTCTGTCCGGTACATGGGTGTTTGGTTTTACTGATTTGCATAGAGTGGTGTGCCGGTCGACGTCGTCGTCCATGTCGATTGGTGTGATCGCCAATCGAACAAGCCATAAATCATTTTGTCGCCGGCTCTGACAAATTAAAATCAATCAGGCGACACGTGCTGACAGGGCTAATGATTGAAGATTGATTGAACAGGGGGTAATTGGTTAGTTATAAATAGATTAGTTAGAGGCTTCTTAAATTGGCTGAAAATAGAATGAATTTTATTTTCCTTCTCTGATTTGCAGACTCCCGGGAAACGGGTTTCGTGAACGCAGTCACTGCCGCTGGAGTGACCTATGCAGTTACCAAGGCCTGCACCATGGGCACGTTGGTGGAATGCTCCTGCGACAAGGCTCACATGCGTCGGAATGGTGGTCAGTTCCAGATGGTCACTGCGGAAACGGCAGGAGCTGCCCTGGATCGCCAGCAACAGGCCTCCATGTTGCGGCAACAGTTGCCTCAGTCTCCCAATCGCGAGAGCAACAACAGTAGCAATGCCAGTATGACAGAGTTAGGTCTTTTGGCAGGACGACGCAATAATGGACGGAATGGGAGAAGGCCAGGGGGCAGGAAGGGACGTCGCAAGTTCTGGGACAACATCAAGTTCCCAGAGGGAGAGTGGGAGTGGGGCGGATGCAGTGACAATGTGAACTTTGGTCTCCGGCACTCCAGGGTATTCCTCGACGCCAAACAAAGGCAGAGGAGGAGCGATTTGGGAACGCTTGTCAAGCTGCACAACAACAATGCAGGAAGATTGGTGAGTTAAAATATTAATATCCGATACTTATCTACATAGATATAAGAGAAAGAAGAAAACTAGACCCTTATCCATGATAATCCTACATCCTGGAATATCCTTGCAGGCCATTCGGGATGCCATGCGTCTGGAGTGCAAGTGCCACGGCCTCTCCGGCTCGTGCACCGTGAAAACCTGCTGGCTGAAGATGCCACCCTTCCGGGAAGTGGCCGCCCGACTGAGGGATCGCTACGACAGCGCCCGGAAGGTCACGCTGCGGAATGATGGCGATAGCTTCATGCCGGAAAATCCGCACGCGAGGCCGCCGAATAAGTACCAGCTGGTGTATGCCGACGAATCGCCGGACTTTTGCACACCCAACCCCAAAACTGGAGCTCTTGGCACCCAGGATCGAGAGTGCAACATCACCAGCACTGGATCCGATAGCTGTGACCGCTTGTGCTGCAATCGGGGGCACCGACATCGGACCGTCGAGGAGCAGACCAACTGCAAGTGCGTCTTCAAGTGGTGCTGCGAGGTGACCTGCGAGAAATGCCTGGAACATCGGGAGGTCAACACCTGCCTGTGAACCTGCCAGCCACCCTTATCATTTGTATTATTATTTAATTCGGTTTAGTCAGGAACAGAATTTTGAAAGCTTTCCATTTCGCGTGATAGAAAACATACACAAACACACACCCATATACAGAAAACATTTGGCTGCTTAAGTATTATTATTCTAATTATAACTAACAGTATCTCTAATAATTTTTAGATAGTTGTAAATAAAAAAACCCATCAATTCATGTAAGCTTTGTAAATAGTTGTAATAAAAACTAAAATAAATAAAGAGAGTTTTAAATAAATTAAGTTTTTCTTCAAAAACAGGCAAGTATTTGAACTCCTGGGACTTTGGATTCAACAATTGTCAGCCAATTAAAAGCCAACAAATTGAATTTGAATTAACAAGATTGTCTACAACAAAATTTAATACCAAACGGAAATGTATTTCAAATCGATTCGCCCATTGATTGAAATCTGCATAAATGATTAAACGTAAATTAATGAAGACAACAAGACGAGACAGCCACAATGAAATCGATTGATCGGCTAAAACAAGTTTCCCAGCTTCATTCAATAGTATCCATCTATTATTTCGGGCATAGTCATTCCCCAGACTTTCCCATAAATTAACACAATTTTATTGTTGTCGACACGAGATAAAAATCAATAGAAATTTGCCTAAACAGCAAAAACTAAAAAACTGAACAATGGAAAAATGCAAAACGCATTTTGAACAGAATTAAAATTGATTTGCCCATTGTGCATAAATAACGACCGATCTGATCGATCTTGGAATGAATAAATTAAGAATTCAAAACGATATATCACTAAATGCATGTAATTAAATAAATATCATATACTGTGTTTTGATGTTGGTTCGTGAGCAACGGAAGCAAAATATATAAATTATAATGGCCGATTATCAGCGGAATAAAGTTCAATAGAGTTATAAATAGTTAGGTTTTAAATTAGTTCTAGTTTAAACCTTTATATAAAAAACTTCTATTAATATATTACAGAAACCACTGAACCCCATAGGGCCTTATCGAAACTTTAAGACCAAATTCCAAACCATTTTCCTACTTGGCTCTTATTGGAGATTCTCTTATTTGGTTTATTATTTTGGGGCTGCCGAGAAGACAAGCCCATCCCGGCGATAAGATACTCCTTTTAAGCCACAGCAGCTCTCCAACAGCAACAACTAATTAACAATCGCATTCATTTTATTTATCGTACAAATGCAAACTGCTTGACTTCCAAAAATAAAAATATAAAAAAATAAAATAAAAACCAAAAACTGTATCTGCATGCATTTATAAAGCCTGTGATGTGGATACGGGATTGGGGATTGGACTCGAGATTGGGATTCGGATTGGAATCTTCTTGGCCTCTGCTGGCTGCTGCTTCTTTAGTTCACTTGACTGAACAAAATGTATGGCCAAGAGAGATATATGTGCCCTGGGATATCAACGCTTCTTCGCCGCTTACGGCTCACGTCTCCCGGCTCACGGCCCGGCGTCCGCGTTGTTTTTCCAGATTCCAGTGGCTTTATCTTGGGCGCGTTAATGAGATTTGCTTGTATCTGAAGCCATTCGGTAGATGCGTATCAGTGGATTTCAATTAATTGTGGCGACGCTTATTAGTCATCCATCTAACAAACTAAACACGCGGCTGGGCTGGCGCTACCTTCAACCTGGCTTGATGGTCCACCTCCAACTCCTACTCCTCCATCTCCTTCTCTATTTTTTCTAGAGTGCCATTGACCTCGGCCTGACCTTGGCTTATGTGTGGCGGTGGTAGATCCCTTCGAGGAGGGAGCCCTCCTTATTTGCCTTTCTTCTTTCTGGTGCGAGTATGTTAATAAAAATGCATTTTTATGCTGTTCATGCACGGGGAAAAAATGTAGGTCTATTTCTAGGTCAATTTAAGGGTTTAAGAATAATAATTCATAAAAATTCTTTTAACAACACGATCCTGTGAGACTTAAAGGTCTTAATATACTCCTAAGATCTCCTAAGACCTAAGATCTAGTTCACAATTTATTTAAGAATTGTATTATTCTTTTACCCAAAATATTTGCAACAATAATACCCAGTTAAAAGATATATATAGATAATATATATTAACACATATCTCCCCCTTTAATAAAATAATAATTTTTCCCCCAGTGTAGTTAGTTTTCCCTATAAAGCGGCTTAGTTTCTTTCAAGTGGCGCTTAAAATGGCGCCCTCATATCAATCTGATATATAGGCAATACCCCATATAAAACATATACATACAGGTTCTCGTATATAGACACCAACTAATGGCTTAATTTGGAGGTGTACATATCAATGATCAACAGAGGGAATCATTTTAGCCAAATTGCAGTTCTTGGGCAGTTTTTCTCAAAAGGAGAACCAGCAGCAGCCCCACCACCATCGGGAACAACAAAAATCGACAGACGGGGCGCTACAACAACAATAAAGAAGAACAACTATTAAGACCGCTTGAACGCCTGTCCGGGATCCAAAACGACAGCAAACAACAACAAACAGCAACGAAAAACTACAGAAACAAAACCTGAAACATGAAATTCCTGCGTAATTTGTAAGGAAAGGCGTGAAGAACACCAACGAAGGCAACACCTTAATTAATGTTATTAAAATGGAACGAACGACCGACCAGCCGACCAGTCGACCGGCCGACCCATTGGACGGACCTGCAACCTGGAACCGGGAACCTGGAACCTGGAGAACCCGCAGCCTGTAGAACCCAGACCCAGGGACCTCTGAAAACCCTGAGAAGGCTCAAACTCAAAAAACGACAACCCGAAGAAGTGGAAACGAAGAAGGCAAAGCGTAAAAGAATGTGGCAAAAACAGGAGAAGGTAAGGAAGAAAAAGGCTCAGATGGTCCAAGGCCCACTCTCCTTTTGGACTGGTCAACTCATTCCTCTTGGCCATGATTCGGTCTGGAAATGTGGCTAATAGTTTAGACTCTTAAATAAACAATTGGTTTTATAGAATTTTAATAAAATGTTTTTAAAAGCCCTGATATAACCATAAGTATTACTCCAGATCCGTAGAAATTATCTACCCGAAAATATAAATTATAGAAACCCTTTTAAAAAAGAAATCCTTTCTTTACATAATATACTGTCTATTAAAAATCCTACCTAATATGCACAATTTTTGCCAAAGATCTTTCCCGAAAAGTTCCCAGGCCCAAAGACAACATATATGTATTACCACCATCTGGTGATTGGACACGCTCCATAAGCCAAGTGTAGAGCTCCTCTTCCAGAGCCTGTGAGCTGATGGTGTCAATTGTGGTTGGGTTCCCGGCCCTCTAAGACGTTAAGGCAGATTTATCACTGGACACTCTAGAGCGCTGACTACTTGACATATTCATTAAATTTGCCACATTGTTGCCGGCAAAAGAACGCCAGACAAAGGAGACGGTGGTGTGCTCATCATTTTGACACCTTAATGCGGTAATTAGGGTTTTTTTTTTTGTTTTGTTGTTGTTGCCTTTTGCAAAGTCAGAGGAAGATCCTTAAAAGCCGATGATCGTGAGCAAATATTAACACAGATCGGATCGAGTTCGGGCTCTGGCAGATGGATGGGCAACGCCCTGAACTCCTCCAACCTTTAACGGTTTACGGCGAATTGGCTTAAATTATTTAAAGATTACAACCTCCAACCGGGAGACAAAATGAAAAAAGAAGGGCCAGACCAAAAAGATCATCACCCCGAACGATCGTGAATCCTTTTTTTCGGGTGTGAAGATTATGACACAGCAGAAAAAGGAAACGAAAGTCCCTGGCAGCAATTAATTTCAAATTTTTTTCCATCTGGGCAGCTGGGTCCCGAGGTGATCCAAGGAAATTGCAGACAAATTAAGATAAATGAATTGTTTAATTGTTGCATGTGGCGCAGGATTTTGTGTGGATCCAGACTTCATCCAGCTAATTTGACTTGTAATGTGAACGATGAGTGAAGGAATTAACCTCGAGGTGATGTTATAAAAGTCGGGAATAAAGGTATAAAGGGGCCTAAGACTTTTGTGGAATTATGAAATGCACAACTTGGTTATAAGAATTACAGGACGTTATAGAATCAGATCATAATTAGTTATATTTATTTAGTTTCTACATTAAAGAAGCTTTAATCAATAGTCTCTCTACATAAAGAGTGATTATTTATTTATCGACATCTTCAGAATGTCATTACTTAGGCATTAACACCCTTCTCATATAACTCGAAAGCCAAGAGAATCATCAATCAAAGTCCTGATGTCTAAATAATGCAACACCAAAGCGTTGCACCTTTTGTGGTGGTTTATTGTGGCTGGACTTTTAACTCCGGCCACAAAGGACTACCGCACTAATTAATACCAGCCCATAAGCCAGATCTCGATCCGTTCGTGCCTCAAACGCCCCACAGTTTGAACCACACACACGGCTCACGATCGCCATCTTCATCACCAAACTCCATCTCCATCTCCGGCTTCAGCTCCAACTCCAACTCCTTCACCAACTCAATCTCCATCTAAGCTAAATAAAGTTATTAAGCCTTGAAGCCAAGAGGGAAATGTTGCAGTGCCAAAAAAATACAAAAAAAAAAGGAGAAGTCTTTTTAAATACACAAAAAAAACAAGTGGAAACAAAAGGAAGACAAAGAGCCTGAACTGGGGAAAGGCCCAAAACGCAGCATGTGTTAAAATTATATAGAGAGTGCGTGTGCGGACCGTACGAGTGGACCCCCCTAATGGCGACTTCTTCGACTTGGACTGAATCTTAAATTCAGTCACCCCCTTCCCCCAACGCCGAGTTAATAAAAAACACATAATTGCGTATGTTTTGGGGGTCTCTTCCTTTTGGATTCCTCCGTGTGTATCCACATACATATATATATGAGGCCCCCGCCATATCCTCATCGGCCGATCAAGTGCGAAGTTCTGCGCAAACGCCAAGCGCCTGTGAAAATATGATTTTTGTTGCCATTTCGTGTTTTGCCACTTTGGAGGTCTTCATCATTTTTTCATCGTTGCTCTCGGTTATTGTTGCTGTTGCTGTTGCTGCTGCTGCATGTTGTATGTTGCTGGTTGTTGGTTGCCGTGTTTGTGTTGATCTTGGTTTTTTGTGTTTCCATAAAACTGACCCCATGGGCAGTGAAATTAAGTTGATTTTTAATGCAGTCATGGTGGGTAGTCAAGCCAGGTGGGTCTCTCTTTCTTTCCTTGTTTTTTCCTTAGTTCCTGTCTCTTTCTTTTGATTTACATCAATGCAATGGATAAGTTATGCTCTGAACCATTTATTTTTATTTTTTATAATTTTTTTTTGGAGATAATATAGACTCTTAAAAGATATCCTTGGAAGGTTACAAGCCTTTTTTTATATATTTCTTTCTTACAATATATATAACATTTTTATCATTAATTGCCTTTCCCTTTAACCAATAACTAAGCCCCCAAAATACTTCCGTCCGAGATCCACCCGGCCATTACTCTAATTTTTTTTAATGGACTCCCCAGCCCACGGTGTGCCCCTTCTATAACGTCGCCATAATAAATTTCAACTTGTCTACACCTATTTTTACAAACATTTAAAAATTATTACACAGTCTTTTTCATGATGCCCGGGATGTGGGGACCCCATGATGTGGCCTGCCCATTGCCTGGGCCTGATGACCTTAAATTAAATGTGCAGCACATGAATTATGTAAGCTGTTTAATAAAGTGATTCCATTTGCATGCAAGAGCCCCGCACGCATGCGCAGCGGGAAGTCCGGACAGCGAGCACCGAAGTCCTCCACAGACCCGAGAGTCCCCATCTGGAACCAGGGGCTTAAGCTGGACCCTGGTCTTCAACAACTTACTCAGTGTACAGCAAAAAAAATAGTATTTCATTGAAATAAAATTAAGTTTTAGCTAAAAACATTAAAATTATTATAATAATAAAAGTGGAAATATTTTTGATAAAAATATTAGAAGCCAGGACTTAAGATTATGTTTTTATCAAAGTTTAGTATTTTTTAAGAAATTTTATACTTTTTTTTCTGTGCAGACTGGACCCTGAAGCATAAAGTTTGAAGGCAGTGGAGCTTGGGAGATCCGGAGAATTGGAGTTGGGGGGAATTCACTGAGCTGGACTTCGCGCAGCGCGCGCTGATTGTCGCTTAATAAAAATGGTTATTGTCTTTTACTGGCTTTTATTTTTTTTTATTCTCATTCTTCCCGCTGAAGGAGCAAGAGGAGTCTCCAGGATGGGGCAGAGAAGCCTCTCTGTAGATTGCCCAGTCGGCTATTTATGTGTGGCTTTTGTAAGAATTATTAATGTAAATCTTTCATAATTTTCATAAGCTGTGCGCGTGCGCAATGCTCAAGGTAAAAAAAGGCTAAATTAACTTTAAACCTCAAAGGAAAAATACTTGGCACACTTAATTAAATGGTAGAACTAAATATCAGATTTTTTATTTAAAGATATTTCGGTTTTTAATAAAGAATATCTGGCAACATTGTGCCTCATCCTTTGGGGCTGAGCTTTAAGCTCTTTGGGGAAAACCCCTTGAAAACTTTAAGCTCCCAAAGCTCTGGGTTCATCGAGAGTTCATTTTTGACTTTGGCTCCACCCACACAGGGCGTTCATTTTGTTGGGGAACCACAGACATGCGCAGTTGATTCAAGGGGGTTGAATGGTCTGAATGGTCTCTGGATGCACTCCGTTCGCCAGCCGGCAAACAAAATGAAGTTCCCAGGATGGAACTTCGTGCCGGGCCCGAAAGATCGAAAGACGGACAAAATGACAGCAGCAAATCAAAGTCAGAGGCAACGAGTTCAGCCGCCATATGGACAAATGTTTTCCTCTTTTTCTTCTTTTTTCCCCTGAACCTCCAATGAGAATGCATCTGCAAATTCCATATCCTCTTCTTTTTGTCGTTGTTTTCCTAATCAGGTTTTTGGCCAACTGTTGCTGCAACTTGTTGGATGACGAATGCAGTCAGCTTTCAGCGCCACATCAACGTCATAAACAACAATGGAGACCTGGCATGGTCTTTTTTCCATTCCGAACCCTCATCTTCTTGTAGGTACATAGGTGCCCTCCAATATCATCCATCCATCCAAGTCCAGCTCCATACCATTCCATTCTTTTTCATTTCGAACCACTTCTTCTGGTTGGTTGGCAGTCACTAAAAAGCCAAGATGGCCGCTGGAGCCAACGAGTTGAGTGCTATGCACTTGAACTTTCATTTTGATGATGATGACGATGACGATGACCACAACAACAATGATGTGAATGAGCGGCTCTGGGCCAGGCCAAGTCCGGCTGGCCAGCTCAGAAAACAGAGGTTCAAGGGCTGCATAAAATAATGAGAACCGAAAGCAAATCTAAATCCCTTTTGATAAATTCATAGTCAAGTAATATTAAAATAGTCTTTTGGAATAATTGAAGGATTTCTTATAAGAAAAGATCTGGGAATATAATGGAAAATAAACTTAATCCATCCCTGGGCAATCAGAGGACTCTTTCTTGTTTCGAAGTTGTGTGCGTGCTGCGGTTTGTAAACCACTTGAAACAATTTTTAATTGTAATTTGCGCAAAGCAACGCCTTCCCGCTTACCGCCCCCTTTTCGGCCTCTTGGTTGCTAAACTTGACATGAGGCAGGGGCGGCCCAGCCCAACCCCCCGCCTTGGGAAAGAGGGAGGCCCAGAACAGACTTCGGAAGCTTCGGTTGCATAGTTGAGAGCCAAAACATTGCTGGGATGCCAGTCGCGGCTACGACGACGAGATGCTGCCAGGAATTTTCATAGAAAGGCGCTCCCGGTATGCAGACGCGAACTGAGCTAACTTTGTGTGAGTTCCCCCCCTTTGGAAACAGTAATCTCCCCCAACCCTTTTGGCTGGGCGGGATTTTGTAGGTGGGCCGACGCACCACGATGGGATATCGACTGTTTAAATTTTGGGACGACAACGCACAACGTGCAATTAAAATTGAAAAATTTTCCCACACATCTGCAACCAAAAAAAAAAAAAAAATTGTAAATAAAAAAAAAGGTGGAGGAGAGGTGGAGGTGAAGCGCTGCACTGATTTCTTTTTCATGTCAGGGCAATGCAAACCGTGTGTGCACTGATTGGAGGCCAGCGGAATTTTTCCCATACGAACGAGAGACGAGACCCCAAAAACCCGGGAACTGGAGTCCAATATGCCCCGAACCCGAACCCTTTTTACCTTGTGCCACTTTGGCCCCAAGAATTCCGCAAGTTATGTTCGCAATGTCGCCCGATTTTTGCAAAAAAGGGTGGAGAGACTGCTGTGGCATCCAAAAACCCAGATGCAGAAGCAGAAGCTCCTCTCAAAATTACTTCGATTAATTTTCACTTAATTTTTATTTTTATTTCTTACTTCAGCCGAAAGAGATATTTCTTCGATGCGAAAATTTGCGTCATTTTGTCAGATGTTTGTCAGGATTTATGAACGCGCCATCATTTCGAGTTAATTAAAATCAACCAATCGAGCTGCACCTACCAACCGACAAAAAAAAACTGAAGAAAAAACCAACGAAACCCAACCGAAAATTAACTAAATTATGGCTGGTCTTTTGGGGGCAAACGGGGTTTGGTTTGGGTAACTCTGGGCAACATCATTATGATGAATTTTTCGTATGGATTTTTTTCATCATTTTAATGAGCGAAAATTGTCTTGAACTTTGACGAGGGCACACCTGCAGCCAAAAATATCCAATCACTGGAAAATCGAGATATTTTTGTGGGGTTTGTTTTATTTTAGAGAAAGATTTTGTAAGGATTTTTAAAGAAATTAGTTTAGGGATTATTTTTTAAAGAAACATACATGACAAATTTCAATTCCCACCAAAATTAACAATGTTATCTTGTCATTATCATAACGCTTAAAACTCATTACCAAAATATTTCCCCTTTCTGTTTTTTTTTTTTGTGAAAATTTAATAAGAAAGCCACCCCTGGCTGACATTGGTATTCCATCAACACTTGCCCAGCATGCAAATATCTGTGAAATTGATCTGATTGTAATTTAAACATGATGCTTATATCCTAACCCCTCGAATTCGGTTCGCTGTTCCGCTGGAATCCCTTACAGTTCACCGAACATTGCCAAAAACAATGATTCTACCCTCCTTTCCCGTGGATGGCCTCTGTGTCCTGTCTGGTGGGTTGTTAATCCTTTCGGTAATTTATGCGCCCCTCTAACCAACAAAAAAAAAAATAGCTGCCACTTACCGAACTAATCATCAGGCTGATTTCTTTACCAACTCCTGTTTGCCGAGTCCCATCCCGAATTTGGTCTCCCTTCCAGATCCCGTCACGTGTCCTCTTCGCTGCCTTGTCGTTGGTATTATTCTTGTTGTTGTTTTTGTCGTTGTCGTCGTGGTTGTATTGTTTATTGTGACAATTCTTGTCAGCGGTCCAAGCAAATGTCAACGGCACATTGATGGATGTTCCTCCTCTGCCGGAGGCGAAGCCACTGCCCAAACCAGAACCACTGATCCCATCCGATCCGTTCCGTTCCATTCAGCCAGGTGATGGTGATTCATGGCAGTTGTATGCGGTAGAGGTCCATTTGGCCATCAAATGCCTTGTTGCTTTTGCGGTTTTGGCTTGAAAGCTGGCTAAAATGGCAAAAGTGGCTTTAAAATGAGATGCAATGCATGAAGCTGTTGGTTGATAATTTTTAATGAGCTTTAACATTATCATTGTTTTTAAGTATGGTGGAAAGGGAAATTCCATTCAGGAATTGGAAAATGTATTTTAAGTAAACCATTAATTGAGTTTTTACTAAACTTGTTGCATTATTTTAGCACTGGTTTTATTACCATTATTTTTTTATTTTTTTTAGTAAAAAGCCTTGGACTTTCTATGGATGCTATTTAGACATCTTATCCGATCTGCCACGTTTCAAAAGGATCACCCGACTATATCCTATAACTGTCATGTAACTGAACGAACGGAAATGGTATAGCTTTCATGATACAATAGATATAAGCTTTTTTAAAAATTTAAATTATTTATAAACTATACGTTCTGAAAATGTATCCTCTCATGCTTTCATTGCCTACTTTGAAGGGCGCCTTGCAGTCGAAAGAATAGTAGACATTAAGCATTTTTTTGCGTATGATAACATTTCAGAAAGTGCTTTATTTTGGTAACTATTCAATTAAATTTGTTTAAATAATAAATTAAAATAAACTGCCCTCCTCCTCGATTCTCATACTTTACACTTAAACAGGCCCGAAAAAACCTGAAAAATTTATTTGTTTCAATAATTTTTGTTCAGATACATATATCCGCTGTTATCTTAAAACTGGCATATGGCATACATATGTATATGTTAAAGACTAATTGTAAATGCCATAACTTTGGACTTTTTTCAAAATTTGATTTTCTTAACACTGATAAAAAATAAGCATTGACCTACAGCTAATAAAAAACATCTCCTTGAATGACCCTGTTTGGTTGTTAAATACTTCCTCAATTGCCATAATTAAATCTTAATTGACAAGCAATTTAAGATGCTCAAGATTAATCAATTAAAAAGCAATAACTTACTAAAAATGACCTTTAAAAGCCATAATTTAATAGTCAACTGTCTTTAATTCTATAAAATTCTATAGCTATCATATAGGCACAACATATTGCATTGAAAAACAGCTGGCAACAAGTGTCCCTGGGCCTGCCTCGTAGAGAAAATCCCTTTGAAGGGTAACAAGTAGCAAGTGAAAAGTCAAAGAGGGTTAAGTTCACACAGGCAACAGACACATACACATGCATATTTACGGTCAAAATGAAAATAAAAGAAAAGCCGCCAGTCTAAACGACCCATATTTTGCCCCCAAAAACCCCTTGAACTAACTAAGGAAGCAGACGCGAATCAATTGCCTGGGCCTTTGTTTTTTACCGCCTCGAGTATATAAATTAGCATATTTCAAAGGCAAACAACAACAGCAACAAAGGAACGAAATTGCAATAATTGGAGTCCTTGACAGGACAACAATGAGAAGAGTAAAGATGGTGGGGCAGAAGCCGACACTGCACCAGTTTCACTTTTGTTGTTAACCCTTTGATGTTCAAGAGAAGTGGCACTCGGTCGTGTGTCCTTGCCACAGCAGCAAAAACACACAAGCTGCCTGCTTGTGTTTAATAAGTCTTTAAAGGCCCAGACAGCCAGTCTGTCTGTCAGTCAGGTGTTAAAAATATTGAATCAATACAAACACCCTATGTATGGAAATTTATTAATGAATTTATCATACATTTGTAATGCCTATCCCAATGTGTTAATTGGGCCGCAAATCAAGGATGGCACAAGGACATACTCTCGCATGCGATAAATGCAACCAGAATGAGCAGCCCTGCCTCAATATACATACATATATCCTGCATCCTTTGATGTATTTGCTTACTTTCGCCAGCCAGTCGCTGAGCTGAGCCAGAAATCAGGATTCACCCTCTAACAGAAAGGCACGCGCACATTCCACATCCCTTTCCCCCGTTCGCAGCCCACTCCCATGAATCCGTAATTCCCAGGATAACACGCACAGGACACGGCCAGGACGATGACGACAACGAGAACAGCCGACGATGTCGATGCCGATAACAACGAAGCCTGCCTGCCAGCCAGCCAGCCTCCGTTTCAAATATTTCAATTTTAATTTGCATTTAGAGGCTGACGAGCTTGGCTCTCGGCTCATAGTCGCTCTACTCGCTTCGCTGGCAGGACGTTCGTGTCCTGTGTCTTCCGTGCAATTAAAACAAAGGATACCAAATATAGTTTCAGTCTTTGGTAAACAATTGTGATAAAATAATGGAAGATCAACACAATAAATCATGATTTTTTAATCAATAAATTAAATAAAAACATTCTCTAACCAAAATTAAAGATTTTCTCGCTTTTTTCTTGTTTAAGATGATACAAAAAAAAAAACAAAGAAATAATTTATTCAAAAATTTCCAGTAAAATACACAAGATTAAAATGTTATTTACTAAGTTGTGAAAACATTTCTAGTTCAAGAAACTATCTAATTATTTTAATTTCAAAGCAAAATTTCAACTTCAAAAAATTCAAAGTAAAAAAAAAGAGGTTTTAAATTTTATTTCCAAGTAATATTCCCAAAGGAATTTCAAAAAAGATCCCTTAGAATAAATTGTAAAATATAAAGTTTGGATTCTAAAGATATCATCTTCATATCAAGCACAAATCTAATTAAGTTTAATCTGAAAAGGTAGTTAACATATTACGAAAAAAAACCTACTAAAATTTCAATTATCATAAACATTAAAAAAGCCTCAAAAGCAAACTATAACCGCCATTACCAACTGGATTGCCGCACACAAAGCCATTACCTTCCTTACAAAAAACCGCAAATCGAATCGAAGTACAAAAAGCCACCCAGAAACAGAAGCAAAAAATAAAAAACAAGGAAAGCACTCTGGCAAAACCTAAAAAGAATCCAAAACTTGTATTACAGACCAATCGGACAAGCCCAGTCTCCTCTCGGTTCCATGCCAAAAGCGATTGTAAATAGAAAAATAACAAGAAGTACAAAAAAATGCTTGAATATAACGACAAATATCACGAGAAAATGAATTTCGCTGGCCAGTAGCCAGGGAGTTGGGCTCAAAGTTAAAAGCCAAAGACAAAGCCGATCGTGTAATGGCCGGGTGAAAAATAAAATTTAATCCGAGAAAAAATTAATAAATAAAATTGTATTCGAGAGTGTAAAAATATCAGAAAAAAATAGCAAATTAGTTTAATAAGAGTGAAGAAACAAGTGAAATTCCGCTTTAAAAAAGAGATCCAGTCCTTAAAAATTAGAATTCGGTTTCGGATTTTAATATTCATCAGATTATCCTTAATCGCGATGTTTATTCCGATAACCTATTTTATATGAAAAAAAACTGTAATTTAATTTAACTTTTTACTTAGAATTAAATTTATATTAAACTGAAGTAAACTTTGATCCTTGAAAGTAAAATTCTCTTGAGTTCAAACAAAAAAGAGCAAAAATCAAACCAAATACCCCACTAAGCTATAAATAACATTATTAATAACAGTCAGTGTTTAATAATTTAAGTTTTGTTTCCATTAAAAGCATAGCTCACTAAATAAACTTAAAACTTAAGAAACCCTTTGAAAAGGCCAAAGGAAAAGCAGTCACGATAATTCAAATGTGCCCTACAAAATGTTTCGTGATGCTTGGCCTCAGCAAACGAATGAAACCGCAACCAAAACGACAACAGTGCCAAGTGATAAATTGATTAACGAAAATGCTTTACAATTAAACACTGGGCTTCAATTGTATGAAAATTTATGCAAATCAAAGCCGAGCGATGACTGCGTGGCAAGCAACAGCAACATCAAAAGACCACAAGCAGCAGCAGCAACAGCGACACCAAAAAGAAACAGGAAGCAGCCACAGAAACATCACCACACCAGCAACATCGCACCATTGCAATTTGCATTTAATTGTTGTAATTATCTTGGCCTGCTGCACACGTTGGTAAGTAAATATTTCCCCCTCTAAGGACTCTAAGGCCAAATGCATCAGCAAATGCTATTGGGGAGAATGTAAAGCAAAACTCTCTACTTGAAATAGCTTGTCAACAAATTAACTTCCCAGCTACGAGCTCATTACGCCGTGTTATATGTACGACTGTGTTGTTTGCTGTTGGCGAGTTAATTAATTAAACGACAAGCAGCAACAACTGCCGGGTTAATGTTGCTGCTGTGCTGTCGCACCAACAACAGATTAATCAATTTCCCCCTCGGAAAGAAACTGCTGTCAGCCGGAGGTGTTGGCATAATTAATATTGATCTAGTGATAGCATTTTGGGAATTAAGCTAACCTAATTGTGTCTGATTAGCATGAGATGGTTGCGGTTTGTGGGAATTTCTCGCTAGCTGTCGAGAATTTCTTTTCACTTTTATAAATTTATGTTAAGAGAAGAAGTAAAAATACTGAAAAATCCAAGACCTCTGAAAAATATTCTCAAACAAAAATGGCAACTTACATGTTAGACCATGCCCAAGCCACAAACGCCATTTTTTTTTTCTTGCCACAAATACAGCTTCCGTGGCCGCCCCCCATTTTCAGTGGATGATTGGACATGGTTGTGAGACTCCATCTGATCGGAATCGGATCCCCTGAAGTTGCTGAACCATGGAGCCTACACACAATTGAGTCGATTCCAATTGCAGGGTGGTCCATGGTACTCAAGTTTTATAATGCGCCTGGGTCGCTTGTCAATCCAAGTCTCCTGCCTCGACTCTAGATTTTCCTGCAACGGAGAGGTGGAGCAGGGAGTTGGGATCGGAGATCTGGGAGCTGTGTTGGTTGCATTACCTTGCCTGGTCTGACTGGTTGCCTCGCCTAGTAGTTGCAGCTTGTTAATCTCGTTACTCTCGTAGTTGTCATACCCTGGAAGGGGAGCATTTAAGCTTAAGGAAGAGGTTGGTTAAAATAGTAAAACAACATAGTTTCATAGGTTATGAGTTTTCAGGTAAAAAAATGTATAAAATATTTTTAATATTTAATTACAGAGGAAAAACGTGTACGTGTTGCAAATTCTTAAACATATTCTTTTTAAAAAAGAAAAGAACTTGGAAATAATTATCTTGTTAGAGGGTACTTTCTTATTCGATTTTCATAAGGGACACCTCCATTTTTTTCCTCATTGTACGGGGTTGTCAACATACTTTTTGCTCTGCTTGTTGAGACTGCAGCGGTGCATGTTGCAACTTACTGCCTGAAGTGCAGCCTGCAATTCGCTGGCGTTCTTGTTCTCCTTCTCTTGGCTCGTTTTTCTAGTAACTGTTGTGGTTGTTGTTGCCATCCTTGTAGTTGCAACATCATAATTGCAACGCATAATGAGGCACACACACATCCATGCGACGTTTGAAATGCAAATGAATTGTCAAGCTGCCACGCCTCTGGCTCGAAATTTCTGCAGTTTGCAGCTTAATTGGGTACATCACCTACAACACCTATACACACACATCGAAACACACTCACCTGCACAGGTGAGCCTCCGCGGATGCACCAGCATTCGCCAGGATTTCACACGTTCAAGGGTTCTTCAGTTGCCTGGTGGAGCACCTGAGGGTAAAATATTTATGAGCCACTTGCAGTCGATGTCGCCAGCTAGCATAATTCTATTTCAAGTAAATCAATGCCCAGTACTCACCTTTATTAGTTTCCTGCACACAATTTTTAAAATTTAAGTTATTAAATTTAATATATTTTCACAATTTTTCACATGTCAAACAATTTTAGAGAAAACGCACGTTGTCACGGAGCTGAAAATTAATAATGCCTTAAGTTGGCTGCGATTAAGGACCTAAGGTTTAATAAAGAACCTTACAACACTATTTTTGATTATTTATTAACAAACACTAAAACACTTATCGAGATTCCAAAAGCATATTTATTGAAACTTTCAAACTTGAAGACCATGCCTGTATTTTAAATATTTTCAAATAATGTGATATATGTATTGCTATTTCAAAACATAGTTTCAAGAACCCATCGAAAAATATCTTTCTATTTGCTTACGCAACCATTTAAATATTCCTAAAATATGCGATAATTAAATTTAATTGCCTTTAAAGCCGCTGAAGCCGAAGGGGTATGGAAATGAAATACTCTTGACTTAAAGCCTGGCGCTGACAGTGACTGGATCACCCTGTACGGACGACGGATTGGATCAAAGACATTCCTAGCTGTGGCTGTGGTCTCCCAAACTCACATCCCTGCCTCGTTCCCCCCCGGAACAAAAAAGCCCCCTTCCCATGGTGGAAACTTTTCAGGAATGTCTCCACCAAAGTTATCTGCCCCGGCTGAAATGCTTCAATCTATGGCTATCCGGCAATCCGTCTGTTTCTGTATCTGCATCTGTATGTGGGAAACATTGTTTTGGCCTAACTGGCTTAGCCTGGCTAGTTGAATAACAAAGATTGTGATTTTATATTGTAGTAGTTCGGTGAAGGCAAAAATCCTTGATTTATGCATGGGCTACCGTTTGACAGACCAGACAAAAACCAAAAAAAAATTAAAATCAAAAATAAACCAAGGGAAAAAATAACTGAGGCTGTGGTTGGTTCAGACTGTGGTTGAGGCGGCGGCGCCTATTAAAGCCTCAATCTTTTTATGGCATTTCAATAGAACTCGAGGCCTGAAAGGCAAAAAGCGTGAGAAAGGACTGCAGTTATGAAATTCAAAATCGAAATTAAATTTAGATCTGGTCAGTTTTTTTTTGCCGGCTTTTATCTTTTAGCCACAAAACTCTTTTCTTTTTTGTATTTTGTTGTATCTGAGCCTGATAAGCAAACGTCTTTCGCTCCTTTGGCGAAGGAACAGAGATCGATAAATTTTATAAGCGAATCAATTGCATTGCTATCGCATCGCGTGAAATACGCAAACGAGGAATCTTGGGAACTGAACTCAGCAAGCTGGTGAAATCATGACTCAGCGTCTCCATCAGTTTTTTAGGCACTGAAAAATATTTTAGACTGTCTTTAAGAAATTCAACAAGAAAACAAAAAGAGGAATACTTCAGTAAAAACGAATACTATGAATGCCTTTTTGAATTTAGGACTTTTTCTCTCTGTGTATGGATCTTTCTCTCTTCGCGTTCTCTTATCAGTTTTATTGAAGTCGGCAAATGGCATCGGCAATGGTAACTAAAAGCCATATGCTTTATAAAGCTGTTAACAAAATGTGCATCAGTTTAAATTCTTTATCTGGCGAGATGTCTGGACCGCATTGCATATTCGCATTCGTATCGCAGAAACGTCAGCCAATTAAAATGCATTTTGGCCAAGAAGTTATTCGAGTTCTTTTCACGGCTCTTCACCTTTATAATTTAGCTTTTTATTTTTACTCCTCAGATTTGCAGTTTTGTTTGGCTTTGATTGGCAAATGATGATAAGTACGGGTAGGAAATAGGATGTTATGTGACTTTCAATTAAATTTTAATGATTTCTAATCAGTTTATGATAAAAAAAACACATCATAAATTAAGAAGCAATCACGAAATCATATTAAAATGGTTAAGTAACCCCCTAACCATCATTATTTCTTCAGAACGTTCGTAACCTTTTTTTTTTGTGCAAAATCCACATTAAAAGTTGCAAATTTTGTAAATTATACGAACCTGCTGTGCGAATCTGCCATCTGGCCAAGATCTGGTTGGCCAAATCAACGGCTGCAGTTACGCCGGAACGCGAGTGGCATACAAATGATGCGCAATACCGATCAGGATCTCTAAATCTTCACTTTGCAGCCAGAGGACGTGTGTGAAAATGGCACGTTTCTACATTTGAGGTATACACTGACTTTTTTTCCATTCGTTTTTCTTACACGCGACGTGCCACAATTAACCCCAGCCGACGGGGGGCCAAGGGGTCTGGGGCATTAAGAAAATATATATTTACCAACAAACTGAGTAAGCCAGACGCCAGCAGACACCAGGGCATCACGTATACGCCCGGTATTCCTCAATGCGTGTCGTAGATCAACGCGATTTCGACGCGATTCCAAAGCGATGCAATGTGCGATGTGGCAACCACTTCAGTTTAAAGCTTCGTCAGATGAAGTTGTTCAACGTCAACTGGCACTCACTCTCACAAACAAAAAAATAAAAACAAAACTAAAAATAAAAACTGAAAACCACAAGACAAAAAAAAAACTTGTATCTGTATCTGGGGCTGAAGATCTGAACACCTCGGCTCTACTTAATTCAACTTAGCTGACCTTGAATACCACGGCCTGCTCTTAAATGGGTTCAATCGGGAGCGTAGTGTTAACCCGTTTTACAAAAAAATGTATTTTTGATTTAAAGAGGAAATAGAGTAAAATCTCTACAAATCTCTTTATAAAATCTTTTCTATTTTTATCTAATTTGAATCTAATTCAATTTATTAAAAATAAGCAGTAATTCTAGGTAGAAATATCTTCAAGAATTCTAAAAAACCCAGTGATTCATCGCCTAACAATCCCGCCACAAGATTTATGTCAATCTTGGTAACAAAAATTATATTTAGCTACCGTCTGGGCCAGCTTCGCAGCGGGTAGCTCGATTAAATCTCAGCTCAAATAAAAGCTAATTTAACTTCACGTCTCGGGAAACGAAAACAAAATGAAATTTAATTAGATTTACTTTTGTTTTTTGGGTCTTCGCCTGCGGTTTTGTGCCAGCAACTCAAGGTTAATTACGGGTTTCGAATTGTTGGAGATTTTAATGCTTGGCGCAACAAAAATTTAATTTGAATTTAAATTCTCAGAGTCCAGATAAATGATTACGATCTAAAAATGTTTATGTAGTTTTTGGTCTAATATTTTATATTGGACTTGTTGGTTTATTTAAAATTTTTAGCACTATAGTAACCTAATTAATTTATACATTTCCGGACTATCTTTCAGTCTCCATGGCTTGCCGGATGGCCGTGCCACTTGCCGTTCAGTGCCTGGTCTGACAAAGGACCAAGTGGAGCTCTGCTACAAGGCCAGTGATGTGACAGCAGCAGCTCTCGAAGGACTCGACATGGCCATACGTGAATGCCAAATTCAGGTAAGTAAGAGGCACCTTCTCTTTAAATACATTATAGAAAGTCAAAGTGTTTTCCTAGCATGCCACACTGTGTACTATTAAAATTCTCCCACTTACCGCCCATTTTTATCAACAGTTTCAATGGCACCGCTGGAACTGTTCATCGCTGAGCACAAAGAGCCGGAATCCGCATGCCTCCAGTCTGCTGAAGAAAGGTGAGTTCCCTCTTCTTTCCCAGAGAGCGAAAGATTCCCTGGCAGGGGTTCAGGTTGCCGAACAGAAGATCAGAGGTAGCTGCAGTCGTGGACCAAAGCCATTAAGCTGACACTAAAATGTGCAGTAAGCGTGGCTCAGCTTTCACGCAAACAAAATCGCTTTATGACCGGCCCCAGTCGCCAACTGTCAACGAGTTTTGCGGTTCACAAAGGCTGAAGGCTGGGGTCTTCGGAGGGGGGCTATGGCATCGGGAAAAGGGGGGCAAAGACATTGCCGGCCCACACGCAAACCGCTAGGCATAGAGTCTAATTAAAATTGTCCATAGAGGAGACGTTTGGTCAAGCAGACAATGTCCGAGGCTATTAACCGTCGCATTATTAGATGCGACATGGCAAAAAAAAAAAAAGCCACAGCAGCAAAACAGTCCAGCTTCTAACGTCTTAGACACTAAACAAAAATAGAAGTAATATCTCATTTGAAAAAATAATCCAAAATAAATATAACTTGGTTGGAAATCATAAAAAGAATAAATAGTTATTGGAGTTACCTAGTTCGCAAATTATTTGAAAAAATATATTTTTTTCTCCTGTGCATCTCAACGATACCAGGGACTAGATCAAATTTCCGTATCTCCAGCTAAGAGTGTCAATGGGACCTTGTTCTGAGAGATGTGGGACCCACCGTTTTGTCACAGCTCGGTGCATCCAGAAAACTGAAAAAAAAAACTAGAAAATTAAATAAAAACTGTCGGCTAGACGAACTTTGACTTTGATATCCTAATCTGTTTGTGGGGCATTGTATTACCCAGGCGGCGTGTGCCTCATGATGGGATACACTCTCGTATTAGATGGATGGATAGATCACACACAGTTGTCCCCATGTCCCCAGTTCCACACCCAGAGAAAATGATGAAAGGCGGGCCGCATTGTAAGCCGCTTTTGTTTGCTGGCCAACAAGTAGCGGTAACTCTGATCACAGGCGCCGATCTTTTTGCAAAAAGTGGAAAGCTTCTTGTTTTTCCGCCGACTACTGTTATGAGTCATGTTAGAAATCGGAGTCGGATTTGGCGAGGATTACCCATAATAGAATGTTTTCTCATGAAACGATTAGGTTGCTGTGGCGGTAATTTCAAATTTAAAATAATTACCGCCCTTTGAAAATCAAAGTGTAACTGTATTAACCTTATCATTGGCATTTTTTGACATTGGTAATACTAATTTGGTATTACAAATTTGTAAATCAGCTGGCCATGACTTTTGTTAAAAAGTCAGCTCCGTTTTCTATAAAAGGCGAGCATTTTCACATTCTTATTCAGTTTCCTTAGAGACCTCCAGTAGGAGGTTCTCAAAAAAACTCATCTCTTATTTTATTATTTTTATTTTCGTTATTATATTTTTTTTATTTTTCGTTTTTTCTTTGTTTTTTCTTGTTGAATATTTCGAATATTTTGGAATATTTATTATTTTTATTTTCGTTATTATATTTTTTTATTTTTCGTTTTTTCCTAGTTTTTTCTTGTTGAATATTTCGAGCTCTTCAGATGGATTGTCAGAGTTCCCTCCGCATCTTCGTGCATACAGCATGAACCTTGACGACAGCAGCTAATTTTTATTTTCGTTTTTTATTTTTATACTGAATTGAATAATAGACTTAATATTTGCTCATTTAAAGCACTAAAGCCCCAGTTACTTTTCTTATTTTCTTATTTTTAAATTTTTTCTTTATTATTATTTATTATTGTTGAGGCACATCATCTTCACATTTGATAGTGATGGCTGCGGAGCCTCGATCGTTCCGTTAGAGATCGTGGAGTAAGAGATGTGAGCTTAATCTTCTTTTCATTTTTTTTATTTTAGTTTTTATGTTAATATTTGATTGAATAAAACATTAAATATTCCCTCCTTTAAATAATGTCACACACAGTGCTCTTCTTTTGATTTTATAGGGCTATCTGATGATATCTGATTTTTTTCCTTAATATTATGCTATTATTTATTTTCAATATTTTTTTTTTACCAGGGGGTTCTCAGCAATACTTTTCTTTTCTTGGGACTTTATTTCAAGTTACACCTTTTTGTTTTAAAGATCTGTATCCTTATCCTTATCCTTATTATTTTTATTTACCTTATTATATTTTTTTATTTTTCGTTTTTTCCTTGTTTTTTCTTGTTGAATATATTCGATCTCTTCAAAAAAACTCATCTCTTATTTTATTATTTTTATTTTCCTTATTATATTTTTTTATTTTTCGTTTTTTCCTTGTTTTTTTCTTGCTGAATATTTCGAGCTCTTCAGATGGATTGTCAGAGTTCCCTCCGCATCTTTGTGCATACAGCATGAACCTTGACGACAGCAGCTAATTTTTATTTTCGTTTTTTATTTTTATACTGAATTGAATAATAGACTTAATATTTGCTCATTTAAAGCACTAAAGCCCCAGTTACATTATATTCTTATTTTTAAATTTTTTCTTTATTATTATTTATTATTGTTGAGGCACATCATCTTCACATTTGATAGTGATGGCTGCGGAGCCTCGAGGAAGAGATCGTGCAGTCATAGATTGTTCAGTAAGAGATGTGAGCTTAATCTTCTTTTCATTTTTTTTATTTTAGTTTTTATTATAATATTTGATTGAATAAAACATGAAATATTCCCTCCTTTAAATAATGTCACACACAGTGCTCTTCTTTTGATTTTATAGGGCTATCTGATGATGATATCTGATTTTTTTCTTTAATAATTATTATTATTATTTATTTTCAATTGTTTTTTGTTATCAGGGGCTCTCAGCAAGACTTTTCTTTTCTTGGGACTTTATTTCAAGTTACAAATTAAGTTAAGTTAAAGCTTTCAAGTTAAAGCTTAACTAATAATAATTTTACCAGTGGGTTTATGGTTTGTTAGGGTCAGTGGATGGGTTCCATGGTCAGCAAATGGATTCTCTGGTCGCCTAGTTCCATGTAAGGGAATTTATTAAAGGGATTTATTTCTTGGGACTTTATTTCAAGTTACACCTATTTTTTGAAAGATCTTTTATTTTTTTTATTTAATTAACTTAATTAAAGCTTATTATTTTATTAATCTTCTACAAGTTTTTACCACCTGGGCTTAAACATGTTTCTTTAGTGCTAGGTGATTGTATTCCGTGCCCTGGCGATTTATTATTTTTTTTCCGTTTTTAATATTAATTTTTATCATGGTTCATCTTGAAAAAAAATGATTAAATTATTAAAAAAATTTTAATTTATAACATTTTTATTATTTTATTTTACATGAATTATTTTATCCAATCCACAATTATCTGTTAAATACTCATTTTTAAATAGTGAAAAGTGTTAAACATTTTCTGCATTAAATGAAAACAATGGAAATTCGCAAAATGGCCACAAGGCGGCATGCAAACGATATAAAGCCAAAGATATTGGAAAGATTTCTCACAAATTTCAATGCGACAAGCGACATCGGCAACAATACAGTAGCTCTTGACTAAAAGGGAAGAGCCATGGGCTCATTCCTGTCCTGGGTCTGGTCCTCCTCCTCTCATTTTCTTCCTTCGTACGGCGTAATTTATTTGCATTCGTCGTATAAATTATATTGTAAGCAAACCACTTCATTCAATTTCAATTTAAAAAATTGTTATCTCCGTTGACGGATGCTGCCGCATCCATTGACATCGAACAGCCGAGACAAACGAATGCCTTTTGGCGAGGAGACGACAGGACAGGACAGGAGGCTGGACAGTCCTGGGAATGGACCCCGGATTTCGACTTGGATGTGGATGTGGAACTGGACAGGGTCTCTACATTGTCATTGTTGTCATTGCACTGATGTGATTATCAGTGGGGTTCTCATTTTCTTTTTCTTTTTTTTTTATATACTATTTGTTTTCTTATGAATTGTTTATTCCAATTAGTACATGGGTTCTAGACTGCGACTGCGATTGGGTCTGGGCCTGTTCTTAATCGAATAGCTTAAAATTTAAATGTGAAATTGAAAATGGGAATACCCCTCTCAAGCCAAATCATTCCATTACACCAATTTTTGTGCATATTATTTGCATTCGGGGGCACGAAAGCGGATCGAGGCAAATGCCAAAATGGCATTAAAACGGTCTAAAGTTAACAACATTGCCGAAAAGACAATGCCGAACCATAAATCTCCAAATGCATGCCACACCAGAGCAGCAGCAGCATCAGCTTCCACAGCAACATTAAGCAGCACTTCCAAGTAACTCTCGACTAGCCTTCAGCCAATATGGTAAACCCAAGCTTATGTCACTGACATGTCTGAGGATCGTACGTCTGTCCGTCTGTCCGCCTCTACATTTGTCCGTTAGTCCCTCTGTCTGTCCGTCAGTTTGTCGGTTTGTCCGTTTGTCAACCCGGGCCCGTTCGTGCGTCCATTAAATAAGGAAGGAACTGCACATAACGAGAGTCAATATTGACAGGCCAACAGCAAACCGAAGACGACTTATAAGGGCAGAAAGGCAGCCACAGAGTCAGGGATCGGATCGATTCGATGAACGGACAAATGGACACACGGACACTGGACAGTGGACACTGAACCTCTCTCGAGCAATCCAAGCCAGCAATACCGAGCGACCAAGTGAAACGAAACAAATCAAGTCGCCCGATCGCCCAGCCATTTCCACTCCGCACAATGACTGACAATCGAAACGAAACGGCGCATGGACAGGTCAACTATTTTGCATACATCTACTATAACTTATGGAACTCGTCGATCGTTGATCGTCGTACGTTGCAGATCGCTGATCTTGGATTGGGTTGCCTGCCACTGCCACTGCCACTGCTGGGTTGGCTTGGCTTGGCTTGGCTTTTGCTTTTTCTGCTGCTACCATGCATTATTGTCAATCAAGTGGAGCGAGAGAGGAGTCCAAAGGCTTCCATCGCAAAATGGTAGTAAAAGGATTAACTGCACTATAGAAAATATTACTATAATCTACTATAGTACATTAAATAAAAATATGATTTATTTAAACTCTATAGTGTCTAAAACTTTGGTTTTCTGGAAGGTAATTGAGTTTTTTGAAAAAAACAATTTTAAAAAGAGTGTTTTCGAAATATTTTTAAAGATTTATTACTATAAAGTCTAACTCTGTCTATCAATCTAAGATACTAATCCCTATCTACAGGGTTTTACCTTTTCTTAATTATTTAAAAAAAAATTTCAAAAACGTATTTTTTGAGTGTTTACTAGCAGATCGAGCTTTATCTCTGGGTCTCACTTTTGAATTCTCTTCTCCAATAATTCTCCGTTTCTCTCTCCTCATGTGACAACAAGCGAGCGACGTATGTCGCAAACAATTACTTGGGATTGCAACACACGAGACAAGAGACAAGAGACAGGGGCATGGAGCTTGGAGGTTGAAGTTTTGAAATTGGGAGTTTTGGGGAAGCTGTGGAGATTGGATATTCAGACTAAAGACGCGATCGAGACAGGTCGCCAGTGCAGCAGCCACAGCAGCAGCAGCATCAGGCTCCACTTTGTGGCCAATTTATGCAAGAGAGATCGGGAGATCAAGCGGCCCCAAGGCATTGTCAAATGTAACTGTTGCCAATGATGTGATTTGGATTTGCAAATGGGACCTGGGACAAAACAAACAAAGCGTGCATAAATCAAGTCTGCGATCGCCGATCACCGATCACTGATCAGCGATCACTATAGGAGCCGGCCTTTCAAGGGGAGTGGCAGTTGGAATTCAAGTCGATATCGGAGTGTGGGGGGCTACTACTGTTCGCTGATGCCTTGATTGATGGCGTCTTAATCGTCAATCAAATGCGCGCTACACACACAATTTTCCATTGCACTTGCATTGCAATCGATCGATGGTTGGATGGATGGACGGATGGATGACCAACCGATCTGTACGACAACTTGTCACAACATTGACATTTGCATTCGTGCGCATCCTGAGTGACGGACTGGCCAGCTTGACTGACTGATTGCTTGACAGCAGCCCGAATTGAATTGAAATCGAATTGGAATCGGCTGAAGAGGCTGGAAAAGGCTAACCCGGAATGATGCAAGCCTGTCACATTGACATATGTACTGTCGCCTTGGTCGATTTGGTGTTTTTGTTTTTGGTTTTTTTTTTTATGCAAAGTGGCGCTGACCATTTGCATGTCAATCGCTGACAAATGTTGCCAACTTTGGGCCACTCACGGCCATGTCGGCCATGATTAACGTCAACATTTTTGACAGCCATTTGACAGCTGCCAGCGCTGCATAAGGCATTTCCAATAATACACTTTGGGGGTTTGCAATTTTTTTTGGATTTTTTTAAATAGCCAAGAACGTTCTCACGAGTTAATTCTTATCTTGACGTTTTGGGTATTATAGTAGAATTTTAATTTTAAATTTTTTAAATTCCAATGAATATCTCAAGATCTGTTTTTTTTCAAGTGCATTCTAGTACCTTGGGTGGGTGTGGGCCAGGATCATTAAAATTGGTTTTGTCACAGTGTTACTGCTTTGGCGATCTTGTCAAAGCTGAAAAGCCGCAGCTATCGAATTCCCAGGGCGGTTGCTGCTGTTTCGAATGCAGCGTTAAAAATAACACCGCATAAATTGCAATAGTTGCCAATGATTCCCAAAGGGGCCAGCACTGGAGCCCTGTTCTCTGCAATATATCCAATTTTTATTTATTTATTTCGTTTTTTTATTTGTGCCATTTTAGGGTACCGGGAGAGCGCATTCGCTTTTGCCATTTCGGCCGCCGGGGTGGCCCACAGTGTGGCCCGGGCCTGCAGCCAAGGCCGTTTGATGTCCTGCGGCTGCGATCCGACCATCAATCGGAAAACCCTCAACAAGAACCTCCGCCAGTCGCTGGACAAGGAGAAGAAGCAGTTTCTCCAGTACTTGGAGACAAACCAGATTCTCACGCCCGAGGAGGAGAAGAAATACGAGCGTTCCAAAATCGCCAGTCGCTGGAAGTGGGGCGGCTGTTCCCACAACATGGATTTCGGTGTGGAGTACTCCAAGCTCTTTCTCGATTGTCGCGAAAAGGCGGGTGATATTCAGTCCAAGATTAATCTACACAACAATCATGCAGGAAGAGTGGTGAGTTCTAAAAGGTTATTGTTAGTTTATTCAAATATTATTAATGTATCTTTTTAGGCCGTTTCCAACAACATGGAGTTTCGTTGCAAATGTCATGGCATGTCCGGAAGTTGCCAGCTTAAGACCTGCTGGAAATCCGCCCCCGACTTCCACGTAGTCGGAAAGGTCTTGAAGCATCAATTCCGCAAGGCCATCCTGGTGGATCAATCCAATCTGGGCAATGGGGAACCCGTCGTCGTTTTGAAACGAGCACGCAACAAAAAATCCAATGGCGGCGGCAGCTCAGGATCCTCGTCCCAGGACCTGGACATAGTGGATGCCACCGGGGCGCTTGATATCGGTGGTTCGGCGGATTCAGACACCCGGCGCCACGAGGATCTGGGTGTGGAGCGTGGAACAAGGCTGTCGGGTGTTGACAAAAATGCTGCAAGGATGGCTCGCAAGTTGGAGACGTCCTTGTTCTATTACCAGCGATCCCCGAACTTTTGCGAACGGGATCTTGGAGCAGATATACAGGGTAAATAGTTGGACTATTTTTAAAATTTTGAATTAATTTGTATCATCCATATTTTATGTTGTTTCTTTCAAAAAAGTTATCAAATAAGCGTTACGAGATTTCTTTCCTATTAAGATATTTTGTGCAACTAATTAAAAATGATTTACCGATACGATGGCGCGATAAATTAAATTTTTCTCTAATAAATAAATCAAAAATGCAAATAAACAGCAGCAGAAAATAAAAACGATTTTTAAACGAGCTACCCAAACATGCCACATAATTCACGAAAAAATATGCAACCCACTGACAACGTACAGCAGCTCGGTTTTGGATTGGATCGGATCGGATCAGCTAAAGTCGGATTTGGATTGTTAAAATCAGAGAGGGGTTTAAGACATTAAAGAGGGGATTTTAAAATATAGGTACATGTGTTAGCTTTCAAATACCCCTTTTTTAAAGCGCCTCTGTTATTTTATATCGGCCTAAACGGAGAGGCACGTCCACATCCAACGTAGTCGTCTAACTGCCACTTGCAATTTTCGTTGGCCATTTTGCTGTTGACACATTTGCAAATTATCAAAAGCGTTGTTGCTGCTGTTGAGCTCGGGACCCGGGTCTGGCCACAATTTAAAAGTGTTAATTACGACGCAAATTTATAATTAATCGTTGGCTTAGTGGAATGAAGTGAGCTAGCTGGCCAGCCAGTAAGCCAGCCTGCCAGCCAGCCAGCCCATCGGGCGTTTTGATTCATGTGCCCGTGTCCGGTGTCGTGTCTAGGCAAATGATGGCAATTAACGTTGGCAATTATCGTCGGCCAAACAATTATGATACTTTGTGTATGCTTTAGTTTAATAGTTTATTTATGGTCTTTTAATAGCCGGACAGGCCACGCGTGTCCTCCAATAGAAAGAGATTAGATGCCATTTTAAACAAGCGCGCCATTTATGGCTGAAAGTCTTTTCTAAAATGGTCTAAATGAGGTTTTTATTTAATCTATAAAACTTATTAAATATTAAAAAATAATAATAAATAATTTATTAAATTAAATCGTATTTTGCTTATAAATTTTTGAATAAATATTTATTTTCTCCTCTAACTTTCTCCGCAGGCACCGTGGGTCGTAAGTGCAACCGCAACACCACGACCAGCGACGGCTGCGCCTCCCTCTGTTGTGGGCGTGGTCATAGCCAAATAATCGAACGACGGGCTGAGCGGTGTCACTGTAAATTTCAATGGTGCTGTAGTGTGGAGTGCGAGGAGTGCCACGTGGAGGAGTGGATCAGTGTGTGCAATTGAGGAATCCCCTGGAAATCCAAGGACTCCAAACCATAGCCAAGAAAATAATGGAAAAAAAAGACAAGAAGCCAGAGTGAGAGAAAGCCTCATCGATACGCATAAGAAAAGACTTTTCTTCAATCTAAACAAAATAAAAAACAAAACTTAACAAAAACGATCACACAAAAATCAGTATTAAAATCGACAGACATTCATAAAAGTGTGTAAATGCAAGGCTTAGTTTAGCAATCTCCAACCATTTTGGATATGATTATAGATATATATATATAGTGAATATATATAAATGTATGAAAATATATTTTGTAAATACGAATAATAAGATGCATAATTAGTCTGTCAATCAGCTGACTTTCATTTGGGTTAGCAATTTCCCTTTCACCTGAACGTTTTTTTTTTGCATTTTCACCTGGGTTTTGTTTTGATCTGGCACGTGAATGTCGCCGCCGTTAATTGAATTAGCCTGGCTAAATAGATGTCCAAGGTATATGGCCACTACTGCTGCCCACTGAAGGGCTTCCTTCCTAGCCAGTGAAAAGCCGTCAATTGCATTTGGCCACCGTTTAGTTGGCTTTCGGCAGCGGTTCTAGCTGCTTGCGTGCGGTCGGTTCGGAAAGTTTTTAAAAAAATATCTTAAAAAAATTAATAGTTTGGAGAAGAGAACTGAAACTCTAAGAAACTCTAAGGTTCATACTCAAGGATTAAACATTTTGTGGCTAAGAAATCAAATCGCTACTGTGCTGTAACATTTGAATGTGGAATAAGCTTGTTTTGAAATATTGCGTGTGGTCTTAAAGGTCCTTTCATTTTTGGATTATATAAACCTTTTTAAATTCATAAAAACCTATTAAAAAAAAGATTTTGTATACAATTTTTAATGGAAGGCCCTTATAAATTAAATTTTTGAATAATGTCCTTGGAAACTTAACAACTTATTTCGACTTTTCAACGACTTTTCCTCGTACTTCACTAAATATCCTAAGATCTACTAACTTCAAAGAAATTAAACCAACTAGATTAGGATATTAAAAGTCCATCATTTCCGATAGGCAGGAAAATTTTTAAAAAATTTCACCGTCAATAAAAATACTATTTTTAATGTACCAAATGAAATAACACATATTTAGAGCATTTATGTACCCCGTTCCGTAACCTTAGAGAAGCCCTCGTAATGCTGTCACCTCGTTCTTATGCAACAGTCAAAGTCTAATGCGATTTGTAACAAATGAAAAGGTTAAATATCGTCCAAGAATCTATTATATTTTTTTAAGGAATTAAGAACTGTGTCAGGATGTATTTACCGTACTCGCAACTGCCGGATCCGACGGATAAGTTTGAGATCTATGAGGAGATTGCCCAGGGTGTGAATGCCAAGGTATTTCGGGCCAAGGAGTTGGACAATGATCGCATTGTGGCCTTGAAGATCCAGCATTATGATGAAGAGCATCAGGTATCCATCGAGGAGGAGTATCGCACTCTGAGGGATTACTGTGACCATCCAAATCTACCAGAATTTTATGGAGTGTACAAGCTATCGAAACCCAATGGACCCGATGAGATATGGTTTGTCATGGAGGTGAGTTTGAAAATAATATTTAAGAGTTTAAAAGTATAAATTATAAAAAAACATTTTTCAAAAATAAATGAGGTCCTGAGAGTGTCCTGAATTTTATAAACAATCCTTATTTCGATTTCTTAGTACTGCTCCGGTGGAACCGCCGTGGATATGGTTAACAAGCTCCTCAAACTCGACCGCCGTATGCGAGAGGAGCACATTGCCTATATCATTCGGGAAACTTGCCGGGCAGCCATCGAGCTGAACCGTAATCATGTCCTGCATCGGGACATTCGTGGAGATAACATCCTCTTGACCAAAAATGGAAGAGTTAAGCTTTGCGATTTCGGCCTGTCGCGTCAAGTGGATTCGACTTTGGGAAAGCGGGGAACCTGCATCGGTTCACCCTGCTGGATGGCACCGGAAGTGGTGGCCGCCATGGAGGCCCGGGAACCGGATATCACCGTAAGGGCGGATGTCTGGGCCTTGGGCATCACCACTATTGAATTGGCCGATGGAAAGCCGCCGTTTGCTGACATGCATCCCACCAGGGCCATGTTCCAAATTGTGAGGAATCCTCCGCCGACCCTGATGCGTCCCACCAACTGGTCACAGCAGATCAATGACTTCATCTCCGAGTGTCTGGAGAAGAATGCCGAGAATCGGCCCATGATGGTCGAAATGGTGGAACATCCTTTCCTCACCGAGCTCATCGAAAACGAGGATGAGATGCGTTCGGATATTTCCGAGATGCTGGAGCTATCCAGGGATGTGAAGTCGCTCTACAAGGAGCCAGAACTCTTTGTGGATCGTGGCTATGTAAAGAGATTCGATGAGAAGCCGGAACGGATGCACCCAGAAGATTTGGCAGCCCTGGAGAATCCAGTGGATGAGAGTATCATTGAGTCTCTACGAAACCGAATGATGATGGGAGAATCCTACAGTTTCATTGGCGATATTCTGTTGTCCTTGAATTCGAACGATATTCGCAATGAGTTTCCCGAGGAGGTGAGTCGAGATCTAGAATTTAATATAATTGTTATATAATTCCCTTACTTTTCCAGTTCCATGCCAAGTACCGCTTCAAGTCGCGTTCTGAGAATCAGCCGCATATTTTCTCCGTGGCCGACATCGCCTACCAGGACATGTTGCATCACCGTGAGCCCCAGCACATCGTGCTATCCGGCGAGAGTTACTCCGGAAAATCGACCAATGCCAAGCTGCTGATCAAGCACCTGTGCTACCTGGGTGCCGGCAATCGCGGGGCCACCGGACGCGTGGAGAGCTCCATCAAGGCCATCCTCATGTTGGTGAATGCCGGAACTCCGGTGAACAACGACTCCACCAGGTGTGTCTTGCAGTATTGCCTGACCTTTGGAAAAACCGGAAAGATGAGCGGAGCCGTCTTCAATATGTACATGCTAGAGAAGCTAAGGGTGGCCACCACCGATGGCACCCAGCATAATTTCCACATTTTCTACTACTTCTACGATTTCATAAACAAGCAGAATCAACTGAAGGAGTACAATCTCAAGGCCGATAGGAACTATCGATATCTGCGTGTTCCACCGGAAGTTCCGCCATCAAAGTTGAAATACCGTCGCGATGATCCCGAGGGAAATGTCGAGAACTTCCGGGAGTTTGAGAACATCCTTCGTGATTTGGATTTCAATCACAAGCAATTGGAAACAGTTCGCAAGGTTTTGTCGGCCATTTTGAATATTGGCAACATCCGTTTCCGGCAGTCTGGAAAGTATGCCGAAGTTGAGAACACGGATATTGTGTCAAGGATTTCAGAGTTACTGAGAGTAGATGAAAAGAAATTCATGTGGTCATTGACCAACTTCATTATGGTGAAAGGAGGCATTGCCGAGAGGCGTCAATATACCACAGAGGAGGCCCGGGATGCCCGAGATGCAGTGGCCAGCACTATTTATTCACGATTGGTGGACTTTATCATCAACAGGATCAACATGAACATGTCCTTCCCCAGGGCTGTATTGTAAGTTAATCGTTGATTACTCGATATATTTTTGGTAATTCATACTTTATCGATAAATCGAACTTTTAGTGGCGACACCAACGCCATTGTTATCCACGACATGTTCGGCTTCGAATGCTTCAATCGCAATGGTCTGGAACAACTAATGATTAACACCCTGAATGAGCAGATGCAGTATCATTATAATCAAAGGATCTTCATCAGTGAAATGCTGGAAATGGAGGCCGAGGACATTGATACCGTCAACTTCAATTTCTACGATAACAAAACGGCACTCGATAATCTCCTTACCAAGCCGGATGGTCTGTTCTATATAATCGATGATGCCTCAAGATCTTGTCAGGATCAGGACTTGATAATGGGTATATTATATTGTTATAAATATTTTTATTCGATTTCATACTATTATGGTTTAAAAAATAGATCGCGTTTGTGAGAAACACAGCCAGTTTGTGAAGAAGCACACTGCCACTGAGATTTCCGTGGCTCACTATACGGGCCGTATTATTTACGATACGCGTGCTTTTACGGACATCAACAGGGACTTTGTTCCGCCGGAAATGATCGAGACTTTCCGGTCCTCGCTGGACGAGAGTATCATGGCCATGTTCACCAATCAATTGACCAAGGCCGGCAACCTGACCATGCCTTTCGAGGCTGTCCAGCATAAAGATGAGACCGAACGCAGGTCCTATGTGAGTTCTAGGATATAATTATATAATAAAGGTGTGTAAAATTATCTTGAAACTCTTTTTTTCAGGCTCTGAACACCCTGAGTGCCGGCTGCATTTCGCAGGTGAATAATCTCCGTACTTTGGCGGCCAACTTCCGGTTCACCTGCCTAAGCCTGCTCAAAATGCTCAGCCAGAATCCGAGTCTTGGGGTGCACTTTGTCCGTTGCATACGGGCCGATCTGGAGTACAGGCCCAGGGCCTTCCACTCGGATGTGGTGCAGCAGCAGATGAAGGCCCTGGGTGTCCTAGACACGGTGGTGGCCAGACAGAAGGGTTTCAGCTCACGGCTGCCCTTTGAGGAGTTCCTGAGGCGGTAGGGTTTGTTTAAAAATCAACCCAAGATAAAGTTTAAGATTTTTGGTCCTTTCAGTTACCAATTCTTGGCCTTTGACTTTGATGAACCTGTGGAAATGACTAAGGACAACTGCCGTCTTTTGTTTTTGCGCCTCAAGATGGAAGGATGGGCTTTGGGCAAGACCAAGGTCTTTTTGCGATACTACAATGATGAGTTCTTGTCAAGGTGAGACCTAGGCCCTTAAATGGTAAACTTTATAACAAGAGAAACTAATTTATTTCCAGATTATATGAAGTACAGGTTAAGAAGGTTATTAAAGTTCAGTCAATGATGCGAGCCTTGCTGGCACGAAAACGCGTCAAAGGCGGCAAAGTTTTCAAAAGTATGTTTTGTAAATATGATAGTAATATAATGGGAATACTAATTTTTTGTTATCCTATTATATAGTGGGCAAGAAGGGCCAGGAGCATCACGATGTGGCTGCCTCCAAGATACAAAAAGGTAAAAAAACGCAAGTGGATAAATTAAAAGAGTACGAGGAGGAGCACATCGACATAAGTGAGACGCCCTCGGAGGCGGAGGAGATGTTCCTTGAAGCCCGCATGGATGAGGCTCTGGCGGCGGTGCGAATCTCCAAAATCGAGCAGGCCTCCACCGAGGAATAGGCCACATACTATATACACATATATATATAAACCATTTATACACACTCTATATCACTATATCGATCGATAATACTCGTTCTACTATCACTATAACTACTACTACTACTCGTTCTACAAACCAATAAAATCCAGAATATAAAAACCAACAAAGTAATCAACTAGTCTACGGTCTATGCAACCACTTAAGCCGCTTAGTGGTGTCAAATGTGGTGGCTGGCACCTTGTGCACCACCCATTTTCTTGTATCTTGTATCCTAGTATCTGATGCAACCAATCGGCTTATAGCCCAGTCTGAGACATAACACTTAACATCGACGGCACCTGCGGAGAGAGATGAATTATAAGTGCTGCATAGAAAAGAAATGAAAATTTAATTAAATTAAGGCGACTTCTCACCCATTCTCCACCACCACCGATCCCTCCACCACCCAGCCCAGCCCAGTGACCGACTTGTTTCATTTCCAGTTCACTTTTTATTTCTTTTCAGCCTACCGGGGATTCCGTGAACGGATCCGTCTGCCGCCACTGGTCAACGAGAAGACCGGACAGCTGAATGAGAACACGGCGGACTTTATCCGGCCGTTTGCCAAGAAATGGCGCGAAATGTCCATCTTCCAGGTTCTGCTGTACTACAGGGCGGCTCGTTTCCAGGACTTTGTCAACCTATCCCAACAGGTGGGTCTCCTAAGCCACTTAGATAGTATTATTCATATTTTTATCCTTCAGGTTCACATTTACAATCAACGCATGGTGGCCGGACTGAACAAGTGCACCCGGGCTGTGCCCTTTGAGAGGATCAACATGCGAGAGGTCAACTCTTCTCAGCTGGGACCGCTGCCAGTGCCCATAAAGAAGATGCCCTTCCGGTTGGATCAGATCCCCTTCTACGACACCCAGTACATGGTCGATCCGGCCAACTCCATCTCCCGTCAGACGTTCCCCAATCAGCTGCTGATGCAGCAACTGGAGGACGACGAGCCCTGGGACAGTCCTCTGCAGCGCAATCCTTCGATGACCTCGTGTGCCCTGACCTACAATGCCTACAAAAAGGAGCAGGCCTGCCAGACCAACTGGGATCGCATGGGCGAGAGCGATAACATCTACAATCAAGGATTCTTCAGGGATCCACAGCAGCTGAGAAGGTAAAACGATACCTTTAGGTTTTAGATCTGAAATTTAATAATTAAATTCTTTCAGAAACCAAATGCAAATGAACATGAATGCCTATAATAATGCCTACAACAGCTACAGTAGCAATCAGAACTGGGGTGTCCATCGATCGGGATCCCGACGCAATTCCCTGAAGGGCTATGCTGCACCACCTCCTCCACCGCCCATGCCCTCGTCCAATTATTATCGAAACAATCCCAGCCAGCAGCAGCGAAACTATCAACAGAGATCGTCCTATCCACCATCGGATCCGGTGAGGGAGCTCCAGAACATGGCACGCAATGAAGGAGATGTAAAAACTAAAATTAAAATATTATTATAAATTTAATAATAAAATATAAATCTTTTAGAACTCCGAGGATCCACCGTTTAACTTCAAGGCCATGCTGCGCAAGACCAACTATCCCAGGGGCTCTGAGACCAGCACCTATGACTTCAACAATCGTCGCGGATCGGACGCTGATCAGCACACATTCCAGGCGCCCAAACTTCGGTCCACAGGCCGCAGATTCCAGGAGGACGAAGGCTATAACTCCTCGTCTGGGAACTATGGTGTGGGCAGGAACTTTGGCCATCAGCAACGGACACCAACGCTGCGACAGAATCCGACCAGTGTGGGTCGCAGTTTCGAGGACAACAACGCCAGGTCCTTTGAGGAGGCAGGATCCTATGTAGAGGAGGAAATCGCTCCCGGAGTGACACTCTCCGGCTATGCCGTGGATATCTAAAGCATACAATTATGAATTAAAAATATTTCTAAATAATATTGTGCGTTTCGGAATATGAAGAGAGTTGCTATAAAAAAACCCACCTATTTATGATATTTTATGATTGCTTATTAAAAATTAAATTATTTTCTCGATAAAAAATGATTAAAACTATCCTATAATTCCGAAAAGCACTTAGCCATTGAACAAAATTTATGAAGAATATCTTTAAAATCTAAAAATACCATTAAATGTCTGTCCCATATTAAATTCCACTATTGTTGATTAGATTAAAGTCTTAGTAATAAATTAGAATTCAGCAAATATTTTGCATTTTATTGACGCTGGATAAAAAGGGGAAAATTCGACGATTTAACATTGCTTATTACTTTTGCTTATTAGCTTCATTGTTATAGTATAGTTTTTGAAATGATTTCACTTTTTCGACTTTTTATGATCTAAAACGCAACAACAATACTCTCAGTATTACATAAACTATATCCATTATACATTGTATATATATAAACATTAATCAGCTTAACAAAAACGTTGATAGGAATGGATTGAACAAATACTATACTTTGTTCACAGGACTTTTGCATGTGTGTTTGTGATTTCATAGGGAGCGCGATAAGGCAAAAAAGGAAATATAATTGAATCATTAGCTGCACACCCAAACCGGGCATGATTTTATAAATTCTTGAATACGATAAAACCAAGTTACGGATCTCATTAGTTTCATATAATATCAATCATCCATGCCGGGTTCACGTAAGCCATCCGAATGCATTTTCTTGCCAGCGATTTCGAGCATGGCGCGATCCTCCAAATTGCTGTCCAAGACAGAGCGTTTCTATAAAAATATATTCAGTTATTTTAAGATATATGATTAATAGTGTATCTTAAGAACTTACCTGATCACCTGCCCCTTCTTCATCCTCATCTTTGACTGGTAAGTCACCCACGGCCCAGACCTCCATGTTACGGATCTTAAACTGCTTGCGTTTGCTTTAAGAAATATTTAAAATGTAAACAAAAATATTAAGAGAATAGTTTGTGTTCTGTAACTCACCTTAGCTGCACATAATCCCGATATGTGGTGCAGCTTTCAACACTCTGTCCATCCCCAAACATACAATCAACCCAGAGACCCCAGAATTCAAACTGACCGCCCATTCCCTGTATTTCCCAAAAATATAAACAATTAGCAAGGCAATCAATCAATGGATTATAAACATTACTCACCAGGCCATTCGGCATCGTCTGCTGATTCAAATTCAAATACTGATAGTGATCGTTATAACCTGTGGCCGTAAAACACCTCATTGCCGGACTCAGAGTGTAGAGCAATGAACTGTCATCGCCTCCGAATTGGGGCTTCAGTGACCAGGATTCCGACGCATAGCCACCGAAAATGTATTGATCCTCGTCCTCGATGAAGAACAGCGTTGGTCCTTTGTCCATTACTTTGCCCAGCATTGTGGAGAAGCTTTCGCCGTTGATCTTCGATGAGAAGAGGAAGCGCCACTTGTGACGCAGCTCGCGGGGCAGTTGAGCGTTGATGTAGACGACATGTGGCAGTTCGATGATTGGGCGATAGTGACTATTTTGAGGGGCATCTAAAAAGTGAATCGTAATACTTAGTTTTGGGAAAAGGCCATATTTCATGTCTTCCTTACCACACAGCTCTGGTAAGATGGGTATTTCCATTTCCTTGATAATATTCCGCTTGCTACCGCCATGACGGGAATACAACTGACTAAACACTTCTCGCCAAATCTGGAGGAATTGTGGCGTGATGTGAAGCCATCGTTCCAATGCCTCATTGGGCATACTGTGCTCCAGTTCCTTGCCGAGATTACGCATCAGACCCTTGGCAAAGGTGCAGGTCGATCGTTCCGTGGTGTTGAAGCCCAAATCCTGCCAGTCCTTGATGCATGAGCCCTTCGAAGTGCTTTCCAAATGAACATAGCTTTTGATCACCGAATAGATGTACTAAAATAATGTTTAATAAATATTTTTATTAAAAAGAAATTTATCTGATAAGGTAAATATATCTCTTATTCAGTAATTTGAAGTCCCACTTCATTTTTTTTCCACCGAATGATCAGATAGACTCACCTGCTCCAATTGCTTGATATTAAAGGTGTCGTTTCCGGATCTCTGGAGCGAGGAGAGAAGCATTTGAAGCTTCTGGTCGATGGTGCCGCGCTCCATGATATAGAAGGGCTCTCCAAATTTCCGCAGGGGTATGTTGATACATGACTGTCCCGGCTTTGTCGGTGTAAACAAAAATTGAGCTGTGCTCTCGGCCAGTGATCGTTCAATGGTTTGCGACCAAGTTTCCTGTTATTTTTTCAAAAAACAACAAATTTATAAAGAGATTGAAATAAACAAACGGGGCACCGGATACGCAAACATCATTTTCCTGCTGGTGTCAGCAAATTCTTGTAGGGCCCCAAGGTCTGGGAAATGCTGACACAGATTTAACCCATTAGTTTTGACTGAAGGGAGCAGCAATTTACCACCCAACCTCATAAATAGGGGTTAAGCACATTGTTTATTTTTAATTCAATTGGACTGCCTAGCTGGCCCTAATTGACAGCCCCAAAGAGTCATCGAAATCACGACTAATTCGTTAGCAAGCAAATTCAACAAAAGCAATAGACAAACAACGAAATGCGCCGGGCAAACAAATTAGACAATATTCGTTGTGGACACGTTTGCCTTCGGCACGCGGTATTATCAATTCCAAGCTGATAACAAGAAAGGTTGGAAAACCGATATGGAAAACCATAGTACCCTATTATTCCACTTGGCTTTCAAGTCGATGTGGTGGGGATTATGTAAAGTCTATAAAAAGCTTGCATATATTATTTGGTGGTATTCGGTTTTAATTATTGAATTTTTACCACATGCGGTGATAAATTTAAATTTTCGTCAAGTGTTGGCACCTTGCAACGGCCCAAGATGTACTTATTATTTTGATTGTATTTCGAAAACAAGAGGCACTTGGCCTAAATTTAGATGATTAATTGACTTACTTAGGTTTTGTTTGTAAAAGTAAATAGGAAATTATTTTTTTCAAAATTGGGTTTTTGAACATATTAGAAAATGTTTATTATTCTTTTTTTTAAATAGTTTATTGACTTTTTTTGAGTTCCATAGTATAGATGTCTAAGAAATGCATCAAAATATTTAAGCTTTTTCTTTTTTAAAATCTGTTATATAACAAAATTATTAAAAAATTCCAATTCTTCAACAACTATTAGCTTTCTTTTACAAAATTTATTTTTGGAAAATATTTAAGAAAAAAATAGTAAGATGCCAGTGATGTAAGCAAATCGATTTTGTTTGGATTTGTTCTTATTTTCAAAGTAAAACCGGTTTGTTTTTACGTCTTTGTCTCTTTGTTGGCTTGCCTCGGTGGCTTTTTGGTAACACTTTCCCTGGCCTGGCCAAAAGCTTGGTGAATCAATATACCCTCTACAGGGTATAAGAGCACCAGCAGGTGAAACGTCATTTGTCACGCAGTCATTTAGGCAATCCCATGACTTTGGCTATCAGGGGGGGGGTTCCTCCTCTGCATCTCCGAAGGAAGTTCAGTCTCCGGTCGGCCTTGAACTTGCGACCCTGACCCGCAGCAGGGTGCTTGCAGTATGCATTGATTTTTGCTTTTGCTTTGGGCCACAACACACAACCAGCCGCCGTTTCAGGAAGCCTTCAACTTACCACCAATCTGTCTTGGGTCAGTTTTTCCAGGGCTCCGCCAGATGCATTCTTGTAGGCCGATTCCAGCATGCGTAGCTCCTCCGACGTGAAGAGATTATCCGTATCCCGTTTTCCGCTCGCATTTCCCATTTCCGGGCCGCCAATTAGTTTAGTTACTTCCGCGTTATGCCTTATCCGTTTTCCGTTTGTAAACAATCCGCTCAGCTGCTCCTCGACGATTTAATTCGGTTTGTTGATATATCAAAATATAAATATATCGATATCTTTGAATAAAAATGATATGTTTACAATCGGATGGAAACATGCCAACATGTAGCGAGATTTTCTGGTATTCTGTCTTTTGGATGTGGCGGTCACTTTAAATTTCAAATCAGTTGGTATTTTAATACCAATTCTAGTTCAGGGAGGCTTTAAATTCTTTTTAAATAGCCGAGTTAAATTCTATTTAAATGTTATAGATTTTATTCACAATTCATCTCAAATCAATTTAGGTTTAAATGAATTATTTCCCAAAATAATACCAAACTTCCAGTTTGTTATCGATAACTCTTAAAAAATCGGAGGCATTTTCAAACTTCCCATTCGTTACCCTAGCAACACTTCCGTATTAAATCAATTGAGTAACCGATAAATTCCATCGCACACAAAAACACCCATAAATTCCCATACATAGACCAAAGAATTTTGGCAAAACAACGGATAGTGAAAAATTTAGCAAAGCCTCTTCAGAACCGGAAGTATGATTGGCCATCAAGCCCATAACCGGAAAGGAAAAGTGCGCGAACAATGCGGATCTTGTCCGAATAGGTTTTCAAAGGACAAGCGGCAGGTGGTGGCCGAGGACTCGGACACCACGGAGGTGGAGTCGTCCACGGACGAGGAGGATCGGTGGAAGGAGGTGGCTCGTGCCGCCGAAATTCCGGCCGATTATTACAACATCCAGAAACTGGTCAAGTACATTAAGGCGGGCAATCAGACGGCCACTATAGTATCGCTGTGCTGCTTGAAGGACTACGATCTGAGCACCCAGATCAACCAGTTCGCCATCTCGGACATAGGCGGCCTCGATGTCCTGGTCAACATTCTAGAGTGCAGCGACACCAAGTGCTGTTTGGGCGCCCTCACCGTTCTCTCGGATATCACCCTGAACATTGATATCCGCAAGACCATTGTGGATCTGGATGGTATACCTCTCATCGTGGACATCCTCAACTCCTCCATGAAGGATCTCAAGACCATGGCGGCCGAGACTCTGGCGAATGTCTGCAAAGTCCGTTTGGCCAGGAAGTATGTGAGGACTTGCGGTGGTATTCCCAAGCTGGTGGATCTCATCGACATTAAGCTAAGGTGGGTTTTTATAATGGAATAATATAACTCTCATTTTTAACCCATTTCCCCCTGGGTAGCATTTTAAAAACTCCCCGAGATCAACTCAATGCCGACGACCTGGAGTCCCTGGATATGACTCGCGCCGGAGCCCGTGCCCTTTGGACTTTGGCCGACTCCAAGCACAATATGGAGCAGATGCGAAAGAGTGGAATTGTGCCATTGATGGCCCAGCTGCTGAAGTCCGTCCACATCGATGTGGTAATACCCATCATGGGCACGGTGAGAAAGTGTTCCTCGGAACCGAAATTCCAACTGGCCATCACAACGGAGGGCATGATTCCGGATATTGTGAGCCATTTGCACTCGGAGAACACGGAACTGAAAATGGAGGGCAGTACAGCGATCTACAAGTGCGCCTTCGATGCCAATACCAGGGAATTGGTGAGGGAAGCTGGAGGACTGGAGCCACTGGTTACCATCATAAAGGACAAGAACCTGAGGGACAACAAGCCACTGTTGAGGGGAGCCACGGGGGCCATCTGGATGTGTGCCGTGACGGATGCCAATGTCAAGGTTATGGACCAACTAAGAACGGTGAACCATTTGGTGGCCTTGCTGAACGATGAATGCGATGAGGTCCTAACCAATGTTACTGGGGCTCTGTCCGAGTGTTTGAGATTCCAAAACAATCGCGAGCAACTCCGTTTTGCTGGAGGATTGCCATCTATGGTGTCCTTACTCAACAGTTCCCATGCCCCGCTCTTGGAAAATCTGGCCAAGGGTCTGAAGGAATGTGCCGAGGATCCGGAGAGTATGAGAGTCCTGGAGGACCTCGATGCGGTGCGTCTGATTTGGTCCTTGCTGAAGAATACTAGCACCAGAGTCCAGGCCCATGCCGCCTATGCCATATGTCCTTGTGTCCGAAATGCCAATGACTCCGCCGAACTGGTCAGGAGCTTAGTGGGAGCCATGGAGCTGGTGGTGGGTCTCCTCAAGTCCAAGGACATTATGGTCTTGTCGGCGGTTTGCGCCGCCATAGCTACGATTGCCCAGGATCAAACGAATCTGGCCATCTTAACCGACTTGAGAGTCATCTATAAGCTGGCCGATCTTGTCCAGACAACCGATGATCTCCTGAGGATGAACCTGGCCGCTGCCGTAGCTGCATGTGCCTGCTTCGGAAATAATACGGAGGAACTGGGACGTCTACGCACTGTGACTCCAATTGTCACCTACATGACCAGTGATAATCCTCTCGTGCATCGCAGCACGGCCATGGCTTTGGAGAAACTATCGATGGATCCGCAGAATTGCATCACCATGCACCAAGTGAGTTCCATTTATATTAATTTTTATTACTTTATTATATAACTTTTTTACTTTTAGAGCGGTGTGGTTCCATTCCTACTGGAGTGTATTGGTTCTACCAACAAGGAGCTCCAGCTGGCCGCCGCCGGATGCCTCAGAAATATCCGGGAACTGGCTCTACGCGCCGAAGAGTATTTGCTTAAAATCGACGATGACTAGGTTTTTCCATTGGTTATGTTTATGTAATTACTGTTCAAATAATACATCATCCTTGAAGAAGTTGTCGTTTCCAACATCCCTACTATCCATATCCTTCTTAAAGAGAAACTCCTTTCAAGTCCATCATAACATCTAGCTATATATTTGTCACTACATTTTGACTAACTAAGCTCTTGGCTTCCCCGTCAACCCCCGACTAAATCTCAATCAATAGCTGGCATTGCTGCCCCTGGTGGAAATGCTCATCCTCCGCTCCACACGATTGGTGTGCGGCAGGAGGCATCCCGGCGGTGGATATCGCCATCTTCGTGGCCTGGACAGCAGAGTTCCGTCCGTGGAGGCTCGACTTCGGAAGGGGGCGTCGATATCGCTGCGTGAACTGCTCAAGCTACTGCTGGCAATCTCATCCGTGGACTCGGTGTGGTCACCGCTGCTCTCCTCCAGGCAAGCACTGCCGATGACTAGGAAGGAACGACGACCGGCTCCCAGCGAGGAGGCATCGTAGAAGGAACAGGAACCCGAATCCGGAGTCAGAATACCATCCGCCGAGTTGGCCACGTCGCTGGTGGAACGTTTGAGCTTGGGGAATTTGCTGAAGACACGCCAGAAGCGGAACACATCTCGGAATACATTCTGGACCTGGCTTAAACAATATTTGTTAGAGAGTTTCTTAAGAAAATGCTTTTAGCCCACCTGGTCCACATTCTCTCTGACTGAAATCTCATGGAAACAGGCGCAGGACAATTCCCTGAAGCGACGCTGACCCTCCTCCAAGGTAACCATCCTGTCACCAGGCTGATCTGTTTTATTTCCCACCAGAATGACAGGAATATCCAAAGTGCAGTCCTTAAAAATAAAAAATAATGTAGGCTTTAAATATTTAAACTTTAAAATAGAATACCCACTTTACTGGCGGAGCCCAGCTTGCGTCTTCGTTTGTTGTAATTAATAAGGAACTTGAGGCGACTGCACTCGTCAAAGGAACACTTATCCGTAATGGAGTACATCAGTATAAAAGCATCCGCCCACCGGATGTTGGACTCCAGAGTGACTCCATCCAGTTCCTGATAAATAAAGCCACTTTATATTTTAAAAATATTTAAAAGGAATACTTGACACCCACTTGAAGATGGCCGGAAGCATCCAGAATGTCAAACTGAATTTGTTCCTTGTCCAGAGTGGTCTGGCAGGTGTATATCTTCTCCAGATTGGGATCATACTCCCCAATGAAGCGACGAGTGATAAAACGCACCACCATGGCTAAGTGGGGATAATCTATTGAGTTTATATTCAGGAGAAAGTTTAGGATTTTCCTTTCACTTACCCGTTTTTCCCACGCCACTTTGGCCCAAAACCATAACCTTGAGCGTCTTTTGTTTGTTGGTATGAAGGCCCAACTTGACCAGAGATGACTTTGGCGAGGTGGCATTCATGGCAGGACCAAGGAACAATTGTCTGCAAAATCAGTATTAAATACTTAAGTTAGAAAAGGATATATAGAGTAGAATATAGAGATACCCTGCCTTATAATTCCTATTCAAAAGACTTCCAATTGGATACAAAAATAAAATACCCATCCAATCAGTGTCATAGGGTATAAATATTAAAGAAAATTGGGTTGGGGGGGTTTTGGGTTTTAAGGGTGTCGTATTTCCGAGACAATATGTCTGCCTGGAATGACTGACATAACCTTTGTTCGCCCGGATTCCTGATGCTGTTGTTGACCGGCCCTCGCCCTCGTAACCCACATCAAAATTGGTCTATCGCCAAAGTCTGGGACTAGACCAGGTCGCATTCTTATTTTGGCCAAAGACTCCCAGCATTATTGCATATTTTAAGAGTGACAAGATGAAGGAAAAATGGCAAAGAAGAAAGACCACACTTGGAAAATTGATTTATTATTTAAAATAAGCTTTAAGGCTTTACTGGAATTTTTAAATAAGAGAATATATAAAATGTTTAAAGTGCATTTGTGGGGTGTCTTTTATTCTATAATATTCGAAAAGGTTTGGACTTTAATTACATTTTTAATTGTCATAAAATCAATGAAAATATTTAAAATAATTTCAAAAGAATAATTAGATATGTATCAAATATAAACTTTTGTTTAAGTGCATTCAATCGCAAAAACCCCAGCAGGACCACTCAACAAAAGACGCTCAGGGCGTGTGTGTTTTTTTTATAGCCACCCATGGACGCACCCATATATAGGATATACGCAGGATATACTTGTATGTAGGATGTGGTGTGGCAGTAAGTGTATTTGTACTTTTGATAAGGTCAACAATGTCAGCAGCAACCGACAACTATGAAACATTTATTGGACACTTTCTGCGTTGTCCTCCAGAAACCGCCGCAGACGTTACAAAAAAAAAAAAATAAAACAGAAGTCCCAGGCCTTGGACACGGCCATGGTCATTATTTTAAGGCCGCACCCTGTCAGCCGATTAGCACAGGATGTCAGAGTACTTCAAAATATAGTTGGCACACACATTTAACAATAAACAACAGAAGACGACGGAGCAACAAGTGACAACAATAAAACATCAATTATCACTTGGCCCAGACAGGACGATAATTTCTCGTTTGTGTCCTTCGGAAGTGAAACATTGATAAGTCCTCGATAATGGGCAAGTGTGTTGGGGAAAGTCCTTAGTTCGGTTCAACGACACGTGCCAGCCAAATGAGTTATTTGGCTGACAAGTACCTACAGTGCGGTACCATAAAATGGGGGAAATTATTTCACCAGAAAGTCATGAAAATGGTTGATTAATATTGGCTGATTGAAAAGGACAACCATTGGCAGTGTGTATGATTAGTTGGAGCGTCGGGTTATTCATAGCTGGATTATAAATAGAACTCCCTGATGATAGATAGCCAAGATAGTGAGCACTTCCACTGAACATTTCTGAAAGCTTATCAGGCTGAGAAAATTTTAGATTTTTGGCAGTTTATATGGAAACTTATAGGTTACTATTAAAGCTTTTGTTCATATTTCGGTAATATGTAACATGCGTATGTATAAAAATCCAGGAAAATCCAGGATTCTCATATATGGCTCCTAGCTATGTCCATATCTTTGCCAATTTTTATCCGATCATCAAAAGGAATACCTTTAACGATTTGTAGTACAATTCCTAGTAATTCTGCATCAAAACCTCAGCTCCAAATTTTTTATCGATATTTTTCGAATTTTTCTGATGGGACCTTGCAAAATCCAGGATTCTCATATATGGGCCCTAGCCATGTCCATATCTTTGCCAATTTTTATCCGATCATCAAACAGAATACCTTAAACGATTTGTAGTACAATTCCTAGTAATTCTGCATCAAAACCTCAGCTCCAAATTTTTGATCGATATTTTTCGAATTTTTCTGATGGGACCTTGCAAAATCCAGGATTCTCATATATGGGCCCTAGCCATGTCCATTTCTTTGCCAATTTTTATCCGATCATCAAAAGGAATACCTTAAACGATTTGTAGAGCAATTCCCAGTAATTCTGCATCAAAACCTCAGCTCCAAATTTTTGATCGATATTTTTCGAATTTTTCTGATGGGACCCCTTGCAAAATCCAGGATTCTCATATATGGGCCCTAGCCATGTCCATATCTTTGCCAATTTTTATCCGATCATCAAACAGAATACCTTAAACGATTTGTAGTACAATTCCTAGTAATTCTGCATCAAAACCTCAGCTCCAAATTTTTGATCGATATTTTTCGAATTTTTCTGATGGGACCCCTTGCAAAATCTAGGATTCTCATATATGGGCCCTAGCCATGTCCATATCTTTGCCAATTTTTATCCGATCATCAAACAGAATACCTTTAACGATTTGTAGTTCAATTCCTAGTAAATCTGCATCAAAACCTCAGCTCCAAATTTTTGATCGTTATTTTTCGAATTTTTCTGATGGGACCCCTTGCAAAATCCAGGATTCTCATATATGGGCCCTAGCCATGTCCATATCTTTGCCAATTTTTATCCGATCATCAAAAGGAATACCTTAAACGATTTGTAGTACAATTCCTAGTAATTCTGCATCAAAACCTCAGCTCCAAATTTTTGATCGATATTTTTCGAATTTTTCTGATGGGACCTTGCAAAATCCAGGATTCTCATATATGGGCCCTAGCCATGTCCATATCTTTGCCAATTTTTAACAGATCATCAAAAGGAATACCTTAAACGATTTGTAGTACAATTCCTAGTAATTCTGCATCAAAACCTCAGCTCCAAATTTTTGATTGATATTTTTCGAATTTTTCTGATGGGACCCCTTGCAAAATCCAGGATTCTCATATATGGGCCCTAGCCATGTCCATATCTTTGCCAATTTTTAACCGATCATCAAAAGGAATACCTTAAACGATTTGTAGTACAATTCCTAGTAATTCTGCATCAAAACCTCAGCTCCAAATTTTTGATCAATATTTTTCGAATTTTTCTGATGGGACCCCTTGCAAAATCCAGGATTCTCATATATGGGCCCTAGCCATGTCCATATCTTTGCCAATTTTTATCCGATCATCAAACAGAATACCTTAAACGATTTGTAATTCTGCATCAAAACCTCAGCTCCAAATTTTTGATCGATATTTTTCGAATTTTTCTGATGGGACCTTGCAAAATCCAGGATTCTCATATATGGGCCCTAGCCATGTCCATATCTTTGCCAATTTTTAACAGATCATCAAAAGGAATATCTTAAACGATTTGTAGTACAATTCCTAGTAATTCTGCATCAAAACCTCAGCTCCAAATTTTTGATTGATATTTTTCGAATTTTTCTGATGGGACCCCTTGCAAAATCCAGGATTCTCATATATGGGCCCTAGCCATGTCCATATCTTTGCCAATTTTTATCCGATCATCAAAAGGAATACCTTAAACGAATGGTAGAGCAATTCTTAGTAATTCTGCACCTCAGCTCCAAATTTTTGATCGATATTTTTCGAATTTTTCTGATGGGACCCCTTGCAAAATCCAGGATTCTCATATATGGGCCCTAGCCATGTCCATATCTTTGCCAATTTTTATCCGATCATCAAAAGGAATACCTTAAACGATTTGTAGTTCAATTCCTAGTAATTCTGCATCAAAACCTCAACTCGAAATTTTTGATCATGGATTCCCATATATGTATGACCGTTAGAAATGACCAAAATTGTTGGTACAAATTGTTGGTAAATTTCTTTGAAGAAAGCTCTTCCTTTGTCAAATAACTAAAACCTAAAGTTATAGTCTAAGCAGTTTAAGTGCAACCACCAAACGTTAATCACCTTGAAATCAAGCCGTTAATACCTCCAAACCGATCAATTTCATTCTCAGAATAACGTAGACCTCGGCCATTAATTAATCAGAAATTTCGATGGAAAGTTAGTTGCTTTTTAGATTTTGCAACGCACTGTTGGCAAACAGGACAGCCATGTCGAAAGTGAAACAAATGCGTCTCAGCAACCACCTGGCCAAATCCCGAACACCACCTTGCCTCCTTTTGTGGCGCAGGACATCGTAGCTCTGCAGTCGCTGGCTGTTTCTCTGTATCAAGTTTTGCTGCGTAGATTTTAATTAGTTGGATTTGAAACTCAAACACTTGAGCAAGCCATGACAACACGGAGCGTGCTTAATGAAGCGTTTTCCCGTTTGCCGGGCTATGTTATTGCCGAACAACGTGGCGTATACGTAATGCCCAGCATCAAGTGGTTTTTTGGGGTAGGCTTTGGGGCTGATCCGGAAAGTTTTTGTCTGTAGCCAGACGATTTTAATCACCCTTAAAGTTGAAAACTTTTCTCGCTCTTCCCACTAATTTATATTTAATTATATTGTACATTTTCTGTGAAGGAATTGCTATTCGTTTTTCCAAGAAATCTGTATTTTCGTTCCTGTAATAATCCTCCCTTCATGTTTTCGCTTTTCACACGCCCCCCTCAAAGTGTGCAATTCAACTGTGGCTGAATTTATATTATTTATTTATTTTTTTTATTGCGCAGAAAATTTTTGCGAACCAGTTGGCTGAAGTGAGGTCATGGAAAATGAGATGAGATGGTCGAGGGATGGGCTTCGGGGATGCAGTGAAGCAAGGTGAAAGTGGAAGCCTCAGTGCACACTAATGAGTTTCAAGAATTTTCACAAGAAATGGTTAAGGATATTCGATGGCCAATTGAAGGAATCAAACAACAAATCGAATGGAAATGATTGTCAATGTATTTCCAAGGGTTCGCTTCTCATCAAATGAAAATAAATACAGGAAAGGAATTGAGGAAGCTGAGGAAATCATTCATGGAGTATTAAGTGTCTGAGCCTGTTGACAAAAATAGAAATAACTCATGGATTGAATATCCTTCAAGTTTTTGGTCATGTTATGCAATAATTTAATTTATTAACTTTATTTTGAAACCTTTCACAAAATAAACATAGCTTTGTTTATTTACTTTTTAAACAAGAAACCCAAAACGTGACTCAATCCCAAAAATTAACCCTGAAATGTAGTTCGGGGTTACCCTAATGCTGGCCCTAATTTTCCGACTGCTTATCTTCCATCAGCCGTTAATCACAACACAGTGAGTATCCTTTACGTAAGGTAATGACAGGATGCTCCCATGTCTGTGTTAGCAGGACATCGTCCTGCTCCTGGCTCCGGCCGCCGGACCTTGGCAAAGGCATTGAAAATGAAAACCTTGTTAGATGATGGGTTTGGGACCCGTTGGGTTGTTGACCTGATTGTTGTGTGTTTACCCACACATGCCCTTCCACGGGTATTGCGCACCAAAAAATTATTCGCCATCCAGACGTGGATTGAGTTACCGGAGTGTCTGTAGTTTGGCCAATCCCGCACCCCCGGCTCTGCCCATTTTAATTTTTTGGGGCACGTGTCGGCCAGTTGTGTTTGTCATCGCCGGAGTGACGATGATGATGATTATGCCCCGTGTAGTTCCATGGAAAACAAATCAAACTGCCCCTCCCGACCAACAAGTGGTTGTTGGGGGAACAGACGAAGGGCTGGCGTGGCTGGCGAGGCGGAGGACCATGTGAGTTGTCATGGTGCCAGTGATTCCACTCTACGGCTAAGGTCATGGGAAGTGAGCCACTTGCTATGAGGTTCATTGTTGTTGATTGAAGTTGTCCACTCCACAAAGACTTGTTACCACTTCCCCACCTCCTCCCTCATCCATTGCCCATTTTTCCCGCGTTTTTGCCCGTCATTTCACTTCAATACAAGTATTGAGCAGCGAGTTAGTAATAAAAACATGTACACTGAGAAAAACATATGTAAAATATAGTAAAAAGCTTTCAAAAGGTAGCCCAAAATTATTATATTTTCATCTCAGTGCCTTAATAGCCAAAGTTGCCATTGGTTTTCTTTCACTTACTCACTCGGCATTGAAATCGAAATGCGTAAAAATGGTAGGAGTTGGCGGTCAACTTCTCTCCACTCAAGCACTCACCTTGAGACCGATTTAAATAGGTATTTGTATACATCGAGTATATAAAAATAAATGTACGAAAAGAAATTTCTTTGGGACATTGTTAGAGATTCCCAGACACAGACATTGCCAAATCAGGCTCATAAATAAAACTCAGGCGTCATAAATGTTTTTTTAGTTAGGCTCACATGGGTGATTTTTTTGTGTTTACTAAGCACCATTTAAATAAATACAGACTGCGCCAAAAAGGGCAAAGTCATGGCCAAGAAATGGTCGGAAAAGCTGTAAAAGACAGGAAAACAGGTAAAACCTAAGGAGTTAGGGGAAGACACTTTCTGTTTAAACTTTAAAGTGTTTGATATATGAGACCCCAAGAAAATTAAACGAAAAAAGGACTAAACTTTGGCTTAACTTTATTTATTTTTCATAGCCTTCGGAAAACCACAAAAAGTTTATATTTTGTGGCCTATTTTTTATGAGAATGCTATCAATTATTCTCTTTCATGTCGCACCCACTGTACATATTTCGATAATTATTATCAAATATTGTAAGCTCTTATCGGCGCATTTCCATTCCTGTCTTTTTTGCCAATAAAAATTTTTTTTTTTTCCTCCATAAATATCGTTGGAATTTATGGATACGCACTGGCTTCCGCAGACGCTTGAAACCACAAATTGAAAGAAATCTCTCTCAGCCTTAGCCTTAGACGGTCTCCGCCACATTTGCTACTTGTCTGCAATGCAAAATGCCAATAACTCAAAAAGCCCCATGACTGCCACCCAAAACCCTTAACTCCTCCGAGTGGCAGCTTTCTGCTTTTTATGATCCCCATCCCCATAAAGTGTCCGGGCACTCGACATCCCTGCTCATTGTGTCAGTTGTTCGGAACGACGAATTATTCACGATACCCTCGATGAAAGTGGAGTTATTTGGGCTTAAATATATGGGATTATATTGTTATATGATATAGGTATTATAGGGGACTAAAGTACTTATAAGAGGAAGTCATGTATTTATTTTATTATTATGGATATATGTAGATATATCTAATTCAATTGAATTCAATGGGCAAAAATTATGTTTGATGGGTTTGATCTATTGTTTATATTACTCAAATAATATCAAATAGTAGAAAGATTATTTTTTCTATTTAGGGTATAATAATATTCGTCCAAACTGCCCTTAACCTTTTCCGATTAAATTTTTTTTTTGCGGCTTTGGCGTTTGTCAACGTTTGCTACTGTATCTGGCTCTGTCTGCGGTCGGATGGCAATAAAACGCTTTTGTTTGTGGCTTTATAACCAGCGCCACAAAGTAAAAGCCGTCAGTATCGGGTGCTATTAGCTAGTCACTTTATGAAGGTGGCAACGGCAAGTGCTGGTGGGAAAGGTGGGTGTTGCAGTCCCTGATTATGTGTTGTTGATACAATAAATCTTTTTTTCACTGACCAAAAGAGGGTTACCCAAAAAAAAAGAAGCAAAATATATAAAGAGATTTGAGATAACGCTTTGGAGGCTATCGAAATAAATAGAAAAGGAATTCGCACACACAAATCTGCATTTCACTTTTGAACAGACATGCTGGCGACCTTGCCGCCAAATTTAAAAACATATCAAGCAAACAAATCAAAAACAGACTGTAAGAGATGGAGAGCCACACCGCAATTCGTTGTATTTCAGAAACGTTTTCAAAGTCAAACAGTTTTGCACAAGATTGTTGCTAGCGGAAGTAGCAGCACAATCAAAGCCAATTAAAATGATTTACAAAACAAGAAAATCAAAAAATATATATAGTATTTTAGATGCCGAAGACCGTCAGGTGAAAAGTTATGGTCCATTTGCCAGACACGAGTCAAGGTTGACTGGAGAAACAAATAATAATCCATCATGGGCGGAACTCAAGGGGGCCATTTTAAACAGAAAATTATGAAAATGCCAATAAATTAGTCTTTAGTTTCTACTCAATTAAAGAATCTTTTCTCGGCACTCCCTTTTGAGGCAAAAGCCCTTCACTACTTCACTGTCTTGTCAAGAAATTGTTTATAAGAAAAAAGACTTAGAACTAGCACGAATACAAAACTTTTTGATTTAATTTATTATGTGTTTATAAAAGTTGAGCATTCGCTGTGTTGCTATTTTTTTCGGAAACAAACTTTTGCTTCAAATTTAATTGCCATAAATTCGGGTCTTTATTTAGTTGTAACAATAATCAAGTATACGCACCGTTTGATCAATAAAGATGTATTTATTCTTCAATAAAAACTGTCTTAGTTACTGCATTTGTTTCATAGAACACATGTTTTATATTTTTTTTATAAGCTTTATATATTTGGTGTTGATTATAAATGTTTGATATTTGTTAGAGTTTACATTTATTCAAAAAATATATATATTTCTTATTGAATTATTAGTTTATAATTTTGTCTTTATTTTCTTCAAAGTTTTTAGGAATATCGAGTAACAAGTTGTATATTAATTCCAAAAAAAATATCAAGTATACGCCTTGTAAGTTTTCACAAAAAATATATATTTTTTCTAAAATTGAACTATTGTTTTTATTTATGGACACTGTTGAATATTTATTTATCTTTGGTAAGTTTTATATTTAATCCGGTTTTGTACTTTTAATAAAATAACATTACTTTTTGGTTATTGGTTTATTTTTTTTGGCGCATTGTTGACACTTCAGGTTCCTGTTGCGCATTAAGTCGCTGGCTCATAGCAATTATGCTTTTATATATCCAACTAGTACCGCTGCCGATGCCATCGATGTGGGTTTATTGCGACGCAGCGTCAGCCGATGTGTTGCCATTGTAAAACCATAATAAAAACACATACGAAACGCGGCTTTCTGCTGGAAGCCACCCAGCCACCCCCACCTGTGCCGCAATATCCACGCTCCTCCACCTTTTGATGGGGTCCTCGGGGGCGGGGCAAAAAAATGTAAAATGCAAAAGAGTTCGGCAAGAAAGTGCACACTCGCACACCCCCCTTACCACCTTTTAAAACAATAACAACACGTAAACCGGGAAAAGAATTGGCCACAGAATCCGCAACAACAACGCGACTGAAGTTCTGCTCTCGGCGACCGCGACGCGTCGCATCTGCTGAGCTGCCCGATGGAAAGTGGCAGCGGAAACACAAAAATGTTTATAAGCAAGCGAAAAGCGCGCGCATATGGCCAGCAACAATGTTGCTAAGCTATGAATCTCTGCAACATAATGTAATATTTAAGGTTTTTCTGATATTTTAGGTATTTTTATGACAATTTTATTTAATATAATAATATTTAAAGAAGCTCTAGTAAGTAAAGTTCCTATTAAAAAGCTATTTCATAGTTTAAACTATTTAATAAGACAAAAAACATATGTTTCAATACAAGTACTTCAAGGCGTATACGTAATATTATTGTTATACGTTTTTTAAACTTGTTTAAAAGTTAAAAATTGGCCTTGTTTGTTTAAAATCAACAAATTTCAAGCTAATTAATTCATTTAGAATACCTGGCTTAAAGTTTATCCAATTTCATTAAATATAAACTGTAAACATGACCCACAAAACCAGAAAACTTGTCAACATTGTCCCCAAAATCCGATAGCTTGTTACTTCCACGTCTCCATTACAAACCAGCTCACACCACAGGGAGCAATTGAATTTCTTTTTTTTTGGTTTTCTGACCAACTGACCTTCACTTAACATTAGACCCCAAAAACAAAACAAACACAAACCCAAAAGGAAAACATTTTGGGGGCGTGGGAGGGTAAAGTATGCAAACATTTTCCATGTAATTGGCAATAAGCCATGCCCTAATGCTAGACCAAACACACACCGCCCACACACACACATGTTTACACGACTTTGCACGCGCGAAAAGTGTCCCATGATGGGTGGGACATAGCCCCCCCCTGGATATATTTTTATATATGTACACGATCTCGTTCCTTTATCGGTGTGCATCGCACGTAGAAAACAAACAGGCCGTGTGGCAACCTGTTGACATCGAAACGCCCCGTGGCACGTTCACTAATTGCTTCTGACGGTGGCAACAGGTTAGATTTTGTCAGCTGAGCTAAACATTAATTTTGGGCCAGCCCCAGGATCTGGGGAGCACCAGAGGCCTCCCCCACCTCTGGATTTTCGGTTGATTTATGTCCACCTTAAGCCCGAGCCCCCGACCTTTTAGCCTTTCAACCCCTTCGCCTGGGAGTACGGCTTAACGTCATAGTCATTCTGTCACTTTGCATTCTTGTTGTTTACTCGAAAAAAGTCAAAAGGTGTGAAAAACAACACCCCGACCACTTTCCATTTCCCTTCAATTTTCTTCAACGATTTTGCGTAGGTGAGTAGCTGAAAAATTAGAGGTTCTAGAGTTTTCTTAAAGGGTTCTGACACTAATTTATGGTAATAGAGACATGGAAATATTAGTTAAAGGGGGTATAGCTTTTTTCTTGGAGGGGATTTGTTTAATTAGAAGTGATATATACTATAAAGATTCAAAATAATTTTTAGTTATTGTTTCAAGAAGATTTTTTTCAAAACTTAAATAGGTTTATTTTAAATGGTAGCTAGTTAAGTTCGTAAAAATTTTTTTCGTCACATACCTTTCGATTTTTAAAGGTATTTTTTCTAAATCCATTTTAAAAATAGGTATATATTTTCTCTTCTCATAACCATTTAGTTTTCCATAAAATAATGAATTTACCCACTGTGCTTACTTTTTACCTTTTTTTTTTTGTTTTATTCTCTCTTTTGGCCAACTGTTTTGAAAATTCTATTTATGGTTGGCAATAAATTGTACCCCCCTCTGTCTATATGTTTCGACCACTAACTGAGTCAGCAAACTTGGTCTAAGAGCTTACGAAAAAGCTTTTCCTGCCAAGAAAAACAAAAATTAGAAACCAAAAGCGAAAAACGTAAATCCCATTGACTCGATCGGTTGAGAAAATATTTACAACAAATCGCTATCAAAGAGAATTTCTGGTTTATTTGGATTAATTGACAGTTTTCGCAGTTGACAAATTAGCCGAATTAAATTCTGTGACAGGCCAATCAGTTGGCCAAATTCGTTGGAAAAGTGAGTGCCAGTATTTATAAAGAAACTGTCTACTACCAACATTTTCCCAAGCTGATTATAAACAGGCTAAATGGGTTTTTTGAGGAAAAAGGCAGTAATGGCGGGGGTAACCAGACAGACACTTGTTTACAGTGTGAAAATTAGTTGTCTTTTAATTAGACCGAGATTAGCGGACAGACAGCTGGGTTGGAGCCCATCGAGAGATTCGATTAATGAGACTCCAAAATCCGACAAATTTTGTTTATATTCAGATATGAGTGTCTGCTCTCATACTCCTAAGAGGAGGGTCTCCCTGGCAATATGATAATTATACAGTCAAACATGGTTAGTGTTGATATTAATTGGTTTATCATAAAAGGGATAATATTAAAAGATAATACTAAATAATAAAATTATAAGATTATCTATATATGTACAACTATGTATATGTATTTTTAACTTATTTTATTCCTCAAGATACAATCATAGATGGAATATTTTAAATATTATTTTTTTTAATATACTCTGACAAAATCAAACCTATACAAAATTATTTAATAAATCTATTAAGCTATCTTTACTGTATTGATATCGTGAGTAAACAGCTTGGCCTGGTCAGGTCTGGATTTGTTTTGGGTCTAGCCCGTGGCTGTGTACCTTAGAGCATGCTTTCGAAGCATGCTTTCAAAGCATGCCTTGGGGTAACCAGACTGCGTGATTCACTTTGGCAGTAAACCTTCATTATTGACACCCAGTCACACAAATTCTTAGCCACCTGTTTACTGAGACAACATGTTTTATTTTATAAAAGTTATTTTGGGAAAAGAAAATAAAAGTGATCTAGTTGGAAATAAATACTATATTTATGAGCCATTCTATGATGTAAGGAAGCCTTCTAATCCTTTTCCAAACCACTCAGCTCCTTAATCACCCTTTGATATCCCCATCCCCACCATATTCCTAGACTTTCGCGTGTCACCCTCATGCTGTGACTATTTTTAGGCCCTCTAATCAATTCCGGTGCATGTAACAAATATTTGCGCCCCGAAATCGCATTTATGGTAAATAGTTGGAGGGGGGTTGCTGCGAGGCTGGGATGTACGCAGCAGGGTCCTTTTGGTCACCTCCTACAGGCACACGCTTATCGTCCTGTCAAAGGGATTTGGCGGCGAGGCCAGACGCAAGGACACAACCAGATTTGGCCTGTCATTGCTAATTAAAGGGACACTTGAGCCAAAGGGTGGGTCAATGAATGTCATATAGCAAGGAGGCAGTGGGTGGAATTCATAAATTTTCGGTTTTGCGGATTTTTGATTTTATGGGCCTCGAAAAGTTCATTTCGTTGGAGGAGTAAAGGCAATGCACGCACCGGCCACGATGGCAGTGCATGATATGAGAATGCATTGAATCACGAAAATCTGTGGAAATAAAGATAGATAGGTATTGCCTTTGTTCAACAACAAAAACCTGGCGACAATGTTTGAGGTTCCGCCAACCTGGGGGGACATTATAAAACTGCAGCTGCCGGAGAAGCAACAACTCAAATCGTCTCAGAAATCCATCAGGGATAGGTGTCGATCGATCCGCAGAGATACTAAGGTGAACCAAGTGATAATTAACCCAGAAGAGCGGGAGAGTCTTGGGAAGAGACTTCCCACAGAGTTAGATTTCTTATCACGAGGGTGATTGTGTCTCTCTATCTGGCAAACTATTGCCTTAAAAGCCAGTGACACTCACAAGATCTCGCCCAGTTTCAACCGAGACTCTGAAACATCAGCACGTTGATAATAAAACGAAATAATAATCTTCAAACCAAATACGGAACTAATCTTCTTCCAGTGAAAGGCCTTGTATTCGTATTGATTTTCCTTCTCGATCCATCAAGAAGTTATCAGGAAACTCTAAAAATGCCGGAACAGCATGTGGCACCTGTAATTGCCAACCTGGAGGATTTCGAAAGGAACCTACCTGGGTAAGTTTGGGATTACGAGTCCCCATGGAAAAGTATAACCTTGGCCTATGTCATGTAATGAACAAACTACTGATAAGGAATTAGCAAAATTTTTTAATCTCTCCGCTTACTTAACTCTCTTAAATAATTCGAGCGTGTTCCGGTTTTGTTTAGATTTTGTTTTTAAATATTAAAAACTAATCAACTAATTAAATATTCTTCTAGTTACTTGAATGGCAACTCTAAGCTAGCCGTTCTTCTGGATTACGATGGAACCTTAGCTCCCATTGCCGACAATCCCGCCAAGACTAAAATGCCCGTGGAACTCGAGGCGATTCTCCACAAGATTGCCCAGCATCCAGAGATCTTTCTGGCAGTTATCTCAGGACGTGGTCTCAAGGATGTGCAGAAACAAGTCAACATCGATGGCATTACGTATGCCGGTAACCATGGCCTGGAAATCGAGTATCCAGATGGATCACGACACGACTACGAGCTTCCCGCTGAAATCAAAAGGAACTACACAAACATGGTCAAGGAGCTCAAGGATAAGGTGGAGAAGAACGGGGCTTGGGTGGAGGATAAGCGGGTATCGCTCACCTATCACTACAGGGACACCCCAGTGGAGCTGAAGGACGAACAGAAGAACTTGGCCTCGGAGATCTGCCGGAAGTATGGATTCCGACCCAACCAGGCTCATGAGGCCATTGAGGCCAAGCCTCCAGTCAACTGGAATAAGGGAGAGGCTGCTCTCTATATCCTGAAACAAAAATTCGGCGACAATTGGCCAGAGACTGTGAGTGTGGTGTTTGCCGGCGATGATACCACCGATGAAGATGCCATGAGGGTAAGTTATCCCAAAATCATAAAAAGAAATTTTAAATAAAATTTATAAATGTATTTATTAGGTCCTTCGTGGCTTGGGAAGATCCTTTAGAATAGCTGAAAATGAGAAAATCCAAACCTTTGCCGACTTTAGATTGCCCAAACAAGCTGTGATGACTGATCTACTGAAGTGGATTGCCGAGGTTTATGTTTCCTAGATTTTATAAAATATTTCTTAAATAATTCATACACTTTTATGGTTTTTATTAATCTAATTATTAATTGTTTAAGATAAGCATCACAATTTAAAGGCCTAAAATAAAAATAAGCTTATGAAAAACGAGTCTGTTTACTTTTTAAATATCTCCTCTGAATTTAGTTCATGTTTTCTTAACATACTTATCTCTAAATCTAATTAATCTGATACAAGACTGTTCATTAATCTTTAAACAAGAACATCAGCCATCGCTCTTCGTTTGAAGATCAAAAGAAAATAAATAAATCATTTGATGGAAATTTTTTTAATAGAGAGGTTGTCTATCGAGTGAAATGATTTTCCGCTGTTTTGAAACTAATTTTTAATCCGCAATTCATGTATTTTAGTTTCAAATGATGAGATTATTTAAAACAAAATCATCAGCAAAGTGTGTCAACTTCCAAAACACAAACGACCTCAAACAAAGGTGCATCCAATACATCGTCACTATATAGACTATATACCCAGTCCACCAAAAACAAAAATATATATAGCCATGTACATCGCATATATGTATGTGCCCGAAAATACATGTATAGATCCATTATAGAATGTGTTTTTTTTATGCGCATATGGCTCATAAATATTGTGGGAATTACTTAGCCAACGATCGGGGCCAGAGCTGCCACCTATTCTGCGGAGAGTCTCTGCCGAAGAGAGTCCGAAATTATATAGCAGATACATATAGACCACAAGCGATCTTTGGCTGCTGAGGATGTCTGGCCATTAGTATTAAATCGGTCGAGGAACGTCCAGCACGGCGCGCATTATCCGGTAGATACACATTCGTCAGATACAGATACAAATTGCAGAAAATGGCTGAGCAGAAGAAGGCTCCATTGCTGAAGAAGGAGGAGGACTACGTGAAGGCCCTCGAGGGGTGAGTTTGCATTTTCCCGAGGATCTCCGATCCTGTGACAGGATCTAAATGTATCGCTGCTCCTTCAGCTTCATCAACCCCGAAACCGATCAGGTGGCCCTGCTGCTGGATTACGATGGTACTCTGGCCCCCCTGACCGAGGAGCTCTCGGTGATGCCCAAGGATACTGAAATCAACATCAAGAAACTGGCCGGCAACGACAAAATCTTCATGGTCGTCTTCTCCGGACGGGAGCTGGCTGAGATCAAGAACCACCTCAAGTTCCCCAATGTCACCTATGCCGGCAACCACGGTCTGGAGGTGGAGTATCCCTCCGGCAAGAAGTTCAAGATCGAGATGCCCGAGGAGCTGCTGGAGAAGCACAACAAACTGGTGGCTGAGCTCAAGGAGAAGGTGAGTTTCAGGGGAATAAATAAATTAAAAAATATTTACTTATTTTTTTGTAAAGTTAAAACTAGAGTGGATACAAAATAGATAGAATATTAACAAGGCTTTAAATTCTGGCCATTAGGGTCCGATTATTGGCTATTATTTTATTCATAAAATAGGTTTAGTTTTCATTTTCTGTTTCTCCATTAATCTGATTTTTAATCCAATTGATTTTATTAGTATTAGTAGGATAAGTATTATACAAAAGATATGTACAATATATTAAATATTTCTTTGATTTCAAAATATAATTCCTTTGCGAATTAATAAGAAATGTATCTATTATACAAGCATTCCTTAGGGATATCAAAAGTTATTTTCAAAGACAATTCCTATAAGAATCTATAGCTTCCTCTTGCAATTAAATCAAAGAAACTTAAACTATTTCAAAAAACACTTCTTGAAATTAAGAAATTTCTTAAAATTTTTGTTTAGGTCGTGTGCTCTGGTGCCTGGGTGGAGGACAAGAAGATCTCGGTCACCTACCACTACAAGGGTGTCACCGACAAACTGAAGACCAAGCTGATCGGCGAGGCCAAGGCTCTGATCCAGGCCCATGGATTCCAGCTGATCGAGACCCCCTACGCTCTGGAGGGCAAGCCCCGCGTCAACTGGGACAAAGGTTAGTGGAGGTCCAACCAAACAAAAATATATATTTAGGAAACTATTAATATAGTCATCATCGTTTAACAATTTGCCAACTGTTGCCATCCGTTTTGAGAGCTGTCCCCATGGCATTCCTTTCAGCTTTCTTCACTTCGGCACCTGTTCGAAACAATTCGATTTTTGACTCGACGGTTCGATGATTTAATTATTGCCAAATTTTCTATATATTTTCCCGATGCCCCAAACGGGGACTGAACGTGGGCGTCTTATATATTCTTGAAAATTTTCACACATACACCGCAGAAAAGTTCACTTCACAAAAATCAGACAAAATTAAAATCGTTCAGAAATATACTAGAATATATACATATGAGTCGGCGTAGATAAATATATATATATAAAAAGTGTCTCGGTAGACAAAACATCCCGCAGCCAACTGATGTCAAAAGCGCGCCTAAAACTATATATATTCGCCGACAAATATATATAGACAAGTCACTCGCCCGATTCCTTATGATAAATTAACAATTCTGTGTAATTTTTCATCTACACAAGTTTTCGCTTTCGTTTTTAAAAATGTTTATCTCTTGTTTTTCGAAGGCAGTCACATTATTTGTTGGAAAATTTTCATTCTACAAAAAACATAAAAACATAGTTTTTTCCTGTGATTTAGCGGAGGTGTTTTGTAATTTTAGAATTTTTCCAAAGATGAATGAAGTCAAACTGAAGCGAAACGAATTTAATTTGATGACGTTTTCCACTAACGATGCGAGGCTTCAAAGATATATATGATTTTTTATTCACAGGCAGATGGTAGAAATAAAATTGAAAATATGGTAAAAGATGCGTAGAACCTAGATTTAGGCCTAATTAATATTTATTATTAAAGAAATTCAAAAAGAAAAATATATAAAATATCTTTATGATTAGCACTTCCCTTCAAACCACAGAAAATTGGTCATAAATACTTCTGCATTTTCGAAAAATTCTAAAAAAAATCTATATATTCTCAATTTCAAAATAATCTATAACCCCCCTCCAGATGAGATTTATGAGAGCCACTTGTCGCCTCTGTCCTCTAGAAGTCATCCAACCCATTCCTTCCCATCATGAAATTGTCGTTCAGGCCAATGAGCCGTGCCGACAAAATACATGAAAATAAAATATCATACTATATATAAGGAAGAACATTTAAACAGATATACTCAAATACTCATGTATGAAATGCGTGAAAATCAAAAAAATTAATTATGATTACGAACGCCTCCAAAGGCAATAAATTCATAGGCAAGGCAGAAACCAAAATTATTGCAAAAAAAAAAATAAAATGATAAATTTTTTTGAAAAATTAAAAACCTGCAAAATAAGAGAGCAACGAATTGTTGGTGCCGTCTGAAAAAATGAAAACTGCAGTGGGAATTTAAGATAAAAAGTCGGGGTAGAATCGGGGCTATATTATATAGACTGCGTCACCAATTAAACAAAAATGTGGCGTTAATCCTCAAGAGCGGAAAACGCCAAACAACATAATTAAAATAATTTTCTATGTACTGCCGCACTAAATGATTTTAATTTCATCTTTTCAAACACTCATTTACTTTCAACCAAAAAGCCAAAAACCCAAAAAAATCAAAAACTTAAAACCATAGACCGAATGCGAAACAAAAACTAGAGAAGATCCATCCACCCACGTAGACACCTAAAAATAATTCCCCTATGAGGGGTTGGGTAAAAATTTCGGTTCTGTTTCTACTATTTAGGAGGCTGCAGGCGTTTTTATATGATCTAATATGTGTGCCGAAAACAATTCTACATATTTTAGGAAAGAAACTTGTTTGTTGTTGGTGGATTCTCGCTTGTTTATTGAGCGATTTTGGATGGGTTCCAGCAGTGCATATTTCATTGTATATCTATGGTATGGTTTCCATATTAAATGGAAAATTCTTTCGCCACAGGTTGCAATTTTTCCAGACAAGCAAAAATCTATGTTTGCAGAGAATTTGCCATTTTAAATTCAATTTATGTATCCTAAACAAATTATAAATAAAACCTAATTGCAGATAACAAGATTCGAGGGGTTTTTCGAGCGAAAATAATATCTTTTCCATAAATTGATAATAATAGAAGTTAGAATATAAGTTTTTCTTTTTAATAGGGTACCTAAATTTTAATATTCCATTAAAAAAACATTTGAAATATTTATTTCATTCAAAAATCTATTTCTTAAATAGGCCTTTTAATGGGTTGTAAACTTTAAAAGTTCATTTCCGGTTCATATTAAGGTTTATGTTATGTAATTAGTAATAAACTTGACAAATGTGTTACACATGGTGTCCCCCATTAAATATTTTTAAGGTTATTTTCTCTTTTAAGACTCATTATCCTTTATTTTTTATTTATTTTCCAGGTGAGGGTGCCAAGATGATCCTGGAGAAGCAGTTCGATGCCGACTGGGCCAAGAACCTGAAGATCATCTACGTGGGCGATGACACCACCGACGAGGATGCCATCAAGGTACTGCACGGTATCGGCAAGACCTTCCGCGTCTCCGAGCTGCCCACCCTGAAGACCTATGCCAACTACCAGATCAAGACCGTCGAGGAGGTCGGCTGGCTCCTGAAAGCCGTGCAGGCCTACTACGAGAAGAAGAAGAAGGCCTAAGCGGATCGCCCCCCTCCCCCCCAAAAAAGGATATTAAGCTTAAGCTAAATTCCACGTACACTCACAAAAATACCACACACACATACGCACATAATTACACAACATACATACACACATACGCGGGAAAAGGACATGTCCCAAATGTCCTTGCTTGCCCCAAACAAAAAAAAAAAATCTATTTTCTGTATCTTTGATTTTGCCAAATAAAAACATAAATACAACATTTTACATAATTTAAATTTGTTGCACATTCATTAAACTAACAGTGTTTTTAATGGTTTTGTTTCACAAAAATACATGGTTTTTTTCTGCTCGTCTAAAATCTTCCAAAAAATGCTTTACAATCCCACAATAGTCGGTTCTTAATAGTAACGATAGTAGACCTGTTAGGTCCTAAGACCCTTTGCTTAAGTTTAAAGCCAAAAGAATGGTGTATGGATATTACAAAATGTACAATTAATGCTGAGAATGGTGAACAAAAGGTTCATATATCGTCTTCTGAAGTTTATAATCTTCTGCTTAGAAATGGGAATTCTGCAAGTGGCTTTAATATATTATACAAAATGTGATTTCTTTCAGGAGTATTACAAAATGTGATTCCCTTTTTCTGGTCATTATTCCAAAGCTATTGCTTCTGTAGGATAAATAGCCCCATTGACCCGTGTTGTCCATACACCCTTTAGCTCTATCGCCGTTCGCCTTTAAGGCCACCACGTCCTCCGCCACCTCTACCGCCACGTGATCCCTGCTTCACCACCGTATTGGGCGTGATGGGTGCTGAAACTGGCGGTGCATTGGCAGGATTCTGAACTGGCGGACCTCCGGGAACGGCAGGTAATATAGGAGGAGCGGCACCGCCTTTTGCTGGTAAACCAGGTGCACCACCAACAGCTGGCAAACCGGCTGGTGTTATAGGATTATTGCCCACCGGCTGCTGCTCCGGACGCTTTGGTTCGCTCATGTTCAGTCCCTCGTTGAAAATCATACAGAACTCGCCAATTTTGAAGACTTCTCCATTTTTGCCGGAATACAGAGTAAGGCAGTGCCTCCAAATGGAGGCGTATCCTTTGGTCAGTCTTATGATATCACCGGGCGTGATCAGTTTTCCCGGCTCGTCCCAAATGGAAACATTTATACTGGCAGTGGGGTCTCCCACTTTGAAATTTCGCACCTCACGATTCTCTTTCGTCACGGTGGCCACGCCCACTTCCAGGACAATAAAGATGACATTGATATTCTTCAGACCCGGCTTGATGTCCTTGATGGGAATGCAGTCCACGTTGTACATATCTATAAGGAAAAATATGATTTTTGAAGCTGCGAAAATAATTTATTGTTTTGGCGTCGTCTGTTAGAGATGGGAGACTATGTTAGAGAACCTGTGGAACTGCATGCGATAGTTGCCGGCAAAGATGAAACAAAATCGGAAATATTTAAATACATAATTTAAATTTTTATATAATAGTTTTACAAATACCTTTTTTTTCTATAAACTCTTTATTTCAACAAAATTAGAATGGTTTTCTATAACTTTCCAGTGTTGAATAATGCCCAACTATCCCTATGAAGCAACAATTTCCGGGTATTTACGCCTTGGCCCACATCTGGTCACACTTATCAAAACAAAACAACAAAAACCTTTTTGTGTACGAAAATTGATAAATTTTTTGTGCACCCAAAACAAAAGAAATGCCCGTGGAATCCGGCAGTAGCAGCTCCGAATCCGGCAGCTCCTCCTCCAGCGGATCCAGCAGTTGCTCGGACACTGCCAGCAGCTCGGATACGGATTCCAGCAGTGCGACGCCGGAGGAGAAGCCCACCCAGAACTCCACCACCAAAACACAAACGCAATCGCACCAACAACAAACAAATTCCGGAAATGCGGCCAGGCGGAAGGCTCCTCCGGCCTCGACATCAGCCACCGAGGAGAAATCCAAGGAAAGTGATGAAGCTCTCTGGAAAATATTGAATAGCAGTCTATCCAGTTCTATGTTGGAACCCTTCATTATTTATGTATACCCATTGTCAAGGATAATAATATGTTACATTTATTATAACCTACGAAGTGTTTCTTTTATCAGATTATCCAAAAATATTGGATTTGTTTTTACTCCCCCATGTAGTTTTTATTTTTTATCGCCTATTCCAAACGGAAGTGATTAGACACATTCCAGATTGTTCCACGATAGATCTGTTATCAGTATCTCTTAGTATGAGTTTTATAGAATAATTAACTAATCAATGTATAACTACAGGTGGGATACTCACTAACCGACGATGATGATGAGGATGAACCATCGGCGCCGCCCGTTAAGAAGACCTCTCGCACGCTGGGCAGTTCCACGGTAACAGCAGCGGCTGCAGCTTCAGCCGCCAGAAGAAAACCTCCAGCCAACAAGGCCACTGGAAACCAGACAAACAAAGCCAATAATCCTCCACAGAGGACGGCGGGAAACACAAATCGAAATCATGCGAATGGTGAGGGAAAGAGACCCTCGCTGTCGTCCTCCTCGAACAGCACAGATGACTCAATGAAGATCGTGAAAAATGGTCGAAAAGTTCCCCTCAAAATGGCCAGCACTGTTAAACCAAAACAACCGGTTCGGGGCAAGCTGCCGCCGGCTAAGAAGAACGGAGGACCACCGGCGATCAGTAGTAGCTCCGGCTCGGAGAGTGGTTCCAACTCTGGGGACGAATCCAGTACGGTGAGTGACTCGGAGGGCACTGATTCCAGTAATTCCTACAGCTCACAGCCAGCCAAAGGAGCGGTTAAAGGTAAAATTAATAAAATATTTACTTTTAAACTTAAAACAAATATTTTTTTAACTCATTAGGTAAAAAACCAGGTCCTTCCAAGCTCCAGAACACGGACAGCGAAGAGGAGCGCAAAGACAAAGCCAATCCCATGAGGAAACTGACCAGATCCCTTAGCATGCGGAGATCGAAGCAGCAACCCAAACTGGAATCGGATACTGATTCCGATGGCGATCTGGACGATGACAAGACACTAATCTCGAAAAGTCCCACAAAGAAACCCGCACCCTCGAATCTAAACAGCACCAAGAGCAAGGTGAAGAAGGAATCCATTGGCATCAGCAGTGGCGTACTGAGCGTCATCAAGTCCCGACCCGTGTCGCCAATAACCCAAACGGAAAAGAAGTGTCCCATCGAGGGCTGTGACTCGTCCGGTCATTTGAGCGGCCATTTGGACAGACACTTCTTGCCGGAAGCGTGTCCCATATACCACAACATGTCCGCCTCCGAGTGCAAGGAGCGGGCCAACGAACGGAAGCTGCGGAATGAGCAGCGTCTCAAGATGCCCGTCAACATAGTGACGGCTCCAGGAAACCAGCACACCAATACCAAGACCCTCTCACCTGAGCAGCGGGAGTTCCTAAACAAAATACGCGAATCGAGAGCCAACTTTCGGCCGGCAAATAATAATTTCCTGGACTCGAAGGTGGGTGTTTCTCAAAAACTAAGCATTATCCTGATTGTTTCTATCTTTTGGCAGGTTAAGCTAGAAAAAGACTGCACGGATGAGGATCGTGAACCGAATCTTTCCGGCCTGGTGCCCGACTATGATCTGCAATTGTTTAGGGAGGCCCAGGCCCAGGCTTCCGAAAGAATAGAGGACGAGCTGAAGGATCTCCCAGTCGGAAAGGGCATCAAGTATGAGACTTTTCAAGGAATTTAAAGAATTTTCAACAAAACGCTTTCTGTATTAATCCCTTAGATACATCAGCATGGGCAAGTACAAGATGAAGGTGTGGTATCAATCGCCCTATCCGGACGACGCCGCCCGCTTACCCAAGATGTATATCTGCGAGTTTTGCCTGCGCTATCAGAAATCCGAGACGGGCATTAAACGGCACGCCCAGAAGTGTGTTTGGCGGCATCCGCCAGGTGATGAAATCTATCGCAAGGGTAAACTGCAAGTGTGGCAGGTGGATGGCAAGCGTTACAAGCAATACTGTCAGCATCTTTGTCTTCTGGCCAAGTTCTTTCTGGACCACAAGACCCTGTACTACGATGTGGAACCATTTCTCTTTTATATCATGACCCTGGCGGATGTGGATGGTTGTCATATTGTTGGTTACTTTAGCAAGGTGAGTGGAAAATAGAAGATTGTTTTCTAGAAAATTTAGTTAGTGTTTAAGGGACTATTAACCCAACCCTCTATTACCCTTTTAGATTCAAGAGATTCCAGTTCCTTATTGCTTATAATTCCTGCAAGAATATTCGTGGACTTTTCATGGTTATGGGCCCAACATAAAATTGAATAATAACATTTTACAGTTTTATGATTCTTTTATGTCTGGAGACAGCCTGGTGAGGAGAAGCCAATGGCTCCCGGTCTCAGCCACAACCCATGTACGGTCCATACATATGTATATGGTTATATCCAGATCCAGACAGTGGCCCTGCCTTGACCATGCCCACCGACTAAAAAAAAAAAATGAAAAGCCAGATGATTTTTCCTCTTTTTTTTTTTTGTCAACGTTTTCGGGTAAATAAGCAACAGACATAGGACCAAGAGAGAGAGATGGAAAAACAAGCTACGGTTTCTTGACCTCCCCCTTGATGAATATACGGGTCCGGATACATTTACGGTTGCCCCCCATCTCCGGCCATTTTGCAGTTTTACTGCAGAATGCAGAAAGTTTGTTGGGCGCCGACAGAGACTGGGTTTGTGTTACAAATTGCGCATGTCGGGGCTGCTCCAGCTCCATGTAGCTCCATCTCCGCACCACCGTGGCACCACCATCCAAGCTGCTCCTTTGTGGCACCTCCAAAACTTCTGGCGCAGCATCCCCAGTCAGTCGGAATTTCGGTGTTTCTACACATACTACAAGTTTTTGCATATATTACGTTTATGCCCAGACATTCATTCATCCCGACTGGTTGTTAGAATTCTACCTAATTTGTATTAGTTTATACAGAAAAGATTTAAGGAATTTGGTAGTTTTTGAATTTTTAAGGGAAATTAATTTTAAATAGATTTTTTGGTTTATTTTTTTAATGGAAGGATATATAGAGGGATTTTAAAGAATAATGATTGAGTCTTAGGCTTTAAAAATTGGCTAGGATTCGTGCTAGGAGATAATTAGGATACTTATCTATTAAACTATAAGATATTTTTAAGAAAATACCATTTAAAAAAATTTATATTCTTTTCCAAAATCACTATATACTCCGTATATGCTATGGTATATGCTATATACATATATTTATTATTTATTCAGATATAATATCATACTTAAGTTTATTTAAATATCTTCATTTTATTCAGTTTCTAAGCTAAATAAGTAGCTTTTGTTTAAAATCAAAATTCGACGTATAAACAAACTATTAAATAATTTTATTTTAATTTTTTAAAACTTATACAAATAAGTCATAAATATTTAATTTAATTACAAGCAATACCTTGGCTTCTATTAGCTTTAATTTTCTTATAAAAGATCAGATTTTTCTAAATCCTATCCCTAAATCGTATTTGTAAAATTAAGCTTCGTGTAAACCCACCCAAGGCCCAACCCCTCCCCACTTCCGGCAGTGATAATTTTCGGCAATCCTTTGTCCCGCAGTTAACCTCCAGTTCTCCGACTCCCCAGCACTGGGTCCCAGACAGCAGCCAGACATTGAGTCCTGGAGCAGGGAGGTGGATTCCCAGTCAACCAGCAGCATGGATGGCTGTCAGGACACTCTCGGATGCTGTTGTGGGGAGAGTTGGGGCTTCAGTCGACACGATTGAGGTCGTGTACCTCTGGGCCGGGTCCGGGATTTGGCATCTGCGTCTGCGTCTGCGCCTGCTCCACAAAAAAAGCGGTGTTGCCCGGGACAAAATACTGGGTGGATACTGGAAGCGGACCGGGTGGTCGGGGGATCTGACTGGGGAACAGGGACTTCTCTGGCTATGTGGCTGCGTTCCCAGACATCAAGGCAGACAAAGGAAAAAATGAACAAAAAAAGGGGGGGAAACCATGAGACAAAAAAAAAACTCAAAGCTTCAAAATGAAAAACCCGCAGTGTACATAAATGTATTTCCGAATTGTAACCAGATTTAAGGACCCACAGAAATAGGAGAATATAAGGGCGTGTTCCGGAAATGGTTGCATACTTTTAAGGATCAAGTCCTATATTTCCTATATTTATTTTATAATGAAAGGAAATAACACAAATTATACAAAATTATTCAAATTATTTCAAATAATTGAAAGGGGGGAAAACTATCATAGCTGATACCCTTAAATTGTATTTTTGGCAATGACCGTGGCTAGAAATAGGGGGCGTGGCAGTTATATCCATATACGAGTAACTGACTCTGACTTTTGTATACATATATCCCGATCCCCCAGCCAGTGGACCCCACTGCTGATGGCTATGTGCGTATGTTTATATTATTTACGCACAGCTTTCTCTATCTCTCTCTCTCTCGATTATGACCATCTCTTTCGCCATTATATAGCCATCTCTATCGGAGTGTCTCTGGTGCTACCCAGTCTATCGATTCATTTCATTCTGCTGGTCATTGAACTGCCGAAAAAAGCCAAAAGCGACAGATGAATGTTGCCATCCAGCCCCCCATTCCACCCCACTCCCACCAGACCACCCACCCAGTTTCCCCGCTTCCTTTGTCTGGAAAATGTCTGTCTGTCTGATCCCCCAGAACCCGGATTTTCCGTTTCCCCCCATCCCCCCTAAAATTATCCTCACACCACATCCGTCTGCCAATTGTTCTTAAGTATTTGTTATTGATTCAATTTTAATAATATTTAAGCTTAACCTTGTAATAATTGAATTTTGAATAGTAATCCTAGATTAAAATATGGTTTAATTTTTTGTATCTTTTTTTGTCTTTGCAGCATATTCCATTTTTGCAGGAGAAGAATTCTTTTTATAATGTTTCATGTATTTTAACATTGCCGCCATATCAGAGGAAGGGATACGGGAGATTACTCATCGATTTTAGTAAGTTTGCTTTTTTTTTAATTTAATGTGAATTCCATAAACTATATACAAAACAAGATTGTTTATAAAATATTTATACCTTTCTTAAGTATTATTACAATAACGAAAATGAAGTTATTTTAGAAAAAGTTTCCTTACTATTTTCGACAACACCTTTAAAATTTCAAGGGAAACTTTTACTGAAACATCTTGAGAACTCATCCAACCTTAGCCTTATTACCAGATAAAATATTTACCAGATACTACTTTCTTGATACTTGATACTTTATAAATATTAAAGAAAATATCTGCCTTATTTACTTTACAAGCCTTTATATATTAAAACCTTCTAGCAGGTATTTTTTCTATATTTTTCTATAAAATTTCTATAAAAATTTCTATAAAATTTCCAGAAACAGCCCAAATTCTTAATATTTGTGATAAGAGCTTTATGTTTTGAAAACCAAGAGGTTTAAAGTTAAGATACTTTATTCTGAAAACGGACTACTTTATATTCCTATACCATATCTCGATTCTAAAAATTCTAAAGCTGCATTGTATGGATTAGAATCTTATAAAGACTTGAGAAAGATTTTAAAAGTATCTATAAAATATATATAAATTTTTAAATGAGATTTTGTTTATTTATCCAACGGTTATATGTGTATCTGTATCCTTACCTGGATATACTACTAGAGAAAGACCATAAAAGTATCTTTAAAATATATGTATTTTCATTTTAAAAGGAGATTTCATATATTTTTTCAAGGGATATGTATCTATATACTAACCTGGCAACAATTTTTAAATGTTTCTTAAATTATATAATCCAATTTCTTTGCTTATATCAATGATAAAACCCTGATCCTTGATCTTAAAATATTTGAAACTCTTTGGAGAATCTGCCAATTCTTTTTATTCAATTTCTTCAAAAATCCCTGTCTTCAATTCTTCAATAAAACCCAGTACGAAAATCTCCTGTGGGGTCTCTGTTTTTTCCCCAATATATAAAAAAAAACCGCAAAAAATATATAAATTGGATGATAAGACTGAAATTCCAAGGAAATTGAGCTTAAATGGGGCCTGTTAGTAATAGTATATTGGCTTCTAAATAATGAGCCACTAAAATTTCATCCTTTATTGATTCTTCCTCTGCTTCTTCACGGAGTCTTCTGAGTCACTGGTGTTTGTGTGTGTGTGTATTGGTGTATGGTGCATCATGCAGGTGTATGCGAAATATAATCATCGTTGCATGAGAAAAGCCAAACATGCCAGAGACTGTGGCTCAGCTTTCCAATTGCACTTCTCCCCCTCCCCGCCCCACTTTCCCCTTGCCTTCGACTCTATTTCTTCTTCTTGCTCAGGTGCAGAACATGCAATTTCTGCATCAATTAAACGTAGACCCAGCACACACACACACACACACACACACACATACAGTCAGGTGCAATTCAAAGATCGCATAAGTAATTTTTTAGCTGCTGCAATGAAAATTGTTTAAAATTAATCCAGGCGAAAAGACAACAGACAACAATAAAAAACAGACAACCCAAAAAAAAAAATGCTAAAAATTACATACACATATAAAAAAATATAAGAAGAATTACCCTGCAGCAGACTGGTGAGAAGAGTGGGCTGGAATGGGGAGGCGAAAGACACAGAGAGCCACACTTGAGTCTTGAGTCATACATCGCCTGGCTTGAATGGCGTCAAAGCCAGCAGCGAAGCCGGCAGAGGCGGCGGCGGATGGTTTCTATGTAAAGTCAATACATGCAATGCGGGTGGACTTCGGGGGGGTTGGGTGGCGATGGGGGCCAGCAGGCAGGTAATGAACGAACGAGCGAGAGAGCGAGCGAAACGACATTGACCTTACACACACACACGCACGCATAGACACTTACATGTAAAAGCTGCCGGCCGGCAAAAAAAGAGTGTGATGGTCAAACAAAGAGACAGAGAGAGAGAGAGAGAGAGAGAACAGCTGGATAGACGGCAGAGAGGTGCACATAAATTTAATAATATATATCATTTAATATATCAAGATCTTACAATTAAATTAATTTAAATTTTAGCTTAAATTAAGAAAATTAGAAGAACTTTTTTAAAGCTTAAAATCAATTAAGAAAAAGAATTTTTAGATCCATAGTCTTCAAACAAATAAAAATAACTTTCTCTCAGTGTAGCGTAGAGTGAGCCAGCGTGCAAATCATTTTCGTCATCATTAACTGGAATTGGTTATTTTGCACATGGCAGGTGGCTAAAACACTTCCAGACAGACGGCGGGGGTTAACTTAACCCACCGATATCGCCCCAAAAAAACCAGCCAAACCTTGACTCACTCCCCTTTTAAACATATGTGTATGTGTGGGAACAGGACGGCCATATAACGATTATGTCCAGGTGTAATAACTGCAACACGCAAAATGCAAATGAGCGAAACAAAAATTTTAAAGGGGTGCGCACAAGGGTTGCCACCTACTGCATTAATTAACGAAAGTTTCGGGCAAAACTTTTACAAACGAAAAAGAGCGAACATGTTGCCAAAAAATATTTGCAACGTGCCGCTTAAAGTTTTTCTTTTATCTTGTACGACTTGCGGGTACATCAAAACCCCCAAAAATTTTCAAATACAGTCAAACATAACTAAAGAGGTTTTTAAAATTTCAAAAATTAAATCCTTAATATCAAATGAAAAAAAATTTTGTAGCCTACTTTTTGGCTTCAAAAAAGGCGATATTAAGTATACGTTTTGAAATCACAGCTGATCATGTTAGTTCATGTTAGCTCCTTTTTTTCGGTATTTTGATGTTAGACTGTAGCTGAAATTTCCCAGACACAACAACACCAGAATCTGAAACAAGAACAACTGTTGGCGGCAGACAACAAAGGTCAGGACAGGTCACAATGAAAGGGCGTCGTCCTCTTTGGCGAGCACAAAAGAGCGAGTTACGGTTAGACGACTCTCTCTCCAGTGCGCTTTCTCTCCTCTCCCGCTGCACACAACCTCATAGCTTTTCACACTCTCCGGCTAGAAGAAAAAAAAATAAAAAAATAGAAATAATAATTAGAGCCTTGCTAATTTGAGTTAAAGTTGGCATAGGCTCCCCTCCACCTCCTCCCACCCCCCTCCCTCATTCACACATTTGTCGTGGATTTTCATTCTTTAACTCATTACTGTTCCGTTCGCAGCGCCTGTGGCTATGCAACAACAATGTTGCTGCGTCAGCGTATGCGAATGCGAATCAAAATGGATCGATAAAGTCGTCTCGACGTTTCCACTCATCCTCCTCCAGTTAGCCCGGCTCATGCCCGGCTACCCCTCCTTCCTCGCGTCTCGTGGATTTATCGCGGCGAAGGCGTGGCTGCGGGGGAGACGAGGCGAAGTGCGGCACAAAGAAAATCAAAGTGCCACCCGAATGCGCCCTCTTGCGGCCAGAAGTCGCAGAATAAGTAGGATGGGGGATCCCCACGAAATGCATAAAGCACAGTGGGCACAATAGAACCAAAAATTAAATAAATTAAATATTAAAAAAAAATATCTGCTAGTAATTATAATCAGTGCCGAAAATATCTATGAAAATATTGGTTATAAAGTCTTTCGTCACTAAAATTAATCTTTGTGGAGATATATTATATATATATATATCTTAAATCTTAATAGAATCATATAACAATTTTCTGTCCATTGTGGCAGCTTTTACTGCCGCCGCTGCAGCCAACGTCGCTGCCTGTGTGCGTTCAACCCTCCGCTCGGCCAGTCAGCCGGATTCTTCTCCCCGCCAGTCTTCCAGCTATTTCCAACCCACCTCAGTCGCTCTCCTTGAGCCTCCTCAGCTGTGTCTGCCGTCTGCAGTCGGCCGTTGAGTGTGTCCTGCTCTGCTCTTTGCAGCTCCTCGGCCTGCTCCTCTAGCTTGGTCCTCTTCTCTTCTCCGGTTCTCAGAACGGTTTTTTTCCCGAGCCTGCCTCAGTGGATTTTGTGTTGTGTCCTCGTCCTCGCTCTCGTCCTCGTCAACTTTACTTAGCTGCACTCATTGTTGCTGTTGTAGCTCCTTTTCCTTTGCCTTCCCCCTTTTCTCCTTTCTTATTTTGTTGTTGTTGTTATCTAGAGACTGGAATTGTTGCTGCCAGACGGCTCTAGAATCCAGAATATCAGCTTTTTGGGGTGGGTCCTTTGGGGTGACACTAGCGTTGGGTTGAATGTACGCCAGAACGTTGTTTAAATGCGAATCCTGTCTAGACACAACACTCACACACACTTGGGCGAGCACTCACGCATACACACACACACAAAGCAACCGGAGGGCGGACCCAAAGTTGGTCACCATAAATAATACGCCGGAACTTAAGGAACTCAACTTGCCACTATCTGTAGCATACTTCTTGGGGTCCCTTTTAAATAGAGAATCAAGGATGGGTGTAGAAAGGCTCAATATCGTATTATATCTTTGATAATTAGTTAATAAATAAATAAATATTTAAAGTTTAATAAATTAATGATAAATATTAATTATTTCCAGGTTATTTACTGACACGCGTGGAGGGTAAAATCGGATCTCCGGAGAAGCCCTTGTCCGATCTGGGACTCATCTCGTACCGCTCCTACTGGAAGGATGTTCTTCTGGACTATCTGTGCAATCGATCGGGCAACTCTCTCTGCATCAAGGACGTTTCACAAGTAAGTTTAAGATATAATTCTATATTTTTTAACTTCTTAATTATAAATCTATTTTTTAGGAAATGGCAATATACTCTTACGACATAGTCAGCACTCTCCAGGCCCTTGGAATGATGAAATATTGGAAGGGAAAGCACATAGTCCTTAAGAAGCAGGTAAGTCTCTATAAAATAATGATATTTATTTTTACTAAAGATATATTTCTATATCCTAGGATGTCCTAGACGAGTACGAGGAACGGGTAAAACGAAGAGGAACCTTCCCCAAGATCGACGATTCATGCCTTAGGTGGCAGCCATTTATCCCTGTCCAACCAACAGCATCACCATAGCACCTTGGTTGGAAGCATGCTCGGGCATGCTTTGCGGATGCCGATGACGAGTCCTTGGATAAAAAGTCCTGATTTTAGAATTTTGTTAGCCTTAGTTTTAGAATGCAATGTTGGTGTAGCGATTTTACATTATTTTTATTATATACCATATTTATATCTACACCTTAGACCTTAGAAAATATTCGAAACAGCAATACTTTACTACAACTACACCAAGCTCCACACAACTGGAATGGGAATGATGTCTGTGTGGGTGGGAACTCTATGCCAATATTTTTTTATTGTTCTATTTTATATCGTAAGCCCAAAGTATTTGTAAATGAATGTCTGTACTTGTTAGTAATTCTATTAGCAATAACTAGTAACCTAGGTCCTTAGTAAAATTGATTATAATATACTCGGATTTCGATCAAAGTGCTTTGCTTTTGGACCTGGATGCTTTCGTCATCTGGGCATATGAATCATGGCGGTGCTGGGCCAGAGGGAGGAGAGGTGAGTAGAGGCGCAAAAAGTGCACACATACGGTGAGGAGGGGGAGGGACGGAGAGACGGGCGCATTGACATTGTCGCTCTGCCTGGAGAGACAGGTAGACGGTCGGGTGGGGCTGGAGGGGGGTAATGTGGACTCCAGACAGGATGCACAGGGGGCGGGGGTTGGCCAAAAAAACATACACATGCATTGGAGCAGAGCGAGCGAGAGAACAGCAGTCCACGGCAAGCAAGACGGAGAGAAAGCTTGGTGAAAAGAGAGCACAGTGGATGAAATCAAGAAAAATTCAAGGAAAATTATTTATTAAAATATTCTTTGTTAAATATTTTATGGTAAGGTAAGGATATTCAGATATAAGGATATATCTAAATCAATGATCTTAATGTTTAATATTTTTTATAAAATCTAGAATCGCTCTATGATGCTTCACAAAAGACCTATATAATTGGATATGTATGTATGTATATATAAATGGAATAAATCTTGACCACAAACCTATTTACCTTTACGTTTAGGCCTTTACATCTCATCCTCTAAAGTTAATATTTATTATTTTTTATAATCTTTATTTTATAGGTGATAAGTACCGGAAATATCTCATAGCTTGTGGGGTTTTATGTTTTTTTTTACGACTAAATCAACAAACGTATCCCACTGTTTGAAGCTTTTTGTTGCAGTCTGTCTGCTGGTGGTGCAGTTTATAACAAAGGAACCCGAACGAGAACTGGCAAATGTATATACAGTGAAGCCTCTTGAAAATATTTTAAATTAAGTAGAAAGTTAAATATTTTTTTTATTTAAAAAAAGTGTACCTATAAAAATTAAAGCTAAATTATATAAGAAATTATTTTGATTACAAACATTTAAAAATACCTTTATATGTAAAAGATAATATATTTTTTATCCTATATGATAGACACCCAGAAATCGAATAAAGGCAATGACTACTGTACCCACACATGCACTCTACTCTATTTGTATGTGTGTGTGAGTGCATATGCATGTTGGTGAGGAAGAGGAAGCAGGAAGCAGAGGTAGTAGCAGCAGCAGCAGCAAATAGCCCCTCTGAACGTCGGCGCCACTGTGCGAGAGAAACGGCAACACACAGAGACGAAAGGGGAGATTTCGCAGCCGCAGCCGACGTCGGCAGAGACGTCTGCGAATAAAATTCGCGCTTTTGGCTCTTGATTTGGCACAGACATTGAGCATTTGATCGCCAACTGCCGGCAAACGCGGTCCGGTTTCGCTCTCTCTAATTCTCCACCATAGTCGCCAAAGTGTTCCTCTTTTTCTTAGCATTTTTGCCTTCGCCTTCACCGACTTTGGTTTATCTCTGTCGGTGGAAAATCGGAGGCCATAGCCCCATAGCCATAGCACATAGCCGCCATACAAAATATAAAGCCAGACAGTTTCTGGCCTGTCGCACAGTTCATTTTGCACCAAATGGGAGACAACAACGAGACGAAGAGAGCCAATAAAAAAAAAAAAAAATGGTTAAAGAAATTCACAAATTAAACTTTACTCGCGCGAGTGAGTGTCCGTGTGAGTGCGTCAAGGTGTGAGCGCGTGTGTGTCTTCCAACAAAAGCCAACAAATGCAACGGAAGTTGTCAAGCCATAATCCAAGAAAAAAGTTCAAAAACGGAACTACCAAACATATTGTGAAATTCGAGCGAGAAAGAGAGAAATGGAGGTGGCGACAAAATCCAACGTGCTTTCTGGAACTTCTGGGTTTTTATATTTTCTACCAAAAAGGAATTAAAGCACTGAAAAGAAACTAAGAAGAAGAAGAAGAAGGAGGAAAAAAAAAAAACGACAATCGAACGAAGAAGAGTAGGTTCTGGTTATTTTTAGAATTTTGATATCACAAGGCAGCAGCAGCAGCACTAGGCAGCTTTTTTTTCGCTACACTACAAGAAAAAGTGACGCAAATGTATGGCCGAGTGTCTGTGTGTGTCTGTGGTGGTAACCACATGATTCTACATATTTCCATATAACCCACACAAAGGCAGGCGGAACTTTTTGTCGCTCAAATATTAATTTTAGACAGTATGTAGGTTTTTTTTTTTTCTTTTTTACCCCCAGACAAAGCTCACATGCTCGCCACAAAGTTTTTCTCGCTGTGTGTGTGTGTGTGTGCCGAGCGATCAAACCGAAAAGTTAGGCTCAGGGTTAAGGGCACCACAAGAAAAAATCAGCGGCTTGATCAGAAAAAAAAAAAAAAGCATGTGCTGCACTTTTGCAACAGAGAGCAAAGACACCCACACACACATACACACACACACATGTATGTAAGCCGTCTGCAATTTGAGGTTAGGAATGCCCCACCCAAGCAATGGCTGCTCATTTATGTACTGAAAAAAATACATATGGTTCGCGTACACACACATATATATACATATATATATATATATATATCGCAGCAAATTCGCAATTATTCACAGTCCATAGCTGTTGGCGATCGTTGGCTGTTTTATGAGGCAAAAGAAAACCCGAAAACCAGCTAAAAAGGTAGTTAAAAAATACTTTGCAAAAATTTTAATACACCCAAAGCCAGTCAGCCAGCCAGCCAGAGACAAAAGAGAATTTGCAAATGTGGTAGAGGCACGTGTGTGTCTCAGCTGTGTGTGTGTGTTTCTTAGTTGAGTGTATTTGTGAGCGATCACGCACGTAGCTTCGGTTAGTAACAGGGCAGAGAGCCGAGAGAGCTCTCTAAAGAGAGAGAGCTTAAAACGCCGGTTCTTTTTTTTTCTTTTTGACGCTCTCGCCGTTTTCTACTGTGCTTCTTGTCTTCTTTTTCTTTTCTGTCTTTTTTTTTTGCAGCTTTCATTTCCTCTGCTTGTTTCTTTACAGCGTTTCAAATTTAGAATATCAAGGGTCTGGCCAGCAAAGCAGACAAATGTACTCGAATTTTTTGCACAGAATTCTGAATGAAATGTAATAACTTGCCGCCTGATGACGTCACTACGAAAGGCCACCACACCAGACGGCGGCCGGCTATGTGGTCATTAGCACTCCCCAGTGTTCCCAGTTTTTCAGTTCTTCTCTTCTCGCTGCTAGTGCCTCGCTCTTCATATGACTAATTTTGGCATTGTTATTGCATAAAATTGACTGACGGAGGAGAAGAAATAAAAAAATATGTGTGTGGCGCGTCGCATGAAGTCATCGAGACAACTACAATGGCAACTTACACATAACCCGCAGAGATCGTTAACCTTAAAGCTGGGACATTAATACAAGGCACAAGGTCGTTTCGTTTCCCTCGCTCTGGCCATCCCTAGGGGGCAGTCAGTCAGTGGCTGAGGAGGCGTCCGCCATTTGCTGCACTTTTGGTTGCCAGGCGCGCCGAACATCTGTCTCTTCAACTTAAAAAGCAACAAAAATGAGGGAAAAACCTGAACTGGGCTTGGCTTTTTTATATCTACATCTTCAACTCCAGCTATACTCCAACTCCCATGTACTCCAAAGTCTCCTACCTTGCGCGCTAATCAGTGACCGGGGCTGGTTTTTGCAACAGTCAGGTACCTGAAGTAGCGCGCGTGGTGGCAGACATATATCCGCCATATCCGACATACATGCCAAGTATATAATGCAAATCCTTCACAAAAATCCCACTTGAATATGGGTATTTTTTAAGAAAATGTCTCCCATGTCTATTGTACTTCATCAGGTGCTCTGGTGTCTATCGTAACCCGGCACATGTTGAAGTACACTCAATATGAGGCGAATGTCAATCGAAGAGTTCTAAAAATCATAACTAATAGTGTTTTAAATCATTAATGTAATATTGTAAATGATGTTTTAATTATAAAATATACAAATAAATTGCAAATTTGATGGAATATAATCCTTTTTTGGGACTGGGAGGTTACGATTTTTGTTAAAAGTTTAAATTATTTTTGCTATTTTTCATTTAATGAGTGTTATCATACATGATTTCATTCAAAAAATTCATTATTCATAGCTTTCTTTTGTGTTTTAAAATTATTCAAAGAACTTCTCACATTATTAGGTCATGAACTTCAAAAATTTAGTCATTATTCATAAAAAAGTTAACCACAAATCTTCATAATATACTTTATGGTATAACCACCTGATCGGATTTCTAAACAGGTTGCGTTTAAAAATAAATTTTATGTCTGGAATAAATATAAACAAATCGTTTATCAATGACTCAATGTCGTTTGACCACCTGCCAGTTTAGATTTCAAAGAGAAATCTGAGAAATGTCAAAATAAAAGCTTAGAAAATGGTCATTTATTTTTTCCCATCAAAACCACTTCATAAAATAGCTTAATAACATTAAAAATTAAAGTTTAAATATTTCGCAGTTGCCATAAGCTTTTTAAAACTAGTGGAAACAATATATAATACCATCATCTCTATTCGATACCTATCGCAAGTTTACTCTCTGCAGAAGTGTGGCCAACGCAAAGCTCATTGACATTTTTCAAAACATTAATTCATTGATTTTTAAAGCAAAATCAGTTTGAAAAGTAAAATTTTATAAATTTGTAGTTTTAGCCAATAAAAGAATTAGAAAAGTCTCATGTATAGAAGCTTTTTTAGCCATCCGTGGTATGTCCTGGTATTTTCTTTTAATACCCCCGTGCTGCGGTATTTTTTGGCGTTCCGGCTGCGTTCACACTGACCTACTGGTAAGGTCGGCATAACATTTATTTTATAAATTTTTCGACTTTGCCATTTGCCACTAGATCTATTGTCAAAATTCCAACTGAACGTACCGCCGACGCCACCGACGCCAATCTGCAGGATATCAAGACCAACGGGGATAGAGTTTCATTAAAGGACATAGCCGAATAACAAGATGCTGCGATCTCTGGCGAATACACGAAACGAAATTGGAGCTTTGCGCTCAGTGCTCCTGCGATCGAATACCGTTAGCTCCGGCCGACGATCCGGCGCTAGTTTGGGCGTCCGTGCCCTCAGCTGCCAGCTAAACAATTCCCGGAATCTCCATAGTATCAGGTAAAAATCCTCCTCCTCCACCAATTCGTTGAGGTTAGAAATGGTTGTGTAATATTGCAAAATGCGTACACTGCAGCGGAATTACTAGATGCCCCCCAAAGGAGGGGGGCTGAAAGTGGGCTATGATTGACAGTCCCGTGTCCCAGTACTTAGCATCAATCAGTATGTTTTCCGTATTAGTCCGTATGTATATACACATGTATGTATGCATGCGTTGTGCGTGGCTAGTTGCTGATTTGTTTTATGGCCAAGGTCGAACACACGCTCCTATATATCGCATGATGCGTGATAGCGCCGTCGTGCTGATAACCTGGAAAATTTTTGTCTAGGCTAATTGGTCACCTTTTTTGGGACATTGTTTACATCCAATGCGTGTGTGATTGAAAGGTTTAGTGACGTGTACGTGTGTGCGTGCGTAAACAACAACAAACCAACAGCTGATTGAGCGGCCATAAATTATTAAAAGTTAATCAAAGCTATTAAAACTAGTGGTTGGAAACAAGAAATTAATAGATATATTATTTTTAGTAGGAGAATAACCCTTCTCCCAACTACCCAACTAGTTTTAAGAACATTATTTTCTTATTTTTAGGTGTAATCTAACCACTAGCCCGCCAAAGCCCCTGACAGCATGGAGCTACAACTTTGCCCGCGCCTACTCCAGCCTGCCAGAGCACATGAGGGTACCACTGCCCGCCCTTTCCCCCACCATGGAGCGCGGTTCGATTGTTAGCTGGGAGAAGAAGGAGGGTGACAAGCTCAACGAAGGTGACTCAAGACTTTTCCCTTAAAAAAATACCAACTAATGCCAAGAACATCTCATTTAAGGTGATTTGCTGTGCGAGATTGAGACGGATAAGGCAACCATGGGCTTTGAGACTCCGGAAGAGGGTTACCTGGCTAAGATTCTCATCCCTGGCGGCACCAAGGACGTCCCCGTTGGCAAGCTCCTGTGCATCATCGTACCCGATCAGGGCAGCGTAGCAGCTTTCAAAGACTTTAAGGATGATGGACCGGCACCTGCTGCCGCTGCCCCACCACCACCTGCTCCAGCAGCAGCTGCACCGGCACCAGTAGCTGCAGCACCCGCTCCAGCAGCCGCGCCAGCACCCGCCGCACCAGCACCCGCTCCAGCCGCTGCCCCAGCGGGAGCAGGTACGGGCCGCGTCTATGCCAGTCCGATGGCCAAGAAACTAGCCGAGGCACAACAGCTGCGTTTACAAGGTTGTTCAATCCCAACTAATGCCAATCTCAGTTCTCCATCCCAACTATTTACATTCCATTTCGATGCACCGCATGATCCGCTTGACTAAAATTCATTGCAAATGACCTTCTCCGTCATCAGACCCACTTTATATTGCACTCTCCTTTGTCGCCCCTTGTCCAATTGTTCTGTTACTAATCCGCGGCTTTTGTGTGCAGGCAAGGGCAGTGGAGTCCATGGCTCAATTAAATCTGGTGATCTTGCAGCCCAGAAACCGGCGGCCGCTGCTGCAGCCTCAGCTGCTGCTCCAGCCAGGGCCCCAGCCGGAGCTCGCTATCAGGACATCCCGGTGACCAACATGAGGGCAATCATCGCCAAGCGCTTGTTGGAGTCAAAGACAGAACTGCCTCACTACTATGTCACCGTGCAATGTCAAGTTGATAAGGTAAATGATCTCAAAATCCTTCCAACAACAAGCTATAATCATTATTTTGAAAATTTCTATTCCAGTTGTTGAAGTTCCGGGCTCAGGTCAACAAGAAATACGAGAAGAAGGGTGTTCGGGTATCCGTGAACGACTTTATCATTAAGGCCACTGCCATCGCCAGTCTTAAGGTGCCCGAGGCCAACTCCGCTTGGATGGGCCAAGTGATCCGACAGTACGATGACGTCGATGTGTCGGTGGCTGTCTCTACGGACAAGGGTCTCATCACACCCATCATCTTCAATGCGGATCGCAAGGGTGTCATTGAGATCTCCAAGGATGTCAAGGAGCTGGCAGGCAAGGCCCGTGATAACAAGCTGAAGCCACAAGAGTTCCAGGGCGGCACCATCTCGGTGTCCAATCTGGGAATGTTCGGTGAGATATTTTTTAAAAAGGATAATGGACTTTGTAGATTTATAACCTCATTTTATATAAATTATAGGTGTTAATCAGTTCTGTGCCGTAATTAATCCCCCGCAGTCGTGCATCCTGGCCATTGGTACCACAACGAAACAGTTGGTAGCCGATCCCGACAGTCTCAAGGGGTGAGTGATATCCTAGTTGTATACTTTCCAGTACTAATCATAAAAGTATCCTTTACAGCTTCAAGGAGGTTAATGTATTGACCGTCACCCTGAGTGCTGATCATCGGGTTGTAGACGGCGCCGTGGCTGCCAGGTGGCTGCAACACTTCCGCGACTACATGGAGGATCCAGCTTCCATGATATTGTAAGCACCCGGCACGAAACAAACATTAGTAAGGGACTCCAACGAAGAACATTAGATGCTGCCCTCGTTAGGCGGGGGGATTTTTCGGTCGACATTAACTAGATGGACGTGTGGATTCTAATCGGTGTTATAATATATATATACGTTAATAATGTGAATTTTTAATATTGGTTTGGCCATCCATCCTCATTGCAATATTTGGCAGTCTCCAATTTTAGCACTTGCATAAAACTGATATATATATTTATAAAAAAAATAAATTGTGTAAAATTCGATGTAGTTTAATGCTGCCATGATTGTAGTACACTCAAAAAACAAAACTAGCATGATATTCAAATTACTCACAAAGCTGTAAATTTCTGAAAAAAAAAAACATACACAATTATGATTATAAGGCATATGTATGTTTCGATCGAATATGTTGAACATGATCGACTAAAAAGACGAAAGTAACTAGTTGCAAGTCCAAAGACGCGTTGAATAAACCCCAAAACACACTCACATGTACTAGCCAATTCATAAAAATCGGTCTTTTATTTATTTAAGTGTATACTTCCTTTTTGGAATCAGTGGAAGTTATTCAGACTTGAAATGGAGGAGTTTCTAAAGTGGTTGGGAAATACTCATACGACACGTGGTCCGGAATCAATTATTTATTTTTATAGAACTGTTAATGCATGAGATTTTTATTATATAATAATAGTTATGTTTATATTACTAAAATATATAGTAATATATGTTTATATTACTTGTCTATAGATCAGCGATTAAAGTTCTTGCTATCGTCGTCAAAAAATTACGTATACGACCTGTTGCTGAAAATATTTCTTTAAAGAACTTTAAATGCATGAGATTTTATTTTGAAAAGTAATATAATAATAGTAATATTTATCATACTAGTCCTATAGATTAGCTATTAAAGTTCTTGCTATCGATGTCAAAAAATTACGTATACGACCTGTTGCTTAAAATATTTCTTTAAAGAACTTTTAATTCATGAGATTTTATTTTGAAAAGTAATATAATAATAGTAATATTTATCATACTAGTCCTATAGATCAGCGATTAAAGTTCTTGCTTTCGATGTCAAAAAAATTACGTATACGCCTTGTTGCCAGCAACATTATCACTAAAGATATGCAAATTTTTGTAAAAAGTATTCACTGAAAAGAATTTCTCCCATCATTAGCCAATAATAGCACTTTTCACCTTTGGTTTATAGTATTATGTAACTAGTTTATTGCCAAAAAGGTTACGAACTAAGCAAACACAAGTCGCAAGTATTTACAAAAAAAGTTAAACTAATGTCAGTTGGAGGTGGATGGGGTTAGGATGGGCAATTACCACTGGGCGGGACCCAGCTGGCTCCATTCGGCCACGTAGTCAGCCTGCTTCTCCAGGGCGGAGATCCACTCCTCGCCACCGTAATCGATGAGGGGCAAAGCGCCCTTGTAATTGGCGGGCAGGACGGCGGGGTCGAGGAATTTGTGCAATGACTTCATGTCGCTGCCATGGAAGTGCATCTATAAGGGAGACAAATAATTAATATATTTATAAAATAGACTATTTTTTTTAGTAAAACTTACCCTCTTGTTAAGCTTCTCCTTGACGAAGGGCTTGAAGAGCGACCAAACCATGTTGAAAATGAAAGGTTGCTTCACAAAGTGAACCTCCTTCATGCGCAGGGGCATGGCCTCCTGGATGAAGGTGAGCAGTCGCTTGGAAAAGCTCGGCGACAGGGCCTTGACCTGCTTCATCGCCAGACCATCAAAGTCCATGATGCAGACCACACCACGCACCTGGGTCTCCTCCTCCAGCTGGGCGGCAATGTGGACCATGTAGAGCATGCGGAACATATCGTCGCTGGTGACCTCGCTGGGGTCCCACAGCTTTCCACAGTTGACGATCAGGACACGACGTCCCTTCTGGTCGCAGTTCTTCAGGACATTGATGACACTGCCCTTCACGAACTTCTCCCTGACCTGCTCCACCAGCAGTCCTCGGACCAGAGAGGCATACTCCTTACGGAAGGCAGCGGTGGTCTTCATCTGGAAATTAAATTTCAAGGAAAATTATTAGATGGATAATCGAGTAATTTGAAGGAAATATTTATTAACCCATGACACATACTCCCTGGGGAAGTTTGGTAGTCGTGACATAAGATTATTAGCCTGATAAGGTTTCGACCATTGGCCAAAACAATAAAGTGGTCATAAAAACTATGCGGTTTCCTATGATGATAAATTATAAAATGGCAAAGGTTCGATTTATAATCAAAATCAACCACGTCATCTTGGCAGTTTCTCCACAAAAGGGAGGGGGGACATTGTATTACTAAATATATGTATGTGCGGGCTATATTAATACATAAGTATTATTCAGGCGAATCCGATCGGATCGAAATCAGGTCCGCTTATCGCCAGTTTCTCTGCCTGGTCAGCGAGTTCAAAAGCAAAAGTTATCAGCGCCTTGGAATTGAAAACGGTCTTGTTTTTTCATAGCTGATCGTATGTTCTCTGGTTTATAATATCCCATATATCAGCTTACCTAGACCAAATATGAGGTGGCATTTTTGTTCCTCCTCAACTTTACTTATAATAAATTTATGTTTATTGTGTTTTTAGTGACTTTTTAGTGTTTGTTATATGAATACTAAAGATTTAATAGCTCTAATAAATATTAACATTAAAAAACCCTTTGTACTCCTAGAGTAATCTATATCCGAATCCCCCCCCAAAAACATATTTTCTCTATACTATTAATAGATCATAGATCTATAGATCAGTCCCATAGTTGAACTTAGGTTAAAGACCCCATTTTTTGAAATTGTTCTAATGTCCGATGTTTGCTGATAGTAAGCTGAACGAGACAGTGTTCCTAAACATTGGATTATCTCTCGAGTTGTGAACAAAAATATGGATTCACTGGCCGGCGTTGATAAGCCAAGTCATTGGGTCTTGTTTCTAAGGCGTCCGGTCATTCAAAATGTTCGAATGAATTCCAATAGTCTTAGAGATGCAGTATTGTGGGACATAAATGGAACAGAATTGTGATAATTGTGGGGGCTCATTTTTATTTTCTGATAAAGATTCTTCAGTGATATGAAAAAGGGATTTGTAATATTATGGTCTCTATATTAAATTCCCAAATAGTTAACAAGGGATTAATAGCTTAACACTCCACTCCATCTTATCCTCAACGAATTCTCAGTCATTTTATTCTTATTTCGTCATGTTTCAAAATAAAATGTTTAAAACAAACTGTCCATTTAAATATGAAGTATTGCAAATATTTTTTTAAAAGTTTGTACATTTTTGAAAAAGTACATTTTAAAAAAACTGTGCTTTTAATCCTCAATATTTTTCTATCTTTCTGGATTCTTTTAATCTTCTGTTGAAGGACATCCTCATATTTCCACGACATCCTGCTTTCTTTTTTTCGAAATCGAAATACTTTATTAATATTTCAAGGAATTCTCATAAACCCCTAACTTTTGGGGACTTTAACCTTAAAAATTATCCTGCCTATACCATTTTAAGTTTAAATAAAAAACCATTTATCAGTTAATTTTAAAAATACAAACCTTTTCCAGAGCACCCTCTGGATAAAAGTGGCAGGCACGCAGGAAGACTGTGAGGAAGGCATCGTCGTCCTTGTAGTTCAGCTCCGGAGTGGCTTTCAGCAGCTCCCTCAGCTTCTTGATGGCCTCCGCCTTGACCTCCTCCGTTTCCCGTAGCTCCACCCGGGCGATTTCCACGGTTTCTGGCTTGAGATAACCCAGGCGCAAGTTAAACGCCTCCTCGCTGATATCGTTGGCAGCCATTATGTCGTCTTATTGTTTTTTTTTTCGTCGATTAATTTTCGGGGCCTGCGTGTTGAAATTTAAATTCGAGAAATGCGTTCTGTATTAGTTTTCTAAATCACACTGATTGCTTTTTGAAAATTGCCCTTTAATGGCAACAGCACTTTCTGTTTGTTTGGTTTTATCGTTTGTTTTGTGAATGGGTTGTTGTTTAAACAATCTTCCAGAATTAAGCCATGATTGGTAGTAATTCCTTTTTAGATTTTTTTTTTTTATTTACCTAAGGCGACTTCTAACGATTTTCACTGTTGTGGGGTTTTTCAGAGTTCTTGATTCGTGCTTCCTCGCGGCTCGTTCGATTCGAGTCAACTGAATTTCGGTTTGCATTTGGAAACCCTTGTGAGTTAACTTCTATACTATATATACAATAATATCAGCTACGACGGCGGCTTCGGCGACTTCGACAGCGGCGTTGGCGATAAAAAAAATAGCAGCGAAGCGACCGAGGCGCTGGCAGAGCCGATCACAGGCGTCTTGGCTCGACTTCCATTTCCATTCCTTATCTGCCGGAGCTACAAAACAGAACATAGTCCAACACAAAAGACAGAAAACCCTATTCCAAAAAAAAAAGGTCACCATTACGGCTGTCGATCACCTTTACCCTTAAACCCCAATGAACCTCCAAGTCCGTAGGCCTCAAAGCCCATCATCGCTGACATGTCGTCATTGATCGTGATGTTTACACGCGTACCAAGTCTTGAACTTTAGCTTGCCTTGCCTCAAACTTACCCTTGCTCCATCTCCATCTCTCAGGCACGTAATAAAAAAGGCAAATTTGTCAAAAAAAATAAATATATATATATTTCAATTAAGTGCTTAAAAAAAAAGGTTAAGCCAGCCTATTGACAGCGGAAACGCTGCCACAGTTCATAAATCCAGTCATAGTAGTCATCAAGATTTTAAGATAACACCAAAATGGGTGGATCTACGAGTACCCTGTAAAAGATCTTAAGGTTGCTGAGTCCAAAACTATTAAATATAAACTAAGTTTATTTTTATAATATCCAGACATATTAAAAATAATAAAGTTCCTAATTAAAACCTCATCAAGACTCTTTTTTTATTATAATTCTTAAAGGGTATCTAGAACCTCTTTCGACTAAAGTCCAATATGAAATTCTCGAGTGATAACAGCTCCCAAAAATATTCTACTTCTAGGGTTATTATCGAACTTTTCTTGTTCTGCTGCAAATAGAGCTGTCAACAACAACAACCAATGTGAGGAAATTCTAATCACAACTCATAATCCTTATCAGTAAAGCAGCGACGTAGGCAGAGCAGCTGGCAGCGCTGTCGTCGATGACTTGAGAAATTTTGATTGTTTTTGGTGGAATTGTTGTTATGGTAAGGCAGGTGGGTGGTGGGTGGTTTGTGGTGAATCTTTGGAGCATTTTCACACCTTTACGGGGCATTGAATCGGATCGTGAATCGGCGATCGTAGTCCGTTATCATTGTTGGCCACTTTTGTTGCTGCATTTCATATTGTTATTACTGGAACGTGTTCGGTTCTTTGTTTTGAAATTCATGTCCCAAACAAAAAACCACTTTTTGCTAAAGTCGATTTTTATACGTGTTCTTATTGAATTACAGTAGTCTCTAGAAAAAAAGAAACTTTAATAATTTAAAAGAAAAATTATAGAAAATAATAACATAGAAAAGGGTTTGGATAATAGAGAGGTTTTATGTCCTTAAGAGAAGAGTGATATTTTTAATTTTTATTAGCCCTTTTCTTAATTATTTTACTGTAGTTTTTATAGTCTTCTACTTTACTTATATGGTGTAGTCATAGGGCAAAGTCTGCAACTTTTGATATGGTTTGTTGTTGAGGCTTCGACGACGTTTTAGTCGTCAACCCCCTTGCCTTTGTTGCTATTATTTCTTTGTTGATTGTTCATACTTTTGTTGTTTTCGATTTTGTTCAAGTATTTGACTTATTTTTGTTGTTTTTTTTTCACTTACTTACTTGCTATTTAGTTGCCGAGCGTATTAATTCATTCTTTCAATTGTTGTTGTTGATTTTGCTATTGGTGCTGCATCAGCTTCTGTTTTTTTACTGTTTATGTACAATTTAAATATGTGTGTTAACTAGATAATACTCTAGCTTTAATATAGATATTTTTCTGCAAGTATTAGTAGAGAATGTTTGGCTTCAATTTTGAATTTAATTTCTACACAAGAACACAAACGAAAGATTTGATCAACAAACTTATCTCCAAGCAGGCACAGCTGTTGCGTATTTCAGATTAAACGATTGAAAAATAAATATTTTTTTCTTAACAATTACACTTATTAGCTAATTCTTGACTACCTGTTTGATCAGATTATAAAGTGTGGTAGGATTTATTGAGGATATGCAAAAGACCATGACTTTAGGACATGATATTCACACCCACTTTTTAATCAAAGTTATATATAGCACAGATCTTATCTTAAACACTTCGTCAAGTATTTCAAAATACAATTTTTAACCGGCTTTTGTGGCATTATCAAGCGATAAATATGGCACCTTAAACGCTAATCTTTAGATTAGCAAAGTATACATAATACTTAGATTCTATGGCTTCCGTTAAATGTTGATAAGCCGAAAGCAAACCCCCTAGCAAAGAACTATTAGGGATGATAAAAGAATGGTTCCCCAACAAGGCACACAATGCACTATGATAAATGGTCACTATGATAAATAGACTTAGTCTATCTGGAGAACTTTTACCAATAGTTCATTGAGAAATCAGAGATTGAACTTTGTCAAGTAGGTCCCCAGTAGTAAGACAGATATTGCAATCAAAAGAAAACACCTGCACAAAGTGCACCATTTCAAAATTACAGAAATCCATTCTCTCAACCAGACACAGTATATATCACGCTGATTTTCCCGTTCGACTTTGATCCTTTAGTAATCGCTGACGTCGGAAGTGCCGAGAACAAACCCATGGAACAAAAGTCAACAGAAGTGTGTCATTCATTGGGAAATATTAGTCCAAAGAAAACATTTACTAGGGAAAATCATTGAGGATCTATCTGAAAACGTATTCTTGGAAACTTTTAGCAAATATCATTAAAAATAGGTAAAACCATAGATATTATCTTCGTTTTTGGCGATGAACAAAAAACCTGCCTTGTCATGAATAATATTTCGAAATATTTTAAGTGACTAGGGACAAGGTCACAGACAACATTGTAGGGGGAATATTCGTACTTTTATAGTTGACTTGGGAGGTCAGTTATGGTTGTTTTAAGTACCAAGTCTATTCTTAAACACCTCAAAAAGTTGTTTGAAAGTATAATTTAAAAACTACAATGTAATTTTAAATTAAAAGTATTTTCAAGTAATAAATGGAGATACAAATATACATATAATAATTAACAACACTACGTATACGGAATATTTTGGAAGAGAAGTTCCCAAGGATAATTTATAAAAGTGTTGTATGTACATTATAAACTTCTAACTCTATAAGTATGTATGTATATTATTTAAATAATAAAGAAACCAAACCATTATTGCGTATACGTAATATTTCTTAGAAATTTCACATTTTTAGGAAAATTTGCTGACCTTTATATAATAACATTAAGTAATTAATCAACAAGTTATTTGGCTTCAATACATGCTTATTATCTTTATGACAGCAAGGCGTTCGTTTCCCCCACATACTCGTACTACAATATTTTTATTGCTGCCATTATTTAGATAACTCAGCTGGCGAAAAAATGTTAAATTTATCAGCCATCCAAAACCCAGCTATGATAACGAGAACGGTGTTTGGAAAAAAAAGAAAAGAAAACTGCAAGCATGACAAAGAATGAAATCAAAAGAATTGGCCAAGAACAATTACGATGAACTTCACCCGATGGCCTTCAAAACTGGCTAAAGAAAGTTGCGAATTCCAGTGTTTCAAGTGCTGCAATCAGCAAAATATGAAGCGCGGCAAAAAAATGTAAGAAACTTTGAAAATTATTTAAGCGTATCTAAAGTTCACCCCCCAGGGCTTCTGTTCATTGCTAATTGATAGATTAACACGGCCCGATATCTCCTGGCTGATTAAGAAACCAGTTTATTGTTTCTGTTGGCAAACATAATCGAACCTTTAAAGTGGCTAATAAATGAAAGCTTTTTTAAACTTTTCCAAGGGTTCGTTTCATTGATTTTTTCAAGCAGAGCTTTAGAAAAATAAATAGTGTTGAAAAGTTTTGTATTTTATTTTGAAAATTTATTTAAAAAGTTTTGAACTTAGTTCCAATAGGGTTTAGTTTGTAATTCATAAAAAGATTGGAAATAAATGCATAATCTAGGCCTAATATTAAAATTATGGGAAAGAATCGACTCAAAAAATCATTAGCTTTATTAAATATAGTTTATTATACTCAATTTTATTCATATATCAGAAATATATATGTATATTCTATAAAGTATGGTAAATAAAGTCTCCATTAATATCTTCATCTATAAGATTAAGATTAGGATCATCCTGTAATATTATTAATTTTAAAACGACAAAATCACAAGCTTAAAGTTTGACTTGTTTTATTTAAAATATTTTATATTTCAAAGCTTATAATGTAGTGCTGGTTAAGACCTTCAGGGAGAGCTTTTATTTCGTTTCTCTCTATTTTTGTTTTCAGTTTGTGTTTGCAGTTTTTTTTGTCAAGCTTGAGTTGGCCAGATAATTAATAACAAGCGCTGGAGAGCGATTTACAATCTCAGAGTTGTTTTGGCCGCGTTGCTATTTGGACGTCGCCGCTGTTGTCACTCACCTGCCGTTTCGAATCGCACCTGCGTTATATTGCCGCGTCCTGCCCGCAAAATAGATAGCATACCCCCTCTTCGGTACACCACCTCCTTGCCTTTTTTGGCCAATTGCAAAAGTTGTACTTACAGTGAAACGTGAAATCTTTTTATTTTAGCTTTGCCAAAAAAAAAAACGGAAAAGAAAATAACGATATTTTTTGTTTTGCGGTAAGTTGCGTTAACATTATGCTTTATAGAAAGCCATCTGGGGGTAAAGATTTTGGCCATTGTTGTCTTGGATTTGTATTTCGGTTTTTGCGCATGCGCAGCTACGTTGACACACTTTCTGCCTCCGTCCAAGTGTCTGTGTTAGCCTAGCTTACTTGCCACAAGACAGTTATATGGCTCTCTGGCTTTTTGGCCATAAAAACAATTACCACTTGCCGTTGCCTTTGGTGTTGCTGTTGTTGCTGCTGACGTTAGCTGCATTTCGACAGCGCGTGCGATTCGATTCCAACAAAAATACAAAAATAAAACCAAGCCCACAAAAATAAGTGAAAAAATGCACACACTTATTCATTCATAATCTTACGAGCTCTTAAATCTCACAACGGTAGCTGATAATATCGGTGTTAGGTCTTTGTTGTTCAGTTAAGTGGAAATGGTCTATGATGCGGGCGGGAAAGATACTATTACAACATTTCAAGTGTGTGAAAATTACTGGTATTATGTACTTGAGAGCGGAAACTCGTAAAGTTTAATAAACCAAAATAATTTGAAGAAATTGAGACATTTCGATCGAGCGGTGTTGATGTTTAATAATTTAAAATAATAGCTTGGCTTGGCAAGCAATTTTCTTTTTGATTATGTTTGGTTTATTAATAAAATTTTAAATATATTTGGGGTATGGAGATCTATTCATGAAAAGTAAAATATTATGGGAAGTTGAGTTAAGGAGTAATTGTTTATATAAGGTTCCAGTAAATGCTGATCGAGTCTCCTGACCCATTTAAATTATTTCTCATGCAGTTTATAAAACTGTAGGTATGTGTCTGTATATACCTATTTCTGTATATATTTTTTGTATCCACCTTTGGAATTCACGTAAATGTAACACAATTGAAATGCAAATTGATTGACGCATATACTCTTGCCTTCTCACATCCACTTGGGTGTATTCCAATAAGCTCGTCTCCCTCAATCTGGATTTAATTTCTGTTGATTCACAAGTTCGATGGTCGCAGTTCATAAATATTTCAGGCCTCAATCAACCGAGCCACTGGACACATAAACAGTTTCTCTAATGACACAAAAACATGGCTCTTTTTAAGTTTTTTTCACCAATAAACCCATTGAATTTGTGCAGTATTTGGATAAAAAATATATGGATTTAAGAACCAAATGACCTTGTGGATACTTTTTCAGTACGAAGAGCCACTGAAAAAGTAAGTGAACTCAAAACCAGTTATACATCTTTTCGTCGATCGTGGGGGCTTGAAATTTACTCAAATTGTTAACATTTTGTCAAGTGAAGGATACGAAAAAAAAGAGACTTGCAAAAAAAAGACATAAAGCCGTTATTGAATCTGGAAATTTACATATTTCGGAATTCAGTAGAAGTTTTTCAGTTTCGTACTTGGATCTGAAGGCGATTTTTTATGGCTACCGCTCGTACGATCGAGTCTGTTGATTGTGAAAGAAATCGAAACCGGCTATTCCTGATTCTCTAGAATGATATTTATTTTTTTGAGTAGCCGGTTCAGTGGGTGAGCCGTAGAATTCCTTGTCTTGGCTGTAATTTCATAAGTTAATGTTTATAAATTCCACAAGAATTGCAACTGTTTTTCAAGACAATTGTAAGCAAGTAACTACCATAACTGGAATTTCTAGATTCTATAAATTCTACTTAATTTGCATTTCGTGTTTTAAAACACTTTCATCGATTACCTTATAACCGGCTAATTGCTGTCGGATCGTACATTGACAATAAAAAAATCAAATTGTCTATCCCCGACAGTTTAATTGATATGCCAGTCAGGGGATAAGCGTTAGGTTTTTGATCCGAACTGACATTGTACCATTTATACATTATATATTAACTGGATTGACCCATTTAAAAGTCAGGGACAGACTCGAGTTGATATTGAACTAGGTTACAATTGACAGATCCTCTTTTTTTTACTCGATCATCTCTATTGTTCAAAGTGTTCCAGTTTCAAAGAGTTTAGTTGATTAATTTTGATGTCAGTTGTGTATAATTTACCTCGGACTTTGCTTAATTACAGACATAGTTTGTCACGTTTTCTTAAACAATATTTATGATATTTTTGGCTGGCATTTCTACTTCAAACAAAGCCCCGACTTACTTTAATCGTTGCATCTGTCAACGAGCTTAAGACAAAGGCTATAAAAGAGATTGAAGATAGTTTCCAGAGGGTATTTACAGCTTCGAGGTTTCTGGTTTTAAACTCGTTTTGAACGTTGAATAAAAACAATTGCTTCGTCATCGGCAATACAACACAATTCACTGCAAAAATAAGAGAAAAAACCATTATTTGCATTTAATAGGCGGCTAGTTAATGGTATTGATCATTTTTCATACGACTTGTTTATTTATGCATATCATGTTGGATCTAAAGAATTGGCTGCATTTGAAATTTTACGACTACCTCGTTGGGTGATTGTTTTTAAATTTAACTCTATATTGATTAGACAACAGTTTGTTTTCTGGATTATTTCTATTGCCCACTAATCTTATAGTTTTTATTGTTCTGCGAAGGAGTGCCAATTGTATGAGCATAGCCCGATTAGAATGTCAAACACAAGTTCTTTGTTCTTCTGCATCGGCGATACCAGTAATCAGCCTTTTTTTCAGACGTCTCAGTTACTGACTGGCTACTGACTTTATTTTTGTATGCAGATTGAAAGTCAACTAATTACAGTCAGTATCTGGGGGCTGCTATTTCCGCTTGCAAGCGGCAAAACGCAAAAAAAATTAAGAAATCTTGGAAAATACGCCTTTATTCAGTTGGGCCGGGCGAAAGGCCACAAAAGTTCACCAAAACAATGTGAATACAATACCCAGTGGCATGCAATTATCTTTCAGAGTACATAATATCTGCTATTACTGGGTGGGATATGCTATCTCTCTGCTTTTGAGGTAATTATTTGCTTACATCAGACTTTGATCATCTCGGAAAGTATTTCCCAGTGGAAACTTCTCTAATTTGCTTAAAACAGCATCTTGAAGGCAAAGATCATACTACAATCTTACCGGTTATAAAAATAAACAAGTTAATTGTAAACATGTACATGATTGAAAAAAGATTGCACGGCTGTAAAATAAATTAACTTTACCTTTCAGTAGTTCTTGTTTATTACCGTCACCCCATTGTTGATTAGCAATTATAATAATATTGCCTTTTTGGTGTTTAAATATGAAAGGGATAGTAAAATTCTTAAATATCTCAAATATTTCAAAATATCTGGGTCAATAAGCCGCTTAAAATAATACTTTTAAGCCCATAATTTTAAACTGGGTAAAACTGGATAAAACGAAGATTTTTTTCATTTTTCGTAAGGGATCCCTTGAAAAGGGTGTTTTTCCCTATAGGGCCCACAGTGATGGCTATATCTTCTGCAATTCACATCCGATTCTCAAGCGGAGTACCTTAAACGATTTGTGAATCGATTTGCCACAATTCTGCATCAAAATCCTGAGACAAAATATTTTTTAGATTTTTTGTCCATTTTTCCTGATGGGATCCCTTGAAAATGGGGTTTTCCCCTATTGGGCCCACAGTGATGGCTATATCTTGCCCAATTCTCACCCGATTCTCAAGGGGAGTACCTTAAACGATTTGTGGCTCGATTCTCCGCTGTTCTGCATCAAAATCCTGAGACAAAATATTTTTTTTAAATTTTTTGTCCATTTTTCCTGATGGGATCCCTTGAAAAGGGCGTTTTCCCCCATAGGGCCCACAGTGATGGCTATATCTTCCCCAATTCTCATCCGATTCTCAAGCGGAGTACCTTAAACAATTTGTGGCTGGATTCTCCACCATTCTGCATCAAAATCCTGAGACAAAATATTTTTTCGATTTTTTGTCCATTTTTCCTGAGGGGATCCCTTAAAAATGAGGTTTTCCCCTATAGGGCCCACAGGGATGGCTACATCTTCCCCAATTCTCATCCGATTCTCAAGCGGAGTACCTTAAACGATTTCTGTATCGATTCGCCACAATTCTGCATTAAAATCCTGAGACAAAATATTTTTGAGATTTTTTGTCCATTTTTCCTGATGGGACCCTTTGAAAATGGGGCTTTCCCCTATAGGGGCCACAGTGATGGCTATATCTTCCTCAATTCTCATCCGATTCTCAAGCGGAGTACCTTAAACGATTTCTAGATCGATTTGCCACAATTCTGCATTAAAATCCTGAGACAAAATATTTTTTCGATTTTTTGTCCATTTTTCCTGAGGGGATCCCTTAAAAATGAGGTTTTCCCCTATAGGGCCCACAGGGATGGCTACATCTTCCCCAATTCTCATCCGATTTTCAAGCGGAGTACCTTAAACGATTTCTGTATCGATTCGCCACAATTCTGCATTAAAATCCTGAGACAAAATATTTTTGAGATTTTTTGTCCATTTTTCCTGATGGGACCCTTTGAAAATGGGGTTTTCCCCTATAGGGCCCACAGGGATGGCTATATGTTTCCCAATTCTCATCCGATTCTCAAGCGGAGTACCTTAAACGATTTGTGAATCGATTCGCCACAATTCTGCATTAAAATCCTGAGACAAAATATTTTTGAGATTTTTTGTCCATTTTTCGTGATTGGACCCTTTGAAAATGGGGCTTTCCTTTATAGGGGCCACAGTGATGGCTATATCTTCCTCAATTTTTATCCGATTCTCAAGCGGAGTACCTTAAACGATTTCTGTATCGATTCGCCACAATTCTGCATTAAAATCCTGAGACAAAATATTTTTGAGATTTTTTGTCCATTTTTCCTGATGGGATCCCTTTGAAATGGGGTTTTTCCCTATAGGGCCCACAGGGATGGCTATATCTTTCCCAATTCTCATCCGATTCTCAAGCGGAGTACCTTAAACGATTTGTGAATTGATTCGCCACAATTCTGCATTAAAATCCTGAGACAAAATATTTTTGAGATTTTTTGTCCATTTTTCGTGATTGGACCCTTTGAAAATGGGGCTTTCCTTTATAGGGGCCACAGTGATGGCTATATCTTCCTCAATTTTTATCCGATTCTCAAGCGGAGTACCTTAAACGATTTCTGTATCGATTCGCCACAATTCTGCATTAAAATCCTGAGACAAAATATTTTTGAGATTTTTTGTCCATTTTTCCTGATGGGATCCCTTGGAAATGGGGTTTTTCCCTATAGGGCCCACAGGGATGGCTATATCTTTCCCAATTCTCATCCGATTCTCAAGCGGAGTACCTTAAACGATTTGTGAATTGATTCGCCACAATTCTGCATTAAAATCCTGAGACAAAATATTTTTGAGATTTTTTGTCCATTTTTCCTGATGGGATCCCTTGGAAATGGGGTTTTTCCCTATAGGGCCCACAGGGATGGCTATATCTTCCCCAATTCTCATCCGATTCTCAAGCGGAGTACCTTAAACGATTTTTGAATCGATTCGCCACAATTCTGCATTAAAATCCTGAGACAAAATATTTTTCAGATTTTTTGTCCATTTTTCCTGATGGGATCCCTTGAAATTGAGGTTTTTCCCTATAGGTACCACAGTGATGGCTATATCTTTCCCAATTCTCATCCGATTCTCAAGCGGAGTACCTTAAACGATTTGTGAATCGATTCGCCACAATTCTGCATTAAAATCCTGAAACAAAATATTTTAGAGATTTTTGGTCCATTTTTCGTGATGGGACCCTTTGAAAATGGGGCTTTCCCCTATAGGGGCCACAGTGATGGCTATATCTTCCTCAATTTTTATCCGATTCTCAAGCGGAGTACCTTAAACGATTTGTGAATCGATTCGCCACAACTCTGCATTAAAATCCTGAGACAAAATATTTTTGAGATTTTTTGTCCATTTTTCCTGATGGGATCCCTTGAAAATGAGGTTTTTCCCTATAGGTCCCACAGGGATGGCTATATCTTTCCCAATTCTCGTCCGATTCTCAAGCGGAGTACCTTAAACGATTTGTGAATCGATTCGCCACCATTCTGCATCAAAATCCTGAGACAAAATATTTTTTTCGATTTTTTGTTCATTTTTCCGGATGGAATCCCTTGAAAATGGGGTTTTCCCCCATAGGGCTCACAGTGATGACTATATCTTTCCCAATTCTCATCCGACCATCAAGTTTATACAAAAACGTAAAAAACTTAAATTAACGTAAATGTCAGCTCTATTTTAAACAAAAACCTGAACTAAAAAAGCTGATTCATTAAGAGTTTATTTATTTTCCACAACATTGGGACTACCCTAAGTGGTTTAATTTAAAGCCAAGATTCCCTGAGTGGCACTTAAACCACAGAAATTATTAAGATGTTCTTCGGAAATGGGTTCCTGGCAATTATCACCTTTTTGCTATTTTCATACAAGGTAGAACTTTGCCCTCTTACTTACCGAGTTTATTTTTTAGTTTAGCTGTGATAAACAAATTAACGTAAATGGAGATTATACTAATGTTAATTTCATAAGTTTAGAGTTATTTTCGCAAGTTATATGTAGTATGGAATTAACCCTTTTTTTGCGTAAACTACCTGACATTTTGCATGCGGCTAATTGGCAATTATACAGAGCTCACGGAAACGGTGTCATGAAAAGTGTCTCAAAATTACACTTATTTTTTTTTGGTTTTTCGCCTGTCACACCCAGGTCTACCATACTGCCATTTGTTTATCTTATTTAATTGGATTTTACAACACACATGCCCAAGATTGACCAAGAAATTAGTATGCGCATATCTTTATGGGCTGTTGAACTCCACAAGAGCCCCAAAGAGCAGCTCAAACACAAAAGCCAAAAGTAAATAATAGCATAAATTACCCAAGATTCATTGACGAAATTTCGGGAAGCCACAGCGAGTCATAAAAGCAAATGAAAATACTTTTCAGTATTTCAGTCAGCCTACAGAGTGTCCGAAATATTCGGCTTTGATACGAAGTATCAACCGATCTAAGCCTGGCCTTGACTTTTACCTTCATTTCGACCACAACCAACTCATATCAAAAAACTTACTAATTGCTTTGAATCATAAGAGAAGCCGTAAATCGGTTTTTATGGTCTACGATTTGCACTACACTAGTTTTTTTTTGGCTCAGTCTACTAGATTCTTTGGCTTTTCGACCGGGCGGCTTGAGTTTTCTGTGCCATTGTCAAGTCCTTCGTGACAGGGCGCATAGATCACTTGGCCATTTAATCATTTGGGCAGCAAGCCAGCTCACAAACTGCTACGTCATCGGATTTGATTTTTTTTTTCCAATTTTTGTTTTGCTAGCCAAGGTGTTGCCAAGTCGTCTACGAGCCCATTGGGGTGGGCACGTTTTCGGATTGAACAGCCGAAAAAAAATCATAAATAAAACATTTAGAGGGGAAACGAGTTAAATATATACACTCTTACATGCCCTTACTTGAACCTTTTTACGAGAATTTGTTTTGATTTTGTATAAGCTATTAAAATAAGCTCAAGTTCGTAAACTCAATAATATAATTTTTAGAAAATAATCCTTTCTAGATTGAGTTATAAATATTTTCTTTCAATATTTGAAGCTCTCGCATACAAATAAAGTTTAAAAGTATCTAATGAAAGACCTCTAGAATTTAGAACACCAATCTTTTACGCTTAAAAATAAATATTGATTTATGATCTAAGAAGTTTGGCAAACACCCTGACCGAGTTATCAACACCTTTGCAGTGAGGGTATCTACCAATTTTTTTTTAGCCATTAAACGCACGTTGTGCGACCAGTTTTGGGCTCTATTGTCTAGAGTTTTATCTATATATCTGAATGTATATATATATTTTTTTAACTTCAACACCCCCTTGATCTATCAACTATTACCTGTTCGATCGGCGGCCTCTTCTTCCGTTGTGGCGATTTTGCGGCGGCTTTTGCTAATGAAGATCAGCATTGAGTCATGTGTATATGTATATTTATCAATATCTATATAAACATAGATGGTTTCCATTGGAGCAAGGCATTGAACTGTTGCCGCTTTTGCTTTTCGCTGCGGAAGTAACCCAGTTGTGCCAATCGCTTTGAGGAAATGGTTGCCAAACCACTCAAAATGTTCAAGCCAGACCAAAACAATCTTATTCTCGTTCGCAGACTGAACCGGTGAACAACTCCACGGCAGACCAAAGATCACAGACCAGATCAGATCACATCACATTTTATCCAAAATGGGCAAGGCAGAGTGCATCAGTTACGATGAACAGAAACTACCCTACATTGACCTGGGTTCGGCTCGGATTCGCATGGAGAAGGAACAGGCTCCAGAATGGGCATTGAAGAAGGCACAGGACGAGCTAAGAGAGTTGCCAGAAATCAAGGACAAAGCCATCAAGGAGCTCAGGGAACTTCTTCAAAGTGAGTCTTAAAAATACTTAAAAACTTTACTTAAAAATTAACTTTTATTCATTTAAAAAAAGATGAAAAGTATCTGAACCTGCCGCTGGATGATGAGTACATGATGATGTTCCTGCGTCCTTGCCATTACTATCCAGAAAGTGCCTTGAAAAGGGTTAGTGGTTGAATTAAATATTAAAATTTTATTTATATTAAATTAAATTTATTTTTTAGCTCAAGAACTTCTATCACATGAAACTGAAATACGGAATAGCTTGCGAAAACATCATCCCTTCCCAACTGCGAAATGTATTTGAGGCAAATATTTTGAACTTGTTGCCCCAAAGAGATCAGCATGGTCGTCGTTTGTTAGTGCTCGAGGCTGGAAGTAAGTTTTAATATAAAAAAAATCTAAAACCTAATTAAAAAATTATGATAAATTCCAGAAAAATGGAAGCCATCTCAGGTGCCTTTGTCGGATTTGTTCCGTGGAATTCAGTTGACAGTTTTGGGTTCCATGGTGGAACCTTATTCACAAATTTGCGGTGCCGTTGTTATCATCGATATGGAGGGTAAGCCTTTAAAACTATACGATTATTAGAAATCTTTATAATGGTGATTTATTTGACTTTATAGGCTTGCCACTTAGCCACATTACACAGTTTACACCTTCGTTTGCTGCCATGTTGCTGGATTACGTACAGGAATGCATTTGCATGCGATTAAAAGCAGTTCACATTGTGAATAACTCATATATATTCAATATGCTCTTTGCCATATTCAAACCATTCATTCGTGAAAAGTTGCGCAAGAGGGTAAGCTAAACTATTTCTTAAAAAAATAATAAAATGGTAAAAATGTTCTCTTTTAGATCTTTTTCCATGGCAAGGACTACAAAGCTTTGATCTCGCACATTGATGCCAATGCCTTGCCACCAAAATACGGAGGAACTGCTACCTGGGAACTGCCTCCTGGCAAGCTCCTTGGGGAATTCTTTGAGTGCTACTCCAAGGACTACGAACGTAAGATGTTGTATAAGTTTTTGGTTCTAATTTATTAAAAAAATACTTACTTTTCAGTGGCTGACAGCTATGGATACAAAGAGGGATACAAAATGAAGAAGTAAAAGTACAACAGTTTCCTCCTTTCTTGGATTCGTATTTTAGAACATTAAGTTGGGTCATTTGTGATATTGCAAATATTGTCGTAAATTAAGTCGTAGTGTTGCCTTTAAATTTAAGATTCCACACAAAGATCAAAAGAATTCGATTAGGGTTTCCTAGGCAATAAAACTGATATCGTTTTGTGTAATTGTTATTGCGATAATAAATATGTAAACATTTGTTAAAAACACACAATTTTCAAGTCAACAAAACGCTTTTATTTCAAAGACACATCTATAATATTGGGGAATGTATAAGGAGTATTCGTAAGCTTATCAAAAATCGAAAAATACAGTTCGACCCCGTGGGTCTCATCTTTGGCATAGGCACACAGGGAATGGTTGGAATTTAGTCGGGTGTTTCTTCACTTTAAACTAAGACCTAAGACTAAAGCACTAGGACGGCTTAACTATCTAGATGGCATAGGAGATGCTTCTCCAACCTGGACAATCCTCAATCGTGTTTATTGTCACTCAGGGCTGTGGAAGCGGTGGCCACACTCTCGCCCGTCTGCGATTTTATGATGGCAGGCTTCCGGCTTTTTTCTAGGAGCGGAGAACTGTCCGGAGATCCTTTGGCACTCTTCTCGCACACCAGCGTAGAAGCCTTCGACTTTAACTCTTCGGCGCTGGAGAACTGAGACCGGCTCTTGTACTGGCCGTTCGATTTGGATTGTGTTTTCAGATCGTATCTGCGACTCCTGCACCAGGACATCATATGCTGAACCGGAGCCCAGCAGAGGAGAATCAGGCCAACTGCCAGACATACTCCGGCAAAGATTTGTCCGGAAAGCAGAACAATGGGCAGTAGCTTCAATTGATCGGCCATTTCTGGGGTGATTCTCACTTTCTGCTCGAACCATATCAGCGGGAAAAATATCGTGGGAATGTCTGTGTAAAGGCTGATCCCGTCGATAGGTTCGACCAACATGTTGACTTGGAATCTGGCCGCCACTTCTAGGGGAATGCCAGTGCTAGGCTCCACCACCATGTAGAACTCATGAGCCTCTTTCTTGGGCTCCAGACCTTCCACCTGGTCCACAAAGTACTGGTCGCCATTGAAAAAGTGGGGATAGGACATAAAGACAGGAGATCCGAAGCGGCAGGCGCTGATGTTCATCACTCCGGAGGGAACACATTCTCCGCCACAATAGCAAAGATTCTCAGGATATAGGGTACCTGAAAGAAAATGTATATATATATCAGCCGTATTAAACAAAACATTCTCATTAATTATCCCTAATTAAGGCACTAGTTAAAATGTAATTACGCTGGGCATTTATTAACCAGACAGAACCTGTTTTTATTAAACCTTATAACTGGTTTCACTACCTTAGTAAATGTTTTAATAACAGGTACTTATAACCTATAAATTATTATCTCCACTCACCATTATCCACAGAACGTGGTCCTCCGGAGAACTTAAATCCCTTTAGTCCTTCAACATCAACTGTTTCCACATAATCCAATGGAACAGTGCGGCACATATCAGGAGTAAATAATCCGACACTGTCTCCTGGTTTCAAGTTCTGTGGCTGGAATTCTCCGGCGGAACCATTGGTCATGCCGCAATAGGAATCAAAAAAGCCAGTGTTTTCCTGGTAGTTCCACGAGTGCATTTGGCCCAACTTGGCCAGGTCATCGACACCCGTAAAAACATTAAAAACACCCGTGAGATCTGCACTTCCGTTGCGGGTGTAGAACCAGCCGAATTTGTCGAATGGAACCTTCACTTCGTCACCAAAAATGGGCATGGCTAGGGCCACGTCTATCATAGCGTCGCTATAGCCTGTAAAGAGGAGTTCATCGATCGTTTTTTGGACGGACATCTCGGCGCCGTACATCTTGAGGCCCACATCGATCATGGCCTTCTTGACTCCAGGCCAATGTTTTCCAGTAGCAGCAGCAGACTAAAATTTTAAAAATATCTATGATTATTTAAATCAATTAATTTTATAAATATTTCAACTAACCAAAGCTACTGCATTTAGAGTTATAATCTCATCATCCAGACTGCCATTACTGCCCTCGGCATCAAAATAGAAATAGCTACGTCTGCGGTATGTCACGGAGGCATTATCCGGATGCCAATTAATGTCAACCTTAAATATTTTTTAAAATATAAATATAATAAGAAAGCCTTACAAAAAATCTATAATGCTTACCTTATCTGGTTTTTCGTTAAACCGATACGGCCCCACCTGTTCCAGTATAGGTTTTGTGGAGAGATTCCCAAAGTCCTCTGGATTCGTCCAGTTGAACAGATATATATCCAAATTGAGATCCAATGGTGGACTCTTCCAGTTGTCGTAGACACGTGTGTCGGGTGCCAGAGCCATTTCCTGTAGAAGATTAATACCCCGCAATTGGAATTAATAAAAAATCTCAACGAGTTTTCCTCGAGCTTCGACTGACCCGAGCCAATTGAGGCGGCCGGCTTTTCTTTTCATTTCGGCCCTTGACCCTCAATTGGCTTTAGCCACTAATCGAATGCAGCTGTCAGCTGGCCAACACATTGTCATCCCAATTACCTTCTTCATGATCCAATTGAATAGGTCCACCCAGAACATTCCGCACAATATGCCAAATAGTCCCAGGCAGAAGCCGAATATGCCGATAATTAATTTGCGATTATTTTTTTGGCCCCACATAGCGCGATTTGGTGCGGGCATGGCTCACGCTGGGCAATTTTCCGTGTGAAATGGCCTCTGTAATGATATGCATGTTCTATTATTAACAAACACGATATATGAACAAGGAGAGTGACTAATAAATATCAATGACACTAACAATAAATACACGAAAGTGATGGGTGGATAAATATAAGCCAAAGTAAGGCACATCAGTTGGACTTGAATGTTTTTCGAATTTATAAACAAAATGGGAATTGCAACAGGGTAAAGTAAACAAATATTTTAAAAATTAATCGAGTATAAAATCCATTCCAAAATATTCAAAATCTTAGAACAAAATGATTTAAACTATGCATCTTATTATTTAATGAAGAATAAATGTGTTTCCGAGGATTACTTTTAAAAACCTTTAGTTCTCTTATTTAATGTTGCCTATTTTTAGGCACTACCCACCTAAAACCCGTGTAAAATATATACCCAATATTTTACATTTTAAACACAAATACAAATAAATTAATGATTACGGCTGTCGAGAACAAAGAAATTTCCGTACAATGAATCGAATGTAAACAATTGCTGAATAAAAAGTGCAAGGAGCACTCCAATTATTGAGTGACAAATTTCAGCATAGGGTGTGCATGTATTTTTATCAATATAATTGAATCAATTTAAGCAAAACGTGACTTTCAATTGCTGTTTACACTTGTGTAAAACAGGTTCGTGATGCAGGGAAAACTTATATACCAAAATATATATATTGTCGATTCCCGTATCAGTGGCGATAATTACAAAGCTACGCTCGACACCCGGCTATGATGTGTTTTAATTACTGAGAGATCCGAGATTGTTGTAAGCTGAGGGAATATTATTATGAATTACTAAAACAAAAGAGTGCTTTTTGAGGGGTATCCACTGTAGCCAACATGATAAGCGGATTCTGAACCTCTAGGTGAAGAAACCCATGAGGAAGCCAAACGATAATTGCTGAAAATTGAACTGCACTGCACTTATCGCTTGCCAAAAGCCAAAATTATTATTGAACCGATCTCACTCCCATCACTTGATGTATAAATACATACATCATACCGTAGGGACGGTTGTCCGAACTGTGGGTTCCATCTTCGTGATATATCGTCATAATTGAGTCTATCAATTGACCCCGCTGGGAGCTATGGTGGTTGGGTCTTTGACACTTTCCGTTATTGCACATGAATACGATGAACACGAGAATACGATTCTATATATAGTATATATTATATAGTAGAGTTTTTGTGTCTGGTAAATTGATATGATTATGTCTTCTGAATGATGAATGGCTGTCGAGTATATGTCGGCGCCTTTTTATTGTCTATTGAGGGAATCTTTTAATTGAACTGGACATGGACTTGGACATGGAACAGGTGCATCCTCAGTGTGCGATTCATCCCACATACCATTTTATCAACTAATTCAATTAGATCAAGAGCAAACAGAAGAGATTCCTGAAGCTGAAGCTTCTGTGGCACAGCCTGTGACACTGAATAATTGTCTTCAATTAAGTTTAAAATTTCCTGGGCTGCTGCCCGAGATGTTTCATTTATTAATAAATTAAACATGCGTGTGGTATGAATTATATGTATGAATTACTGAGATGTTGATCTTTCTTATTTGCATTTTTATGAATGCACTGCCCGATTTATGCATTCTCCATGCAAGTGCCTTAAAGAACACTGAACTCCGATAATGAAACCAAAATGAAAGTGAATTAGCTGTTGAACTGTGTTTCGATTATAACAAGTTACCTACAATGTTGCAATCTAGAGAGATTTGTTAAGCAATCTTGCTAAAAAGTGCAAGTAGTCATTAACTAAAGTGCACTGTTGGTGTAGGCACACACTTGTGGATTTCATAACATTTTGTACCTATAGGTTATTGAAATTTAATATTTCCGTTCATCTGTTTGTTTTTTATTCAAACCAAGTCAACACCTACGCAGACCCCTTTTTAAACCACAAAATCTGTCTCGGAGCTGAAACCACAAGTCAGAGATTTGACGCAGTTTGTAAAAAGAGATTCTCTCAGTCTGTGAGACCATGAAATCTGCATTTTCCTAGTTTAGTTCTTCGATAATGAGCTATCGGCATGCAATTGCATTTTTTCAATTGTCAGCCAGCGCAGACCTTCAGTGGCGGAAATACGAAGCGAATATAGAACAAGCCAAAAACTATAAATAAATTAAATTTCATTTAGGGGGCGTGCAATGTGCAAACAAAAACAGACAAAGTCTATAGGTTTGATTTTAAAACAAACTCGAAGTCAATCAGCCATTAACAGGTTTTCACTTGAGTCACTTCTCAGGCCCTTTAATCAAGTTAAGTGGCTTAAAGTTTGAATTCCTTGAAAATGATGCACAACCACCAACAATTAGTGACTTTACAAATTCAATTTCCCTCAACTTGAACTCTGCGAAAACAGGTCGTATACGTAATTTTCAGACCAACAGCTGTTTTCATTGAGGATTAAGAATGCTTTTTAGTCTGCGGCCTATTTTTAGCATTCTCATTGTTTCCATTACTCAGACAATCAACAGGTAGCATGAGTGCGCAGTCAAGTCATTTATTTGTATTTAAATGTTCTTTTGTTTAAAAATCTTCAAAGAAAATATAAATAAATATTTTAAAATATATTTTAATGGCTTTTAACTGATGAATAAATTAAACAATAAACGTAATAACTTTAGCAAGCACGCGACTACAATTAATAGAAGAACTGCATAAACTTCATTTGCTTGAATTCGTTCTGGCCAATGGGTCGTATACGTAATTTTTTTTTCAAGTGACTTTTTTGAAGTAAAGTAAAAACAAATGTTTTTAAAGATAAGTTATTCAATTCTTTAGAATTCTTTTATTGTTTTAAAGCCTCACGCTACTGTAATTACGGTCAATAAATTAATTTTCAATTAATCTGAACTCGCCTTCGGTCAACAGGTCGTATGCTCAATTTTCTGCGATTCCACGCAACTTTTGCCTTTGATTATAAAATACTTTAAGTTTATTTAGCAAATAAATGACAAAGGGTTAAGGAATTAGCTAGGTAGCCCTTTGTTTTGCATTCCATATCTCTCCTGATACCCGCAAACAGAAAATCCAAACACAATGAACATATAAACACAATGAGAAATAATATTATTGAAAGTCTCGAGTGTCGGACGACTGCTTTTATTCTTAACCAGTTGATTTCATTTAATGGTCTTTAATCTTACGATGTCTGCCGGCGATTAAACTAAAGCAAGCCTATGGCTAATAAGAACAACTATATGAGCAGTTATTCCATTTCAACTTCTAATCAAATTTCCGTATTTTCCTTTCTTTAAATTTTTAGAGATTCCTTTTTTTGCAGGCACTCACTTGAAATTTATTTGTTAAATAGAAACAAATCACGGTTTTGGTTTTCCGATTTTTTTCGGTTGTATATTTGTGTGGTTTTTGTTATCCTTGCCAAAGTCAATTGAAATTCGATAGGGATGTGGACACAGTGCTTAAGAACGTGCAGGATATATTTTATATTTATTTCTTTTATTGGAAAAAAGTGGCCGGAAACTTGGTTACGGAACGTTTTGGAAATTCCGTAAAGTGGAACTGTTACGCCCGGCGGCCTGACTTCGACTGTGCGGCGGACTCTCGAATAAACGGACCGGCGAGTAGAGCAGTACGGCGCGAGCGGAGCGACAGAGAGAGAAGAGGCGAGCGGTCGCCGTTTGTTCTTACGCTTCTGAAGTGAATATGTGATGAATGTCAGTCAAGTGCGGCACATGGAAATTCGCCTGAGAAGAGCTTCATATATGCCACAACATACTTATATATCTACATGTATACTATTACCGGCATGTGTGTGCGGGAGTGGGTGTTTGGGTTAATTTGCGCTTTAGATTTCCATACTTTTGTCATTGAATTTTGAATTAAACTAACGCGCGACAGACTTTCAAACTGTGAAGTGCATCCGTATGCAGGAAAAGTCAAAAATAACAGTGTGACAAAAATATAAAAAAAAATATTATACCTAAAAAGATCTTAAATATTAAATTCCTTAAAGATCTTAAATTCCTTTTGATTTTTTACGTATTTCTCGGCAAGGGTAGAAAGGTAAACAAATCATAAAATATATAAGCCACAATTGATAACAAATCGGCGAAGCATTATCAAGGCAGCTAATCGCAATGATTAGCACTGAATGAACATATGTACATGAATAATCTTCATTCGCTTGTAATCTCCGTAAATCGTTGGGTGAGCGATCAAAGTTTTAGTCCAAATCATGGAACTTCTCAAAAACCAAACCCCAAAGGAAAATGAAGAAAATTAACATAAAAAACAGGTGAGGCAATATCACAATCCGATGTCGTTGTTCTCCTTATTGGATTATTGTTTTTTTTGTTCTAGTCTTTCCTGTGTCGTGCGAGCAGGGATTAGTATTTAGTTTGGGTCAAAGGTCAGTTACCGTCTGCAGATTATGTTGCAAGTGAAGCAACAATTAAGGTAAAAAGTGGGTCAAACCCCACGAATTGGGTCTCGGCCAACCGCTTTTCCTTTTGAATTTCCAACAGTGCTGGTAAAGCTTAAATGGTTTTGAGGCAATCAGCTTTTGAAAGTCAACGGTGATGAGTTTTAAAGCCTTCAGTTATTATTTGAAAAATAAAGCATTATTTGAAAATTGTTTTTTAAAATTTGTAGCTAGGTTTTAAATATTAAAAAATTATACAAAAGGATAAATATTACAGTGGCACATTTTTTATGTGCTTTGAAATATAGAACATCACTTTATTTAGTTGGTGAATTGTATTTTTTACTTTCATGTGTTCATAAATGCAATTTTAAAAACATATATGTGCTTTATAAGTTTTTGTTAATTATCGGAAAGATGGTGACATAGTAGTTTTTGAGTAATATTAAATCCAGGTTCCTCCATATGATGGGTCGAACGAAACTGGATGAGAATAATGAGGTAGCAAGTGGCAGCGCCAGTAATCTAAAATATTAAAAATATTAAAAATATTAAAATATTTAAAATATTATAATATATTAATTTCAATAGCTCACCGTAAAAATCAAAGTGCGATCCAAGCGAAACAGTCCAGCGGCTGTGAAAAGGACCTTCCGGTGCGACAGCTGCAAGGAGAGTCGAAAGAGGCGATCCCTCAGCTCAGGATCATCGGTGATATTCAGGATTTTGTGGACCGTGGCAGCCGTATAGCTGCTATGCAAAATAGTCCTGCTGCTAGCCTCCACTATCAGCACAATAATCACTATATACCAAATCATTTGAATCAGAAAGAAGGCAAAGAACTCATCAGCCTCGAAGACATCCAATCTCTTGGGATTTAGAACAGCTTCCAGGATGTAAAAGTCGTCGAAGAGTATAAACAAAAAGGATATGGCTATGATGCCCAATAAGGGATACGTGAAGTACTCCTCGATGGTCTGGCAAATGTCGCAGAGCAAGTTGTGTATGTTGGAGACTTGTTTGATGGCGTACTCCGGATTAAGGCGGATAATCGAGGTAACACTGTAACGTTTCATGGGCGTACTAATGAGATTTCGCAGGCGATGGGAGTAACGTCTTTGATTGACCACCGAATGCATGGGTGAGAGTTCCAGGACACTATACTGTTCGATGTGGGCATCCAGAATGTCCTGCAGGATCTGGGAGTGAAAATCGAGAATAGTTTGGTTAAAGCATTGAAAGGACACTCCCTGACACTCACTTCATTCAACATGCTAAACCGACTCCGGGCCAAGTCCGTGGTGCATAGAAACTTGAAGACCATCAGGCTGATATTGATGTGTGGGAGGGCGAAAGTGGTGAAGGTCTCGAACGAGGGCGAGATGGTGGCGCTCACCAGCAGCCCATAGCTGACACACAAATAGATGACATTGAAGAGCAGCATGCCCAGGGAAATGAGGAAGCTTGAGAGTAGGATCCTTCGGTAGTCCAGTTTCATGCCAAGCCGCACAAATATCTCATCCACCACAATATTGTTTTGAATAATGCTGACCAACCGCTGGCGCTTGAACATGGCGAATCCAAAAATGGTGGACATGGCCAGAATCCCAGTCAACCGCAAGGTTCCATCGCCCAACCGGGTGATATTGGTCTGGAAAAAGTAACCAATTATGGAGTCGCCTTCCACCAGAGAGATACCGAAACACATCACAAAAAACAGATAGTGCACAATGCCGGCGATGAAGGAGTACATCGAGGTTTGAACTTCTTTTCGGGGATTTAGATTCAAGCGAAACGGAGCCAGACCCAGTAGCGAAATATAGGTCAAAGGTCGCAGGGCTTGAAAGACATTATCCGCTTGGGAAATGCGTTCCCACAGCTTAAAGGCCATTATAAAAATTCGATGGTGTTTTTCTTCAGCTACAACGTCCGAACGATTCGCGTATTTTCTGCCAACTGACAGCGGAAGTCCTCGGCCACCGATGATGATGATGATTCTTTGGTGTCAACGCAGGACTTGACCGACCATATCATATATCAAAATCGTTAAAGGGCTGTCGCACACCTTCGTGGAAGGCTGGCCATAAGCTAATATCAATAGATGCAAATATTTAATTAAGCTTAAATGAGTTATTATGACAAGGTTGTTACAAGCAGGGACTTCGTGCCGGCCTTTCATTACAATTGGCAAACAATTTATGGCAGGCATTTAGTGACCACGCAAAAAATGGCCTAAACCCAGGCAATTGCGCAGAAAATATTTAGTAATAATTGAAAGAAAAGGTAAAGGGTTAAAGTGTTAATTGGATTAATTGAACTTTTTAATGGCCATCATTGTTTATTACACAAAAATACATACATAATATTTGCAAGACAACAATAATAACATTTACAAAAAATTACACATTCTTCTGGACGTATTTCTCTATATCATTTCACCCTTTCCATTCCACTGCCCACCTCACAGGTAGGGTTTACATCTAAGCCATTAAAAAACATCTAAAGCGTGTGATTCGTAATATTATTGTAGTTTTCACAGCATGGATATCCATTCCCATAGCCGTTGTTCGGGGAATTCGAGGTGAATTGTAACAAAATGATGAGATAAGTGGTCAAGGCTCCACTAATCTGTTGTGAAAAATATAAATTAATAGCAAAACTTTTTAAATAAGAGAATAACTCACCGTAAAATACAAAGTACGATCAATGTTGAACAATCCAGCGGCTGTGAAGTTTATTTTCAAATGCATCAACTGCATGGAGAACTGTTGCAACTTTTCCTTGACCTCAGCACTTTTGGTCTTGTTCATTAGTGAGTGTACAATTCCGCCGGTTTTTTCACTCTTCTTGATAGCTCGATTACTGCCCTCCACAATAGATATAATGGCAATCAAATACAAAATCATTTGACACGAAAAGAATGTCACAAACTCTACGGTTTTGAATTTACTTTCGCGCTTTGACTTGCCGAGGAGGGTTTCCAAAACATAATAGGCATCAAAGACAATGATGAGAAAGGCGATGGATATAATGGTCAGAAGTTGGTAGGTAAAATACTTGTTGGCCGTGGCGGCAGCCTCACAAATCAGATGGTGTATCTCCATAGATTCCTGAATGATTTCAGCCGGATCCTTGGTCACGATTGTGTACATGGAGAAGGAATCGAGGCATTGTAAGGAACGCTGCTTTTGGTTGACGGCTTTCAGGCTGCGGCTGTCCCACTGATGGGCAAGGTTTTTAAGGACCTAAAAATAAGATTACAACTATTATTGTTTCGAATATAATAAACTATAGATAAATTATATAAACCTTATTTAAAGCACAGAAATAAATGCGTATTTTGAGTATTAAATTTCCTGTCAGAAAGCAAACAGCACACACTATGATATGTGGAGAAAAATAACTAATCGCGGAGGATATGCCAAACTTGGCCGCATCTCGAAAGCTAATAAGCACAAAACTGAAGCCAATATATAGAGCCATAGTGCCAGTTAGGAACAATACTAAATGATTCATCTTTCTGGCTGCCGGAAGCTGATGCAGTGCCACACCCACTCTAGGAAATGCCTCTCTTTCCAATCCATCGAATATCGCAAGTAGTTTTGGGATATTTTTCCTTTTATTAAATGAAAATACGAGTATTGTAAAAACTCCAATCATTCCATTGATTTTCTGGAGTCCATCGATGACATTGGAAATTTCCGTCGGGAAAAAATTGGTCAACAATGTTTCCTGATTGGAAAGACAGTAGAGGAAATTTCCAAAGTAAAGGCACATCCTGGCAATCATATTCATGTATCCAAAGTGGGAAGGCGTCAGCATGCCTTTGCCATCCGAAGAAGTAGTCACTTTATATGGCACTATTCCCAGCAAGAGGGCCAGGATAATAGTAACACGATAGCAGGAATAAACATCGTAAGGACGCGCCATTTGAACAATTCGCTTCAAGAACCACATGGCGTATGAGCAATGCAGGACTTGGCCAAGCCAGCGCTTGATAGGCATCTTCCAACGTTAATAAATTGAATTATTTTTCAGTATAATCTTAATGACACTTAATCAACTGGAGAGCCAAAGTCGGGTTATAAAAGTCTATTTTATAGTTTTGTGACAGTGAGAACAATTTTAATTAAATTATTTTTAATTAAAAAACCAACCTGGTTTAAAGCTTCAAAGTGCTGCCAAAAACGATGCAAGTTAGCTCCAAAAAGCATCACAATACTCAGTAAAAATATTTGTGGCACATAGAAGGATATGGCTGCCGTGTAAATGGGTCTGACATCATTTCGTAAAAGCATCCAAATGGAACTAATCAAATAACCCAATTGCATGGCTGTTATGAGAAATATTTTCGAATGCCGCAATCTCATAATCGCAGAGTAATTAAAACAAACGCCCACATCCAGGAGACGGGCATCGATTTTTGATATACGATCCCAGATCCGAATCAATAATTTAACTCGGACACTGCTGCAGAGGAAGAGCGTTGACATGCCCGTCATTCCGATGAACTTTTGCAAAGAGTCACCGACCTGGGAGATATCCGATTTGAAGAAATAACCGACAATACTTTGTTGTTCGATGAGAGCCGATAGGAAGCAGTAGCTGAAGAAACTCAGCTGAAGAAAGGCATTCAGATAGCCCAGCTTACTAAGCTCGAATTGGCGATTGCCGGCATGTCCTTTCAGCCGGAAAGGGGTCAGCCCCAATAAGTAGGTGCACAAAAGTAGAGTCTGTTCGGCTCCAAAAGCATCTCGCGGTCGAAACAATTCACGGATAAAATCATACACTTTTGGTAAACTTTTTCCATTGAAGGTGTTCATAATAAAAATTCCCGAAAAATAGATTCCTTTCACTTCCTTTGATTCCCTTTTATAGTTTTTCTTCTCCAACTATTTTCTGTGATTATTTTTTTTAAAGAATTTATGAGACACACACCTTGAAAGTCATAGCTGGTTAAACGTTGCCTACTTTGTGGCGTTGACAGGTCAGGTAATGGAAACCGTCTATCATTTACTGGCAAAGTTTTTCACCTAATGACAGTTTCCGCGGTATCCTGGCGTTTATGAAATTATAAACAAGCGTCAGTCCTGGTTAGGAGTTGTTGTTTTACAGTTGCCGTTGGGGTTCACGGTCAGTGTTTGTATTTGCTAATTACTCTAATTGAATTAACCGAACGGAATTCAAAAACACTTTAAGAATGCAGTTAAATGTGGTGGGAAATTTATTTGATGAGACAATTGTATAGCTATGGGAATAGTTAGGTTTATATAGAGGATAGTGTTTTTGTGGCAAGAATATCTATCAAACAAGAAAGAGTTTATAGCTGTTTGACTTGACACTGTATCTTTTAAAAAATAAAATTAAGGTGCCTTTTAATAATAAGTTTTTTAAAAGGATCATTGAACAATTTTGAATAAAATTTCAAAGCTTTGTGTCCTTTAAAAATGTTCTATAATTCTTCTTCTAACTTATTTATAAAATCCCTTACCTTATTGACCATAACGAGGCGCATTTCGACCAAATACGTAAAGCAGCTGAAAACACAAACAGCTATAACAATAACCGTGTGCTGGATGAGAAATGTGAAATGAAGGGCCAAGGTAGGAGTCACCGCCGATGAATACAAGACCGAAAAGGTGCCGAGAGTGAAGCAGAAGTTCACCAGAAACATAAAGAACAAAATCATGTAACTATATCTTAAGACTTTGCTGTACATGATTTTAATGCCGACGGTCTGGAGTTGAACATCCATGGTGTGGAATTTCTGGAGGCATCTCTCCAAGCGATGATTTGGAATAATGGCCGTCAGGTAGATCACAGTGACGCCGATAAATCCACTGACAATCTGCATCATATCCCCGAAATAAGTGATGCGCGATCGGAAGAAGTAGCTGGCAACTGACTCGCAATTATTAAAAATCGTCAGGCTGTAGCAGACCGCGTAGAAGGTAATGTGTAGAATGCCGTTTAGAAAACCAAAAACTGTTTTCTTCGGGGTTCTTATTCCGGTTTTGGAATCGTAACTGATGTAGAAACAGGTGAGGCCATGGACGTAGGTGACATGGAAAAGCGGACGGAGGCATTCGTAGAGTTGTTTGGCCGAAAAGAATCTCCAGAATTTGCGACGCAACGGCTGGCATAGGCCGGTACCCACTTCTATCTCGGCCGTATGCTCGGGATCAGCCTGGCTCTTGGCCCTTTCGATATCCATGACCCGATTTCTATTTTTGTTTTTATAATTTTTTCTATGTCCGCTCCGTTTGAGCTCCAACCGGCGACTGACGCCAGAGACCGCAAATGATTTGCATTTTGCCAGAAACCATTACCTCCTTTTTTCCGAGGCGGGGTCGCAAAAGTAAATAATTTTCCCATTTTTATGTATACATCAGGTCTAGACAGGACTGTCCGAGACCATTAACCTATTAGCTTAAGCTGTTGGGTTTAATTAATGTCCTGCTTCCTCGAGGGACATATTTCCCCAGGGTATTCTTATCCTAGCGTAGGATTTCCCCCTATTCAGGAAAGTCCTTTTTCGCGTTCCTATTTTGATCAATGAATGGCTGGAGACCTATTCGGGCACTTTTATTGAGGGCAACATAATCCTAATTAATTTTATGCCTTCCCTGAAATGCTTCAATGAGTTTATGTCAATTGCCAACAGGATATTACAATTTTGTTGCTATGTTAGATGAGATTTGGTTAGTTAAGGGCGAGTTATGACCATCGTAATGGACATTACTCATTCGTTTTATGAGGGGTCAAAGGAGTTCATCAGTTCATTTTGTTAAGGATGTGAAGAAGACTTATTTAGGAAGTAATAAAAAGCATTATTCTAGGAAATATTTATGTAATTTTATTGTAAAAATTAACTGGGCTTAAGAAAGAGTTAAAGTAATTGTACAAAAGCCCCAAAATAGGCAATAGTTTTGAAAATGTAATTCAATTACTATCCCATTCCTCAAACTTGTTGATTAAATCTCCAGCTTATTGTTTATCTTGAAACCCCTCATCAGATATCAAACTTAATTACTAAATATGTCAACGCGAATCATAACAAACGATCTGGCCCCAAAAACCTAATGTTTGGGTTGCTATGGATTAACATAAATTAATTTTCACACTTGATTTGTGCTTGAGTAATAAAAACGCTGATAGTACCAGACAAGCTGTCTGCAAGTGCTCTCCCCGTATAAATATTTGCCCTGCACAGGTGGTACTTGCTGTAATGGCTCCTCACTCACTCACTCACCTGATTGATGATACTCAATCGTCGCTCGAAACTAAAGGCAATTACGCAGAACAAACAAATCGCTATGGAGACGACCGAATGTTGCAGGAAGAAAGTCATGCAAACGCAGAAGGAGGGTGTTACGTCCAAGGACACCAGCAGGCGGAAAACTCCCACGAAATATACGCCAAGGATCAGCAGCTTAAAGACCAAAACCAGTATGGAGTAGCGAAAAATCCTTGAATATTTCACTCGAACGCCAATATTCGAGAAGTTTGTATCCAGACTGTGCAGGATAGTCAGAGTTCCAAGGAGCTTGCATCTTTTCAGGATGGCAGAGGTGTATATCACAGCACCGGCTATTAATCCATTAAATATCTGAAGACGATCTCCAATCGAGGATATCTCAGTGCGAAAAAAGTATCCGACAATGGACTCCCCTTGCCGCAAGGATGAGATGTAGCAGAATCCACACAGGCAGATGTAGATGAAAATATTGAAGACGCCGAAACAGGACATCTTCAGATAGGACTCGCCCATTTTCTTTCTGACCACATGGAAGGGCGTCAAACCGTACAAAAACGTTAAGAAAAACAAAGGACGCAGTGCCTCATAGACCTGCGAGGATATAAAGTACTTTCGCACACGACGCAGCGCCGACATGGTCGCGTTATCGAGTAACGTACCGGAAACGGAAATGAAAACAGAGCCAAGCGGAGCAGAGCGATTGGCACAACCGTTCGGGTGAAAGTGTCAACGCGAACTGTGCTTTGCCTGGCAGAAGGACAATAACGAATAGCCAAGGGATGCAAACGAAGCGGATAAAGGGTGGCATGTATAAAGGGGGAGCAGAGTGGGGAGCATACAAAAAAAAAATGAAAATGCCGGCATGAAAGTTATGTCCTGGCAAAACCCGATTATCATGTTGTCTAGGATTTGCAACAACAAGTGGCAAGCGTTGGCAACAAGTGGTCGTATTTTCTCACTCCATCAGGACGATAGAGATGCTTAAATGAATGAATTTAATGATTTAATTTAAAGGTAATAAAAAATTATATAAATATGAAGGTTAAAACATGGAGATTTAAATTTTTAAAAAGCATTTATGTTTTTAAAATATAGCCCCTCATCACTGAATTCTATAGCCTTGAATTTAATTCAGTTGTTAGAGTATATTGTCGTGTGTAAGGTTGAGTATCTGTGCATATATCGGCTTCGTGACGGGCAATTCATTATCGTCATTATCAAGAGACACTCAAGTAATCGTATATCTGGTCACACTCAACTAATGGAGGACACAGGCGAAAGGATGCAGAGGTTTCCCAGGACTCGAAGGGGTTGAAAGTGAAAGGAGCTGAAGAAGCGTTCCCGGCCATTTGCTTTCTCATGAGCTGATCCGATTTCTCCCTGGAACTTGGTTTTTTTGCGTGCTGGGATTGGGGGATTACTCTGATTGACAGGCGATGGATGATGATTGAAAAATATGCGGACTTTAGGGAAATTCGTATGACTTGATTTTCATTAGTATTCATAAAAAACATGACCCAGTCTAGAGTCTAGACACTATGTAATGTTATTTGATACTTTAGTCACCTACCTTGTGCAAACAGGTCATACGTCTTTGTACAGTCCGCGTCATCAGGCAAAACATGCAGATAGTCACCGAAATGACCAGTAGTTCGTAGACCAGGATAAAATTCAGTTGCCACGAGGCATTCACGTCCATTTTCGAGAGGCAAACGAGCCAAGTGGTGATGATTATTGAATCGTATGCAACTACCAATACAATTACCAGGATGATCTGACCCTTCACGGTGTTGAAGTTCACGGGACATCTCAGACTTTCGAGTTTCTTATCCACTTGCACCATAGTATCCACCGACTTGCGAAGATCCTTGCGTTGCAGGAGTGGCATTATGAAGGTAAAAACGGCGGCTATAATCCCACCGATGTCGTGGGCTCTGGTGCTGATTTGGGACACATGGTTGATCATAAAGTATCCAATTAGGCTCTCGTCTTGAATATTAACGTGGGTGTAGCAGTAGGCGAGTAGAAGCCACCGGGAAATGGCATTCACAAATCCGTAGCCCGACTGCTCCATGGAAAGTACACCCTCTGCATTTTTTCTGACCAAAAACGGAGTAATGCCCAAGGCGAAGGCTATGGTCACCATTAATTGTATGGAATCGTAGACATCCCGGGCACTCATCCAGTAGCTCAGCTTGCACCGGAAACCGCGAATCGTATCCATACCGTAGCGGTTCATTGCCGCTCCACGAATAAATATTTCGATTTTCCGGGGCCTGTTTTCCATTAATTTATGATGTCACTGAAGTGTGCCCCTCGTTATCGCAGATTAAACTCGAGAGATAGAACAAATTGTGTTGTTGCTGGGTGGGCCACCATGACAACAGCTTTAATTTGCATTTTATTGGGAGAATGATGGACTTACTAATCACTAATCGAGTGGTGTAATCTGCATTCGATTCAGTAATTAGGACTTGAAGGGCTAGTCATTTTTTTTTATATTTGTTGGAAATAATAAACCTTTGTATATCTTTTATTTAAAGACTCTTTAACCAATAATACATATTTGTTGAAAGACAACTGAAACCCTAAATATTTATTTTGGAAAGCAGTGGCAGCTGCTTAACAAAAAATCCACATTACCAAATCCATGCAAAAACCCAAACAAGACGAGAGCTGGCTGTCAGTCGCATCTGCTGCCAACAAACTGAACTGAACAATGCAAACGAGATTGCGTAATGGATCCCCCCGGCTTAATGAGCTGCTGCATCGTGGCTCAGTGCAACACATCATCGTCATGCGGCTGCCTGGCTTAGAATTTTGTCGCACAATTTGGCTAACAACACATCTCAGCTTGGCAAACTGGCTGGCACATGGAAATAACAATAACAGAGTGCAACCGCAATGGAAAATGGAAAAAGGGTTTCTAAGAGTTCACTTTTCCATTGACAATGGCGCCAAAGCATTTTCATCCTCAACTTTTTTGTTTTGTCTATTTTTCACACGTGCAACGCAATGCCATAAGAAATGGCAAATTTGCAAGTAAAATCCATAAATTTGTGTGCGAGGAAAGAATTTGGAAAAGGTTTTAAGTAAATTAGTATCTTTTTTTAAAGAGATAATAAGCTATAAATATATTCTTCCAATAATAAACATCAAAGCTTTTAAGAGGTAATGGTATTTATTTAGCTAAACTAAAACCAACATTGTATGAATTTACCTAAATAAACATTTTGCAAAACATATCATAATAAATCAAACAAAGAAAACATTTTTATCCTTGACCAAAACTGAAATGTACTGAACAATTATGTGAACAATTTAAGATTTCAAACGATTTGATGCGAAATTATTTCACGGCCAAAAACATTCAATGAAGGCTTTTCTCAATTGACCAAAAAATCCAAAAAAGTAAAATAAATCAAAGTTAAATAAATACATAAATAAGATAAAATATGATCGGTGTTGGTGGTTGGTGGAAAATGCTTTGGAGAATCGGTAGTTGACCAAAGACCAAAGAGCAGCAACTCCAAACAAGACCTCTGACATTTGGGAGACAAAAAAAAGTGTGGCGAAATAGTTTTTGGCAAAGCGATGGGTTACAGAACCCAAGGTGTCGTCGCCACGTGATGCGGTAAACATTCAAAGTCAGTCACTGGGTTATGGCAACCTCAGATATTTTCAAACAAAAATTTGTGTGTTTGTAAAAAAAAAACATGGAAACTCCGAGAAGCGAGAAAAAAAATAAGTTAATTAGCATCAGAGCCTCAACCCAAAGTTAATTATGTTATGTTATTGTAATTTATCTCGGTTTACGCTTTATGCCCGCACTTCCAACCAATTTTTCAGTCAATAAGTCTCTGCACCTGTCCCTGAATAAAAAATCCATCAAACCTTAATATCTTCATTCAAACAAAAGCCAGAGATGCACTGTTTAAAATTGGATTAAAAATGATTCATATAAAATAAATTGCTTAGCCTTATTAAAATTTTATAACTCAATTAGCTCTCAACCACTATTTCATTTTACTTTCAATGTTTAACGATTAAACCAATTTTAAACCACATGTTTGCTTTAGGCATTTTTGCGAAGACTGTAACCTTAAGTAATTTTGTTAGCTCTTTGCAATCAACTCGATAAACCGTCTTTACGTCTATCTAATGATGACTTTCCTTTGGCAATAGCTACGCAATGCTAAAGTTATATAATATGAACCAAAAAAAAAAAAAACGATTGCTGCTCAAACAATGAGCCCAATTGTAATTAAAAAGTTGTCTGCTTAATGGGTAGAGGAGGGTTTTTTTTGTCGAAGAAGGGGGCAGAGCGATGTCAAATGATAGATTAAGCGACCCAATTATGAGTATGTGGCTTTCGGGCCGCGTGGGATTTTGGTAGGCAGTTGTTGCCAATTTCGTGAAATATTTTTGCGAAGGAAAGTGAAATTTCAGGCAATGGAAAACTACAATCCCACATCAATTGTGCCAGCGAGGGTCATAAATTATCAAAAAAAACGAAGCTAGATTTTTTTGGAATGTATTGTATGCTCTCCATATCCATGACGCCTAAGGTCTCTCGTACTTAACTTCATGGTAAGCGGAGTTTTAATTTTTATTGTTGGTGCGCCGGTGAGACCCATTTTTAATTGTCTGCTCGCCTCTGGGTAACCCATTTGGAGTGGAGTGCAGATCTAATTGCAGCCACAGCCATGGATATGCTTTGCCGGCCAGTCCATACATTTTGTTTTTATTTTTGTTTGGCGGCCTTTTGCAAGTCAGCATTCTTCAAGTTCAAGTTCGGGGCTCTATCATTATAGCGATCAAAGTTTGGCGCTGTTCACACTTAATGATTTCACACATCTGCTGCTGCTTCGACTGATTTTAAGTTTCGGATATTCGGATGCATAAATCACTTAAGTAAATGCGTTCAAAGTCACAAACAAAGGTAAGAACGCAAGCCTATCATGGAGTCATAAAACAATAAATACCCTATTTCTTTTAATAAATATGTAATAATTGGAAGAGGCTTACAGAAGAATACAAAAGCAGACTGTGTAACCATTTTTTAAGATTTAATTTTTTTGTAGCTTCAATTAATTGGCCTAGACCATCTCTCCATAATAGGGTATTGGCTTATAGATGCACACTTGGTCTCGGCAAATTTGAAGTGATTTCGAATCGATTTGAAGTTGTTGGCTGCCACTCCACCTCATGTGGAAAATGCAATTAAATTTAATTTACTGAACGACCTCACATCGGATGCTGCTGCCATATTTTCATGTTTTATGCTCGAAATGCAATTTGAAGATGAGCTCGAGATGCGTGAGAGGACACTTGGAGCAGATCAGAAGCCGATTCGCCTTGTAGGGGTGAACTTGAGCAGTTGCAGCATTGGAGGTGCATAGCTATCGACATCGACACCGCCAGCCGATAACAACCATAACGTTATTAAGCAATATTGGTCCGAGCACAATGAATATTAATGAATTTTTCTACTGTGCTCTCATTAGGTAAATTCAGTAAAGCACATAAATCAAAATGAATAGGCTCGCAAGGTAGAAAAATATAATGATTAATTTTCAGCAATTTAGGCATACAACTTTGTATTTATTTTTCAATTTAATTATTGATTTCTGCCCCTTTTTGGTTGCTTCTTCAACACCTTTTGGCTAATGATGAGCAAATTGTGCCGGAAGCAATTTCGACTCTATTGATTTTATTGACACCGTTTTGCTTTGTATCGGCCTCTCCAAAAAATAAATAAAAAAGAAAATAAAATGTTCAATTATTACATAAATGTAACAATAAACACAAAAAAAAAGGTGGTATTCCATAGAAAAATAATCAACATGTGGGGTATAATCATTTTTTAGCCCAAGGGCTAACTCAATTCGAAACAATTAAAATAAAATCAAATATAAATGCATAATCATTTGTTTAAACAAAGCGTGTAACGGTCATCGATGAGTTTTGTCTTTTCACACTTATTTGCCTTGTTTGGTTTTTGCCAAGTTTTGTTGTTGTTGCTTTGCTTTTTCAGTTGCCTGCAAAAAATCAAAAGATTCAAGCAACGAACTTGCGATGCCCCCACATGTTCGATGCTGCACTTCGAAGTTCGAACATCAAACCTGTAGCATACTGACACATTTATGGCCAGCACAGAAGCTGCAACTGCCGCTTTACGGCCCCTAACTCAATTACCAATCGAATGCATTCCAAACTCATCTCCGGCAAAAAAAAATGAATAAAAATAAATGAAAAAAAAGCGAACACACCTCCCGCTGTTTGTTTTGGCCCCCATCCTACTTGTTCAAGCCAAGTCTTAAGCCCGGTTTGAGCCACGTTCGAAGCGCGATCGAACTGCCGCCCGTTTCTGTGCTCGTTTTATTTTTGTTTTGGTTTTTGGGGACAGGCTATAAACCGTGGCAAGATCGTCATTGCGTTCAGTTGGTAAAAGTGAAGCGTTTCGTGCGGTTGTCCCAACTTCTACTATATATCTGCTATATAATCAGCATCAGTTGGATTTCTGTGCTGCCATCAAGTTTTGGAAATTCCGATTGTGTTTTTTCGTTTTGCAAGGTGATTATTTAATAAAGTCAATAATCCTTTAAGGACTTCAGTGATTAAAGAAAAGTGATCAAGCCACTATACCGAATTAGTTTTTCTATAGTTTGCATGCTTAGGATTGCAATAAGTGTAGTATTTTTAGAAGTTCAAAAGTTTATTATTCATTTGTTGTTTGTAATCATGGCAAAGAACTATCTAGATTTCAACAAAGTATTTACTTAACCCTTAGAACATTTAGTCGACTAACAATGATAAATCATACTAAGCCACAATTCTTTTTCGACAACCCACCGCAATTAATTCTGTCACAACAAATTTCTGTCAGTTTGAAGAACATGGTAAATAGTGTGAAAAACTTGGTTAGTTGACTCAACAATGATGAAGTTGCTTTTTGTTCTTTATTTAGTTTTCTCGATTCTTATATTTTTTTTTTGTCTTTATTACTATGCATGGCCTCATTTGGGCCAGCATTTCCTCCTCCCACTTGGGTCGACGTGCATTGAAGCAGAAGATTACGCAATATGGTGGCAGTGCAAATGAGTGGAAAATCTAATTTTCCAGAGCTATGCAAATATTCGGGGCAGTAATTGCCAAAATGTCAGGCTGCGCCAGCTGTATGCTACTGTTGCTACTGCACAAAATGTTGTTTAAAGTCGTAAAGCTGGCGCTCAATAATTTTTTATGAGTGGCAATAACCAGACTTGATAAGAGACAATTTGCTATTTACAACTGCAACTGAAGATGTCTCTAAAATGAGTGGGTTTTTTGCAAACCTTACACTTAACTATTCGGTTGAACAGGTCAATGTTTAGACACTTTTCAATGTCATTTTCCACTGCAATTGTGGAGGACGAGAAAAATACCATAGTAGAAAACACCAGTCACGATTCCGTCTCCAATTGACAACAAAATAATTTATCTCCGAGGAATGCGGGAAAGTCTTGGCCAAAAAAAAAGTCTGGGCTCTTCCTGTCACTCTTTTGGATGAATTCTGCTTAAAGGAAAGTTTTTTCTTTGTACGATAGTAGTATTTTGGCTTTAGAAGTTGAGGGACAATTTTGAGGGGCATCTATGAAATTTATTTTATGGTTTTTTAGCTTATTTTCCGAAAAAGACTTTCCAAGTATTCTCTTTCAATTCTAACTAAATTTCAACTACCATTTCGCTTTCAAGTTTCCCATGTACTTAAGCCAAGTTTGTTTGTTTTACTCACTATTCCCATAGTTTGGGCAATTCATTAGCGTCTGCCCTGAAGATGAAAGTGAAGATGCCTGGACAACTGAGAAGATTCCATTTGAACCTCTCACCCAGCCCCATCGCCCCCTTTCTTTCCATGAACCTGACATGCTGTCAATATTTATTGATATGGCCTGTTCATATAAATACATTTTTATGTCATGACCAAAAACCGAACGAAGAAACATGACCATTTTCACTATCATTTCGCTGCACGTTGATGGTCATTGTTATTGTTATTTTTTTTTTGCGCTGGCATTTTTGAGTTTTTGCTCATCTGAGAAAACCAGTCAGTTGCAAGTTGCAGGTTGCAGGTTGCTGGTTGCTGGTTTACCAGTAAAAGTAAGCTCCTTCTGTCTGGTCTGAAACTGGCCAGCAGTTGACAGACTTTCTTCTACCGTCTGTCCAGTTTTTCTGCATATTGTTTACTGTTGTCCAGTGGCTTCTTCTCTGTTCGGGCCAAGACCAGATCTGGCCAAGACCAGACCCAGGCCAGGCAATTAAAATGTCTCGATTGCTTCGGTTTCGCAGATGCATCCGCCTGCAACTTTCTTAACGTCATTGTCCACATCCTGATCCCTTTTGTGCCTCATTTGCTTAAAAAGGGGTCAACAAGTAGTTACAACACCAGAAAATCAAAATTCTAATTAGACCCGAGATACCAGAGATAGGATGGTGCTGTTGCAACAACAAGTTGTTTCTCGTGTTGCACCTGCAGCCGTCTTGGCAAATCCGTCTTCTTAATAATTACTGTCATCACATTGCCAAGAGTTGGGGCTTTAAAAACAGAAACTCGTCTTTCGTCTTCAGCCACGTTCTACAAACAAGCTGCAAGTGCAAGTTTCTCGGTGTTTTCTCTAGAGAAATGTCTGCTTATCGATTGATTTCTAATTAACAGGAAATGGCCAAGGTAGATCTAGGTAATTAAAGATAAATTGATGAGGTTTCTTAGGGGGATAGCATAGGGTTTAGATAAGGAAATAGAAAAAACAAAGACGAGCTTTGAAAATTACTCTGTGGCAAATGGATCGATCATAATAAATATTAAAATATTTTAAAAGCTTATTTTTTTACAAGATTTAAACACCTGTTGCTCTCCGAGCAGATAATGACAATTTTTCACAAAATTACTCTGCTGGCAGCGCGTGATACATAAATAAAATTTGTTTGCTATCTAAAAAAAAGATTATAGGAAAAAACCAGTTACCACCAAAATGTAATGTATAAGCCAGAGATTAATTGCCGTGTCTTTGGGGGGGTGGTGGTGGGTGAATCAAATGGCTAAAAAAAAAAAGACTAAAATGTTTGGGAGATGCAGCTTCATGACTGAGTCTGCCAGCACAAGTGGCTTGGAATTAATTATCCAACACATACTCTGACTGCGGATTCGGATTCGGAATGATGCACAGATGTTTAGCACGATAGTGCTTGGAACAACATCTTTCGAAGATTTCAACTCATTTTTTTATTGTAGTTATTTTGTAATATTTATTTGGCTATTGAGCACGTTTTGAAGGTTGCTTTTTGCACGCCGAGCAGGTGAATTATATAAAAGAAATCGCCGCCTCAAGAGCCTAAAATCATCATTAGTCATTAAGTCGGAGTCAAAAAAATAAAAATTAAATGCCTTTCTCCCACAATTTGTATTTACAAGTGCGTCCATTGAAACGTTCAATAAAGCAAATATTGCATAATAAAAGAAAACAAGACCCAAAAAATCAAACAAAGAAACAAAAATGAGACGAAATGAGAGCTACTTGTGGGCAAGTGCCCGAAAAAAAAAGGTGAAGACAATTGGTTCGGAAATATTTCAGCAGTTGCCAATGCCCTTACCCACGGCAATTAGCCGAAGATACAAACAAGACAGGCCCAGAAAGAAAAAAAACACGTTCATATTATATATGTATTACCATCAACTCATATAGGAAGAGCAAATGAGGCAACGGAAATTCAAATTACAAAATTTACAAGCCATGAAAAAGGGAGAAAATACATGCAATTGAACGTGGACACAAAGCCAAAGTCAAAGCAATATTTTATACTTTTTTGACCGTGTTATCAGGCGGAAGAGTTTCGTTTCGAATATTGGCCAAAAAGACTCTGGCAATATGTGTAATGCATGGCCATGGCCGGGCAACTTTCTCCATTAACTGCGAGTATTTTCCGTTTTGGTATGCACAAGACAAACTTTTGGTCTTCGGTTGAGCTAGAAAAGCCTGCGTACTGGAATTTATCACATACATACATATATATTTACGAATTCCAGATATTTTTTGGTTGGGAGTGGGAGTTTCTTGATTTTTGTTGGGTAGGTCAGGGTCTGTGGGTTAGGTCAGTTACGGTTTGGTAATTTTTTAGAAGGTAAGAGAGGCCAATCTCCAGTGGGTTTCAGCACGCGTTTAAGCAATTTGCCACTAAATAGAACCCCAGCTTAGATCAGCTCATTTCAATCCGGATCCAATCGCTGGAAAATAATTTATATAAGATGTAATTTTGATTAGTTGCCAAGTGGCTCATAAATAGAACCAGTCGCGCATCACAAGACCACTACAAAAATTTGCATACAATTTTCATGTGGTATTGGTTTTTTTTTTTTAGCTTTTTTTTTATGTACCTTCTAATGTAAAACAATGAAGCCATTTGCATAGGAAGCCCAATGAGTAAAGTGAACACCCAGTATGTGGGACCATATAAGAATGGCTTGCGGCTGGGACGGGAACAATTCTCACGTTACGAAATAGAAACCAGGTTGAAGGCCTCTCTCTCCCAAATGGAAAACTACTTAATTAGACGAAATGGAATCAAATTGTGCAAAATGACAATTGAATGCGACAAATTCCATAGGCAAATCACAGTCAAAATTGATCAAATTCGATGCAAAGCATTTCCAATCACTGATTTTGCATAAAACCGAGTGCGACTCATCCAAGCGGAAATGGAATGGGTGGGGCTAAATTTCGGATTCTGAATCAGAATCATTCCCTGGTCGGACTAACATTTCCAAACAGTTTCAGATCGAGCTTGGGTCACTCTGGTTAAGCTAAAAAACAGAATAAGTTGGTTAGTTTAGTTAGAGGTTTAAGATCTTATAAGGTTATGGGCGAAATAAATTTGTAAGTATATTTTTAAGAAATTTTTTAAAAGGTCTTTTGAATAGGTTCTAAAGGATTTTAAAGGACTTTTCTATCAGGACATCCTATTCATCCTAAACCCTAATTTCATTTCAGAAATCCAAACATGTCCGTGCTGCGAGCACTCCTGCTGCTGGCACTGAGCGCCACCATGGCTCTGGCCCAGCGTCGCCTGGCCCTGCCCGATCCGAGGAGCTGCGCCAACCGGGTGCGCCATGCCACCTACCGCGATGCCAGGGGCGTATCCCACTCGTACTTCTTCAGTTGGGAGCATGCACCTACCCGCAGCCTGGAGGTCGACTGGCTGGACGCGAGGAACATCTGTCGCCGGCACTGCATGGACGCCGTCTCCCTGGAGACGCCACAGGAGAATGACTTCGTCAAGCAGCGTATTTCTCGCGGCAATGTGAGGTATATCTGGACCTCGGGCAGGAAATGCAACTTTGCCGGTTGCGACAGGCCGGATCTGCAGCCACCCAATGAGAACGGCTGGTTCTGGTCTGGATCCGGAGCCAAGATTGGACCCACCTCGCAGCGTAACACTGGCGACTGGTCGCACACGGGCGGATACAACCAGCCCCAGCCGGACAACCGAGAGGCGGCCCAGGGCAATGACGAGAGCTGTCTGTCCATCCTGAACAACTTCTACAACGATGGCATCAAGTGGCACGATGTGGCATGCCACCACATCAAGCCATTCGTGTGCGAGGACTCCGACGAGCTGCTGAACTTTGTCCGCTCCCGGAATCCCAATGCCCGCTTGTAATTCTAATTTAGCTTAAGCCTGAAGAGATGATTAAAATTTACATATTTATGTAGCCTTAAACGGAAACATTGATTGGTTGATTGATTGATTGATTGATTTGATTGCCTCATTGACTGTTCAATCCCAATATTGATGCCTTCCAAAACGCGCCTAACATTTGTTTGTTCGGTTTCTAAAGATAAACAAAATTTAAATAATAATAACCTTTCCGCGCAAAGATAAACAAAATTGTTAAATAATTTTAAAAATTGTTAATAAATACAAATTGAACCCAAACAACAAAAAAAGGGGCAGCTTCTTGGAAGAGTAGGATTCTTTCACCCAGAAGAGTGAATCCCTCGAAACGGGGGTTTTCCCCTATAGGCCCACAGGGATGGCTATATCTTCCCCAATTCTCATCCGATTCTCAAGCGGAGTACCTTAAACGATTTCTGGTTCGATCCGCCACCATTCTGCATCAAAATCCTGAGACAAAATATTTTTTCGATTTTTTGTCAATTTTTCCTGATGGGATCCCTTAAAAATGGGGTTTTGCACTATAGGGCCCACAGTGATGGCTATATCTTCCCCAATTCTCATCCGATTCTGAAGCGGAGTACCTTAAACGATTTGTGGATTGATTTGCTACAATTCTGCATCAAAATCCTGAGACGAAATATTTTTTCGATTTTTTGTCAATTTTTCCTGATGGGATCCCTTGGAAATGGGGTTTTCCCCTATAGGGCCCACAGGGATGGCTATATCTTCCCCAATTCTCATCCGATTCTCAAGCGGAGTACCTTAAACGATTTGTGGATCGATTCTCTACCATTCTGCATCAAAATCCTGAGACAAAATATATTGTCGATTTTTTGTCAATTTTTCCTGATGGGATCCCTTGGAAATGGGGTTTTCCCCTATAGGGCCCACAGTGATGGTTATATCTTTCCCAATTCTCATCCGATTTTCAAGCGGAGTACCTTAAACGATTTCTGGATCGTTTAGCCACCATTCTGCACTAAAATCCTGAGAAAAAATATTTTTTTAGGTGTTTTGTTCATTTTTTTTTATGGCCGACCAAATGTGGAAAAGCTATGGATACGAAGAGGGGCATACGAGAAAAGCCCATTTTGCAAGAGGTGGGTATCTGCAGCACCTGCAAGGGATTTTTTATAATAAAAAACTTTTTTTTTAACATTTAATGCGTATATATTTATTTAGCTCATTATACGATTTCACTAGAAAATGCACGTATGTAAATATATATTTAAATATATGTATGTATATGTATTATATAGTTATTTCCATTATCCGAATACTTTGGTAAGTTCTGTTGCTTGTTGGAACTTATTTCGCTAGTTTGTTAATATTACAATAGGAATAATTAAATTATCAAACAATTCATTAGCCATTTGGAGCCATTTCGGAGAAGACACAAAGTTAGCAGATTTGATCTAATAAAGTAACTGGTTCAGGTTGCACTCTATAGCCTACTGACATGAAATCAAATCGAGGTTTCACAATATTATTCTGGTAGTCTGGCAAATGATAGTCAAATATGGTTATAAACTAATTACAAAACTATCGAGGGCATGCTGCCACAAATGTGTACAATATATTACTGAAATCAAGCATTCCAACATAAAAATCTAACAACAATTAATGGGGAATTGATGAACTTAGGTTTCTAAGCTTAGTCAATGAAATTAACAATTGATTTCGATTTCGATTTCGGAACTGGAACTGGTCATTTAGCACAGAGTTTATATAGTTCGGTTATCGGTTATGGATGGTGTGGTGTCGAGGAGTTCTGTGTGTTTATGTGGGAGCTGAAGTTATGGTGGTGGTGGGAGTGGTTGCTGGCATTTTGATCAACAAAATACGGTCCTAAAAAGGGAGAAGTACACATCCGTTAATAAAAAATGGTAGAGTATATGGAAGGGTTAACAGATGGTTAATAGTTTTTCCAATCAGCTTACTGTTAGGTCTTGGATTTTGGATTTAGGATAAGACATAGCCACCAATGTTATTTGCTTTTGTTTATTATTCTCTCTTTTTTTTTTGGAGTTAGTCACATGCAGATTTTATTGGTTAAGCCGAGACGCAAACCATCATGCCCAAAATCGCGCTTTACCTGCCGCAAGATATTTTCAAATTCAATTTCAACGACAACATCAAAACAAGGAACACCAAACAAGTCTATGTAGGTTATGCATTACGGTCTCTACGCCTACGCTGCTGCTTGTGTTATTCGAATATTTTTTCAATTCAATTCGTTATAAATTTTGGTTTTCTTGTTAGCTTAGCTGTGCGTGTGGGTGACTGAGTTCTGAATTTTGGTTTCAGATTTCAAGGTTTTGGTTTTTTTTGTGTGTTTTTGAACTTAAGCTGTACTTGAGTTATGGGAGGCGCCACTGATTGCATTGAACAAAGCCATGCTGTTGCGCTGGTTTATGCTGTCGGCATCATCGCCAAGCGGCTGGAAGGACTCGTCCTCGAGCAACTCACTGAGAGCCTGGCACAGCTTCTCGTAGTTCTCCTTGAGGACGTGGTGATACTCCTTTTGGTCCGCGCTGATGATCCGCTCGTTCAGGAACAGGGCCTTCTGACAGACCACTATGAAGTCACTGTTAGGATATAGAACAAATTAATAAATTTTCTTTAAGCAAAAGAATATAAATATATCTACCGGAACACATCCTTTAAATCACCCACGCGATCAATGGAAAAATTATTGACCACCTTGGCATCCAGAAAGGCATGGGCGTAGGCCAAAGGTCCTGCATTTACGGTCACAGCCACACTTCCTTGCAGCCGGAGCTGCAACTTCTTCACATCGGCTGGCGGCAGTATGATCTCCTCCAGCTCTGAAACCTTGGATTGCATCTCATCGATGGCCACTTCGATGGGACTCAGTTCGATGATTTCACGGGATTTCACAGGTATGCGTTTGAGAACATAAGGGAAAGAATATTGAGCTAAAAATGGATATGTTTTAAAATTGGTAAAGTTTTTTTTTGAAAATTATTTTGTTTTTAATAAAAAAAACTCACTCTTGATGACTGTTTTACGTTTCCATTGCTCTTCCACAGTGCCACGGGCTGCTCCCGATTTGGTGAACGGTGTTTCATACATAAACGTGTCCACATCATGGTTCTGTTCGAATTCATTAAGTCGCTGATCGAGTTCGTCCTTGGAGAAGAAGGGAATGACATGGGTGACCTGAATGTAGGCCAATTTAGCATCCAGTTCATCCACTTTGACCTGGGAATCAGAGAAATATATAAGGAAATTATACCAGAATACCTTTTAAATCTGTTTCAGTTTTAATTTAAAAGTTTCGATAAAAAATAGGCTGAGATATAAACATTGAAATCAAGTATTCATACGAGAACATTTCATACTGGGACTTGTTGCCAGTTTCCAGAGTTTCGTCCACTTCCGACCCTCATCCGATTTAGTTCTTAACAATTTAAGAACTTTACTATATTCTAGTAAATTATTTGTTATTTTTTTACAAGAACCCTGACCCCCACCCCTTCGTTGACTAGAGCCGCAATAGTTTCCAAATTGTTTAATCGTTCGCGTTCCCACCGTCAACTGTAACCAGCGCCTCCGCCAAGGATCTCCGAAGTTGTTCCAGTCGATCTCCTCAAAGGACAGGGCAGCATGGAGCAGCTGTTTGATTTCCAGGGACACCAAATGTCCCTGGGACTGCTCCAGAGCTCTGGACATATTATACTCAGTCCCAATCCCAGTCCGAGTCCCAGCCCAAATCCCAGTTCGTGTTCCGGGGAGTACTCCCTTAATCCGAATGCTGTGGAGTTTGTGCCGTCATACCGAATGACTGCCCACTACCCGGTGGGACCGGAGATAGTTCCAACGGAGACCAAGACGGAGGCCACATCGACCACCACACTGGTGCATCCTGTGGAGATTGTCGGAGATACAGTTGATCAAGTGGAGAACGGGTTCTATGTCCAGCGTCAGATCTTTGAGATTCTGAGCCAGCTGGGAGACGAACAGATGCCGTTGGAGAAGGTTGCGGTGGGTCTGCTGCCCGGTGGCCAGGGCCTGAGCATGAGATTCACGCCCAAGCAGGGTCAAGCAACTTTGGTGTCGTCTTTGGAGCCGAACGATGCTATGTTTCGCGAGAGTCACAGCCTTCATCTGGATGTGGGGGATCATCAGGGGGAAAACAGTCTGGCCAACCGGCCGGAGAGCGTGCTGGTGGCCCAGTTCCTTATCCGGGTCAATGATTTACTGAACGAGAAGTACGAGTATGGCGGCGACAACTCCGTCTGCCCAAAGTGCGCTCTATGCTCCAATCGCAGCTACACGGAGCTGGAAATCGAGCAACAGATCGAGGGCATCAAAGCCTTCGAGAGCTTCTTCAATTTTACGGAAACCACGCGCTATCAGGATTTGGTTTCCCACAAGGCCTTCAAGGAGCTTTGCCACCGGCTCGGCTTGATTGTCAGCCGTGACCAGATACACATAAATCGGTCTAATGACGGAGGAATGGCAAACACTAATGCAACATCCGATATGGTAAACCCCAACACCACCTCTAACAGCACAACAAACGGGATGCCCCCGGCACCCATGCCCTCAGCACAGCCATCGGTCATAACCATAGGAAACATATCGATCACCACCAGTGGCGTGGATACGGAAATGGAAATGGAGACAGATGTCGAGGCCTATGCCGGCGACGATGAGTCTCAATCGAATGGGGAGGAGGTCACTCCTAGGGGCAGTGGCTCCCACAACTCTCATAACTTGGAGTTCGTGCGAGGAAAACTATACAGATACGAAAATTCTGAAGGGTCACAGCTGGTAAACCAGCTCACAGAGGGCGATACCGACAAGGTGGACTCCGCTATGGATATGGAAGCAGACGCTCCACCCACCACGCCGGCCAAGTCCCTGACCACAACAAGTGCGACGAAAACTTTCCCCCGGCTCTACAAGTCGGCGAAGGCCAAGTGCTCGGCCCGAGGATCAGGCCAAAGCAGTCTCCAGAGCGGAGGGAGCACAGCACGCCGGACCATATCACACAATCGGTCCGTGGTTTCGTCTGCCCTGACCTCTGGCTCAACGGGTGCTCAACGTGGGCGACCTCCGGTGTCCGGCAGCCATAACTCGACTACGGGCGCTGTCCGAAAACACCAGCCGGAGGCCACGTCCTGTCCGCCCGGAGCCGCTCGCAAGACGCACCAACAAAGGATGCTTCCAGCGACGGCACTGGACGAGACCATGGCAGCCGCTGTGCCCGGTCGCTTGTCAAAGTCGGGAAGAGCAGGGACCTCTGTGCAGAAGCAAACTTCAAGCCATCTGTAAGTCATTGGAATGTATGATCTTAGAAATCCTTAGAATAATCCTCCCTACCTCCCTACAGCAAGACTAGCAAGGGAACAGGCGGTAGTCGACTGGGCGTTACCAGTTCGAAGCAAACCCATGGAACTTCTCAACGAATGGTTCCCAGGAGCACCACTACATCGCTAATGCGACAAACTGAAGTTAAGCGGGTATGTAGAAACCGATTCTTTAGGAATCTATTAAGATATCTATTAAATCTATGTATTACAGCGCATGAACTTGATGCGCGGCGACAGCGATTCGGATTTGCTCTTCAATGACTACCTATTCAAGTGATTTGCAGATTGCCATCGGTATCGATGGCATGCATGTGGTTTCGTTTCAGCTTTCAAATAGTAATTTTCACTAATCAAAATAAATCGGAAAACAAATTGTGTTGCTGAACTTGATCCGTTGTTTAATTCCCTAAGGGGCACCCTTACCGGAGATGAATCCATAATCAACTTCACCACATCGGCTCCAAACTTCTCCTTGTATTGTTTCGCCAAACGCTCGGATATCTCGCTGAGGGATGTGAGCTTGGGCTCCTTGTAGACATACTCGATGGCATGGTCTTCCTCAAAGTACATCTAAAATGAAATATTTTTTTATAAGATGGGGGAAGAATATAAACTATAGAGTCCACATACCATTCCGTAGAAGACCACTCTGTAGAATCGACCCAGCATTCGTTTGCCAGAACGATTAACCTCCACGATTTTGTTGTAGGCCTGGGTGAGATGCTCATAGCAGTGGGCCAAGTCCACGAAGCTGCGATCCCTCTCGTACATGGGCAGTATAAGCTTGTAGAGCTCTCCTAGGCATTCAAATCTTTCAGCACGATCCAGGAAATCGGCACATTGCTTCAGCTGCTCTAGAAGCATTTGTTCCGTGTACTGGGAGTCCTGAGCACCGGCATCCAGCTTGAGGCCTTGCTCGTCCAGCGGGATATTGCGGGAGATTTTCCCAAAGGCTGTGGACGACCAACTGAGGCTGCAGCCGCCCTTCAATCGCAGATACTCGCACATCAGGGCAGCTATGTGGAGATGGCAGCAGGCGGCCTCCGAGAGATTTCCGTTCTGTTCGTGATTCCTGGCCATGGTCACCAGCCAGGTGTGTCGCAGCTCCGGCGTGGAGGCATAGGAGTTGGCCAGGGAGTGCTGCAGCTCCAGCAGCCTCTCTGGGTCCATGTGATGGGCCTGCATCTGGGCCGTGGCCATCAGAACCGTGCGCACTCTTCGGGTGAGATCCTTCACCTCCATCGGGAAGCCAGTGCCCTTCATCGCCTTGTCGCTATTGGCATAGCTATTGATGATGGACAGGCTCTCCTGGAAGCGGGCATTGTTCAGGCCGATTACGTTGCCAATCATCTGGGAGACCGAGATGATCACCTGGAGGTGAACCCGGGTCAGTGCCTTGCGGCCACTGAACTCAAAGTTGCTGCGCATGAGGAGGTACAAAACGGCACAGGACTCGTGGCGGATCTCCACCAGGCGACTGTCGCAGGCTTTGAGGAGTTCGTAGACCATCTGGCCACACAACATGGCATTGCCCTTGAACAGGGCCACGGCGTAGTTGTTGATGAAAGCCCGCAAGGCGGCAAAGACGTGTTTGGAAAGCCTCTCCGACTGGCCCAACTGCAGGAATCTCAAATAAATCCGCGCCAGCTTTGGCAGGATCAGACTGTCGGCCAGGAGCTGCCTGAATTGCAGGACATACATGCCCAGACAATCTAGGATGATCATGCCCACCTCAGTGGCCAAGTTCGATTCGTAGAGAGCCAACTGAGTCCGGGCCAGAGTGTCCATATCTTCCAGCAGATGCTCCCGAGTCTGGTTCAGGGTTCCGCTGTTCGGCTGCTGACCCTCCTGGCTTCCGTTTTCCAGCCCTAAGGGTGGTTGTGTCCTTGCCGGAAGAGTATTGGCCTTGGCGGAGCGTCCAGACTTGGAATCTTGTGTGAAAACCACGTTCTTCTTTCCCACGTACCGGAACTGCAAGAGACACAGATCCAGAATGGAGAGAAACTGCAGGGTCTCCGACTCGTTGCAGTTCTGCCACCAGCCCACCATCTGGTCCTGGGAGAGGTGCTTGATGATGAACAGGAAGCCCAGCAAAAGGTCCTTGCTCTCCGCCGAGCTGAACTTGTCGCAGCGGGCCAGGATCTGGGCGTGGGTGACGCTAACCGAACGATTGTGTCCGTTTCGCAGAGCCACATCAGCATCTCCGTTGGTATAGTTGCCAATGGTAGTGGTGTCCTGCGAGTGCTGAGGATTAAAAGGACATGGGTGATACTCTGCTTATAAGAAAAATTCCAAAACTTACCCCCGAATCCGTGTTGGAGTTAAGGGACAGATTGGAGATGCCATTACTGATCGGCTGTCCGGCAATGGCCGCCAGGTAGTTATGCTCCTTCATGTGCACCGAGGTGCGGTAGGGACTCGGCTGATCACAGTGCAGTGTTAGGCGGTTCTTGGACCTCGGCGTGGAGGTCAGGGAACCGAATGTGGAGGAATCCTTGCTGAACACATAGCTGCTCGAGCAGCTCAGTCTCTTGGTGTACGACGCAGAATCCGCATAGACATGGCCATTGGGAGTGCAGGCCCCCGACTCGGACAGGTCATCGATGCGATGGATGTTGTCCATCACCACTCCCAGCCAGGGAATGTAGAGCAGAGCAATCCTGGAGAGCTGGCCCTTTTGCTGGTACCTGTTGTCCAGTTCGTGCTTCGCCAGCAGATCCTTGAAGATGCCCAGGGCGTGACGCCTCACAGGACTCACTTCGTTGAGGCTGCTTTTCAGTTCCTGGAGCAGCAGGCCCGAGATGAAGTGCTGGCGACAAAACTGTTCCGACAGCGTAAAGTGTTGCATCATCTCCGGGGGCTTGTTCTTGGGATTTAGGACAAACGGCAGATTCAAGGGAACATAGTGCTCATGCTGGCATATCTCCTGCAGGAAGTTGAACTTGTACTCGTGGAGTATCCTGGGGTTTCCTGGCGAGAACTCGCCCATGTAGCAGCGTATCAACCGGAAGACGAATCCTCTGTCCATGTAAGTCAGACACTGTCGCACAAAGTGCGCCAGGGAGCGGTTGAGGATGTTGGTCTCCTCCGCCAGATCCTCGTAGCGAGTGGTGATATAGGACATTAGGACCCTGATGAGCTGCTCCACCCGATCGGCATAGTCCTTGGGGAAGCGTTCGTTTCGCAGCATTCGAATCCTGCCGGTGGCCAGGAGATGCTGGGCCATGCTCTTCACAATCAAATCGAAGAATATGGAGGAGTACCGCATGAACTTGTTGACTATCAGGAAGTCGGGGTTGCTGGGATTCAGGAGGTACGGCAGGTGCCTGCAGAGCTCTCCATGAACGGTCCTCTGCCTGGCCGTCTGCTGACTGTAGTACGGGGCGTGGAACACAAACTTGACGTACGCGGCCAGGAGGTCGGGTCTCTTGGCCTGGTCACTGATCAGGTGGATGATATTCGTCAGCAGCCGGATGACATTCAAGCCGATTTCCTCCGACTGTGTGTGGACCAGCAGGGTGAACAGCTCATTCAGCAATGTGGGTAAGTAGTTTATCAAGGACTTCATATCAATGGCATGGGCCGCCTTCAGGATCTTGCAGGTTTCCGTCTCCGCCGGCACAGCTCCGGTCTTGCCACCTTCCAGCAGTCTCTCGCAGTGGGCGAAGAAGTTGTGCAAGTGCTGATCCGCGGTCAAGACCGTGGAATCCAACCGCAGTGCCACCGTGTAGAGATTCCTCTGATTGTCAATCCATTGGATATCCGGGCCGCAATTCTGCTGAGAAATTGGAAGGGTTTGTAGGCAGCCAGGTGGTGGGTTGGGGATTGGGTTGGATTTGGTTTGATTTTGTTGTGTGGATTTGTGCAACAAGCATGCATTTCAGTGCGGAGAGGAGGAGACACAAGAAAGAAAGAGCACAGGTTAGTTGGCAAGCCATGGGATGGATGATCGAATGGGTGGTGAACGGGGTAGAGACATTACACGGAAAAAAACACATCATGAGATGATGAATGGCCACTCAGCGAAGCTCACAACACCCCCAACTTACCCCCTTGCCCCATCCGAGGGGCTGAATGGAGAGGTAGCCCACTGGCAGAGTGGCAGCCACCGGAAGCAGTTGCTCCTCCAGGCAGATCCTATTCTTCTGCAATAGCGGCAACCAGGCATATCCAATGGGAGTCTCAAAGGCTGCATGGGCATCGCGTTTCTTGCTGAGATTGCAGGACACATGGTAGAAGGAGAAGAGCAGATGGTGCTCGGGAAACAGGCCCAGGGGAAGACGCAGCTTGATCTCCTCGTACCAAGTGGGTGTGACATTGTGATGCAGAACAGGGCAGGCTATTTGGGAGACCAGCAAGTCCTGACCAGGACGTCCATAGATACACTGTCAAGAAGAAAGATAAGTTAAGGATTTTTATGAAAAATAGTTTCTTGAAAACCTCACCTTCAATGGTTTGCTGTATTCTCCATCGCCATCTCGTAGCTCCACCACCACAGTGATGTTTCTGGCCCTCGAGAACAGTTTCTGGCTATCGAACTGCAAGCTCAAAGGATACACATACAGGTGATTGCAGAAACTGGTGTAGGGATGTGCCTCCCGTTCGCTCTGGCTCTGGAACTCTGCCAACTCGATCGTGGGCGGATGCTTGGAGTTTGGATTGAACGTGGATAGCGGAGCCAGGGACTTGGTTAGGCCACAAGGTGTGATTTGGTCCAGAAACTGCATCTGCATCTTCAGGCTGCCCGGAATGATGGTCAACTTGCTTAGTTTTTCCGGCTTGCGATAGTCCACCAGGAGCTTAAGGAGTTCTTCGTCCTTCAGTTTGGGCAGCTCCTGCCTGTAAATGGGACTGAACTCGAACTCCTTGTGGGGATCCACGTCCAGTTCGTGGCTGTACTGCTTGAACAAGGGACGGGCGGCCCAGGCGAAGGGCTGCCGGTAGTGTCCAATGTGCTGGGCACAGCTCTTGGCCGCCTTGTAGACCTTTTGGCCCAGCTTGGGATCCTTACCGGCCTTCAGGTAGGGCTCCACTGCCTGGGCTATGCCGCACTGCAGCACTTTCTCGATCCTGACCACCAGATAAATATCCGCATGGGGAGCTGTCACCGAGAGGAGGCACTGCCTCAGTTGCTGGAACTGCTGGCGATTCGCGCGGAGCAACTCCGCGGAAACTCCATCGAAAAGGGAGTGTGGTGCCTGGCAGGCGGAGCTACGTTCATCTCCCTCTGCCGATTTTCTAGGAACTCCACATCCAGCCACTGAGGCAGGAACAGGGCTATTGGGCAGCAGCTGAGCTGCCCACTGTTCGTTGACATTAAAGTAGAAGTTCTCGCTGAGCTTGCGATTCGCCTTGGCATCGAACAGGGACAGACTGGTGATGTAGGGCTCCACTTGCTGTTCACTGGACATGGAGGAGCCCTCGTCCTGGGGAACACACTGCAGCCGAAAGCGCAGGTTATGGCAGGTCAACAGCAATCTAGTGCCAAAGTGCTCGCGATACTGCTCCACATTGTCACTGCCACTGGACTTGGCTGGGGACTGGTAGCAGGCAAACAGACGGCGACGCTGCTCCCTCCTGGCCAGAGCTATGGAGTGATCAGTCTCGCGGCCATACTTCATCAGCTGAGGATGCAGCGACTGATCCAAGCCCTTTAAAGTGCCAAAGATAATGGGCTCGGCTGCTGGGGGCTGCAGTTGAGGACTGGGATTGGAGTTGGCCGACGGCTGACGCTCCAGCGAGGCATTCCGCTTCTCTTCCTGGGCTCGATTTTGGGCCAACACAGAGGACAGCTTGCCTAACCAGTCCTTGAAGTCCTGCTCGTTTTCGGCTGCCAGGGTGAAGGATTTATGGCCGGCTGTCATGCGGAGTTCAAAGCAAAAGCGCCCGCGTTTGGGATTCTAAGGAAAGTAATGATTAGTTTGGGTTTCCTTTGGGGATTAGTATAGCACTCACCTGGACTACCTCTGTGCAGAAATCCATAACTATGGTGGCCTTGGCCTCGCCCTGCTTTTCATCCTTGTGGAGCTCCAAGATATATGTGCCGTCGATCTCCTGCCGCAAGTAGCAATAACGCCTTTTGAAGGACTTGTTGCCGATATTGGCAAACATGCGATCTGAGGCTGAGTCGGGTCCTTTTAAAAGGTAACCCTGTTTGGTGATGGTATCAGCCTGCGAGCGGGTCATTTGCTCATCAATGCGATCCTGATCGGCATCGATTTCGTAGACCTCCTCCAGCAGTTCCTCCGGGGGGGAAACGCTATAAAATAATCAACTATTATACCGTTCTGTAGAGTTCTAATAATTAACTACCAACCTGGGCAAATCATGACAATTACCACCATAGGCATTGTATTTGTAATGAATCAAATGATTCTTGGCCCGGTAGGTGTACAAGGCCTGTCGCGTGAACCTGGTGCACTCCGCCCTGGATCCATGAGTATGTGCGCCATCCACCAAATCCTCGCCATGTCCATCCGCATCCGCAAACTCATCCACCTCCTCCGGCTGGGCCAAGTGGGAGCGAATGGTCATCGAGGATAGAGCCGATTCGTAGGAGGAATCCTTGTGACTAGCCGATCCATTCGAGCACTGGGAGCTCTTCCGCGATAACTGGCCATGGCCGTTCGAGTTGGTGAGACTACTTTGGCTGCTGCTGATCCCATTGCCGTTGGTGGCCGAGCCATTCCCGTTGTGGAGACTTCCGTTGGACTGAATGCTGCCCTGCCGGCTCACCTGGCTGTGGCCATTGCCATTTCCATTGCCAATTATGGGAGGACCATGGAGGGGACACACGATCGCCTCGTTGGGAGGCTCGAATCTGTCGGCCACCGTTTTGGCGTTGGAACGCTGTTTCCGGGGCATGATGATTTCCTGAAAGACAAGCAGGGTAAGTCTAGACTCTGGACCTTTGAAAACATAATAATAGTATAAGGTTCAATGCCCATTTCCTAATTTAATTGATTTATAGTCTGACGTACTGCCATAAATTCTCACAACACAATGGCCTGAAAAAATTCCCAGAAACCAAAGTTTATTTATCTTTTCTACATTATTAGCCAAAAATTTGTTTTATTTTCTTCTGAGAATCCCAACGTATGATTGTTTATTTATTTTAATATTCTTTTTTAAGTAAATACTCACCGAAACATCATCAGCCGGATAGATAAGCAGCTCCCTCTGCGGGTCATTCTGTATAACAGTTTTATTTTTGGCTATAAAGGCTTCGAAGTCGATCGGTTCCACCACCAGAGGCTTATTCTGCAATTCAAAAAGATTTTCGAGGATGAGTTTTCATTTTCTTGAATTTCATTTGCTAATTTATGCGTGCCACTTGTAAAAACAGACCAGAGATCTATAAATAGTAGACCCAGAATATAATTCCCAAATGTTATCCATTCCCGAATGCAGGCGGATTTTGAGAGATTTATCGGAACTACGCACGCCATAAATTTATGGCCACTTTGTGATGGCTGCTGGTGTCTAACATGCACACTGGTTCACTCACCCCCTAGCTTATTTTCACACCACCCACAAGATGAGGGGGACCTTGACCGCATTACACAACGGATGCCATTCTGTAACGATGTGTTTCATGTCTGCGGCTCGGCATAAACAAAATTCGTTTAAAGTTTAAACAATTTCTAACATTTTGCGGATATTTTTGGAATTTGGTTTTTGCGTCTTGATTTTTTGCCAATTTATTCGAAGTTATAGAACTGGGAGAGTAGGTATATGACCCAACCTGTGACCCAACCCTTTCTCTTCGTGACACAACCTGTTCGGGTTAAAGTGCCACTTCCGTTTGGGGTCAACTGCCGGATATGTGCCGTCATTTTATTACCTTCTCGAAACTTGAGGTGTGTTTCTTTTTCTGGGTTCTGTTTTGGCCAGGAAGCGACAGGTCAATTTAGGCCATGGGAATGACTTAACAACTGCGCATATAGCGAGGACATTAGAAAAAGGATTGTCATAGGTTGCGGTTATAAAGTTTAGGGATTTTAATTAAATGAAGGGCTGTCCTTAAAAAATACCTAAGAATATAACCAATCCCTCTTAAGACTTTTTATAAAAAACCTCTGCATATCAATGCGTCTGAGGCCAAACCTTGGCTTTGGCCCTATTACAAGCCTATGTATATGCATTTCGTGCTCCACCACGCCCACAGAATTTAGCCCCTCCCATGTCTTGCCACCATTTCTTCAAGCTGCAATGTCAATGCACTTTTGCCCACTTAGCCCGGCGGGCGTTAGCCACTTTTGGGTTGGAACTTGGGGGAAAGCATTTTCCATTGTGGGCTCAGGTTCGGGCCTTTTCCCCAACAACAGCCTCTTGGCACGCACTGCATGCAAATTGGCAGACGACGCCGCTTTGGTTGCGTAATTAAAAAACCGGCGACAGCAATTTTAAACCACAAACTGTACAAGTGCATGGGCATTACGCAAAAAAGGTAAAAGCCATCACCCATCAAACCATCAGCCATCAATTCAATTACCAATTGGGCAGCTCAGCCAGAGACCCGAGAAAGTTGGGCAAACATATTTTTTGGGTGGGTTGTTGGGGTGCCTTGGCCAAAATGCTAAACAAAAATGCAAACAATAAACAAAATTATGGTGGTCGTTAGTCGAAGACACGCAAATTCGCGGTGAAAGATTTCATCAATCTCCACGACCACCAACTGGTCCAGCAAGGCGTGAAGACCTCAGAGATGCATCAGAGATCCACAGCGATCAGTGACCATGATCGCGAGCCACCGAATTCATCAGCAGCTTCATCTGGAGGAGTAGCGATGCCGAAGTCCAATATAATGTTAGCGGTTTGAGGCGCCACGGCAGGCCAATCGTGACGATTTATGCATATTTGAGAGAAACAAGTCGGCCGGGCCTCAAGTGGCTACAGTGGCTACATCGTGGCAGAGCACCCCTTCAAACGATGCCCCTGGTCTTCAAAGTCTCTCCCCCCATCTAAATAAGGCTTGACTTTCATTGATTTTGCCAGAGCAATTGGCCCTGGCATGTCTTGAATGTCACTTGAGTTGGAGACCCCCTCGCTTATCAATTGAAATTGCAACAATGCGGCAGATGCCTTGGCATGAAGATATATCCATATATACCCTACCATATATAGACTGAAAGGGTGTCGGCTCATTTGGATTTCACTTTGAAGTGGAAACCATTGAAGTGGTCTGCCGTCCTGCATTCCTCCCCCTATATTCTAATAGAAGCTACTGCTCTTCCTGATTTGCATTTGGCGTTCATGGAAAAATTGTGACTAAATTTAGATTGGCTTATTGCATATGATTTGTGGCCGTCTGGGTCTGGTGAACTTCTGACCCGCACGAAAATAGTGTTTCTGAAAGCTTTTCGATTGCTTAAGTGGCAGAGGAAGTCAAAACAAATCGAGTGGTTTTTATGGTAATTTTCTATTTAAAATTCTAAACGAAAAGCTCTAAAAATATTGTACATGCCTTGACTTTTCAAATATTTATTTAATAAAATATAAATCATTACAAACTAGTTATTGTGCTTTGACTTTAGGGGGTCTTTAAATCATTTTGTATATTGCACTATCTATTAAATATTTCCAGGGTCTATCCCCTTTGAAGCTTAAATATTTTCATTTGTAAATAAACAAACAAAATAATAAGTAGGACGCAGAGTACACAACTATTAAAGTTTGTTTATTTGCAGTGTATGGTCACTGGGAAGAACTGGCAGCTGGCATACGTCTCTGGCATAGGAATCTGGAATATAAATTCCATAAATTTATGCCAATGCATGGATTTCCTGTTCCGAGCCTAACCCCTCCTCCCTCATTTCAGTAAGAGCATTGCACTGATAAAATTCATAAACAACACATATTTACTTACAATTTATATAAAATTTTAAAGGCAAAGTTTCTTTATCAGTCAGAGGAGAGGTTTGGCCAGTCATGGGATTTGCAACTTGGGAACTGGTTTCAGCCCAGAAAAAGACATTTGTTTTTGGTCATCTTCGGCGGGCCTGACTGTTGTTCAATGTTCGGTTCGTCGAACTCAAAAACATGTATAAATAAATTTAAAAAGTTGAGCAAAGAGCCTATATGTGTGCAAGTACAAGTTGTCACCTAAATGGGTGGCGGCCAGTCAGCGGGTTTTCCCTACCCATTCCAGACATTCCTCGCAAAACGTTAAATCAAAACCTAAAAGTAAAGAAATTTCTCGCATTTAGTTATACAACTTAATAATTTATGACCCGGGCAAGAGGTGAACTTTCTAAGCAAACCGATTCTATTGAAATGTGGACAAGCCGCAGGTTTCACCCAGTTTCCAGTCCGATTCGTAGGCAAATTTTCAAACAGCGGACAAATGAGGAAGCTCATCATTAAATGCGTTCAATTCAAAGTAAATACTTTGGCAGCGGCATTCATTAGATGGCTTTTTGTTGTCTCCATTCGAGCCACAATGAGGGAGAAATGTCGGACTGCATAAGCATTTAAATCATACTAAATGTCCCCATAATGCGAGCACAACTATACCATAACTATAGTCTATAGAGTATTCATAACTAATCGCTCTACGATCCAGGGTTATGCAAGCCATGGATGGTGATGACGGCTTATTGTTGTTTAGACCCGTTTAAATCAGTCTCAGTTCAGGGTGGGTAAAAGTTCCGCAACACTTTCATATGTTGCACAATTTTCCATAAAATAAATTATCAAATATTAAAATAAATGCTGGATATACTCTATTTGTCTCTGAGTTTAGTTTCAAGTGCTTGGCTAATTATTCAAATGCCCCATTTGTTGGCTTAATGCGGTGGCAGGTGGAAGCCCTTAATGGTTTTAACCTTCCAAGGTCAACAGCCAACTGGTTTCCACACTGCAGCGAGTACTCTTGTTAGCCAACTCGACCAGAAGTACAAGAATAACCAGAAGCAACCTTGAGGAAACCGGCAGAGAAAAATAATTGTCCTAAAAGCTGGAAAAGCAAGTGCAACCACGGCAGATAAAGGTGGAAAATATGAGGAAAAACAAAGCCAGACAAAGACACAAAAAAGTTCCCACGCAAAAGGAAAAAATTGAGAGAAATAATTATATAGGAAGCTCATAAGCTCATCTAGTTCTTGGTCATGTCTCGTATAATTACCAATCGAATTGCGTTGAAAGAAAGTAAAGTAAAAGAAAAGAAAAGCGCGCACACACTCTTTTATTTTTTTTGAGAAGACTGGCAAACAATCAAAAGACACGCCAATGGCAAACATTTGCTAGAAGAATTATTGGAAACTAGTAGACGGGGATGTATAATTGCCTCAAGACTAGCCCCGATATTTTCTCATTTAGAGATGCTTCTTCGAGTGGCGCTGGAAAGTTGACAGTTTCAGTGCAGTTTTCAGTGGAAAATTGGGTGCCTGAGCACCGAAGAAGCTCTGAAGACGGCTTGAATTCTGCCATGTGTGGCCGTGGCAACTTTCTAAAAAGTACTTAGCACTTTCAATTACAAATTGTACAATACATGGTGTCTTGCAAGAGAAACATCAACCAACCAGCAGCCACTATAATAATACCAGAATCTGGCAAACTAATTACATTTACGGCCATTGCAATAAAGCTGCCTGGTTTCCATTGTGTGTGCATTGGGAGAGTGTGAAATATGTGTTAATTACACAGCGGCAGCATCACCGAATGGTCATCGTTAAAATCAAGTATACTATATCTCCCATTAATTGCTCAATTGTCGGCAGATCTATGAGAAATCAACGGGGTCGACAAACCCGCTTCTTGTTGGCCAAAAGTTGAAGTGCCACCAAGCGCCACACCCATTTCATAATCTTAAGCCTGACATTTGAATCGAAAGTGTGGGCCCGGGCTGCCAAACAAGTTTCCTTCCAAAGAACTTTGAAATCTTTGAAATAAATTGCATGCAATGGTTCAAAATAAAGGTTATTTTCATATAACAAAAGTCAAATGTCTTGGATTAAGTTTTTTATAAATGGTATCTATACAAGCCATGATCTCTTGACCCACTCATCATTCCTCGAAACTCATCAAACCATCTTGGTCTTGGCCAAAACATTGCTAGCTACTAGTCTTTTTTTTATTTCTTGAGGCTCAGCATTTCGTGATGTCCCCATTCGAGGGCAGTAGCAATGATGCCCAAATCCCAACTTTCATTCTGGGGAAAAAAACAAAAGGCCATCGAGCGCTTACAAAAGTTGCACAAAACAAAGAATAATTCATCATACATGCAGAAGTCGAGGCAAATAAAGGTTACTGACATGTCAAATGAATGTTTTTGTCTATGTAGCGATATGTATAGCCTTTTTACCCATTTACAAAACGGGAATGAAGTACAGTGGAGCTGACAGTGAGACAGACATGCCGACAGATAGACTCCAACTTTCGCAACTCGCTGGATATTTGCTCAGAACTTCAAATACAAAGCTCGTACTGTGTGATTGCCAAACGGAAGCGAGTTTAGTTAGTTTGGTTGTTGGGACTTGTTTTGTTTTTTACGTTTTTTTCGCATTTGCTAACTGTGTCAGCTTTGGGAAGTGTTAACAAGTGCGGCACGCCCCCGCAACTCCCTTCTCCAAGGGCCGATTCTGGCCAAAAGTGAATGACATTTGCATAGAATGCTTGTCTTATTGTTCATGCTAGCAATGATGAAGGAATCAATGAAGTCTACTGTACTCGAAGAAATTTCTTTAAAATTTAAAAAAAATATATATAATATTTTATGCAAATATTTATTTATTATTTATTATATAAAACTTTATATGCCATTTTTCTTTGTGATAATTCAAACCTATGCAAATTTCCCTACATATCATATATGGAAGATCCCACATCTGATGAGTACAGTGCGGATGGTAAGGGTAGGTCCGATGTACAAATGATTTTGCTGTAAACATAGCTGAACCCAGCAAACAAAGTGGGAAGCGTTGACTCCGGGAGTGGGCGGGACCCCTCAGAGATCCCCAACAATTGGTTTGTTTTCATTATGCAATAGAGCAAAGTGCAATAGCACCAACTCCCCAACAGTCGCAGAAACAATTGTCAACATTAATTCTTGGAAATAAAAAAGAAAAAAGTTATTCAAAATCGTTGTAGGTGTACAGACATGGAGGCGGGTTTTTAAATATAGACTCTCAATTATTTGATGATTTCATGGAATAATTTTGTTTTTGTTTTTTAGTTTCTATAGAAACTGGAAGCTATATTATATTAACACAAGATAAACCATCTTATCTCTTATATCAGAGATTATCTGTTTAGACTTTGATAAAGTTTAAAATTCTTACTACAAATATATATAAGAAATACCTACAATACTATCATAGTCTTGTCCAAACTTTCGTTGTAGAAAGAGAAAATTTAGTGGGCTCTAATACAAAAGACCCTTTACACAAACATTTGACAAACATTCACAGATCCAACTTCCCTTTTTCTTATATGGTATGTATGATTGTTAAGCTTACACCGAAACCAAAACTGAAAATCTCTTTAGTGCTTTACACCTTTCACTTTACCTGTCCAGAGTTTCTCTTACGTATTTCACAAACCATCCATGATCAGTACTCGATTTGGCATTTAGTTTTCTGTTCTTTTGGCCAAATACCTTTCCAATCGTTTGCCATTTATTTCATTCACAGGTTTTTGTACTTTTTGTGTTCAGTTTGTAATTTATCAGTGCATAAAAATCTGCAGCTTCAACTGGTATATTAAAATGCCATCAATTGGCCAGGAATGGAGCTTGTTTATTTTGGTCATGATTTCAGCACAGCTCTGGCCATAAATAAAATACTGCGAAATTCTCGGTACATCACATAATTGAGAACAATAAAATAGACGAATTTAAACATAGCCACCGGCACAATGATTTATACCGGTAGAACTTAATTTATTTATTTATTTTGAGGGCTGTGGGTTTGTCGGGCAAACGAGAACGAATTTTAAACAATTTAATTTAATGAATCTACCAAGCGTAAAAAAAATTGAAAGTGTATACTAGATAGTCATAGGTTTCCCCTATAGTTAGACTAGATTTTATTAAAACTATGGCTTAAATTATAGTTCTTATCGATGGTAATTTGCAACTCATTGGCAGAGAAATGCATATGGGGAGTGACGTCCATGAGTCAAGCTCCAAGCATAGAAGTGTTCAGCCATTTGGTTGATTGCACCTGCCGATCGGAGGGAAAACTGGAAAATGCGACTCATTCTCACTAGGGGACCAGTTTGATGGCTTGACGTTAGTTTTTTGATGTAGAGGTTCGTGATCGGCAATCGGTGTTTGGTGTTCAGTTTCAGGTACCAGCTACAGGTAGGAGGTACAGGTTTTGGTTCTGGTAGCAGCACGATTTCAATGTCAATATTTACACGACTGTCGCACCAATAAACATAAAAAGTTAGCATCATCGTCGCCGTTCATTGCGTTTTTAATTGCTTGGCGCGCAGAGCCTCTCTTCCTAGTTAGTCCGGTCGAGAAAATGTGCATAAAAGAAAGTTTATCTTTAAAAAAAAATCAAATTAAAATCCTCATGACATATTAAAATTAATATCATGTTGTGGAACAGGCCTACCAAAAAAAGGAGCGCCAAGGAGATGAGAGGGAAAGCCAAGCCAGTCAAGGTCAGATCAAGGAATCGATAAAAGTTTGTCGCTGCCTGACTCGGAAAATGGAAGAAAATCAAGGAGGACATATTGAGGTCACCGGCCAAAGTTATTGTTGTGTCACGCATATAACAAGTTACTGACATTGCTCCAGATATTATAACTATTTTTTTTATTATTTCCTCGTCTTGATAATAGAACCAACTACTACTTAAATGATTAACAATTTTGAAAATAATATTATTTGTAATATTTTATTACCGCAATGGAGACACTGCGCTGCGATCGACTAGAACAGTTCATCTAAAATGACACAGAAAGAGCAGGGAAATGTTTGGGTCAGTTTCAGAAGCTCTGTTATTAATAGCCAAAGGTTGATCGGATGTGAGATATGGTTAGATGACCATGATATGTGAAGCACGCCGAACAAACAGAATCGGAACAGAACAGCCCAGACAGTCTCGTGTCAACTGGGAGGGAAAAGCTCAAACAGAAAACAAAAGTCGGGTACGGGAACGGGAACTACGATACTTCCGGCGGGGAGTGGGTTGGAAAAAATAATACTATGACCGAGACACAATATAGAAATGGAAGCACGGAGCACGGAAAATAAACAAAAAAAAGGGGGGATGCGCAAAAAGAGCTGGCCGAAACACATAAAAAAGCGCAACAAATAAAACAAAGCCATCAAAACAAATCACATTGAGGTAAGAATTAATTAAAGGGTTCGAATAGATGATGCTGTGGAATGGAGTTTTCTTTTTTAAAAATAACAATAGAGAAATGCAAATATTTTAATAATATCTAATGCAAATGAGTGACTATATATAATAATATTATATAAACAAATCTATACATTTGAAAGTGTCTCTAAGCCACTTTCTTTTTGCTGAGATGATACATGTATTGACATTTAAATAAACTAAATTTCACCAATATTCACCACCTGTCTTCTACCAAATATATTTATAAACTACAGGGTGAGGTCTGTAATAAAAGCACTTGAGCCATGACCATTTTACCAACTCCATTTCCTACTTCACAGACCCCCTTTTCATTTAGTTTTGGAACACTCCACGTGAAGCTTTCAAAAGCAATAAAAATGACATTAATTAGAGGAAATACCCCAAAAAGTTTCAGGGCTATGACACATTAAATACAACTTAAAAATTATAAACCATTAGACAAAATGCTTATTTGTAAGGTATACCTAATCTAATTAATCAAGCAATTAAAGTTCCACAAAATTGGGTCTATGGACTCCAACAGAGATTTTGACACATCTCTACTACAATTTATTTTATTGTCTGATCGGAATCTGGGTTTGTATTGCGACTTATAAGGAACCTTATGTATAAATAGGTACATAGGAGCTCAACATAATTGAAAGATGAGGTCACGGCTTAAAAGGTAGAAGCTGCCTTGGAAATCTTGAAAAAAGCAAATTCATTCTCATAAATCATCTGGAATTCAGATTCAGGAAATTGTGTGAAAAAGTTTCCAGATGCAACGAAAATATTATAAAGCTGCAAGTCAAGGTTGCATACTTTCCATAGCTTTATATTAATTAGTTATTTCAAGGGCCTTGAATACCAGTTAGTCAGAAATTAGTAACAACTTGCAGGTGGAGTTCCAGTCGCTCGTTTTATATATAATTTTATTGTATAATATATTGTTTCCTTAAATATTTTCTCTCGTAATCAAGTCGCAATACGCTGACGTTGAAAAATTCCATTTCAGCTTCTAACCCAGGCCTCCTCTTTCTAGGCTCTCCCCTCAAGTCCCATGATTTCTTTTAATGCAAACCACACACTTAATATTTACTCGGATATCGGATAACCAGCTGAGGCACATGTGGTCGGCAACAAGTTAACAAGTATTTTAACAAACAAACCGAAAGGGACCGCTAGCCATAAAAATTAACAACAAATTATGATTGAGTAAGGGCTTTTGTCGTGAACTTTATGGTTTGACCCTATGAACTACATTAAAACATCGGTGGGAGCAACGAAATACTTAATAACTAACGTTGCAGAGGAGGAGAAATTTTGGACCGAGGCATATTAGTGGGATTTTGGATGTGCAAACCGCCATGACAACTGGATAGTGGAAGATGATGACCCACTGCAACCCACTCAACCACCGAACCACTCTTCATTTTATTGCTGAATTTATCTATCTTGTCTATATTTCTATCTATCTATCAACAGCTTATTATGGCTTGATTGCCTGTCTGCCGGCTGATTGCTGCTGTAAGTCAACAATTGACTATCATTTTGGCTTCGACTCTCACTTTACGCACTAATTGAATTACGGAAGAAGTAGGTGGATTGGTGGTGGGCCAGTGGATAAAAAATCGGTGAAAGAGAAAGGGGGGTGATGCCCCAGTGGAGTGGAGTGGAGTGGGTGGTGCTGGTAACGAGGACCACACACTCTAATTGACATTGGAAGCATGGCTAATGTCGCTATAATATGATTTTCGTTGGTCTACAATAATGCAATTAGAGGGTTTTAGATAGGGAGTACAAGAGGCCCCTAGAATAACGTGGGTACCCAAAAAAATAAAAAAAACATAAGCCATGAAGTCACACTCTGAGCTCAGACTTGTTTCAAATGTTTACATATTTACAGAGGAACTTGTTTACAAAAAGATATAATTTCTGAAAAGATAAAAAGTCTGAAAAACAACAACTGATTAACTGGGTAAAATGATGTACATATTTCTGATAATATCCCACTACTCCAAACACTTCAAAAATATATCCAAAAACATTAAAATTTCAAAATAAACCTTTGACCTAAAAAACCAACCATGTATTTCTAAAATATCTCATGTTTTAAAGGTAATAAAAATAATTTTACGACTGAAAGAAACAAGAAAAAATTCCCCTATGTGGTCAAACTAATGACTTGAATGGCCACCTTAGGGAATCAACACTGTGCTCTCACGTTCTGCGCCAAAACTCATTATCGTTCAACATGAATATAAACAAAAGTGGAAGCTGCGGTGGAATTTTTCAAGTCTCACGGCCTTGACAGATTCTTCTTTCTCTTGAGAATTCTTCTCGCTACCTCTCAGGAGAGGCTCCATTTCCAACAACAACAATAACAAAAAATATGGTAGAAACATAAGAACAAGTCTTCCCACTCCTAAAAATGTCTTATTTCTTATGCAACGCCTGACGAATGAAATACTTTTCCTTATAAAACATTATGATCTCAATGATGATATGTGCTAAGTGAAAAGAAAATATTATTAAAATTCAGAAAATTTTGGGTGTGTGCCAGAAAAATGGGAAGCATGTTTTATAAACAGATACGGTTATTATTATAGTTTTTAAAGAATAAAAACAAGATAAAAATAATACAAAAATTATTAATAGATGATAAATAGTATTTATATTTTGTTTTAAATTTTTTCTAAAATATAAATATTCTTAAAAATGGTTCTAATATTTTAACGTCTATCGTATATTACTATATTTGTGTTGCAATGGGATATAATGTCTGTCTTGTAGAGTGGGAAATTCTTTTGAATGAAAAAATAGGAAAACACTGACAACCATTAGCATTGAGACTAATACTATATAATTTGTATTTGTTTAATGCCTACACTCTTGATGTCAAAGGTAAACAAAACACAGAGGTGTCATGCAATGCTGGATGGGGAGACACACCCACATGAATACACAGCCTTACGAAAATAACTGCAGTTCTGCTGGCAAACCAAAAATAAAAATTGTGAAAATAAAAAAAAAACACCCTCATGGGGTGGGGTGGAAAATGGAAACAACAACAACTATTTTGAAGAAAAAAAACAGCATTTTTGTAAAACTTACCAAAACAGCGCTCTCCCGCACCAACTGGGACACGTTCTCTCGCATTTGAACCGCCGAGCCGAGCTTATTCAAGCCGCGTGTGAATTTTCGCTCCATCCTGTTTACTTCAAAGGGTTGCAAGGGGAAGGGTCAAACAAGTTGTTGTATCTTTTGTTGTTGTTTTGGTTGTTCTTGTTTGTTGTTGTTGTGCAAAAACCGGCAGCACGTTATAAATATAGAGAGTAATAAAGGGAGAGAGAGAGGCGCGTACACACACACATCCAGACGCACAGGATGCGTCGCCGACTGCGCAGCCTGCGTCGCTGCCAGTGATGACTAAGAGGACCTTATCCTTTTTTCATGAAATTATGTTCCACTTTGCATCAACTTTTCTATGACTTTTTAATAAATTCTTTTAATGAAAACACAATTAGGTGATGTACTAAAGGATCTTTCATCATTTCGTTATACAGAGAACACTACCACACGCCCTTTTCTCCCGCGGGCGAAGGCGTTTTGCACAAACACACACTTTCTTTCGTATATAATTTTTTTTGTTGGCCTCTTTGCAGCGTTTTTTTAGCATCCAAAAAATAATATAAACAATATATTTTAATGAGTTAAAGACAGCTGTTTACACTTTTCTCTTTGGTCTGCTGCAGTATCTGCGTAGGTTTCATATTATATATAATTTATGTGCGTACTTTTTGCGCAATTCCTTTGGCCAAAAATTTCTTAATATTCCTAACACTTTCGGATCAAAACATCCATGCTACAAATGTCATTTAGATTTACACTTTGACCCCTAACTTCATTCAATAGTAAGGTCGTTGGGGTTTGTATCTAAACGCCCGGCAAAGAAACCAAGCGCGAGGCGCGAAAAACGAAAACGATACGTCCGCGGACCTGCGTCCGCACAGGTGAGAAGTTTATTTTGCTTTGAAAGTTCGAAATTCCGGCCCACTGTAGGATTAGTGTGGCTGTAAGCGCCCAATGTGGCCAACGCTGCGTTCATCAGCTGTTTCTTAGGTATAGTTAGCGTCGCTATCGAAGAATGGAGCATGGAACATGAAAAAAGAAAGAAAAAATAATCATCTAACTTCTATTCAATTTAATAGAAATTATTTTTTAGTCCATTTTAATTAATTTGTGTCCGTTTTCAGCTTTGAAAAGTATCAAATGTTCAATAAATAGACCGCTATATTCATGCTGCATTCCAAGACTCGAACCATACATTTCTACATGATGTAAGTTACACATAAAGCAGTACTTTCCTATTTTACACACTGCTTTAATATATTCAGCAATAAATAAAGCCTTGATTTAAAAAAATGTCAAACTATTATTTAAAATTGTTGTCAATTTTCTAAGAGGATTGGGGAAGATATAGCCATCGCTGTGGGCCCTATAAGGGAAAACCTCATTTTCAAGGGATCCCATCAGGAAACATGGACAAAAAAAAGACAAAATATTTTGTCTCAGGATTTTGATGCAGAATGGTGGCAAATCGATCCAGAAATCGTTTAAGGTACTCCGCTTGCGAATCGGATGAGAATTGGAGAAGATATAGCCATCACTGTGGGCCCTAGAGGGAAAAACCCCATTTTCAAGGGATCCCATCAGGAAAAATGGACAAAAAAAAGACAAAATATTTTGTCTCAGGATTTTGATGCAGAATGGTGGCAAATCGATCCAGAAATCGTTTAAGGTACTCCGCTTGCGAATCGGATGAGAATTGGGGAAGATATAGCCATCCCTGTGGGCCCTAGAGGGAAAAACCCCATTTTCAAGGGATCCCATCAGGAAAAATGGACAAAAAAAAGAAAAAATATTTTGTCTCAGGATTTTGATGCAGAATGGTGGCAAATCGATCCAGAAATCGTTTAAGGTACTCCGCTTGAGAATCGGATGACAATTGGAGAAGATATAGCCATCCCTGTGGGCCCTAGAGGGAAAAACCCCATTTTCAAGGGATCCCATCAGGAAAAATGGACAAAAAAAATAAAAAATATTTTGTCTCAGGATTTTGATGCAGAATGGTGGCAAATCGATCCAGAAATCGTTTAAGGTACTACGCTTGCGAATCGGATGAGAATTGGGGAAGATATAGCCATCCCTGTGGGCCCTAGAGGGAAAAACCCCATTTTCAAGGGATCCCATCAGGAAAAATGGACAAAAAAAAGACAAAATATTTTGTCTCAGGATTTTGATGCAGAATGGTGGCAAATCGATCCAGAAATCGTTTAAGGTACTCCGCTTGAGAATCGGATGAGAATTGGGAAAGATATAGCCTTCCCTGTGGGCCCTATAGGGGAAAACCCCATTTTTAAGGGATCCCATCAGGAAAAATGGACAAAAAATCGAAAAAATATTTTGTCTCAGGATTTTGATGCAGAATGGTGGCAAATCGATCCAGAAATCGTTTAAGGTACTCCGCTTGAGAATCGGATGAGAATTGGGGAAGATATAGCCATCCCTGTGGGCCCTAGAGGGAAAAACCCCATTTTTAAGGGATCCCATCAGGAAAAATGGACAAAAAATCTAAAAAATATTTTGTCTTAGGATTTTGATGCAGAATGGTGGCAAATCGATCCAGAAATCGTTTAAGGTACTCCGCTTGAGAATCGGATAAGAATTGGGGAAGATATAGCCTTCCCTGTGGGCCCCATAGGGGAAAACCCCATTTTTAAGGGATCCCATCACGAAAAATGGACAAAAAATAGAAAAAATATTTTGTCTCAGGATTTTGATGCAGAATGGTGGCAAATCGATCCAGAAATCGTTTAAGGTACTCCGCTTGAGAATCGGATGAGAATTGGGGAAGATATAGCCATCCCTGTGGGCCCTAGAGGGAAAAACCCCATTTTTAAGGGATCCCATCAGGAAAAATGGACAAAAAATCTAAAAAATATTTTGTCTTAGGATTTTGATGCAGAATGGTGGCAAATCGATCCAGAAATCGTTTAAGGTACTCCGCTTGCGAATCGGATGAGAATTGGGGAAGATATAGCCATCCCTGTGGGCCCTAGAGGGAAAAACCCCATTTTCAAGGGATCCCATCAGGAAAAATGGACAAAAAAAAGAAAAAATATTTTGTCTCAGGATTTTGATGCAGAATGGTGGCAAATCGATCCAGAAATCGTTTAAGGTACTTCGCTTGCGAATCGGATGAGAATTGGGAAAGATATAGCCTTCCCTGTGGGCCCCATAGGGGAAAACCCCATTTTTAAGGGATCCCATCACGAAAAATGGACAAAAAATCGAAAAAATATTTTGTCTCAGGATTTTGATGCAGAATGGTGGCAAATCGATCCAGAAATCGTTTAAGGTACTCCGCTTGAGAATCGGATGAGAATTGGGGAAGATATAGCCATCCCTGTGGGCCCTAGAGGGAAAAACCCCATTTTTAAGGGATCCCATCAGGAAAAATGGACAAAAAATCTAAAAAATATTTTGTCTTAGGATTTTGATGCAGAATGGTGGCAAATCGATCCAGAAATCGCTTAAGGTACTCCGCTTGAGAATCGGATAAGAATTGGGGAAGATATAGCCTTCCCTGTGGGCCCCATAGGGGAAAACCCCATTTTTAAGGGATCCCATCACGAAAAATGGACAAAAAATCGAAAAAATATTTTGTCTCAGGATTTTGATGCAGAATGGTGGCAAATCGATCCAGAAATCGTTTAAGGTACTCCGCTTGAGAATCGGATGAGAATTGGGGAAGATATAGCCATCCCTGTGGGCCCTAGAGGGAAAAACCCCATTTTTAAGGGATCCCATCAGGAAAAATGGACAAAAAATCTAAAAAATATTTTGTCTTAGGATTTTGATGCAGAATGGTGGCAAATCGATCCAGAAATCGTTTAAGGTACTCCGCTTGCGAATCGGATGAGAATTGGGGAAGATATAGCCATCCCTGTGGGCCCTAGAGGGAAAAACCCCATTTTCAAGGGATCCCATCAGGAAAAATGGACAAAAAAAAGAAAAAATATTTTGTCTCAGGATTTTGATGCAGAATGGTGGCAAATCGATCCAGAAATTGTTAAAGGTACTTCGCTTGCGAATCGGATGAGAATTGGGAAAGATATAGCCTTCCCTGTGGGCCCCATAGGGGAAAACCCCATTTTTAAGGGATCCCATCACGAAAAATGGACAAAAAATCGAAAAAATATTTTGTCTCAGGATTTTGATGCAGAATGGTGGCAAATCGATCCAGAAATCGTTTAAGGTACTCCGCTTGAGAATCGGATGAGAATTGGGGAAGATATAGCCATCCCTGTGGGCCCTAGAGGGAAAAACCCCATTTTTAAGGGATCCCATCAGGAAAAATGGACAAAAAATCTAAAAAATATTTTGTCTTAGGATTTTGATGCAGAATGGTGGCAAATCGATCCAGAAATCGTTTAAGGTACTCCGCTTGAGAATCGGATAAGAATTGGAGAAGATATAGCCATTACTGTGGGCCCTAGAGGGAAAAACCCCATTTTCAAGGGATCCCATCAGGAAAAATGGACAAAAAATCGAAAAAATATTTTGTCTCAGGATTTTGATGCAGAATGGTGGCAAATCGATCCAGAAATTGTTTAAGGTACTCCGCTTGAGAATCGGATGAGAATTGGGGAAGATATAGCCATCCCTGTGGTTCCCATAAGGGGAAAACCTATATGGCCCTATATATTATTCATAGCCCATGGTTCCAAGATTTCCAAGATTAAAAATAAAAGTGAAACTTGTTTATATATATTCCATATATTTTGCATATATTTGTTGGTTTTTTATACTTTACACAATAAAAATGATAATGCATCTCAACAAAAACAATTATTCGCAGTACTTATCGAATAGATTTCAAAGACAAAAATTTGCTTGCGTGATTTGTAACTTTTGCTTTTTGGAATTGTTTTCCCAACTACTACTTGCTTGGTTTTACTTCGCTCCTCCTAATGCCTTGTGTGGCGTGGTTATCGATATAATCGTTATTGGTTAAGAAAATAAAATATAGTCATAGTTAATTTCGAAAGATCCGGATGCGGATCGAGAATTATACGACGCTCCTACATAATATGTACATTGAATGCGACATGCAAATTATTCTCGTGAGTCATCAGTTCATCGATGTTTTGTGGTTTCTGCATTTGGTTAAACTTAAGACATAATTAATTAACATAGAAATTAGGTAATAGTATTTAAAGCAACTTAATCTTAAGGTTACGAGTTCTATCTTGATTTTCTTTAAACTTTTTTTTTTTTCTAATTCCTTTTTCAGAGCGTTGGTTTTTTGTTTTTGTTATTTTTAAATTTAAAATCATATCATGTTGATAATAATTTAGTTATTTTCGAGTTATGGGGATGAAGTTTGTGAAGCGAGAGTCACGGTAACAGTCACGACAACAGTAACAGTTTACGAGTGCGACTAACGAACGAGTAACGGTTTTGTAAACCTTCAAAACTTTGCTACGTTTTTTAAATTGTTGTGTGATTTGTGTGTGTGTGTTGTTAGGTGATTATATAATCATAATATATATCGATATCGATCTGGTGTGATGCTTTGTGATTGATCGCTTTCTACTTAAAGGTTAAAGTTTTGTTGAAAGTGGGGGGGATAGATGGGTTCTGGAATTACGGGCGTTAGTTATTCTTTCGTTAAATATGCTTAAAGACTTATATTATATATTTGGTGTACTTTTTTGAGTTGTGTGTTCTGTTTTCCTTTGCTGTTTGTTTGTTTAGTTTAGTTTGTAACTGTCTTGCATAATATTCGTAATATTTAATAACTTGTTCAATGCGCGCATGCCTGCTGCCACCTGCTGTCCTTTCAGATCCTTTCAGATCTCCATCATCGTCTACAGCTACATAAACTAAATATAATACAGTTTTTTGTTTTGGGGCTCCATTGGGGATTATCCCAACTCTCCATATCCTTGCTCTCCTACTCTATATATCCATTTTCCCTTCAAAGTGTTAAACACGGCACAGTGGTTGCTCCTGGTTCCCTGCTTTCTACCCGCTTTCATATCCAATCCTAATCCAACTACTCGAAGGTTTTGCGTTTAACGCTTAGATCTGCGATATGGAGAGTGGTGCGGAGGCTGTGTCCGGCATGTACTCCTTCAGGAGGTCCCTAAGACGCAGGATCTCCCTGCCAGCTGCCGAGAGGTCGCCCTGGAGAGAGAGTTCCCGCTCCCTAAGACGCTTGATGTCGCGTTGGCAGGTCTGTAAAAAATATATTAATTAGTTAAGATATTCAAAAGTTAAAGGTTGCTTTTAGTACTCACCACATTCTGCCTGAGTAGGTCCAGTTTGTCGCACTTCAACCGTGTGACCTCCTGGCGCAGATTCTCAATCTTTACAATCGTCTCGTTGCTGGGGGAACTGCCCATCATGGTGGACTGGACACCGTCCAGGCACAGAGAGCACGCCTTGGTGGTGGCCTCCGCCGAGCTCATGCTCTCCAGCCCAGTGTCACTGTCGATGTATGTGGCTCCGCCATCCAGATGAGCCATCATGGGATCCAGGTCCACGCTGTTCAGGCTGGAGTCATCGCTGGTTTCCGACATGGTGGCCACGGCCACCCCTCCATTTTGGGCAGCATTCACTCCGGAGTTAGCCACGCCCACGCCGGTACCATTCTGGGACAATAGACCGCCATTGGAGCTGGTGTTGTTAATATTGTTGTTGTTCGCCTGACGGGAGGTGATGTCTGGGGATGAGGAGGTGGATTCATTCGAGGATTTGGACTTTGAAGAAGACTTTGAGGCTGTGCGGCTGCAGGTCTGTATAGGGGGAAAATTTTAAAATAAAATTAATTAATATATTGTTAGGAAAAGTATTAATATTTTAACAAAGCTTCTAAAGCTAGAATTTGTGAAGCAAAACTTAAAGCAGCTTTGAAAACCATTGAAAAATTATTTTAAGCAATTTTTAAAATTTTAAAATAATAGAAAGCTGTGATATATTTTTTAGCAATTAAAAATAACTTTGAATATTTTTGGAAATAATATAATGACGTACTTTAAATAGAAATAAACATGCTTTGAAAATACAAATATTAAAGTATTTCAAGAAGTCTTTTTAGTTTTAATTTTTAATTTTTTATTTTGCCAATTTGTTGATTTTCTATTACAAATAAATTATTATCTTTTCTATATACAATCGTTTTTAGTTATCAAATAACGTTTTTATCAGTGTCCAATGGGTTTCAATTCTTGCCGACTTTTTGGAGTGAATAAAAAAATGGAATAAATATTTCGAATTTTTCATTAAAATATCGTTGGAAAAATTAATTAATAAATTAAAAATTAAAAACTTACATTCAGGTTGGGTGTCTGCATTTCGGGCTGTGCCTCCTTCTTGGAGTTGAGGGTTCCCAGTTTGGTGTTCACACTGAACTTGTCCTGGTGGCCCGGTCCATGGGAATTGCCCGTGTCGACGCTCTGGGAACGCACCCTCATGATCAGGGCCTTCTTCACGGTGTCGATGAACCGCGAACCGGCGTTTCCGCCACCACTTTCGGCCTTGGGGGTTTCCGGGGTGGGACTGCCGGCGGTGGCCTGGGAAAGATCGGCGCCCAGGAAGTCACGGGTCTTCTCCCGCAACTCCTCCACCAAGTTCTGCAACAACGAGGTCCGGGTGCGCTGTTCCAGCTTGGCGAACTTATCCGCCTTGTAGCAGGCGTTCTCTGCGTTGATCAGCTTGGTGAGGATGAACTCCTTGAACTCCTGCCCCTTGCGGAACACAGCCGGGTTGGGGAGAGTGGGCCCGAAGAAGGGCACATCGTCCCGGGCCGTCACACTGACCTTGTAGCGGGCGTGGGGGGTGTTGGGTTCAATGGGCTGTACCACGATGAAGGCGTGCAGGAAGTGACTGGCAATCATGTCCGGGGAGAACGGAGTGTTGGTCTCCTGGAACACAATGGCTACGATATCGTTGCCAATGTGGCGCTTACGCTGCAGCTGCTGGGGATCGCCCTCGGTGTGGGGGAGTAGGGTGGAGACATGGAACATGATCTCGCGCTCCTTGAATACCTCGTAGACGGCCGTGTCGCCGGTGTGTCCATTCTGTATATCCAGTCCACCCCTGTAGCCCTTGTGATCCTTCAGCCGTATCCTTTGGCCCAAAACGTCCAAGAACTCATCGAATGCCGGCGATGTCTGTTGGTTTCCAAAGAGCTCCTCCTCGGTGGTTTGTCCATATCTTTGGTAGAGCACTCCGAACTTGAAGTGCGAGACGAGAACGTGCTCATCGTAGACACTGATGAGCTGCGAGGCCTTGGGGCACAGGACAGGCATGAAGTTGTCCACCTGGATCTGCTCGTTCAGCAGGCGGACCATTTTCGCCGGACTCGGCTGGGCGCCCAGGCAGGACACGGGGATTAGTTCGTGCATGGTGCCAGTGCGTAATCTCAGTAGGATCCGCATGTGCTCCTGGTTGGCCACATTCTCAGTTTTTATCGATATCAGAACAGGTCCCAGCTGCTCGTCCTGTCCCACCAGATTCGAGTGCTCCCTGGCCGCGTAGAACCGTCGATAGCACTTGGCCGTATCGTCCGTCTCGAACTTGGCCATCCAGGTGGTCTGCGGCAGCACAGGATTACCCCTGGCATCGTAGGCGCACTCGTGCTCGGTTCCGTCCAGCCAATAGCCGCCGTGGAGGGGCAGCAGGATCATCGGATAGGGTGCCGGTTTGGCCAGCGCCTCCTCCAGGAGTCTCTGCGAGGCGGGAATGGCCGAGACGATCGACGAGTTGGAGCTCACCGACGACTGGGACTGGTAGTGGTGGCCATTGGACAGCATCTGAACTCCGGCGGAGTTCACCACGCCGCTGAGCTGCGGGGAGGCGGGGGTGGAGCTGCAGGCGGAGCCCGACACTGTCGAGCTGCTGGAGTGGTTCATCGAGTGGCGGAGTGTGGCCCGAGATCCGGAGTGCTGCAGACCGCCACCGTTGTGTGGGTGGGTGTGGCTGTCGTGGGGCGAATGGGGTTGGGGTACCCGCTCCTCACTAGCGTTGCTTCCGCGATGGTGGTTCTGTAAAATACAAGAAATAAATACAAGTTAGTGTTGGGTTTTCTAGTTCAAGTTAGTTAGGAAAACCATCCGTAAAATCCTGATTTAGTTTCCCCCCAAAAACCCTTTCCAGTTGGTAACAAAATTTGGCTTTATTGTTCAGTCAAGAGTGTGTCAGAGATCCGAGTGCCCCGGCCACAGCACCCACCCAATTTTGGGGTATTATATTTTTTTCTTTCTAGCCTGATTATGGTGGCGTGTGGGTGCCACAGTGGAGCCTCCCACACGCCGACAAACCAGCACTGGAGGCTCTGCGACTCTGCAGCATGGCTGCATTATAATTTCATGCAATTATCGTCAGCGAGACCCTGCTCCTCGATGCCCCCCCCTATTTCCTATCGTCGTATGCAAATGTTCCGGCCTCGAGCCATGTGGATGGATTGGATAATGGCAGAGCTCTGCGCGGAGCAGCAGGGTGGTGCTGCACTGGAGCCCCAGTGGTGCAGCTACAAAGCCATGGAGCTCGGCCCGCTGTCGATGCCTTTGCAATTTTGTTGGCACAAACTATTTGCAAAAGCGCCAAACAAATATGACAGTGTGTATATGGGTGGGCGGTGGTGGAAAGAGGGCGTGGCTGTGCCCATGGATTACGTGATGGACTTGCAGGAGAGGGCAGAAAGGGGAAGGGTGCTATCGAGGTTAGAGGCAGCGTTGAATTTTTGATAACATTAAGCCAACATTTTCATTTGACATGCACAGAGAGAAAAATAGGGGAAATAGGTACACCACTTTTCTTAAAATGTGTGAATTTCTTTCAGTGTGCTCCTCCATTCAAGTCCTTTCCCTCTATTTAAGCCATTTCCTTTTCAATTCCTGGCGCCACTCGAAGCTTTTGTCTAGTCGGAAAATGCAAGACCACCCCTCCACAACCTCGCACCCATTTAACTCACTCCAGCCCATGCTTAACCCCTTGGCTCCTAAACAAGCAAGCATATTAAAAAGTTTTCTTTTTCTAGTTTTATTTGCAAACAGTTTTTCCATAGCTGCGATTCTTTTGTTGCACTTTCGGCACTGGGTGCTGGGTGCGAGGCTCTGGCCCCTGGCACGTACCCAAGGGTTAAAGGCAGAGAGGCAGAGAGGCGAGGCGAGCGGGTTAAGGTTCATCGATGGTTCGTGCCTTGATTTAATAGTCTGCCAGCTGCCAATTGCAACTGCTTCGGATGGCTAGAAATAATGAGCCAGAAAGGAAGTTGGCTAAAAGGCAAAGAGCCAACTGGAAAGTTTGACAAGCTCTGGCTTGGAAAACATTCACTTTGGCTGCCTTGAAGGTTAACCGATTCCGATTATTTAAATTTACGTTGTGTGCCATTCAAGCCGAGTTTCCAGTTAGTTGACTGCACCGCTAATGAATTGCATTGTCAGACATTTGAGTGCATATCCAATGGATTTTGACATCCATCGCTCAGTCATCTAGGTATCTATGTATCTTTGTATCTATATGTATGTATCTGGTTATCTGTAGCGTGTGAACCAAACAATGGTCGAAAACAAAATATGCAAATGCACTGCCAGTTTCCTACTGCAACTCCCTTTTGGCAGACAAAACAAAACGAATGTGGCAATTGAGGCAAATTAATAAATTTTGTTGTAACCCTAGACAGTCGGAATTAAATGGAAACTGGAGCTATTGAAGTGGAGTGGGTTAGCTGGGTAGCTGGCTCGATACTTGCAGATATAGCTAGCTGGTCACGTCACACGCTTAGTTGGCTTCATTTGCCGAGGGCGGTTGCCCTTTTGAATGTTTGCTCAAATGGCAAATGGGAAATTAGGAAAATGGCCAGGGATGGGGGACGACCACGACCCAACCCCAAAAATGTTAGATAGTTAGATGGATAAGCTGTCTATTAGTCTGGCTGGGTCAACAAAGCCCAGTGACTCATCTAATAAGGAAAGGAAAAAGTTCACTCCCCCACCAGAGCTCTCAGTTAATTTTCGTCAAGATATCCACTTTGGCAATTGGTTTCGGTTTTGATTTGCTTTTTTGTTCTACGAGATCTAATTAGGAAGCCATTGCTTCTAAGTATTAAGAACAACCAGACAGAAACCGGAAAATGCCAAAGTTAAAATGTAATAAAGTGGAAAGCATGACGAATGTAGAACTTGCTCCGCCAAGAACTCACAGATGAAGAAACTGGCTGCCAACCGACGATCATTCCCATTCCGAACAATCTCATGACAATCATAATGCTGATGATGATGTTTATGTGCCGATTTCGAGGAACTTAAGCGGATTACAAACAGCGCATACACGAGCCACAAGAGTTGGAAAAGTGTTACGAGCTTGAAGCAAAAAAAAAAAATATATAAAAATAAAAATATAGAGAACATATGAGACCAGGGCAAACCAAAGTAAGGCAAAGTTGCAAGAGGAACTACTATTGCCATATGGCATCAGCTTCAAGTGGGGACACGAAATGCACTGGAAAATATTAAGAAGACTATAGGAAGTTTCTCTAAAATGTTCTAGAATATTTTGATACATTTTTGTAAAGTGTATTGGGGCATCATTTCGAGGTTAGTGGGGTAGTGGAAAGAGTTGTGGGGGCGTGAGGAAAGTCATCTCTGTCGCATTGAACCCTCGATTTGCATAAGGCGAAGGCCAGAGATTTGCATGGCCCTCGCCCAACCTCCATATGGGCCAAATCCTGCGATGTTGCCAAAGTCAACAGGGCTTCCTTGTTGTTTTTATGGCTCTTGTTGATATTGTTTTTCTTTTTTGTTAGCCTCAAGTGCAGGCGGGCGTCATTAAAAATGTGCATTTTGTATTCATCGCCCTCGTCTTTTCTCACATTGAAAAAAAACCCAGGAAACAGGCACCTAAAAAAAGGGGGGGGAAACATCAGAGCTACAAAGCCATGGGGGAAGGATGTAATCAGTAGGGGTTTCAGAGCCACTGCAATGGCTTGCCAACTGTTGATATTAATATTTTTTTCTTTTCAAGATTTTTGTGAATTTTTTATGCAATGCACAGAGTAAGGAAAAAAGTGTGACACATGTGAGTTCGGGAGTGATTGATATATGTGTGTGTTGGCTACGCACGTGAGGCAGACTCTGGCAGAGAAGAACTTTATTTATTCCAAGTCCCCAAATGCAACCCACTCGCCCGCATGATTTATGTCTGTCTCCAAGGGTGATACAAAAAAATGGAAAAAAAAAATCACAAGTCAGTCTCGAGGCTCGAGATTGAAGAGCTTAAATCAAAATCGCATAAATCACAAATGTCAAGTGAAGTCAAGAGTGAGTGTCAAATTGTGGCAGGATGTGTGTCTTTGGAATAAAAGGAAAGAATTAAGACAACTTTTAAGCTAAACTCTTGATTCTAACTGAACTTTAGCCAAGACCTAAAATGTTTTAATGATTTAAGCTCCAGCTGCTATGAACTCGGGGAACTATTAAAAAACGATCTTAAAATTAAAAATTCTTGACACGTTTGCGTGAGTCGACCTGAGCACGAAATGTTATGTTTGAAACGCTTTCACAAACTTAATTAACATAGATCCATGGACTTTCTTATCGCTAGAGAGCCATATACCAGAACAAAATATGTGTTAAAATGGGCATTAAGACCAACTTCACAACTCATCAAATTTAATAAAAAATTCTTAGGAGCTTAGGCCACTGCAGTGGCTGAGTATGAGATCACTTAGTGAGCTCAGCTCTCACACACTTCAGGGGGGCGTTTTGGCAACTGGCTCATTGATATTCGTGTTTGGTTTATCGAACACCAAACACGGCCTAAATAAGGCAATCAAGACACTGCGGTTGCTACAGTTTGGCGACAATTCGATTAGCGGAACAAAAGGCCAGAAAAACGTAAAACCGAATACCTGAAAGCGAAAGGTATCGTTGGCCAAAAATGACTTTAAATTATGCAAGCCACTTGATTGATTTTCAAGATTCACTAATTAATAAAAAATCATATATATTTTGTGCGGTTTTTGGGTATAAATAGATTTTAATTGCCCAGCAGAGCGACAATGGAGTTGGAGTCGTTGCCTTGGTGTGTGACCCAATTTGTGCGCACTGAACCCAACACCCGCCGTTGAAGTTGAAGTTATTTTCCTTTATATTTTTTTCGTTGCCACTCTCAGCGTGTGTGCAGCATAAAATTAGCTGTGCGACAATTCCGAGGCAGAAACTGAATCAGAAACAGAACCAGAGACGGAGCAGTGAAGCCACTTCATTCCCACACGCCCACGGGAAGTAATTTCCCCCTCTATCCATCCGATCTGATCCGAGCCCGGAGCCCGGAGTAGTATTTACCACCGGCAAGGTATGAGGAGCATGACTTCATGTCACGCCTTTGTGAGCAGCTTATACATATGTGAACTCCAGTAATAAGATATTCTGCAACTCACACAGGTCGAGTTAGGGTTGAGAGTGGTGGATATAATGGTAGTGTTATCAAGGGTTTAGGTTCGAACTAATAAACCATACTTATGGGAACGAAAATCAAACTTTGAGCTCTCTTTAATATTTTAAAATATTTTATATAATTTTCTGAAATGTGCAACAGGGTCCACCCTTTATATGAATGGCTTTCTTTGACTTTCGTGAGCTTGCCCAACCTTCTTCAGGTTTTAACCCTTTCGCGCAAGCGCATTGAAGCTGCTCCGTTTCCAGTTGACTTCCCAAGCCTCCCCAGACTCTGACTCTGTGTGTAACTTTTCACATTTAAATTACAAACAGCTGACAAAAGTTTTGCCGCCAGACCAAGTCAAGTCAAAAGTGGTTGCCCAATTGCCAGGCAGGGCTTCTCTCAATGTTGCTCCCCTGTTTTATTATTTTTCTTCGCTTGGCTTGCTTTTCTCATAAAATAATTGCTCGTGTGATCGGAAGAGTCTTTGCCTTTTAACTTCAGTTGCCAACTCCTACTCCCCAGGAGAAGAGTCTCACGAGAATTTCGGCAGCCAAGCGTGAAATATAAAAGAGTGCTCCTCTCTAACCCTTCCTAGAATCAGCCAGAACATCCAACTACCAAGCCCCAAAGTTGTAATCGTACTTGCCTTCCTGGAAACTAATTCTATTTTGCATGTTTTCAAGCAGTTGTCCAACTCTGAGATACAAATGCTTCCTGTTGGTAATTAGTGGAAAGATGTCTGATATCCGAGTCAGAGGTAAACTCAATTCTCCAGCCGCATATCAAATATTGATTAAACAACCCAAACTGGAACATAACTCCACATACATCCAAGCCATATAACGCATTGTTTACTTGGCCAAAACAAGCAACCGACGAGGTTAACAAATTGGACGTGCATATTGAATTATTGAAGGCAGACTCGATGGCTCCGGCTCTGGCACCGGGTCTGAAATGTCAACTGCAGTTGCCGGCAGGAGGTGATTTTAACCAAGTTAAGAGCCCTTGCCGGCCCAGAACAGTTTGCAGAACTGTCATTCCAAAAGGGCTAGAGCTCGGGCACAAGCACTGCAAAAGTTGTGATAAATCAGTTTAAAACTTAATTAAGCCCCTGGCGTGCATAAAATATATTTATGATATTTCTGTGGGATACACTATTAAATAAATTATTCAACTCTTTAACGAGTTCTTTTGAAATTGAAATTTCTGATTTTTATTTGAATTTTTTGTTCGGTGCACAGTTGCCCGTAATCCGCACTTTTTGGTTTGAACCACTCTCGGTTCACTTCGGTCTGTTTGTCAGCGAATTTTCTGACTGATTTATGGTTTTGCCAGCAACATTTGGTTGCAACAACACAAGTGGAGAAAGGGGGGGCCCTGACATTTCTCGGCTTGATTTTTTTGGCCCACAAAAGTTGCCTGACCACCCGCGGATGCGTTGGCGTTTTTTTTTTTTTTTTTGGCATCAACAACATTCATTTTTTATTTCGCATTTTGCTATATGTATCTGTATCTACATATGCATATGTATCTGGTGGATATATTTTCGAAGGAAATACTGTGAATAAATTGGGTCAACGCATGTCGCCAACCCGCTCTTAAATATCCCCTCCCCCCACTTAACACTCGGCCATCGTTAATCTTCATTCATTTGCATGTGTTGCCTGGTGTTGCTGTCCAGGCCCTGCATTCATTATTCATTTTACTCGAACAGTACCAAGGGCCCGATGGCCTCTGATGGCTCTCAAACTGCAGTGAGTACACCCAAATAAGTGGCAATTGCCGCAAATTGCTTCCTCAGCTGCTGCAGTTTGCTTATTTATAGCAAATCTTTTGACGCCATACCGAGTGACTGTATCTGTGTGTAGAGACACAAGTGCAGTTCCATCGCCCCCCTCGGTTTTTACTCCATTTTCGAGTTGGAGTCCCCAATCCCATGTCTGCAAACATTTGTTGACTGACTTATTTATGATCGCACACGAGACACGACTCGTAGCTGTTTGGAACGCAAATTAAACAGCAGACGCCAGATGAAAATCAGCGAAAGGCTCATAAAACTATTCTCCGTATGCAACTCCGTTGATTGTTTATATTGAAAGATTTCCAGCTTAATGGCCGATAAAGGAATAATGGAAAAACCTGAATCATCTGGTTTTTCAATTGCGGGGAGTCATCAGAAAGTTTGAAATAATAATGCAATTTATTATCTAAAAATGCAAGAGACTTTCTAAAAGTTAATCAAGTGAAATTAATGATTAATATTCTTTCCAATTTAATATATTAAATATTTATTCAATATCTTATGCCATTTTTGTAAACAAGAGTCTGGGCATATAAATCCATAAATTAACAGTCCATAAGCCAGTTAGGCCTTTAAGCACGCAATCCAAGTGCGAAAAGTAAAGTGGAGAGTGAAGGTGCAGAGACATTGCAATTTTCCACTTTTGTAATCAATCATTGACATCCTGAAGAATCATTGGCCAGTCCAATTGCATGCTGCTGGCCAATTAAACAAAATTCCGAAATAGCCAAGTTAAGAAAAACAATGGAGAGTCATGCAAGCGTCCAAATTGGCCGCAAAGTGAAATGCAAAACGAAAATAAAAGCCAAGCCTCAAACTCAAATGTTGAGCAATGATCTCAGAGTAACAATAAAACCGAAAGGCTTGGAGTCAGCCATTGGCCATTGGTCAGCAGATTCAAGTGAAGCATTTTGGCCAAATCCCCAGCCAAATCCCCCTGTATGCAATGCATTTAACACTTTCAACACCCATCGAGTTGGCCACAATCGGGCCTGGCTTTGGTGGTGATTCATCGGGAGTCGGGTTTTTGTATTTAAGCTTTGTTTGTTTATTTATTTTTATTTTTTTTTATTTTTATTTTGGCTGCGTTACAGTTTGTCAGCCACTGTGAAACTTTCTTTTTACGAAAATATTTATGAAGAAATTCAAGCAGCAAGAAAAAGAGAAGATCCAGAGCCAGAGTCAGAGCCAGAAAAAGAGATGGTTAAAAAAATTTAAAAAAAAGGGGTGGAGTGGTGGGTTGTGGGCGTGTTAACCATTTTTAGAGCCCTTTCCCAGCTCATTGCCCCAGGGGCAACGGGATTTTGGTCTTTCGCCTAATGAATTTATCTCGTGCTTTTTTATTTTTTAACACACAACATTGCGAGCAATTTCATTTAGAAACTTTCTTTCCCAGCATCATGAGTTGTAGACAAAAAACCGGAACCAAATCTTAAAATTATCTGGAGGGCATATCATCATCTGTCTTTCTATTTGCTTGGCTTGTCTTGGGTTGTCTTTTTATTATACTGAAGTCTTCATGCCGAGCGCTCTTTAGTATTATTATTACTTTATTATTTCTTTATAAGTTTTTCTCGTCTTTGACACGCACGCGATGTCTGTCTGAAAAAACCTTGGCTAAGACTATGGGGTTATTTGTCTTTCCAGAATTTGAATTGATTTCGGCTTTAGGTTGGCAGCGAAAAATAGAATCTGAATCTGAAACTGAAACAAATAAATCTCTACAGCACCAAATTCAATTAACAAAAGCCATAAAAAAAATGTGACGGAAAAACAAATGAGATTTAATTATTAATTGAACTAGAGTCAAGGTTTCCGCTCGGCGATTTACATACAGAAACGACAGATGGAAATATGAGGTATCTTTTTTGTTTAATTTTTATTTTCATGACAAATGAGGTCAAGTGGATGGATGATTATGACTTTTGGCAGCAAATCAATCCGAGGCGTGCGTCCAAAGAAGTGCGGGTGTCTCTTGAGAGTTAGAAGGTTAGATGGTTGTTTGGGGATTTCTTAAAAAAAAACTAAACTGAAGAATACCATGATCCATTATTAAATCTTAAATAATACTCTAGTCAAGTGTGAGTATTACCTGAGTACTACCACAGTATTCAGATCTCTTTTGAGTCACCAGTTCATTGAACTAAATAAAGTAAAACCTGCCACAATGCGACAATCCCATTTGTCATCTCTCTGGACGTCTCTGGGGTGAGCCTCTGGTGACCAGGTCGCCTATCTGTGACAGTTTACAAGCCACAATAAAAAAACAAAAAAAACTGCACAAAAAATTGGTAGAGAAATGAACTTTTTCGCACTTGTTGGCCATTAATTTCTTATGTGGCTTTAGTCTTTTTTTCTGTTGCTTTTACTGTTGTAACTGTTGTGAACTTTGACATGGATTTGTGGTTCGCGTGACCCAAGAAATAAGAAAAAAGAACAGGTTTCACCCTTTGGGGCTATCTGAGTTTATTGCACATATATATCTAATAAAGCTGATGGCCCCTCCAATAATGTTGTGCGAAAAAAACTAGTTTTCTTGGCACCACGAAAATGTCAAGCCGCGAATGATCGGCTTATAAGAAAAGCCTTGGTTATGGATATATCTTTGCATTTGCAATGCTCCAGTGAGCTTTATCAGCTGTCGGGTATTATATTTTTTGTTGGATTTTCAATTTCTGTGTCAGCTAATTTCCATGGCATTGTTGTTACTGAAATAACAAACAGCCAACAAATAACATTTACATAGGCTACAACCACCTAACGCTTTTCACACACGATGGCTGGCTGGTTGCTGGCTTTTCTTCTTGCCAAGCGAAAGTTGGCAATAACAATGCTTTTCCGGCATGCCTGTGGAGAAAGAGATAGCCTCTGATTGACAGCTGGCAGAAGAGAGAGATAGCTGAATACACTCTGAACAAAATTAATAGAGATTTTCTATTTTGAAAGAGCTATAGGAACTATTACAAGGCTATTTGTTGCTGGTGTTTTGGGCATAAATTAAGCCTAAGGTCGTTGTTTGGCCTGTTTGAAAAAATAACGAAAATAAAAAAAACAAAACAGTTAGACAGACAGATAGCAAACGGCACAAAAGCAGTTAAGAACAAGACACAATGCCAACACATAATTTACACATCTCACATAAGAGTTAATCACTCGTAGATCGTCTCTTTTTCTTCAAAGGTGGGGCTGGTGCCCATAAAGATCAGACAGAACAGAATCGATGCATAAAAGTGGGGAAACAAAGGCTCTTATATAATCAGTTCCCAGTTCTCAGTCTTCAGTCTTCAGTCTTTAGTCCTCACTTCCCAGTTCAAAGATCTTGTTCTCTTGTTCTCCCCGGCATGCTAATGATCTTCGATCCAAACTACGCCCCATTCACAAATAATTTTCTGCTAATTTTTATAATTTTTACCCAGTAATTTTTACCTTTTCCAACCTCTTCGACTCTTCGAAGTCCAATCAATGTAAACAATGTTTTCCGCTTGTCATTTTTTTTTTACTGGCCAGGCCAGGAGGGGGATCTTGGGGGCTTAACAAAAACTGAAAGTTGAGCTGGCCAAACCAGCTAACTGGTTTTCATTTAAAAAAAAACTGGCTAAACAAAGCCTGACGTTTGTTTCAACTGGTTGGTTGGGCCTTAAGTTTTTGTTTTAAAGGTAAGCTGATTCTCGAAGCTCAGGCTTGGGATCAGTCTCGAATTAGAGGCTTTGTCTAAAAATAAGTCCAATGCAATTGTAGAAGGTCTTTCAGTCAGTCAGTCAGTCAGTGACTAAGAGTATCAAATGTTCAACGAGTGAAGAATCTAAGCCAAGGCTTAGAAGAGCCCCCGGGCTTAAAGAATTGAAATGCGAACCCAAGTTAGAACTCTCCCTTCTAGATTTTCCTACCCGACAACCCCACTTTTTTCCACTCTCTTTTCGACAACTTGACCCTAATTCGCTTTTGGCCAAAAAGCATTTTCGATAATGACCAAAATCGGTTGTGGGAATGTCAAAACGATTGTTTTTTTTTTTCGTTTTGGGAGTGCAATTACAATTATCAACAGCTAGAAATGACATTTAATTAGACTAAGAAGGTTTTAGTGGCTTTGGCACATTATTAACCCATTAGTGAGCCAATGGAAATGGAATTCACACAGAGCTTAGGTCATCACAATTAGCCAAGTTAGCCAAGTTAGACGAGGTGGCCGAGCTAAGGGCCGTATCACCCTCCGGAAATAATTTGATTACCCAGTGCAGTGATGACCTCAGCAGCGTGTAATGGAAAACTCATTAAAACGGTTCTTATTTCTCTTTCGTTTTAGTTAGCCGACTTTCCGGAGTGACTCTGGGCCTGGCCAAAACGCGTGCCAAGTGAAAGGGAGAGAGAGAGAGAGAAAAAGAAGTCTGACCGCAAAATATAAAATTTCAAATTGCCAGCTGCCGCCAGCAGCTGACACCTGAATTTAGGCCACCAAATAGGCCAATAATTAATAAAAAATAACACAAAAAATAAATTTAAAAAAAAAACCAAAGCTAATGGAAAAAGAAGACAAATAAATCCATTTGGACCGGAAGTTTGAAGGCGAAAACGAAACCGCAGAGAAGCCAAGAGCCGAGAGCCGAAAGGCGAGCATAATGCATCCTTCCGTCCGTTCGTCGTGGCTTCCTTTAACTTCTTTCCACTTCCTGTCCAGCTGTCAGAGGGGGATGATTGAGCTCAGCTCGTTTCCTTTCCACAGAGAGAAAAATCAGAGCCCTTAATAGATTTAATTTTAATATAAATATTAGACCAACCAATAATTTCTTTCAGTGTCAGTTTATCCAGAGTCACTGGGTCTCAGCATGACGTCAACAAACCCATTTTCTGGGTCACTCCCCGGCACAGACAACAAAAGTTTTATTGACATTTTAGCCGGTGGGTTGTCGGTGGGTGGGCAACCCTGCAACAGAGTTGCCGCTCAATCGAATTAATGATGGGTTATGTTTTTTTTGGGGCCTGAAGTCCCACTCCCCTGGTGGCAATCCAATGATGACATTGTATGTTTTTTAAGCGGCGTTTATTATTTTATATGACAATGACTGGGCAAAGTCAAAGGAAAAGTGGGCGGACCAGGTAGGGGGAGGTGGAGTATAACCTGAAACACGTGTCATAATTTCCAGGACAGTTGGAAGCCCCAAAGTGGAGCAGACAGTTGCGTGTGAGCAATCATAAATCCTCCACTTGAAGGAAATTTAAAATTCATTACAGTTTCAGAAGCACTTAACAGTTGCAGGTGTACTGGGTATACAGGGTTGGGAGGAAAACCCGCTTACTGTCAACTCCATTGGCATCTTTTTCTGGCCCGAATGCCGAGTGCCGAGCCTGGCCGATAGCATGCCATAAATTTTAAGCCATTGGTAGACATTTTTATTAATGACGCAACCCAGCGCAGAATTCCAGTCTTATGCAAACAAGTGGCAACAGGCCAAAAGCCTCCCAAAGACTTGATTTTCTTAAGTGCAGTGAGAGAAAATAGGGGTCTCTTTAAAGAAATACCTTTCTAAAAATAAATAGATAAGGTCTCGAACAATAAAAAGCTTGAAAAGTATCTTAAAGTAGGTTTATCTTTAAGAATTTCAAGCCATCTCTTCCTTCTTCTATTTAGCTAGTTTCTCTCTCTAATTTCTTCCAGTGCACCTCCTTTTTTTTCCTCTCATTTGAATTTGTTGCCTTGTCTGGTGGCAGTCGGGGTCTCAATCTCAATTGCAGTCTCTAGAACCCAGCTTGCATAATTACAATCGAGGAAATCCACTGCGCCAACAAAAAGTGGCCATTGCAGTTAGCTTCTCGGGTATACCGTTAGTCTGAGAAGGCTAACAAAACTAAATTACTGCAGTAGGTAGCCACAGAGAGGTGCATTTTCCAGCATTTTCCCAGCATAATCAACGACTAACAAAGTCACCTCTAATGCAATAAAATTTAAGACTCTTTTGTACCACCAGGAGGGAGAACTATATATATATGTATATATATATACCTATGCATTGTGCTACCATTATAATTATTCGCCCAGGCCATAAATTATGGGAACAGAGTTGCCACATCTCTTAATTACCCATCGGGGCAATCTACATCGAAATAGTGTGTGTTTTTCCCGGGCACTCGAAGGCACTCTGACTTGTGTAAGTTAATGAAACATTTTGCCAGCCAACTTTGGCGCCGAGGAGTTCATTAAACTTGTCTCGTAAAAAATCATCATTGTGATGATACCTCTTGATGATGATGTCTAAAGAAAGCTGCCCCAAGTCACGCAAATGTGAAAAATGTTGTGGTTTTTGTTTCAAAAATTTGCCACGTTTTAAACTCAATAAATCATACTTCTGTCATGAGTTGATCTCTAAGGATTTAAGCCTCTCAATTGACCTTGTAATTCACTCCGGGATTAAAGACTCAATCACTTGACATGTAAATCATGCAAATGATTTCCCCCTGGCTCCATTAACTCTTCGACTAATTAATCAACATTTGCTTGATTGCTTAATTGTAAACGTTGAGGAGGAAAATGCCACAAAGACATGAGCCCCATAGACTCAAAGACAGCCTCAGAAACTCAGACTCCGGAGAGCAAACAATCGACCTAATGTGTGGGCAAACATTCTCGAAATGGCCCGAACACGAGATGGATGGCCCAAAAGTAATTTCCGTTTTCCTTGGGCCCAATGAAACTGTCAACGGATGTCGCATGTAATTAAAACTTGTCACAAAAGTTGAGCTCCATTTGAGTCTCAGTTTCCATTTTTTCCCACACACTCCGGATGTCGATGATGCCGAGTTATCCCTTCTCGCCGGCCCAAGACAGAGCCAATCATCTGGGGAAATTAAATGGAAAACTTGTCAGCTGTGACAGAATCGATTCTGTGTCGGAAAAGTTCTGCGATGCGGCAGTGAAAGTAAACAAAAGTGGTTCCTAGGGTAGGGTCTTATGGCTAATTGAGCACTACACCTGTCCCAGACTAAAGACAAAGCTGAAGCCAAAGCCGCCAGGTGAACGATTAGTCGCTGCCTTTTGGTTGATGGCCTAAGCCGCTTAAGAGATTTCTTGTTGGACTACACTGGGGTTTACTAAGGGAGGTAGTTTTTGGAAATTATAGTAGTAGTTATCCAATTTCTTTCTCTGTAGAATAAAACCTGACTAGGCATGAGTAGAGCTGCTAATCCCATTGGTGGCCATAAATACGCCACCAATTACATTTGGCAAATTAAATTAAAAATCTTTCAGAAAATTATAAAACCCAGCCACGGGTCTCTATTGCTTTATCATTCCCTCGCTTACTAATCGGCTTTGGACCATAATTCATGAGCGTATAACTCTAGCGTTTGCTGTTTTAGAGGAGATGGGTGCTCCACGCAGGCCATTCATCATCCAAGTGGTTTCCTTTTTGGTACTAACCTGCAACGAAAGAAGAGAGAACAATTTTTGGTTAAAAATATTTGAAAAGGGCAGATGGCACGCCCATTATTATTATGATTTTTTGCAGATCTTTTATGCCCAGCCTTCTTCCCCAAAAAATATGGAGGTTTTTTATTACAACGTGGGAATGGATGAGTCTCGAGGAATCGGGGTCTAAAAACGGTCAGGGATTTATGCGAAAACTGCCAGGAGGCTTTAGGAAAGGAGGAAAACTAGGTCGCTGCAAGGATTTTTCACTTGTTCAGCTGATTTGTAATGCAAATGAGGCAACATGGCGGGTAACTAACGCAAAGGATAAACATCCTTTTACGAGGCAGGCAAGAGAAAGAGATAGGGGATAAGCCCAAGAAAGAGACAGTCCCTGAGTGCACTTCATGGGAAACAATTGTTCAGATACCGAAGTAGCGAGCAGGTGCATCGAAAAACAAAAGCCTGAGAAGAAGCCAAAATATAATAAGCAGACAGCTGAGAAGGGGATGAGATACTGCAGGCAAACTCAAGTGGAGTTCCTCGACCAGGAACTCGAAAAAAAGGAACATGAAATACGACTGAAGGAGAAACAAATTGCCAACGGATGTGGGATGCGTGCAGCAGGACTCTTGAGTGGAAAACCAAAGACCCTATGTACCTGCCCAAGAAACCACAACCTTGTTCAGGAAGTGCAACTAATGAGGTGGCCAAGCCCAGGAACTAAGGCGAATAAACTGCTGGTATGATAGCCACGATGGGAAAAGGGTGTTCTGTAATTCAAACTGATGACCTAAGCCAACACCTGACCTAACCCACTAACTAGTAATTCCTTTTCAACCAATAACGACCAAACAGTCCTATCTACACAGAGTAGATAGTAGGACTTCCATTCGTGCTTGGACAACATGCTTCATTAGAAATGGCAGACCCACTGCATTGCATTTAGAACATTGCCAAAGGATTACGCAAATGCTGGTCTTCTTCGCCCCCTTCTACAGGCCACCATCGTATTTTGGGATACCCTCTACCTCTATGGAGTACCGCCCCCCTTTGGATCGCACTCAAGCCTGAAATTGTTGGCATGGAGCATGGGGCGAGGTTGGGAATGGCTCGTTGCATTTAAATATTAATAAACATGGCGTGCCAAGCAAAAAACCGGCGAATGCCGCGTCCCAAATGCGAGCACAGCTTTTCAGGGCATATACATACGTGACTTCCATGAGTCAACCGAAACAAACCAGAGGAGTCAGCCTCCAGGCCCACCTCCATACCTCCTCCATGTCTCCTTCCAGCTCCTCTGAACTTTGGCCAAAAATGCTGCCGAGTCAGGCAATGTGTATATTCGTACATGGGGAGTAGGAAATATTTCCCTGGTGCTGGCAAGGCGCACCTTTTTTTCCACTACTGGTGCTGTCCATTTACCACGGATACCACCATCACCCCTACACCACCCCTATACCCACTCGATTCCATTCACACAGTTCTTGTTCGCCTCGTTTTGCGGCTTGTGGCTTGTTTCCATGTCATAAGCGAGTTGCCTACATATTAAATCATCATAGAGCCCGTACAAAAACCACCGACCGGAGAACAGCAAAAGGGTTGTGCTGGTGGGCAGAGCCGTAGTCTGGGGCCCCCCCTTTTTGGGGACAGGCGCCGGCTGAAAATTACAATAAGCATATGTACGAAACGCCCAAATGCAGCGACAACAACCAGAATTAGCCATGTTCTGTACGAAAGACTAGAAACAGGAAAAGACCCACCAGAATGGGTTGGCAATTGTACATAAATAATAATTTAAATTTAAGAAAAAATATAAGGGGTTATCTAGTCAGACTATTTGAGATGTTTCTTCCACAGCAACTACTTTAAAGACAAAACCTCCTCTAAACGTTTCCGTTAGGGCCTCTGACCAAACACGACTTGGCATCCGATCCGGCCTGATATGACATCATCCCAGGCCCAGTCCAGCTGGCCAACGATCTGTTGAGCCAAATGAAAAGAGACAAAGACCCGGCTAAGTAAAAATAAGAAACAAGAAAGCAAGACCAACCAGACCTGACTGACCATTTGACGGTTCGTTTATGTCGAGGGACCCAGGAGCCTTCAGTTCATCTGAACTGAAATTTATAGGCAACGACACCGAAAACAATTGGCCACAAAACGATCGAAGCTGACATTTAAATGTTTTATAATAAATGTCAACTGACAGCTGACAAAATGGCCAAGGAGCCAATGGATGCTTTCACCTGGAGACAAGGTACAGGAAACCAAACTTCAGTTTTTGGCAACTGCGCCATTTGTTTTATGTTTAGAGCCCAGTTGACCTTTGAGTTATGATGTCTCAAGCAAACAAAAACACATATAATACTTTTACGGGCCAGACCTTGTTCTTTATCTTGTCACTCGTTTGGGTAATAACCTCCCCAAAAATATAGTCTAATTCTCTGGAGAGGTGTGTCTCTGAGGTTGTCGGCTCGACAATAGATCCAAAAATCAATAATGAATTTTTATCATATGCAAATAAGCCAAAACAAAAGCAATTTGGCCAGCTTATCTAACGCTTATCTCGGCTCCGGGTTGTTGATATTTATTCATACTCATGAGGGTGGCTGGAAATTTTTCTGGTGCATTGATAATGTGGGGGTTTTGTGGGTTAAATGCATTCACACATCGAGTTCTAAATCAATAGCCATAAAATGGTGTCGAAATGCAAACACCATCGATAATGAGAATTAAATCGGAATATATAATATTTATTAACCAAATGAGGACACTACACTACTACTACTACTGCAATGTTCTAGACTTCATTAGTGTTTTTGGTGGCTGGCTCATTAATTTGCAAAACTGTTCGCCAAATAAAACACTCGACGTGACCAGCCTGGCAGTTTTGTTAAGAAATATATATGGATATTTATAAACAGCGTGACAGAGCGATCGTAAATACCTAGTATTGTGCTGTACCTGGGGCTCGTTTCCAAATGTTCTCCCCATAACGTATACCCCTACAATATACAATATACATTTTTTACGAGCCAAACGCAGAAAGTCAACAATAAACAATTAACTAAAAATAAAATAAACTGAGGCGAGAGTGAAGCGTGTGACATGTTGTAATGAGGATTTACAGGCACGGCTGAGGTCCGAGAAAGGTTACTGAAGGTTTTTATGCTCCAGGTCGAGGAACGTGACATCAACACATGGTTTTCAGGAAAAAACCCTCAAAATTCAGGTAGGTGGAATATAAAAACACTGCGCACTCGATTCGTGGAAGGCTAAAAATATGGTCGGAAAGGAGGTACTGAGACGAGACGCCTGTCATTAAGTGGCAGGCGCCAGGGACAGGAAACTGAATTAGTGCCACCTACGTACACCAGCCACGCCCACCAAGCCACGCGCATAGGAGTCCTACGCCGCAGGATGTAAATTGACTTGATTCGATGTGAAAGCGTCGCATAACAAAAAAAATAAAACGAGATACACAGCAAAGTCAGCTCAAAGGCAATTTGCAGCAATTAAAGATACATTTGTATCTCCTATGTGACTGAGAGTATCTGTGTATCTGTTTGGATTGTGTGTTAGTGCAAAATTGCCTGTCCATTAGCAAAACGTTGATTTTACTCAATTTAGTTGCCATTGACATTTGAACTTGACTAGCTCTGATTGAAATAGACCAAAAAGCAAGGCGTGTGAGAATAGAAATAGCCATCAGCCAGCCAGCCAGCCGAACAAACAAAAGATTTATTGAAAAAAAAAAGCACAAACAGGAATCCAAATCGGAATGTGAATAGATAGTTTCAATCTATAGGTTTTCAGTTGAGTATTTATGGGGACATTGGCGGGTATTTTAATAGAAATTTATTGGTTCTTTTGGTGAGTCAAGAGGCGGCTTTGTGACTCAACTCACGACAGTCCCTGGGATCAATTAGGAGAAAGACCACTGTCTAGACGGGCCGACAGGGCATGAAGGATAGCTAAGGTTTCAATATAAACCAGTCATATCACTAATAGTTTGATTTTTAAACCAAAAGGTATTCTTAGAGAATTCTTTAGACCTCTATAGATATCCCCAACAAAAGTTTATTTATTTAAGAATTCTTTAAACACTTGGGTTTGGTTGCAAATATTTTGTTTTTTCCAGTGAATTTGCCAACCTGATACCTTATAGCTCTCAAAGGCCATTTGGGTGGGTGGTTTGGTTTCGATTGCGATCGGGTGACTCTGCGAGTGTTATTATTATACTACTATGGCTCCGGCACACCTTGCACACGAAATTGGCCCAAACAATGACGGCAGCAATGCTTTGTAATTAGCCACGTTTGACTTTACTTTACGTTGAGCAATACAATGCAAACTAAAGCAGCTTTGGTAAAATATTGTTGCCTTTCGAATGGATAATTCAACTAAAAACTGGTTTCTGCCGTTCTGCCACATGTCCATCATGAGTTTGGCTAATTGACCTCTGAAAATTGAATCTGCGGTCGATTTTCCAATCCAATCTCCCAGCCAATGCCTAGTTAACAGAAAATTGATTTTGATTTGGTTTTGCCTTTTGCCTCACTCTCTTGTTATTTTTTATTTTTTTTGCCTAATTAAAATGAAAGTCATAGCAAAGTGAAATTTTTTAAATTAAAAATGATTGTGAATTGCATTTTGATTCGCCTGGGGGGCAGAACGCGAGCAGAAAAGCCAATTCCACTTGCAATTCCACAGCAATTGCAAATGTCATAGAAAGTAATCGAGTGAGCCAGCCAGTCGACAGGCAAATTGAAATAATTGCCAAGACAATTGCCGGAAAAATTGTATCAGAAAAGAAATCAAGCTGAGAATTCTACAGAATTTGAAAGTGTTAGAAGTCGGTCAAAGAAAGTCTACTCTTCTCTTTCGGAAACCTTTAAACTTGTTCCAATCAATTCCTAATGATGTCATGGCTCTGAAAAAAAATTCTAAAAAACACTCACAGTGTCAATTAAGTAAAAATCATCTTTGTTCTTGGGTTCTCTTCATGACTAAGCAATGATAAAAAATATTCTTTGATGATACTATTTTATAATTAACTTCTTACAGTTTGAAGACCTGTAATATCAGCTGTGGGCAGTTGAGGAGCCATTGGGCGAAAAAATATGATTACATAAGCTCAGGCCAACTAAAGTCAAATAAACTTGTTCGTTTAACACGAGAACTGTGAAATCAACTACGGCTCAAAATTGTTTGTAAATAAAACTCGTTTAACACTCACGGCTGGCAAGCGCTCGAATGAAACCCGTACTTGATGTGTTGGCTGGATTTGTTTGGCTAACATGTAAATTTTTTTTTAATGGTACAAGTTTTTCATTATGCACATCTAGTAACCACTTTTTAAATGCTAAATGGGCAGTGAAAAAAAAAAAAAAGAAAAAAATTTTTAATAACTTGGCATGCGTGTGGAGTGTTGAAAAGTAGGCAGTATTACGAGTTGGGAATGTGTGGCTTAAACACATGTAACACACATATAGGCCAGGTCAGTTTGAAATGTTTTTCCGATAACAAGTTGAAACTGATATTATATTTTTTTGTTCCGGGCCTGTGCCGGGCACATAAATCACCACCAGCCAAGTAGCTATTATACAGCAAACGTCATGACCATATGTTGTGTACCCCGGGATTGCCGATTCCGATTCTCGGTCCGATGACAGACGACGATTCGAGGGCCCTTGCGGCAAAGTGGTGGGCTCTGTGAGTCAGGGATTCAGGGGGTATGGTAGAGTAAAAAGTGGCAGTAAAATGAAGCGACCTGGAGCTAAACACTTGCAGCTGTTCCTGATCCACACTGCGGTTGCATTCTGGCTGGAAAGAATCGTCAGCCAGCAGCTGGCATGAAAGTTTTTCTGGGTCACCGACAACGCATTGAAAACAAATATGATGAAAAAAAAAGAAAAATGTGTTGGAAACAAACAAATGCTGGTACTGGCATCGCTGCTTATGGCAACTTTTCACCACTCACAGGCCCCCATCCTCCTTGGCACCTTCAAGCAAACAAAGACAACAAAGCGTGGCAAGAAAACAACTGCCGCAAAATGATTCTCTTGGAGCCATCTCGGCCTGGTCTATGGGGGATAAGCATCTAGCTTTGGTTTTGTGGCTTTGGAGCCAGCATATCTTGGGTTTGCCATCTAGGCCTGGCGAACGTGGCGTATGCGCAATATGGCCTACAAAGCAGGAGAGTATTTTAAAGAAAACGACTATTAAATACCCTATTTTAATAGTTACTATTAAGTGCTTTTTAGAGAGATTAGAATATATATTTTTAGTAAAATATTTTCATATTAATTTTAAATCTTAACTACCTTAGAAGCTTCAAGCAAATGGCCTAACTGAGCATCTCAAGCCTCCTCTTATGATATACATACATATATCCCCATCTCATAGAGATGAGCTGCTTAGAGTTCAAAGACCGACACTTGGCTAATAGATTTCTCCATCTCCGTAGAGTTCTTGCCGGCCAATTTGCCGTTGGCTTGAAAATTGAAATTCCGAGCCCAAAGAGTGTGTGTATGTGCTTGTGACCCAAATGGCTCTCAGATTCCAAACTCAAGCTTGGCCAATTAACGAAACAGTTGCAGTTGGCCCGATAGCCAGATAGCCAGATAGCTGCCAAATGTATCTAATCATGACAAATTATATTGTGCAAAATAATCAAATCGGGAGTCGTCGAGACGGGCAAGCGCCGCCAATTATGTTAATTGATAGTAAAAGTCAAAGTCTCAGATGGAGTCTGAAATCTTTGTAGGTTTTTTTTTCGCGTCTTGCTAATTAAAAGCGATCTCGAAATGCAAAATGTTGCAATTAGTTTGTCAACAAACAGACGCGACAAGGTTTCCACTTCAGGCTGAGGAATTTACTCGCACTTTTTGGAAAATCCGAGCCTACCGGCATATGTTGGCTCAGCTGTTGGCATTTAGGCCAAAACTCACACCAGTGTGTGTTTGTGTGCTAAATAGCCAAAGTGTTTAAACAAAACTTAGAGCCAGATAACAGAAATGCAAATACTAGAGGAATAAGATATTAAAAGCAAAAGTCTAACAAGAGATGTGCAAATACACGATTCGCAGTTGGGAAAGTTTAGAGATACAAAGCCAGTATCTGACCGATAATTGTATATCTCTTACCTAATTATATCTTCCAAGGGAAGTGGAGTAATCGAAACCCCTTAGATAAGATAAGAATATAGGAGTGCCCTATCGCGAAAATTGTTGTAATTTACATGCTTTGTTTTTAAAGCTAGAACCTTTATCTCCAACGAGTTCAGTTCAGTGGTCTTAGTTCAGGGAATCCCCTTTTAAAGCCTTTATTTTAAAGCCTATTTCTTCAAGGATGAAAAACTTAATTAATTTCAGTGACAATTGTCTTTGAAAGACATTTGAAATTGATTTCTTCAATATAATTCCAGTGGCAGTGGCATTTTTCACTGGCAGAAGGCTTGTCAGAATGTCAGACTAAATAAATGATGGTGGCCCGATGTCGGCATCTAGCCTATAAACTAGCATCTGGCCATAAATCGAGCCGTTTGCACTTTTTATATTCTGTAGCTGTTGGTTCTATTTCGAATGTCTGCCGCGAATATAATTCTTTTTTATACGATTTCAATTTGGGTCAATAACATTTGGCAACTACTACGAGCTACGAAAAGGCCCCAAAACCGAAGCCAGAAGGCGCCAAGTTCGCCGATCGGAGGCCAACGAACAATGGATAGCCACGTTAATTGCAATATAACAGCAACAATGCCAACTATTTTTTCATTAATTACAAATTGAAATGAGCGCTAGTAGTAATTTTCACAAATTTGCCATTAAAACGTCGTTTTTCGTTTGAATTCAAGCCGCATTGTATGGCTTGGCTCCTCTGGGGAAACAAATGAAGCGAAAGCGATTAAAATCGATCGAAATAGTTTGCATATATCATTCATTATGTTGGAGACAAAGTGAAAAACTGAGAAACATAATAAAAGTATTAACAGAATATTAATATCTTGGAATATCTGCGCTTATTTATGACGACGGCCCACAATGAAAAGTGAAACAACTTTTACTTTTTGGGGGCCTTTCGGGGGCCAAACAAAAGATATACGAAGCTATTCACCGGCTGACAGATACTTCTGGGTGAAATCTTATTTATTTTGTTTCTGGCCCTCTTCAGGCAACTGTAAACTAAGTGGGTGAGGAATTTCATAATGTTCAGAGGTGGGCGTGGCCCTTGAAGGGCCTAAACTAGAACCGATTTCGCCACATAACCACTTTATTTGTCAGCAGTTGACACCGAGTTGTCGCAATTTTGTCATATTTCAATTTGTCAAGAAAGTGTGCCCGGGATGGCCCTCAAAAAAATGAGAAAAAATTAAAATAAACCGCAGCTGCCAATGTGTGTTTTCTTGAACAAACACGTAAATGGTTAAATCATTTAAGAAATAAATAAATATTAAGTATATATATGACCTTATCTTTGAATCTTATCAGACTTCTTGAGGTTGAGAATAGAAAAAGCAATCAGCCAAGACACGAAGACCTCCAAAATCTTATCTCTGGATAACAAACAAAGATATATAACACTATATATATAGAGTGAGAGTGAGGGTAGATAGCCCACTGGAAATCGTGTTAAGGTAGCTAATGAGCCAGTGTCAATGTTTGGCCAAAGCTACCATTGCCAGAATTGTTTCCATTGTTTCCCTCATTGCGATTTCATATTTTTCAGATATACATATAAATATTATTATTTTTTTGTCACTTTTACCTCTGCCATCTCGGCGAGTCAATGTCGTCAACACAACTTTTAAAATTACACAATAAACCAACCAAAGTGAAAAAAAACAACAATTGTTCGTTTGGTTTTTCATGCTTTTTAATGCCGCATTGTCATCACATTTGTTGCCATTACTTGGATATATGCACAAGTACATATAGCTATCTATATATATATTTATATATGCTTGAAGTTTATGGTGTTGTGTCTGTGAAGACCCCACAATGGTTGCCAATGTGAATGGGTTACAAAAAAAGCCAAGGAGGGTGCAATATATGGAGAATCACGTGCCTGGAGGTTAGGAAATATTTATACAGGGGGCTCTACTTTATTTCCATTAAAAATATTTTCAATTTTCCATCTCATTTATTTTAGGTAATTTATTTTCTTTCATTAATCAATTGCCATTACGGCTCTATCTCCTTCTATCCTAAGTAAATATGAAACATTTCCAGGAAATCCCTATCAGTATCAGCTTTCTCTGCTACCTTCTATTGATATATCAGGGGCAGACTTATCTGGCAAGTAGGATCTCTGGTGTTACCTGCTCTTATCTGTCTCAAACTCTCCCTACTCGAAAGATACATATACTTTGGCCCCTCTTGTGTGGGCATTGTTGTCTGCTTTTAATCAGTCTGAGGCCTGGCATAATCATCATCATCATCATTCTTTTTTTTCTCCTACTGGCTTTGTCAAAGACCCATCTACATAAATAATACTTCTTTTTTTTCTCATTTTTTTGCAAAATGCAAAATGGATATCCGGTGCTGGTCTCCGCTCCAAGAAGGAAGTGGCGCGCTGGCTTTAACAATTGACTAACTGAGCGATTGACTAAATGACGCAGAACCACAGGCCATGAATCACAAAAGTTGCAGACAGAAAAGGAGTCTTTTCATTAGCGGTCTGTCAGTCCCTCGATGCCTTCCCATCTACCCATTAATCGTGGGCCATTATGCAAGACACGCGCCTCCAGCTCAACTGCAATCCATATGCATTATTTCGAAGGGGCAGATCGGAAAAGGAGGAGACTATATATCTATAGCATATAGCATACACCTCAACACCGCCACCGATCGTTAGTTACATGGTGGCCATTTAAGGGCAGACGGTGTTCGAGTGGCGACAAAAAGCGAAAGCGTTTCCGAGAGACCTTGAGGCCGTTTCTTCAACTCGTTCTTGGTTTCAGAATGCTCCCGCCCTCTTCTCCGAGTATCTTTGAGTTTTTATCTGTATCTGTACATCTGTGACTGTGTGTATCTTGAAGTGCATGCACCGCAGGAGGGTTCCTTGCGTTTCAAGTGGTTAGTACTCTTATGTTTGGAATTAGCCGGGGAAACCTTGACATCAAACGTAGCTAGAAAATTTCCCCAGCTGATGTGTGGTAGGCATCGAAAGTATCTGGCAGCTAAAGATACATGAAGGGACAACACATGTGGAATGCTTACGAAATACAAAGTCGGAGGCAGAGGTAGCGAGGGTGTGGGTAGCGAAAGTTTGTTGCTTTTTTGTTTTCAACATCATCATCGGTATCTGTAGACTGAATGGGGCCCCAAGTATACATTTTTGCGAGGCCCCCCAAAGAAATACTTGTACGTATATTCTCGCATCAAACAGCCACCAAAATAAAATGAATTAAATTCGGATAAAATAGCCAGAGATAAGCGAATGTTTGATTCAATTTAAGGCAGCGATAACAGTTTTGGGAATTCGAATGGAGAACGAGGCTAAAAACCTCAATTGGAGCGTGCGATCTATGTATCTGTGGGGTTGGCGAAAGTTGTGCAAGCCCCAAAAGATACACTCCGAAGTATCTCGGGGCCCAAGTAAAAGTGCGTAGGTAAAAGCTCGAAAACAGAGAATGCGGCTAATGGCCATAATGATGATGAATGCAATCACACAATCACCGGCTCAATCTCAATCTCAATCATCGTCATCACAATTCCCTAGACTTCGGGCTAAAAACAGAAAAACTAGAAACCGCTTTCGCTGCTTTGCGGAGGCTGCTGCTGAGTGATTTATACGAAATGTGTCAACTTTTCGGTCTCTGGGCCGGCTTCGATAGATTCCCCCGGCTTTCTAGGTAGAGCTACCAACAATTTGTAGAGACTGTTTCCCCATACCCCTTGTCTGTCTTGCGACATAAAAATTACAAAAAAATTACAAAGCATCATCATCATCATCGTCATACCAGCCACTCCAGTCATGTGTTATCAGTGAGGCGTCCAAAACTGCTGTAGAGTATATGTTGACTTTATTTAAATTAAGCAACTTGAAGCACACAAAACACACTGAACCTCAACGAACAAGTCATGTGTGAAAGCCGCTGTGGAGCATTTTTATGGAAATTACAATAAAACCGAGCGTTTTTTCAAACATTTTCGGTGGCGGTTGATAAGAACCAACTCAAATACCATTAAAAAATGTTGAAAGAACAGAGAGAAGAATGGCTTTTTGGGCCATAAAGAGGGGACTTAGGCCAGTCAATGATCAGAGACCTTTCAAAGATCAGAGGCGCTTTTTAAACAAAGAGTTATAGCCGATAAGTGTCTCAATCCGGATCCAAATATATTCCTGCAACACCCACACCCTACCCAGTGGCTCTCAAAAAGTGCAACAACGTGTTGGTGACTAACCGCAAACAATTTCAAAAAAAAAAAAAGGCAAAACAACATCAATTACAAACGCCCAAATTGCATTTAATTAATGGAAATGTATCCCCAGCATTTGGAATTAAAAATGGGATCGGGAACCCACACATACCTCGCGATTGTTGTTGCCGTTGTTGCTGTTGTTATTATTGATGTGATTGTTGTTGGTGTGATGTTGCAGATGTGTGTTGTTGTTGCTGCTGCTACTATGATGATGATTGTTGTTGGTGTTGCTGTTGTTGCTGTTACTGCCAAGTGAACCCGATATACGCGATCCGGGAGAATCGCGCCATCTCAGTACCCCCATGACTGCCTGACGCACCCAACGCCTTTCGCCGCCTTCGCTGTAAAATGCCACTGTTGTTGCTGTTTCTACCAGCCGATGGCTCCTGCAACTGGGCTTCTAGTTGCTGCTACTAGAGCTTTTTAATCAAAAATTAAGTTTAAAACTGCATTGATATTGTTTCAGTATCTTAAACTTTTCCAGCAATAATTTCTTAAGAATTTCAAAGCTATTTTAGTTGCAATTGCAGTTGCTGTTGCTTCCAACTTAGTACCAACGCATTTGTTAGCTTGGCCAAGATTCTTTCAAGGGTTTTCCTTTGAAGTGGGCGTTCTTGGCTCAAATTACTGTTTTTCCCAGAAGTTGCGGCTTCCACAGCTGCTGTGGCAGCTAATGTTGCAATCGCAGTAGGGTTTTCCACGAGTGGGCGTTCTCAAAACTTTAAGATCTCTCCTCCTCCTCGACTCCTGTGGTAATTGTTATAATTTTGGCAGACTCTCCACAAAAATAAAGATTTTGTTGTCATAAAAATATTTCTCTCTTTTTTTTTTAACGAGTTTTTTTTTACGCGATTGGCGTACCCGTTTGACGGGTTTTCAAGCTACAGTGACTGTCAAACCGCGGCTTATATGCAAATATTTGGGCTTTCAGATTTTAGCCAGACAAAATTTTTAGGCAAATAATTTCGAGTTGGTACATAGAGTACATAGATGTTGGAATTTGGTAGTGCGTGTTATTTTGGTAGATGCACCTCACAGATACAAAACACACCGAAACATACAGATTCACTGCAACCGCTGCAGTTTGGTTTATTGCACTCACAAAATCGGTATCTTTTCTGGTTTTGGGTTTTATTTTGGTTGCATGGAGAAACCGAGGGAAGACGAGCCAGAGACGATTCTCTGGCCGTTTCTTTTATAATTTTTTTTTGTTTTAAAAATAACTTAAAATGCGTGCACCACTCGGGCTATGTTGTATTATTGTTTTGGTTTTCGGGTATTTTTTTTTTGAATTCGTAACGAACGACAACACGAGACCGCCAAAGAGAGAGAGGGTAGCCTGGTACTCGTAGTACTGGTAGCTCTTTTTAGAAATTTCGAAACCGGTCGGGACGTCTGGTCGCGGCAACGGAGAAACGTCAAATGAAAACTGAAAACATTCAGGGGTATGCGAGGTCTCGTCGAGCTCGTCGAAATGTACTAAAAAATACCACCAAGCCAGTCGTGCGATTGGAGCCGCGGGTGTTAGAGCGACACAGCTATAGAGGGTAGAGAAAAGGAGAGCAGGCCCCAAAAGACAAAGAGAGCATGCGTGGAGCATGAGAGGGCGCCAAGTTTGAATTTTGAATAATTATATAAAATATAACAATAAATTCTGCTAAATAAAAACCTTAAAATAAAAGATAAAGCTAAAGACCAACCTTTTTTTTTTTAATTTCTTTGAATCTTTATCTTTTTTTTTAAGAAAAATTATTTAAATAATGACTAGTTATACATTAATTCTGAATATGAGATTAGCAAGCCTATTCTGTGACTCATGTAATGAAACAGAACCCCTTTTTCAGAAATACTTCCCAACTATTTGATAAGAATGCTCCCAAAAGTGGATTTCCGATCAAAAAATTTATGGTTTTTTTCTATTCTGACCTTGGTGCTGTACTCTAATTATAGTTGAATATAAAGAAATCTTGGGAGTAGACCAATCAACACGTCTGTTTATAAACAAAATGTGACCAGAAAAGAAGTCCAAAGAAAATTAGAAACTATTTCTGTTCTGTACTTGAAGAGTAAAAGATACAAAGATATAAAGATACAAAGCCCTGTACTAAGTCTGATTTATTGCGTTTAATTTACGTTCTCAACTCTAAGAGCTCTAAGAGCTTAACAAATTTAATAAATATGTACATTTTTGCTCCGGTTGACGGATATTAAGTTTTAAAGATAGATGGGCAGATACAAGTTAGATCGTCGGCTTCCCGAGCTTCCAGCTATTCTCATGGTTAATTGGTTATGCCGAGCCCGCATTCAGAGTCGCAGAGTCCGCAGCAAAGCTTTAAATTCCATGTGAAAGAGGTTTAAAAGTTGGGCCCGAGTCTTTTCATTACTTTATTTTCTGTGGTCGTTGTTTCTGTCAGCTGGCAATCAACAACGAAGTCAGCGAGGCAGCAACAAGGTAAACATCACAGACATGGGGAATAAAAAGCCATCCAGCCAGCCAGCTAGCCAGTGGGGGAGGCAGATGACACAGGCCCTAGGTTAATGTCAGAGATCTACCAAAAAAAATAAAGCAAGTTGAGGGAAATATATTTTAAAGTTGCATTGTTGCGGTGGCTCAGTCAGTAGAAGAGGAAATTAAAAAGCCGCGAGTGAATGAGTAACGGAAAGATTTCCACATGGCAAAGTTGAAGAGTTGCCAAAGAAAGAAAGAAAGAGGGAGCCGAAGCCCCAGTCGGATCCGGAGTCAGCCAAATGCAACAAGCGGAAAATAATTATAAATTTTAAGTGCCACAATGCGGCAGCAGAGCGATGCAGAGGGATACGGATAGATTCAGTGTATCTTTCAGTTTTTTTTTTGTATCTTTTTCTTTCATTTTTTTTTTGGATAATTTACAGGCAGAGTCGGTACGGATACGTGTAGGTAGATGATGGCGATAAACATCGCACATTTCTGGCTTAGAATTCATATGGAAGTAAGTGTGTGTCCCTCTCTGACTGTAATGCACTTGAAGAAAATAGGTACTAGGATAGAGAATTTATCTACTAGAATCTTTTCAATTAGTACTTAAAATTCACCTTTTTTTTACTTTAATATTAGTAAGAAAAGTATTTTTATGGATATTTTTATTTAAGTAACCCCCTATTTTTTCTTCCCATCCCCTGGTGTGTGATTGCAGCTCATTTTCATGGCACTGACTGTGGGAGTTAGTAGGTTCTTCCTCTACTCCGGTGTACTTCAGTGTTACCTCCGCCTTTCGACCAGGTCTCGGCCAGGCGACAGAGACAGCAACTTCTGTGTCGAAAGAGACAACCTCATGTGTGCACTTGTATGCAACTAAATTAGAGGGCAGAATGGACAGAAAATAAAAATAAATAAAACCGAAGACAGAGTCAGGGCCCGTGAAAAATATGCAAGAAAAAGTCCAATGGCAACCGAAATGAAATAGAGTATAACAGAGTATAATTTTTTTTTATATAATGGGAAAAGGAGAATTAGGGAGAAAACAATAGGAAGGAGAGTGGCGGTTGGAGGAGGGTGTTGGGACATTAAGTTCCAGGGAATCTTAGATGGCAGAGGGTTCTCCTCTATAAAACAAAAGGCCCAGATTTCCGGCTGCGTGGGAATGCAAAAAATGAAGGCGAAATATCCCAAAAGCTAAAGAAAAAATATGATTAAATAATTGGATAATTTTAAAGGTAAATTTTTGCATTCAAAAATATGAAAATTTTAATTCTTTCTCAAATATTCTTATTTTGAAATAAAATTTTTATTAAATTTCCTTTTGTTCTGTGTAGGAAAAACAACAGGCTTTTTGGGCAGCTTAATTAGCCGCAAAGGAGAGAAGGGCTGAGTGGGGGAGGGTAGAAAGGTGGGACAAGAAATTTAAACATGGCCAAGCCAACCTATATTAGCCCCAAAGTATGCAATGGAACGAGCGTGCGAGAAACTATGCAATGGGGAACAAAAGATACGCAACAAATAAAATAGTGAACCAAAAAATAGCAAAAAAAAAAAAAAGAGACCTGGAGGCATGCCGAAACACATGGAACTATGTTGGGTGAGGAAAACTGTCGGAAAAACTTCCAAACACACACAGGAATGCTTTCCTTTCGGCACGTGGCTAACGTCACAGTTTGGCAGCCACTGGACGACCGAACACAAATTGAATTTTTTCCCTCAACTTCAGTAAACATAATTTTCAGTCCACATGAGGACAAAAGTCCCAGAGTCAACCCAGTTTTGCCTCAAGATGCTAGACGAGACTTACGGCCAGACTCCCCCCCTCGTTTCCAAGGAGGGGCCCGCATAAAAGTTCCTTTTTGAAGAAAAAAAAAAGGCACTCGAATGTGGAAGGAAGGCTGCATCTTGAGGGGCATAGGCTTTTGAGGCATGGAAATACGGGTGGCTTGCATTTTGCTGCACCACCAGAACAGAACCACTTGTGGATAGAAGGAGGGGCCCAGGAGCCCAGGCGAGACGAATGGCTTTTGATATAGAAAAGTTTGCCTCCGAAATTGTTGCGAAAACTAAATTAAAATCTGAAAAGGCCCAGGAACTGAAAAACTTGAGGCAAGGGTGCCAAGGGTTGGATTTCGAGAGAAAAGATTGAGAAAAGGCCAAACAGGAAGCCATAGAATTCTTGAGGAAGGCCAAGTGGATTATGCACTAGAAACTTGGTAACACAATTTAAGATTTTATGGCTTAAAGTTTTGACTTTTGATGGGTTTTGTTTGTTAGTTAATTTAAAAAATTTATATAATATTTAGGGTCTTTTTTTTTTTAATTTTAATTATTTTTTATTTATATTTTGTACCTCAATGTACTTATACAAATATTTATTAAAATTAAGATTATTTAAAAAAGTTACAAAACTGTAAAAAGGCGCTATCTATGAGGCTGAAGAAACTACTAGGCTGGAGGCTGCAGAAGCCCTCCAGCGGCAGTTTCCCTAACTACATAGTGTAGTACCAAAAATCAACACAATGAGGCGCTTACCAAGCTGTTTACCCTAGCCTCAGCTAGTAGCGTGAAGCCACCTAGCGGCAGTTTTATAAACAACGTAGTACCTCTAGTTTAGTACCTCTATCTACCACTGCAATAAATAGCGCCACTGGCTAAGAAAAAAGGTTTATCTTGAAAATACCGAAAATTTAAATAGAAAATTCTACCATCTAACTCTTTTGGAGCAAAAAATAAATTATCGAGGAATTCGGCCAATAAAGTTTTGGCCATAAAGCGGAGAAAAGACACGAGGTGGCCACACCTGACAGCTGCCAAAAACTTCAAAGACCGCAGCTGAATCGTAAAAATCGACATCAAGCCGAGCACCACCACACCACGAAACCACTTAATCCCCGGCAAGGCAGCGTAGAGACACCCGCACCCATAAGAATTAACCCATGACTGCCAGGCGATTTGACTATTAAACCAGGAGACGTAACTCCAAGACCACAACAAAGCGCAGATTATGTCAAATTATACAGATGTTTTTTTGGGAAAGGTATGTATGTACCTATAAGAGGGGGTGGTTGATGATTCTTTGTTCTGGGATCTCGGTTCCGCCTATCATTTTATTCCTTGAATCCACACATCCATTCCATACCCACATTCATTGTCCCATTGGCAATTTTTATGGCTTGCCAGCACTAAAATGAAATTTTTACAACTATCCCCCCTCGAAAACATTGACCGTGGAGTGGGGTGTGGAATGAGGGGGGATTATATAGTGCAACTGCAAGTTGGACGACTTTTATGGGTCAGTCCATCACATACTTAGATTAGTGGAGCAGAGCAGCATATGCCAGGGCTCCGGGGACGAGGTGACTGCTGCTACTGGTGCGATGACCCCCGCTGGACAATTGCCAGCCCATTGTCCTAGGTCACTCGGTGGGTTTCTGACCCCATCCCAGCTAGCCAATATTTTTGTTAATGGAATGGGGGGGGACTAAATATTGATTGAAGGGCTATTACAACTGCAATTTGCCACAGAGACTAAAGTAGAGCATTTATCCTACTACTTGCCCTCTTTTCTTTTCTGCGAATCTTATAAGAAGTATGTAAGAAACCCTCTCTTGGTACATATAGTTTGTAGTTCCGCTTGGATGATGTAGGGGGTACCCACCTGAGAAAAGTATGCGGGCAGGACGCAGCGCTGGTCATCGAGTCGCGAGCACTGCACACGCTCGAGCAGCTCGAAGAGATCCTGGGTGGCACCGCGCAATCGTTCCGGACTGTGGGTGACGCTACCGGTGCCGCTTCCTCCGCTTCCACCTGGCTGCTGTTTCTGTGTGTTGGCCATAAAGGCATGCTGGCGTCTGAAAAACAGGAAACTGGTTAATCATAGAGCACGCAAAGAGCCAATCACTGAACCAAACTTGGGCACAGCTGAGCTTTTGAGATCGCTTCATGCTTCGAGAACATCAAATCTAGAAAAGAATAACGTTCAATTGACTGAGCAGGAGCTGGAGTGCTCCTGAGGGCTAACCTCTGACTGGCAGGGGTTAGGCTTTAGGGTTTTGGTCTTATGGGAACAAGAACACGATCGAAGAGTGGCACTACAGTGCTCAAGACTTCCTGACTTTAAGAGCCCATTGAAGTAGTTCCTCCAAAAAAAAAAAAAGGATCGAAGGGTATTTGTAAGGAAAACGTTTAAGAAATGAATGTAGTTTTAGTTTTCAAGTAAATGGTAGAGAATTTTTAAGCTATCTTGCTAGTTTTTACTTTAATAAATTCTTTAATGTTTCTTGATTTAAACCAAATTTAAACCTCTTTAGACTTTGTCTGAAAGTCAACAACTCTCGATACATCCTGAAGTCCTTTTTCCATATTTTCAAGCAGCCTTACAGAATTATGAGTGGCCACTTGAATATATTCCACTTTTCGGTGGCAAAGCAGCTTCTCTTTATTGTCATTAGTGGCCATTTCTTGATGGGATGTGTGTGAAATTCAGTGTTCCGGCTTTTTTCTTTTTTTTTTTGTAAAGTTTCTGTTGACATACAAACTACCAACGCCTCGAAATGAACACACAGAGTGGAGTCCCAAAAAAGGATGTTTATATTGTTGTTGTGCAATGTCCTTTGAGTTGCTGTTGCAGCTGTTTCTCTACTTCTCCAGTTCTCTAGTGCTCTACATACATATTTTCTCTCTACTCTCAGGAATTTATGTTTATTTTTAAGAGGAGGAGCTCTCGGGCTGTCACTCGTAAATTAACACCTACCCATACCCATACCCATTCCCTTTTGGAGGGAGTCCAAATGGAGCACACACATCTGAGATGATGACAGTTATGGGAAAAGGATATCAAAAACACGACTTGTGATGAGCCTGATTGGAGGTGGAGGATGCTAGTTGGAAAGAGTGTCTTTCAGGCAAAGTGGCGGTGAAAGTGGAATTCTTTCTAGGGGCTAGGCCACACCCCGTTCTGGAGTTGGGTAATTGGAGAAGACTCTAGGGTTGCGGGGTACAACCACCACCAGATGCTTTAAGAACCTAAAGAGTTACAGTCAGAAGTTCAAATCAAAAATCCACAAGGAATATCCTTTTAACCTTTAGCCCGAATTCCCCATCAAAACTTTTATTAAATTCCAGCACTTTTATGGCTTTTCAAAATTCATAAATCAAAGCCATTTATTCTTCTCACATTTCTATAGTTTTTACAAACTAGGCAACATGCATTTCACAGATTTTACAACTATTTTCAATGTCGCTTGATCGAATTACGAGACGAAAACAATTTTATTGCATTTTTATGGCAATTTTTCACATGAATTGCTCGACAAATTTCAGTGAAATCAAATCGGCAATAAAAGTGAGCCGAAGCCGAGGAGTGGTGACCCAAAGGAGGTGGTTGACAGTTGACTTTAACAGCAGAAATGGGCCAACAATGGTCCATAGTGGTTCTAACCAACAGTTATGCTGTAATCTGATCCAGATTTCAATACAGATTCGAAAAAAAACACCCACCAAACAGACGTTTCCTGTATGTGTTGCGGTTACGCCTGCGCTGCACCACCGAAAACCTTTCGTTCTGGACTGGTCTGGCCTGGCCTGGGCTGTTGTTCCCTCATTATATGCAACCACCCACATAATTAAAAGTCATTACCGGCAAACAAAAAGCGTTAATTCTAGAGGGGCGGTGACGGTGGCGGCATCTTCTTGGGCTTTTTTTTTTCGAAATGTTCATTAAATGCAAATTTATGGGCACCATCCCAGCCCAACCACCCATCCACCCACTAAACCACCGACCCTTTCCACACTTTGGTTCAGGTTCCTTACTCATTTGGCATGCGCAGGGCATTGCGCGTGTTTAAAGTTTAGCCGCAAAATGTTGCAACAACTGGGAGAGAAATGGGGACTGGGGCTGGGGATGGGGCTGGTAGCTTTTAGCCAAGAAAACAATTACCAACAAAAACAGGCAGGGAAAAGAACAAAGCAATGCGGTGCTGACAACAAAAGATAGATGGGACTAGGCTCCGAAAACGACTTGGTATAAGATTCTGGTTGGAGAAGTATGGAGTTATTTTTACAAAAAGTTTCGGGTTAATATATTCCCAAAGAGTCGCTACAGGGCGACGTGAGAAAAACACTTGTGGGAGCTATGCTGCTTTTGAAAAAAAATTCAAGAACGGATATAGAAAGAACTATAGAGACCACCTTGCAATCCGCACTGGGAAATGCTCTTCTGTGGCTTCTATTCCCCCCCCCCAAAAAAAAAGAGTCAACTTGCTTTAGAAATAGTTCCTTTTTTTGGCATTTCCCCAGGCGCTAATTTGAAACGTTTTACCAAAGATACTTTCCAGCGGCAACGAGTGTGTGTCCCAATGAAAAATTACAGGAAATGTCCGACGTAAAGGAAATCAAGTCCCAAAGGACAAAAGGACACACACACACACCAGCACACATTCAAAGGCATAGAATATAAAGTGTCACAGCCAGAGACATTCATGCATTTCACAGCTAATAATGGGTCAGGAAAACTGGAAACTAGAGCACTCCCAGATAGCATCGCAGTTGGAGAAAATCGAGGAGAAGGCGCCCGGAGAAGGGGTGGAAAAAGTGGACAGGGGCGATGCACTCGGTCCGATAAGGGGACTTGGACAGGAGACATGTCAAAGGATACTCGCATGGCACCAAAAAGTCAACTCCGCGTCCCAGTCCCAACTTAGGGTCGTTGTCCGGCGCTGGGAAAGAAGTGTTAGTGTTGGGGTGAGGTTAGGCCAGGACCCTGTAATTAATAGTATCCCCTGGTAATTTCTTCATCAAAACAAGTGAAAATTAATGTTTGATTTCCTGGTTTTTATTAGAAATTAAAAGCCAAGTAATTAATAACATTGTACTTAGGATAGTATGGCGTGTAAAAATACAGAACCTATTTATTAGTAAATTAATAGTATTCTTAACTGACCACTACAACTTCCTCTTGAATCCTTTATGAGAAACTTCATTTATGCATTTATGATTAATGGTTAAGGAAATGAAAGGAAAAGGCTTAGCCTCTGTAAGCTAAAGGAAATGGAAAATCTGCATTTTCAGGGATGGCCAGCCGATAACCTCCCTCCTTTCCATTCTTTTGCATTTTCACATAATCCCGATTGTCGCGACTTCCGCGCCTCGTGAATTGTCATTAAAATTAGTTCCAAGACATTCAGCGAAAAGGATTCGCGCACAAGTTTTTCTCATTTCCGCTGCTGGGGTGGAAAACTTGTCTCTGCCCAGTTTTCCTTTTGTTTCCAAAAGAAAATCCCCCTGCCATCCAAGGGGTTGCATCGTAAACTCGTTTCCTTCTTTGCCGTTCAACCTCATAAATGCAACACGTTCCAGACACTCGAAATATCCTCCTGAAGATGATATCGTCCTCTTCCCTCAAGATGGTACAGCCAGACCCTGAGCTGCTACCTGAGCTGGTTCCATAAATTAGCCACAAATTTGCCGGAAAAGTTTCCTTCGGCGCCAAGTTTTATTGGTTTTTGAATCGGGTTCTGATTTACATATTTTTAATCGCCCTTTTATATCACCTTTTTTTGGGGTAAAAATTACACAATTTCTTGGTCATTTTCTGGGGAAAACTTGTTCTTGTTTTATTTGCTGACAGCTTTAGGAAATTTATGGCTCCTCAATCAAAGGAAAGAAAGTTCTAATGGCCAGAAAGTGAAAGTGTATCCTAAGGAGAGAGCGAATTATAGGGGCAGCTGTGTGTGGTCAGTGGAAGGGATTCTGGGAAAATTTTCTTTAAGAAACATTAAATTGGCTAAGTAGATCTAGATTTTTAAAAATGAGGGAAGAAAAAGGGTTCTAAGGTTGAGTTTTCCTCTGAAAAGATCATCGCCAGAGAAGCTGTTGTTACTTTTGGAATGATTTTCAAATGGGATGTTGTCCGATAACCTTTTCATAATTACCCAAAAGTTCAATTGAGGCTACAACCTTTGTGATATTTTGTTTGGGATAGATTATAGCAAAGGTCAATATGGTAGCCTATACTTCTTAGCTTCATATTAATTAAAAGCAGCCAAGTCATTACTTAATTGTATCTTAAAACTAAAGTCTTGATAAATATGCAGAGGCACATACTTGTGTAAATATTCCAACTACGTCAACGGGCCATTTATTCGGGCCACCTTTTCCAAACAAGTCCCGTCTGGAACCCCCCTTTTGCTATCATTATCCAGCGATTCGAGTCAGCCGACAAGTTCAATTTGACACGCAATTGGTGTTGTTGGGGGCTTCCAAGAGGGGCCTAAGAACAACCTGTTGTTGGCCATGTTTTCCTCCCGTTTCGGCCAGTCCAAATGCAGCATGAAAATGTTAGTAATAACCGTTTAAACGTTGATACTTTTAATGCTTCTTACAGGTGGGTTACCCCTACCCAGGTAATGGGATAGAGTGAGGACCACGCTGAGCCACTTTGCATATTAATGAAGCGCGTCAGTAAGTCAGTTAGCAGGGCTATTTATAAGGCCGAGGAGGGCTCTGTTCATGTCTCTTTGGGCCTTCTTCCCTGGGCCATACAGTGAGAGGAATTCTAGAGGAAGTTTAGACCTTTTAAGATACCTTTCAGGTAGCATCAGAGTCTTATTTATTTAGGATTATATTTTTCTTATAATTTTTTTTATTAATTTTTCCAGTGTATATAAACTCCTTGGCTTGAAATTAATGTGGACAAGGCACGCGCTTCTTCATTCTGCACGTGCCTGGCTAACATTCTGGCCCCCACCCTTGGCATCTCCTTTCTGGCCAATATTATTCATGGCCTCTTCCCATTTTGTCACCTTGCCCAAAATCGTTGACCAAAATTTTGGCGCGCTTATCATCATCGGCCTCTTAGTCATAGAGGCCTTTTGGCCCCCGGTTTTGGCCAAATGTGGGCGACTACAACAAGCAAGGTCGCGACTTGCAATCTTTGGTGTCAAATCTCTGCCTCGGGGTCTCGTTAATTTCCAATTATTACCAAGCGGCTTACAAGCATGTGGGTTGTTTTTCTCTGCCCCATGTTGCAACAACCAAAAACAGCATCTCTTTCCCTCAGTTTTGGGAAAATTGGCAACGCATTTCCGGCAGATCCGTCAACAAAGATGCGACATTGAAGGATTGGAGGATTGAACGATTGATGGATGGCCGATTAAATTAAATGGTTAATTGTGGCGCGAATGTGAGGCAAGTCCGTGTTAGTGGGTTAAACGCTGACGGGTGGTTATTACCGCACTGCCAGGGGGATTACCTCGTTGGCGACGACGCGTTTAAAACAGCAGGGAACTAGCTTGATGGCGTTTTACGGGCGATTTAAACAGCTTCTTGGTGGGCTTAAATATTTCTTTCTTTTACCTAATTTTTACCAGAAACCGCTTGACTAAAACAACGCGACTTGTGCGCTGTTTTAACCGCTCTCAAGTCGCTAGCATTTGCCGCGTTCGCTCGCCAATAAAACGCCTCAAATTATTTTGATTGCCTGCTAATGCAACTTCCTCCACAATGCAGACTTCTAATTATGTTAGCTGCTGCGCTTGCATGTCTATTGACCATTTACTACCAGTGTAGTGCCCCACCCCCTTAGCGTCTTCCGCCCCTCTTTCAGAAAAACACATGCCTGGGTGCGGGTTAAGTCGCGTTGGAGTTGGAGTCTCGGAAATTATGATTGCACGTCTGCGCACTTTTTGAACTCCAAGATCTTTTTTTTTGTATTATTTTTATTTTTTTTATGTTTAAGCCCAGAGGGAGAATCCAATTTTGGCCATGCGGATATGCATGTGTGGGTTTGGCCAAGTGATTTACCGCCTTTCGGCTTTAACGGTGTCTTTTTTTTTACCCACTGATCCCAACAAATTAGATAAGCCATGAGTATGCTGGACTAGAGAACAGAAGTTTCTCTGTTGACTTTGCTGATTTGCAAAAAAAAAAAAAGGAAATCCGCAAAAAACAACACCTAACGAGAGGGGTGCGAAAAACACAGCCGCAAGGCAAAAAAAAAAAAGGGTTAAGCCATATCACCTTACATGCAGAATATAGGTATTCCTCCCTATAGGTATACCTTTCCTATCCCTCCAACAGCTGTTAGGGCAAGGAAGTGGAAAAGTCGTCATCATCATCATCATCATCAGGCACCATCATTCATTAATCATAAATTTAATTAACAAACAGCCCAAGACAGTGACAAATAAAAGGGTTTCCTTGAGATCTTTCCGAGTTCTTAGAGGAGGGATATAAACCCTTCGATAATCCATAACTCATTCGCGATTTTTGTGGTTTGTTTGTTCCGCCATGGAAAACAAACCCCAAACCAATGACATTTGACAGTTTTTGCAAAAATGGTAAAGGGTATTTGCATATTTTATGCATTAAGAGCACACTCCCAAAAAGAACGTAATCGGAGTCCTGTCGAGTGCAGTGCCGTATTGGCAGACATACAGGGCTAATTAGGGCCCATTTCAAATTCAAATGGCAAATCAAATAATTTGCATAATTTTTGCATATCTCACAGAGAGACACAAAAAAGAGACAATGCCCGATAGAGGCAATTCTGTCAATATTTGCTTACATGACATTTATGCTGAATCCCAACCCATGGAATTCGGTTGGTAAATGGAGCATAATTCAATTATCCGATTGGCTTTGGATTTTTGAATAAAAAGAAACAATATTTTCAGGGATATTCAGATACATACAGCAGATTTTTCATGTAGCGTTTTCGGGCCACCAACGTGAATGATTCCTTGTGTGTATGCGCCAGATATTTCATCTTGTCTGAGATCAGTTGTGAGATTTTCCAACAGGTAGAAATTCTCTTTGTCCTTTCCCTTCAGGTCAGGTCACTTCTCCTTGATATTATTATTATTGTTTGTGTTTGCTTGGGTCAAGATGGTAGGAATCTTGCTCCTTTGCAGGTAGTTTTCGGTTATTTTAGGATTTATCCTTGAATATTGCACTGGGAAGTTACCACTAAGTTTGATGAACTACACTATGTAAAATTCCCCGCTCTATGTTCGGTATCTTTCAGATACATTCGTTCGATGTATTTCACAGTTTGTTCGTTATTATCGTATCTCGCTTTTTTTTCGCTGCGAACTTGACCCACTGACGGAACCCGATTATACAATATATATACAACCTAACCGCACGAAGATTCTTTTGAAACTGAGTTCCTGAATTTCCGAGCCATTACCAGTTTCGAGTTTCAGTATCTGAAGTTACTAGATGTGGGTTTTCAACCCCCTGTGTCGAACATGTTTGATCGTAGGTTACACTTGGAAAAAAGGTTATAAATAGCAAGGAAAGACTTGGATTCGGGGGTGGTTTTAGGTTCTTACTGGATGGTATTATTTTATAAATTTTTTGGTGATGAAAGTTGGACTTATTTTATAGAAAATTTTAAAAATAAAAAAGGGTTCTAGTCCTTACCTATTGGTATCTATAGTTACCTAATAAAAATTCGATAAAATTTTCTATTTATTCTTTTAACTATTTAAACTCAAAGATAGATACAAGTGAAGGCTTTGGATAAAAGGTTCTTAAATCTCTTAATTTTTTCAGAGTGTAGTTGGAGTTGCGATCGCTTGAGTTCGAGACGAACTTGAACTTGTACGGGGTTTTATCAAGACATTACTTCTGATACCGGTACCGGATACGAGCGTGTCACAAAAGGCCCGTCCCGGCTGTTGTTTTTGGGGTTCGGCCCTTGTCCATTTGAGATCGGAACAATAGGCCTATGGCTGGGTTCTGGTCCGAACGGACGGACAGTCGCTTCTATAATTTCATACCCAACTGGGAGGCGCACATGCAAAACATGAAAACAATAGGACAGACATGAGGAGAATAAGTCATTAACACCTGAACTGGACGCAGACTCACTGAACTGACAGATCAGATATCAAAAGAACAACGATTCGAGGGGAAGGAGGTATACCCACTAAAGGGGTGGTAGTGTTTGCGGAACTAACGGGTTGGGTAACAGACAGGAAGCTAAGCAGTTAGTTTAAGGAGAATTTATCTAAAAGATTAGCAAAAATAAAATAATGGGGATTAATAAGATACTCTATTCTACCATCTCCAGATAGGATCATCATCTATCTGTTTAGATCCTAATTACCCTAGTCTTTATGGGTTCTGTACTATCCGACCTGTTCATCTGTTGTCTCAACAACAGCTGACCTAATGCCTATCTTTAGACTAATAAGTACCCCTTCAACCTTATCATTAAAATTCAATTCGATTTCTTAAACACCAAGATGAAGAAAAAACCCTTAACTCACTTCCACTTCCTCGGGCATACCTGAAACCCATTTTCCCATTTGTGCTCCCATTTGCAACGCTTTATTAACCGTGTTTTCATTTAGTTTTCCTTTTCTTTTCCATTTTTTTTTTTGCTTTCTGGAGTGCAACTTTATCTTCAATTTCCAATGTTGGCCATAACTTTCTAACCATTGTTTCTCCCAGGGTCCAAGAAATGCGTCTCCCTGTGGCAGTGTTTGTTTCTTGGGCTGTTGAGGTTGAGGGTTTTATGGTCGTTCCGCTAGTCATTCAGCGCTCAACACCTCATAATTCTATTGTCTTTCGACCTGTCCCGGCCCGTTTCCACTGCCGTGTGTGAGTTTGCATACATAATCACGATAATCAGCTTCTTTGGGTTCGCTTCTTGGCTTCCTCCCCTCGTTAACTTCACTTTCTTGACTAGTTTTTCTCCAACTCTGGTGTCTTGGCTTCTCAAATTATGCAAATTTGCCAGCGGCTCTGTTTATGTGTCGCCAGTTGACGACGACGCACTCCACCCAGATTTTTTTTCCCTACTTCTCTTTGGAATAAAGTTTTTTTTTCTCTTTAGCTTTTTTTTATGATTTTTTAATTTACAGCTCACTTGAAAGTGAGGTTCTGGTAGCTCTCTATTTTTTATTCTAATTGTCATCTCAGGTGTCAAAGGCGCCTGCGCACGCGTTTCTCACCCCAAAAAAGGATATCGGGCGACCCCTCAACCCATCAACCCTAAAAAAAAGCACTCACAAAATTTTAGACTGCCAGGGGTGAGTAGAGCCAGAGCCTTACAAAAAACACTTTTTTTCTGCCCGAATTTAAGTTTGAATTTATAATTTTGGAATAGAATATCCCTTGAGTTCATTATGATTTGTTCGCTCAATTGGTAGAGTTTGATTGGTAATCTTTTTTTTCTGGATAAAAATGGGTAAAAAAATTAACATATTTTATGAATTTTAATGTTTGGCAATTGCCAGAAACAAACCATAGAAAATGTAACAAAATAAACTATAAATTAGTCAGAGTACAGACCAAACTGTGCATAAAATTAGAAGAAGGTGGTACTCTTGGTTTGTAAAACTATTGTTTGGTAATATTTAAGTTAATAAATTAAGGGAGAAAAAATGCATAAAATCTAATAAAAAACCATTGTAATATGCTTCAGAAAAAGTCTGTAAAAATTGCAATTTTAAATTCATGACTTTGCTCATGACAGAAATTCTCCCCCCTTTTGGGCGTCACATGTTCATTGTTCTGGACCCCAGCCCCAGCTGACCGTGACATTGATAGCAGCCGTTAACCCATGACTGACTAAATTCGCTCGTCCCTCACCAAATTGAAGATAAATTTCCAGGGAAAAGACCCACAAAAAAAAGGCTAATTCATTTCAATGAAAATTTCCGCAATTACAGAACAAAATTAAATGTTAGAAATTTTCAACTGCTACTGAACATTTTATTTTTAAGGTTTTTTTTTTTTGCAAAGCCAGTTAGACATTCTGTCTGTGTGGATGTCTGAGGGGAGGTCAGTAGGAGGGGGATGTGGGTGGTACATTGGGGGAGGTGGCGGTGCTGTAGAGCCTGTTAAGGGAGGCTGTCAGTCAAGCAGACGCCGCTGCAGCAAAGTACATTAACCCATGTTGGGGAGGCCTCGTACGAATGGGAATTGCTTGGGGAAGGCCGTCGTCTATCCCACACTATACCTTTCTCTTTTCTTTCGCCCACCCACCCAGGCCACTCAACGAGAGAAAGAGAAACAGCCGCAGAACGAGACCCACAACGACACTCTTTGGAAGCGTTTCTACCGCTGATTGTAGATGCGTGTAGCCACAGATGGGGTCAACAAAATAATAATAGCCGTGGGATATATTTAAATGTAGTTAGGAAAGTTGGTTTTTTCGGTTTAAGAGAATTTATTTGTAATTTAAATAAACAAAATAACTAAAAGAGGACTAGGTTGTAGGATTAAGACCCAAATGTATTGCTTTAAGAATATTACTTTACATACTCTTCTAAGTTTGACCTTTAAAAGCTACATTTAAATCTTATTCTTTATATAAATCATATAATTTATAAAAGATTTGATTTAAGACTTTCTCTCAGTGTATAAAAGTTTAAATTCTACCCTGACACCTCCCCGCCAGTGGGCCTAGCTTTCAGCCCCCTTCTGCCATCCCAAAGTTGAGCATTTGCTGCATTGGCGCATTTTTGCAATGTTTCCGTTTTGAATTCACTTTTATTCCCCAGCCACCTCCTAGCTTTTCTGCTAACCACCTACAACATACCTTCTATTTTTCACCACCTGCCCTCCCCCCTTATTTTTTTTTGTGCAAATTAACAAACCGAGTTGAGCTCCGGCCCGAGTTCAGGAGCTTGCAAAATGCTGTGGAAACTGTCTCGTGAGTGTCTCGGCCGTTTTCCGCAACATCCACCAGCCCCAAGCCCCCAGCCCTTCTAGCTGCCACCCCTGCTATGAAAATCTACACCTCCAGCATAGAGTTTCCCGCTTTTCCTCTAGGCACACATAATTAAAACGTCATCGCCGCCGTCGTATTTGCTGCTATTGCCGTTGTTGTTGTATAATAGTCAGCGCTTTTTGTTCGCTCCTCGGGGGTAAAGGATGTTATATCAACTTTGCCAGCAAGGAGCTCCATGTCCCAGCTCCCAGAGAGGAGGTTATAAATGCGTTTCTCTGGCAGGATGACAGTATATATTGGGGTAGGCGCTTTGCCTTTCAGATTCAAAGGAGTGATGGTGAAAGTTATCCTAAAATTTATGTCTCTGTATTTCTTAATAATATTATCTAGCTTAAAGCTTATATAGAGTATATAGAGTTCGTGTTATTTCATCTTATTCCATATCAGTACCTTAACAACGAGCAAAGCACTTGAACAGGTTCACACCACTCAACTGATCCACCCCCAGGAGCCCCCAACTCCCAAGCTCTTTTAATGAAATTTAAGCAACCCCCTATCCCCTTACAGGCTTCCAGCTTATGAGCAGCCCCACTTAAGACTTATTTTCTCTCAGTGCACTGCAGACTTGGCAACTTTTTGTTGGAAAGAAGTTACCAAGAAAGTGGAGTGGGCGAGACGGTTTTGTTGGCTCAACAATTCAGAAAAGGCTGAATGCGGAGTCCTTGCATAATGAGAATGCATAATGTTTCTGCTCTGCATCGGGACACTCTGCAAATCATTCAACAAATGTCTTCAATTTTCAAATAAACTAATTTGTTCACAAAAATTTGCATATCGAGAATCGAATGTCAGGCAAACTGGTTTCCATCCCATTTTCGATCGCATCTCTTAGATAGGACTGAAAAATGAGAATCCAATAAGGGAGGTGAGGTCGTCGAGGTGAGGGTTTAAAGCATGGGTTAAAGAGCCGAACTTCAAAATGCGGGCCCCGGAGCACAACTCAGACAGTGAGCACACACACACAACAAATTCTTTCAGGCAGTGTCCCTACTCGTTGCCATAGGATGGGAGAAGAGTCCTTACAAGTACCGAGTCAGGCAGGACAATAGGAAACTTTTAATACTCTGACTAAAGGATATTGCTATACATAGCCATTCTGCTTTTAGATAGGGTATCCTAAACTAGACTGTTGGTTAAACACAGGGGGTACATTATTTAATCAACGTTGACAAACTCATCGTGGGGCACAGTCGGACTTGTTAGATGTCCTGGGCGAGTGTCCTGTGTGTTTTTGTAAAATGCAAATTTGCTGCCACACGCTTTTAAAGCCAATTTCAAGGCACCTCTGTCCCTGTTTTGTTGCTGCTACCCTGTTGTCCAGAGTTAATTTTTTCAACTAAATGGACTCTCCCACCCACATCGGCATTTTCTATTTAATTGCTCCGCATTTCTCTGTTTCCACTGTTGTCCCCCAGTTCCATTGCAAAATGACCAAAAGTTTCATCAGAAAGTTTCGAGGCTTTAGCTATTTATAGAACAGCATGAGACTCTGCTGCAATTTCCACCAAAACCCTCGTCTCTTCCAGAAGTCATCCATCCATCTGCCCGTTTATCTCAACAGTCAAAAGTCACAAGTGGGGAAAGCTTCTTGAAATTGTATTCCGGTGCTGGGAAAATTCGGATGGAAATGCAGACGAATTTCCTCTTGGACTTTCAAATGCAAGGAAAGCCAATAATGAAATTATATTAGCAATATTCTTGCCGTGGGGCAAAGGAACTTTTCCAAGGAGAAGCCAGAAAAGTGGTTTTCAAAGACAGAATACCAGGCAGACTAAGACTATCTCTTTAAGACTCTAGGTTTTTTATGGAAATTAATTATTCCTTTTTTGTTAAATGAGGTGTGACCTAGACCTGTTATCCTTGACACCCTCGGCTTTCAAAAGGACATGTGCTAACCATTTTCCAATCAAAAAAAATAACAGAAACCGAAAACACATTGAGGAACGTGTCACAAAATGAGTTTTTAATTTTCCCAACTCATGCATGGGTCAGGTGTAAAAATTCACTCTTCTCGTTTGGCAAATTCCACATAGCGACCACACACGCTAGCCACGCCCACTCACGCCACAGGGATGGGTCCTGTATTCGTCCTGTATCGCCGTAACAGGAACAAGCTGTATTTTAATTGCCTGACATTTTGGCTCGTTAGCGGCTGGGAAATTGCAATAATTGATGGCAAACAAAAATATTTTAATTAATTTCAATGAACAAGAGTATGAATAAGGCCTCCTACTTATTTTTATTGTAATCCTATATACACAGGGAGAAATGCCTATATATATTCACCGTTTTATAGCTCTACTTCCAAGGTTCATTATTAAAGCCACCTTTTGTGGCCGAACCATTTTTATGGCTCTTCCACTCGGGTGGCCACAAAAGACATCTGAGAATGGGAATGTTCCATTAAAAGCGCCTCTTCAGGTGTCACCTGAGTGGCACTTGGCCACTTCTAATTAATATTGCTTTTGCCATATATGAAACTTTGCTTTATGGCCCACATTTCAATCAAGAAAATTGAATTATCTTCAATTAGGTTTAAATATTAATGGGTTTTAAGTAGGCTCTGCTCATAATATGCCTGTCATGTTTTCTTGGGGCATATTATTCATAATATTTGCTCTGCCAGAGACAGATTTTCCTTTTTGTTTTTATACCTACTGGACCATGTGCTCCAAAAATAGACTTCAATTTGTGCTAAATTTATGGAAATATTCTGGCCAGGCTCCGGACTCGGCTTCGGGCACACCTGTGACTAAGAAAAAGTCGGGAGAAGATCTCCGAGCTCTGGGATGTTGGGAATTTTCCATCCTTCATTCATTTCCTGGCCTCTGGGGTCAGTGCCAACTTTCCGTGTCCTGTTCTTCCTTTCCTTGGTTCTCAAACTTTGTGCCTTGTCATTCCACTTCTACTGGCCATTTCTCATTTCGGCCATTACGCATTCTTTATTTCGGACCAGTGTGGGAGGCTGTCAGGTGGAGGGACAGTGGTTCGCCCATTTTAATTAAACTTCAATTTATTTTATTGCAATATTTATCGCCTCCTGGGCATATAGAGGCAAGCCATTTCATTTAACATGCTGGCCAACATTGTAATTAGAAAGGGGAAAGGTTGCAAGGGAGTTAACCAACCTAATAGGTAGAGGAAAGTGGAAAAAAAGTGCAGAATGTAATTTCCCTGAGGATTAGTTGCACTACGAGAAGAGGTTTTAGTTTTTATAATTTTTAAGTTAAGAGAAATATATAAGAAATAATTTTAGTAAAAAGTTCTCTGAACTCAAATAAATTCCCTCCGATATTGCCATCCAATTGTCAGAGCCCAGACTCCAAAGGCCTCGTGAAACATTGCCCTTTGTGAAGGCACAATTGTTGATGGGGATGCCATGTGGGGAGTGTGAGGGCTAAAATGCATGACCGACCATGCAAAGGTTCACTGGAAGCGATAAAATATACGTCGCACCATATAAACATTGCCATTCCAGTTCCCAGCCTTGACTTTTGGGTCCAACACATCGTACATCGCACATCCTTATCAAAGTGCCTGGATGGCGACAAGTTTCTCACGTTTTATCGAGAATCTTTTTTTGCCTTTTTCTTTTTATTTTTTCTTAAGGTTTGCTTTTATTTTGATGGCAATAAAAGTTCTGTATTATTTTGTATGTGGCATGCATGGCATGGGCGAAACAACTTGATATTGCTCCATGGCTCCCGGCCTCAGTGTCTACCTTGGTTTCCATAAATATATATCTGAGGCACGCAGCATCTTTGCCACATTACCATTTACCACATTTATCAATAAAGTGCTAGCATAATATTCCACAACTCCATAGTACCACAGAGGAGGTCCAGGATGGGGGGGCGTGTCATCTGGCAACTGCCTTTGGCAGTTTTGCAGTTTGCAATTCGCACAATGTCCCCGTTATCTGACTGCTGCTGTTTGACAGTGGGCGGTTTTATGTTTCGGTTTTTGGTCGAAGCTCCATTGCCGTTTTTTCCCTCCTTGTCAACAGCATAAATAATATTCGAAGAAGTGTGAAGGAATGCGAGACAGTGCGAACTGCCAGCGGCGAAATGGAGAAATTTTCCAAAAGGTAACCGAACTCCAAATACCCTAGCCTTGGATCTAGTGGCTCTAGTGTCTTAAGCATAACCAAACAAGCAGGAAATATGGACCTTTCTACGCGCTTCTCACTTAGCTTAGCTTAGAGGGAAAACCTTTAGTATTAATATGCTATACCCCAAAGCCAATATACCCCACTTGAAATACAGAAAACACGTCACTGCTGACTGAACATCGCATATCAACGACAAAATATTGAATACAATAAAATATTTATTGAATTACGGAAGCTGTCACCGTGATTTGAGAGTAGTTTCCCCGAGCTTGAAATAGTTTCGTGGGGGTTAGGACGCTATTGGCAGAGTGGTGGCATAAAACAAGTTGTTACAGGTGGTTATTATTTCGTTTCATGGGAAATTATTACGCGTATTACTCACAGTCGAAAGCTCAAGCAGGTTAAAGGTCAAATTTTGAAGTTCCCAGAAAAGAAAATCAATTGCTTACCTGAAAGTGAAGCGAAGAGAAAAGAAAATTAATTAATATTTCAAAATTTAATTGGTTTTATGAAATTAATTTCAAAATCTATAAGTCTATAAGTTAAACTTTTGTAACCTTAAAGTATTTTTGACATTTGCTAAGCTCTACTTGGAGAGGGAGGGATTTCTGTCAACAAATTACCAAGTGAACTTATACGGGTTCAAGCTGGGGGTCAGACTTCAGCCAGACTTTAGCCAGGCCCCCGCCCCAAACTTCCGCTCCGGCTATTAACTTCCTCTGGTTGTCTGCCTTTCGGCCACTTCTTGGCTATCCATCTGCGCTTTAATTTTGCACTTCCGATTGTTGGCCAAGACCATACCCAGAGCCAGAGCTAGAGCTAGAGCCATAGCCATAGCCAGAGCAGGAAAAACAAAAGCAAACAACGATATAGTCAAAGACGCCTATTAATTTTCTTTATTTTATTTTCGGTACCGGGAGTATTGTCTGTGTGCTTTGTTTTATTTTATTTTTTGCGTGAGTTGGGCAATGTTTTTATTGTTGTCTTTTCAGTTGATTTTTTGGCAACTATTTTTGGAGCCATTTTGCTGCTGTTACCAACAACTTTATTAGCAGCAACAAATTTTTGTTTTGTTGTCGGTGATATAAGTTATATGTAGCAGTAGCAGCACCCTCCTTCCACCTCCTCGTTTTAGCTGCTGAATGGTTGAGCGATTTGACGGCGATTGCATCGCATATATCGCATATAAGCCAAAATGGTCGAGATGTTGCAACATTTTCCACATTTATTCACGCGCCGCATTTAGTTGTTGTTTTGGGCCGTTTGCTGCCGTTGTTGTTTCCACTGCCATTGCATTAAAATTAAATTACACGCTTTTAAGGTCTTTTCCCTTTTTGCCTATGCGGCTGGATGGCTGGCTGGCTAGATGGCTGCATTTAGGTTTTAGTTTTCATATTAACCGAATTAGCCGAATTACATTTATATTTTTGTTTTCGGCGGTAATCTTCATCAGCTTTCAGTGCCGGTTTATGACCTCTTTTTTTTCCGTTTCCCATTAAACAATTATATAATGCGAATTAAAATTTTATGATGGTTAAATCTAATAAAGAGTGTTTACAATGGGAAACTAAGTTTTAGTTTCCACAAGCGATTTCGTAAGCTAATTTAAATGTTTAATCGAATTATGAGGCTTTGGGGATATGAAAAATATCAATAAAATATTGTTTATTTTAAAGAACCAATTAAAGGTATTTATTTTGTATTTTCCCAAGTAGTACTTGCATCATCCACTTATTTTTCAAGACTAGAGAAACATCCTTAAGCTCTCTTTGGAAAAATAAAACAACTTACCATAATTAAGTTTCCTCAACTTTATGCAACTGCCTCATTAAGCCAAGCTCTGCTCCCCACTCCTGCAACTTGCTTTCCATTTTTTTCCTTAGCCTTTTTCTATTTTTTATTCTTCATCCATAGTCCACTCTGTCTACATAATTTCCCCTTGGACCACAAGTCAACTTCTCGAATGCGTGTGTCTGGGCATAATTCAATTTCAGGCTCTGGCAGAGTCCCAGGGCGAGACCCACAACCTCCCACAAACTGATCGATGCCCAAAGTTTTTTGCGCTCAAAGATTTATCGACTAAATTATTAAAAAGCTGTGGCCAACAAATCGTTTTTGTTTTTATTAGTTTTATGATAGTCTCGATTGCCGTGTTGTATTGTAGTTTGCATATAATTAAATTTATTTATTCAGCTTTTTGACCGACAAACACCGAAAACCCACAAAAAACCAGAACATTTTCAGTCATGTTTTTGGCCAAAGAACCAAAAATATTTTCTGTTTTATTTACTCAACCATAAATGACATTTTTTATTTTGTCCAAATATTTTTGCATGTTTATTTATCCGAGAGGCCATTGTATAAAAGTTTGTTTATGCGAGTGTCAGATAGCTTATATAATTAACAGATACATTCGTTCGAAATTTGTGCGCTGGGGCTTTATAAACAATGGGCATGCAAGTGGGGGGTTCACTGAGCTCACATTTTTGGCGTAAAATATTTACACGGATGAATAAAATTGTGGAAATTTTAGGGCACTTAACAATAATTGCAAATTTTGTTTTATATTTCCATTGAAATTTTTTGAATTTCGGGAATGAATCAGAAAATATAAGGTTACAAAAACTATTCCACGAACTTTGGGTTGAAAATTTTTACCAATTTTAGATTTTACATAAATTTTACCTGCTTTAAAAATACTCTATTTTTAGGTAACCTTTTTATGGAATTTTCAATGAGACCCTTGGGATCTTTATGACTTCCATTCAGACCGGCACTTAGCACCCGATAAAAACCCAATTGAAAATGCCCACAAATGGGACCCCAAACATTTCATTAGGCTTCATTTCGTTCGATGGTTATTTTCGAATGCAACCTCTAATTTATGTATCGCAGTTCGGGTCTGGACAACGAAATTTTTCGTTAGACTTGGCAACCTGCACCTCCACACCGTATGCAATTTGCTCGCTAATTGGCAAACACTTGCACTACTACCGATATTTATGGTCGGTTATTAACTAGCTAGAGCCAGCTCCAATCTGCATCGATTCACTCTACACTGGACAGCACACGAGTGAAACACCACGTGCCCATTAATCAGCGCTAAAATAGCCGTTGGCCCAGTCGCTGGACCCACTTTGGAAATAAATAAGCCGACAAAAATTGGCCGTCTGTCACATTAAGAGCCAAGTGGCGGTGGGGCTCTCGAGGTGGCTCAAATCCGCTGGGAGCCGACAGCCAAGTTGTCAAACGGGGGCAAATGTAAATGCAAATTAGCCATAACTCACGCAGATTTCAGGACTTGGAAGTAGAAAATAATTTCAAACTGAAATAAAAAGTATTTATAATACATTTACATACAATTCCCTTTTATTTAGCTTAGACTCGACTATCCAGCCTTTAGGGAACTTTTATCAAACTAGATAGAAAATGATTCCAACATTAGTCCCACCGGAATCCCCATGACTCAGCACCATTTATGTGCACCAAGTTGCCATTGTTTTTGGGCCATCAGTCTCTAAAGGCACCACGGGGAGTTTGTTTGGAAAAACGATTTTTAATTGCTTTGGCATTGTTTTCGTTTCACACTCGTCCACTATCCGATTGAGTTTCTGAATTGCTTTTTTCGTGCAGCTCCAATTGCATTGCAAATGCAATTGAAATATGCAATTTGCAATTGTCTCCGATCTTTTTATCTTTTTTTCATCGCATATTGCACATACGCACTGGATGCGTGTGCAGTTGACAAACACTCAACCGAAATTCGAATAAAAATGCGCATAAATAATTCAAAGACCCAAATACGGTTCTGTTCATTCTGTTCTGGCCAGTCTCTTAATAGTCTCTAATAATGACAAATTATGGAAAAATATACTAAACGTTCAAGCATTTAAAAATGCAATGGGGGGACAATGTGGCGCACTGCGAAGGTCATATCTTTGAAAATATCAATCAGATTCTTGGGAGGAATATCTTTAAAGCTTTGTTGTTAGATTCTTCACATATCCACCTCTAAATCCACCTAACAAAATATTTGTCAGATTTTTCGTCATTTTTCTGGGGTGTCCCCTTCAAAATTCCGAAAAATGCATGGAGGCACACTATGGCACCCTGCGAAGGCTATATCTCGGCCAATATCCATCCGATTCTTAAGCGGAGTACCTTAAACGATTTCTAGATCGATTCCTCATAAATCTGCATCAAAATCTGGGAACAAAATATTTTTTAGATTTTTTGTCATTTTTGTGGGGTGTCCCCTTCAAAATTCCGAAAAATGCATGGAGGCACACTATGGCCCCCTGCGAAGGCTATATCTCGGCCAATATCCATCCGATTCTTAAGCGGAGTACCGTAAACGATTTCTAGATCGATTCCTCATAAATCTGCATCAAAATCTGGGAACAAAATATTTTTTAGATTTTTTGTCATTTTTGTGGGGTGTCCCCTTCAAAATTCCGAAAAATGCATGGAGGCACACTATGGCCCCCTGCGAAGGCTATATCTCGGCCAATATCCATCCGATTCTTAGGCGGAGTACCTTAAACGATTTCTGGTTCGATTCTCCATAAATCTGCATCAAAATCTGGGAACAAAATATTTTTTAGATTTTTTGTCATTTTTCTGGGGTGTCCCCTTCAAAATTCCGAAAAATGCATGGAGGCTTATTATGGCCCCCTGCGAAGGCTATATCTCGGCCAATATCCATCCGATTCTTAAGCGGAGTACCTTAAACGATTTCTAGATCGATTCCTCATAAATCTGCATCAAAATCTGGGAACAAAATATTTTTTAGATTTTTTGTCATTTTTGTGGGGTGTCCCCTTCAAAATTCCGAAAAATGCATGGAGGCACACTATGGCCCCCTGCGAAGGCTATATCTCGGCCAATATCCATCCGATTCTTAAGCGGAGTACCGTAAACGATTTCTAGATCGATTCCTCATAAATCTGCATCAAAATCTGGGAACAAAATATTTTTTAGATTTTTTGTCATTTTTGTGGGGTGTCCCCTTCAAAATTCCGAAAAATGCATGGAGGCACACTATGGCCCCCTGCGAAGGCTATATCTCGGCCAATATCCATCCGATTCTTAGGCGGAGTACCTTAAACGATTTCTGGTTCGATTCTCCATAAATCTGCATCAAAATCTGGGAACAAAATATTTTTTAGATTTTTTGTCATTTTTCTGGGGTGTCCCCTTCAAAATTCCGAAAAATGCATGGAGGCTTATTATGGCCCCCTGCGAAGGCTATATCTCGGCCAATATCAATCCGATTCTTAAGCGGAGTACCTTAAACGATTTCTGGATCGATTCTCCATGAATTTGCATCAAAATCTGGGAACAAAATATTTTTTAGATTTTTTGTCATTTTTCTGGGGTGTCCCCTTCAAAATTCCGAAAAATGCATGGAGGCATACTATGGCCCCCTGCGAAGGCTATATCTCGGCCAATATCCATCCGATTCTTAAGCGGAGTACCTTAAACGATTTCTAGATCGATTCCTCATAAATCTGCATCAAAATCTGGGAACAAAATATTTTTTAGATTTTTTGTCATTTTTGTGGGGTGTCCCCTTCAAAATTCCGAAAAATGCATGGAGGCACACTATGGCCCCCTGCGAAGGCTATATCTCGGCCAATATCCATCCGATTCTTAAGCGGAGTACCGTAAACGATTTCTAGATCGATTCCTCATAAATCTGCATCAAAATCTGGGAACAAAATATTTTTTAGATTTTTTGTCATTTTTGTGGGGTGTCCCCTTCAAAATTCCGAAAAATGCATGGAGGCACACTATGGCCCCCTGCGAAGGCTATATCTCGGCCAATATCCATCCGATTCTTAGGCGGAGTACCTTAAACGATTTCTGGTTCGATTCTCCATAAATCTGCATCAAAATCTGGGAACAAAATATTTTTTAGATTTTTTGTCATTTTTCTGGGGTGTCCCCTTCAAAATTCCGAAAAATGCATGGAGGCTTATTATGGCCCCCTGCGAAGGCTATATCTCGGCCAATATCAATCCGATTCTTAAGCGGAGTACCTTAAACGATTTCTGGATCGATTCTCCATGAATTTGCATCAAAATCTGGGAACAAAATATTTTTTAGATTTTTTGTCATTTTTCTGGGGTGTCCCCTTCAAAATTCCGAAAAATGCATGGAGGCTCACTATGGCACCCTGCGAAGGCTATATCTCGGCCAATATCCATCCGATTCTTAGGCGGAGTACCTTAAACGATTTCTGGTTCGATTCTCCATAAATCTGCATCAAAATCTGGGAACAAAATATTTTTTAGATTTTTTGTCATTTTTCTGGGTTGTTCCCTTCAAAATTCCGAAAAATGCATGGAGGCTCACTATGGCACCCTGCGAAGGCTATATCTCGGCCAATATCCATCCGATTCTTAGGCGGAGTACCTTAAACGATTTCTGGTTCGATTCTCCATGAATTTGCATCAAAATCTGGGAACAAAATATTTTTTAGATTTTTTGTCATTTTTCTGGGGTGTCCCCTTCAAAATTCCGAAAAATGCGTGGAGGCACACTATGGCCCCCTGCGAAGGCTATATCTCGGCCAATATCCATCCGATTCTTAAGCGGAGTACCGTAAACGATTTCTAGATCGATTCCTCATAAATCTGCATCAAAATCTGAGAACAAAATATTTGTTAGATTTTTTTGTCATTTTTCTGGGGTGTCCCCTTCAAAATTCCGAATAATGCATGGAGGCTCACTATGGCACCCTGCGAAGGCTATATCTCGGCCAATATCCATCCGATTCTTAAGCGGTATCGAAATGTGTTGTGAATAAGTTCTACTCAAATCTGATTAAAAGTTTAAGTTTTTTAAAGGCTAAAAATTGAGTAACAAAGTTTAGAGATACATTTTATTATATTATTCTCACTTTTTTTTAAAAAAAGCTCCGAAAAAGTCTCTTGAACTTTGTCAACTTTGTAAATAACATTCAAATAAAATAAAAACATATCCAAAATAACAAAGTGGAGTGGAAATACTATGTATCTTTGGAGAGTGAAAATAAAACAGAAATGAAGCGGCAGCAGCGTCCAGCAAACAATGCGGAATGGGGCACGCGAAACAGTGGCAGCCAAAAGTGCTCGCCCCAGCATTCAGACACTTTTCCGTTTATTGCACTCTCACACCCCCAGTTGCCCCCTCACCGGATGCCGTAGCCTCCCCTCCTGCATTGGTCAGACAATTTGCAGTTTTGTCTCGCCTGCCAAATTTAACCCGAGGCAGCAGCTTCATTTTTTGCCCGTTTTTTCGCATTTTTGTGCTTTCAATTTTCCATTTTTTTGTTTTTCACATTTTCGTGCCGCACGCCATTTTAAGGCGATGCGGCAGCTCCCCTTCTGGCCGAAACTTTGCTCTCTATTTTTTGCAACACATTTTTCATAATTCTTGAGGCATTTTCCCAACCGCCGAAACCGAAGCCGCCGCCGCCAGACAACTGCAAAGTTTATTTTTTTTCCTTCCTAGTGTGGAAATTATATTTTGCCATCATGTAATAATCTCCGTTTTCCTTGGTTTTCTTTTATTTTTTATGTGCTCTGCCAAAAAATATCTCATAGTTGCACTTTTTGGAGTTTTTTTTTCAACCCGTCCCTCGCCATCGGGTTTCTTGCCACCAAACTTTGTTCGCCTCATAAATAGTTTGTTCGGAAAGCGGTCCGGAAAATGTGGGGAAAACAGACTGGTGGTGTGTGTGGAAATTCGAAGGGTAAGGGCGACAGAGTCATAAATATGTCGACGGAAAAAGTCTATATCATGTATCTTTTTGGGTGCCATACTTTTTGGACACAAAATGCTACAAAATCTATGTAATAACTTCGGCACGGGCAGGAAAGCTTAACAAATTTTGTAGCTGAGGCATGTGGAAAACCCAGCGGAAGAGTTTCGGGAGAAAATGTAGGAGAATTCAAGGGTTTGGTTCTTACATTATGACCTTTAAACTTTTGTTTTTAAAAAGATTAAAAAAGAAAGGCTCATTAACAAAGTTTATCAGGGTTCTAGCCACAATATCTTAGCTTACAAACCACTTTTTAGAAACTAGAACTAGGTTCTTTGTGGTCATTTCCCACAACATGAAATAGAGTATTTTTGGATAGCAATGGAAATACGACATTATCTTATCTTAAATAGAAAAAAATTCGAAAAAATCTCGCCCTCTTGGTAAACAAAACACCTGGTCGATAATCCCAATGATGCTGGATAAGGGAATATATATGCAAAAAGGGGGGCGTAACCCAGCCCTCCCAGTTCGAGGCAATTGAAATGCTGATGAGCTTTCGGCGCCTCTTGTGACTCGTTTGAATTTAAAATGCAACCGCAGGCGATACAATAATAGCATACGAAATGATGCGTCGATCTCCCAAATGAGTCTCCATTTCCCCCTCCTGGTTCCTTTACTTACTTTCCCCTCAATCTTTCGCACTTCCATACTCTGGTTATCTAGAAAAGCTCCCTCGGCAGTCGTTCAATTTGAATTTTCAATATCTTCATGTATTTATTTATTTTTATTTAGATTGACGTCATCTGTAATGCGCATACGATTTACTTGTTGCTTTCAAGAATCAGCGACCACGCCACAAACTAACTTTAAATACAGTCTTAATTCTTGAAAGTAACTACTAAACTAATATTTGCACAGCAATAACCCAAAAATGTGGAAGAAATTCCAGGTAATGCCATTCCCAATTATGATACCAAATTTGTAAGAAATATATTGCAAGAAAATGATATTTCTTTACTGATTTTTTGTTTAAAGAATTCCGACTGTAGCCGATGTGGAATGCCCCCCTGAGTCTAGATCGGTGGAGAAGGTGGTGGCGAGAAAAATAAAAATTGAAATTATGGTAAAACAGCTTTGAGAGCGCGACTTTTTGGTGTTTGACGGCGACTTTTATGGCCGACAAATGAATGCAGCACAAAAATTGGCCCAGACGAAAATTGAAAGAGACAGCAACACAGACACGTAATTAGCCAACAGCCCGACCCCCCGGGGCCCGGGGTGGGGGCCTCCTATACTGACACTGTACAGTACCCCATCAAGCCTTAATCGAAAGTGAATTTGAAAGCCCATTTATATTTCATTTAATTGCCAAACGAATTCAGAATAACTTTTCGATTTTAATTGCGCGTTAATTAGTATCACCAATTAAAAGCGTCTCGAACTGAAGAGCTGGCCAAAATCAACTCTATTCCCAAGTCGTCTAGTAGAGCTTTTAATTGTGCCCACAAACAGAATCTTGAGCTTGAGCTCATTTTGCCTTTTCGCTTCGATTTCGAAAACGAAAGTTTTGTTTTCCATTTTGGCGGTTGCATGTGGCACGCCAAGGAATCGGTGGCCAACACCTTCGCCTTCTTTTTTCGAGGGAGGGAGGGACACTCCTCCACCATCGGGGTCTATAACGAAAGAGGTGTAAATTGTGGTTGGGCACGAATCTATAATTGTCAGGGTAACAAATCGATTGGGGCGGTGCCCTATCCGAAAGTCATTCGCCATATAAAGAGGGGCATTATGACAAAGTTATTCAAAGTGACTACAAAGTGGAATTTATTATATTATATTACTAATATTTGACTAATTTTTATTCAAAATTATTAATAGTTTAGTTAGACATTATAGTAATTTATTTAATTATAATATTATACTTATACATAGATATGTATTACATTATATTTATTTTAGTTTTATTTTATTTTAATATTTTTGGAATACTTAATGGCGACGTACTGCTACTTAAGACGTACAGTGCACCTGTCCCTAGAATCTTAAATAGAAGTTTTAAGTTTTTAAGAAGAGCTAAGCAAGATTTTATACAAAAAATTAAAATAGGTATCTATGTAATAATATACCCCTCGATTTTAAAGTTAATTTTTAAAAATCCATGGATATACAACAATATCTTCTTCAAAATAATTAAAACTAATTCATTCCAATTTATTAAATCATCTCTCTAATAATCTCTTCTTACAAAAAAATATCAATTTCAATCATTAACTATAATTTTATCTCCCCTATAAAAATTTGACAAATTATGATCAAATCACTTCGTTACGTATTCGTATTCATATCGACGATTGACCAACTCTCCAGCCAACAATAGAAAGGCTTCTTCTTTCTTCGGCCATCTCGCATCAATCGTTTCAAATAAATTGCATAATTTTCCATAGATGTGATGCGGTGTGATGTGATTTGATTTGATTTGATTTGATTTGTTGTGATACGATGACCTTCATCTTGCCGGCCAACACCTCCCCCCAATCGTATCCCAATCCCACCTGCTGGCCATGTGCACAATGAACTTGGCCGCCGTGGACTTTCTTTTGTTCGATGCCCCTCTCCCCCTGGTCGATTTAATTCCTGAACTAATGCTAGTTAATCAATTTAACTGTTGCTCATTTTCTAGCCACACACATGGCTAGCAGGCGGCGGCAGGCAGCTGGGCAACCGGTTGGGTGTTTTTAAATGGATGGACGCGAGTGTCTCCACCGGTAGCCGGAGCTCATGCCTTTGGATGTATCTTGTATCTTGGAGGTAGCTCAATCAACTGACAGCCAACTATTTTTGGTGTGCTGCCAAGACAGCAACAACAACAATCGGAGGCAGCATGCCAAAAACGCTCCAAGTGGCGTCGGCGGCGGCGGATACTTTGTTGACCCACTGACTGAGATATGTATTTCTATGCATTGTCTATCTTTACATGTATCTGTGGATATAATGGATATATTTATATATATATAGCAGAGTTTGTTGTTTTTTTGCCAAACTTAATTAACTTGTTGGGGGTCTAAAGTGTAACTTGTAGTCTACATCTTTTTAAAACTCAAAGCTCAGCTGTTTTCTGTCTGACACGACCTTATTTTTTGAAATATTTTCATATAATTTGAGGCAAGAAGAGTAGTTACACCCTCAACTCTTCAAGATAATAAAGAACTTTTTACTGCCCTAGAGAACTTTTCCATTATTCCAATCCAGGCTATTACACTCCAACCCACAAAAAAATGTATCTGAAAGAAAAACAAGCGGTTCAATGACAACACCCACTTGAGTCTCCACCCAGATCTTGTCAAAGTTTCGACTGTCGTTTATTATTTTCTTTACTTTTCGGGGCGTTTCACCCATTTATGAAAATTGTCTGTCGCATCAATTTGATATTTGCATCCATCAACAATGTTGAGACACCGCAGAATGTAAAAGTTCCAGCAAGTGATTTTAACTTTTCCAACTTTGTCATTTCACTCCAGCCCATCAGCCACCCTCCTCCACAAAATCTTTTGTCTTCGTTTAAAATTTCCAATTAATAATTCATAAAGATTTCAGTTTTACGAAGCGCACTACCCCCTCTCCTTCCATTGAACTGCCAACACTTGTTGTTGAAAGTGTTTTTCTTGGCAATTTGTCTATGAGTCCCATGAGCTGGCTGGAAAAGCTTCAGCTGAAAATTGGAAAAGAGTGACGGGGTGCTAGGGTGCCGGGGAAATTTGTTTATGCTGCCTTGTAATTGGGTTAGCAGGGGAGCCAAGACAGGCCAGGCCCATGACGTTGACTTGCATCCGTCAGATGCAACGTCTACAAAGATACAAATACCCAGCAAGTGTAGTTTTTCCACTTCATTAGGAGAAATTGGATGAGCAGCAGATTTGGCTGCTTCTCACACATTTTTTATGAGACACTCTTTGATTAATTCCGACTATTACGACTTTAATGGCCATGAATATTTTTGAAAACAAAACAGGATTCATAAACCTAGACCTACTATACATAGGAGAAAGTCGGAAATCAGAATTATTAATTATGGGAGAGTACTATTAGTATGAGCTAAAAAAAGAACTCTTACGGTAGCCAAAATGCTTGAAGATATTTCGATAAATCTTTGTATCTCCAACCCACTGAACTTTGTCATAAAAACCTCATGCATAAGTTATAAGTAAGACTGATTCAGCTTCCAGACAAAGACAGACTCTTCTCCTTTTTGCATAACAAACAAAGGTGACTGTTGTATGAGAGTAAAAATGGTAAATAGAAAACAAAAGTTACATCAGTCCGTCTGCCGTATTCCTGAGAATAAATTAGCGCCAAACTGCGAAGTTGGGGGCCAGAGATGGAGTCAGAAGGGAAGACACATGGCCCAGAAGTTTTGCCCAATTAGTCGAGGCATCAAAGAAAACACCTAGACCGAGTCAGTCAGCCAGGTTCATTGGCACGGAAAATCATCAGAGTCCTGTCTTTTATTACACTTCTAGAAGTTTCAGAGCCTTAAAGAACTGAAAATAAATCTAGTTTCTAGAGGATACTATCTATTTTTTAAAGTGTACTACTCCCTCAGGTTATTCTCTCCACAGCCTTATTCTTGTTTCGTTTTTTTTTATTGATTTTCCTTGGGGCGTTCGCTGCCTTGACATTAATTTAATTGTTGTCAGCATCTTTTGAACTCTCCTCCCCCACCCACTCATGTGTCAGCTGTCAGAGCTTGGTAATAAATTAAAGAAAAAATTTAGAGCGATTATGGGCCTGTACAATCCAAAAGTACCCATTGATCTCCACCGACCGAAACTAGTTTCCTGCTCGAAATCATAATCGGCAATTGTGAACTTGGCATTGTCGAAGGCACTTGGCATTTTATTGAAATCCGTTAGAGGTTTCCTCGGGGGCTAGCTCTTTGCTTATCAAGATTCATTGGTCTTATTTTTTTGTGGCCATTTGTCCATTTTTTGGCAAAAATCACGTACATGAGAGAAGTTTCTTTGAGGCCACATGCCCTGGCATAACCAAGTAGCAGCCAAAGTGAAGTCGACATGGGCATAGGCCTGGTGGAAGACAAGTAAAGTAAAGTCTTGAAAAAGTCACGTGCAAGTCCTTCGCTAAGGATGTTCCTTTTTTTTTCCTTGCAGTTCAACCCTGTTTTTTAAAGATCCCAGTCCTTATATTCTTTGACCCAAATAGCTTTAAAGCTGGCCTTCTTAGAGCTATAGGGTATATACAATCTCGTGCTGGGATATTAAAGCTGCTGACATGCCAAATTATCTTTCCAAATTAAAGACAAACAGCCCAGCGAACGCCAAAAACACAAAAACACAACTCATAGTAATACATAGTAATAAAATAAAATTCGAAAGTGATAAATGGTTTGGCCTGGTCAGCTGGCCACATAATTGTTGTTGTTGGATCTGCTGCTTTTGTCCAGTTATTTGGCGCAATCTTTGCATATAAATTAGCCTGAAAATGCCTTTTGAAATGGGAGACGAGCGACTAGAATAGTACCCGAAACAGAACAACTCCAATTTGGACTCGTATTTGACTGACAGACATCCAGTCAGTTGGCCAAGATGGTTGGTTATTTTTTTTTTCAAACTGGGCTAACTGCGTTGGCCCCCATTTTTGGGGCAGAAGAATGAGCGTTTCGGGGTCAACTAGCTGTAGCTCCCCAATGAAATGGAGATGAGCAGATGAAGATGAAGTTGGAAATGGAAATGGGAGCTGGTGGCATAATGAGAGCAGCAGCCGACGACACGGGTCCCAGACAACTTCGAGATAAATCAAAAATTGTCGGGAAAAGCGAAAGAAAGGGGGGAGACACGCCGGAGCTACGAGTGGCAGGAGCTAAGGGGGGGAGTAGCGACTAATGCGGGGCATAAATAATACAACAAGGGACACAGAAACGATGGCAGCCCATAAGCCCGGGAGTAATTAAGTCAAAAATAGCCAAAGTCAAATCATAACACAGAGAGAAAAAATAACAAAAACTTGAAAGATTTTTAAAAATTATAGGCCAAGTTTAAACATTTACTTCTGAATTTAAATAATTTAAAGAAGTGTAAATTTTTATGCCTCTGTATTAAATAATATTTTTTTATTATTTCCTAATAATTTCTCTGTAAAATAAAAAGTTAGCTGAAGGGGGACAAAACAAAAAGGATTGTGGGGGTATTTACCAGGGGCGCCAACGGAAGTGTTTATGTTTTGAATATTATGTTTTTAACAGAGGAAAGCCCCAGAAGAAGAAGAAGAACAAAAAATTTGGAGCATGTTGGGGCTTTGGGGGCTACGGGACTGAAAAAAACAAAAGAAATGAAAATCCCTTTTGATTGTCAAGTTCAGAAGACAAGAAAAATGAAAATGAAAATTGTTTTGTATTTTTTTTTTTTTACTTTTTCTCGTATCTACCGACAATGTGACAATGCAGCTTGTGGATAGATAATAATTATTTACAAAACTGTGCCCACGGCCACGCCCCTAACCCAGACCTCCAGTCCATTGTTTGCCACAAGATCTTACCCTCCCCGTATTGCCTTGAAGTGTCGCTCTTGCAGCCATAAGACCATAACCATCCGCAAGGTATCAATTACCAGACTCTAATGCGAAAATAACAAGCCACCGAAACAACAATGAAGCAAGAGCCAGGAAAGTGCCAGAAAAATGAAGGGAAAAGCGGAAAATAGCAGAAAAGTTTGTGGAAAAGCTGACCAACAATAGAGTCGAGGAAAAAGTCGAGGAAAGTGCTAGAACTAGATAGGTAGAACTTATGCAATGCAGAGCCTGTCACTCAAAACTCTGAAAACGGCTTAAAGTTGTAAGGAAATTATCGAGCTGTCAGGTGGCTTTCAAATAACGTGGCATTGATAGTGAACCTGAAATACTAGACAGTGGCTTAATAAATCAATAAATTAGTTATGAATTCAGATATTATTAATTCAAGATTATTAACTCATTTAATTATAAAAACCTCATACCTTTTATAAATTTCCCTCAACAGTAGCTGTAAGTCTCCCACCCCATCAAACACCCAGTTCACGCTCGGGAATATGCATTAACCATTTTCCATTTAGCCACACCTCGCCTGAAACCTCCAACTCATCAAGGCAAACACAAAAGAAAATAACTGAATTTGCGGTGAAATTTGTTAACTGGCCAACACTACTTGGTAATAAAGGGGGGAAAACCACTGGGTGGTGGGGCATCCATTATGACGACGTCAGTCAACCGCGCTGACCAAAGGAATGTGACAACCTGAAAATTGCATAAAAAAACAGAGAGTGCTCCCGGCTGGAGGAGAAGCCCTCAAAGGGTATGGTATATGGCCCTCATCAAAAACGCATCTATCATTTGACAGATTGCACAAAAAGATACAAAAGTACAGGCCCCAATTAGGCCAAAATGAAAGGGCTAATTTGGAGTGATTAAGTCAAAAGGAAGTGCTCGATTTTACTTAAATTAGTTTAATATTTTAATGTAATTTCACTCTGAAGAATATTTAATATTTTCCTGCTGGGGCATCACCCCCATCTGGGCTAATTGGTTTACCTACCCGGCTGGCGATGATCCCTGACTGACGCTCTTGCCGCCGCCGCTTGCCGTGTGCATGTGTCGCTGGGGGGGCGTGGGCTGATGATGGGGCGACGATGTGGCCGAGACGGTGGGTGTACCCCCATTCGAGGAGGAACTGCCGCCAGCTCCGCCCACACCCTGGCCGAGGGCCACTTTACGCTTTGGTGATAGCTCCTGGGCATTCTCGCAGACGTTCTCCGTGTTGACGACCTGCTCCAGCATATGTATCTTCAGCATGATTGATGGTTTTGATTGACTGACTGACGGTTGGTTTTGATTTTGATTTTGGTTTCGTTATTTTTTGGTTTTGAAGTATTTTTGGTTTTGTTTGTTTGTTTTGGTTTTTTTTTCCCCTTTTTTTGTTTTATGAGTTTAGTTTTCGATTCACTTGATGGGTTTTCATTTTGCTTCTAAATCTAAAAGATGGAAAGGCATCCAGAGGTTAATATTGGCCATGTTTCCCTCCTCGATTAATAATTAAACTTCGAGTTGTAGTCACTTGAGTTGCAGTCTTTTTTTAATGAATTTCCATTCTTTTTACAGCCGTTGAGAAACCGAATTTTATGTCCCAGCCCATCAAGGTGGCCGGCAATAAAAGAATGGAAATTTAATAAGTTTATGTTTCCGAGTTTATGGCCATAAAGCATTGCCAAGAAAAGGAATCTTGTCTTTCCGAAACAAAGAAAATCACTCATTCTGGGAGGGGAGATGGAGGGCACATTATTAAAAAGTAATGCTGAAAAGTCTGTCCAGCGAGGCGAGGAAAAGCGCGTGAAAATGCGTCCAACATGAAAATGTGAGTAGGAAGACTAAACAACCCACCCGCATATGTACACTTTACAAAAAAATATTTTTTAAAGCACATATATTCGCATTTGTTTAGGAGGTTTCTCAGTTAACAATTTTGAATGGTGTAAGTGGAAAGTCAGCGCAGTCACTTAAGCCCCACGCTCCCTTTTTAAGAAGCTCCCATATACCCTCATAATGTGGAACGGAAAACTTTGGCTTGAACCTGCCCCACTGACAATTGGCTTAGGTCTGAAATGCGAGAGTGTCTGGCACGGGTGTGGAAAATGTGGAAGGTGGAAGGGAAACCCGCCCCACAACCCAAAAGGTAATGTGGCAACGCACGTGTCCAAGTGCCGCCCCCGCCGCAGTTAAGGGAGAGAGATGATTTATGATTTAAGGCATTGACTGAAGGCATCTGGTCATCAGAGAGAACCCACGGGCAAGGAGCTCCAGGAGACTCAAGGCCAAGCACCTCGCTTAAGTGGTAATGTGCGTAAATAACGAGACTTGTGAATGGGATTCTTTTGAGGCAGGATAAGAGGGTTAGTCACCGGTAGACAAGATGGAATTGCCAGAGAAGTGAGCCTGTTATGGGCAGTGGCAGCTGAGCTGGGTACTTGCTATAAGCTGCTCACAGGATGGTTATAAAATGAGGGAGTTGACAAGGCTAGCAGGGCTATGAATTACTTAAAAGTGTGAACAAAAAAAGGTATTACCTAAAAACTTAAGCTTAGACATCCGAGCCAAGTCCTCAAGGCAATCAAATTACTTCATTTGGCTCATGGGCCCTAATGCCGATGACCTAAATCCAAATCACAGATATAGACATCTCGCCAGCTTTGTAATGCAATTACCCGATGTAAAATAAATAAAATATAATTGCATTCGACTCAAATCGCATTAAGAGCAATCATAACTTAAGCGGCCATCTCTTTCAGCCCCAAACACGCAACTTCCGTTGTTGCAATTTCGTCATTTCCGCGCAAAAATCACAAAAAAATAAATAAATAGATGAGATGAGGAGAGAAACCTAAACAACCATCACATCACTCAGGTGAGAATGATAAAATATAATAATGGCCCAACAAAAATCATAATAAAGCCAAGCTCGGCGGCGAATAAAATTCAATTACTATGCCACATAGAAAACAATTTGCGAGCGCGAGTGCAAAATAATTCTTTGGCTAAATGGATAGATGGATATATGGATATAGAGGGGTGTCGTCGGTTGCATTATGGAACGCATATAGAATAATTTATTTAAATCAGACTCAGCACTCGTTGTACACAGCCGCCCCCAAGTCGACGACGACAACCTTTTATGGTGTCATGCAAAAAAAATAAAAAATAAAACTCAACAAGAAATAAGTAAAATCTATAAAAAATTTTTATTCACTCAATTTGTGTTGCTGTTGTGGTTGGCTGTTGTGGACAAATTAGTGTCAACGGAATCGGCGGAGATTGGATGGGCGAATGAAAATATATATCTAGAAAATCGTGTGGGTTGATGCTCAGATGCTGAAGCTAATAACGACAGTTGGGTAGATTCTCCACCCAGTGGGTGATATTTTCCCTTCCAGAAAATATGAAAAGAATGTGTCAGCCAACAATGATAATTTCTGTTGTGGGTACCCGTCCCCCTCTGACACTTTGTTGCTGATTCAATTTGGCATTTTTATTGATGTGTTGTGATCAGAGTTGCAAATGAAATTGTGCGGATTTTTATTTTGTTTTTCTCAGAGCGCTTTTCGATTGGGTTAATGAAGCCAGAAGTTGGAATTGTGGCAGAGCCGAGTTGTTTACTCAGATACTCTGAAAGATGATGTGTGTGAAGTCGATTGAAAAAGTTCGAATATTAAGTCAAATATTTATGACTAGGACATATTTATATCTTTTCTTTCCAACCGAAGGATTCTTTATTTAATCTTTATTCTGATTTTAAGCTTGATGATTCATTTGTAACTCCTTTATTGTCTTTCAGTCTTTTAATTTGTATTTTTTGAGTCACTTACTTCCAGGAAGTCTCTTCTTAATGGGCTTCTCTTGATTTACTTTCTTTCTGACCGACTTTTCTCTTCGATTTTATTATCTTTTTGTCGCAAATCAATAAACGAGAGATAAGTGTGTCAAGTTCCTCCTATTGACTAACCCCTTGTTATACAATTATATTTCCAGGCCAAAAGAAATTGCGTCAACATTTCGCAATACCATTTTAGTTAGTACTTTACTGGGCAATAATTCTGTGGCCCATACGTCATAAATATAGAGGGCGAGCCGCGGGCCACTAAACCAATCAATTGAGTCACCAAGTACAAGAAATCGTTGCTTCCTTATCGATGTTGTGGGTGGGTTTTGGGGGTTTGTTTTATCATCGAACTGAAAGTAATATTTTTTGGGGAAAATGTCCAAGCCCCGGGAAACAACCGAAACACATCCGACTCCTTGACAACATCCGGTTTAGTTCAAAGTTTGGTTTTCTTCCGTGTGGCCGGAGAACACTCGGTGTGTACATTTCCCTATTCCTGTTTAGGTGGGTGTGGGTGTGGGTTTGCTGCCACTTTGGACTCAAAAATTTGTTTCTTGTTACGCAGTTACACGTGTTCAAATATTTATGCCTTGACAAATTTTGTAAACAAATTTTTCCTCTCAGCTTCAGTTTGGTTTTCTCTGTTTTTTTGTTGGCCCGGCTAACAAACATCAACAGCTGCTGGCAGCACACAGTTGCCCCGGTTTGGGGTCCGTTTGTTTTTTGGGGCAACTTTTTCAGAGCGGTACTTTGGTTGTGAACCGTTTTGTTGGCTATCTTATCTTATCGACTGCCAATTCGGCTGACTAATCAGCTTTTGGATGGGCGCAACCTTGACAACCCCTCGTTCGGGGGAGGAGTTGCTTCGAAAATGTTGGAGATATTCCTATTGTAAGTGAACTCTAATGGGAAACTGATGTAGTTGCTTACCACTCGCAGATACTAAAAGATACTCTACCAGATGCCTCAATTTCCTAATGATAACTACATAGGGGTGCAAGTACATGAATAACTAAATGGGTTTAACTTTTATCTTAATTACTTTACAAACGTTTATATTTTTTTTTACAAAAAAGTAAGTCTAAGTGAAAGTAAGTCTATCCCTTTTTCTAAAGCAATTAAGTCGCTGGAACTTTCTTTTTATCCTTTTTTTGTATATTTTCCTTTGCAAGACCTTCGACTTTACTTTATAACCTGCTACCTTAAGAATATTCCTCAAAATATGGCTACCATGGAGAGACCTTCATAAACTTTTTTTGCCACCTGCCACCCTTTCCTCACAAAACTTCAAACAGCGGCCTTGGCATGTAATAATTTTCATATAGAATTATTAGTAAAACATCAGTTTTCTTGGAAAACTGGTACTAAATTAGATTTTTTATTTCTTCTTTATATTTTTTGACAAACAGGTGCAAACAGGTCATAAACAATTGAATCTTCAAGAGGGAAAAGCTATAGTAGAATCGAGGCAACGGCAATTAAAGTAAACACCCTAAACATAGAGGCAGATTCTCCATTTCCACATCCACATCCAAGTGGGATCCCAGCCATTTGGCACTGGGCCAGTGGCATGGTGGAAGCGGCGGCACACGCCCCATAAATTAAATTCGCGTGTGTTTTGGCTCCAACAAAGACCCGGAGGGGGATCTGCGGCTGAAAAGATAAGCGAGGGACACAAAAACGCATCCACAAAGGGTCATATTGGAGGCAGAACTACCATATAGACTTTTTCGACTAAAGGGTACTCATCAATGCACCTATTTAAGGTTTATTTGAAGATATGGCCCTCTCAAAACGACTTAGTATTGTGCTAAATACTTCAAATTAATTTTAATTTTAATCTTAAAATTTTTAGTAACTCAACATGCTTTTAAAAAAATCCAAATCCAAAATCAATGCAGGCGAATGACATGGCAAGGTTTGTCCCCTAAGCCCCACTCTCCCCATCTCTATCCCCTTCCAGCACGCTGTCTCTTTCTGAGCCAAGCTTGCTCTTCAACTTGAACTCTCGAGTGCGCTGGGTGAAAAAGAAAGGGGGGAATTGAAATCCGAGCGAGACGACAAGACAATTGATGGGGCCAGACAGCCGAGAACGATGAATGGACGGACATCAGAGAGGTGAGGGCTCTTCTGGGAGAAAGGGCAGCAGCAGAATCCAAAGGCAGATAGCACGAGATGTGGCCAAAAAGCAGCTGTTTTCCGCGGATTGTTTTTCTCAGTTCTCTGTTATTGTCTTTATTTTCTTTTTGATTTTCACACTGAGACAAGGCCAATTTGGTTCTCGAGTTCATTTACATTCCACTCGGCTGAAGTTTACTCTGCATCCTATCTGTCAAAATACAAAGATACGATTTTGGGCAGGAAGAACCTCTTCTCGAATGGCATGCATATTTGATGAGCTGTCGTTTTTACCTTTTTGGCCAAAAAAATGCAACAGGCCAACAAAGCAAACAAAGGAAACCAGCTCCGCAGGGCAACCAGGTGGGCTGGAAATAAGACCAGATTGCCCAAAAATGGTAAAGATATGGGAAGGGTATTATGCACTTTTTGGGGGTAAAGCCATTTCCGAAATATAGAAAATAAATTCTATTATTAATACTTTTAGTGAATAATCCACAAGCTTCCTTATATTCATAAAAGACATGCATTTTATGACAACATCTCATATTACTCGGATTTTCCGAAAGAGCAACAGAAATTCCAGAAACTGCAGCTGGGCAGTTGTAGTGAAAACAGCTCCGCACATGCCAATAAATATTTTTGCAAAAATGCAACGAAAATGAAAAGTCAACAGCAAGCCAACTGAAATCGTTTCAGGCCAAAACCCGTTTCCAAAAGCCAGAAAGAAATTCACGTGCTTTTCTGCTCCTTCTGCGCGCCGCCTGCAGCCCCACAGGCCATGCATATTAACAACAAAAAGCCAGAGAGGAGGCCTGATAACAGAGAGGTGGAGCCAAAAGCTGGGTGGAGTGGAGTGGAGCCGGCAACATTGTCATTTAACGGGACAAACGAACAGGACAACAAGAAAGTGATGAAAAAATGTGCGAATATTAATTTGCATTTTTTGAAAAGACGGAAGCAGGGAAATTCCAAAATATAGCAGATATATGTATAAGAAAATAAATATTTAAAAAAATCTTTAAACTTTATTTTTTTTACTTTCTCTGCTTGGTTTGGATGAACCTTACCATACACCCTCTCTTTATAAAAAAAAAGGTTTTCGGTTTTCAATTACAAAACCCACACAATAATAAAACTTCAATCACCTCACATAACCCGCATATTAATCACAAAAACAAAAGGCTACAAAAAAATTTAAAACGATCATATGGAGATAAACTGAATAAAAAAAAACAAAAAACACACGTAATAATCATGCGTGACGCATTTTAATCGAACTTCCAAACAACCAAAAGACCAAAAAACTCGGAAACCGGCAAAAAAGATTCCAAAAGAGATGGCTCAAACGAGTAGAGGAGAAAGGTGTGGGGCAAGGGAAACACGGCATTTTTTGGTTATTTCTTTTTATAAATATTTCTGGTTTGTTGTTTATTTTAAAGCTTTGACATTTTGCGGTGATTATGTGTTATTCACTTGCTATTCGTAATTGAATTGCGTTTGTTTAATTGCACAAATAATTACACATGAAATTTTCACTTTTTTTTCGCGCACTTTCTTTGGCTTTCGTATTATTTGATTCTTGGCTCGTTAAATTTCAATTTCCATCAACTATTTTTGGTTTAAAAATGATTTCACTTTTAGCTACGTGCTGGTATTTGAAAGGCCTTTTTTTGGGCTGCCTTGTTTTTGTTTGGTTTCTTTTTTTTTTGACACCTTCACCCCGCACTTTCCCGTCTGATAAGAGCCAACAAATGCGATTTTAATTTTTTTTTCGTTGCTTTCCATACAAAAATTACCTCAACATTTCACTTTTGCGCGCTTTGATAATGCGATTTTTATTATCATTGATTTATTGTTTGAATATCTTTTACATTTCACATTCAAAACATGTTTTTCGATTAAGATTTTAAGTTGTCAGTTGTTCTTGGTCCTGTTGTCGGTTCCTGCTCGGCTGCAACTGTTGCTGCCAATTGGCAACTGCTGCCAGGTTAACTGCCGTTGCGTTGACTTGGCAGTACCGGAAAACCGAAATATACATATATCCATCCAATTCCGATTCCGATTCAGATTCCGATTCCTGTTCCGATTTCTGATTTTTCCCCGACTCGCTCGCTCGCTCGCCCACACGAGTGGACTTCAAAAACGAAACGCCGACGCGCCTGCTTTTGGATAGAAACGACGCTGAACAGTGCTCAGACTCGAATGCAGTGGGGTATTCTTGTTTTAGCCACCAAATGGGGGGCGGGCGGCTCTGGGCTTTCGTAAAGTGCCAGACACCCGAACCCCGAGCCGAGAGCAATCGGCGGGAGTTCGGCCGGGGTCTCAGAGAGCGGAAATCACGTTTCTCTCGACGTTTTATCTACACTGAGAACAATAAGCATGGTTTTTTAGGTCTATTTAAATATCTAGGGGCTCTCGTCGGAGAGCCATGTGGGCTCCAAACACAAAACAACGGTAAAGATGAGGCCCCAACGCCGAAGCAACACTCGCGTTGCGCACGAAGCTCAAAGTTTGGGATCCACATGGAATGGGTCCCACACTCGGCTCCCCATGTGAGCGACTGGAAAGCAGCGCCAAACAGCTGGGGATAGGCTAATGGGGTAACTACACCAAAGAATCTTAAATATTAAAAATATTAATATTTTATTTAATATTCATATCAATCATTTGCCCTCATAAGTAGGCAACATTTTTTTGTATTTCTGATATGGATGCACTTTCACTGCACCTATTCCTATATCCCTTGCTGTAGTTGCATTTTCTATAGGGGTAAGAAACGAAATTGTGAAGAAGAGTGGGTGGTAACTTGTTTGTTGTTTTTATTCTCATGGGGGCGCAATTCTTGTTTATTTACATTTATTTACATTCCAAATGCGCGCAGTTTAAGCAAACAGAAAGAGATGGACAGAGTGGTGGGAGTGGGAGTGGGATTGGTCAGTGGAGGGGGTAACCCGCATTAACTGGAGTAAACAGACCAAAAAACAATGCAACTCAAAAGAGCCGGCGTTGCATGTTGCAAGTTCAATATTTGCATAGAGTACCCCAAAAGTATGCAGAAGGCAGTGTTTTATTCCCACAGAGGGAGATAACGAAAACAAACTGTAAAACCGGCATGGTAGCCAAACACAAACACAAACACAAATGAAAAAGCAAACATGAAGCAAAGGCACGAGGCAACAAGGCTCCATATGATCGTAGGGGAGATTATTTTCAAAATATTAAAAATATTAAATTTACAAAAAACATTGATATAAAAAATTTTTTAATTAATTAAAATTTAATTAAATTAATTAAAATTTAATTAAAAAATCTTAAGAAAAATAAATTTTATTATCTTTCAAATATTTCAACCCTTTTGTTCAAGTGTACCAACTCCAAGCTCCACCATGCGCTCTTGTGGATTATTTGTGGATACTGGAATATGCCCCACCAACCACTACAACAACGATGCCCCACCAACAACATTCACGACCCACAGTCGTCGGCTTTTGCGGCGGCGTCGTACACTTGTTACTCTCTCTCTCTTCATCATCCACATTGTGGCAGCTGGGGTTTCGGTTTGGGGGTTGTTGTTGTTGTTGTTTTGCTGATAACAGAAAAACAGCTGATAAGCGTGCAGCAGCCACACGATATGATTCGGGGGGGCGTTCCGAAAAACAGATAGCCAACTGTTGCATGCCCCACATTTTTGGAACCAATCTTCAAAGCCACCGCCAAAAGACAATGGTCGCCACAAGCAACTATGTGTGGGGATTCTTTAGGTAAATAGGTGTGGAATTTGTGCATATATTTGCATATTAAATGAAAGCGGCATTCCTTTACAGACAATGTTTATTATGCAAATATAGCGGTTTTGTTTCTTTTGTGTAATTTATCATTTTATTTGCCATAAAATGAAAAATAAATAAATCAAAGGAAGGTATTCTTTTTATTAAAAAGGGTTTATGATAAAAAAGTAAATATTTTCGAAACTAGAATTCACTCACCTTATGGGTTTTGCCAGCAAATCAATATTTTCACAGCTTTCCATCTCCAGGCGTTGATATTGCAAATATTTAGCACTAGAAGTGCTAGATCTACTTCCTGAACTTCCGCTTCCGCCTGCCCCACCGCCTGGGACCGAGTTCGATGAATGGCGACGATATTCCGCAAAACTTTCGCTTTTCCGGAGTCCCGGAATTTTTCCAGAACTATTACGCCAGTATTTAATAACCCTATGTAGGGCCTTTGGGGAGCTAGTATCCGACGCAGAGGCCAATGAGGTCTCACTGCCACCCACAATAATATGGGGGCCATGATCCACCAGAGTCCTATAGGAGCTCATTTTAGCACTAAAATGGATTTCCTGTTATCATTTGAATTTTATTATGCAAGTTTGCTGATAAATTACTTACATTTGTTTGTTTTACTGATAATTATTTTATGTTATTTAGAAATAATGTCTTATATTTATGTCTTTATGTGTGACATATAGACGTACTCCCCGGAATCGTTGTTTTCATAGCATTTTTATGGCACTTTAATGGGCTTTAAATATAATTACTTTAGCTGTTTAATGATTTAATAATAAATACATTAACATTTTTATCACTTAATTCGTTTTATTAATTCATAAGTACAATATTTCTTGTAATAATATGAATACTTGTATTTTAGACATCTTTTATATGTATATTTTTTGTAATTTAAGTTCGGTATTATTCGTTTTTCGTTTTTAAAGTCGAGTCGCGCCGCCTTCGATTTTCCAACTGACCAGCAACAAAGATGGGGACCCTCGGAAACAATACAATGGAGCTGAGCTCCACACATTATCTAGAGCGTTCTCCCTCACTTGTTTTTTTGCTCTCACTCTCTCTGTTTTTATAACTTCGCACGTTTTATTGCTTTATTTTTTTTCTGAAATTACTTATATTTCTTGCAATTTAATTATTTTAATAATACCCACTAATAAGATATAGTAAAGGTATATAGAGGACTACATAATAGCTAATACAATATCTTCAGTACATCGTATTTTAAATAAATAAAGCAAAGTACATCATTTATTTTTTTTATTATGATATATTGTTTCAAATACCAAAACAGAGCACTATGGGGTTTTTGACCACTTTATGTGGCATTTAATCATTTTTTGAAAGTTCTCTGATTTAAAAAAAATTAATGGGAATGTATTAAGAAAACATCAAACTATTATGCCTCATACTCAAAATATTAATTATTAGCACCATATGCTAGCATAACAGCTGCAAAGTCAGCTGTTGCATCCGAAAGCACGTGCGCTAAGTTTGCAATTTTCACATAGTGATTTGTGAAATTAGATTATTTGTTTAAAACTCCATTTAAAAAGAAAAATAGTAATGGACACTGATTTCACAGGCTTGTACTATATGTTAAATGTATTAACTGTTTAAATTGTGCGTGTCTATACTAAAATTTTGTCATTTTATAGATGCACCTTAAGCTGAATTTTGGGAAACAAATTTCAACTTTGGGAAGAGTTTTGAAATAGAAGGAATTAAAAGTTTTCAATGCGTCCAAGTGTATGTTGTAGCGTTGTCAATACTGAGCAAAGGCTGTTAGTCTTATTGTGCACTTTTCTCCACTATTGGTGCAATTTGAATTTTTCTTAGATAACCTCAGTTTCTCCAAAAGCCGACTTGGTCGCTGCTTGGAACAGCGAAGGGGGCCGGGCTGAGCATCAAATGGCTGTACAATGTTTTTTTTTAACGCCATGCAAATAACAATGTGGATAATGCCGTTTTAAAAAAAAAGCCACCAGTTTTTAATGGAAGTAATGGAAAATACGGTGCTTTCAGTCGGCTGAGTCCGAAGCGTCTGAGTCCTGAAACAAGATGTATAAATCAGACAGGCGTCACCATTCAAGAAAACACTACCGATTACATTCCATCGCTGATGTGTTCAACAGAGCTATGGATACATCAGATCCAATTATTTCGTCCTTAATTTATCGAGATGCATAAAAAACTATGGTAAAGAGTCTTTTACTTCCAATTGAGGTAATTGAGATGCTTTCGTACGAATACGAAAATAATGTTTGTCTCGAAGATGACGAATTTAACGATTCCAGCTTGTTTTTTTAGATAATATTGATATATTATAGAAAATGAAAAAAAAAAGAATAATAAGATTAGTACTACTGTTTGAAGGAATTTTTCTTTTTCAACTTTTATATGCATTTGTATGGAAGAACACTGAAATCCGGTATTTTAAAGTGAAAGTTTTCAGGGAAAGCGTTGTCCGATTTGGTTCAAAATTGCTATATCGTATTAAAATAGCAACAAATATCAGCTCCTTAAATTTCATTAATTTATCTTTACTTTTACCAAATCGTTCCTATGGGAGCTATAGGATATAGTTTCCTGATCCGAACGATTTTCATACGATATGTGCCTAGGATCAAATAATAACGATTGGTAAAGTTTCATGTCGATATCTCCAAAACTGACCGAGTTATTAATTAATGCCACAAAAACAGGTCAAAAACCCCATAGTGCAGAGGTATCTTTTATTTCAAAAACCTTCATTCAAGTTCTGGGTCTTGTTTTTTTTTATTTTCCCGCGATAAGTGACGTGCCATGATTCCGTCAAGTCAGCTCGTTTTCATTTTATTACTGTCGATATATAAATTAAATAAAACCCATCTTATTTATTTACTTAACTTACAGGTAGCTTTCCCAAATCCGGCCTATTGCCACGCTCCTTATGAATCGGATCCATTGTCTAAGTTCAATGTTTCAATCAATCACCCTGCCGAACTTAGTTAATCAATTAAACCATCCATCAGACCCTTTTTTATCTCTCGGGGGCGTTCGACTTTACCCCTCTTTGACTTTTACATTAGCCCCAGAAATTAAATGCCTCTTTCAGATACAAATTTCATGCTGATTTTTCCTTATCGCGTTCTCGTTTGAAAATCCGAGGGAAAAAGAGATTTTAAATGCATCATCAGTGCATCTATGAGTCAAGCGGGTTTACGATTCCCAGCTCGGGTCACAGCCCGGGAACTTTAAAGACTCTCGAAAATAAAACAGAAAAAAAACGATGATAAGGAAACAGACTTGAGGGCGTCGCAATTTCGAATAAAATCGTTTTTGAAATGGAGGGGGCCGACGAAGATATGGTGGGGGAAAGTGATCCAACAACTGCTAAATGCTCTGGCAATCAAGTTATCGAGTAATCGAATATGCAGCAAATCAGATAAATCAAAACATGCAAAACAAATCGTTTGATAAGAGAAATGGGAGGAAAAATTATCGAACAAGTGTTGGTCTAGTCGACTATATTATGAAATTTTTTTACATTTTTGAAATTTTAATAAAAATAAAATACTTCAAGCTTAAACTATATTTTGAATAAGGTACATATCTTATCGTATTAAGATTTTAAAAATATATATACCCATTCTCCAAGGGTATCGCATGAAAAATGATTTGAAATCGAAAACCCAAATCGAAATCGAATTCGCAGTTGCTACTGTAACGGTTTGGAGCACGCGAAAGCCGAGAGAGATTTATCTGGACATTTCCTTGATGACGATACCGACCACTATCCCCCTTCCAGACTGCGTTGTGTGTGCGTTGTCAAAATTACATTAAAGCGGAAATCGCCTGCTACGCTTCAGTGCCAATCGACAGAAGACAGCAGACTGACCGCAGTTGTAGTAAAAAATAAAAAAGTTAAAACTGCACGTCTCAGATGACTACACTTAGGAAATGGGGTGAACTTTAAAATTTATACATTTCTACAAAACAAAAATGTATTCTTGAATAAATTCTATCCTGAGGTCAGGAGAAAAATAAATGAATTTTAAAAAGAATATCCTTCAAAAACCGTATACTTTTTTTCCCAGTATATAGAGGTTAGTTAGAGAAGTGGGGTAGTGGGATGGACACGCAACACCCGCGACACTCGACGACATAAATCAGGCTGAACCGAAATGAGGGAGAAACCGAGTCGGTGGCGTCTGTAAGGCAAGACACTTGCATTTTAGTTTTTTTTTTTTTGAGGCGAACATGTCCGAACTGTCTACCGCCAATCTCCTTCCCCAGAGCCCCGCCCACTTTTCAGTAGCCCCTTTCACTCCCCCACCAGGTGAAAAAGTGCGTAACTTCAAGAGACGTAACACTGGCAGCAATTTGGCACGCAATACATTTAAAAAAAAATTAAGAAAAAAACTATCATTTAGAGTGTATAGCACTCTGAAGTTTCTGAAGTGAAATAAAATACTTAAGTGCATTTTTTTCCGGTGTATCTTAGCTGGAGTTGAGGTTGATGTTGGAGAAGGAGTCTCAGTCTGAGACGGGCTAACATATTTCATTCCATGGACATGAGACACGAGACTGCAGTTTTAATTGACATGTGTTCATTAGAAGTGCAGAGGGGGGAGTTACTACCACAAGGAAGTTGGCGTTTTTTTGTGGTCAGCCTGCCAAGAAGTAATCCTTATTTAGTAAAAAGAAATCCAAGTGGAAGTGATAGACCTAAATACATACATATAAGATACAAAAGAGTGGTTGGATTGAGAAAGTTTTATGAAAGTCTAGTTAATGAAACAACCATTTAGTTATGGATTAGGGATGGACCTAGAAAATAATACCTCATACCGTAAACTACTCGAGAGTGTATAATTTTTTTCCACTTAAAAATTAAACAAGGGATTTGTATTTTTATGAATAAGAATCTATGTAAGAATTATATAATAAACTCATGCCACCCAATGGTTTTAAAAGAATTGATTTTAAAGCAGATCAATCCTCCGCGATATTGTCATTGGTAGCTCTGCTTTTAATGCCTCTTTCGGAGGAGCAGGAGAAAGTATTAGAGTTTGAACAAAGGTTTAAATCAGACGGTAAGAGGATGTAGAAAAATACTTCTTTAAACTTACTCAATTATTTCAATTGACAGCTGTATTAAGAGCTTGCAAAAACGAAACTAATTGAGATAAGAACGATTTGCAACGGCAATTCGTCATAGACTAATTTGAACAAAATAAAGCGATTATTTTTTAATTCGTTTTAAGGGACTTCCGACTTTTAAATTGATTCCAAATTATTTGCATGAAATTTTTTTTGAAGTTTAAATAGATCTGAAAACTGAGAAAGGCATTAATTTCTCTCCAGCCATTAAAATGAAATACTTGGGTGAGCGGCAAAAACTTTATTTCGTATGAACAGTCTAAAAAATTTTATAAAACCGATCGTTTCCCTTTTCAAAGTTTGCCTGTTTTTGCTTGCGTCAGTGTCGGCTCGTTTTACTGATGATGTCTACCAGATCCTGGCCAAGGAGGATGCGGAAAAAAATATTATTTCCTCGCCTCTCTCCCTCGAAATTGTTATGGCCATGGTTTATATGGGAGCAAAGGGAAATACGGCTAAGGAATTGCAAACTGTTTTGAAGCTGCCTGAGGATAGAAATCAAGTGGCCAAAAAATACAGAGAGTTCTTCACAAATCTCCAAGGTCGGGAGAAGGATGCTATTCTTGAACTGGCAAATCGCATTTACATCAATGATCAGTTGAGATTACTACCAGAATATAACAAGATTGTGGGTGACTCCTTCAAGGCCGAGGCAGTGCCTATTAACGTGGGTAATGCCACATCAGCCGCAGCGACTATTAACGATTGGGTATCCCGTCAAACTCGAAACAAAATAACTGAAATTGTGTCTGCTAAATCTATAAATAGTGGTTTTATGGCGATTATTATAAACGCCATTTACTTCAAAGGCGTATGGAAGTATAAGTTTGATAAAGGAGATACTAGGAAGGAAGACTTTCACACTTCATCTAACGAAAAAATTCCGGTTGACATGATGTATTTGGAAGGCCCTTTCTTGGCGGATCATGTTTCTGACTTAGATGCCAAGGTTCTGGAACTTCCATACCGAAACTCAAAACTCTTTATGCAAATATTCTTGCCAAATCGAATTGACGGTCTTAGTAAACTGGAAAGCCAAATCGGAGGCTTCTCCCGACCTCTTCGTAAACAAGATGTTTATGTAAAAATTCCAAAATTTAAAATTGAGTTTGAAAAATCCCTCCATGGTCTTCTTGCCAAGGTTGGTAGATACTTATGAAACTTAAAATTTGCTGTGACAATATTTCCATTTTTAGCTGGGAATCAAAGAGGCATTTAGTGTTGCTGCTGACTTTAGTGGGTTAGTTAACGATAATTTACAAATCAGTGAAGTACTACAAAAAGGGTTCGTGGAAGTAAACGAGGAAGGTGCTGAAGCTGCAGTTGTAACAGGTAATTATATTTTAAAAATTACTGATATTTTCTTTTATATTTGTTTATTTGTAATATTTTTTATGCAATTACAAGCTACTGTTTTTGTGTCGAGATGTATGAATTGTCCTGGACCTCGTCCAATGATATTTACAGCCGATCATCCTTTTGCCTTTTTAATTCGTGATAGGGAGACAATATACTTCCAAGGACATTTTGTAAGGCCATAAAAATTACTTCTGATCACTTCTTTGAGTGATAATATACATATGTGCCCATTGTAGAAAATGCTGTATTTTCAATAAAACTTTAAAAGAAGTTTCGTTGGTTTCTTTTCTTTGTATCTCTTGGTTTTCTCTTTGTTTTTCGTTTTTATTTTATACTCTAATATGTTTAAAATTTTGCATTATTAGTGGCTTATATATTAGTCTTAAAAATTAGTTTTTTCCTCCATTGGAGGTCACTTCCAATTAGTCTTCGGCCAATCAAAACTGTATGACGTTCAAGTAGGATGACAGCTTGACCCTTCGGCTATTATGAAAATCTAAGGAAAACGGCTACCCAAAGTCTACGATAGGGGCCATAAATGTAAATTTCCAAGGTTATTTTGATTCACCGAAAGTGAAGATCTAAAATATTAATTTTTGCATAATAGTATTATTTTCTAAAAAAAGGGAAAACGAGTCTTTGCAACAGTTCTTAATGCGATTTAAACACATAATTAGACATGGATTAACCATTACATTTCTTGTTACGATATTTTTGCTTTGAAAAAAAAGTGATTTCTGGCAAGTTTTCGATTGAATTTTTTAAAAAATAGGAAATGAAATACTTGGGTAGGTGAAAAATAGATTCCTCTCTCATTTGACATTGTATTTAACCTTCGACAACTAACAACTTAATGACGTCCAAGTGGCACAGCTGTTTGACCTTTTGGCCTTTTAGAAGTATAAAGGAAACGAGTACACAAAGATTCCGATAAAAGTTATAGGCGGTCATAAATTAAAATGCAAATAAAAAGCCTTCAAGAAGGGCGAGAACAGGGTATCCTTTAATGCTTAAGAAAAAACACTTAAATAGGCTAAAGATTAGGGTGGCAAGCAAATAATTAATGCTCTGTACTGTCTTTCATTTATGATCGCCCTAATTATGGCCAATATTTGGGCAATAAAAAAAGACGTTGAGTCACCGGAGAAAATGTTGCTAGGCTTCGTCATCACTTTTGTGTTTTCCCTCCCACTAGACAAGCTTAGAAGCTTTAAAATAATAAAAATAAATAAATAAAATAAAATATATAAAATTGGATTGTTGGATTATCAACCAGAGATCTCATAAATCTAAAATCAGCTTAAATTTTGTATTTCCTTTTTGACCAGGAGAAATCCGGAAGTGAAGCTAGGCGCTTCTGCTTTTTGGTTCCTGAGCTTAAGTCAAGCGCTTAGAAATTTCTGCCGGCCATGAAAACTTTGTTCGGAAACTCTTGCCGAACCTCCTACGCGAAATTGTTGGATTTTCAGGAAAGGGATTCAGGGTACTCTGTTTTCTTTCAAGGGTCTAAAGGGGGATATTAGTTAGCTCATCCAGCCAATATGAAAAGAGGCAAAAGGTGCAAGATAAGATAATGCTCCGACGATTGTTCAAAGTTTTGGATAAACCAATAAAAGCGAAAGTTCAAGCCACTTATGAGTTAGCACGAGAAATAACAAAAACCAAGACCAAAAGAGGATAGAGCATGTACTATTTTATATGGGAATATTAAGTAAAAATAATAGTAACAAATTAGAGGAGTTGCCAAGCAGTTAACAAATTGCTTGCCTAAACGATTTGCTTACAAGTGCGCAACTAATTAAGGATATGTAGGGACACATGAGCTCGAGCCACAAGGACACCGCCGCCTCCGCTCTACTTTGGCTAGCACACGTGCCACAAGTGGCATGTGGGACGAAGAAGAAGGAACAGCAGCAGGATTAATGAGCTGGCACTTGAGGCACTTTCAACGCCAAATAGAAACCCGAGAGACAAATGTGCCAACAACTTAATTTGAAAATGTGGAAATTAAAGAAATGCACTCGGGACAATTAACAAACTGTCGACATTTGTAGTCTAGGGGTTATCTAGTTTTTTTTTTGGGTGGACCAGCTGCGTTCAAAGGAAACGCATTTAAATTTACAAATAATAAAAAATTGTCAAACGCCTGCCCAACGCCTACGTTTTTAAAGGACCCACGCAATATCCTTATCTCCGGATCGTCGCAAATGTTGCGTAACTAAGTGAGACCCAAGGACCTTAGGGCACACTTTCACCCCGCTTCCTTTTCTTTCACTTTTACCTGCCCCAGAGGTGAGATTTTCCAGGGATCCTCGAGCCAGGATCCCGGTCTATCTTATCCTTAATTGAGTTGTCGGCACGCACACTATCCTCAAAAAAAAAACTGGAAACTAAAGAGCATTTTTATTCAACACACTTTTTGACACTTTGGGTGAGCATTTAAATGTCGGGGATCAGGACCAGGACATGTGGTGTCCTAGCAACTGAAGCGTTTCAGGATGCATAGGAAATGGAGTTGTGACTGCCAAGAATTTTATTACAGGGGCATATAATTAAATGGGAAGGGACAAACAAATTAAGGAACTGTTTCTTAGAACTTGCACTTGAATATATTTTGAGACAAATGTTAAGAAATAGATAAATAAATTTTAGTTCATTTCACAAAGCAGAACTTTCTTCATTTAAAAATTTAAAGAATAAATCGATTGAACTAACTTTCTAAATTTGTTGACCTTTTCCAAACGCATCTGTCCATTCCCATTCATTGACAAGTTTATCGTCATACTCATTGAAAATCAATAAAAAAGGAATAAAATATACTGGTAATGCAATTACTGAACCAGACTACCTTGACCATGAGGGGAGGCGGATTGAAAAACCCAAGGGGCCATCAATTATTTGCACACAATTTGCACACGAAATGACGGCAATTAGCTGGTGAGACACCTGCCAAATGGGAGCACACCTGAGTGGTGTTCCGTTTTATATGTAAACAGGGGCCACAACTAGAGCAAAGACAAATAGTTGACCCCGATCCAAAAAAAAAAAGTAGTACTAGGGACAGGACCGAATGAGGAAGCCAAGTTTCCTGGCTATTGTCACGTGCTGAACTCGTTTTTGAATGGGGGTTAAATTGGAACAGAAAATGCTGAGGGTTAAGGGAGCTAAAGAAGGCGAAAACTACTCAGTCTGCATATGCAGACTGATTTTTTCTTAAAGTAAGAATCACTTTCATTGACATTAAGCTCTCATGACTTCATGTAAAAAAAAAGATATAAATCACGAAAAAAAGTTTTATTTTTGTCATCCTGCTGAAAGTCAAATGTGACTAATAAAATAAAATCCACCAATTCAGAGTCATCTTTGGAGCAGTGCCAATTGTTACACAAAACTTTCATCTTATTAATACTTCATTGGGGAAAATGTGTCACCGCCCAGCCCCCACAAATTCTTTTTCGAACAACTTGTTTACAAGACAAAGTTCTGAAGACGTACTGAATGTTCTGTCAAAGGAAAACAATTCAATTTCCCGTGGAAAAGCAGAGCACATAACTGCGAATGTCCTCGAGGAGTGCGTGGAAATGTATGGAATGAGGTGGGGGAGTGGGGTTATATAGGGTGACCCAAATCTACACCAAACGGAAATGGAGAATATCAAATAAAAATGCAAAAATAAAACTAGGAGCAGCCATAAAAAGTCCAGCTTCCACACTGAGAAATAAAAATATAAATATAAAACAAATTATAACCCCATTTTAATAATTTTTATTGATGAAAAATTCCACACAAGACTCCAAATTTTTAACTAATAAATTAATAAACTTAATTAAGTTGGAATCTTGATTCTAGTAACTCCAGTTTCCTATCTGTATTGCCAGCAACCATCTCTGAATGCTTCAAATCAGTTGGGCAAATAGAACCAGTTGTGAGGGGACGAATCGCATGAAATTCTGAGGGGGGATCCAGAGATATGTGCTGGTGGGGATTCAGGAGCTTGGACCCTGCCCGACTGTCTGCCCGGGATTCATAAATAAAACAAAGTGGCGCCAACGCGCGACAAAATGACGCGACGCCTCAATATTTGTTGCGGGTGTTTCCTTCCTTGGGGTTTTTCTCCATTTTTCCCGCCCTGCTGCGTGGCCCCAATTGTTATTCATTGGCTTCACTTGCCAAGGGAAGCGCTCTCGCTTTTCTCGCTTTTTTTTCATCTATGCTAGATTTTCCGTATATTTTTTTTTTTTGCTGACCCAACTCCGCCAAATATCGATTTTCTGGCTGTAACATTTGTCTGGCTTTTGGGGTTTTCCAGCTACAAAGAGCAACTAGTTGTGGTTTTTCCGGCACTCCTTCCATTTCCTATTTTTTTTTTGTCATTTTCCAAATTGCAACAAGGATCCATAGTGGGTGGAAACATTGGTGGCGGAAAACTGCGGAAAGCGTATTGATTGTTTTCTCGATAAGCGCCCGTCCACATGAAAGAAACCAGAGTTTTCATTCTGAAGGGAAAAATTTGCGATAGTTTAGCAGTTGATGGGGTTTAGTTTTTGGAAAAGAAACTTTTAAGAAAACATCTCCATTTGTTAGGGGTTTTATGGAGCCCTAAAGTAAACGATCCTTTAAGTTCTAAACCTAATTTAAAGGACTTATTCGTAACAGTTTAGAATGATTTTTGTGACCCAAAATATATTGGCATTATCCCTCTTACCCCCGTATGCAAATTGCAATTTAAAAAGGCCACCGAAATCGGTTGGCGGATGCAAATTTATGAGAGAAATGTCCTTGAAGCCATTTAGGAAACGAATTATGTATGCCCACTCGTTAAAGTGACAAACATCAAGCCACGCACCCCCCCACCACTTTCATACAAAAACGACCAGTGATCTGAAAATGGCAAAAAGCGCATTTTGCCATTAAAATTTATGGGCCTTAGGGAGCATAAAAAGCAAGGGGTGAGAGGAATGTGTGCCAAAGTGCAAAAATGTGCAGAAATTAAGGCGAAAAGGGGAGGGTAGGTACTGCGCTTCGGGGGGTGGCATGCAAATTTTTGTTGCCTCTGATGAGGTAATTAAATTGTATGGGACGAGGGAACCCAAAATAAATTTTTGTCGCATTTTTATACCCTAAACAGAGGGGGTTTTTCACATTTTGTAGCCATATTTTATAAAGCCACTGCATTTTTTTTATTACTGGTAATCAAGAGTATTACAAGTTTCGTCTATGCAAATTTCATTTCCATTTTTTATTTCCATATTGCCATTTTTTTCCTCCTGTTGATTGCTAATAGGCAAATCGTGTTCGATTAATGCCAAACGATTTCCGATCGTGGAGTGTGTGGAATGGAAATGGGAATAGAGTGGGTCGATGGCTTCCTTGTTGCACTTAAGTAGCTGCCGCAAATTGATTTCACGCTGCGTTTTTTTTATGCCCCGCTTCTGGTCCTGCTCCTGCTCCACTTTCACTGGTGAATTCAGGCCAAAGTCTAAGTCCGTCCCGGAAATTCAACCAAGAACAATGGATGCTGAACCGCAGGAGTAAGATGCAACATAAGGGAAGAACTTTTCCTTTCCTTTCGTTTTTTTTTGGGTTTTCTTACTTTTGTTGTAGTTTTTCATTCATTGTTTGTTTGTTTGCATAGCTTTTCTGTTAGCGGCCCGAGGAAAATAGATTTTCCCTTTCATTCATTGTCTGACCGTAGAGTGTTTGTGTGCCCAGGCAACCCTTTCGCCGGGAAGCTGGGAAAAAACCCAAATCCCTTTGTCCAAAGGAAAACTATACACCAAGGCGGAAGGAAAATGAAAGGAAAGACTTGCACTGTTGCTATGCCCGAAGCAGGGAAGAGATTTTGTGGGAATTCGCACAATTAGAGCGAGGCGAGTGGTCCTATTTTTCATCTGAAAGCGAGACCTAATGGTGGATATAAAATACATTTTTCTTTTTGGGAGGGAGAAGATAAGCTAGTTAACTTTTGTGATGGATAATTTGTTGTGCTTCATCAAGACAACTGGATTTGAGTGAATTCTCTTGGAAGTAGCTCAGCACTCCCATGTAATGGCACACATCCGGCTAGCATATTGTGGGAATCCAACAACCCACATTTCCACAAATCCCAATCAAACACATCAGGCAATAAAACCCAACCCCAATCACACTCCGAAACCCCATCAATCAATCATGATCCGATCTGCAACAGCCGGTGGCAAGCATTTAAATGTAATCGCAGACGCTAATCGCAGGCTGCAAATCAAGTTGCGATCAACTCTCGATCCAATAGATATGCAAATATCTTGCAGATACGTATAGAAAACTTTTTCGCAGAGTTGCGAAATTTTGCAAAATATTTTTTCAATTTTTTGCCCATTTTTCGTGATGGGATCCCTTGAAAATGGGGTTTTCCCCTATAGGCCCCACAGGGTTTGCTATATCTTCACCAATTCTCATCCGATTCTCGAGCGGAGTACCTTAAACGACTTTTGGATCAATTTGCCACCATTTTGCACATACAAAATATTTTTTTTTTTATTTTTTGTCCGTTTTTCGTGATTGGATTCGAAGATTGATTGACTTCAGAGACCCTTTCAGTTCTTACTTGGAGTTCATTAAAAAGCCGCCAAGGTGTCGCCTGAAACTAAATGGAATTCTAAGTGAAAGAGTGAGGAGATCGTGAAATCAGGTTTATTAAAATTATTAGTTAAACCAATTTTCTCTAGCAATAAATATAAATTATTTTATTTCAATATTTTAAATGCAAATATTATTATACTATTTTTTCACGCTTTCATCTCCAAGTCGATAAAAAGCCGGTTCCTTATTGCGTAGAACAAGTAGCCCAGACGACGCCCACTACTAAATCATAATAGCATCAACTTACGCCCCCAACAAGGCAGTTTGGCTTGAAAATTAATGCCACCAGTTCCAGTATGGACTGCTGGCCTAAACGAATGCCAATTAGAGGTAATCAGCGATCGTATGTCTAGCCTATTTGGTCTGCCGTAATAACGATTTCTGTGCAAATCACAGAACAAGCCTCCCTCGCTTCCATTGTTTAGACCCTTTTGTGCCAGCAGACCGGAAATGCAAACATTAAATGAAAAAACAACTGAAAAAGTGTCTGGAGTCTGGACTCTGGAGTCTGACATCGATATGAGGTAATAAAAGAGTTTTGAACAAAAACAAAAGCCGCACTACATCATCCAAACCGTAACCCGTCTACCCAAAAAAAAACTCATCCCTCCGATGAAGTGCAAATATTTTTAAAAAATATTTCAAAAGTCGCGTGCGCTTGTTTTAATGCATTTTTGCACACTTGACTGGCAGTGACGTTGCCCCTTTGCCGTTTACCTAGTCGAAGGGTTACAACTGTAGGGTTTGGGTTCTAGGGGTTGTCCTCCATTTCCTTTGCTGCCTGCCGTTTGATTTATTTTTAATGGGCCTCTCATATTTTTGCACAGACTCATAAACTAGACGGCAATATTGATTTTGCTTTCGACCTGATCTATATTTTATGAGCTGACAATTGGAAAAATCGTGGGTTGGTCAAAGGGGTCGAAAAGGGTTAAGGGGTGATTTAAAAGGTAAACTATGGCTATTGCAAATGTTGGAACATGGTTAGCAAAAATTAAAAATATATGTAAGACTTTTGAAGTTATAAAACCTTAAAAATTATATACAGAACATCATAAATTATACATACCATATATGTAGAACATCATAGTAGTATTTCATTTATCCTTTGACATCCTTAGAACCAAACTCCGATCTTCAACTCAAACCATGTTCCATGTTCTTCCTGCTTAAACCCAACATGTTCCATGTTCGCATATCCTTTTCGAACATGTTCCAGGATTTTGAGGGTTGTTTGTTTACGGAAGATCCAAAAACCAACCACAAAAATTTCTTTAAAAAACTAGTTTTCATTTGATTCTCAGACAAACAATTAGAAAACCCAAAAATCAACAATATATAGTGAGCTTCTGTTACAGACTTTCTTTGTGTGGTTTTATGAATTTTTCTTTACACTTGATTTCATTTTGTGGCTGAGGGGAATCATTTTGCTCGCCAGACATTTGCATTTTCTTCACCCTCCAGGAAAAGTGTACTGACCCACTTCCTAAGAATTTTCCCAAGTCTTCTCAGGTTGCGGCATTCAACTGGAAGCACTTTAACTTCAAATTGAGTTTTTAGCTTCTTCAGTATTTTTTCCAATTGAGTTGTCCTGACCCCAAGTGAACTTTGAATTTTTAGGGCATTGACTTGAACATCTTGGGTAATTTTTTATAATATTCAAAATCGGTTTTCTTTTTCGCTTGGTTGAGCTTGAGTGTCTGATTGATATTTTCGAATAATTTTCCGATTTTATCTAGCAAATTCCAAGGTTCTGTCAGTCAGGTAGTTTATCAGTTCAATTGAATCTTTTGGGTTCTGGGCTGATGGGTTTACATTTATCCCTCTCTGGGAAGTCTGACAGGTCGAACGAATTTCCCCCGATGGTCTGCCCACATTTTGCATATTTTGAATGGGAATTTTTCAAAAAAGAACAAAGATGTGTGCAGCGGCGGCTTCTGGTAAATCCGGCAGTGTGTCTAATTGCGTGGATTGTGTGGAGTGTAGAATGAAATTGATGGACTCGTGTCAGAATCCGAATGTCAGACGGCATTCCCTTGAATGTATTCCAGTTTCCATTCCGATCTCGATTCTGTGAGGGTTGCTTCTGTACGCTGCTCGATTTAATTAAATTTTATGCGCCTGCGCGCAATTTTTTACTCATTTGCCTTTGTTTGGGAGTCGTATTCATTTTCAGTTTTATTAACTGGTCTTTTGTCTTCAAATGTTTTTTGGTTAAAATTTTTGTGGTTTCGGTGACCAGACTGACCACTTTTTCAGACACGCCTATTTTTTAGGGTTTAATGAATATTATTGTCCTAAAATCAGAGACTTGAAAATATTAATAAAAGGTTAACTGAGAGCTCTGAAATCGATCACTGATAAATCCAACTTTATTTTCCAGCTGAACTCATCTTGTCAGCTTCGCTTTGAGTCGTTCCTGTCGACATTCACTTAATCAAATTTGGGAATCAATAATTAATCAACTGATGGCAATGGTTCGGGAAATCATTTGTCGCTCAAAAAGCATTAACATGCCTATGGGTATACCCACCCGTTCACCCCCCGAACAAACGTATGCAAATTTTTTTTTGTATACCTTCATGTTTCGTGTAAAGTTACATAAACAGAGACAGGACCCTGGATATTTTATCCAGAAAGGATAATATTCATACAACATAATCAGAGTAAAGCCAGGACGTTGGTCCTTGGTATTTGGTCGTGGCATTTGCATATATTACAGCTTCTGCTGGTCCTTTGATGTTTTGATGAAATTAGCAAGCCAGAGAGCTCAGCTCAACCCAAAATCTGCTCCAATCCCGTCATATTAAATTTATTATAATGATGTCAATGCAGTAAGGCCACTCGCACCCGGATCTTCTCGTTGTTATCCTTGATTTTCTCCTTTTTGTTTTTATTCCCTCTTATTTATATTTATTTTGATTTTTATTTGTTATCGTCGGCAGCTTATTAAACCATAAATAAGCAGGTTAGCAGGAAATTCGGTTTTGGTCTTGGGTTCCCTTTGCCGGAACCTCTCGGCGGCGGAAATTATGAAAATACTCAAATTGCCCACATCCTGCTCAGGAGGTTTCAGGAGTCTTCCTTTTTTTCAGGACTACCCGGTTACCCGACCACCCGGCTACCTGTCTTCCGACCGACCTTCCTTCTGCTCGCCATTTTCTTTAGAAGTCTTTGGGCGAGCCATTTTCATGGCATACTTTGCGGCGGTTGTGGTTTGGTATCCAGTGGCTCAGTGGCTGCTGCTGTGCTGGCATGTACTTTCTGTTGGCCAATTTATCATAAGAGCGTAAACAAATTATGGCTCACAAAAGTGGCAGGAACAAAAAGCACTGAAAGCCCTGAAAGGCTGGCATAAATTTAAGGCCGATGAAAGCCTTTTACCGCACACGCTGACGTTCAATCAACTCGACCCCCACACTTTCAAACTTGATACGAGCAGATGTGAATATGTGTGTGGATGGACCACATCGTTAGCCACTTTTCGGCTTGGCTGTAAGCAAAACCGCTAATGAAATGCCGCTGCCGACTAACACGAAAAGTTTTGCGGACCAACGCGAACGCATCGCAAATTGGCAACATCAATTAGTGGGGTTGAAAGCGAAAGAGAGGCTTCTGGGGGTTGGAGAAAAACATATGCAAACTAGTTACCCGGTTACCCGGTTAGTTGGTCTAGTTGGTTTGAGTTTTTAGTTGGTTTTTGGCCAACAAACCGCCAACGAATTTAACGCTCAAAGTCAATTAAAAAGTTTCGGTCAAGTGGCAGAGTCTTGACAACTGGTGTGAAATGATATGCGAAGGACACAAACAAGATGATAGTTTTTTTTATTAAATATATAATTAGTTTAAATAATAACAGTTAGAGAGCTTCAATTAATGAACAAAACACTATCTTGAAGTACTGAAATTATAAGTTTCTAATTTGTTTCCAAATAACTTTTCTCCTTGTGCACCCACAATAAGAATAGTAATTTTCTTTTAGAAAAGTTGAGGGCACAGCAGCCAACTGGTATAAAGTTCAGTCCCCAATTAATTTTATCACATGCATTCGATCAAATTCAATTAAAAGTTAAACGCCAAAGCGCGTACGTGAGCCATTACTCAAAAAAATAAGTCTAAGTGTGGGCCAAAAGGTCCTTTACCAGTTGAACCTTTTTTCTATTTGGCGTTGGGACTGCAGTTATCATTGGGCCAACAGGTGGATGGGCCATTGGTTCGCCCACCAAATGACCCCCATCAATAAAGATCCCATTGAGTGGTTGGCTAAAAGGCTTCGTTTTCTAGAACAACTCTACTCAAACCCAACCCATTCCACCCACAAAGAACCATTTTCCCCAGAGAGCTGGCCAATTTGCTGGGACTTTGTGTCCACCTCCCTCTATCCTGTCAGCAACTTTTAAAATGGCCATGTTTCGAAAGTTATCGTTGTTGGTATTATAGAAAATGGAAAGAGGTGTTTTTCGAGGACACTGCCATTGGAATGGGTCTGTGATAGGTGGATTCAAAGTTTCCGTGGCACATTCCAACTTGTCCGTAATTCAATCAGTGATGAAGGCATTCCAACACGTGAACTGTTTACGGAATGCTTGAAGAGCTTTCTGGTTTAGTCGATTAGTTGGGTTTTTTCCTAGGAATGGAAGCGTGAAGGACCAAAAACCTGAGATAAAAATATTATTATTAAAATTCAGCAGTGGGGAAAAATGTGTATAATTTCTGATTTAATTTGCTCGTTAAATATTTTCCTTCTTAGTCCTTAACCTCCCCTAAGACCTTGTGAATCACGCTTTCATCCCTCAATGACTTCGTCCTGAAATTCGCTTAGAAAAACTCAAGGGACCGCATCATCTACTCAAAGGAGGCCATCAGCACAAATGCGACCACATTAAGGTGCGAAAAGAGCCAATACGAATAAAAAACAGGTAAAAAGAAAGGTAAAGAAGGAATAAGACATACCGGCAGGATGTTTGCCTTGGTCAGGACAGCTGGTCTGCTGGTCAGCCTGGTGGGCTGCTGTGGCCTGATGATATCCTGGAGGGGCGTTAAATCGGGTCAGATTAAAGCTGAGGAGCATAAATCATTTTCGGCAAACGCAACAACCTGACAAGGCACTGAATAATCGCCACGAAATGCGTTCGCAATTACATAATTCCCGACGACGATTCCAGCCGATTTCGGTGAGTGGGTTAGTTGGGAATGAGGAGCGGATCATTTATCATGCTAATACCTTTTGGCCAGTGCCACATCAGGTTTCTCATGTGTGTGTGTCCTTCTATGACATCGTGTGTGTGTGTTTGCCATCATTAATTATCAGCACATTGCGTTGCCGCTTCCACATTTCACCTCCTATCCTCCCCGAAGTTGCCATCTCCTGTTGACACAACAACTTAAACATTTGTGCAAACAGGGAGTAGCCAATGTCCAGTCTCTAATCCTCTGGACTCCCGGGAAAATCACGCTGAAATTAATCATCCAGATAAAAAATAAAATAAATAAAAGTTGCCAGCAGATAATTTTGCAAGAGATGGGCCCGTAAAGGTGTCTCACAAATGAATACACAGGGAGAATACATTATTATTATTCTTAAAATTTATTTAAAACTTATCGGGAGGATGTTACCTAGAATTTTTCCATCATTTTTCCTGCACAACACAACTTCTATTTCCAGTGCATTAAAACTCTGTCACATGTCTTTTTGATAAATGACTTTTGCTGAACTAAATTTGTCTGCAATTTGCATTTAGGATAATCAATTTTCAGACACCCGATTTTGACGGAAAGTTTATCTTCCACCTAGAGTGATAGAGGGGTGAAAAAAAATACAAATATATTTATAAAGAGGCACCCCCGGATGGGTTATGAATACTTTTGTCACCTCTTTGTCGTTGGGAATTTCGCACGTGGCTGGCTGGTTTGCAAAAGTTTTTAAAATTTTCATGCGAATGTAAACGAATATTGTTGGGAGCACAAAAGTTTGATTGATTTGGGTTCGTCCTTGTCCTCATCCCATTGATTGATTCGCCTTTTGGATTAGTGCTCGAAAACTTTGTTATACGTTGATTGGTTATTTGATATTCATGACGCCAAGGGGGGTGTACGCAAAATACAAAAAAAGGTACATAATGCAGAGCGACTTCAAGGTGTTAAGAAAAAAATGAAAAAAAAATGTAAAGGAAGCCCATGTTGACAGCGATGATGGTGTTGGAAATCGAGAATAAGGCGCGTGCCGGTGGATTAATGTAATTACTCTTGTCTTAGGTTGTTAAGATGAATAGATACCCAGGAAGATGGATGGATCAGGGTGTCTATGAGGTATAAATAGGTTGCAACAAGGTAATTCGAGGCCTGTGTTTGAAATTTGGGGGTGGAAATAAAAACACAAAATTCAGATAGAAGGTTAAGAAATATTTTGTTGAGGTAGGCTTTAAAAAGATTGGTGGTTCTTTCTAATTTTTTCATAAATGTACTTTAATTAAATGCAATAATGATTAATTAATTAGGTTTATATCAATACCAATTCATTAAACAATAATTGGCTTCGTTGAATATTACCAAACAAGTATGGGCGTTTTAAGCTGAAAAAGTAGGTTCAGCCCAATAGGCAAACACAGATTTAATCGCTTTGACCCCAACATAATGGTATTAACCACAAAATCACTAATATTATCCTCTGCCCAAATCGCTTTTGATGAAGTCGTGTGAATATTTTAATCCAAACCAAATCTGCACGCCCCGGGGACAGAGCCACTCACGCGATTGTCATCTAACACAATCACCCACAAATAACCGTCATTAAATGCAACCACACACATGGGACGCACACACATACATATATATCCAGAAACTGGCTAAAATCACAGCCATGCCACAAAATGGAACCATCAATTACAATAATAACAACAAAACAACAATCAGAGCACGCGGAAGTGTTTACAAAATGTCAAAGCGAATACCATAATGGTAGAAAGACTGTGCGACAGAGAAAGATCTGGAGAAAGAGCCAGAAAGACTGGCGCCCTTCTCCAAACAAAAAATACAAAAAAAAAATGTTTCTCATGTCAATTTGGAGATTTAAAATCGGTTCAAAAGACAACGAAGAGAAATGGTAACAAACGGAAAACGTCAATATCAGTGGCATTTGTCCCGGGCCCCAAAAAAGAAAAAAGAAACATTAAAGCTAAATGCATTTTTGGGAAGCTGCAAAGGGTACACTTATAAGAAAAAACCAATTATATATATAAGAAAATAAAGATACAAATATTTAATAAAATAAAAATCATAATACCTTTTCTACAAAAATATTTTAAGACTATCAAAGTCAACTACCTTTAGTAGAGTTTATAATGTGTTTTCCTCTGTGTATTGCCCCACTTGATGTATAGCTTCAGGCCATTTGATTTATACCACTCGGACGCATTTCACCCAGCGCTGAGTTGGTAATGAAACTCCAATCAACAACGTGGGATGATGTCCACTCACGGGTCACTTTTTGGATGTTCGGCCAAAAAGGGTGTCAGGGGGAAAGCACTCAGTCTGGAGACTGAAACTCCGACTCAGACGAATGCTTCTTTATTTTTATGTGTCTGCTGGATTTTCTTTATATTTATATGTATTTTTTTTGTGGCACATTGTTCGAGTGTCTTGTAACTGTTACAGCGTTGCAGACAGCCGATGGAGCTGGTGGAGAAAGACGACGACTTTGGGGATTGCGTAACGCAGCCAAAAGTGGAGCAGAGCAGTCGCTTTCTCCTCCTCCAACACCACATTCTCTCTTTTTTGTTGCCTTTTTGTTAATTTTACAGAAGGGGTCTTTTGAATTGCAGAGGAAGTTTAAATATTTCCATAAATTTTGATATTTTTTCTTTGGATTCGATTATCGCCTTTCAAAGATACAATGATTAATCAAATGGCAAAAGCTAATATGGTCACGAAAATGTTTATATTTTATAATCAAATTAATCAACATTTTTAATGATATTATTGACTATTTTTTCAAGGTTCATGGAATTTTAGAAATTGATTTATTTTTATTTAACAGCCATTAAGTTGGCGAAGTGTGCCAAGATTCTGGATGACCTTTGGCTACAGAAATTTATGGGATTTGAATTTGTAAAATGAATACATTTATTAAGATTGCTTTTTTAGTAGTTTTTAGTAGTTGAAGTATTTGTAAACTTTACTATACATTTTAATTTTGTTAGAGTATCCAAGTCTTAACCTCTTGAAGCTTTTCTGGCTACAGTTGTCGCGTTTTTTTTTACTTTCTGACAAGTGCATGATGCATTGCCTTTAGTGGCCGAAAGTGGGTGAAAGGCTCTCGGTCCGGTGGTATCGGTGGATGCAACTTTGAATGCGGCTGGCACTGTGGCAAGGAGTGGGGAGTGGTATACAGACAGTATGTTGCTATCTGTGCTGAGCAAGTGACTCTTAATTTACGACTCTGGGACCCGGCGACGACCACGATAACAATTTGTCAGCTTAATGGCGTCGAAGGATGCGCGGTCTCCGCAAAAAAACTCCTTTTCTCCCGCTACAGTTTTGTTTCTTGCTTTACTTTTCTCAACACGGAAGTCACAAATATTTTCGGAGTGCAACGACCAAACAACAATTTTTAGTGCATTGCGTTGATTTGTTTATAATTGCTTTACACAGCTCCACTCCACTCTGAGCCGATCCGATCCGATCTGCTCTGCGGAATTCAGGCAGTTCGTGACTTGCTGAGCGAGACGAATGCGAAACAATTAGCCCGGAATATGTAAGTTGTACCAGCTCACGGAAAAGCTGATACAAAAGTGTAACCAACTTTAAGCTGGCAATAGTGGCTAACAAGAGCTTTTCTACGGGCCAGCTTACAAGTGTCACAGATCACCTGTTTGGTTCTACAAGATACTTTGATTTTTCTCTGGGTGTACTTGGGGATTGCCTGTAGAAATGAGTTATACTGGATCCCCAATGGGGGCATAGGGGCTTAGTAATAGTTGGGTCACAACAATATATTGAGAGACAGTCAGGCCCATGCAAATGTATTCATTAGTTACTGCCGACGTCTGCCTCACACATTCACGCCAAGAAACGCTTGAATTTATGCTAATCTGAATGCAAACACACTCCTTGGAGACAGCCACCCGCTCCCTCCTCATTCCTCTGACTTCCCTGATTTCCATATATATATGTATAGCCCCAATCCCCAGTCCATATCTTGACTTTGACTTGGAGTAATCACCAACAAGTCTCAAGACTCCGACGACAATCGAGCTTGTTCAATTACGTGCTGAAACTTTACACAGAAAGAAAAAATGTTGAAAAACATTTGGTAAGCTTGTAAACTTGCTTGAGACTTTGTTAAATCTTTAACCAATAAAATAATAGAAATAATTAAACCTTGTATGTATGGTTTCTAGAAGAACACCTTTATTTTTCTTCATATCCCTTTTGATTTGTGTCACCTCTCCCCCTTTTATTTTGCATTTGTTTGGCATATGTTTTCATTAATCTTACTCACAGAGGCGGGGAACTAGGGGGTCCAACTGATAGATAGGCCTATAAATGGATCTGCATGGGTGTTGGCCTACCAACCTGATCAAGTCCACAGAAATGCCGCCGTCTGGTCTGATTGTTCAAGATGATATAGGGGTAATTATGGTCTGGGTGGCATGTGCCAAATTCGCCGCAAGGTTAAAAAGTTGAAGCGATCGGGGGATTGGCTGTCCAATGGAGATTAAAGACCTGGGAGGAGTCGAGTGAAAGGTAAAGTAACCATAATTAATTATTGTTCAACCATTGAATAAATTAGCGTGTTTATATTTGGGCTAAGTGATATTAGATGAGAGAAAACATTACAATACCTATTGACCTGGTTTCAGAGGGTATTATCTGCAATAAAAGGTAGTCATCTTAGAAGCCAAACTATAAAGAGGTTTCAACAAATCTTCACCTTTTGCCAAAAAAAAAAGAAGTACAATATCGAAGTCAGACCTCACCTTTAAATGCAAAATAGTTTATCACGCCCCCATCAATCAGGGCTAAATGTTAACTCCAAAAAAAGACGAGAGCAACAAAATCAATTCCACTTCTTGCATCTGTATCCAAATGATTTCAATTGTTTGACTTGGATCTTTTTCTGGCGTCATCGCATTATCCAAATGCCATTTAAGTTTAACCTTTTAAGCGGCGGATTTCAATTGAAGAGCAGCCGAAAAAATTCAAAAAAAATGGGAAGAGTCGGACTTGGAGGTGGGCTATGCAAATTTCATGGCTACCATAACAGCGCTCATCGTCGTCATCATCATGGCTAAAAAGATGCCAATTCAAACAATTCAATGCTACCCGATAATGGGAAGAGATAGACAGAGAAAGACGATGATTTTGTGGCTTTGGCTAAACCGCAATATCATGTTTCATATTGTTAGTGTCATTATAGCCCCCGAGATACTATGCGGGGGATCATAAATGTCCGACTATTGTATGCAGATCGGAGTATATTTCCAACAAAAGGGCCTCAAGTGACATGGCTACCGCATTGAACAATTTTGAGTATTTTTATTTATTTTTCTTTTATTTTTTTTAGGAGTGCCGTCTAACAAAAGCAACATTTTTGAATTGAAAAACAATTTTTGCACACTTATCCGAGCCACTTTGTGGTCCAATTTTGGAGGGCAATCATTTTTGGTTGGAAAGTTTGACATTCTTGCCTTGCAGCCATTTTATTGCCAACTTCGGCGGCGGCATTCTTGTTAAGATTAGCACGATTACACCGATTACCATATGCCAAGAAAAAATATCTATACAGATTGCACATGTATTCGGTAGTAGACCTGACTCTAACGAGTTTTATTTCACTTTTTGTTGTTTGCGCAAGCGTCTTGACAGCAACGACTTCGTTTTTTAAGATTCCCGCGGCGCATCGCACCTGAAATTACAAATTTTGTAATTGCCAAACAAAGCGCAGAAGCCCAAAAAACCAAAAAAATATAAAAAAAGGCTAACAGAGGAGGTCTAACGGGGGCAGGAGAGGGCGTCATAGCCTGGCCCAAACGCTGATGGCAGAGGAGGAGTCTTTTGGAACTGGCACTGGGAGCCGTACACACAATGCCGGCACTGTGCCGAGTATTGCCAAGAAGGCAAGCGCTAAATTATAGTAGATACGAGCTCAAAAGTAGCAGGCAAAAGGCATGTTCAGGTTGTGCAAATCGCTGACAAAATTGCGAACCTGGCCCGAACGGTGATCACAAACGGTTCGAGATGGTGCCGTGAGATGCATGTGAGGCATGTGCTTTGATTTTTTAATGGGTCTTATGCCACTGGAATTTCTAATTCGTTATATGGCATTACCAATTCAAATCGTATCAAATGTCTTTGACACTTTAATATGTTGAGTGGGATAAAATATGTTCCTAAACTTGTTTAGATTACTACCTGATGTACTGGACTTTATTCAATGTGCCACCTGCTATGTGGGTTCTAAATACTAGTCAGTTGAACTAGGTTACTCATGGATTATGTTTATGAAGTATCTTTTATTCTTTTCTAATATATGAATCTCAAATCACGGCACCAGCTCTAGTAGTATAGTCACTGGATGGGCGGGCAATTACACAGTCACACGGCAAAAGCATTACGACAGCAAATAGCTCACTGAATCAAAGCAAATGAAAATCGGAGTCACAGCCATCGACATTTGAATCGAGATCCGAGTGGATGAAGCACTTTCGCATGGGAAGACTCCACAGCCACTCCACATCCCCATCCTCAGCCATCTCCATCTCTATCCGTAATAACCATTAGATCTTGTAGAGTGTAGAGACCTCCAAGATGTTCGTGTTTTCGTGTGTAAGCCTTTTTTTCCCCCCATCATTTTTGTTCGGTTTTTGTTTTGATTTATTTTTGTGTAATTTTTACCTTGTTAGCCAAATGCGGAAGTCATACCACCAAATAAATGTTTCTTTGTCTAACAACTGTATTAGGACAGCATCCAGCTCAACACCCGCATCAATTGATCAGCGCACTCCTGGAGCAATTACGATTACCGCCCGCTGACTTTGCTTCGCTTGTTTATACGGATTTTTTTTTGTGGCATTTTTTGTTGCTAGTTTTATTTAATAAAATCAAATCCAATCATAAATAAATTTAAACCCGTTTGACCACAAGCTAAAGACAAATGTACACGATCTTGGGTATATATCTACATACAATATAGAAAAGCCCCGATTGGCATGTAAGAAACGTGCAGAGTGTACTGCGAATCAGTGGCACTGAAAGAAGAATCTATTAAAATGACTTTTAAAATTTTTACTAATTTTTATCCATTAATAGTGAGGCTTATATTTCAAGCCTAAAAGAGCTTGCATTTCATTATTATTTTACTTAAAATGATTAATTTAATACCTTAACTCCCTGTGTATTAATGTAAGGCACGGAATCGGAATCACAGCCCGGACTCTCGAGTTGGAGGCGGAAAAAGAGACGCGGGAACTCAAGTGCGTTCGATTCAATATTGTCGTGGGCTGCCGAGTGTTGAGTCTGAGTGGCTCGGATATGGATGATTGCCTGGCACAAGGCACAAACACTTACACACGGATTCAGCCAAGTTATGCTGTAGCTACAACTTTATCCGCCCCCTACCCACTCCCCCCACAGGTAAACATTGGACATTACTCATTCGCCTGAACGGTTAGCGAATTCAATTGGACGCGAAAAAAGCGACAACAAAATATTTATCGCACGACAACGATACCCTTCAATTTACAAGGGAATTCCAAGCCAATTTTGCTTTAATTGATGCAGTGAATGCACTTGATCAATTAACTTTTAACTGGATTAAATTTTATTATTGAATATCAGAGATATTGACTAAAATTTTTTTACTTAATTCCCGGCGGAAGCTTGAAGAAAACACCTTTATGGAGTGGCCCCATTAAATATTTCCATTACCATTTTCACTTCCACAGCAATTTCTCTTCCTTTTGGCTGGTTTTCCTCCGGCCAAGAGGAAGTCGGTTAAGATTTTCCCGGGTCGACTTACTTTGCGACCTCGTTGCAATCTTATGTATTGTACATAGGTATGTGTATATATTTTCCCGATCCAGTATTTATAAGCGTGCTTAATCGTAATCAACAGAGAGCCATTCGCTCGTGTGCACAAGTAATACAATGTTACATTTCTTATATAGTATATACTCGTATAACTTTGTAGAGCTGTGTCTTTCTGTTGATGCTCCTTGTTGCCTCAATCAATTCAATGTTGATTTTTTTTCAGTCTTATTTTTTTGTTTCCCGCTCATTTGCATTTACCATAAATTCAATTTAACCCGAGTGGGTCCGTCTGGTCTCTGGTCTTTTTCTCTTATTTTTCACTTTGCATATCAGGTGACGACGAGCTTTCCTCCATCCACCTTGAACATTTCTCTTGATTTCTTCCTCACTGCTCGAGTTATTTACACGCTTTTAATTCAATTTCAATTGCACAATTAATCAAGAGCTTGGTACACCTTGGAGTTAAGCTGATTCCCTCATACTCTCCCATGATTTTCACTTGTTTTTGTTGTGCTTCCCCGTGCGTGTTTAGCGGCTTGAAGTTCAACGGAGCGTATGAGTGATTTTTGCATTGTCGAGCCTCTCTTTGGTGTGTGTTTGGCGAGGGGGGCCTGTGTTTGTTGAACTCTTTCTGTGTTAATTAAACACTTTAATCCAGCCGCGCTTTGTTAACGCTGTCATAATACCGTCTATTCGGTATTACCACCTGCCACCCTCACCTCACTATTCCCACTAAATGGAAACAATTGCATTTTTGTGTGTTTTTTTTTTAGCAAACTTGTTCCGTTTTCGTGTGTGCAAAATGATTGATTCGATATCTCACTGGCAGCCAACGCACAATGCGCCTAGCCGAGTTAAATTTATGGCCGACAACACAAAGTGCATGAAATTTTTCACGACACGAGTAGAGGTTTGATGAACCCGAAGGTTTAAATACTCTAAAAAAATAAGGATTTAAGAGCTTACTATCTCAAGGTCTAGGACAAATACAATAATATGTTTTTTTAAACCTCAAAAGTTTAAACTATAAGAAGTTTTTTTCTTAAAAATCCTTTATCAACTACCATTACTCCTTGTTAGTGTATTGGAGTTCAAATATTTTTCAATTCCAAATCAAAGTCGAAGTCTCTGTACGATTTTTAAGGTGGGTCGTCGTGAATAGCGGAAATTCCACATGCGATCAACTTGCACAGAAACCGCCACAGACTCGCCATACAGAAAAGTCAACCACCGCCTCTTTTGCCGCCAAATGGAAACCAAAGCCAAATGCACGAAAACGAAAATATCTCACAGATGCATAGATACATTGATACATAGATGCACAGGGGCAAAAGATACTCGAGCTGTTCGGGTGCAATAACATTGACATTTAGAATGCGGACCAAGACCCGGGCCATTCATAATTGCAAAAATACCATAACGAGCTCGACTCGGCAAGCCAAAACCCAAAACCAAAAAAAAACAAACTGAAACCAAAACCAAAAGCAACATAAACTAAAGTCACAGATGCCAAAAACAAAACCAAGTCGCGACACAGAAAAAACGTCCAAATGAAATCGAAATTGAAATCGAACGCACTGAAAGTCCACAAATCCACTAACCTTGTGCCCCGCATGGGCCATAAAAACTGCGTATTGATTTCGTTACATGGCGAAAAAACCATAACTTTATTAGGATTATATTGTCATTTAAAATATTTCATATTTTCTTTAAGCTACCAAAATGATACACATTAAAGCAGTGGGATATTAAAAAGATAAAATATGAGTAAGCTAAAAATATAAATATGTATATCATACAAAATAATCATGATACTATAAGTATATTTTTTTGGCATAGATTGTAATCATATATCATTACTAACTGAACCCTAACTCATAAACTGCATAGCTATCATTTAATATTATATGTTTAATCGCAATTTAGAATATTATGATATGTAATAAATAATAAAACATAAAAAAAACTTTTGCCATAAAAATGTTACGATTTAAAACATAAAAAAATCATTTCTTCAAGTGCCTTCCTCCAAAGGAATGGCTATTGGCAACGGAGTCGTTCGGGCCAGGCCAATTATAGCGCACTTGTCCGCGGACATGCCGTGTGGGCCACAAGCCACAAACTCCAAACAGCTGACTGGTAGTGGGAGTGGGGCGGAAAAAATTTGTGTGGTGCCAGGATTTGTTTTTATTTTATTTTTTTTTTTATCACAGCTTGCCACATGTGGATACTGCAAAGTGCATTGGGCAACGTTTGGATTTGTTTCTTGTTTTGTTATTTTTTTTCTCGCTTACTACGTCATGCCGTGAACTCAAAGTCATAAAAATGATTTCAACTTTTGGGATTGGATTCGCACAAAGAAGGTCATGAGTTGGTGTGAATGTAATCAGAATACTAATTAATGGTTTACTCTTAATTGATCTGCCAGAAGGTTAAATATTTTTACCATTATTAGTAATAACTGTTATTAGAGTTTAGGTAAGGGGAATTATTATAGGAAATATTTGGAAATTACGTGTCTGTAGACACGACTAAAGAACTGGGCTTGCTTTAAAAACAATAAATTATGAAATAAGTAACTAAGGCCTATTTGGAATTCTATCCATGTGGCTCTACCCATTTCTATTATCCCATGACTCATCTGCTGCCTCCACTTAACCCACTTTCTGGCCAACTCAGTCGTCACCCACATGTGCCAAATTTCCATAAGCCAATTGCAGAAACTCCAGCTCCAAACCCAGAAAAGTCACAAAACCCATAACGCAAGTCAGACTCAGTCGTAAGTTTAGACGTCTGAAGGAAAACCAAACAGGCAGTAACGACAGTTTTTTTTTTGTCAAAACTCCAACATTAAAAAATTCTTTAAAGCCGCTGGGCACGCTCCAGTCCGCACACACACATAAAAGTCATACAAAACGATCTCATCATAACTTAAACGTCACGTTGCAAGAGCCATTAAAGTATTGGCTGCGACGACAATGGCCAAAGCCGAAAGGTAAATAAAACCAAAAGAAAATACCTGGCGACACACTGAACCAATGACTCCCAACGATCGAATCTGGCCAAAAGAGTTGGACTGCATTTGCTGTTAAGAGAAATAATCAAAGATTTAAGAGAGGCCGGTGTGGTGGAGTGCCGGCTGGAGACTTGAGACTCGATCCGTGGGCTGGGCTCGAAAGCGAAATCAAATCGAAACCGAAAGCCAAGCCGAGCTGAGGTGGGCTTCGGGTTTCTTCAGCTCTTTCAGAAGAATCCGAAAGAGAAGCTTTGAAGTGGCGCCGCTTTTTTCGGCTTCTTCGGCCAGGTTTTGGGTCTTTCAGTCGTTATTTTGGCAGCCGATCGCGCGGTTGCGGCTCAAAAAGAAGCGCGTTCGTCACTCAGCATTCCCCCAAAAAAATAATATTTGTAACGATCTTGCAACAAGTGTATACAACGTGAGTTTTTCTTAACTTTTTTAGGGAAATATGGAAAAACTTTGGACAATTATGGCCAAAGCATAAAATTATGTGAATGATTGATTGAGTGCTGTGTGTGACCAAGCTTGCAACAAAAAACACAAAAGGAAGCCTCCCACGATAGCGTGATGAAAAATGCTCGACAAATGCTTGCCAAACGAAATTTTTATGCAAATTATGAGACTTGTAATTATAGTGCAACAAGCCCAAATTGCAATGTACAAACCCAACCAAAGTCACTCTAATTAAATTCCAAGTTTGCACTTTTAATTAAAAAAACAAAAAAAATTGGAAGCAAAAAAAATTAAGTTGCAATCAACATTGATTAACATAACAGCCAACAACATGTGAACGCAATTGAATGTCGAGCACTCACATTCATATACTCGTTAAAATTCGCGGTTGCCCTGCTATAATCATATATATATATATCTACGATATATATCCCCCACCGCAAAAGTGAATCCAAAAAGCGTGGAAAAGTGACAAAAGTGCGATTCTCGTGTGATTTAAGATCTCCATCGTTCCATCGTCTCAGGCTTATGATCATCGAATGTGTGTTTTTTCAGTGCCGGTGTGAAACAGAAATCACAAAATCTGGTAGCTGCATTAATTACAAATTTATTCAAATGGGCAAACAGGTGGAATACAGACAGTGCAAACAAGAATTCAACGTCAGACGTTTGATGAGTGTGCAGATGTTGGCTAAAATAAAATGGACGGACAGGTCTCTTGTAAGCCTGATTGATCGAATAATTGCTGCGATGACAAGCAGATTTAGTACACAGACTTAAATGCAGTTCATATTAAATACCTATTAAGCTTGTGGCTTGAAATCTTTCAAGCCAGCTTAAAACACAAGAAATCAAGAACTATACTACATAACTGAGATCATCTCATAGTTGAGTGATCGCAAGAAGTGATAATCTTGGTGTATGATAGATATTTTCTGACATCATTTTAAGGTTGTCTGTGAAGATTTGAGTGAAGGAGACTTTTGAGAATTCCAATAGCAATTATGAAACCAAAGCTAAACAAACTTTAATTTGTCTGCGAACTCCAAGATATATATATATTTCTGTCTGGTGTTCAATAAACTTAACGAAAATGTTTCAACACTTTATAATTACAAGAACTTCAAGGATTATTGTGATCACACTAGTAAACAACATAGTTGTTAATTATACGCTATTAAAAATTGGTGTATCATGATCGTAAGGTGATCAATCAGTGGTAATAAATAAAATGAAAAAGAATTCGCAAAAGGCATGACTGAACGCTTTTTTGCTATTAAATAGCAAAGGTGCCCAGAATCGACTGGCCAGTAAAAAGTAATTAATGCTGCTGTGAGGTAATGAGAAGCCAATTGAAAGAACTGGAGATTGTGGATCAAAAGTCTATTAAAAAACAGCCGGCATGGCTTGTATACACCCACGATCAGTCGTCCGCTTAAATGCCAGCAATGATCGATGGCTTAATCGGATCGGACAGAATCTGTAGAATCTAATCAGCCCAGTCCACCTCGACCCGAACACGATCATAACTTGGCTCGTCTTAATCTTCTGGTCCCAATAGATGACTCAGAATTAAGCTGGCTAAACTGTAGCATGTCGAATGCTCATGTAAGGCCATAATCGGTCTATCTAACTGCCATAATCCACCCGCTAACTGCCACAGAAGGCAGCTGGCCTCAGAACTCAAAGTATAGACTTTGGATTCAGTTTGAGATTCAGATTCTGACTTTAAGCCGCACTTGGACTGGTCAGAGCCGCTTGCTCACCTCGCACACAAAACACATCTTACGGCACGTACTTGGATCTCCTCGATCAGGCAAAAATAAAATCGAAAAGCATAAACAATTTATTTGAACAAAATAACTTTGAACTGTGCAGTTGCAGTTTCAGTTGCATTTGCTCTTGGTGTTGTATGAACCGCAAAATGACTTAACTTGTTAGCTGTGGCATTTGCCAGTGGATGCTGCAATGTTTCAATGCGATTTAACTGGCCAGGAATGCGGGCCAGGCACTTGGAAAAATAAATATAAATTAAAGTTAAAACATAAAAATTGTAATTGTAAATTGAGAATCATAAAAAACTTGATGATGGTTTTAGGAGAATCAATTTACAAACATTTAGAAAATATTCTAACTTGAGAAAGTCGTTTTTAATAGAATGGTTTAGGAATGCAATTATATATCTCTCTAATAGAAATCCATTCATATGTTAATTGTTTCTTTGAAAATTTCCCAAATAATCACTTTTTATAAAGTTTCTTCCTTGGTCTGCTTTTATTATTCGTTCTAACCGAAAGTGCCAAGTGGCCAATACCAAAGCCAAACCAAATTAAACAATGTTATGCAATTCGCGTTCATTTGTTAAACCGATTGAAGATTGCAGTAGAGAGGCTCCCTAAGCACTGTGCTGGGCATTGAGGCATGCCATTGCTCAAAGGTGTTCTAATGGCTGACCAAACGAGCTATTGAACAATGCCTGGAAGTGGTTTTGGTCTGAAGATACAGCCAATCCGATATCGAATACCGCTACTAATTAGACAGGTTGCCAAAGATCTAGATAGGTGCGTGTCTGGGAAACGGCACTGAGGCTGTAATTGAGAGGAGATCTTGGCTCTGACTCGTAACCACTAAAGACTTCCCTTTCAAAATTTTCGGACGTCATACAACTAGATTACCTCATTTCCCACACGGTTTGACATGCTCATCGGTCGTTAAATGTTGTTAAGGAAAAAAAACCAAAGACTCAATGATCCCAGCTCCAAATTCGTGATGTTTGGTTACACCCATTCAAAGTCCATGTCTCGACCCTAAAGCAAGGTTCTTCACAGCACTCTGTCAATTGCTGTTATGACCTTTCTGTCGATTGCTTACTTGGCTAGCATTTTCCACCATTCAACTGACCTTAGCAGACTCTCAATAGCCTGGCCAGCAAATCAAAAAAAAAATGAGAAAAAGATTTTGCACACCTGAGAGGAGTTTAAGAGCCGACTACCAGACTGCAGCTCATTAATCCAGCAATGAATGGTTAAAGTTGCTACACAAAAAGAAAATTTCAATTGAAATGTATATTGTTTAAAAGAATTTATTAAAAATAAATCTGGATAAGGTAAATCGAAGTCTTAGAAAGAACTGCTTCTCCTGTGAATCCCTGTATTCAAGGAGTACAGTTCTTATTTCTTCTTGTGTACTTGCCACTCATTAATAGGCCGCAGTCTCCGCCTCTTCAGTCTCCCCAAAGAAAAAAAAAAGAAGCCGCAACACTTGAGGTAGCTCGAAAACTTTGAGTCTTGGTTTCTTGCAACTTGGCAATAAGCAGGCACCGAGCCAGCAAACGAAAACAAAAGTGAAAAGGTCACTAGCACCAGTTGGGCAGCAGTTGTAGCAGTTTGGGGCAAATATAGAGGAGCAGTCCCAGCTGGAGTTGTCTGAACCAAAACCGAAGACCAAAAACAAAACAGTGCTTTTCGGCACTCGACACTCAGCCAACTGTGGCCGACGAGCTCATCGCACTCGTAATGCCAAAAACCAGGTATAAAGGTTTATAAACTTGTAGTTACACGAAATGCATAACATTCAGTGATGTCTGGTTACAGGAAGTGCAATTTCTTAAAAAAAAACTATATTGTTTTTTTGATCAAAAGATGTGGTCATATATTTTTAAAAGCCAATTAATCTTAGAAAACTTGCAAAACCATAATTGTATTTTCCCAATTCACATTTATGCAAACTTCTCCCAGGGCATTTATTCTTCGTTTTTCTTCTGTTGGCCAGACCAGCCCGCTTAGTTCCAGCTGTTATTGCCGTTGTTTCGGCTATTTGGCTTGCTCTTCGTTTTTCCGGCTAACAAGTTTGCTTTCGGCTTTGGCTTTGGCTTTTGTGTGTCTAACCAAAGGTGAAGTTGCAATTGCCGCAGCAGAAGCAGCCAGCCACTTGCCGGCGATTTCTTGCCCAATGTGCAATTCGCATTTCAATTTTTCTAAACTATTGGCCAATACTTTTGGGGGCTTCTCTCGCACACACTCTCGCATACTATATAAGATTATTTATCGTCACTGATGGCATGGGAAAATCCAAACCAAATTGCAATCACAGCTTCTGCGGTGAAGATGTCTTTGTGGTTTTCGAAAGGGGGTATTATTAACGCTTAATTGAAGCAGGAGATTGAAGATTTGCAATCTCTCCTGGTCCTGGTTGGGTGACAACTTTCCACAAAATAGTGGAAATGCCGAAATGCATAGTGACATGGACTTTCATTTTAATTTGCAATTCGATTGCCTTTCGGAAATTGATGTTTTCGAGAAGACAGGGAGAGGAGCCAGACCCTAATCTACTGAAGAGTCTTGGAGATCAGTTAGACAATGGCAATTATCCATGGATTATGTAAGGGAAGCAAAAATTGAAAGGGGTACTGAGAAAAAATACTAGCTTAAACTTATTTTAATCTCAAAGCTTTTAAAGGTTTATAGACCTTAGTTTGTAAGATTAATCATAAAATATATGTCAGTTTTTAAGCTTCTTATACTAAGTGCCAATGTTATATTTAAAATACTATTTCTTTCTGTGCAGCAATTGACATTTGGAAGTGCCCGTGGAGAAGGTGAGCTCAGGTAATTATGGCCGAACAGAAGCAGCTGGAAGTCATGTCGAATGAAACCTCATCAGTCGGGGGATTGAGACGCCAGCCCACCAAATATCCCCACGGCCTTAATATCACCGTTCAGACCATCGAAGACACCGACAATGATGGATCTCTGAAAGATCCCAGTGACTACTCCCGCACCTCCAGCGAATCGTGCTGGAGTGAAACGCAGAAATACCACATCGGAATGCTTGGTAGCTCCGAGACCCTGGCTGAACTTCAAGTTCGTCGCTATAAGTATCCATTGACTGCCAATTATTATCTGAACGGCAAATCGGTTATGGACAGGCCCACACAGAAGCCCACACCCTGGATGCTTTTGGGGTATGCCAGACGGGCTTGCCGCTGGAAGTATCTGCGATGGCCCATCATCTTTGTGGCCAGTGTCTTGCTATTTTTCGGACTGATCACCTACTGCCTCTGGTTGCACGATGTCAGTGTGGCAAGGGCCAAATTCCTGCAACGTCGCTACCAGGCCTCCCTGACATCCACGAGTCCTACCAGCAACGAGCTTTGGGATGAGGAAGTCACCAGCACCACTGAGCTAAGGGAATCCCAGGAAACCACACGATTTCAGGAGGAGCACACGACAGAGACAGATCAGGCCACGGAATTGTCTGACATTTCAATCGACGAAGGAGATGAATATCGCTTGGAGGACATTGCAGAAGGTGATGGGGACTATGATGATACTCTATTGCCAGCGGATAGTATTCGATTCACTTCGGGGCATCAGAATAGTTTCGGAGTGCCCATCGAACAGGACAAGAGAATACTGCAGTTGCTCAAAGATGTGAGTTTTCATTAAATTTAAACAATATTATATTAAAAAATTTTGTCATGTATGTATTTCCTTAAAATATAACCATAAACTTTTGTAAAACTCTTGTCATTTTCCAGCTGCTGCCCAAGCCCCAGGCGACTCCTGCCGGCAATGAGCAGCCTTTGACCCGGGTCTCCCCCACTTTGCCACCCCCCTCGCCGGCAAATCTACATCCCACAGAGGCCACGAGCTACACCACCACCCCCTCCACAACCAACAATGGCTGTCAGTCGACTATGCTGCCCATGTGCCAGGGAGTCCTGGACTATGATCTTACCAATATAAGGGATGGATCAGCACCGCGGGATGCAATGGCCATGGCAACCTACCAGGAGCTCATCCGGTCCAATTGTTCGGCGAGGGCGGCGGAGTTTGTGTGCGCTGCCCTGGAACCCGAGTGTCGACCCTCGTATATTGGAAACCTGCCGCCCTGTCGACGTATTTGCAAAGGTAAGAAGTCCGACTAAAGACACTAAGTATTTTATTTAAGATATATTCGAATAAACAGCTATATTGGAGGCCTGCTCAGTGGCCATATCCAACTCGGATGTCCTAAGTGAACTCTTCGACTGTAGCCTGTACCCCGATTCCCATGAGAGTCACAAGTGCGAGGATCCCACCAAGCGGCGGGACTATTGCTATGGAAATGAATTCCAATGCCATGATGGCAGTTGTATTCCTCAAACCTGGCAGTGCGACAAAATCAAGGACTGCTCCGGTGGCGAAGACGAAGATGAGCAGTGTTTGGTTTGCGAACAGGACGAGTTCCGTTGCCGATCGAATGAGAAATGCATTCCGGAGAACCTCCGCTGTGACCTGAACTTTGACTGTTTCGACGGCAGTGATGAGGAGGATTGTGACGACTTTGGATCGGGGGACACAACCCCTTTCGATGAGGCAGAACTGAACGCATTTCCTCGGGTCTTTTCCTATGCCAGTTTCCTGTCTCCCAACGAGACAAATGATAAGCTATATACCTATATCACAGCCACAACCGATGAGGAGGCGGGCACAGAGACCAAGTACCAGGTGCATCAGGTGGCAGCTCCTGTTCCGCTTGTTCCTCAAGCTCCTTCAGTCAATGGAAGTGCCGAGGAGGCTACAGGAGGTCCCAAGGGATTTGGTAAGTTCTAAAGTTTAATAAAGATTCTAATAAAGATTTGTTATTAAATATTTTAAAAATTGTTTATAATCTATTCCTACTATGGCCTTCCTTTCAATAACATTTTCCCAGTCAACTTTCGCGACAGCAAGGAGATCATGATGACCAGTGATTCGGAGAACAAGTTCAAGTACTCCGCTCAGCGGGCCAACCGGACTTCGGTCAAGTTCAGTGTGGCAACAGCCCCAACTCCGGCGGCCCGGACGGCCAGTGCCATTCCCAGTTCGGCTCTGGCCCAGCAGCGGGAAAGGGAGAGGGTTACCAGCACCACTTCAACCACAACAACAACGACATCCAGGCCATCCACAACAATCCAGCCACGTTATGAGATGCTCGTTTCGGTGGGAGGTTGTCAGCCCCACGAACTGAGATGCGTTAGTGGCAAGTGCATCACAGTAAACCAGTTGTGTGATAAGGTAAGGATAAATAAAACAAAATATATCTGAGAAAACTTAAAAGTACCTCCAATGAAAATTTTTTATCGGTATATATCAAATATTCCTGATGGAACCCCTTTTGAAATCCAGGATTCTTAAATATGGCTCCTAGTCATGTCTACTTCTTATCTTTGCAAATTTATATCCCATCTTTAAGCCCCAAGTAGGATGACTATCCCAATTCGTAGCCAAGTCGATATCTTTACTAAGTCCAGACCGATTACCTATAAAGATTCCTAGACCGATTTCCAGAATAGAAAAAATTAAACTATAACGTTCTATAATTTTTCTTCACCGGACAGCAAATTGATTGTCCCGATGCTGCCGATGAGTTAATGTGCGTTTATCGAGACCGGAGAAGGAAGACAAGCACAACCACCAGCACCACAACAACAACTAAATCACCGTCAACCAGCAGTAAACCACCCACAACAGCACCACTTACAACGAAAACAACCGCAGGAACAACAACAACAAGCACAACCACTACTAATCCGGTGACCAGTACAAGTACAAGGCGTCCGCCCAGGACCACGCCCAACCGAAGTCGAAAGCCCAAGTCTTAGAGTGATGTATCTTGTATCTTATGTTTATTTATATCTCTATCCCAACTTCTCTCCACTTCACGTGTATTTTATCGCTCGCTATATGTATGATATATGTATGTTCTACTTGTAAATCTTTGTTAGCCTGTAAGCTTTAGTGGCTAGACCTGTTTGACTATTTGTATGTGCGTGTAAATTGTATTTTTAGAAATGAATAAAGTCTAAGATGTGAGTAGCTTAAACGAATAGTAAGGTAAGTTTCGTAATCTTTCCTTGGAGATCTTTCAGCCTGGCAATTAGATATGTATATTGTCTTGGGACTTCAGCTATCAATCTTTTCACTGAGTAACCTTGACAGGAGCATAAAAACCCAATCCAGAAAACATACTTCTGACCATTGTTGGGCCATTGTGTGTGTGTGTACTTTCAAAAGCCATAAACAGATTCGGACAATGCGGCAACGAAATTCAAATGAAATCGATACAATTAAAGCCGGGACATTATTCGAAACCAACCTTGGTCTTTGGTCAGCACACTGCCCACGCATTGAAAGACCCAAACTAAGACCATTTGGACTGGGCAATTCAATTAACTAGTCCATTGTTATCGATTCGGTGGTGCAGTGACTGCTACGGGGTCCATTATCTATATGAGTGTGTGCACAGCTGACTGCAAATGCACTGAGGGAAATACCCCGAAAACAAGTATGCCAAGAAGACTTTAATAAAGAGTTCATAAATTTATTTCCCAAGTGTGTATCAGACAAAAGCCCACTCCCAGAAGACAAAATAGCAGGAGACCGACACCACTTGTCTAGGCAGATTAAAATGCAGACCAAACCGCCCCCCCAAACAAATTCCAACTCCAATTCTGTTTTCGAAACGTTGACAGCTCGTTGCAGTTTGAAAATTTCCGTTTTAGGGGCTGATGATGACGGCAGATTGGACTAAAGTCTCTTCTCAAATATCTGCACAGCCACAAAAGTTAAATGCGATTTGATTTCACCCCAGAATTCCACCCAAAAAATAGAAAAACCGATTGTCAAAAACAAGAGAAAACAATTCAAGAACCGATTTTCTGATTTTCTGGGTTTTTTGTGTTTTTTTTCGGGGGTCTTTTCTGATTGATTGCCATCAAAAATCCGCTTTTGGCATAACGGCAAATGCGATTTGATTGCTGTCATTGTTCTACCAGCAAGGACTATTAATATATGTTTTCGGCACAATCCCTAATCCCAACATGGGCAATTGGGCGAAGATGGAAAACCACCCGAAAAAAACTCTGCCCAAAATAGGGATAAAAAAATGATATTTGATTTCCTGTATTTCTGCACATTTTTTTTTGTTGTCTGCCATTTGATACGTTTCATACGCTTTTGACAGCTGTCGGGCATCTACATTTTCACCTTAATTAAGTGATATTAATCGTCTTTGCCAATCTATAACTTTCATCTATAAACGTTTTGGGTGAAAAAAAATGTTAAAAAAAAAAAAGGTGCGAAGGCGCGTGCCGTAAACGCCCAAAAAAAATATATATATGGAATCTAAAACTGAAATTGAAAACCAGAAAAACTCATTCGCTTATAGGGCATTAAAAGCTTTTTCACCTTGGCCAACAAAAGGGTTTTAGGGAGAGGGTGGTGGTAATAACCAACAGTTCGAATGGACACGCATAATTTTCATGTTTAGTGCCCTTTTGGCTCTGGACCTTTTTCTCTCCTTGAGCCAGGTCACTGGCAATATTGTTAATGTACTCTATTGGAATGGCCCCATTTCGGAATGGTCGGTCTCTATCCCAGGGCCATCTGAGTGTGTTTCGTTTTGGGCCATATGCGAGGCATTAGAATGTTGTGTTATCTCTGCCCGGCGGGGTGGCCATCACATTAATTGAAAATTTGGCAATTTCATTTTGTAGTTTTATGCTGTAAGAGCTTCTGGGGCAATTGAATAAAGGAGTAGGAGTTAAACTACTTAAAATGGGCAATAAAGGATATGGTTTCCGACTCGGTTCATGGAAGAAAATAATTGCATTTTATTACTTTAGGTATTTTTTCTTAAGCATAGTCTTTCTTAAAAGAAATATTCTTTTTCTCTATTATATAAGAGAACAAAAAATCACAGTAGGTGCTTCAAGATTAAAAAATGTTATAAATTATTGCAATATGATTTTTTGAATGCATTTAGAAACCCCGATTGCAACGCTTTTGTGTACAGTTGCAATACCAAGATACTTATCAACCCATATCCTTGAAGATCCTGCCAGTGAACTGACCCCAAATGATCCCTTAATATCCCAAAGGGTTCCTTACCCCTCCCGAGTGTCCCGTGGCGAACCGTCTTCATGAGCACCCATAATTACGGGTCTCAACGCTTGATCGTTTTTAAATTGCAAGCCGCGCACACTTCCGCCCCTGAATAGATGAACTTATCGGCACTTCAAGGAGCCCAAGGAACCCGAAGGAGTTCAAGAAGTTGACATAATTGTGCCAGCATTTCACAGTCCTGCACATTTTACATTTTGTAACGTTTTGGGTATTGCAACCCTCCCCGGAATGAAGCTAACCCTTGGGTGCATCTGCCCTTTAACCCCCTTGACCATATTAGATCGACATTCCAATGCGACAGTTGTTATAGCTGCGAAGGAAATGGGTGTGTCCAAGTTTCCGATTTTCTGTGCAATCTGTCTTGCCTAATGCCCCACTCTAAAGTACAGTTTAGGCATTAGAGAGCCACAGCACAAATCTTGGAAAATCATTAAGCGCATTTTCCAATTGATTTCACTCCTCGGAGCGACCACAACACGAAGACTTGGCCAAAATCAATAAGCAGTCAAAAGGCAACCGCACAAACAGAGCCGAGACTGAAAGGGACTGCCAGGAGCAGAGGGCTGGAGCTGGGACTGAGATTGGGATTGAAAATGCGGCTTGGGTGTCTGGCCAGTCAGGCATGGACCAGACTGGACAATGGCGATACTCATTAAAGGTGGTAGGGCTTGCCGTATTGGTGAGGTTCTATGTTTAGACTTTTAAACAAAATTAAGAATAATACATATATTATTTTTAATATCTTCTTTGAAGTATCTATCTTTTATAAATCTATCTATCTTTTTAAACCTCTCCCTGGGTAATCCCAAGTCGTTACTAAAATTTTCTCATTAAGACCCTAAAGACCGTAGCCGAGATTGTGTCGCATTGTTGCAATATTGATGATGAGACCCACCTCTGTCCCTCGGACCTGTGGTCCACACTTTTTGTATCGGCTGACCATCGATTCGCAAAAGGAAAATCGCAAACAAAAACCGAATAACCGAAAAACCGAAAAGTGAAAATTGCTTTTGGGCAGCATCTTTTTACGCCTGAATGCAACCTAAAGTGTCAACGGCACTCATTCTCCTATTATGGCCTCTATCTCCGATCCGATGGTTTGTAGGTTTTTCGGGGTTTCGGGTTTTTGGGTTTTGGGTTAGGGGTTTTTGTTTTCATCATCCTCCATTGAATTGGACCGACGCAACGGCCCACACACCCCTTGGCACATATGCAAACACACACACAGAGGTACTGAATGATTTACGAGCATATATACAGGATGCTTAAGGGATAACAGCAAAAAGTTACAACAGCAGGACACATTCGGGCTGTTCATTTGCATAAATGCTCATTAAATCATGTTGCCGGCCAATACTACTTACTAGCTACTTCTTCGTTTACAACTTTTTGCCCGGCCGGTGTCCAGTTGTGCTGGCATAAATTTACCAAAAACAGGCGACACCTCTCCGATTTCGGGATCAGACTCAGGCCTGAGCTCAGGCCCCCCGTTAATTGCCTCACCTGGAGTCACCTGGATACAGCCAGACAGCCAACTAGCCAGCCACTCGCATTTGCATTTGCATCGAATGTCAAGTTCAAAATGATTTACAGACTTTTTGTTTCTCGGGGGTAATTAATTGCCTGCCAGATTGGCGGACTGGGCAACTGGACATTAGTTGGGAGATAGTTGAACAAAGTGTGGCATCGTGGCATCCTGGGGAAAAAGATGGTGAAATGAATGGGGGAAAATGATGGTAACCGCCGGGTGAATGGTTCGCAGCTTGTTTGGCGTGTGCCTAATGAGTGTTAACTGAGTTAAGAGAAATGTATGCATACTGCATTCTCTAAACAGAGTTTGGTTAATGATTAGTGGCTGAGGGAAAAGTGGCATAATTTAAACAAATTTTAAGGTAATTTGAGCTTATTGTTTTCAGGAAAAACTTTGTCAGAAAATGATAATTAAATAATAATTGTTTTTCCCCAGTAATGATAGTTTCCTTGATGGTTTTTTGGGGGACTAGCCCCTCTAGAATGATATCTACCAGCAACCACTCCCATTCATAATTCCATTTTACAAAACCCTTATGGCTTGTGGGTAACACCTTTGTTAATAGACCGACAACTGCGAAATTGAATTTACACAAAGAAAGAGCCAGTCTAGGCCTGGCAACAGAAAACCCCAGATATGTAAGCTGAAGGTGCGGTTTACAAAAGCGCATATCAATGACTAATAACCTTCGGTGGCCCCCTGCTAACGAATGCAATTTCTTATTGTTCCGATACCCAGGCTGGAGTTAAGAACAGATCAGGACATCTGTCAGCAGAAGTCAGAAGGCGGCTTGCAGGCTGGCAGGCGACGCACATGACTAATTATGGACATTGCAGCTTGTCGGCAATAAATACATGTATAGGAAAACCTATATTGGAGTATATTGGTTCGATCGGTCGCCTTTTGAGACCGCTAATGATGCATGACAGACGTTGATCGGAGGCACCTTTTGACCGGCCGAGTGACTGACTGTAACTGCAAGTAGCGTGAAATATTCGCCATCAAAACAACGACAAAACATAAGAAAACCGACAGCAATTGGCAAACGGCAAACTGCACGGCAAACGGCCGAGTAAATTAACTTTATCGTCCCATACTTTTTGGCCAATCTTGCTCAGTCATTGGGGTAGGCCAAAGGGGCGAAGGGGCGAGCCTGACTCAGCAGCTGCATAAACAAATTGCAGTCAACATTCATAATTTCCTGTTTAAATTAAGCTCGGTCCGCATTTTGGCTCTTAACTCACATCAACAGCATTTCCTAGTGACAAAAAAAAATTACAAACTCCACGCACTAAATCCGCCAAAAAGCCCGCCCCTTACGCCCCTTTTACAGCAGCACCCCACCGCGGTGCAGCCCCAATCGCAGGCAATTAAATGTCGCCTTCAAAAAACAAGACTTTTGTCGAGCACTGTGCCAGAGACCGAATTGAAGCAAAATCGATACGAATCGCATACGAATGCCGCATATTGATATGCAGTTTTCAATGTGCGTTTATTGATTTGATTATTTTTTTTATTATGCATAAAGCCGGCCACAAAAGCGACAAAAATGCAAATCGCCATCGATATGAAACGAAAATTATGCATTTGAAACCAATTCGACGACGATACTTATTTTACCACAATACTCTAAGATAGCCAAAAGGCTTAAGGAGTTCGAGGTGAAATTTGAGAAATATAAAAAAACATTAAATAAATTTTAAGAAGATATGTATCTTAAGCCTAAGTCCTTTAAACTTTTACTTAAAAGAGTATTTTCTGCAATACTCTAAAATTGTTGCTAAATAAAATATATATATTATTTTAATGGAATGATAGTAAAAGAAACTACCTTGACATTTTTGTGTGTTCTTTTAGTATGAAAAAGAATGAAAAATCTTAATTTTTTTTGAATATATATAGTTTTATCACCCAACATTAATATTATACTAGCCTAAGGCTTAATAGAAGCTAATGGAAGCTTTAATAAAATAATAAAGTTCTTTTTAAGTAGATTACTGTTTACTCTGTCCTAGACAATAAATACACATTTAAATAAGTTTATGGTATTATATTTTTGATGATTTTGAAAACATTTCCTTTATATTAAAACATTATCTTAGATGAATAAAATTTCAAAATGAAAGATTTTCCTTTTTAAAAAGAATTTTAATCAAGTTAATCTTTATTTTTGTACCCTGTCTTCTAAGATTTTTTAAGAGTATCCCTGCTTCGTTTTTTGTCCAAATAGATTCCCATTTTATCTTGTGGCGGCGACAAACGAGAAGCGAAATGCCATCAAATTGGCAAAGCCGCCGACGCCAACGATGGACGACCGATGCGAAACGGAACCCCCTCGAACTCCCTGAATCCCCCGGGGCTTCAGTGGGTTAACCTGTTTTCGCGATTTTTCACATAATTTTTACGGACAACGAACGCCAAACTCGCCGGCATTAGCCCCATACCCGCATATATGTGAATGTCGTTTATCATAATCTTATCAACAATTCACATTCAATTATAAATCAATCAAAATTGCACCAATTTCATTTAAGCTGATTCGTTTTTGTTGTTGCCGCCGGTGGCACGCTCTCAACCATGGGTCTTGGGCTTGGATTTTAGCTGAGTTTGGTTTCGGATTAGGGGATTGATATTCTGATTGAGATCGAGATTGATATATGGCCGGCAGTCGGGGCTCCCACGTTTACGGCTTTTAATAAACAGACAAGCCAGAAGGAATCGACGGGCAGTTCGGTGGTTAGACGTTCTCTGTCTGACAGCTGGAGAATGGATCGTTTAAATAGTTTTGTATAAATTGATATATTCGTTAATCGAAAATAGAATTTTATTTGGTACCCTTATAGAGGGTATTATAAAATTAAACAAAGAAGTCCACCACGGACCTTTTCTTCTTAAATCAATCAAAAACTCAAACCTAAAAAGGGCTACTTGAAGCCCTAATAAAATCGGTTGTATTTTGGATGAAATATTGGCTAAAAATTTACCTAATACTGACACTTTTTAGTGACACTTATTTACGTATTTCCTAACTTTAATATATCCCAAATTTTTTTTATTTGCAGTATATTTTCTTTCAGTGAAAATCATTCGCCTACTCGCACCCATTCTGGTTCATTATGCAGCTTGTTGAGAATTCCTTCGAGCGTGAATTGTATCTCACTTTACAATCGAGAATATGCAACCGAATTTTCGGTTTTTTTCGCAATGCCAAAATTTGCAACCCCCCGCCGGGAGTGTGCCCTATATCTATGTGTCCTGTACCTATATTTTTGCAATAGAATGGCATCATCCCAGTCTCATCCAGCAGCCTAGCAACCTCATCAGCTGGATGATCTTTAATCAGGGGACAGTTTCCAGATTGCAATCAACTTTCCCTCATTCATTATTGGGTCTTTATTATCTATGTGGTTGTTTTTATCACCGCATTGCGATCTTTTGTGCTGCAAAATTTTAATGCTTCATTAATTGAAATTTTCCCTGGCAGTACATTGCAATGGAAAATGGAAATTTTTGCTCAATTATGGGTTGGTAAGCCACAAGCAAATATGTTCGGTATCATCAACTTCACAGCACATGTTCGTCTATCTCTGAAACGTGCCACGAATTTCCATATGAATTTCAATTTCCATTCGGATAGAAAAGTCTTATGTTCTGTTTGCCTTGCAAGTTGGTTTTCCTTTTGGCAAACATTTTGAAATCGATGGAAATGAAGTTGGCAAAGTGCAGGAAGTAGGTTGTTGATCCAAGTATAGGTTTGATCAAACCTTTAATCTGAGATGTTTAACCTTGCCTAGCACTTGTTTTATTTCCTTTTATGATTGATTTTTATACATATAAAAACCACTTGATTTTATTATACGCCACTTAGCTCTTCATCACCAAATCAATCTGGTTTTGTTATGGTTTTCTTCGATTTACTGTGACTGGAACTCTTTAATTCACCAAACCGAAACCTGTTCGACCAGAATGTTAAAGAATACATCAGCAAACTATGCTTACTATCCAAGCGGAGCCAAGTGTTTTTCTTCCATTTCAGTCCAGAATTGGCCAAATCCAGAGTTCATTTGGGTTCAGTCAAGGCTAACCTTGGGCGCCAACACACACAAAGTTGCTGGGGCACGTGGGTGGAGCAGCCGTTTCCCATTACACGTGAGTCATTATTCGGGGCGCATCTTTGTCTAATTATGCAGAGAGTTTCAGGCCAGAATCTGCCAGAGGTCGGGGGACTGGCTTGGTAAACAAATGAGCAACTTTTCCTCACCCTCTGAGCCCCCCATCACCTTTTGGTAGCCGCTAATTAATTAAAAGGTGAGGCTCACCTGAGGTGGCGACAAGGCGAGTTCTTCTCGAGGCAAGAAAAGGCAAGTCAAGGTCCGCAATGAGGCGGCAGAAATGCCTCTTTGATTTCCAATGCACATATAGAAATCTAGGCAATGGCTTTTGTTTGATTTATGTACGAGCATGTATGGCCCCGGCCCAGGGGTGTGTTCCCCATTAAACATCAACTGTCATTAGGCGTGTAACAAGCCAAAATATTCATAAAAAAAATCCATAAAAAAAAGAGTGCAGATGAGAATTCTTTGTTGTTTTGCATAGAAAATGCATTCAAAGGGAAAATTCCAGGGAGGGAAACCCTTCTGAGCCGCTCTAGGGCATTAAAAATAATATCGCATAAAAGTAACTGAAATTCTGTAACATTTTTATGATTTTTTTGTGACACTTGGAAAATATATATAAATTTTTTTATGCATTTTGCTGGCTAATTGAGAAAATGTTCTGCTGGCAGCTGGTCGTTTGGCTCAACTAATTGCATTTAATTAGGGCAAGTTACGAGGACATAAAATCCACTCACTACCTCTTGCATTGTGTCACAACAAAATCAGGAAAGAAGTCTCCAGGTCGATGATTTTTATGGCACGAGCCCAGGAATTTAACGACCAATTTCAACTGGCCCAGGAAGGATGTCCTACAGTGGAAAAAATAATGCATTTTCTACATTTTAACAACAATTGCGATCTACTTTTCCTTAGTTTTGTGTCCCTAAAATCTGTCAATTTTTTTCTTGGTGTAAAAAGGATACTGTCCTGGTTGAACCATCTGGTAGGCGTTCCTTTGACACGCTCCGTCAACAGAAAATGTAGCATGCCGAAATGCCATTTGATGGATTACACAACGCCCAGGAAGAGATACAGTATCTGTATCGGGAAGTGCGCCTGCGCAGCCCCGGATGGATGGGTAGTCACCCCTTTTGCTCACTTCCGGGCTTTGGTCTTGCTTTCGTTTTGATTTGTGACAAATTGCCTGTGACAGTCACGCCTGCGTGAAGTCCTGTCCAGGCTCCTGGTTCTTGTTCCTTTCGAAAGGATCCTTCCCTTGTACTTGAAAGTGTCGCTGCGCTGGCACAACAACACATTCGTCATTCGTAAGCGATTCACACCCGACGCGTGGCATAATATGTCAAATGTCATTATCTGTGCAGTAGTTGCACGTGCGAGCATTTAAAAAAAAAATGACTGGCATAGTCATGGTAAAAATTTCACGCCCCGTCCCCATTTTCAAGTAGCCGATGCCATTTAGTTTTCAAACCGTCATTTGGAGGGAAAGTGCAAGCTGGGCGCGGCAGCTGCCACCGAAGTACAGTCAAAACACGGTGACAACGAACAAATGCCTTGGCACTCAAGCTGAGTGGCAAAATACAAAACAGGTTGTCACTAAAGTGGTCTCTCAAGTGTTAGTACTAGGAAGTCATAAAGATGAAAGGAGATAAGCCAATGAGGTCTGATGTAAAAAAAAATAACAAAATTCGTGCAATCATAAATTTGAATCATTTTTGTTGCCAAAAATGTACCCTCCTGCCCAAAATGAAGCCATTTCCCTCACATTACAGAAAAAAACATTACCTCCCAAAAAAAAAAAGAAGGAAAAGCAAACATCATTTCGCAAAGTAAATATGAAATTATGATTGCCTCTGACCCCTCAAAGTAAAATGTGATGAAAAAAATGTTTGAAAAAATAAATTGATCCGTGGAGTTATTATTTTTTTGTCGCTTTCCCAGAATATCGAACTAAACCAAAAAAATCAACCCTTTTCCCCCCACCTAGATATAGTAACCCGCAGAAATCTCAACCGTAAATCTGTCAAAAGTATTCAGGGTAAAAGGGGTAAAAAGATACCCAAAACGGAATCGAGTTTTTTTGGGATCGAAAAATAATAAAAAAGTAATTAAAAACGATCCATAAACAAAGTGAAAGTTCAAAATGAAGCAATTCCAATGAGTGCCAAATTACGGAGCGTGAACAAAAAAATATCCACAAAAATGCGTGGAGACTTTTATGGGACAGTAGCACTAGATATCTAAAGGCTTAGATCCGCTTCATTTGGCTTGAAGGGATGAGACTTTTTTCTCCAGCCAGCTGTCGATATTTTTGCGCAAAAATTTTTGCGGTGGCTGGGCATTATAAAGCGATTACCACTAGTTCGATTCCCATTTCGATTTTGGTGAATGCGGTGAAAGTGACCGGTGGACGGACTGGCAAATCCTGTTTACTGTCCGAAAACTCACGCCCCGGCAACAACAAACCCAGGCCAGGAGCCGGGAGGACACGCACAAAGGAAGTGCAATTAGAGCAGGGCGGGGGAAATAGTGGAACGGAAACAGGAGCAGCATAAGGACGAGGACGAGGGAGGACCCTCGCTGATTGCCCATTGTGTGGGCAGCTTCCTATTTTAATCCCCTCCATTGTTTGGTTTAATTTTGTTATTTCGCATTTAAGATACATTTCAATCGATATGTGTAGATAGCTATAAGAACAAGTAGTGCATTAAGTAATATTTTATAATTTAAAGGAAATATAATCCATCTAGACTTCCCGTCCAACCACACATACTTATTTCCACGCAAATGAAGTTGTCAGCAGCAAGGCATTTAAATATTTCAACGGCCACCAATCTTTCGGCCCATGGTCCATGGTCTGTGGTGCGTAATTTAAGCCCAAAGTGACCCAAAAACTTGAGATTCGATTCGAATACCCAGACATGAGAACCGCGACTTTAGCCAGGGCCTGTAAGTGTACGCACTTTATCTACAAAAATATTCATGGCAAGTTGCATAAATAATCCGCCTAGCACTTCAAATTGATAAAGACAATTTACAGTTTATACAATGCACAAGCACATCTATATATCTTGAAAATGTGTGTGTCGGTCGGCTTACTGACTAGACGGCTTTGAGTCCAAAAAGTGATTTTAATTCCATACATATACATCGCACAGCCCCAAAACAACAAAGTCAACAACAAACAAATCAAATTGGAGTCATTTACCCGTCGACACTTGTGGAGTCAAAAGAGGGTAGCCAGGGAGCGTGTTTTTGGGGGGCATTCAGACACATATGCCAACGACATCTGCTCCAGCAAAGTAATGGAAAAACAAAGGCTAAACAAGAAAGAAGTTGCCAATACTCTTAACAAATTAATGATGGGAATCTTGGCTAAGAAGGGAGTTTGGTTTAAAAAATTAAACTATTAAAAAAAAAAACTACGCCCAGCTAATATTTATTTAGTTTATTACTTGCCTCGCCTTTGGCCATTCCACCTAAACATCTCAGTTAACAACTTTCATAGTTGAGTGACCAGTTCCCACCGCCTCGTAATCGCTTTCAAAGCCACTCAATCGATCATTTCTGACTGACAAAACCCATCCCAATGTTGGTATACCCCCCGCTTGTACGGTTGGCAGTGTAACATGCCAGACACATGCAAATATCTCTGTAAATTTGCACTGGCGTCGACGGTGGATCGACGACCCACATATGGAATGGAACAACGAGCTTAGATACAGATACTCGTACTTACGGATTGCCTAGAAGTCGCCCGGCTCCCGGCTTCCGTCTCCCGACGCCCGACTCTGTCATCTTTCCCGTGAGCTCAGCTCGAGTGGAAATTGCTTTCGACTGGCAGTCAGTGAGTTGGCAATCAATCAAGTCAAGTACTCGGCTTGGTACACAGAGGAGAGCTGGAGGGAAAGAGACATATTCTTGAAATTATGAAATTCTCGAAAACGTTGATGTAAGTCATGCATGTAGAAAAATATAGGACTAATTTAGGTTCTTTTAATATACTTTTTTATACTATTGTAATATAATTTTGGTGAATAGACTGCGAATCGGATGAGAATTGTTGAAGGTATAGCCATCACTGTGGGCGATATAGGGGTAAACCCCATTTTGAAGGGATTCCGTCACGAAAAATGGACAAAAAATTTGAAAAATATTTTGTCTCTGGATTTTGATGCAGAATGGTGGCAAATCAATCCAGAAATCGTTTAAGGTACTCCGCTTGAGAATCGAATGAGAATTGGTGAAGATATAGCAATCCCTGTGGGCCCTATAGGCGAAAACCCCATTTTCAAGGGATCCCATCACTAAAAATGGACAAAAAATTTAAAAAATATTTTGTCTCAGGATTTTGATGCAGAATGGTGGCAAATCGATCCAGAAATCGTTTAAGGTACTCCGCTTAAGAATCGGATGAGAATTGGGGAAGATATAGCCATCACTGTGGGCCCTATAGGGAAAAACCCCATTTTCAAGGGATCTCATCACGAAAAATGGACAAAAAAATGAAAAAATATTTTGTCTTAGGATTTTGATGCAGAATGGTGGCAAATCAATCCAGAAATCGTTTAAGGTACTCCGCTTGAGAATCGGATGAGAATTGGGGAAGATATAGCCATCACTGTGGGCCCTATAGGGAAAAACCCCATTTTCAAGGGATCCCATCACGAAAAATGGACAAAAAAATGAAAAAATATTTTGTGTCAGGATTTTGATGCAGAATGGTGGCAAATCAATCCAGAAATCGTTTAAGGTACTCCGCTTGAGAATCGGATGAGGATTGGGGAAGATATAGCCATCACTGTGGACCCTATAGGAGAAAACCACTTTTTGAAGGGATCCCCAGCAAAAATGGACAAAAAATCTAAAAAATATTTTGTCTCAGGATTTTGATGCAGAATGGTGGCAAATCAATCCAGAAATCGTTTAAGGTACTCCGCTTGAGAATCGAATGAGAATTGGGGAAGATATAGCCATCATTGTGGGCCCTATAGGGAAAAACCCCATTTTCAAGGGATCCCATCACGAAAAATGGACAAAAAAATGAAAAAATATTTTGTCTCAGGATTTTGATGCAGAATGGTGGCAAATCAATCCAGAAATCGTTTAAGGTACTCCGCTTGAGAATCGGATGAGGATTGGGGAAGATATAGCCATCACTGTGGACCCTATAGGAGAAAACCACTTTTTGAAGGGATCCCAAGCAAAAATGGACAAAAAATCTAAAAAATATTTTGTCTCAGGATTTTGATGCAGAATGGTGGCAAATCAATCCAGAAATCGTTTAAGGTACTCCGCTTGAGAATCGGATGAGAATTTGGGAAGATATAGCGATCACTGTGGACCCTATAGGAGAAAACCCCACTGTGGGCCATATATGGAACACATCCTATCGGTCCTATTGTTTATTAAACACTTTTATCAAACGACAAATCATTGGATTGAATAAAAGTGCTCACAAATGACCTATTAGGATGTGTATCCTTTCCTCTTTAAATTTTTGTATAAACTAAAGTCTTAATAAGTAAAATCCATCATATGCCATCTTATTGTGATCTTCTCCAATGACAATGCACTCGAATCGGCCATAAAGTCGTTGCCAATTATGTCAGAGAGATATTAGTGGCGAAGACGTGTTCCAGGCTGTAATCGAAACTGGTTGCCTTGACATTGCCAATGGCTTGTGGTCTGTGCTCCAGTGCTCGGATGGAGATCCGTCCAGTGCAATTACCTTGGCCATCCATCCATTCCATTCCGTCCAACCAACCATCCATTTGGGCATCTCCGCTTCCCATTTGCCCGATTGACCACCTCGAATGTGGGTCATCTAATGGCACACAAATTGGATTAACACATTGCTGACGAGTCGGACGACTCCCCTTAACATCGGTCCATGTCGAAACATCTTGGCAATTTGCTGTAATTAAATCTTGGCGTTGTCGTCTTGCACTTAAATGGCGCATTTAATGGTGTAATATCATTCGCGTTGCGCTTTTAATTTCTATTTATGTCTCTTGGCCAGCAATTTCTCTTAATTGCAACACACATTTAGACACGCACTTCTCTAGATAGGCAACTAAGTAACTGACAAGTATTTTGATAAACTACCTTCAAGCCGCCCCCAGATCATGCTTTATCACAAAAAATAAATAATAAACACCAAGTCATAGAGGAAAAAATATAAAAATAAAATGCTGTCAATGCTGTTTTGATTTATGCGTTTGCGCTCCGAATTCTGTTTGAAAAGTAAATGGGAGTAGCTCCGCGCCGGTTCAAATGTTAACAAATTAAATTTTCTACTTAATCAAAATGCAGTCGAAAAACATTCAAAATATGAAAGGGAGCAGACCAAACATGTGCGGCTATGTGTGTGTCTCTGGTTTATTTTTGGGTGCAAATAAACAAATTTATCAAGCCATTAGATAGAACACACACAGACGGAGTCAGCCTTGAGGCTTGTTGTCTGCAAATATAAATAAATAATTGCCAGGCACCTTGGTAACCCATAAAGAACTGGGGGAAATTGGATGGAGTTGGTTTTGGTAAGGGTTTCCCCATCAGGTTTGGCAGAATTTCAGGAAATTTAAATTGGCTTCTACATATTTCAAGTAATTACTTCCATTCAAATCACTCAACCAATTTGGTTGTCAAAAGTGTAGTATTCATTTATTTTAAACGGTTATTTGTTTGTTTCCCTAATGAGCATTTCCTTAGTTGGTTTATTTAAACAATTTCCTGGGCTTGCTTTTATTCAGCAACAAGCCAAAAATATGTTCAAACCCGTGTTCCAACTCCAATAACATTAAAACCCAATTAAAAAGTTGCTATTTGGAAAGTACGAAACACCAGAGAAGCCAACGATGAAGAAGTTCCGTGGGCAACACTTGACATTTTGCCATTAGCATTAACATAAATCATATTGGCTTTAACAATTTAAAAAGTCAAATAATACAAAAAGCAATAGCCAAATGACGATGATGATGATGATGAAGGCATTTTCAGCAGAGATTTTCCCTCGACTTTTCGCATTTTCCATGCAATTTTCGCAAAAGCCAAAAGGTCAGTTCAAAAGTATATGGCAGATGCCAGCTGAGATGTGCGATGACGATGGAGGTGGAGATAGAGATGGAGTTTGAGATGAAGAGATGCCGTCTGGCATCGAGTACAATAAACATCAAATGAATGGCAGCAGCCTTTGGAGCATAAACAACAAAAGAAGCGAAACCAGTTGCTCCTGCTGACTTCCTCCCGAGAAAAGGAGATTTCTTATTGACTTTTGAGTGGCCCCCGAGCATCGCAAGATCTCGCATCGCATTTCCCAATGCATGACATTTGAAAAGAAGAAAAAAAGCGGAAAAATACTACTGCCCAAGAGATATTTATCTAAGCTCTTAAAAGGGTATATAAGAATCAAGAAAAGTTTAATAAAAATTGTTAAACAGTCTTAAGAAGTAATCAAACAAAAAAAAATACTATTTTATATCAATATAAACTATCAGTTATTATTTTAATTATTTAGGGTACCTCAAAGTCTATCATAAATACCCTTAAGCCACTCTCCTGTTGGCCTTTTCCTTGACCATCTGAAATCAACAACAATATGGCAAATTATGGCACTTCCTGTTGACCTTTTGCCCAAGCCAGACTCAAAGGAGCTAAATCGGGATTGTGTGTCTTGGGGTTAGAGGGTCGCCCAAGTTATACAATTACAACGCCAATCAAGACAAATTTCACTGGCCATTAGTATACAAAATATATATTAAAGTAAAGAGAGTATATTTTGAAGGCGGACAAGTTTCTTTTCGGGAATCTGGAGTGCGTGATAAGCATTTTGATTTATGCCATCGGGGAAGCGATGTTCGAGTACACAAGCAAATCCTTAATTGAACACGCTGCTTGGCGGCTAAGTAACTAATTTTATGGCATATTAGCAGACCATTAATTATGCCGGTGTTATAAATTTTAATGCCGATTAATTGCTGCCAAAACACGGCAAAGCAAACGGCAACTAGCAACAACGAGAGCACCAATCTGTGTGTCTGTTGACCCAACAACAAACATTGAACACAACAAGAGCTTGTAGCTTTAAAAAAAATATAAAATAAAATTAGCAAAAAGTAAAAAATAAAAAACATTTTAAACAACAAACAAACACCGAAAGTTGTCATAGTTGTTGGTGTCTTGTCTTTTTTTTGTGAATTTGTGAACAGACCAACATTATTTTCTATTCCACCTGAAGAAAAATAAAGTTAGTTATTTAAAATAAAGCGAAAAATACAAGCTTAAAAAGCCTGAATCTTTTCTTTAACTTCCCTCTTAAAAAATATAAATTTTAAAATAACTTTGGCCAAAAAAAAAGCCAACTTGGTCAGCACTAAGTTGTAGATCGGATCAAAGGAAAGCGTTTTGTGGATATATGCGTGTCCATTTGAATGGCCAAAGGCTTCCTGTTGTGCGTGGGTCGATGATGTTTTTGCTGTCCAGCTCGACGGTAATGTTGCCAAGTTGCAATGTTGCATATTCGGCGAATTCACGTCATGCGGTGCACCGCCAGCATCGTCATCAAATTGGCCGCACGCGTCTTAAAAAATGAGAGGAAATAATAAGACACTAAGACGAATTCAAGATGTACTTTATCCAAAAATGTTTGCAATTTTAATTAAGTCTTGTAATCAAAGCTTTCTCTCCCAAATTATTTATTTATAAAAAATTTAATTACTGTTTGTTTATTATTAATTAATAAGCTGTTTATTCAAATGATGAACCCACTCTTCCTCTGCATAGAGTACACACGGTTTATAATCAAAAATTATAACCGCATAACTCTTATTTTGGGCTATTTTGATAGTGAGCGAGGCAAATGTAATTTATGCAACTTTGATTGCATTCGGTGAGTGTTTTTAATTTGATTATAATGGTATAATGGTTATATATGGGCACTTCAAACCGATGCATAATCAGCGATTTTTCGGTTTGGGGAATATTTATGAGCAGCTAAATCAAAACCGGAGCTACCTCAACCTGCCAACTCCAAAATCGGACCCCCAGATGTCACATAAAAGTGTCAACAAAGTTTTGAGTTAAATTGAAAATTTATTGGCTGCTCTTGGTAGTCCGTTTTTCTCTTCTTCCTGAATTTATATAGTATTATTTTGGAGCACCCACGCGAACTCATGATCCCATTTTTTTTTTAAGTTTGTTCAACAAAATTTGTGCGGGGTTTCTCCTACTTTATGTAATAAACCAAAAAAGAGTTAGCGGTGTTTCGGTTTTGTAGTTTTTAGTGGTCAACTAATGAAGTGTTTTTATTTTTATTGGTTTACCTCTTCCGATTATTTATCCAAGTAAAGTGATGTGACCGCATTTGAATATGGTTATTGGGTTACAAATTAGCATAAGGTAAGTGGGGATGAGTTCAAAGTGCTTCGGGCAAGATGAAAGATAAATTGAAATGTGTAGAAAGATTGAAGTTAATGAAGTGATAACATGAATAGCTTAAACTAGGGCTTTTTTTTGATGAATTTATTTCATAAAAACGAAGTTGGATGATTGGCAAATTTTTCCCCAATCCCGCAGAACCCTTTTAATTAGGCATATCCTTGCAATTTTATTTTTTGCAAGGTCAGCAGCTGTTCATTTAACCCCTACTGGTAAAAAATAAAAGGTAACGAACACGCCCCGCACTAAAATACCAAAAATTATGATTATGACAGCTCTACTCCTTCCACTTTTTAAACGTCAAGGAATCAAATCTATAATTTTCCAAGCCCGAAGAAAGAAAATTCGCAATTCTTTGTGCCCGTGACAAATTTATAGACTCCGATTTCAGGGCCAGCCCCGCATTGTGCAATGCAAATTTATGACAAAACATTTCCACACCGAGAGTGTGGAGAAAGGTAAACAATGGGCCAATATGCGAAAATCTAAAATCAGAGCGGGTTGGAACGTGGCCCTAATAATTTAATTATGACTTTTTTTTTGCCTGGGGCATGCAAAATTTTTCAAATTGCATGCATATTGAAAATTTTTCGTACAAGACAAAGGACGGAAGAAGGGTTTTTGCAGGCAAATTTTCCAAACAACAGAAGTTCAGTTTTGGTTTAGGGTTTTGGGGTAGGTTAGGGGTGTCGTGTGGTAGGGTCGTCATGTGTGTTTATTCCAGGAAATGCCTAAAAACCCAACAACTGTCTGTGATCTATCCATCATATCGGTTTTAACATCTAGAGCTAGGAATTAAGTATCGCACCCACGCGATAATGTCAATCAAAAAACTGTTCAATATTGCACGCCGGACACACTCCCATTTATTCCGCATTCCTTGGTTTTGGTACCTAGTAGTTGGGTTAGTTTGGGCGATACAGAAGAGGATAGTTTCTTTTCTAAATATATAAAGTAAAATTTATTTAAACGTTTGAGTAGCGTTAGGTTTATTGCCATAGTCCTTTCCACAAGAGTCTTAAGTCTTTCATACTTTATTTTCGACATAACGTTTTAAGGGAAAACAAATGTATACCCAATATTAAAATAATTTTAATGAATATCTTAAAAAAATAAAATTACGAAGTATCATCTAGTTTATATGTTATCCTTTATACTTTCCTCAGTTTCAATTAACATTTGTCTCAATTACACGATAGAGACACGCAGTCGATGTCCCGCTGGCGATAAGAGGAGCGGAATAGGGAATGTGGGGAAGTTGAGAATTCCGACGTTCTACCTGGAAAGGTTAACTGGTTTTCTCCTCAACAACTGGCCAACTGGAACTGAGTGACGTGTGACCAGCGGTCAGCCGGTATAAAGTGACCAGAAGGAAATTGAATTAGAACAAAAGTCCGTCGAGGGTTTTATTCCCCATGACTGCTTGATGATGACGATGATGGCTCTGGTCAAGTTGCGTGTCCACCTTTAATGGGATTTACGTGCCAGCCGTAATTAGAGAGGGAGGAAAAAGGGGGAGGTCCACTGAGATGCACAGAACACAATATTGGATTTAATTTAAAACAATTACAAGAGTTTGGATACAGATTTATACTCTTATTTTAAGAACATAGCAAGAGAATGGTATGTAACTTTTTTCTAACAACTTTCCAAACTTTACAAAAGACTCAAACCTTTTTTCTCAGTGTACCCCTATCAAACTTGAGTACAGTTACCATTTGTTATCGTTATCAATGCCGGCAATGGCAATAGGATTGTCAATGTTTACACATTCAAGTGGTTTTTGCATAATTTGCATATTTAATGAGCCGCAACGCTTACGATTGCATTTGGGTGTTATTCTGTACTCCGTTCGTTATCGGCTAGAAAAACAAATAAAAATTAAGTGAAAAAATCTGGGTGAATTTCTGGCATTGATTAGCGACGGAAAAGTGTCGCAAACCGACAAAAGGGTTGCATCCAGACCACCAAAAAAAAAGTTCGAATGATATGAAAGGGTTAAGGGGATTTACCTGACCGAGGGAGGGAGGGAGGAATAAAATAATTTGTCATTTGCATACGGGTCGGAGGAGAAGAGGCTGCAAACAGGATACCATCCTGTCCGGATTTGTACACATAAATCACTGGGTGTGTCCTAGCAGAGAACTGCATTTGCATTCGTCTCTTGACAGATGTCGCCGGAATAAATTAACAATTGGTCAAGCCATAAAGACCAACTAATGTGAGTCCTAATCGAAAACCAAACATCAAAGTGGAGAAATACGAATGCACTTAGAGAGAAATTTTCTATTAAAAACTAAAATATAGAAATGGTTTAAAGAGACATGTAAATATTTCTTTCAATGCATTTGTGTCTGTGGAAAATTGAAATTATTTCTCTTCTGTGCAGCAATTTGTTGAGCAATCTCTGTGGCAATATGCTAAACATGGCACTCAGTTAGGCAAACAAGGACCTCTCACCCACACACACATACACATACCCATACATGTGTACACATGGATCCTTCTCCCTTTCCATTCTCACTTAACTGTCGATTAAGCCCAGACAAAAGCTTCCAGCTGCATTGAATGCAATCGATATGTGGCAGGATATGGGGCCGAACAAATGCCAAGGTGTTGAAATGCGGCCAATCAGCCGCTGGCAAAAGCCACAAACAAACTGGCCATGGCTCCGAAATCAAACTGAATGGCTGGAGAACTGAAAGGAGGGATTACTTTATGGCATTATACGTAGCATATTTGCATGAGTTGAGATAAGCTGGACACAATTTCGAAGGCAAAAGGAAAATGCTTTTATAGATAAAAGCCAAATATTGCAAGAGGAATTTATTTAACCAGAAGACTGAGCATTTCACAGAATGTATAATTCTAAACAAAGATTTCAGTTAGGCCTAATTGAATCAAGTAATACAAGGCAGTAATTGAACACAAAACCAACTATTTCTCTAGAAATATTCATTCTTGTCCTCTACATTGAAACTAAATAAAAGAGATACTTCGAGATATTTTCTTACATTTATTACGCCTCTAAATCGAAGGTCAAGTTCTAGATAAATAACAAGTAATAACATGGATTCAATTTCCAGGAATTGCAATTTTTCAATCAGCTCAGATAGGGATTATGCGGACAGCTTCCGTCTACGATGCAGTCACGGAAACTAGAAACTTTAATTGAACGCACAGCCCCGCAAAGTATTCAGCTACCGTGGCCCACTTGAAAGAGTTCTCCTCTTGGCTGAAAATAAAAAAAAAAACATACCCCACGCCTCTGACAACACAAAGCGAAAACAGTTCACTTAACCAGAAAGCAACACGCAAGAGCAACTCAAGGCAGCCGGAGGCGGGTAAACAGAAACTCAGAGCCAGAGCCAGAACCAGAATCAGGACGAGTCCTCGCCCCTGGACCTCACCTTCTGCAGGCTCTCCTTGTATCCTGAAACCCCTAGGAAAATTCCTAGCCAGGACATGGCAAACAGTGAAAGGTAGGTAAATATAAATACACTGAAACAAAACCAAAATCTATCTTGTTAAAGTTTAAACCTACAAACGTCCTGCAGGACCTACAAATCCGGCAATATTTTTCTCTGTGCATTTATAACCTGAAGTAAGAGATCGAAGGTTTTTCGCCTGCTCGTGGCTCGTGGCATTTGAATTTCTGATGCATTTTCGATTTTTCCGACAAGTCCCCCTACTCCCAACTACTAATACGCATTTCCCATTTGCGCTCTATTTTCTTTTGTTGCACAGAAATTGCAACTTTGTTTATTTAAGAGTTGTTCTCGATGTTGTTGTTTTGGGCGAGTGTGTTCATTTTGTACTTGGCTGAGTATTTATTTTTGATTATGTGCTGCGACGACTGTTTTCAGTTTGTATGTTTTCGTTGCGCTGCAAGGAATTAGCCTAGAAACAAAATAACAACAGAATTTCCATTGGAGTGCTTAACCCCCAGAGCAGGGGCTGCAAGGACATGCAATAATAATTATCATTTTGTTTGCTGTTTAGTGTAATTACACTTGGCAGCTGGCGGAGCAGAGACAACTGAAGCCAAAAGCCCAGCCATGAACTCGCCCCAGAAATGTATATTAAAATTTTAAAAGGAATGCTCAACTTTGTTAAGGAGCACAATGGGATGTGATCCGGAGATTGTACAAAAAAAGTGCATAAAAATGTATAAAAGGCTTATCCGTCTTAGCACGATACTCGGCTGTCCAGACAAATTGTAAAATCCTGTAAATATTCTCTGTGATTTGTTATTTTTGGGATTAGGAATGTCCGACAGCAATTTCCTTTCCACTGTCGCCACACAGGATTTCAGTAGTTAACAGCGAGCATGAGTGGAAGCCCCAGCATAAAATAGTCAAGTGACAGGACAGCATAGCCAAAGGGATACAAAAAGGACACTATCCTTTGCGCACCTCTACGACACTTCACCTGAAACCGTCAACATAGCCGCTGCAATTGCATTTAACGATTAAAAATGCCTGGCAGGGAATGTGGGGAGCTGAGAACGATTGTAGACAAAATAATAGGAATCAAGTGATAAGAAATATTTTACAGAAAACTAAGGTTACTATTAAGTGCATTTACATTTGAATTATATCCTTAAATACACTTTAATAAAGAATTATTTTAATATCTTTTACTAGAACTTTTAAGACATGTGTTGCTTGGAGGAAGGAAGCACAGTAACAGGGTGAACTTCATAGGCGGCGCAACTGTCGCATTTCCGCATTGCAAATTACTCCTTTTATTCCTGGCATTTTTTGTAATTAAGATAAAAGCAAATGTGAGTGAGTCGAGGGGAGTGTGAGGTGTGCGAAAGGACACAAAGCAGTCAAGTACTTGACAACAAAGCGTTTAAGGCGGCACTTGAGGCGGGGACAAAGGCCAGTAGAAAGAGCACAGATTCTCAAACCAAAATGGGAGTTATCTCTAATTGATTTTACCTCACCACAAATGTTTTAAAGCCTCAAGGATACAATCCAAGAAAATAAATAATTAAAATGAGAGACAATATTCCTCCACAAATGACAACTTAATCTTCAGCCTTTGCCGTCCTGCCGGGCCATACAACAAAAAATTAAGGCTTTTGGAAAATTGTTTAATGTTGCATGCATAATTGCGACTAGAAAACGTCAGCTTATCATAAAAAACATTAAAAAAGAGCAACGGACACGCCCCATGGAGTTGGCAGATCGGTGATCTACAAACCTCAGCCAGACAAAACATTTTCAATCCTCGGACAGCTGCTTCACCCAAATACAAAATACGAAAAAGAATCCCTCGCCCAGGCCAAGCATTACAAGCTCATCAAAAACTCGGGCACAGCCTCATCATCATCGGATCCTTTTTCGATCCCCGCATCATCCCTCCCTCGATTGTCATTCAAATGAACCCGTTTCTCGTCAGCCGACTACTTCTGATATTTTTTGTGACATTTTTCGTATTAAAAACGTTTTAAAAAACAACAAACATGCAGATTTAGATGCCAGGGGATGATTTCCGGCCAACAGCATCCGCGTTAAAATCTCCGCTCAGAATTGAAACATTTTGACCCTGGATTCAGAGGTCCTGCAAGGGATATACCATTTTGAAGTGGTCACTGGCCTATCGAAGATGAAAAATCAACAGGGATTTGGTCCGGATTTGGCACGATCTTGATACAAAAATATTTCATTTATTTTGACACATTTGAAACAATATTTTGAGGTAGAAAGTGAGTTTGAGTAAGATGTGGGTTCGATAAGACAACATATTTTAAGGTTTTGTTTCCGTATTTGGACAGGAGGTTTGGTATTGAAATTTTGAAAAGATAGAATGCTCAACTATGTTACCAACCACACTAAAAACTTGCAGTTCAAAACCAGCCGGCCACTCCTCCAAACTTTTAACCCTTTTTTTTATCCTGTCACGAGTTTGGTGTGCAAATCCCGACAATTATGCGGGTTTTAAAATGATTGCTAACCCAAAGAACCTCCTCCCGCTTTTTAAGAGTGTGCCCCTTGGCTATTTGCGTAACTCTCTGGCATCTGGATGCTGTCTATATTAAATGGAATTGCCATGTACATTACAATTTTCATGGCTGAGCTGAGCGGACACACCTCGCGTCCATGGATATTGTACAATACCATACATCGTATAAAAATCGCTGCAGGGCAACTGTAGCAGAGGTCCATAAATGCAATCAACCACTTCAGCATCCAAGAACAAAAAACCAAAAAAAATGAACGGATGGAGCTGGTCTATAGGTCTAAAGGAGGAGTTGCTCATGTGGTGTCTGTACATTTGCAACAGATTTTTTCAAGTGCAGGCGACCACTTCAACCCAGGGTAATCCTCCCCTTACGCCCTCCCATTTTTAACCCTTTACTGGTAATTTATGCAAATTAAAGCGCACTCCATTTCGCGCCATCACATTCAAGAAAAAAAATACAAAATCAGGGAAAACAAAAAATACAACGGACAAAAATATATATGTATGTTCTATACTTTTATTTGTTGTTTGTTTTGCTGTTGTCCAGGGCGCAGGCGCAGCTACAACAATTGTTAATTGTTTCGTTTTACTCGTTATTTTCGAAAGGAAACGGAAGTATCATAAATTGTAGACTGGTGGAATGGGCAAGGACTACTGATGAGGGAACGTGCCAGGAACTCGTGGCCATATAAATTGCTGTTAATTGACGGGTCCTTTTACAAAAAAAGGCATAAACTGTACCCAGAAGAGAGCTTTTTTGTTTTTGGAATAATATCTTTAAACATGTAATTCATATTTGTATCTAACTGGAAGTTTATTCACAAAAAATATTGAAATCTATTTTTGACATGTTCTTGATTTATGGAATTTTTTCAGCCAGTCAACATACTATAGTTGCTAATAGTGGTAGCTTCGCTTCTATATTTTTGTATATCTTAAATTTCAATAAAAACATATTTATTTTTTCCCCCAAAATAAATAACCACAATATATCGAAAACCTCACAGCTGCACGCCCATTATGATCGACCATTATGACATAATTACTTATATATGCTTCCATTACCAAGTTGTTTGTTTAGCTCATTTCATGTTTATTTAATGGCTCATTGCCAAAGGTATATATATATGTACATATATAAAAAAAACTTTCTTTTATTTTCGTCGCCACATGAGACGCAATTATTGTACAATATTTTATTGATAGACATGTCAAGTATTCCCATCATCGAGCTCATAATGAACGCCATAATCATCTTCGTTGATGAATTGGAATCTTCGATTTAATTTTCAAGTATACAGCAATTGATTTGGTTTTGGATCTTCAAATTTCGTTTTCATCGCACGTGCGAACGATTAATTTTATTTATTTTTTATAGGCCTCCTCCGGTTTCTATCTTTTTTTTTTTTGGGTGGTGTAATCCTCCTTTTTTTTTGGAGTATCCTGCGGTGTCGGCTGATTTTATCTGTTTCCCTCTCTGTCAGGTTTCTTTATTTTCACCTTTTTTTATTCGCCGTTGCGGTTTTTGACATTCAATATACTTTATATGCCGCGTCTGCAATTGTCACCCGTGGAGAATGCGAAAAGCGAAGGATAATTTCAAAGGACAGGCAGCCCGGAGGAAATCCTTGGCTGTCTGTTATGCGAAATTAAATACCCGATAATTGTCAGTCGATTGCGGTCGGAAGTGGTGGGCAGAAAATCGCAATTCATAAAATACGGAGAAGGCCAAATTACTTGGGGGTGTACCACCCGCTTAAAGGCTTGGTTTTTCAATAGTTAATGTTAGTTAGTCAGAAATGTAAAATTCAAGTCAAAAATCCAGTCTTCAATCAAAATTATTAAAATCCATATAGATCCTTTCATATTTTTAGACTCACCCTTAAAAAACATGTAAATACAGTTTAACATCTCTTATAATAGCAAAAAATGACTGCCACTTCACTCTGTCCAGTTGGCATGCATAAGTACCAAAAAAAATCAGGAATCATCCACCGAAAAAACAGCGAAAAATCATAAATAAACTTTGACAAAATTTTGACTAAGGACGATTACCCACCCGGATAACAAAAAACTCAGCCCATCCCTCGTGTGTATGTAGGAGGTCAACGCGAAGAGGTCACTTGTAAAAAGGCCGTAAAAAATAGTAAAATCAGCGTTACACAAATCCCGAATAGATGAATGATTTATGGACAGCTGGACAAAGTCCCAGGAAGCCGAAGGACTCACGATTTTCAATTGCGCAGGCGCACAGCTTGACAATCCGAAACACTTGAGGCTAATTTCCCAGCAGTTGTCGCTGCGACTGAAAATATTTTTTAATTAAAAAATCGACATGCACTTTAATAGCCACCAGGCGATGCCAATTTGTTTGGAATATATTGAATGAATAAGTAAGTGGATGAATGAGTGCGTGCCGGACCGAGTGAATAAATGAATGAATGACAACGTTGGTGCACACGCGTATTGGGTTTCCCGGCAAGACAAGAACATGTTTTCTATTTTTTGTTGTTTAATTTTCATGCGAGAATAACTCGGCTTGGTGGAAAACATGAGTGTCACAAAAAAATGACACAAAACACTTGCGTCCACCAAGCTGTGAAAATTGCCAATGGCCAGTGGAAACTGGACACTGAACATGAGCCTATGTCCGTACATACTGACATTGACCAGGTTCAAGATCAGGGTTAAGTTATTAACCTTTAAGACTACATTTCACTGAAAATATTTTATTGTAAATATACGAATTTCCTGGAAAAACTACAATTTATTAACCCTACACTTTTTGTTCAAACAGTGTGCAATTATTCTCCATCACGTTGAACTCCCCTGAGGATCATCTGCCTGAACTATTGGGACAAAGTGAATAAATCTTCGCTCCTGACTTTCGATCGCTAACGGCCACGCCCCTCAACCCTTGAGAGGTGGAAACAATTGGCTAGGTACCACTGAACCACTCAACCACTGAACCACTTCAAAAGCAGAATCGACACATAAATCTTCAGATGGGACAACGAAAATTTGTCACTTTCACCGCGACAAAAAAAAAAAAATTGATAAATGTGCGCAAAAAAAACGGGGAAAACTCCGGAAAAAGGTAAAAAAAATATGAGTTTTAGGAAAAATACAGAAACCAAATCCCGCCACAATAAAGGATCCAAAAATAAAAGTGACAGAGGAAAGCGCAGTGAATTTTACGGTAAATTGGCTGAGCACAATGGCAACCGCGAGAAGTCCTTTTAATCCTTTTTGCTGCACCAACTAGCGAAGTCGAAATTGCCACTCAAAAGGTGAAAAACTGAGGGAAAACATTGGCAGGACTTCAATGGACACAATGTCCTGCTGCGAACGGCACGCGCCGAACAGGACGAACCAAAAATCGAGGGAGGGAGTGTGAAACAGCAGCTGCGCATGCGCCTGCGCCTCAGCCTAGGATTCGTTGTTTTGTAAAATCGAAAGTGACCAAGTGACGGGGAAAAGGGGTCGAAAACTGCGGTCGCCAGTACAAATTGAAATGCCAAAATCATTTCCATAGTCCGAGAATTATAATAATTACAAAACCAACAAATGCGATTAACTGGACCAGGCGCCGCAGGACTTTGTTCGGTATTGGAACTGGGTCCGGGACTTCTAAAATTTATTATTTCGTTCAGGGGTTCAGTTTTGAGTACTAAATTCACGCCTCGCTACACAAAAGCGCTGTAAATTATATTGTTAGACCGACTGGCCATTGGTCATTGGCCACTGGTCAGGTTCGTTCCGGGATCCGTAAAATTGCCGAAATTCCCATAATTGCAGCTCCTGAAACAAAGGACGGGCAATCAGAAAATGGTCATGGGATGGGGGGGTAAAAACAAAACAGGACATCAAGGACACGCCGTTTGACGAAACCCTTGTCAGGTAGGAGGGATGGCAAATTTTATTAGTTTGCTGTCATATGCTCATCGATTGTTTATTTAGGATGCTGGATGGCCATGCAATAACTACACAGGACATGACAGGACATAATCATAAATATGGCAACTAAATTATGAGATGGGAGTGCTAGTTTTCTCTGAGCAGTGAGTTTACTTCTTTTTCCGGGGCTTATTCGTCACACTTGCGCTGTTTTATGATTGTATCAGTGTTTTAGAAATGTTTGAAAATATGAAATTTGTTTAAAATTAATAATATATTTTCTAAAATTAAAAAGAATATAAAAGAAATCAATAACGATTGTAAAAGCAGATTAAAACATTTATTGAATTTTATTTTTATATTTTTGAAATACTGTAAGGTAAAAACAAGTCGAATATTGAAGAAATAAGCAAAAAGATTATATTTCTTATCATTTTAATGAAGTCATTTATCGAACGATATTTAAATTACCAATTTCCGTAGTCCCCTATTAAATGGTGCGTTTTAGGGAATTAAAATATAATTTCCAGTAATTACAATCTTCTGTAAAATGCGTAATCAACAATTTTTTGGAAACATTAAATGAACAGTTTGTTCCTGAATGCCTAACGATGAAAGCTTCGTTTTTAATTTTAAAGTTGTTTGTGGCATTCTTTTTGGTAAAAATGGTAGGTATTACAAACCTATAAAAAATCAAAAACTTTCCAAATTAATACATTTCAGGTAATGCCTCAGGTGGAGTTTAAAAACATAATCTGCACTTCGCTGGATAAGACATTTTCTGATTTTGAATATTGTTTTCTGAAATCGATAAACAGAACTTACAAATACTTTTCCGTAAAAGTAAATCTCTTCAAAATTCCAATCACCAAAGTTAAGGTAAAAAAATCAATTAAATTTAAAAGGTTCAGAATTAAAACTTTTGTTCAATTAGATCAACTTGGCACTGTATAAGCGATTAAATGGCTACAAGCCCTTCCTCTACAATGTGACATTGGACGCCTGTAAATTTCTTAAAAATAAAAAGTCCCAACCGGTGGCTCTATATTTTTATGAATTCTTCAGGAGTTTCTCCAATATGAATCATTCATGTCCTTACGACGTATGTTAATGCTTTTAAGAAAAAGACAACCATTCTTAACATCTCCTTTTTTAGCACGATCTGGTTTTGGAAAAATTATCAACAGAAATATTTTATCATCGATTCACGAAAATTCTTCCCTTTCCGGATGGAGACTACATGATCCAAATGTACTGGTTTGCCTACGATATAAATAGGGCAGTGTTTCAGATATATTTTACAAAGGAAGGATAAACAGATTTTTGGAAAAAATTATAAAATTATTAAGTTCCATCAAAAGCAATTCAGTTCTCTGTGAAAATTATAACTTTCAAACTATGTAAATAGTGGAATAATGAGAACTCAAAATTCCAGTCGCACTCTTATAATTTTAAATAAAAGTAATTAAAAACGAATCGCTTGAGTTTAAAGTTTTTATTAATCAATCACTGAATAATTTGGCAATTTTACTTGGCAAATGGGAATATAATTTTTTGAAATGACAGTATAAAAAGCGAGTGTACAAAATTATTATAAAGTATTACATGGTCAGTTTATTCTTGGACGCTTCGCGATGAAAACTTCGTTACTTTTCATAAATTTTTTGGTGGCCTTTCATTTGGCCAAAGTGGTATGTAGGCCAAAGTATTATAATTCTCAAAAGTTACTAGCCCTCTAAATTTCAGGTTAAGCCCGCGGTTGAATTCAGAAATATTATCTTCACATCATTGGATAAGACATTCTCAGACTTTGAATATTGTTTTTTGAAATCGATAAACAGGACATACAAATACTTTTCCTTAAAGGTGAATCTGTTCAAAGTTCCAGTCACAAAAGTCAAGGTAAAACAAAGGTTTTTTGATTATAAAAAATTAAAAGTTAATAATTTTACATAAATTACTAGGTCAATTTCGCTCTCTACAAACGATTTAATGGGTACAAGCCCTTCCTCTACAATATGACCCTAGACGCTTGTAAGTTTCAACAAAATCCAAAGGGTAATCCTGTGGCACTTTATTTTTACGAGTTTATAAGTGAGGTATCCAACATGAATCACTCGTGTCCCTACGATGTATGTAATCGCTTTTAAAAACTTCAAATTTTAAAATATTGTTTCTTCAGCACGACTTGGTTTTGGAAAAGTTAACAACAGAACGGATTAGTCATCGGCTCACCACAATACTTCCGTTTCCGGAAGGAGACTATATGTTTCAAATGTACTGGTTTGCTTACGGAATAAATCGTGCAAGGTTTCAGATATTTTTATCAAAAGACAAATGATTTTATAAATTGTTGAATGAAATAAATAAGTCAAAATAACTTTAAAGGAACATTATACATATTTGAACAAAATTGTCTTTTTTTAGAAGAAAACCCCCACAGTTCTGAGTAGGAATAATATTCTTAATATCCTTTTTTTATAAAAATATTTGATATAGTTAGATTTACTTATTAAAATATTTCTTTACACGTACCATTCATAAAGCAGTTTATGTAACTTTCATGTTGAACACCAGCGCCATCTACTGTTACGTTATGAACAAAGCAGTGCACGAAAAACGTAGTGCGAGTAAGACAACGTAAGATAACGTAGAAAGCAGTTTTTTACACGCCATGAAGAAAAATTACGTAATATTATTTTTTACAAATTCAATGAGGATCAAGGACGAGAAGGAAGAGAATAAGGCCATCACATTTTTCAGAATACCTATTTCGCACCTATTTCGCATTTCGCATTTCCAGGATTTTGATGCAGAATGGTGGCGAATCGATCCAGAAATCGTTTAAGGTACTCCGCTTGAGAATCGGATGAGAATTGAGGAAGATATAGCCATCACTGGGGCCCCTATAGGGGAAAACCGCATTTTCAAGGGATCCTATCTCAAAAAATGGACAAAAAAATGAAAAAATATTTTGTTCCAGGATTTTGATGCAGAATGGTGGCGAATCGATCCAGAAATCGATTAAGGTACTCCGCTTGAGAATCGGATGAGAATTGAGGAAGATATAGCCATCACTGGGGCCCCTATAGGGGAAAACCGCATTTTCAAGGGATCCTATCTCGAAAAATGGACAAAAAAATGAAAAAATATTTTGTTCCAGGATTTTGATGCAGAATGGTGGCGAATCGATCCAGAAATCGATTAAGGTACTCCGCTTGAGAATCGGATGAGAATTGGGGAAGATATAGCCATCACTGTGGCCCCTATAGGGGAAAACCGCATTTTCAAGGGGTCCTATCTCGAAAAATGGACAAAAAATCGAAAAAATATTTTGTTCCAGGATTTTGATGCAGAATGGTGGCGAATCGATCCAGAAATCGATTAAGGTACTCCGCTTGAGAATCGGATGAGAATTGGAAAAGATATAGCCATTACTGTGGCCCCTATAGGGGAAAACCGCATTTTCAAGGGATCCTATCTCAAAAAATGGACAAAAAAATGAAAAAATATTTTGTTCCAGGATTTTGATGCAGAATGGTGGCGCATCGATCCAGAAATCGATTAAGGTACTCCTCTTGAGAATCGGATGGGAATTGAGGAAGATATAGCCATCACTGGGGCCCCTATAGGGGAAACCCGCATTTTCAAGGGATCCTATCTCGAAAAATGGACAAAAAAATGAAAAAATATTTTGTTCCAGGATTTTGATGCAGAATGGTGGCGCATCGATCCAGAAATCGATTAAGGTACTCCGCTTGAGAATCGGATGAGAATTGGGGAAGATATACCCATTTTTACCGCAAGGGTATATCAACTTCCGCTCTGGCCGAAGTAGCATTCCTTTTTTGTTGTAATATAAAAATATTTAATTTCGTTTTTATTTATGTGTTTTAATTGTAAAGGATGGACCAACGGCTTTATATCATGGTGTAACACCTTTAATGATTCGCGCATTTCCGCCTGTTTTTTATTGCATTGAGCTAGCTAACAATTTTCTAGTGTGGCTCCAGAATTTTAAATGAAAATTGTTTATTTTGTGAATTTAAAAGATATCTTTTTATGTTATACGGTAAACTTAATTTAATTTAATTTTTGTTTAATTTTCCAGCAAACGCATTATGGAATCATGGGCACCGATGAGGTATATTACTCAATCCAATATTAAAATAAAAACGAAAAAAATAAAAATAAACAACAAAATGAGATGGTCAGGACGAGATGGAGTCACAAACGTTTTTTTTTATCATTTGGTCGATTGTATAACCATTGCATTTAAATTTTAAATACAAAAAAAATAAGGAAAAAGTTATCAATCCAAAGAACTATACAGTTAGCTTTTACAATTTAAAAAATAAATAAAATAAAAAATAAATAAAAAAAAATAATAATTGAAAAAATAAGGAAAAAATTAAAAAAAGATTATTTGAAGTGAAACTTGAATTTCATCTACCTTTTTTTTTTTAATTTTCCACCAAAACCATTACGGATTCATGGGGGCGGATGACCTATGTATATTGCTCAATCCAATATTAAAATAAAAACGAAAATAAAAATAAGAAAAGAAGAGGTGAGTTTATTAGAGAACCTCCTACTGAAGGCCTCTGAATGAAACTGAATAGGAATGTGGAAATTCTCGCCTTTTATAGAAAACGAAACCGAACTGAAGTCATGGCCTACTGGTTTAAATAGGTTTTAATACTAAATTAGTATTTTGTCAATTTTAGCAAATGCCAATGATAGGGTTAACACAGCTACACTAGAATTTTCAAAGGACAGTTATTATTTTTCTTATTTTTTGTTTAATAATGACTTTTTTCCAATTAAAACCCCAAAAAAAACACTAAAGTTGTAGGTACTGTTTTCACGTTTAATTTTTATTTGTCGAGGGAATCTTCGGTTTGGGATTACTTGGGGAGTACATCATACACACAAGTAAACCGATAAACAATTCCAAGCAAAATGAACTTACAGATAATATTGGGGGTCCCGTAAACAATGTTCTACAATTTTCGTAAACTACGAATAATAAAACTAAGGGCAGATCGTCTGAGACTTTTCAATGGACTGGGTGGGGTTGAGTTTTAATCTGATTTTGGATTCGAGTGCGACTCGCTAAGTGCGTGCGTCTAATATTACCATCTATATATTTATATATATCTATGTATATATGATCTTGGGGGTGTACATACTGGGTGTTCGATTGTGTGTGGCTTTAGTTTTATTCTCGTTTGCGATATTTTAATAAATTTGATTGCATTTCTGTATTTTAGTACGATTATGTTAAACTCTTATGGGGTATACTTTCGGTTTCCGCTGCGATATTGAAGTGCTGCTTATATGGTAGTTCTGAACTAAAATAAACAGAACAAAGAAATTGTAACTATTTTGTTTTTTTCTTGTTATGTATGTATATTTCTAACTCTGCCTGGGATTCCCCATTAAATTCCATTCAATGGGGAAATTGTCTTTGGCTTTGTTTCACGTTTTGTTCTAGTTCTTGTATTTATTTTTTTTTTTTGGTTTTGTGGTTGATTTTCGTTCCCTAAAATTTATGCATTTTATAATTAAAACACGCCCATTCGCCGGGGCTTAAAACGATTTGTTAGGCTACAGTAAAACATTTTCAATGCGCCAAGCTGCGAAGCTTTCAAGTCTTAACTATTTAATCAACTACCAAGTAAAGTGTATAATTTCCATATAATTCGAAAACTGTGTTTTGTTTCTTAAAAAACAAACTCGTCAGAATCCAGGGAGGAGGATTGTTTCCTCTCCTGTTTCTATAATAATTTTTGTCTGTTTGTTGGTTGTGACTTCTCGTGTGGCTTAGCAGTCTAGAGATTAGCTAGTCAGTGGAGAGATATTCTAGTTAATTTTCGCATTGCTGTAAAAGCAACCGGCTAAAGTTCAATATAAAGAGAAAAATATTATTGTTACCAGAAGAAAGCTTTGAGTGTGGATTTAGCAAAGGCAGAAGCAGCCCAATTGTGTTTATTTTTTTTCCAGTGTGGGTGAAAATGTGTGTGTAATACTTGTTTATCTTAACCAACATTTGACTTTTCAAGAGGGAGGTTTCCGAAACTAACCATTTTACAAAAATAATAATTAAAATTATGTTTCCAGGGATTACTTCTCTTGTAGAATAGAAAATCAGTAATAAATGAAAATAAATCAAGTTTAAATTATAAAATATAATAGTTATTGGGTATCCTGTTTCCCTGTGTTTTTACAACCTCCACTCTAGTGTCATAACGTACCTATTCCTAATAGTTCTACAACTTGATGGTTCCCCTTTCGATTTCTGTTACATATTTTTGGTTTCTTTATCACATGCTTTGCATTTCGGCTGCTCAAAACGTGTTCGGGTGTGTGTGCGAGTGTGTGTCGAGTAATATGATTATTATCCTGTTGCCAGGATCCTTGCAGCTTGACTAAGATGGCTCTAATAATTATGGTACGTTATGTGAGAGAGCTGCTTTAGAGCTTGTTCAGATCAGGCACCTCTGGATCGGTCGGGCTGATCGGCGACATTTCCACACTGTCCAGGAGCGGGGTCTTCTCCTCGCTGCAACTGCTCCCGGGGGCATCGTCCATGTCCATCACAAAGATCCTGGACAAATCGACACCGCTCAGAGTCAGTCGTGAGGGGGACTCGTCCACCGAACTGGAACTGCTGCTGCTGTTGCTACTGGTGGTGGGATTCGGGATGTTCGGGATGTTTTGGATGTTTTGGATGCTCTGATCGAGGGACTTCGAGGGTGTCCTGTAACTGGCAGTTGCCTGTGCCGCCGCGGTGGCCACTAAATTCGATTGGCTGGACTGAGCGGACAGCGAGGTGGTCTTTATATTGGTCGTCTTCAGGTGGCCGCCAATGGAGCAGCTGCTGCTCCACCTGCCACCCGGTGCCTTGTAGTGCTTCTGCTGGTGGTGCTGACCCTGGCTCTGATTTTGATTCTGAATCTGATTCTGATTGTAGTGATGCTGCTTTATAGCTTGACCCTGCGATGATACCGTTGGATTATTGTCATCGTTGAAGCTCATCTCGTCCTCGCTGTGTGTGTTGTTTATGGCCGTTTGCTTGAGTCGCACCAAGTGACGTTCCGAATATGATTTCCGGGCGTCCATGACCCTCAAATAGTCGGAGGATTCGCCCAGATCCTCGCTTTTGGAGCTGCAGTATCTGGCCGAGTTTCTCGAGCCACTGCCGTTGCCGCAAAAACTTGTGGTAACACTCAGCATTTGCTGGCTGCCACTCAAGGACCTTCGGCTAGCCTGCGAGCTGCTCCGGCTCTCGTATTGATTGTCCCGCAAGGAACAGGGTGATATCCTTGGCGAAGGATTGTTCTCCATCAAGGAGTCATTGCTCTTGGCTATCCTGTTCTTTCTGTAGAACTTGCTATCTCGCCAGAGCGTCTGCCTTCCGGTTCTCTGCATCTCCATGCAGTTGCCCGGGTGACTGGGCGGCGTTTGGCTGGTGGGCGTGGCCGTGGGAGAGTCCTGGCCCTGGCCCTTGCTGATCCGGAAGGAGGCGTGGGTCAGTTTCTTATACTTCTCACTCTGCATGTTGACGCGATTGTCGGAGTGAGTCCGATCTGCCATCGGCAGGAAGGCGTTGTCGATGCGGCGCTCCTCCTCCAAGGATCGAAATGCCAGGCGGTTAACGTGCTTCAGGTGCTGCTTGTCGGATGTTCGCTTGGGGGACATGTCCTCGAAGGAGCTCACCTGGAAGGGACACTAATTAAGCATGATTTTTCAGACTTGTTTAAGGGATAACATAATGATTGGTCTAACATATATTCCATTACTTACCCGATATTTCTGCGAAAAGACCTCTATCATACCAGATCGCTTCGAGGGCGATGTGGTGTAGATGGAATTCTGATCATTGACCAGTATCTTGGGCGGATCGAATTGCTGTTGCTGCTGTTGGTGATGCCCCTGACCTTGTCCCTGACCCTGACCTTGACACGCATTGCTGGTGGAGGCCAGCGAAGAGCTGCTCGAATTACTGGTAGCTGTAACAAGGATTTTCGGGGAAAGAGAGACGGGAAACTGTTGGGGTCGAATGTTTCCAAAGGATCCGCAACCCGAGCCCGACGAAGTGGAGCCCGTCCCCGACATGGCATCATCGATGTGCAGAAAGTTGTTGGGGGAACTCTCGCGACATGGCGAAGATATGGCCGAGTCCTGCGACACCATACTCCTGGGTATGGTGGCCAACTCCAGGCAAGTCTCGTTTCCACCTGTTGTGGTGGCTATGATGATGTCCTCGACACCTTCGTCGATGGGCGAGGAGATGGACTGGAAACTGCTCAGCCGGATGCTGGACGAACCGATGGAGAGGTCATTGTCGGTCAGGGAACCGAAGGCCGAGTCCTGCGAGGGATTGCTCCGTCCGTATTTGAGGCATTTCAGGGAGTACTCCAGCCGCCGGCTCTTCGAGTTCTTGTAGTTGCACATGTCGGCAGTGAGTTGGTGGTTGAAGGAGGCCCCTGCCGAGCTGGAAGTGCAGGCCGGAGCCTGCAGCCTCTGGGCTCCGCCTGAGGACGAACCACTGGCCTCCTCCTCGCACTCCTCCGCCTCCTGGACACCCTCCTCCACCTCCTCCTCCTCTTCGGTTAGGCAGCCGCCTTCGGCCAGAATGACATTCAGGTTGCTCTGGCTGCTGGTGCTGCAGCGAATGGTGGGCGGCTGGGTGTCCTGGCCCGGGTCCTGACTATTATCATCCGAGTAGAGGGCAGCCGGGTCACAATAATGAATCGGTGACTCCGAGGGCTCGTACGAGTGAATATACGAGTGGGCGGAGTGCCATTGCTGCAGGCGGAGCAAGTGCTGCCGGTGGCAGCTTCCTCCGACGACAATCTCCTCGAGCAGACCCTCTTCCGAGTCGCTTGATATGTCAAATGAGTCCATTGTTCGACTGATCCTGCCGAGGGGGGAAGGCACCATTCAGAGAAAAAAAAAAGGGCGGAGAATAACAAGAAGAAATTTCAGAATTTTTTCAGGCTCCCATCGGTACCTGATTCGAGTTTCTTTTGTGTTCAGGATATATGCAGAAAAGCCATGGCATGTCATTGAATGCGATGAATGCACTGCAGGGCGTTTTTGTGTGTTTTTGTGACTGAGTGCTGCCGTGGAAGCGTCAATACGTGCTAGTTTTCAATCAGGCTTAGCTCTCGCTCTCTAAATTCAATTAGTGGCCCAAAAACAGGACAGGACATATGCATTTAAATTCAAAATAAATATTTCCAAAAAGGGGACATGTGTATGAATATTTGATCTTAAATATCCCTTCCTAGCTTGGGGTTTAGGCTTTTACTCTGGGAATATGGCTTGGGTGACAAAATAAAAAGATATTATTTGGCAAAAACAGAAGCACATCTTATCTTACACTTTAATCAAAGGCAAAAAATTCTCTAAGGCATGCAGGCAATGTTTTTTTAAGCAAAGGATTTGATGTGGACAGCAAGGAAAACATTCAATATATCAAAATTTATTATGTAAACAAGTGAAAATCTAAAAGCAATTGTAAACAAAAGGCATTAAATAAACAGACATAAATAGTTTAGTACTCTGATGGCTGGGATAGTTTCCATTGGATTCGATTTGCTGTGGTGCGAAGGTGGTTCGCTTGCTGGTGGCGGCTGTGGTGGTTGTGGTTCTTTTTCGGAGTGGTTGGAAGCATACAAAAATATTGCCACTTACCACAGTTAGCTACAACAAATATGGTGTATATTTATTTAAGGTTTTCCGTCTGGTACAAAAAAATTGAAAGTTTCGTACAAAAAAATTGTATGTTTTTTGTATTCTCAGGTTGTTTATTTGTTTAAATTTCATTTATTCAGGTATTCTTTTGGGGGTTTTTGTTTCACACGATATTCATTTTGTAAAACTTAATTGTGAGATATATATATATATATTTTTTTTTGTGAGTTCATAGTTGAATTTGAGTTTTTTGGTTTTTTTGTTGGTTGGTTGGTTGGGTTCTTGGTTCGGTCGGTTTTGGTTTCGGTACGGATTGGTTTAGTACATACGAAAGACTTCATAGGGCGCAGGCAGAACACTGTTGTTGTTGTAGTAGTAGTAGTTGTTGTTGTTGTTGGTGGTGGTTTTTAGTTAGTCGAACAGGTTATGTAAATAAACAAATGCAAAAATGCAAGAGTTTGTAAATCAAAAACAAAACACACACATAGGTAATGTAAACAAAAATGAACGTTGATAGACATTCAAGAGCGGATCTGTATGTGTGTAGAAGATGATGGGTTTGGTGTAGCGGCAACTGCAACTGCAACGGTAACTGTAACGGTAACGGTAACGGTATTCTCTGCGCTTTCGCAACACTAAGATAGATTTACACATACACACACACACAACAAAGTTGAGTAGTAGTAGTAGTAGTACATGGTAGTAGGAGTAGGCGGTAGGAGAGAGAAAGAGAGAGTAAAACATTGCATACGAAAAAATACTTTAGTTGAAAAAATCCTCCACTACATAAATGGTTATTAATTATTAAATAATTAAAACATGCGTTTGAGTATATTTATTAAATATTATTATTATTATTTTTTTTTAAAGGCAGCGGAGTAAATTTACACAGGGGCAGAGATGCTTAAATATACATGAAACAGCAAATGAGGACATTTTGGTTCTGTATTTATTATTTTGGGACTTTTTCTCTGGCTAGTTCTTCTTTTTTTTATCTCTCAATTATATTCCTGTCTTGTATGCATAATTTTAAATTCTGCCCAGGGCGGAGGATGGGTCAGGACGAGCAGAGTCCAGGACATTACCATAATTACCTTTAGACACGCACACACACACACATAAACACACACAGACCCACCAGCCGCACGCACATAATCAAGCTTATGGCCACATTTTCCGCTTTTTCGTCTGTCGGTGTGTGTTAGTTTTTCTCGCTTGCTCGCCTTTTCTTTTTTTTCATTTTCTTTTTTTCATTTTTGCTTTTTGTTTAACATGGCTCTTTGCTGCTTTTATGTGTGTGTTACTGTAAGTGTGAGCTTTTCTTTATTAGCCAAAAATGCGAGTGCACGTCAACTGGATTACCCGGCCCGAGGTTAGGCTTACAGTAGCGCCCAACGTAAGGTATAGCTAGGACTCTGCTGCAGTCACAGGATGTTGTTTTTAAAAAAAGAATATTTTAATTTAAACATCTCTCCTTGCCGGATGTTACAACTAAAATATATAGTCTACCATACTTTAAGCTAACTGGAAAAGAAACTCTATATTCTCTACAATATCTAGAAACATTTTAGGGAAATAATTTTATGAGAGATGTTAATTGCTTCTCCTGTACTGCCTATTTTAAAGGTAATTGGAAAAATTGATATTTTCATTTTTTTTATGAGCATACAAGATCTGTTGTTTCTCTCACACCGAAAACATGACACGACGACGATGAACTGAATTGTGTATGAGTTTCTGTGTTTGTCTGGTGTCTGTGGGATGGGTATGGAGGATGTATGCCAGTGACTGACAGAGTGAGAAGATTGCAAAATATTGCTTCTAGGTGGAAAGGATACTGGAAGCCAGAGGATGAACTTACCCAGTGCGTCGATCGTGCGGCGTGGAGGGTGGCGTACAGGGGGAGTTGGCCTCGCTGAGGGAATGCCCCAACGAGGCGCATTGGCGCTTCTTCACGGCGTGCAGCAGGTTCAGGGTGGACCTACTGAGGCTCGGTTTAATTGTCTATTTTAAAGAAATAGTTAGCTTTTGGTAAATATGTAGCTTTGGAAGTACTTACACTGAAACAGGGACCTCGCAGCTCGCGCAAATCGATGCTGCGAAAGAGATCGCATAGGACTAGGTCCTCAACGGAGGGGCAGACACCGCTAGGCGGTTCAAAAATTAGACCTAATATCTCAAGAATCTGGAAAAGATTACAAAAAATATAAATTCAATAATTTAAGATATCTCAGATAGGAATCTTACCTGGCCAATTTGTGGATAGTGCTGCAGCTCCATCTCGAGCACCCGCATGGACGGCTTGGGGGTGGTCAGCTCCTGGCCCGTGCACATCTCGTAGAGCAGATGGCCGAAGCAGACGATGTCGACATTCTCGATTTCGGTCACCGAGCGGGACCACATGACGGCGTTGATGCGCGAACTGAGGCCGAGCAGGCCGTTCTCCAGGCCCGATAACCTGATGACGGTGCGGAAAAGGAAAACGGTAAAGGATGTGAGTGTCACGGAAAATGCATAATTAAATGGTGAACCCATCCTTTCAGTCCCGTCCCCACTGTTTTTTCGTCTTAATTATACCACATTCGATAGCGGTAGCGATGGCGATGGCGATGGCTACGGCTGTGCCTAGGCCTTTGCCAGTGCCATATATTGATGGCCAACACGTGGCAATGTCGGCCACAAAGTGTCTACTTTTATGGATTTATGTGTGAGCGAGAGGGTGGTGGTATTTCATATTCGTGCCGTCTCTGTCGCCACTCGGGCAATGTGCCTTTATGACAAGGAGCGTATGTCAGGCCCGATATGACAATGTTATGGCACTGTACAATGTTTCGTATATTGCAGATTGACAGGGGATTTTGGCCTGAGGGTCCTGATGCAAAGGCATTCAAAATTGGCTGACAAAAGACAAAAGATATTGAAGATGGTCGGTTGGTTCTTGGCTTAAAACCAAGGCTTGCTTAATTAACACTTTAGTTTGGCCGTAATTCTGCTTATTACTTGTAATTCCAAGCTTGTTTTAATAACACTTTGATTTTCCGAGATTACTATTTCCAAGCACCTAGAGATTCCTATTGCAATTCCTTTGTGCAAGTATTTTCCTTTCCACTCTATCAATCAGCTTTTCAGCTTACAAATCTCTTCTTTTCCTTCACTATTTTCCCTTCCTAGTTGGTCTCTTTGATGGCCCTATCGATGACTGTACATATGTATAAGCAATTTATATGAAAATCAGCTTTTTGCAATTCCCCCGACCCCTGCCAAGAGTGCAGCGATTCCCTAGCGACAAAGCCACTGAATTGGGTCATGCACTTGGCGCAAACTTGAACAAAAAATAGCAGAACTTTAATCGACTTTCACCTATACCCATGAACATAAAGCCACCATTGCCCCACGCCCTCACTGAGATGCAGTATAAGCAGTTTTTTGTGGCAAGCATTTATTTTTAAAATGGCAAAAAGCTAAAGCTTTATTTTTGTTACACCCATTCGATGTTTCCGAGTGGGTGGCATTGAGTGAACGCCGTATGCTAGGTGGGTGGGTGTTTCGGGTGCTTTACGCGTTGTCGCACAACAGTTACAAGGATCAGGGTAGCAGGGTGGCAGGGTGGCAGGGTGGCCGGAGGTGGCCTCCCACACAGAAACATGCATTTAAAGTGCCTCCAAAATGGCAAACCATTCTGTTGAATGTATTTTAATTTACCATTTGGGTTTAAATCGTTTTCCAGTTCTATTTTCGGAACATTTTGCCAGCCCACGGGTCTGGTTTACATCGTTTCGATATCAAATATTTAAGGCATTATTAAATTAGCTCACAGTCGAGTGGACCCAAGTGGACTGTGCGATGGACTCTCACTCACCTGGCGGCGCCGTTCTGCAGGATGACATTGCCGCTGTGCAGGTGACCGTGAAGCGGAAAGCCGCGCTCCTTTAGGAAGAGCAGAGCCTCCAGGATCTGACGGCCCAGTCGCTGCACTTGGCTCACTGGCAGTCCATTTGGCTTACGCGTGTACTTCTTGGCCCACGGCTCGTTCCACTGTGCCTGCAAATTGAAGTTCATTTTGTTTAAATTGGGTTTAAAAATATTGAAAAATAATTTAATTTCCAGAAACTAAGAGGAAACCTTACTGACCTTATAAATGAGATCCTTAAGGCTGCCACGCGAGTTGAATGGCGTCACCAGACACGCGTAGTTATACGAGCTGTTGCGCAAAAATCCCAGGTCCAGCACAGGATATATGTACGGGTGATGCAGTGAGCCCAGCAGCTCCATAAGGATATCCCTGGCACATTCGTTGGGCGGCAGATCCTCGAAGGCCACGCAGTCGGGGGGCAGAGGCAGCAGAGTCTGCAGACGATCTGTGCGAACCTAAACGGAAATCTCAAAAATATACATCTATAAAAAAGGGATATGAGGTAATCCCTTACCGAAGCATCTGTGACCAGAAACCAGTTTTTTCCGTGCCTCGAACCGATCTCATCCAGGTGGGCAATCACCTCGTAGCGCCCATTGGCACTCTGAATCCACTCCTGGGTGGCATTGAGGGCCTTCTCCCTTTGAGCTCGCTCCCTGGGACTGCGCTCCACGATCCCATTGCCACTGTCCAAGGCGGAGTACTGGTACTTGATGTTGGGCCTAAAACACATTTTAGACAAATTTAAGTCTCTTTTCTATAATTGATATTCTGCAATAAAATCTTTTGATAAAGAGCATACGTTTTGAAAGATTTGCTAACTAAGGAAACTTGTTTTTTTATTATTTAACTAAAAGTATAACCAATCTTTATAGGGCTATCAAGCATCACACTTAGTGGAGGGCAGATTTATTTACAACCAAGTACTGAAAGTCCCTTTAGAAGGTAGAACTTCATTCCCATAGAGGGTATAAGTGGTTTATTTACAACATATTTTATAGTCAATGATAATGATTTATGAATGCTGTTAGGACTTTCCCCTTTTCTAATTTTAACCACAAACTATGGCCTTTGGGCCAACTTCCCCGCGAATGGGCCACAGGACAATTGCAGCTGAAATGTTGCCAAAAAAAAAAGAGGCACAAAATAATTTGCACAGCAGCGTTTTTTGTTGGCAAGCTCTTGAAAGGTGCCGCAGGGCAAAGGAATTTGCAACTCAATGAGGACAGAAAAAGGACGAAAGGGTAAAAAGGAAGAGGAAGTAACTGCCTGCACAATGGCGCAGCGGAAACGGAAGCAAGAGTTTATCATATCATTTCGTTTGTTTCGTCCCGGTTTTTTTTTTTTTTTTTTTATATATTTTTTTTAGAAACAATTTATTATATTGTTTAGTTGTTGCAAGTGAAGAGTTGTACAAAGAGAAGAGAGTGCAAAAAAAGCAACTGAAAATGGAAACGGTGTCAAACGAAATGAAGGAAAAGAGCCAAGAAAAGCTAAGCAAAATTGCACTCACTTGGAGGCTCAAAGAAAACAAAAAAGACAGAAACACACAGAAAGAGAGAAAAAGATAGAAAAATAACAAAGGCTGGAAAACTGTTACAAAATGTTGGCAGCTCTTGTTGGGGAGGGCCAGAGCGAGGGAGGCTCATAAACAAACACTTACGGCCACTCAATCAAAACAGAGCGAAGGTTAAGCACATCCTCGGGTTAAGTTTAGCATGTGTTTGAAAATTTAATAAGGCAGCCGGCAGTGCCAGCAAACGAAACGAGGAGAGAATAGAAAGTGGAGAAGGAGGCAAAGGACAAGGGAGAAAGTAGAGTAAAAGTGTGTTCGTATGTGGCATAAAATGTTGGCCAAGAGGCTTCTTCTGGCCTTCCTCTCACCCCATTTCACTTTCATTGCGTCACAAGAACTTGCAAAAGCGAAAACGAAATGAAAAGATACAATTGCACTTAGAGAAATTTATGTAGAGATTTTAAAGATTTTTTTCTAAGCCCAAACATCAATTATTAACTTAAAAATTTAATAAATATTTTTCTAGTTTAGTTAATTAATAAATTTCAATTTTTTTCAGTGCACTTGCATATACGTTTGTGCCTGCTAGACCACAACAACCAAGAGCTGGCAAAACTCTTTGCCTATCTCTTTAGGCGCTTCGCTTGCGCTTTTGGCCAACGGTGCGTATACGGAATATTTCTCATTTCCCTGCTGCTCAAGGCCTTCATTCCGATTGCAGCTGAAACACTTTTCTTTTTTTTCGCATCGCATCGAATTGAGAGAGCTGGTGGGTGTGCGTGTGTGTTTTGGCCTGTTTGTTTGTTGACTTTAGCTAATTCTTGTTGCAAAAACGTAGAGGTGACTTTCTTTCGTTTATCTTCGTTGTGATATTGCAGCTTAAATATTTACCAAACACTCGACACACTTGTTGTTTGCCAACTCTGGAAAGTGAGTGAAAAATGTCAGAGCAGAGCAATGGAAAGGCCAAAAGTGAAATTGTAGGAAAGGGAACCTCTCAAATGTCATGGCACCTTTTGTCTTCATTAAAGAGCTTTAATGGAGTTTCTGCACAGTTCATTTAATTAGGAAGGTAAGCTTCTTTCTAAAACAATTTTAACAAATAGCTACTAATTGGATATGGTGCTTTTATGTTCCACTCTTAAAGAATGACAATTTCCATGGAACTCTGAAAAGTAAAAACCAACAATGATGACCCCTGCCATATGTCTCTTCGGTATAAATAACATTTGAAGTCCTCACATCTGCGACTCGTAAAATTAGCGAACCGAACATTTCCACGGCCAAACCTATCTCACAGATACACAGATACTTGTATCTAGGCCCAGAAGGTGATGGAGTGGGGCCTAGCAGGTGGGGATCGGTTGAAGTTATTCAAAAATGTTTGAATGTTGCGCGTAATTAACGTGCTCGTGTGTGAAATTTTTTATTGCATACTTTGCAGCACTCACACATGCATATTCAACTGCTCGTTAGGGGCACACCCACACCAATACCGACACTTACACACACGAACAGATGCTCACGCTCGCTTGCACATTCATCATACGGCTCAGCACGTACCTGAAGGGTGGGAGGCCCATTCACACACACATACAACACCCCCATAGAAGGCACACACAGATACTCGATTTTTCTGGCATTTCAGGTTGGTTTCCCTTCCCTTCCCTTCTTTTTTTTGGCGAACTTTTGCCGAGTTGATAATTTAATTTGCACTGGTTGCGTGTATGTGTGTGCCTGGGCATCTAATTTGAAGAATTTTCACCTTGGAAAAACTTTCACCTGCCTTTCTGAACAAAAGGAATGGGCGCTTTTCTGTGGGCGATGAAATGCATTCTATCATCGCATTTAATACTTTGACTTTGACGCTGCCGTTGGCTTTTCACTCGAAATGAGAAAACTTTCCAAATGCTCGCAAAGTTGTGTAAATTATTTTCCTACCGACAGACCAACAGACGACGTTAGATAGATCTGCTTTATATTAAGTTTAATTCGTACTTTCTTTTTGTGTCCAACCCAAAAAAAAAATAAAAATAAAAAGAACCATTGCCCACAAAAGCTTTCAAGTTAATTATTTTGTTGGCTGCTGCTGCTGCTTTGTGGTTGAAACCCTCTTGAAAACATTACTCGTGTTATCGCTATGTATACTTGTGCATGTGTTCTACATAAAAATAAATGCTAAATGTGAAAAATAATTGCTTTTGGGGTGTGTATGCTTTTCTTTCGATCCACTACAATCAAATTCTACGTGTTGCGAAACATTTAAAAGCATTTTTGATTTTTATTTCTAATATTTTTTTTGTTTTTTTTGGCATGCAAAGTGCTGTCGAGCTGGTATATTGTAAAGGAACAAAAAAACTCAAAAAAAATGAAACAAACTCGGCAAGCAAAATTGTAAAAATTTGCACTTGAGATAGTGAATGGCTGAATGCTGATTTCATAAAATTTTCAAATAGTAGTATACAAGCTAAATATAATTGAGATTAATTTAGTACAGAGTAGAGTAGTAAATGCAACCTTGTTGTCAGTACTGAATCTATGGTATCTCTACTTCCGGTTTCCGCTGGCATCGACTTGCTAAAGAAGAGCCTAGCTAGATTGTCTAACCTCGCGCTAACCAGCGGCGATTTCTCCGAATGCTCGGACTGATCTGAGTTATCTTGCTCCGAGCTCGCCGACCGATTGCTGCAAATAGAAGGTGGTTGGTTGCGGTGGGTTTTTTTGGTTGTTTGGTGGGTTTCGGTTTTTAAATTAAAACGAAATGAAAACCCAAAAAGAAATACAAAAGTGATAAGTAAGTGTTTTCTTCTTTTTTCGTTTCAGTCTGTTGAAGAAGCTAAACAAACTAAAAATTTTATAAACTTTGGAAACCTGTGCACTGTGCTAAGTAATTTCATTATTTCTTTTTCTTATAAGAGGTGTGTGAGTGGCTTTTTTTGTTGTGTTGCCCACCCACACACCCACAGACACATTGCACAAAAGTTCTATATATTTATTTACACAACACAGTGCCGGTATCTTCGGGACTACTCACCTGCTGTAGATCTGGCGGCGATTGGCGGCCGTCAAGGCAGAGACATCGAACTCGATAGCCGAGTTGGACCGTTTCAGGCCATTCGCCTTGTGCAGCTTCTTCATAATATGCTTCACCTTCCTATCGATACGGTAATCGAGTTATCGATCCAAGCGGTTGCATTTCATATTGAGAAATAAACACACACATTGGCAGTCATTTGTTCTTCGCGACATTAAGTGTTTTTTTTCTTCAAAGAGTTGAAAAGGCATTTTTTTTCTATTCTTATACAAATAATAATTACCTTTTTTTATACAAAGAACAATCATTTTACAGAAATATTTTAGATTGAAATGGTCATGGTACTTGGAAATATCTTGCACTCTCACGGTTACGGGGCGTATACGTAATATTTATGATAATATTACGTATACGCCCCGTAACCTGTTTGAACAACATACCATTTGAAAAATAACAATTAGGTCGTAGCATGATACAATTATAATATTATCATGGATTGTAGTACATAAATAAACATTTTAAAATGCTTTTCCAACCCTTTTTATTTGTAACCCCAAGGCTTTTCCTTATCGACTGGAGATCACTCACTTTTCGGGCACCGGCGGTCGGACAAAGGGGTCATGCCCTGTGACGGCACTCGCCCTATTGTCGATCCTCTGCTGCTGGGCCGCCTTGTTGAACTTGAACATGGTGAAGGACTTCTTGGCGCTGGCGACCTCACAAACGCGAACGATGATCTTGCGACTGCTCTTGAAGACCGTGTTCAAGGTCTTGTAGACCAGAATAGAGACGGACTTGGAGGCGTGCGGATTATGGTGTTGCGACTGTGGATCCGGTTTCTGGGTGAGTGGGGTGGGCAGAGACTGCTGCTGTTTCAGTTGATGCACTGGAGCATGCGACGGCGCCGACGCCGATGATTGTGATCGGGTGATGACTTTGCTATCCCGCGGGAGATGATCCCGTTCGCACTGATTCCGCTGATCCCGCCTGTCGTCCCCCCGATGGCAGTTGATGATGAGCTCCGGCTCCGGATGCGCCGATGCCGCTGGATTGTTGACCTCGCTACAAGTGTCCTGTGGTGGTTTTTTTTATGTTTTAACCGTGACGTGGTTTTTGGTGGTAATTCAAGTGTTCAAGTGGCATTTTTTGGTTTTTGTGTGTGGATTTCGAACAAAAGTTGAGTGGCCACAAGGAGATGGAAAGAAATATGCGGTAGAAATGTTTTTAAAAAATATATATTTAAATCCAAAGCACAGGGCTTAGCACAGCAACGAAATGAACAGAAGCGTTTCGTGAAACGTAAATAAAAGGGGAAATTAAAATGTATATCTATAAGCTAATATCACCCCGGCAGTTGCAATTGCGTTTGCATTTGCTCAACAATCGTTAAAAGAGTGTAAAATAATTGAACCAGAATAATAATTGCTGTAAAAGACAATCACAAAAGCATTTTGATAACGAACTTAGCCAAGTTCTTTGTTTTGATTTGAATGTGTGTATTTTTTTCTTTCAGTAAAAGTAAGTTTAAATAAAGTTGAAATGAAAGGTGAAACATGCTTTCGATCATATGCCAATTTTTCAAATCAACTAAACTAATTTGCAGCCAATTTGTATAGAAGCGTAATCTAGAAAATTTGCATAAAAAAATTGCGTGAATAAAAAGAAAGAAATATAAATTTAACAAATTTCAGCGTGTTTGAGTGTTTTTCTTATTTGGTTTTTTTGTTTAATTTATGCAGCCAATTTAGAAGTTGAAATAAATCATAAGTTTGTTTGCTTTTGATTTGCTCTGGTGATTTGATTTGCTCTCAAATTGCTGGCTAATTTGCTTCGATCGAAAACTTGACTTGCAAAGCAAATTTACCTACCGATCCCGATCGCTTAGCAAAATCTCGCTACAGTCCAAAATGGCACGACACCTATATTTGTGGTTCGATGGTTACAGAAATTTAGTTTACAATTGAATTTTTCACTTTTACTTTTTTTTTTTGGTACAGAGGGTGGGGGATATTTGAATTTGATGAATTGTGATGCGAGGGAAATCAACTTGACCCCATTCAACATTTCATTTCGATTTCAAAGCTCATATCTGCTTATATTGATTGCTTTTCCGGAATGAATTTTGGATTCGATTAGCGAGAGATGTGATGAGTTCATATTTGTTTATAATTTCTTTTTTTTTACAGTGAGTTCCCCCCGAGAGAGATTGACATTAATTTTAATGATTATTTCTTTACAATTCAATTGCATTGTATTCTCATAACTTTTTCAATCAACAAACAATTTAATTGCTTTTTTTCATCCCGATTACGAACAAATAAAACGATTGAAATAGCCAATTAGAGCCTAATAATAATTGCTTATCGCATGTCAGGTTTTCCCCAATTACCACCAATGGATGCCTCACTGTTTTTCAAGTGGCCTTCTTTGCTTTTGGCCATAGCTGCAAATTAAATACCTGACGTAGATCAGATTTCAATTTCAAACACATCCACGTCAGTGGCACTTCAGTTTGTTGGGCCATTGTTGGGCTGCCTGAATGTTTTGTGTTAATTAAAAAGTACACGCCCCTTCAACATGCAAAACTTTTGAAGTTATTTTACCGAAAGCAAGTGCGTTGCAGTTCAACGAATGTCCTTCGCACACTGAAAAGTAAACCACAACAAAAACAAGAAGTGAACAACTACATTCGCACAAGCGGAACAATGGAAAGGACTTTAATAGACGCTTAAATAAATCATACGCCCCGTGTGCCGCACGTCCCTTTGTTTCTTAACAGTATGAGTGTAGGCAGGGTGTAGGTTTTTGTGGCTGCGTGACATTGAGCCCTATATGTGTACATAGGGCCGCCTTCCTTCTGCCATGTGAACTGCACGTTTTTGCCGCTCTGGGCCCATTTGTCTAATTGTCTAATTCTAATTTTAAATTGTGTTTTTTTCTCTTGCTGTTGCTGTTGCATGCTCATTGTTGTTGGGCGATTTAATCGTATTTGATTTCCCCATGCCCCCCAGCTCGCTTTAGGCCATTTATCTAATCAGGCACAGTTCGTTTCTTGCTTTTACTTTCAAGACACTTTATTGATTTTTCTTTAAGGAGCGGTGTCTTGAGTTGCAAGTGGTACGTTTTATTTTTCCTTTGACTTTCAGGTGTTTACGAGCGAGCCCCCTCTCCGTCTGTCTGGGTGTCGTGCTCATATTCATATTTGCAATCACGATATGTGAGTCGGTCTCGGGTTTATCCTTCAATTTGATTATTGCATTATCCTGTCCGTCACTGGCTTGTTCGTTGCAAATTAAATTGTCATTTTTGGTAAATGGTCGAAAGAAACGCGATGCGGGTAGGAGAGGGCTTCGTTGTTAATAACGTGTTCCAATAAAAGCACATGTCATTAATCAATATCGGGTGGCTCGTCGTCTGCGGCTCAACCGAAGGCTTAGTTCAATGTTCCAGACATTAAGTCCCAGCTATTTAATTGAATTGCTTTTGGAAGTGGCCTAATCTGAAGATATTACTCATGCTGAGAGTTAAAAATAGGCGGACAACTTTTCCATGCCCATACCCAATTACTAATTATTTTTGTCGGTATTATGTGGGATTTTTAAAATACGGCAGCACAAACAAAAATGATTAAGAAGTGGGTGGGTTGTTATCGAGGAAAACTTTAAGGTGATAAACTTTGTCTACATTTATGTTGTTAATTATTTTTGCATATTTGTCCCAATTATTTAAGATCACTGGCTTAGGAGGTTTGGTTTGGTTATAAATTTTGGTAAAAAACATGAAATTATCTTTATTATTTTTGAAATATTATCTTAAAAAATGTTAAGTTCTTCAAACACCTCTTGAAAGACCCCCATTTTTAAACACTCGTTGAGAAACATTTCCGCATTTCGAATTTCCCACTCGATTAATCTAAGGAAAATCCCTCATCATCTTGTTGTGCCAAAAAAGAGCATAATTTGCATTATTACAAGGAACCCTGCTTATTTCATCTTCCCACGCAAATGGCTGGCACCAAAATAGAATTGCACATTAAAAATGATGATGAAAACGATGGCGGATGGAAGTTTAAGCTCCTGAGAGCAAGTGGCACCTGTTTCTGATGATTGAGCCTGGGGAGTTGGTTGGCCCTAGACCAGCACTTGCCACGACCTCCTCGGCTTCATTATGGTTGCACTCATTGTTGATTGGGTCAGACAAATTTTAATAAATTCTTAAATAGTTTAGGGCTGCGTCACAAAGTTTCTCTGCTGGCAAAGAGTTGAGTTTTCGGTGTCGCACTACCGCTTGCCATGTAATGGATTAGAAATTTTTTTAGCCCCTTTGATTGGAGGGAAGGGATGCCACCAAAAATTAACTTTTCGAAGTTCCAACAAGTTTACAAAGTTTCTCACTCGCTGACGCGCCGAAAATTTGACGTAGTATATAGGCTGCGGTGTAAATTGGTTGAATATTTAAGCCATGAAAACGCGGCCAACACGGTGCTCGGGTCGTCCGTTAATGAAGGTGCGATACCGAATATCGTTTCGACTGGGGCGAAAACTATGAAATTTCTTCATTCCAGTCCGACTGAGGTGTGTTTTTCACCCAGAAGTATATACTACGGTATGTACTATACAATATGGCGGCATGTGGGTGAGTGGCTTAGAATGTTTGCGTGCTCATATCGCTTCACGTTTGCGGTTGTATTCGTGGCCGACTCGTCGCGTCGGTCCGACCAGCCCTTTCTCGCTCACACCGCCCTCTATCTGTCTCTCTCCGTTCTTCTGACTGTGCGTCTTCCCCTTCTAACTGGATTATAAAAATTGATTTTTAATTTTTATGACAATTTCCAACTGACTCATGGCGAGTGTCGTCGTCGAATGGCTGTCGTTTGAGCGTATTCATTCCACTTTTATTTGCTCTTGCTTGGCTAAAACCCCTCGGGCCCAGACCCGGGTTGTAGCCCGGCCCCGTTGAACTTGGCATGCCAGTCTGTTTGGCTTGACAATGGGCTAACAATGTACCGTGGTGCGAAACTTGGGCCAGGAAATGTTGGCCTAATAAGGACAAGGTCAAGAAAGAGGGCTTAAGGGTATGGGGAGTACATATACGTATGTTTGTGGTCAGTAATGTATTAGTATCATTGATTGGGATTTTTTTTAATAATATTACAAGGAAGTATTATTAAATTCGAATTAAAGAACCAAAAATATTCATGTCTTATGCTTGCCACTTTCCCACTTATAAGCCCTTTTTATCCTTTTGTTTAAACCACCTTTGGAAACAATGTGCCATGTCTGCCATTTTATGTTTATGTGTTGTGTGTATTTGCGGCAAATAGTTGCGGTGTTGCCCACTTCGTGACACATTAATCATGACCCGCTCAACGACTGTTTACCTTCGCTCTGACCACCAGCTCCACCCGCACCACTAAGCCACTCAACCACTCGCCCAGTCCCCCGACTCTACCTCCCATACCTTTTTCCATTTTCCATTACTCCCAGGACATTTGGCTATATGCAAATATTACAGTTTGTTTGTTTGCTGGTTTGCCTTTGATCGCTCCATATGGAAATTGGAAAAGTTTTTACGCGCTGGCCTCGCGTGAAGCCAACATGAAAGTGTAGTATGGTTGGGAGCGGAATGAAAATGGAAAATGGAAGCCTTTCGGCGCGGTCAGTTGTCCTTTTAGTGCTTTGTTGCCACTGCGTGTCCTTTAATATACATTTTTTTTCTAGACAGACCTAGCTCCATAAAGTGAAAAACTAATTGGAATATTTCGTGAAACTTTTTGCCAAATATATATAATAAAACAGTAAACATTTTATTTTATTTTTCAAGAACTTTCCTCCCCTTTTAAGGTTCCAGTTACTGAATCCTTACTGTATGTTTATAGCATATATATTTCACTGTCTGTGCGGACAAGCTGGCGCCAACTATCGTAATGAAACCCCGAAACGGGAATGGGAATTAGATGAGCAGCGCCTACTGGTCACCGCCCTCCAGACTGCCCAACTGCGTCATTGTTGGGGGTGGCAGGTCGTCAGAGTTGTTTTTTTGGCGAAGGGCATGAGCAGCCGGGGCTTGGGCCAGGCCCATTTCCAGTGACCTTGCATCATTAACTTAATTGCTCAAACAGTCCTCGGCTCGTCCAATTGCCGGCCTGAATTATTCAGTTGTTCTGCTCGGCCAACTGGCAATTTTGCGTCTTTTCAAATGTCACCACAAGTTCTCTGTCACAAATAGTGGAGAATAGTAAAAAAAAGCCACAAAACCATACAGTTTTTTATTTTTTTTTCTCCTACCCCGTCAGAGGGGAAAACGATAGCAATCCCCACGTGTATACCTTCTGGTCGTTGGCCCGTTCACGTTGTCTCGCCTTTTTTCCAAGGCATCACGTGTCGCGGGGCTTAGTCCATCGAAAATTGAAATATTTTTTTTTTCAAACAAATGCCAGAGATAGATAGGAAGTGGCTAACATGCCCAAACCAACAGCCACTAATTGGATTAAAGAGTTTTCCTGCTGCGCTTCTGGCCACGCGAATCGCAGAAGACAAATGCGCTATTTTTATATTTTTTTAAAAATTCCAAAAAGGGATTGAAGCTATTGAAATACATACCTGCATCGTCTTATCCAATATGAGATGACAACAATTCCACCCAATACCAAACCTCCTAAGGCACACCAAAAAAGGGTCTGAAAAAGAAGGAATTTAATATATTAGTACGTTACAAATTTAAAGATTATCTCAATTATAATTAATCAATTATATCTTGTCATTTGACCTTTTTATGACCCAAAAAAAATCAACTTTTTCTGGAGTAAAGTTCAGTGAACAACTTGACATCTTCGTTCCCAAAAAAAAAAGGGTCATTAGACTTGTTTCTGCCCGCTTGGACTTTCGAATGAAATTGTACATATATTTCTGTTTTTTATGAGAGTCTGGTGGGTGGTTACAAATCATTGACGATGGGGAATCTTCTCAATTTTAAGGGCAGTCGGACAAGTCGAAATCAGATTCAGACACCGATTCAAATGGCAGCCGAGGCGGATCATCAATTTTGCAGCCAGAAATGTCAATTGCAGTTGGCATTTCGGGTCAGAGACGAGGCCAAAGAATGTCAGTCCTGACACGAGCCCGATAGAAATCAGAGGGAGTGTATGGGAATCTGTCGATTCATTGTGGCATAGGGCCACCAATGATTTATTGACTATGTGTCTGGATTTTCCATGAAATATGCATCACCAGGAATGCCTGTAGGGAGGCAGGAATGAAAGGACAACTTTATCTAAGTCGGTCAATTGAATCAATGGAACTATTTATATTAAAAGATTAATAAGAAATTGAAGTAACTATAAAGAAATAGCTTAAAGCTGCACCAGATAGATGGCTATATCTGGTATTTAAGCCAGCGTTGGACACCTCTCTCTGTCTGTCGACTAAATGAATGGCACAACGACCCAGTTTTATTCCTCTTTAACCCTTTTCAATTGAGTCTTTAGCCAAGAAGCCAAAATGCTCGCGTTCTCCGACAATTTTGTAATTTTCCAAACAATTTTTAGTGCAATAAAATTCTATTGCCAGGACGCACACATTGCCTGGCAGGCTTTGTCTCCGGCTCTGGGGCTCATCCTGCCTCCGATGGCACTTCCTGCCAGCCTGGCATCCTGCCAATTCCGAGACAATGCCACATCAGCCCTTCCACCATTTCGTTTTGCATTTGTGTGCACTTATCTCCCCAACCCTTTCCATTATTCCTTTTTTTTTTTTTGGCAACAATTTTGACTTTTTGGCCTGCCATTTTTATGCCCCGATAATTGCAAGCCGAACCAGAAACCGCAAGGAGTTGTCAAGTTGGGGAAAATATGCTATAAAACTTGGAAGTTCAAGGTCGATGTGCAAAAGGATACTCACAATCCAGTAGTGCGTTTCAGTTTGTCTGCTTGGATTCAATTGCATCGCACGTTCCTTTCATCTAAGAGCACGTCACAGTTGGTTTAGCTGAAATGAATAATGTTGAGTTTGACTTAAATTGGGTTTTATCCAAAGTATTTGCAAGACAAAAGTTGACAAAGTATCAGCATGGTAAGTTTTGCTAAATCTACCAGGCGGAAATAATGCCTGAATACTCGAATCTCAAAAGTTTTGTTTCCATGGAGTTGGGAGTTCCCATTGGCTAAAAAAAAAAATTGAATAAAAGCGAACATAGATAAAGAAATAATATTAAATCGGTACATATATTTAAGCTTTGATTTTCTTTGATTTAATGCCAACTATAATCTTTCTTTTGGAGGAAAAATCCTAAGCATATCAAAGCCAAGACACTACTAGCCACTTTTGTTTGTTTCTGATTCCTTGAAGACCCATTGTCCTGCTACTGTAATTACACATTTGTTGATTTGTTTCTGCCCCAAATATAATTGCCGAAATAGCCAAGAATGCCGACGTGGCCCTCCCGTTGATTGAACGAGCTCAGCTGGGCCAACATTCGGCAGAGTGCGGCGATTAGCTCATCTCATCGAATTTTAAGAGCACTCCGGCCAGATTGACTTTGGTCCTTGCGTAGGCGGATGTCCTGCCAGGCATCCTGCCAAAGTTTCGAAGCTCATTGCTTTTGATTTACGAGCTCCTGCTCAATGGAGCGTTCTCAATGTTTTAGTGGCCGTCGCCGTCGCCTTCGCAATTATCATCATCAACGGAATATGAAGAGGAAAGGAAAATATATCTTTTGGCCTAAATGCTTCTACTGGATTTTCGCATTTCCACAGAACGGAATGAGGGGTAAGTATGAGCTGAAAGTGTGGTAAGAATGGCAAACTGTTGATTTCTCTTCGGTTCCTTCCTGCTCCTGGGAATTGTCAGTCATGTTCTGGTTACGCTTCTCAGGCACGCGTCTGAACTTTGAACTTTTCGGGGTAAAACAAATGTTGGCCCAAAGTACAGTTTTATGGACATATGGCGACTGTTTAACATTAATTTATGTTGGAAAAATACTGAGGAAAGGTAAGAAAAACTTTTTGGCAGTCTAACTTTTCAACACATTTCCATAAATAACATTTTAAAATGCAGCCTATAACAACTTTAAAGTTTAAACACTAGAGTTTATTTTGTCATAGTTTTATAACAAGCCGCAGTGTGGCAGCTGTGATGTGGCATAATTAAAGTTTTCTGATATTTTAAGCATAAAAAGCCACAAATAAAAACCACAAACAAATGCCAAAATAAAGCTTTCCATTTGGATATTACGCTTGCACCAAGTTCTCAGCTTTACGATTTTTTCCATTCAATATCTCCGCCTCTTCTATTATTTGCCCTGATTTACCGATTCTCCATATTTCCGGTACAGAAAAATATGTAAATTTTCCCAACTGCCTTTTCAAGTGTAATCAATAGTTTTTTCTGGGCCTGCGGAAAGCAAGGCTCTTGTGGCTTGGCATTTGCATAGTGGCACTTGCGTGCATTGGATAAATGGATTTTCTACTTTCCAAAAAATCCCAAAACGGCAAAATTATACAGAAATAGAACAGAAATAGTGAAATAAAATATTATGTAAGAAGAGGGCATTGATCGTTTAATTTGGTAGATGGGTTTTCTTGCTAGCTTAAAATACATCCAATGTCCACGGTGCCTTTGTGAGGTCAAAAGAAAAAAATAATGTAAAAAAATAAAATAAAGATAAAACATGTCAGTAATATAAACATAAGTTTTCGATATTTGGAAACTTAAATTTCATATATTCATCTATCCTTTTTAATTTTTTATTAAAACAACCCCCTGTGGCCACATTTTAAGACCCATAGTCTTTATTAAATAAAAAATAATAATAATAAAAAAAATAAGGAAAAAATATTAAAAAAAAGAATTTTTGAGCTGAAACCTCAATTTCATATGTTCATTTACCATTTATAACGATTTATTAAAGAAACGCGTTGTGGGCACACTTTAAGACCCTTCGTTTTAATTAAATACAAAATAATAAAAGAAAAAATAAGGACAAAATAAAAAAAAAGATTATTTGAGCTGAAACTTCAATTTCATATGTTCATCTACCCTTTGTTTTCTTCCCTTCCTAGTGAATTACATAGGACCCATAGTTTTAATTAAATAAAAAATAATAATAATAGAAAAAATAAGGAAAAAAATATAAAAAAAAAAGAATTTTTGAGAAGAAACTTCAATTTCATATGTTCATTTACCATTTTTAACGTTTTATTTAAGCAACGCGTAGTGGGCACACTTTAGGACCCACAGTTTTAATTAAATAAAAAATAATAAAATAGAAAAAAAATTAAAAAAAACATTATTTGAGCTACCAAGGCATATTTTTAATTTAAAAAATTGTGACAAAAATTGAAATTGTAAAAATAAGAAATAAGCAATGTTCTACAATTTGAAAAAAAGAGAACGAAGAGCCTAGAAAGGATATTTAAGCTTTCTTCATTTTGGACTTTATAAAAGAATTTTATTATTCTTGAAAATTCCAACAGACCACTAGTCCATTGCAAAAGAGAAGCATGCCGCAGTGATAAGCAATTCATGCATTTTTTCTTTAGTAAAATAATTTTTTTGGCAAAATAAAATAAATAATATAAAAATAAGAAAAAATATTTCAATTAATTTAATGAGAGAATATTCGATTATTTATTCAATCCAAAATTAAAAAAGAAAATAAAAATAAGAAAAGAAAAAGGGGAGTTTATCGGAGAACCTCCTACTGGAGGCCTCTAACAAAACTGAAGCAGAATGTGAAAATGCTCGCCTTTTATAGAAAACGGTGCTAGCAGAAGTCATGGCCTGCTGGAGTACATTTGTGTAATACCAAATTAGTATTACCAATGTCACTAAAACTTAAAAGTTAATTTCAAAGGGTTGCAACCCGGTTGTGTCAAATGACATACATACATTATTATACACATGATACAATATAATACATGGGACAACATGGTCCCTCCGAAGGCTCTAACTTGGCCAAAAATCATCCGATTCTTAAGCGGAGTGTTTTAAATTATTTGTGAATCGATTCTTTATGAATCTACATCAAAACCAAGAAACAAATTAATTTTTAGATTTTTTGTCAAATTTTCCAGGGGGTCCCCTTCAAAAATCACGAAAATGCCATGTGGGTACAAAATTGCCACTCCAGAGGCTCTAACTTGGCCAAAAATCATCCGACTCTTAAGCGGAGTGTTTTAAATGATTTGTGAATCGATTCTTTATGAATCTACATCAAAACCTAGAAACAAATTATTTTTTAGATTTTTCGTCAAATTTTCCAGGGGGTCCCCTTCAAAAATCACGAAAATGCCATGTGGGTACAAAATTGCCACTCCAGAGGCTCTAACTTGGCCAAAAATCATCCGACTCTTAAGCGGAGTGTTTTAAATGATTTGTGAATCGATTCTTTATGAATCTACATCAAAACCTAGAAACAAATTATTTTTTAGATTTTTTGTCAAATTTTCCAGGGGGTCCCCTTCAAAAATCACGAAAATGCCATGTGGGGACAAAATTGCCCCTTCGAAGGCTCTAACTTGGCCAAAAATCATCCGATTCTTAAGCGGAGTGTTTTAAATGATTTGTGAATCGATTCTCTATGAATCTACATCAAAACCAAGAAACAAATTAATTTTTAGATTTTTTGTCAAATTTTCCAGGGGGTCCCCTTCAAAAATCACGAAAATGCCATGTGGGGACAAAATCGGCTCTAACTTGACCAAAAATCATCCGATTCTTAAGCGGAGTGTTTTAAATGATTTGTGAATGGATTCTCTATGAATCTACATCAAAAACTAGAAACAAATGATTTTTTAGATTTTTCGTCAAATTTTCCACGGGGTCCCCTTCAAAAATCACTTTACTAATAAAGGCTTTAATAAAGCCCTTCATTATTTTCCCGGGTATAGACCTGGGGACATGGGGATTTGTGTGTGATCTATCCAACTAGTTTATATGAGAGTGTGAACCATCATAAGGCACTCGCCGGCTGAGTAAGATAATGCTGGATATGCTTATGAGAAGTAAAAACCGTCTTTCGCACAAGTTCCATAAGCAAATTAGCAATTATTTATTCAAGAACCTCAAATCTGGTAATCAGTTCTGATGACAAGCGATCAAGGACTGCAGTCCGACACTTGGTTTTTATTCCCCAGGCTCTGATGTCGTTTTTATGCCACACACGACTGTTGTCAACAGGCCATCAACAACACATTGGCAAACAATCCGGCAGGCTCCCTACTCCCCTTTCCCCATTTTGGATTACCCTCCACGACCCTGTAATCCGAATGTGCTGGCATATGTTATGAAATTAACGAGTTTACTTTATGCGGGCGGCATTATAAACAGGCAAACAAAAATGGCCTAATAAAATTGTCAATAATGCGACAACCGCACTTGAAAAATGTTGGAGGGAGAACGAAAATGAGGGTTACAAAATGTTAGAGTCCTGGTGGAAATGGCTGACAACAAGGACATTACTCATACGCAACGTGTGCACGCTTCGACTGGAAATCAACTGCAGCTGACCAAAAATCAGTGTCACTTTCAGTGGGTTCATTTATCATCGCTTTGCCTTGGCATCAGACAAGGCTAGAGGTGCCAGGGGCCGATGGCCAGGGACCGGGGGCAGGAGCAGGAAGGTCCTGGGGCAGCTGTCATGTTGAGCCAGTCAACGTGATTTGTCTCGACGCCAGTCAAATCAACTTTTTCCTAGGAGTCGAGCCCTTTTAAAAACGACCCACACTGAGAGAAAATGAGCTTAAAAAATTCTATAGATAATTTTAAATTAAAAGAATTAGCTGTATAACTTTTTTTTACAATTTTAATAAAAATAACTAAGGAATCATAACTTCATAACATAATTGCTTATGTTATTCATATTTTTCTCGAGTGCTGGAAAAACCGCACCCATTTCTCAAGGGAGGAATGCAGGAGTGGGTGTGGGGCGCCACTAGTGCTGGGAGTGGAAAACTTTCAAGGCCCCATGGCCCCAGACCCCATGCTCTCTAGGAGCACACACGCAGTTCCTTGTTGTTGCGTGTAAACTCATAATTTGGCGGCACGCTAAAAGTTTCGCTTAGAAATTCGTTGTCGCTCAATTTCATGCGTGCAAATGGGCGTCCAAAATGGCTTAGAGAATAGGAAAGGGGGCGTGGCACTCCAGAGGAAATAGGGGACCCACATACATATACAAACTAACTACTTATGATTATCGCTTGCGAAACAATAATTAGAAGGTCATTGGCGAACCGGCGAGAACGCTTGGTTAATAATATTAATTAAGCCATTACGTTCTTGTTCCATTTTGTTTGGCCAAGTGTCAATGGAAAGGCATTAGCCAAGTTAATTGGTAGAAATTTAATGGGGCTCTTGGAGAGTTGTGCTCCAGGATGGGGTAATTAAAGGCAATCAAGGTCAAAGTATAGCAAATGGCCGAATTATGTAAATACTTTGACTGAGAGATGGATTCTATTAATTTTAAAGAAAGGTACTTTGCCTGGCACCTTCCTGAAAATATTTAAATACAGCTTAGATGTGGTGTGAAATGCTTTCTCCATTTCATTTAGTTCTTCTCTCACATTAGCCATTTCTTTCGGCTCATCTCATCGCATTTTCCCATTTCCGCAGATCAACCAAATGGAAATGGCAATGGCAATAGCAATGGTAATGGCCAAGAAAAGCGGCCAAATGGGAAGAATAACGTAAAACAAACGCATGTGGAAACTAGATAATGTGACAAGCAAATAAACAAATCTCGCTTTGGGCCACTATATGTACAATATATATATTGTTGGTCAGTTCCGCACAAGTCTGCATGGAAAATGGACGCCGGCTATTTGCCCCGAAAAGTACGTGCGAAATTATCTCTATTTATTCATGTTTATATGTGAGTGTATTTGTGTGTGTGGGAGAGTGTGCTTGTTGGCCAGAGTGTATCTATGAGTTTGCAAATTGAATTTGGCAAGAGCACATAATTAAAGAAAGTGAATCTTGACTTTCATCAAAGTGGATTGCAATGCAATCAAATGCGAATTCGAATCAATAAAATTGATTGTAAAAAAAATAAAGTGAAATAAGTGTGGAAAAGGCAGAGAAAAGCAAGTAAAAAGTAAGGGAAAAGCAAACAAAAAGCAAAGGAAAAAGCTTTTCCTGGCAAGCTTCCACATTGACTTTGGTTTCGGGCAGGTCAGGAATATTGACCACCCGCCGTGTTTTTTGTCCTCGGATCTTGAAATGCGTTTTTAATGTTCCAACTACGTGGTAATGACAACGAGTCACCGTCTGCGGATACGAATGCGGATGCGGATTTCCAGAAACCTCATGGCCATGTTGAATTCATGCCCGATCCACCCCCCTCCCAACCCCCGGCAAACAAAAACCGGATGTAATAAAAGCGAACGAAGACGGACATGCAACGGAAGTGCAGAAATGCCCCACACCCTCGAGTACTGGCTCGTAAATTTGGATGGTTTTTGTTATTTACGGTCTGTTTGATTGCACAACAATGTGTTTATGTGGAAGGTGACATTTGTAATTGCCAAGGAAGCGAGGAAGTCGACCCCGATGACATTCGCACAGAACCGCAAATACAAAATATCGCTACCATAGATCAGATGGAGGGCAACTGGAACCATAAATTGCGATTTCTATCAGTTTTGGGGTTTCTTTTTTTAGAATTCCCCACATGTCTTAAAGGTCACCTTGGGTGGGTGTGGTCCCCCTTTTTTCATAAAGTTTTAAAATGTAACAGCAAAGGTTTTCCATTTAAAGTTTTTAAATGGATGGCAAAGGGTAAGTATCTATCCCCAAAAGTTGGTATTTATTTTTCCGCATTTAAAATATTCTAAGAGTTTTATTTTCGTTTTTCTTGAATAAATACCATTTCTGTTCGTATGCGTAAATCGGACGCCGCAGGCATCGAACATGAAATCGAAACTGAGCAAACAAAAGTGTTGATCAAATTTATTTTTATTAAAATGTCATCCCAGCAGACACACCTCCACCATCCTCGTACCCGTGCCCCAAAATCCCCAAACAATTGAGGCAGGGAGTCCTGCCAGTTGCCTGTTGGCAGCCATGTCCTTGTTGACGTTCTCGTATGTTTTTTTTTGTGTGATATTTTTTCTGTCACCATCGTCTTCGGTTTGCTCCTTCTGTAATGTTATTTTTTTTTCTTGCGCCCTGGAAAATTGAATTCAGCAGAAATCTCTTTGAGTTGCTCACACGTTTTTATTATTTTATGGAACAAACAGAAATCCCTACTCCGCTACCAGAAGCAGGCTCTTGAAGGACTTTTCCTCGCCTTCTGTTATTTTCCGTCAAAATTGAAAAGTTCTTGGTCGGATTCGGCATATGACGATGCCGCCATAAAAAGTAAGAAATAAGTTTATAGTGCTAGAATGGATTTCGGGGGTTTGTTTGCTGTCGTTGTTGGTTTGTATTTTGGAAAATGTTTTCACCATTCTGATTTGCATGGAAATGTTGTCCAAGGACATTACTCTCCGGACCCTGACACACTTTTTGCCGCGAAGACGAACGGAAGTGCCACCAAAATGCTGAAATGGTTTCGTTTTCGGTCTCAGTTTCGGTTTCGCTTAGCACCGCCAACCGGTAAAGAGATTAATTAACCGATTCCGGCTGCCAGTCGGCACATTTCCTACCAACTCTCGCAGTTAATTAGCGCATACTCGACTGGCTAGGCGGGGATGGGGGAGTGGATGGGACCTGGGCGGCCGAGTTTCCCGGGCAAATCATCGCACAATGTGCTGACGTCATTGACATATGCCCGCAGTTCCAGGATGGGCAGAGAAAAGCGAAACCAACCCAACCAGCAGACAATGCCTCAATTAATCCCCATAATGGCCGAAAACCGCAGAAACACCAACTTTGATCAGTCCCCCGTCATCGCAGCCCTCGCAGGACTCTGTCAGAAGATGTTGACAGTTGTCAGCCAGTGGCGGCCCTTTGTTTTCGCGGCAATCAGCCGAACAAATTGCTCTTCCAAGAATTATACATGGCTGGCAATGGGATAATTATTAGCTGGTCTGTGATGAATGAGATGCAAATGGGCTAAAATCACAGTCGTGAGAAGTTAACGTCAAGAGTATAAAAAATAGTAACAGCTTCTACAAAAAATCTTTAAAGAGCCTTTTTTAAATAACACAAATAATTCATTGGAAAATATATTAATTCCAAACAATGTCTACCTCCATACATATTGTAATATATTCAAATGTGATACATTTCAAATGGGTTTCATTAAAAAAATAAAAATAAAAAAAATATAAATTAAAAGAAGGCGGAACAACCAGAACACGTGATACCAAAGGAAGGAAAGCTAATAAGTTTTAAAAGTCGATTTATTAAAAAAATAAATAAGTATATAATTAGCATATTATATATTATTATATATCCGTATATTATTAGCATATACAAAATTTCTAAATTCCTAAAAAACAGATCCTGGCGAGGCACAGAACTTAAGAAAAAAACCCAATGGGAAAAATAATTTGTATCATAAAACATAGATTATTTTTTCTTGACTTTTCTTAGAGTTACAATTGCATTTAAATAAAAAAAAGGTTATCCTTACAAAAGAAATAAACAGTCAACTTTTACAATTATTAAAAAAAAATAAACAAAATAAAAAATAAATAAAAAATAATAATAATGGAAAAAATCAGGAAAAAATTAAAAAAAGATTATTTGAAGTGAAACTTGAATTTATCTACCTTTTTGTTTAATTTTCCACCAAACGCATTATGGAATAATGGGCACCGATGAGGTATATTACTCAATCCAATATTAAAATAAAAACGAGAATAATAAAAATTAACAAAAAAAATTAGATGGTCAGGACGAGATGGAGTCACAAACGTTTTTTTTATCATTTGGTCGATTGTATAACCATTGCATTTAAATACAAAAAAAAAATAAGGAAAAAGTTATCGAACCAAAGAACTATACAGTTAGCTTTTACAATTTAAAAAATAAATAAAAAATAATAATTGAAAAAATCAGGAAAAAATTAGAAAAAGATTATTTGAAGTGAAACTTGAATTTCATCTACCTTTTTTTTTAATTTTCCACCAAAACCATTACGGATTCATGGGGGCAGATGACCTACGTATATTACTCAATCCAATATTAAAATAAAAACGAAAATAAAAATAAGAAAAGAAGAGGTGAGTTTATTAGAGAACCTCCTACTGGAGGCCTCTGAATGAAACTGAATAGGAATGTGGAAACTCTCGCCTTTTATAGAAAACGGAACCGAACAAAAGTCATGGCCTACTGGTTTAAATAGGTTTTAATACCAAATTAGTATTACCAATGTCAAAAAATGCCAATGATACAGCTACACTTGGCTGTTGAAAGGGCGGTAATTATTTTTAAATTTGAATTAACCGCCACAGCAACTTCTTTGAGAAAGTTCGACACCGTTTCTAAAATCATACAATAAGTTTACACTTCAAAAACCTATTACCAGTTTTCATAATTGTTTCTGTTGGTCAACAATTATTAAGCCTTAAGGACACAAAGAGCGATAAACTGTCAACTACTTAGGAGTGTTGGTCGGCAGATAATTACTGGCCTGGTCCAAGTTGTCAACAGCTTTGATTGGCATATGATTAGGATCTGTTCATAAATTATGCATTTAATTTGTAGAGGGATAAGCGCCTAAAGCACTTTGCGCAAATAACAATTGTTTTCAGTCATTGTCAGTGAGTCAGTCCTTGTTGTTTGCTCTTCTCTTGATCCTATGGGGAAGGATACACAAGGAGAAAGCAGACACTGAAGTGATTTGTGTTTTTGAATCGTTTCCAATTAATAAGGCAACCGTTCAAGGACACACACGTAACTGCACGGACTCTGCATAAATGATTAATGATTGGTCCTGGCCGCCTCTATTGGAAAAGGACTCTCAACGGACCATTTACTGCGGATTTCCTTCTGCTGTCCTTGATGCTTTTGCATAATTAAATTACCCTCCCATTCTCCACTTCTTGCTACATTTTCCCACATTTTTCCCCCATTATTTTTAGTCTATCTCAGAAACTGTCACTCATTTTGGTCGCTCGGCTTGTCCGCAGGAATTACTCTGACCCTTGGTCGTTGTCCTTTTTTCTTGTGGGTTGCGGTTGTCTTCATTTTTTTTTTCGGCTATCACTTTTCAATAACACAATTTGAGTCAATGAGTCGTTTATCTTGAATGCGAGGCTGAGAAGTTAAGTCAACCGTGGAAAATCCTTAGAGAGTGAATCATCGAGTGACTTAATCCCTGTGGCATACCCTGGCGAATTCCTTGCAATCATCCTACTGTTTGTATAGTTGATTCATTTGAAAGTGTTTGCTCACTGAGTAAACTTCTTATTTACAATCGATTAGGCTCTTGGGTTCAGGCTATACAAAATATATTTAAAATGCGGAGTAGTTGCGATTTTATTTGAAGAGTTCTCAGCAAAAGCAACCTGATAATCCAATGCAGTTCGTTTCTCATTCAAGCTAGTTTGAGGATTATGCAAATGAATATTCGTCCCCTGGCTGTGTCCCATTTTCCATTATCTCTGTTGGATAAGTAATTATGCCAGAAATTACAATAAACTTGCATTTGCACAGAAACTCATTTGCATATTCCCAATGGGAAGTCTTGGGTCACAATATGCGACCACAATTTGAGGTTCTCCTTATTGCGATGGAGAGTATCTCTGCGGTTTGGAATGGTGTTTCGTTTCTAACTAACCTCATCTACTTCAGATTTTATTAGAATTTATTTATATTTCACAGTGCCTGGATATATATGTCTGACCTGGATCCGTTTAGAGAACAGAGGAAAGAGTTGGGGTTTGCGGTTCATATCCTATTATGACTGAGAACCAGCTCACATGCGAAAGCCCCCTCTGGCATCAGCTTTGTGTTAGTTATCTTTGGCCCGCTTTCTCTGTCAGCTTTTCCTTTGTTGCTTTTTGCTAAGCCCTCTGAAAACTGGGTTCAAGCCCAGTCGATTGAAAGATGCATCCTCCGAGAGCCGGTCCCAAACTGTTGACCGTTTTAATTATGATTGCCAGTCTGAGAATCCCAGTTAAGCCGAAAACAAATGACAAACGTCGAGTGACCAAAGAAGGCCAAGAAAGAGCCACGCAACAGGGGGCCACAGAAAAATGGACGGGGGTGTGGCGGAAGCCACAAGACCCATTTGAGTCCATTAGCTGTTAAGCCAATGACAGGACAACATCGCCGAGGATACAAAAGCAACAAAAACAGCATCGGCGACAGGAACACCCGCCGCACATCGTAATAATGTCGTCAAAGTGCGGCTCACCTGCGAAACTCAGCCATTTGGTGGACCTCGATACAGAGAGAAAAAAAAGGTGTTGGGAGAAATAATAGGTTTAGAAATAACTTTACAGGGAAAACCTATTAAATCCATTTTCAATGAAATTGCAAGTCCTTTAATTGCAGGACTTCTGTGTGAAATCTATAAGTTTTCTTGCGGTATACATATTTTGTTCGTGCCCCGCCCCCCAGCATGAAAAGTTGCCACCTGCAGCGGCAGCAACTGTTGAAAGCTTCATGCTGAGGTTTCTTTTTCGCTTGTAACCTCTCCTACCCCCCACCAACCATGATTTTCGTTGCATGGGGCAAACTAGGACAAAGAGGAGAGTCCACCACCCCGGAATTACTTGGAACGGTCAGCCACCCGTTTGTGGGGCTAATGAATAAATGAAACTGTCCCCCGGCAACGGCGAAACGAACGAACCGGAAATGTGCATTTCAAATGCGAACGCCATGTTTAATTTTCAAATTACACCAACGAGCACGTGTGTGTCCGTGCCTCTGAATGAGCCAGGGTGCTCCTACCTCTGTATTTGTATTTATGTGCTGTTGGCAATTAGTCACAATTGGCAGCAAATTGTTGCCATTTACCTGACAGAATCGTTTTGGTTGCGCCTTTGCCAATTTGGAGCGGAAATATGATTTGTGTTTCAGCATTGAGTACCGGAAACGGAAGTTGCTCGCATGTCGGAGCGAAACACACCCAACGCCGCCTGCGAAAAGGATTACCTCATATACTACATAACCATGATATATACCCGTATATATGTACAAGCAAACATGTGCTGGCTTGGTCGGGTCATACAATTAAATAAATAAACATATTTGTGCACACAATAAATTGTTTACTTTGGTGTGTGGGTGAGCTCGTTTGTTATGCAAATTGATTGTTAATTGAATACGTAATTGCACATGGAATGGAGTACTCGGCTGCCTGATTCCCTGAACTATAATTATATATAATTTCCTCGGTCATTAATTCATGAGCAATCAATCTAAACTTGTCTCCTCAACGTTCAAGCTTGGTATTATAGAAAGTAAACAAAAACGGTTGCCTACTTTTCAGCTCAGCTGCCATCCCAACTCTGCCGTGAGATTAAATCTCGCCTCTTCTCAAACAGAACTCATTGGCAAACTTTTTAATTAGTTGCCCGACGAAAGGGGCGCAAATTAGTGGTATCCTTGCCAGGCTCCCTTCCCTTCGAAAGCTGCAAACACTGCACATTGGCTATGAATTCTCAGGCTAACATATATTAGAATTATATTGCCGTGTGCTGTCAATATGTTGACACGAACGAAAAAAATTTGCATATTCCACGATTTATGACATGGCGGGGCCGGGGTATTGCTTTGAGGTCATAATAACTCACACAAGCGGTTACGCCTGGGGAGAGCTGTCATATCGGAAAGAGCTCGCTTGATGGGTTCCATTCCCTATGATGCAAGTGCTGGGATGCCCCTAAGTGAAAGTGCAGATGCAGCCCCATAAAAATGGTTTCAAATTGATAAACTAGGGGTTAGATAAAAAGGGTTGTAAAAATAAATATTTGTCTATGTTGGGGATAAACTATGAAAATAGAGGGACTGTTTTTATTTGAAAAGTTTTTAAGAAAATCAAGATTTTATTACACTTTAAGTTTGTTATTTAAGTTATATATTTATGGCCTTTTAATTTCATTGTTTTTATTACCTTTTATTTATAGCTATAGGGTAATTGGTGTTTGTACTTGGCTTGGTAGAAATTTCCTTAGCCGGCTCTGCCTTTGTGATTTTCCACTGCCTGTCAAAGTCATTTACCATTACAAGGCAGCCTCGACTTTTCACCCCTCGACAGCGCCCTGTCCCTGATCCTTAAATACCCCCTCCTTGGGCCTGAGTGAAATTCGATGCGCAGAATAAACGTTATTTAAGTTAATTTTATTGCTGGCATTTGTAAAATGTCAGACCCCCTACACTTGAATATTTCCCTGTGTGTTTTATGGGAGCCGTCTTTGTCTTTTATTTCAATTTTGTTATCGCAGATCATGTGTTATTGTCGCTTGTTAGGGCCAGGACAATGGGGCCACTCCGGTTTTCGGCTGTTATTGTTTTGGGGTAGGCAAAGGTCAAGCCTTGACCTTTTTCGTGTGGGTGGCCATAAATATTATGACTGCCCCGAGTCGATAATCTCTTCAAACTTTTAGTCGCTAGCTGGACTTTTAATGAATGTCAGAAAGGCACATAAACAAAATTTCCAACGCCACGCCCACCCAACATTCTCCCACGCCCCTCCTGCCACACACACACACATACACTATCAAGCACGCATGGGCGAAAGTCGAAAGCGAATGCGAAAAGCAAAATGTGGCCAACTTTGACCTTTTTCCAAAAGTGAAATAAACAAACAAATTGAAAGCAACACACAAAACAAACCAAAAGATGGGGGACACAGATGGGGGAGGCGGCCTGAGTGGGGTGGGCTTTAGTGATGGGGCGTGGCCAACATGGCAGGATGAACTAATTCCCTGGCACTCCAAAAAAGGGCTCTAAGTAAACAGTTTCGGGTGGAATACAAGGCATAAATCAGCGAAGGCGCATAAGACATTGTCGATACAAAAACGTTTATTGGACACAATACAAAACAAGGGTTAAGAGATACAACCCGAGAGGGTTAAGCTGGAGAACGGATATTGTTTGAATGCATGCCATGAGTAATGAGTGCCCTGTCCAACCAATCGCCTGGGAATCAACCAAGAAACTTCCTCCAGCCCGTTTCCTCACGAACTCAATCCATGAGCTCAATTGTCTATTTTTGGAATAGCTGGCAAGGAAATCTCGACGCTTGTTATCATCCGCCCCCACATCCTGTGACCTTTGTTGTCTTTGTCAAAACAAAGCACAATATGCCAAAAAATATTACGCATACGCAGCGTTTGCTGTGCGGAGCAGAGGCGTTTGCATAATTAGCATAAATTTGCGAAATATTGGAGGCGACACTTGGTCGCACTTAAATGTTATCTCTCCCCCCAGCCAAGTATCGATTCACTGAAGCGATCAAAATTAACATGAAAATCAAATCAACAAATGAGAAAAATGGTGGAAGCAGAGTCAGAGTCGCTATCAAATAGAAATGTTTGCACAAAAACAATAAAAATGGGGAAACATTAAACGGCAAACACCCACAAAACAAATGGCAGTGAGTAAGGTTAGCAAAGGACAACGACTTGCACTGAAAGGAACCTTCGAAAAAGTCTAGTTTTTATTTTTGTACATTATTTAATGTTTAATCTTCTGTAGCCAATTACATTTTATTGAAATTTTAACGCTCTAGAGTTTCTATTCGTCCTTTGACCTCAGTGTTCAGTCTTAACCATAACAGAAACACTCTAAAGTAGGAAGTCTTTATGGGTAACCAAATTAAATTTTCCTTTTCCTGTTACTTTCCCTTTTCTCCAGTGTGAAATGCCTTTTTTTTGGAGATTTTGTCTCCCTGCGTACTGGTTTAGTTTTGTCGCCCTTCGGGTAAATGCATAAAAATTGGAGGGGCGAACATTAGCTACCCCCAGACGATAGACTTCCGAATGGTTTACGGCCATAATCCGGCCGTAAACTGAGTAATATACCACCTCAAAGGCAAAAGGCCTCCTCTGCATCTTATCCTGCTGCGATCCTCCTGCTTCTTGCAGATGTCCTTGAGTGAAATGCATTCCAATTGAGATTGAGAAAGAAACGCAGAAGCGTCGACATTCAAAGCAATCCGAGCGTGTTCCTCAAGGGTTCTCCTCGATAAAATGAGAAGGAAATGGGTAGCAATGGGTTGGAATTGGAATTGGTTCGGATGGAATGAGTCCTGCCATTGCAGGACTACGTCTTAACTGTCTCATTAGGAATAATTCGTGCAGTTGTCGCACTGCAATTACCGAATGGGGAATGAATAGTGAATGGCAGTGGGTATTCTATTAAATGCTTGCCATCTACGAGGCAACACAATCTTCTGCTGCTGCGTTTGGTTGTGGCAGATGGGGCGTATGCGTAATATGCGTTCATAATCATCAACCCGCATGCAGTCTTAGAGAGCAGCACAAAGGGAAAATTATTCTGAATTGCTGGCAAATTGCAATCGGAACTGCAGCAAAGTTGTAGAAAGTTCTTTGGAAAAGTTGTTGAACTCCCCAGAGGGTTGAATAGTTTTTTTATTTTGTGTTCCCAGCTGTAAAATCAACAAAGGATTCCAAATAGAAAACTCTTGCTCGTGACAGAAATTCATTAAATTTTCTGTTTGATTTCAAGAGACTATAAATGAAAATGTTGAAAAGTTTAAAGGTTACTATTGAAAATATATTAAAGTCAATAAAGGGATGTAAGATATCAAGGATTTAAAAATTTTATAAAACATCAGAAATCAGATTTATTTATCAATTATTTTATCATGTCCTCCCTGCCGGGTGGGCTTTGAAAAATCCTTTCTCCACTTTTCACCTGGCACCGCAATAATACATTAAATTCTTAATTACTTTTGGCTTTGATCTCGCTGAGCAAAATCCATTGTGGTTGCCGAATAATTGCATTTAAAGCCCTTTGCTTCCCAAATAGGTCATAAAGAGCCACCCCCTCGACACCCCCACCCATGACAGCCACAGAACTCACCTGTAACCGGGAAAAGGTGAGAAGAGCTTTGAGCTTGATTTCGGTATTTGTTCTGTGCGCTTCCTTATTTTTGTACACTCGGTTTCTGTTTTTATTGTGGACTTAACTGATGGTCCTACATGGGATTTAGTTAATTGACGTATTGCCGCTGCAATTTGCACTCGCGAATGTATCTCAAAGATGCGATAATATCTGGATGGCGCGACTGTATCTTCTAGATGCGATGCGGTCAGATGCTCTCACGCGACTGTCGGGCGATGAATGAGAATTCGGTGTTTTTGGTGCGTTTGGTGGTCGGCTATTCGGAACTTTTCGGACCTGTACTCTCGCTTTTGGCCAGCTTTGTTTTTGTTGCTCCTGGAGGGCAAACAATTTCTGTTTTTGTGGGCCAAGCAGCAACACCAACAACAATGCCACCAACGAAACTGAATCAAAATAAATGCCTTAAATAATTTATGGCATCCTAAATGCCACACCGTCGAATCTGGACAAGTTTCTTGAATCTATTTTGCTTTCTTGCTAATGGAATTGTGTCTCAAATATCGTATTTGGCATCGAATTAGTTATAGAATAGAATTTTTATAAATTTATAATTCAAGTTAACCGTTAACTTCGCAACGCGCGAGAGAAGCGGGAGAGCAATTGAGAAAAGCGTTCACTCCGCTGGCTGACTCGAACTGGATTGAAATTTAAAAAGCTGTCAGCCAGCCGCTTGCCGCCGCCAGTGGACTCCTCGAGCTGAGAATTTTCGCCGCCACGGGTCCTTCAGAGAGCAGGCCAGAGAGAGCGAGAGATAGTGTATCTATGGGGTTCCATTTGGGGACTTCCATTGACACCCTTTTACCCCATTTCGGTTCCTTTGTCAGCTTTCGCTTCTGGACTTCTCCAGCTGTTTTTAGGCTTCCAGGGCTTTCTGTTATAACTAGAGAAAGTTTTGATTTAAAATATAAAATTTATTAAAATTTATACTTAATTTATATTTATATTTGTAATGATTATAATACAAAAATAGTATTAATTTTAAAAATAGCTTGAATTTTAAATCAAAGTAATTGCATTTTCCCGCCATAAAGTGTTATCTCCTTGAAAGCTAAATGCAAATATTGTGAGAGGATGGCAGGCAGCTTTCACTTCCAGTCCCAAAGCTATGCGCCTCAGCTGTGCAAGAGAGAAGACAGTAGAGTGGGTGGGTGGGCGAAGGAAAGCTTTTCTCCAGCCATGCGGCTACTTGGAGCTTTTACTCAACTTACTCAATAGCATTGAAAGCGCGATGCTTTTTTTTTTGTCTCGTTTTCGCTTTGTTCTCCACATCTGCTCGCGTTTCATTGATGCCCAAATATAGGTCAACAATGTGTTCGAGAGGTGGGTGGGTGGATGGGTGGATGGGCGGCAAGAGGCTTAGGGGGGTAACAAGTATATCGCCAACTGAATTATCAGTGTCAGCGACTGAGTGCAGTGGTGCTGTGCCATCTGATATCTTCCATCTGGGGAACACGGCAAACATTGTAAATTGCCAGCTTGACGCTGATTGCCGGAGGAGTTCACCTCGGAGTATGACATTGCGTATACGCCGCGTTATCACCAAAGAATTTCAAAATTGCATATTTTCTCTCTTTCTTTTTTGTGGTGCTGGTTCATGTCCTTTAGCTGTTGCCGCCAACGATGGCTTTAATTGCATTTCCACAAGCCGCCAGGAAGAAAAGGAAAAGAAACATAACGAGTCTTTGTAGTCATCTTGGTTTTTTTTCTATAAAGTTGACTAGCATACTCAGAAAAATTCTAGAAAAAATATAAAAAAAGCTTAAAATATATGCTTTTCTTTTATAAAGACTTACAAATTTAATGCCATTTTTAAAAACAAGTAACAAGTTATTTTAAATATTTCCTCCGATAATTTCTTCTTCAATTTCGTTCTCTGTACTTTGCCCCCTTGGGCTTTTCTTTATTTACGTTCCTTGTCGGACTTATGACGTCCGAAATTGGGTCAAAAGCTGAGTTCTCTCAGCTGGCTAAGCTGCTACAATCCGGTCGCGTGTTGCTCCTGCTAAGCACACTCACAGGATAATCCTAATTGCGCTTTTAATGCGCGACTTCCTACCCTCCATCCCGCTCCCTGCAAAATGGAAACAAAGCTGCCGCAAAGGGTTCATTGCATTTCGCCAAGGACTAGTTTTGCACCAAAAAGAGCAACAAAAATCGTCGTGAATTAATGCCAGCAGATGGTGGAATTGGCAGGAACATCGTTCTCCACTCGACAAAGTCATACACAACTGGGCTGCTGAGATACACCCCAGATGCGATGTGTCTAGCGATGCGTTCCATTCGGCACGTGCCATTTGGGGTGCCCCCGGGCAACGGAAATTTATTACAGGCACTTGGAGCAACTCCCTTGCTTATCGCCCAACAACGATCCGGGGACCGAAATAATCTACTGCCAACGATGACGTTTGAGGATAGCAGCCGAAACACAAAATCATTGCCAGCCAGGCAACGGGAAGGTAACAAGGCGATAATCTACTAGAGGAGTACTTAAAGTAGCATTAAAAATAACCAACACGGCGGATGAGTAATGTCTTTAAAATAGCTCACTCTCCATTTAGACAGTTTTCTTAAAAAGGCTCTTTTACTCTCTTTTCAGTTAGTGGCACGCTTTACTTGAGTCATTTAAAAAGGCCTATTTAATTCCTTTGATAATACCCCCTATTAAATTATTTAACTGGACTTGCAATTTTTATTTTAAAGAGACACTTTAAACTTGACGTCAAGTCGCTTCCATTTGTTTGTCTTTCATAATTATCAGACTTACTTCCCACAATTGTTTGCTTTATAAACAAACCCATTCAATTATGATTATAATGCTTAACAAATTACCAGAGTAGATGACAAGGGCTGTCGGATCGATCGATAGCCAAACGCAACTCTAAATGACGAATAGTCAACAAGAGGTTAACTGATGGACTTTGTAATCTCTACAGAAATGTAGAAATCGAAGTTGTTGATATCGAAATAAATGGGGGGCTATAAAAAAGAAAACAAATAATTTCTAATGAATTTTTATATCAATAAATAAAGGAATTAATATTGCTTATTGAAACTGCGTAATAAAATTGGTAATTATTTTTTGATAATTGAAATTTATTGTATTGTTGAAATAATACAAGAATTATAGACAGAAACGTGATAAAGTCTATATTAAAATAAAGGCAGGATATAGAGCATGGAAAGTATCAATGGCTTGACATTACAGAAAGGTACTCCCCCTTTATTACTGTCTCAAGGCTACAATCTATCTAAGTCAGGTACTTGAGATTTCAGTACATGTCCAATATTTTGCGTTATACTCCCATGGCTCCCATGACCAATCACATGACTCATTGGCAGGGTCAGGATTTCAACGTGCAGCTCATCGCCAGATAAGCACTGATTGGTGAGATATAGTACTTTATACGGCTAATCATGACGTATGGAAAATGCAGAGGGGTAACCTTAACCATAATGGTGTGAATTTTTACGTTTCCCCCATTTTGAGTCGAATGTCTCCTGAGAGCGCCACCATATGGAGGTACCTGTACGATAAGGACTGCCGAATAGCGTTAAATACTAGTTATCAGCCGAGAGATAACAGTTGGCAATACTCATTCCACTCCAGCCCAAAACTTTCGAGGGCCCATTGAGCAGCAGTCAGACGTTAGCGAGACTTCGAACCGAACACAACTACTTGAAACTTCGATCGCAGAGTTCTGGATTAATTAAAAAATAATAAGAACAAAAAACAACAAAATACAACGGCTGTGGAAACAGTGTCGAAATCTTTTGGCAAATATTTGCCAATTAGGAAAGCTTGTGTCTGTGGAGTGAAGTGAAGTGAATTCCGGTCTATAACGCAAAAGTAGATAGACCCAGCCATGTCCGAGTTTGTGCGGCAGCATGTAAGTGTTAAAATCCCTTGACTTCCTGGTTGTCGTGGCAGTTTTTCTCCTCAATTTGCTCTGGTTATCAGAAAATTGCTTTGATAACCGAATCGTTTTATCACATTCCATTGGCGGTGCTCTGCTTTAGGCCCATCATCGGTCTTCGGTCTCGTTTTAATTTTAAACTTTCGCCTTATCGAACTACACTCGCCTACACGTGTGCCAAATTGGAATTGGAATTCGCAGTGAGACCCGTGATTATGGCCAAATGGCATTTACAATCTGGAAGCATTAGAATTGATTGTGTCCGTCACCCTCGGACTTTTGGGGCTCTAAAAACTCTTCAAGTTTTATTGGCAAAAGACCAAAAATACATACCAATAAATTCCGGATACTTCCCTTACTTGAGAAGTCTGTTAGTCTAACTTCTTATCAGTTGGTGAAGAAAATTATTGATTAAGTTTAGTTGCTCCAGGAAAATAGATAGGAAGGAGCTCTCGAAATGGCTATAAATGTTTTAAAAAGATTGTAAAAGCGGACATGGTTTAAAAAGAATTGTGGCATTGTCTTTGGCTTAAACTTTAAAGGTGTCTTATCGATTGTCCAGGACTTAAACAGTCATTAGTTAACTAATGTGTGAAATGTACATATATAGAGATTAGGGACACCGATGAGTCACATTGTTTATTTGGTGATCTCATTCATAGGCATTTCGATAGCGGATCGCGAATCAATATTTATGATGACAGGAAAATTTTTAGTCCAGGAGTTTCGTTTACTCGCAGGTGCTACAAAAAATTTGGCAAAAGGTGACATCAGCTGATTCCATGGCAACAGGGCCATAATCTTATCAATTCTATGAGATAAGCAAGGTCGTTGGAGATCGATACATCAAACTGAATTACTCTTGCGCATACAAATTAATATTTTATTTCCCTAAAAATATGAGAACTACTTGGAGTTTAATAGTTTTTTGTCTGATTTTTGCCATTATCACCTTTTCGGTTGCCGTGTCATGTAGTGTGTTCTTCTATTCGCAATGTGATTCCCAAATACCGATAAGACCCTTTTTTGTATATCGGCATTCTGGCGATAAGATAATGCTTGGCAACAACTACAATTATTTGCCCAGACGGCTACCGTTTACCAATTTATTTAAATCGCCTTTTTCCACCGGATTTATATGGAGTACGAAAAGTAAACTCTACTTCTGGGGCCATAAAATAATTTCTTTTTAAGTTAGATATCGACTAGGGTGTGGCCCACCCATAAAAAAGGTTATAAATGTTAAAATTTGGGGGGTCTCATGAGTTAATTATTTTACAACGATATAGAGTTATTCGGTGATTTGTTATCGTGTTTGATAAGCCAATGAAAGAACTACACTTTTCACCTGAAACCTTTTACATGTTTACCAAAGTTTGTTGATCCCTAGCTTTTCATCAAACTGATAAATAATTTTCAAGTTTACGGACCTTCTCAGGTGGTTTTTATGAACTTACATGATTTATGAACTTACTACTAGTAGTACTAGTTAAGTAACTGAATGTCTGATTTATTGCATTTTATCAGTTCGGACGGTTTCTTTGGAATTTTTTTGAAGTTGCCTTGTCTGATACGATTTGTTTTGTTAAACTGGGTTAGATTCGTTTGATAATTCCATTGATGCCTTGAATCTAATCTGTTTTCATTCTTAATCACAGGGCGAGTACGTGTGGGTTAAGCCGCAAAACACGGCCAGTGAGTTTGCCGTGCCATTCGGCGCCAGAATAGTGAGGACGGAAAAGACCCAGACCCTGGTCTGCGATGACCGGAATAAACAGTTCTGGGTGCCGGCGGGGGATGTCCTGAAGGCCATGCATATTACCTCCCAGGAGGATGTGGAGGACATGATCACACTGGGGGAGCTACAGGAGTACACTATTCTAAGGAATCTACAGAATCGCTATGCCAAGCAGTTAATTTATGTGAGTATTTTGGTAGATTTCTTTCCAGAATCTTAAATATAAAGTTCATATTGTTTTCAGACCTATACTGGCTCTATGCTGGTGGCCATAAATCCTTACCAGATCCTGCCCATCTACACAAATCGCGAGATCCAATTGTACAGGAACAAAACCCTCGCCGAGCTACCTCCACATATCTTTGCCATTAGCGACAATGCCTTCCAGAGACTTCAGAGACTCAAGGAGAATCAGTGTGTGGTTATTAGTGGAGAGTCGGGTGCTGGGAAGACAGAGAGCACCAAGCTTATACTTCAGTACCTGGCCGCCATCAGTGGAAAGCACTCGTGGATCGAACAGCAAATCATTGAGGCCAATCCCATCATGGAGGCCTTCGGCAATGCCAAGACTGTGCGGAACGATAACTCCTCGAGGTTTGGAAAGTACATAGAGATCAGGTTCACACCCGAAGGAGCCATTCAGGGAGCCCGAATCCAGCAATATCTCCTTGAAAAGTCACGCATCGTTTTCCAGAGTCGGGACGAGCGAAACTATCACATATTCTACTGCATGCTGGCAGGACTATCCGTTCCGGAAAGGGAACGCCTGAAGTTGCATGAGCAGTCCCCAAGTCAGTATCACTACTTAGCTCAAGGAGGTTGTTTCACCCTGCCCGGCAGGGGAGATGCCAAGGACTTTGCCGACATTCGAGCTGCCATGAAAGTCCTCTCCTTCAAGCCCGAAGAGGTCTGGAGTATCTTCAGCCTCCTGGCGGCCATTTTGCATTTGGGAAACCTGCGGTTCAAGGCCACGGAAATAGCCAATCTAGAAGCAGCTGAAATCGATGATCCGCAAAATCTGCAACGGGTGTCGCAACTTTTGGGAACTCCCATCTCCGCTTTAAATGCTGCCCTCACCCAGAGGACGATCTTTGTGCATGGCGAGCATGTGACCACCAGTTTATCCAAGGAAGGTGCCTTAGAGGGCCGAGATGCCTTTGTCAAGGCCCTGTACGATGGCATTTTTGTGCGAATTGTGCGGCGGATCAATGAGACTATAAACAAGCAGATGGATCAGCCCATGAACAGTATCGGAGTGTTGGATATCTTTGGCTTCGAGAATTTCGATAATAATAGCTTCGAGCAGCTCTGCATCAATTATGCCAATGAGAACTTGCAGCAGTTTTTTGTGGGACACATTTTCAAGGTAAGAAAATATCCTAAAACATTATTTTCCCTCTTAAGTAATGATTATTTTTTATCCACTTAGATGGAACAAGACGAATACCAAAACGAGCACATCAATTGGCAGCACATTGAGTTCCAGGACAACCAGCAAATCCTCGATCTCATCGGCATGAAGCCCATGAACCTTATGTCCCTGATCGATGAGGAATCCAAGTTCCCCAAGGGCACAGACCACACTCTCCTCGAAAAGTTGCACGTCCAGCACGGAAATCGTTCCATTTATGTGAAGGGAAAAACCACACAGACATCACTGTTCGGAATTCGTCACTATGCTGGTGTGGTTATGTACAATCCTTTGGGCTTCCTGGAAAAGAACAGGGACTCGTTTAGTGGCGATCTACGGTCTCTGGTTCAGAGATCAGCCAACAAGTATCTGGTGGACATATTCCCACATGAAATGCCCATGGATACGGCCAAAAAACAGCCCACGTTGTGCGTGAAGTTCAGAAACTCTTTGGACATGCTGATGCGGACTCTGTCGCAGGCACATCCGTACTTCATTCGCTGCATCAAGCCCAATGAATACAAGGAGCCAAAGGTGAGCCAATCATACTCTTTAGAATATTCTTTAGAAACCCCAATGAACTGTATAAATTCTTCTAGAACTTCGATAAGGAGCTGTGTGTCCGCCAATTGCGCTACTCTGGCATGATGGAAACCGCACGCATCCGGCGAGCGGGATATCCCATCCGTCACGCCTACCGTGCCTTTGTGGAGCGTTACCGCCTTCTGGTGCCTCCAGTGGGCCCATTGGAGAACTGCGATTGCCGAGAGGTGACCAGACAAATCTGCGACGTGGCTTTGCCCGCCAACTCCGACCGGCAGTTTGGCAAGACGAAGCTCTTCCTGCGGGATGAGGACGATGCCAGTCTGGAGTTGCAGAGATCGCAGCTGATGCTCAAATCGATTGTGACCATACAGAGGATGATCCGGAGGATTCTGTTCCGGCGGTATTTGAAGAAGTACCGCGAGGCCATTATTACGGTGCAACGGTATTGGCGGGGTCGTATGCAGCGCCGTAAGTACCAGGTAATGCGTCAGGGCTTCCATCGCCTGGGAGCCTGTGTAGCGGCCCAGCAGCTGACCACCAAGTTTACGATGGTGCGATGCCGGACCATCAAGCTCCAGGCCCTGATCAGAGGCTATTTGGTGCGCAAGGACTTCAAGAACAAGCTGCAGGAGCGAAGAAAGCAGCAGAAACTCAAGAAGGACGAACTCCTGCGGTTGGCCAAGCTGAAGGAGGCCGAAGAAATGCAGCGCCTGATGTTGCTAAAGGAGCAAAAGGCCAAGGAGCAGAAGGAGCTGGAGGAGAAACGCCTGAAGGAAGAACAAAGACTCAAAGCCGAGGCAGCAGCTAGAAACGCTCTGGCCATGGCAGCTGTTCAGCAACCCAAGAGGAGGCCCCCCAAACAGGAGGCGCCCAAGGCACCCACCCTACAGGCCAGGATGTCCCTGCCACCGCCACCACCCACCAGTTATATTGCCGTCGCGCCACTGCCCGTCAGACCTGCTAGTAGTGCCACCAACAGGATCAACACTATACCCGAGAGTCCAGGCACCATTGATGTGGAGTCCTCCAAGCAGATGGTCGACGATGTCTTCGGCTTTCTGAACGACGAGCCAGATGTGAGTGGTCCCCTTGGGCCGAATGTTAAAGAGAAGTCTCTGATGTTCGAGCAGGCCCTGCGCCTGCGCCGGGATGTGCCCACCAAGCTCCTGTCGCGCCCGGTTAACTACTACGAGGCGACTCCCCGGAAAATCATTAACCAGACCCGCCTCTAGTAGCGAATCGGGATGGGACTGGAACAGCCCCGAACAAAAATGAAAATGTGGCTGATATTAGGAGAGCTGGGACTGGAGAACCTTGAAGTACTAGACAGTAAGCCTGATCCATAGGACTGGTTGAACTCAGACTCCTTACACTTTTGAAAACAAAGAACAAAGTTCAGTTAAATCATAATCATATTCAATATTTTTTTTTTAATTATATACAATTGTGTCAGAATAGGAATACTACCATGATGTCACTAAATTCATATCTGATTTTTTTGCAATCTTTGAAACAAAAACAAGGTAAAGATTTCTGAAGAGAATGAATTTTATTATCTTATCTGGATTTGAATTAAAATAGTCTTTATTTAGAAACTATTTTTTAAGTACCAAAAAATTCAACCGTCTTTAGGATCAGGAATACTTCTAGGTGGTTCCTTAACTCCGAAAGAAAACTCTCTTTGGCTTTGGTCCTTAATTATTTCTGGGCCACACCTATTTGGTTCTTGTTTATGTACAAACTCTAATACATACACGTCAGCTTGTATATATATAGTATATATATTATCTTGGCTTGTGATTGCTTTTTGTTACAGTTGCCTTAATTTATAAATGTACCATATTTATTATACTCTGTAAATAAAACCCTCGAAGAAATCTATATAGACATAAATGCGCAATTCATTCGTGTGTTTACTCGTCTGCGTTGGTTGTGGCAAAAAAAAGAAATCTAAAAATTATATGAAATAATGGTCGTGTGGCAATCCCCGATCCAGCTTTTGTGCATTGTGTCCCAGTCCAGTAAGTGTCCCGCATCAGATCTGTAGTCCCTGGTTCAGCATTTCACCATTACCCTTCAGAATTCCTTGTTTGGATTGAGTCATTGAGCACTATCTTGCTGAATTTCGGACCATGAGTGGCTTTAGTGACTGACTACACACAATTATTACTATCTTTTTTTAAAAATTAATATATTTTTGTACATCAGATATTTCTAGAATACTAATTAGACATATTTCTTTCAAGGGCTCTTAAGGAAAAATGTTAGGAGAGTTACATTTCTAAGCCATGAGGTATTTTTCTAGCATGTTCTTTAAAGAAGTTGTTTCAAGAGTTTATAGATTCCTTTTCCAAAATTAGTGTAATATTTTTATGTACTTTAATTTGTTTTCTAGTAATAATTAAAATTGCTTACCTTTGAGTAAAAATATTCAGCTACCAGAGCTATGGCTTACCTTATTTAAGAAGAAAAAACCCTTAACATTATTTTTCTAAATTAAATCATTCCTTTTAGTTATTCTTAATTTATTTTATTTTAAAAATTTCAACCTTTGACTTAACTTTATTTTTTGAAGCGAGCTGCTCTGGAATTTCTTTAAATATTTCTTAGATTCCCAAGTTATCGCAATGGGAACTCAATGGCTCAACTTTATTAATATATTTTATTACACTCAACATTTTTATAGGGCTATTAAGGTTGATTATCAGGAAGCTATTTTATGAGCCAATTTCCTTACCTTTAGTCGGCTAAAGTTCCTCTTATAAATTAACCTTAAAATAAACCTGACCTAAATCAAACCATTAGGAGGATTGTATATAATTTTAGAAAACCCCCTTTTTACACCAAAATTTTTCTAGGCCAAAGCACTTGATTAAAACAAACGCAGCACAAAATTCAAGTTTATTAGTCCAAGTTCCTAGGATTCCAAATTTTAATTGAGACGAGCCACTTCTCAGAAAGCAGATCCAAACGGTTCGATAGTTAGTCAGCAACTGAATGGAGGCAAAACAAATTCTTGGTGGCAGGCATTATCAGGTGGCGGCAGAAGTTTAAAACAAATACCCCAAAATGATAAATGAAATAAAACAGGATCGTAAATAATCGCCGCCGCTCTTATCACGACGGCATATCTTCGGGTGCAGCATACCCGCACGCCTGAGGTTCCATACCTGAGACCCCTAAGTACCCAGCACTCAGTACCCAATACCCTCGCCCAATCCCATATATTTATAAAAGCTTACGACTAGAGCCACTCTCGATAAGTGGCACTCAGATTACAGCTGTCGAAATAATTAATACTCCTGGGTAATAGTATGAGTGCCTGGGAACAGTATAAGAGAATTCTGATTCAGGGGGGTTACGACTATAACTTACCCTTTTATAACATTTCTATCCTCTTACAGGTTGCTCTTAGGAAACTGAATAGTGTTACCACGGGCAATACTATACGTTTACCGAAGCAAATTTCCAATAATATCGACACTTCGGACTTTAGTTATTTGAAGTACGCCTCTACCTATTTCTGTGGAGGCGCCACCGCCCAACATGAACGAAAGCCCCTCAAGCAATCTCTATTACAACATGAACAGCCTGTGGATGAAATGGCCTCAAAGGTTGGACACACAAAGCTTCTATCTTTTATTCGAAATCGATAAATGGATTATATCCTTTATAGGCCATTTGGTTGACTATTTTACGTTTCATGGGCGATTTGCCGGACATAAATCAAACTCCATCCATACTTTCCTTGGACAATGCAAGCCTCATGACTGACTTGACGCGTCTTCTGAGTGTCTCCGGAACCACCAAACCTCGTTTATTTGTGCGACAAAGGCCTTTGAAACTAATGGACGGTGGCCAGAGGGAAGTGGAGGAGTTCTACCAACATTGGCTCTCTGTTCCCAGCAGCCATTTCGATAAAATAAACTTTATAGTTGGTCATGGAATTTTGAAACAAAGCTTGAGGTGAGATTGTCTTTAAAAATTTTACTTAGAATCTCAATTAATATCCTACTTTCAGGGACGAAATCCTGGCTCAAATCTGCAAGCAGTTGTATCTGAATCCCAGCCGAAACTCCTACACCCGAGGCTGGTTGCTCCTCTCACTTTGTCTGAGCTGTTTCCCGCCGAGTAGCGACTTCGAGCCACATCTACGCAGCTTCATGAAGCAGGGAACGGCTCAGCTCCAGGCTGCCCCCGCCCTTCAAAGGCTGGAGAGGACCCTGGTCAATGGGGCGAGGAGCCAGCCACCCTCACTGTTTGAACTTCAGGCCATTAGGGAACGAGTTCCCCTGAAATTGGACATCCATACGATGGATAGACAGCAGCGAAGACTGCAGGTGGATGCTGCCAGCACGGCTCGGGAGGCAGTGAATCAAATCTGCAAGGGACTCGGCTTAGTCGACACCTTTGGCTTTGGCTTGGTCATGTCTCTCCACGGAAAATTATTCCCCCTGGGAGCTGGCCAGGAACACATCCTGGATGCCGTATCCGAGTGCGAGCAACGGCAACTGGATGCCCCGTGGAAGATCTACCTTAGAAAGGAAATGTTTGCCACATGGTACGATCCTTCGGTGGATGCCAAGGCCACACACTTGATATACAAACAAATCGTAAATGGCCTGAAGCTAGGCGAGTACCGTTGTCGATCTGAAAAGGATATAGCCATGGTGTGTGCCCTGGCTTGTTTCATAGAGCATGGTCCTGGGGATATCAATCGCCTGAAGTCCTCCGAGATAACAGCCTTTGTTCCGAGTGATCTCCTGGCACCTGGGGAGCGGGCAATAAGTAATTGGAGTCGCTTGATAGCTGCCACCTACGAAAAGAGCTCTTATGTGAGGCAGGAGCAGAAGGACTTGCAGCAGGAGGCCCAGCTAAGGGCCAAAGAGGACATATGCCTGTTCGCCCATCTGACCTGGCCCATGAGGCACTCTCGTTTGTTCGAAGTGGTCCGCCGAGAAGGTCCTAAGCTCCAGAGCGATGACTTGATGCTGGGCATCAATGCCACCGGGCTATTTTTGATCGACGAAACCGAACAGGTGCTGGCCTCCTGTAGTTTCGCAGAACTACTGAAAGTTCACAACGAAGTCAACGATGAAATCCATGTCCTGACCTTTCAGCAAGTCAACTTCGTCCTGCAATGCAGCACCGCCCAGGATGCCAGTGAAATGATCAACTATATGCTGGAAAACCTCCAAGAACGATCTAGTTATGGAATAGCTTTGGATCACTCACAGGACATAGATCAAGAGGATTTCCTGGTTCTTGCACCAGGCGATCTCATTGAATTCGAGGCTGGGGTAACAGGAGCCAAGATTTTATCCAGTAATGCTCAGGACGTTTATAGGGGCTGTGTTAATGGTCGGTGGGGTAACTTTGCAGCTGGAAATGTAAGAGTTTTGGCCACTCTGACCAAGCCCAGTGCCAAGTTGCTGGAAATTTTCAAGGAAGGACACCTGGATGAGCCCCCGAAGCCAATGCCCAGGGCGATTCACGCTAGACGTCGTCAACATAATATTTCTCAGCTGGCTGAGACACAATTTAGGGAACCAATAGAGTAAATTTAATATCTTTTTAATAAAAAAAGTATTACTAATTTCATATCCTTTTCAGAACCGACAAGGCTTCTTTAACAAGGTATTCCCCAGAGCCACTGAAGGCTCCTCTACTAAAAGCTGTCGTTAAAGTAGCTCCCCTCTTTCAGCAGGCTTTGGTTATTCATCATCACATTCTCAAGGTAAGAGTGCCAATTTAATGGATTTCTTTTTCAATTCTAAATGATATATTCCCTGCAGTACATGGGTGACATTGCCAGGAACAATATGCCAGTGAACACGGACCTTATTTTCCAGCCTGCCCTGCAACACCCTCTCCTCTGCGATGAACTCTACTGCCAATTGATGAAACAGCTCAGCGATAATCCTTCGGCTGAGAGTGAGAAGCGGGGCTGGGACCTGCTCTACTTGGCAACAGGACTCGTGGCACCCAGTGTTCTGGTCATGAGGGAGCTGATTATCTTTCTGCGCATGAGAGCTGACGGCTTGGCAGATGCCTGTCTAAAGCGCTTGAAACGATCCTTGGCCCAGGGCCAGAGGAAGCAGGCACCCCACCTCATTGAAGTGGAGGGCATCCAGCAGAGGTGCCTCCACATCTACCACAAGATATACTTCCCCGACGACACTGTCGAGGCCTTCGAGATCGAATCCCATACCCGTGGAGCTGAGCTCATAGCGGACATAGCCCACAGATTGGAGCTAAAGTCCCCAGTGGGCTATAGTATTTTCCTGAAAACTGGGGACAAGGTTTACGCCATGCCTGAGGAGGAATTCGTGTTCGATTTCATCACACAACTTATTTTTTATTTGCGGCAGCAGAAGACCGTCCGCTCCATGTCCGATGGTCACTACCAACTGCATTTCATGAGAAAGCTCTGGCTGAATAATCTTCCTGGCGAGGATCTAAATGGCGATATCATTTTCAGCTATCCGCAGGAGTTGCACAAGTACCTAAAGGGCTACTATCCCGTTGATTGCGAGCAGGCCTCGCACTTGGCAGGACTCTTGTACAGTGCGGATCATGAGGTGAGCCTGCAAAGGCTCCCGGAGGTTCTGCCCCGTTTGGTTCCCGAAGACTTGATTCCCCTGCTTACGGTGGCCGAGTGGAGACACCAAATCCTGCCCAGATTGCACCACGACCATGTAACCGAGGATCAAGCCAAGATCCTATTTCTCCAGGAACTGTCCCGGTTCAGTTGCTTCGGCTCCACATTCTTTGTGGTGAAGCAACAGAACGACGACACCATTCCCGAAACTATACTAATTGCCATAAACAGTACCGGCTTCCATCTCTTGGATTTGCAGACGAAGGAAGTTCTCAGGAACTACGAGTACTCCCAGTTGGGCATTTGGAGTTCGGGTAAAAACCACTTCCACATACGATTTGGCAACATGATCGGAGCCTCCAAGCTGCTGTGCAACACGAGTCAAGGCTACAAGATGGACGATTTGCTGGCCTCCTACACGAGGTACTTTAATCAAGCTGAGTAAACTACTCTCCGGCCAAATAAAAAACGTTCTTACAAGTAACCCAATGTCTTGGCCTGTTCAATCAGGGCCAATATGCCCACCAAGAGTTCCTCGCAGTTGGGAATAATTTGAACCGGGGGCAAGATGAAACCATAGCGTCCTGTATCGCGGTACTCGATGGTGTATCCTATTTTCTTGTCCAGCTCGTTGAAGACCCAGTCCACAGAGGTTCCAGTAGCCACATCTGCAAATACATATACATGTTTCTAAGAAAGGATAGATGATAGGGGTGTTATTCTTACAGAGAACAGAAGCAGTGGATCCATATCGGTACACAGTACCATAAGGCAGAGCTTCAATGGCATCGGCAAAGGCCTTTCAAAGGCCTTCATAGTTGTCGGGGAATTCCGTGGCGGTATGTCCATAAGGTGACAGCAAGTACTGTCCATAGGAGTGGAAGGAGAAGTAGGCCTCGAACTTGTCCTGGTTGGCGGTCAAAAATTCAGTCAGGGCCTTGGCCTCCGGCTCCGAACCAGGTTGGTCTCCGGCAAAGGTTTCGCTGCAGGGATTCGAAGAGGCTCCATTAGATTCCAGCCAATGGGAGTCGAAGTTGCGATTGGCATCGGCGCCCACACATGCGTTAGTGGCGTGCGGTTGGCGGGTCTTGCGCCACATCCGATCCTGCGAGAAATGGTTTATTTTAAAACATAATCTTAAAAAAAGCCTTTAGACCAACCTTTCTGTGCGAGTACTCAAAGCCATCGACATTAAAGACAGGAATAATGTACCAGTCATAGCTGTCGGCTAGGTTTCGCACATCGGGCTCCTCGGAGGTCAACAGCTCATTGATGAACCAGGTGGCAGAGGCGGAGGTGATCCATTCCCTGGCATGGATGTTGGACTCGATGAAAATGCCCGGGTTGCCCGTTTTGTGGGAAATCTTGATGCCGCGAATAGTGCGGCCCTCGTACGACTGGCCGACAATGAACTCCTCTGTGACGGTGGGATAATTTGCGAGAACTTCGTCCAGCCAGGCCTGGATCTCCTCCAGCTCGTAATACTTTGTCCAGCCAAAGGTGGTGCTATCGGCGGTGATGGTGACTTGCTCTTCATCGATAAGCCTATTGGGGGATCAGAGATCACTATCTTTATGGCCGCAAATGAGCACGCACTAATAGTTGGCTAATCGAGCGATCTTATCATGATATCCACCTGCTTGGTGTTCCTGTCGTACTCCCTCCAGACATTGTACTTCTTGGTTAGCTCTCCAAGCCTTTCAATGGCTGCCAACTGAATTTTGTTTTGAATATTCAGCTTGTACACTTTGAAGTTATCGTAACGCTCCTTGGTGGAGTCCTGAAGGACTCCGGCACTGGCAAGAGCCACCACTGTCAAGAGCAACCACAGCAAACGCATTTCGAAAAACGACTAATTGAATCCGCATGGATTGCCGAGAATGAAACCATATTCGGTAGCTAATCTTTATTCGTTTATTGCACCAAGAATTTTCCCAGCACTTACAAAGTCTTGAGCGCAAGATAACCCAGCTCTTCACACTTATCTAGGAGAGCAGCAATGCCAATCAATGCCTCCTCGGCATTGGGAACTATGTGGGTTGGTGGCAGAATGAAGCCATAGCGTCCAGTATCGCGGAACTCGATGGTGTAGGTAATTTCAATGTCCTGCTCATTGTAGGCCCAGTCAATAGTGGCTCCAGAAGCGGGATCTGAAAGGAATACCTCTTGAAACCTTACCCAAACAGAGCAGAGCTATAATTACTTACAAAGTATTCCAGCAGCTGAACCGTATCGGTAGACAGTGCCATATGGCAGACTTTCCACAGCATCGGCATAGGCCTTGGCCACTTCCATCTGGTCTTCAAAATTGGGAGGAAATTCCTCACTAGTGTGGCCATAAGGCGTAAGTAGGAGCTGACTATACGAATGGAAGGCAATCAAGACATTGAACTTCTCCTTATTGGCCGACACGTAGTTCGCCATCGCCTGGATTTCGGGCTCGGAAAAGGGAGCAGGACCGCCATAGTCCTCGGCACAGGGATTTTCGGATGCTCCACCGTTTTCCATCCAGTGGGAGTCGTAATTCCGATTGGGATCAACTCCCACGCAGGTAGAAATATCCGAGGGCTGACGAGTTTTGCGCCACATGCGGTCCTATAAATTAATTGTTAATATTTTAATTTTTTAATAATTAAGATATATTCAAAAGTCCTCACCTTCTCATGAGTAAAAACAAATCCATCCACATTAAGCACTGGAATAATGTACCAGTCATGACTCTCGGCCAGTTCCCTAACAAAGTCATCCGTGGAGGTGAGGAATTCATTGATTAGCCACGTGGCTGTGGCGGATGTGATCCACTCCCTGGCATGGATGTTGGACTCAATGAACACTCCCGGATTCCCAGACTTGTAGGATATCTTGATGCCACGAATGGTTCGGTTCTCATAAGACTGTCCAAGGACAAAGCCTTCGGTGATAACAGGATAGGCGGCCAGGATTTCATCCAGCCAGGCATAGATCTCATCCAAGGTATTGTATTTTGTCCAGCCAAAAGAGCCATCTCTAGCGGCCATGAAATTTTCAGCTTCCTCGGTGTTGATAAGCCTAGAAATTATAGATTACATTTTAAATGACCCTTTAAAGTCTAAGAACTATTACTCACTCTTGCACATTCTTTATGAAAAGATCAGCGGTGACGTTGGCTTTCAAAACTTCCTTTTGAAAATCCTCAAAGGCTCCAGGACTAACCATTAGATGGATTTCATCCTTGGCCTCGTGCCAAAGCTTGAACTAAATATTAAGCTGTTAGGATATACCATTTCTAAGGATTTATTGAAACTCACATTATCACGATCTTCAGCCAACTTTCTTAACAAATCCCTTTGATCCTTTGTTTCGAATCGAACTTTGTACACCGCATGGTTATCATACCGTATCCTGCTGTCCTGCCCAAAACTTGCTCCTTGGGCCAGGCCAACTAATGCCAAGGCTACTAGAAATATATTCACTGACATGCTGAGTGCCTGGAGTACAGTAAGCGACTAATATTTCTTCAAACATCCAGGCCAGACGATGGCCATATCGTTGGGGCTACCAATAGCCATAATTCGATTGTAAAGATAGTTGTACAATAGTAATAAGCTACTTATGTCTGAAACCTTATCTTGGAATATTTAATAACCGGGGATTCCGAAATTCATTCATTTTATTTATAAAAGTCACATTAAAGGCAAAAACACACTTTTTTTTGGTAAATCTTGAATTTAATTTTATTATTCTGATTTTCTGTGTCGCTTAAATGTTACGTAATACAAAATCTGCGCCAGTTAGTTGAATTAGTCTCGTGTTTTTGCTGTTGTTATTTGGTTTTTTTATTATCCCATCCTATATATACACCTTCCTTGCTGGATCCAAGTCCCATATGCTGGCTACATATGGCAAGGTAGCTGAAAACTGAAACATCCTCCATGAGGCCCCCACCAACTTGGTTGCTAAATCACGAAAAATATTTAGCACAAAGTCATTGGAAGCCTTTCACTCTTTAGTTGGTTAACAAAGATAGAAAGAATGTAGATTGTAAGAAGAAACAAGGGTTAATGTTTTGAAAAATTATGCATTATGTATTATTTTTGCTTTTAATTTGTTTTTGTTTAGTTCAGTTTAGAGTTTAGATAGCATAATTAAATGTAAGTGTTGATTTTGTTTTCTAGTTGAAGCTAAATTTAATACATTTCGTTTAGTTGTAAATTATTGTAATGTAAATTTTAGGACTAATTCAAGTTCATATCTAGGTATATATTTATATAGGTAGTGTTATAATTGTTATAAATACAATCGAATAATTAACTAATACAGAATAATTACAGAACAAACTGCATGGGAATCGTTCAATTGCTCAATAGCTCTCCTCATAAATCCGAATCTACCATGTCATGGCATGTGTAGACGCATTAATATATAATTTTTGTGAGTAGGCATACATAGTATAAATTGGTATGGGTATAAATTGATTGAATTCTCGTTTATAATTTTTTGGAATATTCAATTTTGACACACAATGATCTTCATAAACTCTCCTCGTTGTTGTCTTGTACATTTTGACTAATTCGGGAATAGAAAATGAGTAAACACAAAACAGAGAATTTAAATCATAGAAAAGAAGGCATAGACTAAGCGCACTTTATAACAATCATCCGCTTCCATCCTCCATCCTCGCCTTAAACTCAAATAACACTTAACACATATTAAACTTAACATTTACAGAATTTAATTCAATTACGGTTACAATTAAAAGAAATGCACACGCGCACAAAAAACGGAAACGGAATCCTTAACATCATCTAATTATTAAAAAGAACTTTACATTAGCGGTTAGTGTTTATTAATTACAAATTAGTAGTGGGGTTTCTCCTTTGAAAATTGTGGTTCAGTTAGGTGTGGTTTTCATCTTGTTCTTTGTGTGGGACTCAATTAAATAAATAGTTTCTGGTTAGTCTGCCTTCCAATTTAGTCGTTTAGTCTATCCTAAGCTCTACACACTAGGAGTTATTCTCACAGTCATCGGGTTTGTGCTTCGTGCGTAAATTGCTCAAAAGATCGGCACAGTTGTTGACCATCATCAGATAGTCTCCATTCTCAGCGTTTAGCTGCTCGTGGTTCAGTCCACCACTGTTTCCGCCCAGTCCGCCACCATTGTTTGTCTTCTCTGCTTGTCTGCAAAAGAAACATAAGATATTAATCTCAGGATATCTCAGGAAAGATAATACAACTTACCTATTGGTGGGGATGCTGCTGAGCATATTTCTGGACATGATCAGCGCATTCTCCAGTTCTTTCAGCAGCAGCGAATTCTTAAGATTGGCATGCAACTGCATGGCTGCTTGGGTTGTTGTATAAAGTTTATTAATCACATTGTGCACTTGGGCCTCAGCTGGAAGTAAAAAAATATAAGAATTAGAAACCTATTCTAACCAATATCAATGGTTATAGACTTACGATCTGTGCCCTCATAATCCTCTAGATTAGTAACACTATTCCTCTGTTTTCCAGCATTGCCTGGACTACCACTTAGGTTGTTGATCAAGATCTTGCTCTTGTGATCAAAGCCCAGATTTCTTGGCCTTGGCGGCACAATCGGCTTGTTATTGGCAGTGCTATTGGGCGTCTCCTCGGAGCTGGAGTCATCCTGCATAGGTGTGGCTAAAAAAAGGAGATTTTTTAGAAAGAGAAACTATAGCTTATTGGATTACTTACCACTGCTAAAGTTTGGCGTCTTGCGACGATTGTTGTTAACATTGTTGATCTTGTTGCTGTACTGGCGATTGGCAGCTGTTTGGATTAAAATTTTATATATTTAATATATAAGTAAAATATAATATTTATAATTATTTTGCTTACCAATAGGGCCATTACTGCGTCCCTGTCCGTTGCTGGCACTGCGCAAACGATTGCTGTCCTCAGGCTCTGAGTCGCTCTGGAATTTGTTTAATTTTAGTATTTAAAGTAAAATATTTACTAGCAAGTTACTACTTACACCCTGGTTAAGAACATTCATAGAGTTGCTGGAGGCTCCTAGACCTGTTTTACCCTGAAGACTGTTCCGCTTGCTGGCCGATCTGGAAATGTTGCCATTGCGGTGTTGAACCTGTGGTTTTTGTGGAGTTCCATTAGATTTTCCAGCTAGAATAGAAAGTGTTTCTTAGTATCTTTAAAATATTTAAGTTTAAAATTAATTAATATTGATTGGAATCGAGGGCTTACGCTTGCCAAAGTTGCCCATGTGCAGGTCGCTCAGCGAACAGGCGCGGCGTATGGAGGACTCCTCGATGGGCATGGGATTGAGCGTTTTGGGATTGCCTGTAAATGGGGTTACACATTAGTTTTGGTTCGGATCATGCACTTGTTAAGTCTAATTTGTATATATTTCGTGTGTGCTAGGATATACTGAATGGGTAATGGTTGGTTGGATAAAAAATAAAATAACTAATAGTTTCAAACTGAGAGTGCGCTAATGAAGGTGTCGGTTTAACTCAAGAGGCACAACAACCAAGGCGAAAACTGCGACTCAAACCTGACTCCATCCTCAAAACAACAGCAGTCCTGGTGCCTTCATCATCATCATCAGCATGAACAGTGGCTTCGGCATCCAGCTTTTCGTCATCGGCCTTGACCTCTTTGGCCAACTCCACATCCTGATTGCTGTACATGTCCGAGAAGTCAGTGCTCTCCAGGACATCCGGCAAGCTGCAGTTCCTACGCATATTCCTCGCATAGGCACAGAGGTGCGACGCCTCATTGGAGGTCAGTTCGTCATCCTCCAATGGCTCTTCTCCGCGGGCCAACATATCAAAGTTCATGGTCAGGCTCTTCACGTAGCCCTTCTCCTTGGCATTGCAGTTGAAAGGTCTTAGCCGGGACTCGGTGGCCAAGCGTATCTGCTCCATTTTGCACTCCTCCATGGCAATCAGTTTCTCAATGATATCGATCTTCTTGGCGATATTCTGGCACTGATGACTGGTTGTGGTGGTGTCCCCCTTCACTCCCTTGCCGGACTTCTCCCTAATCCGTCCAGCATTATCTAGATTCTTTCTGTACTTCTCCCTCTCCTGTTGGATCTCATCAACCACTGCCTGGAGTTGGGGTTTCGTATAGAGCTTTAACGATTGCATATTTTCCAAGTTCTCCGGAGCATTGCCATTCTCCGCAAAATACATTTCGAAGCTACGCTCCCCATAGTCACTGGGTAGACTGCCCACCTCCAGTTCCATTTCCGGTTCTGGATCGGGCTCTTCCTCCCGCCTGGAAGCAGCCTGCCTCTCCCGTTTGGCACTAGGCGTATACTTGATTTGGGAAACTGTGTTGAAACGAACTGAGATCTTGGGTCGATTCTTTTGCCGAACACTAGTGGCTCTCCGGCTGCTCTCGGAGTTATCGAATCTGGATACCTTCTTTAGGCAGCTCTGGGTTCTTGACCCACTTCCGGCCAGAGCTCCACTGCTCACCGAGCTCCTCATAGCCGGCCGTCGCTGCTGCTCTCGCTCCCGCTGCTTTTCCTTTTCAAATTTTTGCAAATTATGCTCGAACTGCTGGACCACACTGGCAGTTCTCGACTGGGATTTCTGCTGATGCTTCTGCTGCTTTTCCACTTGGCTTAAAGTGCTCATTAGACTCTGGGGCTTCGCTGGAACGGGTGGCTTTGGCTTGAGCTGTTTCCTTACAAACATAGTGTCCCCCGACTGCATGCAGGGATTAGAGTTTCGTTGTTGGCGCTGCTGAGCAAAGTCTGTGCTTAGCGATTTATTAACTCCCGAGTTGTATTGCTTGTTTTTCGATCGCAGAGTGGGTATGTTTTCAGAGGCCTGGACCTGAGCTATTCTTGGATATGTCTTCGAACTGGGTAGGGGCTTCAGCGGCTCTAGATTGTAGCCGGTGACATCAAAGCTATCTGTTGCAGCGGCATGCTGCTGCCGCATGTAGTAATCAAAGCTTCCATAGGCATTGGGACTGTTTCCGTAGGACTTCGAAACAGGGCCATGGATGATAAAGTTCCGGATGCCGGCATGTCGTTGGTGGATCACCTGCGCCACCTGTGGATGCTCCAATGGAGCACTCTGGCAGTCGCTCTCGTCGGACAGCACACTTTCCAGGCTATTGCAATAGCTACCAGCTCCATCGCCATCAGAGAGCAGGGACAAGGATTCCTGACTCTGCTGTCCTGTCAGGAAGAAACTGGCACTGGAATGTCGCTGCGTCTCCAGGAACCTGGCCTCCTCCAATCTCCTCTGACTGGCTGCAAACTGCTCTGGCTGAAGGATATCCGAGAGGGACACTTTCCTCTCACACTGATAGAATTCCTGGTACACGTAGTACTGGGTGGTGCGTCCGGTGGGCGTGGAGTCTCCCGTGGATCCCAAACCTCCCAAATTCCTTAGATTCGCCGGCATGGAATAGGAAGCCGGCAGACCTCCTGGCTCGTCTAAGTCTCCATATTTTCGGGTGATTTCATCAATCATCTTTTCAGTATCGGCATGGATCATATCCAGAATGGTGCGGGCATCGTCCGCATAGACGGAGTGTCTCTTGGGTTCGCCCAGAAGAGCTCCCCTCTCGTTGCCCTCGGCCGACCACTCCACCTCCTCGTGGACTGGCGACACTGGACAGGACTTGTAGTGCTTTAAAATACTGGGTGTTCTCCTATTATTTCCGGCAGGATTTCGTTTAACCCTTGGCGTAGTTTGCTGTTGCTGGCGTGGCTGCTGTTGGGAGTTGTATCTAGCTCCCGCAGAGGATCCTCCTCCAAATGGCACTCCCGGTGGCGGGTGTATCTGATGAACACCCACATGATAGGGATAGGGTGGATAGTGCTGTTGCACCTGCCGCATTGTCTGGAAATTCTGTTGCAGCTTCGATTTGGGGGCAGCACAGTTGAAAAATTGCTGCGAGGCAGTTGGGGCATAATGGGGCTGCTGGCTTTGGGGTTGTGGCGGCTGCTGTTGCTTCTGGGGCTGCTGCACTGGTGGATATTGCTGCTGGGTATTCGCGGTTGCGTTTTGGGGGCTAATGTACTGCGGAGTGTCATGGGAAGCAACAACTAATGGGGTTAGTCAAGTTTATCAAGTTTATCATTCAGGGGGTTTATGACAATATTATTTTTTACCGCAATGCGCACAACAAGGTTAGCAATAGTCAGAAAAAAGAGAAAAAAAACAAACAACGGGGAAGAGAGAGATTTTTGGTTTCCATTAGCCTACTTTCCAACTCTTTAGGGGCTCTTATAAGGTCAATCAGGGGTTAGCCATCGCTTCAAGCACTCACCTGGCTTTGTATATCTTCCGGGACCACTGCCCGTGTTCCTCGAGCCATCCAAATTGGCAGCCAGACTCAGGTCCGATATGCTATGGCTTCCCCGAAGGGGTCTATGGCCTACCTGTGGGTCGAAAGATAAGTATTTTTATTAAACATGTTCCATATCTTCGATTTCGATGTGTTAACCAAAACAAAACAATGTACAACTTGTAGAATGATTAAAATAAATGTTTTATTTGTTAAATGCTTGGGGTATGAGGTTTATAGCTTCTTTAATATACATAAACATTCGAAAAATGCATGGAGGCACCCATGAGCCCCCTGCGAAGCCTATTTATCTGCCACAAATTCTCCACAAATTTGCATCAAAATCTAGGAATAAAATATTTTTTAGATTTTTTGTCAAATTTTCTGGGGTGTCCCCTATGAAATTCCGAAATATGCATGGTTGCACCAATAGCCCCCTGCGAAGGCTATATCTCGGCCAGTATCCATCCGATTCTTAAGTGGAATACCTTAAACGATTTCTAGATCGATTCTCCACAAATCTGCATCAAAATCTAGGAACAAAATATTTTTGAGATTTTTTGTCAAATTTTCTGGGGTGTCCCCTATGAAATTCCGAAAAATGCATGGAGGCCCCCATTAGCCCCCTGCGAAGACCATATCTCTGTCAATATCCATCCGATTCCTAAGCGGAATACCTTAAACGATTTCTAGGTCGATTCTCCACAAATCTGCATTAAAATCTAGGAACGAAATATTTTTTAGATTTTTTGTCAAATTTTCTGGGGCATCCCCTTTGAAATTCCGAAAAACGCATGGAGGCACCCATTAGGCCCCTGCGAAGGCTATATCTCTGTCAATATCCATCCGATTCTTAAGCGGAATACCTTAAACGATTTCTAGATCGATTCTCCACAAATCTGCATTAAAATCTAGGAACGAAATATTTTTTAGATTTTTTGTCAAATTTTCTGATGGGCTTAAAAAAATTACCAATGTATGGGGCATTAAAAACAAAACACCCGCGAGTGCTCCATGGGTAAATAAAATTGTATTCTTAAGAGGAATATCCTAAATTCGTATATTGATACCCTATTAATAAAATACATTTTTTATATGGAATCGTATGATGTAAAAAGTATGTGAAAATATAATGAAGTAAGTCTTACTTCTGTTAGTAAATAACAAAACACAACGTTAGTAGATACTAATTCAATAACAAAATAGTACAAACGGGTTTATTTAAGCATCTGTGTTTGAGTGAAGTTAGTGGGATGAGTTGCTAAATGGTGTGAGTGGTTTTCTGGCTGCTCAGTGAGGTTTTCAGTGGTGCTGCGATAAAGTGTTGAGTGGTTTGGTGGTGGGGAGGGGCGCCGCGACATCTTTAGCCGAGTTGGCTTATCTGACTAAGCAAGTTTCTTTTTTAGTCGCTGGTTGGGGGCTATTTTTAGACTCGCTAGCTATTGTGGCGCGATGCCACATGTGGGAAGTTGGATTGGACTTTTCCAAGAAGCATCGGTGGTTCAGTGGTAGAATGCTCGCCTGCCACGCGGGCGGCCCGGGTTCGATTCCCGGCCGATGCAAAATACTTTTTTTATATTTTAATATATTTAATATTTTTGGTTTATTTATTAGATAGTATTTTTATGAGAAGTTTTATTAAAAAACTTGTTTAAATGAATTAAACTTTGAAGTTCATTAAATGTTAGTCTTTAAAGCATTTTGGTTATTATTTTTGTCAAGTATTTTTAAGCATTTAATACAAAAAGCAGCAAAGGGATTTAGTTGGCATCTGAAATCGGCTCACCTCAACTATAGCATTTAACCTTGGGTTGCCATTCTTGCGCGTAGTACCCTAAACACACAAGTTACGCAACGGTATTTTATTTATTTTTTGGGTGCATTTTTTTGGGGGTGTTTGGGAGGTTGAAGTTTGGAGATTGTAGGACAGACCAGATACCAAAAACAAATAATGGGACACACATAAAAAATACAGAAAAACACAAAAGAAATAAACAAATTAGATGAGAGGAAATAAAAAAAGGGGGGAAAGAGTCTCCGAGAAGGGGCCATAACACTGAACGAAAGGCGGGACCTTGACCGCCACAACTGTAACACTCACATTCTCCAGCTGCTGCTTGACCTTGTTGATGACCTGCAGCAGCTCCTCCTTCTTGGTGCTGGTATACGACTTGGTGATGGTGGGCGGCGCAGCCACCCCCTTGCCATTCTCGGTGTTGTGCTTGGCGCTGATGCTGCGGCGACCTAGAAGGAACACTTTTGGTTATTAAACTCTTAAATCTTCTCGAGAAAGCCATCTTACTGCTGGTGCCCCGCTCCATGGCCGATGTCAGTCCGGGGCCTTCGGGCAGAGCGGCGTGCAGGAAACTGTTGCTGGTCTGGGGCAGGTTTTCGGAGCTGCCACCCAGAGTGGAGGCCAGCGAGCGCTCTGCATTTTCGGCACTGGGCGTGGAGCCTTCGTCCTCGGTGTCGGATGTGCCAGTTCCGGTTCCAGTGCTGGCCGTGTGCGAGCTTCCGTTGCCGCTGAGAGCCGAGGGTGTCAGCTGCAGGCCAGACTTCTCGAACTTTTGGCGGCGCACCGACTTGCGTAGCTCCTCCTCGTTCATGGCCGTTACTTTGAAATCTCTGCAGGAATAAAATTAAATTAGTCTTCTTCACAAAAGGCAAGCGATGGGCGTAAGTTACGTGGGCGTGCTGGGCGCCAGGTTGTTGTAGAACATTCCATGGTCCGAGCTGGTTCGTTCGCCATCGGAAATATCCTCCACATCGCCATCGTGATCGTGGGTGTGGGTATCGAAGCGCAGGCCGGGTTTCCCCCTCTTATCCGGCAGCTGGAGACGCTGCTGGCCGGCTCCCGAGCCCGGAGCAGGCATGGCACCATTGGAGGCTGAGACAGCCAGCGAGGAGACGGAGGACACAGTGACCACCGTTCCGTTGTTGCTGCTGCCAATGAACTTGAGTTCGCCCCTGCGGGTCTCCATGCCCGAGTCGATGGACGAGTCTTCGCTCAAGTAGGTTTGATTGTACATGATGTCCTTGGAGGAGGCACTGTTGTAGTCGGATGTCTGGACATTGACGCCACTGTGTCCGCCCACCGACGAGACTGTGCCCAGGGGGCTCTCCGAGTTGGAACGTAGATCGTCCGCCGTCTCCAGCTGGGTGCTCCTCTGCGCCCATCGGCCCCGGGCCCGCGGCGCCATCTGTTGACTGGGCGAGGAGCTGAGGTTGCCCATCGAGGAGGCGGCATGGAGGGCGGGCACAGCATTGGCACCACCCCCACTGGGCGTGGGGATGGACAGGGCTCCGCTATCCGAATCCCCGGCAGCCTTGCGCATCGCCCACTGCGGCAGCTGACCCACATCCGAGAAGCGCTCGGTGACTCCAAACTTTGGCTGCAGCTGAGGCTGTTCGATCTCACTAGTGGGCGACTCCATAACTATGCCCTCCGGTGGCGAAATGGGCGCCAAGGGCCTCGGCAACGGGGCATGCCCCGAGCGCAGGCGCTGCTGCGACATCCTCGCCTGCATGGTCACGATCATGTCGTGGGGCACCTGCCAAATGAAGATGCAACCGTCGCCGCTCGCCGAGATCAGGTGCCGGCAGTCGTTGGTGAACTTCAGGCCCGTGACCAGCTCACTGTGTCCGTACATCCTGGCCATGCACTCGCTGGAGTAGTAGTCGTAGACAGCCAGAGTCTTGTCCGTGCAGGAGGTAGCCACGTAAATGCCACTGGGATCTAGGCTAAGCTTTATGAGGCTTCCCTCGTCCGAGTGGGAGCCCTTAAAGGTCTTCGTCTGCTTGGCATTCTGGGTGCCATAGACCCGGACATTCCTGTCTTGACAGGCCGTCAGAATGTGTTTGGCATTCGAGTCCACCTCCATGTCGTAGAGAGTGGTCTTTCCAGAGGTGTTTGTGCCCCGCATGAAGATGTTTCCCTGAAAAAGAAGACATTATTTCCAATCCTGACCTGCTCTCGAAGCTCGAAACTCACCTGAAAACTCCTGAACATGATGGACTTGTCGGCCCCGCAACTTATCATCTGGAAGTTCAATCCCGCACCCACAAACTTGATCGAGGTGATCGAAGAGCTGTGATCGTCCAAGGTCTGGAGCAGCAAGTAGTCCTGGGCCACATCAAAGACGTGTATCAAGCGATCCCGACTAGCACTGGCCAGTAGCTTCCTTTCGATCTTCTCATTGGAGTACTCCAGGCAGAGGACCTCCGACTCGTGGGCCTCGATGGTGGTCAGCAGGCGGAGATTCACCAGGCTGTACACCCGGATATTGCCACACCGATCCCCGCTGGCCAGATGCTGCAGCTCCGGGCTGATCTTGATGCATCGCACTCCGTTCCGGCCGTCGTAGGAGGAGTTGCCGCTCTTGTCGAACAGCGACGAGCCCTGGTCCTTGATGAACTGCAGCTCCTCGTCGCTGTACACGATTTTGAGGAGCTCCTTGGAGTAGATGTTCCGGCGATAGATGTCGTTGTTGGTGCAGCCATCGAGGCCCCAGACACGAATCGTATCGTCCGAGGAGCAGGTCACAAAGCACTCCTCCGGCAGAGTTTGTGATGGCTCCCGCTCCACGTTGTATGGCACTGTCTCCACGCCCCAGATGCACGTGGAGTGGTAGAGGAAGGAGTGCGACTTTCCCACCCGCGAGATGTCGCGAAGATCCCAGATATACAGCGAATGATCGTTGTAGACGCAGCTCACCTTAAAGGGTAAGATAATGCTATTAATATCCTTGAAAGGGATATCCTTTTCTGGAATATGTTACCTTGGATCGCTGCTCGTCAAAAACCATGGCAATACAGTCCGGAAACTTTGCCTGCTGCGGCACCGACATTATGTGATTGATCTGGATGCCCTGGGCCACATCCACGCCTAGATAGTGGGTGCGTGGCAGGGTGGTCACATACTCCAGCGTGGCCGCGTTGAAGATCCGAATGATGGACTCGGCACAGCCCACAAGAATGAAGCGCTCGTTGACGCAGAGGCAGTTGGCGTTGGTGGTGCGGCACTGCACCCACTTGTCCAGCAGGCGGCGGGAGCTAAACTCCACCAGATGTCCTTGACGGGTGATGGCGTACGTGCTCTCCGCACAGATGCCCTTGCCACATGCCACCGCACAGAAGTCGTTGTCCCGCAAATCACCCAGAATGGCGCTGCGTCCCATCAAGGGAATTGGATCCTTGTACTGCGTAAAAAGCATGTAAATCATTAGCTCTGGCCTTCAGAATAAGTTATGGGATTAATATTCAAAGAGTATAAAGTGGTTTGTGGATTTAATTCCTCCCTAGGGAGGACCTCCTTACCTTCCTGCCTCCTTCGAGATACCAATATTTGACATGGCGATTGCCCACGGTGACGAAGTAGCTGCCATCCTCGGCAAAGCACACGGCAGCCACTTTCGAGCTGATTTTATTCGAGGCCATCTTCAGGTTGGCCCGCCAGTCAAAGACATTGACGATCATATCGTGCTGGGAGCCCACCGATACCAGGTACTTGCCCGTGGGCGAAAAGGCCTAGAATTAATTAAAAGTTAATTAATTAACTAAGAAATCTAACTAAAGTTAGTAAATAAACTCACCACACAGGTGACGGCGTATTTGTGATCCACAAACTCTGCCACAACACTGCCGCCAGTGCAGTGCTCCAGACTGCCATTGGGTGACTCGAGCTCCCAGACCTTGATCGCCGGATTGATGCCACACTCGCCGGTGGCCACGTAGCGACCACAGCGGGAGAAGGCCACGGATGTGAATGCTTTGCGGGAGGTGTTGACCAAGTAGGCCTGTGTCTGGCGCTTGGCGTTAAACAGCACCACGGTGCAGCTGTATAATAAAGAAAATAGCTCTATATTTTCACTGCAGAATTCTGTGGACATTTATCAGCCACTTTAAGATCCTTTAAACACGTCCTTGACCAAGGAAGGACAGCAAAAGTTGGCTACACATTTAAAATGCCCAAGGATGTAAGCTGTGGGTTTCCTTTTTTTTCTGGGTTTCCCCCACTTTGTTTGTGCCTTTCCGAGCCGCCACCTTCGACCACTTTCGACCCCCATTTAACCCTCTTATGCCAGCAGTTAACTGCCTTCTGCCCGGCTCATTATTAAGCTGCTCTTTGGCCGCCCCGCTAGTGTTTCTGGTTAATGAGCACATCACGCCCACATCTCTGACTTGCCTGACTATACACTTGAATAAGGGGAATATATTTAAATATAAAATATTTTCATATTTATTTCTATTTAAATGGAGTGCTTTAGGGGCTCGCTTTCAAGTGTAGTACTTGGTAGTTTCTATTTATTCATGCCAAGCTCACACGGCTGCCAAGAGAAAAGAAAGAACTTTTCGTCGTAATTCCAGCGTAAATATGCAGTTTTTGTTAAAGCACATAATTAGTATAGTTACTGGGCTTAATTAATTACAATTTAAATACGAGAAAGGACAAGGTAAAGCAGGAGCTTAAAGATGATTCAAATAATTAACAAGACCAGAAGTTAAATTTAAGCTCTCTTATTGACAATTTTCCCTCCGCATTCCATTTACGAATTACGAATATCTAGTAAGCCTCCGTTTAACCAATCTGTCATTGATGATTATTATTATTTTTCATATTACGTATACGCCCCGTAATAGCCAATTGGGAGCAAAGCAAATATTCATTGGCGTATGCAAATCCCAGCATCGCATTGACATTTAATGTGCAACCAGCTGACATTATGTCACTTATTTCTGCTACCTCCCATAACTCCCATTTTCCTCGTTAGTCGTCACTCGAATTTCTTCCATATTTATGGCCAAGAAATGCGAATATTCAGCCATGTGGCAGTTGACGAGATAAAATCCACCGAATTCATGACACATTTTTTTGTGGCAAGCTTTAAGTTGAAATCTCAACACAGACCAGCAGGAAATGATATCCCTCTGCTGATGGTTTCCTTTTGGCCCAGCATGACATACGAAATATATAGTATAGAGATTTTTTTGAACTTACCCAGCTGGATAGGCCAGCAGGCCGCTGACTGGGGACACATCCAGAGCCGCATTGCTGCACACAGTCAGGCCCAAGACTTTTTTGAGTTTTATCTGCAAAAAATAAACGAGAACATAAAATCATTAGGAATTACATCACTGAGTACCCATATACTAGATTATTTTTGTTTCTTTCCCAAGGCCGCCCAAACATAATATTTGCTGAAAAAAACTACAAGCCGGCTGTGTGAATTGTTAACGCACACAATTCGCACATTTATCATGTTGGTATCGTGTGTTTACATATGAACCCAGCCTTATATGATTTACATAAGCCAAAATACAACTTGCCACATCATGTCAACATGATTTTCCAATGTTTTTGGTTTTGCAATTTCCATCAATGGTTTTTTTTCGAAATTTTTTATATATCCAGGTATTGAGAACCCTAATGATTTCATTCATTATTTTGCCACAAAGGTGGCTCTTGTTTATAATATTTTAAAGCCAGTCGGTTGTTACGCCTCACTTGAGCTTCACCTTGATCTTGCCCAAGCCACTAAGTAATGGGTTATTAAAAAAAACCTAAAGCCGAGCTAAACAATCAAGGGGCGTACAGAACAGGTTGAGTATTTTGAGCTATGACTTAAAAAAACAATAACAATAATGGCAAAAAAGTGAAAAGGAAGTGCAAGTCGAGCAAAGTGCTCAAGCTGACTGCCGCATTCTAGTTGGAATCGAATATCGAATATAGACAGACGTAAATCAGTTTTTTTTTTTCAAGCCGTGGGCGATCTGTCAACTTTGGCATGCAAAGAGCATCCAAAAGATGCTTGATTCTTCTGCGTCGCAAATCGCAGATACAGATACAAAGATACAAATTAAACGCATACATTTAGGCTGAGATCATCTCGAAATAAAACAAAGTAGCAGTGGAACGTGAGACTGAGAGACTCCAACGTGTATCTGTTTACTACGAGAATTATTTTATTGGCTTGTGTTTCAGGCAAACACCAACGCAGCTCTAAAATCTATATTTTAATGCATAAGGTCGATCTGGCCAACCGGTTTGTGTTCCATCTCTTTTTAGACTCTATGGAGCTCTCTCTATCGCACTTCTCCCGCATATTTGCATTTTTAATGACAATAATATGCCGTGAAATTGTAAACAAATTTTTCTAAGCATGACTGAGAGAGACGGCCACAATGAAAATATGCTAACCATGACTGAAAAATGATAATCAAAGCTTCCCCCAAATCATGACCAACTGGCATCGATTTCGTTTACCAGCCAGAGAAAGAGAGAGGCGGAGATCGGTAGAAAGAGATCGACGAGCAATTACGGGGCGTATGCGCAACCAAATCCGTGAGCTTGATTGCAACTGCGGGGTTTAATTCGTTTTGAAATGATAATTAGGCAAAGCAGCAGCACAAAATTAATGGGATGTTACGAGAGTTTAGTTTTTCATTTTGGAATTTAATTAGAAATTTATAGATTTTATAATGTTAAATTATGGACTATAAATCCTATAATATTTCTCTCTTTTACCAACAATCTGCCACAGTTTCAATGCTATTCTAAAATCCATTTATTTTACAAACGGAAGTCAACACACGCCATTCATCAAAGCTTAATTTGGGAGTTGCCAAATATATATAAAAAACAGCCCACAAAAAAGCAAAATTCTTTTGTTACATATTTGGTGTAGTAGCGAAATTTATGTCCAACCGAAGAGAACTCAAATATCCATTTTGTGCGACAGATGCGGCCGTTAAATGATAATTAATTATGATTTAACTCAAAGTATGGAATGACGAAATCTTGGCCATGACCAGACACTAAAAATTGGCCAGAAGGCAAATCACTTTGCGGTCAAGTGTCTGCTTTTTGGCCCAATGCCCGGCGTTCGAGCCGTCTTAATGATGGAGTTACTGCTATTGTTTTCGACCAAGTTCAATGCACGCAGCTGTTTGGCTGCAATTGTTGGCCAAATTCTATACCCAGCCCACAGCATTTCGAATTTTAAAGCGGCTTGCTGCCCACAATTCGAGCGACAAAAGGCCACAAAATAAGCTGAAATATTTCCATTGGACGACAGGTGTCAACCGAAAAATCATGCAATGAAAATGTTTACCTTAAGGCCTCTTTCGAGGCCTTCGGTAGAATTTTAACTCCCAAATACTATATGCATATTGAGACCGCATTTCTCCGCCTCCTTTATAAGCTTATTAATATTTATAGTTACACATGTTTATAAATAATTACAATTAAGGGTTCCAGCTCTGGGTTCCAGCAGCCAAAATCTAGCTGGCGCCTGAGGTCTAAAGCCCGGTTTTAATCAATAAATAAACAATCAAGCCAAGCAGGAAAAGATTAACATTAAGAACTTGCATAATTTATGGATGAATTATTGAGATGTTGATAAGTCAGCGACTTTAAACAAATGAATATTAATTGCAACTATGTTGGTATGGCTATCGGCTTCTCTGGCAAATAGAAATTCTGGTTTTGTTAGGTTTTTTTTTGAGTTTGTGCCACCACGCTTTGTGCATTTCCAATTGGCTTTCATCGGCTTAAATGGCAACCGTACATGGCCCTCATAACAAAGCTGAAAAAATCGCACTATACCTTCAGATAGGTTACGTGAGCAAAATGTTTATGAAAATAAACCGAAAGCCATGCCACGTTATTATTCCCAATAGAATAAAATCAATTTAAGCCTGGCTTAGATTCCATCCTTGACATTGTCTCGGCAGATAGATTCCTTTGCTTTCAACTCTCTGATGCTGCCGACAGTGGCTAATTGCCCATAATTACCCCCGGGCTGAACAAGCATTTCAAGCTCAAATAGAATATTTGTATGCCGGTTGGAGGAAAAAAAACAAAAAAACCACAAAAATCCATTACAAGTTCGGAGACAAATGAATCATGCAGCGGTTTTCGAGAGTGGGCAGCTGGATATATGTATCTGTCTAACTATCCACAACAGTGGCCAGATATCCATATCGAAACGGATGTGGCTCTGGCAAATATGCAAAAGTAGAAAGAGTTAGAGAAAAGCTGCCAGGTAAACACAGGCCAGCACACAGAACTTGCTTTCCTTCCATATCTCCAACTAACGCGAATGAAAGTTGACTTCTCCAAGTCGGATCCAAAGTCGGTTAAGTAAATGCTGTATCTGGATATCTTTGGATAAGTATCTGTATCAGCAGACGACCTTTACCTCATAGGCTGCCACATCCTCCTTGCCGTAAATGGCGGTTGGCGACGAGTTCCGTGGGGCGAACATTTCACAATCTCTGCGTTCTGCGTCCTTGGTGGCCCACAAAACATTCCTCGATACAGTATTCACTTGTTTAAGTTATTTAGTTAATTGCGAATCTGGCTTCTTGGTTATCTTTATTTTTATGGCACATTTGAGACAGACGCCCACCGAAAATAAACTGAGACTTTAAGGCTATAAATTCGTAATTGTTTTTTGTGTGTGATATTTTTTGGGGGCGTTGTGGTTTCGTTTTTAATTTTTTTCGTATAATTAATAATACACTTTAAATAATACTTTATTCTTTCCGGCTGCTATATATTTATTTATTTTGCAGTTTATCGTTTGATGACTAGTCTTCATAACATTTGTTCGCTTTTTTTGTATCTTTTTTTGCGACTTTGTCAAGGTCGTGTTGGGTGTTCTCTTTGTATCTTTTTCTCGCGCTTCTCGGTTCGTTGTATCTTGTATCTTTCAGTGCCGTTTCAATTCGTTGCGGTATCTATTTATCTTTTACTTCTTACAACCACTCTCATTCACACTGAACTATAATTATTTTTTGTATTTTTTTCGTAGTTCTCGGCTTTAATATTTTTGGTTTTTCATAAAATATTCGTTGCACGTTTTTCGCTAAGTTTGTTGGCTAATTTCTTTCTACAACAAATAAAGCATTGCCTTATAATTATTCAAAAAAAATTGCCTGTCGTTTTGAGTTGTTATTGTTTTTAAAAATCGTTTTTTAACCGTGCTAGCCGTTGTCGCGTATCGTTTTTTAGCGCGGCTCAAATGAAACTGACGACGACTGACGACTGAGATTCCAACGATTTGAAAACCACTTTGCCGATATTGAGTTGAGCTATCGGAGAGGCCAAGAAAAGAGCGAGTACCCGGGCCGTTTGAGACCTGTCTTATTGAGTTTTTGAGCGACACATTTGGTAGCACGCACACGTATCTGCCAGATACTCAATCTACACAATCTCGGGTCGGCACGGCGCGGCCGCCGCGCTCATTAATTTGCATATTCCGTGGAACACGTTTGCGACCTAAAGTCCAAAATAGTAATCGTTGTTCTAACACGCGAGGAATGATCAAAACTACATACATCAAATCGTTGCAAATTCTTTTTTTTAAGAGGAGGGAGGTAGTGGTCTTGAAACTTGCTAAAACAATTAATCAATTGCCGCTAGTTTTGGCACCCACGATTGCTTTAATTGTTTAATAACAATCTGCATATAGGAATGGCCAATAGTGGAAAGTTATTGGAGACCCGAACCGTCTGTCTGCACTGCCCACCGGTTGCAATAAATTCTCTCAGATGGAATACGGAATTACGGATTTGTGGGCGTACATGTTCCCTCCAAAAGGCCGTAAAATGAAATTAGGCAAATCAACAGCAGAAATAGCAGTAGCACCCATTACAATGGTAGTATCGGGTCAGCCAAGTGGAACACATATTCCCCACAACCATGCAGATACAAAGATAGATTGTTTGGGCTGGTGATTTGGTCAAGATTTAGTCTTTGTGGGAATGGCTTAATTAAGCCAAAGAACTGGGTACATAGAACTGAGGGTTATGGAAAGAATAGAGAGGGTAGAGAAGGAGCTTTCCCTTACTATCTCCTCTAACTGCCACTGATCTGTCACCACATGTAAACGGCTTTTCCGATTCAAGTGCAATCATAAGCTTAACTATTGCACAAAGGCCAATCAAAATGGTAGCTACCTTGCCATAAACAACTCACCGCGAAACAAACACTCGAACAAACGCTGGGCAAACAAAAGCCGAGAGGGGACACACAAAAAGAAAATCAATTTGCATAACACAAATCAAGTGAAATAATCAGGCATTCGAGGTGGAAAAAAGACGATGGCAGCCAAAACAAAATCCAACCAAAACTCAAAAACGCACTGCACTGCACCGCCAACAGACAGATTGACAAACAAACCAAACAAAGCCGACACACTGGAGAAAAAAAGTGCATAGTTGACAGACACCTCTACCCCTTTCAGTCCCCTCCCCCCACAGGCATCATCTGATATTGTGCAGCCAATTTCTTTATCTGGTGCCTTGGCCAAGTCGCAGTTCGGCGCTAGTTTATGGGGGAAAGTTACAGGCGACTTGGCTCTGACAGATGCTATTCAGATAGGTATGGATGGGAGCTGGCATGGGCAAAGGGGCATGAAGGGGGGGGGGACTGGAAGTGGTAAAAGGGGGCGGTGGAGGCAGGGCGGTGCAGGTGGGGCGGTGGAGGCAGTGCGGGCAATGGGGATCTGTGGGGCCCGCCTGCATGTGCCGCATATTCAAATGAATGCAGTCTGTTCATTTTAAATACACAGAAGAAAATAAATAAGAATTTATTAAAAAAGTAGATAAATATTTAAAAATAATTAAGAAGATTTATGTTTATTATTTTATTATTTTAACTTCATATTTTATAAGGTCTATGATAGGTCTATGATATAAAAAACAAACCTTGTCTCCTACTTCCAGTATCTTAAAGTATCATCCAAATAAATTTTCTTAAAATGTTTAAAAATCTCTTAATTTTTCTCAGTTTTAATTTTTAAGCTACTTGCTTTTGTTGTGCCACTTGGCTGGCTCTGTTCCTTTGATTTGCGCCGTAAAAAATAGCTGGACTGCCCTGGAGCTGCCAAACTATCCATCCTCGACCGTTGCATAGAGCTATTTATCGCCTGCCTCCTGCCTGGCACCTTCTTGCAATTTGTAATTAAAATAGTTTTTTGCCTCATTGTCATTTTTGGATTGCAACAATCTGCTACGCTTGTACAGTTTTCAAATAGTTTTTCTTTTTTTTTTTTTTAATGCAAATTACCAAACGAATTAGCTTTTGTTCGGGCCTGGGCCAGCATTGGAAATGAAGCCTTTTGTTGGCTCTGGCTGGTGTGGGCTAAGTATAATCAATAATTATTATGATTTATTTGCATTGTTCTGAATCGAGATGTAAGTCTTGGACTTTGTGGGCAACGAATGCTGTCACTTGCAAGTGTCTGGAGGCAGGAAATAATTTATAACAATTATTTAATTGCTTCGATATATAGTCTAGGCTGTATGAGGACCCCATCACCTCAACAAAAACCACTCAACAATCATCTAATAAACCCACTCCATCGGCGCCTGCTCATTTCATCACTCTGTCAATATCATAGTGGCAAGTGGAATTAAAAAAGCTTACATCGCAATGAGGTAAGCTTGAAAGATCTGTGAGCAAAGATCTCGGCTATCGGCGCCAATCATTTCTGGCTATTGAAGCGTTGCCGACAATTTTGATTAATTGCACAAATCTGTGATCGGTGATCTGCAGTTGCAATTCAAAGTGTTACAATGAAAACCGAAACAAAGCTAAACAGGTTATCGGCAATTAATTGGAAAACCATAGAAAACCATTGATGTGAGGTGTTGCTTTGGGGAGCACACAGTCTTTCCTCCCCACAAATAATGCGTCTTAAATAAAATATGAAACATAATTCAATAATAAAGCGTTGCAATTTGCTGGCCCACCACTTGAACTACGTGACAAGCGTGATGGCTCTTGGCGTTTACTCGGGAACTCGCGACTCTGGGAAAATCTGGCCATAAATTTCACAGGCGGAAAACTAAACTCTCGTTCGATGGAAAGCAGGAAGAAAATATTTTCGTTACCCTGTACTCTCGGGTGTCAAAGTTGATGAAAGATGCTGTCGGGCCTCTTGGCTTAAAGCCCCAAAAAAAAGAGGAGTGGTTTTGTTGTTGGGTGTACTTTGGCGGGGAAATGGGAGGCAGTTTCAATCTCCCAACTGCATCTCTGGCGGCTTTGGCTGATTTGAAAGTTTAATCAAGCATTAGTGTTCGTTAAAAGGCTTTTTCGGTGTCTCTGATTTTATTATATTTTTTTTTTATTTTGGGAGGTTGATGGTACGTAGTGCACTTTGTAATGGCCGCGCAATTTGTCTAATGATTGCTATTTGTGCTGGTAATTTTCGGCCAAGAGAGAGGTACTGGCTGGAGTTGAAAGTCTTTCTATTTGGCTCGATTATAAGTGTTAATTATATGGCTAAACTTCCGAAAGAGGAGATTAAACGCGGCTTAAGTTAATTGAGCGACAAGTCTGTGATTTGGATGTCGAGTATGTGGGCTTTAGTGGGTAATTACTGTGGGAAGAGAACGCTTAGAATTCTTCGAATATTTCAACTGAAATTGATAGTATCAAGCTTTCCATTTAACCCTCTTCAACTTCACTTTAACCCTCATTATCTCACTAAGCTATAGCTCACTTAATTTGTGGTCATTTCAGCTGCTTTGCATATCCATTTCCCGGCCGACAACTTGGCCCATTCAAGATATTCATTACATAATGACCCAATCTGACCAACAAAAAATATCAATTTCGTGTGGTCACCGTATGCATTTTTTTCCGATTTAATTATATAGAGAGTGAAACATTTTATATTCCATTTTCTCGTGTCGTGCTTCATTTTTATGTACTGCTAAATGGTGCAGAGGAGTTGGCCAACCACTCGAAACCAAAAAAAAAACAAAAATGCGTTTCAAATTGAACCGACCAGATACGCCCACAAACAGATGAGATTTTTATAAAAGTTCAGATACAGATACATGCGATTTCATATGTTTTTCAACGCAGGAGCCCCACCAGTTGCAACGCACTTAACCAAATTGCTACAAACATGGCCAAGAGTACGACACCCAGGCATCTAAGTGTTGGCTTTAATAACAAGTGTCAGTCTGTCAGCTGCCAGCCCCCAAATATCTGCCCACAGTATGTCTTTGCTTTTCAGCATTTTTTTCATCAGTTCGAATGCAGTTTTCTGCATAATTCTGTTGGGGTGATAAATTTTAAGTACTTAATTTTGTGGTATTAATATGGCTTTATGACATTACTTATAATTTGATTAGAAGTCGGCGAAAATCAGAGGAGCTATTGATAAATCATTTCCGGCATTTCATAAATTTTCAATTCAATCAGATGCCAAAATCTACCCACTGCTAGCACTTTAATATTGACGGTTAATTTATTAAAGATTTAATTTTAATAAAATATGTCAATCGTTCATTACTGAATCACAGTTTTTGGAGATGTTCTCATTTTGAATCTAATTTGTGGTCTATAAGAATAAGGTCGACATTTTTCTCTAATTTTGGTAAGGCCGCACCTTTGTTTTGGGTTCTTTGTTTCTAAATATTTCACACCTGATTATGAAAACAATATTAAAATCTAAAATATGAATATATATAGCTTATATATTTTGTATAACATGTGCCACAAAAAACTGTTGTGCAAAAAACAAAGATTACTCTGTAAATTATGGCCAAGTGTAATTTAGCCAGTTTTTGTTTTGTGATTTTTTGCGTGCTTGTCTGAAGTTTTTTTTTTATATTTTTTTAACTATTTGTCTCATGGCCAACAGGCGACGATTTCCTGAGCTCATTAACCAGCTTCGAAATTCACACCCAAACAATCTTGGCTAACCGAATGGCAGACCTACTGGCCAGCTTGTGGGGGAATTAATATTTTAATACGCAATATAATGATGCATTTATGAATATAAACTAAAAACGCAAAGGAAATGGTGAGAGATAATTGAAACTAAGTTTAAGGATGAAATCATTGCCAAATTGGTAAATAAATAAAGACTGTTTTGAGCTTGAAGAATTATATATGGTATCTTTTTTGATAAGTTTGTTTGTTCTTTGGTAAATGATAAGATTTATAGGAAAATAAAAATTAATCAAGGTCTTATTATGACTTTTTAAAAAGCAATAAAATTAAGAACCAATAACTGATATATGTAGTTTAGAAAAATAAAAGCTTACATAATGATTTTAAAACAGATCCCAAAAGTATACAATATAAAGTCTAGACTCTAGAGAATTCTATAAAAACTTAAATAAAAGGTAGTTTATAAATAAGGTTCCTAAAGTGCTGAAACCCCAAAGACCTTGTCAAATATTTAAATTGTTAATCAAAGACCACACACATGAGTATTTTGGCTTCCCCAGCACTTTATCGTTAGTGGGGAGACCTTCTAAGATGAATCTAAAACCTGAATCTTAAATTGATTACTCATTTGGGTCAAAAGAGATGGCAAAGAAAGATCCCGTCAACACTTTTCAATCAGCCGTGTCTTACAGTCCGGATACTGTTACCAATCCTCCAATGGGCCATAAATAACAAGAGTTAGCAACCTCAATTTGCGATTTCCATATGCCAGACGGGCATTAAATGAACTGCATTCGAGTGGGCGGGCCGACGAATAAAGCCAACAAATTGTTATGTTTTGCTGTGATTATTTTTACAGCTTGTTAAACAATCTTGACCTTTTTTTGGGGTCGAACATGACTACTTGGTAAGTGCAACTGGCAGCTCAGCAAAGTGAGAAAACGCAGCGCCTTTAAGGAAATATTCAATTAAACCTTTCGCTGCAGTTTCGTCTGCCAATAAAAATTTGATGGCAACCCGCAGTTGTTGTTAACCCGAATAATGAATAAGAGAAATATGATTTTGATTTATGATCGACCTCAACCCGCTGGACATTCAACAAAACGGTTAATAGAAAGCTAAGATCCCAGACCAGCTTGGCTTAATGCCGAAAATGTTTTATTTATGATTTCTGTGGCACGCAATTGGAGCCAACTTGGGAGGGAAACAAATTCAGTTAAGTGGGGGGATATATTTGAGTAGAGAGAATCAGCCATCTGACATCATCTGGTGAGACGACAAAATAGCTTTTTGCGACTCAGATCCGAGCAAATCTCATTAGAAATGCATTTGCCAAACAAAAACACAGAAACCTGATTGTCAAATTCAAATTCCCCCAGTTGGGTAATATTTCAATTAATAAATCAACCTGTTGACTAACCAGATAAACGGTAGAGGAAGTCCAATAAATTGAACCAAAAGTGGGTCTTTGGGAAGAAAACTTTCTTTGGCGGCAAGGTGGGCGTATCGGGCTAATGGCTCGATAAAAAGATAAACACTGTATTATCAGCTGGCTGTACTCAAAATTCAAATCAGTTAACCTTTTTTTAAAAGTAAAGCGTGGGGGCCACAAATTGTTTTCTTAAAAATACCAGCGCCTGCCAGACAGGGCTTTCGGTAGCTCCTCAAGATACAATATCTTGTTGTGTTCAGGTGAGAGAACAAAAACATTTAGGAGTGCCCCATACATCAATCAATTTGCTAATCATGTGGGCTGGCTGGTGAACAAAAAATAAAAAAAGTAAGAAAGAAGTAAAAAACCAGAGTACAAAGCACATTGAAATATTTGAAGAAAAAGGTGTTGAAATTAAAGTGAAATTTATGGGAGTTTTATTATAATTCTATTGGGTAATGGTTGGGTGTGGGTTTTGTGAACTCTAGCTCTAGATCTTAACCCCCCCATTTGTTTATCCACATGGGGCTCAACACACACAAGTCTAAGCATATTTGACAACTTCACAGTCAGACAGACATTCTGGCATTCTCGAATTGGAAACTTCAAAAGTTGATGCCGATATGTCCACAAATCAAGTTTAAGTACGCCAACGAAACAAAAACTGAACAAAACTATTTGGAAAAATAAACTGCCAGTGGGCTGAAACAAATGTAATTGCGCGTGTCGAAATGTGGTTCGCCGTCTGTGGAGTATGGAAATTCAGATACTTTGTCAGATACTCCGATTCTAAGATACATTTATTTGTCTACAGGCGACAAAAACAATTGAATTTATTTCGCCGGCCGGCATGAAATGAATTTAAAATGCAAAAAGCATTCAAACAAGCACATAAATGCTGACTGCATTTTTAAGTTTCTTAACCCAACATGTGGTGTGAATGAGTGACACGCCAGGTAGACAGACGACTAGAAAGAGAGGGCCTAAAGCCCAAAGAAAGAGAAAGAGCCAAGTGTTAACATATAATAATATAAAATCTCGATTTCAGGGTGCGGTTAACTATGTTGAACGATCGCGGCTGGAGGAAAATGCCACGACGTGCCAAAAACTCACTCCCCCCACTCTCAAGACCCGTCCAACCCATTGCATAAGTCTGTAGAAAGAGACGAAAGTCTTTGGGGGGAAATGGAAAGAGACGGCACGAGGGATTGGGCAACCCTGGAGGTTACAACATCCATTTGGCGGCTCGAACAGAGTTTGTGAAGGGTTCCCCGGTCTCTGAGGTTAACGCTAGTAAAACTGTCAGGCTGACAAGTTGCCATCAAGTGGGTCGAGAAATGTCGGGGATTATTTCTCTATAAATGATACATCAATAGGATTACGTATACCATCCATTGGCCTCTTTATGAAGTCATCCAGATCTTGTTCTAAAGTTTCTACCTCATATCTAAGCCCTGAGAGCTTATCGCAAATAATATAAAATCTCGATTTCAGGCCAAGACCTGCACTACGGCGCCCGAACCAGTCGGTCGCTATTTAAATTCAGCAACAAGCCAAAAATAAACAAATGACGATAAGCTTTAGAAATCACGCTCCGGTCTGATATAGTTAGGAGTCTATATAACGTATAGAGAATAATTCTGTTGGGTTAGCCGAGGTAGAGGTAACAAAAAACTAGTCACGTTTTTCCGGTACTCAATGCCAAAGTGCAAAATATGCAAATCTTAGATAGGAATGGCGAGGGAGTGTAAGGGGGTTTTGAATAAAAAAAAATCTAAAACTTTGTTTACAAATTCATAAACAAAAATCTCAGTTAGTTAAAATTAGTTTCAATCAGTTTCTGGCTTGATTTCTGGCAACTTTTTAGCTTTTCCGGACAGGCCATTGCCATGGTTGAGGAACGCTTTCGTTCGGGTCAGAAAAGTTTGTTCCGCTTTGGTGGCTTAAATCGGTTTAGGCCCCACTGACATTATACCACCCGTAAACTGTACACATATAACTGGAGAAATATTTATACAAATAGTTCTTGTTTTGGGTTTAGTTCATTGACACTTTTCCAAAACTTGTTATAATTTCATGGATCTTGGCTGTCATTTGCGGCTCTAACTGTTTTGCATTGTTTTATGGTCAGCCTGGCTGGCTGTTGGTTCACACATGGGAAACAAAGCCATCAAAACAAAAAAAAAGAACTGAACACGAGGTGCTGCAACAGTTTCCATATAATGAAAGGTGTGGAACCACAGTGGAATTACCTGTACAGTCGGGGGGCCAGTCGGTGGGTCAACCATATGGGCCACAACATGGCCCAGACACACACAAAAAACCAGAACTATTCACCGTTGGGTTGTTTTATGTTACAAACACACGATCTTATAGGGTATATAGTCCTCTGGACCCTCTGGATATTTATGTGTGCTCTACATAATGCTCTTGTAATTAGCCTCTGGGCGATTTGTCTTTCCCACATCTTATGTCACGTTCTCTGGGCCTTAAGTTGGTGACAATGCTGGTGTTTAGAGGCCCAGTCATGTAATTATCATGCCATGAAGTTATCGTGAGTTCTTTGACAGCTCTATAAGATATATATGGCAGGGGGATATTTAGGGAATCGGATGTGGATTGGCAAGTCACATTCAGCACACCCGACTATCAATTATGGAGAGGAAACAACTGAGTATTTGTGATATCGATATGGCAGGGGTTTCTATTTCTGGCTAAGAATGTCAAGAAAATTACTCCAAGCTTTGAAAACAGTTTTCAGTTGGAGTTTTGATGAATAATATTAAGTCATTCACAAGAATAACAATTACTATGCCTTCACTTTCAGTGCCACAGATCCATTTCTTATTTTAGCCGGAAACTTCAGCCTTGAGAGACTGCTCACTTCACCCGCACCGGCTGGCCGAGTGAGTGCAGCCATAATTGGGCTTAATAGTATGGCTAATAAGTAAATGATGGCACGCCCTACGGCACCTTCGACCAACTCCAACGGAGCTTAACTGAAAAAAATCTGAGCCAAGTGGGCCCAACCCAAGAAAAGTGAAACATTAATCATGCAAATGGCCCAAACACTCTTTTTCTCACTCTATGTTTGTTGTTTTTGGGAAATTACTATCCAGAAAGTACCACTACCACTAGTATGGGTGACTGCTCCCACAAAAGGTACGAGCGACGGAAGCGAGAAAATAGGGAAAACATCTTTGAGGCGTTCGTCCAAGCGGCCAAGAGTTTTCCACATGGCCGCACAACAAAAATTAGCAAACGAGATCAGTCCAAGAAAAGTTATATGTATGTATACTGCCCCTATCGGCTTACAGACTTCAATGGGAGAAGAGAAGCTTAAATGCAAATTCATCAAGGAAAAGCCGCTCTAGAGCATTTGGGAAAAGTTGAAAGTAAAAGGAAAGAGTGCAGCGACGACCACTTTCCCAAAAAACAGCAGCAAAGGCTACTCTAGACTGGTCTGCTTTTAGCCACTTTCCCACCAATCCTCCCGTTTTCCTAGCTTTCCTCCAGCGCTTTTCTTTAGCCTGGCGTGGGTGTGTCGTTGGTTCCTAAAGCGAACTCGGGATTAGCATATATTAGCGCCCCAAAGGCAGTATAAACTAAAAGAAAAAAAGAAAAACTGAGAAAACCCCCCAAAGGAGATCAGGCCAAAAAGGCAAATGCCAACTGCAAGTCAAACTAAATTGTTTCAAAAACCTAATACCCTTTATATGGAGGGTATTTAATATTTAATCCTTTAAAGAGTTATTCTTTGATTTATAAATATAACAATATATTAAATACAGATTATTTTTCTTAAAACTTAAACCTCTGAAAATCAAAATTAAAGAGTAATTCTTAGAAGACCTATAACCTCTAGTTCAAGTCCTAAGTTGTGGTGCCTCCATTGGGTGGTGGTGCAGTTTTCTTTGTGGGTTTCTTCTACTGCCTTTAAAGCTCACTTCATTGTTCGGTTCGGTTCGGTTCGAGGGCCTTACAGACTTAAGCCGGTTGAAGCCCAAAGCTCTGGCATAAATTAAAACTCGGATATTGTTTCAATGGCTGGCTCTGTCTAATCTTGAAGCCTGGAATCTGGAGATCAGAAGTTAGGAAGTGGGAGGCGGGAGCCAGAGCGGTTGCTTTGACTTTCAATATCCGTCGTGTTTTTTGTCGCATGCCCCAAAAGCCTTTCAATTAAACGAGCCGCACGTTTTTTTCTCTCAACTCGCAGCTTGTGGCTGTCTTGTTGGAAAAATGCATTTTGACGCCAAAGACAGAAACAGCTATAAACAAACTCAATCTCGAACATTTATACGAAATGGAAGTACAGTGGGGAGTCTGTTTTTTCCAGAATTAAGACTTAAAGTCTTCAAGAAAAGTATATTCCTCGATGATAGAAGAAATATTGCCTCATAAAAACCAGACCCTTCCATTAAGATGGCATCTTTCGGTTAATTGACAATCTCCACTGTATGTGGTAAGTGTATTTTGTTACATTTTGAGGCCAACTGGGGTTGGGGCACACCAAGCTGGCTGCTGGGTGCTGCCTGACTCATAATGCATATGCCGCGTATTGATACAGTTTCTACTTATTTTTCTGCACTCCGAAAAAATAAGAAATGATATTTTTGTGATGTATTATGGTACTGGGTAGGGCAGAAACTGGATCTTGAAAACTTGCTGCCGTCATTGCACAAAGACCTCGTCTGTTCAGAACTGGACATGTGGAGCGTCAAATGAAAAGCGGAAAAGTGGCATGAGATTACAATGGCACTGATATTAAAGCATAAATCTTTTTAATTAATCATTCAATGGCAATTCTGGCCAATGAAAGTGGAAAGTCGTCGTCGCGAAAGGAAAGAGATAAACAGTCAAGGCCTGAAATGTATCCGTTTCCTTTCACAAAAGTCACCCGAAATGAGAAAAAAATACGGTTCGGAAAATGGAAAAAACCGAAAAAAAACGCCACCACTGGCCATAACCTGCCAATCTTGCACCGTTGAGACACCGTCTCAGTGGCTGCCACACGATTTCAGTTAATTAACTTGCAACTCCCCAAGAAACACCTACACCGCATTGGCACCTCAAATTTTTACGATGAAAGAAACGAAAAGCAAACTATAGATCCCCCAGTGTTATCGGCGGCAAACTTGCTCCGTGATAAGTTCCACCCACAAGGGCAAAAATTAGCCAATCATTTGCCAAAATAATTACATGATGTCAGCGCCAAGTCGCAGGTAGATAAGTATACAATTTGGTATTAAAAGAACACGGTTATGAGAAGTTAATTGAATGTTTGCTTTGCCGGCAAGGCATCAAGATCAGAGCTACTTACATCCATCAAAAAAGCTATCTCTGCTAATTGAGATCCGCTTAGCCAGTTTCATCCAACTTAACACCAAATAACAATTTAAACAATTTCCCAATAACCATTTAATCTTTCCCCCATCTTTCCATCATGGCACTTAATCAAAAGCTGACAAATCAATTCCCAAACAAATTAAAAAAAAGAATGGCCGAGCTGGAGCTGGAGTTTTCACTTTGTGTTCGACTGCCATAAGTAGAGAATCGTTTAGGCCATATTTAGAAGACGCCGACCAAGAAAGTCTGGCCGGCGAAGAGCACTTTACTTGATAAATGCTTACAAATCGGCGAACGACACTTTACTTTCTGTCCAGGCCTCGAAAAATGTTCAGTTAGAAAGTCGCGTTTGCGACTAATAGCGAAATATGATAAACGACGAAACCCGACTTGATGAACACTTTCCCAGCCAACTGAGGAGGAGGAGGCTGGCTGGTCATTAGAAGACACTGGCAAGACTGGCTTGCTCAGCTCGCTGCGGAAAAGTAGAACAAAAACGAGTAGAAAATCAAGACGAGCAGTAGCCGCATTTTCCGCGGCAGCAGCGACGAGGAAAAGTGGCTGCACATTTTGCTTTCAATCTCCCAAGTACCCAGCACAGATAACATGGCGTATGAGCAATATGAGCAGGGTGGATGGGTGGAGGGGATGGATCATATGGGCCAAAACAATTACGGCTGCAAATGAAGTTGTTGTTGTTTGTGGCTGGTCTGCGGGTGGTGGGCGTGGCTGGAGGCAATTATGTCCAGCAGTCGTGTAGAAAGAGGGGAAAAGCATCCATCTGCATACACGGAAAATGCAGGAAAAACTTCATGCCACCTCCCCTACTGGCGAATGTTTTCTGCTCCAAAAAGCTCAAAGCGGCTGTGAAAATGATTTTTCTCTGATTTTCATCTCAAAAGGCGAAACTGCAACAAAGTTGCCAATAATGAAAACGAAAGGTACTTCGCAGTCCGCCACTAAAAAAGCCTCAAAAAACCGAAAGCAAATGCAAATTGCATGCGAAAATGCTGTTTGATTATCCGCTAATTTGACCTTGAACTTTAGTACTAAACACTAAGCACAGGAAAAAAGAAAACAAGCCGTCAGGGGAACAGACATCAAACTTAAATCAAATCAGCTCTGGTGCTGTTGTTGCCTGATTAATTATTGCGCATTACGCAAGTGGAACGTTGAAAAGTTTTAGACTATAGGTTGCTTTTTTGCTGGGGTTCTCTCCCCAGATAGCTGCCGCCCGTCAAGGGAAAAACAAATTAGAAAGTTGTTTGCCGCAAATTGCTCAGCTGACATTTGCAAAAGTTTGCTGCGTTCGGCTATACCTTTCCTGAACAAGAAAAAAAAAACTGGTCTAATAATTAAGGGATCATTCAGTGTTGGCATAACAAAGGTCAAAAGAGAAATACTAATACGAAGTTGTAGTTTCAAGTCAGTTTAAAATTTTCTTTAGGAAAACGTTTGAGAAGCGTGTAGAAGGGCTCTGTTTCAGATAATAAATAAATAAGATGGAAATAATCAATAGATAGAAAAGAATAAAGTCTCTTTAAGTACAAGGTTTACGAAAACTTTTTGAGAAACGTGTAGAAAGGATATTTAAGGTATATAACGACCTAAATTATTACCTATTATGTATCTCTTATCTATTTCCTTTTGAGGTCTTTTACCCATTTTAGAGGTAGAACTAGTACAAGATTGCCGTCTTTTGTGAGAATCACATAGAAAGGCTCTGTTTATTGAAAATCCCCCATATATTTAATAAATAAATACAAAGTATGCACAAATTATAATTACCCCCAAAAAATCAAGTCAAAAACCTATGTAAAACTTAAATTAAAATGTCATGTGCTAAAGTGCGCTTAAGAAAAGCTGCACTTCACTCCCGGACCTCCGAGAGACTCTCCGCTGAAAAAAGACTGAACCTTTAGTGCCCCACAGAGGGGACATTTGCATCAAAATTAAATGAACGCGAAAATGCAAAAAATGCCAGGGGCAAGAAAAATAGGGGGGCAAAAACTGAGTAGCATAATTAATGGAAAACAAGCGGCTGCTGCACTCGTGGATCCATTCATGAACAATATAGAGTAATTTATGATGGGGTCGCTGAATTTTTTTCAAAAGCTTTGTTTGGGTGTGTTGATGTTTTATTTTTTGTGGTGTTTTTTTTTTTGTATTTTTTCTGTTAGTGGTTTGTGTTTGTTTATTTTTTGCACTCACTTTTTCGCTGCGCTCGTAATTCGCTGGGAACTTGGGCGAGCCAAAAAACGATGACGGCGATGGGGTTAACGGCGACTGTGACTGCGACGACGACGTCAGCGACGACTGCGACTGCAGCGCCATGCGCTGGTGATGCAGCGTGGAAAGCGTCGGCGTTGACATCGACAGCGACGCCGGGGTCATGATTAAATGCCGCATTATTCCAGCCGATCTGTACCTTTTTTTTTTGTTTTATTTTCCACTAATTTTTCTCACTTCTCACTCGTTTTTCACTGGCTATTGTTGAGCGTGTTTTATGGGTTTTATTTTACATTTTACATTTCAACAGTTACATTGTTTTTGCCGTTTGTTTTGGTCAACGTTTGTCTATTTTTTTTGTTTAAATGATTTTGTTTTCTATTTTATTTCAGTAGAACATTTTCGCTAAAAAACAATAGAAATTTAATAAGCTACAGGTGCTATGTAGCCTCAACAGCTGCTGTGGCGGATGTTGACAGAACAGTCATCGCCAAATGGGTTACGTTCCAAATAGCACCCTCTTTCTAGTTGGTTTTGGTGGTCAGATGATCACAGTTTATAAAATATATTTTTCCTCAATTTGTAATTGCCTAGAAAATGTTCTTTTTAGCACACTTTTGTTCAGTTTCCACCTTCCCCATCTATCTCAGCACTTTAATTGCCTTTATTTTTATCACCTTCGTTGCTCACAAATTTGCGTTTCCCCTTCTTCTTGCTTATCAACTTTTTCTCTCTCCTGTTATTGTTTTTTTTTTCTGTTTATTGGCTTAACTAGCATTAATTTTGTAGCTGTTATTTGTTGTTGTAGGGTTTACGTGAGTGCCTCTTATCAGGTGCAAAAAGTTTGCCTCATTTATTATTGTTTTATATTTTTAAATATTTTTATTTTCAATTTAATTGACAATTTCGGGCAACTGTGAAGCGTAAAATTTAACATTTTGTACCTCAATGTGGCTGTTTATCTTTATTGTTTATTTTCGGTCTGCTTCAGCATATCAGAGTGTTGATAAGCGCCAGGGGAATATCATAAAAATTCAACTACAGATACATTACGTATACGCCACCGTGGCTGCTTGTCAAGGAGTCTATTGGCAAGTATAAGACTTTTGTTCGGAGAACTAAAGCAAAATTGTGATTCAAATTATTCTTCACTTTTTTTTCAATTCATTCTCATTTCCATAGCAGACTTGTGATCTAATCACTTAACTTAATTAACCCAAAGAGTCGTCGAAAAATCTGCGGTTTTTCTTGGCTTGTTTTACAAATTATATAACACTATTTCGATCATTAAATCTTGATGACTGTGGGTTAATTATTTTGATTTTTCTTTTTTTAGCTTTTTTGCTTTATACACTGAATGCAGTTGACGCTGGCGTCTCTGTCGACCGAATTACACGCACCGAAAATGTACAAAAAAGAGACAACAACAACTAACAACAAACTCGAAGGTCATTTGGCAGTTTTTGGGCAAATTAGAAACATGAAACAAAAAAAAATAAATGTGAACACGATTAAAGCGGGTCAGACAAAGAATTTGTGCGGCCTGCAAAAGATTACATTTCGTTTCTGCAGGTAGGCAGGCAGTTAGATGTTTGTATATCTTGTTTAGTGGTTGATTAAATTTTCATAATTTTCCGAGTTGCACAAAACAAATTGCATGCGAATCTGTTGCAAATACCAATACAAATGCAACCAGGCGAAACGCGTCCAAATAAATGGGTAAACGGATGGGGATCACGACGTTATAGGCACGAGAATTCAGCAAAGAGCCCGGCAAACTTGTTGCTTGAGCCAAAAAGCTCGAATTGTAACTGAAAAGTGGCGACCAAAGCAAAACCGTAAGCAAGCCACTGGCGCAGCCAAAGCTCCAAGCAAGAGAGAAAATGAGAAACAAACACAGAGAGAGTGGAGCACAAGTAAAAGCAACTAACGGGCAAACGCAAAGTCAGACAGCTGACAAACAATAACAGAAAAGGCTTTCGGGATGAGAGAGAGAGTAAAGAGAGAGTGGGGATCGTAGCATTTCTCTCAAAATCAGCTGTTTTCTAAAGGAAAAGAAATAATTCCAACAAAAGAAATATTTTTAAAATTTTAAAACATTTTTAATGTTTTTATTCATAAATAATCATAGAGTGAATTATATTTTTTATACTCAAGATAAATATTTAAAAGCCTTTATTTATTTCAGTGTAGATCATTTATAATTTTCCACTTAAAAGCTTTTGCTGAGCGTGAAAGCCTTTCTCTGGCTCTCTTCTCTGGCCTGCCTGGCTCTCCCGCTCATAATTGCATTCGATTTGGTTTATTATTTAATAGGATTTCGAGTGGGTGGATGGGTGGCTGTGCCTATTTTATGGTGGGTGATGAGTGGGTGGCGTTTGGACCGCTGGCTGCTGCGTCCATTGAACTTGACATTAAACAATGCAATTGTTTTGTTTTAGTAATTGCGTGAAACTCGAGCTGTCGTTAATTGTGGGTTACCTTTTGGTGCAACCCGAGGTACAGGCAAGGTGGCACAGGGGGGCGGATGGTTAATGAACTTAGTCCCCGGGTTGGGTGTGGGGCGGAATGTGGGTCGTTGGAGTGACAATCGAAAGAGATGATTGATGTGCAGTGTTTTGTATAAGATGCTAATTAGCTGGGTGTAACTGTAAGTGAATTATATTTAAAAAAATATATTTTTTCAGGCCTTATTTTTCATTCATTGAAATATTTCAGTTAATATTTCACGCAACTTTCCCAACCGACTATTTTCAATTGAAAGACACCAACGCCAACTCATGGCCAGTCAGCATTTAAAGGAAAAAATACTTTTCCCATTGAATTCCAGCAAATTAATCAAAACCCAGACAGCAGAAAGTATAAAAAATAAATTATAAAAATCGGAAAAAATGTATAAAACAAATGACACAACCCATTCGATTGGCATTTGTGGGCGAAGTTCGACTAAATCAATGAATGAATGCGACGAAACTTTCCATTTTTCCCTCCAGGCCGAGAAGATAAACAAAAAAGTGGTGCTTGGGAAACTGGATCAGCTGCACGGCAGGCGGTCGTCCATTGTAGGGGGAAACGACTGTGACAAACTTTCCAATCAAGCCTAACTTTAGCCGCAATCTTGTGGTTTTTATATTAAAAGTCTTTACCAATCAATTTTTGTTTAATAAATTTTTTAATAAATTAAAAAAATTTATAAGAAATTTAATTAAGTTTCTATATATTTATATCACTATAACATATTATATCTTAAGCCATTAGCGTATACTTAATATTCTCTTATACTACATGTTTTTGTTGTGCTTACCCTATCCATCAGCTGTTCTTCGTTTCGTTTGCGCCTTGCCGGCGCTCTTATAATACGTCCCACATCTGGAGCGTCCATTTTGTTGGCTACTCGTCTTCTACTCGTTAGTCAAGCTCCGAACCAGCGCTAATCACTTATACGCGAGCGCCGAGCGGTATATAGCTCCACTAAGCTCAGCTCTGGGCATTTAAAGCTTGGCTCAAATATCAGAAGAGCTCACCAAAATCTGTAGCATACTTAAGTGCTGGATATAGTTGGTGTTTTATTATTTTGGCAGTTTTCGCGTTATATTCCAATTAATAATTATGGCAATTTATAAAAATTTGATATTCTTTAGTTGGAAGCAATGTTTGCGGTTGGCAAGCTGTAAAAGAAATAAAAAATAAAGTTTAGTTTAATTTTTATAGAAACTTAAAGGTTAAGGGTGATGAGAACTTTTACTGATTTAATTTACAGTCTCAATGAATTGAAAGGACCTTTTCCACCTTTATCCTCTGAACACTTTTCCTGCTTGTGGTGCTCAGGCAATTTTCCTTCCCGCGACCTCAAACAAAGTTTTCCCTTGAGTTTTCCATTTTACTTTGTTTTTTTTTCTTTTTCCTATTTTCCGCTGAATAAAATATGATTGAGGTTCAAGGCGACTGAAAGCTTTCAACTGCAACAATGACTATTTTGCGGTTGTTTGTCTAGGGGGCTAACGGTCTTGCCAGTGTTGGGAAATTGATTTTGATGAAGTAACTTATTAAAGAGTCATAAGGTTCTACTTGATGAAGAGTCAAGAAACTTGCAACAAACTTATTCAATTTGTCTGAGGGAAAGTGTTTAAAAGGTTTATTAAAGAAAAAAGGAAAATGGGAAATATTTTTATCAAATAAAGTGTTGGATAGCGGTTTGAAATGTCAAATCACTTGGCTCTAATCGCTTGTCAGCTAACACGCCTTATTTGGTTTATTATCGTTTTACACAAAAGTCACACAAAGTCACTAAAGCAATTAGTCAATCTGCAAATCAATTGAATCAACATTGAAGCTGTGTAGATTCGCAAAAGTTCGTCGACAAATCATTCAAGTTGCATGCCTCATGCCTCTGGAGGGGAAACCAGACAACCCGAAAACGGTTGACAATTGACAGCCAAAGATGGTTCTGTGACGTCTCTGAATGCCAGACAATGGAAGTGTATGTGATTCAGTATCGTTAATATTTATTATCCCTCTTCATTCAAAAAAAAGTTTCAGACAAAATGATAAGCTGGAAGTGATTTTGAAGTGATTTCATTAGGCACAAGGTGAATTTATCGTCTTGCGATCGCGATAAATGTTAGTGGGTCGGTTGTGGTGTTTGTGGTTAAATACAATATATGTATATAGGTACTACGTACGAGTTAATTAAACAACGAAACAAGGAAACACTTGGTAATTAATGCGCAAAAAGGTAGCAACAACAACAAAAAAAACAAAACAATGACTAAGTGATTACAGATACAAAGCGGACGGCCAGAAGACGAAACCTTTGCTTGAATGAATCCAAAAAAGTGTGGCGGAAAAGCGTGGAAAAACAAGCAAAAAAAAAAATACAATAGAAGAAGATGTACCCCCAAAGCCATAACAATTTTCTTTGGTGGATTGCCGATTGCTGCATTTTTTTCTTATTTGCATAATTTGCTGAAAGATGCCAAAGAAGATGAACAAAAATTGCGAAAAATACTTAATTTTTCGAAGAAGAAATATAAAGAAAAAATTAAGATGTTTTAAGTAATTAAGGTCTTTAACTATACCTTTACTTTTTTAGTTTACTTTACAGCCGTACACTAAGCGGCAAGCGCCTTTCCTAACAATATTTATTAAAAAACATTCGCTATAGTCATTAAACAAATCACAGGTTTTATAATCACTATCAGCCACTAAACTGACATTATTATCATTTTGTTAACTTGTTTAATTGGCCAACAGAAGCTAAAAACAAAACAGTCTATAAATAAGTGCTAACTTATTGACAATAAACATGTAATTGTAATTTATCAACTGAACGACCAGAATTAAGCAAAGGGAACCTGAAATGCCCACATATGGAGCAGTTTCCCCTCTTGTGGAGCATGGATGGCATCCTCTGGCCACAAAAGTCAGATCCAATTCCAAGACAGTGGCTCTCCTCCGCCCACTGCTTACCTTTCCTTTCCAATTAAATTATGTATTATCTTTCGATTGGTTTTCAGTTCAAATCAAGTTGTAAATCGATTAGAAGAGAAGGCCTTCTCCTCATAAATAAATGCAGTTGACGACAGTTCTGAGTGATTTATGCGACAGTTTCCCAGCCAATTGGATTCTGTTGTCTAGTTTTCTATTATTCTATTGATTAGATAGACGACGGGCACATATTGGGCGGATTTTTATCTCTGACCATCGTTGCCCCTTTTTTCCACTTGAATCTCGCCTCCTATATAAAATATATTCTTCGTTTTTTGCGGTTATTATTGCCAGAGCGTTGAGAACAAGTTTTATTTCATCTTTTTTGTTGTTTGGGATGCTGGTTTTTTCTCGCTTCTCGTGTGAGTCAATTGACCCAAATTGTTGGACTCCGGCTTTTGTGCCCGGATCGACTTGGGCAGCCTCTCTTGTTATAGCAGACGTGTCATTTTTGCTGTTTTCCAATTGGCCCCAAGTACCCTGCAATTCTTTAGGCTACAAGGCATAAAAAAAAGGCGATTTTGATTGGAAAATTTATTTAAAAAAATGTGAAAAAGCATTCCAGTCGATTGCAGTTTATGGAATGACATAACTTTTATTTAATTTTTTGTCTCAACATTGTTTTTAAGTAGAGTATCTCTTAACTTGTATTATTTTTTTAAAGTTTCTTGCTTCTTTTGTTTCCTTGGTTTCTGGTTCCTTTGTTTTTAGTGGGTCGTCTTAAGACGAAAGGCAGTTGAACTTTGCCAAAATAATCAGCTGAGGAGCTTCAGCATGTGTCTGCAAATAAGTCTTATCTGATTTGAAGCGGGACTTATAATGAGACTACTAATAAACCAGTTACTAAACCTTAAGTCCGTTAATACAACAATAAGTCTAATGAATTCCTCATCCTATATTTTATTTTTAAAGACTTTTCATGCCTCACTGGGTGCTCAGTCAGCAAGGGGGACTCTTAGCCAATTTTTGGAATTAAACCATTAAATGGAATTACCATTGAGGAATCAATACAATTTAAGAGTCTCTCCACAAGGCCATCGTTGGCCATTTGCATCCTAAACTGTGTGTTTGGCCAAATTTCAAGCTGAGTCTGCGATTCAGATCCGAACATTTTATGGATCATTTAGCAACTGAAGCAGAGATGGCAGCCAAGCATCGTGAAAAATATTGCAAACTTTGGCTAAAAAATTCATTTCGAGAGGCCTTTGACTCTTCGGTGCGAGTACGAAACGAGTTCAATGAATTTCTGTGTCAACAGCTTGCAAGTTTTTGTTGATTTAGCCGCTTTTTGATGACTCGATTAAGACGAAATCGATGAACCCAAAGACAAAATTAAATCAACTGGAAACTTTTAACAACTATTTTCCGTATTTGAGGAAATTACTGAAACAGCAGGACAGGATTGCCTTAAAAAAAAAACAGACTAATAAAGAAACATTTTATTTTAAAAAATAATTTCCTTGTATGCGACTTTAATTGCATTTTTATTTATAACTTGGTAACTGATTAATTTTTAATTATCTTAATGGCTTTAATTTTAAAAATAATCAGGATTTTTTTTTAGGAGAAGATTTTCTCTCATTAACCTCAGTGGGCTCTGAGTATAATTAAAATTTAAAATCCACCAGCCACATCCGAAAAACGCCCACTAAGCAAATAGCTTATTGGGGGGCGGTGTTTTGGAGGGTATTTTTTAGATAAGGGGTGCAAATGTGGGGCGGGGCCCCATCTGGCTGAAATGCAATCAAAATAGCTCCTCCAAAGAGGCGGCACACGAAATTGAAATCCAAGACGCTGCTGAAACTGAGCTAAAAAATATCTTAAAGCTGCGACTTGTGGCGAAAAAAATAAAACAGATATTTCAGACGTTGCAGGCTGCATGTTGCACGTTGCACGACGTTTTTTATCTCTTTCTTTCTTTTCAACGCCTCAAGTGTTAATAAAATGTTACAGTTAAGTTGCCGTAACACATGTGAGGGAACTGAGGAGGTGGCGGTTGGAATTTTTGCAAATGGAATGCAAAATGAGTTGCAACTTGCCGCTGATGAAGATGTTGTTGTTGTTGTTGGTGCAAGATGATTGCAATTTCTTTTCCAATGATTGGCGCTGCAACAGCATCCCCGTGGGGGAGCTGAAGGGTTGCGAGACCAACCTGATATGGATTCAAATGCAGAAAACCACCAAGGCAGCGCTAAACAGACGGCATAAATTTGCATGATGCTGTATCTGTCTGCCGCATTCAAAATATCTTTCATGCACTGAGGGAAATATTATGAAATAAGCTACAAGATGTGTTCAGTTCATGGTAGCTTCTTCAAGAATGGCTAAGTCATTAAGACTTGTCTCTGTATCTGTATCTGTGTAAGATATAGCTGTATCTTAACCAATTTTGATCCGATTCTTAGGCGGGATATATCTTAGAATTTGTAGAACTTCGACGTATTATTCTGCATTAAAATCTTTATCCAAAATTTTGGATCGATACTTTTCAAATTTTTCTGATGGGACCCCTTGCAAAATCCAGGACTCTCATATATGGCCCCTAGCCAAGTCCATATCTTTGCCAATTTTTATCCGATCATCAAAAAGAATACCTTAAACGATTTGTAGTACAATTCCTAGTAATTCTGCAACAAAACCTCAACTCAAAATTTTTGATCGATATTTTTCGAATTTTTCTGATGCGACCCCTTGCAAAATCCAGGACTCTCATATATGGCCCCTAGTCATGTCCATATCTTTTCCAATTTTTATCCGATCATCAAACGGAATACCTTAAACGATTTGTAGTTCAATTCCTAGTAATTCTGCATCAAAACCTGAACTCCAAATTTTTTATCGATATTTTTCAAATTTTTCTGATGGGACCCCTTGCAAAATCCAGGACTCTCATATATGGCCCCTAGCCAAGTCCATATCTTTGCCAATTTTTATCCGATCATCAAAAAGAATACCTTAAACGATTTGTAGTACAATTCCTAGTAATTCTGCAACAAAACCTCAACTCAAAATTTTTGATCGATATTTTTCGAATTTTTCTGATGCGACCCCTTGCAAAATCCAGGACTCTCTTATATGGCCCCTAGTCATGTCCATATCTTTTCCAATTTTTATCCGATCATCAAACGGAATACCTTAAACGATTTGTAGTTCAATTCCTAGTAATTCTTCATCAAAACCTGTAACCAAAATATTTAGCTTATATTTTTAAAATTTTTATGAGGCAACCTCTTTAAAAATTCTTGAGGTGTCTTGGCCATTTTCTATCTAATCCTGGAGAGGGTTTCCTAAGAAGATTTATGAAACGATCCTTTATCAGTAACTTACAAAAGTATCTGATAAATGGGTGTCTGTTGTATCTTCTGCTTTTCGAACTGGATACCCTGAGTAAGGGTGTAAGAGAGGTGGCGTGAAAACAATTGCGAGCGAGACAATGAGGCTGCAGAAACAATTGCGATGCAAAAGTATACACGGAAGTCATATACACCAAAAACAAGGCGATGGAAATTCCGAAATCGCGATGGAAATGGTTTTTCAATTTTGCATGGACCTGTGCATCGGCGGGGAAAGTGCGAGGAAAGCCCAAAAAGCAAACAGAGAAGCGAGCTGGAGCTGGAGTTAAATGAGCGTTAAATTGGCTGGCAGAAATCGCAAATGGAAAACAATAAAAGCTGTGAAATGTTTTAGGGCTTATTAAGAGCACCGCAGCAATGCTAAAAACTAGTATTAGCATAAGAAATGAAGAGAGGTGATGGAGAAAAGCTATTGTGATACTATTGAGGTCGATGACCGGCCCTCCAACACCAACGAGATCCCTCATACTGGCCGCATTGTGAAGAAAATCCGGGCAATTGACGCAACATTTCTGCACACACTTGAGACAGTGCGGCTAAAAAAAAAAAGAATATAATGAAAAGCAAACTAAATCACAAAAAAGAACGAGGGAAAAACTTGGCTCACACAACTAACAATAAAAAGCAATGAACTGCCTTATAAAGTTAAAAACAAAAGAAGCCAAAAACAAATGATATTAAAAGTAACTAGACTATCTTTCTGCGAAAAATGACGTCACCCAACTTCTAGCCATCAAAGTCGCTAATTATATACAATATATGGTAGTATACCAATTAGTTATCAGTGGTAAGTATACAAGGGTCGGGAAGAACGGTAGGTTGATATGGAGAGTCGTGTTGAAGAATCGAACGGTAAAAATACAAGATGTGTCACCTTTTGTTTGTTTTCTGATGGCGCCTCTGGCCACTTCTCTTGTTTACCTTTAAATGGCCAAGTGAGTTGTTTTCTTCAGGCCAAGAACAGTTACCAAGCCATGGGCTATAAAATTGTGAGTAAATATGGCTAAAAATAACAACAATAAACACTGATCATCGAAGTGATCTTGACCCTTTAAGGGGGGTTTAATAAAAGTAATTATTTATTAACAAATTGTAGGGTTTTAATTTTGAAAAAGTAGTCATTTCTCTGAAAGGGGAGTCCCCTTTAGTGTGAGAATAGTTAGAGAACTGCATTATTATTTCAAGTCCGAGCAAAGTGCGTGTTGTCTCACCTGATCACACAAAAGCTAGTATACTCTACTGAAGTTGACATTGACCCAGCTGTCCTATCAACTGAACTTTAAGCTAGAACAAGTGAGTTAATATAGAGACTCTATTAAGCAACTTAAAAGTATAGCATACTGATAAACATAATTCACAAGATAAGATACAACTTATCTAAGCACTTGGCTAACTTCCAGAGCCAGAGCTCATCAGCATGCTGACTCAAATTCGTAAAATGTAATTAATATGCCGAGCAATGGAAAGAGGTCTGACTTCTGGTTGTGCTGGCAGGCTGCACACGTCAATGGCAACATTAGCTGCCAGCCCAGAATCCGCCAGATTTTGATTCGGATTTGGATCCAAGCTGACAGCTAACTACTGCCTCATATCATATCAAATAACCTTCGTGTGGAAACAAACAGAAACCGGTTGCCTGCACTCTTGGCTTATATAAAATAATTCACACTGCATGGGAGAGGGTTATGTATGCGCGTAATAAAATTAGAAAATGCAAGGGGGTTGGCATTTGGAGGGGGGGTTTTTGGAGCACATACAGCCACCCATCAACCCAGCAACCCACCAGCGGAGCTGCAACAGAGCGGAAATTGTACGCTCTTGTTGGCCATGTTTCCCGCTTGGTTCTCAGTCGGTTGGCTGTCGGCTGTTGGCCAAAATGAGAAGGCTGGCCATTTCTTGACACTTGACAAAGTTGCCTACAGGGTAGTTCTCAGGGTAGATTAAATGCAAGTACTATACATACTACTATGACTATTTCTTTAATTTAATATTAAATATTTAAATAGGCTTCCAAGTCTATGGTATTCTAGGGTAAGCCAATATTTGCCTCAGCTTTCGTTCTAATTTAATTATGCAAATCCGTCAAGCAAATGGAAAATAATTACGAGTATCAACGCCCACTTAGGTCGAGAACTCCCTTATCGACATGACCAAGGCTGCCTGCCGCAGGGGCGTAGTTGACGCCATATCAGCTCATTAAGTCGTCTCTGTCTCTACAAAATATATACAATTTCCAGCAATTGTTGATGCAACAAAGCGTCAAATGGGCCAGGTGACTCACCTCTCCAATCAGGAAGCACAGCTGTGGAGTAAGTGGAGATCGAGTTCGAGATCGAAATCTCCTCAGCTTGATGGATATGTCTTGCTGTGTGGGCCACGGCCCAGAGCAAATAAAAAACAAAAGCCACTTAAGAGCTCACATAAATATCAATCAAATGTTTGGCCACTGAACCTCACAGAAACTCCACTGCTGTTCAAGTTCAAGTGATTTGTGAGCCATGAAAGCCTATTTCAACACTTGAAGGTCGTCTTTATCTCATTCATGGGGGATATTCACCGATTTTTGGGTCAACAGTTTGGGGGCAAGCATGCTTTCCCCCGAAAAACACACACTAATTAAATGTCACAGCAAGTTAAACAGAAGCCCCAAACTATTATTCGGAGCTCAGCAATTGTGCAATTGTCGCCGGAAAGTTATGCCAAAGTTAACCCACTTTTTCGGCCCTGTTGACTTTTATTTGCAAACGAAACCAAAATGGGGAACGAGAACAGGTATGGGCCAACTTCATGACATTCCAATTTCCATAGGTGAGTGAAAACAACGACAAAGAACAGAGAACCCGCTTCGAGAACTTGATTATTTTTTGACAATTCGATGAACAGAAAGAAAGCCAAGCTCGCGCGAGTCCAGGAAACGGAATAATGACACTAAAAAAATGGCTAAAGTGAGTCATTAAGACTGCCGAGTGCCGTTTCTCACTACCTTTGTGGCAGCAACTATAAAGGAAGCCATCCATACACACCTGAAGTTGACTCAAGGGGCAAGGGCAAGCACCTTTGGAGAACACTTCTTGGCCAGAAAAGGAATGCCCAGGGAGGACAGAGGATTTCCTTTGTTTAGCTGGTCTACATTCAGGCTTTAAGAAATAAATTAAATTTAATATTTATTATCTTAATAAAAAATACCTTTAAGGGTTAACTAGTTTCTAACTAGTAGTTAGTTCGCCCTTTGGCCCCCGAATAAATTAGAAAGAACTCATTAAACAACTGCGGAAGAAGTGTAAACAATGGTAGTAACATTCCCTTTAGTTCTCACCAAGCCCACTATTTCCTTTTGGCCCGAAACACCTTCCAACCAACGTCTCTTACATTGTTTACCTTAGCCAGTTTGTCAGGAAACAGCCAAGCTGACGATTTTGGCCAACCAAAAATATGCAGACAACAAAGACAGAAGGTCTGAACTCACTGGAAAAAATATTTGAAGAAAACTTACTTTAAAATAAGGTTAGTTTTAGGTAGAAAATATTTTTCCAGATTTTTTTAAGAGTGGAATCTAGTTTCTTAGTCCTCTAGAGCTTCAGGTTGTGGCACCTGCGGGGGCGTAGTCAACATTTCCAGACGCTTCTTGGCCAAGAGCAGGGAAAGCGACTAAATTGAGTTGGCATTAGTCAAAAACCAAACAAAACACAACTCCCCCAGCACTGGGAACTGTCTGGGCCAAGAAGCACCTCAAGAGCTAAGACATAGATGGCTGCAGAGACTCTTTCTACTACTATATAGTATTATTATTTTTTTTTTGTGGCTACGTGTTCTGCTTCTCACGCTCCAGCTTTATTTTCAAACAGAACAGATGGCTGAAATATTTCTCGCACACAACCACTTTTGAACATTTTTTTTGCAACATTTGTTCAGCAGACAGCGTCGCATATTATTCGGTAAATTCACATGTCAGAAAACTATTGAGAATGAGAGTTCAAAGTTGGGACTTTCAAGCCAATATGTTGGGTTTCTGCCACACAGACAGGAAGAAAGTGGTGCGAGATGTGAAAATTCCCTGAAGAAAATGTCTGGACAGTTGCTAGAGTTTGTTTGGAATACAAAATGAAGTAAAAATTGAGAAAAAAGTTTAAAGAATTTTTTAAAATAAAAATCAGAAGCAAAATCCTGAATATAAACCTTTAAATCAACAACAATCATTAACAAAAATAACATAAAATAATAAACCAGAATATCTTTATCGAAAAAACATCATAAACATCATAACAAGCTTTTGCAATTAGACCCATTTCTGCAGGCCAATAAAAACCTAAAAAAAAATCTAGCTAAATTACTGGAATTTTTTGGTCAAATACAATAAATCAAAAAACAAAAAACTGCAACAATTTAAGGAGCAAATAAAAAACAAGACCAAAGCTGTCTGTCTGGCAAAGGCAATAAAACAATCGAAGCCGGTAGAAATTGAAATTGGAGACCAAACTAGTTTTTATGTTACTTTCGGAGGTGGCAGGGGGATCGTTCAATCGTTGAAGTAAATAAACAAAAAACCTTAAAAAACAAAAAATAAAAAAACACGTACCAACCAATAAAAAAAAAAACACACACACAAGTAACAGCCATCAGGCAACAAATGTGGAATAATTCGAGTCGCGCCGAGAGCGGGGCATAAAACGCAGCCAAACAGTCAAATGCCATTTCCGACTGCAGTCAGACATGAATAACAACAACAACAACGATAGTAAAAGCAACAAAAATTGGCAGCAACATAGAAAACAACAAGGTAACAACTACAGTAGAGATACCTTAAAAAAGACAAAACTAAAAGGCAAGGATTTTAAAAAAGATGTTCCAAAAATATATAAAAATATATAAAATTTAATCTTTTTCTTAAAAAATTTTATAATAATTTTTAATAGTTCCTCATAGCCTAGCTTCACTGTAAAAATACCAACCAGCCGAGTCAGACTCGAACACAAAACTTAGACCAGTTAAAAGCACGTGGCTCCCCAGACGGAAGCCAGTGACCAACAACAAATAGGTGTGTCTGTCTGGGGGTGGTGGTGGGAGGAGTACGTACATACTTTTATTGATAGCAACGAGGGGGGTCTGAGGGGGAGGGTTTCCCCCAACAGCCTATTGGTATGTCTGGCCATCAGACTGGTCTAAATATCCAGCCAAACGAACTAAGCGACGTGTTTTATGTCCGTTCCTTTGGTATTTATGAAGTTGCATGTTCAAGCCAAGACAGTTCGGCTTATGTTTATTATTTTTTGGGGTTACTTACTCCTACTGCTCCTGGTGATATGGGAGAGACCAGACTTGAGGGAGACCCCCAGACCGCTGGCTAATTTTTCCAAGTGCAGCCGTGGTTACATTCTTTTCCCGTCGAAGGTGCGCCCACATAACAAATACACCTCCACACACCCAAAAAACGCAGCATATCATGGCTAATTTGGATGGAAATGGGGGGGTTATGGTGGAGGTGGTGGTGGTACTGGTGGTACAACCACCTGGAACAAGAAACTGTCGCCCAAAAGTGGAGCATTCAACTCTGTGGGGGTTGTGCAAAGAATCGTATAAATTAAACAAATGACTCTATTTGCTATAAAGGATTTTTGAAACAAAACCCAAAAGAAATACCCTAACTTTTATATAATAAAATCAAATTATTAAATAAGAGTATTTATTTTGAGTATAACATTAAATGGTTACATTTTTGGGGGGGCGTTCTCCTACTATAATTAAACCAAAAGCCTAAATGGTGGGCGGTGTCCTGGCCATTAACTTGCCTTGACTCTTAGCCAATTTTGATGGAAGACCTTGTTTCATTACCAACCTGGAAAGATAAGAGAACAAATAATACAAAATTAGTAACAAATAAACATCATTAAAGACGGCAAATATTTGCACAGATATATTAGCCAATATATAGAGCACAAGTCATGATGGTATCCATAAAACATAAATGTACTGGGATCCACTGGGGAGCTATTCACATCTGTCGCTATCTCTATCTGTTTGTATTTACCATCTCTTTCTCCGGCCGTGCTCGTGCGAATTAACCCACTTTTGTTGGCCAACAACTGCCAGCAACCATTTGGTGTTATGATTATGAAATCGAAAACGGTTTTTATTTAATTTTCATTTTATTGTATTTTGTGTTAATTGCTTGAAGCGGAAATATTTTTCATAATTTTAATAGGATTTGTATTTATAATATAGATATAGATTTAATATAGATACCTACTTAGTTATTCTTACTTTCATAACCATTCAAAGCCAACTATCTCTTCTTACTTTCTCCATCAATAGCACCTGCTGTGTTTCTAAAATTTCCCCCCCTCGAAAGACTCATCTATATCTATTCCCAGACTTCTAACAAGGAAGCTACATTCGGGATGACTTTCAAACTTCGACACTCCGACCTCGACAATGCCAAAATTTCATAAAAAATGCAACTCAGACTCAGTCTCAGTCCGCACCGTCCGTTTACAACGACTTTGACTTTCTAAGGCAATTTACGTTCGTTTGTTGAGGTTTTATGGCTAGAAAGTCAGCTCCGATCTCGTAGAGTTGTAGAAAAATTCATAAGCATAAGCAAGCAAAATCGTTTTGCGGTCATTTAGCGGCCAATAAAAAAAAAATGTGCAACCTGTCTCTCACTTTATGGTTGTGACTGAGTCGGAGGCAGAGTCTGGCACATGCATTATTAATTCCAACTCTGACAATTGCAACTGCAACTGCATTTGGCCAACTGGTAAGAGCCAACTAGCAGGCATGTGTGAAATTTGGCTAAAAACTGGGCTCAGACAGATAAGGCCTTAATTGCAGGCCCAGTGTCAGAGCCAGGGATGGAGGGGACTCTCTAATTTATTAGTTTGCCCGGCAGACAAATTATTAACAACACTTGGTAGTATAATCGAGTATTCATTTACGAATGTAGGCCAGAGTTGATTACCAATTGAAAGTGTAATTCAGCAGGTGCGAGAGAGCTCCATTACGGGAAATGGTTATGATTATGAAATTAATGTCTAATGAACACTAAAAAGAGGCTAAAATAATTCAAGAATACCTATTTATAGGCTTTTTTGCTTCCCCATCCTTAGCACTCCATAAAAAGTGTGAATGTTTACAATACATTTCCCTCACCAGCAACCTTGCCTCGCCGTTTGTTAGCAAAAATTAAATTTATTAAAACATAAATATATCTATAGATCTACAAAATCTACAAAATGAATGTCGAAGTCAAGGAAAAGTTGAGGAAAAATATTTGATGCGTATAAATAATTATTTTGTATTTGGCAAACAAATTGTTCGATATGGCATTAATGCCAATTGGACACGCAAGCCGGGCCAAAACTTTTAGTCTGATTGAACAATGAAATAAAGTATAATGGCAGGGGAGTGTGAATGAGTGCTTCCATATGCTTTGAAAGATTACACAACTACATAGTATGGAAAGAAGACCCATTTAGGGAAATATTTAAAAAGCAATAGAGTCCAAGAGCTGAAAGTTCGTCATGTTTGTTGAATGGATTTGGCGAAAGATCCAGGGTCGTTTGTTAACTTTTACCACAAAAACCAGAAACGCATAAATACCCAGCACCGATGACCGACCATTCGAACGATGACAATGACGAACCGCTAATCATAACTAAAACATTACAACAATGCCACAAAAAAAAACAGCCAACCCAGCCCAGTCCAAGTCGAATCGTCGAAACGTGCAGTTCATTAATATGTGAAAATAATAATAAGAAAAAAAAAAAGAAAAAAACATGAGCTTTAACAAATAAATATTGTCGACAAGTAAAAGTCAAAAGCGTTGAACGCATTTAACGAGCCGCAACAAATGGGGGCACCATTTCCAAGGGGGTGTCTCCAAGGTGTAAGCTCGGACTTCAGGTTATATAAATATATATTTTTCAAATCCAGAAAATAAAATCAATTATCCTCGAATTTCCAGTTGCAGGTATGGCCATGGCCAATTGAAACTTTCTTTTTAAAAAGAAAATTTCTTAAAATTATAATTGGAGATTAGAAATCCAAAAAAAACTGGAAACGGAGTAAAAGTTAAGCCAGTTGGGCGAAGGAAAAGCCATTTAGTTGGGCGGTAATTGACTCTCTGGCAGTCGTGGGTTAAAGGTGTGTTGCCAATTAGCCAAAAACCAAAGTGTGATTGCCTTTTGGAGGCCAATACGCCAAGGCTGGAAAAGCAAGGCACGTGAGTTTCCACTTATCTAGATCCTCAACTTTTCCTCAATTTATAAAGCAATTAATTTGGAGTTTGTTTTATTACAATGTTTATTTTTTTTCCTCTCGGCGGAGAGATTCAAGTGGCTTGTTGAATAATCAGATAAAGCTTTATGTTATGGTTTTAAATATAGAACACACTTTTCGTGCTTCTCAACAAAAAATAAAAGGTAAACACTTGAATAAATGGTTCTTTAAAGGCCTTGGATTTTGATCTAGCTAGATGGACTTTTATTCGAATTTTTGCTTCAACCTTTCACACTCTATAAACCTAAGAGACGGCCAGTCTAGAGTTCAATAAACCCCCCAAAAAAAAGACCTAACTAGTAGATAGTTTTTTTTTTGTTTTATTTCCGCTTTTCTCATCTTGGAATTGCTGGAAATTTAAATTGGCGTAACAATGGGGAAATATTATGGCCAGGGGGTCAAGTTGAATTACTGAACAATGGCAACTGAAACAGAGGGTCTCTTTTCGATGTTTGGTTCCAATTCATTTGGCAAGAACAAATAGAGAAATAGAAAAATACAGAGACAATAAAGGGAAAGAAAGGCCATTCAATAAATTTGACTATTTTTATAGTTTTGGTAGTTTCTGGCTCTGACATCATAACCCCACATAAAACCCACACTTCCTTTAATCAAATAATGAAACAAAACTGCACCCCTTTTAGATAATTTTAGTTATAAACTCTAGTCTTTAGTTTATAAACTTTCACAAGATCTCACTGCCTTTCCCTCTCACTAGGCCTCTATTTCTCTTCATATCTCTTGATTATAAAACATGTTGTTTTCGCCGTATCTTATCTCTCAACAGCTGACCCAAGCGACTTTTATTTTGTTCGCCTTTTGGCCAGAAAGACACGCGCTTCAAAGTCAATTGTCTTGACCATGGCCAAGAGTCAAACGCATTTCGATATTCAATCATACATATGTGCTGACTGACTGACCCTCACCGATTTCTGTTATTTATTTTCCATCCATTACTTGGCTATATTTTTTTATTCGCAATTAGACGCAGACCCACTTCCCTCTTAGTCGTGTTTCTTGGCTTATTGTTTATTGCTGATTTGGCCATTTTATGCATATATATATATATATATATATATACCATATATACCACTTGGTTCTCTGTTTCTTCTTTTCCTATCTCTTTCGATTTTCCAAGAGAGCTTTTCGACTAATTAGTTTTTTTTTTTATTTCCTATTGATTTTTAGACACTATTTTCTTTTCTTTTTCTGCGAAGAAAAAAACAAAACGTAGAGAGATAAAATGGGAAACACTCCCACAAAAAGAGGCCAACAAAACGGGAAGAAAACAACAAAATTTTGGCAAGCATTTTGGTATTGATTGGATTTTATTTTCTCTCTAGACTAGACTAGAATTAATCAGAACCTTGATCTTGGGGAAGATTCTTCAAGACCTCCTTTGAGGCATTTTAATTTCTTTTCATCTTTAATAATTTATTATTTAATTTTCAATCATTTCTCTTTATTTTTTTAGACAGCTTTTGACAGCTTCGAGTTCTTAAAAACACTTGAGATTTTTTATTTTTATTTTCATTATTTATTTATTGTTTTGGTTCTCATTCAGACCACTTGACGCTTACTTTCGCTTTGCTCTTTTTTACGTAACTGGTTCAGCTATCTTGTTGCCAATTTTGTTGCTATTTTCTAGTATTGCGCCTAAAAGTTTTGTCTAACTTGGTCACTGAGTAATTTTGTTAAATTTTCAAGTTTTAATTAGAAAATTTTTGATAACTTTAGTCCCTTAAACAATAAATAATAATTATTGTCAGTTAGTTCTGGCCTGGCAGCTGGCCAAAAAGGAATAATATCCAAGCCAAGCAGCTGTTGCAACTTTAAAATTCCCTTAAATATATATCCAATGTTGCCCTTATTCTGATACCAATTTAACAAACAACGAGACGCTTTTTTTATGGCCAGTCTGTTACAAGAGAAATTGCTTATAAAAAAATGCCACAAAAAAAAAAAAGCAACTGCATAATACTTCCTCTTCATAGTTGGCACAAGCCATGGCCAAAGCCAATTGCAGGCATTGCGGACAGAATTCCAATCCCACTTAATGGGTTATGACATCGATGGGTAGGCCAGCTAGCCAGCCTGCCAGGGGCATGGCTATATATACCACCAAGCTGGCTAAAACTTGTAATCCCGCAATTTTCCTTAATTAAGTTGTTCGTTAATAGTTCGTTACTTGAGTAAATAAACTAAACTGTGACTGGCCTTAACTGGAATGTGATCCATGGACCATGAGCTGGCAGTTTTACCTCCAACTTGTCCCTACAAGGAAGCTGTATAAGATTAATAGGAAAAGTCACTTGCTAAAGTTTTCCAATTACAGGAAATCATTGTAAACTAATATTTATAAAGGGAGTAGTGTAGTCTGCCATTCTTCTGACTAATTTCACACAATTTCCATTCCAAGTCCATAAATTAAAATTCATAATTTGCAAGTCTTCTCATCCCAAGACTCCCACATACATAAAACTTAATAGCCGAGGAAATACATCAAAGACAGTAACTATAACAAGAAGTTCTAACTCTAGTCATTAAAAAACGACCCTATTTTAAAGAAAGTATCTTTTTTTAAAGATTTTCTTGCTCTGTGAAAGAGAAGGATTGGTTGTACTCAGCAGCCATGTCTTATCGAATCGAGTCTGCCATTAACTTGGCTCGAACCAAAGTAAACTGCATTCCATACATACTCAAGTGCGAGCAAAACTCCAGCTCCAGAGCTCCCCCAGCCCCATGGCATGTCTTCCTTCCTTTCTACGACTGGGAACCCCTTAATTTCCTCCTCTTTGCCGACTTGGGCCGTTGAGGAAGCGCCAGCAAGTTACATGATATCAATAAAAGTGCACAGTGCCTGAGATAAACTTGGAGAGCCCTACCAGCCCAGAACCCCAGACAGAAAACAGAAACAATGGGGCCTACAACCCAAGATGTTGGATGCCCTACAAGTGCCAAAGCTTTAATTTTAAATCATCATTCTAATGACTAATAGTCACTAATATTATTTAAGAATATTAAATTATTAATAAGAAAAACCAATGAGTTTAAAAATAAAGATATAAGAAACACAGTCATATTTCCAAAAGGTTAGAGTATCTAAAAGTGTATGTGGCACGTACTACACACATATATAACCAGAGGAGACAGACAACTCCAACCAGAACAACAAGTTGTGAGGGTGCAGGACCAGGGGGGGCCAGAGGGGAATGCCAGGAAAGTGCAGCAGCAAAAATGTTGCACCTTTGTTGGCTGTTGCCGCTGGTTTTATGGACGTGGCAACTCTTGACTTCTGGCGGCTTAATGGATATGCAACGCGTATTGCAAATTATCCAAAAATGTAGGCCCCAAGTGGGAGACTTTCGAGGGGTTCTAGAGAACACAGGTGGCAACAAGCCACACATAAGAGAGTGGCCATAATTTAAAGTCTCTTTTTTCGGGCTTTAAGCCACAATCCATAGCTTCTAAAAAGTCTCTAAAAATAATTATATTTAATATTATCACTTATCCTTCCTTAACCAATATTCCACTGCTATTTCCAGCCAACTGGACTCTAATAGAGGCTACTTAATAGGCCCAGTTTAAAGTTGCAGGCCAATAAGAGCGGCTAAGATAAAAAAAAAGACGGCAATAAACGAAGGAAAGGTACAGAGCCAATGATGGAGATACAGGCCGAGAAGAGAAGACGCAGAAAAGAGACTGAGAACTGTAGACGCGGCAAGAATATTCAGATTTTTCATATCGCATCTATGAGATACGTGAGCCCCTTGGCACAGTCACAGATACACGAACCGAACCAAGAAAAATAAAAGGAAGCTTGCGCATGTCCCTCAAATGACATTGGCATTTAGATGAGCCGGTCGGCAGGTCTTCTCCTTAAAAAATAAAGGAGAGATCCTCCTTTAAACGACAGTAGATAAATTGTAAGAGCTGAATTCCAAAACTAGAAAACTGAGAACGCAGACACACAGATACAGATACAAAGATACAGAGATACAATGCGCACCTGTCGCCAGGTAAAAACGCAACCGGCAAACGTCTTAGTCAGCAAAGTAAAGCAAAGCCAAAGAAGCAAAACGAAAAGACAAAAGTCAGCAGGTAGCCGGTCAGTCAGCAGGAAAGCAAGAAAAACAAATAAAATGTGGAAAAGGTTGGAAATCAAACAGAGTTTTCAGATCTTCAGAATGGAAAACATTGAAAATAGGATTCGGTTTTAAAGGTTCTTATTCTGTTATAGATCTCAAAGTTTACTTTATTTTATAAAATATTCTTTAAAAGCATAGCCTGGAAATGGATATGATAGTCTTATATTAAATTGGATATATGTCTTATACATAGGATCGTATAAAATAAAATAAGTCCTATGATTACCTTTTCCTATTTTCCATCTTTAAATTGTAGTTTTCAGATCTTGAAAATAAGATTCGATATAGATTCTTATTTTCTTATAGATCTGAAGGTATACTTTATTTTATAAGGGGGGTATGGAAGTGGATAGGATAGTCTTATAGTGAATCATATTGTGTATAAAATAATATAAGATCTTATGAGAGTCTTTCTATCTATTTCCCATCTCTTTATTTTAGTTTTCAGATCTTGAAGGTAATATACGGTATTAAGATTCTTATTCTGAACAGATCTTGAGTTTTACTTTATTTTATAAAGGATGGATAGGATATTTATGGTATGGAAGTGGATAGGATAGTTTTATAGTGGATCTAGTATAGTGGATATAGTGTATAACATAATAACAGTCTCTTAAGGACCTTTCTTCCTATTTCTGATCTCTAAATTGTGGGTTTCAGACCTGGAAAATGATATCCGATATTCAGATTCCTATTCTTTTGGGGATCTTAAGATCTAGTATGTTTTATGAAACATATAAGATATACTATATATATTTTTTTAATATTTTTATAATGAATTGTCTCATAGTGTAACTTATAGTCACCATTATTAAAAGATACGATTCTCTTGAAGATCTTTCTCCCAATTCCCGACCATACGATTATAGCTCCCCCTTATTCTCTCTCCTTTTCTTTAAAAGACAGTCATCTCTTTCTCTTTGTGAGTAGTTCGTATTCTCTCTACAATTTATTTTGAACCCTTGGGTAACTTTAATGAGCTTAAAACTGACCGCCGTTGTCGGCTCAGCAGCTTTAAAATGAAAACACCACAGAAAAGCCCCACGTATAAGGGGAAAAAAACCTTACAAATTAGTCATTGTGATTAATGAGGAAAGAAGAAGAAGAAGATGATGCCGATTCCCCGTCTCTATCACACTCTCTCCAGCCATCTCTCTCACTGGACACGACAGAAACGTGTCCAAGTTGTTGCTTTGATTTATTTCATGTGAGAATTTTTAAAAAAAGATTATAGTTAGTTGTTTGGAAGAAGGAGGGTAGGTTAAGGTGGGTGGAGGTGGTGGGTGGTTGGGTGAGTTGTGCAACTCTTGGATAAACCTCTGCATTTATCTAGATCAGCAGAGCGTAAAGGGGCTAGAGGGGTGGCTAGATCTTAAGTGTTTGGATGCATGTGTTTGGGTCAAGTTCAAATTTTTTTGTGGTGGCTGCTTCTGCGTAGTAATGGTGTCTTAAGAAAGGTATATATTTTTTAGAGATTATATATATGTTTCAAAAAAGATATCTTTTGCTTTAAAGCCTGTAGCTACCATATCTTTATCTTTTCTAGGCTGTAGTGGCCTTCAAAATAGGTACACACATTGAGAAAAGCAAGGCCGCTCAGCTGAGAGCACAAAACCACCCCTCAAAAGGGGGTGGCATCCCAACCATCCTTAAGTGCTTTGGTGTCTAGGTTAAAGCTGAACATTTCGACACATGGCCAACAGGATTCAGCATCCAGAGGAATTTCCCTTCAACCCCCAAATCTCCCAAAAAATAATTCATTGATTAAAAGTATGTCACAAATACACTCTTATACTGTAGACTCACCTTAATGAGAAGAAATTCCTTAAAAATTGGCTTTGGAAACTGGATTCTTGAGTTCCTGTTTCTCTTCTCTTCCTTTCACCGGTTCTTTTTTTGTTTTCTTTCTTGGCTTTCTTCGGGCCAGAAATTATAAACAAATGTGAAGATAGTGGTAATATCTTCGTGCGGTTTTTAATATTTTTCCAACTAGATGTTTGGTTCTCCTTCTTATAGACAGATGTCACATTTCTTCTCTGCCTTTTAAGCAGTATTTTGATGTTGTTTTTTTGCAGACAGGTGCACCAACAAAAACAACTCTCCACGTTCACTAACACATTGACAACTTTTTGCAAAAACACTCACATATACACACACAGACACACTGATAGAGAGAGGGACGCCGTGTGTTGGCTTTGAACTTCTTTCTTTCTTTATATTTTTTTTTTGCTTTTTCCGCCTTTGAAGCTTGTTCTTCGGGGCACGGTATACCCTCTACTATTTATCTAATCTCGCCTTTCGGGGTTCAGATAAAGGCCTATAGCTGCGACTTATCGCCGTGGCACTTGGTTTAATTGAATATTATTCGAAGTAAAGCCTATAGACGCGCGCGAAAAGGGCAGCCAATCATCCAAACATTGTTTTGATTATTTTTTTTGTTTGTTTGGCTGCGTTTCAAACACAATAAACACTGTAGTAGACTGCCTCGTGTCTGGCTCTTGCGAATCGAGCTCCGATTACACACACGCGAATCGAGCTCCGATTTTTGGATACACGAGTATCCAAAAAAGGCGTCGAAACAAACAAACATAAAGATAACTACCGATGTTTGTTAGTTACAGATACAGAGCGACGACCGCAGCCCCCAAGTCGCGTCGCGTTTCAAAAAATGTTGCCGCGGACGAGAATCACACGTCCGCTCAGGTGAGAAATTATTTTATTTCTGATATGCGTGATTGGGGCCCACTGTAGGATTAGTGTGGCTGTTGGTATTTAGCCTGGGAATAGAGTGGCCAATGCAATGTTTATCAGCTGTTTTATTTGAACCGGGAATACCTTGCTCAAAATGAAAACTTTTATAATATTTTAAGAGATTAGGCAAACAAAATTTAATTAAATAAATTTTAAAAAAATATATGCTTTGTCAGGGATTTGAAGAATTCTAACCAGTGCTGCCAGACTATTAAATTCACGATGCTGATGGTCACACTATAAGTATTATGGCCAGCCGCTAAATTTAAAACGACTCAGTCATACTGAAAAATTGTAAATCGCTGAGAATGGTAAATTCTTTTAAGTTTGGTCGAGAATAAGACTTTTTTATGTTTTAAATTTTTATATTATTGTATAAAATATAATACAGTAAAATATTGTAAGGTAAAGAAATCTTACATCGCATTTAGTTGATTTATGAACCCTTTTTTGGTTCTTGACTCGACTAAAAAAAACCAAAGCTTTTCTACAAATTTTTAAATATGCAATAGGATTTTAAATTTTTTGGGTTATGTTATAAATTGATTAAGATTATTGTTCTCTTAGACTATTTATTACTTTAATTTAGCCTGCCTATTTAATTATAATCCCCAAAAGAGTTTAAGACTTTGAGTTGCAGAACCAAATTCCGAAAAACATCAAATTTTTTTAAAATTAAAGATCATTTCAAATAAATAATTCCTAATTATGGAATAGTTATAATAAGCTTATGGTAAATAAATTTCTAGTACATCAACTATACTTATTAATTTTTAAATAAAACAAATCTGAACGCTTAAATATTTCCACAGTGCACACTGCAGTGTATGAAATATTCAGACCATGATGAATCGAATTATTAGAGTTCAATATTTTATAGAATCTAGAACTGGTAGACTCTCAGTTCATTTCTAACTACTTATCATGAGGTACTTATTTTGTAAGTAAAGTACATATATTCTTCCTCCATCTGTGTTTTAATATTGTATTATTCCCCTCAGATTTAATTTTAGTCTCTGCCACGTCGACTTTGGCAGATAAATTTTCTGATAATTTATACCAATTGTTTGCCAAGGATTTCCGCAACGAAAATCTATTAGTATCGCCCTTTTCGGTATCGGGTGTTTTGGCCATGTGTTATATGGCAGCCGAAGGTGAATCTACGAATAAACTCAAAACCATTATGGGCTTTCCCGAGGACAAGATAAAGTTGGCTGAAAAATATCAAAAATTATTAATGAAAGTGAAAATGGATTATCAGGTGAATTACGAAGGAAGCCGACCATTGAGTCCGAATTATGAATCGTTAGTTAAGAAATATTTCAAGGCGGATTCAAAAATTGTGCCAAATAGAACAGAGCCAGTGATAAAGATCACTACATATTGGAAATTTCACGATCGAATCATTAAAAGAACTCTTCCCAAAGAGATCTCTAAAGCTCTGTTTAAGAATAATATAACTCTGACAGATCCCTGGCAGTACGAATTCGATGCAAAAAACACAAAACAAGCTAATTTCCAAATCTCGGAAAATAAAACTGTCCCCGTACAGATGATGCATCAGAGAAACACCTTTCGGGCTGCCTACTTTTCCGACCTTCAGGCTACGGTGGTGGAGCTGCCATTTCACAGTCGCCAGATGTCTTTACTTTTATTTTTACCCAACAAGGTGGATGGCCTTTGGGAAATGGAGAAAAAGATTTCCGACTTCTCAGAGCCTTTGAACACAGCAGAAGCGATCCTTGCCTTGCCCAAGCTACGTTATGGATGGAGACTGCGTGTATCTGAAAGACTTGAGGAGGTATATCTATTATTTTTATATATTTTCCTTTTTTTAACATTAGTTTTCTCTGAAACTAAAGCTTGGTCTTGGGCCGTTATTTACAAATGAGGCTGACTTCAATCTGTTTTCAAATTCAACTTCAAAGCTCGGCGACATATTTCAAAATGTCTTCCTGGAGCTAAAAGAAAATGGTGCCCAAAGAGCTCCACCATCTTGTGGGTAAAATTTTTATATTTTTTGAACTTAAATAATTCTTTCTATTATATTTTATAGCACAAAGGTCAGCTCCGGTGGTGTTTTCCTTCAATCGGCCCTTTGCTTTTATAATAAAGGACGAAAGCACCACATATTTTCAGGGACATGTTATAGATCCTTCGAAAATCAATCAAATTAATATGGAGTAGATACTCGAGATACTTTTAAAGCCGATATTTTAGTGATATTAAAAATAAATGTGAAAAAGGTTATATCTTTAGTGCAATCTTTTCCTCACTTTTTATAACCAAGCTTCTGATTCTGATTTCGTTTCAGCTTCTGGTTGCAGGCCGCCCTGAACTTACTGCTGATAAAAAAAAGAAGAAAAAAAAAAATATATATATATATATATAAAAATAAACACAAACGAGTGCCTGAAGTCTGGGACAACTTTGCTTACGTATTTTGTTTTACAACATGTTTGTGTTTGTCCCTGATACTGATATCCCACATCCATCTCAGATAGATGCGTGCTAAAAATATAAAAATATCTCCAGCGGCTTCATCTTTCCCAAATAATAGTATAATTTAAGGCATCGTAAGGTGACCTAAATATTCTTGAAATATTCGACAGAATATATACAAATATTTGTGGCTTCTGGGAACTATTTTATTTTAGGAAAACTGTTTGTTCCGCGACTACTTAAATATTTTACTTTGCACTCACATGACACATAAGATGGAGTCACACTATCTTATCCGTTGACTGGCTTAACTTACAAAACTGAGTTATGGACTTTCTTCAGGAAATGCCGCTTTATTCCGGCTAATCTCCGCATATAAAGGTTTATTATTTGCATACATTTTTATAAAGAGGTTAGGCCGGGTCGTTGTGACATAAATTTCTAGACACGCGAAAAAATTAATATTAAAACTTTGCTTGTCGTCAGGCCGGGTAGTCTCGAACACGTGCTTTGATTCAAAATCAATCATTGCTTATCTATCAAATGTAATTTTTACTATCAGTTTTTTGTACTTTTTTTTATAATTCCGGTACAATTTTATGAAATTATGTTGGATGACAATCAGTTGAGTTTGTTCGGTCTTTGCTTCGGTTTGCTGTGCTTCGAAATTAGCTTCGGGATATAAAATCCATTTAAGGAAATGCATAAAACTTTTGTGATTTTGAAACGATATATTAGAGCCAATATTTTCAAGAGTTTCGCGGCCATCGATGGTGAAATTTTCGAGTGGAGAATTGAACTATTTGCGGCCTTTGAATACGGCTGATGTTTAAGTGTGAGATGACCCTACTTTATTAAAGTACTAAAACTTCTAATGCTTCGTTATTTATTTATTTTGGCTATCAGCTTATATCAGCTGGGGTTTCTATGAACCTTGGCCTACCGAGTGATCTTTTCGCTGGCTGGTGTCTCTTCTCTGCCAGAATTCTCCATACCCCCTGTCGCAATTCTTCGCCACTGAATGTCAGTCACTCTGGGGGAGATCGCGACATTGTCGCACGTCAGCCGTCGCTCAGATTTCAGATTTCGTTGGCTTTTTTTATCTCCATTCACGAAATACTAATACGGGGGACATTATCTCCCGGCGATCTTGTCGCATCAACAACACCATAACCAACGTAGAGTCCAAGATCTGGCACCAACACAGACATCGCCACCAATTTAAGTTAGAATCAGCATCATCATAATGATCATCTTTTCGGGGCGGGTGTGAGTGTGGGCGCAGATATAGCTGAGATCTCGAGATATATCTCAGGGGGTTGATAAGAGATTTTCATTTTTCCTTAGCTCAGTCACAAAGCGAACGGCGACTGGGAAAGTTCATGCGATAAAAATAATCAAACGGATAATCACACAAGAATAATAGATTGGACAGAAAAATATAAAAAAAAAAGTACAAGTGCCTGGCCTGAAGTGGAGGAGAACCTTGAAAACTGCATTCAAAAAATAAATATTAAAGTAAATTCTAAGTAAACTACATGTGCCATATGATATACAAAGGAATATGAAAATATATTACAAACAGCAGCAAGAACTGGCTTAGTTCGTCTTGATGATCACAAATTTCAATTGAATTTAATCAAAATCCCACAAAAAGAGAGAAATCATAAAAAGCTAACTAAGCGGGAGATTTAATTTTGAGTGTCTCGTCATGTATTAGTGTGAGTGTTTTGTGTCTGTGTTCGAGTGGGTGTGTGCGTGTGTGTTTTGACCGAGAAACCCTAGATCGTTGGCCGTTGGCCGCTTTTCATTGAATCGAACTTCAAAACTGTCAACAAAAAGCGGTTAAAATGGGCAAAATGGTCAACGAGGAAATGGCCACGGAGCCAATAAAAGCCGAAAAGGTTGAACTATCGCGTTTCGGGGAGTTCTGCCAGCGACATGGAATTAATCCCAACCTGATCATGCTGAAAATAACACTTTTCGTGATGTATGGCGGTGAGTAATCCATTAATAATCAAATTGTATAAAAATCACATTAAAAACCAATTAGATGTAGCTCTTATCTTGACCTGAATGGCCTAAATGTAATGGCCAAGTTATTGACATTGCTGAGCCATCGCGGTTACAGATAAATATATCACGCATACGACCTGTTGTTTCCAGCTCAAAGATAACCCAGGGCCAGATAACTTTGATTGAAGAATGATTTTTAAAAATGTATAAATATTAAATTTTGAAAGGAAACTCTGCTGGAAAAATACCAAGAAAACTCGTAGCCCGGACTGACAGTGAATCTGAATTCATTATCACACTCTGTGGAAATCAGGTCCAAAATATGGGGGACTGGGGCTGGTCGGAAGTTATCAATTAGGCTGAGGAAAATATGTAACACATTTGTATAAATTCAGTTAGAGTCTGATGCACATTGAGCAGATTTTCCCAGCGTGTGGCAATTAAGCATTCATAAGATCCAACCTTCCTTCCCCGCCTTACGAAATTTTCTTCTCCTTGTATCTGAGTGTGTGTATGGCTTTTGTAAATAAATCTAGCTTATGTGATTTAAGCTTGAGAAAGGTTTACTTTGATTTGCCTTGGACGGGCATCTGTATCTGAGTGAGTAAGCATGTCGATGTATCTGTATCTGTGTCTGTATTTTTATTTGTATCTGTATCTTCTGACCGTGCGCCATTTTCGCTTTTTGCTGGCGGTCAATGGCAAAAAGATTTTGTTGCCCACTTGTTTGTTGTCTTATGCCATTAAACTCAAATTGTCACTAAAATGAGTATTAATGCGTTTTTTATTTGAGTCAAGCTGAGCCGAGGATTCCTTTTCGGCATTTTATTTATACTCGTCTTGGCTTTTTTGGGCAGTCTAAAGTTCAAATAATAATTTAATTAGTCTATAACATAAATGTTCATAAAATATATTTTATTGGCCAAAGAAATGGTCTGTGTACTATAATCAAATTTATAAAATATGTATTCCTTGCCTCTGAAAAAGCCCTTGTTTGTTAATTAATCCATTTCCATTATTCCTGCAATACGCTTTCGTTTTAATCAATTTACTTTTTCATTTTTGTGCTTCTTTATTTTTTTTAAGCTCCGTAATTAAGGCTCTTTGTTTTACATTATAATACATAATTAATTCGAGTTAAACGAAATGAATAAGAAATAAAATGCAGTGATTTCATAGAGAGCACTTTGAAGCTGACAGAATTAAATTAAAGTGACGAAGTGCATGTTCTTTTTGTGAATATCTAATAACACTCGGATGGCAATTTTTTATGCTCGGTGCTCGTGAAAACCCTCTAATAACAATAAAGTAGTAAAAAATGAATTGCAATTAATATTTTTGCTGAATATGGCTGCATTTGTCATGGCCCGGTCTGTCTGTCAGTCTGGTGTTTCTGCTCAAATATTCATAAATAAAGTGCAATATAGTGGCAGTGTCAGTCAAACAGATGCAAATTGCATAGACGAGGGGCCTGGGCATAGACTGGGTGCTACCAAAAAACTTTGTGCATAGCTGAAAATGTCGTATGCGACAAGCGAACGTATAAACGGAATAATTATTATTAAAGTGGCGCCTGGCAAAAAAAAAGGAATTTAAATTGACAAAAGGGTGCGGGAGAGGGAGCTGGTGGCTCCGGGACATTAATTACGAATGACAACGTGGCAGGAACAGAAGATCCCCTAGCTGGTGGGGTACTGACTGAGTGTAAACTTTACAGCGCCATGAGAACGAACATGAAAGGCCGGCAAGCCAAACAACCCTGACATGGTTGCGTTTCCGTTTCCGGAAGAACGAGAGGCAGCGGCAATACGAGCAATTAATTGTTATTGCATTCAGTAAATACAAACAATCCCGAACACACACATGGCGAGCGTATTATTGTTAATTATCTGAGGCGATGCCTGTTCCTGAACGGTAAAAAATGGCCCTTTTTGGCCAGTTTCCCAGATAGGCCTTGTGTGTTAACTGCACTTTAAAACAAACGAATTTCATTCAGGACACGCACTCTTACCCATTTTACGTGCTCGATGGCGTTTCCTTGGCGTGTTTGCATTTAAATTGGTCAAGGCTGTCCACGAAAATCGGGCCAACAACGGCAGAGAGGCTGGCCGAGAGGAAGGCGTAACATCTTCCTGTTCCGTTTCGACCAATTTGTTGCCATTTTATTTTCCACCATCATCGCCACGATTTTTACTCCTCGACTCCTGCTCCCTTCTCGTGTATTTTTGACTGCAGCCACGTGACGCGTGTTCGGTGCGTTAATGCCCATAAATTATTGAAATTCAAGGGACGATTATCTACGGCCCATTTTCGATTCTTGTTTCCCCCCAGCCATGTCGGTCGGGTCGATTGTAAAGCACTTTAAAATATATTTTTACTTTAAATGTTGTAGGAAAATAACGTATACGCAAGGTAAGCCTGATTTTCTATGGAGAAATTCTATAAAACACTGAAAAGCAATTAAAAATGATATAGATTCTAGCTAGACAATTGATTTACCTTCATCTGTCACCTTTATTGATATTTAATTTCCTTCCACCAGCTTGATTAACACGAAATTCCATCATTTGATTGAAGTGATTTGCCCCATCTCCATAGTTCCTGCCGATAATTAAGTTGTCCTCTCCAATTCTCAATAATTCGCACAATAATCTGTACTTCTTTGTCATTTTGCAGCGACTTCCTCCCTACTGCCATACCTGACGATTCATATGCAGTCGATTGGCCTCACGGTTGAGGAGATTGCAATTATCTACCTGGCCCTGCCCTTCACCACATTTCTTAGCCCGCCCATAACAGGTGAGTAACGGGGGACTGACAAGGGGTCAAGGGAAAAATCATTTTAATTCATCTTAATTAGCTACGAGCTGCATAGATTTCAATTAAAAGTTTTGCTTTGTTCGGCCAGTCGGGCATGAAAACGAAGACCAGAAAACAAAAGTCAAATTTTGTTCATCTTATGCTTTGATTTAACAATGATTTAAATTTTAAATTAAAGCAGTTATTGCTTTAATTTTTTACTAAATAAAACCACAATAGTTTTTTCCAAACAATAAACTAAAATCTCCCCATACTTTCCAACTCTTTCTGATTTTGTGTCGACCGAATGGAATTTTTTCAACTCTTATTTAAATGTATAAAGTATTTTATTTATTTGTTTTTTATATTTTGCTCCCGGCCACTTTTCCGGACGAGTGTGAATAATTTAATTCAGTTGCAGTTTAAATGACAATTAAACAAAGTTCTTGTTTTTCTCCTTTGACTGTCTGTATGTGAAGTGCCCCCATCATGCGGTCACATTTCTTTCTTTTTGTCCACCGCCTCTTTTTTTTTTTTTTTAACCCATTCTTATTATTTGCTTTCGCATTTTTAAAATGCATTTGCGGTATGGAATGTTGGCGACAGCGAAGGTTTTTATACATTTTATGTGAACACCACGGGCTGCAGATAACCGTTCCTCGAAATGCACTAAAAGTGAAACAAAAAGCGTGCCAGGACGTGGCAGGACGAGTAGAGAAAAGTGCATAAAGCTGGTCAAATTGATGGACATAAAAGCTATGGGGGGGAGGGAAATATATATAAAATGTCAGCTAAGTGAAAACGTTCTCGTAAAGTTGCGACATCAAAATTTTGATCATTCTACTAGCGTTATAAACATGGTTGATAGTCATTGAACACACCAAGTGGAAGAGCAATAAAAATCAAAAGGATTCAACTGAAATGGGAGTGATAAAAACTTCTATTTCAAATGTTTGCAAATACAATTGAAAATTTAAAAATTTAAAATCGAAAAGGAGGAAATTGCCTTTTACCTTTTACCATAAGTGCCACAAAATCCATCTTAAACTGAATTTAAGCTGGAGAGAAGCCCCAATCAAAGCCCCAAATCGTAGACAACTTATTTTGAGTGAAAAATACAGTCGCTTGCCTCTAGCCACATTTAACCACTGATGCAGTTGCAAAACATCTTGCTGCAATTTCACTTACATTTTCCCCCAACCGATTTTCAAACCCCACCCGATTTTCGATTGCTCCCTGCAGGTTTCCTCGTTGACAAATTTGGCAAATACAAACCGGTCGTTGTGATGAGTCTGCTGCTGAATGCGATTTTCCATCACTCGCTGCTCTTTATACCGCAGCAGGAGATTCCGGGCGTGGTGCCATCGGCGTTCGTATTGAGACATCCAGATAGCGGCGATATTGAGGTAAGTTTGACACACTGAACTAAATTTGTAGATTAAAATTAATATGGAAAAATAATACCTAATGATAAGAGAGTTAAGGTGAAAGTTTAAGGCTTAGATTTAGTTTATTTTAAAGTCTTTAAATTCTATTCCTTAGACCAAAATGTGTATCCTTTCAGTTCTCTCTTTAATCCCCTAAGAATTTTCAGCTTCAATAGCTTAAAACACATCCAACTTCGATTCAATCTAGTTTAATGTTTGTCGAAGGCTGTAATCTGCTTAGGGCGTTGTGGTTGAGGTGCGTGGGCAAATATCTTTAGACGCTTGTTTAGTTAAGAGCTAAAAATGATGTGGCTGCGGTTTCCACACCACCTCCATTCCGGCCACCACCATCATCATCCAAAACTCCATTCTGCAGAGAAAGTTGCAGGATGCGTTTGCTGCTGGGAAACAGCTGTTGCTCTTGTACTGTTTTAATGCGCTTACTTCACGGTTACTCTGTGTGCATCCTTCGTCCTTCTTGCCTCTTCTGCAGATGCATACATACATAGCATACATATATAGTTTTTGCTACTTTTTCAATGACTTTAACTGCATTGTAAGCAAAGTTAACTGGGCGACTGTGAAGGAGTCTGATTAGAGCTGTCTGCTAATTATTCTCATGAGCTGAAATTGTTTCTAATTACCTTCAATTAAAATGTAAAATTTAACAGTCTACCCTGACTCATTTTTTTCACAAAGAATAAAGCATATTAAGGATATTAAACTCTTTATATGATTTATAGCAGATGTGAATGTTTAAAATGTGTATTAATTATAGTCTTAATGGTGGCTCTGTATATATTATTATTTGTTTGAATGGTTATTTAACCAAATAGATAAAATAAATCATTAATGCCATAATTAATAGCCATTATAAAAAATATTCATTTGGCTTCCGGATTCCTAAAATAAATAGCTTTCACGACTGATTTTTCTCAGCAGCCGGAAAATAAACTAGAGAGGTTTTCCTTTTTTTAAATTGTTCCCTGAAAAGAGGCAACGTTTGAAAGCGAACTACCAAAAATCTTCGGCATCCTCTCAGCCATTCGAAGCTCCTTTTAAGCTCCTCGTTCCCACTTTTCACAATGGCATCACTTCACAGTCACGGCATGTCTCTATTTCTGAGGAGGGCCTTGGCTAAGGGGCTGTGGCAGGAGCAAACTACATAAAAGCCGGCATTTATTCGTGGCAACGGCAACATAATGTTGCCACATGCAACACGCTTCTACCAGCACACTTTACGCACGTACAACACAACACGCACACACACCACCCAACTATCCTGCTGCAAGTGTATCTGTGAGTTGAGAAGGATGCGGATAAGGATGTGGGTATGGGTGTGGAGGTGGTTGTGTTGGTGGTGTGTGTATCTAATGCGTGGCACGTTGCCGCGTTGCGCGATTTTGCGAGGGAAACGCGTCGAAATCCCCTGTGCAGCCACTTCCTGTCAATTTCTGAGCTCCCAGCAGCATGCCACATGCTGGCGCACACACAAACGCACACGGGCCGGATACACAATCAGACAGCATACACACAAATATAACGTATACGCAGTGTATGCGGCCTGTGCCCGCAATGTGCATTTTTTACTGAAAACTGATCCTATTAACTGAAAAAAAACATTACTGTATTAAATAAATCGTGAAGAATGTCAAAAATCCAAATCAATCCGAAGCAATCGTGTGGTTGGAATATCAAGATCTATTTCAATGCATAAAATTAAAAAAAAATATATAAACAAAAAATATAGAAAAAGTCGAAAAGAGCAAAGCAGTTGAAGAAATGCCACCATGGTGTAAGAATCCAACAGTAAAATTATTTAAAATAATATTAATATAATCCAACAAATAGAGAGAAGGCTTCCTTGAGAGACCACGGGTCTGTATTCACGGGAATATAAAACTCTTTATTCAATCCAATATTAAAATAAAAAAAAAAACAAAAAAAAAAAAGAAGCTGTGAGTTTATTAGAGAACCTCCTACTGGATGCCTCTAAGGAAACTGAATAGGAATGTGGAAATGCTCGCCTTTTATAGATAACAGAACAAAAGTCATGGCCTACTGGTTTAAATAGGTTTTAATACCAAATTACTAATTAGTATTAGGGTTAACACAGCTACACTTGAATGATAGGGTTAACACAGCTACACAAAGGACGGTTATTATTATTATAAGTTGGAAATATATCCTATAACTGTCATATAACTGATTGATCGAATATGCCATAACTAAGAAGAATTTAAATAGATCTCAGATATCCCATAACTTAGGTATTACAGTTAGAGAGTTCGGATTTTGTATGAATTATATTTTTACCAAAAATTTCAACTTTCATTAGAATTTAAAATATACCCATCACTGTGGACCGTATAGGGGGAAACCCCATTTTCAAGGGATCCATCCCATCACGAAAAATGGACGAAAAATCTGAAAAATATTTTTTCTCAGGATTTTGATGCAGAGAATCGTTCTAGAATACGTTTAAGGTACTCCGCTTGAGAATCGGATGATAATTGAGGAAGATATATCCATCGCTGTGGACCCTATAGGGGAAAACCCCATTTTCAGGGATCCCATCACGAAAAATGAACAAAAAATTTAAAAAATATTTTGGCTCAGAATTTTGATGCAGAATGGTGCAGAATCGATCCAGAAATCGTTTAAGGTACTCCGCTTGAGAATCGGATGACAATTGAGGAAGATATAGCCATCGCTGTGGGCCCTATAGGGGAAAACCCCATTTTCAGGGATCCCATCACGAAAAATGAACAAAAAATTTAAAAAATATTTTGGCTCAGAATTTTGATGCAGAATGGTGCAGAATCGATCCAGAAATCGTTTAAGGTACTCCGCTTGAGAATCGGATGACAATTGAGGAAGATATAGCCATTGCTGTGGACCCTATAGGGGAAAACCCTATTTTCAGGGATCCCATCACGAAAAATGGACAAAAAATCTAAAAAATATTTTGTCTCAGGATTTTGATGCAGAATGGTGCAGAATCGATCCAGAAATCGTTTAAGGTACTCCGCTTGAGAATCGGATGACAATTGAGGAAGATATAGCCATCGCTGTGGACCCTATAGGGGAAAACCCCATTTTCAGGGATCCCATCACGAAAAATGGACAAAAAATCAAAAAAATATTTTGTCTCAGGATTTTGATGCAGAATGTTGCAGAATCGATCCAGAAATCGTTTAAGGTACTCCGCTTGAGAATCGGATGACAATTAAGGAAGATATAGCCATCGCTGTGGGCCCTATAGGGGAAAACCCTATTTTCAGGGATCCCATCATGAAAAATGGACAAAAAATCTAAAAAATATTTTGTCTCAGGATTTTGATGCAGAATGGTGCAGAATCGATCCAGAAATCGTTTAAGGTACTCCGCTTGAGAATCGGATGACAATTGAGGAAGATATAGCCATCGCTGTGGGCCCTATAGGGGAAAACCCCATTTTCAGGGATCCCATCACGAAAAATGGACAAAAAATCAAAAAAATATTTTGTCTCAGGATTTTGATGCAGAATGGTGCAGAATCGATCCAGAAATCGTTTAAGGTACTCCGCTTGAGAATCGGATGACAATTAAGGAAGATATAGCCATTGCTGTGGGCCCTATAGGGGAAAACCCTATTTTCAGGGATCCCATCACGAAAAATGGACAAAAAATCTAAAAAATATTTTGTCTCAGGATTTTGATGCAGAATGGTGCAGAATCGATCCAGAAATCGTTTAAGGTACTCCGCTTGAGAATCGGATGACAATTGAGGAAGATATAGCCATCGCTGTGGACCCTATAGGGGAAAACCCCATTTTCAGGGATCCCAACACGAAAAATGGACAAAAAATTTAAAAAATATTTTGGCTCAGAATTTTGATGCAGAATGGTGCAGAATCGATCCAGAAATCGTTTAAGGTACTCCGCTTGAGAATCGGATGACAATTGAGGAAGATATAGCCATTGCTGTGGGCCCTATAGGGGAAAACCCTATTTTCAGGGATCCCATCACGAAAAATGGACAAAAAATCTAAAAAATATTTTGTCTCAGGATTTTGATGCAGAATGTTGCAGAATCGATCCAGAAATCGTTTAAGGTACTCCGCTTGAGAATCGGATGACAATTGAGGAAGATATAGCCATCGCTGTGGGCCCTATAGGGGAAAACCCCATTTTCAGGGATCCCATCACGAAAAATGGACAAAAAATCAAAAAAATATTTTGTCTCAGGATTTTGATGCAGAATGTTGCAGAATCGATCCAGAAATCGTTTAAGGTACTCCGCTTGAGAATCGGATGACAATTAAGGAAGATATAGCCATCGCTGTGGGCCCTATAGGGGAAAACCCTATTTTCAGGGATCCCATCATGAAAAATGGACAAAAAATCTAAAAAATATTTTGTCTCAGGATTTTGATGCAGAATGTTGCAGAATCGATCCAGAAATCGTTTAAGGTACTCCGCTTGAGAATCGGATGACAATTGAGGAAGATATAGCCATCGCTGTGGGCCCTATAGGGGAAAACCCCATTTTCAGGGATCCCATCACGAAAAATGGACAAAAAATCAAAAAAATATTTTGTCTCAGGATTTTGATGCAGAATGGTGCAGAATCGATCCAGAAATCGTTTAAGGTACTCCGCTTGAGAATCGGATGACAATTAAGGAAGATATAGCCATCGCTGTGGGCCCTATAGGGGAAAACCCTATTTTCAGGGATCCCATCACGAAAAATGGACAAAAAATCTAAAAAATATTTTGTCTCAGGATTTTGATGCAGAATGGTGCAGAATCGATCCAGAAATCGTTTAAGGTACTCCGCTTGAGAATCGGATGACAATTGAGGAAGATATAGCCATCGCTGTGGACCCTATAGGGGAAAACCCCATTTTCAGGGATCCCATCACGAAAAATGGACAAAAAATCTAAAAAATATTTTGTCTCAGGATTTTGATGCAGAATGGTGCAGAATCGATCCAGAAATCGTTTAAGGTACTCCGCTTGAGAATCGGATGACAATTGAGGAAGATATAGCCATCGCTGTGGGCCCTATAGGGGAAAACCCTATTTTCAGGGATCCCAACACGAAAAATGGACAAAAAATTTAAAAAATATTTTGGCTCAGAATTTTGATGCAGAATGGTGCAGAATCGATCCAGAAATCGTTTAAGGTACTCCGCTTGAGAATCGGATGACAATTGAGGAAGATATAGCCATTGCTGTGGGCCCTATAGGGGAAAACCCTATTTTCAGGGATCCCATCACGAAAAATGGACAAAAAATCTAAAAAATATTTTGTCTCAGGATTTTGATGCAGAATGGTGCAGAATCGATCCAGAAATCGTTTAAGGTACTCCGCTTGAGAATCGGATGACAATTGAGGAAGATATAGCCATCGCTGTGGGCCCTATAGGGGAAAACCCCATTTTCAGGGATCCCATCACGAAAAATGGACAAAAAATCAAAAAAATATTTTGTCTCAGGATTTTGATGCAGAATGGTGCAGAATCGATCCAGAAATCGTTTAAGGTACTCCGCTTGAGAATCGGATGAGAATTGGGGAAGATATAGCCATCGCTGTGGACCCTATAGGGGAAAACCCCATTTTCAGGAATCCCATCACGAAAAATGGACGAAAAATCTGAAAAATATTTTGTCTCAGGATTTTGATGCAGAATGGTGCAGAATCGATCCAGAAATCGTTTAAGGTACTCCGCTTGAGAATCGGATGACAATTGACGAAGATATAGCCATCGCTGTGGACAATATAGGGGAAAACCCCATTTTCAGGGATCCCATCACGAAAAATGGACAAAAAATCAAAAAAATATTTTGTCTCAGGATTTTTATGCAGAATGGCGCAGAATCGATCCAGAAATCGTTTAAGGTACTCCGCTTGAGAATCGGATGACAATTGAGGAAGATATAGCCATCGCTGTGGGCCCTATAGGGGAAAACCCCATTTTCAGGAATCCCATCACGAAAAATGGACGAAAAATCTGAAAAATATTTTGTCTCAGGATTTTGATGCAGAATGGTGCAGAATCGATCCAGAAATCGTTTAAGGTACTCCGCTTGAGAATCGGATGACAATTGACGAAGATATAGCCATCGCTGTGGACAATATAGGGGAAAACCCCATTTTCAGGGATCCCATCACGAAAAATGGACAAAAAATCAAAAAAATATTTTGTCTCAGGATTTTTATGCAGAATGGTGCAGAATCGATCCAGAAATCGTTTAAGGTACTCCGCTTGAGAATCGGATGCGAATTGGGGAAGATATAGCCATCACTGTGGGCCATATGGGGGAAAATCCCATTTTCAGGGATCCCATCACGAAAAATGGACAAAAAATCAAAAAAATATTTTGTCTCAGGATTTTTATGCAGAATGGCGCAGAATCGATCCAGAAATCGTTTAAGGTACTCCGCTTGAGAATCGGATGACAATTGAGGAAGATATAGCCATCGCTGTGGGCCCTATAGGGGAAAACCCCATTTTCAGGGATCCCATCACGAAAAATGGACAAAAAATCAAAAAAATATTTTGTCTCAGGATTTTGATGCAAAATGGTGCAGAATCGATCCAGAAATCGTTTAAGGTACTCCGCTTGAGAATCGGATGAGAATTGGGGAAGATATAGCCATCGCTGTGGAGCCTATAGGGGAAAACCCCATTTTCAGGAATCCCATCACGAAAAATGGACGAAAAATCTGAAAAATATTTTGTCTCAGGATTTTGATGCAGAATGGTGCAGAATCGATCCAGAAATCGTTTAAGGTACTCCGCTTGAGAATCGGATGCGAATTGGGGAAGATATAGCCATCACTGTGGGCCATATGGGGGAAAATCCCATTTTCAAGGGATCTTAACTACGAATTAAGATCCCTTAAGAAAGTTAATAAGAGGTTTTTTAAGTATTTCAATATTTATACCAAAATATTTTTTAAGTGCATACTGTATGTTTTTTGTCACCCTGCCAATGCAGATGAAAACGTCCTTCCGTTTTTTTCCCATTTTATTTTTTGTTCACTTTGCCGTTGGTTTCGGTTCAGCTACTGGCGTTGCCTCTGGTGCTGACGCTGGTCCTGGTCCTCGTCCTGGTTCTATATCTGCATTTGTGCATAAATTTGCGTCATGTAAAATCATCGAAATAAAGCAAATAAATGTCAAGCCATCCGAAAGGGCGGAGGGCGTCATGGTTCAAGGAAATTTGTTGTACCAATCGGAATTTCTCTGATTTCCCTCAGCGTTTTCTTTTTATTGATATCGATATATACATATATTGAGAATATGTACGTTTTATGCTTATGATCATATCAATGCAAACGACTCTGACTTTGAGTCAGACTGTTGGCTGTTACGGCGTGTCCTTTGGGTCGTCCTTTGGCTTTTCCGTCTAAGCTGGTCAGATGTGGCATAATTTGAGTACATGCTTTATGGCTGCCAGAAGAAGAGATTTTGGGGGGATATTTATGTACGTATGTAGAGGACTTAGCTCACGGTGTTCCAACTGTTCAGCTCTCTGTTCAATCCCCTTGAAATTGCATTCTCCATGGAGTCAGTCTCACACCTTTTGGCAATTGCATTCGGACACAAGCCGCTCTTAAGGAGAGCCCTTCTGCCAGTAAATTGCAGCAGCAGCAGAAGCAGCAGTTGGCAAAGTACTAGACTACGCAGACTACAAGAGTTTTACATAAATCGAATTATGGACATGGGGACAGACAAACAACTGCATTGCAAGGATATTATGGTTAAGGGTCCTCCCATCCACCGATTGAGTGCGAGCAGAGGCTAAACAAATTCAAATGGAAAATAGAAAATGGAAAATAGAAAATGACAGAAGCAGAGCGAGGCGTTCTTGACAGCCAACAAGTGAACGGAACGCATTAGAAACAGCTCACCAGAATCAACTACAAGGACAAGAGAGATTCGGGGGTTCTTCACAACAGCTTCCCAACAATATTTTTCCCTCCTCCTTAGAAAAACAGGTGAAAAATCCACTTAAAGGCGAGTGCACATCAGGTTTACAAGCACTCTTCGAATAGAAAGGTACATGGATAGGACAGGATATTTGTTTTACAATTTATAGATATAATAACCTTGCTCAAATAATTATGTTTCCTACATACAGACATATTAAAGGATATGTTTTCTTTTAAGAATGAAAGGAAATAATCATAAGCTTTTTAATTAAAAATATAAATAATTGCCATTATTAGGATAATCCAGATTCAATTATTGCAGAACCAATTTAGAACCCCCAAACAAAGAGTCTGATTTATATACAATTATTTGAATATAAGTAAAGGCCATACTTTTCATAAATAAAACCTATTCTCCGTAATATCTTAAGGATATTTTCGGGCGGTTTCTTTGAGTGCGAGTGTCCTTGCATGTGTGTATCACGTACATTTATCTTAGTGTCGTTTCGCCAGCACTTAAGCTACACTAAAACACCAACACAAATGCATACCACTCACCAGCACACACATAGGCAGGACATCGCACACTAACACACGCACACATTAAAATCTTTCTTGTGCTCACACTCACAGGCCATTGCCGTTAGTCGTAATGAAACGCAATGGAACTGTTATTTTCGGGAGGCGTAAGGGCCGGGATTGGATTTTGTTAGCCGGTGGCGTCCGTAATGGCGGCGATGGAGGAGGGGGCGTGGTCTGTGGCCCTTGGCCAAAAAGGTGCCCCAGCATTTCACGAATATATCTCACAGACGCACGCACACACTCTCACGCATTCCCTTCCATTTGTTCGGCACTTGGCACGGGCGTATATTGAATTTGTATTTATGATGTTCCCATAAAATACAATAACACCATTAAAATAGCTGCAGCAAAAAGGAAAAACACAGAAGGTGACTAGACGAAGGTTAAATGCTCTATGTGACTTAAAGAAGGACTAACTAGAAGTAAGAAATTCAAGAAAACCATAATTGCTAGCTACTTCTATACTTTTTAGAAAGTGATTACAAGTTTGTAAAAAAATTAAATAAAATATTTAATCCTTAAATATATAAAAAAAACTATATATTAGTCGCAACTACCCTATTATTTTGTAGCACAATTGTATAGTGCCACAAGGGCCTGGAAACGCATCTTATGGTTACATTTGTGTTCATGCCGCACGTTCCGCCGGACATCTCCATTCTCGTAGCATGTAGCATGTCCTGTTCCCCAGTTTCCCATTTTCCTGTTCCAGGACCTGTTCCAGTTGCCATGTCCTGTTGCTTGCGGTTTACTATTTTATGCCATTATAGAGAGCCGAGTTCGGTTTGCCGTTTGGCATAAATTTATTCCGTATCGATGGCGGCAGCAAACGGAAATTACCATTTTATTATTGCAGGCGTTCACCCTGACACTGCCGCCCTTCCACCATCCTTCCACCCACCCAATCAGGCCCTTGCAACCCTTGGATGAGCCTTATTGAATTCACATTAAAATTGGCAACGGATATATGCAGAAACACGAACGCACAACCAACAAGAGTGCAGTGTGAGAAATCTGTGGTCGGAAGGATCCAGAAAAAAAATATATACAAATTATGATCGATGGGAAATCATTTTCCACTAATGTTCTAACTTTATTGTTTTGACGTACTATACCATATCTGACTAATTTTACAATCGATATTTAAGTACACATTTGTCTTTTTTGTGTAGCCGCTGCAAATGCAGATACACATTAAACCCAAGAGATATTTATTTATGTTGGTGTTATTATGACTAAGGGCTTAAGTTCATATATGTGGCTTATGATGGGTTAAGTGCCACTTTCGTCTGGATTTCAATGGAGCGTTGTGAGTTGGAGATTTTGGGTGATTTAACGGGTGGCCACCACAGTGGCGTCGGCATCGTTCCACATAATATCGGGAGTGATGGCCACCTCTGCCTCTGCATCGTCTGAGGCCTCATCAGTAACGGGATTGTCCTCGGTGTCCTCGGTGTCTACGGTATTCTCGGAAGTGGTATCACCCTGGTGGGCCTCACAGTAGTCACCCTCGGTGCCGTCAGTTTCTTCATCACGATCGTCCTGGTCAGGCAGAAAATCGTAGGCGGTGCGCAGGGAATCGCAATCGGAATTGATTTCCTCTTGGAAAGGAGGCAGGTCCACAAGGGACAGCTCGGGAATCTCAGTCTCCAGCTTGGGCGCCTCGACTTTCGTCTGCTCAGTCTCCAAGTTGGCTTTATCTCCGGACTCGTCTAACTTCTCCTCTGGAACAGGGTCCAACTTCTTCTCAAAAGGATTCCCATACTCAATAGCATTCTCCGGCTTAGTAGCCTTCTCGTCGTTTGTCTTAGTGTCTTTATTTTCTTTATCGTGTTCTTCATCTTTTTTATCTTCTGGCTGCTTTTTCTCATCTTTGATATTCTCATTTGATTTGGTTTCCGGATCAATCAGGATTCCAGCCACCTCGAAAAAATCTTCTAGCTTTGTCTTCCACTCATTATAAACGGACTTTTCATCGCGTCCATCCCAGTAGGCGAGTCGCTCGGTGAAGAGGGTCAGCTCGGTTCCGGCCATCTTGCAATACTTTCCGCCTGCCCCAAAGTCCATTGACATGGACACATCATAGATGACGTCGTTGAGCGCCACCAGGTATACGCCGTCTTCATTCTCGCTGCCGAACTTGGCCAGTTCCTTGCGGGTCATGCGTAGACCCATGACCGGTGCCTTCGTCTTCTTGATAAGTCCAGCGGCCTCGTAGTCCTCATCGTCGTAGGTTCCGTGTTGGCGGCGAGTCTTCATGTAGACGACATAACCAAGTACGCAAGTCATCGCTATAATGGTGATCGGCGAAGTGGCCAGCTCGCGCAGCTGGATGCTCCAGGTCTTGCTCGGCATTGATGACATGGTGCTGCTATTACTTATTGTTTACCTCTTTGTACTTTTAAACTAGAATATTTTTTCAAGCTAAAATCACCTATTCCTATTGTATTACCACCCAAATGTAGACTGTGTTCAGCTATAGACGAAGACTGTGACACTAAATTACAGGGCCTGTTTGTAAAAGGTTTTGATTTTTACAATTTCCAAGGCTAACTTGATGGATATTTTTTTGGGGAACTGAATATCTTGCCAGATTGTTGAAAGTTGAAACAATTTTTAAGCCATAATCCCATGAAAGGATGTTACATTTCTCCAAAAACAATCGATACACAAAATCCCTGCAAATGCTCAAGGATATTTGAAGCTTTTGTGTTAACCATCTTTTTGCTTGCACAAATCCTTTTCTCCATTTCTAATTTCCAATAAATTCTATTGTTTTTTTTTGTTCTTTTGACCAGGTTTGGTGGTCTCCATGCCCGAGCAGAGAATGTCCCGAGGAGCCAGAGCTGGAATTGGCCGTGCACCAGTGCGTCGACTATTGTTTGATGCAGGAGCAAGTTAATCCGCAGCTTTACACGAGTACTTCCCCCTATGCCCCACCACCAAGCAGCACCCCCAGGTCCGCCCCATCCAGCACAACCACCACAATGGCAACCACAACGAGTGGTGCAGTGGTGGGCATGGAATCGAGTACATCACAACCCCCGGCCACATCGACCACCACATCGCCGGCGTCATCATTGCCAGCATTATTCGCAACGCAAACGAGAAGCAGATACCAAGAAGTACTTAATATGTCATCGACCATGTTCCCGCCAATGTCCCAGCTGAAGGAACAGCCCCTGGACAAGGGCACGGACCAGGATCCAGGACTGGGGCTGGGGCTGGGTATGATGCCGGGGCAGTCATCATCAGCCGAGCTGTCGGCCTTGTCCATGCAGGGATTGAATTGTAAGTGACGTGATGAACTGAACCCTTCCATGTCCGGATGGCTGACCACAGCGTTAGTATCATCGCTATTTTCGTTTCCACTTGGAAAAAATATTAGAAGTTTTGATGAAATTTGATATATTTTATTGTTAAATGTTTGGAAAAACATTAAGTTTTTAGGGATTCAAGTTTTAGTTTAAATTTTTCGTAATTTTTATGGTAAGTTCTTAAACATTATTCTCAAGGTGCATCATTGCAACTTGCTTCTAGTTGCTGCCTTTGTTCTTTCAGTCAGTTTACTTGCAATGTTCTTCTGCTCCCTGCCCCGACTCCTTATCGATGTCCACCATCCTCCTCCATCCTAGCTTGTCCGTATCCTTGTCCGTGTCCGTGTCTGTGTCCATGTTCTTTCCCCTGTCCGTGTGTGTTTTACTTTTATTAGTTTGTTTTCCGTCTTTTGTGAACTGCTACCAGGGGCCAGAGTGGAAGGAACCTGGAGTCCAAGTCGAGAACAACTTGTTCCATAAAAGCAAAAGACCGGCCCCGGCTCGCCTCTCTATGAAACTACAAAAATATATATATAAGTATAATTCAACCTGTCCGAGTCCGATGGTTGTCATTAAAGCCTGACGTTTTGTGGGAAGCCAAAGTTTAGGGGACAAACTTTTTTCGTATTCCCGGGGAGAAACTTCTGAAAAGGCGTTTTTATTCCACATTATTAAAAGTGGGCGACAAGTTTGTAGTACCTGGTGGAGTCTCAAGATCTAGAATAGAATAAAAATAATTCCTATAGAGAATGGTGGATAAAGTGCTTCTTTTTTCCACTTATTTTGTGGAGAATATCTAAGAGTAAACGGTGCGTTGTCCGATGACTGGCGCAGCTGTTGCTAAGGTGAATAATGTACCTAAACTTTAGAGCACTTCTTTTACAAATTCTCCCCCTAGACTTTAGAAAATAATTTTTGGGATTTATCCAAGTGCGAAGTTCTCCTTTTGCAATCAATCAATCAACATGTTTTAGGCTTCAACCATTTGTTTCTATGAGAGAAGTCATCATTCCCCAAACGCCAACCCAAAAAAAGGACTCGAAACCTAAATCATGTCCTACTCATAAGTCATATGTGTATGTACATCAGTTGTTGGCAAAACTTCACCACCACCATTGCCCATTTTACTGACACGAAGAGTCCGGAAGAGTCGGAAACTTTGCTAATGTCCTGGCCAGAAAACACAATGTGTTGGAGAATTCCTCTCATACCCCCCCAAAAAAAAGGGGCCCCCGTAATAGCACAACAGCAACAGACAAAAGTGCATAACTAACTAAACATGATGGCATTACACTCGGCTGTACACTTGACACTTGGCACAATTGGAAATTGGTCATGCATGGCCAGGACACGGGAAGCGGGACACTGAGTGCAGGCAGGACACTACCCGGACTCGGAATAGGAATCAGAATCAGCTTCAGATTCCCTACGCCTCAGGGGTGCAGAAAGAAAAGTGCATTGCAAGAGCTAGAGCAATTTTCCTGACTGTCTGATTATGTGAAAATGTAACGAGTGCACAGCGGGGAATAGAGTTGGAAAAAGTGTTGTTTTGGAATGGAAATTGTGAAGCCAGGATAGCCAGAATATTAGTACTATTAGACTAGGAAGTAGGCTGAGAAAAATCTGTAAAACTCAAAGCTTTTTTTTGACTTAAAGGGAATTGCCAACTCTTCTCCAAAAATTAATAATGATTCCTTAATAGTTACCACAGATGCCACCACTAAACAAAATGAGACGAGCAGCAGTTGGGTTCATTCCGACAATGATGATGCCACATACTTTATGTTGCAAATGCATCCCGATCTGGCCGATCCCACCGAGCAATTAGGGATGGAAATCGAACAGGATGCCAACGAAACAGTCACGGATATCCTGCAGAGATTTGGTCAGGATAACTTGGTCAAGGGCTACATAAATCTCACCGACATGGACGATCTTGATCTCAGATGCGGTGGCTTGGTCAGAAGGACGAATATATCGAATGCCGGACCAGGGGCAGTCAAGTGTATGATGCAGCGTTGTACCTTCACCATGAATGCCCCAGAAATCTGTCCACCGGACTATAAGGAAACCGATGAGATTATTTTCTGGGTTTATTTCCTGTTGAGGTAAGTAGTTGGGTATAGTACCTTATTTTTTATTAAGAATTTGTTTCTTAGATTCTTGGCCACCACCATGCTGTCGGCCGGAGTCACCATTATGGATCCCATTGCCCTGACCATGATTGAAAAGTATGGCGGCGATTTTGGTCGTGAGCGTTTATTCTCCAGCATCGGCATGGCTATATTTTCCCCGATAACTGGAATTATGATAGATTACTCCTCGCGGGGCTTGGGCTATACGGATTACTCGGCTGCCTTCTACACATACGATGTCCTGCTGGTGATATCCACCATGTCGGTGCTAATGATGCCGCTGGGAGAGAAACTGCCGGCGGATAATGTATTCAGAGACCTGTGGAACCTGCTCAAGATGCCTCATGTCATTGCCTTTATTATATTCTTGTTTGTTCTCGGAAACTTCTGGGGCTTCATAGAGAGTTTTCTGTTTCTGTATCTAAAGGAATTGGGTGCTCCTAACTATTTGTTGGGTGAGTTGAATAGCACTACCATTTATTTTCTAAAATTAGATGTATTTTATGATATTTTTTGACCAGGTATCACCATTACTGTGGGCACTGTGAGCAGCATTCCCTTCCTATACGGAGCGGAGAAAATCACACGCATCTTTGGCCACGTTAACCTGATTATCATTGCGTTCTTCTCGCATGCCGGCCGCCTGGTGGGCTACTCCTTCATCGAGTGAGTGCGAATAATGCCGGTCACATGTCGAACTAATGCAATTCCAAATTGAATTCCCTTATTTGACTCACGCCCCCCTTTACTTTCCATCGTTAAAGGAATGCCTGGTGGTGCTTTCCGTTCGAGGCCATGGAGTCGTTATCCTGCCATCTTATGTGGGTGGCGGCGGCAACTTACTGCTCGATCCTGGCCCCAAAAAGTTTACTGGCCACTTTGATTGGTGTCCTGGGCATGGCTCATTTCAGTTTGGGTGAGTACCAAAGCATCTATGCAGTGGGGGAAATACTATTTGAATTTTATTAATAAAATAAATCCAAAGAGAGAAACTCAAAGCTTTCAAAAATTTAAAAAACATGATAAGACTATTAAGTTAGTTTTAAAAACTTAAAATATTACTTATTAGCTTTTATTTCTCTCTGTGCATTTCCCTAATGAGGCACTTTAAGTGTATGTAATCACATTTGGTTTGTCTGCCATTCCAGGACGAGGTAGTGGCAGCTTCACTGGCGGCCTCCTCATTGGTCAGTTTGGCACTCGAGATGCTTTCCGGTACATGGGACTCCTGGCGGTGGTCGGTGGCATCGCCTACGGGCTCCTCCATCTGATTTGGCTCCGTAAATTCGATCATACCACCGAGGAGTCCGAGGAGGAGGTGGAGGCGATTGAAAATGGTGAAACCGAGAAACTGACTGAGCCCGCTACCAAGGAGCAGGGCACCTCGATGTCCTTGGAGCGATTGAGTTTGATGATTAAATACAATCAGATTGGCAGTTTGTCATCACTGCCGAGGGGATCGAGGGTGAGTGGCGATTATGTCTAAGAAATGCAGAGAACTTGGTGTCTATTCAAAATTCAAAAGTCCTGTTTGGGTTCAGTATCCTTGACGATTTGACAGGTCTTTACCCTGGGATTATTTTGTTAATGATCCTTTTGGATGAAGCAATTTAAATTGAATTTTTTTGTTTTGTTATCCCTTAGGCCGACATTCACGACCATCTCTCAGTGCGCCGGAGCAGCTACAACGTGGAGTCCCTGAGGGGAGTGCCCCGCCATGGAAACATTGGGAGTGCCTCGAAAGTGGATATCCTGCGCTCCGCGTTGGAGATTAATCACAAGTCCTCGAACAACTCGATGCTGAGCAAGGCCGATAATAAGACGTCGAATCAATCATTGGGCCGCAATCGGGCCGACAGTGCCCCGAAATTGAATCACAGCAATCTCAAGAATATTTCCCAACCAGCCCTTGAGGGTGTCGTCCTGGAGGTGAGTCCTTTATACCCCCATCCCTGGTGTGTGTGTGCGGGTGTGCGTGTGTTTGTATCTCGCTGATTGCTGTCAATTGTTTTGATTTTCAGTCTTTTTCGCTTTTTTTGTTGTCTGAGCTTTCAAGGGGGGCTTCGCTCTGGGTCGTGTTTGGTTTTTAAATACCCAACATCTGTTGCCACAATAACTTTTTAGCATGCTGCCGCGCGTCCATTGTCCCCGGCTGCTTCCTGTCTCTGGTTTTCCCTGGCTTTCGCCTTGACAACCGGATGCCGGGGTCCAACTGCATCCGCCCCGAACTCAGATCATTCAAGGCACTAAGAAAAATATATGACGTTTCTTTATTCAATTATTTTAAATAATTTTTGCAAGAAACACCTAAACCTTTTTTTGAAATTTTTTATAACTTTTGAAGTTTTAATTTTATTGGTATAATATTTTTTTGCAGTGCACCTTGTTAGCAGAGTAAAGGCAAATGGTAGGACGGTTGTTTTGTGTGTTTGGCATTTGGTTGCCTTTGTTGGGTGGTCGTTTCTTTTGATGCCGCTCCAATGGATTCGATTTCTCTTTGGCTTCCCAGTTGCTCCTCTATTTCTGATGGTTTGCAGCTTGAATTTGAAACGGGTTTATTGGTTTTTGTTTTCAAGGCAGGCATATGCGCTTCGGGCCAAGCGTTTTTGTTCGCTTTTGGATCCCAAAACAGAGGAAAGGAGGACTATTAGAAATGGCGAAAATTGCATTGGCAATGTGCCTTAAAAGGAGCCTTTTTTTTTCTATGATTTTCGAATTATACTTTAAGTTTTTTATTTCGAAATAAATCATGGTATTCTTTATTAATAAATATTCTTAATAACTTTTGACAGAAAACTTCTGTTTACGTTTTTTTCGAATAATTTATTGCAGTTTCAAGTTGCAACTTCAACTGCAATTGCCATCGAGTAGACAATATCTGGTCTGTACTTTAATTAAAAACTTTCCCAATGATATATGCCCAGCCATTGATTATTCTTTAGCCTTTGCCTCAACCCTCAACCCTCTGCCAAGGATGGCTGTCAAAGTTAATTTTGTAATTAATTTTCGATGCTTTGAAGCGAAGCTTTTATGGCAACTAGGCAACCATAATTCAATAAATCAAATGTGGTTGCACCGGAAAGAACAACTAATGGGTGCTGGGTACTGGGTACTGGGTACTGGGTACTGGGAGCTGGGGGAAAACATAAAAATAACAAATTAATGAATTTATGAACAAGACCAAGTTTTTGTTCTGCCATCTGCAACATTTTTTTTGTTTTACAAAAAAACACATTCCTGCTGAGAGACAGACCCAACTGACAGTTTGTGCCTCCACACATCACAGAGTTGCAAAATAGACCGAAACAAAGCCGAAAACTCCCGAGAAAGGCCAGGAGTTCACTTAAGTTAGGGGTTTTTACCATTTTGTTTGGTTATTGGGGGCAATCGGGAGGCGTGGCAGCCACAGTGGGGAGTTGAGTTGCAAATTGCAGGCCAACAGTCCGGTTGCAGAACCAAAACTTCGCTTTGTGCAAAATAAATTTGCCAAAAATCCGAAGAGGGGGAGAGCTGAGAGCTTTCTATTGGATTTTCACATATCTGTGTTTTTGTCTATGTATGTGTGGAAATCTTTGGGTGTATGGGGGAGTGTTGGCGTGTGATTGTGAGTGTGAGTGCATTTCCCTTTTACTATACATGTGTGAGGATAATATATGCTACAGCCAAAAATGCCATTCGCATACAAACAGGGCGTGGAATCAACATTTTTTCCCAGCCGCATGAAAAAGTATCCAAGTGGTTTGTTAACTTCAATACCCGCTGTGGATTTATCCGTAATACCCAGCTCCATGTTAATGGTAATGTACAAGACTCCAACAAAAACAACAAAATGATATAAATAACAAAAATAGTCAAAAAAAAAAGAAGACAAAAGCATGATAGTAACGAATTGTGGTTAACCTTTCTGTGCATGATCATTTTTTTTAAAGCTTTAAAGATTTATTATCAACTAAGCCTAAGACTTTTTAAAGAAATAAGTTCATTTTGGTAAAAAAAAAGATTTTGTTCCTCATATAATTTTCTAGTTTAGAATATTTTCTTCTCTCTACCACTCTAATCGGTATATCCCCTTCGAAAAAGAGTAATTTGGCACACAGACATATGTAACAGCGACTGCATGGCATGTCCTGGCTTCTCCGGGCAATCCTTGTTCTGGGTTGCAAGCGCCCAAAAGCATGCAGCGTTGAATGCGAATAAACAGAGGCCATGGCAGTGGCAAAAGCAACTCAGCCAGCAGCAGCATCATACGCCAAGATATTGCAGCAAGGCACTTAAAAAAAAGTTAAATTTAGGACATTTTTAATATTTAAAGACAAAGGAAAAAATACCTAAATTATAAAAATTACAGAACTATTATTTTAATTAAATTACTGTTTAAAATCTATTATATTGAAATTGTATAATATTTTTTTAATTTTTTAGTGTAAAGCTGTTGGAAAATGCAATGCCATGTACAGTTTCATTGCTGGTGCTGCTTTTTTAGGTTCCTTTTTATTTTCGGATGGGGTTTTCGGGTGATGGCTGGCTCCAGCGTCGCAGTTTGCCAAGCCATCCGGGCATTAAGTTATTTCGTTGAATTAAAGCCCGCACTTGCGCCATTTGACTTTTGGCCATCACTTGTTTTTATGTGCATAACCCACAAACCAGGCACCCTCCGCATCCACCGCCTTCAGGCCAACTCTTTAGGCCACCCCTTTATACCTCTCTTGCCCCGATTATACCCTTGAGTCCAGAGCTTTCTTTGCAACACGCTTAGTTGAGTTTAGTTTAATTTTGCACACTCGTCGAGCAATTTGAGCTTGGTTCCACACATCGTCTCACATCCCATTTAGCTTTGTTCTCGTTTGCCCACCCCCCTCGCACTTTAAAAGTTTTCTATTTTTTATTCAGGGACTTGAAAAATTGTTCATTTCCTATTATTTGGGGCATGGGTAGTGTGTGCGCTTTGATTTTGTTTACGTTTTACGCCAAATGATTTGTTGTTGAACTTAATACAAGTTGACAAAAAGGAATAACAATGACAGCTGTTGCAAAAAAGCAACAATGTTTGTTTTGCCAAATAGAAAAGGTTGGACCATCTGGGGGCAGGCATGGGTGATAGGTCACTAGGTGGGGGTGGGGTTGAAAAAAAGTACAAAAAGAACAACAATGGCTTAGAATAAACAAACATCGTAAGGCATCGAAAAAGGGCATTGTCTGTTCGAAATGTAGCAAAGAAATTTAAAACTTTTCAAGGAACAATTGAACAAAATTCTATACAAAATTACCTCCTTTTTTTAGCCCTAAAATTTTGTAAATTAAATTTAAGTTTTCTATAAGTTTGACCACTGCTTTGGAGTATTAAATTCTGGAAATGAAAAGAAACCCATGGATCTCTGAACTTTTTGCCATTGCCAAGGCAACTCTGTATATTTCCATGTATTCCCATTCATATGTACTTCTGTATGTTTCTACTTCCTTTTACGATTTCCGGTTTGTTCTCTATTTTCCTTCTTCTGCACATATACTTCTTCTTTTTCTGCTGGTTCCTGTATTTATTTTTATTTTTTTTTTCCTGCTATGAAAACGATTTATTGATGTGTGTGAAAGGAAACGGACTTTGCTCCAAAAAAAAAAAGCTTAGAAAAAAATATAAATATCTATGGGGAATGATCGCAAAATGAATGCCACGTAATTCGATGCTGTTGGCAACATTTGTCATTGTTGATTTTGGCCAGAGACGACTTTATAGTCGTTTATATGAATTTGTTAGCTCGTCTATCGAGGCCAATAACTTCTTCAACATAACGCACAAAAAGTGAACGCGAAATTGCGCGTAAGTAATGCCCATTGTAAGCATTCTGAAAGGACAGAGGCGTCGGTGGGCCAATGGGGAGGGGTCTAAAAATATATAAAGGAAGAAAAACTTGAAACCAAACAAAGGAATGGAAACAAAAGCAGCGCAAAATGAACTGAGCAGAAACATTAAAAAAAAAGTCCTTCCCATTTTATTCTCTATCGATGCACTATGAAAAATTAAGCTTTTAAATTTTGTTAAATTAAATTTTTTTAAAAAGACCTTAAGAAATTTTAGAGAAGTTTTGTTTACTTTCAAGAAGTAACACAACAGTTTAAAGGACATATTTTGTTATTTAAGATTTTAGATGTTGCTAACTTTTTTAAAACGCTTCTTAGCTCTTTTGGACTCTTATGTATCTATTATTAATAAATACATATATTTTTTTTCCACGCCCCCGCTCATTTTCCCTGCATTTTCCTTTGAGTTTTTCCTTTTCCCACTCAGCCACACATGGCACTTAAGATGCGCATTTTTATACAGAGGGGTGCACTTGTTTGTGTGTGGCTGAGTTTGTGGGAAAACTTTTGTGCATTCAACTGCAAGGCCAGTACCCCACTTTTATACTAAAATGCATCCACCCAACCACACACACACACCCAGTCACTTTTTAATAAAAAGCCAAACAACGAGAAAACTACGTTCGATGCATAGCGAATTATCCAAAAAGTTTGATGACGCGTAAATGCCTTTCAACAATATACAAGCAGGATAAAAAAAAAAAACCAAAATGCAACCAGGAAAACAGAAAAAGAAATATAAATAAATAGCCTTGGGTGCAACTGCTGCTGCAGTTTATTCGTGCATATGCGAAGCGAACTCAGCCGGAATGCTTATGAAATGCAGCGCACTCATCGAGAGTTGAGCCGAAGCTGGAGAAAAAGGAAAACATCATTTGAAATTCGAATGGGGAAGCAAAAGACCATAAAATTGGTATATATCCAATGTGGAGATACCCTAATTTGGGGTATTTTTATTCAGTTATTTAATATTAATTTGAGGAAATTTAAGAGACCAACTTTAGATGAAATCTCTTATAATTTTTAAACTTCATCGGTTATACAGACAGTATGTTTAGTAAACACTTTTTAAATTAACATCAACATCAGCTTTAACAACCCTTTTAATTAGAAAGCTTTCGCCAGGATTCAGGAATCAATAGGAACCACAATTTTACAGACCCGCATCGAAATGGCTCATTACGGCATCCATACTGGCGGAACACTTCTGGCAGCCATCGAGCCAAGCCAATGACTGCAACTCCATTAAATATAATTTATCGGCCACTTAAATTTCATGTTCAAAACTCAAATTAGCATGCATGTCGATTATACTTGCCCGCATGTGCATGAAAATCCCATTGCGGCAGCCAAAGGAAAAACTAAAAACAAGTTGGCTCAGTAAATTGTAAATAGCACTTAACACCGCCCAACACGATATGTTTTTCTGATACGTTCTTTTTTTTTGTAATATTCTTTTATGGTGATTATTTTTATTTTGTTTGCAATCGGTTGGTTAATTTTGGATCTCGTTATGCTGATGGTTTTTGCATGCATTTTAACCTTTTAATTGCTAATTGCATGTGGAAATGGTGGAAACACAAAAGGATAGACAATCAAATGTGAATAAAAGTATTTAACAAGCACATGGCATGTTATGCAAGTTTAATATTCGAAAAAAACTTACCATTTACATATTTTTTTTAACATTCACAGGATCAGGAGGGCCGTAAGGTCATTCCTGAGGAGACGGAGCTACACAATTCCAAGACGACCGTGAATTTGGGTGACGAAAAGGCGGAATCGCCTCCCCAGAAGGCTAATGGAAATGGCACAAGCCCAGCGGAGCCAAACGAGGATGAGGTTGTCCACTCCGATGACGCTTGATAGAACAAGCATCATACGGGGCGTATGAGTGATATTATTAAACCAAAACCAAAAGTAAACAAAAGAATGTAAATGGAATCGGAATTGATAAACCAAAACTATTGTTTAGTTTTACAATGTACATGTGTGTGTTATGTTATATAAATGTATATGTCGATGTGTATGTATAAATTATGCAAAAACACAAAAACTGAATAAAACCCAAAATTGTTGAAAGCATTGAAATAAATAATAATTTTTGGTGGGGTCGGATTGTAATTGTTTTCCCATTCAAAATCAATTCAAGCATTTTTCATGTTTCGCTGGAGTTTCCACTTTATTTTGCTGATTGGCTTAAAAATTAAATTGTAATTGCCCAAAACGCCAAGAGTTTTGCCACAGATGACTACTCATTTCATTTCATTTCTTTTTCCATTTTCATCTATGAATAAAAATGTTTGCAATTATTTATATTTTCATTACACTCTTTGGCTTTTCCCCGTTTTTTTATTTCTTAAGCTAAGGCTTTTATTAATAATGTATTTTTGTGTGTGTATTTTTTTGCAATTTGGTTTTGCCACTTTTTATCGTTATTAATTACTTAATATAGCATTTTAATTACAAACTCATTTTTCTGCGCACTTCAATCGCACGAATATTATTATTATTGACACAAAAAAGGAATGCATCAAGCTTTATCAGAATTTTCATCTCCATTTGTTCGGCTTTCATATTTTGCATTTTATTTTATTTTTGTCATTTATTGCCGACATCTTTTGGATGTTCCATTTCGCAATTGGATCAGTATTAATATTTTGCATATCAACAACAATATGCTAAATGTGGCCAGCACACAGATACACACCGTACATCCCATACACCCACCCACCCACTCACACTCTATCATTTATTGAAATGATTCCAAAATTAATATTATTTATGCACAAGAAACATATTAACTTTTGTGGCTACAATTATAATTTATGCTAATTATTTTTCACTAACAACTTTCGACTGCTGCGGTCGAGTATGCCAACAATAATCTCTGATATCAGCCCTGACCGAATTCAATTTAGAGCACCATCCCCCCCATATCGCCTGTCTAAACACAATTTATTAGTATGGAAAAATTAATTAAAACTAAACTAAACTGATTTCCATGAAATTAGTTGAATATGGCTCCAATATTCGCGACTCATTCGCAACTAAATTTATTTCTGGATTGCGTCAAACAATGGAATTCTTGATTCTACTATTCTGTTGCTGGTTTTGCTTTCGTTCCATTATTATTTAACTAATTGCAAACATTTGCCAAATGAAAATGCGGTGAAAGCCAGGCTTTATTAAATGTCATCGGATTCCATTTTGTTTTTAATTAGCAACTCTCCGAAATGCAATTAGTTTAGCTTTTTGCGATTTCAACACCAAACCTATGGCATTTCATAATAGAATTACAGAGAAACCATGTCCACTTTTAAGGGCTTCCTTCGTTCCATTTATTTGCATATCAAATTCATAAAGGACTTTATGGCCAGAGATGCCTTGCACAAATCTGAAAATTTCATACAATAAACTTTGGCAAAGAGAACAAAACAAAACAGATCTGGTTTCGTATTTAACATTTACATAATTCGAGATTATAATCCCTTTTGCCCCCCAGAAGTAACGTGTGTTTTATTATCAAACATTATCATCCAGCTACGGATGCTACGAATGTTCCGGATGTGGATGTGTGTGCTTAGCCAAAATAAACCTTGATAAACCAGTTTGCTAAGCCTATTTAGGCCAGAGATACATGTATTAATCATAAATATTTGTGTGTTTGCGTTAGCCGGACTCATAATCATTAGGTTCTGCGCACATATACACACGTTTTTAGTTTATTATTATCGGATACTGTTCAATATTTGGAATATTCAACGAGTAGCATCAAAGATAATTACACAATCCCCCAATTAACCCAAACCCAAACTACTCATAATGTTTCTGTAACTCGGTTTCCTCAACCCACTCACTCAATCGCTCTTCTGTGGGATAAATTTGACTAACCAATCGCCGCCATTATCCAAGTTTCACTGTATCAACGGCGAGTGCTGTGAATTCTCGCTAAAGTCCACCGTGTAGTACATGTCGTTCTCCAGATTCATGGCCAAGTGCCGTTGGAAAGGTCGCTCCTGCAGCGAGGTCTGCGTTTGTGTCTGACCCGGCAAGTGTCGTGTTGCGGTGGCGCCCTGCTGCGTGCCACTTGCACCACTGACACTGCCCCGCTGCGCCCCGCCCGCGGTCGCTCCGCTGGCTACACCACCGGCCACCACACCTTTGCCACTCAGCCAGTGCTTATTGAGTTTGCCCTGCATTTTTGGCCGTCGACTGAAGCCCAGAATCGGTATAAACGAGGTGGAGCGCGTCGAGAATTTCCGATACGTCTGATTGACCTTGCAGTGACAAATGGTGACCTGGAAAAGTCGAGAGGTGGGTGTTAAGTAAATGGTTATGGATGGGATCCCATATGGCAAAGCCAATGGTAATGGTCGCAGCAAATAGCGACCTGGAAAAAAATATCATGTGGGTGACACGATGGAAAGGTCACGATGCGGCCCGAAAAAGTATGCTAATAAATTTGATTTAAAGCACTTGCCAGAAGTTTGTCCTTTGAATTGGTTTTCGCTTTATATATTTAAATGGTTTGGTTTTTGCTTTATTTTATGGAATGTTTACTTTAGCTAACTAACATATTAATGAAATCATTGCAGTTTTTGTTTGATTTATTTTAACTCTTTTATATACACATAATTGGTTTCATTTTATACAAAAAAAAAAAAAAAAAAATTTATAATGTAATAAATAAATGTAAGAGCTTTTGAAATGTAATTTTAATTATTTAAATGAAATGACTTGAATCTTAAACAGTTGCGAAAAACTATGGCATATTTTTTTAAATAAATATTGAATTAATAATCAAACTAAAAACTTCTTTAGTCATTAGGCTCATTTGAAAAACTGCAAAAAATGTAAACTTGGCTCACTAAATCATTCAACTTAAACTTTCGCTATTAACCTGTCCGCCCCAGGACTTGGCAGGACTCTTTATTCAGCCAGGCTCCCAATAAACTGCCGTCCACCCCGTTATCCTCTTGAAAAAGCACACATTGTGAGCGAACGGACACCAATTGTATAAATTTGCATCTGCTTTAAACCCGGTCGGTTGGCTCGGGCGATCGACTACATTTTGGTTAAAGCCTCGATGCCGGGATGCATTCTGGCCAGGATTCGGTTGCTCGACCACTTTTCCGACATCGAAATGAATATGCAATGCCATTTCGCGCACTTTGCATAACCGCAAAGTACAATTTCCCCTCAACAGTTTGGACCTTGTACTCCAAAATTGTAAAATTTCTTTTTTTTTTTTGGTATATTTTTGGAAGGATGTTCAGGGAATGTTCAGGAACTTACCACAACGGCCACGATGAAAATGGCGGCTGCCAGGACTCCGGCCGCAAAATATGCATTATGCAATTCAATGGGACTCTTAAGCACAACCGATGAACCGAAAGTTTTGTCATTAAAATTTCTAGCGTTCGCATCGTCCACAATAAATTCGCTGGAGCTAACGACGGTCTCGACCACAAACTCATCTGCAAGAGGCCGGAAAAGGAAAGTCAAGCCGGAAAATTTCGGTGGGCAGTGACAAAAAAGTATAAAAAAAGAAAATGTTAACTCGTAGATAGCCGCCGAGGGAAACATATTTTCTGTGGTCCAAACTGATGGCCGCCTAATCAAGTTAATGACTTTTGGGGGACCGGGACCGGGACCGAGACTCACCTTCGCACATGTTGCCTGTGTAGCCAGGACGACAGGCACAGTAGAAGCTATCCCCGCTGGACCAGCAAGTGCCGCCATGGGTGCAAGGATTCACGTTGCATTGCTGAAAGTACTGAAAGTTATCATCGCATTGTTGGTGTGTTTAAAATATATATACTTTTAACATAAAACAGTAATTTTGTTTAAGGTAAAACAAAAGAAAATATGGACTTTAAATAAACCTTAACCTAAATTCTTTCTTAAAATTTTAACCGCATTATCAAAATCTAATAAACCACTTTGCTTTATAATTCTAGCTACTGAAATTCAAAACAACAATTTCAGTATTACGTTGGTGGACTCATGGAGCATGCTATCATCTAACCACATCCAACTAACAATTACCGAGAAAGAGCAGACTCCTTCCTGCTTTTTCGTCCTTTTTGTGGAAGTGTGTGTGTGTGCCTGGCATGTAAAATGTAATTAATTTTGCTTCTGCCTTCCCCAACAGGAGCCACGAGCCACTGGTATAGCCGCAATTTCTAGCCGTGGTCTGTCCTCCTCCTCTTCACTCCACTCCACTCCAGGACTCCACTGTCCCTTGTGCCATACCCCCTGGCTCAGTATAGCCCCTCGGCTCGTCCTCGCATAATGACAGTGTTCTCGGAATCTATGGTCCTCGCAGGAGTCGCGGTTAGTCAGCGTGTCCATAATTTTCACAAAGCTTTAATTATGGCGCCTTGACGCTTAATTTATGTACATTTTGTTGAGTTTTATTTTAGCACCACAAATTATCAAGTCCATTGAGCGTTTATTAAATTCTTTTTGAGAGTTAACTCAATTTATGAACTTGGGTTTAGTTTTGATGGGGAAAGTGGATGGTCATGAATAATAATTGCTTGCGGAACAGAATCGTAGAAAAACCTTAAACTAATCAAAGTGGCTATTTTATTCGGACCACTTTTATTGAGAAATCGATAGCCAAACACAAACTATTTATTAAATGCCAACAAACCAGAGTCATAAATCAGTTTTAAAATGCAAAAGTAATACTCCAAAAAATTGCATATGCAATCGTGCGGCAGTTAGCTAACAAAATTGGCTACAATTATGCTACTGCAACACAGTAAGCCAACAATTTGTGGCTATTTGCTGGCATTTTTGCCAACTGCCACAAGAAGATAGAAAACCATACCGAAAAACCAAAAAACCAGAAAACCAAAAACTCAGACCAACGACTGCATAAATCATGACTTACCGTTCTTGGCATTTGATTACAATCCGGTCCGTTGCGACCTCCTGGGCATTCGCAGCTGAAATCATTTCCATGATCAATACAGCGATGTCCTTCGGGGCAAGGCTTGTTGGCGCAAAAATCAACCTACAAAACAAAAAGAAGCAAAATGCAAAAAAAAATTGTGTTCGGCACAAATCAAAGCATATTGTGGCAGAGTCGAAATAGAGACCGACCGAGACCGAGAACCGCTGAAACTTCATTACGTATTCAAAAATGTATTTGCCCAGGATCCGTATCTGAAGGATACGGATACCACCCCAAAAACCCATATGTGTATGCAATCCCATTTTCAATGATGTGTGTTCGGCTGGGAATGTGTGTGTGTTTTTGGAAAAGCGCGAGTTTCGGTCTCAGCAAATTAAATCAATACCCATTCAAGTTTCGCAGACAACTGCCGGCAGTTTGGGGTCGTTCGACTTTCTCGTCGGAGAATTGTCACGGGATTTGTTCTCAATACAAAAATATTGATTATCTTGGGGAGTAAAAATCAACTAATGGCGACTTTTGGGAATATGTAATCTTGAGAGATTTTTAAGAAGGGACCTCCTTATGCCTCATGAGTTGTTTAAATACTTTAAATGGATTTGATTTTCTAGACAATTGGAAGAACTGCCATTGTTAGGGCACTGTCACCTTCGGTTGTGGGTCCTCTTAGCTTTTGTTGGTTGAGATATTCCCGCACCCTTTCCATTGTTCACTCACCTTTATTTGACAGCGGTTGCCACTGTAGCCTTTGGTGCAGCGACACTCGTAGCTGCCAATGTGATCGATGCATTCGCCGCCGTTCTGACACGGATTCGATTCGCATTCGTTATACTCGAAGTTGCACAACTCGCCGGCAAAACCTGCAAAAAAAAAACGTCCAAGGGAATGGTTCCGGGTAAATGTAAATGTGCAAAGTAAATGAAATGGAAATTTCAATTGGAAATGGGAAATGCTCGGCGACGCTGTCTCGACTTTCACCGGAATTGCCTTCGTCTCTGTCTCAGTGAATTTTTTTTTATACATTTACTTTTCATTGTGATTGAGTGCGATTTATGCAAATTGTGTTTGTGCCAGTGAAATAATTTATGAGCTTCCATGTAGATTTCTGATTCGCGTAGACTCCAATTCGATTGAAAAGCGAAATTTGATTGCCTTAAAGTACGTGGATTCCGCGGAAAAATCACGTTTACACATGGAAAACAAATATGATTCGAAAAGCAATTTAAATTTGTAAGTATCCTGATTGAATTTTTATCAAAAAAAAATCCTGCTATCTAGCAGGTATAGGTATCTCCTTTGGTCAATATTATTGGTAAAATTCCAACCTTTTCTTGAATCAAACTACAAATTCCGTAGAAAGTTTTTCCAACACAATCATTGTGCAAAACTTGGATGACAAAATATTGGCATTATGGGAGCGATTTTCCCAGCTAGTCAACAAAGGAATGAAGGCAATTTGCGTTTATTTGGCTGAAAACGGAGCTGGTGCTGAAATTGTTGGTCGCATTCACTCACCTGGCTGGCAGAAGCACCGGAACCCATCCTCCTGGTCCACACAAATGCCATGAACACACGGCGACGACTCGCACTCATTCAAACTGTGCTGGCAAAGAGGTCCTGTGAACCCTGGTGTACAATCGCACCTGAATGGGGGGAAAAAAATAAGGGAAAAAAAATAGAGAAATGGTTAAACTGGGAATTTTGAACATGCGACAAAAGTCAACATTTATGAGCAAACACAGACGGCAGCGGCTAGACAGAACCGCAAAACAATGGTCAGGATAATTGAATGAAAGCTGCTGCTAGGACTGCTTCAGCTGTCTACAAATACTACTAAATGTTGACACAGCACTGGGAGAAAACGATGGCTTAACTAAGAAACCTTTGCCATAAAATAAAGATAAATATTTCGCAAAATTTTAATATAAAAGGCTTTAATTGCTTTAATTTTTTATATTTTTAATGAATTTTTTTCAGTGATTTTAATCCTGATCCTGGACCTGGTCCTTTCCATCGTTTTCATCCTCTTTTGTGTTTGCCTTTGACTCACCGAAAATGCGTGGAGTTGCCCACACAACTGCCGCCGTTCATGCACTCGGCGGGATTGCAAGGATCCGACTCGTATTGACAATTTTTGCCCGCATATCCTGGAAAATGAAGCAAAGGGGGCGGGGTGAGAAAGATGAGTGGAATTGTAATGGTGTGTGTATTGTCCGCGTTATGGGCGTAGGCATATTAATAGCATTATCTCGGGACGCTGGCCACTAATGAGACCGGGACGAAAGCTAATGACCTTACCGTACGGACAAAGACACTGGTAGGAGTTGCCCTCGTGTCCCTGCGATAGGTCCACGCAGATGCCGTTGTTTGTGCAGGGACTGGGATTACACGCGTCGATCTCCTCGCAGTGCGGTCCCGCGAATCCGCTGCAGCACTGGCACTCGTACTCCTCCATGCCCGAGTTCGAGTAGCAGACTCCCTTGCCGGAGCAGTCGGCGTTCTCGCCGCAATTGTCGGTTTTCGTGGTCACCTTCAGGCGGACACACTGTGCTCCCCACAGTTCGGACACCACTGCACGAAAAGAGGGAGGAGATATATAGGACTTGGCATTAATTAAGGCCACACCAGATAGCAAAGCATAAAGAAAAATATATATATGTTTAGTCGGCTGAACGGTTGCCGCAAACAAAGGAGGCGGAAAATTTTTACCAAAGAAAAAATGAAAAAAAAGATAGAGTCTTGGTAGAGAAATAAATACTCTTCAAGAGGTTTAATATGCTTAACTTATTTAAAAAAAAAAATCATTCATTAAAAGAACATTTTAAAATCCTCTTATGTTTCTATGACTGAAAATTCTCTTTGTAATATTTTTCAGACCAAGCTAACCACAAAGTTAGCACAGCCAGTGGGGTAGTTAGTTTTAGGGTTGAACTCACCAATTAGCAAGTTAACTCCCTCGGTGAGGTCCTTATCATACAGTGTAACCAGCTTCCTGCCATCGACCACCAGGGGCGTGATATCCAGCAGGACACCCTCGGTGACGTCGCAGTGTTCGTGTCCGGATCGAGTCACCTGGTACACCTGTGTTGCATGCACCGCGCTGTTCGTCGACGTTTATTATGTCAGCATCCAGGTAAGGTATCGCCAGGTAAGCGGGTAAGGAAGAAACAAGCAAACGATGAGTGAATGAGAAAGATACTGAGACGGCAGGCAAGTTAAATGGCTTCTGTTTGCTTGTTTAAGTTGTAAATATTACCGAAGATGTCGGGTCTCAGTTGCGTTTCCTGCGTAGGTATGTGCTTAATTAATTGAAATTTATTTATAAGCAGTTGCTGTCGGTTGCCTTGCTCTAGCGGAAATTAAATAGCACAAAGGCGGAAATGAAATTAGTCGAGAGAGAGGGCGATGAAGCCCCAGAAAAGGGTTCCCATTGGGGTTTTCTCTTCCCGGATGATTTCCGACTTTGAGGCAAGCAGACAAAAAACGTTGAGGTTACTTTCAGCAGATGCTTTAGTCCTAATGGACTTTAAATTGCTGAAAATTAACACTCCTGAAGGATGGAATTTATATCAACAAGATCTAGATGAACTATCCTTTCATGAAGGAGAATATTAAAGCTTTCAATTTCATATTTTTTTGTTTGAAAATTTAACAAGGTGTAGTTTCTGCATTTGCAACTCCAAAAGGAGCTGCCATGTTGCCGTTTCTATTCTGTTCTTGGAAAGTCATCCTGTGGAAGTTCGTATTCCGTATTCCGCGCTGGCAAGTTTTCCGAGAGAAAAACTAGACACCATACAAACAGCGGCACAAACAAAGGAAGACACCTCATATAGTATCTAAGTTTCCAATTTTTCAACAACACGTAGTCGAGTTGTTGGAGGGAACCAAAAAAAAATAACAAAAAAAAATAAAGGAGAACACAAAACTTGTTAGAAAACTGCGAGCCCGGAAAAGTTTTCACTACCTCGAGCTTTGCCAATCTATTTGCTACCCTTGGCTTTTCCCTACGTATTATTATTTTTTGCTATTGCATTTGTTAACTTGGCCCGAACAGACACCCAGTTACCGCAGCACACACATTCACATATTAAATCGATAATAAAAACTTTTTTGACATCTCATTTTCATAGTTTGGCGGGAACTTTTCTCTTCGGGCCCACAGCGCTCAATTGTATGCTACACTTTTTTTCCCACCTCACTTTCACTCCTCCAACTAACTCGATTGTTTGCGGTCTTATTTTGCCCCCAAGGAACGTTACAGGAATCGGAACTTATGCCAGGCATTTCGAGTTGCGAGGCCCTTGGGCTAAATAAGAGATCCACGAAGACCGGAAAATTTCGTACGCGGTCGCGTTTGATGTCTGCCCCAAAAAGTTCGACAAATGAATTTTAATTTTTCTTGCCTTTCGGGATGGGCGGCGAAAAAAAAGTTTTTTTGATGGGTGGCAGCAGAGGCATCTATCAAGCGATAAGATAAGAACCAGCGACCGGGCTAAATTAAAAAGAGCAAGCAAAAAACGTAAAAGAAGGCAGCCAACCAAAAAAAAAAAAAAAATAATAATAAAATGTGTGCTGGGGTGTTGGGGTAAAAATGATAGCAAAAACCGAGAGAAACGTGATAATTGCCATGGCAAAAAGGGTCAGCCAGCTGTGGTATGCGCACATCCAACCCAATGACTATTGGTCAACAACTAGCACTGCATAGAAAAAATCTGCTACAAGGCAACAAAATTTATTTATTTTGACATGAAAATATATGAACGGAATAGTATTTAATACGGCCAACCAGAGGATGTTCCATAAATCTGTTTGAAATATGACAAGATTAATCCTTAATGGAATATGTTTTTGAAAAACTAAGCTTAAAAGACTAAGTTTCTTTCTTTAAAATAATTTTTTTTTGTGCTTTCAGGCCACTCTGTTATCGCATTTATATTCACAGTTTGTAAAGGATATTTTTTGTAAACAGTATAAAATAAACAAAAAACCAAAATAAAAATTTTTGGGAAAACAGCAAATAAAGAAGAGACCCCAAAAACAGAGTTACACAGCGAACTTGGGAGTAAGAGAGAACAATTTAATAAACTGTAAAAGGGGCATGCCCCTGATAATGGCGGAACGTGTCTGGGACCTGCAACTATTCTACATTCCCTTCATCTGACCAATGTCTATCTATATCTCCTTTTCCCGGGCAGACGTGCTGAAGAAGAAAAATCAATAAAGGTCCTTAATGGACGTTATTATATAATAAGCTTCACAACCAACACGTTTCAACGCGCATTAAAGCGTTTAACTGAAAATAAAAAAAAACACGACAACAACAAAATCAAAGAATTCAACCAATACCCCATCTCTTTAAAAGAAGGTGCAAAAATATGAAAGTAAGGTGGGGTCCATATATATATATGTATTTTTTTATTTTTGAGGGGAAACCTCTGCGTTTCCTGGTAAGCTCAGGTGTCTTGGGGTAGCTGTCAATGCTGAGGGCGATGTCGGAAGGGTAGCTATTTGTTGGAGAGATTTTAGCCTTTTTCTCTGAAGTCATAAGGATTATTTAATAATTTAATTTTATACTTTAAATCTTTTAGTATTTTATAAAATATATTTTAATATTTTATAAAATATTTTCCCCTTTTTATTAGGTTTTTATTCTAGCTTGTTCTTTCAGCTAGCTATGGCAGCACTATCCGCTGCATCATGAGCTGGATGATGAGGTAGCAACAACTGCTATATCTACTAAACATGTTCACTTTTCTATTTTCTGATGATGCTGCTGATGGCACATAATGACGGTTTATCCAGAGATACCATGTCATTTACTTTGATCACATCAAGATAGAGTTTCTTGCACTTTTCTAAGGGAGTTATGTTAGTTAAGAGCTTGACTTACAAGTAATAAAAATTAACATTTTTTAGAGGAAATAAAATAGGTCCTTACACAAGCAACCAATCCTTAAAGTTCACTTAAATAAATCCTAATTTGTTACATACCTGCTTGTGTTATTTGGCTCGTGCGATGGATTCAGCATGGCATCGTTGATTTCCACAATTAGAATGTCGCCGGACTGGATCTCCGCCTCGCCGCGCCAGGTGAGGACATTCGGTATGCAGTGCTCGTTCGGCCTACAGTGCTCCGTGGTCTGAAAGATACGAGACAGGAATAAGAGCTTGAGCCAAGTTGATGAGATTGTTTATTCCAACTCATCCGCAGCGAAATGTAAAATGGGGCCCTTAAAAGGTTGCCGTCTGTTGCGGTTTGACAGCCGAACAAAATGCCAGCCGAGTTGTGAGTTGCTTACTGAATTATTTAGCAAGTTTTCTAATTTCACTTTTACAACATTGTCTAGTCGGGCCCTATACCGGGCTTTTAGTTTTGTGGCGAAAACAAATTTACATAAGTAGTAACCCGAACCTAATAAACTTCCCTCCGAAAACCTAAAAGGTTTATTTGGGGCTGTCTTTGGCTTTGGGTGGATATTAGCAAAGTTTATAACATATGCGCAGATCCACTTGATGTTGTCAAATTTTTATTAATTTGGGTTAAGCCACATACACAATCAGAATAAAAATAAAAATAAAGAAGCATAAGCCAGAACCAGAACTCGACTCTGCGGTTATCCCTGCCATTTTTATGCGACCCATTTCCACAGGACTATCCTATGTCCAGCAATTTTAGCATATTTTTGCACAATTTGAAGCGGTTTAGTTTGCCTGTCGTTTTTTATATGCCCTGTCCTGGTATTTGTTCTGTGTAGTGTCAGGGGAGGATTTGTCAGAGCTCAAATTTATGGCATTTTAATGGCCTGCCCTTACGCACATAAAAATCTACATTGTATGTGTGGTCAACTCCAAAAAAAAAGCAGAAAAAAACCTTCATATTTACATACAAAAGGGAATGTTGGCCGGATTGGGAAACGGCAAAGTTTTTGGGTCACACAGAATTCATGCGTGTTTTGCGGTCTAGCTAGCTCTTTTTTATGAACACCGCAATAGGTAATGGCATAAATTTTCGTTTTTTATTTGCGGTTTTAGCCGGCAAATTCTAACAGCGGGTGGTCAACAAAACAAGTTACTGCAATATATATAGATGCACAAATATTTGGGCCTTTGTGGCCCTAGAAACTCGGATTAGCACAGGTTGTGAAATAAATAATTCACAAAGAAAAACTATTTATTTTTTCTATTTTTAATCACTTAGAGTGCCACTTGGTAGTATCCTTCTTTTGTTTATTCATTATCATAAGCTTTGCATAAAAAACTAAAAAAAAAACTCTCAACTAGGCTTAAATGACTAATATTGTTGAGGAGGAAGGAGATCCTTCAAAATGAGATTCAAGCAATTCCATCAAAAAAAGACCCAAACAAACAAACGGAAAAATACATAAAATTCAGTTGAAAAATGTTTTCTCTGACCTTCTCTTTGAAAATGAAAAAAATGTTTTCACCTTTTATGCAAAAATTGTTTTCTTTAATTGTTTTCTTTCTTATTTTCGGTGCCTGGACTTTTCTGAGGAAAGAAAATGAAGACCTGGAAGTGGCCAAGAAAGACCGAATTAATTTTATGCAAGGTAGACATTATGCCAATGCTTAATGTATACGTTTTTTTTTCCTTTTTTCCGTTTTTTTCCTTTTCTTATTTTTTTTTTTGTATTTTATTTTTAATCCAAAGCAAAGTTTGCATAAAATGCTACAGAACCTTTAATTAAATTCATGGACGAGCTGCCATTTGCCATTTGCTGACCAAAAAGTAAACAGGAAATCAATTTCGTTTGCTTCTTTCAATGCTCCATTTTATTTTTCCGTTTTCGTTTTGTTATTAACAAAAGAAATGGAATCCGAGCAGTTCAAAGCGGCCTACAAATGGCCATTAAATTTAATGTTGGCCGGAAAACACCCACCGCCTGGCCAGATGTTAATTAAACAGTTGGTTCTCAGTCAGTTAGTCAAAGGAATTTTCTCAGTTCTCTGAGAAAATCAAAAAGTCTGGCGATGAAAAGGGTGAAGGGATATTCTATAAAATAAATTTAAATATTTGCCAAAGGGGCATGGGCGCATCAGCATCAGCAGCAGCTGTGATTTAGCCTGGCAAATGGCTTGATTTACGTCAATATAAACAGGACATGAAAGGGATATGGCTCCACCGACTCTGACAAAAAACTGACTCTAAACCGACTGAAAATCAAACTCAAACACAGAGCAGCTGGGCTCGGGCTCCTTCTCGGGTTGGCCTAGAGTCCCTTGTCTAGTTTATTCGTGATTTAACAACAAATGCGATTTAATAAAGAAATGGATAACCTTTTTCTACGATGCCAGAGAACAGTCCGTTACGCATATAAAAGGCTCAGAAAATTGTATTTAATGTAGTGATAGATTTTCATAGAAAAGTCTAAAACTTCGAACTGGACTGTGCTGGCCAGGAGCCACCACTTTCTCAGAGTATTGTCCTTTTTTGCATAAGAACTGGGACGAACCTTCATCTTTCCGGTCAACTTGTTTTTGGGACCTTTTCGTTTCTATCCCAAAAAGACACACACATGTGCTACGGAAATGGCCAAATAAAATGACGATCAATAATTTCCTTTGTTGGCCAACTTATCGGCTGGGATTAAATTTGCAGGGTTCGTCAGTGAGTCAGTGAGTCAGTGAATCCTTTTTGTCCTTTTCTTGTCGACTGCCAGTCGACGAAATGCGCTTGTTATTTATTTATGTGATTTCTTCGGTTCGGTTGCAAAATTGTCTCAGCTCTAAAAGGTTTTCAATTAGCCAAGCAAACAGTTTTAACAACTTTCCATGTTGTTGGCTATCGAATGTCTGTGTTGTCATTGACAAAGTTGAGGATATTGTTTTTGGGTTGCCATTCCCATTTATCCCTTTTCCGCAAAAATGATTCCTATTTTACTCTGTATGTGGGAGGGTGTGGGTGTGGGAAAATTCAATCCCTAATCAATCTTTTCTTTATTCGGATTCGTGCCGCAAAACTTCAGCAGCTTCATTAAGGATTCTCGTTTCCTTTTTTTTTTTGGTTTCCTAATCCGTATCCGAAAACTAAGCTTCCTCCATACTAATTAGCCGTCAGCAGGCATATTATGTAAATGTAGTCCGTTAGTCAGTCGCCCACTTTCTGTTTTTGGGGCAAAAACCTTCAGCTAATTGCTTAACCCGCTTACTCAAATAACACGCATACGCCGTGTGTTCGCTGCCTCTCTCGTAGCCAAGTCAACTGTTAAGCCGTCTTTAGTTTCCCTACCAGTGAGCCCTTTTGTCTGTCTAATGATAAGAACTTAATAAGGCTCCAATTGTTTTGATAACACTGGACATGGCTAAGCCTTAAACGGGTGGTTACACGGCAACAAAATGGCATTGAATTTGGTTTTTGGATATTTAAGAAACTAAGAAGTGGAAGTCTGAAATGATTTCCAAGGGAAAAAGCTTAACTAACTGCTTTAATTTGTGGCAATTACTTTAGTAAATGTATTTCTTCAAGTGCACTTACCACAATGGGCAGCAACAATTCGTGGGTCTCGTTGCCACGCCACAGATGGGAGTCCTGGGGTATGTTGGGCACCTCGCACTCCAGCGAATTGATTTTCTCCTGCAGGCGACTCAAAATACGCGGCCTGGCAATTGGCTTTGAGGCCGTCTTAGTGGGATTAACTCCGACAGATCCGGCTGGTCGCACTGTCCTTGCGGTGGCCATCAGTATGGGTGGGCTTGTCCTTGCCGGAGCGATGGAGATGGTGGAGGTGACTCCGCCCTCCTCCGCTTTTGTGGCTTTAACCGACAGTTTGTCCTCAGTGGACTTGGTGGCCTGTGGTGGTGTCTGGGCCTTGAGCAATAATTTGGCACGCTTAAGCTCTTTCTGATATTTTCCAGTTGCGGTGTTTGTTGGCTTTAAGGTACTTGTTGTTATTGCTGCTGCTGCTGATGGTGGTGGTGGTGCTGTTGTTTTTGTAGTTGCTGACTGCACTGACTGCAATGTTGTTGATTTTACTGTAGTTGCTGGAGTAGTTGTTGGCTGAAAAGTTTTAGCCTCAGGAGTCACGTTCAACTTTGTTGAGGATGCCTCCGCCGCTGACTTGGCCGGACTAGTTTCCTTCATTAACTTGCGCTTATTATGCAACAGCATTTCGTTATACAACTCCTTGCTATTATAGAATTTTGTGGTCGAGAACTCCGGGTGTGTGGCAGCGGGTTGGGGCTGATCCGCATCGGTTTGGAACTTTGTGTTCGCGAAATCAATGTGTGGCATGGCCATCACATCACTGGCGCGATGTTGCGTGGGGAACTCGAAGCTTTTCTTCACCCTCCTATCTATGAAAGTATCTCCAGGTCTCAGGAGCAATGGCAGAGGCTTCCTAGTGGTTGTTGTGGTGGTTTCCTCCATTTGGAACTTGCTTTCGATTTCGGTGATGAGATCGTCTTGATCGGCCAAGAGTTTTCCCGTAAAATCCGGCGTGGTGCCCTGATTGACACTGATTGTAGCCACTTTCAGGGTTTCTGGGGTGGTTACTGTCTTCTCTTGATTGATTTTGATTTTGTCCTGATCCAGACTGTCCTGTTCATTCAAAACCAGCTCCACCTCATTGGGCATTAGATTCTGCTTGTATTCCTCTGTGTTTTCGGGTTGAGTGAAAATCGTACGTTGCTTGATCAGCTCCTCATTGTCGTTTTGGATCATTGGCTGGATGTCCTCAATTTTAAGAGGATATAGATCCACTATGTTCAGCTTACTGGCCGTGGGCTGCTGGGCCAGCATGGCATCGTACCGGGCACGCTCCTCCTCATTCAAGTCGGCCAACGTCTCGGCTACTTGATATGAGGCTGCCGCCTGCATTTGGATTTGCAAGGGGGATACTGTCAGTGCCATATCCTCCGATTCGTCTTGCTCCTCCGCTTCTGGTGGCTCCACAGTGGTTGTTGTTGCTGCAGATTCCTGTGGGCTCTCGCTCAATTTAATGCGATGCAGTGCATCCTTGATGCCGCTGCTGAGTTCGCCCATCCCGGCTAAGGGAATTTTCTGGTTGGGTTCGCTGGTTGTCATTAGATGGCTGATTGTTGATGTTGGTGCTTCCTCGTTTTCGACAACAACCGAGGTGGTTGCCAGCGTTGTTGTTGTACTGGTGGTTGCCGTTGTGGTGGGCGTGGCCGTTGAGGTTGAACCGCCCACAGCTGAAATTTCCCGAGACTCGGCGTCCGCCGTTGAAATTTTCACCAGAGTCTGGTTGTTTTCAACCAAAGGGCGGGGGCTGATGGTAGTTTCCTCCAAAGGGGCGTGGCTGCTGCTACTGTTTTTGTTGTTGTTGGTCATCAAGTCATTTGTTATAGGCTCTATTGTTGTAGCTGTTGTTGCAGCTGCTACTGCTAGCAACGCAATTACCAATGTAAAAATGCAGATTTTCCACATTTTTGTTTAGCTTTTTTCTGTCTTTTTTTAAATTTTTGAACCTCTGGCGTTGATTTTGTTCTCACACCAGAATATATATTTTGATTCTCCTATTTGTTATTTCGGTATTTCGGTTTGCTTTGGCACATGTCGGCAATAGCAAATCTGTAAATAGAAAAACACATTTTATTAGTGAGGGAATTTTTTTTGGGGTTTCTGTGGCGGCGGCCAGCTAACCAATTGAGTGAAAAAATGTCGGTCATATTTTATGTATAAGTCCACAGGCATCTGACTTTCTGTTATTTGGCTTTCGTTGGCAAATAAATTTGTATTTGTACGCATTTATTTTTTATCGGGTTTCGCTTTACAACATTTGTTTGTTTGCCCGGAGCCAAAACAAATAGAAATTTTAATGCACATGGGACAAAACCTGCCTGGCAACATATTAATTAAAATTTATGTAAGGCTGGTAGGGTGCTGGTAGGGTGGTACCCCCTATCCTCGCTACATAAATTCCACACACACACACTACAAACAGTATTTTTTTAACAATAAAGTGGCAAATGTATGTACTTGTTCAGAGGCATTTATTCGAGGTCCATGATAACATTATTTCGGTCATCGAGTTCGCCGCGAAAAGTATGCAACAAATTTTTGCGCACTAAACTTTTGGAAATATTTTCCAAAAACTACATTTGAAAATGGAGCAGGTGGAGTGTCTGTTTTAGTCAGCTAATCGAATGATTTATTATTTTATCGTGCCTAAGAGCATTAATAATTCATTTTCTGCATTGAATAACTGACAATGGATAATCCGTTTCACATGCAATTGAATTTGATGGCCATTGATACAAAAAAACGAGGAGAATGAAATTATATAATTGACAAAGCACTACGAAATTCAGTTGGGAATTTGAAGTGGGCCCAATTGATTTGCGGCTCACCGCTCTTAACCCACTACCGTCCCCGGGGCCTGGAGCCTGACCACTGATTCTGGCAGCTGACAACTCACAGTTGATTGCGCCCAGTGGACTTAACCGGACAGGACGGGCCAGGACGCACCAGAGCACCCATTGAGCCAAGTCAAGCAGGACTCGAGCTGGACATACATTCATGACTGGCTCTGTACTTGGGCCCATCTTATCTCTGCAGTTTGTCAAGGCGAGTGAAGACGCAGCGTCGCCCCATGAATTACTCGAATGCACAGGGAATAAGCTATGGATCTTTAGATGAAATGAATGTACTAAGTCAGATTAAGGCTACTCCGTTTTTCTCCCAGTGCAGCAGGCTCGTGTGTGGACGGGCATGAATGTTGAATCTAGTTCAACAGTCGTTCGCTTTGGTACTTTATGTGCGACAGATTTATCAGGCAAAGCCATAATCCTGTAGGAAGTCGTGGGTGGGGCCCGGCTGGGCGGTACGGATCCGATCTGGACGAGTTTGCTTGAGCTATTTATAGGCACATTTTACCAGATTAAAGCCATTTGTGCTCTCTGTACGAAACGGCTTTATATGGCCAGTCCCAAGGAGATGAACAGTCTTAGATATTCTGTTTGAATATGGCTTTGGCCCGAAGGCAGATGAAGTTTAACGGCTGCTTAAAATAAATTGGCCTCAGAAATTGCTTAAATTGGATTTGATTGCCGATAGGGAGAAGTCATGGAATAATTTGTCTAAATGGAAGATAGTCCTTGCGATTGGTTAAATCCATGTTTGATTTAATTTTCTAATGAGGTTTTAGAATTGATTAGATAATTATTTATGTAGTTGTTCATTTTTGAAATGAAAATCGATATCAACATTTGGGTTAATATTGCATCATAAACTGTGTCATTGGATATTTCATTAATTTATTTTCTCCCACACACATTTGATGGCGTTCTGGCTTTCGGGTTTGTTTATTTACGAGCGCTGTTGGCTGGCAATAAATCAAACTCTAGTCGCAAACACACTCACACTGGCGTCGAAAAGTTACCTCCTACAGTGCATGTGTAATTCTCGACTAAGTAGCTGTAAAATATATTGCAATTTGTTGCAGCTGCGCAACCAGCAGCCCAGCAAACCAGTATACCAGCAAACTGCAAATTGCCAAACCCCATATTGCCGGCAGCCACTTGGGCACACATGTCCTTGAGCCCCAGCCACCACCCCGCCCAGCAGGCATTCAATTAATTATTGTAATGACGAAATTAATTAAAACTCATCCAATTTGATGTTGCGGCCAAGGCCCATATTGAAAAGTATATTTATGTTCTGCGGTTTGGCAGGTACAGCAAAATATCCTTCGTTGAGTGGATGTCAATGTTTAAAACTTCTCTGAAAACCAAAAGGAAGGGGAAAAAGTTAAGAGCATTTGGGAATTCGCCGAACAAACGGCTTCAGAACATTTCTTTGTTTGCCTAAAAAATCAAGAAAAACAAATCAAAATCCGCTTAGTTCCGTCGTCTTCAGTCGCCGACCCCCTTTCCTTTTCTCCATTTTCCATTTAAAGACGACTTAAAGTCAACTCGGTGGTAAACCCCGATAACTGAGCCCAACTTTTGCATCTCCACTCCCCTTTTCCATTCCCATTTTTTCATCAACTTTTCTGCGGTTGAGTGGCATACAAATACACAGTATCATTGGGGGGAGGAAAAAAAACCATAAGAAGGATAACGCTGCGAATTTTCATATTTTCTTTTCCAGGCCACAAGGAAAAATGATTTCATGTGCAGCAATTGCCCCTTTTTCTGCTGACCAGACTGTCTGTGAGTTTGATTTTTTCATTCTTTACTTTTTTTGTGGAAGTCGGCTTCTTTTGAAAGGAAATGCTTCAATTAAGAGTGGCTGCTTAGCCTTTCGTTTCATTAAATCAAGACGTTTTGAAGCAGATACAAAAGTTGTAGGGATATGTTTATTATTTTACGGGTGCCATATCTTAGTCAATATTCAACGGATTCTTGTAAAATACTTTAAAAGATTTTTAGATGTATTTTCCGTAAATCTACATCAAAATCTAGGATCGAAATATTTTTAGATTTTTCATGAATTTTCTAAATTTTTCCCCTTCAAAATGGGCAGTGTATGGGGAATATGAGTATGACACACTGCGAAGTCTATATCTCTGCCAATACCCATCCGATTCTTAAGCGGAATACCTTAAACGATTTCTAGATCGATTTTCCACAAATCTGCATCAAAATCTAGAAACAAAATATTTTTTAAATTTTTTGTCAAATTTTCTGGGGCATCCCCTTTGAAATTCCGAAAAATGTATGGAGTCACCCATAAGCCCCTTGCGAAAGCTATAACTCTGCCAATATCCATCCGATTCTTAAGCGAAATACCTTAAACGATTTCTAGATCGATTCTCCACAAGTCTGCATCAACATATAGGATCGAAATAATTTTTAGATTTTTTGTCAAATTTTCTGGGGCATCCCCTTTGAAATTCCAAAAAATGCATGGGGGCACCCATTAGCCCCTTGCGAAAGCTATATCTCTGCCAATATCCATCCGATTCTTAAACGGAATACCTTAAACGATTTCTAGATCGATTCTCCACAAATCTGCATCAAAATCTAGAAAAAAAATAATTTTTAAATTTTTGTCAAATTTTCTGGGGCATCCGCTTTGAAATTCCGAAAAATGCACGGGGCACCCATTAGCCCCTAGCGAAAGCTATATCTCTGCCAATATCCATCCGATTCTTAAGCGGAATACCTTAAACGATTTCTAGATCGATTCTCCACAAATCTGCATCAAAATCTAGAAACAAAATATTTTTTAGATTTTTTTTCAAATTTTCTGGGGCATCCCCTTTGAAATTCCAAAAAATGCATGGGGGCACCCATTAGCCCCTTGCGAAAGCTATATCTCTGCCAATATCCATCCGATTCTTAAGCGGAATACCTTAAACGTTTTCTAGATCGATTCTCCACAAATCTGCATCAAAATCTAGGATCGAAATAATTTTTAGATTTTTTGTCAAATTTTCTGGGGCATCCCCTTTGAAATTCCAAAAAATGCATGGGGGCACCCATTAGCCCCTTGCGAAAGCTATATCTCTGCCAATATCCATCCGATTCTTAAGCGGAATACCTTAAACGATTTCTACATCGATTCTCCACAAATCTGCATCAAAATCTAGAAACAAAATAATTTTTAGATTTTTTGTCAAATTTTCTGGGGCATCCCCTTTGAAATTCCAAAAAATGCATGGGGGCACCCATTAGCCCCTTGCGAAAGCTATATCTCTGCCAATATCCATCCGATTCTTAAACGGAATACCTTAAACGATTTCTAGATCGATTCTCCACAAATCTGCATCAAAATCTAGAAAAAAAATAATTTTTAAATTTTTTGTCAAATTTTCTGGGGCATCCGCTTTGAAATTCCGAAAAATGCACGGGGCACCCATTAGCCCCTAGCGAAAGCTACATCTCTGCCAATATACATCCGATTCTTAAGCGGAATACCTTAAACGATTTCTAGAGCGATTCTCCACAAATCTGCATCAAAATCTAGGATCGAAATAATTTTTAGATTTTTTGTCAAATTTTCTGGGGCATCCCCTTTGAAATTCCAAAAAATGCATGGGGGCACCCATTAGCCCCTTGCGAAAGCTATATCTCTGCCAATATCCATCCGATTCTTAAGCGGAATACCTTAAACGATTTCTACATCGATTCTCCACAAATCTGCATCAAAATCTAGAAACAAAATAATTTTTAGATTTTTTGTCAAATTTTCTGGGGCATCCCCTTTGAAATTCCAAAAAATGCATGGGGGCACCCATTAGCCCCTTGCGAAAGCTATATCTCTGCCAATATCCATCCGATTCTTAAACGGAATACCTTAAACGATTTCTAGATCGATTCTCCACAAATCTGCATCAAAATCTAGAAAAAATAATTTTTAAATTTTTTGTCAAATTTTCTGGGGCATCCGCTTTGAAATTCCGAAAAATGCACGGGGCACCCATTAGCCCCTAGCGAAAGCTACATCTCTGCCAATATACATCCGATTCTTAAGCGGAATACCTTAAACGATTTCTAGAGCGATTCTCCACAAATCTGCATCAAAATCTAGGATCGAAATAATTTTTAGATTTTTTGTCAAATTTTCTGGGGCATCCCTTTTGAAATTCCAAAAATTCATGGGGGCACCCATTAGCCCCTTGCGAAAGCTATATCTCTGCCAATATCCATCCGATTCTTAAGCGGAATACCTTAAACGATTTCTAGATCGATTCTCCACAAATCTGCATCAAAATCTAGGATCGAAATAATTTTTAGATTTTTTGTCAAATTTTCTGGGGCATCCCCTTTGAAATTCCAAAAAATGCATGGGGGCACCCATTAGCCCCTTGCGAAAGCTGTATCTCGGCCAATATCCATCCGATTCTTAAGCGGAGTACTTTAAACGATTTCTAGATCGATTCTTCATAAATCTGCATCAAAATCTGGGAACAAAATATTTGTTAGATTTTTTGTAATTTTTCTGGGGTGTCCCCTTCAAAATTCCGAAAAATGCATGGATGCACACTATGACCCCCTGCGAAAGCTATATCTCGGCCAATATCCATCCGATTCTTAAGCGGCGTACCTTAAACGATTTATAGATCTATTTCCCGTAATCTGCATCAAAATCTAGGATTATTAAAATCCAAGAGTGACCTTTATGCGACTGGCTTTTAAAAAACTTTTCTATTTAGAAATGAAATAAAATATTGCTATAAAAAAGATTTTTTCATAGTCAAACAAAATCCCTAACATTTCTGCCTCGCATAATTGTATATTCAAATAGAAAAACCTCATTTCTGTAATCCGGAATGAGATCAGCATTCAAGCTCCTTCCATCCTGGCCAGACTGTTTCCTGTCATAAATCATGCTCACAAAGCTAATTCCCAAAATGAAACAAATCTTACGCCGGCTTATGGACGCAAACAGGAAAAATAAAAACACTTAAAAATTTTCCAATTTACTGCAGCTTACAATAGCTGGCATATGAAAATGGCAAATAAAAAAAGAGAGGCGGATAAAATAAATAAAAGCCCCAAAAAAGTGCCGAAATGGAGTGGAGCCTGTAAAAGAGCGAAGTGGCAAGAAAATATAAAAAAAAAGTAAAAGCTGGAGAAACACATAAATAAACACGTTCAATGGCAAATAAAAAATAAATCAAACATTTCACTTGGCGCAGCCCGAAATAAACAAACAAAGCAACAAAAATATTGTAGAAATGTTGGAATAATAAAAGTGAAAATGAAAAACAAATATAAAAAAAATTAAGGGGAAGAGTAGGGGTAGGCTGGGCGGAGACTCAATGTCTGGGAAAACTTTTTTGCTGCTGCGGCTCCTTCAGCTTCTACTGCCACGGCTGTTGCAACTGTTTGCCGAAGAAAAAGAAGAAGAAGCGAGAGAGCAAAATGTAAATAGAAATAAAAATGAAGCTTAATTTAAAATGCGACAAAGCGTGCCAAGCACACACACACACACTTGAGCAAATAAAAAATACACAAATACATACACACTGGGAGCCATAAACAAGCGCTAATATCAACAGAGTGGGCGTTGGGGGCTCTGGGCCAGCGCGATGGGCAACTGCAGATAAACATGGCGAGCAACATTTTTCGCTCTATGCAAAGCAACTTTCCTTCTATACATTTTTTTTGCTTTCTACAGTCCCGCTTACATTTAGAAATGCTTTCCTCATCTTTTACTTTTTTCCTGCTTTGCTTTGGTCGCATTTTTGGGCTACCACACACAGCCACACACACAATCGCACACTTACACCAAAACACAAACACAGGAAAATGGCTAAAAGAAGAAGAAATCTAAAACTCGCAACCGCAAAGGGAGAGGCTAAAACCACTCCTCCCAGACACTCACCCACTCACCCACACCCCGTCCTAGACAAACTCCATCTACAAGTTTTTGAGGGGCTGCGTGTGACGCTTTTTTGATAGCCCACCCACCCAAAAATCCAACCCACCTAGCCACCCAGCACCCTTTGACCTCCCATCTCACCAATGGCGCACCGTAAAATAAGGTGTGTCCTGGCACAGTGTTTTTGAAATGTTTGGAAAACAGTTTTGGCTAATTGAAGTGTTGCCTCATTTGATGTTCAGTTAAGTAAGAGTTGTTGAAGGTAGTTATTCCAAAAGGGGATTACAATATAAGAGGTTCTTTAGTTTTAATCTAAATTAAAGTTTATTTCTTCATCTGAAATACTTACTACAATATTTTTATTTTATTTTCATTTTAATTTCAAAACTATTTTGTATAAAATCCCCCAAAATTCCTCCTTTAAAACATTCCTCTTAAGAACTCAGAAATTCTTCAGTTCCTTTGCAGACAGCATATTTTCTGGCCCCAAAGAGAGCCCCCATTTAAAATGAACTTATTTTGCTATTTTGCAAACTTTACTTAACTTTTCCACGCACTGGAAACAAACACTTGCAGGCCACAGTGCTTTGGGTTTTTGGGTTGAAAGTGGCGTCGGGGTACAGACGGTGGGTTTTTGTGGCGCCCAACTCAAAGTGTTCAGAGCAGCGTTGTAAAGAACTCGCATTTATCTTTATTTTTATGCCGCAAACACGCCAACAAACGCACAGACTTGCTTCGTGGATGGCTATGGCTATGGCGACGGCGACGGCGTTTTTAGTGCCGAACGTATGGAAGCCACAGCACCCGCCGTCGAAGGAGTCAACTTTCGCACCAGCAGTCCCCCTTTCCCGTGCCACATGCCCCATACCCCATGCCACTCGCCCCTTGCCACATTTTCGCCCATTCCTTTCAGTTGCAGCCCTTAGGGCAAAGCCAAAGCCAACATTAGCTGGGGCCATGTTGAAGGCGGCGAACGCATACAAATCACAGAATGAAGAAGGTGTGAGCTAGAAAAATACACAGACAGAAAATATCTAGAGATCTAATCTAATTTTTTTTAAGGACATAGCAGGATATGTTTTCTCAAAGTGGTTTCCTGGGTATTTTAAGGCAAACTATTCTTTTTAATCAAACCTTTAGGCATTTTTCTGAAGGCCTTATATTTTATTTATTAAATATTTGAAGTTTTCTATTCCAGCTTCTTTTTTTCTTTTTTAAATAATTTTACCTTAAATCCAAAAAATGCATTTTTAAGCTATTAATTTTCCAACATATTGTTATGACACAATTTTTTAATTAGCAATCCCCCGGAAATTTTTTTATTTATGTGTGCTCTGGGGCCACTGGGGGTGATAGGTGACTCGGAATGCCTCGGGGTGGCTGCTGAGCTTAATCTCCACAATCTTCTAGTTTTTGCTATGTAAAGTGAAGCGCTTACGGTTCTCCTTTCGGGGTGACAACATCAGCCGAGCCCTCGACACACACACACTTTCCCAAAGAAAACACACCCACAGTCATACCTTCAGAGGGAAAATCGAAGCTCTTGGGCGGCACTTGAAGCGCTAAGCTAAGCTAGAAAAAAAATAGCTGTGCGGGAAAGCCCAGAGTAAGACGATGGTTGTGGGGGTGTAAGGAACCACAAGCAGCTAAGTAAAGTTCAAGTGCTGAAAGCCAGCGGCTGGTGGGGAAGGAGGGAATGTGTGGGAAAATATCCACTGAGCGGCGAAAGGACACTGTGCACATCTGCCGGTAAATATTATTCAATGTAGTTTTTAAAAGCAAAATCACGTAGAAACTCCAACCGAACGAACTCCCATTTCCGCTGGAATGATGTAATTTCAACTCCAACTTCCATTCCCCAAGCTGCGATTTTCGTTTTAGTTTTAATTTCAAATTATTTGTTTGGGTTCACAGTTTATATTTTCCTTTTTTCAGGCATTGGCCTTGGGTTTTCGACTTGTCCCTTACAGTGTTTATTTTTTTTGTTAGTTTCACTTTGTCGCTTTTTGTTTGTTTTTCATGAATTTTACTTTGTTTGTTCAGAGAGTGGAATTTTTTTTGGGAGAAGGCCGGAATTTAGAATGTTATCCTTTAAGGCAGGGGCAGCGGAAGAGGCATTTTCTGTTGCCTACTTTTTGGGGCAGCTAACCAAGAGGTTGTGGAAACATTCCTCACATACTATTACTATTCATTTATTAAGTTAATTCTCAAATCGTATAGTTTTAATTTAAATCTATGTTAAAAACAAAATCCAATCAAAGCTTTGAAATAGTTTTATTTCTGGGAAATAAATTGACTTTAAATTGATGGCGGAAATTGAAATTGAATAACTAATGAATGGAAATGGCTCTCAAACTTTTCGTCCGTTGAAAATGAAATTTTCTATAAATATTTCATGCACTATTGATTGGAATGCATTTAGTTTCTTAAAGGTTCCACCAGAAATATATATATTTATTGAATGCAAGGTCTTTAAGTTTATTTCCAAAGCACTGGATATTGTTTGAATTTCATAGCACTTGACCAATTAAATTTAATCCAATTGAACCATGTTGATACGGTGTAAGTCGGCTGTAAACTCACTTTAATTGGCTTTCAAACAATGTAAACACACACCGTCCGGACCGACGCGTTGTTCACACTATATGTGTGTTTTCTTGAGGGCCAGAAATTCCCTGGCTTTTCCGATTCGAAATCGCGACCAACCGTAACGCTTCAAAGTTACTCCGCTACTGGTCCAAAGGATGCTGTCCGCTGTCAGATAAATTTTATAGAGCTTTGCTATAAAATCTCCGAGAGCCGAATGCGAGAGATTGCGGGAGAATTCCTCAGCATGCGCACGCAGCATCTGGGAGAATTGTTTGGGTTTTTCTTTTCAAGGGAAGTTTTTCCCATCTGAGGACGAAAAAGGTCTGATTTTGTGGGAAAATTACCCAAAACATTGTCAAACCAAACAGCTGGCGAACAGCTGATAATCGTGAGGATGGTTAGGTGTCGAAGCTTTCATAACTTGTGGAGCGTTTTCCGCTTTCCGTCTTCTATATATGTATTAATATTCCACTTTTTTCACTTGCCGGTTACGGTTGTTGTTTTGTCCTGGGTTTTTCTAACCCCCATCATCATCTTCGTCTGAAATGTGAAAATGGTGAAATGCTTTTCATTATGCGCACTAATGTCTATGGCCTTTATGTCTAATGCGTGCATAATGACTTTGCTCTTAAATCCTGACTTTCCTCTGTTTACCATGCGCTTCATATTACGTATACGACATGTGCCAGCGCACACATTATGCGGATTGAGCAGGTTTATTTGTATTATTCTTGGCGGTGGATTATTTTTATCATTGCTTGTGCATGTAATTTATTATAATGATTTACACATTAAGTATCATTAAGCCGAGTGCTCGCTCACTCGTCCCTTCTCATGTATGTAATCGTGTAAGGGCGTATAAATTGCAACTAATTGTGCACACCACTGCGTATGCGTGATATATGTACGCATCTGAAATTTAATGAGAAAAGCGCAAATATTTACACGCACCCAACAAAGCACACGTAACTCAGTTATTAATAATCTGGCATCGGTCTGGGAGTTTGGAGTTATTTTACGGAAATTCTACCCGAATCGCTAATGAGAAACTTTGGCCGCAAAAATAGGCGGAAAACGCGAAATAATCATCCAGCTTGCATGCAAAACTTTTCTTCTCATCAATTCGAAACTAAGAAGAGAACTTGGAAGGCGTGCATGATATTTATATCCTTTATGGCTTTCGGCTTCCCGCCATCCTTTCTCGGTTCTTCCAGGAGTTCATTAATATTTCGGCAGCACTTCCTTCGTTCGCAATTATGCAGGAAAACTTTGCTCTACGAGTTAGACAGACAAACAAATCGGATTGACAGTGAGTGAGATATTGATTTAATGCAGTTGCTTGAATCCTTATTCTTGGTGGAGTTTGTCGATTTATTTGGCAAGCCAAATGAACAGTAAAATCATGCTTAACTTTTGCACTGCAACTGTATATATTGAGTAATTGTAAGTTTTTGTTATTTAGGTATTTATTCTAAAACTGGCATAAAAGTACTATTTTTTGGACCTCTTATCCCAATTTTAAAGCCTTCTCGTAAAGCCCCCCAATATGACAGTCCTGGAAACTTTGTCTGTTAAATGTCCGCCCACATCTCATATTTTCCTATCAGTGACCAAACACACCGCTCCAAATGCATTAAAAATATGCCAGGCATAAAAAATGGTCCCTCGTTCTCCGAATTTAGGACAAAAAGTTGGCTAACTTTCGATTTTTGGCTGGGTGATAGCTGAGTGGGGTGACCAAAAAATAAAACAAAAAAAATTACAGAAATTGGCACCCCAGCTTTATTGTCCTAGTTCCTTTTTTATCTCACTTTTTATCTATTTTTTTACAATTTTTGTTTTTGTTGTGGCTGGCGCCGGCTGCACCTTGACACTTTTGCAATTGTCGCATGGAAATATTTTTTCAGCCGTTGTTATTCTTGCCCAATTTGTTTGTATGCGCTTTCATTGTTGTTGAATTTTATTTCCGTTCTTTCTCTGTTTTTTCTCTGATTTCTTTTTGTATGAACTACATTTTGCTGTACTTTTTTATTTATGGTTAGTGCAGGAAAATATTTCAGCATCAAACGGAAAACCAAGGGGCGGCGTGTGGGCCGCAAAAAACTATGTGGGTGCCATTTCTGTTTTTGGGGCTTTCCTTTGGCTCCTCAGTTCAATGAATAAATCATTGGGCACTGAGGGGAATAGTTGGGGTTTTTTGGTGAAATGGGGTGAGCTCTCTGGAAATGCTTGATAATATTTTGTTGGAATTTTTGCACTTGTTTTTTGGCTTTGCATAACTGTGGCCAAAATGGGTCGAAAATAAAATGAAAAATGTTTTTCAATTTAGAGACATACTTAGTAAAGGGAGGGTAGAGCTGTCCGTTTGAATCCTAGTTAGTTAATAAAATCATTTCAACTTGAAAGGCAGCAAATATATCTTTTAATTTTAAAAAGTTCAAGGACAACCCCCTTTGCCAATTTTAAGTCAACCAAACATTTTCCGAGTTTACCAAGGCTCAACCATTAGAAAAGTTGCAAAGCCTCCATTCAAAGGCCTGCGGAAAAGCAAACTAAGCAAATCTGCTGGCAATTTAATCCTTTTGAAATTTGCTTTAATTAACTCGAATAATAAGCAGCATCCGCTTTGCCCCCCCCATCATCGTCTCAGCCTTTTTATGTTGTTTCTGGGCTTATGGGCTTTGGCACTTTGTGGTTTGAAATTTGTGGGGTGCGGTTGTGTTTTTTTTTCCTTCTGCTTCTGCTTTTGCGGCAGTCGGATTTCCGACATTTGCCAAAGCAAATTTCACCAGAGCGGGACTAATAAGCCAAACAGGAGACAGTCAAAGACGAGGGCTTACGGGGGCAGGGCCAGAATAGGGGGCGCGACAGACAAAGTTAATACGACACAGCTGCCCCGCAGTTGGTGGGCAATTGAAAAGTTTATTAATAACCACCAAGGCAGCAGAAGCTATGGAAACTTTAAAGCGATGTTGACTTTTTTTTCGCCTGGTGCTACTGCTGCTGGTAATCCCATATTTATACGATTTTTATTTTTTAATTAAAACAAGGCAATGCTGAGCGGAAGGAAGTGTGGCGGTTGGAAGGAAATGTAATTATATTTGAACAGCATGTGAAATATGTTTTAATTTATTAAATTAAAATAAGTGAAAAAGAAATCACCGGAAACTGGAGGGAAAAAAAAAATATAACAAAGGCAAAAAACAAGGGGCAAAGGAAGCAGCCAGCCGCAAACCGAGTGCCCAAAGCAATTTGAGGCAGCGTCACACGCGGCGTATGCGTAATGTTCTCGCAACAAAATCAACGTTATGCAAATTTTAATGCGAGCATAAGGCGGAAACGAAAACCCGCTACGCTTGCCAGTTTTCTCTCTTGGTTCTTGTTACGTTACGTTGGGTATTCTTCTAGTAGGGTATCTAGGGGGTATGATGGGATTAAAACAATAAAATCTAAGCGGAAGTATGCTATATATCCATATAAACCCTAAAAGTTGCATATATTTTATGGTTTATTTTGTATATTCTGTATTAAAAAATAAGTATAAATGCTTCATTATCATTTAATTAAATATCTAAATATTTTTTTAATAGAAATTTATCAGGTATACTTCTAGCAATTAAGTTTTTATAGAGCATCGGATAAATCCAACGCAAACCAGAGCAAAAGTCCTTCGTCCTGCCACTTGCCCTGCAGCTGTATTTACCATATGAGTTGGTATGTGTGTGTGTGTACACATATTTGCCATAGCACTCTCATGGCGCGAAATTACATTTCGTTCCAGTCACACACACACCCACACACATATGTGTATGTATGTAAAGCTCAAAAAATTGTAATGAGCTTATTAAGTCATATTAAAGTCCAAGTACAACCAATTTGATAAAAACAGCAACTGACAGCAGACACACACGCATGAAAGTGCGTTTTCCAGGCCATTTTTTACGATCGCATTTGGCCTTAATGTTAATAGCAAATGGCGCCGACACAGCTATGTCCTTAACGTATCCTCTACGGTATGTAATTTATATGAGGCATGTAAACGAGCTCGGCAGCAGGTGGCTTAACATGCCGGGAAGTTGTTCAAACGGCTGCTAGGCCAATATTTTTTCAACTCCACACTCTGGTAAATTAATCTCAACTTAAATTAATTGAGTGTAATCAAATTGCTGGCGAATTTCCGTTCAAATTCAGTCTGACAGTATATGTTTCAAAATTCAAGTAATGCTGGAATAATCCTGCACCAAATCGCATTTACAAATGTTTTGTGGAGCAGCGTCTCAGTCTATGTGTAGATAATCATTAATGCCTAGTAACCAAGTGATGTCTGCATTTAATATGGCAAGTAAGTTTACTAAAACATTTTTTTAGGCCTATATTTATAAACATAAAATTTTGTACAGAACTTAATCCGAATGTCGAGGCGGCCGTTAAAATGCTGAGCCCACTTTTAAGAAATCCCTTTGGCCAGCTTGTGATATCCTTTATGTTGGGCTACTTTGTCACCACAAAGTTATCACAAATTGTTAACAAAATCAAGGGAAACGAGGACCAAGCCAAGAGTGCCAAATCGGAAAATAAAGAGCCGGATAATAACGATGGCCATGGACTTGTGGCGGAAGGAAAGAAGGTTCTTCCACTTAGCCTACGGCAATTGGCCGATTTTAATGGAATGGTAGACGAGCAACCAGTTTACACAGCCTTAAATGGAAATATCTATGATCTGAGTCCTGCCCGTGATAAGTACGGCAGTCAGGGTCTATATTCCCTTCTGGCTGGTTGCAATGCCAATCAGGTCTTAAATATTGCATGCGGTTCCATGGGTGTATGCGCCGACGATATTGTGAACCGTTGGGAGCAAAGCCTCAAGGCCGAGTTCAATATCGTCGGTTATTTGATTGAGGAGGAGGAGGAAGATATGGCAGCAACGGAATCCACTGCCAGCGGAGTTAGAGACCTCGAAACTTAGGAAATGTAAAGGCTTTTTGGTTTTGATTGGTAATAAAACAAACTTTGTTTTTGGATCTAAACTTACCGCACGTATTTTGGAATGATAATGATTTATAAATATTAAGAGTTCTTTTCCTGTTTCAATAAAGATTTTAGAAGCTTATTTTATACACATTGGAATGCAATAAATATAATTTATCAAAATGAACTTGAAATAAAGGAAAACTTGCTGAAGCACTTAAAAGTGATATAAATTTCATTTCCCTTTTCTTTAGTTAAGTCTTGCGCCTCATTCTGTGATTATTGTAAATATTTTTTTGTATTTTTTATAAAAATATATGAATGAAAGTCGATAAGCAACACTTAGAAAAAATCATTATCGTTTATACTTTTAAAGGCAGTTACATATTTTTGTATACATATTAAATGTATACAAAGTATATTAATTTTTCATTTGGTGATAAAACATCATAAACTTTATTGTTTTGCTATATACAATATATTAAAATTAAGCATTGATATCGCTCAATGAATAAGCGAACGAATAAGCGAATACTGGATTTAAAAATCAGTTCTGTAAAAGCTTTCCCGAAGAAAAGTCATAAATATTCCAAATGTATAAGTCGGTGTTCATTTTAAGTATTATTCTCCTCATTGGTGGATCTTTGGGCGAGTCCCAGGACACACGGTCTTCGGTGTGCGAGGTCCAGGATCCACCCAAGCAATGTGGCGAGTTCTGTCTGTTACTTCTGAAGCCATTGGTGAACCACATTAGTTACCATCAAGAGGAGTGGAACAAGTGCAATACCATCAACAATCAGACTCAAGTGGCTTTGGGCACAATGATGGACAAGCAGACAACCCTGCAGGTCGGACTAACTAGGATTGAAGAGAAGGAGTCAGATATAGAGACGAAGGTAGCAGCTCTGGAAAATATAATATCCAAAAAACTCCAGGAGATACTCAACACTACGGAAAGTCTTCAGAATAAAATGGAGGAAAATTTTTCCAAAATTGGGAACTCATTACTTAAAATTAAGTTCCAAAGCTTAGGTTCAAAACACTTTGTTATTGAAAAAAATATGCTGGTGGATTGGAAAACAGCTGAAAGTAAATGTCGGGAGATGGGCGGACAACTGGCAACCATTGAAAACGAGGACGAATTAGACCTCATTATTAAAGATCTCAAGGCGGACACCAGCTACTGGATTGACATTAATGATATACAAGACGAAGGAAAGTTCATTTCATCCGTTACTGGAAAATCCCCTACTTATTTTAAATGGCATTTGAAAAGTCCTGTTGTTACAGAGGACCAACAAGACAATATACAAGATTGTGTTTTTATTTATAATACAAAAATGCAAGATTTTGATTGCAATGATGACAGCAACTTTATTTGTCAAAATACAAACTAAATGCAGATAAAAAATATATTTTCAAGTTTTTACTAATATATTTTAAAATCACATATTATTTCTAATCATTTTGTAATTTGTAACAAAGGCTTTGTGCAAAAAAATAAATTAAATTTTATTCTATACATATTCTTTTAAAATCTTAAGGTTATTATACATTTTTGTTGAAAAAGTTATCAAGAAGGTAAAAACATTTCTTTTGAAACCCCAGTTCTGTAAGAATTTCTAACTAATGGGAAAAATGAAATTTATTTTCTTTAGCATTTGACCGAGCACTTGGCATCTGGCCGGAAAGTTTTTCGCATCACTTTTGTTTTCAGTTTTTTTTTGGCGCTTTGACAGGAAAATATCGACAACAGCAAATGTCGATAACAACAAATTGTTTGTCGTGTTTTTCTTTATTTTTTCCAGGCTTTTCTTTTTTTTCCTTTGGCGCTCTTAGCCCATCAAGCTGTTGACTTTGTCAAGTTGTCGCCAAAATTTTCAGGGCTTCGGGTGTTTTTCGGTCTTTCCATTTCGGGTCCAAAGTGAATGTATGAAGGTGTGTGTGTGGGAAAACTTTTCGCCAAACACGCAATTGACTGAAATTGAATTGAAAGCCAAAAAGGAAAACCGAGATGTGATAGGAAGGGCAAAAAGAAAAGAATGCCGTCAGGTGCTACACAGCTAATAAAATCAAAATTACTTTTTGCCCGAGCACAAAGTTTTGTAGTCGACGTGCTTAAGGAATTTAAAAAAGTTGTCCAAAAATTGTTAAGCACACACTTCAAAATCAGCCAAATGTGCAAAAGGCCAACACACACTCGCACCCACTTCCTTCTAAGTACCAACAAAAACATTCTGGAAGTGGAATTGGTTTTTTTTTTTGTCAAGGGCAGGGGAAAAGTGTTATTTGATGTGTTGAATTTGATCAAGCGAAAAGGTGACAGAAAGGCTCAAAAGTTAACAACAACCAGAAGGGCCAAGAATAACAAGTAGGAAGTGGGGTTTTGAGTGAGAGGTGTGGTCTTATCGAGGCTTAAAGGGAAAAGGCATTTGCATAAATGATCCATACATACAAATATACCCTTTTATATTCCTAAGAAACTAGAAGCATCTCAGAATAATTTAATTATATTTAAAAAACAAGTAGTGCCCTATTTCCATTTCTTAAATGGGTTCTCCTTTAATTTCTGCTTGTCTATGAATTTATTACCAGCTGGTTGTCATGTGCAAGCGATGCTCCCTCCCATACCCAAACATATAATACCCCAAACCACCCAAAGTGTCATTCATTCATTTTAATGTTTTACGTGACCCATTCGAAATCGAATCGAATGACTCATTAAATGCAGAATAGAGGAAAACAGGTGGAAAATAAAACAGTCGGCAGGTAGTGCCATTGTTGTTGGTCATGGTGAAAGGCAATTAACCATAAGAACCATAAGAGCTTATGCCATGGAACGTGCCTAATTGCCAGAAAACACTTCCCGAATCTGGTTTTTCGTATTTACCTACGCAAATGGGAATGCTTGTATGTTTGCGGCAAACAATTAGTTTTCCAATTTCGAAACTAAAATGTTTGCAAACAACACAAATTAAATTCGCCTCAATTGCATTCCGAAAAACTGAGTTGGAATAGGAGGTAGAGGAGATGTGGATGAGAAGGATCCTCTTATTTTCTTTTTGGCCAAAGTTTGCATTGGTCTTTGGCACTCTCTGCTCTGCTCGGTGGAGTTAATTTAATTAGTTTTCATTTATCTAAAGTACACGCTTCATTACATAATTTAACAATTCATTAGATTGAGCCGGGTGCTGTGGTAATTGAAAAGCGCGTCACGCTCTAGTCCCTCGGATTGTGCTCCACTTTCGTCCCTCGTCCTTGATCGGCCCCCACCCACCCCACCATCCTTGAACATCAAACTCATCCCCATACCCATTTCACAGTCTGGTTTTTATGTTCACTTTGTTATTATTGCCGCCAGACAATTGCTAATGGTCGCTGTAATTATCATTAAATGCTTCGCTTTTCTTTCTGCATCCCTTTCCATTTTTTCTTTATATTTCTTTCTTCATTTCTTTTGGCTTAATTTTCCTACCCGTTCCTACCCCGATTTCCTACCACAATTTTTCCTGGGAACAATGCCACTGATTCAACAGCTGCTGGCTACATTTTAATGTGTTTGCCAAAGGATTAAACTGCACTTGGCAATTTTCCTTAATTTGATTGCATTCGAAAGTGATTTGTGATGGTTTGGCCATAAGTGGAAGAAGTTTAAAAAGTTTTTAGATAAAATTTATTGCCATTATAAGAATAATATTTTTTTAAATAAAAGCATATAATATTACTCATACGCCCTGTTATCCCTTAACCACATAATAGAATTTCTGTTGTCTCACAAGACACAGCTTAGCTTTCGCTTTTGCCATAATTTTCCACATTCTCTGCTGCAAGAGGCTTAAATTTGCCAACTGGCAACTGCCACAAGTCAAAATGTCATGCAACCATTTTGGCCATAATTTCTTGTTTTTTTTTTTTTTGGTGCGGTAACATTTTCATGTTTTTGGTACTCTGGTGCAGTATTTGATTTGCAAATGGCACTTTGCTCTGAGTCCCCCCAAAAATAGAGATCCCATCAACCCACTCGACACTCGAATGGCTTTTGGGAATTCATAAATCCATGTTACCCCCCCAAAAACGAAACCAAAGCTGAACCAGTTTTGCCTCATATATCAGGCTTAATTGCAATTCAGATATCCAAGAGATGTGGCTTTTATTCAGGGTGGGGCAAATAGAGGGTTGGGCGAAATGCAATTTGTGAGCTAAAGAGTTGACCTAAAGGCATTTTTGGCGGCGTTGTCTAGACTCTAGACTGGTAACCTCCCAGCCCCTTGTTGAGTGCCCGAAAAGGCTCGAGTTTGCAAATAAATTTCAAAACAAATCTCCAGCAGCTCGGGGTTGGCCCATTAAAAGTGGCCACAGACTGGCTGTCTCGGGTGCGTTATGCGAGTACTTTATATTCAAAAGTGTGTAATTTGCAAAAATGTCGGCCCAAGCTCCTTTGCCGGCGCCCGAGCTCCCAAAACGGCCCTGAAAGGCAACAGCTGTGTTCGTCACATTAACCTGATGCCACAGGGGAGACAGGAGGTGTGGGGAGGGCCAAACGTTAGCCAAGTGCGCAGCCCAAAACACTGGAAAAATTATATAGTATTCTTCCAACAATCTTCCAAAAATACAGAAAAGTTTACGAAGATAGAATTGTTTAAAGAAAGCTTTATTATGGTTTCTTTTTTAATATTTTTTCACTTGATTAGTTTTTTTCCGTGCATTAATGTAAGCCCTGTGGGCCGACGGCTTTTTGTAGGTCGCCGCCAACATTCCCCTTCTTGACGCATTTTCTCGTTTGTGTCGTCAGGTCGCGGTTAATTATGTTTTTTGTGTGTCCTTACGCATACCAAGGCAAAGGCAAAGGACCTCGTCGTCCTTATAGTCTGGCCAATGTATGTATGTGTTGGTGAGTGCGTATGCGTGAGCTTTTGCCTGTGTGTGTGATTATCGTCTCGGATTTAATGTGCACTTTGATGTGAAACATTGCTAATTTGGCTTTTTATGTTCCTGCAGGCGCAGTTGACTTTTTTTTTAGATGCCACCCATGGGCGTGGCTCTTTAAGCGATATTTAAAGCCGGATTAATTCGCGACTTGTGGCATTTTTATGCCGCTTTATTATCAATTAAAAAATTGTCAAAACAAATGGCGCTGGTACTTATGGTTTGGAATGTAAATTAAAAGAAAAAGAAGGGGTAATGGTTAACAAACATGTTTTTGTTTAAAAATATGCCTTAAAGCTGTCTTAAACATCCTGCCACTCCAACTGGATTTAACCTTAAAGCTTGACTTATCCTGAGAACTGCCAGGCGCACACCACCTCTGTGTATCTGTATCGTTTCAATTAATTCTCGGAAAAAATACATTCTCCTCTTACAAAGTCAGTCAATTTTTTACGGGGCAATTTGTGAATTGTGAAAATTGATTTATGGCATTTTCGCACAGGCATCTCACATTTCACTCTTCACTTTTCACTTTGCTGCCGATGACAGCCGACAAAAGGCCAAAGTCAGGACTGGCAGAACAGTGCAGGGCAGGGCAAAAAAAAAAACGTGAAAATCCAAAAGGAGCTGGCTAAAAACAAATGGCAGACATAAATCCATCATCATCAACATTATCGTGATGGCCGAGGCAGCCAAGCGTTTGAACAAATTGACTGCAAGCAATTTGGGCCAAAGAAAGTGCAAAAAATAAGCCATATAATTTAGACAAATATGGCCACAAAAAAAGCAAAGCATTTTCTTAATTTGAATAAATAGCCTAAGCGTCAGTACATTAACCAGTTTTTAGTTCTTTCAACGCTCCTCCCCGATGGCATAAATTCTGATCAACTTAATTGAGTGGCTCGTCAGACAGGGCCAAAGCAACAAGTCTGTGTTTCTGCCATGTTTAATTCATTTCCAACAAAAGCCACAAAGTAAAACAAAAGTTTAATAACAATTCTTGCCGCCGGCTGAACTGTATGAAAATATATATGAAATTGTAAGGTTTACATTGTACACCAGGACGTTGAAACTTTCTCTTTGCTGATAAATTAATTTCAACTCAAAGTTCTGGCCAGTCCATCTGAAAAGCACTCCAACCCACTCACATTTTAGTTTATTTCATAATCGACTTACCAAAGGGCAAAAGCCAAGACCAGATGTTTGACTCTCAGACACAATGTATCTGAATTTGGCTAAAATATTTTAGCCACATTGCTGCCAACAGAAGCCAACCACAAGAGAGACAAAACCTAAACTGGCCAAAATTGTTTTGCACCCTTGGGCCCAAAAGCAGTTAAAAATAATAGGGACAAAATATTTAAATTTTACTTAGTTGATATCAGATTTTAACTATATTTCTCAAGTGATTAATATTCTCTTCCATGTTCAAATATGACAAAATTTGCAAGCTAAAGGCTTGGCAGAATTTTAATTACTATGATTTTAAGGATATTTTTTCATTATTTTTCAAAATTGATACATAATATATTAGGTTTCACTCTTGAGTTAACATATATTTAATCAGAAAGGTCTACACGCCACAATGACAAAACGGTTCCAGCTTAGCATTCGCTATACATACATTTTTATTCCCATCGTACCCGATTCGAATAATCTTTCCGATTAGGGATATTGAGTCTCCATGCTTCCGGGTCATACCCTCGAAAAATGCCTCCATGGGCTTGGTCTTCAATCGCACAATGACGTCTCGATCAGTATTTTTTTTTATTCTAAACCAGGGACCCTGATCCCTGTAGTTTTCATTAAGGTGACTTCCCTCCCGTCTGTAGGAGTTCTTGAAGTCCCTTTCGGGGACTTCGAAATGGGCACTGAGAATAGAATCCAACTGCAAAGGTATACACATTACATACTCCTCCAGCATTTTGTTTATAGAATCTACTATAAGCTGAGCGGACTGTTTGGCTATTGGATTAGTAGGTGGAATGGAAACCTGTCGATGGCAGAGACAGAACTTTCTTTTTATGTGGGAAGAATTACAGCTTCTCCACGGTGGTATAGGCAGAAACAAACTCACTGCCCGGGGAGTCCTTTTGCCTTTTAACTCCCACAGGTCGTCAGACATTTTCTGAATGGACCCATCCTGCAGGGATTCGATGTCCAGAACATGCTTCATAGTCGCGTACAGGTCGTAGGTGGTCACCAAGCTGTGAGCATTGGAGTGAAGGTTCTGGATAGCTTGAGGATAAGTCTCCCTCATCCATTTTGGATATAGAACCGATAGAAGTGGCTGGCTATCCTCGATCATGCCCTGGAATGTGTGTCGAAATTTACCCCATCGCATTCCATGGTCAGACATCAAAAATATAAGGGTATTGTTGGTGACACCACTATCGTCGAGGCTTTCGAGCAATCGCTGGAATCTCTCGTTCATTAGACGGGGAGAGTTGAAAAATTCATGCAACCCATTCGACCACCAATAGAAGGAGAAAAAGGGATACCTCTGGTAGTGGGGCAACATGCGGTCCGTCATCTCCATCAGTACGTCCAGGAAAGTGCGTTCTCCGATGCAATAGGTTAGGGGAAGTGAACAGTTTTCCCGTATAAGATACAATTCCGTCATAAAATCATGGAGATTATGGTCAGTGGTGTGTTTATCGAAGCCTTTTTTCTTGTAATAGAACATAGACACTCTGGCGTGATCTTCGGCAAAACTAGTGTTGTAGCCAGCTTTCTTGAAGTCTTTCCATATCAAAGGTAAGCGATCCATAAATTTGTCTTCTGATATAAGTCCATTGGCTTCATCGGCACTGAGCCCTGTCAAAAGGGCAATAAGGTTCGGGTAGGTGTTCAAACCGATCTTATTCATGCCCCAGTACTCCACATGCGACATATTCGATCTCATGTAAGCGGCAGTTTTAAGCATTTGCCGGAGAAAGTTTAAATGGGATACAGAATCCATACCCAAAATCATCACTGAAATGGGCGGCATGTCACTTCTTCTCTGATTTCTTTTATCCCAAAACTTCAATCTGGGGGGAGGTTGTTTTAACAGCTTTTCAGGAATTGGTTGGATGAAAAAGTGGGCGTCGTTGTAGAGACTCTTGTTCGTTTCAGTTTCCACACACTGTAGTCGCAAGTGCCTAATGCCTTTAGGGACCTTCAGAACGTAGGGAAAATCTAGATCGAATTTGGTTCGATGGGTCAACTTGGAACGCCATCGCCGGCGTATTTTGAAATTCAGCCAATAACAGGTTATTTCCCAATCGTTGGTAAGGCCAGTTTCTTTCAGGATCTCATCGATATCACGACTCAATTTCAAATACCAGTCTCCATTTGCCATTTCAGTACGAAACCAAGTTGTTTTTGGACATTTTAGTTTAAATTTTGGATGGTTCTACTCCCAGTTCGTAAACTTTTCGATTTGATGATTCATCACATCCATGGATATAATGCGACATCCTTCGGTGTTAACAAAAAATGGATCCCGTATTTCGGTTACAGTGTCCTGTGCTCCATAAATAACGAAATATACAACCAGAGCCGATAATATAACACACAGTCCTAGCTTGCGAAAACATTTTTCCACCATGTGGTAATATTTTAAAGCAATTTTCAATACCTAAATGCAAAAATTATTTAAGAATATTTTCAAAGGTTACTAACAATTTCAAAATTACAATACTAATTTCTAAAAATAACAAGTTTCAAAATTTGATTTATTTTCCGTATTAACGTCAAAATTTAAGTTTTTATGTATATAGAATACAAATTGAAGAAGACATTTTTGTATTTTAGTCCGGTTTTACTGGACTGCTAAAGTGCAACCAATGCTAATCGAGGAGGAGGACGTTAGAAATGACAACCAAAATGGGTTATAAATTATTTCATTCTATTGAACATGTAAATTAGAAATCAGACTTGTTTACACGCCACAATGACAAAAAGGTTCCAGCTTAGCATTTGCTATACAGCCATTGGTTTTGTTCTCATCGTCCCCGACACGAATGATCTTTCCAATCCGGGATAACGTGGTTCCATGTTTCCGGGTCATACCCTCAAAAAATGCCTCCATGGGCTTGGTCTTTAATCGTACTATGATATCCAGATCACTATATTCCGTTGGTCTAACTGAGGGACCCCGATCCATGTAATTTTCATTAAATAGTCTCCCTTCTATGTGGTTATTCTTCTTGAAGTCCCTTTCGGGGACTTCGAAATGGGCACTGAGAATAGAATCCAACTGCAGGGGTATACACATTGCATACTCTTCCAGCATTTTGTTTATAGAATCTACTATAAATTGTGCGGACTCCTTGGCTATTGGATTAGTAGGTGGAATGGAAACCTGTCGATGGCAAAGGCAAAACTTTTTTTTTATGTGGGAAGAATCACAGTTTCTCCACGGTGGTATAGGCAGAAATAAACTTACTGCCCGGGGGGTGCGATAGCCTTTTAAGTCCCACAAGTCCTTAGACATTTTCTGAATGAACCCATCCTGCAGGGATTCGATGTCCAGAACGTGCTTCATAGTCGCGTACAGGTCGTAGGTGGTCATCAAGCTGTGAGCATTGGAGTGAAGGTTATGGATAGCCTGGGGATACGACACCCTCATCCATTTTGGATATAGAACCGATAAAAGCGGCTGGCTATCCTCGATCATGCCCTGGAATGTGTGTCGAAATTTACCCCATCGCATTCCATGGTCAGACATGAAGAATATAAGGGTATTATTGGTGACACCACTATCGTCGAGGCTTTCGAGCAATCGCTGGAATCTCTCGTCCATTAGGCGGGGAGAGTTGAAAAATTCATGCAACCCATTCGACCACCAATAGAAGGAAAAAAAGGGATACCTCTGGTAGTGGGGCAGCATGCGGTCCGTCATCTCCATCAGAACGTCCAAAAAAGTGCGGTTTCCGATGCAATATGTTAGAGGAAAAGAACTTGATTGCCCTATAAGATGCAGTTCGGCCATGAAATCGTGGAGATTATGGTCAGTGGTGTGATTATCGAAGCCCTTTTGGCCGAAATAGAACATGGAGAATCTGGCGTTATCCTCGCCAAAGCTTGTGTTGTATCCGGCTTTCTTGAAATCTTTCCAAATTAGAGGTAAGCGATCCATAAATTTGTCCTCTGATATAAGTCCATTGGCTTCATCGGCACTGAGACCTGTTAAAAGGCTTATAAGATTCGGGTAGGTGTTCACACCAATCTTATTCATGCCCCAGAACTCCACATGCGACATATTCGATCTCATGTAAGCGGCAGTTTTGGGCATTTGTCGGAGAAAGTTTAAATGGGATACAGAATCCATACCCAAAATCATTACTGAAATGGGAGGCCGGTCACTTTCTTTCTCATCTTTTCTACCCCAAAAATATAATCTGGGGAGAGGTTTTCTCAATAGTTCTTCAGGAGGTGGTTGAATGAAGAAGTAGGCGTCGTTGTAGACACTTTTGTTTGTTTCAGTTTCCACACACTGTAGTCGCAAGTGCCTGACTCCTTTGGGGACCTTCAGAACGTAGGGAAAATCTAGATCGAATCTGGTTCGATGGGTCAACTTGGAACGCCAGCGCCGGCGTATTTTGAAATTCAGCCAATAACAGGTTATTTCCCAATTGTTGGATAGGCCAGTTTCTTTCAGGATCTCATCGATGTCACGACTCAACTTTAAATACCAGTCTCCATTTGCCATTTCAGTACGAAACCAAGTAGTTTTTGGACATTTTAGTTTAAATTTTGGATGGTTCCATTCCCAGTTCGTGAACTTTTCGATTTGATAATTCATCACATCCATGGATATAATCCGACATCCTTCGGTGTTAACAAAAAATGGATCTCGTATTTCGGTTACAGTGTCCTGCGCTCCATAGATAAATAAATATAAAACCAGAGCAGATAATATAACACCGAGGCCAAGCTTGCGGAAACATTGTTCGACCATCTATTAAAATTTAATAAAATATATCTCCTAAATGCGAAAATTATTTAAGAATTTTATCAAAGGCTACTTAAGTTAAAAGTTTAAAAAACATTTTTTGGGTACTTTTTTCCGGTTGTTTTGTAATGGGTTTGCATTTCCATCCGGTTTTTAGGATTTTCTTCAGCACATGATGAAGTTCCCATGAGCTGCCGCAATATTTGCCGCCAAATTAAATGCCAACATTCGCTGTCATATCCGCATACCCGTACAAATACATGCATAAATATATATCAAGGTGGATAACCAGGTGCCAACAACCGTTTCGCTGCAGTTGTTAAAGTCTGAAAGGAAATGCGACAGCTGCAAGTCATCAAGTCGGAGGCGCCGGGAGAATTCCCCAAACAAAGTGCCAAAGGACATTCAGCTGGGTAGAAGAACATTCAAAAAATGAAGAAAAAATAGCAGCGAGTGGCGCACTTCTGTCTCATATTTTTGTCATTTTCCCAGGCGCCATTTTGTTGGCTTGCAATTTAATTTCATATTTTATGCAGTCAAAATCCTGGCGGAGCCTGCGACAAAAATGGTTGTTCTCTTCTTGGTCCTGTTTCTGATTTTGGCTCAGCGGCTCTTGGCAAAAAGCTGCTGCAGTCTCAATGGGGCCGTCAGGGGTTAAGAAGTACAGACGGGGGTCATAATAAAGTCAGACTTCTCTCCAACACTTTTTTTGGTCATATTCTTGGCAGCATAATAAGATGCAGAAAGGGTTTAAGGTAGGAACAGGAAGAAGTAGTTTATACTATCTTTAAAGCTATTATTTAAGTTAAAGTTTTAGAAGAAAAAAAGTCATTAAAATGGTTTTTAAAGATCTCTGCATTCCCATGATCCTGCAACTGAAGCCATTTCCAAAAACAAAAAAAAAGCCCTCTACGCGAACTTTTAACCGTTCCTGTTGCCAATTATCTGCGCCATATAACTTTTGATTTTGAACGTCGAAGTTCTACCAATTAGTGGCCACTGCCACTGCTTTTGGGAAAGGAGTCTTTAAAAGTTTTCCGCCTGAGTTGGCAGATGCCAATGGGAAACTTTTGCCACTTCTGCGCCGATAGATAGTGTGATATTGGATATATATATAGGTGTATACATATATGTATATTTTGATGGTATGCAGGTGGTCTGTTCCGGGTCGAAACAGCGATTTCGAACTAATGGCATAAGCCGCTTACCTACCATGTACTCGTACTGGCAGTTTGCTCTTCTTACTTTTAACCCACTCACCAGCAAAAACTTTTTTAGGATTATACCAGGATTTACTCAACACACATTGTGGGGTATACCCAGCCAGAGGAAGAGAGACGGGGGTAGTGGGTGCGAAAGAGAGGGACGAGCGAAAAGCGAACGCTTTATAGTTTCAATATTTGCCTTGTCCTGTCCGGGGAAAATCCCTAAGGCACATAGAACAGCAGCAAACGCTGCACGGATTTATAAATGGACTGGCAAACATTTAGCCAAAAACTTCAGGACCAAAGGAGACAACTAGTGAAAGAGAAAGGTATTGGAAATAGAGTGAGAAAGAGTAAGGAGTGGGAAGTCCTTTTTTTTTTTGCTGGATTTCATTTTAAAGGAGTTGAGCTTTATTGTTTTTGGCCAATTAGTCTTGGTCTCTAACCCGTCTCGGCAATCGTCTTGAATCTCTCCCCAAGGTGTCCTTAGCCTCAGGAAAATTTATATACACTTGATTCCAAGGATATGCTTGCTATCCTTTGCATAGGAAGAGAAAAACAAGGTAAATATGTTTTATGGATTATCATAAAATTTGAGGTTTCTTAGAAAATACCATTCAGCAAGTAAGATTTGTTCAGTGTTTCTGAAAAGTTTAAAACATTATGAATTTAATTTACAGAGTACATTCAATATATAGGGTATTACATCATCTTAAAACTTTTCATTTCTTTATCCTTATTTCCATATTGCGTGTAAAACTGAGAAACTGAAGATAGCTGGCGAAAATACCATTCTGAATCCTTAAGTTGCCGCTAAAATGATTTATGTGCCAAGTTTATTTATGGCACCTCAATGAATTCACATTTAAATGTTTCCAAAGCAGGAGCAGGAAATTCCGGAGAACTCACCGGACAGGAATACACACAAAAAAGCAACAAATTCCGGGATAATCGAATTGGAAAGCGGAAAATGGAAATATAGACTGCCAACTGAAACATTCAAAGCTTCAATTGTTGAAATTCACAAAATATACAAACAAAAAAAATTGGAAAAAAAAATCATCCATACATTTCCCTACATACATATATATTTATATGGATTATGTTATTTATGGCTGATTGGGGCCGAGCGGGATGGACAAACAGAATAAAAACGTAGCTATATAAATTTGGCAAACTGATGCTTTGTTGGGCACAAGAGGATAAAATTTGTGCACTCTTTCGGAAACATTTGAGCTTCTCCTTTGCTGTTCAAACAGATTGCAAATAATGCGATTTAAATGCGATTCAGGCCAAATCGGAAACAAAACTCAAAAAACGAACTTAAATCGATCGGAGCTGCTGAGTGGTTTCCCTAATAAGCCTCCCAGATGATTGCTCGGCTGAGCTTGATATTAATTTCGGATATTAGACCTCTTCATTTAAGCAAATTAAATAGTTTCATGTGATGTTGCAGTCGCCTGTAAAATGAACAAATTATTACCATCGGTTATTAGAAAACCGCACAAACGAGCACAAGCCCAGGACAAAGGATAGCTGCTGCAGACAAGGACAATTACGGGAAACTGAGTGGAAGCCAGGACAAGAAGACAAGTTGGCAGGAAGACCACAGCAACCACAGAAGTTCATGATGTTGAAAACAGGAGCAGGTCAAGTGGATTGGTTACTGAGTGGAGAAAATAATGGTCAAGTGCGTTGAACACAGAAGACACCCAAGGCAGACCACAGATATCAATAAGGTAACTATTTGTCCAGGCTATAGTCAGTATAATCTATTTGATTGGTCAAACATTTTCAATATTTCCTGACGGCAGCGGATTCCACTCCTTCCCCTTCTCAATTGAATTTCCCAGAGGAAAACCTCAAGAAAACAGGACTAGCCACCTTTCCCTTGTTTTCCCAGCAATTCCAAACAATAAGTTGCCATTTTACTGCCGAATGCTTAACCTTGTCCTCAATCGTAAAGAGGGCAGTCGTCCTAGCCCCCTCCTCCCATTTTCCACCAGATGCCGCCCGAGATTATTTTCACCATTTTCCTTGTGCCTTTTGTTCGGTTTCCCAGCCAAGGAAACATTGGTGGGGAGCAGGAGTAAGGGTTTCGTGGGCAGGAGCCTAATCAGATATTTACGCCACAGGCGGCAGCTCAAAGAAGAAAAATATCCAGCGGAACACCTACTATACATAGTTAGAAAAATTAGCATTGAAAAGTTATTTATTTAATGATTTAATCTTTCTTCAAGTTCAGCAGTTAAAGTTACACTTTCCTAGGCGACATTGATTTCCTAAATTTATGTTTTTAAAGTCCCTATCTTTCTTTTCAGTGTATCTGGATTATATTTCAGCTTTGGGCTTTCGACTCTCGCTGGGTGTTAAAATAAATGAGTAGCATTTAAGGCCAAATTCCCATGGCGGACCAGCACAAGCCACAGTCCGAATCCAAAACCGAATCGGAATCGATATATGAGCCCTCTGTTTCCTGGGAAGCCGTTTCCTGTCAACCGAGTTCCATTTAATTGGCAGCATTTGTCAAAAAATTGAACGGCCATGCTGGTATGGTATGTTCTGCATAAATTTTAGTGACTAGTGGTCCAGTGGGCGTGGCACTCACTCCCTTGTAGGCCACAAAAACACAACACCACATACATCTGCATTAGAACGTGTCCAAGTAGGAGAAGCCAAGGAATCAGGTCGCAGTTTCCACTTTCTCTCGACCTGGAGCCTTATTGTATGATGTGTGTTTGATGTGTTGTATTTGTGGGAAAACGTAAGAAAAGCTAGGAGGACTAGGAGTGGGAAAATTTGAGGCTCTGGATGCTGGGAAAAGTTTGTAGAGCATTTCACTTGACCTGCTTGCCGAGATTGTAGAGAGCGAAAGGGAAATGGGATGGAAAATGTTCGAGTAGCGGAGAAGTTGGCCAACATTTGTATTTCGGGCCAAGGCAATCGAACGGGAAAATACTTGCCGCCTAATAGAGTGACACATCCATTTAATTATCTCCGATTATGAGTCCGGTATTAACACCCGATTGCCTGTGAGGCGCTTTAATCGCCGCTGAACCGCAATTTATCCCGATTCCTCCCCGCGGAAACCGAAACTGCACTTCCGGTTCAATTGACCAGCCTCGAACACGGAAGGATATTGCGCCTCCTGCACAAATTGGGGGCGTGCCCAGTGGCCGATTTCCCTCCTCAATCGTGTATTGTTAATGAAAGGGCAGTACAGCTCCCTGCTATATCCCTGGGAAGCCTTAACCCTCTCTTTTTCTGGTTTCTCTCGAATCCTTCCTCCTGCATTTCCACATATGAATAAATTATTGAAATCCCAAATTCACTTCACAGGAGCGGAGGAGGCTTCGCACTTTGCTACCAATCGTTGGGGAAATGCAAATATTAAAATAGTTATGAATGGGAGAGCCCCTGCTTGGGCTTCCTGCTGGAGAGTCCTTAATCCTTGACTGCCAGGCATTAATTTGCCGACCAACCGCATGGGTCAAAGGGGGAGGCCTGACCTGGAATGTGCAGTTCGGGAGCATCCAGCTCTGGCATATTTAAAGTGTTTGCAAATCACGGCAGAGGGAATTAGCCGAGGGCAGCTGGGGATTGCATTTGGCCAGCTGCAGATTTCGGGTTTATGGCCAAAATAGGCAAACAGCAGGAGAAATATGATGGTGGTTTCCACATGAGGTCGATGTTTGAAATGTCATGCTGGTTTGCATGCAAATGGGAATCATCCATATAGGTGCAACTGGGACATCCTTCTGCCAACAGGCACCATTTTGTGATGACAAATATCTGAGTATCCTCCTGAGTTTAATATGTAACTATATCTTTAAGATAAAGCTATTCCTCTATAGAGAGGACAACACTCACCAGCCAAATCGTCTTCAGCCTCCGTTTGCCAGAAGCATACACGACGGGACAGGACACAACCGCGAGTCATCCACGTCGCAAACAGGAACAGGACTCTGGCGAGCAGGCGACAGCCAACAAGGACGATAATCAACTGGTAAACAGCCGCAGCTTCAATCCCCTTGCCACTCAGTATCCTTACACTTCCAGGATCCTCTTCGCCTCACTGCAGCAGCAATTAAATTTCCGAGATTCAGTAATTGCGTCAAGAGCGGCCAGCGAAATCTGCTAGACAGGACCACGCCCCATTAGCCACGCCCCCAGTTGGTTGATGGCCATTAAAAAATCATAAATAAAGCCAAAGGGATTTCTATCCTTTTTCTCAATTTCCTTTCTTGGAGTTGGCCAAAGGAAAAACATTTTTGTGGCCAATAAAGTGCGCTTTGATTGCTGTTGGATGTTTATTGTGGCGCACTGTACGCTGTTTTCCTCATTGCCACTCAGGGACGTGATGGGGGACGCCTCAGCTATCTGTTTTTCCATTTTCATTGCATTCTGATAGTCGCAATTGTTAATTAATTTTCTCCTCTTTCCTGATTTTTCCTTGTGTTTCAGTAGCTTTGCTTTTTAGTTCTGTTTAGTTTAGTTTTTATTTTCTTATGGTTTCTTGATTTTTGTGTGTTTTTCATCAGAGTTTTTATTAAAAAGGATATTTTTCAAAGAGTATTTTTGTTAGTTGATGGACTGTCTTAAAAGGCAACTTCAAAATATGAAAGTGATTTGGCCCTGAGCAACGATTTTCGTTTTCCCCACTCAGCTTATCCCTATTTCATATTTTATATCAGAGCCTTGAGAAACCTGACTCTGGCAGCCTTGACACAGGCTTTTCCTTTACACTCTGCCATAAATTGTAAATAAACTCTGAAACCGCAGTGAAATCTCAAGATGAGTCATAAACTTCTGAAAGACAAATCATAAAATCGGGGAAAACAAGAAATTCCATTTGGTAATGTGTGGCAGGAAGAACTTTTCAGATGACGGAGGAATGTGTAAAATATTTAAGGAACTTGGCGGGAGTGGAATTGAAGAATCCGCTGCAGGAGCTGGGAAATGTTTCCTAATGATTGTAAGGTTTGTATGTGCCCCAGACTCCCTGTTTTCCTTGATTTTCTCCAATAATATTTTAGCAACCTTTTGGCCACTTTCTCCCATCCATTAATCACTACCCAGTCCCGCTCTCCGGCACTCGTCACACCCAAAAGTTCAATCGGAGAAAAAGGAAATTTTGATACATTACTAGGACCAAGTTCCCTTGATTATTTCTTTAATTAAAGTGCAAAGAGCACCCACTTCCCGCTGGGCAGCCGGAGAGGGAAGCGGAAATTTAATAAAAATGTCACAGCTGAGCTGCGAGAAGGACCTTCTCATGCTCATTTTCAATTTCCCCAAGGACCTTGGCAAACCTCCCACGATAATTATGAAATGGAAGCCATTTTTTCAGCTGTCGCCGGGCGAAGTTTCCAACTGACCACAGGCTGGGCTTTAAGGCGGGAAAATCGGGAAAATAGAAGAAAATGAGTGATTTGCATGATGATGCTTCGCTCCTGGCCCTCTCCTGCCTCCGCGCTAGCCACACGAATAAATTCCAATGGCCAATTTTGGACAAACTTTGTGGCATGTGGCAGGGAAAGTCGGTGGCTGACACGTGGTGCCGAACTCCTCCCCGCCACATTTTGACAATTTGTGGAAAACAAATAGGACAGACAGGAGGAAGAGTTCACGTTGAATTATTCATAAATGTGCAACGCATTTCAGCTTGTTTTGTGTCTCGTCGAGGATTCCTGGAAACCTAGAACCGATGACAGGCCAAGGGGAATGTGGCCACTGATTTTGGAAACAAGAATCCTGCCAAGGTGAGTCCTCCACCTTAGAAGTCTTAGGAAATGGAAAACATTTCCTCTATCGAGACCTTTGGCTATGCAAATGAGGTGAGTTCGGATGGAAGGGATATCCATTGATGGGATTATGGTTGATATTCAGTAATGAAAGTGAGGCACGTGGATGGATTATTATCTTAATGGATTCGTGTCTCAGTTGGATAGTCCTGAATTCTCTTTCTTGCATTATAGTTTTCCTTTCATTGTTCACCCGCATTTGATGTCTTCTTCGGTTCCATTGGTTCCATTCTCCAATCCACCTTAAAGTTCATCCAGTACATATCCTTTTCGTAAACTGTCTTACCCACAACCCATCCTTTATGTTTGCCATTCATTTGCCACCTCCCGGAGTCCTTTTTTTCGCTGCCAACCGTTTTATGGTTTTGCACTTAGCAATTAACGAGTTTACTTTTTTAGTGCTGCTCCCAGTGCCCGCATCAAGTGGACATATCCTTTCCCCCACCATCCGCTCCACTTTCACCTCCTCTGGCCCTGCTTTCTGTCCCTGGCATCCCCCAAAACACCCCATCTCCCAGTTGGCTCGTTGCTCTCAATTAGAGTGTCACTTCCGTTTGGAATTTAGTTCGCTGCTGGATAAATTTACGTATATGCAGGTGCCATCAGCCACTCCTCCACTCCTCCTGCTCATCCAGCACTCCTCCCCCATTTTCCTGCTTTTCCAGATGCCATAAAAACGGAACTCGGACACGAACTGCATTGCGGTCCTTTTTCCTTTCGGGGATGCCACATGCGGAGGAGGAGGCTGTGGAAATGGATGTGGATTGGGATCTGGAGAGACTCCAACTTGTGTCCAGTTGAGAAGTTATGGCTGCTCCGGGAATACTTGATTCAGGGCAGAAGGTACAGTGGCTCCATTCAAGTTCAAGGTCCTAAGGCAGCGATCCTTTGGCTTTCGCATTCGCTTTGTGACTCCTCCTTGGAAATTGCCATTTCAATTGCATTAAGCTCGCTTCGCGGACAAAGGAGTCTTTTCTGCAAACGAATTCCCATTACTCCTCTTCGTAATAAATGCAACGGAAATTATTTCTAAATAAAAATTGCAACGCCGAGGGAAACGGAAAACTGTCAACGGAGTTTCAAGAGTCGAAGGATGGTGTTCTGAAGTTACAGACAAGTCTGACAGGGAGGAAATATCGAAGTGGTGACTCCGATTGGATTGGCGTCGAAAGGAATCAAAAAACACAAGCCACCAGAAAAATATAAATTGGAGTGGAGTCTGCCGAACGGAGAATCTTTTCACCTGGCTTGTAGAAAACATGGCAACCCTGTTGCTGATTTCATTTCCGGCCAAAGTTCCAAACACATGTCCTTCCTCACCTTTTGGCTTTCCTTTCCACGTGACTTTCTTTTGTGGCTTTTCTTGAGGCTTTACATCATGTCCTCCTTGACTTCCCCATTTCCAAGCAGACTCCCTTTAACCTGCGGCTCTCCAGGCACCTCAAGTCAACATTAATTATAGGAAAAGTGCTGGCGAAAACATTTTCACATCATTAAAAATTATTTATGTGGGCCAGGGCGGGGATAACAGGCGCCAAGGATACAATTTAAACAGAATTAATGTCCGTCTGCCTTTGTGTTCCTTGCAGGACTTCTGACAAATGCTGAAGAAACGGGAGCTGTGAGTGCAGAGAAGACTCCCAGGATCTACAGGATCGTCGTCCTGTCTGTTTCATTGAAATTTGCATAATTCGCTGCGAGTTTTGTGGCCGGAATTTAACGAGCCAAACAATTTGTCAGCGGGCAGCCAGAATTATTCATGGGTGCCCCAAAGGGGGAGGGTGGACCAGGTGCGAAAAGGTGGCCAGGACGAGAGTCCTGTCTGTGGAGCAATCAACTTTTGTGTCTATGAATTTGTAATTGGGAGAAGCTAGAAGTTAAATGGAATGGAAGCCGACAAGAACGTAATTCCAGGACTAGAAATTGGGGAATGTTCAGAAAAAGGCAACAATTTGATACAAATTCTAGAAAAATTTTTAATATAAAATGTAACTTGTACGCAATCGAATTAAACAAACAAAAATTAGTAAAAATATTAGACAAATTAGTGCAGATGTGAGGCACTTAATTCCAAAGGGAGTTGCGAAAATGGGAAAATGATTTTCCAATTAATTGGAAAAGTACCAAAAACCAACAGACCCAAATGTGGGGTAACAATGGTGACATTACATTTGCGGCCAATGGTAAATAATTTAGAACTCCTGCATCGACCGCCAAATGGGAAATGTTTACAGTCCCCTGGCCAAATATCCCCTCATCGCCCACAACACCTCATGATAAATTCCCGATATCCGCGACTGAGCTATTTAATCAACAAATTAAATGGGCAAACAATGTGAGCGTGGCGGTACCAGAGTGGCCATGAAAGTGTGACAGACAGAATGTGGTAGCTATAATTTCCTCAATTCGATGACGACATTGTCTAGAATCTAGTAGGGGAAGACGAATATAGAACTTGGCCTTCGGCTGTTAAATCTAACAATCTCATGAATTTCTTTGCCGCAAAACGTGTCTCATTTTTTACTTTCTCTTGATCATAAAGCTTAAATTAATCTTAAATATAGCAGTTATTTTTATTAAAATATTTTGTTACATAACACTAGACGATTTAAATGGACAAACATCATTCTGCATGCTCTATTTAGCTTAAAATTTTCAATTTTGTACAGACATGCAGTTTTTTACCATAAAAATGGTACAAATTTTTTATTAAACTCTATTTGTGTTGAAACACCGGAAGAAGGAAATATTAAGATGAAATTAATTTGGATGGGTCTGCTGCTTATGAATTATGGACTCGTAAATGGTAAAACCATACTGCTCGGCGATAATCCTTGTGCTTACAGATGGAAGTGCCCTACATTAAGAGAATAAAATCACTCGTAATTAAAAGAATAAAATAAAATTCATTTATTAAAAAAACTGCATCACTTTTTTATTTTTATGGTGTTTAAAAGTTGAATGTTTAAAATTTAAGATTTTTTAAGAGAGAAAATGCTTCGACTAAAGAAGCATTCCTGGTGAGAATACTGGCTTATTTCGGCTTCTTAAATATTAAAACATCAATTTTTATACCCTTGCAGAGGGTATTATAATTTTGTCCAAAAGTGTGCAACGCAGTGAAGGAGACATCTCCGACCCTATAAAGTATATATATTCTTGATCAGGATCACCTCCTGAGTTGATATGAGCATGTCCGTCTGTCCGTCTGTCCGTCTGTCTGTTTCTACGCAAACTAGTCTCTCAGTTTTAAAGCTATTGTCTTGAAACTTTGCACACACCCTTCTTTCCTTTGCACGCAGTATATAAGTCGGAACGGCCGGGATCGGCCGACTATATCCTATAGCTGCCATATAACTGATTGATCGGAAATGGTATAACTTTGGTGTTTTTAGAGTTAGAGAGTTCAAATTTGACATGAGAGCTATTTTTGGCAAAATAATACGACATGCCAAATTTCATAAGGATCGGCCGACTATATCCTATAGCTGCCATATAACTCAACGATCGGAAATGACCCAACTTTCGTGTTTTTGAAGATAGAAAGCTGGAATTTAGTACAGACTCTATTTTAGTTGATCCAACCTACCAAATTTCATTAGGATCGGCCGACTATATCCTATAGCTGCCATATAACTGAACGATCGGAAATGACCCAACTTTTGTGTTTTTGAAGATAGAAAGCTGGAACTTGGTACAGATTATATTTTGATCCATCCTACCAAATTTCATAAGGATCGGCCAACTATATCCGATGTTTGCGATATATATCCGGTTTTAGCTGCAAGGGTATATAAACTTCGGCTCCGCCCGAAGTTAGCTTTCCTTTCTTGTTTCTTTAACTATTATTATATTATGTTAATAAATATTATAATTAGCTTTTTTTGCAAAGTTTTTGATGTCACGCTAGACACTTTAATCGGCTAAAATTATTCTAAATGCTCTGATTAGTGTAAAATTTCCCATTTTGTACAGATTGGCATTTTATCATAAAAAAGTATAAAAATTGAAGTATTGTTCCTATTAGAAACAGTCTGCTGAAATTTTCAAGATGAAACTAATCTGGACGGCTTTGCTTTTTATGGCTTATGCACTCAAGGACCTTCCGCCATGTCCTCCGGGAGTAAAATGGTGTGGTGCCGATCCTTATTGACATAAAAGTTTAAAATAAAATTGGTCTCTTAAAAAACTCGATCACTTTTCTTTTTTTATCGGTTTAAGATTTTAACTTTTTTTTGTTCTAAAGAGAATCCCAGGCGTAAATCCTGGCTGATTTTGTCTTCTGTAATTCTTAAAACTAAAATTTTTTCTTAATAATTACTATTAAAATTAATAAGTTTTATAATTCGAGTTGTGCATAGTTGGTATTTTATGTCACACTAGACGCCTAATTTGGCCAAAAATTATCCTAGACGCTTTAATTAGTAAAAATTTTCAATTTTGTACAGATATGCATTTTTTTTGTCAAAAAAGTATAAAAATGGAAAGATCATTTCTATTAGGACCAGTTGGCTTTGAAAAATAGAAGAAGGAATTGTTAAGATGAAACTAATCTGGATGGCATGTCTTCTAATGGTTTATGTACTCCACCATGAGAAAGAAAGGAGCTGTCATTTGCCTGTTGGGAATAAAAGGGCATGCAATACATGAGTTGACATTGGTCGCCCTCATTAATTTCGCCCTTGGTTTGCCCTAAAATAAAATTGGTCCTATTAATGGGTCCTTGTTGATGTGTAAGAATTAAATAATTTGTTTGGGCTATTCTTAGGGACTTATTCGAAGGACTTTTCCTCTTCATCATCTTCGAAGTTATTGTCTGGATTTTCATCAAACGTGACCCAATGCCATACATTTTCTTTCCCCACAGGACGCGGTTATCGTTCGATGGGAAAACAATGTCAACATACAGGAGCGGAAGAATCGTGAGCAGGAAGGAACAAAAAGGAACAGAGGGCGATAAAGATGTGGGACTATCACACGACTTTTAAAAAATTCTTTCCTCACGTAGCCATAAAACATTATTGGGCCAAAAAGAAATAGTAGAGAAATTGAAACCAAACTGCACTTGTTTGGAGAGAGACGAGAGGTTCCAGCACCTCCTTTTCCAAGGCTCATTTCGCCCAAAGAGAAGAGCCTTTCTCCAACCACTCTGAGCCTACTATATTTGGCCAAATCTTTTTCGGGGAAGAAAAAAATGTGGCTGGGAGAATTGAGATGCACGCGACATTTCAACGAAATTAAAAGAGGCCAAAATGTTGGGAATGTCCTTCAGACGGGGATGAAAAGGATGGCAGAGCTTGCCAATTTAATTCGTTTCTGAATTTCACATTCAGTTTGGTGGCTTTTGGCCAAAATAATTTACAAAATGAACAAGACGAGCTGGTAAGGATATGTTGGAATTTCTTGGCAAAGGAAAGTAGGCTATTGAGAGCTTGAAAATGGGGGACTATTTGAGAAAAGAGAGCAAAGTTTTCAAAAACCAAATAAATATGGTTATGGGAAGTCTGCAATGCCAATAGAAAGACACAAAAGTTATGAGTTGGTCAGGAAACGAAGGATAACAGAGCTAATCGGAAATCAATTTGGATCTTAAAAAGAATTGGTTTAATCCGTAATCTGTTTTATATTTATTGTATAATCATAATTTAGTACATATAAATTATATATTAGTAACAGAATGCGACATGAAAATATTTTTTAGATTTTTTGTCCATTTTTCGTGGTTTGCATTAAACTTTAATTAATCTTAAATATAGCAATTATTTTTATACCCTTGCAGAGGGTATTATAATTTTGGTCAAAAGTGTGCAACGCAGTGAAGGAGACATCTCCGACCCTATAAAGTATATATATTCTTGATCAGGATCACCTCCTGAGTTGATATGAGCATGTCCGTCTGTCCGTCTGTCCGTCTGTCTGTCTGTTTCTACGCGAACTAGTCTCTCAGTTTTAAAGCTATCGTCTTGAAACTTTGCACACACCCTTCTTTCCTTTGCACGCAGTATATAAGTCGGAATGACCGGGATCGGCCGACTATATCCTATAGCTGCCATATAACTGATTGATCGGAAATGGTATAACTTTGGTGTTTTAAGAGTTAGAGAGTTCAAATTTGACATGAGTGCTATTTTTGGCAAAACATTACGACATGCCAAATTTCATAAGGATCGGCCGACTATATCCTATAGCTGTCATATAACTGGACGATCGGAAATGACCCAACTTTCGTGTTTTTGAAGATAGAAAGCTGCAACTTGGTACAGATTATATATTTGGTCAGTTGATCCGACCTACCAAATTTCATTAGGATCGGCCGACTATATCCTATAGCTGCCATATAACTGAACGATCGGAAATGGTACTTGGAAGAAATATCAACTTTCGTATTTTTGAAGATAGAAGTTTGGGACTTTTTTTAGATTTTGTATTGTAAAAAATTGGATTATATATTCCTATTCCCATTAGGATCGGCCAACTATATCCGATGTTTGCGATATATATCCGGTTTTAACTGCAAGGGTATATAAACTTCGGCTCCGCCCGAAGTTAGCTTTCCTTTCTTGTTATAAAAATATTTTGTTATATAACACTAGACGATTTAAATGGACAAACATTATTCTACATGCTCTATTTAGTGTAAAATTCTCTATTTAAAACACCGGAAGAAGGAATTATTAGAATGAAATTAATTTGGATGGGTCTGCTGCTAATGCTTTATGTACTTGATGACAATATACCTTTTCCACCTAAGGGAAAATGGACACTTTAATTTACCTTTTTATACCCTTGCAGAGGGTATTATAATTTTGTCCAAAAGTGTGCAACGCAGTGAAGGAGACATCTCCGACCCTATAAAGTATATATATTCTTGATCAGGATCACCTCCTGAGTTGATATGAGCATGTCCGTCTGTCCGTCTGTCCGTCTGTCTGTTTCTACGCAAACTAGTCTCTCAGTTTTAAAGCTATCGACTTGAAACTTTGCACACACCCTTCTTTCCTTTGCACGCAGTATATAAGTCGGAACGGCCCGGATCGGCCGACTATATCCTATAGCTGCCATATAACTGATTGATCGGGAATGGTATAACTTTGGTGTTTTTAGAGTTAGAGAGTTCAAATTTGACATGAGAGCTATTTTTGGCAAAATAATATGACATGCCAAATTTCATAAGGATCGGCCGACTATATCCTATAGCTGCCATATAACTGAACGATCGGAAATGACCCAACTTTCGTGTTTTTGAAGATAGAAAGCTGGAACTTGGTACAGATTATATTTTTGGTCAGTTAATCCGACCTACAAAATTTCATTAGGATCGGCCGACTATATCCTATAGCTGCCATATAAGTGAACGATCGGAAATGACCCAACTTTCGTGTTTTTGATGATAGAAAGCTGGCGCTTGGTACACATTCTATTTTTGGTCAGTTAATCCGATCTACCAAATTTCATAACGATCGGTTGACTATATCTTATAGCTGACATATAACTGAACGATCGGAAATGCTAATTGGTAGAAATATCAACTTTCGTATTTTTGAAGATAGAAGCTTGGGACTTTTTTTTAGATTTTTTATTGTAATTAATTGGTTTTATTATGATGTAATCATAAGGATCGGCCAACTATATCCGATGTTTGCGATATATATCCGGTTTTAACTGCAAGGGTATATCAACTTCGGCTCCGCCCGAAGTTAGCTTTCCTTTCTTGTTTAAAGTGTAAAATTATAAATTTTGCACAGATATGTAATTTTTAATAAAAAAGTATAAAAATGGAAGTATCATTCCTATTAAGACCAGTTGGCTTTGAAACGAAGAAGGAATTGTTAAGATGAAACTAATCTGGATGGGATGTCTTGTAATGCTTTATGTACTCCAGGTAGAAGGTGCTCCAGGTAACTGTGTACCAGCAGGAAATGTTTGCGACCCACCATTCCCAACTACGCCAGATAATTACACGCCCAGGAATGGTTGATTGGCCCTTAAATAAAATAGGTCCTAATAAAGCTCCATCACTTTTCTTGTTGATGTGTAAGAATTGAATAAGTTTTTTGGTTATTCTTAGGGACTTTTTGGAAGGACTTTTCCTCTTCATCGCCTTCGGAGTCATTTCCTTTCCCCAGGACACGGTTATCCTTCGATAGGAAAACAAAAGAGATGTGAAATGTCAACAAACAGGAGCGGAAGAATCGTGAGCAGGATAGGATAGGGGCGCCAAGTGAATGTTTTGTCTTTTGCATGCGTGTTTCCCAATCACAAAAAGGAACAGAGGGAGATAAAGATGTGGGACCCTCACACGGCTTTTCCAAAATTCTTTCCTCACGTAGCCATAAAACATTATTGGCCCAAAAAGAAATAGAGGAATTGAAGGCAAACTGCACTTGTTTGGAGAGAGACGAGAGGCTCCAGCTCCGCCTTTTTCAAGGCTCATTTCGCCCAAAGAAAAGAGCCTTTCTCCAACCACTCTGAGCCTACTATATTTGGCCAATTCTTTCTCGGGAAAGGAAAAAATGTGGCTGGGAGAATTGAGATGCACGCGACATTTCAACAAAATTAAAAGAGGCCAAAATGTTGGGAATGTCCTTCAGACGGATATGAAAAGGATAGCAGAGCTTGCCAATTTAATCCGTTTCTGAATTTCAAATTCAGTTTGTTGGCTTTTGGCCAAAATAATTTACAAAATGTACAGGACGAGCTGGTAAGGATATGCAGGAAATTCTTGGCAAAGGAAAGTAGGCTATAGAGAGATGGGAAATGGGGCTATTTACTTACAAGAGTTATGAGTTGGTAAGGAAGCGAGGGATGTCAAAGCTAATCGGAAATCGATTCGGAGCTTTAGAAGAATTGGTTTAATCCGTAATTTGTAGTATATTTATTGTACAATATATAATAATTTAGTAAATATGAATAATCAATTAGTAACAGAATGGAATTTAAGAGGAAACTTCTTAAAAGAACAATATGGAGAACCTTTAAGAACCTGCTTAAAGGAACACAAAAAGAAATTTTTTTTTTAGATTTTTTGTGACATTTCTTGATGCATGGAAGAAAAATAAGACCCACTCTGGAGGACCTATCTCTGGCAATTCCTATCCGATTCTCAAGCGGTATACCTTAAACGATTTATCTTTATTCGATTTATCTTTATTGTGACCCCTTAAGAGTTCCCTCCTCAGGTCACCTGGCAGATTGTTTCGACCAGAGGCTGTTTCCCAGCCATACTTGGGAGAATCCTTGGGAGTCTTGAGGGGAGTAGGAGCGGAAAGTGGATGTCAGCCCCATAATTCTTGGCCAACTGACAAATTTGAAACTTGCACCGCGAAATTATACGGACTGATGAGCAAAGTTTGCCCAAAGAGACATTTGGCATTCTCCGTTCTATTCACATTTACAGAAAAGAGAAATTACCTAGAGAAAGGGAAGTGGGAAGGCGAATCGTTGGGGAAGGAGACAGCTCCGCTTCCTGCCCAAGTATCGTGTAAATGGCAACAATTTCTGTTGAAAAGAGCAGCAATTTTTGAATACAATTCCACACACAAGGGCACTGGAAAAAAGGATCATATTTCAACTACTTGTAAGCTATAGCGAAGCTTATATTTTGTCAAAATATTTTCTCTCTCTGTAGGGCACACACTTTGGGGTTTATGGCGAATGCGTTGCGCATGATTTAAATTTTCATTCTTTAAAATTTATTTCGCCACAGACTCATAATTTAATTCAACTTTTTCCGGCTATCTCCCTCTCTATCACTCAGCCACTCGCTCTCTCTTTCTCCCTTTGGGGGTATGTGTGCTGGAGACTGTTCTTTTTTAAATTTTTATTTTAATGTGTGTGTTACCTGCCTTTGCAGGTTGGCGGAAATTCTTGCTTCCTCCTCTGTGGCTTTCTTGGTGCTTTCAAATTATTCGGTGGCTGAAAGTAACTCAAAGGGAACACGAGGACCCACCTCCCATTCTCCACACCTTTCTCCCCGCTTTCTCCTGCTTTCCCCGCAGCTTAGTTCCCTTGTCTCGCTTCCATCGCTGTAAGCCAACCGCTCAGCATACAAAAGCAATTACGATGGGTGCTCCTCCGTCTGAGGTCTTAAATGGGTTCCCTTCTCTTTCACCTCCTCCCTTTCTCTCCCCGGGAGACAAGAGACACAAAGTCAGGGGATTGACAGCCCCGCCCCTTCTGATGCTTCGATGTGTCAAAGCGAGGAAATCGCCGGGAAAACCTCGAAAGTTTTCTCGACAGATTTGTGGCCGAAACGGAAGCCGGCCGAGAAAAAAAGGAGGGGGAGGGATGTCCCGCCCATTTCAACAATGAAAACCCGTTTTCCCATTTCCCTCCCCCAATCCTTAGTATTCACTCGGCTTGCATTTCATAATTAACAAGAGTGGAAACTCTTATTCATTTTCGAGGGAATTCCCACAAATCCGTTGTCGGAAAAACTGTGACACGACCTCAGCTCGGAGGGGGGAGTCCATTTAAAAGTGAAAATAATAACTGGAGAGCGGGGGGCGAACTTACTGCCGACTTTGTTTTCATTTTTCGCGAACTTTTCTTTATTTTCTCGCAGCTTAGTTGCAGTCTCTCAGTGTCCTTGTCTCAGAGTCCTCTTCCTTTTGTCCTGCGTCCTGTGTGGGAATGAGAAGAAAGTGCGGAAGAAATCATGACAAGTGACCCGAATCAAAAGACTCTGAACTGAAGACTCTAAGCCGCTCAGGGGAAATATTTCTTAGAAATAAAACCCAAATTGAATACATCTGTCCCGACGAAAACTCAAATATAAACACTCGGACTAAAAATAAATTTAATAGCCAGCTTAAGGTCCTTTCATCTCTCTACCACTTTGCTGTAAGTGTTGTTTCACGAAAGTGAAAATATTTATTTACACCACAAGCCCAGGGAAGGATGGAAAACTTTGGCCAACATTCAAACGAACAGGCACAACTTTTTACAAAGAAGGGAAGGGGAAAATATTAAATAAAATTATCAAATTAGTTTACATCACTCAGGACCCTTAAAAACAATTATAAAGTTATCAAGGTTGAGGCTTAAACAAAAAAAATCCAACCTACAGTCACTTCAGAGTATCTGGCTATGCTTTTGTAGTGGAAAGTTTACCAATAAATCGAATCCTAGTTTAAAACTAATCCTGCATTCCCTGCATCCCATATCTAGATATTTCAATTGGATTTCTGGAGCCACAAAGGTTTGTTTGTTGCGCACTTTTCCCCGCACTTTTCTCCATTTCTAGTGTTTTCATTCGAGTTTGGCAAGCGGGTTTCCCGGGAAGTAAATTCGAAAACACGCAGTGTTCCCTTCTGTTTATCTGTTGATCCATCAGAGTGGAGTCTTTCCCATCCCGGGGCAAACAAATTAACAAAAGTGTTCTACAATATTTGGGGGACAGTGGAAATGGTAGAACAGGAAACTTTCCCTGCCACACAAATCAATTAAAAGTTTTTCCAGCCCGAGACAGAACTGTTCAATCTTTAAAGGAAATCTCGCTTCCCGGCTGGTCGGATGAACAAGAGATCTCTGGCCATGAATCAGGATGCCACTGAGCATCTGCCTCGCACACATATTTAATTGCAATTCGAACAGTGATTGATGGCAGGATATTCTTTGCCAACCTTATGCGCATTCCCACCCGATAAGCGCTCCTAATTGATATTTAAATTGAGACTTTTGTTGGCTCTTCCTGCAAAGGCAAACAAGTTCCAAACTTGCTCAAGCTGGCTGGGAAATATATTTAAATTTTGGGATGAAAAACTCATACTCCCCTCCGCCTTTTTATGGGCGAGTCGTTGACATGAATAATAAGAATTTCGACCACGGACCAAGGACTGTCTACGGACTGAGGACTCAGGACTACTGACCTCCCCCAAAGTTTTTGGTCCACGAAATTATGGCAGCAGAGTGAGGGAAAGGCGAGAGGAGAGCGAAAGCTTTTCAGAATTATCTGAGAGACAGTCCTCGAAAAAAAGAGAATGTTGCCGGCAACAAGTTCCGAATGTCTGGCAACATTGGTTGCAAAAGGACCTCGAGAAGCATCCTTTCTGGTTGGGCCTCCCCATCGCCACTCCATTTTTATTGATTTCCAGTTCTGTTGTGACTTCGATTCGGGGATGGAAAAGAAAAACAGCAAAAAGGACACAAAGATGGAGGTGGATGGATTTCTGGGTCAATCGGTTTGTGGTTGCGTCCTTGCTGGGGATCCCTTCACCCATTCCTGGACTGCACCTTCCACCCACTTTAAACCAATTACGAACATGGCCCACAACAGAGTGACAATCATTTAATTCGTTTAAAGTCCTCGACATAAAGTTTTGACTTTCAGTTTAGATTTCCAGCAGGTCCTGCCACGCCTCTTTTAACGGTTGCCCACAAAGTTTATTTGTTTTTGTTTGAATTTCACGGAAATTGCATCGAATTCTGCAACAATGCAACAAATTAATGAGCAGCGATGCAGGTCAGAGTTCAGAGGAGGAATCCCGCCATCCCCCTTTGTTATCCTTTTCTCCGCCCATGATCGGCGTGACCCCCTTTTTCGTGATAGATTGAAGCTCCTCCTGTTCCTGGCAGCCGTTTAAAATTCCGCTCACGCAGATACAGACCCTCCTTGCCAGCCCGCTCCTCATTTGCTCCCGATTCTGATTCTGGCTGTGGTCCTTCGTCCTTCATCCATCGTCCTCTGCCCTGCTGCAGCTGAGGCAGCGAGTTGCGGTGCCCGTGGGTGGAGTCAAAGGGGATGAATAGAGGTCGCAGGGCGGGAAAACAAGGTGCAGCTGCAATTTGAGCCTTCGGTTCGGTTCACATTGTCAGCACTTTCATTATTGCCCGCATGAGGCTGAGGGTGGAAGAGGCGTGGCTGTGCAGCCGAGTTCAGTTGATTGGAGAACATTTTTCCACGTAGTTGCAACGTGGCGATGAGGCAACAAACAAAGCATTTTCCGGCAGCCAAATACCCGAAACTGTTTCCGATTTTGATATTCTCCAAGGGACTTGGACCTTAAAGCCTGCTCGGGGTGCAGAAGGATAACTACTTGTTAGTCCCTACTTGTTAATATTTCATTAAACGGTGTCCCTGATTACAGCTCCAGCATCCATTGCTCATACGCACCGTTGTCCACTCTCTTCCGACTTAATCTCATTTTTAAACCAACTGGGGAAATGCTCTTAGTTTCGCTTTCAGAATTTCTAATGAGTTCACAGTCCGAGACAAGTTCGGACACAAAAATGTGAGGAATCCCTTCGCTTTCTAAACGGTCAAGGTCGCCTTCTGGCCTTGAACTTACACATGAGAAGTCGAATGGAAACCGCAATGAAATAAAAGCATTGCTCTCAGCATTTCTCCCTCCTAGAATTCATTTTTTCACTTGGTTTACATTTCGGAATTTCGTTGGCCCACAAATGCAAATGGAAACACTCGGAAAAGTTTAAAATTCCTCCGCCTCTTCGCCCACGCATGCCCGCGACTGTGCCAGGAACATAAGAATTTTCACCGACTTTTCCGCCTCCCTGACCCAAATGCATCACTACTTGAGGTGGCCTCTTGGCTCAAATGGAGATGAACGTCGAAATTCCTCTGACCCCCATCCTCCATGCTTTATCCTTCATCCTTAAGCCTTCGTCCTGCGTGCTTTGTTCCCCCGTCGTCTTGGGGTCACATCAATTTGAATGTTTCGCCCTGTTTGAGATGCTAATGCTGCGGAGAACATGAATATCTCAGCTTTCAGTTGAAAGATCCTGCTAGCAGGGGTGGGGGGTGCCGGAGGCAGGAAGGTCAACTAGAGGCCAGAGGGGAAAGTCAAGTTGCAACTGCCAGTGAGTCACGTTTTCCCGTCTCAATTGTGCGACAGTTGAACACTCGAAAGCAGGTCGAAGGTGTTGCATGATTTATGGATGGCGGGGATACGGGGCCATTGTTGCTGTTTATGTTCCAGGTGGTTAATATCCTGCGAGCAGGATCCCACAATGGAGAGCTGGCAAGATGGCAACCCACTCGAATTTGCATGCGGATAATCCTCCTTTCCCGCACGAGCTCCTCCGCTCGCCATTCCTCCGTCTCCCCCAGGAGCCACTTGTCGCGATTCTCGACACAACATTCCCTGAATAACCGATAGAGACATCTGCTATCCAGTTCCTCCTCCCTACTGCTCCTTGTTCCGCTTTCTCCTCTCTCTCCCGCAGGTCCTCCCACATTGCTCAGTGAGCGCCCATTGAGGCATGCATAAAATATGTTACACGCCAGGACTCTGAGGGGAGATGCCGTCCTGCATCCTGCCGTCGATAAATTCGTTTAAATCTCCTCTCCGTTCAATTAAAAAAGAAAACAAAATAACGCGGAACATGTCACCAGAAATGGGGGAAATTCAAGCGAAGCCGCACAAGGATATGTAAACTGAAATGTCGAGCGCGGGAAGGCAGAAGGATATACCATGGCTTCGGCTCGACTGGGGATGATGACCAGAATCGAAGTGAGCTGCCATAATGAAGAAATAAAAGTTTCAATTTACAGAGGATAAGGGGGGGAAGTGGCGGAGAAAGGGGTGAAAGGCCAACTGTTGCAATGAAATTATAGTGGGTCCTCGGAATCCCCCCACAACGAGGATCCAACTTGTGGCTGAATGTTAATTAAATGCAATTTCAGAGCGAGTTGAAAACTTTTCAATGGACAACTTCTGGGCACTTACAGGGGGAATGGGGCTAGAAGGTAATAACTCTGCTTGATTTTCATTGTAAATTGCACTTTCGTTTGCCTCTTCCCTTTTGATGTCCTCTGGAATTCCTTGACCCTCTACTGCTTATTTTCCTTCACCTTTGGAGGTCCAGTGACTTGAGCATTTTTCTGTTCCTATAAATCCTTCTTAAGAATTCGAACTTTTCGAATGACCTCCTTCCTTTTAAACTCAAACGGAAGCATAAATCAACTTAATGCCTGGAATTGGCCAAAGCTGCCAAAGTCAAATAAATAAACCAACTGGGAGAAGAGTTGGAATCGAAGTGGAAGAGCTGTTGCAATGGGATCCGCTACATGGAGCTAACGAAATTAATGGGCACGGTGGCGTATGAGTAATTTGAAATGGTGTCTTTGCACTTCTCACCTGGCCTGTCTAATGGAGTTTCCATCCGAGTCTCAGTTTTCAGCTGCCAAGGTGCGAAGAGGCTTCTAATTAATATTGTATGACTACGCAAATGGAGAGGATTTAGAAGGATATATAGTCGGGAGGGAGTTCCCAGGGGACTTGGAGGACGGCAAGTCATGTGGACTAATGATAAACACTTTCCGAGGTAAACGGAAACAGAATGGGAAACTAAGCCGAAGCGGATGCCCCGATAACAGGAACGGGGAAACAGGAAGTGCAAGGACATCATCCAGAGCGCAAAGAGAATATATTTATAGAGAAATTCGAAGCTTTGGCTGAAAATTGAAATACATTTGGAAATTAAAATGAAATTCGCAGAGTACGAAACTTTAATTGGCTATTCAGACACTAGTTAAGTTTAGTTTGTGTGATTAAGGTTTAAAAACTACGCCCCCAAATGACTGGACCCTCCTGGCTAATGAGGCATTAAACTGGAACTCACTCCAAATGCTTTTTTGCAAGCCCAATTAATGGAAACCGAATAAAAACCCCTCGAAATGTAAACAAGGTTAACGAGGGAAATTAGAACAATCAAAAGTCTCGCTCCATTGGAGTTGGAAATCGGAAAATGGGAAATGAAGCTGTCAATTATCTCGTCATATTGGGTGTTTTAATGGATGAGGATCTGGAGAAGTACTGAAAGTTTCAGGCTTGCTCTGGACAAACATTTTCAAGTTGCCAAATGGGGCAGAGACAGGCGGAATGCAAAGGAAAATGCAAAGCTGCCGCAATTTGTTGCAAAAACAAAGAAAGTTTTCCATTCCGAGAAGGGAAATGCAACAAAGTCGAAGGAGGGAAATGCAGCTCGGCAGATATTTAAATCCTTTTCCTCTGGCTCCCTTATGACCTCTGCCTCTTTCCCTCCCACGGAAGTGTCTGCAATCAGCCACGCCCTATTCTGCGTATCTCTTCTTCCGCCCAATTTCATGAAGCTTGATAAAAAACCAAAAGGTTTTTTTATATGGTATTCTGTCGACTATTCTTTCCGCAGAGGAAAGTGGGCGGAAAAAGTGAGAAACGGAGTGGAGGGCTGCAGATTCCTTGTTTACATCTTGTGAGTGACTTTTATTGCCTCCCGTCCTGTATTTGCATTTCAGGGCAGTAGCTGAATGCCCCTAATTGGTAATGGGTTAGATGATGAAAGGTTCGTAAAAAATCAGTTCATCTAAGGATGTTTAATGATCGATCCTAAATGGGGTCCTGCGCATCTAAACAAACATTGCACCCGCAGTGAATGGAGAACAGTTCATAGATGAAAGGAAGCCAAAGGACTCCCTCCTCGGCTTGGTTTTCATTCTCGCCACATTGAGCAGCAACTCTGAATGTGGGAGCATAAAACAAAGTGCTTTCAGGACCTTCCATGTCCTTCTATATCCTTCTGCATCCCACTATTCCCGCCCTTCTAACTTAACATCCTACTTCCCTGAATCTGAATCCTTTCATTTCATATTTAACCAAAGAAGCGCAACTGAAAGAAAACTGAAAGGATGCGGCTATCCTGGGACAAGGAGAAGAAGATGTAGAGAGGGTTGGAGGAGTGGAAAGGGAAAGAAAATAGAGACAGGATACAGTCAACATTTGCTGACTTAGCTGCAATTATGGGAGATATTTTTATGAACTTGATGTCAGCCCAGCCCCATCCAGAGACACACTTTCCGACACATGACACATACACTTCGAAGGATGTAGTGAGAGAAAAGGGTATAGCTAGTGGAAAGAGACAGCAAGTCAACTTAAAGGAAAAAAACCAAAGGCCAAACGGTGCATGGAAAATTAAGAGGAAAACACCCATAGTTTAAGGAGATTCCAAGGAGAATGGGGAAAGCAGGTGACAAACAATGAACTTATGGAATATAAGTCATTAAATAAGGATAATATGGGTCAGGAATTCTATTATTTTGATTTGCCAATCAGGAGATTATCTCTAATAATGCTTGGAAATATTAAACTATTGTACCTGAGACTTAAAAATATTTTCATGTGAATTAAATGCTCAATTATGAATCCTCAAGTATTTCTCAATAAATGCTTCAAGTGTTTTCCACATTTAACAAAACACAATGGATAATTTCCTGTTGCCCCGAACCATAATTAATTCCACTTAGTTTTGGTTTCTACTACTGGTTTCCACCAAAAAAAGGCCAAACTGAAGGGAAAAACCGCGCAAATTTCCCTCAGAGCCGCCGGCAAAAAGCAGAAGTTAATTGTTCAAATATTTTCAGAGCACACATGCAACGCCCTTTGAACTCCTCACCCACATACCCTCCACTGCTATCCCCACAATCCCCTGAAACAATGCAAAGAGGACAGAAATCTGAGCCAAATATTCCGCCCCCTGGACTGCCACCTCCCCGAAATGATTCACGAGGCAGTTAAACATGGGAGCGCTTTCGTTGTTAATTTTTATGGCTATGCATGGGTGGCGGGAGAAGGGTTCACTAGGGTAACTGCTCCTTTGTTGCAGGTTTACACCAGAGGCGGAAAAACAAATTTCGGCGGGGCCTGCCAGCACATTTTCCATCACATTTTCATCGCTTTTAATTCGAGGTTCAATAAAAATCATCAGCAATTCATTTTCAGTTTCATGGCCCTCCCATTTGGCGCTGGGTTTTATTTCTCTTTAAGAGTCTCGCTGGAGAACAGCGAAATTATCCGTTCTCGTCATAAAATTAAATTTCTCCGCAATTAATTCAGAACTTCTCCTCCTTTCCCAGGAACTTTGGTGGAATTTTTATCGCTGACCCTGAATGACCTTCGCATCGATTTCCACGCCTCCTTCCCAGCCATCTCGCTATTATTTTATTTTCTTTTAATTTATTTATCCTTTTGGGAGAGTCTCTCCTCGAAGTTGATTTTATGCTCCAGCTTACTCTGTCTCTGTCTACCATCCCCTCCCCGTCTCTTTCTCTTAAAGCTTTTGTCTCCCTCTAGCCTTAGCTCCTGTCGCCTCTTAATTGTGTTTAAATTAATGTCGAACTGTGTCGAAGGGAGAGCGATTTTTGTTTATCTTTGGAAAATTCTACTAAAGCTGGAATTAATTTCAGGAAAATGTATTGCCCCGGAAATTGAGAAAAGTTTGCTGGAAAATGCTCCAGGGATTGTGGTAATTGGAAAAGCATCGATTCGGATTAGAAAGCGTAGTTTTACATCCGAAGGATCAATACATCCATTCAGAGCCATCAGCGCGAATTCAGCAATCGTTGAATTATCCATACGTGGACCCCATAAATATTTATAATCCGTATAATGCCCCCTCTGAACTTTGCCCCGCGGATCGGGAATCGTAAACTTTCCGAAAAAAACAACAGGAGGGAGGAGCTCTCCTGCACGGATATTTTCTATTTTGTCGCTGCGTTTTCATGGCTGATTTTTATCACGGGCTCATTGAAAATTTACGAGTTTTCACAGCGAATAAATTGTGCGCCGTTCGCCAATTTTATTATCTGCAAAATACTCAGCGCATCTGGGGGATACACGAGTATCTAATGGATACACAGACCCCAATTGAGACACTTTGCGTAGACCATCATCTGTCTGGGAAACTCCTCGGAGGGATGGGCGAGCTAACAAATAATGATGAAAGGCGGAAAATGCACTCACAGGGGCAGAGGAGAGGCTGCTAAGAGTAACTTATTATGAAAAAAGGAAAATCAAGGTGGGGAGGAGGGAAAGTAGAGAAAAACTTTGGCCAACTTTTAGCTTCTTTCAACTCTCAGCTGCATGTGTTGCATACTTTGTGGCGCTTGCAAGAAGCATGAAAAATGGAGATGGGGGGAATGAAAATATTGCGAAATTTCAGCCCCAAGTAAACAGAAAAACTAATTTTTAATGTCCCTCGGAGGACACGGAAAAATGGGATACGGCTGCAGCAAAGTTTCCTGCTCCGATTGCGATGCAAAATGCTGTCACTTTGTATCCTGACAGCCAGGATCATCAATCGCCCTAAACGCCGCACTCGCTCATTTCTCTCTCTGCCAGGATCACTCTCGAAGGAAACTCTAGAAATGGGAGAAAGTCAGCAGGACCATAACTACTTTCTGCGCTGCCAATAAATTTTCAATTTCCGTCTTGAAATTTGCAATTTATTTCCCTGCAGAAAGCTAATTTCCCCCTGCTGGCCATCTTGCAGGCTGGCTCCTTTGTGAGCCACTTTCCGAGAGTTTCCCCAGCACTTTCCGCACAACCTTACGAGAGTTTATCGAAGGACATAAATATGGCAGAAAATTGCATTGTCTGCACCAGGATTGCCCTCTCCACGTGCTGCAGAAAAAGGTAAACAAGTGCGGGGATTCCCCACAGTCCTTTGACAAGCCGCAGCTCCCAAAGCTCACCTCCTCCCGAATCATAAATCACGGCATTTCTGTCAGCAGTTTGATTTGATTTGCAGAATCTGCAAAAACATTTCGTAAATATTTATCCTCCGTTTTTTCCGCAGCTTTTCAACACTTTTTCCGACAGGGTTGCCACCCCATGCCCCACCTCTCGCCTTTCTTATCCCAGAATCGACATTCGGAACTGAAAAATATTTCCACTCTTCGGTTTGTTTTCACTTTTTGCTACTTTGTAGTGCAAATATTTTCGCACTTTTCCGCCGTTTTTGCTCTTCATTTGCCAGGGTGGGCGTTTTCAAAGAGGGGGCGTGGCCGTGACTGTTTGTACTCCTTTGATGTGCTAAATTGGTGCACCGATTGCATCCAAAATAAGATTTGATCTGCTTGAAATTATGAGAAGGATACACAAGAGTCCTGGGAGTGGAGGTCCTTGCTTTGCATACTTAACTCTCAAGGAGAAGCAGTCCTTTGGGAGCCTTTCCACTTGTTTTCCACGACTTGCGAGCAGATTTCCCCCACAGGCGTCGCAGTTCCCCTCAAAGTGAAACATTAAACTTTGCCCCATCAGAGCCAAAGGATAAAAACAACAGCAGCGGCGCATAACTGGAAGGATAATGGCCCAACAAGACTCGACAGCAATAAGGGATAACATTTCAATAACCCGAAGGAAGGGGTAATATTGCGACATTTCCTCGCCCTCTTATTTGTTTCTGGAGCATTAAAAATAATTTTCTTAAAGACAAACCCCTTCCAAGGACATGATGGGCTTTCACTCGCTTCTCCAACATTTAACCAAATCAAAGATTTGGGATGGAAAGTGTGAGAAAGTGGCTGAAATCGTGTTAAGCTGGTGCCCGGCCAATTCCCTTCTTCCGACCACTTCGAATCTAATTTGTCTAATTAACTCATTTCGGGTTCACCCCTTCCCTGCCTCTGGTATTTATCATTCCCATCCTTTACTTCTTTTTCTGGAGAATCCCTTGGAATCCTGTCATCCTCCGGAGCCTCTAATTATGCGAGTTGGCTAAAAATGCGAGTTGCGTGGCCTAATTGCAAGCGACTGCCTCCAAGGCGGCTTACGTGGCGTATACGCAACGTGGGTAGCTCTCCTTCTTTCTTGGCTCCGTTTTTGTCCTCAAGGACTATACTGTCGCGTCCTTTTTAAAATAAAATCACGCACGTTTCCAGGAGATACAAAAAGTGTGAATGGAAATGAGGGAACTTTTAGACATATCCCCGGCTGCTGAAAATTGAGCCTTTGAAGACTCAGTGCCGCATTTAATCTGCGTTTACGTGGGGAAGGGGGGTAGGCCACAAATATGTCCTTGTATCTTTACCTATGCTGAAACGTTCTGAGGTTTCCCAAAGCTCTTCTTGCCTGCTAACGACTTTAAACCGCAATGAAGACCATTTCGTATTTAATCAAGTTGTAATAGGGACTGATTAAAGTCACTGTCTCCCACACATAAGCAAAATAAAAGGGCTTCAAGGGCTCTGTCTCCCTCCATCACTTAGCTATGCAAATTGGATGAGCCGCAGGAGGTCCTCTCACCTGAAAGGATCCTTCCCTCGATGCACTCGGCATCCTGTTTACTCTCAGTCCGTTTGTTGTGGCCAGCAATTAAAAATTCAAACTACAATTGTGTCGACTGCTTTTCCTTCCAATTCCAACTGCGGATTGTGGAGAAAGTGTCCCTAAAGCACAGACAAAGGACACCCCGAGGATGCGGCTCAGCTGGTCTCGATTGTTATGAGCCTGCGGTTTGATAATGGAATGAATTTGCTCGAATATACAAGCCAGGGGGAGCAGAAGCTGCTTTCGAATTTAATTGAAACCCGTTCGGACAACACGGAATTAATTCCTTCTCAGCTTGAGTGAACGAAAGGACAAGGGACTACCCACGATAAGCAGCTTAAAAGAAGTCAACAATGACAACCTGGCTTGAAACTTTAAAAGGTGCAAAAACGAGCCAACATGGAAAAAACGGTTAAGAAGAAAGTTGCAGTCGAGAACGGTATTTGCAGGTGACACCTGCTAAAAGTTCGCAGCAATCATAACTGCCAAACGGGGAAAACCAGGGAAAAGTGTTAACTTTGCAACAGTGTCAGAAACTGCAGGCGCATCGGGAGGACCAGTTGAAACCCTTCAAAAGTTTGTTTCGGCTTTTAGGGCAGAGCCAAAAATAAAACCCCAAATATAGAGGCTTCACAAAGGATGCCCCTTACCATTTATAGAAAATATATTAGGTGTGGTTGAATAGCTCCCGTCTCAAGCACCAATTAGGCCTAATTAATCAAAGGTCCCAAATCGATTTGTGTTCTGGGCTCACACTGCCTGACTGAACAACAGCAATTATACTCCCACATTCCGACACTTTTCTGGACTCATTGAGGCATCAAACCTGTCATCGGACACACTAATTGAATGAAATTTCATTTGCTCAAGTTTGCAGAATTCGTTTGCCACCCAGGAGGCGGGAGGAAAGCCTCTCGAGGAAATTCCTGTCGTCGTTGGAAAAGCTGGCGGAGAGCTCTCCAGATTTGAAGAGGAATATGCCTGGAGTATTATCTCACTCGATGCTTTTCACAGAAGTCGCTTTCAATTGCATTGACAGGCTGTTCTGAAGGATGTTTTCCCTGGCTCGGCAATTATTTTTTACGACCGGCCCATCAGAAGTGACCCAATGGCAGGCCAATGGCAAACTTGAACTGGACTTTAACTCCCATCCCGTCAACGCCCATCTCATTAATTAAACGATTTAATCGCAGCAAATGTTGCTGGCATTATGAACCCAAAGAACTCATTTGTACTACTAACTTATTTGTACACTAGACAACAGGGTTCTGGATATATTTTAGATTTATAAAAGGTTCTACGGTTCTAAGGTATTTCAAAAAAGAAAAAAAAGTATAGTATTATGGAGTATGTAGAGTACAGGAGTACACTTTATGAAGTAAGAAGTAATATATTTTATGCTTTGTTGGCTAGTACAATTAATACCTTCGAAGAGAGCCCCAAACCCAATTAGGATATTCAACCGTCCTTATCGCAGCTGGCACTCGTCCTTAGGCTGTGGTGGCAGCTCCGAACATTTGTGTCAGAGTCTCCGGGCCGGAATGTTCCGCCCCAGCGGAAGTGGTTTCCGCCAGAAGTTGGTCAGCCTCACCCTGAAGGCTGCCTTGGTCGGCTCCTGGCTCCTGGGAATATTTCCCTTCACCTTCGACAGTTGGACTCGGAAATTGCACCGTTCCAGATGGCTAATGGTCTATGGACTCTTTCTGAATGCAGGACTCGTGGCCCTGGTCATTTGCAATGACACCGAGGCCGAGAGCCAGGAGAGAATGGAGGTGTTCCATCGGAATCCTTTGGCCCAGCAGATCAACGGAATCCACGACTTTCTGAGCCTTTTGATGGTGTCCTTCATGCTGTTGCGGGCATACTGGAAAAGTGGCGAAATCGAAAGGATTCTGAATGAACTGATGGACCTTAACCACAGCCACTTCCGTCATTATGACTTGGAGGAGTGCTGCAGCTTCGACAAGTTCGTCCTCTACAAAGGACTCTCAGTAGTTTTAGAGTTTGCATCGATGGTGCTCCTAGAGCTCGGCATGTCCCCAAACTACAACAGGCAGCTCTTCTTGGGCGTGACCAGCTTATGCCTGATGCTACTGGGAGTCCTCCTGGGAGTCACCCACTTTCACTTCGCCGTCGTGTATGTCTACCGATATGTGTGGATTATCAACAGAGAGCTCCTGAGGCTGGTCAATCAACTGGCAGAGGGAAATACTGTGGAAGCCTCCAGGGTGGACTATCTGCTTAACCTCTACAATCGCCTCCTGGATATTAATGGTCGACTCGTCAGAATCTACGACTACCAAATGATCATGGTCATGGTGAACTTCCTCTCCGCCAACATCATGTCCATTTACTTTTTAATCATATACGTCATCAGTCTGAGGAAGGAGATTGATGTGAAGCTACTGACTATAATCCCCCAGGCCCTGATTGTCAATATCTTCGACTTCAGCCTTAGCATTGCAGTTTGTGATTTGGCTGAGAGAACCGGAAGGCAGACCTCAACCATCCTGAAGCTGTTCAATGACATTGAGAACCTGGATGAAAAGGTGGAGCGAAGTGTAAGGATTGAATAGTTAAGTTCTTAATAAGTAAAGCTAGTGACATTCACTGATTTCTTTTCAGATTTCTGACTTCTCCTCGTTTTGCAGCCATCACAGGCTGAGATTCAGTCACTGTGGCCTGTTTTTTGTAAACTACGAGATGGGTTTCCGCATGACCATTACCAGTTTTCTGTACCTCTTGTTTCTCATTCAGTTTGATTTTTGGAATTTGTGATGTGTGTTTATTAAAAACGAGTCCTGCCTCTAATTGGTTCACACTTTGTCTGGAGTCGAGAGGTTAGCTGCTAGCAAGGGGGAAGAAAATGCAGGATTAAAAGTGACAGCTCAAGATGTCACAGAGTTTTTCCCCGTCGCATTCACATGGAGTCGTGTCTAAGTGAACGTCGTGTTGACTTTTCAGCAACACGCCCGCAGGACATTAGCAAGAGAAATGCATAAATAAAAGGGAGGAATTCGTCCTTTTTTCCCATTCCGAGCCATGTAAAAGTCAAAAGAGTCTGCAAAATGGAGTAGCTGCGAAAAGCGGCACAATTAGGGCCAACAAAGGAGCGAGCTTGTGCTTTCCTAAGAATTCTGGGGGATTTTCCAGCCAACAATGCAATGCGGGAAAAGCGAGAGGGAAAGGCACCAAGCAGCTCTCCTGCATTTTCTTTGTTTGGCGTTTGCTAATTTCCCACACTGCCATTTTCCAGCTGATGCCGCATTTTCCACGATTTATTGTTTGGAGGATTTTCATTTAAATTCATGTGCGATTTTGGCTTTTCAAGTTGTTGACATTTTTTGTTTAAATTATTAAAAGGCCTAGTGGTTTTTAAATGCATTACTTTTGGAAATAAATATTACTTTTGCTAGAAAAAATATATTTCAGGTAACAGTAACACTAAAACATTTATTTTATTATCTAAACATTATGCCTAATATATGATCCTAATCCTGATAACTTTTTTGACAATAAGCTTCCCCCAAACAGCAACAATTAATATCCTGGTTGCCAGAAATAAATCCTGTGAAAAAAAATCACCACTCGAAGCTTCGGATAAGCTGACTTTCAGCCACTTATTGACAGAGAGGGCAACCGCTGTCACGGCCAGGCCAACACCTCCTCGTTCCGCCTCGTACCCCCCTCCGGTGTCATACCCATTAGCCCCGATTAGGTCCTGCCGTGAAGAGGAAGACAAAGCCAAAGGGGACAAAAACAACTTTGGCAGACGAAGCGGCAATAAAACCAACAACAGCAACGCCACGTCGCTCACAGCCAAAGTGCGTAAATTGATTTTTATTATCCTGAATCGTGAATCCCGACTTCAGAATATAGAATAGAGAATACAGAATCCTTAAACCTCTACTTTTGCTCAGAAAGCTGCTTGGCTCGGCAGAAACTTTCGGCCAATTCGGAGCGTTCCGCTTTCGCTTTTGCCAATACATTTGATTTATTGGCTTTGTCCGGAATGCGCGCAAATTGTTCATGGCTCTGTTTACACCATAAAAATCCTGATGGACGCATTAGTTGGCCAAAATGTACCATTGCCTGCTCATGAGTTTCCTTTCAGCTCGTAAATTTCATCGATAATTTCCTCCTCGGGTTCTGTTTTTGTCTGGCCGTGTATTTATTTGCTTTTCCATTGTTTTATGGGCTTGTAGACATAGCTCGGGGATGAGATATTTATTTTATAGCCGAAATTATCCTCGATTGTGATTGAATAATCCCCTTAACGTTGTTTCCACCCATCATCTTGGGTTCACCTCAATTTGTAATTAATTAAAATTTGCCGCAAGACTTTCCACGAAATTGGGAAGACTGTCCATTTATTGCAATTAGAAGGTAAAACGAATCTTTTTTTTTGTTGGGTAAAAACGTTCAATGGCCCAAAGGGTTGCCATGGCCTGCAAATGAAAGGTCCAACTTTATCGGCAGATTTTTAATTCAAAGTTATATGTTTTCCTCTGACCCCGAAAATGGTTTACAAATTTGATTGCCCACGGGTGCGAGAAGGTGGACCGAATAAAAGGACTTTGAACTCCAAGGAAATTGGGGAGTCCCGCAGACCTTTCTCTAATTACGATAAATGCCCGCCAATTGTTCGCATCGAATCGAGTCGACGGCCTTAATTAGTTTGCCAAAGCGTTATAATTTTGGCCTCCAGCCCTCAATTTATATAAGCCGATCGGATCGAAGCGGAGTGCGGGTGCTGTCTCCCCTGAAAGTTTCGCTGAGCTCGCTGTTCTAAAGAAAAGTTTGCGAAATTAAATAATTGCCAATTTGCAGCAAGTTGCTGGCAGTTTAAACAACAATTCAGCGACGAGCAAAGCCGATTTTTGTCTCCATCTAGATTCTGGAACGAAACTAGGCAACCAATTTGGCTGAAAAAGTAGGGGGAGTGGGGGCCTTTAGCTGGAAAGAAGCCAAGAAAAGCTGGGCAATTAGTGGAAAGTCTGTCTAAATATTGAAACTATAGAAAATTTCGTTTGGCGAAACTTAAATTACACTTTTCTGGTTGAGAAGCTGGCACTGATAATTAAAATGCAAGAAAGATGACAGTCCCACAGCTGGAATATAGAAAAAATATAGGAAAATATTAGACAAAAGTATCTTTATTTTTGTACCCTTGCAGAGGGTATTATAATTTTAGTCAAAAGTGTGCAACGGAGTGAAAGAGACATCTCTGACCCCTTAGTTGATATAAGCATGTCCGTCTGTCTGTCTGTATGTTTCTACGCGAAGTAGTCTCTCAGTTTAAAAGCTATCGATTGAAAACTTTGAATACACCATAATTTTCTTTGCACGTAGTATATAAGTCGGTACGGCCGGGATCGGCCGGGATCGGCCGACTATATCCAATAGCTACAATACAACTGATAAGTGACATAACTTCGGTATTTTTACAGCTAGAGAGTTGGGAAGAATTCTATTTTTGCCAAAAAATAAAAATACTAATTTTCATAAGGATCCTATCGGGGAAAACCCCATTTTCAGGGATCCCATCACGAAAAAGAGACAAAAAATCTAAAAAATATTTTGTCTCGGGATTTTGATGCAGAATGGTGGAGAATCAATCCAGAAATCGTTTAAGATACTCCGCTTGAGAATCGGATGAGAATTGGGGAAGATATCGCCATCACTGTGAACCCCATAGGGGAAAACCCCATTTTCAGGGGTCCCATCACGAAAAATAGACAAAAAATCTAAAAAATATTTTGTCTCGGGATTTTGATGCAGAATAGTGGAGAATCAATCCAGAAATCGTTTAAGATACTCCGCTTGAGAATCGGATGAGAATTGGGGAAGATATCGCAATCACTGTGAACCCTATAGGGGAAAACCCTGAAAATGGGGTTTTCCTCTATGGGGTTCACAATGATTGCGGGTCCCATCACGAAAAATAGACAAAAAAATCTAAAAAATATTTTGTCTCAGGATTTTGACGCAGAATGATGGAGAATCGATCCAGAAATCGTTTAAGGTACTCCGCTTGAGAATCGGATGATAATTGGGGAAGATATCGCCATCACTGTGGGCCATATAGGGAAAACCCCATTTTCAGGGGTCCCATCACGATAAATAGACAAGCGATAGCGATTACTGAGGACCCTATAGGGTATAACATATTTCGCAAGGGTATATCAACTTCGGCTTTGCCTGAAATATACAACAGTTGGAAATGGAATAAAATATGTCTCTTTGTTTTTCTGTTTTTGAAACCTTTAATATTTTTCCCATCAATATGTTTCACAACCGATTCTTGTATTACAAGAAAGTTCTCAAATGTTTTCATAAAGTAACATTTTTTCCTCATTCCTCCCATAAACAATATATTGGATGAAATCCTATAAAATCGACAATAGAATGAGAAACAATATAAAACAAATAGCGAGAAAATGAAAAGAATACTTACGTAGTAGAATCTATTGGGAATGTCCGTTGGGGATACTTTTTTCGCTGACAGGACGAATCATCATAAAAGGAATGTATTTTTATGAATTGGCTGCCCTCTGCCGGAGCCATAACCAGATGCTGTCATTTTAATAAAAATATATTGAAAGCTGGCAGAAATCGAGATGAGCGAGTCGAAACGAGTCGAATTATCTGTAAATGTTGACGAGTCGCTAACGGCAAGAATGTTGACCTAATGCTGACTCCTCAGCTGGAATTTTATTGGGCAAACAAAGGTGGAGGAGCAAGTGGAAGAGTCCTGGGCCAGGACGGCCGGGACGTGGGGATGCGGGTGCCACGTGGCGGACAACAATTGGCGGATGTCCTGGGCCAGGGCAATAAATCAAATGCTTGTGTACACTCGAGTTTATATTTTGTTTGCTCGCCGTGCAGATGAGCAGGAAATTTGCCAGAAACCGGAGGATATCAGAGGAGATTTCTTTTTTTGATGGCAGAGGGTCAGGATAGGGGGCAGGGAGCAGGATGCAGGGGAATCCCCAGCACAGGATAATAAAAATCAATTTGCGCGATTGTGTCGAGTGGTGGTGCTCGGCCTGTTATCGCTGCTGGCTTTGTGCTCTCGATAATCGAAGATAATGGGGGTCTCTCGTCGAAGGCGAGCACGACCAGGCGCCTGTATCTGTATCTGACAGCCAAGGATGCCAAGGACCTGGCGCACACAAGCCCACACTTCCAGGCAGACACACAGATGGTTGTCCTGTTCGAATCTTTTGTTTGACTTTTGTTGGCAGCCTGGCATTGTTGGCCTAATTGTTGCCTGTCAGCTATGGTTTTCTGCAGTTACTTGACCTAAATGTTGCAAATGCCTGGACAAAGAGCCAGTTGAATAAAAAAAAATATAATATAACAGATAACAGATACAACTTTCGACATAAATCAAAAGCAGGTGGCTTGCTAACAAGACAAAATGGCTTTGGGGGGAAATTAGGAAAAGTCTCAAACATGCCAGGCCAGGGCAAAGAAAATTGAAAAACATACAAGGGTTGACTTTATTTTAGAGAGGCATTATTTAAAATTTAAGTGGCGAAAACTGGTTAATAGGCTTTTGAAAAGTATTTTGTTTTTATCTCATTACTTATACGCCATGTAACAGCTTTAGAAATTTTATAAAAGTGCTTATTATTTATATTTGAAGAATAATATTATAGAATATTAAAAAGTTTTTTTCTTCTAGTTCTTCTAGATTTCTAGTTTTTCTAGGTCCACCATTGTAGGTTCACTCTACATCTGCCGCTTTTGTGCTTTTCTCTATTCATTGTTCACCAGAAAATAGTGAAAGGAGAATCCTTGCTTTCTTGGCAAGCCCAACAAAAAAAACTTGAAAGAACACCAACAGCCAGCTCCAAACTCGTTCATTTGTTGGCCTTAATTGCACTTCTTTTTAGAGCTACTCCTTTCCTCCAGATGCTTTTGACTTTTGAGAGTGTGTTTTTTGTGTGCTCTCCTTTCGGCATTTTGCATAGCCTCGTTTTGGCTAAAACGAGTTTGGCTTTTATTGCTGCAGTTCGGATGCCCTACCGCCACAGGGGACATGTTCCGATTTCACCCACATTTTCGCAACAGCAAGTCATTGAGTCATTCACTCGACTCGGCGACAGTAACTCAGTGATTCGGCTTTTATTGCCATGATGTTGTGATGTCGTCACCTGCTCCATATTGCATCTCATTCCCATGTCAGCCATTCAATTTTACAGACACCTCTTGGGGAAATCCGGAAAAGTTAATCGAAGGCTTGAGGGAATTACAAGTTAATAAAATCAAATGGCAGGCAAAGAAGTAAACCAATCTTGCAGCATTCACATTCTAATATTCTTTAATGGAATGACCTTTTATAAATTAAAATCTTACAAATTCATAAAATCAAACTGAACTAAATAGAGAAGATACAGAAAGTTTGTGATAATCATTTGGAAACCCATATTGTAGTTGACTGTGAATAGCCCGAACAACTGAAACCGAAATTTCCCATTGGCACAAAGCCAAGAAAATTCATTGACCTGAAATAAAATTAATGTATTATTTCACAAAATAATAATGTTGCTTTCTTACACATCTTTCCACATCCTGGTCAGCGCATTTAATGTCATTGAATTGCTTGAGAATATTAGAGGTTTCTTTGCCGGCACGCTCAGTGATATCACACACTAGAATGTTAAGCCAGAAGTCCCAAATATTTACAATCAAGGTTTGTGGAAAAAGAACCAAATAAAATGAGGAGCTGTTCAGGCTGATACCAAACACTATCAGGAAATATATGACAACGATATTGCCACATAAGGCACCGATGAGGATGAAACTCATTTGGAGTTCGTACACAGATCCGATTCTCTTACTCAACTCCAATAGGAGACTGTACTGAGAAAGGAGTTTCCGAATCCTGGAGGAGTTTGACCTGGGATCGCTATTAATGTGGTTAAAAAATCTCCGTAGTTGATCATTTGTTTTCCATAAATATCCATAGACTAGAAGGATGGCCATAAAGCAGTGCAAGACTGTTAGGTTTATGGCTATCTGCGTTAGACAGACAAAGAGTAACAGGTAAGAGGTGCTTTCATTTCCGGGCATTGAAAAGTGAACCATCAGGAGATTCCCTGTCTCGGCCAGAATAGTGAAACCTTTTTGGACCACAATGTAGCTAAAATGGGGACAACTTCGAAGCACATCATAGCCTGAGAAGTACTCCTGCTGCAGACTCCACATTGCATTTAGCAAATTCTGGACTCTCTTGCTTCCACAGAAATGCATTAGGTGAATCACTATGGCTGCGACCAAGCTCAGCAGAGATACAGTCAAGTTTATCAACTGCAGAACTGCATTTCGCTGGAAGGCCTCCAATTTCGAACTATTTTGGTAGTCCCTGCCAATGTGAACCATTATAAACACACTGGCAGTATTAAAGATTAATCCATAAAAGAGGAGTCGGCGCGATCTTTTTATTTGCTTTCTTTGGCCATCGTTGATGAAGGGAAACAGTCCCAGGATCCAAGACCCATATAGAGCCGCCTTAAGAACAAGCCAAGCAAGTTGAGGATAGAAGCCGCGACGCGGTCGAAACATATCGGACTTTTACGTAGAACTGGCAGTCAGAGGATAAGCCGAATATTCCCCGGGAACTAAATGAAAACAGGGCCAAGAAAAAAACACAAGGTGAGGGGACAAAAACAAATAAAAGCCCCAACGGAATCCTGTCATAGTTAACAATCTATACCAACCCTTTTAGGTTTATTAAAAAGATGAAAATTAGTTGATTTTTGACCTGTGGCCTTGCTCATTAAATTCAATAATTTATATATAAATAGTAATATAAGAAGAATTTTCCTACAAATTTTCTACTTCAATTTTATATTCATATAATCGAACTGAGCCAAAAACAATATGTATAGAAAGTTTGTGTTGACAAGGCGGTAACCCATTTTATAGTTTACATCGAAAAGTCCACAAAGTCGAATTGTAATTGGGCGATGGCTGCAAAATGACGCAAATTCTTGAACCTGTACAAAAATATACAGATAAAATAAACGCATATATATTATATTGAAGCTATATTATATTACAGTTCTCTCCATATCCTTGTCCATATCAGGAAAGTCCGCAAAACGTTTGAGGATCATCGAAGTTTTTCTGCATTCGTTCTCAAAAAGATCGCAAATCATAATGCCCAGCCACAGGTCCCAAAGGTTTACGAAAAGATATTGAGGAATAACCACAAATAGCCACCAAATGTTGTATCTTTTTGCATTTATGGAAAATATAATAAGTGAGTAAGCCACACCAATGTTGTAAAAAAACAACGTGGCGATCTCAAGGGTCAGTTCGACCTCGTATATAGAACAGAGCTTGTTGCTTAAGTACAGGAGACGGCTGTATATTCTTAGGAGATCCCGAACTTCCTCGGAGTCTGGCTTATTGCCTCTTTCAAGCTGACTGACAAGGTCCGATAGCTGTTGGTTGATATTCCAAATAAATTGGTAAATAAAGAGCAGAATTATGTGAAAGTGCGCCATTGTAAGTAAGGCTCCGGCCAAAATAATTACATAAAAACATATATTCAGACTACTATAGATACGACTGCCTTCTTGGGGAAATCCAAAATTCAGTACAATAATAGAAATGATTTCCAGGACTATACTTAGACCCTTGAAGAGTACATATCGAGTAAAATCATAGCACTGTTCTCGAGGACTTTCCACAAAGTGTCGTTTTTGGATGGACCAGAGTTCATTGAGAATCTCCTGAAGTTGCCGTCTTTTCCACAAGGTCAACAAGTGAATCACTATAAATGTCACCACCCCTAAGAAGTCCAAGGATAATGTTACGTTCCGAACCAGTTGATTTTTGTCATATATTTCCACTCCTGTGAGCTCATCCGTGAATGTGGAAAGAAGCAACGCCAGTACTCCAAAGTTCAGTATTAGACCATAGATTTGAAAAGATTTGAAATAAATAATTTTGGTTTTTTCAGAGTTTAGGGTAAAGGGAAGAACTCCTAGAATCCACGATCCATAAAGTACACATTTCAATGTCCGGATGTCCAAATTTTTTATACAGCGATACATTTGTGGTTTATACTTCAATTCGAGGCAAGTTCTGAGTGAAAACTAAAACTGATGTGGGTTTTGTAAAGGTTGCGCAGTCTATATCGAGAAGTAGCTTAGTATTGGGAATTAAAGCCTTTAGCGATTATAAGATATGATTAATTAGACGATAGACCATTTGTAGGATACAAAACACCATATGTCAAATATTTTACTCTGCTGTTTGCATAATATAACGCATAATTAGAATATATCAGAGATAGTCTCAGTCAGAGAATTCAAGAGGATTTTAATAAAGAGTATTATTCATTTTTTTTTTGTATTTTATAATACCAATATAATCAAAATACAAGACATGAAAAAGTTACTCCTCTTCTAATTTAAAATATATATATGGCTAAACAATGTTTTACTTTAATTTTATATTCATATAATCGAACTGGACCAAAAACAATATATAAAGAAAGTTCGTGTTGACGAGCCGGTAACCCGTTTTATAGTTTACATCGAATAGTCCACAAAGTCGAATTGTAATTGGGCGATACATGCAAAATAACGCAAATTTTTCGACCTGTACAAAAAGTAATATGTATATAGTAATTATGACTTTAAATATGTTAAAAATAATTACACTTTTCTTCATATCCTTGTCCATATCAGTAAAATCCGTGAAACGCCTCAGAACCATCGAAGTTTTTCTGCATTCAAATTCAAAAAGATCGCAAATCATAATGCCCAGCCACAGTTCCCAAATGTTTACTGTCAAATATGGAGGAATAATCACGAAAGATCACTCCAATGTTGTAAAAAAACAAAGTAGCGATTTCAAGGGTCAGTTCTACCTCGTAAATGGAGGAGAGCTTATCCTTTATATTCAGAAGATGGGAGTAAATTCGAAGGAGTACCCGGACATCCTCGGATTCTGGCGTCTGACCTTTTTCCAGCTGGAGCACAAACTCCAAAAGCTGATGGTTGATACTCCTTATAAATTGGTGAATATATAGCAGAATTATGTGAAAATGAGCCATTGTAAGCAAAGCTCCCGTCAAAATTATTACATAAAAACATACATTCAGATTACTCCAGATTTTACTGCCTTCTTGTGGAAAGCCAAAATTCAATAAAAGAATAGACAAGATTTTGAGGACAACACCGAAACCCTTGCAGACTATATACCGATCAAATGAGCAATGTTCTCGATGACTTTCCACAAAGTGTCGTTTTTGGATGGACCAAAGTTCATTGAGAATCTTTAGGAGTCTCCGGCTTTTCCACAAGGTCAACAAGTGAATGACTACAAAAGTTACCACGCCTAGAAAGTCCAAGGAGAATTCTACTTTCTGGATGATTTCATTTCTGTCAAATATTTCCATTCCTGAGTTTTCATCCTCATATGTGTACAGAACCAACGCCAGTAATCCAAAGTTCAGAAGAAGTCCATAAATTTGAAGAGATTTCATATAAATAATTTGGGTTTTTCCCGGGTTGAAGGTAAAAGGAAAAACTCCAAGAATCCAGGACCCATAAACTACGCCTTTCAAAGTCCAGTTGGCCAAATTTTTTATGCAGTTGCGATACATTTTACGTTTATACTTCAATTCGAGGCAAGTCCTGGGAGAAAACTGAAACTCACTTAGCTTGTGGATAGGTTGCGCAATCTAAATCGATAGTTACTAATTTATTTTTCCTGAGGCACCTTAATATTTTCAGTGGGAATGAAAGCCTTTTAATTAATTGAATTGATAAATGACATGATTGACAAAGAAATGGTAAAGTTAGGACTTTAAAGTAACACTGTCATCGATATCTAGATTTTTTGTCATTAACCATTGCGGGAGATAATTACTTCACTTTTATTTCTTAAAATTGTAAATTTTTGTAATCAAACTGAATAATGCAAAGCACATACATCACATTGGTTATAATCATTCGATAACCCATCTTAACGTTTACGGTGAACAAACCACTTACAAAATATTTCAATTTGTGTTGTTTGCAGAATATGGCGAATTCATTTATCTGAATTGAAAAACATCACTAAGTATTATTGGTTGAAAGGCATAAGATTGGGACTTACAGTTCTTTCCAGTTCCTGGTCCATATTAAATACATCCGTAAACAGCTTTAAAATCCTTGTGGTTTCTGTTCCTTCGCACTCTGCTAGATCACATGAGACGAAGGTAAGCCAAAGATTACAGGTAGTCACTACCAGGTATTGCGAAAGGATTGAAACAACGAATATGATTGATTTCTTTGCATTGGCGACTAAGAAAATCAGCACGTAGGCCATATATATGTTATTGCACATCAGGGTGACCATAAAACAAATAACTTGCTGATCGTAAATGGAGGTCAGCCTCGAGTTCAAGTTCAACACCTCCCCGAAGGATCGAAGAAGTAGTTTTACTCTTAAGACGTCCACAGTTCCACCCAGTTTCAAGTCTTCGAGGATTCCCATAAGCTGTTTGTTTATGTTCCACAAAAAACAATATATTTGGATAACGGCCAAGTAAAAGTGAATTATAGTCATTTCATTTCCCAAGTATATGAGATAGAAACAGATATCGTTGAATATATTGACGGGTCCTACGCTGAATGTATAAAACGCTACGTTAATTGCCAAGGCGGTGACGTTTGTCAGGACCACAACCACTAGTTTCAATATCACGTACTTCTCAAACTGAGAACAAGCATCGGATGCGAATCGATCCAAATTCTGTCCAATTATAATAATCCTGTTTAGGACATCCAAGAGCTTTGAGTGCTTGGAGCAAACTCTCCAGTAACCAAGAGCAGACCACACTACAATCGATATATTCAACAGAATTTGAATCTTTTCAACCAAAGGATTCTTCGCGAATATCTGCACTTGCTCTATGTGACTCTTTTCTGAAACAATCCATGTCCACAGCAGAAATACGTTTAGAAGCAATCCATATATAAGGATCCACTTTGAACTATGTAGTTGTCTGTTTCGGTAGTCGATTTTGAAAGGAAACATTCCGAGCGTCCAGGATATATAAAGAGTTCCTTTCAGGAAATATTTCACCAAACCCCTTTTGGACATTGTAGTGGTTTGACACAAGGACGATTGTGAAATGAATAGAGCTGCCTAGACACAAACTATTATATGAGCTTTTAAAGGTCTAATAAGATGGAAAGCCAGATAAATTTAAAAATAATTAAGGAATTAGAAGTATTCCCTTGGGGACTCTTAACATCAGAACTGTCAGCACACTAATTAAATAAAAATTTAAAACCATTGAGTTCTATTTTGGTAACTTGTATTTTTTTTCTATGATTTCATGATAATCTTGTCTGATTCATTTATATTTTAGATTCATGTAATCAAACTGAACCAAGAAGAGCACATACAAAATATTGGTAACAACAATTTGGAAACCAATTTCATAGTTTATGGAAAACAGTCCACAGTGACGATATCTCAGCCTCCGATGACTACAGAACAAGGTGAACTCAGAAATCTGATCAATAAATATATTCGTTAAGAAGTATAGATATAAAATGATGAGAACTGTACTCACTCTTTGCTCCAATTCCTTGTCCATGCCTCTAATATCATTGAACAACTTCAGGATAGTCGACGTTTTTCTTCCAGTGCTTTCGGCCAAATCACAGGTGGCGATTCCCTGCCAAAGATCCCAACAGTTGATTATCAAGGCTTGTGGAAAAAAGATTATTAGCACCAAAAGAGAAAACCTCCTGGCATTTATAAACATGATAACCATTACGTAGGCTATGGTGATGTTGGCCGAGACCATTGTGGTCATAAAGAGGATCATTTGAACATCGTAGATCGAGGCAATGCGATCGTTAAGCTCCACAAGGCGACTGTAGAGTTGGAGGAGCAGTAGGACTTCATCGGGATCGACTTTCTTAGAGCCACGGAGTTGGTTGGCCAGACTCAGTAGTTGCCGGTTTATGATCCACACGAATCGATAAATGTAAATGACCGCCAGGTGAAAGTGCATCACCACCAGAAGGACCTCCAGCTGGACCAAGTAAATGCAAAAGGCTTCTCTCACTACGACTTTACTTTCCGGTATTCCAAAGTAGATGGCCAAGGAAGACCCTAATTCCAGGATGATTATGAGTCCTTTGTTTAACACATTCCTATCAAATTCAACACAATCTTCGAGGGTTAGCCGCCTGAAGTGGCGTCTCTCCAGTCGAAGTAGTTCGTTGAGGATTTCGACTAAATCCTTGCTCCGCCAAAACGTCCGCAGGTGTATGACCACTGTCGACGCCAAACTGATGATTTCCACCAAAAATTCAACCTGTTTGACCAGAGGATTCCTCTTGAAAACCTCTTCTTTGATCCAGTTATGGTCATCCGTGGCCGGCAGAACGGACAAAATCAACAGAATTGTGTTCAGAATCACACCATAGGCCAGCAGCCATCTAGAGCGTTGTAGTTGTTTCTTTTCAGAGTCGAAGGTGAACGGAAATAGACCCAGGACCCAGGACCCGTAGAGGGTGGCTCTGAGCGTGAAGTGAGCCAAACTTCTGCGAATGCGAGTCCTTCGACTCACTGGTACCATCGCGGAAGTTCAAATGAAATGGTTCATCGGAATAAATGTCCATAGTGAGTTCCGCCTAATGACACAATGATGTTAACTCGGATAACCAAAGTAATTATATGAAATTACCTGTTGAGGGAGCACTGGGAACTGAGCTGCGAGTAAAAATATTCTGATGGAAGCATGATTCTGTCACTACTAATGTTTTGTAAACAATTACCTTATCATGCTCCTGTGCAACTTTTCATTTTTTCACCTGCTAATGGCCGAAACAAACTTTTGAAGGGCTTCAACTGGTCCTCCCGATGCGCCTGCAGTTTCTGACACTGTTGCAAAGTTAACACTTTTCCCTGGTTTTCCCCGTTTGGCAGTTATGATTGCTGCGAACTTTTAGCAGGTGTCACCTGCAAATACCCTTCTGGACTGCAACTTTCTTCTTAACCGTTTTTTCCATGTTGGCTCCTTTTTGCACCTTTTAAAGTTTCAAGCCAGGATGTCATTTTTGACTTCTTTTAAGCTGCTTATCGTGGTTAGTCCCTTGTCCTTTCGTTTACTCAAGCTGAGGACGAATTAATTCCATGTTGTCCGAACGGGTTTCAATTAAATTCGAAAGCAGCTTCTGCTCCCCCTGGCTTGTATATTCGAGGAAATTCATTCCATTATCAAACCGCAGGCTCATAACAATCGAGACCAGCTGAGCCGCATCCTCGGGGTGTCCTTTGTCTGTGCTTTAGGGACACTTTCTCCACAATCCGCAATTGGAATTAGAAGGAAAAGCAGTCGACACAATTGTAGTTTGAATTTTTAATTGCTGGCCACAACAAACGGACTGAGAGTAAACAGGATGCCGAGTGCATCGAGGGGAGGATCCTTTCAGGTGAGAGGACCTCCTGCGGCTCATCCAACTTGCATAGCTAAGTGATGGAGGGAGACAGAGCCCTTGAAGCCCTTTTATTTTGCTTATGTGTGGGAGACAGTGGCTTTAATCAGTCCCTATTACAACTTGATTAAATACGAAATGGTCTTCATTGCGGTTTAAAGTCGTTAGCAGGCAAGAAGAGCTTTGGGAAACCTCAGAACGTTTCAGCATAGGTAAAGATACAAGGACATATTTGTGGCCTACCCCCCTTCCCCACGTAAACGCAGATTAAACGCGGCACTGAGTCTTCAAAGGCTCAATTTTCAGCAGCCGGGGGTATGTCTAAAAGTTCCCTCATTTCCATTCACACTTTTTGTATCTCCTGGAAACGTGCGTGATTTTATTTTAAAAAGGACGCGACAGTATAGTCCTGAGGACAAAAACCGAGCCAAGAAAGAAGGAGAGCGACCCACGTTGCGTATACGCCACGTAAGCCGCCTTGGAGGCACGTAAGTCGCTTGCAATTAGGCCACGCAACTCGCATTTTTAGCCAACTCGCATAATTAGAGGCTCCGGAGGATGACAGGATTCCAAGGGATTCTTCTGGAAAATAAGAAAAGGATGCGAAAGATAAATACCAGAGGCAGGGAAGGGGTGAACCCGAAATGAGTTAATTAGACAAATTAGATTCGAAGTGGTCGGAAGAAGGGAATTGGCCGGGCACCAGCTTAACACGATTTCAGCCACTTTCTCACACTTTCCATCCCGAATCTTTGATTTGGTTTAATGTTGGCGAAGCGAATGAAAGCCCATCATGTCCTCGGAAGGGATTTGTCCTTAAGAAAATTATTTTTAATGCTCCAGAAACAAATAAGAGGGCGAGGAAATGTCGCAATATTACCCTTTTCCTTCGGGTTATTGAAATGTTATCCCTTATTGCTGTCGAGTCTTGTTGGGCCATTATCCTTCCAGTTATGCGCCGCTGCTGTTGTTTTTATCCTTTGGCTCTGATGGGGCAAAGTTTAATGTTTCACTTTGAGTGGAACAGCGACGCCTGTGGGGAAAATCTGCTCGCAAGTCGTGGAAAACAAGTGGAAAGGCTCCCAAAGGACTGCTTCTCCTTGAGAGTTAAGCATGCAAAGCAAGGACCTCCACTCCCAGGACTCTTGTGTATCCTTCTCATAATTTCAAGCAGATCAAATCTCATTTTGGATGCAATCGGTGCACCAGTTTAGCACATCAAAGGAGTACAAACAGTCACGGCCACGCCCCCTCTTTGAAAACGCCCACCCTGGCAAATGAAGAGCAAAAACGGCGGAAAAGTGCGAAAATATTTGCACTACAAAGTAGCAAAAAGTGAAAACAAACCGAAGAGTGGAAATATTTTTCAGTTCCGAATGTTGATTCTGCGATAAGAAAGGGGAGAGGTGGGGAATGGGGTGGTAACCCTGTCGGAAAAAGTGTTGAAAAGCTGCGGAAAAAACGGAGGATAAATATTTACGAAATGTTTTCGCAGATTCTGCAAATCAAATCAAACTGCTGACAGAAATGCCGTGATTTATGATTCGGGAGGAGGTGAGCTTTGGGAGCTGCGGCTTGTCAAAGGACTGTGGGGAATCCCCGCTCTTGTTTACGTTTTTCTGCAGCACGTGGAGAGGGCAATCCTGGCGCAGACAATGCAATTTTCTGCCATATTTATGTCCTTCGATAAACTCTCGTAAGGTTGTGCGGAAAGTGCTTGGAAAACTCTCGGAAAGTGGCTCACAAAGGAGCCAGCCTGCAAGATGGCCAGCAGGGGGAAATTAGCTTTCTGCAGGGAAATAAATTGCAAATTTCAAGACGGAAATTGAAAATTTATTGGCAGCGCAGAAAGTAGTTATGGTCCTGCTGACTTTCTCCCATTTCTAGAGTTTCCTTCGAGAGTGATCCTGGCAGAGAGAGAAATGAGCGAGTGCGGCGTTTAGGGCGATTGATGATCCTGGCTGTCAGGATACAAAGTGACAACATTTTGCATCGCAATCGGAGCAGGAAACTTTGCTGCAGCCGTATCCCATTTTTCCGTGTCCTCCGAGGGACATTAAAAATTAGTTTTTCTGTTTACTTGGGGCTGAAATTTCGCAATATTTTCATTCCCCCCATCGCCATTTTTCATGCTCCTTGCAAGCGCCACAAAGTATGCAACACATGCAGCTGAGAGTTGAAAGAAGCTAAAAGTTGGCCAAAGTTTTTCTCTACTTTCCCTCCTCCCCACCTTGATTTTCCTTTTTTCATAATAAGTTACTCTTAGCCTCCTGCTCCCTGCCCCTGTGAGTGTATTTTCCGCCTTTCATCATTATTTGTTAGCTCGCCCATCCCTCCGAGGAGTTTCCCAGACAGATGATGGTCTACGCAAAGTGTCTCAATTGGGGTCTGTGTATCCATTAGATACTCGTGTATCCCCCAGATGCGCTGAGTATTTTGCAGATAATAAAATTGGCGAACGGCGCACAATTTATTCGCTGTGAAAACTCGTAAATTTTCAATGAGCCCGTGATAAAAATCAGCCATGAAAACGCAGCGACAAAATAGAAAATATCCGTGCAGGAGAGCTCCTCCCTCCTGTTGTTGTTTTCGGAAAGTTTACGATTCCCGATCCGCGGGGCAAAGTTCAGAGGGGGCATTATACGGATTATAAATATTTATGGGGACCATGTATGGATAATTCAACGATTGCTGAATTCACGCTGATGGCTCTGAATGGATGTATTGATCCTTCGGATGTAAAACTACGCTTTCTAATCCGAATCGATGCTTTTCCAATTACCACAGTCCCTGGAGCATTTTCCAGCAAACTTTTCTCAATTTCCGGGGCAATACATTTTCCTGAAATTAATTCCAGCTTTAGTAGAATTTTCCAAAGATAAACAAAAATCGCTCTCCCTTCGACACAGTTCGACATTAATTTAAACACAATTAAGAGGCGACAGGAGCTAGAGCTAGAGGGAGACAAAAGCTTTATGAGAAAGAGACGGGGAGGGGATGGTAGACAGAGACAGAGTGAGCTGGAGCACAAAATCAACTTCGAGGAGAGACTCTCCCAAAAAGATAAATAAATTAAAAGAAAATAAAATAATAGCGAAATGGCTGGGAAGGAGGCGTGGAAATCGATGCGAAGGTCATTCCGGGTCAGCGATAAAAACTCCACCAAAGTTCCTGGGAAGGGAGGAGAAGTTCTGAATTAATTGCGGAGAAATTTAATTTTATGACGAGAATGGAGAATTTCGCTGTTCTCCAGCGAGACTCTTAAAGAGAAATAAAACCCAGCGCCAAATGGGAGGGCCATGAAACTGAAAATGAATTGCTGATGATTTTTATTGAACCTGAATTATTGAATTAAAAGCGATGAAAATGTGATGGAAAATGTGCTGGCAAGCCCCGCCGAAATTTGTTTTTCCGCCTCTGGTGTAAACCTACAACAAAGGAGCAGTTACCCTAGTGAGCCCTTCTCCCGCCACCCATGCATAGCCATAAAAATTAACAACGAAAGCGCTCCCATGTTTAACTGCCTCGTGAATCATTCCGGGGAGGTGGCAGTCCAGGGGGCGGAATATTTGGCTCAGATTTCTGTCCTCTTTGCATTGTTTCAGGGGATTGTGGGGATAGCAGTGGAGGGTATGTGGGGGAGGAGGTCAAAGGGCGTTGCATGTGTGCTCTGAAAATATTTGAACAATTAACTTCTGCTTTTTGCCGGCGGCTCTGAGGGAAATTTGCGCGGTTTTTCCCTTCAGTTTGGCCTTTTTTTTGGTGGAAACCAGTAGTGGGAACCAAAACTAAGTGGAATTAATTATGATTCGGGGCAACAGGAAATTATCCATTGTGTTTTTGCAAAATGTGAAAAACACTTGAAGCATTTATTGAGAAATACTTGAGGATTTATAATTGAGCATTTAATTCACATGCAAATACTGTGAAGTCTCAGGTACAATAGTTTAACATTTCCAAGCATTATTAGAGATAATCTCCTGATTGGCAAATCAAAATAATAGAATTCCTGACCCATATTATCCTTCTTTAATGACTTATATTGTATAAGTTCATTGTTTGCCACCTGCTTTCCCCATTTTCCTTGGAATCTCCTCAAACTATGGGTGTTTTCCTCTTAATTTTCCATGCACCGTTTGCCCTTTGGCTTTCTTCCTTTAAGTTGACTTGCTGTCTCTTTCCACCAGCTATACACTTCTCTCTCACTACATCCTTCGAAGTGTATGTGTCATGTGTCGGAAAGTGTGTCTCTGGATGGGGCTGGGCTGACATCAAGTTCATAAAAATATCTCCCATAATTGCAGCTAAGTCAGCAAATGTTGACTGTATCCTGTCTCCATTTTCTCTCTCTTTCCACTCCTCCACCCCCCTCTACATCTTCTCCTGCTTGTCCCAGGATAGCCGCATCCTTTCAGTTTTCTTTCCGTGGCGCTTCTTTGGTTAAATATGAAATGAAAGGATTCAGATTCAGGGAAGTAGGATGTTCTGTTAGACGGGTGGGAATAGTGAGTTGGAGAAAGATATAGAAGGACATGGAAGGTCCTGAAAGCACTTAGTTTTATGCTCCCACATTCAGAGTTGCTGCTCAATGTGGCGAGAATGAAAACCAAGCCGAGGAGGGAGTCCTTTGGCTTCCTTTCATCGGTGAACTGTTTTCCTTTCACTGCGGGTGCAACGTTTGTTTAGATGCGCAGGACCCCATTTAGGATCGATCATTAAACATCTTTAGATGAACTGATTTTTTACGAACCTTTCATCATCCAACACATTTCCAATTAGGGGCATTCAGCTACTGCCCTAAAATGCAAATCCAGGACGGGAGGCAATAAAAGTCACTCACAAGATGTAAACAAGGAATCTGCAGCCCTTCACTCCGTTTCTCACATTTTCCGCCCACTTTCCTCTGCGGAAAGAAGAGTCGACAGAATATAAAAAAAACCCTTTTGGTTTTTTATCAAGCTTCATGAAAGTGGGCGGAAGAAAAGATACGACAGAATAGGGCGTGGCTGATTGCAGACACTTCCGCAGAAGGGAAAGAGGCAGAGGTCAGAAGGGAGCCAGAGGAAAAGGATTTAAATATCTGCCGAGCTGCATTTCCCTTCTCGGAATGGAAAACTTTCTTTGTTTTTGCAACAAATTGCGGCAGCTTTGCATTTTCCTTTGCATTCCGCCTGTCTCTGCCCCATTTGGCAACTTGAAAATGTTTGTCCAGAGCAAGCCTGCAACTTTCAGTACTTTCCACATCCTCATCCATTGAAACACCCAATATGACGAGATAATTGACAGCTTCATTTCCCATTTTCCGATTTCCAACTCCAATGGAGCGAGACTTTTGATTGTTCTAATTTCCCTCGTTAACCTTGTTTACATTTCGAGGGGTTTTTATTCGGTTTCCATTAATTGGGCTTGCAAAAAAGCATTTGGAGTGAGTTCCAGTCGAATGCCTCATTAGCCAGGAGGGTCCTGTCATTTGGGGGCGTAGTTTTTAAGCCTTAATCACACAAACTAAACTAAACTCGTGTTTAAATAGCCAATTAAAGTTTCGTACTCTTCGCATTTCATTTTAATTTCCAAATGTATTTCAATTTTCAGCCAAAGCTTCGAATTTCTCTCTAAATATATTCTCTTTGCACTCTGGATGATGTCCTTGCACTTCCTGTTTCCCCGCTTCTGTTATCGGGCATCCGCTTTGGCTTAGTTTCCCATTCTGTTTCCGTTTACCTCGGAAAGTGTTTATCATTAGTCCACATGACTTGCCATCCTCCGAATCCTTTGGGAACTCCCTCCCGACTACATATCCTGCTAAATCCTCTCCATTTGCGTAGTCATACAATATTAATTAGAAGCCTCTTCGCACCTTGGCAGCTGAAAACTGAGACTCGGATGGAAACTCCATTAGACAGGCCAGGTGAGAAGTGCAAAGACACCATTTCAAATTACTCATACGCCACCGTGCCCATTAATTTCGTTAGCTCCATGTAGCGGATCCCATTGCAACAGCTCTTCCACTTCGATTCCAACTCTTCTCCCAGTTGGTTTATTTATTTGACTTTGGCAGCTTTGGCCAATTCCAGGCATTAAGTTGATTTATGCTTCCATTTGAGTTTAAAAGGGAGGAGGTCATTCGAAAAGTTCGAATTCTTAAGAAGGATTTATAGTAACAGAAAAATTCTCAAGTCGCTGGACCTCCAAAGGTGAAGAAAAATAAGTAGTAGAGGGTCAAGGAATTCCAGAGGACATTAAAAGGGAAAAGGCAAATGAAAGTGCAATTTACAATGAAAATCAAGCAGAGTTATTACCTTTTAGCCCCATTCCCCCTTTAAGTGCCCAGCAGTTGTCCATTGAAAAGTTTTCAACTCGCTCTGAAATTGCATTTAATTAACATTCAGCCACAAGTTGGATCCTCATTACCCACTATAATTTCATTGCAACAGTGGGCCTTGCACCCCTTTCTGCGCCACTTCCCCCTCATCCTCTGTAAATTGAAACTTTTATTTCTTCATTATGGCAGCTCACTTCGATTCTGGTCATCATCCCCAGTCGAGCCGAAACCATGGAATATCCTTCTGCCTTCCCGCGCTCGACATTTCAGTTTACATATCCTTGTGCGGCTTCGCTTGAATTTCCTCCATTTCTGGTGACATGTTCCGCGTTATTTTGTTTTCTTTTTTAATTGAACGGAGAGGAGATTTTAACGAATTTATCGACGGCAGGATACAGGACGGCATCTCCCCCTCAGAGTCCTGGCGTGTAACATATTTTATGCATGCCTCAATGGGCGCTCACTGAGCAATGTGGGAGGACCTGAGGGAGAGAGAGGAGAAAGCGGAACAAGGAGCAGTAGGGAGGAGGAACTGGATAGCAGATGTCTCTATCGCTTATTCAGGGAATGTTGTGTCGAGAATCGCGACAAGTGGCTCCTGGGGGAGACGGAGGAATGGCGAGCGGAGGAGCTCGTGCGGGAAAGGAGGATTATCCGCATGCAAATTCGAGTGGGTTGCCATCTTGCCAGCTCTCCATTGTGGGATCCTGCTCGCAGGATATTAACCACCTGGAACATAAACAGCAACAATGGCCCCGTATCCCCGCCATCCATAAATCATGCAACACCTTCGACCTGCTTTCGAGTGTTCAACTGTCGCACAATTGAGACGGGAAAACGTGACTCACTGGCAGTTGCAACTTGACTTTCCCCTCTGGCCTCTAGTTGACCTCCCTGCCTCCGGCACCCCCCACCCCTGCTAGCAGGATCTTTCAACTGAAAGCTGAGATATTCATGTTCTCCGCAGCATTAGCATCTCAAACAGGGCGAAACATTCAAATTGATGTGACCCCAAGACGACGGGGGAACAAAGCACGCAGGACGAAGGCTTAAGGATGAAGGATAAAGCATGGAGGATGGGGGTCAGAGGAATTTCGACGTTCATCTCCATTTGAGCCAAGAGGCCACCTCAAGTAGCGATGCATTTGGGTCAGGGAGGAGGAAAAGTCGGTGAAAATTCTTATAGTCCTGGCACAGTCGCGGGCATGGGTGGGCGAACGAGGCGGAGGAATTTTCCACTTTTCCAAGTGTTTCCATTTGCATTTGTGGGCCAAAAAAATTCCGAAATGTAAGCCAAGTAAAAAAATGAATTCTAGGAGGGAGAAATGCTGAGAGCAATGCTTTCATTTCAATGCGGTTTCCGTTCGGGTTCTCATGTGTAAGTTCAAGGCCAGAAGGCGACCTTGACCGTTTAGAAAGCGAAGGGAAAGCATTCCTCACATTTTTGTGTCCGAACTTGTCTCGGACTGTGAACTCATTAGAAATTCTGAAAGCGAAACTAAAAGCATTTCCCCAGTTGGTTTAAAAATGAGATTAAGTCGGAAGAGAGTGGACAACGGTGCGTATGAGCAATGGATGCTGGAGCTGTAATGAAGTTGGATAAAAACATTCAGAGAGGAATGTCAGGGACACCGTTTAATGAAATATTAACAAGTAGGGACTAACAAGTAGTTATCCTTCAGCACCCAGAACAGGCTTTAAGGTCCAAGTCCCTTGGAGAATATCAAAATCGGAAACAGTTTCAGGTATTTGGCTGGCAGAAAATGCTTTGTTTGTTGCCTCATCGCCACGTTGCAACTACGTGGAAAAATGTTCTCCAATCAACTGAACTCGGCTGCACAGCCACGCCTCTTCCACCCTCAGCCTGCAGCCCATCGCTTTGGGGTCCAAAATGCGGGCAATAATGAAAGTGCTGACAATGTGAACCGAACCGAAGGCTCAAATTGCAGCTGCACCTTGTTTTCCCGCCCTGCGACCTCTATTCACCCCCTTTGACTCCACCCACGGGCACCGCAACTCGCTGCCTCAGCTGCAGGGCAGAGGACGATGGATGAAGGACGAAGGACCACAGCCAGAATCAGAATCGGGAGAAAATGAGGAGCGGGCTGGCAATGAGGGTCTGAATCTGCGTGAGCGGAATTTTAAACGGCTGCCAGGACCAGGAGGAGCTTCAATCTATCACGAAAAAGGGGGTCACGCCGATCATGGGCGGAGAAAAGGATAACAAAGGGGGATGGCGGGATTCCTCCTCTGAACTCTGACCTGCATCGCTGCTCATTAATTTGTTGCATTGTTGCAGAATTCGATGCAATTTCCGTGAAATCCAAACAAAAACCAATAAACTTAGTGGGCAACCGTTTAAAGAGGCGTGGCAGGATTTGGTGGAAATCTAAACTGAAAGTCAAAACTTTATGTCGAGGACTTTAAACGAATTAAATGATTGACACTCTGTTGTGGGCCAAGTTCGTAATTGGTTTAAAGTGGGTGGAAGGTGGAAGCCAGGAATGGGTGAAGGGATCCCCAGCAAGGACGCAACCACAAACCGATTGACCCAGAAATCCATCCACCACCATCTTTGTGTCCTTTTTGCTGTTTTTCTTTTCCATCCCCGAATCGAAGTCACAACAGAACTAGAAATCAATAAAAATGGAGTGGCGATGGGGAGGCCCAACCAGAAAGGATGCTTCTCGAGGTCCTTTGGCAACCAATGTTGCCAGACGTTTGGAACTTGTTGCCGGCAACATTCTCTTTTTTTCGAGGACTGTCTCTCAGATAATTCTGAAAAGCTTTCGCTCTCCTCTCGCCTTTCCCTCACTCTGCTGCCATAATTTCGTGGACCAACAACTTTGGGGGAGGTCAGTAGTCCTGAGTCCTCAGTCCGTAGACAGTCCTTGGTCCGTGGTCGAAATTCTTATTATTCATGTCAACGACTCGCCCATAAAAAGGCGGAGGGGTGTATGAGTTTTTCATCCCAAAATTTAAATATATTTCCCAGCCAGCTTGAGCAAGTTTGGAACTTGTTTGCCTTTGCAGGAAGAGCCAACGAAAGTCTCAATTTAAATATCAATTAGGAGCGCTTATCGGGTGGGAATGCGCATAAGGTTGGCAAAGAATATCCTGCCATCAATCACTGTTCGAATTGCAATTAAATATGTGTGCGAGGCAGATGCTCAGTGGCATCCTGATTCATGGCCAGAGATCTCTTGTTCATCCGACCAGCCGGGAAGCGAGATTCCCTTTAAAGAGTGAACAGTTCTGTCTCGGGCTGGAAAAACTTTTAATTGATTTGTGTGGCAGGGAAAGTTTCCTGTTCTACCATTTCCACTGTCCCCCAAATATTGTAGAACACTTTTGTTAATTTGTTTGCCCCGGGATGGGAAAGACTCCACTCTGATGGATCAACAGATAAACAGAAGGGAACACTGCGTGTTTTCGAATTTACTTCCCGGGAAACCCGCTTGCCAAACTCGAATGAAAACACTAGAAATGGAGAAAAGTGCGGGGAAAAGTGCGCAACAAACAAACCTTTGTGGCTCCAGAAATCCAATTGAAATATCTAGATAAGGGATGAAGGGAATGCAGGATTAGTTTCAAACTAGGATTCGATTTATTGGTAAACTTTCCACTACAAAGCATAGCCAGTTACTCTGAAGTGACTGTAGGTTGGATTTTTTTTGTTTAAGCCTCAACTTTGATAACTTTATAATTGTTTTTAAGGGTCCTGAGTGATGTAAACTAATTTGATAATTTTATTTAATATTTTCCCCCACCCTCCTTTGTAAAAAGTTGTGCCTGTTCTTTTGAATGTTGGCCAAAGTTTTCCATCCTTCCCTGGACTCGTGGTGTAAATAAATATTTTCACTTTCGTGAAACAATACTTACAGCAAAGTAGTAGAGAGATGAAAGGACCTTAAGCTGGCTATTAAATTTATTTTTAGTCCGAGTGTTTATATTTGAGTTCTCGTCGGGACAGATGTATTCAATTTGGTTTTTATTTCTTAGAAATATTTCCCCTGAGCGGCTTAGAGTCTTCAGTTCAGAGTCTTTTGATTCGGGTCACTTGTCATGATTTCTTCCGCACTTTCTTCTCATTCCCACACAGGACGCAGGACAAAAGGAAGAGGACTCTGGACAAGGACACTGAGAGACTGCAACTAAGCTACGAGAAAATAAAGAAAAGTTCGCGATAAATGAAAAAAAAGTCGGCAGTAAGTTCGCCCCCCGCTCTCCAGTTATTATTTTCACTTTTAAATGGACTCCCCCCTCCGAGCTGAGGTCGTGTCACAGTTTTTCCGACAACGGATTTGTGGGAATTCCCTCGAAAATGAATAAGAGTTTCCACTCTTGTTAATTATGAAATGCAAGCCGAGTGAATACTAAGGATTGGGGGAGGGAAATGGGAAAACGGGTTTTCATTGTTGAAATGGGCGGGACATCCCTCCCCCTCCTTTTTTTCTCGGCCGGCTTCCGTTTCGGCCACAAATCTGTCGAGAAAACTTTCGAGGTTTTCCCGGCGATTTCCTCGCTTTGACACATCGAAGCATCGGAAGGGGCGGGGCATCTGTCAATCCCCTGACTTTGTGTCTCTTGTCTCCCGGGGAGAGAAAGGGAGGAGGTGAACGAGAATGGAACCCATTTAAGACTTCAGACGGAGGAGCACCCATCGTTATTGCTTTTGTATGCTGAGCGGTTGGCTTACAGCGATGGAAGCGAGACAAGGGAACTAAGCTGCGGGGAAAGCAGGAGAAAGTGGGGAGAATGGGAGGTGGGTCCTCGTGTTCCCTTTGAGTTACTTTCAGCCACCGAATAATTTGAAAGCACCAAGAAAGCCACAGAGGAGGAAGCAAGAATTTCCGCAAACCTGCAAAGGCAGGTAACACACACATTAAAATAAAAATTTTAAAAAGAACAGTCTCCAGCACACATACCCCCAAAGGGAGAAAGAGAGAGCGAGTGGCTGAGTGATAGAGAGGGAGATAGCCGGAAAAAGTTGAATTAAATTATGAGTCTGTGGCGAAATAAATTTTAAAGAATGAAAATTTAAATAATGCGCAACGTATTCGCCATAAACACCAAAGTGTGTGCTCTACAGAGAGAGAAAATATTTTGACAAAATATAAGCTTTGCTATAGCTTACAAGTAGTTGAAATATGATCCTTTTTTCCAGTGCCCTTGTGTGTGGAATTGTATTCAAAAATGGCTGCTCTTTTCAACAGAAATTGTTGCCATTTACACGATACTTGGGCAGGAAGCGGAGCTGTCTCCTTCCCCAACAATTCGCCTTCCCACTCCCCTTTCTCTAGGTAATTTCTCTTTTCTGTAAATGTGAATAGAACGGAGAATGCCAAATGTCTCTTTGGGCAAACTTTGCTCATCAGTCCGTATAATTTCGCGGTGCAAGTTTCAAATTTGTCAGTTGGCCAAGAATTATGGGGCTGACATCCACTTTCCGCTCCTACTCCCCTCAAGACTCCCAAGGATTCTCCCAAGCGCGGCTGGCAAACCGCCTGTGGCCGAAACAATCTTCCAGGTAACCTGAGAAGGGACCTCAGGTTAAGTTCTGATAAGTTTTTATCAGACTTGAGTGTCTTTAGTTCCAGTCACATTAGAGTTTACTCTATTTGGGCTGAAAGTTTTTAAATTAACTCAAGGAGGGGAAAGGATAATGACCCAAGGTCAGGTGGAGGACTAATTTGTCACCGGATATTGCAGTTTCATGCGCAGTTGAGTCTTATAAATTCGAGCATTTTGGAACTTTTCTGGGCACTATAAAGGTTTGGGTTTTTCATACGAATTGTTTGAGGTATTATTTGCAAGACTCCGCTGATTTGGCAAAATTATAGTCTTGCTTTGGGTAATTTTTTTTAACCTTGCCTTTTTTCGTCCTGTGGGAAAAGGAAATGGATTATTTACTTACTTACCTGGCGTAGAGGTTAACCGTGATCACGAAGGCGGTTCCTCCGGAGTGAGGCTTGGCCATTGCACCTAGGCTGAGCTGACCTCTGCGATTATTCCTAATATGAATAACTCGTGCGTGTAATTTTTAGATTATTTTTAGATCAAAAATTGCCGTAGTGGACGGAATTTCACGTCCCCATGGCGGGGTATTGGTTAAAGTTTTCAACTAGCAATAACCGCACCTCAGTAGAAATTCATCGGTTACGGTATTGCCACTGCGCAAAGAGGCGTACTACCAAAAATTACACGCACGAGTTATTCACATTAGGTATAATCGCAGAGGTCAACCCAACCGAGGTGCAATGGCCAGGTCTCACTCCGGAGGAACCGCCTTCGTGATCACGGTTAACCTCTACGCCAGGTAAGTGACGTTTGAATCCGTCGATGGAGATCCTGACGTAACTTCGAAGATGATGAAGAGGAAAGTCCCTAATCCCAAACAAATTATTCAATTCTTACACATCAACAAGAAAAGTGATGGAGCTTTACTAATTAATTATTTTGTCTCAGGATTTTAATGCAGAATGGTGGATCCAGAAATCGCTTAATGTACCCATTTTCAAGGGATCCCGTCAAGAAAAATGGACAAAAAATCTAAAAAATATTTTGTCTCAGGATTTTGATGCAAAATGGTGGAGAATCGATCCAGAAATCGTTTAAGGTACTCCACTTGAAAATCGGACGAGAATTGGGAAACATATAGTCATCCCTGTGGGCCCTATAGGGGAAAACTCCATTTTCAAGGGATCCCATCACAAAAAGACAAAAAATCGAAAAAAATATTTTGTCTCAGGATTTTGATGCAGAATGGTGAAGAATCAATCCAGAAATCGTTTAAGGTACTCCGCTTCAGAATCGGATGAGAATTGGGAAAGATACAGCAATCCCTGTGGGCCCTATAGGGAAAAACACCATTTTCAAGGGATCCCATGACGAAAAATGGACAAAAAATCGAAAAAATATTTTGTCTCAGGATTTTGATGCAGAATGGTGGAGAATCAATCCAGAAATCGTTTAAGGTACTCCGCTTCAGAATCGGATGAGAATTGGGAAAGATACAGCAATCCCTGTGGGCCCTATAGGGAAAAACCCCATTTTCAAGGGATCCCATGACGAAAAATGGACAAAAAATTGAAAAAATATTTTGTCTCAGGATTTTGATGCAGAATGGTGGAGAATCAATCCAGAAATCGTTTAAGGTACTCCGCTTCAGAATCGGATGAGAATTGGGAAAGATATAGCAATCCCTGTGGGCCCTATAGGGAAAAACCCCATTTTCAAGGGATCCCATCACGAAAAATGGACAAAAAATCGAAAAAATATTTTGTCTCAGGATTTTGATGCAGAATGGTGGAGAATCAATCCAGAAATCGTTTAAGGTACTCCGCTTAAGAATCGGATGAGAATTGGGAAAGATACAGCAATCCCTGTGGACCCTAAAGGGGAAAACCCCATGAAACCCTCACGAAAAATGGACAAAAAATCGAAAAAATATTTTGTCTCAGGATTTTGATGCAGAATGGTGGAGAATCAATCCAGAAATCGTTTAAGGTACTCCGCTTCAGAATCGGATGAGAATTGGGAAAGATACAGCAATCCCTGTGGGCCCTATAGGGAAAAACCCCATTTTCAAGGGATCCCATGACGAAAAATGGACAAAAAATTGAAAAAATATTTTGTCTCAGGATTTTGATGCAGAATGGTGGAGAATCAATCCAGAAATCGTTTAAGGTACTCCGCTTCAGAATCGGATGAGAATTGGGAAAGATATAGCAATCCCTGTGGGCCCTATAGGGAAAAACCCCATTTTCAGGGATCCCATCACGAAAAATGGACAAAAAATTGAAAAAATATTTTGTCTCAGGATTTTGATGCAGAATGGTGGAGAATCAATCCAGAAATCGTTTAAGGTACTCCGCTTCAGAATCGGATGAGAATTGGGAAAGATACAGCAATCCCTGTGGGCCCTATAGGGAAAAACCCCATTTTAAAGGGATCCCATCACGAAAAATGGACAAAAAATCGAAAAAATATTTTGTCTCGGGATTTTGATGCAGAATGGTGGAGAATCAATCCAGAAATCGTTTAAGGTACTCCGCTTGAGAATCGGATGAGAATTGGGAAAGATATAGTCTTCTCTTTTCTCAAATAGTCCCCCATTTTCAAGCTCTCAACAGCCTACTTTCCTTTGCCAAGAATTTCCTGCATATCCTCACCAGCTCGTCTTGTACATTTTTTAAATTATTTTGGCCAAAAGCCAACAAACTGAATTTGAAATTCAGAAACGAATTAAATTGGCAAGCTCTGCCATCCTTTTCATCCCCTTTTGAAGGACATTCCCAACATTTTGGCCTCTTTTAATTTCGTTGAAATGTCGCGTGCATCTCAATTCTCCCAGCCACATTTTTTCCTTCCCCGAAAAAGAATTGTCCAAATATAGTCGGCTCAGTCTGGTTGGAGAAAGACTCTTCTCTTTGGGCGAAATGACCCTTGAAAAAGGCGGAGCTGGAGCCTCTCGTCTCTCTCCAAACAAGTGCAGTTTGCCTTCAATTCCTCTATTTCTTTTTAGGACAATAATGTTTTATGGCTACGTGAGGAAAGAATTTTTTAAAAGTCGTGTGATAGTCCCACATCTTTATCGCCCTCTGTTCCTTTTCTTCCCACGATTGGTGAACCACGCATGCAAAATACAAAATATTCACTTGGCGCCCTTATCCTATCCTGCTCACGATTCTTCCGCTCCTGTTTGTTGACATTGTTTCCCCATCGAACGATAAACGCGTCCTGTGGGGAAAGAAAATGTATGGCATTGGGTCACGTTTGACTCCATCGATGAAAATCCAGACAATAACTTCGAAGATGATGAAGAGGAAAAGTCCTTCGAATAAGTCCCTAAGAATAACCCAAACAAATTATTCAATTCTTATACATCAACAAGGACCCATTATTAGGACTTATTTTATTTTAGGGCAAACCAAGGGCGAAATTAATGAGGGCGACCAATGTCAACCAATGAATCCACTATCGCATCCCTCTATGTATGTATACCGTGGAATGGTTTTATCGAGACATTTATCATAAACCATTAGAAGACATGCCATCCAGATTAGTTTCATCTTAACAATTCCTTCTTCTATTTTTCAAAGCCAACTGGTCCTAATGGAAATGATCTTTCCATTTTTATACTTTTTTGACAAAAAAAATGCATATCTGTACAAAATTGAAAATTTTACACTAATTAAAGCGTCTAGGATAATTTTTGGCCAAATCAAGCGTCTAGCGTGACATAAAATACCAACTATGCACAACTCGAATTATAAAATTTATTAATTTTTAATAGTAATTATTATGAACAAATTTTAGTTTTAAGAATTAAAGAAGACAAAATCAGCCAGGATTTACTCGTGGAATTCTCTCTAGAAGAAGAAGCTAACAAAAATTTGTTTAAGTCTTAAAAATCTCTTAATAATAAAAAAAGAAAAGTGATCGAGTTTTTTAAGAGACCAATTTTATTTTAAACTTTTATGTCAATAAGGATCGGCACCACACCACTTTACTCCCGGAGGACATGGCGGAAGGTCCTTGAGTGCATAAGCCATAAAAAGCAAAGCCATCCAGATTAGTTTCATCTTGAAAATTTCAGCAGACTGTTTCTAATAGGAACAATACTTCAATTTTTATACTTTTTTATGATAAAATTCCAATTTGTACAAAATGGGAAATTTTACACTAATCAGAGCATCTAGAATCATTTTAGCCGATTAAAGCGTCTAGCGTGACATCTTTGCAAAAAAAAGCGAATTATAATATTTATTAACATAATATAATAATAGTTAAAGAAAAAATTGATGTTTTAAAATTTAAGAAGCCGAAATAAGGCAGTATTTTCACCAGGAATGCTTCTTTAGTCAAAGCATTTTCTCTCTTAAAAAATCTTAAAGTTTAAACATTCAACTCTTAAACACCATAAAAATAAAAAAGTGATGCAGTTTTTTTAATAAATCAATTTTATTTTATTCTTTTAATTTTAGTGCCATGTAGGGCATTTCCATTTTCCCTTAGGTAAACAAGGAGTATAGTCATCGATCACATAAAGCATTAGCAGCAGACCCATCCAAATAAATTTCATCTTAATATTTCCTTCTTCCGGTGTTTCAACGCAAATAGAGTTTAATAAAAAGTTTGTATCATTTTTGAACTATTTATGGAAAAAAATGCATGTCTGTACAAAATTGAAAATTTTACACTAAATAGAGCATGTAGAATGATGTTTGTCCATTCAAATCGTCTAGTGTTATGTAACAAAATATTTTAATAAAAATAACTGCTATATTTAAGGTTAATTTAAGTTTTAAGATTAATAGAAAGTCAAAAATGAGACACGTTTTGCGGCAAAGAAATTCATGAGATTGTTAGATTGAACAGCCGAAGGCCAAGTTCTATATTCGTCTTCCCCTACCAGATTCTAGACAATGTTCTCATCGAATTGAGGAAATTATAGCTACCACATTCTGTCTGTCACACTTTCATGGCCACTCTGGTACCTCCACGCCAACATTGTTTGCCCATTTAATTTGTTGATTAAATAGCTCAGTCGCGGATATCGGGAATTTATCATGAGGTGTTGTGGGCGATGAGGGGGTATTTGGCCAGGGGACTGTAAACATTTCCCATTTGGCGGTCGATGCAGGAGTTCTAAATTATTTACCATTGGCCGCAAATGTAATGTCACCATTGCCACCCCTCATTTGGGTCTGTTGGTTTTGGGTACTTTTCCAATTAATTGGAAAATCATTTTCCCATTTTCGCAACTCCCTTTGGAATTAAGTGCCTCACATCTGCACTAATTTGTCTAATATTTTTACTAATTTTTGTTTGTTTAATTCGATTGCGTACAAGTTACATTTTATATTATTGCCTTTTGTTGTTGCCTTTGTTGCCTTTTCAGAGCATTCCCCAATTTCTACTCCTGGAATTACGTTCTTGTCGGCTTCCATTCCATTTAACTTCTGGCTTCTCCCAATTACAAATTCATAGACACAAAAGTTGATTGCTCCACAGACAGGACTCTCGTCCTGGCCACCTTTTCGCACCTGGTCCACCCTCCCCCTTTGGGGCACCCATGAATAATTCTGGCTGCCCGCTGACAAATTGTTTGGCTCGTTAAATTCCGGCCACAAAACTCGCAGCGAATTATGCAAATTTCAATGAAACAGACAGGACGACGATCCTGTAGATCCTGGGAGTCTTCTCTGCACTCACAGCTCCCGTTTCTTCAGCATTTGTCAGAAGTCCTGCAAGGAACACAAAGGCAGACGGACATTAATTCTGTTTAAATTGTATCCTTGGCGCCTGTTATCCCCGCCGTGGCCCACATAAATAATTTTTAATGATGTGAAAATGTTTTCGCCAGCACTTTTCCTATAATTAATGTTGGCTTGAGGTGCCTGGAGAGTCGCAGGTTAAAGGGAGCCTGCTTGGAGCACGGGAAGTCAAGGAGGACATGATGAAAGGCCTCAAGAAAAGCCACAAAAGAAAGTCACGTGGAAAGGAAAGCCAAAAGGTGAGGAAGGACATGTGTTTGGAACTTTGGCCGGAAATGAAATCAGCAACAGGGTTGCCATGTTTTCCACAAGCCAGGTGAAAAGTTTCTCCGTTCGGCAGACTCCACTCCAATTTATATTTTTCTGGTGGCTTGTGTTTTTTGATTCCTTTCGACGCCAATCCAATCGGAGTCACCACTTCGATATTTCCTCCCTGTCAGACTTGTCTGTAACTTCAGAACACCATCCTTCGACTCTTGAAACTCCGTTGACAGTTTTCCGTTTCCCTCGGCGTTGCAATTTTTATTTAGAAATAATTTCCGTTGCATTTATTACGAGGAGGAGTAATGGGAATTCGTTTGCAGAAAAGACTCCTTTGTCCGCGAAGCGAGCTTAATGCAATTGAAATGGCAATTTCCAAGGAGGAGTCACAAAGCAAATGCGAAAGCCAAAGGATCGCTGCCCTAGGACCTTGAACTTGAGTGGAGCCACTGTACCTTCTGGCCTGAATCAAGTATTCCCGGAGAAGCCATAACTTCTCAACTGGACACAAGTTGGAGTCTCTCCAGATCCCAATCCACATCCATTTCCACAGCCTCCTCCTCCGCATGTGGCATCCCCGAAAGGAAAAAGGACCGCAATGCAGTTCATGTCCGAGTTCCGTTTTTATGGCATCTGGAAAAGCAGGCAAATGGGGGAGGAGTGCTGGATGAGCAGGAGGAGTGGAAGAGTGGCTGATGGCACCTGCATATACGTAAATTTGTCCAGCAGCGAACTAAATTCCAAACGGAAGTGACACTCTAATTGAGAGCAACGAGCCAACTGGGAGATGGGGTGTTTTGGGGGATGCCAGGGACAGAAAGCAGGGCCAGAGGAGCTAAAAGTAGAGCGGATGGTGGGGGAAAGGATATGTCCACTTGATTCGGGCACTGGGAGCAGCACTAAAAAAGTAAACTCGTTAATTGCTAAGTGCAAAACCATAAAACGGTTGGAAACGAAAAAAAGGACTCCATGAGGTGGCAAATGAATGGCAAACATAAAGGATGGGTTGTGGGTAAGCCAGTTTACGAAAAGGATATGAAACTGGATGAACTTTAAGGTGGATTGGAGAATGGAACCAATGGAACCGAAGAAGACATCAAATGCGGGTGAACAATGAAAGGAAAACTATAATGCAAGAAAGAGAATGCGCTTCAGGACTATCCAACTGAGACACGAATCCATTAAGATAATAATCCATCCACGTGCCTCACTTCCATTACTGAATATCAACCATAATCCCATCAATGGATATCCCTTCCATCCGAACTCACCTCATTTGCATAGCCAAAGGTCTCGATAGAGGAAATGTTTTCCATTTCCTAAGACTTCTAAGGTGGAGGACTCACCTTGGCAGGATTCTTATTTCCAAAATCAGTGGCCACATTTCCCTTGGCCTGTCATCGGTTCTAGGTTTCCAGGAATCCTCGACGAGACACAAAACGAGCTGAAATGCGTTGCACATTTATGAATAATTCAACGTGAACTCTTCCTCCTGTCTGTCCTATTTGTTTTCCACAAATTGTCAAAATGTGGCGGGGAGGAGTTCGGCACCACGTGTCAGCCACCGACTTTCCCTGCCACATGCCACAAAGTTTGTCCAAAATTGGCCATTGGAATTTATTCGTGTGGCTAGCGCGGAGGCAGGAGAGGGCCAGGAGCGAAGCATCATCATGCAAATCACTCATTTTCTTCTATTTTCCCGATTTTCCCGCCTTAAAGCCCTGCCTGTGGTCAGTCGGAAACTTCGCCCGGCGACAGCTGAAAAAATGGCTTCCATTTCATAATTATCGTGGGAGGTTTGCCAAGGTCCTTGGGGAAATTGAAAATGAGCATGAGAAGGTCCTTCTCGCAGCTCAGCTGTGACATTTTTATTAAATTTCCGCTTCCCTCTCCAGCTGCCCAGCGGGAAGTGGGTGCTCTCTGCACTTTAATTAAAGAAATAATCAAGGGAACTTGGTCCTAGTAATATATCAAAATTTCCTTTTGCTTCAATTGAACTTTCGGGTGTAACGAGTGCCGGAGAGCGGGACGGGGTAGTGATTAATGGATGGGAGAAAGTGGCCAAAAGGTTGCTAGAATATTATTGGAGAAAATCAAGGGAAATAGGGAGAGGAAACACTTTCAAGCTCCTGCAGCGGATTCTTTAATTCCACTCCCGCCAAGTTCCTTAAATATTTTACACATTCCTCCGTCATCTTAAAAGTTCTTCCTGCCATACATTACCAAATGGAATTTCTTGTTTTCCCCGATTTTATGATTTGTCTTTCAGAAGTTTATGACTCATCTTGAGATTTCACTGCGGTTTCAGAGTTTATTTACAATTTAGGGCAGAGTGTAAAGGAAAATCCTGTGTCAAGGCTGCCAGAGTCAGGTTTCTCAAGGCTCTGATATAAAATATGAAATAGGGATAAGCTGAGTGGGGAAAACGAAAATCGTTGCCCAGGGCCAAATCACTTTCATATTTTGAAGTTGCCTTTTAAGACAGTCCATCAACTAACAAAAATACTCTTTCAAAAATATCCTTTTTAATAAAAACTCTGATGAAAAACACACAAAAATCAAGAAAGCATAAGAAAATTAACCAAACAGAACTAAAAAGCAAAGTTACTGAAACCCAAGGAAAAATCAGGAAAGAGAAGAAAATTAATTAACAATTGCGACTATCAGAATGCAATAAAAATGGTGGAAAAATACATGCCAGAGGCGTCTCCCATCTCGTCCCTGAGTGGCAATGAGGAAAACAGCGTACAGTGCGCCACAATAAACATCCAACAGCAATCAAAGCGCACTTTATTGGCCACAAAAATGTTTTTCCTTTGGCCAACTCCAAGAAAGGAGATTGAGAAAAAGGATAGAAATCCCTTTGGCTTTATTTATGATTTTTTAATGGCCATCAACCAACTGGGGGCGTGGCTAATGGGGCGTGGTCCTGTCTAGCAGATTTCGCTGGCCGCTCTTGACGCAATTACTGAATCTCAGAAATTTAATTGCTGCTGCAGTGAGGCGAAGAGGATCCTGGTAGTGGAAAGATACCGAGTGGCAAGGGGACTGAAGCTGCGGCTGTTTACCAGTTGATTATCGTCCTTGTTGGCTGTCTCCTGCTCGCCAGAGTCCTGTTCCTGTTTGCGACGTGGATGACTCGTGGTTGTGTCCTGTCCCGTCCTGTATGCTTCTGGCAAACGGAGGCTGAAGACGATTTGGCTGGTGGGTGTTGTCTCTAAAGAGGAATAGCTTTATCTTAAAGATATAGTTACATATTAAACTCAGGAGGATACTCTGATATTTGTCATCACAAAATGGTGCCTGTTGGAAGAAGGTTGTCCCAGTTGCACCTTTGTGGATGATTCCCATTTGCATGCAAACCAGCATGACATTTCAAACATCGGCCTCATGTGGAAACCACCATCATATTTCTCCTGCTGTTTGCCTATTTTGGCCATAAACCCGAAATCTGCAGCTGGCCAAATGCAATCCCCAGCTGCCCTCGGCTAATTCCCTCTGCCGTAATTTGCAAACACTTTAAATATGCCAGAGCTGGATGCTCCCGAACTGCACATTCCAGGTCAGGCCTCCCCCCTTGACCCATGCGGTTGGTCGGCAAATTAATGCCTGGTAGTCAAGGATTAAGGACTCTCCAGCAGGAAGGCCAAGCAGGGGCTCTCCCATTCATAACTATTTTAATATTTGCATTTCCCCAACGATTGGTAGCAAAGTGCGAAGCCTCCTCCGCTCCTGTGAAGTGAATTTGGAATTTCAATAATTTATTCATATGTGGAAATGGCGGAGGAAGGATTCGAGAGAAACCAGAGAAAGAGGGTTAAGGGAGCCCAGGGATATAGCAGGGAGCTGTACTGCCCTTTCATTAACAATACACGATTGAGGAGGAAAATCGGCCACTGGGCACGCCCCCAATTTGTGCAGGAGGCGCAATATCCTTCCGTTTTCCAGGCTGGTCAATTGAACCGGAAGTGCAGTTTCGGTTTCCGCGGGGAGGAATCGGGAGAAATTGCGGTTCAGCGGCGATTAAAGCGCCTCACAGGGAATCGGGTGTTAATACCGGACTCATAATCGGAGATAATTAAATGGATGTGTCAGTCTATTAGGCGGCAAGTATTTTCCCGTTCGATTGCCTTGGCCCGAAATGCAAATGTTGCCCAACTTATCCGCTACTCGAACATTTTCCATCCCATTTCCCTTTCGCTCTCTACAATCTCGGCAAGCAGGTCAAGTGAAATGCTCTACAAACTTTCCCCAGGATCCAGAGCCTCACATTTTCCCACTCCTAGTCCTCCTAGCTTTTCTTTCGTTTTCCCACAAATACAACACATCAAACACACATCATACAATGAGGCTCCGGGTCGAGAGAAAGTGGAAGCTGCGACCCGATTCCTTGGCTTCTCCTACTTGGACACGTTCTAATGCAGATGTATGTTGTGTTTTTGTGGCCTACAAGGGAGTGAGTGCCACGCCCACTGGACCACTAGTCACTAAAATTTATGCAGAACATACCATACCAGCATGGCCGTTCAATTTTTTGACAAATGCTGCCAATTAAATGGAACTCGGTTGACAGGAAACGGATTCCCAGGAAACAGAGGGCTCATATATCGATTTCGATTCGGTTTTGGATTCGGACTGTGGCTTGTGCTGGTCCGCCATGGGGATTTGGCCTTAAATGCTACTCATTTATTTTAACACCCAGCGAGAGTCGAAAGCCCAAAGCTGAAATATAATCCAGATCCACTGAAAATAAAGATAGGGACTTTAAAAACATAAATTTACGGAAATCAATTTTAGGCGACTAACTGCTGAATTGGAAGACAGATTTAATTATAAAATAAATATCTTTTTAATGCTAATCACTTTTGTTTTCTCACTATGTATAGTAGGTGTTCCGCTGGTTATTTTTCTACTTTGAGCTGCCGCCTGTGGCGTAAATATCTGATTAGGCTCCTGCCCACCAAACCCCTACTCCTGCTCCCCACCAATGTTTCCTTGGCTGGGAAACCGAACAAAAGGCACAAGGAAAATGGTGAAAATAATCTCGGGCAGCATCTGGTGGAAAATGGGAGGAGGGGGCTAGGACGACTGCCCTCTTTACGATTGAGGACAAGGTTAAGCATTCGGCAGTAAAATGGCAACTTATTGTTTGGAATTGCTGGGAAAACAAGGGAAAGGGGGCTAGTCCTTTTTTCTTGAGGTTTTCCTCTGGGAAATTCAATTGAGAAGGGGAAGGAGTGGAATCCGCTGCCGTCAGGAAATATTGAAAATGTTTGACCAATCAAATAGATTATCGAGACTATAGCCTGGACAATTAGTTACCTTATTGATATCTGTGGTCTGCCTTGGGTGTCTTCTGTGTTCAACGCACTTGACCATTATTTTCTCCACTCAGTAACCAATCCACTTGACCTGCTCCTGTTTTCAACATCATAAACTTCTGTGGTTGCTGTGGTCTGCCTGCCAACTTGTCTTCTTGTCTTGTCCTGGCACTCCTCTTCAGTTTCCTCTAATTGTCCTTGTCTGGAGCTGCTATCCTTTGTCCTGGTTTTGAGTTCTTTGTGTGGTTTCCTAATAACTGAAGATAACGTTTTGTTTATTTTGTGTTTGTACCTTCTACATGCGGTTAATACATCAAAGAAAACTATTTAATTTTTCTCTACAAAGTAATTCAAAGTATGTAATATTTAGAAAATTAAATGAAAGAGCTAGGCTTTGGGGAATGCTTTGAGGAAAAGGTTTAATTAAACAAAGTAAGGCCACTTCGTATGTGGTTCTATTTGTAGACTTTAATCTCAGCTGCTGTTGGAGGAAAGTTGATTCCCCCGAATGACATTTATTACTTTTTAATGAGCAATTTTCCTGCTCGAAAAGTCGCCACGTGACTGTCATTAACTTGGCCCCCAGAAACCTGGCCCACGAGTCACTAAAACTTGCAACACTTGCACAAACTTTTCAGCAACTTCGAAATGAACTCGATAAAATGGCCAAATCATGGTGAAATTTTCGGGCCATCCTTGACTGGATTACCGCAGCAGTCATAAAGGCAAATGATGGCTAAATAAAAATGCTGAACTACAGTTGCCAACTCATGCAAACGTCTCGCTGTCTGGCTGGTATCTGTTCTTGTCTTGTCTTGGTCGCTTTTAAATTACGCCACACTTTAGCCCTGGGCTGGGGGGTCAGAGGTTGCAGTGGGTGTTGGCCAGGAGTTAGACTCAAGCCGGAATTGTGGCCAGGCCCTCAAGCAAACAACTTCAACCAAAGACAAACTTCAACTTCTGGAAAACTTCGGACTCTTGCCAACATGTTGCGGCTGGGAAACTGTCGACAGCAGGATAACTACAAAAAACTAAGTTTTCATACCTTCTGCTAAGGATTATCTATTTTAGATATTAAACTATTAAGTGTAAGTACTCACACGTTTACTTAAAGACAAGATGCTGGGGTAAATCATCCTTTAAATATTTCTCTCCTGAAAAAATAAACATTTTTTCATTATTTTGTTTGAATATCTCTCTCAAATTTTTTTTGGAAATTGTTATGAATTATCCTTTGTGCAATTTTTATGTGTCACATTTAAGCTTCTTCCATCAAGAAGAAAAATCTGCAAATAAATAAACTCATGCAACTACAAATGGAGCTTATAAAGTAAATCCTTTTGCCAATTGCCAGCTAACCCAGTCTCTCTGGGTGGGTGTATGATTTTCCTTCAATTTTCTCCACTGATTCAACATTTGCAGAACTAAAAGGACCGCGGGGAGAAATTAAGACAATTGTCGATTCGCTTCGACGCTTCATGGATGCGAAGCGCGCATCCGGAAAAATCCTTTCTCAGTTTTCCATCCGAGACTCTGCATGTGAAATGAAAATCTTGCTTTTTGCTAATTGCCGGATAGACAAACTTGCCATTCACCAATGAGATTAGCCCAGTTGAAAGTTTCAAGTTGCCTTTAAGTTGCAACTCTTAAGCCGAACAGCAAACAAGAACTTATTCCAAAAGTTCTTATTTTTTGTGTGCTAAAATATTTATAAGTTCGAGAAAGAGATTATTCTTTACTAACCATAAAAGGGGTCAGAGTGTGTCTGTGTCTGGGCTGGGATAAAGACTGGATTTTGATGACCTTTTTAGAAAGATTTAAAATGGATGCATTTTTTGATGGACTTCTTTAAGAGGCAGTCAACTAATCCAATAAGTTCCACTTGCACTATCCCAATGAGCCATTTTATTTGCCTAACCCTTGGTTCATAGCTGAATATCCTGATAGTTTCCGCCCCTTTCCGCGCCAGGCTTCCTCATCCACAGGCAAATGCCTCCACATCCTGTTGCTGGAACAAAAAGTTTTCTATGCCGCTTTCCGACGTCGAGGACGACGACGACGACGACGACGAAGGCAAAAGTTACATTTAATGAAGCGTCGGGACACACAACTTCGGGCTTCCTGCAGATAAAAAGATGACAGCGACTGGGGACTGGGACGAAATCCCCTGAAGTTAGCTTCTTGCAATTTTGCATGTCGCGCAATTAGGCAAAAGTTAAATTGCTTGTCATAAATGTAAAATTTGCAACACAAAAATTGACTTAAGTGAGTGAAGCACAAGCTGATGCTGAAGCTGATGCTTCGGGCTTGAAATAAATTTAAGCGGCTTTTGAATTTAAATTGCACTCATAAGCGTTGTAACTCCTTGAACTGTAAAAAGCGCTGAGCCACGCCCCTGCCACGCACGCCTGCCACCATGCCCATCCTGCCCATCCGCCCATTTCTACCCATTTACCGCCCATAAAGATTATGAAAAGTCGTAAAAGGCCAAAAATATGAATGCGATAGTCGTAGTAGTCTGAGCTGGCGCCGAAAATGGCTCAAATAAAATAAAACAGCAGACTCATGCAGAAAAGTCAGCGTCGCCAACATTTTTGTGACATTTTCCGCTGTCAGCAGATGGAAAATGGTGGAGTGAAGAAAATGGTGGGGCACTGAAGAAAAAAATAAGAAAAATTGGGAAATTAAAGTAACAAAGTAATACTATAAAGAAACTATTAAATAGATATTCTAATATGTCCTTCTAACAATTTCTTTATTATATTTAATATAATCTACTTTCTTTTTTATTTTTTTAAATTTTTTTAACTTTCCTTATGAATTAATATTTTAACAATTTTTCGAGTGTCCTCATGGCAGTTGTTAAGCTCTCGAGGAAGGCTTAAAATATGCGCCGCTGGCTCAACATTTTGTCATATTTTGCTGCTTAGCCGCTACAAGAAGCTGGCTTTATTATAAAACAGCTTGAGCCTCCGTTCCAGCCCACACTCCTGCATAAAATATAAAATTAAAAACCTGGCCAAAAAATAACTAAAAAACTAGTGACAGCAAAAGTTGAAAAGCGTCGACAAAAGCAAAAAATATAAAAACTGGAAACGGAAACACAAATTGTTGTTGACTTGTTGGTGGCTCTGGTTTAGTGTGCATTAGTGTGCGTGAGGAGGGGTGGTTATCCCGGGGGAGGGTTAATGGCTACAGGAGGGGACCTAAGTCACACCTGTGTTGGTGTTGATGTTGTTGGTGTGTTTATTTTGTGTGTTAAAGTTGAAACTTAATGTGTACACTGTACAGCTTGTCGGGGACATTTTGCAGCCCCAAAGTCATGGTTAGTTGAACTTTTCATTGTGGGCTAGGAACAGTGGTTAAAATATGACACATACCAGTTGGGTTAAATTTTTAAAAAATAATTAAATATAAGGAAAAACCTTATTTGGATTTGAACTTTAATGAGACTAAAGTATCATCTTAAATCTCTAGTCTTTTCTGGAAGAGATTAGTCTGCTCTGCCTTCGAACCCACAGTAAAGATTCCTTTAGTTAACCCCTTTCTTTACTGTCTCTTGTACTCCACCGCAATCCAAGTTGACATCTCTGAACCCCCCGGAGACCACACAGCCCGCAAAATGTTGCTGTCCGGGACAAAAATAAACTTACGCACGGAATATGCAAGAGGCGGCTAGCCAGAAACCAGAGCCGGCAATAAAATGTAAAAGATAAAAAAAAAAAACAAGGAAAAACATCAACAACTCCGGCTCGAACATCAGATGGTTTACAGCTTTTGTTTATTTATGATGGAGCCGGAGAGCACTCAAATTAAACGACGTACCGGACAGGGATTCTTTCAGGGATCCAAAACTGACAGGAAAAGCTTTCACCTGCAATTTACCCAGTTGCACTTGTCCATAAAACCGAAAATTTCATTAGGCCTACCTTAAAATGAAAAAAAAAAATGTCTAAGATAAAAGTAAAATAATAGACTAGGCGTTCAATAGACGTTCACTACGATTAGGATTCCTCGGTTGGTTTCCATTTTTATACCCTTGCAGAGGGTATTCTAATCTAATCTATTCTAACTTAATTCTTCTCTAATTTCTAAAAGAAAACATGTTTGTTTGTAAATTTTAAATCTAGCATTCATATTTCCATTGCAATTATATCCTACTTTATTTAATAGCTACATTATCCATTAAAGATAGAAAGAAGCTTCATTTTAATAATAACTCTTAAAGCCACCTATATAGGGTATATCAACTTCGTCTCCGTCCGAATTAAATATTTTTTTTTTCTTGCTGGGGGAGTACAAAAAATTTGCCGTAAATTCCGAACCGTTGCCGTTTTGCACAAAACGTGACTGAATTTCCAAACCCTCGACTCCACTTTTTCTCCTACTGGAAAAAAAAAAAATTCAGTGGCTTCCGCTTTTTTGCCATTCCATCCGTTTGGCTAGGGGCTAGGAAGCTGGGAAAACTGTAAATAAATTTTATTTTTCGGCCCCCTCAGCAAAGTGCATAGAAAGGTCCGGAATACCGGTTAGAAAAGTCCGGTCCCGAAGCCTTAAAAACGAAACTTTATCTGCATTTACCATATAAATAATCCAGCAACTCGCTTCAAGAATTTTTTTTGGAGGGAAAAAGCTTTTAGCGGCTAGCAGGATAGAAAACAACCAGTATTGACTAATTTGACCTAATCGATGTGTATGTGCTATTGGCAACCCTTTTCGATTAATTTTTGTGACAAGGCAGCATTGAAATAATTGACATTCTTTCTCTTCATTTATTCTCTTGCCTCACTTAATCAGACGAAAAACTTGAACAGAAGGTAAAATGAAGGTTAGTGTAGATTTTATCTTCCGCGACGATTATATAATGCCCGAGGAGCGTTATAAACAGATCGCCAAGAGATCGAGGACAACAATAAGGAATAAGCCACGAAAGAAGGTAATGGTCACAATTACAGTATATAGGTATATATATCGAAAAGCTGTCACTTTTTTTTTGTTGCAGCGCATTGGGGCTACCAAAGTAAGAGTCAAGGAGTGTATAGTGATTCCTTCTTCGCCCGAGCCCGTAGAAGAGCCCTTAGCCACTGATGTTGAAATATCAATCAACATGGGTATTGAATATTATGAGTTTCCCGATTTTGGTCGCCCGTTGCCAGTCGCTTCCATACACGAGCAAATTCGCATTTCGTCGGAAAACCGAAACAAAATTTTAGTCTGGCAGAAAATTCATCAGAAGAACCTTATGGATGTCTGGCGCAAGGAATCACGTAAGAATCCACCAAAAAAATAGAACCAGTTAAAGAAGTGTAAGTCAAAAATCATCATAAACATAACTAGGATTCTACCTAATCCATTTTCCCTGCAGATACGACGAATGCAGATTTTTCTTTTTCCTTATTTTACATTGGTAACCACAGACAAACTTTAAATACATCTACTCGGATAATGACTCCCGTTCTTCAATTTTTCTTCAAAAACTAAATAATACACAAGAAATCTGCATTTAGGTTATCGCTTAAACTATTATATCGTCTATTACATACAAACCTCGGTAGATATATCAAAATTTCTTTGCTATTTTACCAAAAATTTATTTTAAAAATATGTATTTATAAATCATGATTTGTAAATCTTGATCTTAATAAATATAAATATCACATGTTAACGAAAGCTAAAGCCGGTTTAAGTTGGTTTCGCTAAAATAATGCCGATACTTTTTAATGAAAAAAAACCAACACGGGAAAGTAATCATAATTAAAGCTTGGCAAGTTAATTAATTGTATTCGACACAAATTTTGGCATTGTCATACACAATATGGTTGTACCAAACCAATGCACAGGCAATGAGGCACTTTAAATGCAAAACTCACTTGCATTTCGAGCCTATGGAAAACATTTAACGAGCTTGGCAAATAACCAAATGGAATTGGTAGAAAATCTCCACATAACCCTGGACATATGGACGCTAGATGCATGCCAGGATGCTGAGCCGTGTCAGGATGCATTGATTTATGTCCAGCCGAAGTCAGAAAGAGGGAGGAGCTGGAAGCTGGACAGAGCCAAAACATGAATCTTCATTTGTGAATTACATTTTATATGGTTGTCGGACATTCGGTCAAGCTGTTGTTGAAACATCCAAGCCGACACAAAACAGATATGGTCATAATAATAGCTATATTTCAACTCAAAAAGAAAGTTCTATCTTTTTTAAACATATAGGAATAGTTAAGTAACTCTTTTAAAATTTATTTTAAGAAAATCTTGTCTAAATGTATAATAATGTAACCTCTGCTGTTCTTGCACATCCTTTCATATGCATTTGTATGCTTCAATTAGTGCATGGCATCCACACTCTCGATACGGCTTGCACAAAGGGATCTCCAACCTTCAAGCTTAATTAAGGCAAGTGACCAGCTTTATTCCCAGCTTTATTCAGGCTTTATTTGTATAAATGTATTGTATGTATGGGCATGGGTTCGTTTGTTCAGGATAACTTCATATGCAGGGCGTTATCTCTGCTAATGGAATTCGCCCAGACAATCCAGAATGCATTCAAATGTAAAATTTCTACTTTTGATACGTTTGTTGGTCTGTGTTTGAGGGAAAGTAAATGAAATTTTACAGTTTCCTGAAAAGCTTGGCACAAATATTGGTTCTTCCGTATTATCCCCCTGGATCTGGTTCTGAGTTATTTAATACAACTTACAAGTAAATTGTTTTCTCAAAACTTAATTAAATTATCTAGTTGTTTAATTAGTCCTAGCCCCTTAAAATATTTACTTTAATTTATTACACATTTTGTAGATGCTTTTCTGAAAAAGAAATTTAAAACTTGTTGAAAATATAAGAAAGTCATAAATTTGCAATTTTCCGACAAATTTTTGAGGAAAAAGGAAGTCACATTCATGAAACTCTAGGAATTCCCCATGCAGTTAACTATGAAGGTAACTGTTTCATAACTTCATGTTATTTTCTTAATGAAATTCTACCGTCGGCAGCACACAGTCTGCACTGCACCCGTCCTTTTACCCAAATCCACGTTATCCTTATCCAAGGCTGAGCTTTAGCTTATTGAAATGCTGAAACGTTGGGCCCACCAGCAACAACCTCATGCTGCCTTCAGCCCTCGAAAGCCCCACTTAAGTCGTCCCCCTTTCAGCTACAACAATGCAAATATTATTCCTTGACACCAGCTGTATAAGAGGCGACTCTGCCAGCTGCTGTCACAGGATCCCATGGGCGAGGAGTGTTGGGGGGGGGCTTTGCCTCTGGTCTTCCGGCACCCGACCCCACCCACTTGGAATTTCCGTTTTGTTGCTAATAACTTGTTGCTTAACCAGAATTCCCCAAGGCCTGCCATAAAGCACTTAATCAAGTTAATAAAAATTGATGGCTGACACGAAAGTAATTTGTTTTTTGACTCTCAGATGGTTGGGCGGTAAATTCATAAGATCCTTAAGGATAGTAAGTTTATATTATTTCAATTTGCTGTCAATTTAAAGATTTCATAATTATACAGAACCTAAAATGTCCCAAATCCTATTAAAGGACATTTATTCTGAACTTACAAGGCTTCGAAATTGAGGAAAAGTGCGTGTGGCATGATTATTGAACTGGCAGGATCGTGACATCCGCGTGACCGGCGCGACACATCCTTTCCCACAATTCGTGACTGATACGTGATTGGAAATAATTTAAGCTTTCGGTGATAAACCAATTTGCGCAAATTTAAGATGAAAGAGAAGACAGGCGAGTCGCCCGGCCACCGTCACAACCAACATACTCGGGGAAAATGGAAGCATTTTCACAACTGTCATTGAAATGTCAACATAAATCTACTGACAGCCAGTGTCGGGTACTCTCTCCTCCCGTACCCACTGCTCTTTTCCCCGCTATACTCTGTCTCTCTCCATCTATCTCACTCTTTCCCCAGCGACTTTTGCACGCTGCGTGACGTAAATGCTGATGAATATTTCTCATCTGTTGTCTGTGGTTCTCCAGCTGAAGAGGCTTGGGTGAGGTGGAGGAAGGCGATGACGATGACGATGGCGAGTGGCGCGGGCTTCCCAGCAGTTTTGTTATATGTCGTGGATATTCAGAGTTGGCTTCCAACATGGCTACACTTAAAGCATAGATGTTCTTATAAAAATACTAGAAATCATTTAAATAAAAGCAGCATCTAAATACTCTGTTAGAAAACCTTTCTTAAACCATAAAAACTTCAAAATAAATCATCTTTGCCTCTTTCCCGCCATCTTATTTAGTTTATCAAAAACTGTAGCCTACATTTTAGGGCATATTCCATTTCTTGCAGTTTATGTCACTAGATAGGAAGAGAAAGCAAGCCGAGACTCCCAACAGCGAAATGGGCTTGTCAGTTTTGATGAACTATCTTTGCCTGGTCGCCCCTGTTTCGCTACTAATGCTAATGCCTCTGACAGAGATCTATGTGCGGTCTGATTCATTCCAGTCCCAGTCTCAGACTCAGACGCGGAATTGGACTAGGAGCTTCAGACTTCGAGATGAGGTCACGTACAATTGCGTCGACGTTCGCTTGTTTGGCTTATTAAATGTTTAGTTGTCTACCCACCAGTTTTCGTTCTGTTTTCGGGCCATACATTTAGTATTAATCTGGCTTAAATATGATTAATGTTTGGTCTCAGAAAGGTTTAGGTTTCAGTTTCTGTTTCTCTTGCCCTCAAGAATCCTGCGGTCAGACAGAGTCTCAGCTAAACTAAGCCGGGATCAGCCAGTGTAATCAATATTCTCATTAGCGCTACGTTTTCAATTAACCACAATTCTGTGGTGTCTAGGCTATATGAGATGTCTTGAATAAATTTAATGGAAGCTTTATTTGGTTTTCTACCCAACTTAAGGCAACAATTAAATAAATCCTTTCGGACACAATCTGTATGTAATCTATTCGATTAAATGTCTTAATATCCAATAAGACGAGGTAAGTGCACATTATCAGCCCACCGCAGTGTCCACACATTTTACCCTTCGGCGGGCAAGCCTTCCGGTTGCACCTTTGACGACGAAACCAAGTCCGTGGCAATAACTTATGCCCTGTGGGCCCAGAGAGTGAGTGAAACATTCATTAGCTGTTTGCCCAAGCCCCTAGCTTTGCTTTTGCTTTAAAGTTGATTGTTTGCCAGCTGGCTGCCTGACTGGATCCTGTGCAGTTTGTGCGGTTTAATTAAAGCTCCACAAGCAGCAAACGAAGGCAGGCACCATATACGGCGTGAGAGAGATGGCAGACAGGCGGCAGCTGCCTTAAACCAAATTACACTAATTGGGTTACCATATGACAGGCAATGCGTCGACTGTGACATTTGTTTGCCCTGGCTTGCCAATGCTTGCATTATGTCCGCCCACATCCTCCACATCACACGGCGAAACCACTCATAGTACACAAACATTCTGCGATGTAAACAACTATATAGTGAAGATGTAAATACTGTATGTAAAGCTTGACGATAGTTTTTCTTTGATGTTCTAAAAGATGAAGGATTTAATGTATTATTTCCAAACCAATAAGAACCTTACTTTCAAGACTATATTACTTTTGAGACAAACCTTTATAAGCACCTTAAACCTATAATATTTTCTCAAAATCTTTAATTTTTATGATCCTATTTATATAGAGAGCTGGTATAAACCTTGTACCATCTCTATGGCAAACACTCCCTGCGACTTGCAAATGGCCGCTGAAGCGTGCCATAAGCCCATCGTCAGTAAGTTCACATTTGCCGGCTTGTAATAAGCTGCAGAATCATTTTCCGCATGCCGGGTGCTTTGACAGCTGCAATAACACACATGGCCCATGGGGTGGATGGGTGCGAAACGAAACGGAATGGTGGTTAATGAAGGGCTGGGATGGTTGGCCAGCCAACTAGTTAGACCGCATTCGATATGAAACCATCACAGGTATAGAGAACTGGTAACTGTGTGGGACTAAACAGGACATTCAAGACAAGTCGGTTGCCATTTAAGCTGTGATTATGAGCCCTGAAGTGGTATAGACCAGTGTCAGACCAGTGTCAGACTATGTAATGTCTTGTTATCGTCCTATTCGACCAAAATGGTTGCTCTCAAACAAAAAAAAAGAACTTAACTTGCATTTAAAAACGTTGTAACTTAAATTTAATAAATTAAAACAAGAACTCAAGCTTGAACGGCCGGATCGAAAGTCAATGACCGTCTGTTTTCGTTGGCTAAGAAAAGAAAAATTAAAAAAAAAACACCTACTTTAAATAGAAAGAAAAAACTAACCAGCTGGCGCCATGATGTCCTCCAACATACGATTCAAGGACTCTGAGCCCAAAGCATAATCCTGCTTTCCTTTAGCACTGGGGTTGTGCATAGCATCGATATAGACGTGAGAAGAGTTGTTGTCGCTACTCATGATGTGCTGCAAGGCTGAACTTAGATTCTCAGAGCCCAGGACCTGAGCTCCTTCCGAATCCTGCGAAGCTAAGGCCGCTGTTTGCAGCTGCCCAGCTATCCTGTCAGAAGATTCCTCTTCATTCACTGTTTTCAGGAAACGCATCGTTTGGGTGGAGATCAGGACCCCAGCCGATAAGGATGCCACCCACTGAGCAATCGCAATCATTGGTTATTTTGTGTGTCAGTGTGTGTCGAAAGAATAAATTCTTTTAAGATTTTGAGATTTCGAACCAAAAATTAAATGTACGAGCGTGTTCTATGAGCCTACTTTTTTAAATGATTTGATACAATTTTATTTTTTATGTGCTTAATTAAATACTATAACTATACATACTAAATAATATATATTTTTTAATTAAATATTAAATAAACCAACAATTATTGTATGAACAATTTTTGTTTAGATATCCAAGACATAAACCCAAGCTAACAGAAGCTGAATGCTATGAAACTATCACTAACAGAAACTGTTAACTGCACTGTTATGTTAACATAACCAGCTGTTTATCGATAACCAGACCATAACAAATAACTCCCATCTTTGACCACAAATATTTTTAACAATTTTTTAAAACAAGGCCCAAATATACCTTAAAATAAGCAACTCGAACCATAAGATTAAGATCTTGAAACTCAGTTATCGTATAGAACTTGTAAATGGGATCAAACCATAAAAAGCAAAAGGCAAGTAGCTTTAAAAAAAAGGTGAAACTTGTAACTAAAATTAAATAATTTTAGGTACATTCTTACATTTTCCAATAATGCTACCGGGCGTAGGTGTGTTTGGAACTGGCGAGATAGCCAATGTGCTGGTGCCACTGCTTCGCGAGAAGGGATTCGAGGTGCGGGCCATCTGGGGGCGGACCCTGAAGGAGGCCAAAGAAACGGCCACCACGCAGAATGTTCAGTTCCACACGAACGTCATCGATGATGTCTTGCTGCGCAAAGATGTGGACTTGGTCTTCATTGTCTGTCAGCCCTTCCTTCATGCGGAGATCTCGGTGAAGGCGCTGGGCATTGGGAAGCATGTTGTTTGCGACAAACCGGCGGGTCTGCATCAGCAGGACGCCCTCAAGATGGTGCGGGCATCGCAGTATTATCCCACTTTGATTTCCCTGGTTAATCATCCGCTGAGATTCCTGCCCGCTTTCACGCACATGCGACGCTGCTTGCAGGAGGAACTAATCGGATCTTTGGGCGACATAGTGCTCATGGATGTGCGCGTCCAAATGGGGACTCTCTTCCCGGAGAAGTACAACTGGATGTGTGATGCCCAGATGGGTGGAGGGGCTCTTAACCTTGTGGGGTCTGTGGTGGACCTGGTGACCTTCCTGCTCCAGCAACAAGCCATCCGCGTGCATGGCGTCTTGCGTTCGTATACCAAAACCACACCGGCAATAAACGGAATCAGGCAGATCACGGCACCGGATTTCTGCAACTTCCAAATGGAACTCAACACCGGTACTTTGGTGACAGTGGCCCTCCACAGCCATACAGTGCCGGCGAAAGCCTTCTCCCAGGAGGTCCTCATCTACGGCAGCAAAGGCCACTTGGTTGTCCGGGGCGGGGACTTGTTTGTCCTGAAAGAGGGACAACCCAAAGAGGAGGCTGTCTATGTTGATGTGCAGGATCTTCACTTCTCCACCAACAATTCTTTACTTCCTCGTCCTTACATCAAAGGCCTCTGCAAGATGGTGGGCGCCCTGAAGGAAGCCTTTGGTAGCAAGGAATCGTCTTGGGTCAAGGCACCAGTTTCCACAGCGGCCACCTTCGAGGATGGTCTCTACGTCCAGGCAGTGGTAGAGGCCATCAGGAAGTCCAACGAATCGCGTCAGTGGCAAAGGGTTCAGTTATCCACAGACGCTCCTCTTAACCATGATCAGATCATTCGATATGCACGCATGTCCACCATGTAGTGTGCTATTTCTATGTGCAATTCCTCATCGAGTATCCATAAAGGGATATATATTTTTATACATTATTGTCCTTAGTCTTTAAGCATGATCGAAGGCTTATTACCTTTGTCACCCCCATCAATGTATTTAACTTATTGTGTTTGGCATCTGCATTTTGCAACTAATAAAGTGTATTAAAAGTATTTTTATAAAAATAAAAAATTATACATCTCAAATTTACCAAAATTTTATTACAAAATCAAAAAGGTTAAAAACATCTAAAGCGTTCACTATACAAAACTATACATACATTATCATCTTCCGTATACACATAAATCAATCTTAATCATAGAACTAAGCCTAGACACTAAATAGAAAACAAAATATGGATCACAAATGTATCTTTGCTCTGAAGGGGGTCTCTGAAGACAAAGATTGATATTCAAGATTTGGCATAGCTTGGATTTCTCGAGGAAACCAAACTCAGGGGATGACAATTTTAGGCAAGATGGATACTAGGGTGATGGGGTTTGAAATTATAATTTTTTTCAAAGATTTTTTTGTAATTTTTTTTGTTTGTTTTTTGGTATATCAGCACTTAAACTTGGAGTAAGCTACCCTAAAGCCTTCTTGCATACAATAGTTCTTTGAATATTTAAATAAATAATTAAGCTAGGTATTTTTCGTTGATCAATTATAAAACGCAAAAATTAAATATATAAATTCAATTTGTAACTTAAAGACACCCAAGACTATGTACAGTAGGAGTAAAAACTGGGCTATAAATAGGGCTATATATAGTGGTGTCCAACACTCTATCGTTTGTTCAACTTCCGCCAAAGGGTAACCACGGTGAGCACATGCATCACACCAATCACGATGCCCATGAGGAGCAGGCAGTCGGACATGTGCACGTCCGAGATCATCATGTACTTGAGGAAGACCTTCGGGCTGCGGAAGTGGCAATACATTACAGTGTCCGGACATTCCAGCAGGGGACGATCCATGCCGTAGATTGCATTCAGAGCTCCATGGAATCCGGCCCGGAAGTAGCTCAAGTGCCACATCCAACGGAAAATGGGGGTTATGTCGATGTAGCGTGTGCAGAATCCAAAAACAGAGAACATCACCGCCAGAATGGGTCCCAGAAAGACGGCAAGCTGTGTGTGGTTTTTTTTTTCAAAAGATATTAATTTCCATTTCTAAGAAGCAACAAAAAAAAAGCAAAGAACCTACCTTTGTTGGCAGCGTAGCTCCCACGAAAAAGCCCCAGGCCTGGGCACTCAGCGAGGCCAGTATTCCCAACAACATGAAGTAGTAGATCCGGAATGAGTCCACATGATCATTGCCCGTAAGATGTACACTGATCACAATGTACAGGGCAGTGCAGAAGCTCTACAATAAAAATTTCAAATTTATAGATTTAAAAAAAAATGTATTAATTATTGACTGAACTTCGATCAAACGATTGACTGATTTATTACTAAAAGTAGCCATAGTTTTATATAAAAAATTTATTAAAATTCAATTCGCTTGGGTAACATGTTGTTTAAAGGCCCCACACTTTGTGTTGTAAGTGTTTTTTATATGAAATGTTCGCATTCCTCAACTATTTCTTGTCTTAAACTTTCAAACCAATTTTTTCCAAGAATTCCCTAAAATATAGTTGTAATTTTTTTGCTGTCAAAAAGATAATAAATCAAACTCTAAACAACGCTTCAAGCTTTCATCAACATAACAAAGAATTTTTTCACCATTTCGGACAAGTTTTTGAATCACAAAGAAAAAAAAGGAATTATTTTAGTGGAAGATATAAGCAATTTCGCTCCGAATAATGCGGTAGAAGTTGGGGAAAGAATTACTACAAATTGCAAATAATCTGACGCTGTCACGCGAATAAAACTCGGACATCGTTAATTTGACTTAATGACCCGATTGGCAAATCACTGAACAACAACAGGTACCTATGATGGCTTGCCATCAAATGATTATTAATGATCACCGGCATATCGGATGCTAACATTAGATATGTACATATTATACACATATTATGGTATGACAACTAACCTGGAATGGAATCTCGAAGGAGATCAATGAGAGGAAGTAGGGTCCCAGCTTGTACCAGCGATTAAAGTGCTCCCGGGTTAGCATGTCGATTTCCAGCGGAACTGTAAATAAAAAATTCAATTGAGAAATGTCATTTAAATTCGATGCGAAAGCGCACGAAGGTGAAGGCATACATATGTAGGTCAGGTCAGTAAACCGAAACCGGTAACAATCGGTAGCTTATACTCCCTTCAGACCCCAATCTCCATCTCCATTTGCAACCCCATTCCCCCAGATTCTCCTGTCTGGAGTAATTTATTGTAAAATACTTTGAGAATCGCTGGCGAACCGGTTTTATTATACAATAATCTCAAGCTTGTGTCGCTTGTCCGTATTTCTTGTATTTTATAATTATTTACTCAGTGGGCACCAACCAGGAACGTTGTTTATTTTTTAAGTGAGAAAATTAATTTTTTTTGGGGCACTTTACATGGAAATTATAAATGACAAAGTGACTCGAATAAACAGGCCTTGCTAAGAAGGTTAATGCGCGGAATATGATATCGAGAGAAACAAAAAACTTGACATTATCTTCCTTTAAAAAGCAACAGGACCATCATATATAAATTATCACAATCGATAGAGTCATTAACTGGCTTCCATTCTGATTAAAATTTATTGCTTTTATCATAATCTTTCTATGAATATTTTATCAAACTTTAAATAGACTCTGACCAGCTAATGATCCACAATCTAAGCTCATAATCTCGTTTTCTATTTGCCAATTTAAATTCGCAAAAATGCCAAACAAATTTATTGGCTAATCCGGAGTTCAAACAAACAGAAAAAAAAACTGTCGAAAATTTTAGAATTCGACAATGCAGAGACAAAGCACCAAGTTTCCAAAATAAATAGTAATTGCACAAGACTTGCCCAGAGATCACGAATGCCAGCTGCAGTCTTGGCCCCAAAATTGGCGACAACTTTTGCATATTTGTGTTGGCCGCAGATCCATTAAAAATGGGAAATGGGGATAGGCAATGTCTGGGCGAGAAACCACTCAAAAACACTCGAGAACAACTAGCACTCGAGGCTTTAAGTATGAGTATCTCATGGATACCTGGGTATACTGGTATAGCACTTACATGTCATGACCACAGCCATTTTTCCGGTGTAGACCAAGAGCAGAGTGGATCCGTACAAATAGACGTAATTGCCCAGTACACTGGTGGCACTATTGCCCACGTTCATGTACAGGTAGCCGAAGATGACGCCGATGAAAATGTGCGAAACGATGCGGGCCAACAGTAGAAACTGAAAAAAAAAATATAAAAATAAAATGAAACCAGCCATTAAGATTCATGAGATACAGGTGCGGAAAGTTCAATAAAATTGCACATGAACAATCAATTTTTTGTTAGCTTTTACAGTAGTAGATATAAATCAAACGGGTTTTGGTTTTTTTTAGGCGTCCTTCTTGAGACTCTACCTACATTTTATGAATTTAAATCAGTTTATAGGCATTTATAGGTAATTTGCGGTATAAATTAAACTAGTTTGCTAAATGTTAAGTTCAAGCTACCGGTATAAAAATAGGTCCCCTGCAAAGCCTATATCTTGGTCAGAACACACCCAATTCTAAAGATAAATACCTTAAACTATTTTTACATCAATTACTAATAAATCTGCATCAATATTTCTATATCATTTATAAACGAAATATTTTTTAGATTTTTATAAAATTGTCTATTGAAAACCAGGGCAGTAAAAACTTGAACATCTGCGAGGTCTTTGTCCAAACTTTTTTGATTCTGAAGGGGAATACCCCAAATTAATCGTAGCTCGAGTTCCCATATGTCTACATTAAAATCTAGAACTTATATATTTTTTTATATTTTTATAAAAATTTATGGGTCTGGGTCTTTTTTAAAAATGGAAAATTAATGGGAAATGAAAGGTAGCTTTTAAGAAGGCTACAACTTGTCCAAAAACCGTCCGATTTAAAAACAGGGTCCCTTAATTTTTTTGTGGTGTTCCATAAATCTGCATTACAATTTTTGAACAAAATAAGTTTTAAATTTTATATTAAATTTTCTGGTGGACCCCCTTAAAAAACAGCAGAAAGAATGGGGAGTTAAAATGTGACCACGAAGAAGGATTTATCTTTGCCAATACCCAACCGATAAACCTTTAATTATTAAAATTATGGATTTTCTTAGAATCTTCATAAAATCTTTACGTATTTCTTTATGTTTTCATAATAAATTCTTGCTATCTTGGCCGTGACTTGTGTACTGCGTATATGTACACGTATTACTTGTTTTCCATCTTCTGCAAACAGAATTAGCAGTGTATAAAAAGCGGCTAGAATATAGTATTTGTTTTTTTTACAATATCTTGGGGTATTGGGGTAGTCAGCAGCTGAGCTAAGCACTCGAGTGGGGGCAGCAGGCAAATAAACAAGCAAACAAGCGCTCGTGCAGTTGTGCATGTTGGTCATTAGAACACTCTAAAAACCAAAATCTATGTGAAGGTTGTCGTTGCCGTTGTGTCGGTTGGGGCATTACTTTTTGAGTTACGAGACGGTTGAGTGCTTTGAGATTATTGATCGGCGGTTGTCCGGCTGCTGCGACACTGACAAGTCAATATCAGCCTTGGAGGTGCTAAAAGATTCACTCGAACCTCAGATGCACTGCGCATACAGAATATGCAGATCCATATCAATCGTGTGCAGTCATTTGAAGGCGGGTTTACCTGCTAATTGGACATCAAACACTTTGTTCAATTTCACATTTTAAACATATATGTTAAGTGCTAATTGTGCACATTCAAATGATAAATAACATCCAATTAATCTCGCTAACCTCCTACAGTTCTACAGTTCTCCAGTTTTTTATTTCAAATGGTAAACATTTAACTCTTCTGCCCTCTGAGACAAAACATGATTTAAAGAAAATAAATCACCTAATCAAATATTGGCTTAACGTGAGATTTCCAAGTCATTTCAAGTGAAAACTAAGTATTAAAAATACTCAAGCAAATATGGTTAAACTTTTGAGCAAATGAAATGATTTCATTTCATCAGAAAGACCATTAAAAACAACTTAGTTCATTGGGGTTAAGATATTAAACCTGCACTCAGACGTATTTTTTTGTTTAATTATTTTACCATGAAAACCCTCAGCAATTACCATTTTGGAAATATATGCAACATGCATGCCATTATACAGCTTGGAACGGCACACATTAAAAGCATTCATAAGACCCATTTTTTTCGAAACTAAATCAGAAAGCATAACCGCATGGCCTTCTCACAAAAGCAGAAATTAAAATAATAAATGTATGTACACTTACCCAACAAAATAATAATGTGAAGATAATGAAAAAAAAAAAACATAATTAACCCCAGGTAGGGGGAAAAAAATACAAATTATATAAAAACCAGCCATTAAAGAGATTAGCCATTAAGAATTACGCAGAAAACGAGATCAGTAGTAACTGGATTCACTTTTTGTCGAGGACGTTGAGCAAATTACCAAATCAACTTGACAAGCCATCAAGTGGAAGCGACACAGCCCTAAACCGGCTTTTAAAAGTAATTGTTACCTACTTAAGTTATTACTATCCATATACTACATAAAAAAAGTTAAAGTTTCTACTCACATAATTGCGTTTGGCGCAGACCAAAATTCGCTTCATCAAGAGCAAATATTGCATGATGAACGAGGCTGATTGAATTGCATTTTGCTGCTTGGCAAGCTCATTGACATTGGCAAGTGGCTGTTGATGTTTTTTCTCTTGGAAGCGATCTTGGCCAGAGATGTCTGTGGTGCCACTGAGCGCCTTGATCTCTTCCAGCGCCAGTTCCTGGGCCGCCGGCTTCACATAGTCGAAGCTGGAAAATTGCGCCAGCGCAACTGTTGGTAGATCTTGATCCGATTTGCTAAGTGTTTTGCCGGCAATATTGTCTAAAATGGCAGGAAGTAACAAAAAAATATGATTAAATAATGCAATGCACTAGTAGTTAGTAGTTGGGAGGTGAAAAAACTTTTAATAATTATTTTTATGTCAAACACGTGTCAGAAACTGTATGCATAATCCTCAAAAAAATTGAGCACAAAGATTTTATCAATTTAATCACAAAAATATGATCATAAAGATTTTATCAGAAACATAAAGTTTCATTCAATCTTTGGTTTTTTTTAATGAAAACCAGTTTGTTTTTTTTTTAATTTTAATGCCCCAAAGCATAGCAACAGAATAAAACTTACCTTTAATTGTTGCCACGAGGCGTGACATATCCGCACTGGTCATGTACCGATACCGATCGACATCCTCGTAATACTTTTTATTCGCCGCACGGATCAGTTCATTCAGATCACGTTGATGCTCCCCCACGGCCACTTCCAATACTATGGAGTATGCAAATAGATATGGGAAATATATATATATAAAAAACTTCACTTAAGATTGATGTTTCAATGGTAAGTAGTTGTCAAACACTTACGATAATCGGCTGGATTGTGATAGCTGGGGCAAACCAGTTGCTGATCGGCCAAAAATGGTACCAATTCCCGTACAGGACCCTGGTACATACAGTAGCCATCCACGACGGTATATAGCTTATCGAACATCTCAAAAATCAGGGCACTGGGCTGATGGATTGTACAGACAATGGTGTGGCCCTGCGAGGCCAGTTTCTTCAATAGAGCCACACAGGAACTGCACGAAGAGCTATCCAGACCCCTGAGAAAAGAACACAAAAAGTATCCAAAGTTAATTAACTCTCATATATGATTCAACTAAGTTTAATTGCCAACTTTTAGAAAAGTAATTTAAATAAAACTCGCCATTAAAAGACTTTAAAGTTAAAAGACAACAAAGAACATTAAGAACTTAAATGCTAGATGGAAGTTTGGGTCTTGAACTTGAAATGCAATTAAACGAAAGTACAAAAACCAGTTTATTTTGAATAAAAGTCCATTAGACAATGAAAGCCACCTGTTTGATTGACACTTGATGCAAAAAACGTCGTGAAAAGTGCAATTTATTGAACCAGATCAACAGGCCAGTTCACTTGTTTCGATTTGGCCTGGTTAAGATAATTCGAAATACTACGTTTCAACAAAAATTTCTAAACAATTAGGTATAAATATTCTAAAATAATGAATTCATATCGTAAACTATTAAGATTGATCCATTATATACCATTCATTACCTATTAAAGCTATTCCCTACTGAATAACTCAATCGATTGTTAATCTGACAAACAAACAATTACTGGCGAGATAATCTCTTTATAATCCCACAATTAATAGATGGATCAACTAAATGATCGAATCAGTATAAAGTCAGTGCTTCCTACTTAATTAATCGAACCAGAACCTAGTCTATACCCTATATATAGACGATTGATAAGCCAAAAGCCATATAGACGGGTTCAAACTTGACTTGTGGGTCACGCATGGCTTTTGCTAGAAACTTTTTACTGCACTTCCTCTAGTCAAAGTTTATTCATCGCAGACCCAATCTCCGATCAGATGACGATCATTATCAGGGCTATGGTGGCTCTAATTACATCAGCCAGTATGTACTTATGTACTATCACTCACGTTGTCGGCTCGTCCAGATATAGTACAGGAGGATTACTTATCAGCTCCAGGGCAATCGCCAGACGCTTCTTCTGACCACCGGATAGCTTGGCTGTGTAGACATTATAGCGATGATCCAGACCCAAAAGCGATAATATGTGTTTGATCTTAAGTTAATAACAAAAATATATATATTATTATTTATAAGAAATTTATGATCTTTCTGATGTACTTACCAGATCAATTTTGTACGCCTTGGTCACCTTGAAACCCAACTTTAGATGGGCGGCCATCAACATTATTTCGCCCACCATTAACTGAGGTCGCAGCAAGTCATCCTGGTGGATGTAGCAAAGGAGCTGACGGAATCTCTCTGAACTGGGAGACATCTCCTTGCCATTAACCTTTATATCTCCAGACACTCCGGTCGCACTGCGGAATAAACAACATAAAATAGGGGTATAAAATAAAGTGAAAATACGTGAAAGAAATCGCAAAGAAAAATCTGCGAAACCAAGCAATTAAAATAATTATTATAATGGAAACAAGCTCAGCAATGTACGACATAAAAATATCATACATGTCTGGAGCGGAGTAGTGAACCGAACTGGAGGCATACTATATGTTTTTCAAGTTCATAGTTAACTGACCGATAACGTGTAGCAATGAAACATCGTGTAATGCCTCCGGCACACATTTTACCCCAACATCCATTACTTTTAATTATGATAATAACACAAGCGCCGCAATTTGCAAAAATTTTTTTCCTTTTATATTTTATAAATTGAGATCGAAAAGATTTCCTTTTTGCCGCACGTGCATTGTATATGTAGTATATGATTTAATATTTATTTACAAAAAATATGCTGTAATAGCTGTCAGTTGGCCGTCAAAAAAAAGCGAAGCGATTAAGCTCAGATTTCCCTCCCCAGATGCGTCAATTCGTTGGGAGTAGTGACTCACAGAATTTTGCATCCGATTCCGATTCCGACTCGATCCCGATCCCAGTCTGAAGTCCTACTTATGCAATGGGCAGTGGGCAAAAGATCTTGAACTTTTTGTTGTCAAAAGCTAGAGGAAATGGATGCGATCATGTCCGGGATGGGAGGCCAAGTATAAATGAAAATCATGCGATTCTGATTCATACTATATACATATTAGAAGTGTGAAAATGACCTTATCTTAGTTCTCGAAAGGGCCTATAAGTATCGTTACAATTTGCAAACTTAATTCAAAATCGTGCAATTGTGAAAATAGCAATTTGTTCAACCCAACTGACACTTGAACGATGTGCTGATTGATAGACTGCATCGTCTGCACTTTTTAGGCATGCATGGCATGAACAACATGTAATTAAATTAAACTAAAATGTCTGACTCAGCAGTTACTTAGCTTGGAATTTACATAAATGTAATGAGTGCTGACTGGGGCAAAATAAATATTTAACGCTTAATATTTAAATACTCACCAGAACCCAGACATGACATTCAAAAGTGTACTCTTGCCTGCACCCGAGGGACCCATAATGGCTGTCAACTCGCCAGATCGGAAGCTACCATTGAGGCCATGAAGGATTTCCTTGCTGACTGCAATGAAAATGGAAAATCAATTAATCAAAGATGAAAACTGGTTTCTCTTTAAGCAAAAAAACCTACTGAATTTCCTTTCTGGGAAGGAAAACTTTTTCACAGTATAGCGCACATTGGAAAACTCAATGTCCACCGGCTCGCAGTGATCAAAATTGGCATGGGCCACTGCCTGATGATAATTTGGCCCCTGGAAGCCATTCAGATTGTTGGTTACTTTCGTGGCCAGTGCAGCTGAGCCCCGGGAGGAGGTCGATGAGGTATCGTCGATGGACATCTCCGAGCTGGCAGCGGTGGCACAGCAATTGATGCCCAGACAACCACTTTCGTGGCCATCGTGGTTTTTGTGGCTGCTACCGGAACTGCTGCTGGCATCACTGCTTCCCCCACCGCCACAGCAGGCGGCATCTGAAGCCTTAATATCTGGCAAGAGGGTCATTTTGTGGGCTATTATTAAACTCCAACAATTGTGTTACACAGCTGCAAAGAAAAACACGACAAATGCTCATTAGATGAGTCAAAAATAAATGGCACCCTATTTAAATATTCCCTAATAAATACCCTAATAAATGATTCCCTATTTTCAAGTTCAAAAAACACACCAAATGTGGCTTATCAGTTCAAACATTTTTATTTTTTTGAGAGCACAGTGATCTACTTCTGAAAAAAAAACAATGTGTATCCGCAATTAATCTGTCTAGCTTTAAAAAAAAAACACGCATTCACTGAATTTATTTGTCAACAATCTATAATAATATAAATCGTGTGTGATTATATAAAATGATATACGAGAGTGACAACTATTAATTTAGCGACAAAATTGTAGATATCCCTATTAATTAATGATAGGAAATTGATTTCTCGTTACCGGTTTATTTAAATTTCACATTTTTAATTACCCCAAGCCTCTGAAAAAAAATCATTTTCAATCATATAGTAACAATTTTAATGATAGTTCTAGTACTAAACGACCTGTTTGCTCGACGGGGCGTTAACTTCATTTATTCCTTATGGTTAACCATCGAAAAATAATAGTTATAAATTAATATTAGATTTAGGGGCGGATTCGTTGCTATTGCACAATTTAGCTTTAGACACTTTATAGAATCATAGTCCACAATGCCAATCGCAAAACCCCGACAGATGCGTCATTAAAAATTATTTTATAATTTTTTTACATTTTGCCGCCTTGGCTTTTGTTTAAAAAGTATGACTGGAACAAAGAAAGTTATTGTAATGCGAAACTGTCTGGATAATGAACACATCTATAAAGAATTTTTCCATTACAGTGAGTGAAGTTTGACAGTCTAATGGAGGGACTTTCGCAAAAGAATCTCTTCCAGAGGCCGTTAAACTTTGATTTTTCTGATGGAGATCTATCAGACGGCTCCAAAAATATTTTCTGCTGGTCATCTTTGAAGAAGTTTCTCTTGGAAACTTCGATGACTCGACATTATGCTAAAATTACAAGACTTAGGCCAATACAGCCATATCAAAAATGATAATAAGGAATCATCATTTCTAAACTGGTTCACCCAGAACTGCGTCAAAAACCAAATATTTATGTAGATTAACACCTTTCGAAAATTGAAACTAATTCTATTCGAAATGTTCTGGTAAAATTAGTCGATGTTTGCTAATTTCGTATACCCTTGGCTTAGGTCAGTTTCTAGATGGCCGATTTAAGCTTAGAAGCTAAACGACTAGGTAAACAAATAAAATAATAGACATAGTATACAGTGTAGTTTTGGTAACTCAAGCCATGTAACTTGAGTCCTAATTTTCCACGCCACACCAAAATCGAATATATTTTTAATTTTTGCGTCAAAGAACCTTGGAATGTCATTTAACCCAAATATAATGAGTCTGGGTTATGCAGTCTGTGCAAAATGCAAATTGCGTACACAAGGTGCCTTGAATTCGGCGACTTCACAAAAGTTTTTCCATTTACAATAAAAACGTTAGGCTCTTTTTTGTATGGCACGGTGTCTATACTTAGCGTTTGGCAAACAAGTCTCGAGTAGTTAACTGATATTGACTTTGATGTAAAGAGATTGTGTCGGTCAAACCAGTTTTACAACAAGAATGGGGAATGACAACGTCTATTTTTTTTTTTGCAGACTATAATTGGCCAAAAAATAAACCGATCCAAGCCGATCAAGTCTGGGAAAAGAATTAGTTTGATCTTGATGCTAAATAAAAGTTCAACTGGTTCTCAGCCAAGTGCAAATCGAGTGCATTTTTATTGAGATTTTTATTAATTGAATTGAGCCGATGGAGGAGACAATTGAGTTCAGCATAAGGTTGAATTATTTATGGATGACATAATTCAGTAAAATATATAAGAGTTTATGCGAGCTTTGCATATAAACTTTTAAAATCAAGTCTTGGAAAATTTACCATTTTGGTATGATTAAAAAAAATCGAATAATACTAAGTACGAATGAACTTTAATCAAAGTTTCGCCTGATAATGAATCACAGGCCAGACAACTAAATGGGTACAATTTTGAAATTAGTTCAGAATCAGAATCATCAAACCGAAACTATGGGAATCCGGGTTGTAATTTATTTTTGGAAATGTTGTCTACACCATCAACCCAAAGGTCGTGGGGACCTTTAGACTTTCTGAATGTATTCATAACTCAATGCAAATTGTTACTTTGCCATGTCTCAACAAAAAAGTCAACTAAAAAAAAAATTACAAAAAAAAAACACGAAAAACACTCGCCATTTCAATTAAAGTCACGAATCTGCTAAAACATGAACAACTTCAGCGGCAGCAAAAATAAAAGTATAAGAGTATACTATATAATGAGGCAATTGATCGTAAGAAAAAAAAAAACAAAAAAATAAAAATATTTTTTGGGGAGAAAAAATGAAGAAAAACTAAGCCATTTATTACGTATACGACCCCTAGAACCGCTTTTGCCTTGCGATAAAGAAAAGTGACATCGTCAAGGCCGGAACGTGGCCCAGCCTAATGTTAACGGATCAGGGTTTATCATAAAACCCTATATAGTGATTGGGGGCGTGGCCCGATAGAAGCTAGAACGTCGCAATTGTTTGGGAGCCGGCATAAACAGTTTGTTTGATTTGGATTTTGAATATATGTACTATACTATTTCTCATCGCCTTTTCGAGAGTTCTGTTTATCTTGTTCGAGTGGTCTTTCGGTCACTCAGCCAATGACCGCTATATTCGGTTTGTTTACACTGGTCTGAGTGTATTCATTTGCAATTTCTGAGTGTGATCCCACTCACGTATTCAAAATTAATGTTATTCAATGGGAGTAAGTTTCTAATGCGGGGGAGGGCTGATATATAAAAATGCAAGTGCATTTCAGTAATAAACTTTTCAACTGTGATTGCCACGAGATTCAAATTATCTAAGAGTAGCATCCCGGTTGAAAATAATTACCTCAACTGTGTGCTGGAGGCAAATTACAAGCTCATTACCCATTTGATAGAAAACTGAATAAATTTGCATAACAGACATCCCTCGAGTTAAAAATTCATGAATAAGTTAGACGCAACTGCAGTGATATAACCGAACGCTATGGTACTATTATGGAAGTGGAAGCGGGGGGATCTCTCACGATATACAAAACATGAAACGATCGAAGTTGATTCTATATTCCGATGGCCTACATTTTCCGGTTTCAAGTTCTGTCTGCGGCGATAGGGGGAGTGTGCCCGAAAGAGAAGGACAGACTGATTAGAGTGAGTGGAATGGAGAGTGTGAAAGCTTTTCTAATACGAAAAATAATGCAGCGGGTATTGCACACAACTACACTGAAAAAAATATAATTTGAACTTTAAAATCAATAATTTTTAAATTATTAAATGATAATATTAAAATCTAACTTCTTTCAAACATAACTTAATTATTAAAAATAAATCTACATTTTTTCTTCAAGTCTTTAGTTTACTAGCAGTGTCAAAGTTGATTCTTCTCTGTTCTTTGTCTATGATTTTCTGCTCTGCACACACTCTTCCAAAAGCTTTCTTTGCTTTCTTCCTCTAACTCTATTTCTTGTAGAGACCCTCACTAGTTCTACGGGTCAAAAGTTTAATTTCTGGTTTATGAAGTTTACGAACCTTGTTTTTAACTTTTTAGTTCTTTGAAAGTTTTCGGCACAATTTCTTTTTAATATTTTTTTTTTATTTCAAAACTTAATTGCAGCTCTTTTTTGGACAAACATTAATTTTGACAAAGTTTTCGACAATTCATGAATGAAAACAAACAGTCACATAAATTATTGCATTAAAAAAAAGGTCCTTTTAATTATTGACCTTTAACATATGGGACACGAACACGCGTTTCTTTGTTTTTGTTTTGTTTTGGCTTTTTTTTAACTTGCACTCTTTGGCTGTCTCTTCTTGATTCGATTTTTAATTCGATTCGATTGCACTTTCTTCACAATTTTCCACTCGACGGCTACTAGTGGCTGGCTCTGGCTCTGGCTCTGACTGTGGCTGGGCTGTTGTTTTAGCTTCTGTTTCCATTGAACTTATGCAGATGGGCAGCGACGCGTAAATTAATTTCAATTGTGTGCGCTATGCACTGTACATAATGTGCTTCGATTTCAGTACCGTCCCCGACTCCGTTCGATTCTCGACTTGCCCGATTCTCCCGCTATATCTCGCTTTATATTGTATCTGCACGTGCGCTCCGATCGTCAGTCGTCGTTCGACTGCGACATCGCTCTCCACACGGCTCTTATAAGACCCCAAAACAGACCCCAACCATTTGCCCCACAACACACTCTCTCAATTTCCCCCATTACGTTGCTTACGGGTCTCCGTCATGCCGGCTTACGTTACTTGGCCAAGTGCTTACAATACGTTCCGCAATTACAGCAATATGTAATACCTGTTGATGGACGGCAGAGGTCAAGGATACATAGGGTTTTTGAAGGATTTTACCAGAAAATATTTTAATAATTTAGAAAAAATGTATTATCTTATAGATTATACCCTTTTGAAAAGAAAATAGTTTTTATTTTTAGTTAAAGTTTAGTTTAAATATTTATACAAAATATTTATTAAATTGTATCTCTCTAGAGCTTTTTTATAGTTCCATTGAAATATGGTTGATTTGAAATCAAGAAAGAAAGACTTAAATTAATAAAGGTATTTTTCTAAATTCTCTGGAAGTCCAAGTTAAGATATTTTCCAAATCTTAAATTTTCCAAAATGTAATATTTTGCCCATCAGAAATCTTGGCGAGAAGCTTTTCTTTAAATTTTGAAGGATTTTCATTTTATTCATTTCTTATGATTCTTATGAATTTTATGCTATACATAGTTCTGTGTTTCTGTATAGGATTTTAAAGGAATTTTCTTTATGGTAAGTTTGAAATATTTTTTGCAAAAACCCTATAAAAAGATCTACTAATGTTCATGTTAAATTTAACTTTCTGGGTTAGTCTATTAAGAATTTATTATAATTGCCTAAAAACCAATGTCAACATGGTCAAGAACTGTAAAAAGAAAAGAGCTGCTTTCAAATTAAATGAGATACAAATGCTATGATCCCCCTAAATATTAAAAAACTACGTTAAATGCAGGGTGCACTAACCGTCTAGACTTGACCTCATACTCGTTCTAATAGATCGCCGTAAGCGTTACGTTCAGGTGAGAGAGATCAGATGTCTTGGGTAAAACTTCTAGTGGATTTCTGGTTTTTTTTTTCTCAGCCAGCAATTACCTGGGGCTCTGATGCGTGGTTTGCCAAACCAAAATCGAGTTTCCCTGGTGACGTGCATACGATCTGCATACGATTTTCTTTCTCTCTGACTCACTTTGCGGTTCGAATAGATTACTGTGTGGGCTTTAGTATAAACCTGATGGAAAATGGCTTGTGGTTGCAGTGTGGGGCATTTCATAGATTATTGATATTGATTTTATTCGATACTAACGGTTAAGTTGGAAACTTTAATCCTATAAATAAACTATAAATCATTTATCGACTTAGTTTAATCAATTCAAATTTGGGATTCTAACTAAATACAGTGTTTTTTTTTAAATAATTGGTGGGATTCACAGGCACATGGAGAGTTGGAAATATCTCATTCTATTAAGACGAACTAAGTTAATTACCTTCTTAGCAAAGGCTATATTTAACCATTTTTATTAGACGTTTGAATCGTCACATTTCTGTTGATATTAACAATTTATTGATGTTCGCAAAGACTTTCTGTTTGCGTAATGTACACGTTAGGTGTTTTTTAATCAGCTTGGAAGATGATTCAAATTACTTAGAATCAGTTCCCTCTTAGAATTATAATACTTTGATCAGTCAAACGCATAACAAATCCCTTCAAAGTAAAAAAAATGTCAATAAATTTAGTTGGAGACTCATCTACCCAACCCTAACATCCCTTGAGCATTTCTAATCGAATCCCTTTTTTTAAGATGCATGTCGAAACTGCTTAGATACAAAATATTATTCAACACTTTTTTAGAATTCTGTAATACATGTCCGTAATTACGTGATCTGCAAGCCGGAAAAAATATTATCGTCAATAGTTAAAACCAGGCATTAGGTTAAGCCATCGATTTTTATAGCCTTAAATTGTGGTCATTGGGCTGGGCGGAGTGTCGTGAACCCGGCCAGCAATTGTTGTTGTTGGTCTATAACCCGGATAAATGGCGCAGTTGGCGTAATCCGACCATATAGTGATAGCGATTGGAAAACAGATAATGCAGCTATTTGACAATCTTATCAACTACCAATTATGTGGGCTTTTGTTACCAATCTTGTCCAATGATAGGACCGTTTATAGACCTTTGGCTACCAAATACACCCAAAAATTCATAGCACCCGTTGCATTTCCCACGTACTTTGGGGTTATTATTCAATAACTATTATTCAATTGCTCTGATGATGTATCTCAACAAGTGTGGATTTCCTTGGCACACGAATGGGCGAGCTCAATGTTCTTAAATTTAAATTTATAATTTGCAGCTCGCGACTCGCGAGACAACGTCACCTGGCCTATTCCCTGGTGCTCTGGGTTTTGAATGAAGCACTACTATTGATGGTCAATAAGTTCCATTTGTTTATTGGAGATTACAAATGAATCACCGAGCACATTAATAGTTACCTGTCTAATCTGTCATTTTTACATAAGGATAGTGCATTTAACACTAAAATTATTAATTGAAATTAATGGTTCTTATAGATCTTTTATGTAGTTGACCTGTAAAATAGAATACAAAGTGTAAAGCGTTCTTTCTTTACAAAACATGAAACTAACCAAACCAGAACAGTGTCAAAAGTTGTTTACAAACCATATCATTATGCAAAAACAAATTCTCAGGCGGGTAACACCTACACCTTTTTGAGAATTTTTAAATTTTTTTGTTTTACAATCTAACACTAACAAACCAGAACGAAAAAAACGTGTAAATATCTTTTGCCTATTATTAATGTCACGGCTTAGAAATAATTTACATGTTTTTTCTATTTTCCTGATTTGTGTGGGCTATTAGGCTGAGCTATTTGGATCTTTAAAATGTAGTTTTTTTATATAATTCGGTTGACAAAAAAGTAATCCATCTACGTAAAAGCAGAGCTAATCACTATCTTCTTGATGAATCTATTGATTCCAGTCATTAATCGTTAAATGATTAAACTAAGAATCTCTATAGACTCTATTAAAATATATTGTATTTTATTTATTAATCCGTTGATAGTACGCTAGGGTGACATGTTTTGAAAACATGTGCTTTGGGTTAAAAACCCCAAAAACAAAAAATCTAATCCCGACGTGCAAAAATCTTTCAAAACAAAGGGTCAATCTAAGGGTCAAGATCAGGCTTTCAGGCGACATTTTATTTTTCAGCTCAATTAAAAAACTATTTCAAGGGTAGGCAAAATTTGTAATCTAATTAAATTTTTAAAAGCTAAACAAAAAACAAAAAAATGGCAAATGAACATGAGAAGTCTTTCTTTATGCCCGGCAAGAAAATAAAATCGTATTATTAAAAGTCCACTTTGGACGCAAAATGTTTTGCTAATGAGAGGCATAAACTCAAACAGACGAATCGCTATAGCCTATAGGTGTATTTGTGTGGATATATAGCCAGAACCAAATCGGCTTACGTACCAAATGCACGACACACACCATTTGGCAACTAATTAAGGTAAGGTAAGGCAAGGTGTACTGGTACGGGGACGAAGGGATAAGGAGTGGTAGGCTTTGTCTGATTGACATGCATACACTGCAACAAATTTTGGAGAGGGTGCCAAGAGGTACACGGTGGTGGTGAGGCACGGTGGGATTGGCGTGACGTTAGATACATAAATGTGAACGGGGATCCATGAATGAATAATTTGAATTTGCAAAATAGTGTCTGGGCTACTTGGCATTTTGGTCTGCTCTCTGGTCTGCCTGATCGCCATGATGATCATGATAATCCCATAGAATCGGAGGAGATACGCTCCAATCGGACGGACTCCTGTGGTCGTGACTTTGGAAACGTAGACACAATTGAATGAATTACCCACGCTCAGGTATATAGTTCACCATCTGGAGATGTGCTCCAAAAAAAGCTTTAAATTCCAGAATTATACGAACCGTGTCTGGAAATGGCTTTAAAATTCAAAATGCAAGGCCTGACTTTTAACTGAATTACATAAGCTATGGATGTTGAGAAAATATAAAATAAAATTTAACTTTCTATGAATTATGGATGAAATAGTAAACTATAGTAGTTTTAAAACCGTTTTTATTAAACTATAAAGTAGCAGTAATAAGTAGTATCTTAAGGTAGATAGCTCTCCTATTTTTAAACATTTTATGTGAACAATTTCTTAACCTATAATTCAAATATTTATTTCTTAATTTTCTATAATAATCAGCTACATCTTTAGGGCATATTTTCTATAATTTTTTAATTGCCTAATTAAAATAATCCAATAGCTTCATCACGACTTATCAATTTGTTTTCAGTACTTTCAATTAAAATAATTACTATAACTAATGTACTTTAAAGGCACTGATAAATATATTGGGTTTTTCCGACCCTTTACTTACACCCCCCGGGAATACCATCTCCATATAGAACTTATGCGTCACTTTCTTCATGCCAGCCGGCCAACCCGGCTAATATACAAAAAAGAGCCCAAAAAAAGCACCGGAAACAGCGAAAGAATGGAATAAAATTCAAAATGCCAGACACGCGAGACATGACCATAATATATAATAAAGCCAAATTTTCCTATGGCCAGAAAGGTGTGTTCTGAAAGGAATAACGAGTACGAGGCTTCGATTTGCATATGAATATCAATAAGGTTTTGGTCATTTCATTGTGTTCTTTAAACCCCTCCCGAGTTGAATAAACTGCAAGAATAAAACTGTAAAGTGGGTAGATCGAGATGAGGATCGGGATCTGGGGAGTCAGAGAGGTGATTGCACCCACGACTTGACCTCCATGTGGCATCCATAGCTCACAGCTGTCAATGGCTCAACCTTGAGAGATTAAGGCTGGAAAAGCAAGGAAAAAAATACTGGATCACACAGCTGCTGCCACTGCAGCTGGTGGGTCTTTATCGGTATGGCATTATAGGCAAACTTGACCAATATATTTTTTATCGTACACGGAAAAACAATTCTAATATGTGACTGGCATAGTTTTTCAAGTAAACATTCAATGTTAGACGGAACACATTTTTCCAATGATTTTTTTTGTAAAAATGCACAATAAATAATCAAAACCTTATTTCTTAAACATTTTTCTTGGTGTCTTTTGTAATGGAAGTGACTTGAATGTTAAAACCAATAATAAGAATGATTAGCAGAAAATATTTTTTAATCCATTGGATTATCAATGGAGCAGATAAAAGCCGTATGATAGAAAAAAATAAAAGACAAATAGCTAAAGAAGGCTAATAAAAGGGAAGGTCGGTAATTGCGCTTCTAGGGAAAAACAAATCGAAATAATGGACTAAGGTCACGACACTAAAACAAAACCATTCGATTATATACGCCGCCATATATTCCTTTGATTTTCCCATGAATAATCCATTTATACAGCCATTAGTTCAAAAGTCCTCGTTGCAATACACACATACACTCACAATACTATATATTTATTTGTAATAACTATTAGGGATTAATCTTTGCACTAGAGTCTCGATAATTTATTACGCTTTTCGTATTTACTTACACGCGCTTTCTTTATATCGAACGTAACTCTAATTTCGCACTTGTAAGGCGTTTATAATATTTACACAGCAGCGCTACTGGATGCGCCAGCAACTGCAGTGGACAAACAACTAACAACTATATAAAAAAAAAAGAAACGAAAACAAAACGCGTAATAGCCGGGGCTCTGAGGTATCGAGGGTGAAAGTCATTGAAGGGGGTTGAAAATGCATTCTCTGATTATTTTCTCAATGGCGCCAAATGTTAAAATATTCGAATTTTCATAACAGTACATGTTAAACTCACCTGAACTGTTAAACAGTCAGCTGTTTCAATTTTTAAAGTTTACCAACACTGACAGCGCACGTTGTATTTTATGGAAACATTCTAAGTTAGAGGAATAAAAATGAAAATATCTCGTTTTAAAAAATCTCACAAAACCCTGGTATATTTTGCCACTAATTTTGACTATCGAGAACCCTACCAGGTGTTAATAGATGCCACTTTCTGTCAGGCAGCCCTGCAGGTGAGCTTTTTAATTTCAAACATCAACAAGTTGGTTGGTAACCACTTTTTTTTAATATTTTTCAGCACAAAATCGGCATAGATGAGCAAATAAAAAAGTATTTCCAGTGTCCTGCTAAATTGTTGACTACTCAGTGTGTTATTTTGGAGGCCGAGGCACTAGGAGCTCCCTTGACAGGAGCGACTTCGATTGTTAAGCGGTTCCATGTCCACAAATGTGGCCACGAAGGGAAACCTGTGGCAGCCGCTGAATGTATCAAGTCTATGGTAAACCAAAGGCCCTTAATCGCACCAAAACTCTTTTCAAATAATCTTCCATTTCAGACGAAAGACAATCGGTATATAGTGGCTTCCCAGGATCGTCTCCTACAGGAGAGTCTTCGCAAGATTCCCGGCCGTTGTTTGCTTTACCTGCACAAAGCCACTCCCGTTCTGGAAGCCCCCTCCAAGGCATCCAAGAAATGGGTGCAGAGGCGTGCCAAAAACCTTATGCTGGGCAAGCAGGTTGAGAAAATAGACTACATGAAAGAGAAGCAGGGATTGAAACCCACCGAAACGACACCGAATCCCAAGAAGCGTAAAGGTCCCAAGAATCCGAATCCTCTGTCCTGCAAAAAGAGCAAAAAAGAGAAGACAAAGCCCGAGCTCAAGGGCGTGGAGCAAACAGCAATGGTCAAGGCGAAAACGAAAAGAAAACGGGTTAAGATACCAGCCCATGTCAAGGCAGAACTGGGAAAAGATTAGTGGTTAGATAGGCCTTTTTTATCGTAGAGAATAAATAGAAGATAACGAAAGCTAACTCTTGATATTTTTAAATTTCAAAACGCAAAAGAGTATAATAATATTTACTCATTTTACTCTATCATCTCATCTTTTGTATTATGTTCGAGCTTCGAGTTTCAGTAATTTATTTTTTTAACCGTTTTTAAAGTGGCTTACCCCCTTTAACGCATAGCATACACCTCATTATCATTTGTGTATACAGTATATATTTGTATAGCTCAACGTTGTACAATTGTATAAAAATCTTGACTGAGAACCTATGGAGGAGAGAGGTCAGGAATGGGGCGACAGGTTGCGAAATCTCAGAGTTTTCCCTCACGGATCTTGTTCAGCGTCTTCTCGGTCATAAAGAGACCCACGATCTTGGTCAGCGTCGGATTTCGGGCGCAATAGGCCAGGACATTGACAGGAAAGAGACCACACCAGGTGAGATCCATCTTGTTGGCCAAGGCGACAGCGAACAGTTCCCCGCATCGCTCCGCCGTTAAGCGTTTTTGATTAGCCGTGCTCTGACCCACTTTAGTGCCCTGGGAGCCCGTGAAGGCCTCCTGGAGGAAATCTGTGGCAACGGGGCCTGGAGCAAAGATGGTAATGTCCAGTTTCCGCATCTCCACCTTCAAGGAGAGGAGATACGCGTTCAGGGCATGTTTGGCGGCGCAATAGGTGGCCGAAAATGGCACTGGACTAAAGCCAGCAATGCTGGAAGTGGCCGCCAAGTGGCCACGACCTCCTCGTTGCTCGACAAAGTACCGGACCACCAGTCTGGATAGGTGGACCACTGAGAAGACGTCCAGTTCGAAGAGTTCCCGATCCACCTCTATATCGATATCAGTCCAGTTGGCTCTCTGCGATCTCCCAGCATTGTTAACCAGAACATCGAGGCGCTCGAAATGGTTGAGCACTGTGTATAGATGCACTCGGTGCTCGTCCAGATCCAGCATATCCATGGGCAGAATAAAAACATCCTTGGTGGCAAGCAGCCCCTTGGCAGCGGCCAGGCATTCTTCCTGCACCTGTTCCAGTTGCTCCACTCGTCGGGCACTGAGCACCAGCTTAACTCCCTGTTTGGCTAGGCTGACGGCCAGGGCTCGGCCAATTCCACTCGAGGCACCGGTTATCCAAACCACCTGTCCGCGCATCGAGGAAAGGGACGCTCCAAACCGGGACTTGTACCACAGCGCCACATTGCAATCGAGCACGATCCAAAGGAGGACATAGATCACATAGTAGAGCACCAACAAAAACAGCAGGAACTCCAGGAAGGTCATCTTGAGACTGGAAACCGAAACGAGAGCAGGTCGGATCGGATCGGAAAACCTTTGCCCTTTGCCGCAACAGGAGAGACTGAAATCTGTATAATCAGTATAGCCAGATAATGGCCATAGAAGGTGCGCCAGATCAGCTGTTGGCGGCATCAGAGATGACGCAGTGACTGCTCTTTTAATAAATCTAATAACTTGTTTTGAGACTTTCATATGCTTCTGTAATTTTCTACAATATATTTGGTTATATTTTTTATGAAATCTAATAATATTTTCTGTATAAAATTGATACTTTTTTGACTCTAAATATATAAACAATTAAATTGCGTAATTGGGGAAGATATAGCCATCGCTGTGGACCCTATAGGGGAAACCACGAAAAATGGACAAAAAATGTAAAACATATTTTGTCTCAGGATTTTGATGCAGAATGGTGGAGAATCGATCCAGAAATCGTTTGAGGTACTCCGCTTGAGAATCGGATGAGAATTGTGGAAGATATATCCATCACAGTGGCCCCTATAGGAGAAACCCCCATTTTCAAGGGGAACCATCGAGAAAAATGGACAAAAAATCAAAAAAATATTTTGTCTCAGGATTTTGATGCAGAATGGTGGAGAATCGATCCAGAAATCGTTTGAGGTACTCCGCTTGAGAATCGGATAAGAATTGTGGAAGATATAGCCATCACAGTGGCCCCTATAGGGGAAAACGCCATTTTCAGGGATCCCATCAGGAAAAATGGACAAAAAATCGAAAAAATATTTTGTCTCAGGATTTTGATGCAGAATGGTGGAGAATCGATCCAGAAATCGTTTGAGGTACTCCGCTTGAGAATCGGATAAGAATTCTGGAAAATATAGCCATCACAGTGGACCCTATAGGGGAAAACGCCATTTTCAGGGATCCCATCACGAAAAATGGACAAAAAATTTAAAAAATATTTTGTCTCAGGATTTTGATGCAGAATGGAGCAGAATCGATCCAGAAATCGTTTGAGGTACTCCGCTTGAGAATCGGATGAGAATTGTGGAAGATATAGCCATCACAGTGGCCCCTATAGGGGAAAACGCCATTTTCAGGGATCCCATCAGGAAAAATGGACAAAAAATCTAAAAAATATTTTGGCTCAGGATTTTGATGCAGAATGGTGGAGAATCGATCCAGAAATCATTTGAGGTACTCCGCTTGAGAATCGGATGAGAATTCTGGAAGATATAGCCATCACAGTGGACCCTATAGGGGAAAACGCCATTTTCAGGGATCCCATCACGAAAAATGGACAAAAAATTTAAAAAATATTTTGTCTCAGGATTTTGATGCAGAATGGTGGAGAATCGATCCAGAAATCGTTTGAGGTACTCCGCTTGAGAATCGGATGAGAATTGTGGAAGATATAGCCATCACAGTGGCCCCTATAGGGGAAAACGCCATTTTAAGGGATCCCATCACGAAAAATGGACAAAAAATTTAAAAAATATTTTGTCTCAGGATTTTGATGCAGAATGGTGGAGAATCGATCCAGAAATCGTTTAAGGTACTCCGCTTGAGAATCGGATAAGAATTGTAGAAGATATAGCCATCGCTGTGGACCCTATAGGGGAAAACCCCATTTTCAAGGGATCCCATCACAAAAAATTGGAAAAAATCTAAAAAATATTTCGTCTCAGGATTTTGATGCAGAATGGTGGAGAATCGATCCAGAAATCGTTTGAGGTACTCCGCTTGAGAATCGGATGAGAATTGGATGAGACCCTTAACCGCAAGGGTATGTCAACTCGACTCCGCAGGAGTCCTCTCCTTTTTTTTTAATTTCAAAATAGTAATATCCTACCCAGATTTCAAATCAGTCTTTCTGTACACCCTTCGCTTCATGTTTCATAAAATTCAAAATTTATACATTTTGTAGGGAAATTTTTTATTAACAGTAAGTATAAGCTAAGAACTAATCCCGAATGCAACCTATTCCTGCAGGAAGTCTCCCAGATTGTCGCAGAGCTTGTCTATTTCCGCGTATCCGGCCTGCTCCAGCGCCAAAATGGCCTTGGCCAGGCCAACGGTTTCTCGCAGCGAATGGGCCTTTACCCAGATTCGCCCATTCACTCCAACGGCGATCTCGTACGGCAGCTGACGCGTGATGGCAGCTAGAAACGGGCAGTTCTCCCGGAGAAGCACACGGCCCAGATTGAGGCTGCACTTGAAGAAGAATCCATCGGGCAAAACGCCCAGTTTTCCGCGCTTCCCATTGGAATTCACGCAAACCAGTTCGGGTTCTATATCCGCGCTAGCGTTGAGGACACGGGCGTAGATAAGATCTCCGGGATTAAGATCCGGGCGGTTCTTTTTGGTGGCCGCTTCGAAGGCAAGGTAGGAAATCGAGGCAATTTCCGGGGCTCCGATGTCCGCGCGATACAGATCTCCCGCCTTGGCTTTGACGATGCCCAGGACAAGGTCTCCGCGGGCGGGAACATATCTCCTCTGGTAGTTGTCTACCCAAAAGGTGTTGGGTTCCTTGTGGCGCAACGGTCCGGCTTTGCTGGCCACCACGGTGTCGTCCAATCTCCGCAATCCCGGTCCTAGGATTACCCTCTTGGTTTTGGCCACCTCCTCTATAGAAGTAATTCTTTCTCCAGGCATTACTATTGTTCCGCTTGTGGCCATTTTATCCTATTTTTGTCTTAAAATGTTTTAAACAAAAATTCCGCGTGTGCGGTTCAAAACAGATGTTTATCAAATACGTTATCTAACACTGATTTTGATACGGTTCTCAGCACTGTTTTAGGGTTTCGGGTAAAGATCAGCTGGTATAACATTTGTTTTTATCGAAGGTAAAATAAAATACATAATATAAGTTTTATTGAATGCTAAATTATAGTTTTTATAGATGCTCATCCATTTATAGTGCATGTATTTTAGGTTATCATATCTAAAACTCCCTTTTAACTTAGTTTTTATTGAAAACATAATAGCTTAAGTTGGTTTAAAGTTATACCTTTAATTTAAAGTTTTAATTTTAGTAAAATATTGATTCCATAACTGCATTACATATATATTTATGGTTAAAAATAAAATCAATTTACTTAACAGACCCCCAAAAATACAATGTGGGCGACAATGTTATCTAACAGTCATACATAGCGTCAAATCAGCTGTTTTAAAAGGGCTTTCAATAGCTTTTTGTATTTATTTCCCCAAATTAATGACATTTATGAAGAATACGACTTTGAATGACCTGCGACTATTTACACCATGTTTTGAGATTGTTGCCATGGCTTGATGTTACTTCAATTTCATTAATAATGCTATGTTTTACGTCTTATGCCCTCTTGCAGCCAAACATGAAATCCACTTCTGCTTGTGGAAACTAAACACTAACCTTGTACGAAGGTCAATTTCCCCAAAAAAAAGCAACAAAATTCAAAAAAATAGTAAAAAACAGCAACAACAACAGGCCGGCGAGCACCTGGAATTACTCTCTCAGCAGCTGTCGCTCATCCCAGCCGACAACAACAATGGCGCACATTTTGGGGCTGCGCAGCTCTCTCGGGGTTGCTCCCCGGCTCTGTCGCAAAAGCAGCGAGTCGGCAGCGGGCGTTTTCTCAGCGTTTTTAGTCACTGTCAGAACGAAATCAGCAGCCAGAAAGTCGCAAGCGATTCTCCCGTCTGGATTTAATTTTGTGAGGTTTTATAGTAATTGGTATGTATAAGTGTTGGTGTTTTAAATTTTTTAATAATTTTTATCTAAAAAGTGCTTCTATCAGTTTTAATAATACTCCCCTTTAATGGAAGCTAAAATGAAAGAAATGCAACTTGCGATTCCCACGCGATTATCTAACAAATTGTGCAAATTTTCAAGTGGGCCGTTCCTTTTCCGTTTTTGCTAATTGATTTTTATTTTTAAAACAAATCAAATCATTTCTAATCACAGCTAATCGTAATATCTCAGTAATTTGTGTACTTTCGCTTTTTGTCGCAACTTTTTCCACATATTCCGGCTTAGCTGCGAGCCTCACTTTTCGTTTGACCTCCAAAAGCACCGTAGAGGTCATACCGTTGCTCGTACGATGTTGGTCGGCGGGGAAAGCCTCTCCCGCTGCGAAGCAAATTTTATTTTCGCTTTCGGGAAATGCCGAGCGCGTGTCACTGACTCTAAATAATTTTAGAAATATTTAATTGAAATTCGAAGAAGATTTAAATATAGAAAGTAGAGATAGAAGTAGAGATATTCTCGGGAATATTCCATGGAAAAAGTGGGAAATGGAAAAGTTTCGAGTTTGAAGGTGCTTTTGAATTAAAATCAAAATTAAAATCTAGGCTGAGTTTTAGGAAAATAAAATATGAATTTGTATATTAAATTAGGTAGTATATTAAATAAGTATACTAATTAAGTAGCATTATTAAATATTTATATTAATAAATAAAGGTAAAGGGAGTTTATTTAGTTTCCTATCTTTACAAGTTCTATAAGTTTATAAATTCTTATCTAAAAAATTACCTATCTTACTTATAAACTTATCTTTAAAATATTAGGAATCTAAAACCTAGATAGAAACACGGTTGAATTTTTACAGTTTGTAAATTCTTTAAAAAGTTTTCTCTTTGTCTTTTTCTTTAAAAATTTTCTTTAAAGATTTTCATGTTTTATACTTTTTTAATATTTTGATCTTTTTCAAAAATGTATTAACTTATAAACTTTAACTTTATGTTTTAGCTTTAAACATTAGTATTCTTTCAAGACTTTATAGTCCTGATTTCTGGAATATTCCTAATATTAGATCTAATTTTAAAACCCTTATCTGTGGTCAGTTTTTGTTTTTAAACAAAATAATTTTAAACTTTGGAACCAAGACATCATTTAAAAGTCATACATACCATAAATATTATATACAGGCCTTCGAAAAACCCCTTATCTGCGGCTAGGTTTTTTAAAATTTATTTTTTATTAATTTTATGATTATATTTTTGCAGTGACAGCAGCAATATGACCATCAAGTCGATCAAGGCCCGTCAAATCTACGACTCCCGTGGCAACCCCACCGTGGAGGTTGACCTGACCACCGAGCTGGGTCTGTTCCGTGCTGCCGTGCCCTCTGGCGCCTCCACCGGTGTCCACGAGGCTCTGGAGCTCCGTGACAACGACAAGGCCAACTACCATGGCAAGTCGGTGCTGAAGGCTGTCGGTCATGTCAACGACACTTTGGGACCCGAGCTGATCAAGGCCAACCTGGATGTGGTCGATCAGGCCGCCATTGACAACTTCATGCTTAAACTGGACGGTACTGAGAACAAGAGCAAGTTCGGTGCCAACGCCATCCTGGGTGTCTCTTTGGCTGTGGCCAAGGCCGGTGCCGCCAAGAAGAACGTGCCCCTGTACAAACACATCGCTGATCTGGCTGGCAACACCGACATCATCCTGCCCGTGCCCGCTTTCAATGTGATCAACGGTGGCAGCCACGCTGGCAACAAGCTGGCCATGCAGGAGTTCATGATCCTGCCCACCGGCGCCACCAGCTTCACCGAAGCCATGAAGATGGGCTCTGAGGTGTACCACCACCTCAAGAACGTGATCAAGGCCAAGTTCGGTCTGGACGCCACCTCGGTCGGTGATGAGGGTGGTTTCGCTCCCAACATCCAGTCCAACAAGGAGGCTCTCTGCCTGATCACCGATGCCATCGCCAAGGCTGGCTACACCGGCAAGGTGAGTGTCCTTACGATGCTCAGTTAGACATCCTTATTAAGATATTACTTCCTATTCCAACAGATCGAAATCGGCATGGATGTCGCTGCTTCTGAGTTCTTCAGGGATGGTCTGTACGATCTGGACTTCAAGAACCCCGCCAGTGACAAGGCCCAGTGGCTGGCCCCCGAGAAGCTGAGCAACCTGTACCAGGAGTTCATCAAGGACTTCCCCATCGTCTCGATTGAGGATCCCTTCGACCAGGACCACTGGGAGGCCTGGACTGCCCTGACTGGCGCCACCAAGATCCAGATCGTTGGTGATGATTTGACCGTCACCAACCCCAAGCGCATTGCCACCGCTGTGGAGAAGAAGGCCTGCAACTGCCTGTTGCTGAAGGTCAACCAGATCGGTACCGTCACCGAGTCCATTGATGCTCATCTCCTGGCCAAGAAGAACGGCTGGGGCACCATGGTGTCTCACCGCTCCGGCGAGACTGAGGATTCGTTCATCGGTGACCTGGTCGTGGGTCTGTCCACCGGCCAGATCAAGACCGGTGCTCCTTGCCGCTCGGAGCGTCTGGCCAAGTACAACCAGATTCTGCGCATCGAGGAGGAAATCGGCTCCGGAGTCAAGTTTGCCGGCAAGAACTTCAGGAAGCCCCAGTAAGGTGCAGGCCACTTCAAAATTCCAACCACACCGTCGAGACGGCGCCCATTATGAGAACTGCATCCTGGAACATGTTCCCGGAGGATGAATGGAGGCAGGAGTCGTCAAGAGATATGACGGTGCACGTGTTCGTCAACCTTCACCATCGGAATTTGTGTCTGGCGCACAAATGAATCATAAATTACTAAACCTTTACTGTCTCTATGCTTCTTTATAAGACATTATTATTAATGTTACACCATTGATCTAATCATTATTTATATTAAAAAACAAATTACAAACAAAAAGAAAAACAGCTATCAACAGCTTGGAATATCGTTATTGTAGTCGCTGTAATTCATTTGAAATTATATATTGATCTACACAAAACACAACACCATATACAGAACATACAATCCAGTTAATGGTTACAAAATTGTTGAGACATAGATTTTAAGCAGAAAATCGTTGAAATCACTCGGATCGATTTAATATACAGCCCATAGGTAAAGTCAGTACACCAAAACGTTAAACAGATTAAGAGTGCGTACAAATATTTAATTGGTTAGTTGATGTCAAATAAACGTCTTAAAAAAATAGTTTTCGAAGTGTTTTTGAAAAGTTTTGAAATGATATTTAACTTCTTTTTTACTTTGGCACTTTTTTCTTGAAATATTTATGATACTTTTTATGATAAAAACTTTACCTAATCTTTAATTACCATTCTTTTCAATGTTAAATTTTAAATTTTTATAATATTGTAGACTATTCTTTAGCTCTTTTTTTGCTTACGTTATTTTTCTCCGCACACTTTCTCCTCCTTTATTTTTCAAAAAAATCAAAACCTTTTTCTATTATGAAACCCCTTCGCTTTTCTTTTTATTGTCCTTTATGGAGAGATTTTTCTCTCCATTTTCTGGTTAAGTTTGTTCTTTATTGTGTAATTTCAGTAAAAATTATTACATATCCAGACCTTTACGTGACTTACTTGTGCCTTATTAAGATAAAACTTTTACTTACCTTTGATTTGTTACATTTTCCATAGTTTTATAGACCATTTTAGAGCCAATTTCTGCTTACTTTACTCTTTAATAGTGTTTTTTTCTGAAAAATCTTGTATTTTCCAGGCAAGTCACATAAAAAACGTAATTGTCCTGTTACGTAGTCAAAAATATATAATTTTGGAAGACCTTTTTGGAAAATGATATACGAAAAACACTTAAGTACACATATATAATATGTGTATACACTGTATAATCTATAATCTATGTCTTTCCATAATCTTTAAACTGTTAAAATTTTGTTTAAGTTTAAGTTGTCTATTTTCTGCTTACGTTATTTTCTATAAATTTCCAAAACCGTTATTTTCCAAAACCTTTTTCTATACATTTTATGTTAAAACTTTTCCTAATCTTTAAAATTCAAATTGTTTTAAGTTTCGCAGACCATTTTATATCCATATTCTGCTTACGATACTCTTTCATTGTGTGATTTTTCAGAAAAATGTTCTATTTCTCACATTACGTATTGGTCCTGTAACGTAGCCAAAAAGCTGGAATTTTTGAGAATCTTTTTGGAAAATGAAACATTAAAATCCAAATCAGCTTTAATTTCTTTTTTCTATTACGTCTTTTTATGTTAAAACTTTTTTAAATATTTAGTTTGTTGAATTTTCAGTAGTTTTGAAGACCATAACCATATATTCCCATTTACTGCTGACGTTACCATTTTAATGCTTTTGATAGCTATTTTGAGAACCTTTTTTGAAAAATGAAAGACCATACCATTTTCAATCCAAATCAGCTTCGATTTATTGTTCGATAACGACTTAAACTAGTTACATTCAATACTAGAGACATTAACAATTTAACAAAATTCAAATCGTCCGATAGAAATGCAATACTAACACAAAACTTAATCGTAAATAATGCAATGGATTTAAAAGAATAAGTTAGCACATTGAGAATTTTCATTAAAACTAAACGTGATGAAACCCCACCAGGAGGGGGGGTGCGTCTTTAAAGTTTAGAGAGGAAATTACAAACTAAGGCACCGAGTTCGTGGCAATCGCAATGGGCCAGGTGGTGGGTCCCTTCTGCACAAAGCCCTCCAGGGCGTTCTTGATCTTGATGAAGCGCCGCTTGAACTCCAGGCCACAGCCCTTGGACAGCCGGAAGTCCACCAGTATCTTTCCGTCCATCTCGATGATGTGGGCCTTGAACACCAGCCGCAGCTTGTGCCGATCTACGGTGGACACGGTGACCACACCATCCTCGCCGACCTTGCAGGTATAGCCACCCAGTCGCTCGATGGTGTTGACCAACAGCTTGATCGTATCATCCCATCGGGTGGTCACAAAGAAGCGGGTCATGCGGCGCACCAAGCGCTGGAAGTAGTTCTGCGAGGCACTCTGGGTCTGGTTCATTTGCGTGGCCAGCAGCAGATCATCCAGGAGGGCGGGCTGCGAGAAACAGAAGCCGAGTCGGGCCTCCTGGGCCATAACCTCGTCACCATCCTTGGGCCGGCCGGTGCGCAGTCTCAGATCGAAGTCATCATTATCGTTCCTCATCGATGGTTGGGAGCAATAGTTGCGGGATATGGAGTCATCCAAGACATTGTTGAGATTGCCGTTGGATTGCAGGCGCTGGCGTTTGGCTTTCGGAGAACAAATCTCCAAGGCAGCCGCCGAGTCCACCAGGTCCAAAGAGCGTTCTATAAGGAGAGAAAACCAAATTTCAATATAAAAATATTTTAAAAAAATATTAAAATTAAAAACTTTAAGTAAATCATAAAAAGCAACTCAAGAAAAATGCAAAAAACCATTTGGTTTTTGGTAATAAAGCTCTATGGAATCAGAAACCACCATACAGCTAAAATCACCAAAGAACAAATAATGTGCAAACCAAAGAGCAACTTATAAATAAATTAACTGAAATTAAATAAATAATATATATATTATTATATGATATTATGAAGATTATCCTGCGAAAACCCATGCTTTGGTAATCTAGCTTTATGAAGTATTTAAATCTATCATACAGCTAAAGCGCCAAAGCTCGGGTAGAGCAGATACTATATATTTCAACACTATATTACCTCGATTATATAGAAGATATAGCCACACTGATGGCCCAGGCACAAAGTGGCTCTCAAAATGTCAAATACATTGAGAGTCACTAAGTACCTGAGCCACTAAGTGGACTTTTCGGGTGAACTTTCACAATATTTTTCCATTTAATCAACAAATCCTTACCATTATCCACAAATTGCATGTTGCACCATTTGTGATTGAGGATTTTGGGTAAAGTCAGACGTGTTCCAGGACTCGTGGCAAGGACCTTTCGTAGCAGGGAAATGGCTAGAGTGTCCAGCTTGCTCCATGGCGTTTGCGTTTGCCAATGGTCGTTATCCTTCCAGTTAATAAACTCCACACAATTGGCCGAAGGCTGATCCCAGGGTAATTCTGTAATAATACCCCAAAAAGCATTAATTTAATTGTTTGGAAAAATTTTAATTTAAAATTAAGAATTAAACACAATTATGCAAATAGACATGGAAATGATGCGAGAGAACGTGCGAACGTGAGCCGTGTTCAGGAAATGTAAAGCAATTTTTGTGTTTTTTTATTTTTTTCAGAAACGTGCATCCAATCGAATTCTTTTTTTTTATTATCATTCCGTTACTATATTAATTATAGTATATATTTGTTGTAGTTGTTGTTGTTGTTTGGTGGTGCGTTGTTAAGCAATTTAAGCTGGAGCTTTGGTATAAAAGCTTTAGATGATATACAATGTGCATGAAAACAATCTACAGCTAGAATACCAAAGAAACAGCAAAAATAATGAGAAAAGTAGGAGGTGGTGCGGTGAGGAGAAGAGTGAACCAAAAAATATATATATTATATATAGAGAGTACAAGATATACCCAACTGGTCAAGGTTATACCTTCCTCTCTTATAAGTTTTCTTTCATTTAATATTATTTAATTTTTTGAATAATTTTCAAGACCAGTTGTGGGTATATGGAGTACTTGGGCATGTGACTGATAGCTTCCGTTAGATGCAAGGCGATGATAATGCTTTGGATTTCTTCTTCTTTATCTTTTTTTCACTTAAAACTTTATTTCTTTATTTTTTACAGTTTTTTTAAAACTTAACACTCAAGCAAGGTTTATTTTTGGACTTACCACCCGCCAGCATCGTGATGAGAATCACCCCACATGACCAGATATCCGCCGGCTGGGCATGATACGGTTTTTGGAGAACCTCTGGGGCAACGTACGGCAAAGTACCGCAGCGCTTGTCCAGCAGTCGCTCCTTGCCTTTGCACCTGCTCCACGGGAATGCCAAAGTGGAGGTGGAGACGGAGGAGAAAAAAATCAAAGAAAGGTTTAAAGTTTAAATATTAGCAGAGAGCTTTTACACAGACAGAAATAGGCGGGGGTTACTAAATATTAAATATTAATAGCTGGGAGCGAAATATTATAATCACAAAATAATGATTATTCTCTAAGCGAAATATTAAAATCATAAATAATTATTATTTTTGATTTTTAATATTTTTTTAGCTCAAAAATTTAAATCAATTCATGATTTCCTTGATATTTGACTGCATATCTCCTAAGACCACATATGCAGGTATATATCAGTATATATATCACTCCTTTGTACCACTAAAAATTAGGAAAATTGAATATAAAGCTTCTATAATTCATAGAACCCAATTTGTCTATGGAAGATGTTTTAGTTCTTATTGAAATTAGTACATCTTACCATATTTAATAGCTCTTCCATAGTTTTTTCTTTAAAAATAATTCTTTAAATTAATTGCCTTTAAATATTTAATTTCAAAACATTTCAAGCAACTACTTCGTGCCACTGGCAAACTATTTAAATGAGTTTCCGCTTAGTTTCCAACTAAAATCTCTGTGGGCATGTTTAGTTTTGGATGCTGGTTGCCACCATGGCCCTGAGCGTTTTCAATTAACAATTCTGTTTGTTGGTCAGTTTTCAGCGAAAAACTTTCCAAATTTTAATGGATTTTATGCGTTTTTTTCTCAATTAAAGACTAAAAACCTCTATTCCTATAATAATTTTGGAACTAATTAATGTACCTAAATACCTAAACATGGTGGCCATGCCAAAGTCCGAGATCTTCACATTGTCGTGCTCGTCTAGAAGGAGATTCTCCGGCTTCAGGTCTCGATGAGCTATTCCACGCTGATGCAGATAGTTGATGCCGGACAGGAGCTGGATGAAATACCTCTGGGCCTCATGCTGGGGCATTCCAACATCGGGTTCTGCAACGAAATGGGGTTTTTTGGTTTTAAAAATCATTTTCATAATCGATTGGCATTCAAGGAAATTGAATTAAACTTTGTGGCATATTTTCGCAATGCAATTTATCCTGTTATCCTGCCATATATCCTTTACTATTTTTTTTCGTAGGTATTTCCGTGTGAAAAACCCCCCATGCACGCACGGAAAATGGAAAATTTGTGCAGCCGAGCAAAAACTGGGTACTCGGGACAGGTGGGAAAAACAAATGTAATGCATCCTGCTCGTGAGTGTGTGTCTGTGTGTGTGTAAAGGATTTATGGGCTTAACCGGTCACAGGTCCTGGTCCTGGTGCTGGTGCCAACAAAAATGCAATCAACAGTTTTATGCAATTTTAATCAAAGTCCAGGCCGGATGAAAAACAATGACAATACAGTGTGTTTACCTGTTGGTTTCCACTCTTAACTATGCATTTTTAAAAAACTCTTCCATTATAAATTATTTATTTTAAGCTTCACTTTCGTATTTGAGCTGATAGTCGATGCTTATGTTATTCAGTGACCTGCAAAGCCCCAAATATTTACAAAAGGAGCGCAACCACTTTGGGGATAACTGCATCGAGATAATCACAAAGGATATTTGGAGAAGGAGAGACCTTTAACCCCGGAGGCAACCAAAAAGCTAGACAGATTGCATTTCCAACCCGCCTTTCACTTGATTGACTGTCAAAGGCGGTGGTTACATACCAGAGAGGTTGGGGGGATAATCATTTCATTTCCCACCTCTCCGGTATTGATTTTCCTCCTTCCTTGGAATGCTTTTCTTTGGTTTTACTTCCCTTTTTGTTGGCAGCAGGTCAGAGGTTAAGACAAAGGCTATATAATGTTTAGAAATTTGCCAGGAGATGATAAGATTTTACACATTAAGTGCCATGTTGTCTAAATCCTTTGGCCTTATTGTCTTTAAATTTATACTTAAAGCCATGTTAGTATTAAATATATTAGTAAGCCTCTTAAAATAACCACAATTAAAATCCTTTTACTCTCTAGAACTAATCTTAATATATATGTGTATATTCTTGTATCTCTTCCAATTTACAATCTTGTCTCGAAAAGTCAAATGTGTCGGAGATAATGTTGTGGAGCAGGTGCATCCACCCACAACTATAAAAACCCCTTTAGCACCCCGCCTGGCTGTCGACCCTCGTTCTGGGTTGGCACATTGTTTGCCATTCATTTATCATGTGGCATGTTGCTGTTGCAGGCTGCTGGTGTTGCTGCCATTTGCACAACTCTTCTGCCACGGATGAAATTAAATGGAGGCGACTGTGCAGTAGATGCACTAACAAAAACACTAGAACTACAAACATATATTGATATAAGTTAAAGCTCTATATATATTTTTTTTGAATTTTTATATCTCACTGATTGGCAAATATTGAGATATTTATTGACTTTAAGCTCGAGGAGAAGCTACAAAATGAAAAATATGGAAATAAAGAGCCTCCATCCAGACATTTTAACATAATTAATTGCTTTTCCATAAAGTGAGAAGCAGGCATTTCCCTTCATATTCGCGGCCTATCTTCCAAATGAAGGAAATTACTCGAAAATTTAATTTGTAATTGAAGCATAATTTATATCATACCAACCGTTTGATAATCTATAACCCCCCGACCCCTCTTTGTGGCACAGACATAAGCTTAATGAATGCATTTCTGGGCAAATAGACAATTAAACTCGCACACTCCCACACTCCCTGGCACATACGGGCCCTCCATCATACGCATTTATGAGTGAGGACATCTGGATGGCGATGGTGCATCTCCATTATGTTTCATTTGCATATTGAACCTATTTATGGCACACCCATCCTAGGCTATTATCCTTCCAGTGCAGTGCAGTGCAGTATCCCTGGCGCGGTTTCGAAAAAGTGGCAAGAGATGAGTGCGTGAATCCAATTCAGGACGTGCTGACAAGGATAACGATTCATTATTCTGTCTTCAAGTTGGATTGGAAAATCATTAGTCATAATATTAAAAATTGTCATTAATTTAAATTAATGCTCTTGTCAGTGTTGGCTTTTCTCTGATATGCTAATATTTTTTTTTTGGGAAATATAATATGCCACATCACTTGCCCTGCCCCATCACTAGATATCATTAAAAATGGCTTAGCAACCAGGGTCTAAATATGGCTGCCACATTGATTATTACACCAGAGTCTCCCATGCCCATGCCGCGAAAATGGAGAATCAGGATGATGATGATGATTGGGACACTGGGATGTGGCAGGCAGGCAGGGAGGCAGACCAGGCCTGGCAATCAATGCAAGGACGCCACTTCCATTAGTGGCAATCTCACTCGATTTCCCTCGTCTTGCCGCCTGACCTTTCACTCAGTTGTTAATATTTATGAAAATGCCACAAACTTGCCACCTCCTCACCCTTTGTGAAAAAATTGGCAAATTGTCATGAGACAGAAAAGTGGAGTAATCAAGATCCATATCTTGTCAGTCTGCCGCTGTTCCATTTAATATCATTAGATTGCAGTTTGGCCCAAGGATGAACAGGGACATTCCACCACTCCGCCACCCCACCCACCCACTTCCTGTCAGGGGTGACATTTCTTTGGGTTCACAGTTCACATATTGGCATATTTGCTTCGTCTGGGCGTCGTCTATATGGATATGGTCTGGAATCTGTACCGGAATCTTGTTGAATATGAAACTTTTCACTCAAATTTTCCATCCAATTTCCGAAAGTCACTTTCAAGGATAAATTGCATTCAAGTTATTGCATTTTAGTGGCCTCTTTGTGGGCAAGTTTCAGATGCCAGATCCCAGGCTTATGGCCAACAAAGTTTTAGTGTCTTGACTGACTTGACTTGGTGGCCTAAAGTGGCTGAGAATTTCAGACAAGAGATTTAAAATAACCAAAGTTTAGAAGGTTTTATTAAAACCCAACCTTATCCAACAATTACCCCTAACATCTATATATATATATATTCACTCACCGATTCGATCAAATAGCTCTCCACCGGCGGCATATTCCAGGAATATATACTCCACATTGCCCTGCGACCGTTTGCCGAAAAATCGCAGGATGTTGGTGTGCTGGAGCATCTTCTGGATGCAGACCTCCTTGCGGACCGAGTTGACGGCATCCGGATGCTTCTTCAGGTCCACCATTTTCATGGCCACAGCCTCGCCAGTCTGTCGGTTGATTAGTAACTTTACCCTGCATCATAGAGATATTATCGGAGGGATTAGTAGAAGGTGTATCTATGAGATACAGAAATCTCAAATGCTAGTTGCACGTCAACAACGCAGTTGCAACGCTGTCTGGTGTCTGGGTATCGACTGTTCGAGGTCCGGGTGCAGTGAGTGTGTGGATGCCGTATTGCCATCGTATTCCGTATTCCCCGTATTCGTATTCCCCGGACCCGCACACTCGGATCGCCTTTGTGGCGAAGGACATGCGCAGTGGGCACCTAGTGGGTGGATTTCGGGGTGAATGTATACCGAGCGGAATACGCCGGAAAAGTGCGTTTTTTTCCTACTCTGGGCTGCATTTCCGGTTTATTGACTTCTCACACACTCACACACACAGGCACACATCGCACACAGGATGTACTACCTCAATGTATGCAACAAAAAGTATCTTTAAGATACATATTAATAATACTCACTCGCCATAGGCACCTTCGCCCAAAGTTTGAGCCAAAGTCCAGCCATCCACAAACTCTCGGGTAGCAGCAGCACCGGGACCTGATCCATTAGTTCCCGGTCCTGTTCCTCCACCCGCAACAATGGCTGCCATTTGTTGGCTTCTCCCTTTTGTCCCCCAAATCCCTACGCTTTGGGCCTTCCTCGGCTTTGTTTTTCTTTGCTGGCTAGCTGGCTGGTGGACTGGTGGGCCTGCTGCTAGTTTAATATCCTGTTGGCCGTATCCTGTGGCGTTGTATCCCTGCCGCCATGTGCGGTACTTTGTCCTTGCCCGCTTCCGCTCTCGTCATCTGCCGCAGAGTCCTTGCTGAGCTTTTGTCACCTTCTGCATACCCTGTTGATAATAGAAATGATTTTTTTAATAAATTTAATACTTAAATATTATAAAATATTAAAAAGTATTAAATTTTTTATTTAATTTAATTAAAATACTTAAAATAGGGTTTCTTTCTTCCTAGAATGATAAAAGTATCTGTATCTTTATATAGGTCAAGGAATTCTTGATCTAAGTCATATTTATAACTGTAATTATTGTTTCTTTATCTTGGTATTTGGAATAACTATTCCGACTTTCCCAAAACTATTTCAAAGACCCTACGATCTAAGATCTTAAGAGATATCATGATATTACTGTTATGGCCTAGAAATAGAGCTCCTTACTACTCAAAAATTAAGGTTAGGTTAGCATTATCCTTTTGAAAAAGCCATTAATGTTGGATATAACAACTAATCCATATTATAGGCATTTTTTGAATATTTTTTTCGAAATTAAAAGAGCTCTGAGAACTTATTCTACAAGATTACAGGTTAGAACTCTGAAAAGCCGACAATTTCAGACAAGAACAAACATGATTCGTTGCTTACATTCTAACCTAAAAGTTTCTTTTAAACCAAAACTAGCAGTATCTCCACTAGACTGTAATGAGGCGAAATATAATCCTTTTATTAGTAAAATAAAGTAAATAAAAAAATACCAATAAAAGGAAAGTAAAATAAAACCAAGTAAAATAACTATTTCTAAGCGAGGCAGTGTTCCAGTTCCACTGCGTTCCGCATTGTCATTCACATTTATGCACACACTGACACACGCACACATAGAGCAAAAGAAAGATGAAAAGCACATGGGGATGCTGGGAATTCGAGTTCAAAGTTTCCGAGTATAGAGAAGAGATGAGAGACAGAGGGACATGAGACGAACAGGATTCAACTATTTTTGCGCCCTCTTCTTTGTTGAGTTGCCGCTAATATTTCATCCTTTGGCATGGTCATGGTTCGTTCGTTTCGAACAGCACTTCGGCTTTCCCGTTCGATTCATTGTCCTGTCGTCATGCGCATGCGCTGTGCCAACTTGGCGGCACAAAAAGCTAAGCGAAAAAGAGCGCCAAAGTATAGGGAGTAGAAAAGGAAGAACAGTGGGCTAATAGTGAAAAGGAAATAATATTTTTTTGTATTAAATTTTAATCTTTAAAAAATATTTTTAACCCAAATAATATTACTTTTCAATAAAGTTCAAAAAGTTTTTTCTGATAAAATTTTTCTGGTAGTGTTCCACTGTACTTGTACATTTTGCGTGGGCTAGTCTGTTTGTATCCATGCTTGCAACTCCTTTGAGTGGGTGGTGATTTGATTTAGTTGGTTAGAGCGAGACAGATTGAGAGGGGTAAGAGGAGCAGGAGCAGGAGCAGGAAGCTGGGGCAGCGCAGCATCAACAGTCAGCGAACTTGACTCTTGTGGCATTTTTTCCCCCTACCTCCCATCATCTCCCACCACCCTTTCTCTTTCTAACCTTTAGGCCCCGCTCTCTCTCTCTCGTGCAAAAATATGACGTCGTTAATTTAATGACCAAGTCTTTGGCTCTCTGAGCTTGCGCCGCTCAAGGTAAATGGCGAGAGAGGATTTCGATGCTTCTTCTTTGTATTTTTTGCCGGTGAAGCTGTGCTGTCGCGTCACTGTCGCTGCTCTGCCGCTGTTGCTCTGCCTTCAACAGGCCACTATTAACATTTTTATACCTCGGTTTGTGAGTGTTAGTGTGAGTGTGAGTGAGTACTCGTATTCGTACGAGTGTACTTTTCCTTGTACATTCAACAGAGTGGAATTTTTTGTGCCTGTGTTGCCTCCTCCTCCTCCTCCTGCGAGGGTTTCCTATGCGCCACAAACTTTTTCTAGGTCTATTTTTAGCTTTTATGCCGTTTGGCGTCTCTTTTTTGTTTCTTTAAAACATTTTTAAATAATTGAAAAGTTTTGGGAATGGAGTTTCTGAGTTTCGATTGTCATGCAAATTGAATTTAAAGGATTATGATAAGAAGGGGAGTTATCCTCCCTATGGTTTTCTTAAGATTTAAGAGACACCCAAGCTTTATAGATTTAAGATACAATTTTAAAAGATGACAGGACATAAGATAAATGGCCTCTGAGCATGGGAAACAGGATAACATGTGTTGCACTATTTAAACTTTCGAAAGAAAAAAAAAATCTGGAAAATGGGGCCTGCCACAGGACGTGTCGACATCTCGAAGAAAGCACTTCAACCTCAAAAGCACTTCCAACCCAATACGAGATAAGGAGGAAACCAGGGGACAGATGATACCACCACCGGATGAGTAATGAAACTCCACTAAAAACTTTTGACAAGTTTTCTAAAAAAAAAAAAAAAAAAGTTATGAAAGTTGGAAAAGTATGTTACGGACATATCAAGGATAATAGAGAAAAAGGGGGCGGGGTTACCAATGGGATAGCCAGTGGGCGTCAAAATTAGTTTCAAAAGGATTTCCAAACTAAAGTTTCAAACATGCCTAGGATGCTCTTTAAAAACTTTAATGGAAATCTAAATAAAAGGACCTTTTTAAGGTGTCCTTTGAACCCAAATCATTAAAAAATTGTCACCTGTCAAGCCGGGCAACACTTAATAAATGATATGAAAATGTTGAACAAAAAAAAAAACCATAAATTTGTCTTGCCTTTCATCGAAGTTTCGGGGGAAACCCTTTTTTTTTTTATCAGCCAAAAAATAAATGACTCTCAGAAAAGAAAATTGGAAAGGGATTTCCCTTTTTTCTTTTAGAAAACCCAGTCCGATCAGATAAATGTCCTGTTTGAGGAAACATTTGATTAGCTAAAGAGAGATTCCTTTAAACAAACCATTTTGTAGTTAATGAAGTTCCCAGGATAAAGTTCACAGACCAGGATGGAGTGTGAGTCATCTGGACATCTGGAAAAGGATACCGAGACCCTTGTAAACGAAATCCTAAACAAACAAGTTCCAGAGCAGAGAAATCAAATAAAATTAAAGAGTCAAACGAAGCGCATACACAGAGACTCCAAGGTGGGAGTGGTGGGGTTAGTGCTGGGATAGGGGTCTTGGACATAGAACCAAAGCTGAACTGGGTGTCGGGGGGTCAAGGGAGGTAGTAGAAAGGAGCAGAGAAAAATTAATGACATTGTCGGTAAAGTCAGGGGATCTCGAGTGCAGGAACACGTCCAGGCCAGGACTAGGGCCATGGCCAGTCAGTTGGCTTTAATGCCCTAAAACCCTATAATGACGTTGGTTAATGGTTTAACCTCCAGACATTAGCTGGGATTTCTAGAAAAAGTCTGGATTTCTCCATCTAAGCGCAGTGGATTTTCCAGTCTAGTGGGAGGATGAGGTTAAAGGACCTCCGTTTAAGGGGAAAACCCATAAGTAATCGTCCAATCATAATTATAGAGTTATGTATTATGATCTGTCTCATTTGTGATGGCTGCTAAAGCCCCCTAATTGCTGGAAGATTATGCAGATGCATCGCAGGGCCTGCTACTAGGCTCCGGCTTATAAGACTGCAAGAAGACCAGACCTGAAGAAGGGCCCTTGGCAACAGCGGGGTAGAAAACTTCAAGTTACTTCCAGAAGTGTGCGTTTGTATCTGTGTGGCTGCACGGCCGCCGATAAGGCTAAGCAAATACGAGTTTTGTAAAGTATTTCAATTTGAACATTCGTTTTTTTTTCCAGCTCCCTCCCCTCCTTCTCCAGAAGATGAAGCCAACAGCAGGAGGAGGCTGCGAACAGGAAAGCCAGAAATGAAAAAAGATATTGCATGGCCATAAAAAAAAAGACACACACACAGATACACACTCACACACACACACTCACTCGTCCCGACTAGGGAGGGAGAAGGACGGGCTTAACAGGCTGTGGCAGCCGACGGACAAGTGGCCAGACCAGCGGTGCAAGTTTTTTTTTTTTTTTTTTTTTTATAAAAATATATATGTATATATAAAAAAAATTGTATTTCTTGTGAGGCTCGTCGTAACCTCGAGTTTTTCCTTTTCATTTTGCAGGCGTTGCAAAAAATTAAAAAAAAATAAAATAATCAAAAATTAAAAGCCTGACATGCAATTTCTCAGGGTTGAGTTAATTAAATATTAAGAAAAGAAATTAAAGGGTTAAGGAATATTATTTTTAAATGTCTGGGAAAGTGTCTGAAAGCCTTAAGATATATAAATTATACAAGATCTTCTTAATTCCAGATTCTTACGTTTTTATATGATTTCCATTCTTTATATATTTTGTCGTAGAACCTCCTTCAGATTTTCATTCTTTTTTTTAAGATTTAGAGAGCTTCTGGGAGGAACAACCCCGAGAAACCAAAAACCGAAAAAGTACCGAACCGTTTCTTTATTTTTTTGCGATTTTTTTTTTGTCCAGAAAGTCACCACTGAGAAATGTGTCTCAGCCGGAGGAGTCTTGGAATAAGTTCTCGGTTCTTCCGTCTCTTTTTTTGTGTCTCCTGAATGGATGCGACACTCGCACACACACACACACACACACACTGCCATAACACACACGCACACGAATAACGCGGTATCCGGTGGTATCCTGCCGAGCCGCGTCTTGTCTGTATCCCAATTTTAATGAAACATCCTCGTGGTCCTTGGGCCTCCATCCACCTCTTGCACCTCTCTGGGGCCATTCCATGGCGATTTAATTGAAAAGCGTTTACTACTGTGGATAGTATGGCTACTATTAGTTTACTATAACGATGCGATAGTTTTGGTCCTTTTTTTCCACTCCTTTTTGGTCAGGTTTTCCTTATCCTTTCGAAGGCGTTTCGTCCTGTCTGAGCTTCCAAATGAAACTGTCGCGGCTGTGAACCGAAAAGCCTTCCTAGAGACTCGAAATTTCAAGAGAGAGGCAGCAGAGCGAGAGAGCTTACGCTTGCGCGCCAAAAAAGGGGGATGGAGGGATGCCGGAGAATCAGTGGTGGTGGTTCTCTCTGCCAAGCTCTCGCTCTCGCAGCATCGCAGCAAGTTCAACTCTCATGATGTACAGTGGGGAGTTTTTGTGTTTTCACAATATTTTGTAATTTGATTTATAGTTCATATTTTATGTTAAATATCATTTAAGGCTCTAAATATTTTATTTAATTTTTAACTAAACTTTATAGCTTTCTGCCCCACTGTACCCCAAACACAGCACTTCCCCAGCAACAGAAAGCCGGCTGCCGGTCCGGCGAGGGCTGTTGCTCCTTTCGGCTCTGCCCTCGCACTCTCTCTCTCTCTCTGTTCCACCTAAGCTCACCTTTCGGCAGCTTTGGCAACTCTCGCCGCAACTCGTGTGTGCGTAGGAATTGGGGTGGCCCTCACAAATGCCAATTGGGGAAACCTGATATTTTTTTTTGCTTCTTTCATAAATGGATAATAAATACCTAAAAGAGCTGTGGTTTTCATACCCTTTGATTGAATATCGTTTAAGATATTTAAGAAACTCCAAGACACAATTGAGGGTCTCCCCAAAAGCATATTTATTTTAATAGCTCGAGCCATTTGTCGAACTCCTTCAGCTCAGGCCTTGTTCGTGAAGCCGAGAAACTCCAGACTCGTTTACATATAGCACTCGCATCTCCCAATTTTCCCCCCTTTTTTTCGCTGACTAGACTGACTTCTACATCAATATTTGTCCATGCATGTCCGTGTATACATGCATGCATACACATGTTGGTATTTATGTAGAACTGCGTAACAACACAATACCTAGAACAGAATTTCAGCATCTCAGCGGCCAACAACGACGGCTTGACAACCCTTCAAAGAAAAAGCCCAAAAACAAAGCAACAAACAAAAGACGCATGCGGTTGCCACTGAAAACCGAAAACTTGCAGTTATATGCGTATGTTCACACTCTCGAGCGAGAGAGGAAGCTTGGAGGGAGAAAGACAAGGAGACGATACAAGACGAGAGCAACAGACGAAAAAACGAGGCAGCAACTCCCACCGCCTAGTACAGTGGTACCTCAATACCATCAACAAAGAAAGGAATATTATAATTTTATAAAAGGCTTAAGTTTTGCTAGATACTGTTTTAACAAAGTGTGGCCTATAGTGGGGGGTTGTAGCCTTTATAGGGTTGTCATGCTGTGAGCATACCATCATGGGGACAGATTATTAGACTTAATTGATTGGCGCGTCGGTTTCGCCAAATTAATAATAGTTCCATTAGAGGGGGGGTGTTGGTTGTTTATTGATTTGGGTATTATTTTGTTTATCTCATTTCAGATTAGTCTGCAAAATAAACCCAGCCTCCCCCGATGATTGAATTAGTGAAATTAAATGGAAATAATGGAGCTTCTACTGGAAGAGATTATAAATATATGGTTATAATAATAGAGATATAATATATTTATTAAAAAAATGATGTAGGTTTGTTTCTATTTAAACTTCATTTTTTTTCAATTAAATAGGACAAGCTTAAAATTTATATCGTAGAGTACAAGGGTATTATATGAAAAATTGTTAAATAAACCAAATAATATGAACTATTATTTATTTGTTTATATTGCCTTCTAGAATTTCTATTTAAAGCTGATATTTCTTTCCATGGCTGATACAGTAAAGCCTCTCCTTCTGGTTGGGCCTATGTTTCTTTTTCTTCTTGGGAGCGATTATAGGTTCTGGAACCTTTAGAGGCTGCTCCTTGGGAGCTTCATCCGTGAAACTCTCTTCCAATGGTTCATAAGGAACCTCCTGGTACTCCTTGCAGTCTCGACTCCTATCTTTCGATTCATAGCTGTTGCTTAGTGTAGACTGTGCTGATCCATATAAACTTATAAAGCTACTCTCGCTTTGAGCGGTGTGATAGGAAGTATCACTAGTAGTATCGCTGGAGTCAGCATCTTTGGGTTTTCGGGTCTTGCGGGGTCTGAAGTAATCGGGATCCGTGATCAATGGGAATGTTCGACGGCCATTTCTGATGCTCTGCACCTTTTCAGGTTGAGATTCTTCTTCTCTTTCATTCGGCAGTAGCTTTGGTTTGGTGATCGATCGAGCTTCCACGTCCATGGACATGAGACCAAAGTGGCGCATCATTGCCACCGCCTCCTGTTCCACGGTGCTGGTATCCTCCCAATCGGCCATTGTGGCATGCTCCCCCAGGGGCTTGGTGCCCGCTATGGTCTGTATCTTCTCCATCATCTGCAGGCAGGATCGAATTTCCCGGCCTTTCCCCGTCGGGGGTCCGTACTGTTTTTCCAACTCTTCGTTCCTCTCCCTCCTGGCCGATAGGTACTCATAGGTGCTCTTCGGCCGGGGAGTATTCTCCCGTTTCTTCTGCACCTCATAGGACAACTGGCCGTAAACGAAATTAAAATTTGGCTCCATGTCGACCAGGTCGTCCTCGAACCGTGAGCTGGGAACCCACGCCATGTTTCCTCTTCTATCAGTTCTACCACTGTGAGAAATAATTTTCAATTACAACGCGCGTCAGCAGAAAAAAGCATCCTAACCTCAAACGAGGCCAGCAGGCAACCGTTATCCCGCCAAGGGCACGGAACTTACCTCTTAACTGTGGACTAACTTGGTAACAGCAAAGATACGAATAAAAAAAACAAAGAAAACTGATTTATTTTCGTGGAATTCAGTTTAAAGCGAACGGCAGCGTTGCCACACAGCGTGGCGCCGAACTATGCGTTAGTGCCAAACTGCTATGGTGGTTTCCGTGCACCGGTGTGGCAAATAATATTGCGCCAAAACGTAAAACAAAAGGGAAATGACAACTATGGGGCAGAGAATGTGTTTCACCAGAAAGTTGAACAGATAAAGTCGCATTATGTATATTTTTCTTAGAATTATGTACATGGTTCTGTATTCTGTGGAAATCAGACTCACTTTGCAACTCACCGGCGGCGTCGGTTTTGCACACTTCGTCTGCTTCCGGCTTCTTGATGTTATTTCAACTTTTCATTTACTTTTATACTCAGTCACTTGGTTGCAAAACACTTTTTAACAAATACCTGCATGCCTGCATTTACAAGCAGCAATTTATTCAAAGGAGAAAAATCTGCAACTCGGCCAAAATTTACTTTGCAAAACTATAACAGAGTGACCAGCCAACCAGGGGCTAGAAATAATCACCCTACCAGGGCTGTGGCTATCGATAACTTTTCTTATCGTATTTCGATGCTATTTTGTCTTATACAATATTTGGTTACACTAATATTAGGCGCCATGTCTGCCTGCGCAATTTAAATAGAAATTAGAAAAATATGATTTAAAGCATATATGATTTAATAAAACAAAACTTTTCCTAAAGAAAAGTTAAAAAAATAAACATTTGCATTGTCTCGAGTTCTATTATTTCTTCGATTTTCCAAATAAAAGTATAAAATTAAAACATTAGAAATTAAAAGAATTTTTTATCTTGTTTCCATATTTTATCTTATTAATAGATCTTAAAGTTAACAAAAAAAAAAATTAATCTTAAAATTAATTATATTTATTGGAATTGTAGTTTATACTTGTGTACTCATTGCTTTGCCCTTTAAAGCCTATACAGAACGAGTTATAGAGTTCATGTTCCTTGCTTTGAATACATGTCCTTTATGATCTGCATGCGGGTCATTCGAGTGGCGCATAGCCACGAATCCTTAATTTGAAACACCTCCGATCTTTTGCGTTTTTCCTTAAAAGGCTTGTAGTATATATCGTATATGATGCGAAGGATACGCTGCACACTTGCTTGCGAGGGCTTACTGCGTACATATCGGAACGTTTGATTCTTTTGCATTTTTGTATACTGGCCATCGTCCCACCAAGCCGGAAAATCTGAGGGTGCGACTTTACTGTCGAGCAGCACCTCGTCGAGGTCATCGATTTTCTGAACTTCAGTTGTGGGAGCTTCCAAGGCCACCGTCGAAAAGTGATGTATACCCTTAAATGGAATGGAAAAACTCCATCATAAACTTTCATTTCAAGTTTCTTTCAGTGTAACTTACGTTTGAGGTACTCCAGCTCCAGACCACAGCCTTAGGCTCTTCCTTAATTGGTTCATCTTCTGGAAGTAGTTCCAGCATAGACTTCTGATCCTCTTCGGCCAAGGACAGGGCCAACTCGTCGTCCAACTGCTCTTGCTCTTCTTGCATGGCGAGCTGCAATTTATTGTATGCTCCTGGCGGCGGATCTATGGACTGGAACCAACGCAGCTCGCCGTTCACGTTAACAGCCTGGATTGAAAGCAACATTTTTAGTTTGTAGCACCTACTTGGGTCTTAAAGTTTGCAACTTACAATCACTTGCTTTTCAATTCTTCTTCCTTGGAGAATCTCCGACTTGCCAGTGGATATTGTGATCACTGGTGCATTCTCGCCATATATATAGTCTGCTTTAAGCTCCTCCTCCTGCACTGCTGGAGAATTGTCTTGAATATCTTCCTCAAAGGTGGAAAAAAGGTGCTCCATGGATTTTGCCGGAGCAGCGACCTGGTCAGGTTGCTCTTGGACTTGTTCTTCTTGCAGGCGTTCCTCATATTCCAGTTCTTCGGCCGTTTTGATGGCGTCCTCGATGCCTGAGTGACGCAGCTCGTGGTGCCGCTTTAGATTGGCCTTCCTATCCGAGCTATACATGCACAGCGAGCACTTGTAGTTACGGTGGCTCTTCTCCCGATTGTTGTGCACCATCATATGACGTTTCATGTCATAGGGCCGATTCGTCTCGTACTTACATCCTATCACCAGGCACTGAACTTTGGCAGAGCGCTCCACCGGTATGGTTTGAATCATTTTTCCCGACTCGGGATCGTCTGGGTCATCCATAGTGCTTGGATGACGGATGCCTATATGCCGCTTCAGGTTAGATACCTTATCAGTGCTGTAGATGCAGAATGGGCAAGACAACCTGATAAAGATTTGTTTTTATTTTCGTGAATTTTTTTTTATTTTAAAGCCACTTACAGTTTGGTTTCCAAGGGCAGAGTATGGCGTTCTTCATGTCGCCATAAGTTATAAGCCCGATTCGTTCGATATGGGCATCTGGGAATGTTGCATCGAAGCTCCTGGGTTTTCGTCGTATCAGTTTTTCCTGTTTCCAGATTTCCTCTTAGCATTGCAGGTTGCCAATAAAATTATTTTAAGGCATTCGTGCGGCGAAGTTCCTTGGTCTGTTGCAGAATTAAGTTTCTAATACTTGAAAGGGTCAAAAAAACAACGAAAAATTGCAATTTAAAAGAAATCAAAACAAATTCGGCCCATTATATTTTATTTTGTGTGACCAGGTATGCCCATCGATAACATCGATAACTTTAGCTCACAAAAAATACCACGTCATTGTCGCCGTCTCTTTTTTTCAGGGTTGAGAAACGCAAAAATAATTTCAAAAAATTTTCAAAAACTTTAAAACTGTTGTTTTTTGAAGTAAAATAGTTATTAACCCGTTAATCTTTAGCTATTATTTATTTTCAAACTAAAATATGTATTTTTTCCTTACTTGCTTAATATTTTATTATTAAAAGTTTGTCACATCTTTTATCTACAAAGAAAACTCAATATCCAATGAATCATGAAAAAAATTATGTATTTATTGTGGTTTTTAACGTGTGAGCTTTATTATTATGAGTGAAACCGAGATTTCTTTACAGGATTGAGATGAAATAGAATTTAATTTAAATCGGTCTTTCGTTACTACTGGTCATAAAAATTTAAAATGTTCGTATTGGCAAAGTTTTGTTTTTTCGCGTTACTCGCTTGGAATCTTCTTGGATTTTCGACAGGATTCCTGGAAAATAAAACATCCTTGTGCGTTCTGACGGATCCGCGGGAACAATGTGATAATTTTTGTTTAAAACTTCTGCAACCACTTACGAATCACATTGAACTCCACCAGAATAAGTGGGCTGATCAGCATGCCGCAAAACAAGACGAAACTCAACAGAAGCTGAATCTGATTATCAACCAGCTGGAAGACCTTCAGGAGAAAGTTATAATTTTGAATAAAGGACTAGAGTACCTGAATCGCACCCTGGTTAGCATGGACCAACTAATCTCCATTTCGGTGAATTATGTGCGGGCTGGTACGAGACTCTTCTATATCTCGGAAAAAAGCGAAGTGGCGTGGTCAGAGGCAGACCAATTTTGTAGATCCAAGGGAGGATTTGCGGCCGTCTTCCTTAATGAGAAGGAACTGATCGGCATCAAAGACTTTACCACCAAGGGCTTAAACTACTGGACGGGTCTTAATGATATAGTCAATGAGAATAAATTCGTTTCTACGGCATCTCAAGCATCAGATTCGTACATTAAATGGGGTAAAGATCTTTCCAAACAAAACAATAAAGAGAAGAACTGCGTCTCCTTAAAGGACGGTGAATTTTGGGTACATGAATGTAACGAGAAATTTAATTACATTTGCCAGTTGAATAAATTCTAACTGCTGCTGCAGTTTATCTATACTTGTTGCTTATTTACAAAACATTTTGTTAAATTTAAATAAATCTCTTCTTTTTTCTAAAAAATTTAAAGCTAATCATCTATTGTTTTTATTTTCATCCAACTATACTATAAATATTAAGCCAATTAAGCTTTTTAAAAAAATCAATTATTTGAAAATAATCATTTTTTGTGGTTTAAACTGATGATTTAATGAACATATATGATTATTGTAAATTATGACTTATGGGGAATATGCAAACTTATAAGATAAATTTTAGCAAATATTTCAGTCAACTTCAGTCAATAGAAAATATGAGAGGATTTTAATCGTTTTTGGCTTAATGTCGTCATATATTACAAAATATTGCAAAAAGTTGGTCAGATTTTACATTGGCAGGTCAGAAAGGTATAACATGTTGCAATGGGACATATATATATATATATATCATATAACCAAGTTATGAGAAAAAATATCCTAGAGTCTGTTTTCCAAAAATGGAATTGCTTATGTGAAGATGATTATGATAAAAATGGTATTTTAAAGACACTTTTTAGTCAATATTTCAGTCATATTACAAATTGATGCAAACTTTGAGAAATGAATGTCATTTATGAATCAAGAATTAAAGCTCCTTGAATCTCCATTAAAATATAGAAAATATGAGATGGAAAAATGTTTAACCAATTGTGACCAAAAAGGTGATGTAGCCCCTTGAAGAATTTGAAAAATAGGTTAAAATTTAGTTGGACATAATTCTTAAAGAGATAAGATAAAGAAGGTATAACCTTCGTTGATCAGAAACGAATTGGCCGAGTTATGGCCATGAGAATAGGCTTTTTTACAGAGATTTTGGCTTTCAGTGACCTCTGTAATTGATTTCAAATAATATACCCTATAAATAAATAGTAATATTAAAATACATAGTTTTCGGGGCTTGGTCTTGGGGCTTCTGGGTGACATCCGCCTGGTCGTGGTGACCTGCGCGAGGCATCGAATTTGGGCTTTCAAATCATCTTTCTTAGGTAACTATGTAGTTCAAACGCCATAATCGTATGCTGAAAGGTCTTCCTTTAAAATCTATCTAGCCCACTTGCTGCCACTGTGTTTTTGCCAGAGTTCATTATCCTGGCAGCGGTCTTACTACAGGACACATGCGCATTGCAACGCCTGCAGCCGGCTTATTGGCATTCAGTTTCATTCAGTTTTTGCGGAAATCTCAATGGAGAGCCCCGGTTGCCCAGTTGCCCCTCTGGCCGTAATCTTGTTCGGCTTGGAGTTCGACTTGGCTGCAAGGCTCGGTCTCGGATCGGATCGAACAGTCACGAGTCCTTGCAGTTTTTCAGCTTTTCCAAGTTTCTCGCTCGCTCAGTTGCAAGTCGACAGCTGGCCAAGGCGCACGGAAAACTCGGGAAAAACCGCCGCGGGAAACGCACAACGCCCACGGAAATAGAAAAACCCATCAAAAACAAAAAATAAATAAAGGAAAAAAATCTATTAACCCAGTGAAATTTGACCAACTAAAAACTTGAAGGTAGAAGAGTAAAATTTCAAACGAAAAAGGGCTTGGCCCGGAGCCTGGTGTTGGTGGTTTAGGCCATTAAAATAATTGCACAAGTTTATCCGGTTATGCTGACGGACGATAAAAAAAATACATAACAAGGGATACAAACAACCAACAACCCCCTGCTGGAAAAAAATATATGTTTTAATTGCTTGGCCCCCTGGGCAACCCCCACCGTCCCCCGTTTTCATTAACCCTCCCCGGGGGCCGCCAATTGTGTTTGGCTTTCTAAATTGGCATAAATTCATTTATAGGTCAAACACCCTCTCGAAAGTTACCAAACCATGGCTAAAAAAAAACAAAAACAACAAGAAACGAAACCGATGCACTTGAGTGTGTTGGTTGGTGTACCTTTGTGTTTGTGTTTGTGCTTGTGTGTTAGTGCACTTCCGGTTGCACAGCACGAAACGGAAATATGCAGTATATAAGCCCACATACCTCCACCACCCCCAAACCATCAATATGTTTTTCTTGAAAATTTTCTAAATTGCGCAAGGTTATCCGAAGTGAAAGAGAAAACTTGAGTATTTTCAATTAATTCTAAATATCGAAATTCTCAAAAATCTCATTTTCGCCCACTCATAAGTCAGTCGAAACGTGCGATTAAAGCCAAAACATAACAATCGTGGAAATTATATGAAAATATTGAAAACAAATTTAGCTGCTAATTGTTTATAATGCAAACGAAATGTTTTTCATCTTCGTTCGGGCCGTTTCTCACGAAGACGTAAACATTTAAGGAGAATATGATGATGGGATAAAGAATACTCTAAAACACCTCTTAAAATTAAAATTTGAATAATTTGTAATTATACATTTTTGTATTTTTTAATTTATCTTTATATAAATTTGTATATATTTTTTTAAAGAAGAATATAGAGTATTCATATGAACATCCTCTGAAAAATAATACTATTCTTGGAGAGCTTCTATTGAAATACTATCTTGCATTATATAGATTGTTGGTTTTCAGCCAAATTTAAAGTTTAATTTTCTATTTGATTTGAGACCTTTGAAAATATAACCGAAAACAAAATCAAAATCAAATTTTAATTCAAATTCGACGCCAAAGTCTCTGCTGGCGTAACCGCCAACGCCCTGGAGGTTCTACGACAGCAAACTCGTTCAATTGCCGCCCTCAAGAGGAAATCTCAACTCAAGGTGAGTGGAGGGGTGTCCTTACACAGAAAAAAATATATCATATAGTCTAAGCACCTTACTCTGACTACAAAGTTATTTTTAAGCATAATATTCATATAATTATTTAAAGAAAATGATGAATAATAATAAGTATTCATAGTATTATTCATTACTCAATCGCAAGTATTCAGTAATTCATGGTTTCATTAAGTAAATAGTATCCTTTTTAGTTTACTGCAACAAGGGTAAGAGTATTACAGTTTGTGTGCAGTTTCTAATACCTTTGTTTGCCCAGTGGCCTTTGACCCTTTGGCCAGGTGGGGTCGTCCTCAGACCCTAATTCCCATTTTGAGCATCTGCATCCTCGTTCAAGTCCTGTGTCGATGACTCTTCAGTGTCCACTTGTGCCAGTTTCTCGATTTCCAAGCTATGTTTTTTTTTTTATAAAAAGGGCTATGGACTTTATCGCGAAGGGTTGTAAGAGTTCCTTTGTGGGTGGCGGCGGGAAGGTCATAGTGCAGTGAGTGCTGAGCTATCTGAAGTTGTTGACTCACTTAATTCAAATGAGGAGAATCTAAAAGCCTATCAAATGCAAGTGGTTTATCCTAAGTAGAGACTATTTTTAGGTCATAAATACAATATTAATCAAAAATTAAAAATATTGGACTCTATAGCTAGGATAGTTATAATACTCGTATTTTTAAATAAATGTTTGTTTTTGAAATAATTTTTTTTAAGATTGGGTGGATCAGGATCTCTTGGGGTGAACTGTGGGTGTGTTGTTTAGTTCTGTGTGTGTGCGTTGCATTCGAGCCCTGCTGTTAGCGTTGCATGCAAATAAACAAACAAAAACAAACACAAATACGGGCACGAACAGGGGCAAGAAATTTGATTCATTTACCGTTGCATGTTGCCAACAGAGGAGAGTGCACAAAGGTGGACACAAATACACACACAAACACACCTGTAATTTACACAAACATTACAATCCTTGCAAAAGAACAGGACGAGAAAAATTAATGGACAGGATATAAAAGATATATTTGAACTAAATGTATCATCAATTAAGAAAAATACTACTCCAAAAATTCATTAAAAAAATCTTTTTATTAAAAAACTGCATAAAATAGTTAATTTTATGATTCTTTATTAAATTTCAAGACCCTATTATTATGACCATATCTACTGTTTCAAGGTGACAATGGGTTGGGGACAGTTAAACAGCTTTCATGCAAAAAAAAAACAAAATACACAAAAGGGTTGGCCAGAGGGGCGCGATGGGCTGGGGAGGCGTGGTTAAAAAAAATAAGGGGTGCCTTGGGGTCACCGCAGGCGAGTGCAGTGCCCTCAATTAGAAGGCGCCCAAGGACAGCGGCCCAAACAGCTGCAACGAAAGAAACAACAACAGCTGGTCGCCTTTAATTGCCGACAACATGGCGTATACGTAACGTCGACCTGCATTTCCATATGGGAATCGCTGCCATAAATATGTAGATTACAAATATGTGTGTGGTATATGTTTGTGTGTGTGTGAGAGAGTCTTGATTTCTACGGCTGCCCTCTGCCACCTTCAACTGTTTCTCAAGAAGCCCGCGTTTGGCCTTCTCCACAAAAAATTAGGGGTTGCCAAAGGGTTGAAGAGTCGAAGGGTTAAAAGTGGGCCGAGGGCGGTGAGCTGTGTGAGCTTCAAGTAGTTACCTTGGCTAGCATCCTTTGCCATCCTCTGGCCCATCTTCAGATTCAAGTTACTGCCGTAAATATAAACAAAAACACAAATTTTAGGAAAAACCAAAACAAAGTCAAAAGAAACTATGAATTTTTAGAATCTAGATGGATGAAAGGATAATTTAAATACTCTTTCAAATGGATGAAAAAATGTATGAATTTATAAATTATATTCTTCCATGAAATATTTTCCATCTCCATTTGGATGATAAATTTAATTATTTTTGATTTAAGAGTGGTTTTTTATGGATCCTTTCAAATAAATTCCTTCATATGCAAACTGCAACATAAAAGAGACGTCCTTTTTCTTTGGTCGAGTGTTGCAATTTGTGGAGTGTTTATCTGGGTTTTCAGTTTGTTGTTGTTGTTTCTGACTTTCGTCCTCGACGCTGTCTTTGCCAGCTGAATTTCCCAAGGACACGCACTTTGTGTCTGCGTTCGGGTGTGTGGGTGTGCGTCTGTCTATGTTAGTGGCAAGGAGCCACAAGTCGTCGGCGTTTGTTGCCCGCCACAAGGACACTCGACACTCTGGTGGCATGCATGCCAGATTTCCTATGCTTCCCGCCATGAGAGCTCCTTAGGCAACAGCCTCCCAAAAGAACCTTCTATCTTGGCCGCCAGGAACTAACTCTTGCTTCTCGATCTTTATAAAAAACTACAAAAAATATTATTGTGTAGAAAGACTAAATTCGTGAAATTAAAATCAGGACCATCTTTAACTTTTTGTGATTATAAATTTTATATTTTTTTTACAAGAGTGTGACCTTTAAGATAAATATAAGAGTAGCCACCCTTTAGAGTAGCCATATATTTATTGTAGTGAGACCATAATATGTGGCATAATTAATATCATTTTCAAATCAAATATCCAAAAGTCGACCTCTCGGCAAACACAAAATGTTTCCTCAGTCAACCTCGAGCTGTTGGACAAAGCACATCTCGTCTCTCATATTATTTTTCTTTTATTTTATTATATTTTTTTTTCTTTTTATTATTATTATATTTTTTGTTGGAGCTCACATTTTTGAGTATTATATTATATTGTATTATTTGTATTACATTTTTACATTTTTGTATTATTATATTTAAGAAGCGATCTTAGCCTTCATCTCCTTCATCTTTATCTTCATCTTTTGTGTCTTACATAATTGTATATTTTTTATATTTTATATTTATTTTTTTAATAATTAAATGCGTTATTAACTATCGGTCCTTCTTCTATGTCGTCCTCCTCCCCTTCACCTTGTTCTTTTTGGTCTTCTTACATATTTTTAATTTTTATTTTATATATTTTTTGTTTATAATTTAATGCGTTATTAACATTTGGACTTCTCTCCACTTCATCTTGCTAACCTTCAGCTTCATCTACTTCAGCTTCATCTTCTTCAGCTTCCTCTTTTGGGTCTTACATAATTGTGTATTTTTTATATTTTATGTTTATTTTTTTATATTTAAATGCGTTATTAACACTTGGCCATCAAGATGACCACTTCATCTTCCTCTTTTGGGTCTTACATAATTGTATATTTTTTATATTTTATGTTTATTTTTTTATATTTAAATCATCTTGGCCCATTTCATCTTTTTCATCTTCCATTTTTGGGTCTTACATAATTGTATATTTTTTATATTTTATATTTATTTTTTTATAATTAAATGCGTTATTAGCTTTCGGTCCCTCCTCTATTTCATCTTGGTCTTCATTTTGTTCTTTTGGTTCTTCTTAATTATTTGTAATTTTTTTTATTTTATATTTATTTTTTTAACAATGCATTATTAACTTTTGGTCCATACGGATCCAACAATATAGTCTGGCAAAGTGATTTTTTTTAATTTTTTATTGTTTGTGATGTTATAAATTATTTTATTTTTTTTTTCAAACCAGAGCAAAGTCTTTCTATTTTTAAATATATTTTTTCATTTGAGTTGTTTTAGTTATTTTAATTTCAATATAACTTTAGTATTTTAAAAAGTTTCGGATCTTTCTGTGAGCTTTTACTGTCTTTTAATATTTACTTTTCTCGTTTCCTTTGGAGTCTTCTTGGTCACTGGTTTCTTGGTCGCCCATCAGCGCTTTGGGGTTTGGCATAGCTCCAAACCCATAGCTCCAGCTCCAATAATAAATATATAATAAAATATATTTATTATTTTTATATTTTTTTTTCCATTAACAATCGCTATTCCGAATTGTGGTTCTTGACTAGAAAGGTCGGTCTTTAAAGTGATTTGTTTTTTTTTTTTTATAATTTTGTGTCTTTACTCTATATCTTTTTTTTATATTTTCTATTTAATGGTCTTCACAACTTTCTTTTTTTTTTGTTAAATTTTTGAAATCTTTTTATCTCTTTAATAATTTGTTTGTATAACTCTGGTTTTGTGGTTGCATTTTATTTATTTTTTTTTTGTAAACTGATGAAGATGCCACACCCACCCGCCCACAACCCACTCGGATGTAGTTACTTGCAGTCTTGACATTTAATTATCTGCTCTTGGCTGCAGCTTCCACTACTTTTGTTGTTGTTGTTGTTATGGCCCGGCTGTGTGTCAAGGTCTTTGGTTTGTTTTCGGCCGCTGGCAGGAAACGCAGCTGCTGGGCAGCCCTACGGAGCGGGTGGGTGTGGCAGGTATGCAGGGTGGTGAGGCGGAACGTTAAGGTGAAGTGCTGCCAAGGTCGCCCATAAAATTCAACAAAAATATTCAAGGTGGAATTTTAAACTTTTTGGATTCAAGAAGATACATTACCTGGTATAGTAATAATTATTATTATTTTAATATGGATTTAAGCCTACTAATAATACTAATATTTAACCAATTGCTTTTCGCTTCTCACTTTTCAGTTGTCGAAATGGAGCGAAGCGAACACCGGCGAAGAAGGCGAAGGTAAGTTTTGATTAACAAGAACTACATTAAGTATACGCCCTGTCGCCCATAAATCTAGTAGGTATAATTATAGATATTTTTTTAGCTTAAATCCTAATTAACAATTAACCAAGCCTACCTCATTGCTGGTTTAACTTTTCATCGAACTTTCTGAGTCAAATGCATTTGCATTCGAAATTGCAGGTGTGCGAGTTTGGGTTTTCAGGTCAATCGATAGTGTTCCGATGTGATTAGTATGCCAACCGTGAAACAGCCGAGTATCTGTGTGAATATGGGGGGTATACGTATACGCGTGAATGTGTTGGTGGCTTAGTTGTGTGCAAAATGGCGGCACTGAGGACGCCATTTTGGTTGGCTTAGTGGCACAGTTTACATGTGCTCGGTTGTGGTCGCGACCTACGACAACCTGAACAAAAGTTGCCTAGGTTAGGTCCTGCGCAGACTCATACAACGGCACTCCTGGGAGGATATGTACTATATATACTATGCCAAATAGTATTATGGTGTTGGTATAGCAATCAATGAGAGTTCAACGCACGTGGAAGGCAAAGAATAATTGCCAGACCAGAAAATAATAACACGAGAAACTTCAATTAAATAATGTGCAGTTCAGCCAAAGGTGGGGTTCAACTTGAATAATTTTTAAGCAGATTTTGGAATATTATATACCTCAAAAGGGATTCATAGTTATTTAAACTCTTGGGGAAGGTTCTTAAAAATATTTTTTGCATATATTTCAGTAAAGAATTCCTAGTGTAGGGCTTTGCAAATACTTTTTTTTTTTGTTGACAGGCTGAGGATATTTATTTCGGCTGGCGATGCAGTCAATGTCATTTGAAATTAAATGCCAAAATGTGACACATCGAACCGCCCACAAACACCCACACTATCATTCATTGGTTGCATGTGTGCGTGAATTGCCTTTTAATATGCAACAAAAAAAAAAATCGGAATATGGCAATAATTGACCCAGATTTCTGATGGCACCACCACCCTTTCTGCCATTGAATATCGCGTATACGCCGCGTGTTTGTTTGTGTTTGCTCTTCAGTTTTTGTCCCTCCTACCACCTCCCTTTGCTTTTGAAGATTATTATTTGATTTACCGTTGTCGGCGTTGATAACGATAACGATTGGCCAAGGCTATCGAAAAACCAGAGAAAATACAATTTAATGGCGTTTTCATGATTCCCAACCGGGCATCCTTGAACGAAATCTCTCCGCCACATTGTAGGTGGATATACTATAGCGTTCTGTTCAAGGTCGAATCGGTATGGGATTTACTGGATTATCTGCGCCAGACATCTGCGCGGCCAGGGAGGGGGCCGGAAAGGTGAATGTGGTTGTAATTGAAGGTCTGTCTGGTGGTGATTAAAAGAGTCTGCACCGCCCGATGGTCCTCTGGCTTGAAATACAGAAAATGTTAAAAAAAACCACTCTTTAAGAGTGGGAGTTGTTTTTTAAGCAGTTTATTTATTCCACTGTTTAAAGACTTTTAAACTTTTTTTTATTTTTAATATAGACGAAGGAAAAAAGCTGCACTTTGTGAGTCCTGCCCGGCGGAAATCGGTGCTGGCCCCGATCCTAAATAAGATCAAAAATGGCACGGATGCGGCGGACAGTGCCGAGAAGAAACTGGGAAGCGAGAGCAGCGGCAGTGGACATATTGCGGTGCAAATTGAGCCGGCACGGCGGGTCAAGGTAGGTCAAGGGTTAAGTTAAGCTTTCAGAGTTAAAAAAAAAACAATTCCTACCCTTATTTATAGCGTCATAGTATCCACGGCATGATGGAGGAGGAGAACACCATTCGGCCGCATCAGGAGATCCGACAGCTGACGCTGGAGGAGAAGAAGTTCCTGCTGGCGGTGGAACGGGGCGACATGGCTGGCACCCGAAGGATGCTGCAAAAGGCCCAGGACACGGACTACATAAACGTGAACTGCGTGGATCCTTTGGGACGCACCGCCCTCCTAATGGCCATCGATAATGAGAACCTGGAGATGGTCGAGCTCCTGATCAACTACAATGTGGACACCAAGGACGCACTCCTGCACTCCATTTCCGAGGAATTTGTCGAGGCTGTGGAGGTGCTCCTGGACCATGAAAATGTTACTTTCCACAGCGAAGGCAATCATGTGAGTTAAAGGATCTGATGTTAGTGGTCTGAATGACTTTTAATTGGATTCTGATTAGAGCTGGGAGTCCGCTTCAGAGGACACATCGACCTTTACACCGGACATTACGCCCCTGATCCTGGCGGCTCACCGGGACAACTATGAAATCATCAAGATCCTGCTGGATCGAGGAGCCGTCCTTCCGATGCCGCATGATGTGCGCTGCGGTTGTGACGAGTGCGTCCAGTCCAGGCAGGAGGACTCCCTTCGGCACTCCAGGTCTCGAATCAACGCCTACCGGGCTCTGGCCAGCCCCAGTTTGATAGCCCTCTCCTCCAAGGACCCTATTCTGACGGCCTTTGAGTTATCCTGGGAACTGCGTCGACTCAGCTTTCTCGAACACGAATTTAAGGTGAGTTTTGTGTAGTCTACTATGATTTTAAGGGTATTCTTAAGGTTGGTTTACTTTAGAACGAGTATCAGGAGCTGCGCAAGCAGTGCCAGGACTTTGCCACCGCCCTGCTGGACCACACTCGCACCTCCCACGAGCTGGAGATCCTGCTCAACCATGATCCCACCGGTCCGGTGTATGAGCACGGCGAAAGGATGCATTTAAACCGCCTGAAGTTGGCCATAAAGCTGCGACAGAAAAAGGTTAGCTACTTAAAAGTAAAGGCTTTAAGATTTTAGTTAGAAAAACTGATATTTTTCAGTTCGTGGCCCATTCCAATGTTCAACAATTGCTGGCCAGCATTTGGTACGAAGGATTGCCTGGTTTTCGACGAAAGAACATGGCCCTCCAGGCAGTGGACATCATAAGGATTGGCATCATGTTTCCCATCTTCTCCCTGGCCTACATCCTGGCACCCTATTCCAGCATTGGGCAGACCATGCGAAAGCCCTTCATCAAGTTCATTTGTCACAGCGCCTCTTACTTTACTTTTTTGTGTGAGTATTTATCCTATATATTGGTGATCTTTAATCCTTATCCTAACTCCTTAATAGTCCTTTTAATGCTGGCCTCTCAAAGGATTGAGACGTTTATTGGCGGCTGGTTCTTTGCCGACACTTCGGGGCTGCTGAACAAGGTGGAGGAGGTGGAGGTGCCCACTAAACGCGGTGCCAAGCCCACCTTCATAGAGTGGCTGATCCTGGCGTGGGTCAGTGGACTCATCTGGAGCGAGGTGAAGCAGCTGTGGGACGTGGGCCTCCAGGAGTATCTGAATGACATGTGGAATGTGATTGACTTTGTGACGAACTCTCTGTATGTGGCCACGGTGGCTCTCAGGGTGGTGTCCTTTTTTCAGGTTCAGAAGGAAATGATCTTCAATTCACATGCCACGGATCTGCCGCGAGAGCGATGGGATGCCTGGGATCCGATGCTCATATCCGAGGGCCTGTTCAGTGCGGCGAACATCTTCAGTAGCCTGAAGTTGGTTTACATATTCTCCGTAAATCCGCATTTGGGGCCACTGCAGGTGTCGCTGTCCCGGATGGTGATGGACATTATGAAGTTCTTTTTCCTCTATGTCCTGGTGCTTTTTGCCTTTGGAAGTGGTCTTAATCAATTGCTATGGTGGGTTTTTAGCTAAACTATACTGAATAGTTTAAAATAAAAAAAAAATAATATTTATTTCAGGTACTATGCGGATCTGGAGAAGAAGCGTTGCCCAGAGGTTTCACCCATGAGTGCTTTACTCAACATGAATGGTACTAATGATCCCAATGCTTGTATAGTTTGGCGAAGATTCTCCAAGTAAGACCTCGAATTTTGTATTTTTTCCTAAATTCAAGTTTAAATATTTTCTTTTATAGCCTTTTTGAAACCACACAAACCTTGTTCTGGGCAGTGTTCGGCCTGATCGACTTGGACAGCTTTGAATTGGATGGCATAAAGATCTTCACTCGTTTCTGGGGAATGCTGATGTTTGGTACTTACTCGGTGATCAATATTGTGGTCCTGCTCAACTTGCTCATAGCTATGATGAATCATTCCTATCAACTTATATCGGTAGGTTATCCATTGTCATTTTTAAACCCTTGCACAGAGTATTATCATTTTGGTCAAAAGTGTGAAACGCAGTAAAGGAGACATCTCCGAACGTGTAAAGTAGATACATACATACATTTATAATCAGTATGACCTCCTGATTTGATATTACAATGTCCGTCTGTCTAAGGATTTTGATTTTGAGGAAATCGTTTAAGGTACTCCGCTTGAGAATCGGATAAGAACTGGGGAAGATATAGCCATCGCTGTGGACCCCATAGGGGAACACCCCATTTTCAAGCGATCCCATCACAAAAAATGGAAAAAAATCTAAAAAATTAAATGTCTCAGGATTTTGATGCAGAATGGTGGAGAATCGATCTAGAAATCGTTTAAGGTATTCCGCTTGAGAATCGGATGAGAATTGTAGAAGATATAGCCATCCCTCTGGGCCACATAGGGAAAATCGCATTTTCAAGGGATCTCATCACAAAAAATGGAAAAAAATCTAAAAAATATTTTGTTTTAAGATTTTGATGCAGAATGATGGAGAATCAATCCAGAAATCGTTTAAGGTATTCCGCTTGAGAATCGGATGAGAATTGTAGAAGATATAGCCATCGCTGTGGACCCTATAGGAAAAAACCCCATTTTCGAGGGATCCCATCACAAAAAATGGAAAAAAAATCTAAAAAATATTTCGTCTCAGAATTTTGATGCAGAATGGTATAGAATCGATCTAGAAATCGTTTAAGGTATTCCGCTTGAGAATCGGATGAGAATTGTAGAAGATATAGCCATCGCTGTGGACCCTATAGGAAAAAACCCCATTTTCGAGGGATCCCATCACAAAAAATGGAAAAAAATCTAAAAAATATTTCGTCTCAGGATTTTGATGCAGAATGGTATAGAATCGATCTAGAAATCGTTTAAGGTATTCCGCTTGAGCATCGGATGAGAATTGTAGAAGATATAGCCATCGCTGTGGACCCTATAGGGGAAAACCCCATTTTCAAGGGATACCATCACAAAAAATGGAAAAAAATCTAAAAAATATTTCGTCTCAGAATTTTGATGCAGAATGGTATAGAATCGATCTAGAAATCGTTTAAGGTATTCCGCTTGAGAATCGGATGAGAATTGTAGAAGATATAGCCATCGCTGTGGACCCTATAGGAAAAAACCCCATTTTCGAGGGATCCCATCACAAAAAATGGAAAAAAATCTAAAAAATATTTCGTCTCAGGATTTTGATGCAGAATGGTGTAGAATCGATATAGAAATCGTTTAAGGTATTCCGCTTGAGCATCGGATGAGAATTGTAGAAGATATAGCCATCGCTGTGGACCCTATAGGGGAAAACCCCATTTTCAAGGGATCCCATCACAAAAAATAGAAAAAAATCTAAAAAATATTTTGTTTCAAGATTTTGATGCAGAATGATGGAGAATCAATCCAGAAATCGTTTAAGGTATTCCGCTTGAGAATCGGATGAGAATTGGGGAAGATATAGCCATCCCTCTGGGCCATATAGGGAAAATCGCATTTTCAAGGGATCCCATCATTTTCAAGGGATCCCATCATAAAAAAAGGACAAAAAATCGAAAAAATATTTCGTCTCAGGATTTTGATGCAGAATGGTATAGAATCGATCTAGAAATCGTTTAAGGTATTCCGCTTGAGCATCGGATGAGAATTGTAGAAGATATAGCCATCGCTGTGGACCCTATAGGGGAAAACCCCATTTTCAAGGGATACCATCACAAAAAATGGAAAAAAATCTAAAAAATATTTCGTCTCAGGATTTTGATGCAGAATGGTGGAGAATCGATTTACAAATCGTTTAAGGTATTCCGCTTGAGAATCGGATGAGAACTGTAGAAGGTATAGCCATCGCTGTGGACCCTATAGGGAAAAACCCCATTTTCAAGGGATCCCATCACAAAAAATGGAAAAAAATCTAAAAAATATTTCGTCTCAGGATTTTGATGCAGAATGGTGGAGAATCGATCTAGAAATCGTTTAAGGTATTCCGCTTGAGCATCGGATGAGAATTGGGGAAGATGTAGCCATCACTGTGGGCCATATAGAGAAAACCTCTATAAAGGATCGGCCTACCATATGCTATATTTGCGATTAATATCCAATCTTAACCGCAAGAGTAGCTTAGCTTAGTTAGTTAAATTTCCTTTCTGGTCTAAACGTACACTATATGAGAAATTATATCTTTAGGAACGAGCTGATGTGGAGTGGAAGTTTGCTCGCTCCAAGCTCTGGATCAGTTACTTTGAGGAGGGTGGCACTTGTCCTCCGCCCTTCAATATCATCCCCACTCCAAAGTCCATTTGGTATGCCGGCAAGTGGATACGTCGTGTATTTTGTAGTGGATCCTCTGCAGCTCGTCGAGAGCATTTAAAAACTATACGAGTAAGTTATATTTTCTAAGACTAATGTAATCTTACTAATCCAAACCATTATCTTTAGCGGAAAGCTCAACAGGCCAGCGATCGGGACTTTAAATATCAGCAAATAATGCGAAATCTGGTAAGGCGTTATGTAACCGTGGAGCAGCGCAAGGCAGAGTCCCAAGGAGTCACCGAGGACGATGTCAATGAGATCAAACAAGACATCTCGGCTTTCCGATGCGAGTTGGTGGAAATACTGAAAAATAGTGGAATGGACACAAATGTCACGGCTGGTCAAGGTGGTGGTAAGCTCTCTGAAGTCGTATACTAAAATTGTATTACTAATTAAATATTTGTTAGGAGGTGGGGGAAAAAAGAATCGCCAAAAGGAGCGCCGCCTGATGAAGGGCTTCAACATAGCCCCGCCTGGCTCCACTGGATCCCTGGCTCCTGTGGCAGAGTTCTCCACATCCCTTGACAACTATGATAATCAACACGAGATTTTGAGCTCCACATTGTCAACTTTGTTTACACCCAACTTCATGCATAAGCGACAGCAAAGTCAGGCTGGCAGTGGTGGCGGAGGATCCGGGGACTCGCCCACCTCGCCCACTCAGAGCGTCCAGGGGACGGCCTTGGGGGTCACTGGCCAAGTCGCCACAAAGTACAACAAGTCCGCTTTAAAGCCTTACAACAAACGCATTGCAGGACACAAAAAGAGATGGGGTAAGGTGGTGCTGGACGGAAAAATAAAAATATTACTCATACGCCCTGTATCCCATAGGCACTCTAATAGAAGCCGCCAAGGTAGGCAATGTGAGTAAGATGTTGGGTCGCTCAAAGTCCGAGGATTCGGTTTGCAATTCCTCCCACGCATCCACACCGGTTCATGGGCAAACGAGGGTCTCCTATGCCCAAAATTCCACCCAGCAAGGATACGGATACCACGGAGAGTCAAACAGTTCCACAACTCCTTCGGTGGGCAGCAGTTCGCCAGCTACAGCCTCGACAGGATCGGCAGGACATGTAAGCGTGGGCACACATTTCTTTCATACAACAAGTGGTAGGTCTTTAATATCTATGAAATATTTTAAAAATATATTAAAGATTAATATAAAATATTTTAAGGACTCACTGCCATTGCTGCTCTGAAACGAAAACGAAAGAAGTTCTCCTCGAGCAAAAATATTTGTCCTGTTACGGAATCTGTGGCAGCTGCCAATGCAGCTGAAATACTAAGTGATAAGGTATTTCATAGTTTAAATACTATTTATATTTTAGAGTTGATATATAGTTATTTCCTTAGACCCTTAAACGGGTTTCCAGCTATCCGGCAGCCGAGGCCGGAGTACAAAACAAGGATCCAGCTCAGTTGGTGAAGCCGAGGCGACACGAACAGACCCAAAGCCAGCACGATTCGGTGGAGACATCGACCTTTACGCTGTCCATTGATCCATCCAATACTTCTGTGAATTCCCGGGAACCATTGATCAGCAATAGTTGTGTATCCAACACGGGAGCCATTGGCTAAGGATTGCCCCAGGAAAAGATTACCAAAGAAAGGCAGCTAATATTTTGGAAAAGCGCAACAAAAAGCATATACAACAGAAACAATACTATACAGACACAAGTTGTTGGCATTTTTGATATGAAGACACTTAACCAGAGAAAACTAAAACTAACCAAAGAATCTAAACTTCAACCAACACAGCCTAGATCGTAAAGTACCTCACCTCGATTAGAAATAAAACTAAATCAGAAAACCAAAAAGCACCAAAACACTCGATATCTGAAGACACAAATACTTTTGCACCACAGACCTCAAGCCTTGATCTTAATTTCTACAAAACCCATTTCCAAATAACACATCACCCGAACCTCCTGAGCACACACATATCATGCAGACGCTTTATAGAGGAACCCTTTACACCAAAAAAAAATATATATAAATATTACGAATACAACTAAAAAAAAGAAAACTAAACTATCCCATATCGATGTTGAACGTTGCCTTAGCATGAAAAATATTTTTTATATACATAAGTTTTGGATGAACATTGCATTACTGAAACGTACTGTACTCGTAATGAAGGAAGCGCTGTGTATTTGTTGATTTGAGAGTATGGATTTGAAAAAAAAAGCAAGCAAGCATGTTAGCCAGCAAAACGACACAAAGCAAAGCAAACCGCAAAGCTAAGGAGTAAACGAATAAGTAAACCACAATTTTATACACCGATTTTAACCAAAAATACATATATAAATTAAAATAATCAAAACGGCATACTATTAATGTGTTTGCATTTTAAGGATGTGCTGCACATCCTTATTCTGCAATCACACCGATTTTAGCAGAGCAAGTATATAATATATTTAAATATTATATAGAATACAAAAATATGAATACTCGACAATTTTTAGATGATTTTTTGCGTTGAAGTAGACAAAAAATAAATAAATAATGTACCCACACTCAGAATAACTAAACTAAACCAAAAACTCACCAACTATAAACGGAATATCAACGAAAACAATAACAAGGAATACTTTTATATAAACGGAATATTTGTGTAAAGGCAGAATTATGTAGCACTTCTGCTGTTTAATAAAATAATAATAATATTGTAATAGGTAATTTAAAACAAAACCCAAAACACAAATTAAGGAAGCTATAGAAATACCAATACATGTTAGAATATAAAAATAAAATTGTTATTTGCACAAAACATAATAAAGGATATGGAAATGGCAATAAAAAAGAGTTTTTATTCCTCAGGGATCTTAAATATAATAAGAGATAAGGTTCAAAAAGGGTTTTTGAAAAAGCTTTAATGAGTTACTGAATTTTTATTTTGATCTCATACCCATGCCCAGAAAAGTATGCTTCAACGAAAGGCTGTGGGTGGAGAAAAGTACCAGCTATCATATAGTCAGGAAAATTCGATTTAAGCCTTTTTAGATTTTAAATAAAGAACACATTATAGTTTTTTTTGTATATCGCATTTATTTTAAATGTTTCATATATATATATATATTTTGCAAATAAATTTTATAAGTTGTAAACATAGAAACATACATAATTTCCATTTATTATTTTATCATTTGATTTCGATTTAAGTTTATTTATTTATTTATATATATATATATATTTATATATATAATTGTTTTTTTTTTTTTAATTTGCAATTAAGCAAATGTTTATGGTTTACATGAACAAACATTTGCTTTGCTTGTGTATTTGTGGATTTTTTTTTGTCGGTTTTGTGATTTTTTTTAGATAAGATTCCGTTTTGTTTTCTTGTTTTGTATAATTCACATTAAATGCTATGGAAAGAAACAATTACATTTAGTTTAATTTATTTAATTAGAAAAATAATAATAATTGGAATATAAATCACTTTGCCTAGTTGGGGCTGCTATAGCCAGATGGACAGCCTACAAAAAATGTCGGGATCGATTTGTTTATAGTTTTTTTTCTTTTTTTTTTTTTTAGTTTTTAGTTTAGTTCGGTTGGTGAAATGCAACAGTTGTTTGTTTAATTCCGTATTATTTTTTTTGCCAACTCGAATATAGCAGCCCCAACTGGGGTTGCCTTGGTTTCAATAATTTGTTTTTATTTTGTTTTGTTGTTGTCGTATAATATGTTTATATAATAAATTGTTTAATAATTCGTATAAAAAGTTTTGTGAGAATGAAAAAAGCGTCTGCTGTTTTACATACATATATATACACATATAAAATATATATATATATATGTATATATATATATATCTGCGTAGATTGGAGCGATAGGGTAAACAATTGTATAGTACAGCACTGAATCCTGTTGCTAGTAGTCTAATAAATTCATACTTTTCGTTTAATTATTCGTTCTGCATTCTGCACTTGCTCTCCATTCAATGTCACCTTTAATTCCCCATCAATTCTGTTACATCTTTTTTTTTTAGCTACTTAGGAGTGTGTTTTTATATGTATATATTTTTAGGCCTATACGTAGTTGGTGCAATTTGTTGACCAGCTATCTAGATCCCATATTTTTTGTTGTTGTTGTTGTTGAAAAAGATGTTTTGGTAAAAAAGTTCTAAACGTATTTTACATGAAATTCAAATGCAAATTACAACACCGCGACACATACGAGTAACAGTTTGAGAAGCATTTGCGGAACAGGTTTGACAAGTACTGGCGAGCATATTATTTTTTTTAGTTTTTGTTTTATAGCACATATGGAGATTAAACTTTCGTTTTTTTTTGTTTTTTTTGTGACAACAAATATTTATAAGTAAATACCATTATTAACATTTAGCTGTATGTGTATGTGTGTGTGTGAATGTTGCTGTTTTTTGTTGGTTTTGTGTACATTTAATACATTTATGGGAATTTTTCTTCATAATTTCTTCACATTTTTTTTTTTTTGCTAATTTTTTCCTGTGTATTCTGCTGTTTTTGTTTAAAATTATATAATATACAATTTGATTTTGTTTGATTCTGTTACAGTATACATATAAAAAATACATAATTACAACTAATTCTTTTAAATCACTTCTTTGAGACATAAAGTGTTTCTTTTTTTTTTGTTGTTTTAACATTTCCTTGGGAGTCCTTTTTTTTTTTGTTTGTGAATCAAGGATGCGGTTTCCTTAGCCCCTCAGCATGTTGACGAGCATGGCCACCAGGAATGTGCCCACCAGGAAGGACACCACAATGCACACCGCCTTCTGCTGGTCGCTGAGTCGCCTCCGGTTCGAGTACAGCGACGTGAGCTTGCCCAGGAGTCGCCTCAGGCCACCCGCCTGCGCCAAACTGCAAGAGAGTGCCGCTGCCGCCGCCGAGGAGCCGGAGGAGGAGTAGGTTAAGGATGAGGAGCCGGCGCCGAAGGAGTTGGAAGAGCCCATGCCCATGCCAGTGTGCGGATGGTGGGCGTGGTGCATGTGATGCGAGTGGTGTTGGTGCATGTGATGCTGATGGTGATGTCCACCGTCCGCGGATCCACCGCCAGATGGCCCGGCACCCCCACACGGCTGATGGTGGTGATGGTGATGGTGATGATGATGGTGCAGGGGATCCCCGCACGCATTGAAACCGGACAGTTCCTGCTGCAGTCGTCCGATGGCCAGCGGATCCGCTCCCACTCCACTGGCCCCGCTTATCGCCGAGGCACTCACCGACCTCAAGTGCAGTCCATTGGCGGAGCCATTGCCGGCCGACAGTTTGCGGCTGCTCCTCTGACTCGTGGTGGCCACGGCCGGTGGTGGTGCCGTCGAGCCGTGCAGATGATGGTGGCAGGTCACCGAGCTGGCGTCCAGATCGCTGGGCACCTGGTAGCGCAATGGACTCGACGGCTGGCCGTAGAGGAGCTCGCCACCCGCGGCTATCCTTATGGGACACACGCGGAATTGGTAGCATGTCCCGGCCGCCAGATTCTCAATGGTGAACTTGTTTTCGGGTCCGCGGTACAGCTCCATGTAGTCCTGGTTGGCCAGGTTAACGGGTGCACCGCTGGCGCTGCCGCTGGAACTGCTGCTGCGTCCCTTGGGCGTGGGTGACTCTCCCTCCAGGTCGGCTGCTCCCAAGACGGCATACTGCAGTTCGTACTCCACACGGTCGTGGAAGGAGTTCTTCGAGTGCTGCCACTCCAGGGTCAGTTGCATGCCCAGTTGGCCGGGGAGTTCCATGAGGCACACGCTACCCTCATGGACCACCCGGGGTGGCTTAATGTTCGCCGGCAGGGTGGCCGTGGTCTCGAACACAAACTCCTCGGAGTAGTCACCGTCGCCGGCCCGATCCGTGTGGGCATAGATCCGGAAGGTGTAGCTGCTGCGCTCCTGCAGCTTGTGGATCTTGCACATGCAATTGGTGCCGGAGTAGACGGCCTGGAACTGCTTCGCCCGGGCCACGTACATCTCCACGAAGTACTTGGTAAAATCGCCACCGTTGCCGCCGGAGGACGAGGAGTTTCCATTGCCCACCTTTCCGCTCGGGTTTTCGCCCCACTTCAGCTTGATGTAGTTGTGACCAGCTCCGCTGCACTCCAGACGCGGCGGCGCCGGTGGAGCTGGCTGGGTGGTCAGCTTGGCATAGGCACTAAAGGCTCCCGCTCCGATGGCGTTCACCGCCTGGACACGGAACTTGTAGCCCGTCTCCGGGAGAAGGCCACTCACCGTGTATCGGGTGCAGGCATCTGGAGTGGCGATGGTTCGCTCTCCGTACTCAATGTTGTACGAACAAATGGCCGAGCCGTGAGCCGCCGGCTGGGTCCAGTTGAGGGTCACCTCCTGGGCGGTGAACTCGTAGCCCTGCATCTGCGGAGCTCCGGGCACGGCGGCCGGGGTGCACACGGTTATCACATCGGAGGGTAGTCCGCTGCCGGCAGAGTTGCTGGCCAGGATGCGGAAATGGTAGCGCGTGAAGGGGACCAGGTTGCGCAACTCGGCACAGGTCTGAGCTCCCTGGTAGCAGTTGTGGAACTCTGAGCTCGCCGGCTCCTTCAGCTCCTCCGGCTCTTCCTGTTCCTTTCGCTCTTGGCTGGCACTTTTCAGCGTATACCCGGTGACCGCCGCTCCATTGTCCTGCAGTGGTGGCTGCCAGCTGACACTCAAATGGGTGGCCGACTTCACCTGCACGCGCAGCTCCTCGGGAACTCCGGGCGCAGCGGCAGCCGCCGTGAATCTCATCCACTGCGACCAGTTGCCGGCTCCGATGCGATTGATGGCCCTCACCTGGACCTCGTACATGCCACCTGGGGTTAGTTCCTTGGCCACGAAGTACGCCGGCTTGCCGCGGTAGACCAGCTGGGGTGCCTGCACCTGTTCCAGGCGTCGCATCTGGGCCTCAAACTCCAGGATGGGTGCCCCGCCATTGTACTCCGGTTGCTGGAGCTTCAGCAGAGCGGCGTACGGTGACGGTGGATCGCTGCAGTGAGGCGGTGGCGGGGCAGACGGAGGCACTGCCTCCGTGGTCACATGCCCAATGTCGGAGTAGGGACTCTGTCCGGCTGGGCCCTCGCAGCAGGCACGCAGGGCATAGGTGGTGCCAGGCTGCAGGCGCTCGCACATGGCCTCCGTTTCGCCACCACTGTAGATCCTCTCAAAGGCCGGACCAGCGGCACTCAGCTCCAGGTGATAGCGAAGAATCTCAGCGCCACCGGCATCACTGGGAGCATCCCAGCGGGCCTTGAAGTGTGTGCCATGAATCTTGCCCTTGGCCTGGGGCTTTCCGGGTCTACCAGGTCTCTCCGCCAAGGTCCTGTAGCTCACCTCAGGTGACCAGGGCGAAACTCCAGCCTCGTTCTCGGAACGCAAACGGAACTGATAGCTACTGGCGCGCTTCAGCTGAAGGCACTCGGTCTGCAGCTCCGTTCCCTTGTAGGTGTTCAGGTAGCCATGTCCCGACTCGGCGTCCTGCAGCTGCAACAGAAAGTCTCCATCCTGAGCCCGGCGCTCCCAGCCCAGTTTCAAGGAGCTGGAACTGCTTCCGATCAGTTGAGGAGGCCTTGGCACTGGAGGCGGTGTTCCCGAGGTGCTGTAACTGGCAATTGGGGAGTAGGGACTCTGGCCCACTTCATTCACGGCCGCCAAACGGAAACTGTAAACGGTTGTTGGTTGCAGTTTTCCAATCACATAGTGCTTGGCCTTGATCTTGGCCAGCTCCACAAACTTCTGCGGCTGCCCGGCCACCGTTCGTCCCTCGTCGTACTCCAGAAGATAGTGGAGGATGCTGGAACCGTTCGCCGCCGGCGCCGACCATCGCAGGTTAATGGAGCTCTTGGTGCGCGACACTAGTTTGGGTGGCGGCGGCTGATCCGGCTCGCAGGCCGGTGTCCGAAACTCGGTAGGATCACTGACCGCTCCCTGCAGCTTCTGGTAGTGCACCTGCAAACGTACCAGGTAATCCTGACCAGGCTGCAGATCCTGAACAATGCACTCGTTGGCTTCACCGCGATACAGGCTCTTGTACTTGCACTGCTTTCCCGAGTCACTGAGGAGGACTTGGTAGCGCAACTGCTGCATATCCAGAAGGGAGTCTATTAGGCTTGGCGACTCCCAAATGATCTTGGCGGCTCTGGAGGTTATATCTATCACCTCGGGCTTCTCCATAGCCGAGATTTGCTCAACAATGTTGGCCTGGTAGTCCTCCTCGTCTTCCTCACCGGCCAAACTGGAATTGTCTTCGCCATCCTCGGAAGTCCCGACACTGCTACCTGTACGCTGGGCATGCTGCGGTGTTCCATTCCTCTGCAGCTGCTGTTGGTGATGGTGCTGGTGAATCTGATGATGGCCTGGCGGTGCTTGCTGCATCTGTGGGACTGGCTGACCTTGCTGTTGATGGGGTATCCGACGTCCTGGATGGTGATTGTTGAGATGAGCGCCCATAGGAATGTTATTGCCGTTGTGTCCATTGATTTCCGTGGCACGACGCGGAGAGGGCGAGTGTGTGGGCGTCGTCAGAGGAGGATCTGCCAATGGAATACAATTATTAGTTGGTAGTTCTATAGTAGAGTATATAAGAAGAAGAAATCTCTGAAAATCCTTACTCGACTCCCTTTGTTTTTCCAGTTTCCTCAAAAGTTTGGTGTGCTGCCGCTGGCTGCGCTCGTCCCTGTAATTAGGAGGCGAGGGCGAGTGCGGGGAATGTGTGTGTTGTGGATGCGGATGTGGATGGACCGAAACCGGTGTCGGGGGCGGAGGAACAGCTGTCACAGTCACGGTGGCCCCAGTGCCGCCCGGTGGCGGAGGCTGGGGTGCTGTCCCCTGGGGTGGTTGCTGCGGCGGTGGCACCGGCGGCAGATGGAAGTGCGGTGGTCCATTGCCGGCTGGTCCTGGGCCCGGATAGCCCGCCACGGGCGTGTAGAAATGCGATGTGCCATTGGCGCTTATCTGGAAATATTCAAGGATACCTTTTGTTAGTAAATAGAAGACTTATAAAAACTTTAAAAAAAATCTTTAAGGAAAAACCAATACTTTAATTAGCACAGTTCTCTCGCTTTTCGTGGGCTGTTCCATGTTGTCATAAGTGGTGGAGAGATGGTCAGAAAGTACCACGTCGACTTAAGACACGCTGGCTATAAATATCTTTTAGGAAACAACACACTGGCAAAAAAATCAAACTACTGATAACAATTCCCTGATACAATTATAATTTAACATTCCAGTAACAGAAAACTCTGAAAATAGTCGATTTTGAATGTTAACAGCGCTGTTAATAGAAAACGTTTTACAACACTAGATTCTAGTGATACTTATCGTTATTCTACCATCTCTAACATAAGTGGCGGGAATTCGAAAGTACTTCTTGTTTTTTATTTTAAAATCTGTTTAAAAGCTACAAAAATTTGGTCAGTTTGGTTTTAAAAACCTCATAATTATTTAAAATGGTTTTTGCCGCCTGATATTAAACCCAAATTAGCAAAAACCCAACTTACCAATGCTAATTATTAAATAAATTGCTTTTGATATGCATTTGGGCAACTGCAATTAGCCACACCCGCATATATTAACCAAAGTCTTGTCCCCAATGATTAATAATTGGCCCCACCAATTGCCGCAAAACTGTGGCAAATGCTTTTCGCTTAAATTACACTAATTTCATGTTCTCCATGACGGCCATATATGGATTGTGCAATTTGTAAGCTTCAATAGTGTTAATTGTCTTTGTCTCTCTCGATTCTTCTCGGTTCGTTTTTATTTTTTTTAGAGTTGGTAATAAACTATGAAAAGCCAAAAAAATATGGGTCAAAGTTAATGAGTTTCTGCCTGAAACAACAACCACAAAAAAAGAACAAAAGAAGCCGGATTAATGGCTACAAAAATAAAAAAAAAAACAAAAGGAAGATTAAAACTTGTTCTGCGAGGGAGTTGAAGTTTCAGTTTTCATTTTCGGTTTCAGTGGTGTGACAGATTACCGTTATTCGAGTGCATAACTTAGTTGCATAATGGGGGGAATTCCAACAACAACAATATAACAGCTACAACTATGCAAATTAGCATACAATCAAATTATAAACATTTCAACATAAACACACAAGCGGAAACTGCCATTTGTAAGGCACTGTGTGTGCGAATCTTGGCTTTCTGCAGAGGCGTCTTCAAAAAAAGGGGGTACAAACTAGTCAAAAATAAAGGTAAATATTTACAATTTATATTAAAGATTTAATAGGTTTTTTAAGTCTATGTATTGTAATTTAAAACAAGGTCTGCTTAAAATATATAATCCTTTCTTTTCTTTTAATTTCCCTAAAAGATTCAACTCTCCCTCTAAAAATAAAGCTTCCAACGCTCCTGAACTATCTCTCCCCTGTCTGTATTTCTGCTGTTATGTTGTGGCAGCAAATTGTTAATTAAGTCAAGGAAAATTCAGCCTCAGGTATGGTATTTCAAGTTGGCGGAGATCTCAGTATTCAGTGGAGCAGACATTACCGCCACCGCCATCGCCACCGACACCGTCGGCACTTTCGTTTCACCAGCAAACCGTGACGAAGCCACATGTGTCCGAAGCTGGAATCCAAAACGGATGAAGTTGTTGCCGCCGCATTAATCAAGTTTTCCCCTGTGAAAATGGCATTAGGATTGGCCAAAATGGGTGATCGTCGTTACATGGGCCAAGTGAGCGAGGAGGCAGGACAGACAGTTATGTAAAAAGTGGGGTTTTGGTTCAAGTGGGGTTCAATTAAAAGTCATGAGCTACAATGTTGCCAGAAGCAGGCACGACAACTAGGCAACTTTTAATGGATTTCACTAAACAGATAAAACGCAGCCAGGTATTAGCCACGTTAGGTCTACAAATTGTTATGCAAATCAATTATTTAGACAGCTTGGGGTGTCTTAAGGGTGATTTGTATGGGAATATTTTTGTATGCCTGCATGTCTGCGTAAACTTTAACTTTAAATAAAAGCTATTAAGCTTTCAAAAAAAAATAATATTATTCTTTTGAATTGTCATTCTCTTCCTGCTGAACTCACATAAATTAGCGTAACGACAAAATTATTCGATTTGTCTACCAAATACAAATAAATAAATCAGCGCTGAAGTGTCAAACAATTAAAAGCCCGACGACCGGGAAAAAAAAGAAAAAAGTAATCAATGGAAATTATATAATTCACACTACAATTAATTCTGATTTAAAATGAGCGATTGATAATAATACAATAAATATTAAAAAATAAAAAACAGGCAGTTGAGGGGGCAATAGAATTAAAATTGCGCTAGGCGCTAGGCCAGAACCAGAATGGTAATTTCAATTTCAGTCTGGGCCAGGCCAAGTCACGAACTTGACTCTAACCAGCAGTTTTCATCCGTCCGGGAAGTGAAAATATTTCAATTATGCCTCGAATTTCGTTAACAATTTCTGCACATAAAAGAAATGATGGGAATGTTTATGCTGTACAATGAAATTGTTATTATTAAATTATTAGACATAAGTGGCGACCGGAGCAACAGTTGAAACAGTTGGGGGGCAGTGTGGGTCGGGAGAGTGCCTTTTGAAACGTGATGTGAATGGGTAACGCTCATCTGCTTTGGCTAACAAGCAATTTCTTGTTTTTTTTACTTTATTTTATTATTATTTTTTTTTTCCTTTTTGCTATTTTGCAAATTAGCGAGACAATTTAAATGGAATGCATGAACTTGGTCATCATAGCGATGGTCGCCATGGGAGCGAACTAGTTCCGCATGTTAATGGAGCTAAAAATGTGGAAATCTGTCATAATGACAGCAATAGGCTTTATTATACCCTTGCAGAGGGGAAATATAGGGGAAAACCCCATATTCAAGGGGATCCTCCATGTCGATAAATGGACAAAAATCTAAAAAAATATTTTGTCTCAGGACTTTTAGGTAGAATGGTGGTGAATCGATCCACAAATCGTTAAAGGTATTCCTTAAGAATTGGATGAGAATTGGGGAAGATATAGCCATCATTGTGGACCGTATAGGGGAAACCACCATTTTTAAGAGATCCCATCACGAAAAATGGACAAAAAATCTAAAAAATATTTTGGCTCAGGGTTTTGATGCAGAATGGTGGAGAACCGATCCATAAACCGTTTAAGGTATTCCGCTTAAGAATCGGATGAGAATTGGGGAAGATATAGCCATCATTGTGGACCCTATAGGGGAAAACCCCATTTTCAAGGGGTCCCATCACGAAAAATGGACAAAAAATCTAAAAAATATTTTTTCTCAGGATTTTGATGCAGAATGGTGGAGAATCAATCTAGAAATCGTTTAAGGTACTCCGCTTGAGAATCGGATGAGAACTGGGGAAGATATAGCCATCATTGTGGGCCATATAGGGGAAAACCCTATTTTCAAGGGGTCCCATCATAAAAAATGGACAAAAAATCTAAAAAATATTTCGTCTCAGAATTTTGATAAAGAATGGTGGAGAATCGATCTAGAAATCGTTTAAGGTATTCCGCTTGAGAATCGGATGAGAATTGGGGAAGATATAGCCATCACTGTGAACCCTATAGGGGACTATATCCTATAGCTGCCATATAACTGAAATAACTGAAATAATGCAGTTGGTAAGTCAGTGTTTAAGACACATTTTAGCCACTTTGTTTAGTTACTTCCACTTGCTTAGTGTAAACCTTATTTATAGGTATGGTTTTTTACTTTTAAATAAACTAAATTTTTTAATTCCTCCTAGACAAGATGTTCTATGTACAACTTAAACAGGTATACCTAGTTGTGAGTACATATTTACAAGCTACTTTTTTTCCATCTGAGGCATTAAGGCATCTCTACTTTTTACCGACTAATTAGCATTCAAAGCAAATACCCTTGCTGACTGGCTGATTGTGAAAGCTCGCGCCTAGATGACAGTTCGTGAAGTGCAATGAATCGGATTCAGATGCCCAAACAACCGGCAAATGATCTGGCCGAGAATGCATTTGTCAGCTTGTGTAGTTGGCAGTGTGGCAGCTTGCAGTTTGCATTGCCTTTTCAAATATTTGCGGGGTGTGTGTGAGTCATTATGGCAAATGGGACTTTGACTTGAGCCCAATCGAAAACAAAGCAAACGGACTAATTAGCTATGCAATTTTCACACTTACCCCCCTCTAGGAATTCTCCCTCCAAAGCAAACACATCAAACCAAACAATTCCCCTCATTTTATAAACTAAACTTAAGTTGGACGATAAACAAATAAATAATAAATGCAACTGGCGACAGTTGGCCAACTGTTTTAACGCTATTATTTATATTTTTGTAGCTTTTGTTTAAAATTTATTTAATTGGTGTTTAGCGTAAAAAGTTTAACCAATTTAGAGAGCCATTGTTCCAGCCCGGTTCCTCCTCCAACACAGTTGGTAATTGAGAATAGTTTTTCGGTTTTTCCGGGAATCGCTTTACCCGGATCTGATCCGGTTTGTTTGTGCTCGAGACTCGAGTCTGTATAATAAATTATTTTTACAGCCGCCCCACAATGGAAACTTCAACTGAAAATCGAATTAGCATTGGGGAATTATTATTGTTGCCAGCTGGAGAACGAGTGCCGCTGATTGCTGGTTGTTCGCTCAATTAGCTGTCAATTAATTGATAAGCAGCCGAATGTTAAATGCAAAATGCAAACTAACCGCCGGAGGAAGTATCCACTAATGGGATGGAAATTAGATATTGTCATTCCACTCCGATAAGACGAAAAACAAACTACACCCTTTTGACTTTCAATTACGGCTTTTGTCTTCAAGACGTTTTCTGGAAAATTTTTAAGAGAAATACTTACGAATGGCCCTGGATGGATGTGTCCTTGGCCCGGATGGAGCTGCTGGTACTGCTGCGGCGAGAGCATTACGTGGGTGAGTGTCCCGTTTTCGTTGACATATGGCGGTACCTGGACGGGCACCGGCATCGGGGGTGGCGGCCGGTTCTGGGATACCATCTGAACGGTGGCGGGACCTGCAAGAAAAAAAAGAAATTATATAAAAATCTTGACAAAAATGGCAATATGCTGATGATGTGTGTGGAGTATGAAACATTAAGGATTTCACAATGTATGTTCATGTGTGTGTGTGCCGGCTTGAGGGCTTGAAGGCAGAAAAGCTAAAGAGGCGACAGATGGCGCCAGCGAGGCGACAGCAAGACTAACAGGAGGAAGGGTAAAGGACAAAGGCCGGGAGAGGAGAATGGAGAGGCGGTAGACAACGCCAGGACATTGCCAGGACAGCCATTGCTGCTTTATGTCAGCGGCGATTTCTCTGTGTTTGTTTAATGGATATCTCTCTCTTTGGCTGTCGCTCTGTTTCTTTGTGTGTGTCTGTGTGTGTGTGTGTGTTTGTGTGTATAAATATAAAAACACTCGAAAAAATAATCTCGAGTTCTTGAAAAAAGTTAAGAGCCTCTAAGGCTTTAACCTAAAAGTTTTCTTTGATAAACTAATTAAATCTATTTTAGCTTGTAGGTTAATTAAATTATTTTTTTAATTTTAATGTTATATTTAGTTTTTCTTAGTGTATACATTTGAATATGTATGTTTGTGTTTGCTGCAGCCAACAAAATGCTTGACAGAGTCTGCCAATTTCTGGCTCCCTTGTCGCCTCGAACTACTCAACTACAATACGCATACGCACCGTTGCCCAATTCCGATTTCATTTGCAATTTAAGTCTGCCCGATGATTAATATCCCACCCAAATCGCCACTACCCCTGCACACCCCCTGGATGGTCCTGTCATAGGCACTGCACTCAAACCCTGCCCCAATATTTCGCTTTAATAAATGTGTTGGAAACATCTAGAAATCTCTAGAGCAAACATTTTTTGGCAGCCTCATTTCTGGTGGAGCGAGAAATATGGAGAAAAATATAATAAACGGAGGGAGGGGGGGTATGGAGTGCAGGGAGTCCAGGAAGACTATAGGGAGGGGTAAAGTTTTTGGGGTTCTTGGCAGAGATTCGGAATCGGAATCAGAATCGGGACTTTAGCTTTAGATGACATGGTCTGGGTTATGTTTCTGGTTCTGGTTACTCCACTACGGTTACTGTCATTAGACCAAGTGAAATAAATATAAAATGGTTGGAAAGTAGATGAGGAATAGAGGGGTCTCCACCAGATCCATTTTCATCTGGGATGGTCCCTTTCAACTGCAACGTTGTCGCATGTCATTGTCACAAAATAAACGACAGCCAACCGCCCCAAAAAGTTGCCACCTCCCCTCGCAAACATTTCAGATATATTTTGATTTGCGGATTTGTATTGCTCTTCAATTCTATACATTTCTTTTCTTATTTTTTTGGCCATTTCCGATATGGTGCCTGCAATGCGACGGCCAGAAGCCAAACCAAGAATAAGAATGGGCCAACATTTGTTAACGGGCGATGTCTGGACAAGATTAGCGCATAATTTGCTTTGATAAATGATAAGGCATTAAATGGCCAAATATTGTGGTCTATTGATGGAGAATTTATTGAATTCTTATCCATACTGAAGTAAACACAATACTAAAATTTGCATAAACTAAAGCATAGAATAAATTTACTTAAAATTAATTAAATGGAAAATGGTATGGAAAAAGTTTTCACCAAATAAAATATTTACTTGAAATATTTCACAATGTTACAAATTCCCACGTTCTAAATAAAAAAAAGAGAGCAGCTCCAACCTATAAATATTTAAAAACTTTACCAAAAAAATAGGAAAAAAAAATAGTATTAAGGCTGAAATCCATGTTCATCATAAAATGCATTCCATGTTGGCACATCAATATGGATGGGTTTAAAATTCTGCGATTCCCAGCTGCGGAGGTTGCAGCTGCCGCACTTTGCATGCCCAGGCACGTAAAAGAAACGTGGCCACGCCCACTTACCATTGGCGCCCTCTTTTCGCATTTCTATTATTTTTCTTTTTTTTTCCTTTTTTTGCCACTTTTTTTTTCTCCACTTGTTCTGTTTCGCTGGCTAAACAATGCAGAGTTGCATTTTTTATGGACACCACGCGGCGTATGCGTAATGTCGGCTAATGGATTGCGGGTGGTTGGGTGTCAGATGGCTTTTTATGGTGGGTTGGGGATTCCACCGCTTTTGCTTTAACAGTTAAACTGTAAACTTAACGGTAATGCGGCTACTAATACTCTTAGCCATGTCTCGCACCCATTCAGGCCGAAAATGCAGCGGTGCGTCAAATCAAGCGTTAAATGCTATTCGCCGGCAAAGACTCCACCAACGCCGGTCTCTGGGCTTGGGATCGGTTCTGTACGGTTCGGTTCTTGATTCTGCTCTTAGGTGTAAAAATGTTGGTTTAGTGCGCTGACGCATAAAGCGACAAAAGCGGAAAACCGATGATGTCCGATAAACGGAACCCCAAAAGAAAAAAAAAATACATATCTCCACCATTCTCCCACCATCCAACCATTTTTTTTTTGCTCCGTTGTTACATTACCTGATGCAGTTAATCATTCGGGGCAGAGGGTGGATTTTCCACTTGTCTGGCCAGGAAATGCACACCGCCCATGACGAAGGAAGACCGAGCTATTTGGATTTCCCCTAGACGCAAGTGTTAAAAGGCAGCAATTAGTTAGGCGGGACTTTGGTTGCAACCAAGAGGGTCTGGTCTTTTGGGGGGGGTGCTTAGTAGCTTATCACTTGGCCAGCAGACAGACAGTTAAATGAAGTACTTTGCTGGCTAAAACCCCTTCTGCCTTCTAGCTGGGGGAATGTCTGAAACTTCTACTCAAACTTAATTAATGCTAAACTGCTTAAGGAGCGATTGGGGCTGGAGGAGTTGGCTGGCGAGTGTGCTTTCCCCAGCGAAAGTGTAAGTTGGCCATAAGAATGAAAGGACTGGCAGGACAAAAGGTGTTTTCAGCTCAAGAACTCCTTGGGCGCTTCAAGTGATTAAGGACTATTGAGGCAGGGAAGTTGGCTTTTGTGTAATTTTTTGGGGAAGTTTAAATAAGGAGTAGCCTAGGCTTGACTCATAGCTCTATGTAACCATTTTCGTTTTTCAGTTAAATAATTATTTTCTTTTGCAATTTTCTGGCCTGATGCCTTGACCTTGTCCTTGGCTAACAAAATACACCTTTAATCACCCCTTTGGCCCCAGACAGTGTCAAAATAAACATCTTGGGCTAATTGCAAATGGTTATGGCTTTCCTGTTGTTACGCATTGTTGAGCCACTTGGCTTCCTCTAGTTTAGGGGTCAGAGGTCATGGCTCTGACACGCACACGAAATGTCTATAAAATTAATAATAACAATTCAACCAACAGCTGAAAGCCTAAACTTTGAGTGGCGAACAATTCACTCAGGAATTGCCTTAGTTTTCGATGGAAAAAGTTAAATAAAAAAATGTTTGATTTGTTTTAATGAATTATTGTCCAGGAATTTATCATTCAGAAGTGTAAATATGGGTAAGAGAAATAAACGAAATAACGTATTTATTCGATGCCACGTACTCTTATTTATATTCATTCATGATGAATGCCCGGGGAGTTGAATAAACTTTCGATTCTTTTTTTGTGTGTGGGCGGGATTGATTTATCATACTTTACACTTGGTTCGACAGGACATTGACAGAGGATATAAAGATATATGTAAATGGCTATCAAGAGGAAACACTGAATTGATCAATAAATATTGATTTTGAGAAAGCCAATCTAAAGGACTTTAGCACTCTGCCTTCATTCCTCCATTGCTCGTAATTGGTAACCGAATCTAGACCAATTTGCGGTTAGTTGGCTCATTATCAACACCTTTTCTTTAATTGCCTGTCTACCCGTCTCTCTCGCTTGGGCTCTAGCCCTCCCTTTCCATTAAGATATCTCTAATTAACGATGCGTGCGCAATTATCTCGGTAATTATGATGAAACCAACGCAGAAAAACAAACTTGAAATATAATAAGAAAAGAAACAACTTTCGCAAAATGCAATTAGAGCAGAACATTCATGAATTCTTCAATGGAAAGCTAAGGCACAGAATTTCTTAAAGTCTCTTGTGGTTTTTTTTTTTCTTTGTTTTTGAAGCAGAAACCAAATCGCATTAATTGCGCATACGCCCCGTAAAGCGCTTGCCCGCTAATCGAAGGGAACAAAATGCTCTAAGACCCATTGATTGATGGCTGTTACAGGGGTGGCAGGAAAAAAAATACACACACACACACTTTGCGGAGGAGGATGTTTTTGCCACAAGGAAAAGGGGGGGAAAAGCCAAGAAAAGTGGCTGGAATGGCGCCACCTAACGCTATTTAACAGTCTGCACGCGTCTCGCGTTTTTGGTTGCTCATACAGTGAGAAAAAAAGGTGGAAGAATATTATTAAAGGCTTAAAAACATCGAAAATTTTATAAACTTGAAGCAATAAAATAAATTCCAGCACATTTTACAGAACTCTTGATAAGAACTGATAAACATTGTTTGCTTAACACTTTTTATTTAATTTGGAATTTAAAAAGTAAACAAAATGAGCAAAGTGTCAAGTGTAATAAATATATAAGCAAGTGCATAAATATTTAGATTAAATATGACATTATTCCGGGAAAGTCCCTATTCTGACATAAGCAGTGCATGACTGCCACGGGGATGCACCTTCTGATAAGGCAAGGTGTCCAAGGTTCAGAGAATCCAAACAAACCAAAAAGAATAACAATCTTATCAGCGATTTTCTATACTTAGCCACTTGAATAAATATAAGATGATCTCACTGAGAAATCGCACTCAGTCTTTCTGAAAATTCAAGATGTACAAGCTAGCATCGTTTATTCTATTCGCCATAATAGCCAGTGATGTGGCAAGATCGGAGGAGGTTCCACTAAAGGAGCAATGTGCAGGATACTGCTTCAATGCCATCCAGCCGTTGATGGACTACCTGACTGGCCGCCAGGACACGAAACTAATGCAGACTCAGGCCAGACTGGAGCAATTGGAGCACCAACTGGCCAGCTTGCCCCGAAACGAGGCATCCACCAAGTTCCGGCCAATACCCACCTACAAGGTCCAGCTGCCAAACTATGTGAAAATCGGTGAAAAGTCATATTATATTGAGGAACGTGAAAAGATCAATTTCTTCGAGGCGGCCAACCTCTGCCGGCAAATGGGATGTGATCTGGTAAGCCTCCAAAGTCGGAATGAGATGAAGGTGTTGACAGAGCACCTCAGCCTGGTGGATTACTACTGGACGGATATTAACGAGTTGGCCAATCCAAACTCCTACGATTATCGCTCTCTGACTACCGGATTTGAGCCAAATTTTATAAAATGGGCTCCGGGACGACCCAATCATTCGTTTAATGAGAATTGTGTTATATTAAAAAACAATACCATGATTGATAAAGCTTGTCATGAAAAAATGTATTTTATTTGTCAATCAAGGGATTAAATAAAATATATATAAGAAATATATATTAAATGTATTTTTTTTAGGACCTTTACTTTTTTGTTCAAGTGTTTTAGCTGCCACTCACTGGCTTGTCTATTTATTTAAAAATTTTCAATAACATTGACGAGTCAGGCCAGGCACTTGCAGAACCTCATTCCTGCCCTTGTCCTGCCTGTCTTGCAAATATTGGCATTTCGCATGACACCTAAGTGAAGTCCTCGTAGATGGCTTAACGAAAAAGCCACACAAAATAAAGGAATAAAGGAAAACAAGTTAAGAGACAACAGGAAAAGCGTTGAAACAGCCGTGAAATTTGTACGTCAGCAGTCAGGGAGAAAGGGCGTGGCAGCCAGCTGTGACCACCGCAGCACACACAAAAAATATATATATATTGTCTGCATATTATATATAAATATATATACATACTACATATCACGTCAACACATTATGCCTTCATTTATACTTTATGATGAGTAAATATTGTTATTAAAACGAAAAACTGCGCCTTGTCTGAGCAATAAACCATGGTCTACCACCACCCTCTGCCCTCTGACCTTCGTCTGGGACATGAAGAAGAAGCCTGCTATTCAGCATTTGGTTTATTGGTTCTGTCTTCTCAGCAAAGCCAAGTCGGTGGGGTTGGCTGGGTGGGTGGCCTGGCTTTAAATTAATGTCTGCGGCTGTATCAGGTGCATAATGTATCAGCCGAATGGAGGAGCTAATGGCTCGTATTTTCGGTTTAGTTACAAGATTTATGCCGATTAGTGAGATTCCCTTGGCAAGGTGGTGAACACAGTACACCCGGGACGATAAAATGCTATGGTAACAATTTTCCGGATTTCTGATTGGATTAGGCTTGCTTGGATTTTATTAGGCTTAATAATGAGCAAATAAGATTAAAGTTTTGCTCGAAAATTAAGACTTTAATAAGAACCTGAACTTTTCTGCCCTCTTGGACAACATTTATTGGTCCACTTAATCAGCTTGTTTAATTATTTCGTCCTGCCCATTCTAGCCACATTCATTAACACTTTCAATTTGTTGCACTCTCGGCCCTGATCCGGCACTCCAATTTGCCTCATGGCGTGCTTTTTCTTTCACCCGCTGAGTTTTTTGGCTTCAATGGTCGCAGTTCGCAATTCGAAGCTCCCAGCTCAGGATTCGCATTACCATAAATGCATGCGGGGCTTCTGGCTGTTTTCGTTTTTTTTTTTCATCTTCTGACTGACTGTTCCTCTGCTTGGTGGCCACCCCCGGGCAATTAACAATTAGTAGAGACTGTAGCTGTTCGCATCCACCCGGGCATAAGCCCCAATTCAATTAACTTGCGCACTTAAACCGAAAAAATAAGGAAAATGAAATGAAAATGTTTCGTTTGAAGGAGATGGCACTGAGAAAAAGGGAATACAAATCAAATATATTAAAGAAAGTATTTTTATCAGTGCAGGAAAAGTATAATTTTAAGATTTTAGACTAAAGATTTTAAGGCAATAATTTGTAAAGAATTTTTCTTCTTTAAGTAGTATCTTATATATTCTGTCAAGGTTATCCTGCAGATCCGTCTCTATCTAAAGTTTACCATTTCTGTTTGTTTCTTTTGATCCCCCCTCCAAAGCCCCCCATTCTACATTCTTCTGCTGCCCTCTTCAATGGCATTGACATTAAGAAATGCTAACCCGCAATTTGCAATTTGCCAGTGAGTGGAAAAAACAAAAAAACAAAAAATTAAATACATTTGGATTGGGGCATGGAGGATTGGGGTGGTGGGTACTTGGGGCATGGGGCCAGTAAGAGGGAGATGGGAGAAACAATAATAATAACAAGCCAGAGCGAAACAAAGAAGAAGCAGCGAAGAAAGCGAAATCAGCGTGTGGCGCATGAAGCTCATTAAAACACGAAATGGAAGACGAATGACCAAAGAAAATGGGGGGAGGTGAAGGGCAAGGGGTTTAAAAAAGGGGGGGTGTTCTAGGATTAAAGGTTGAAAAAAAGGAAAAAGTTTAAGGCTTAACAGAGAGCGAATAAAAAAGGATATATGGACAATAAAGCAAACCAGAATTATTAAACGCCACATATTAAAATCATGATAATTGGTTTGAAAAAATGTTAAGAATATTTTTTAAGAAATTGAAAATTTTCTTGAAAATTGTAATTATAAAATAATTGAATTTCCTGATTTTTTCAAGTGCAGTTAAGCGGACCTAACACAACTTGGAGCGAAACGAACGGAACGAAAACAAATGAAATCAAATTTAAAGCGTGCGTAATTAATTTCTTCCCCGCGGACTTCACGCCAAGTCAGTGGGCGGCAACTTGCCAGTGGGCGTGGTCATCTGTCAGGCTAAAGGTTAGTCTTTGTTTTGTATTTGTAGCCTTTCTCCCAGCTCTTTTCCAGCAGGATTTCATCAGGACAAATTGCAAATCTAGGATTCTTTGCAAACCAAAAGGGTGAACAAGATTGAGGTTAAAGTTAAGGATTAATTACTTAGATTAGGGTTTTAACTAGATTTAAAAGTATATATAGTAATTGGAGATAAATAATTTATTTAATTTTAATATTTAGTATTTCATTCTTAACTGTTTGGAAAGCTGCTACTTTTGCCCTTCTGGCGGCACTTAAATTTTAAATCTCCACTGGTCTTGACTTTTACGGCATTGCTTTTGGTCTTTTGTGGATTTTGGCCAGTATGCCGCTTTTTTGTCATTTCTGTAGTCAAAGCCAAAGTCGAAGTCGTTGCCTTTTTGCCTGAATAATTAATTTTATTTATGCCGCGACAAGCGATGCTGCTGCGCTTTTTTTTCCTTTCGTTGGACTTCTAAGCCGCAGTGCTCATAAATTGTTCAGCACATGCAAAGCAATAAGAGTCTTTGGAGGTAAAAAAGCAAGGCAAGGCCAGAGCCGAAAGGCGGCACAATTAGTTGGCAAAACAAAAGTGAAAAGATACATAGAACAAAGTTACGTTTCGCTGATAGCCGGACCAGAAAATAATTTATATCCCTTGGAGCAGACAAAGACCGTGGCGTATACACGCGTATGTATATACAAGATATACCGATTTACGTGCTGCGCCATTTTGTCCAAAAAGAAGATTTATAAGGCCGCAGCCATTAAGGATACTTCAAGGACATGAAAACATGGCAGCAACAAAAAACACAAGCCTGAAACGACAAGAAAATTCTAACAGACTTAACTCAGACATAGACCAATAAAACTTGGACAGGACCAACACAAAAAAAAAAACAAATACACAAACAAAACAAGGTGGAAGGAAGCAAAAGGACTTCTATAAGTGGGAGTGTGTGTGACCCAGTACAGGTGTGCTAAAGGGACACACACACAGACAGCGGCAGGTTCAACAATTTGCACCTGTCACGGTTTGAGAGCAACTGAACCGCAACCAGATCAAATATTTGCCCAGCTGTTGAGTCCCGGTTTTTTCCTTGTTTTGGGCCCAAGGTGTTGCCCGAGATTTGGGTCAGTGGGATATTGTGTATATGAAGGGTAAGTATATATATTATGTATATATTAAAATGGATAGGTTATTGTGTGGTCTTATGGTCATTGTTTTCTTGCCTCTTGAAGGGTTCTCGCTCGTCATTCGCTCGCTCCGCTGATTTGTGTGCCAAGACCTTGGGGTTCGGGCTTAAACATTAATCAAAATAACCTTAATTAATCATCCTTCTTTTTTTATCTTTTTATTTTGAGGGCCCGTCACAAGTAAACCCTTTCTGGGCAAAGAATATTCAGGCGTAAAATACAAATTAAACACATCTAATTGAAGCTCTTTTTTTCGGCGAATGGAAATTGTGGATAATTCAACCTAATAATTTCTGGAAATTTGTGGTTTCTAGCTACGCTCGAATACACTTCAATTACTTGTTTGTTTGTTATTTAATTTAATTATTGGCAAAGGAAAAAATGTATATTGTTTGTTTACCAAAAACTTTCTTGTAGTTTTCCTACGTGATTTAAGCCAAATTTATTGACAACTTGCCAGCGAATTTTAACTGTCATCCACATATGTCAGGCATGACTCTGTCTGTTGTATCGGGTCCTGGACAAGTCCTATGGCGTCACCTAAATATTCCCCACATATTCATATATACGTTTATGGATTTCAATTTCTTTTATTTAACATATTTTACGAGTGTTTTATGGCAGTATTAATTTTTGTTTTCTGACTCGACTCTCTGTCACGCCTGTTAATGGCCTCTGATTTGGCCGAATTTCAGATGAGACTCAAAGACGAAACTTAATAAAAAATTAATCTGAATTGTCTCAGTTCAAAAAAATTTCACAGACAGCCCAATTTATTTGTTTAAGCTTGAAGAAAGATAGCTTTTTTGTTTAAAGAACCCAATTCTTTTCGTTAACGAATTCGCGGAAATTTACGAAAATAGCAGCGCTTAAAATCCAATTGCATTTGAGTATAAAGTCATTAGTTTCCACTCTATAAACAAGTTTTAATTAAACTTTTTTTTGTTTCTTGACAAACACCGAATTTTTTTGCTGAACAGCGTCAACAATTTATAGCCGGAATTTTTTCTTAATTATTTGCTTTGAAGCTGTGTTTTTTTTTGCGACTTTTGTCGTCAGAAATTCTGAACAAAGTTATTTAATTATTTTTTTTTTCGACTTTGCTGGATGACTGATTGGTCTTTGATTGAATGCGTTTTTCGAACTGTTCGTATATATATTCATTATTCATTTTTTTTATCAGTTTTATTAGCGGAATATAAAAATTTATTCATTTTCTCTGGAATTTCAGCAAAGTATTTTATTTGCCGCCTTTCGGTGGAGAATCTTTGGCAAACATCTTGGCAGTTTTTTGGCTGCCAAGTAAAAATTGTTAAACAATTTTTTCTTTAATTTTTTTTTTCTTTTTTACTTCTGCACTTTATTGTGTTAATTATATGCTTGCCAATGTTTATAACAATTTTTTTCATCTCTTTTTTAAGAGTTTTTTGTTTGGTTTCTTTTTTTTCATTTGCGTTCGTTGAACTTTGTATATTTTTTAAAAAAGACTCTTTTTTTATTATTATTTTTTTGTCTTTTGCACGCGCCTTTGGTTTTTTTTCTACAAGGGGGTTGAAAGTAAAAAATATGCCAAAGTTGATCGCTCTGAAGAAATATTTTTGTTTTCATTGTGGCCAAAAAATGTGAAAGTTGTCGACGATTTTGGTTTTTTTTTCAACTTTTTTTTTAAAATGTCTTGGGAAGATCACAGATTATTAAGGCTGGAACGAATGCGGTTGGTGAACTATTATACAAACAATTGTTTTGAGTTAATAAGGTAGGAGAAAAAAAGGCAAAAATAACTAAAATGGATAATGATTTTGACCAGTTTGAAGATTTTAATATGGGCTATAGTTCCGGGCTAGATACGTAGTTTATGACCTAGATTTTCTAGACCTGCTAATTTATGTTGCCAATTTTGGTAAGATTTTATTTTGGGCCTTTTAACAATCCAGTTTATTTGAATTATTTAACACGTGTCCCCCCTACACTGGCTATAAAAGTTGATGAGAAATATCATCTTTTTTGAGATAATCTCTCTGATTTGATTTGATTCCGTTGCCTTTTCCCTTGATCTCATTTATTTTGCTGCTTAATGGTGCTTTGCTGAATTATTTTCAATTCCATTGTACATTCAGTCTTATCTTTATTCTTTTATTATTTTTAATGAAATTTTTATTGCTTATCTCTGAATCGTTTCTTTCCCCCCAGGAGCTCTTTCTCTTTATTTTCATTCATTGTTTGCCTCGTTTTTTTATACATTTGTTTTTTTTTTGTATAATTTTTTTTTTTAGCTCCCGATGCCAAGGCAATTTTCTATATAGCGTGCTGATGCAGTTGCTGGTGTTGTTGTGCAAAGTTATGCGCGTTGTAATTGCAAAAGTGACAATATCCGCTTCGTGCTTAGCTGCAGCTACAAAAAAAATAAAAAAAAAATTGTATAAAAAAAACAAAGGCAACACGAAAAGTATGCCACAAAACGGATGCAATAAACACGCAGCCCAAAAGCCAGGCTAGAGCCAAAGCCAGAGCCAGAGCTGGAGCCCGAGCCAGAGCCAAGTCATGAATGGCAAAGTGAAAATGGCAGAGCCAAAGCCGAAGCCAAATGCGCAGAAATTAGCAAAACGGAAAACGAGAAAATTCCATTGCCAGAGTAGCACAGCAGCCCCAAAGATTTTCATCATCCGAAAGAGACAGAGAAATAAAAGAAATTTCTTTAGATTTTTCTTTTCTTGAAAAAGCTTTAGAAAATGTGTAATAGGATTCAAGCCAGTACACAAGATACACATACTGTATCTGTGCATAATTAGACATTTAACGGGTCACAGATACAATTTCATAAATTGCATTCTCCAATCTTTATAGTTATTGTTATTTCTCTATCCAATTGTATCACTAAAATATTCAAAGTCACGTCTTTTTCTTCCGAGATCTTCTCTGGAGTTTCCCACGAACATTATTTGTTAATAAAGATATACATTGGCCATTGAAATCTGTATTGGAATCTGCAAAGTCCCACACATTCGTTAAAGACTTAGAGGCCAAATTAGAGTCTTGTTGATGAATATTTTCGCAATTGACCTTGCCTGTTTTTTGTTTTGGAGTTTTTGGCCATAATGCCCATAAATTCATCTCCATAATAGCTTCTACCAATGTTTTTATTTTTTTTTTCATGGGAAATTAAATTTGGAAAATGCAAATTGCACATTTAAGATGGTGTTTTTCTGGTAAAAATAAACAATTAAGTTGGCCTTTATATAGAGCACTTAACAAAAGGAACTGGTAAACTTTTCCTATAAAACTCTCAACTGCTGATCTCATTCTAAGACTAAACTATTCAACTTATAGAACGCAGTTACAGAACTGCGAAAAGTAGAGCGAGAGTGCATTACTCACCAAGATAGCTCTTTTGTTTTGCATTTAGTCGAGTGCTGGATGTGTGGGCGTAATCTCGAGGCATTGTCACTCAATGCATCACTTAACGGCACTTAACAGGCCAAATGCTCACAAAAATAAAAAAAAAACATGAGCATAACGAAATTTGAACTGCATCCGTGAGATACATATCCGCATAACAAAGGCACGGATACAGATACAGCTACAGCTACAGCTACAGATTCAGATTGTGCCTTTTGGTTGGCACTGCTCGTAAGTGCCCGCCGTCAATTATAACATTTATAACATTTGTGACAGTTGAAACTTTCAAATTAACCCACACACACTTGGCGAATTCGCGAATTTGTGAATTTTGCGAATTTGCTTATCACATACAGTGCAAAAAATAAATGTAAACAATATTAAAGAGGGCAGGCACTTGCCCAAAAAAAATGTAGGGGAAGGGTGCTTCAAGGTGTTAAGTGTGATATTAGAAATTGGGTATTTTCTTAAGCATCTACTACCACTACTACTACTAGTAATAATAATAAAATAAAAAATAAAAAAAAAAAGAATAAGTGGCTGTTGAAGAAACGACTGGTAGTCTTAGCCATGGCCATTCCATCGGAGGAGGCATTAGACGACTTCAAGTGGCAGCCAAGCGGCAACGAGTGACCCAAATACTTCAGCTTCGGCTTTGCAGATACAGATACATTTACAACTATGGCTTGAGATACAGCTAGAGCTTCGACTTGCAACTTCAACTCCGGCTGGAGTAGTGTGGCTTGGCTTGGCTTGGCTCTAACGGTAAATAGTAAATGGTTGAAAGAAAAAACAAAAAAAACAACAACCTGCGTTGGCTGCCAATGCAGTTAACCGCATTTCGCAGTCACTTCGCACACTTGCGTATCTAATAGATACATTTCGCATGCCGTGACTGCCTGCCACGCCGCCCTGCCCCAGCCGGCCTCTCCTTCGCATGCAAGCCATGCACGCACGCACATTCTTTGAGCTTTCAAATTTTTTTTCAGTGCAAAAAAAAAATAATTCGCCAACTTTTTGGGTTTTTTTTTGTACTCTGGGTCTCTGGGGTTTTTTTTCCATCAACTGCAGTTGACACTTTTATGGTTTTTGTTTTGCACTGCCTGCCAGTGGCGGCGGAAACTATTTTTTAATTATTTCATTAGCAGGCCCAGCCCCAAAACTGCCAAGAGGTGGAAGCGCAAAAAAAAAACGAGTAATAACAAAATTATAAATATATATAAAAACGAGGGAAACGTCTGCCTCAGACATGTTGACATGAATTTATATGGCACACAGGGCGAACTGGCAGGCAGAGAGGCTGGCAAAGGCTGGCAGGTCTTTGAACTTGAATTTAATTAAGAAACTTAAGTTGGCCAACAGAATATTAGCAACACATTGAAAAAAGTAAAAGTTGATACCACCACCTGGTGAATCGGACGTGACAAGATAGAGGCAACTCTTTCATAAACTTTAGTAAAAGTTTAGCCTTTATACTAAAGATAAAATATGCGGTTGATTAACTTGTTGTGTTAGCAAACCAATAAAAGTTTATTATAATTAATGGCCTAAAGAAAAGGTGGGTTTTTAGATAAAGGTATAAATATTTATTTTATTAAAACTTCCTGTTCTACATTAGTCATCCGTTAGTCATCTTTTTAAGAAACCTCCAGTTAAAGGGGTTTGCCAAATATTTGATTGGAAATTCCTGAGATTTCTGCTAATTTCTCAGAACCTGTTTAAATTGGTTTAAAACCTTTAACCGGATATACCTACTAAACCCGAATTAGTTTCGATCATATGACTCACTGGCTTTGATTTATGGGTTTCGATTGTTCGTGATTCTACAAAGAATTCTTCAGAGATTTCTTTTGGGGCGATTCTTAGAGGGCTCATGCATTGTCGTCACACGTCTGGAGCGATAAGGTCGACTGTCCCTCAACAACTTATTTATGAATGAACACAGGGGCAACAAAAATGTAAATAACGTACGTAAATTGAGGATGTGAGTCACCACTTCACTCCCGGCACTCCATGGAGGGGCAGCGGCTTCTTAAGTGAATTATATTTGGTGCATCTGGCTCTCCAGTTTTTAATTTGCATCTCAAAGATACAGCACTTGCAGCTGCAGATACTCAGATACGCAGACAAATACAAAAAAAAAGCAAACAATTATTTGTCAATTTACATACTTTTATTTATATTTGCTTCCGCTTATGTAACTCGGTATCTTGAGGTTTATTTCTATAAAGTTTGTTGACCAAATAGGAGACCGAGATAGAGCTTATCGGCTTAAGGTGACTGGAGGGCAAGTCGAAAAGTCAGTACAGCACATTCCCTGAGGAGATTCTGGCAAAATTTACATAAATCCCAATTAAACATGCAAGTTCATTAAATATGCAAAATTAATCACTACTTCGGATTATTGCTTTTGCAGTGGCCCGAGGTAGATAGCCATAAGGCATCAGAAAGGTAATTTAAAGTTAAACAAGTTATGAAATGCATGCACTTTAAAGGTTAAATAAAATGTTATATTTTAGAAACATTTAAAGGCAATTGAAGTTAAAAAAGAAATACTCATAATAAGCATTAATTGCTGCTTAGTTGTGCAAATAGAACCCAACCCGAAAGGGAAAGTGGGAGGACCACTGCAACCTGCACATTGCAAAGTGAAATTTTGCACTCCTTTCCAGAGGCAGCGGCATTATGTGACTCATCAAAGCAAAAATTACAAATTAAAAAAAACAGAGAAAAAAAACATGAGTAGGAGAAAAGTGAAAAAGCCAGAGGGAAAACCTCACCGTCAAGTGACCGTCATTCCCGTCATTTCCAACTTCCCTTTAATTTTCCCACAGAAACGCCGCTGAAACTCCAGCGAAGTTAATGGGGAAAAGTGAATGGCACAGCCAGGTCCGCAGATTGAATAATTTGTGGCAAGTGCGGTGCAATGCCACGCCCGCGCAAAAATAAGTAAGTCAACATGAAAAAAAAAAACCAAATGCTAACAAACATGAATTGAAATTTTCTCTATGCCAGGAATATAAAAAGAAAAAAGGGAAAAATCAACGAGATATGGCATAACGATTCGCTGAATTTCAGTTGGTTTTTAATCGGATTTCCAGTGTTCACTGACACGAATCCACCCAGAAGACTGCAGATTGCTTTGCAATTGAATTTGATAAGGGCCCTTAAAAATTTTTTATTAATTTTAAAGCTACAAAAACTACAATAAAAAAGAGTATTTTAAAGCCATCAACTATCCTCAAACTTCAGAAAAACATTTTCTGTATTTTATTTCAACTTTTTTGTTGGCTGTCTTGTGTTTTTTGGGTGCGGCGTGTGCCGGCTTTTAATTGAATTGAATTGAATCGAGCTCAGGCCAGCAGCTCGAAGCTGCCAGACATGTGAGACTTTGATTCCGCTCCATTTAAGATACTGAGAGAATACTTGGAAATATCGAAAAGACAATCCCCCAAACGTCTGCACTTTGCATACGAGTCGAGGGCGTTCTGGAAAATGGTTAGGGCGTGGCCCTGCCAAAGTTGTTGACGTTGTCTTGGATTTTGGCTCTTTTGGTGTGTGCTTTTGTGCGGCAACAAGTGTCAGAAGCTTGAAAGACTTTTGTCAGTTTGCAAATTACTGAATTACTTACGAAAAATCCATCTATTTGCTCAAGAAACTGAACAGTAGCAGGGATATCTGCTACTTGGCATGCAAATTGTTCTCCACTTCCCAGCTCCAGACTATTTGATTTTGTTGTATCAAATTATTTCACCCAAGTGACATCATCATCTTGAGCTAAAGTAGTAGCAGCATCTTCACCCTGACCTCGTAAAACTTTTGCCGCATTTTCGCACGTGGCAATAAAAAAAAGGCCACCACCCTATGTGGCGGGGGTGTGGCCACTGCAGGATATGGTATTGCTTGCCAAGACCCCAAAGCGAAAGATGGACTTCCTGCCGGGCGTGAGGATTGCATAACTGCCAAAGGCAAAAAGCAAAAAAAAAAGAGTAGCCAAAGGAGCAAGGAAATAAAACTGAAACTTTTACGTCTGACCTTGTTGCACGGTCAGTTGCACACAAACAAACCAAAACCGACAAGCCAAGCACCCATAATCCTATTGGAGCTTAATTGAAATTGAAATGGAATTCGCCACTTGCACTTACACTTCAAGCCGACACGGTGCGTATACGTAATCATCTTTGATTGTAGCTTACCTGAAATTATATAAAAGTAATAAACAAATTAGTATAAATTTTATACAAAAATATCATCACAGCTTAAAGAGCTTAAAGGGTTTATGGGGGGGATGCCTAATTATCCATTCATATATTTACGCATGTTTACATATTTTAAATTGTACATTTTAAATATTACCATGTATGGCTACATGTGGCACGTACATATGTGTTGAAAGAAACCGCAAATACAATTTCAAATATGAAATGGCCATCTGTTGTTGAGTTTGAAATACACTGCCAGGGAATTAAATTGATTACATTTCCATTATTCCCAAGAGAAACATGTCAGCATTCTTTTATAAAAAGTATGATATCCCTTATATCGAAAAAAAGTGAAATATTTTTTTTAAATGTTATATTTTCATTCCTTTTGATACAGTCACAGATTCCCAGATTGCAATTATAAACGTTGAAAATCAAAAGGCAAACAGTCTGGAATATAAAATCCATATTTTCGCACCGCAGAGTCAACACGTCCGAGTGACATTCAGAAAGGGGTGCAAAAATACCTTTACTCTTTATTATTTATTCATTTTATTGAAAATTTAATCAATCCGAGAGAGAAGGCAGAGAGGCTGGCAGAGAAGGAATATCCCTTCGTTTGCATATTATACTACATCTCTGTTGAAATTAAATAATAAAAATTATATTTTTGGAAAACTAGCTGTGGCTGTGACTGGGACTGTGTGGCCTTTTTGGTTATTTGGCTAATGGGTCTGGGGATAGGCTGCCAAATTAATTGCATAATTTAGTTTTTGGGCCATTTATCGATGCGTGTGTGCTGCATGTTCCGCATGTGCGCCAACAAATTTTTCCAAATTTCCAGCGAATTTTCCCGGGAGGCATCAAAGGGGTAGCATTATAAAATTTTAGATATTTAGAGGCATTTGTTTTCAGTCATTCAGCCGCAAGGCATAAGCTTCCCAGCGACAAAACTGAATATTTTCTAGACAACATATGGAGTTAGTGCCACATCGTTGGTTGTACATAAATAAACGCCTATATATATGAATATATATATATATTTGCATTATTATGACGAGCCTCGGCACAATTTGCTGTTTTTTGTGCCTCTTTTTTATGAGGCTGTGGGGCGTGGCAGAGTTTTTGTGTCTTCATTTGTTAGAGTTTTTTTTGTTGTTTCGTTTGGTAAGTGCCAGAGACATTTTCTGATATACACTTTTTATGACTACACCACACACATCAGCATATAAGCCATAAATATTACAATATTTGTCAAATAAATCCTTTGCCAGGGAATTTAGTTTTATTTGGTAGTTTATCCATTTTGGTGTTTTTTTATGGACAACCACAAAAACTTATTATCTCGAATTAATTTAATGCCTAGCACGTGTGGCTGGCTAAAGATAATTGGCGTCTAAACTGAGTTCCCTAAATTTTTATTAAATTGTCTAGAGATTAAATCAAAGCATAAAAAATATCTTGAAACAAATTGGTCGAGTTAACAAGCGGGCTGCTGGCCACCATTTAGCTGACCTTTTAACCCTATCCGCAGCAGAACAATTGACCCCCAGCGGCGTCGCCACCAACCGAGCGCATTAACCACTAAAATCCTCTTTCGACCACAAAAGTCACACAAATGACCGGCAAACAAAAGGCAACACAGCAGCCAAAGCCAAAGCCAATCGGGCCAAAATGGAACAAAAACTGGTAACCGAAACCGTTTGGCAATTTATTTGGCCCACCGACTCTCGGACACTCGAATGGATTCCAATCGAATGGAATCAAACGGATTGAGGCCCGTTTCTGGGGTTGGGTGGTGGGGTTCTTTCTGGCCATGGCAATTACACACAATCATAACGTGGTCGAAACAAGTAACAATAAAATGGCAAGGAAATTTTTATGGCCAAAGAACAACAATTGGATAAGGGTAGGAGAAAAAAGATGCGGAAATCAATATAGATATGATAGGATCTTGGGGCGACAGAGATACAGATACAAGTTATAAGGTTGTGGAGTTTAAAATATTTTAGTTATGAAACGCACTGTTAACTTTTTTTCAAATAAAATATTTTTAATAAATGAACCGCTCAAAAATGTGGCAACAAAAAGAAAGCTGGCTAAAACAGTCCAAACAAAAAGCAAAAGGACAAAAATCAACAGTGACAAAAAAAAGTTTGTGGATCCAACAGGACCTCCCCTCTGTCCTTAAAACATAAAAAAAATTACAAAAAAAAAAGGGCAAAAAAAAAAGGAAAGAGAAGCTGGGAGAATCACATGAATGGCACTTAACTTGGCCAGAGATGGAAATGGCTAGAAGAGAGAAGAATGGTGCGGTATAGTGGGGGCGACTGAAGTGGGCCTTGGGGCCAGAGAAGCAGACTGAGGACTGAGATAGATAGAGATGGAAACGTTACAGTTACAATTTTAATGCGCATTGCATGTGTGCCCCCGCTCTGTGTCCCTGTGCCCTACCCCTCCGTTTTGGCCAAATGTAAGTTTCTGTTGTTTGATGCCAATTTTTTGCATTTGCTTCTTTGCCCTTCTGCTCCTCGTTTTTGCTGTTTTTTTTTTTTTTTGGGTGCTCTTCTCGGTTAGTGGCCGCTCTATCGTCCCCCTGCCCCCGTCCCCTACTTCTTTTTAGCTGCATTTGTCGGTTGTTGAACCCTTTTTGCCAGAAGCTTTTGCAGTCCATAAGTGGCCCTAGCCAACAGAGGCAGCAACTACAACAATAACTACAGAGTAACGTAAAATACAACTACTACCAACTGAACTGCAACAAAAGCAATACAAATCAAATGAAAGCTACGATGCTCCAGCTTCCTAGCTGACTCTGATCCTGCCTCGGCAATTTTTTTCATTAGGACGAAAGAAAAATGCGACGATATAAATAAAAATGCATACAAAAGATACACATAATATGGGTGGGTTTATTCGGTTGTTAAAAGGGAGGGAGTGAAGTAAAATATATCAACAATAAATTAAAATAATATATATACTAAGTAGGTTAAAGTAAGTATTATATAATTTAAAAGCGAGGGTCTCTTAATAACCTCTCATATTTAACTAACCTTCCTCATTATAGGCAACCCCCTTTCCAATAATAGTTCCCAGCAAGGCCTCATAATTTAAGCTAATGCACCATTTTAATGCCTTCTGTTTGTTGTTTAGACCTCATATATTTTAAATAAATATTTTTCGCAAAATTTTATAGCCGGCGACGGGCGGACGTTATTCGACTACGCCCCCCATGGAAGCCCGCCCATTTTGTTTCACAGATGGGACACCAGCAACTCATTAAAAAGCAATTAAAAGGCTTTTTTGTTATTTCTGGGAGACAGAGGCGTGTGTGGAGACGACACTGAATAGCCGTTGGCCATTTGCAAGGTCAACACGCACAGTTTGCAAAAATACAAAAATAAAAAAAAAAGCCTCAATACAGTACATATTTAAAATATATACATCCCTTATATAAAGAGATATAGGGATGTGCGTGTTTAAAGGAACAAAATCTGTGTGTATAGGCTATGTATTGTCTGGCGTGTGTCTGGCGTGGCAGCTACGAGAGAGCCGGCCTGTGGCAAACAAAAACATATTACGCATACGCCACCGAAGGACACGCAAGGCAAACAAACAAGCAGAAGGCGGTCGGTAAGAGGCCACAAAACAAGGACAACGTGGACGTGGATGGGGATGCCCAAAGGACATCCAGATAGAATGGCAGATATGAAGTTGAAAATATATAGCTTCAAGATACAAAGTGAGTTGCTAAGAAAGAATTTCAGAAAGTTATGTTTCTCAGCATAAGATACATTTCCTGGGGAAATAAATAAAAGATATGAGTATCTTCTAGAATTTCTAGAATTAAAGAGAGGTTAAGGACTTTAAGGAGTAAATGAATGTGGAATTCTAAGAATTTATCTAAAAAATCTTTATATATTATTGTCATAACCCAACGTCCCACAAGCAACAAATCCAGACTTTTAAATGTTCTTTTCTGTTTTGCCTTTTTTTTTGGTTGGTTGGTTGGTTGGTTGGAAACGTAGACCAAAATGGCCAAAACGTGTTGACAGTTTGGCCTGCTGCTGGTGCTGCTCTCCGAACTACCCCACGAACAAGGATTGGCCATTGCCTTAAGCATGTCCTTGAGCTAGAAAATTTATTGCCGCTTTAAGTTATTTTGTCATCCTGCATTATTTCGTTTAGTATTTTCTTTTCTTGGTTTTTTGTTTTGTTTGTGGGTGCGTTGATTTTCTTACCACGCCCTGATTTCAATACGAAGTTGCGCAATGTATTAAGAAAACATTTTCGAGTAATTTAAAGGCAATTTCGCCGGCACTCTGCCCCCCAAAAAAAAAGAAATTTATGCGAAATTGTTTTCCATTTTTTCCTGCTCACAACTACATACCAGGAGTTGGAGTTGTGGGAGTACCAGGCACAGTGATTATTTTGGCCAATATTGCGGCTTACTGAGGCTTACCAATCCGCTTGAAAAATGCGACGGGCCACAAGGTATCAAGAGATATTGTATCTCTGTAAATGGCTATTCTTTCTTTCTTATTTTTTTCGAAATGAATTGAGTGGCTGGCCTATAAATTACAAGTTAATAGACCTGGGGCTTTCGGGTATAGCCGGATAGCCACCCATGCAAATGTCAAAGCCCGAATGGCATTGATTCGGATCAAGTGCAGAGATTTAATTAGGCGCCAGAGGGCATCCAGAGAAGAAAGCTCAACTTTATTAAATCACAATTGGAATTGGAATTGGAATTGTGTGCAATTTATTGTTAGAGTTGTGTGTGTTTTTTTGTGTTGCCATTGTTTGTTATACATTTGTTTGTTTGTTGGCTGATGCATGTGGCGTGCCGAAAGTTCAGGGTCAAACTTACCGTTGGAATTGCCAAAAAAATAATACGTAACTTGTACACTGAGAGAAAAAATTTCAGAGAAAAGGAAGACCAAGAAAGGTATAGGAGTTTTGAGAAAAGAAAAAAATCGGAGCATAAGAAATAATTCTTTTTAATTTAAAGGACCATCTAGGAGTTGCTTTTTATTCATCTAGAATTTCTATTATTTTTTTATATTAAACACTTGTTTATTCTTTTTATTTGTGCACTCTTTCCCCTTAATTTGCACGAACCAAATCAAATCAAGTGAAATTCTCATTTGACACGCAAAAAATTCAGCTCTTGTTGTTGCATATCTGGGTTTCATTTTTTCACACTGGGATTTTTGTTGTCCCGGTGTGCGAGCCAGAGATTTTTTGCGCTTGAATATCAAAAAACCCCCTCCCCCACCAAACAAAGGGGGGGCGGGGCGGAAAATCAATTACGTGTACGCGTCGCAAACGGAAGTGGCAGACTTGCCAGTTCAACTACAACTACAGCAAAAACAACAATCAACATCAACAACGACACCAGCTATACCAGCAACATTGCCACTTTAAGCCGGAAATGTGCGACAACCACAAAAGCTCGACGGGATTAGGCAGCGAAACCAACTCTGGAGGGTCAAACTCCATATATCCCGCTGCCTTTTGGTGGCAGATCTACTGACCAGATCTATTTCAATTAAATGGCCAAAAAATATCTGTATGTTGGCAGGATTTATATGCCAACCGATATAAATGAAAAAATAAAACTCTTAAAGCTTGGGAGAATTCAAATTTTTGTTGGCAGAGTTGCCAGATAAATAGTTTTGAAGTAAATGAGAAGCCATTTTAAAGAGTGAGTTGCCATTCTTGTAAATGATACAAAAAGCAGCCAAAGAGATTTTAACGATAAAAATTTACAAAAAATTCTCAAGGACTATTAGAATTTATATTCTTTTTTTGAAAAGTTGCCAGATAATTAATTATACATGGTAGGAGCTCCCACTTAAAAGAGTGACCATACCTATAAATGATACAAAACCACTTAAAAAGATAGTAATATATAAATTTATGAAACAAAATTCAAACCAAAATTTCACAATCTTTGAGAGCATTAATCTTTTCTTAACTAAATCTTTCCTTAACTAATTAATTCAAACTTTATATAACTGTGTGCCTGTGGCCTGTGGCATAACAAATTGCATACCAACCGGTGGCACGAAGGCACTTGTGATATAAGTTTTAAACCCCCACACACATGATACTGCGCCATGTTGCATATACCGGCGGCAGCATGCCGCTCATGCCGCTCAAACTGTGCAAATTGCAATTAGTAACTGAGGAACTGACACAGACACACTGACAGGCCGACGGACTCGTGCCCAAATGATATAATTACGTTTCAATTAGTGCAGCAGCGCCAGACCTTGCCGCAAAACTTGCAACAAATTATATTAAATGAGGAAACCGAATGCAGGCAGGCGGAAGTTCGAGGGGAAAATAAGAGACCCCAACGAGTGATAAACTCATTCTGATAGTGTGTTTGGGAGTACACATTTCAGCTCGATTTCTTAGCTCTTGGCTGATGCCATCTTAGCACTCCAGTACAAACAAATGTTTCTACAGATAACCGGAATTAATTAAGCTTCCAACGAAAGGGGGATCCAATAGTGGGTTGAAATATGGGTCAAAAGCCAAGTCAATTGTCCAGGGGACGACGGCTTGACAGTTTCTGTTCATCACTTTTGCTGTCTGTCACCATTCTAGTGGAGAAAAAAAAAGCTTAAAGTTAAAATATGAATTTAGCGGCAAGAAATATGCGCTGTCAGTGGCAAAAATATGCTGCCCCCAAAAAATTTATGCCGCCTCATGACTCGTTTCCCTGGTGGAATCCCTATTCTTCAAAGAGCGAAAGCAATTTGTCATTTAGTCTTTGACAGCCATCGTCTTCGTCATTAAGCTTTGGTAAGCCAACCTTCAACAGACTCCCAAATATCCATCTAAAATAAAAATAATAAAAAAATAGAAGAAGGAAGTCAACATTCGTGGGATAATGTTCCACTTGAAAGTGAGGCATAAAACTTGAGCAGAAACTGTCGACTGAAACTTGAGGCAAGTTGGGCAAAACTATTGAGGAAGTCTTCCAAAAAAATATCAAGGAAGTGATATCTAAACAGAGAGAAATATATTTAAAATTAAATGGTTTTAAAAATTATAATTTTTAAAAGAATATAATTATTTCTTGGATTAAAATTGTATTAATTAATTTATTTTGTGTTAGGTTTCTATTTTTTCTGACTTTTTTTTGTAGTGTATGAAATTTTTGGCTAACCTTCGAATTTGGCATAAAATCCAACGCGACAAAGGGGTTTTTTTTTCATTTGGTATTTCAGTTTTGGGTTGAGGTTTGGGTATGCAAATGCAATGGGGAATATTCTGGGGGCCAACAATAAAATCGAGCAAAGCGAGGAAGCCAATAAATCTGTGCCGCCAAAGCGGCTCGTAAAAATGGACAAGTTTATGCTGTACGAAAGGGGTGGTAAAGGGGGGTGGCAGGAGGTGACTGGTTGAGGTGACTATACCGTCGAGCAGCTGCCATTTATTACTCGAAACTCGCAAAAGCTTCTTCTTTTCCTACCTGTCGCCTGCCTGGCTGACTGCCTGACTCCCTACAGTTTGACATTCACTGGCAAGACATTTTATGCACTTTTCTTTTTTACGACCCCACAGGAATTTTTCCCCAAACTGGGAGGGAAGGCAGACTCGTCTTGGGTCGAATGGAGAGAATACGAGAATACCATCTTCCCAGTCTCTCTGTTTTTTTTTTTTTTACAGTTAAGAGCTTGTAATATGACATCACAGAAACGGGACAAGACCGACAATGTCCTCACTTGCAAAATGGAAATGTTTGTTTATGCCTCACTGAACAATTGTTGGAAAATTGTCAGTAGGAGGACAAGAGCATATAGAGTGGAGTAGAGGGGAGGGGAAGGAAAAACGTTTTATGTGCGAATAATAAGTAACAATCATTTGTGGTTTTCTATCAGCCGAACAAACGCAGCAACCATATTTGTCCAAAAGTCCTTTTGTTGGCCAAGTCGCCGGGCATGATTTTGTGTTACTTTGTGACACAGTTTCCTTTTTTTTTATTTTAGCAGGTGCCCGCCTGACTCGAGTTACTTTCTCATATTATATTACTTTCAGTGTATACAGGCTATGCTTTTCACTCAATTAAATCAAGAACCAGAATTAAATCGTAAAAGTCGAGCCGAGTCGGCCTGACATCTGTTAAGCATTAAACGGTTCAAGACATCCGAAAAGTTCGAAAGTGCAGAGTTCACAGGCCCAGCTCACCCCTGGACTTAATACAATAAGTCTTAATAAGCCGAGGGGCATCGAATGTGCGGGTTAATTAAAAATTATTACCAAAGAGATTAAACGAAAAATGGCCCAACCAGAAGATGGGGAGGGAAACTTATTGGATTTCCATTCTCATGAAGATTTTCCTTTGTTGGTTTTTCTTATTTAAGATCTGTTTGTATAATTCATTAATAATATGATGATAGAGCTATATTTTTACATAAAATGTAGTCAACTTTAGTAAAGTTTGCTTTGAACCTTCAACCGGCCTTCAGCCTCGTGCCCTTCCCCTTTATCAGCCTTCAATTCCTATTCCTATTCATTTCAATTTTTATTCAGCGAGTGTGGGCATATTAAATGATAGGAATTATGTTGATTAGAGGAGAACGGGTCTTGGCAATCAACACCATGTCCGAGTCCGAGCCAGTTCCTGTCAGTCTTTCAGAGAATACTTTCATATCTGTACCATTCAGCTAAATATTTTTTGCACACCCACTAGGGCCATGGGTGGGGTGTGGGTGTTAGTCAAGGAACAAGAGCATGCTCAGCATTCTTATAATTATAACATGCTCAGCATCCATATCAATATAGTAAAGTTGCTGTCGACCCGGGCGCAAATTCCATTAGAGTACACACACTGAGGGAGACTGGGGGTGTTAGTGGTGGCATATGAAGTGTACTAAGTGGAGGCTGTGGGTCTCTAAGTCTTCGGCCCAGCACGCACTCAGAGCCCATTTCCTCTGCAAGTTTATTCGATTAACAACAATCAGGCCAGACCAGAGCCAGAACCAGAATCAGAGCGGGGCAAAGTCGAGTAGAGTCGAGGGAAAAGTTGGAAAATGCTTAGAGAAAACACTGGGAAAATTCTCAAAAACAAAATCAGATAGTTTTAGATTACTAATTAAAAATTATAATAATAATTTATAGTTTTAATAACTTGATAAAGGCCTCAGAAATAGATTTATTCATTTATTTAATTTTTAATTTATTCTCTTAAAAGTTTTCAGTGTAAAGTAAATGTCTTAAATTATGATTTTCTGGTTTTCATTATGGGTGGCAATTATTTTCCCCCAGTGCAGCCAGCCAGGCATTTGCCAAATGAGCAAAGGAAGCCGACAGAAGCGGAAGATATATACATATATCGGTGGTGATATGGGTGTTATGGGAGGTCGATGTCGAGGTAGAAAAGCCATTTACACTTCCCAGTAATTGTAAATTATGTGCAATTCTTGGCGGAGTGAAGACTCCCAGCTTGCTGCCACTTTGCCGTCCCCTGATGCTGACATCAAGCCAAGTGACAGGGCTTCGATGTTGGGGCTTTAGTGGGTTAAGAGCTGATGGTGTCTCCTTGCCTAGTCTCACATGCAAATTCAATTAGTAAACACCAACACACACACACACAATCTAAGTTTTGAGAATCAAATTAGAAAATGCGCCGGAAAACAATGAAAAAGAAACCAAAATTGAAGTCTTCGGACAGATTCGCAATTTTCGCTGCGTCTCAAGTTTCAAAATTTGCGTTCAATCAATGGAAGGTCTTTGTGCCACCCCGCCGAAAAACCACAATTAAGGTTAATGACATTGATAAATTGAAAATGCTGGTTATTGGGGTTTCTGGGTTTCTTCAGAAACTTGATCGAATTCAATTATATATTTTGCCAACACACACACTCTCAGTAGAGAGTCAGTATCTGTGTCCGAAACCTCTTGGGTCTTATTTTTTTCTCCTCCAGTGACACAATTCTGTAGCTCTCAGTACTATTTCTCCAGACTGGATTGTCGGTCTTTGGGGCTTGGTTAGTCTCAAAATGCCAAAGCCAAGTTCCAGTTGAACTGGCTTTCATATTCCACATACATACATAGTATATTCTATGGTCAGAATGCTTTCGTGTGGGCGGCCAAACACAAATGCAAATTGCTTGTTATTTCGATAAGCTTTAAAACAAAACAGGGTGTTAACTCAGTTAGCTAATAGCTATGGTTTGTTATTTTATCAAAATATTAGAGAAGATGATTCATTCTACCAAGTGTCTTTAAACTTTGTTTGAACTTTATCCAACTGGCACTTGATTCAAGTTAGTATTCGTGATATAAAACTAGCCACATCTATTAATAAATATAAAACCTGACTTTAGTCACCAAGTGCACTTAGTGTGGGCTTCAATAAAAGCTAATTTGTTGCCTGATGATATTAAATGAATATCGCAAGTTTGCGGAAAAAACTTGAGGAAAGTCACAAGGGCTTATAAGGGAATGGGGAAATTCTATTCCGGAGAGATAAATCAAATGCAAAGTTTACTTGTTGACTTTGTGGACTGGGCTTGGTGGTTTTTGGTTCGGAGAAGCTTTAGCTTTAAATACCAAATATATGTATAGCTCTATACATATAACTTAGTCTAGAAAAGTGGGCGGCTAAGCCCCAACCGAGGCTTTAGTCTATTTTTAGCTGAAGAGCTGGATAGTCTTTTCCTCCAGCCCCAACCCGTTTTCGCTCATTTCTGTTTGTTTGTCGCTTGCCAAGTTTTTGGCAGCTTAAGAGCTCGGCGACTGCATCATCGTGGCGAAGGCTTAGGAAAGTATCTTTTGACGAATTGAGATACTTAGCTAGCGGATTACTTCAGCTGTAATTAGCTGCCACTCCGGCCAGAGACGCTCTAATGCTGCTACAAAAATCTGCGGTGTTGGGTTGCACTTTTTTCTCATCCATGATGAAGGATCTCTGGTAATTAACAAACTAAAATAGCGCTTCCTGTTGAAAAATTATGAACTATTTTTTTTTGCAACTTTTATAAAGGAAAATGAGTATAAAAACCTAGTGGTTTCTTAAAAAAAAACAATGTGTTGGGTATGTTAGCATTACTTGATATGGCTTGATATCTGCAACTCCGATCCATGAACGAAAACAATGGGCCAAGGCCATAATTTGGTCAAAATCAATCCAATCCTTAACCGAAATATCTTAAACGATTTCTGGATCGATTCTCCACCATTCTGCATCAAAATACTGAGACAAAATATTTTTTAGATTTTTTGTCCATTTTTCGTGATGGGATCCCTTAAAAATGATGGGTTCCCTTGAAATCGCGATTTTTCCCAATATGGCCCAGGGGGATGGCTATATCGTACCCAATTCTCATCCGATTCTCAAGCGGAATACCTTCAACGATTTCTGGATCGATTTGCCACCATTCTGCATCAAAATCCTAAGTCAAAATATTTTTTAGATTTTTTCTCCATTTTTCGTGATGGGATCCCTTAAAAATGATGGGTTCCCTTGAAATCGCGATTTTTCCCAATATGGCCCAGGGTGATGGCTATATCTTCCCCAATTCTCATCCGATTCTCAAACGGAATGCCTTAAACGATTTCTGGATCGATTTGCCACCATTCTGCATCAAAATCCGAAGACAAAATATTTTTTAGATTTTTTGTCCATTTTTCGAGATGGGATCCCTTAAAAATGATGGGTTCCCTTGAAATCGCGATTTTTCCCAATATGGCCCAGGGGGATGGCTATATCTTACCCAATTCTCATCCGATTCTCAAGCGGAATACCTTAAACGATTTCTGGATCGATTTGCCACCATTCTGCATCAAAATCCTAAGTCAAAATATTTTTTAGATTTTTTGTCCATTTTTCGTGATGGGATCCCTTAAAAATGATGGGTCCCTTGAAATCGCGATTTTTCCCAATATGGCCCAGGGTGATGGCTATATCTTCCCCAATTCTCATCCGATTCTCAAACGGAATGCCTTAAACGATTTCTGGATCGATTTGCCACCATTCTGCATCAAAATACTGAGACAAAATATTTTTTAGATTTTTTGTCCATTTTTCGTGATGGGATTAAAAATTAAAAATGATGGGTTCCCTTGAAATCGCGATTTTTCCCAATATGGCCCAGGGTGATGGCTATATCTTCCCCAATTCTCATCCGATTCTCAAACGGAATGCCTTAAACGATTTCTGGATCGATTTGCCACCATTCTGCATCAAAATCCTAATTCAAAATATTTTTTAGATTTTTTCTCCATTTTTCGTGATGGGATCCCTTAAAAATGATGGGTTCCCTTGAAATCGCGATTTTTCCCAATATGGCCCAGGGTGATGGCTATATCTTCCCCAATTCTCATCCGATTCTCAAACGGAATGCCTTAAACGATTTCTGGATCGATTTGCCACCATTCTGCATCAAAATCCGAAGACAAAATATTTTTTAGATTTTTTGTCCATTTTTCGTGATGGGATCCCTTAAAAATGATGGGTTCCCTTGAAATCGCGATTTTTCCCAATATGGCCCAGGGGGATGGCTATATCTTACCCAATTCTCATCCGATTCTCAAGCGGAATACCTTAAACGATTTCTGGATCGATTTGCCACCATTCTGCATCAAAATCCTAAGTCAAAATATTTTTTAGATTTTTTGTCCATTTTTCGTGATGGGATCCCTTAAAAATGATGGGTCCCTTGAAATCGCGATTTTTCCCAATATGGCCCAGGGTGATGGCTATATCTTCCCCAATTCTCATCCGATTCTCAAACGGAATGCCTTAAACGATTTCTGGATCGATTTGCCACCATTCTGCATCAAAATACTGAGACAAAATATTTTTTAGATTTTTTGTCCATTTTTCGTGATGGGATCCCTTAAAAATGATGGGTTCCCTTGAAATCGCGATTTTTCCCAATATGGCCCAGGGTGATGGCTATATCTTCCCCAATTCTCATCCGATTCTCACACGGAATGCTTTAAACGATTTCTGGATCGATTTGCCACCATTCTGCATCAAAATCCGAAGACAAAATATTTTTTAGATTTTTTGTCCATTTTTCGTGATGGGATCCCTTAAAAATGATGGGTTCCCTTGAAATCGCGATTTTTCCCAATATGGCCCAGGGTGATGGCTATATCTTCCCCAATTCTCATCCGATTCTCAAACGGAATGCCTTAAACGATTTCTGGATCGATTTGCCACCATTCTGCATCAAAATACTGAGACAAAATATTTTTTAGATTTTTTGTCCATTTTTCGTGATGGGATCCCTTAAAAATGATGGGTTCCCTTGAAATCGCGATTTTTCCCAATATGGCCCAGGGGTATGGCTATATCTTACCCAATTCTCATCCGATTCTCAAGCGGAATACCTTAAACGATTTCTGGATCGATTTGCCACCATTCTGCATCAAAATACTGAGACAAAATATTTTTTAGATTTTTTGTCCATTTTTCGTGATGGGATCCCTTAAAAATGATGGGTTCCCTTGAAATCGCGATTTTTCCCAATATGGCCCAGGGTGATGGCTATATCTTCCCCAATTCTCATCCGATTCTCAAGCGGAATACGTTAAACTATTTCTGGATCGATTTGCCACCATTCTGCATCAAAATCCCGAGCAAAATATTTTTTAAATTTTTTGTCCATTTTTCGTGATGGGATCCCTTGAAAATGGGGTTTTCCCCTATAGGGCCTACAGTGACGGCTATATCTTCCCCAATTTTTATCTGATTCTTAAGGAGAGTACTTTAAACGATTACTAGATCGATTCTCCAACATTCTGCATCAAAAACTATGATTCAAATTTTTTTTAAATCTTTTGTCATTTTTTTATTAATACCTTTAAAAAAATGAGGTGTGTATGGGGTATAAAAATATGACACCTTTCGAAGCCTACATCTTAGTCAATTTTCATCAGAATGTTAATCATAATTTAGTGAATGAAAGCTTATTTAAAAATATTCCTATTAATATCAAAACTCCATGCTTTATATTTTCAAAAATTGTTTATATTTCTTTAAGAAAATGAACCCCCGACTCACCGTATTCCGCTGACATGGCGCACATGGGCTGGTGGTGGTGCGGGTGCGGATGGTGTGGATGCTGCGGGCAGATGCCCTCGTGCGGATGCGGTGCGATGTAGTACTCCGGCGGATAGAACTCGCCCTGGTATTGGATGTACAGCTGACCGGGCTGCAAAGGAACCGCCGCCGGCGGCGGTCCAATGCCGTTTGTTCCATTGCTGGAGTTGGTGTTGCCCTGGCTGCCACCACCACCGCTGCCGCTGGACAGGCTGCTGACGCTGCTGGCGGAGGAGCCACCGCCTCCCCCGTTAGGCGACACGCCCCCATGTCCGTTTTCGTGGGGCGGCGGGCCTGGATTCAGGGGCAGGGGTGGGGGCGGTGGCAGCGGGGCATGGTGCAGGGCGTGTGGCGGTGGCAGGGGATGGTGATGCTGCATGGCGGCCATCAGGGCCAGCTGCTGCTGTGGATGGTGGAGGGCGCAGACGGGCGGAACAATCTGGGCTCCCTGGGGCGGCGTGGCCGTTTGTTGCAGCAACGGTGGCGATGCCGGCAGCGAGCAATTCGACGACCCGCCATCCGAGGGCGAGTGCTGTTGCTGCTGCTGCTGTTGTTGCTGCTGTATGTGCTGCATTTGCTGCTGCGGCGGCGGCAATGCTGCATGCTGCAATTGCAATTGCTGCGGTGCAATCTGCAACTGGGGCTGTGGCGGTGCCGGCAACATGACCATGTTGCAGGCGGGCGAGGCCGAGTTACTATTCAAACTGGTAGTAGATGATGTGGTCGAGGAGCAACTGCCACCCGCATTATTGTTGCTTCCAATGTTACCGTTGCCGTTGCTGTTGCTAATGTTGCTGATGTTGCTGTTGTTGCTGCTGCTATGTGGCTCGGCAGCTTTCAGTCGCACCATGGTATTAACGTGCCGTAGATTCTGAGTCTCTTAGGCCTCTATCAACATTGTTGCCGCAACTCTGTGTTGCCAGCTTCAGCGATATAATTAATAATTTTTTCGGTTTTCTTTGTTTATCTGGAATAGAACACGAAATGCGGCAAATTGTTTGCCTTAAATTAATAGTTGCACGGCGGACGGTGAGTCTGCTGCCACTTGGTTACCAATCCAAAAACGTTATCATTTCTTTGCTGCGATAAAAACTTTGAAAACAAACAACAAACCCGCCCACCGCATCTGCGGACTTGGAACCTATATACAAGGTTATCAGGTTTCATGGGAAATCTACGTTCTGTGTATTTTTTTTTGCATCATTGGATAAGTATTTCTGGGAAAATACTAAAATACTAAGTATCTAATAGATACAATTCATATAACTAGATTAAAATAATATTTGAAATTACAATTAATGTATCACTTTATGATTCATTTTCTGGGTAATGTCTAACTATGACATACTTGATCAAAGCTAATATTTCTTTGTAGACCAAGGCAAGAGATGGACCACCCGTATGGCCAACATGTGTTTGGCTTAAAATGATGGCATAAGACTTCCGTTCTGATTATTACACTTTCCATAGAACACCAACATGAAAGATGCTAAGCTAAATAAATATTTTCATTGAAATCTAGTGCGAAACATAAATCAAAATGAAATTATCTCTCCAAAAATGTTGACAGCATCGCAGATTCAGAGCAATTGTTGTTGTTTCTCCTCATATCGTCAGCCAAACAATTGCAAATTGTAATTTGCCAGAAAAAGCAAAAAGCAACAGATCCAAGCCACCAGCAGGCAGAATTGCGCATTGTGTCAATTTGACAAATAATTGAAATATTTTCACAAAAGGCACAAACTGAACAACAAAGAGTGGGTGGGTGGGGCCAGCAAGGGGGCCAGCAATATGATGGGGGAACACCCACCCACATGCATTCAGAAAAAAAACACCAACAAACAATAATAACAACAGGGAATAACGAGAGAGATAAGAGTGAAAACTAACGGCAACGACTGTCAAGCAATGTTAATAAGAACAACAACAACACCAACACACCAATACAACAACTCAACAACACCACAACACACCAGCGGCCACTTAAATGAAACCCCGCAAAAAGTGAGGGTAAAATAAAAAAGTAAAAATAAAAATAAAAAATACAAAAAACCAGAAAGACGAAACTGCAGAACAAAACAACAATGGCAAAATTAAAACGTAAGCGTGTCTTAATCGTTCGATTTGGCATTCCCCATGATATTTAACACACACACTTAAAAAAAAAAACATTTAAAACTAAAGGATATAAACTTTATTAAACTCTAAAGTCTAATATTCAAATCCGGAAACCTAATTCTAGTAGTTTTTTAAAGAAATACCATCTCGCCATCTTGAAAGTTTGAGAAGCATTGGTTAGAGCTCTAGCTCTATAAGAGGGCTTTAGAAATTAAGCTTCTTTAATATTTAATGGATTTTTAATACAAAAGTACCATAATTATTGTTAAATTTTTTTTCGGTGCCTTACTAGCCCCTTCGGGTATTTTTTTTTTCTGTCTGTAACGAAATTTGATGCCTACCCTTTGTTGTTGTTGTTTTTGTTGCTTTTGTTGGGTGTTTTCATTTAGCCGTTAATGCAGCTTTACTTTAATGGGTTTCTTTTTTGGCCCTTTTTGCTCGTTACGTCTGTCCGCATTTATCGCACCTTCCACCAACAACTGACAACTGACCGGACACTTTTTTTACTTTTTTTTCGACAAAGGTGTTTGGTATTGCATATCTTGAAAGTAAATGGCAATGGTAAAAGGGGTATACCAGGTGGTAGAAGGAGGTGGGGTCGGTCAGTGAACCCCATTAGCCAGCAAAATATCATTTCCATTTCGAGGAGTCCCATTCACTGTCGTTTGGGAATCATCGAGCAAATATGAGAAACAACAACGAAAACATTTTGGAATTCCTCAAGGGGGTACGAAATATTCAGGCTTGATTGGCAAAAATATTTTAAGATTTCTGAGAAGCTTTAAAAAAATATAAATTGAAATTAAAGTTCACTGAAAGTCCTGTTAAAAACCACTCCGATTCCAACTCTTTTGAATTCTTGCAGAAATTCTCAAACGAAAACTCATTATAATTTTAATTGCCGAAGCTTTTGTGCGTGAAACTATTTGCCACATCAACCTAATGCCTCGTAACTGCTAAAAAGATACTTCTAGAACCCATTCCGAGAACTGCAATCTGAATAGAGGAGTTACAAAACTTTTCCTTGCCACTCCCCCACTGCCACATCTCCATTATCGTAAACTGGAAGTAGAACAATCTTTCTATGCTTAGAAATTTCCATTGCAAATGCTACTGCGTTGGTTGCATTCTAATTGATTTAGTGCGTCTGCAGCAAGAAGCAGCAATTACCGCCCAAACAGTACCGGTAATAGAAGCAACAACAAAATGTCGCATGCTACAAGGAGGCGGCAGAAGTCGTCGTCGAAGAAGAAGAAGAAAAGACGTTGCAGTCACAACAAAAACAAGAGAATGAAGTGCGACTGTTGTCACCTGTCTCAATATGCACTCTCGTACCTGTCTCAAGTACTCCCGGAGACCTCACTCTATCTGGGAAGTCCCCCTACATGCCCCTTGGGCAATACTCACACCTACACAGAAACAAAGAATGACTAATTTAAATAAAAAAATACAAGCTAAAAATAATAATTTAGCTTAAAAAAAACATTTTTAAAAACTTTTAACAATTTTTAAAAAGAAATCTTCTATTTTTATAATAATTAACAATAATATTAGAGGTCCTTGACTAAAAACCATAAAAAGCCCAGAAAAGTATGCTATGAAAATTTGTAAACCAAAAATAAACGGCAATTCTTTAAAAATATATTATATTTTTCAAAAAAATACCCCTAGAACTTGTCTAAAAAAATGTCATTAAGTGTAGAAGACAATGAGGCACGCACCTCCAGCGTCGACTGCAGACAGGCAGGTGGGAGGGAGCAGGTGAAGGTGGCAAGGTGAGACTGTGGGTGGAGTGGGTTTTCGAGTAGCGGACTGAGACAGGAGGATACCACGCGGAAATCTACGCAGCTTAGCCTTCTTGTTTTTTTTTTTATATTTTTGTTTTGTTTTTATCTTCAGGTGTGTGTGTGGTTTCCTTATTTTTTTTTTTTTTTTATTATTAAATGGCAGACAGATGAAGAGGAGACATTTGTAGACTTTTTTTCTTAACACCCGCCGCATTTGTGTCAAAAGTGTCTAGACCGGCTTCAGGTGGTAACTGAGTAAAAACTTGCCCCCAGGGACTTTTCTTCCTTTTTCTTTTTTTTTTTTTTTGTTGAAAAAAAGTGGGTGGCGGTGGGCGTGTCGGAGGCCACTCAACAGCAACGCATTTGCGACACGTTGAGCGTCTTGATGAGGCCATTTGTTAGAGTATCGAAGGAGGCACACACACATCCGTGTCCTCGTCTGCATTATTTCAGCAAAGGCGAATGATGAGTCGTCGCCTCCAAAGTGTCAACAGAACGTGAATCTCAAGGTGTCGGCAAATGGTGTCCCGTTCGTGTCTTCTCAGCCAAAGGTGTCAAATGTCTAATAAATTATTGACCAGCCATCCAACCATCCAGCCAGACGAGTGTGCAATTTGGCCAAAATGGCAAAAGGTCGTGTTTTGGCATTCAAATGGCCAAGAAAATTAAACCTAATCGGGAACTTTCTACACCATTATGTCTTCAGTTGGCAAAAAAGTTAAGAAATGTTAATATTGAAGGGCTTCCCATTTGGGCCAAGTAAGCACAGTTCTTTTACCACCCACCTTTTTTTATTTTTTTGAATTCTTCAACACCTTCTACATTTTTCTACAAGGTATTTTTATTTTTTTAGTGTTTGTGCAACTTAACAAATGGCTTACTTTGTGTGCAAATAGCAATAGAGCAGGGGCAATTTTTGTAACGGTTATTCCTAACATTTACCTAGTTACCGTTAATAGACAAGTTGGCCAAGTTGGCGAGCCAAGGCATGAAAAAATGTCTAGAAGAGTTAGCAGAGAGCTGCAGTCAATGGCGGCCATTTCACAGCTTTCTTTGTGCGCTCGAGTGCGTCGTGTCTGGCAGAGGTAGAGGCAGAGGCAAGTGCCTTAGTGCGTTTTATGTCGTGGCACATTTTTTTCCCCCGCTTGCCTAGAGCAGGCTCAATGACTGGTTATCGGTTCCGTTTAGAATGGTTTCTGGTTCAAACAACAAGAAACAAGAAGAGAAAAAAAAGCCACCCAAGCCACCCATTCACCATTCAGGCCATGCAACATGCAATATGTCTCACGAGCTGGTGCTGCAGCAGCAACACAACTTAATTGCATAAGCATCGCACCAACAAATACCTCGATAATTTCCACCTGCGGTCGCTACACGAATTTTCCACAAAAACCACAAAAAAAAAAGACACAACAACTTTTCTATATGCAATATGCAACACAACAATTTGTAACCAACAATCTGCAACCTGTTGTGCGACAGCTTCTTCTTCGTTTAATTACACACACATTCCTGTACTATGTTAATGATTTGGTTTTTTTTTTTGGTATTTCTGGTTATTGTTTGCATTTTTTCGTTGTCCATGTTTTTGCATCTTTGCCACTTCTGGTTGCATAAGGCTGTGTTATAAAAACAATGCAACCACAATTTGTGGCAGCGTTGGCGGCTAATTACCCCGATTGCATAAAGACAACAATCATATCTGTTTTTGTCTTGTGTGGCATGAACACAGGGTCTATAGAAGATTTCTGCGATATCTTTCGAGAAAAAGCCTATATTTTAAAAATTTAAATCTAACTAGAAAACAAATCATATACTTTTTTAAAATATAGGTCTCTAAATTATAATGTTAAAGCCTTTTTTCTAGAAAAGATTTACTCTAAAATGCCTTAAAATTCCCAAACAAATCACAATTATCCTAGAAATATTGCCTTTCAATTTGAAATCAATGTCCAAAAACCCAAAACCACTAAATGGTTGATAGGCTTTCCATTTACCATAAAGCATTAGCCATTTTTCAGGCCCTGGACTTCAGTGCCCACCACACACCCATTAGTCAGTGTGTGCCAGGGACCCTACTAATTAAAACGTTCCGTTTTGAACCCCAGGACTGCCCAGGACTGTCAAGGATATCTGGTGGCATCTACGCTCGTATATCAAAATATTCATGTTTAACACACCCAGGGGCGAAACCCCTGGCGTGCAAAAATAATCCGAAAACGAAGTGCGATCCGGTACTGAAAATGGAAAATGCGGGGGAGTTGTCTAACAACAACACACACACCCACACAAATGCTATGCGGTTTTTCAATTTCCCCCGATAACTAACTAACACTGGGCGGTTGGTTTCTTTTTTTTCGGGGGCGTGGCATGGTGTTGAAAAGGAGCGCATGTAAAACCACATAAATGACTAAATGAATGCCCTTGGACCGAAACAAACAGACACACCGCACACTTACGCCCAAAATGCGGGTGGGCGTGGTCGATGCAGGCATCGCATTATGACAATACCCCCCAGACCAAGGCAAATATTTTACCAAACAGCATGCGGGCCATATACATAAATAGTTGCCTCTCTAATGATAATCAATTTGTAGTTCTGAAAATTTACGGGCGGAAAATGGCTAAAGAAATTATGAAAATACCACAGGGCTAGTGGAGATAACAATGTTTAATTAAATACAGACCTAAATACAAACAAAAATTTTAAATAAATGTGAATATAATAAAGTTGGAAATTAATTAAAAAAGTAGAACAGAGAATTAAAAATAATTTTTTAGTAAAAATGATGTGAAATACCGGCATTTAAAGACCACATTTTCCACATATTATGCAACACATCGCTACCCCAACAAAAATCCTTCCAAAAGTCCTGCCACAAATCCAGAACCCAGCAGCTCACTTTTTTTATAGCCCCATTGTCTGTGTGCTCTAAATTTTTTCAGTTTCTTTTTTTTTTTTCATACATTTTAAATGCAGTAGAAATTACAGTTACAGAGGCAGAGGCACTCGGGTAATGAAATAAATTATTAGAATTTATTGAAGTTTGGCGACAGAAGCGACTCGACAACGAGTCCATGTCCCATGCCCATCCATGAGCAGCCGGCAGGCGAAGGCCATAAACTCTAAAATGTAATTTAATTGTTGTCGACAGTAAAAACTTATCTCATAAATGCAGCAATCATTGTGTGAAAGAGGCAGACGAGTTGGGAAACGAAAGAGTCAGATAGATATAGAGATGAGAAGCATACATTTGCATTTTTGGTAAAATTTTAGTGGACCATTCCAGGACTCGGCTGATGGGAGCGAGAGCTGCTGCTTTTTGATAATTGCATTCCTTAACTGCAACTGCCCGGCCCGGCCCGGCCCGCTCACTTCACTAATTGGTAGAAATTTTCATTCCGCCTTGGTTGTAGCATTTATATACTTTTTGTAATTTCACAATTGTAGTTGGTTTGAAACTCCAAACAAAAAAAAAACCCCAATTAATTGTGGGCAAGCAGTGGGGCGTGTAATTAGCAGGCAGCATGTGGAAAGTACAAATAATACACAAAATGGTACAAAATTATAAAAATTAGTACAAGTTTTTAAGCCAATTTTGTCTAAAAATTGTGTGGAAAATATGAGCCAAATATTTGGATTATCTGTTTCCAGAGCTCTTAAGAAATAGTTTCTCAAAATATTCCAACAATTTGCACTCTGCACTTTACCAAATAAACCTTTTGATTTCCATTTTAAGTAATCGAATTGATATTTGTATAGAACTGCCATGTCTATTTCATCAGAAACAAGTAATCAATTTTAAATCTGTTTGTAAATCAAATCCCAAACAGAATTTTTGGCAAAAAAATGCCTTGAGGTGTGCCCATGTTTGAAATTGTGTGATTTTTTTTTGAAGAAGAACGGGAGAAAGCACTAGCACCTGCACCAAATTTTCCAAATTGCAAGCTGCATATGGCAAACGACAATCGATGCATAAAATCTACTGCCACTCGACTCGACTCGAAAAAAAAAATAAAGTCGACCCAGAGTCGAACCCAAAACCGAAAAATGTTCGAGAAATATTTATGGAGAACACACACAGCAATGTCTGCGTTTCGTTTCAGCAATTTTCCAATTGTTGAGCTATACGCAGAGGTATGGAGCCAATGCAGTAAAAAAAAAAAATCTGCAAAAAATACCTAAACAAAAATTTAATCGAAACTCGGTGAGTGAAAGGAAGGTTCGTAGTAGCAAAATGGAGGCGGTGGCGGAGTCGGTACTTGCATTCGACGCTCGACTTTATTAGTTTATAAAGTTTGTACAGCTAGTTTGTTTGTGTGCCATTTCGGGTCATGTGTGAAAATTGCTTTGGCCAAACATATATTAAAAACACACACAAACTCACCAAATATATACATATATATTATAAAAAAAATAACTAAATAAAACCAAAAACTGGGGAAAACTTCAAACTTTTGCAGAAAGCAACAGCAACATGAAAAATAAAAACAAAAATTTTGCTTCGTTTGGTCTCTAATTGGAAAGTTTTCTCGGTATGAGGTTCTAGGGGTTTTTTTTCGCCCAATTATAACCGAAACCGAGATACTACTTTTTTGTCCCTGCCAGTGTAGTTCATGGGATTACAGTTTTTATTAAATTATCATCCAGATTCAATTTTTTTTTCGTTTTGTCCCTAATTTGTTTTGAATTTTGTTTGCTTGGAGAGGTAAAAGTTTTATTTCAAATGTTTGTTATAGGTGGGTTATGAACTTAAGACTTGAAATTTTAATTAAATAAAGTTTGTAATTCAGACAAAAACTTTCAAGTATTTATTATTATTATATAGAAACCCTTGTGCTATATTTCCCCCACACTTAAATAGTAACATAAACCACTTGCTGTGACACATAATTACACCATGATTAGATCCGATTATTGTTAATCTTTTTTTCCAAGTATTTCTTTATTTTCGCCACCATTGTAAAATCCGGGCACGCAAAGCGTATAAAAGGAACATTTGTGAGTGCGTGATTTTTGTATTAATACACAGGCATAGGGCCTCCAAGGCCTTGCAAGGGGCAGAGATATACATATATAAAAAAAATAAAGTATACCCCAAGAGGCACAAGTGTTGGACTGTCATGTGAGGCAGCCACAAAATTGGCCAGACAAAAGACGAATCAGCCGAATGGAAAGATTTCCATGACAAATGTCGTAAAATTTCGTTGTTGCTTCACTAAAGATTTATACTTTTCCGTTTTTTTTTCATTTTAATTTGTCATATTTTGTCATTTAGCATTATAGTTTGAGAAAGGCGAATTTTCCTAGCATATATCTTTTTTTTTCCTTTTTTTTTGGTTTTGTTTGAAGGGGTAGCTGCGGGGCGGAAATTTTCCTCTAATGCCGGCGCCTATAAGTTCACACATACGCACACATGTGTGTTAGCTGCTTGACAACAGCGGAAAAGAACGGAAATGCTGCTGCCTAACCAAACCACCCCGAAGAAAGCCAAAAAAAAAAAAATGGAGTATGGGAACAGAACTAGGGAGATATTCCCAAACAATGGGTTTGGGCCAAGTCCATGCCAAAACGGACATGCCAGCAGCAGCACCAGCAGCAGCACTGTGCCCGATGCCAAGACAAAAAAAAAATGGAAGAAAAAAAATCAGAACCCAGCATACAGGACACCAAACACACACACACACACACATACAGTGAGAGAAAACAAACACAATTTTAGCAGCAAAACGGAAGAGACTTGACAACATACGCAACATGGGCGAAAAATGAGTGGCGACGATGCTGGAGACGCTGGCGCACATGGCGTATGAGTGACGAAACTCCGGCCCAGACTCCGCACATGACCGGCCAAAGGAGGCACAAGCACACGCCCCGCACAGATTTGATAGTTTTTATCGATTTAAGTGGATTTTGGCCTCCTAGCACAGGGGCGTAAGAGATGGCTAGAGGGCATACATAGAGCGTAAGAGAAGGAGATACTGGTGGGGGGCTAAGAGGCAGATATATAGACAGACAGCCTTGGTTTTTGGCAAGCGTCGCGGCCCCAAACAAATAAACATAAAACAAGCCCAAAATGTGCGACTTGTTAATTTGGTTACAACGATTTTAGAAATGTTCTTTTCTAAGGATATGGTAGGATTATTGAAAACTAAATTTTTAAAGCTCAAAATATTGAAAGTTTTCTAAAAAAAACATTAAAATTGAGCTCTAAGAAGTAAGATTATGGGAATTCTAGGAATTTTGTACAATAATTTCTATAAACATTTAAAAAAAATATGTTTTCGAAAAAGATGCTTTGAAAAACTAAGCTTTTTGACAGGTTTTAAAGATAATATTTCATTCTTTTTATTTTTTTTAAATAATTCTTTCATAAATAAGTGCTGAGAATTTTGTTTATTATTTTCAAACTTTTTCCAAAAATTAAAAGAACACCATTTCCACCTAAGAGCATCCAACCATCACCGTAGCTCATCTCTAAGAGTCCTTTGGCAATGTGTGTGTTTGGAAATGTGCGTCTTGGCAACCGGAACAGATAAGCATTCCAATACATATACAGCTTACAAATACCACCACACAAAAAAAAAAACCGAGAGAAGCAGGAGGAGTATCTACTCTGACAACCAAAATCAAAACTCAAAGTTTTGCGTATAAAGCATAAAGCTTCAACCATGAATTGTTTAACTTTTCGCTCAGCATTTTACTAAAATATTTATTATTTTCGTTTTTTTGTTGTTCTTGTGGTTGGGGAGGAAGCAGGAAATCTATGCGTGAACCACGCCCACTTCCCCTTCGCCTATTTTTTTTTCTTCTTATTTAGCAACAAAGTCCAAGCAAATGCGTAAAAATTATGCCACAGCTTGAACGAGAATCTACACGAGAAGAAAAAAATAAATAAATAAAAATACTATATAAACGATATGAAAGAATAAGAGAAAAGAGAAAAAAATATGCGGATATGGAATTTTTCTAGAAGGGGGGGCGTTTGGGTGATTTTTGTGGGAAGATACTTTGGGTGGTGATGAGGAGACCAAAGCCGGACAACCAATTTACTTTTATTTTATAGATGCCCTGCTTGAGGTTTTTATGCAGAGGCTCAGAAGACCATTCCTTCTATTTTTTTTTGTTGGGTCTGAAAGGCGTTAAATATTTGGCTTGTATGTGCATAATTTATGCCTACCAGCAGGGCCAAAAAATAATAAAACCAAGATAAAAAATGTATTTATTTTGCGCATATTTACGCATGGCCAACAAAAAACTGAAACTACATCGATATCGTTGGGGAAAAAGTGGCCGGCTAAATGCGCATAAATATTAAATGAGAGCTGGTGGAGAGTGTATCAATTGTTTGTGGGGACCACCCTACTTATATAGATCCCCCCCTTCTGTACTGTAGCCCCTTGGATTTCTACTCGGACTCTGGGATGGAAGATGATAATTTAGTTTTCAGCACTCCATTGCAATAAATTCCATTTGCCAGGCCATTTCCAACTGGTTTTGTCAGGGCGACTCTAGTCTGTCGTCTACTATTCTCTACGACTATACTATATACCATATATATATATATTATAAAAAATATATATATACAAACATTTATAGAGAGATGTACTGAGAGATCCAACTTCCAACTGCTGCTAACTGCTTGGCACTCAACATTATAAATGGCCCTGGGTGAGAGGGAAAAAGGCACAAGGCAGGGGGCAGAGTCATTGCAGCCAAACAAAAACTTATTATTTATATACACATATTATTTTTGTATGTTTGTATGAACACAAAGTACTAGTTTTGCCCAAAACGGGCTCTCCACTCTAATAAATAATTATCGTATTGTTTAAGTCTCGAATGGAATGCCATAAATCATGACCACTTGGCCACTAGACGTCGCGCGATATTTGACTCTGAATTATTATCATCAGAGTCGCATCAGACTGATAAGCACTATGGCGACATGGAGCCAGCCCAGGAATAGGGTGGCATCTATCTTGAGGAGCCCCAAGAACAGGAAACAGGGTGGAGATGGAGTCTTTAAGAAGGACCATTTAGGGTTTCTAGTTAGTTTATGGTTATAGATTTAAAATAAATATAAATTTTAGTTAAAAAATGATTGAAACAATCAAGAAAGTATAACCCACTTTCCAACCAGCTAATTTTCACAAATTTATTCAAAATTTATACCGACATCTTTGGGGGGTTGTTGGTCGTGCGGTTCTCGCTAAAATCTCATATGAATATCTAATCTGTTTGTCTTAAATCCGAAAAACCCAAAAGCCAGTCTCCTAGAGTCGAGCTGGTGAAGAGCCCAATTCCGAACAAGTTGATAGGCCCACCCAGGGGCCAATCCGAGCCAAGCCAAAAGTGAGAGGCACTTGTTACCAACACGCTTCACGACTTGAGCAGGAAAATTGCGTTTTGGCCGCAAACCGTTTGCCCTTTGGCTTATGGCCCCCAACCATCCCGGCTTAAATGGATGCTCGAATGAGAACCAGAGGGTGTTTGGGATGTGGTGGCCTGACTGACTGGCATATTATAGGCCCCCAAAGTAAAGTAAACGCGTCAAAATGAGTCAAATGCCTAGCCCTCAAACTTTTGTGTGGCTTGTGCACAAAAATATTTAAATAGACTGCTAGCTGGCTCGCAAAATGGAAGAATTTAAATCAGCTCCATTCCGAGGGAATAGGCCAAACTATGATGAGCCGAAAAATGGGTCTCAACTTTAAGGGAATGTGTGCATGGGGTTGTGGGTCAAAAGCTTTTAAGCCAAGTCCCGCAGTACAGGCCACAGCAACATCATCATCATCATCCTTCCGATTATTGAATAAAAAGGGGAAAAGCGCAGCCAAACATACCGCAACTATGCTGCAGTGTTGCGGCTAACAATCCGCGTAGGTGTACAGCCCAGGACTCCCAAAAGGACCAGAAACACTGAGCTTTTAAGGCTGGTCGGGCACTGTATTTATTGACGATTGATGGATTGGCAGGCATTTCAACATTACTTCACTAAATTCAAAGCTATTTGATCCAAAATGGTACACAGTTCTACATGCTGGCTATTTTTTGTTCTTTTGGTCTTTTGGTTCTGACTTAACTTTACTTCTTTCAGGACTCTTTAAATGTTTCGCTTTAGATGGACTTGGATTTTCATACTGTGACGAACATAGTCTTTTCTTTAGGAAGATTCTTTCTGGTATTTTCTCGATCGCTGTTGGCTCTGATTTAATGATGGACTTGATTTGGTCACCCGTTCTACGCCAAACCCGCATTTTAGTTTTTTCAGAATCTGGTGTGGGCTTTTTAGAAACCAGTGGCACTCCGAATCGTACTTTCTTTGATCCTTGACCCTCTTTTTGTCCTTTATTGGGTTCTGTCTTTATTATTGGCTTGCTTGGTGGAGTATTCTGGATTATTGGATGAACTCCAGGCTTTTGCTTCAAAGAAATGGCTTGTTTAACCAATAAGTAACTCTCGCCAGGGATTCGGTTCTGAAGGCGTTTTGTTCTGGCGAGATTCCTGGCTATTTCTCGCCTATAATCCTCGGGTTCTGGATAACTAGGTTTTTCGGTATTTTTTAAGGGTTTCCTAAACGGGATAGTTGGTTTTGGCTCTATGACTTTGGGGGATCTTGTTTGAGGGCTTGTGGGAGTACTTTCTCCACCAGTTTCTCTGACTATTCCAGAACTGGTGTCCTTCTTCTCTATTTCATGGAAGGAGGACTTGCATGTTGATTTCGAGGTAAAGCTGCTCTCGGATTTCATAGATGAACCGTAAGTACTTCCCTGGGAATTCGATAAAGAAAAGTAGCTTCTTAGATGCTTCCAGGGCGTTGTTCCCCATAAGTGACGCATCTTGGCCAGGTGCTCTCTTTCCTTCAATTCCTCCCAAAAATCAACAGAGGGCTTGTGAATCCTAGCTGGACTAGCCGGCCTATATGGTTCCAATTTCTGGATTTCAATTCTCCCAGGCATAGCTGGTGGAGGTGGAGGAGCTAGAAGTGCTGGAAGATTTTGTTTCAGAGGCCTCTCAATTGTTTGCAATCTGCTCTGCCAACTAAGCCTCGCAAGGGTTAGACGTTTCTTAACCAGATTTATGTTCTCCAGAGGACGAAGAGTCACCTCCATCTTATCCAGCTCCCTGACTTTGAATTGGATTCTTCGAACATCTTCGTGCAAGGGTCGAGGTCTATTGGGTATGTGAACTTGAAAGCCTCCTTTGGGAAGAACCACCATTTTATTTGGATCCCGATTCAAACAACTCCACGGCCTTCCATTAAAGTACGGCTCGGACATGCAGCCTCCGGAGAATCTCTGGCAGGGCACAATCCTGTGCTGGGTTCTGGGCTGTGGCTTCTGGCCGTCGCCCACCAGCTGTCGGTGGTGCTGGTTCTGGACGACGGCGGCGTAGAGATTAGATATCCGAGTAATGTAGATGCGCTGGACCTTCACCCACGATCCCTTGATGGGAGCTTCCGCCTTGGGTTTGGGATCGTAGAGCTCCAGTTGCTTCTCCTCCGCCTCGCAGGCATTTTGCAAAGCCAGCGCTTTTAAGGGCTCCGGCAAATCGGCAAAGGGCCTGACTATTGCTCGTCTGGATTGTAGGGCCAGGGAGCCCCTAGGATCGCTGGCTTGGCAAGGACACCGATAAGGCGCATACCCGTATGGCAGGGAATCATTCGAGGGGATGTCCCTAAGAGTGCTGAACTGATCGTAGCCCACTCGCCTCAAGCCCGCCCAGATCTCCTTTGCCGCCGAGATTTCAATCTTTGGGGGTCTCGTTCCGCCAAACAAGACCATGGCCCCCTTGCCGCAGTAGCCGGGATTGTGAATGTTCTTCAGGTCGTTCTCCATGACCTGACAGCAACAACCCTTTTTCTTGCGCCCACAATCTTTGCCGTTCTTCATAGGCAGGTTGAGGAAGTACTGCAGCATGGTTACCAGCACCAGTAGGGTTCGGGTCGGCATCGGGTTCCTCAGGTTACCGTCCTCATCATAAATCCCATAGTACAGTTCACAGGTATCGGACAGGACAAAGGGTATCTTGAGTGTGTTCCAGCCAGCCGCCAGGGGATACAGGATCCTGGCGAATAGGTTGAGGGTCAGATGATGCAGGAACTGGCAGACCTTGTCCGCCGACTTGTTCACTATCTTGGCCAGTACCCCGATCATGCCGCTGTTCAGCTGACCCCATCGTCTTTCCCTCGAGAGGCAGCAGCTGGTCGCCTTGCGTCCCTCCAGAAACGGACGACAATTCTGGACGGGTAGCAGCCTGGGCAGGGCCGGGATACAGGCCAAGGGATCGTATCGATCCCTGTTGGACCGGCAGCAACACGTATTCATTTCGGCCTGACCGCCTGGGATAGCCGAATCTAAACGATACTCTTCAATTTGGAATATGCCACTTCGAGGCCGTAATCAAACCAAACACATATTCAAAACCGAACCTATCCCCTTGCCTTAATTTCAAATCGGTATTTGATTAGAAATGCCCAGCATACGTAGTTTTTAAATATATGGCCCTAATGGACTGTCTGCCATTCCAAATGACACCAAGCGTCTTGCCCAGAACCTTCCAGAATAAATGCTTTCAGTTTTAAGACTATTCCCGAACTGAACCAAAAGTCTCCTTGCTAAAAAACCAAGAACCATTGGGATTAAAACCATTTTATTCCTTTTTCAGATATTTGTTCCTGATATTTGTTTTTGAATCAATATGCGATTTGATGTTTCACGGTCCAGGTCCTCTTACTATCGCCAGGCTCATCTTTATATAAAGCTGCCAGACGTTTTCTCCAAATACTATTCTTTGGATGAGGTGCACTCCCGACCACCTCGTTGTAGAACTTGGATATCCCATCCACTAACTTGCTCGCAGAACCTTTATCTAACTTTATTTTTTTTTGATCCGATACTGATTCCAATTCGGCAAGATCCACTAACCGAAAAGCCTCAATTAGATTTTTGGAATCCACATGAATAATCTGTTGTTCACTGAAATCGTTAAATATTTCCCGAACTTCCAAGGACCTTCTTTCAATATTTATATTCTCTACTTCTGGATTCTTCTGAGGATCTAATCCATTCGGCTTGGTGAGGAGTCCCGGAACCGTGCTATCAGATGTGAAGGAATCCATCTCGCCGTTATAGGCTGAGGAGATGCTACTCCTGGGTGCCCTGACACGGATCGACATTGGAGATGGGTTGGAAATGATTCCCACCGACTGGTCACTAATGCGAGCCTGTTTTGTGGCGCTAGCAAGTCTATGATGGTGCAAGATTTGGTCTAGGCCTACAATCTCCGGTCGTCCAACTCTAGGGTAGCATTCGGCGAAACCGCATTTTGTATTTGAATTTATTGGAAGTCCCGAACACCCGTCCAATGGTTGCCTGTTGAGGCAACGCTGCAGCAAGAACAGCAAACTGAAGAGACTCCGGGGATTGGTGGGGTCCCGCAAGTTGCCCCCCTCATCGAAAATGCCCAGATACCGTTCACAGACAGTCGGATGACAGAGGGGCACGTTGCACGGACTCCGGCCACAACCCTCGGGGTACAGCAGTCGACTATAGTTCTGCAGGCTGAGCTCACGGAGGAATGCTCCGATTTCCTCCGGATAACAATCCAAGAGCTTTGCCAATCGCTGGATCACAACCACGTTGCGTTCCCGCCAGAACTTCCGTTCGCCGGAATCCCATCTGTGATGGAGTGCCGCAATCGGGTCGCTCCTGGGGCAGACGCCAAGCGACCACGGTCCGCCCGGAAAATGATAGCCACAACTAGAGCCTGCAATGCGCTTATCAAGTCTACAAGACAGAAGGCACATAATTTTGGGATAAAACTTAGGAATTATTGAAATATTTAAAAAATATATTCATAAACTATAAAAATCAAGGGACTTTGTGACAGGAAATTGAAGGATTATTAGGAATTTTCTTCCAAAAAGGCAGCCACTTTTCCCTCCAAATCCAAGGTATAATCTGTTTATAGATCACCTTGTCACTTCGATTGGCATTTTGTAAACAGAGGAGCGTGTCGGCTCATCAATATAATTTTTTTTATTTTTGGAGCAAAGCGCCGACTGACACGAAAATTAAATAATAGATTTTACTTTTTTTTTTGCCACGAAACGTGTTGGTAACTTAAAAAGTAAATTTGATTATGTTAATTCTTTTCCGTCTTTACCCTTTTTTGGGGTAATTTGATTTTTTTGAAAAAAAAAAAAACAGGCGTTGCCCCACCCAAAGAAGTGGTGGAGAAGCCAGAACGATGATGGACAAGTGTGGCTGGTGTGTGGGCCAAAACAGATAAAAGAGATGAAGAAACGGAATACGTTGGGGAGTCAATAACCGCAATAAAGCGATGGCATGGGATTTTTGGGCCTAAACAAACACGCAACATGAGCCGCTGAAAAGTTCACTGACCTTCGACACACTTGGACAGTTTGTTTAACATTTAATTTTTTTTTTTTTTTTTATAATATTTTTTGACGGAAATGATCAACAGTTATGCAGTTGAGCACTTTTGCACAAGAAATTTCAACTTCAAAAGTCACAAACTCTTCTCAAACAGACCGTAAAATTAATAATTACTAAATTGCATGTTCTTTGTTGTTATCATTTGGGCGCAAAAAAAATAAATAAAATAAAGTCGAAAAATCTAAGCAGAGATAAAAGTTTACACGACGACAAAACAACAATCAACCATCAACAATCCACAATCTACAATCAAAAACAACAATCAACGCTCTACCATTCGGGAATGTTTGGGCAATTGAGTTAAATTTATTTGATGGCCTGTGTGTTTGTCTAGTGAAATCCTCTTATGCGAAAATCACTCAGGTACGTAAGCGAAGGGGGGTTCCCAGGTCTATTAAAATGTTAATCCTCCAGCGACAAGCAAGTGAAATTTCAAGCCTGACCCATATTGGGGGAAAAAAATGGGCCAATAGTACATTTTAAAACTAATCCTCAGCAAAGATGAAACGTTTTTGAATTGGTCAAGTAACTTGCAGAATTTAATATTTTTTTGAATTATTTTTATATACTTACAATGATGTAGAAAATTCTGTTAGTCCGTCTCAGCAAATAGCATTTAAAGTTGATTTATGATTTTTATTTTGTAGCACTTTTAATACAAAAATTCATACAATTTGTTTATACAGCTATACTATAAATTTAATTTTATAACAATTTATCTAATTTGAGTTTTTTTTTTTTTTTTTGATTTAGCAAATAGTATTTTGACCTTTTTAAGGTTTTTTAATAATGATTATTTTATATGTAAATTGCACAAAATTGTAAATTTATTTATTTAGTATAGCAATTATTAAGGTAAATGCTTTAAAAGTTTTAATATATATTGTTTTGCTGGCAAAAAATATTGATTTTTTTTATGAACTCGTGTCGATTAAATATGTATTGCACTTTGATCAAGTATCTTTGTTTTTATTGGAATGTTTCAGTGTTCGATTTTGGTATTGCACTTAAGCCCCAAGACTGAAAAGAATTTATAGATATATAAGATGATGTATTAGGTATGAATTTTTGCTTAGATCCCAAATTGAGGTTACTGGTTATCCACACATTTTTTTTGTATATTGTTTATAATTCAATTTGCTGTTCGAGCAGCAACAGAGGCAAGTAAATAATTTTTAATTGTTTATTATAGCCATTGGGTCTGGTTGTGTTTGTTTGTGGTTGTTTCTTTGTATCTACAAGTACTCGTACTCGTATCTGTTTCTCTCGCTCGCTGCTAAAATTATCTGCCGATAGAAAGCTTCATTTATGCACGGCTCGCCGTCGACTCTATAAATTCTGGAAACTTATGGCTAGCTTTCATCCTACTCCCTCCTCCTCCCCCGGAAAAAGTTTGCCATAAGTAAACGATATATTCCGGGGAAATTTTCCATGTTAATTAGCCGGCTCTCAACCTCTATTTTGCACTCTATTTTCCACATTATGGCATGTTTTATGTTTAATCAAAGTTTTGCGGGTCTTTAAAACTTTTCTTAGCTAGGCAAAAGTATCTCAAAGATACCAAAGTCAAATATGTTTTCAGGTCAGGGTTCAGTTTCCTACCCAAACCCTTGATAACCCGAATCGTTTGACTTTGATAATTGAATGCAAATTGATGAGCTCAGCGGGTAAAGTACAAAATAAAGCCCTGAAATTTCTAAGAATTGTTTACGGAAAACTATTCCAAGTAACTATTAAGTTGAGTTAGCTAATACTAGTTCTAAGTACAGGTTTTAAGTTTCAGATACATTATGAAGGATTGGTGACCTCTATCTTTGAGATGGAATAGTTGGGGGATCTTTATGTAACCTCAATATGGGCCAAAAGACAAAACTTGGCTATCAATTCAATAAACCAAAGGCCATTTTCTGCACTTTTCTTGAGACTGTTTTTATTTTATTTGAATTGTATTTGTCTTAGGGTTCAGTTTTCTTTTCTCACACAAACACACACACTCACACACACACACACATTCAAAGCACGTTGTTCTGGGCTGTTTATGTTTTTTCCAGATTTTCTTTCCATCTTGATTTTCTCTCCCACACTCATCACACACACACACAGATACAGGGAGAAAAAGACCACAATGCACAGTGAAATTCCGCTACACCGGAAATTACAATTGAAAAAAGTGGTTGCTTTCATTGTTGTTTATTTTTTTGTTCATTCTATCTCGTTTTTTTTTGGTATTTCTTTCCTTTTTTTTGCATTTACTTAAACGTCAAAAACGAAATTATTTGTATTATTTATGATTATGACGATTGTTATTTTTATGATTTTTTTTTTGGCACAAAAGAACAGGATGTCAATAAAATTTTATAACAATTTTTAGTACTTGTTTAGATTCTTTTTAGTATGTTTTAAAGAAACTATTGGATTCTTATTTGAGATTTTTTTTAAAACACATTTTTTGTTGCACTTTTAATCCACACTCACTTTAAATTGTTTAAAACTTGTAGAAACAACAATTGTTTATTACTGGGCAGTGTGGCAGAATTTCTTTTTTTTTCGTAGAATTCGAAGGAAAACACACGTCGCGCTGCCTTTCTACGGCTCCCTCTGTCTTCTCTTCTCTCTTCCCGATTTTCTTCCCAGTGTGGGAGTTAATATCCGCGAATCCGACCCGCTACGCGTATGCCGGCTGTTGGAGCTTCCGTGGTCTCGATGCTTCTTCTTTGAGCGCGCGTTTGAGAATAACACCAATAACAGATGAGATATTTTTTCCCCCAAAGTATTTCACTTTACTTGTTACTCGATTTTTTTTCTAGTGTTTCGTTTCGAACATTTCGGACTCCGAAAGTTGGACCGGAAAGAGAGATCCGATATACCCTCTCTCTTCTTTCATACTTCGCGAGACCCAACATGTTGGCTCGAAATGAAAATTCGGAGTCCCACTCTCTGGGAAACTCTCTTACTTTTGTTTTTCTCTCTCACTTAGAGTACTATGGGCAGATTATAAATTTTAAATAAATTTTAAGAAATATCAAATATATCGTTTATAATTTTAATTTTTTGAAAAACAAAAATTTGTAATATATACGATTTTTTTGTATCTTTTGTGAATCCATCGGATTGTTCACAGCGCAGCAGCACCCGATACGAATCCGATTCCACATCGGAAACTAAAACCGACTCCCACAGCCGAGAGGCCCCAATATGAAATTCCGTACACGAATCTAAACACGAAGCCCGCTCTCATTGGAACCCCCCTCCAGCCAGTTTGGTGGCTCGACTCCGACATCGACATGTATCTCTCCGAATTGGAAAGCGGTACTGGAAGATACTTTGGCTGTCGACTGCGCTGCTTAGGGGCCCCGCATATGTCAATTGTTGTTGTTCAACCCGCAGCACAGCTGAGCAGAATTTTTACTACCAGGCCGTGGCAGCAACAACAACACCACCACCAACAACAGTCATTTATCTGAGAGATACAAAAGCAAACGAACGACCGTCACCGCAGCGTAGTAGCACAAACACACACACATATACACAGTCGGCTACTAAAACCGGCATTGCTCTTTAGGTGCATTTTTTCTGAAAGTGTGTGTGTGTGTGCATGTGTATAAGGGGGGGACTTGCAAGAGCAAACAAAAGAGAGGAGCTCTCTTAGCGCATATATTGGCCCAAAACATTAGCGAATTTTTTGGAAATCCCCGGTTTTTGAGGTTTTTGCTTTCGAAAAAATGCTTTAAAATTATGAGGGTAATTTAATTCCTTATTGAGGTTTCTAGGAAAAATAATCACGCTTCATGAAAATTACGGATAAATGTGATGATTCGTTTTTTTCGGGAATCGTAACACTATAGTTTAACTCAAATTTCAAGAAATACTAATTTCACTATTCAAAATTTATGATTAATTTTGTTTGGAAATTAAAATCAATATTTCTATAGAAATTTTGGCTTTTTAAAATGTTTGAACTTCTGGGAAATATTCATGATTTATTAGGTTTTCCTAAAATTTGAAATTTTTTCAATTTTTTTTAAATAATTCTAAGAATACAACCTTTGAACGGACAAGAAACTCATTGTTCAAATCTTAAAAACCCCAAGCCGCCAAATAATAAATGTATGAATAGTAGATTTGTATTATTCTTAGACCATTGATAACCCCAAAAATGACCCAAACCAATAAACCAAAATTTTGAAGAGATGCTTCCGTGCTTTGGAGAGACTGGCTATCAAAAATAATCAAAAAATATTCCTATGATAACCTTTGGAACTATGAAACCAAAAAAAAAAGTGCAGAGTAATTGAAGATGGGAAGAGGGCGGTAATACTAGCATTTATTTTAAGGCAATAACTCAAAAGTCAAGCTAAAGACGTATCAGTTTTCCTTAACAAAAAAATAAATTGAAAACTTTTGAAAAATACCCCCCAAGTAATAGCTGAAAATAATAATAATGTGTGGCCTTTGAAATGTGAAACGTTTTACGAGTGTGTATATTTTCGCTTCTTTTATTTTATTTTTTTTTGATTTTTTGGAGCGGGGTAAAAACACAAAAGCCATAAGCTAAAATGCAAACTAAGTAAAATTGTGTTAGGTCGCACAATGATGACGATGATGATGATAATGATGATGTTTCTGGTGGGCTAGAGGGGCAGTGGTGTGGGGTGGCAACACTCTAATAAAATTTACGACAATGCGAATGACTACGGCGACGACTTAGTCTGAGAATAAGATGGTGGCAGAGAGGCCTGGGGCAGGTTATGGGGGGATAGGAGTGGTAGTGTATAGTATAGTATCTGTATCTGTAGCTTTAGCTGTAAGCCCTGCAGTCAACTAACCAAAACTAGCAAAGACCAAAGGCCCAAAAAGTATCTATGTATCTCGCCCCCATCCTCTCCCATCATCGGTTTGGGGGCTCTTTTGTCTGGCTTATGGTGTGGGAAAGAATGCAGTGAAGGGAATTTCCAAGTCAAGACTTGGCAAGCCATGGCCGTAATGTGTAATGTATCTCTTGGATACATTTTTAAATTGTATGCCATACGCTGCTGGGTCTGTTTTGGAACGTTGACAATGCAACTGTATACGGTGTATATCTGTGTATCTCTGTATCTGTGTGCCCAAGCCAAAAGGCCAACAACATTTGCATTGGCCATTGCCAATTAATCAACCCAAAAACCAACGAAAAAAAAACCAACTCCAACCAAAGAAACTCTTAAAAAAAAAGGAAACAGAAACCTGCAATTGATTTCAATATTTCAGCAGCATTGTAACTTTCACACACAAGAAAAAAAAAATTTAAACAGTTTAAGCAATTTTTTTTGTTGCGTAAATCAATATATATGGAGATATATATCTTTTTTTTATTATTACGATTTTTGCCCGCCCTCTTGCAATTGCATTTCGAGTGCCAGACCAAAAAAATGGCCCAAAATGTATCTGAGCAGTGCCACGGTGGAGATGTATCTTTGTATCTCGGTCTCACCGTGTTTACCTTTCCCTTGTTGCATGCCTCTTGTTGCACTTTTCGTGCACCGTTTTCAATTCCATTCAATTCGATTCGTTTCGTTTCCCTTTTTTTCTCGATTTCTCTCCATGGTTCTCTCACATCGGTGGTTTCTCTTGCCGCATTTTTTTGTGGGCTAGGTCAGTTCAAAGTTCACGTGTTTTGGCTCTACTATTGATTGAATCGCCATCGGTATTTCTCGGTTTCGGATTTTTGGTTCAACGCCAAAGCAACCTGTTTTCTGATGCCACCTAATGGAGATTTCGTTTGCGGGGGTGTCCTTGTCTTGGAAAGTTTATTTCCCTAGAGTTGAGTGCTTTTGTAGCTCATTAATTTTTCATTTAAATAGGATTTGGTGACTAGGATACTTGGAATTGATTGTATTGATTTGGTTAAGAGACACAAACTTTAAAAAGCAGTTTTGGTAGTTGCCAATGACTCCATATCGCAATTCGACATACCAACTTTCATAAGGATCTTATAGGGAAAACCCCATTTCAAGGGATCTCATCACTACAACAAAAAATCTACAACAGAAAAAAAAATCTAAAAAATATTTTGTCTCAGGACTTTGATGCAGAATGGTGGCAAATCGATCCAGAAATCGTTTAAGGTATTCCGCTTGAGAATCGGATAAGAATTGGGCAAGATATAGCTATAGCCGTGGGCCATATAGGAGAAAACCCCATTTTCAAGGGATCCCATCACGAAAAATGGACAAAAAATCTAAAAAATATTTTGTCTCAGGATTTTGGCGCAGAATGGTGGAGAATCGCTCCAGAAATCGTTTAAGGTACTCCGCTTGAGAATCGGATGAGAATTGGGAAAGATATAGCCATCACAGTGGGCCCTATAGTGGAAAACCCCATTTTCAAGGGATCCCCTCACGAAAAATGGACAAAAAATCGAAAAAATATTTTGTCTCAGGATTTTGGCGCAGAATGGTGGAGAATCGCTCCAGAAATCGTTTAAGGTACTCCGCTTGAGAATCGGATGAGAATTAGGGAAGATATAGCCATCACTTTGGACCCTATAGGGGAAAATCCCATTTTCAAGGGATCCCATCACATAAATGGACAAAAAATTTAAAAAATATTTTGTCTCAGGATTTTGATGCAGAATGGTGGAGAATCAATCTAGAAATCGTTTAAGGTACTCCGCTTGAGAATCGGATGAAAATTGGGGAAGATATAGCCATCACTGTGGCCCATATAGGGGAAAACCCCATTTTTAAGGGATCCCATCATGAAAAATGGATAAAAAAACTAAAAAATATATTGTCTCAGGATTTTGATGCAGAATGGTGGCAAATCGATCCAGAAATCGTTTAAGGTATTCCGCTTGAGAATCGGATAAGAATTGGGCAAGATATAGCTATCGCCGTGGGCCATATAGGAGAAAACCCCATTTTCAAGGGATCCCATCACGAAAAATGGACAAAAAATTGAAAAAATATTTTGTCTCGGGATTTTGATGCAGAATGGTGGTGAATTGATCTAGAAATCGTTTAAGGTACTCCGCTTGAGAATCGGATGAGAATTGAGGAAGATATAGCCATCACTGTGGGCCACATAGGGAAAAATCGCGATTTCAAGGGAACCCATTACGAAAAATGGACAAAAAATCTAAAAATATTTTGTCTCAGGATTTTAATGCAGAATGGTGGATAATTGATCAACAAATTGTTTAAGGTGCTCCGCGTGAGAATCGGATGAGAATTAATGAAGGTATAGCCATCGCTGTTAGCCATATAGGGGAAAACGCCGCAAGGGTATATCAACTTCGGCTACGCCTGAAAACCCCGAAAGCTTTTCTTTTTTGTATTTTTTACGAAAATTAGCAATTTCATGAATAGACCAGCAGAAACACTCCATAAAAATATTTTGTAAATGGCAAATGAGACTAGAGAATCCCCCCAGCTCCAAAACCGCCGACATAGTGCCCATCCGGCATCCAAAAATTCAGGTCAGTCCGACAACAGATGGCGCTCCATGCGAAATATTTTTGCATCAGCCAGCCATCCAACTAGCCAGCCAGGCAGGAAGGAAGGCAGGCAGGCAGAGGTAGGTAGGCATACGCATAATTTCAATTGCTTGCATCAAATGTTATTTTTAACCAAAACAATTTTTGCTCCAGGGCAGTGTGGATTTTGTTTTATTGCGGGGGCAGTCTTCAGTCAGTCAGGCAGCTGGGTGGGTGGCAAGGCAATGCCTAGCATAAAGCTCTTGAATTGTTGTTCCGGGACACTAAATTGAAATGCAAAAAAAAAACGAAAAAAAATAGAAAGATTCAAGATTCGAGAACAGGAAAAAGGAAGACTACGAGAAGCCGGGTCTTGGCCTGCGTTCCTTTTAGAAACGTGCCATAGATAGTCTTACAGCTGCTAGGCACTGAGAAAAAAATAAAGAGGAACTATTTCTTACTAGATTTCAAAAGGATTATATTTTGTTGAATTTTTAAATAATTTTTTTGCAGTGGCATTGTTGCTGTTACAACGATTTAGTTGCGAGCCACTTGTCATGCGAGAAGGCAGTCTCAGCATTCTGAATCCAGTCCAGTATCCCAGCTTCGACATCAGAAGCAGTTCTCCAGTTCTTCAGTTCTCCAACTGGTCGCCTTGCCCGACTCTTCAAATTGCCAGTTAGCCAATCTGCTGCCCCTGCTGCCATTCCTCTCGAGAAGCATCACTACCCTCACTACCCCCTCCTGGAAGCGATACCAACAACAACAATAACTAAAGTAAAAAATAAAACAGAGACCTGACTGCCGCCCGTCCGCCCCTCCTGCCTCATCAACACTTGGCCCGGCCACATTTTTGCAGTTGTCGAGTGGCTTTGTTAGCGATGCGGCGACTTGCAACTTGTTCTGAATTCCAGGACTGAAGACCGGGGCGAGTTGTCCGGGGGCATGGTGATTTAAAGGGGGCGGCAGTGGGCTGAATCCGAAACTGGCCACTTTACAGAATCGCTTGAAGCTGCGTGTGACCAGGGTTACAAAAAAACAAAAACAAAAAAAAGCACGAAAAGTGGGGGAATTGCAATTTGAGGCGCAGCATCTGTGTGTGCGGGATTTCCAGTTTTTTGTTGTACTCCTGGCTCTAGCTGTGTGGCATTTGAAACAATTTGAGCTAATTTCTGTAGATGTAGATCTTATCAAAAGGATTGGCTAGACAGGGATCAGCTTGGGGTTCAAGTAAAAGTAATAAGATACTCAGATACTTAGATACTAGGTTTAGTTTTCAGAAAAGTTTGTGGGTTGGCAAGTTTCTTAAATTTTAAGGTCTTATTTAGACTTGTTATAATATAAATATAATACATTGTATAAGCTTTAAATAGTTTCCTTATTTGTGTTAAACCTTGGTTTCAGTCATAAAATAAATCACTTTCAGTAAATATTTGTAAAATTACCATACAACTTAGTCAAAGGCCAAACATCAGTTAGAACATTACCGTCAACCGTTCATTTGTGATAAATGTAAATGATCCCAGGGAAAAGAATCCCACACTGATTGCACTCACCTGGAAAGATATGCAAGGTAGAATGGCATTAGTATAACTGAATAAATTTCACAAAGATCAAGGTCAGACTAAAAGCGATATACCCCATCCTTAGGAGGAAAACTTCAACTTCAATGAGGGGGGAGAGAAAAGTTAACCCAATTCAATGAACATTTCTATATCAACACTGTGGTTGTCGGTGTTTTGTTGTTTAAACGTTATCGGTCCATAAATGTTTTGAGCAAAAAAAAAATACTAGTAGAGGGTAGAGTTGGAGTTAGAATCTTTGAAAATGCATTGCAGACAATCTATATTTGAAACAGTAATAACAAGAAAGAAAATAAGAAAAAGAGGGCATCTCAAACTAGTCGGACTAGATATTAAAGTGTCTGTGTAGCCAAGCGGGTGGCTCTGTCATAGTATCTGTATCTGTGAGTTCCATTTCGAGTTCAAGATTCTTTTGTAGCTCAGCTGCTGTTCGTTCTGTCTTTCTTGGGTGCCTTTTTTTTTACTTGTTTTATCTGCCACTGCCACATTTTCGACGGCTTTTTTCAAATGCACAACAAAAAAAAAAAAAAGAAAAAACGATGCAGAGTGCGCCGAGAAAACCCCGAAAATGCAACTACTGTATGCATTGTAAAGATTTCAATTTGAATTGCATTTGATGTTTGCAGCTTAGTTGGATTTCTGAGGGGCCTCGGGGGGCCTCAGAGGGCGGCAAAGTGTGAGGGTGGCTGGTACTACCATCCAGGCAAATACTGCAACTCCCTCCTCCCCCGCTAACTAGTTCTAGTTGAAGAAAATCCAAAGCAAATGCTGCCATTCATGTCGACTGCTGTCCTCGTTCGTTGGTTGATATATTGCAATGAAAACTACATACAAAGATTCACCAACACATATAGAGTTGCAGATGCAGGCCTACACTGAAGAAAAATATTTGAAATATTATTTGATAAAATTTTTTTAAGAGGCGTTTTATTTAAGAATGTGGAAAGAGTTTCAGGAATTATACAGTCTAGTTTGTTGGATGGATTTTATTTATGTTTTTAATGTTTTATGTTTTAAATTTCTTTTTTTTTTTAAGTGTACTGTCCCGCATCTAACCAAACTAAACCGAACCAAACTGCACCATCCATCTATCGCTGCCTTGAAGTTGGAGATGGTTCGTTGAATCGACTTGTGCCACATATTTTGATGGAATGTTGGTGGTCTCTTCTCTTCTTTCAACTCCAACTCCTCACCATTAATTTTGACTGCAATTTCAAGTGTTTTCAAGTTTTGGCATATATAGAATTTTCCTTTTGTTGGTATTCTAATTTTTTGAGTATTTCAAGTCTGTCTGAAGCTGCAAAGTGGTTTTCTAATATTATTAGAAAAGTTTAAATTCCATAAGCTTAATCATTTAGAAAAAATCAAAAAATATCCCGGATCTTTGTATTTTTAATTAAATCTTCCTCAAGTAGAATTGGGCTTTTCCCCAAGTAGTTTAACTCGTTTTTTTATTGCCAGTATATGTATATTTATTTGCCACAAGGTTTCAAGGTCCGAGTGGCAGGGCATCCCGACAAAAAGTGGGACAATTAAAACATGGCAGAAGTAATCATAAAACGAACATCAGGTTTTCAGCCACAGCCTGACCGGGATATCAGTTACAGATACATCCTATCCCGATCTTGGTTAAATACTTTATGATCTCCCCTCCTCATCTGGGGTTTAATTAAAATGGAGATGAGAAGTCCTGGCCGAGTGTCAATTGGTTATCACTCATAATAAGCGATCGCCAGCACTTGACAGGCAATCTTTAAGTATGTGTATCTTGAAGTAAATGTATCTGCATCTGCACTTGTATCGGTGGCAGGGTCAGTTCGGTTATTAGTTGGTCATTGAACTCGATTTTTGCTTTCCAGCTCGGTTCCAGCTCCATTCGCTCAGTGTCACTCCAATTGGCAGAATTCGCGGAATTCCTGCCTTTGATTCGGTTAGGTGTACTCGCTTTTTGTATCTGCCAGATGCATCGGCCTCTGGGATATTTTTAGCTGACCAGCTTGGCGGTTTCTGCCGTGCTGCTGCTGTTGCTGCGGCTTCTGCGTTTCCACTCTCTTTTATTTTTTTTTATTTTATAGGCCCAAGGCGGATTTTACCTCATTTAAACCCGTTCCTCCACCTCCTACTTCTTTTTTTTTTAGCCACTCTGCTACTTCTTTTGCTGCAACAGCTTCATCTTGCCCCCTCCCTGGTGGCCCCTTTTTTTGCCCCCAACTTGCTTCTACGTCTACTGCCTTAATTCGTAATGATAGGTGGTGCTGGATGGGGGGTTTCGAAACTCTCGGGGAATACCCTTAGTGGTTAAGGAATTATGGTTTATTTCTTAATACTAGTATAGTAATATATCTTCTATCTTTAATTTTTATGAACCTATATCTTTTATAAAATTATATCATGTGACCAAGCTCATTTCCTTTTCCTTCTTCTCCAAGCTTCCACTATCTCTGAGAAGAGTATCTCTGTATCATTGGGATGGCCTTTCTTTCTGGTTTTTCCAGCACAATCTTCATCATCATGGTAATCGTAATCGTCATCGACATCATCGGCATCATCGGCCTCATCATGTTGTAATTGTTAGACTGTAAAACTTTGGCTTTTGGAATGCGCACTTTCTCCTTAAATGCTATTTTTCGTTAACATTGTTTTCGCCGTCAGCCGCAAAGTCGACGAGCCGACAAGTTTTCCAGTTTCTTCCCCCACCCACCCTCTTGATTTTATTCAATTTTTTATTGTAGTTGTTGTTGGAGTGCCCCCCTTTTCTTTCCACACAGATTAGCTGCAATTGTTGCAGATTCGTGTATATGTATTATCTCTCAACATCTAATTTGTGGCTTTCCGCAATGGGGTTCCGTCTTCGAGGTACTGATTGGGACCCGACTCCCTCGCATTTTTCTTCGGCTTGTTGATTTTTTGACATTTTTCGCGTAATCTGTAATTTCTAGTTATTTCCCATTGGTGTTTAATTGGCATTTTTTAAGTGTCGCAATTTTAATGATTTAATTTTGCAGAGTATTGTGCAAATTGTTGCTGCAGCTTTTGCAAGTTGTCGGCTGCTTCAAGTTGCAGGTTGCAGGTTGCAAGTTGCAGATTGCAGTTGCACTTTTGACTGGGACTAGGACTGGGTGTGTATGTGTGTTGACATGCATCAGCCACTGCCAAAATCGGACAATGGAAATGGGGCCTTGTTGTTTGGGGGAAATGGCATGGTGGAAAATGCTAATGGTAATGGAAATCGAAATGAAAATCGGTGATTGGGGGGTTCCCCGGGCCACCGGATTCCGATCCAAGTGCCAAGTGTCTGAGAGAGCAATTGGCATGGCTAACGACTTGGATGTTTGGCCATATCGCTTTTTGTGGCGAGCATGTGATTAGCAATTGGAGCAATTTTGGCCAGAAAAGAAACCGATCCAATGGGGCGGGTACGCCACTCTACTTGATTTGGCTTTGAACTGACTTGATCTGGTTTCATTCTCTTTTTTTTCCGGAAAATATGGAAATGCCAGCTCAGACTCAGAGGCCAGTACTAGAAAGGTGAAATGGGAAATCTGAGATGAGAGAGGCTTTGTGGGCTAGAGATTTGCATATCGAATGACTCCGGGAAACGGTGACATATCCATAAAAGGATATGGCATTCAAATGAAAAGTTTAATTTCAAATGCAGAGAAAGTACTCTATGATAGTTTGTAGAAGGATATACAAGATAGAAAGTTTCATAAAGGTAATAAATCATTAAAGTAACCTTAAATAGATAAATAATATTTGACTATTTTCGATGATGGGTAGCACTTATTATAACGATAGTATAGATAGGCTATAGATCATATCGTTAATAAGTAATGAAAAGAATTGCCTATAGTCAAGTAGAAATCAGGTTACTTCTTGATAATTAGCCTTCATCCTTGTAAGCCAAGTATAGATACTCTTTTAAGGATTATTTTTGTTGTTGAGGATGGACAGGACTTTTCAGTAGTGATAGGAGTACTATCGATAATAAATTATCGAAAACAACGCAGAGAGTAAAGCAGAAAGCCTTTTAGTTATTGTATAATTAACTTTTTTAATACTACCGTGTATAGATATGTTTCTATGTTTCATATTCAAGATAGAAAGTTTAAAAAAGGTACTGAACTCTATTAAGAAATATTTTTTTCCATTATTTTCGATAATAGGCAGCACTTTTCAGTAACGATGGTATAATCCATATTTATGATGAATAATCGAGAACAATCCGAATATAAAGCACTTTAGTTCTTCTTAAATTAGCTTTCATCCTCTTACCGTATATAGACTCTCTGTATTACGATTTTAATTGATCCATAAAAGCTCAATTTAGAAACTATAACAAAATTATGAAGAACAATGTGCAATCCTTCCATATTGTGGGAGAGGGGACTAAAAGGTTAAACTCCCTTGAGGGCTGGCCAACATACAAATCGGATATCAGTAACCCAATTTGGCCCTTTTGGCAACAAACTGACTTCCATCAAAGTGGAGCGTGCCCCAATTTGTAATCAATTCTAGCACCCACCCAAAATCTCCCCCAGAGCCCCATCCTCGGGGGTTCATTCATTCGATACAACAAGTCAATCCATGGCATCCGTGTTTCAGACAACGAAATTTCAATCAAAATATCGCTTACTCTTCGACACACTGCTTGCCACAAGTTGCAGCACCAATCGTAAATCGCTGGAGGAGGAAGTGAATGGGGCGAGCGAATGGGGAGGCACCACCAAAGGCATCCAAAAGGAAAGACCTTGAAAAGCATGCTCACAACTTTCACCATTGTCGCTGTCGACATGTTGCGTTAATTTTTCATGTCACACTCAGACAAACGAAACGAAATGAAGCCAACTTGCCCCAATCTGTGGCACACAGAGGTAGAGGTGAGTGGCAGTGCCGGGGATTTGGCTGGGAGCTCTCGTGAGATAGACGACTGGAGTCGGCAACATCATTTAGTGTCTTATCATCAACGTCACGAAATGCAACCGCAAGGCCTATCCGCCCTGCCACCTGCCACGCCCCTGATGCCACCGTCACTGCCTTCTTCTCCGCCTCTGCCTCAGCTTTTGCTCGACTGAGATTGTCTTGCCACATGCAATTAATGTTTTGTTTTGTCTTTCACCTCAGAGGCACTGGTAAAAAAACGAGTTCCTTTACTTAAACAGTACTTCTGTGATATTATACTAGTTGTAATAATTTTTTCTCACCGTGTATTAAGCAACACAATCTCGAAAAGGGAAGAGGCTTACTAGGGGGGTCGCACTTTAGCAGCATCTTCTTCAGACCAACTCTACAATATGGCCAACCATAATCCCTCCGTCCGATTCTGTTGCATCTTCTCCACTTTATAGGTGCAATATGGTGACCCACACAGATACATACATGCCCAGGTATGTGATGGTGTGGGTAATTCTGCTTATGTTGTACTCGTCCCCCTTTTGCAAATTGCAAATTTTTCCTCAGCTTAGCTCACGTTCCTCGCTTATTTCGCAAGCTTTTTTTTGAAAAAGTTTCCTTTGTCTCGCCCCATCTCGCTTCCACGCTCTCTAGCCATCTCTTTCTAGTCCGACCAGTCAATCTTTATGTATATAAGCGATATATATTTCCTCCAGCCTGCTTGCGGCCTTTGTAGTTTCGTTTATTTTATTGCCACCGCGGTGTATCTTCTCTGTATTTTTTTTGCTGCAGCTAATTTTCTAGACTTTGCGGGTATATTCACTTTGTAGCTTGAAGATTATGAAACTACTTATACATTTTATAATTTATTACTATCTAAAAAGTATTTTCTTCACAAGAAAACTCGTCACCTGCCTGGAAGCTGTCTTCATCCTAAATACCTTTGTACCTAAATACCTAAATTTGTAGAATTTGGTGAAAATACTAAGGAAGATTATTACTTTATAATGGTATTTATTTAGTAAATTAAAGAAATAACAAAATAAAGGTGTATACAAAACTCTCGTCACCTTCCAAGAAACTAAGACTATATACTACAGATTGTTTTCGTCACCTATGTAACTTATATATTGTGGTTTCTTTTGTGCAATTATATTCTTTATTATATTAAATAAATTATATTTTCATAAATATTTATATTTTTTTATAAATTTTCAAAAAGAGCACTCGGAATTCGTCATCAATAGTAATAATTTCCTTCTCGTTTTCAATAAAAGTTGTATCTGTTGTGGCTATTCCAGCTGTTTGCGTGTGAAACCCTCTTCACTTAACCCTCCTGGTTTCTATAAAGTTGTGATTTGTACTGGGGGACCTCTCATAGGACCTTGGGCGTTAAGAGTCTACTTTTGAAGTCCCCATAACCGTGTCTAAGGTGGCCAATAGTTGCAAAAGAATTTTTTTTTTTTTTTTAATTTTTATTTCTGTTTTTAGTTTCATTGCAGTTTTATTTTTGGGATTTCCCTGTTGTCTATCGTAAGCGATTTATTTTTATTGTTATGGCACATGAACAGGAGAAGGGTACTGGGACTAAAGATTTATGAGCTTACGAATTTATGTATGTATGTATATGTGAGGTAGGTGATAGGGGAATGCGATTTTTATGACAAAATTTATTAAAAGTGATTTTTTATGGATTTCGAATTTAAATATACGAGAGCAGAGTGCAACCAAGCAGAGTAAATCTTTCTCAACTTAATGGCGATCAAGTTGTGGCTTATATATCTTGGCAAAAATAAACCCGTTGGATACAGGATGCACTCGAATATTGCGCAAAAAATACATACATACAGATATATATAGTATATATGTTTATCATAGGGGGAAGCCTGTTTTCCATCTTCGCCTCTTGAAGTTTGTTTGATGTTTGCTGTTCGATTGGATCGCCAGCAATTCGAAGTTCGGGCCTTAAAATTTATTACCACAAACGGCGAAACATCTGATTGGCAGAAAAGGAAGCCAAGGCAATGTATGTATGACAAGGCAATAGTGACAAAGACTCCCAACAACATTAAAAAAATATTTAAAAATAAAACCCAAGCCAAACCAGCAACATTTTGAGAATTGTTTCCTTGAGAAAAACTTTAAAAACTTTAAGAAAATTATTACCAGACTTCAGCTCTTTCTAAAAATATCCTCAAATCCTTCAAAACTTAACCTTAATTAGTTTTTTTTTTTTAATCATCTTATATCTTCTATATTTTCTTTCAGAGTTACCAAGTTTAATGATTTTTGTGTGCAATCCAAAGACTTGAAGACTCTCATATGAGAGTGAGCTGGCATGTAAGAAAAAGGAAACTGCATTGAAACTCATAAATCGAGTTTTTCCAATTTTTTGCCCCCCAACCCACCCATCTCCCCCTTTACTGGTTCTTCTTTTTCTTACACGACGAGCAATTTTTTTTTCCAAGCTGATTTTTCCTCATCGACTAATTTTTCTTTTTTTTTTCTTGAATTTTCCGAGACTTAATCATTATTTTTCCAGTGCTTTGCTTTCATTACTTGTTTATATACACAGACACACATCATAGTATATCTATTTTTTTTTGTTGTAAGTTGTTGGGGTGGGTGGGTGTTTAAGGGGAGGAAAGGGGAAAAGTTGCATCGATGGCTCTGACTTGGGAGTTTTTCTTGAGCTTCAAGTTTCGTGTTGTGCTTGTCTTTTAGCACTCTTCTGTGTGCATTGATTTCTTTGTTTGCCAACAGCAACAACAACAAACAAAAAAGTAAAAAAAAAAGTAACAACAATAACAAATGCATCTAAGTAAGAAGTCAATGTATCTGTATCCGAGTGTGAAATGTATCTGTATCTGTAAGTTGACTTGTTGACTGCTCAGTTTGCTGTTGAATCTAAAGTGGAATTACATACCTTAGCTGCTGGACACCCATTCCCAGTCTTTCTCTCTCTCTTCTCAAACTAACTCTCTTCTTCAGCATTCTTTCTTTTATGTGATTTTATTATTTAGTTTTTATATCTTCCTGTATTATTACTTTTCCCACCATCTCTCTCTCTCTTTTACACCTTTCTCTGTCCTGCTCTTACTCTCTCTTGATCTTTCTCTCTGCTGATCAAGTGCTCAATTATTATGACTTGTTGTACTTCTTGGCTTCCATTGACCATTCCGTGATTCCGAATATCGCATACCAATTCTTCCAGTGAAACCAATTCCAGTTTTCAATTGGAACAGCAACAAAAAAAAAAAAAAACCATCGAAGACCCCAAAGTCTCTCTTTCTCTGTTGGGAGTTCAGACACCCGTAAAGCAGCGCTGCCGACATCGCTGCCAACGTCATCACACTTGCCATGCATTTGTATCTGAAGCCCGGGTTTCTGTGTATCTGTGAGATCTTAGATTCGAGGAATTTCCAGTTAGAAACTGGGGACCTGTAGCAGACCTACATATTCGAATATAAGAGACTATAAAAGTAATATAAGAGAACTTACAAGACAACTGGTAGGTGATCACAGGTTGTGGGTGGTTACAAGTTCTAGTCTTCGACTAGGGGGACTGTTAAATGTGCTACACAAAAGATACAATATCTTATTCTTATAATTTATATTCCTTAATTCTTAAGCCCCTTTAATTTGACTTCGTTTATCCTTTCAAAAAATATTTAATTTAAAGAATAAACATTTTATAACTCCAACTCGCAAAGTTGACCTCCAAAAAATAATTACACTTCTATTGCTTTCTTGGTAATAAAAACCAGAACACCAGCACCAGAAGCTGGCGGAACCTTCTCAAAATGTCATAACAGTAAATCGAAAGTGAATTTTAATTTCTCTCCTTGTCTACGCTAATGAATTACTAAAAATTTCATTACCCTTTAAAGTCGAGGTGTCGTAAAAAGTTGAAAAATCGCCCGCCATTAAGCCAAACCCTTCGTTTTTTTATTTATTTATCAATTTTTTGCGTTGTACCGAACTGACGTTAAAAATTAAAGAGTTTTTAAAGGTTGTAGGGGTATTGTAAATGTAAATAAATTATTCAAGCTACCGCAATCAATTTCCGTGCTAATGAAAACTCATTAAATGAAGTGCCAAAGCCGGCGGCAATCAGCAATCTCAACCTCAAAAGTGCTCCGGTGGTACCTTTGTGTCATAAACAAACACAGCCAACAAAAACTGCAAAGAAAATTGTACAGAATTAAAACCAGAAAACCAGAAAAATCGTAAAACCTGAATGCGAAAACAAAAACAATATGGATAACCAAAGGCGTGGGCAGCTTGAGCATTACTTCGGGCCAAAAAGGTCAAGACCTTTGACTTTGCCTTTGATTGTGGCCAGAATAATTCTTTAGACGGTCTCTTGTCTGATTTCTGCCTTGACATATTTTCAAAATAAAATAAATAAATAAAAGAGAATACAAAAAATAAACAAGAAATCACAAAAACCGCAATTGAAGAAACTGCACAAAAGGCTTAAAGTTTGTCAGCAGATTGACATGTTAATTACATTTACGTTTCATGATCATAATCAACAGCAACATGATGATGATGATGATGAGGTGACAACCCGCATTGGAGTGCCACAGGCAACCCAAAATCTTGGTAACCTGACTAACTGACTGACAATCAATTTTTCTGCGCACCCATGTATCGGATAATGCAGCTTTTCGAGGCAGATAACCCTTGTTTTTAATCGTTTTTAGAGATGAGTATAGACATATATATTTCTATGAAAAGAATATCTCCAATAATAAAGTTTTTCAATTCAAATTTCAAAATTTATATAACAATAGTGTGACCTTCATTAAAAAAGTTCGGTTTTTTAACTTTTGCAGTGGGACCCTTAAATGCGCTTAAATTAACGCCACTTTTAGGATCAAACCTCAAATAAAAGGACGCTGAACACAAATATTTCCTCAGTCAAAGGCGTGCTATTCAAGAAAGCTCGACTCTCCTGATTTTTCATTTATTTTTTCCTAATACATTTTATTTTTTAATTTTTTTATTTTTAAATTCCGATGGGATATTGTTTTCTTAATAGGAGCCATCGGTAGTTCTGATTTATTATTTTCTTTACTTTTTTTTTTTATTTTTATTTTTCTTCAAACAAAAAAATGGAGCCTAGAGCAGCATTGCCCATCATTGGCAGAAGCTTTTCTCTTTTAAATTTTTATTGTTTTTTTATTTCTATTTAATTTGCAATGGGATCTTGTTTTCTTAATAGGAGCCATCGAGAGGTGTGTTTTCATTTTTATATTTTTTAAATTTTATATTATATTTTTTTTTCTGCGTTCTTTTAAATAATTTTGAATATTTTTGTATCTTTACCCACATTGTTGGTTCTTCTCAGTGTCGACTAATCTGGAATGTGATTTTTTTTGTTTTGTGTATCGTATATTATCCATATATATACTTGGGATACTTGAGATTGATGGTTTTCTCGGATCCATGTGAATCTCGGTTTTCTTTAATAAAGACGTTTAACATTTTTATTAATATTTTTATATTTTAATTTTTTGTCATACGTTTTTCATGATAATTGTTTAAAACTTTATTTAAGGCTAAAGCTAAAATTTTTGAAGCTATATGGATTTACATTTACTTATAATTTCTTCCACCCATTCATCTCCAGAAGGCTTATTTTTTTTTTTTTGCTTATTTTTTTGTATTGTTTTGTATATTATCCATATATATATTTTGGATCCATTCTTGTCTCAATGGGATTATCGATGGTTTTCTTGGATCCATTACGTTTCGTTTTTTTTTTTTTTGCAATTCTTATTAATTTTTATATATTTAAATTGTTTGTCATAAATTGTCTTTTGAAAAACAGATTGTATTTTAGTTGTAAGGCTATCGAGACTCTTGTTTAAAATTTTTAAAGCTGAATGATACCCCCGAAATGTATCTGCCACGTTTCCATCTCCAGAAGACGGCACCTGTGTCACGGCTGGCCAAATCGCCCAACAACAGTGGGGAGTGACTGGCGGCATCACCTGGGTTGGCCAAATAAAAAATGGTTTTACAAAAAAAAAAAAAGAAAAAAGCGAATCTTGATGGATGTGTTCTGCCGGTGGATGATGCGTCGGAGACTGGCAGCCCAGCGTTGTCATTTGATGTCGTCGTATGATATGCAATTTAAGCAACAATTTATGATAGCAGCCTAAGCACGACGACGTCGACGGCGATGACAGGGCCAAACGTTGTCGGGACAGCAGAGACACTATGAATCTGAATCCGAATCGGAATATGAATCTGAATGTGAGTATGAATCTCCACACCAATGTGGAACTGGCAACTCTATGCGGCTGCCACATGAGAAGGCGGCAGATTGAAAGAGATTGCCCCCGAGATGCAAATCTCTGGAGTCTGCTTTTCCCCTTTTTGCATTATGATGCACTCGGATGTGGGCCGGGACGGTTGACAGTTTTAGTGGCATTAAACGAATCTCTAGTTGGCAAAGACTACAAAAAATTATGAAAATACTAAAACAAGTTTTAATATCAATCAATTGTTTATCAAGAAAACAAAATCGTAAAATCAGTCTGTGTTCAGCATAAACAAGTTTTAATTTTCCTGCAAAAGAATAAAGTCCCAGCTGTCTAATGATATTTGATATCTGATTTGTATTGTTTTCCTTAAATAAAATGAACCAATTGTTGCCAAGACTTGTTTACTTTCAATATGTTCTACTATTATTTCCACCATAGCTGTGAGTTTCCAGTAAGATGTAATATATATATTTTTCCAGGACTAGACATGTGTATGAGGATATATTAAACTAAATAAGTGTGCAGAATGTGCGTCACGTACAGGACATGTCTTCGTCTTCGGATGCGCTCGAAAAAGACTCCTTTTTCTCGGAAGAGAAGTCCTTGTAAGCTCGTTAACATGGTCGAGAGGGAACCATGGAAGGCAGAAGAAAACTGAAGGCATTGGCATCCATACATGTCAATGCCAGATGCCATTTTGTGCCACTTATCAGCTTACTGACAGTTTCCAAGGATACTCTTTCCGGTGCCCAAAGTCAAATTATAAAACAAACAATCAAGAGGATTGACTTTAATTGAGAAATATATTTTTAAACTAAAATTTCAAGGTAAATATGATACCTGTTTGTTTTGAAAATATACAATGGTATTTATATTTGAAAGAAAAATATTTGTTATTTAGATACATACCTATATCTCGTAGATTTTATAGAATGTCTTTTTAATAATGATGTACTTTAATTTTATTTTTATACATCAATTAACCTTAAGAGTATCTTAAAGAAGCCTACCATCTTCTGTATCTTATCCCCCAATATTTTCAATAATGTCAACTGCAGCATCTGTTTTCCCCCAAAGATGATGTATTGCTCTCGAGAAATTGTCAAAGGTTGTGTCGTCTTCTCTCAATTAGTTGCATTTTAGTGACCTGCTTTAGCCACTTTTCACACTTTAATGTTCTTCTCTAGATTAACTTAAGGCTGACAAGGCCAAACTTTATTTTTATCCCGAAAATACCTGAGCTTGCATTCATTTTTCACCCCTCTATTTTCTAGGGAACTCTAGGCTGGTGGCAAGAAAAGTTTATAACGGCCAGTGGGAAATTTTTTGCCACTCCAGAGGCTTGACTTCTTCGTTTTATACTTTTTTTTTTTTTTAGCTCCTACCGGTGGTGACCTGACCAAAAGCCTCGGGGAGGCAGAGGAGCAGTGACAAGAGATTTAGTTGACTTTTGTTTTGCTACGGAAATGGCAAAATGGCATGACAAAAACGAGGAATGCACAAAAGGCATGAGTGGGTGGTGTAGGTGGATTCACAGAAAAAAAAATCAAGAAGTGCATTAAATATCATAGAGATAGTTTCAAGCGAGACTCCATACTGTGATTGTCACAAAGCCTTATCAGCAGAATGGTTAAAAACCCCCTTGGATATTGACTAAATTATCCTTATTCTTCCACCATTTTTTTTTGTCACAGTGTCTTTGGTGTGATGTGAAACGGACGTGCAGCTCTTTTCCTTTTGTCTAGTGCATTTCTCTGTAGCCTGTCCCCTGCAAATTGCATGCAGGCACGCCACGAGGATGACGACGACAAGGAATCTGCTGCTCAGTCATCTGAGCCACCAACTCTGGCCAAAAGCCACCCATCCACTGCCACCTGACAGGCAAGGACTTTAGCCGAGGGACTGGCATTTCAGTCTACGAGGTGTCTTTGTGGCGTTGACTTAACAATTTTTTTAGCAAACATTAAGCATATGCCAAAAGGTGAACGAAAAGAGAAATACTCTTGAAATACTGTCTGACAAAAATTTCCCATCAAATGGGGAATTAGAAGATTTCTTCAAAAGGAAGATAAGTCTTCTTTAAGGGTTTCTTAAGGTTGAAGAATAGAAGTGACTTAAACTGGAAGTGTGTCAAGGTGTTTCCAGGAAAATGAAAATTAGATTTCCACCATCTTTCTCACTTCTGAGCTTCTTTTTCCTGACAATGTATTGCCATTTCTGAGCTTCCAGGCAAAATAAAGTAATTAAAAATAATTATACATCGAAATGAAGTTATTCGAAGTTTTCTTTTTATATATTTTTTTTTTATAAATTTAATGTGCCATTAATTGCTCGACGCTTAAAGACCGCTTCTCGCAACAAAGTTGGTCAAACAACAAAAATATTTAATTGCATTAATAACGACATTTTTACGTGTTTGTTTGCGTCTCAATTAGACGTTTTAATTAAAATTATGATTGCTGCTAGGAGAGCTGCAAGGAATGCTGGAAGTAATTTCAGCTGTAAAGACTTTTCTTAAATTTTTCCCACAAAGTCAGGCAATAAACCAATCGCTTGCTAGTGGGACTTAACTTTTTAATTATTAGGGAATCATTATTTAAGACACACCTTTGTTTAAACATAACAATGCTCAACTGTTTGTCAAATTTTCTTTTATTTGTCAAATCGGCTTACCAAGCTCTGATTTATTCAGAGGATTATCCTTGTTGACCAACAAAATGTCGGCAAACAAAGAAAATTCTAAGAAGCTTTTCGGTTTTCTTGAGGAATTTACAACCTTTTGACAAAAATCATTGTAATGTGGTAAAATTTTGTTTTAAATCTTTTATTAATATGATGAGTGCTTATTGTTTTAAAATGAAATCAAGTGCATTAATTGGCCTGCAAAGTATTAGTCCTTTAAGCCTAAATAAACTAGCAATAATGGCAACAAAACTGTAATTAAGGGAAACCTTGAACAAAGACTCTCAAACTGTGATCAACCCTGGACTGGACTAAGAGTCAGTAAGTTGCAGTTTTTAAACAGCTCATAGCATTTTATGTGATATACTAACTTAGTATAAGACCTATAAATATAGACGAGCCCAATAAAAGTTAATAAGAGAAGGTCAAAGCATTATTTAAACAAGAAACTTAATTTAAAAGAAATTTAAAGTTTAAACCAAATAAATAATATATTTTATATAAAATTCATAATTTATGTCTCTCAGAAGCATTTTCCAGACAAGTAGATGGAAAGGCTGAAGCTTTTAGCAATTTATGGCAGAAAAAGTTTTGTTAAAACCAACACCATCACAAAGAGACTCTCTCTGATGCTGTCATATATCATATTTTATAAAAGTATATCCCAACACCCACACATACCCAATCTGGGGTCAGATTACCAGCAAATTAGCGGTTTATTAAAGCGCCATTAACACTTTATAATTTAAAGCCCCCAAAAAACACAACGGCTAACACCAACACCCCCACACACTCACACATAAACCGCCAAAAGGCAAAAACCCCTCTATATAAAAAGTGGGCGAAACTGCTAGAGGGCAGAGGTGGGGCAATGATCTAAAATGCAAGCGTCGAGCGAAAATTTTTAAGCCATCGGGCGTGTCCGACAGCTAATGAAGTGCTGTTCAGAAACTGAACCATTCGCAGCTGGAAAATTAAGCAAAGAAAGGTCAAACAGAGGAAAATGGCAGATAAAACGGGGGCAAAGAAATAAAGAAGATGAAAGGTGAAGAGCACGAAAAGAAAAATCAAAGAAAAACACCTACTATAAATACCTTACAGTGATAAAAAATAAAGGTATTTTTAACATAAATCTTAGAAAATTATTCATACTCTGCCTGTACCACACTTTCAAGGACTTTACTTGTAGTTCTCTAAAACTAATAATTTTTCTGTGTGCAACAAGAGTAGAGCCAAGTCAGTTTATTATTTATTTACAACGTATTTACACAGAATCCGAAAGTGATGAAGGGAATGGCGGCAACAGAAACCCGAGATGATGACTCTGACCTCAGATTTAGTGTGAACGAGAGATGAGCTATGTGGGCCTGTCGTGAAATATATATACGACCCGGTGTGTGTTTGTGAGGTGCAAAACGGAGGTTAAAGGCCAAATGGGGCCTGTCTGCGGCAAAGAGCTCTGTCATAAGAAACCTTGAACCTCTTGGCCAAGATTTGTAAAGGAAGGTTGTGGCAGCGAGTACTTTAAAGCTTTACAAACACAAAAAACCGCCAACTTAAAGGTGGCAAGTTAACTGAGGCTGAGGCTAAATATAAAAGGTGAAAAGATTTAAATCCGATTAGTGCCAGTGATTGTGATTAATTTTATGTAATTTAAGCACATAAAATATGCAACTTGTGTTGCTTAACCGATAATTTGGCTACATAAAAGCCAAATTCATTATAATCGACATTATATTTTGTGGCCAGCAATAATCAATAAAAACCACAATAATGCATCTAACAAAATTATATGGCTTTCGTGCAAAAAACACATACCAATGGCAAAGGCAACCGGCAAATAAAAGCAATAAAATCCGAAAAACGTTAAACATTTGCTTGTTTTTGTGATTTATTTGCAATTGAAATGCAAAGGTCAAAGAGTGTTATCTCACAGATTCAGCAATTGCACAAAAAATTTGCACAAAAAAAAACCAAAACAATATTGTTATAATTAAAAACATTACATTTTAATAGAAGCAATTAGTTGCTAATTAAATCTAATCCAATTTTTCCAATTAAATACAATTAAATACCATTTAAATGGATTAATGGAAATATTGCCAAAATCTATTGAATAAATTATAGCGACAGCGATATTCAGGTCAGCAAAATAATTGCCGTAATAAGCATTCATAAATAATTAATCAAATTTTTCAACGGCACTTTAATTATTTTCCCAAAGTTTGACAAGCACTGAAACAGTATATACCAATTGCATTCATGTCGTATACTTGATATCCTCCATTTTAAGAGACAACGCCGAAAAGCACGCTATACATTTTAGCAAGTGCTTGCTTTGCTTTTATCGGAAAATTAAAATTTCAAATAAATTGAAAAATTAAATGAAATGACAAGAACTAAGCTTATTTTTGGTGTTGAAAACATTTTATTTCCTCTACACCATTTAAACGCAACATTTTTGGCTTTTAATGCGCTTACCCAACAATTAGGCAGCCAATTCAATGGAAATATCAAATAAAAGCATTAAATCTTCTTAAAAATTCGCAAGAAAAAAAGTACACTAGGCAAGGTATTACATTTGAATATTTAACAATAAAAGAAACCCCACTTTCAACGACCTTGGCCTGTAGAATTTTCCTCATAAAGTTTTGCAAACTTTTTTTTTCAAATCTTCAAATCTGTGGAACTGCAGGCCACAGTTGGGCGAAAAACAAAATACCTATAAATTGTAGTATTACAGAATTTATTTCATTTATTTGCCCCAAATTTTCAAACTTGGTTGGCAGATTTTTTATTGTGGCTGGAAATACTAACTAACCATAAGTATTTAAGTGGCCAATTTATGATGGCAATGGAACGAAACTCAAAATTATTTTAATGCTGTGAAAGTGACAGTATTTTCTGTTGAAAGCCATTCATTTAAACGGGATTCAGTTCATTAATGAAATGGTGAAGTAGTAATTGGAATTAAATTTAACTACTTTAATTGAAAATAACTAAGAATTTTATTACAGGTAGAAAATTTAAAGAGAGTAGACCAAGTTCATGATTTTAGTTTGTAGGTTCGGTCACTATTTTTCTTATAAATTAATAATACAATTTTATACCCACTTTAAAGATATTTATTTCCCCCAAATTAACTTATAGTTTATCCCACAATGTCTCTCAACAACCAAAGTCCTTTGCATGCACAACAAATTAAACCGAAAAATTTGTGCATGCCCACTTGGTCAGCGTCCTTTGCCACTCCCCTTTCCCTCTCCACTCCGCCTATTCTTTTAGCAGGATTTTTTTCCCTCAATTTCCCAGGCATTTTCTCGGACGCTTTTCCGTGACAAACGTGCTGACATTTTTCGCTCGACGCTTCGCATCAAATTAATGCTCGGAAAATATGCATATGCATGTCGAGTAAACGAGTATATTGTAAGCAAAATATTTGCACAATGCCAGGGAGCCAGAGAGCCAGTATGGAGGAGGAGGGGGCCTCTGGCGGATTGGATGACTCAAAGGGGAAAATCCAGGGGGCGTGGCTGTTGGTGGTAACATGCTAACGAGTGTCACTAATAGCAGTAGCATAAAATGTTTGCTTAACAATGAAAATGCATTGGAAAACTGCGTGCCTTAGTTTTTCCTCCTTCTAGCATTCTCTCGCTTCGTCCCCGTTCCCATCCCCGTCAGCTATGACCCTAAGCTGAAATGCATGTACAAGCAAATGGGCGTGGCAGGACGTCCAGAGGCGGAACATAAATGGTTGGGATGGGATGGGGGTTACTCTAACTGACATTTAGTTGGCAGTCGGAGCGGCAAAGGCATTACGATGAATGAGAAGCCGTGGCTGCCGCTTTTGGCGCCAGCAGCAGGCAGCTTTTAAGGAAAGAAGGACCAAATCCTCACCCAAAAAAAAAACCTCACACCACTTTTGCCTGATCCTTGCCATCCTGGCAAAATGCGTGCTTAAATTTGGAAGAATTTAGGTGATTTTTGGTTGAAAAATGTTAACCACAAAAGAAAGGGTTTACTTATTCCAAAGCCTCTTTATAATTTTCCAACTGGATTATCAGTTAAGTTATTTTTATTAAACCACTGGTTGAGTAATTTTTATATAAAATTAAATCCCTCATGCATTTTATTAAATATTTCATCAAATATCAATTCAACATTTTTTTTGCCTTCTTTTCGGTAAACTCTTAATAACTAAAAAATGCACAATTCCTATTAAAAAAAGGTAATACCCATAACAAATAAAACAAAGCCGAAATTGTTATGGCATAACTCTTTTCCCTCTGCTGGAATTCCCTTGAACATTTCGCATTATTTATTTAATGGCAAATTGATCAAATATCTACTCTCAAAAGGAAAATACCCGTAAACACGTAAAAAATCTGTTGAAAAAACAGACACACAACCGAATGAGCAGAACTTATTTATGCCCCAAAACGAAATATGATACAAAAAGCAGGATAACGATTTTCAATAAAAATGTTTGTTGACCTCTGACATGAGAAAATATGATTCAGGGCTTGTTTATTTTAATCAAAAATACCCCACAAACAAAGGGTTTTTAAATGCTGAAAACATGAAATGAGTGTAGTACAATGTAGAAAAGCAAAAATTAAGTAATTAGAAAATTTTGTCAGGGGTCAGAATGGTTAGTCACGCAAAGTCAGAATGGCAGGCGAGGAAAATGCATTTTCAATTAAAAGCGAAAATTGTAGCATACTTTCAAGCACTGGCACGGAATGAAACAACACCTGTTGGTTATAAAGGTGTGGCTTTGGAAATGCATTTAGGTATTCTTTGTAATAACCTTTAATTAAAAAATAAGGTTTAAAGTTAATCCTCTTAGTTTGCATTTTATTTAAAAATAAAGCTCATAACTTTCCTTAGTTTTAAATATTTTAATACATATTCCACACCCATATGTATAAACCATTTAAGCTCATTACTTAAAATCATGTTTTCCTGCCTGGATTTTCATTTGTTTATTTTTACACTCCCCCTTTTTTGCCTTAATGAGCTTGAAGCCTGCAGCCTTTTCCGCCAAAGGACTTTTTTTCAACACTTTTGTTTTTTGCTTTTGTGTTTGTTGTTTTTTGTTGGCTGTTCTAATTGTTTAACAATGAGGGCGGTCTTTAGGTGTGAGAAGTAACGGAAAAAACTTGGCCAAAAGGGAAGAGCTAAGTGACTTCATTAAGACACTAAGGAATAAGGAGATTCAGGACTTTAATTGCATAGGAGTTTATTTATTTGAAAGGTAGACCTAGGTTAAATACCAAATTTCAAGAAACCTCAAGGCTTAGGGAGAGTGAGTGATGGCCCAGGGTGATGGCTAAATCTTCCCCAATTCTCATCCGATTCTCAAACGGAATACATTAAACGATTTCTGAATGGATTTGCCACCATTCTGCATCAAAATCCCGAGATAAAATATTTTTTAAAATTTTTGTCCATTTTTCGTGATGGAATCCGTTGAAAATGCGATTTTCCCCTATTTGGCCCAGAGTGATGGCTATATCTTCCTCAATTCTCATCCGATTCTCAAACGGAATACCTTAAACGATTTCTGGATCAATTTGCCACCATTCTGCATCAAAATCCCCATACAAAATATTTTTTGAATTTTTTGTTCATTTTTCGTGATGGGATCCCTTGAAAATGATGGGTTCCCTTGAAATCGCGATTTTTCCATATATGGCCCATGGTGATGGCTGTATCTTCCCCAATTCTCATCCGATTCTCAAGCGGAATACCTTAAACGATTTCTGGATCGATTTGCCACCATTCTGCATCAAAATCCCGAGACAAAATATTTTTTGAATTTTTTGTCCATTTTTCGTGATGGGATCCCTTGAAAATGATGGGTTCCCTTGAAATCGCGATTTTTCCCTATATGGCCCAGGGTGATGGCTATATCTTCCCCAATTCTCATCCGATTCTCAAGCGGAATACCTTAAACGATTTCTGGATCGATTTGCCACCATTCTGCATCAAAATCCCGAGACAAAATATTTTTTTAATTTTTTGTCCATTTTTCGTGATGGGATCCCTTGAAAAGATGGGTTCCCTTGAAATCGCGATTTTCCCTATATGGCCCAGGGTGATGGCTATATCTTCCCCAATACTCATCCGATTCTCAAGCGGAATACCTTAAACGATTTGTGGATCGATTTGCCACCATTCTGCATCAAAATCCCAAGACAAAATATTTTTTTAATTTTTTGTCCATTTTTCGTGATGGGATCCCTTGAAAATGATGGGTTCCCTTGAAATGGCGATTTTTCCCTATATGGCCCAAGGTGATGGCTATATCTTCCTCAATTCTCATCCGATTCTCAAGCGGAATACCTTAAACGATTTGTGGATCGATTTGCCACCATTCTGCATCAAAATCCCGAGACAAAATATTTTTTTAATTTTTTGTCCATTTTTCGTGAATCCCTTGAAAATGATGGGTTCCCTTGAAATCGCGATTTTTCCCTATATGGCCCAAGGTGATGGCTATATCTTCCTCAATTCTCATCCGATTCTCAAGCGGAATACCTTAAACGATTTGTGGATCGATTTGCCACCATTCTGCATCAAAATCCCGAGACAAAATATTTTTTTAATTTTTTGTCCATTTTTCGTGATGGGATCCCTTGAAAATTATGGGTTCCCTTGAAATCGCGGGTTTTCCCTATATGGCCCAAGGTGATGGCTATATCTTCCCCAATTCTCATCCGATTCTCAAGCGGAATACCTTAAACGATTTCTGGATCGATTTGCCACCATTCTGCATCAAAATCCCGAGACAAAATATTTTTTTAATTTTTTGTCCATTTTTCGTGATGGGATCCCTTGAAAATGATGGGTTCCCTTGAAATCGCGATTTTTCCCTATATGGCCCAAGGTGATGGCTATATCTTCCTCAATTCTCATCCGATTCTCAAGCGGAATACCTTAAACGATTTCTGGATCGTTTTGCCACCATTCTGCATCAAAATCCCGAGACAAAATATTTTTTTAATTTTTTGTCCATTTTTCGTGATGGGATCCCTTGAAAATGATGGGTTCCCTTGAAATCGCGATTTTTCCATATATGGCCCATGGTGATGGCTGTATCTTCCCCAATTCTCATCCGATTCTCAAGCGGAATACCTTAAACAATTTCTGGATCGATTTGCCACCATTCTGCATCAAAATCCCGAGACAAAATATTTTTTTAATTTTTGTCCATTTTTCGTGATGGGATCCCTTGAAAATGATGGGTTCCCTTGAAATCGCGATTTTTCCCTATATGGCCCAAGGTGATAGCTATATCTTCCCCAATTCTCATCCGATTCTCAAGCGGAATACCTTAAACGATTTCTGGATCGATTTGCCACCATTCTGCATCAAAATCCCGAGACAAAATATTTTTTTAATTTTTTGTCCATTTTTCGTGATGGGATCCCTTGAAAAGATGGGTTCCCTTGAAATCGCGATTTTCCCTATATGGCCCAGGGTGATGGCTATATCTTCCCCAATACTCATCCGATTCTCAAGCGGAATACCTTAAACGATTTGTGGATCGATTTGCCACCATTCTGCATCAAAATCCCAAGACAAAATATTTTTTTAATTTTTTGTCCATTTTTCGTGATGGGATCCCTTGAAAATGATGGGTTCCCTTGAAATCGCGATTTTTCCCTATATGGCCCAAGGTGATGGCTATATCTTCCTCAATTCTCATCCGATTCTCAAGCGGAATACCTTAAACGATTTGTGGATCGATTTGCCACCATTCTGCATCAAAATCCCGAGACAAAATATTTTTTTAATTTTTTGTCCATTTTTCGTGATGGGATCCCTTGAAAATTATGGGTTCCCTTGAAATCGCGGGTTTTCCCTATATGGCCCAAGGTGATGGCTATATCTTCCCCAATTCTCATCCGATTCTCAAGCGGAATACCTTAAACGATTTCTGGATCGATTTGCCACCATTCTGCATCAAAATCCCGAGACAAAATATTTTTTTAATTTTTTGTCCATTTTTCGTGATGGGATCCCTTGAAAATGATGGGTTCCCTTGAAATCGCGATTTTTCCCTATATGGCCCAAGGTGATGGCTATATCTTCCTCAATTCTCATCCGATTCTCAAGCGGAATACCTTAAACGATTTCTGGATCGTTTTGCCACCATTCTGCATCAAAATCCCGAGACAAAATATTTTTTTAATTTTTTGTCCATTTTTCGTGATGGGATCCCTTGAAAATGATGGGTTCCCTTGAAATCGCGATTTTTCCATATATGGCCCATGGTGATGGCTGTATCTTCCCCAATTCTCATCCGATTCTCAAGCGGAATACCTTAAACAATTTCTGGATCGATTTGCCACCATTCTGCATCAAAATCCCGAGACAAAATATTTTTTTAATTTTTTGTCCATTTTTCGTGATGGGATCCCTTGAAAATGATGGGTTCCCTTGAAATCGCGATTTTTCCCTATATGGCCCAAGGTGATAGCTATATCTTCCCCAATTCTCATCCGATTCTCAAGCGGAATACCTTAAACGATTTCTGGATCGATTTGCCACCATTCTGCATCAAAATCCCGAGACAAAATATTTTTTTAATTTTTTGTCCATTTTTCGTGATGGGATCCCTTGAAAAGATGGGTTCCCTTGAAATCGCGATTTTCCCTATATGGCCCAGGGTGATGGCTATATCTTCCCCAATACTCATCCGATTCTCAAGCGGAATACCTTAAACGATTTGTGGATCGATTTGCCACCATTCTGCATCAAAATCCCAAGACAAAATATTTTTTTAATTTTTTGTCCATTTTTCGTGATGGGATCCCTTGAAAATGATGGGTTCCCTTGAAATCGCGATTTTTCCCTATATGGCCCAAGGTGATGGCTATATCTTCCTCAATTCTCATCCGATTCTCAAGCGGAATACCTTAAACGATTTGTGGATCGATTTGCCACCATTCTGCATCAAAATCCCGAGACAAAATATTTTTTTAATTTTTTGTCCATTTTTCGTGAATCCTTTGAAAATTATGGGTTCCCTTGAAATCGCGATTTTTCCCTATATGGCCCAAGGTGATGGCTATATCTTCCTCAATTCTCATCCGATTCTCAAGCGGAATACCTTAAACGATTTGTGGATCGATTTGCCACCATTCTGCATCAAAATCCCGAGACAAAATATTTTTTTAATTTTTTGTCCATTTTTCGTGATGGGATCCCTTGAAAATGATGGGTTCCCTTGAAATCGCGATTTTTCCCTATATGGCCCAAGGTGATGGCTATATCTTCCTCAATTCTCATCCGATTCTCAAGCGGAATACCTTAAACGATTTCTGGATCGTTTTGCCACCATTCTGCATCAAAATCCCGAGACAAAATATTTTTTTAATTTTTTGTCCATTTTTCGTGATGGGATCCCTTGAAAATTATGGGTTCCCTTGAAATCGCGGGTTTTCCCTATATGGCCCAAGGTGATGGCTATATCTTCCCCAATTCTCATCCGATTCTCAAGCGGAATACCTTAAACGATTTCTGGATCAATTTGCCACCATTCTGCATCAAAATCCCGAGACAAAATATTTTTTTAATTTTTTGTCCATTTTTCGTGATGGGATCCCTTGAAAATGATGGGTTCCCTTGAAATCGCGATTTTTCCCTATATGGCCCAAGGTGATGGCTATATCTTCCCCAATTCTCATCCGATTCTCAAGCGGAATACCTTAAACGATTTCTGGATCGATTTGCCACCATTCTGCATCAAAATCCTGAGACAAAATATTTTTTAGAGTTTTTGTCCATTTTTCATGATGGAAAAATGAAAATGATGGGTTCCCTTGAAATCGCGATTTTTCCCTATGTGGCCCAGGGTGATGGCTATATCTTCCCCAATTCTCATCCGATTCTCAAGCGGAATACCTTAAACGATTTCTGGATCGATTTGCCACCATTCTGCATCATAATCCTGAGACAAAATATTTTTTTAGATTTTTTGTCCATTTTTATAAGGAGACTCCTTGCAAAATGCTGGATTTTTATTCCTGACCCCTAATAATGTCTATATCTTTCTCAATTCTTATCCGATTTTCAGCGAACAATTTGTTTATCGATTCCCTAGTAATCTGTATCAAAATCTGAACGCAAGCAGAAGTAAGAGTCCAAATGCAAACTCTGTGACATTATGGAATGGGGAATGGGGGCTAATCAAATAGTTGAACCAGATTCGCAGTTGAACGCTTCATTAGTTTTGACGCAAGTTGGGCCGCAAGTTGTTGAATGTTGAAGACAGGCGACAGCTGTTGGTATTGCTATTCCCGGTTGCTCGAAAAAAAAAATAAAAGAATTGAAATAAATGCGCACTTTCAAAGTCATTTGCAGGCAAACAGTCGCTGCGGGATTCTCCATTCACACACATACTCATACTCATACTCGTACTCGCACTCGTATTTTCATTCTTGAAGAAAACTTATCCTCACCAGAGCTTGGGATTTTTCTTAATTTTTTGCTTTTCTACCACTTTCTTATGCTTTGCTGAGCGGATTTTCCGCACTGTTATTTTTGTCAGGAGTTTTTGGTACCGCGATGGTGCTACCCCCTTCTCGTGGCACTCCGCGTAACCCCTACGAGGCAGCAATTGTTGCATCGTCTTTCTTAAACTTCATTCGTGACATTTATTTGCGGTTTTTCTTCAGTTTTTTTTTTTAGTTTTTTCTTAGCTGGATTTCTTGCTTTGGCTTTCCATTCAAGTGAGCTTTTCTCGTTGCCACCAGACTTTTCCCTTTCGCAGCGCATTCAAGTACGTGCAACTTGTTTTGGAAGTGAGTATACTACATACCACCTTCCTCTTTACATTTTCCCCTCATTTCTGCCACTCTTTAAGCCATTTTCCTTACCTACCCCCCACTTTTAGCCTCTCCGCACATACCTTTTTTGCCATTATAATAAGCGAGACGATGAGGTACCTTTCGTTTTTTTGTCTTTTGACTTGGTCTCTAGGGAGGGTATATTAGTTTTTTTATTAAATTCATAAAATGGATAAATATTTTTAAAATAATGAATACTTTCTTTTCGTTTTAGAGAATAGGTTGGTAAAAAAAATATATATATTTTTATGAAACCCTCTTCTTTTTTTTATAATTTTCCACCTTTCTTGGCAAATCTTGAGCAAATCTTGGGCGGTTCAATGCACGAGCCTTAGAAATTGGTTCGCCAGACCAAAAGGGGTAAGCATTTTTTTTTTTTTTTTTTTTTTTTTTTTTTACTGACTGCCTCTAGAAAGTAAATTCATAGCCCAGCAATGATTTGGCGAAATATTCGCAGAAAATTTTACTTTTAATATGCACTCACAAGGCTCTCGCTCTCGACAACTCCATAGTATACTTGGATGATTAATGGCTTTTTTACCCGCCGGTATAATTTTTGTACGCTCCACTGCAGTTTTATGTAATAGTCTTTCCATTTTGGAGTGGATAAATTTAGTGGAGTGTGCACACCACTTTGAGTGTGTTTGCAATGGCTTTGACTTATTTTGCTGGTCACTTGAGACTGTCATTAGATTGTCATAATAGTTGGGGACTCCAAAGTGGGGGATTCAAAAACGAAAAGGGACAAGTTATAGAGTCTCTAGTTATAGAGTCTTGAGAGTACTCTTTCTTTTTATATTTTAGAATATAAATCTCGGGTTAATGCCTTACTTCAAGCAGCACTTTTCGGCAAACAATCTGTTTATCTACTACCATTTGTTAGCCCACACACGAGCACTCCATCATGCTTCTATCTAATCTTCATCATTATTTCATATCCTGAAGCTTTTGGAAATTTCACTTGAATCTGGTCCCGGTGGAAAAAGCGCCTTTATTCCTGGGCACTCACACCTCAGACCCGAAAACTAAGCAAATGGAAAAGCATTCCCGATTACCGTTCACCTCAAAAGGTGCGTCAGGAATATCAATTTATTACCCAAGCCACAAAAAGCAAAGCCATCTGGGAGTCACTTCCAGACACCTCCGACGACCCCACTTCTTCCCCACTCATTTTGCTCATCATTGGCCAAAAGAACCAAGGCCTGAACTAACCACAAAATGCAAAATTCTATAGACTTTAGCACTCTGGCTCGCAATCTGCTCGGTGTGCGGCAGAGAAAAAGCCACAGTATTCCCCAAAGTACTCCCCCCTCACATTTTGGCCAACTCAATTACAGTTTCAATTGCAATTTTAAACATTTTCCTATTCATTTGCATTCATTCGGCGGCAAACTGAGCAAAAAGCCAACGCCATTCGAGTCGACATGGCAAACAAAAGTCAAAAAGCTCATCATGTAACGACGCGGCCAACAAAAGCGCACCCACACTGTGGAGTTACCTCACAGATACTCGCGGCAAACTCCCAGATACAAAAACACACACACAGAGACCGACACAGACCGACAGGCTGAGCTCCATTGAAGCAGAAGCTTAAGCTGATAAGGCATTTGAATTTTTTACAGTTGATTTAGCCCCAAAATGAAATGAGAGTTTTCACCTGTTGCCAGCCAAACAGTCAAGAGCCAACAGCCAACAAACCAAGCCAACCAAGTTGGCTGAAAGAACGGCCTACGGGGGTGTGGAAATTGTGGGAAAAACGCCAGCTAACAAGTATACGCCATGTGTGCCGGGCCAACCAAAAAGATGAAAAAATATAGAAATTTGAATGGAAAGAGATAAACCTAAAAAGGAGAAAAGAAAAAAAAATAGACCAAAAGTGGGGTTTTGGCCAAAGATAAGCTTACCAAAATGTAATTAGGAAAACTTTCGCATTAAGATCGCATTAATGCCTGCATAAAAAAATTAAACCCAAAAAATAGAAGCTCCAATTAAAGTTGCACTTAGCCATCCGGTGGCAGGACTTTCGGCAGGCTCCTGTCCGGATTTTCTATCCTTATTTTTTTTTTCCATTTTTGTTAATCAACTTTAGCAGGCTGTCCAATTTGTTTGCCGGGCTTTGGACAAAAGCCTCCACCTCCTCGTTGCAGTTTTAGACTGAAGTTTTTTGCAGTCTTTTCTGGTTTTTTTTTTTTTGAAAAATTGATTGCATAATGCGACACAACAACTGAAGTTGATGAGCAGCGACATCAGACGAAACGAAGAGTGGGTGCTCGGGGGAAGGCTAAGTGGTGGAAATTCAGGGATGAGTTAAGGTTCGGGCCAAAAGCCAGACTCCAGCGCGATAAATGAACTGACTGGCTGGAAATGAGCAGCAAAATGCATTTCTTCACAGGAGGATTATGCGTCGAGGAAAGTCATGAATTTTAATTCTCATTATAGTTTGAATAATAAGGAATAATATTTTATATAAGAAACTAAGGAATAAATCTCTAAAAATATGTTTGTATTTAATAAGAAATTAAGTAGCTAATATTTTTAATATGAAATAATAAAGAAACGAAAATGATACCATTTTTTGAAACTAAAATTTCTGAAAATTATGGTACTTTACCCCCTAACTTCCACCGCATAAACCATATTACTGCGGTTCTTGCCTCATCGTTGCATATAGCTCGTTGGGAGAAACAAAATTGGGAAAAAAAGAAGAAAGAAGCATTACCACCTCATCATCAGACCACGTCATCTTCTGTCATGTTCGCGCAGACTTTGGTCGCGGTCGATGTTGCCATTGCTGCCGTTGCTGCTTATGCTGCTGATGCTGCTGATGCTGCTGGTGATGTTGATGTTGCTGCTGTTAGCGAGTGACAGCTGCTGGTGCAACAACAGCAACAAGAACAGCAACTACTGCTCATCAGACAGCAACATGCAACAGTACAACATCGGAGGATGGCTAGAGTGGCAGTCATAATAACAATGCCGTCAACACCGAAGCGCCACTTGCCACAGCCTCTCAACTTGCACCCGGGCTGTTGGTGTTGAAAACAGCAACAAATTGCAACAGTGTGACTGCAAATTGCCACAGAGACTGGATAATCAGATGACGGGGCTCCAAAGGAAATTAAATTAAATGTGAGTTTCCCTATTAACTTTTTTATTTGAAAAATATATAAAAAATGTTTAAGATATACTTTAGGAATAATTTTCAATTCGATTCCCTCAGCTATTTCAAATCACTTATTTCAATCGATTCAATTTAAAATCTCCCAAACACTATCAAATTTAGCCATTCAACCCGTAATTGCGATTTGCCAAGCCTGGAGATACAAAAAAAATAAAAACAAAAAAAGCATCAATAACCTTTCACTCGCTTCTGGGAAACACCATCCACTTTTCATTTCTTTTCCTATGGCCGTCCCCAATAATTGCCAACCGAAGGCCTTCATCATTCATTTTTCTTGCCCCTCCAACCCATTAAAAATCCAAAAAAAAAACTTGGTGAACTCTTTTTGCGGCCTTTTGTCTTGAAGTCCCTTGGTTGGCCAATTTTGTAATGCCACACTTGCCTTCTGACTGAAAGCCATCAAAGCCACCAGCAAAATCTCAAGTCCTGGCTAACCCCAAAACCAATAATTTTCATCGTGATGATGCAATAACAACATGGGATGACTTTCCGAATAATTGCTGTCTGTCTGCAAAAAGAATCTGTATTTTGGGATACAAATTGCTTGCTTAGCAACCCGAAAGGAGAGCCTTCAGGCCACAAAAAATCATCTTTCTGATTTGAAAATTTGGGTTTCCTGTGTGGATATTTGCTCTCGAGGTATGAATAACCGTTTCGGATAGCCACAGCAATTACACTTTCACAGCAAATATGGATGAGAGATTAATCACTGAGAGAAATTGAAATAGTAAGGTCACTTTAAGTTAGTTATTTTCGAAAGAAGGTAACACTTGTTAATAGAGACTGACCATCTATCGTTAATATTTCTTTATAAATTTATTTATTTATTTTTATAACCAATTATTTCTAAAAGTGCCTCAATGGCCATACAAACGATACCGCTTCGTTGACGATGATAATTCAATACGCTCAAGATGGCCGCAAGTGTTGCACTTGACGACACCAGAGCTACACAGACCTACACAGACCATATAGCTGTAACCATGGCACCATCCTTTAGGGGGAGGCTGGACGGATGGTGGCAGGGCATAAAAATCGGCTTGTAAACATGGCATAAAGCATGACAGGGATAACAATGCCGATGACATAAACACGGACAATGAAATGCGGAGGATGAGGGGTATGCCTTTGCTGGAATTGGTAGGATTCTGAAACTGAATGGAACAATTGTCTGCCACCCGGTCCTGGTCCCAGTCCAGGTCCTGGTCCTGCTTCATATTCCCCGATTTTATACCCTTGGTTGGTTCTCGGTTTGTCGGATGAAACACTTTCCCATTGAAGCTAATGAATGTCATGAACAGCAACGAACAATCGGACAGGCCAACATGGGTAGTTATAGTGGTTATATGGACAGAACGTGATAGGGAACTAGGTTCTTTAAAGAGAGTTTATAAATAATATAATATTTTAAATTAATAGTGAATGCTATTTTTAAAAACTATTTCATAACCTTTTATAAAATCTTATATACTCCTCTTACCCACCTCGTTTTGGCCCAGAGGTCTTACCATCATTTTGAGGACGATTATTATACGATAATCATGACAGTCGCATTTATGGGCCATGGATGACCGAGAGGGCTGCCTGTCAAAGCCTCAAGACGCGATACGAGAGCCTGATGAAAGGTTCAGGGATTTGCAGTTGGCCAATGCACTCGATGGACAATTGAAAACGGACAGGACTAAGCCAATGGGCCAATGAATTGGAAAGGTTATACATATACCCTATATAGGACAATGTGTCCACAAAATGTTGGACATGTCACAGCAAAACAAAAAAGGACCAAGGCTGGCGGGCGGCGGCGGCGTAAAGGTGGCTACCACACGTCAGGGACATAATTGAAAATTGACAGTTTATTGCCATAGACACGCCCACTTCTGGTCTACGGAGCTGCCATTGTTGGCCATGATTAAAATAACAAACCCAGACACAGACACACAAACTCTACACACTCCTCCACAAAATGTCAGAGAATGAGCTTTAATTTCGACATAATAGCTGGCAAATTTTGGCATTGTTCGATAGAGAGTTTTATGGGTATGGGTAGACTGGCCTGCCTGAGTGCAGAGTGGGTGGTTACGGATCAAATATACTACAAGCCGCTCTATTATTTTGCGGTAATTGGTTTTGTTTTCGCAACAATTTCAATTGTTGTTGCTTTTGGCAATTGTTGGTCTTGTTGGTTGGTAGATTATTGTATACCAGCTAATGGTATCAATGTTTCACATGTGTTTTGGCTAATACTTCATTCCATTAAAGGTCGATTAAGTATGGAAATTATAATTAGTCTTGGTATTTGGGAGGGCAAGTGGATTTTATTGAATAAATCCTAAATCATAATCCTTGAAAGAACTTCAAGTATTTTTAAGCCAAAAAAGCCAAGTTCCTGTTAACAAGGCCTTGTTCCGGAAGGCTTCCTTCTACCTTTTGAATATTTGATGTTCTACTTAGCCGCCCGAGCCCCAAAATCAGCGCTTCGGCCCCCAAGAATTTATTTGTGGACAGGTGTCGTGTTTGTGGTTAAACACTCGCCTGGGAATCGCAATTGTAATCGAGGGCCCTTTGTTTTCTACATGAAACGAGGTAATTGAATTTGGTTAAACATACGCTTCCAGATAAAAGACGTCCTGTTGCGTTAAAGGATCAACTTAATCGAGAATTCCAGAAAGGACTGTGGTCAGTTACTTTTGCTGTTGCCTTTAATTTGCAACTTTCAAGTTGCCTTGTAATCATCGCAGGCCAAAACGAAGAACCGAAAACTCTCTCTAAGGAAAAATTGCAAAAGACACAGCAGAGGTGGTGGTAAGAAAAAAAACTTTGGCGCCAAGACGACATTTTAGGCCAAAAGTTTGTGTCTTGGCCCAGAGGAAGAGGGATGCGCCCTGTAACTGTAACATATTTGCATAAATTGTTGGTCTGTGTGTGTGTGTCCCCGGGACGAATTCAAGACTTGAAGGCTGTCAAAGGTGGGGGAGTCGCGAGGTAGAGGCAAGAAAATGGCAAGACCCGGTCCAAAAATTTTCCTATCTAACCAGTTTGAAGTTTTTCCTTTTTTTTTTAGAGAAGGTGGGCAGAAAAAATTAGCAAGCGACTGAAGAGAAAGACGCGACTTGAACAAGTGACAGCGACTCGGTTCAAAGTTGAAATCATGAGAATTACTTGGCACAAAAGTTTCAGCACTCACCTTGCCCTCCCAACAATTTTGTTTTTCATTTTTTATTTTTATTTTTTTTGTCGGTTTTGAGCGGTGAAAGGTGCGAGATGAGTTTTCTACTCAAATTATTTGTCATTATGCATTTGTACAAAATGTTTTTCCTTTTTTTTTTGGGTATTTATTTATTTTGCTTTTTGTTTACCTGCTTTTGTGTAGAGCCCTGATTTATGCATTATGTAAGAGATTTTCGAAGTCAGGCCACGAATATCATTTGTCATGGCAACAAGCTGGATTAACATTGCAAATTGATTGATGAGAAAATGTAGAGACAGCAAGCCTAGAATTTCTGAGAAAAAATATTAAATTTTTACCCAGAAATTAATTGTTTTTAAGACAAAGAGGAGAGCGTTTATACCCTTGAGGTTCAAACTTCTCAAAAGTTTCTTTAATTTTCTTTGAAAATCAATTGCTTTGAGTCTCTATCTTAACTCCTTTTCGATCTGATTTGGCCATAAGTTTCGCCTCGTTGCAACATTTATCTTCCACACCTTTAAATGCTCGGGATGTGCAACTCGACGAGCTGCATGACAAAGTGTGGAAAAAGTTTTTAATGAAATGCTAAAAACTTTCAACAGAAATCAGAAAATCGAATCGTACCAGTTGTCTAGCAATGTGTTGACACCAATTTTTGCAACTTTCAATCAGCTTTTCGAACAAGGATCGTACTCTCGTACTCGTTGTCTCTACTGAACTTAATTAAAGTGTTTTAAGGACCCTTAGGCTATGGCCTTAAGAAAGGGCAGAAGAGATTCATGGTCGGATTATTTCACAAATTGGCCAGTTGAAGACCAAAACGCAAAAAACATGACAAACAACAAAGTAACGGGCTTTGTTCTGTGTGTTGCTGTTGGGGCTAAGGTTGTGGCTCAAAGGACATCTACAGTCACTAGGCGTGAAATTTATCTTACCCTTTAAAAGCATTTGTGGATAATAAGGAGACTAGCAAAAAAAAAAACGAATTAAAAACACTTGGGCCTTAGAATTATGGGGCATTTATAATTGCGGCACAGATTGTAGCCATGAATTTAATTGGTAACCCTGGAAGGGAAGCCAGAGAGAGAAAAGATTTCTGGGAAGTGCAACAATTGAAAATGTTGCCCGGGTGCTGGGATTTTCGGGAGCTTCCAAAAGTTTCTTAGTCATGGCCAAAAAGTTTCTGAAGCTGCCAAGGAAAAGTGCAGTTTGTAGTTCAATCCACCCGGCAGTTGCCCCACCATTTTGCGCCGCCACATATGTTGGAAAACCTGCGGTTGCCTTCAACTTTGTTAAACGCCGCAACCGTGTGTGTTTAACACCCAAAAATAAAACCATCCTTTAAAGTTTAAACAAAAAAAAAATAGAGACTACTAACTATGCTTCACTTTGTCCACGGTGTGTTGTTCAACTTGAAGCTGAACACATGTCCATAGAATATACATAGATATTCATATTTAAAACTTTTACCCATGGGTCTCGTGGCATACACGGCGTATGCGTGATGGGGAATTGATTTAATTTGTTTGACTTTTAGTGCCAGAAAGTAAAACTAAAAGCTCGGATAAAGTAGATAATAAAATGTATATAAACAAAGCCTGTTCATGTTGAATAATAAAGTCTCTTTATAAATTGGTAGACCAAAAAAAACAAAAAAAAAACCCATTACGTGTAACTGGGCTTTGATTTGTTAATCATTAATTAAAATACTGCCATTTGTTTGTCATTATACTGACTTGTTTCAGTGACAGAATGTATTATTTAATCATTGACAAATGAATTACTAATTCAATAATGGTTTTGATAATCTTGTTGCTGAAAGTGGGAAATCAAGTGTGAATAAATAATGATTGAACAAATGAATAGGCTCTGGCTTTGCGTTAATGGGTTTTAAAAAGTTTTTCTATGAAATTGGTTTAAATTTAAAAATCTTTTTAGCTTTAGGTTATCTTTTTGGTAAAATAGTTGATGTCCTTTTAGTCTCTAAATATTGAGCTTATATTTGAAAATTATCATGTAGGTTTGTAAAGTATATTCCAGTAGGTAGAGAATGACTCTTAGCTGTTGGTATAAAGTCTATCGTCCTTAGACTTCCTTCTCGGTTTTACTGAATAGCTGAATAGCCGTACAATATGCGTCAAGTACCCCTGTAAGTATGCCCACATAAAAGTCCTATAAAGGACCCACAAGATTAACTCCCATACTTAAGTAGATCAAGAGTCCTTGCCTCGTTTAGACCTGCTACTATTTTATAGAAAATTACTTTTTAAATTTAATTTAAAAATAGTGTACAGAGAAATTAAATGAAATTGTGGTTGTACTCCAACATATTAAAGTATTTATTACTATCTTTTAGCAATTTTATTAGCCACCTAGAAACTATATTGACAGATTTTTAACCTTATTGAATGCCATTTTTATCTTTAAACCACACACACATACAAAAAAAAAGCCAAGTGAATTTGAAGCTGTAAATACATGTTCTTAAATATTCCATGAAGCAATTCTCTCACAAGGGGTCACGTGTTTTAGCTTAAACGACAATTTGCATACGAAACAAGTGAGGAGGGGGTGGGGGGAAGAAAGCAAGGGTTGAAAGGGCAGAGAAACTAGAGTGGGTGTGGGGTTTTTGGAAAACTGGGGAGACACACACGATTTTCCCTGAGCAATCTTTAGTGTCGAATGGTGCCAAGTTGGAAATGCACTTTTTATGTTCGTATGGCGTGCAACGTAACAAATTTAACCGTAGACAGATTGCACATGTGTACCGTTTTGTAATGTTATACATGCAACACACACTCACACACACAAACACTCGGAAATACTCCTCACATAGATACACTCAAACAAGTACAAAATGGAAAAATATAAGCAGAAAAGATGAAGTCGCAGACGTTACGTTGCCCAGCAAAAGTTTTCATCCAGAGGGGGAAGAAAATGGGGAAAATGAGGAGGAAAAGGTTCCACAAATGTGAAACAAATTGTTTAATGTCCTATATCTCTTTCTCTCTCTCTCTTTCTCTCTGACTGTCTCTGTCACCCATCTCGGGCCATCTCTTTCGGTTTGTGCGTGTTTGTCAATGCGACAATTTCTCGACGTCAGAGTTAAGTAATCGCACTTTTATTACCTCCATTTTCCCCTATTTTCCTTCCAATTGTGTCTCTCTCTATCTCTCTCTCTTTCTCCTACTGTCTGTCTCTGTCTTGGCCATCAAAATCATGGCTTAATCGCTTTGGCTCGTTGCGGCTAATTGCAATTTGAAATGCTCCATGAGTTGGGATAAACTGAGTTGACTTTGACTTGTTTTAATTCAACACTTGTCAGGAAAACTTCTGGAGTTATTTTTCTTTGGTACTTTCGAATAGGATACTGTTCTGTGTTTTATGATTTAAGATCCAATATTTGAACCTTTCTATAACTAATTGTCAAATACGTAAACCTGAAACCAAGTAATCCTGATTACCAGCTATTTAGGTGAGTTAGAAATCAATTATTCTGCTTTTCTGCTATATTTTGTCTCACAAGACAACCTTATAGGTATTGTTTCATGAAGAAAAATACCGGGTATCAAACACTGTGGTTATTTTTGAAGCTCAAAAATAAAGTATAAATATAATATAAAATAAATAATTAAACAATAATTGTTATTGCACTAACCACTTAAAAAACAACATCCAACACTTCCATTACAAACACTGAATGAGTAATGCATTGCAATGTAATTAAACATAAAAAAATACTAATGCACTTTGGCTTAAAAATGGGAGCGGAACTTTTTAGGAAAAACTGGAAAGACAGGGGGCTTGGAGCCGGGAGCCTAGACCAGGGTGCCTGGTAGGAGTATCCAATCCAGCATTGTCGCAATGTGACGCATACGCGTATATTTTATGGCCAACAAATATGGTAGAAACGTTGGGGGGGGAGGGGACAGATAACTATATGACTTCATTATGAGCACATGCCTGTAAAGTGCAGTGCGAAAAGCCCAGAGATACCGAAACAAATCCAGAGCCCAACCCAGCCAACTGCCGGCATAAGCCAAGCATTAATAATAAACAACTTACAAGCCATAAACCAATGGGATGCCGACGACTTCCAGCTACTACCAACGAGTCTCAAATAAATTACACCATGAAAAATAAACAAAGTCAACCGATGGCAATGCTACATTAAAAAGAGCGACAGGGGCTGGCAAACGCATTTGCAGTCAAAAAAAAGTTAAAAAAAAAATCACACAGTGAGTGCTAAAATTATGACAACAGGCTGCTGATCCTGAACTGGCTTCAACCCAAAAAACCCCAAAAAAAAATAAAAATAAAAGACAGGAAAAGGTCCGCCAAAAAAAAAAAAGGAGAAAAGAAATCCGTTCAACTGGCAGCCAAAAGCCAATGGCGTCGGTAAAAATTGACACTGGACATGGGGGACATCGAAGTGGACATGGACGTGGACGTAGATGGGTGTCTAGGGGGTAGGAGGACTTAACAGAGGAGGGGGGGAGGGCAGTGAACATGGAAATGGACATGGACATGGACATGGACGTAGACGTGGACACACGATGGCATTGGCGACAGTCGACTGACTGAGAAAAACGTCGAATGATGCATGCCACATGCTACGCACTTTGCACAGACAGAGCTAACCAGCCAAGAGATTTTTGTTTCCTACATTCCAAAAAACAGAATCACAAAAAAATTGAGAAATTCCCAAAAATAATTAAATTTAACATATTTATTGAGTTTATAATTTTTGAATAATATATTTTAGTTTTAATAATTATTTTCCAATACAATTTCTTTAAAAAGTATTTAATCTTAATTATTTTCTTATATAATATATCATTTTCCGCCATTTTGTAGAACATCCTCCCAAAAATGGCGACAATGCTCTAAAAATGGCTACCGAAACCCAGCCGCGAAAAAGAAACAAATTGAGAAAGCGAGACGTGAATAAAAGATAGAAAAAAGAATGAGATAAAAAAAAGAATGTTTTTTTGGCAAAAAGCCGGGCTTGAAGGAACCAAAATAAAAAAAAAATTGTTAAAAACTGTAAAATTCGTATGTGTAAGTGAAAATTTGCGAAAAAGCGGCACAACAAAGGGGGAAATGGACACTATTGTCTCTGGGAAAATATGTCCTAGAGAGAGAAAGAGATAGATAGAGCAAGAAGGGAGAAGGATATATGCAGATGAAGCACTGAAAAAGGCAATAAAACGAAAAATCAGGAGAGTCCATAAGACCACAGCGTGTGGCTTTATGAATTAAAATAGGGAATAGACTATAAGATACCTGGTACTCCAGGTTACAATTAAATCTATAAATCCTGGAGATAAATAGATAAAGCTTAGTCTTATTACTCTATAAGTCTTGAGTTTTTTAATAAATAAATAAACATCATGATCTACCATTTATAGGATATCCTTGGCGTTAAGATTTCAAAGTAGTAGCTGGTGTCGGAGAGTCATCTGCATACTCACAGCTGGATATGGTCAAGTTGGCGCACAAAATTGCCTGGGAGTGTCGCCAACTGTGATGACTTCAATATGCACTGCCCCTTACAATCCCCACACACTCCTGCCCCGAGGATCCTTATCCCGAGGAATGCCTGAATTCTAGATGTCCGCAAATGCAAATTGAAACTCTCTCTCACCCAGCGTGTATCTCGGGGAGGAGTAGAAAAAAATGAATCGGATTAGATGTTTCCGGGATAAAGTCAACAAAAGACCTGGAAGGCAATTGCCAGGTGTTGGGTCGAAAGGATGCCATCGATAGTTGGCAATACAGGACGAAAAAAACAGGATTGGATATGAGAGTAGTGAAGGTGTTTAAAAGATTAGAGGTAAGAGTTTAAAGATAGATTTCTACTAGGATACTAGTAGTTCCTTAAATTAATAAATTAGCAACTAAAACATTTAAATAAACCCCCCTTTTTTTTGTTTATTTAGACTAGAGTCCCCCTTAACAATTACCTCTCAATTTGCATTTACCTTTCGGCCTATCTGTTGTCTGAGGGCCACCGCCTATGTCAACTGATGCCGTGGCCAGAACTACTTATTGCATAGCCAAATAACCAGATTATTTGGTAAATAAACCAAACAAACAAGCCAAGAACCCAACTACCTACCTAGAACCCAACTGAAAAGCAAACAGTCCGTTCGTTGTTCAAAAGGGAGCGGCCCTAAAAGCAGCTTCGAAATTAATTTTAACTCCCAGGCCCAGGACATCATCCAAGCCAGCAGTTCAGTTGGCTTTGCTTAACTGATTAAGTCCCTTGGTTACTCGGATTTTCCCGGGTGTTTCCCAGCCCATTCCTACACTCGTCATGAATCAAAGCACAAAGTAATGGGCAAAGTTGCTGGGAAAGACACTTTCTGGATCGTATGGAGGTCTATATGGTCAGTGCAGTGAGAGAAATTGGGCAGGAAGAAGGTCCTAAAGGCCTTTAATGGGTTATATTTTTTTTTTTTCAGTGTTTGGGTCATTCTTTTGGACAAACTATATGGGTCCCAAATAGCTCCCGGCATCATGGCCAGGAATAAAAACTGTACAACAAATGTCATAAAACGGCCACTCACCTCGATAAACTTTGCTACGCTTGCCAGCGGCAACGATTTGTTGCTGTTGTTGTTGTTGCTGTTGCTGCTGTTGTTGTTGCTGCTGTTGTTGTTGTTGTTGTTGCTGTTGGACAGCCGCAGCGTCAAGTTGCAATAGCAAACGAGGAGCTGATGCAACGGCTGCTGCTGCTGCTGCTGATGCTGCTGCGGCCGCAGCAACTGCTGCCTGTGCTGCAATATTTCCATTAACATTTGTCACAGCCGCTGGCGTCAAATGTTGTTGCTGTTGTTGTTGTTGTTGTTGTTGTTGTTGTTGTTGCTGATGGTGATGATGAAGCTGCTGCTGATGTTGTTGTTGTTGTTGCTGCTGTTGCTGTTGTTGCTGCTGCTGATGGGTAAGGGGCAAAGCCAAGGCATGGGAAATGGTATGGGTATGAGGATGTGCGTGGACATGAGGATGGGAATGGGAATGGGTATGGGGATGAGGATGTGCCACGATGGCGCCATTCGGAGGTCCTGTCACTGCTGGTGGTCCATGTGCCGGGCAATAGCTGCGATATTCGCCATTGATGTCGATGTAAATTGGCGCCTCCACAAGTGGCCAAGCGGCGCCAGTGGCTGATGTTGCTGCTCCTGGAGTTGCTGCTGCTGCTGTTGCGGCACTAGGTACTGTTGCTGCTGCCGCTGCTGCTGCTGCTGCTGCTGCAGTTGCTCCTGTTGGCGTCAAGGTAATCAATTGCACGGGCAGTAACTGGGCGCCATGAATATGAGGCATGCCACCATGTTGAGCGCAATGTTGCTGATGCTTTGGCGACAACTGTTGCTGCTGCTGGAGAGGATGTTGCTGCTGTTGCGACTGGGTGGCCTGCTGTATTTGCTGCTGCTGATAGTAAACCGTGGTCTGTTCATAGGCAGCATACCCCAAAGCAGTAGTGGTTGTAGTCGTTACGGAGGACAAGTTGCTGCCACCGCTGGCCACCGATGTTGCTTGTTGCAATTGCTTGGCCTTGAGGGCAGCCGGCTGGAAAACCGGAGCCAGCGGCGTCAAGTTCGATTTATAGGCCTTGATCAAAGCACTGGAAGTCCCTGCTGCTGACGGCTTGCTGGTCGAGGCCTTTTGATTATCCTGCTCTTGGGTTTTATTAGAAACTGAACCATTTTGCAATTTCCTGTTGGTGCTGGCCCGCCCACTATCGCTGCTGCGATTATTGTTGTTGTTGTCGACGACTTGAGGCTCCACTCGATTGCTGTTGCAGTTCGACCTTTCGATTACCTGATAGCTTTCACCAACAAAAGTCACCAAATCGGAGGGCTGGGCCACAGCAGCCCCAGCAGCTGCCACACTCTCACTATGATCCTCATCGTTGTTGTCGTCGTCGTCGCTTTCGATAACCTGTTCGATAATTCGCAAGTTATCGTAATCGATGATACGAGCATAGCCCATTCCAAAGGCCAAGCTTGTTAGTCGAGCCACATCGTCTGCGACTTCATCTTCAAAAGCTATCGATTCCTGGACACAGGACTGCTCTGTTTCATTGATGGCATCTACATCATCTTCTACATCAGTTTTCGATGGCACTTCATTTTCCATTTCCCCATCACCATCCCCATCAACATTGTTATCGTTTTTTAAACCATTTTTTGCCGGTTGGGGTTCAGTTTCCGGTTCCGTTTTCGTTACCATTTCGGGGTCCTCTTCTGAATCTTCTTCAAGGATCTGACTTAATTTGGTCTTAAGCGGTCTTGATTCCGATTCATCATCATCCTCGCCATCGTCATCGGTCTGGGTGCTGTTATCGATAAAAATGGTGGCTGTAGAACCGAAATAATCGCAATCATCGCACACCAGATCCAACTTGCTCTCATTGGCCTCCAGAACAGCTGCGGCCATTTTGTTGTAGGTATTTCCTATTTGTAGGCCTGCTGGGCTCAATAATTCAATAAATACTGGCTGGCTTTAAGTTAATAATAGATTGTAAATAGAGACTCTGTTGTGACAACAGTTTCCAGTTGTTGTTGTTGTTGCGGCTGGCACTGCACATAGCCACCGGCAGCAGTGTCATGTTGCCACAATTTAAGCCCAAACGAGTTTAGCTTGGCAATCGTCGAGAAGTCATAAGGGCCAAGTTTTTCCCCTCAATTATTTACACCTTTTCGGATTGGCAATGCCTGCAACGAAACGAAAAACAGAAAGAAAATTGTTTAACTCAAGGAGTTTTTCACTTTCTATCAACTTTGCCCTCTCACAAGTTCGACTCGAAAGTTTACCCTCTGTACTGTGTTGGCAAGTGTTGTTTTTTGTGCCCTTTGCCCCCAAAGATTGTTTATCGAAAGCCATAAAATATTTATTTTAATTAAAAGCAAATCATAAATGCAAGTAGAACAGGAAGGCATAGCCTGGAAACTGTTTGCCTTTTCTAAAGTGCCCATCTCCATAGACTTTTGTTCCAAAATAGTCCTCTTTTACTCTTTAAGCCTTTAAATGTTGACCAATAAATGGTCAAAGTGTTTTAGCCATTTAAAACATCTGATTTATCTTAACTGATTTAAACACTGGCCTGACCCAATTAAAAACACATTTATAGCAAAGGCAATCATTGGATATGTAAACCAGTTAATAAATATTTTATGCCGGTAAATAAATTTTAGTTTCTAACCAACAATTGCTGCAAATTTAAGCCCTTAATTTATATGCATTTTGCTTTAAATGCAAAAACCACACCACAGGCCGACGACAATCAAATAAAATCAAAGCGCCAGAAAATAAATGTAGGAAAAATAATGTCGATGGCAAAAATCTACACAGAAATGCAAATGCAAAAATCTCCATTCCAACACCCACCCACCCAAAACACAATCAAACATACCATACGAATGCGTAAATTGCGTTTTTGGTCAAAAATTTCAATATTTTATGCGACCAACCTGGCGTATGAGCAATGTGTAGGCAACCAGCCACCAGATAACCGAAAATGTTGTACGAGTTCTTGTGGCTGACAAACTAAATAATATATTACAATAAACCGGAAGTTATTTTCTATTCAATTTACACAACTTGAATATGTTGGTCGTCGTCGGTTTTCATATTCAAGGAACTAAGCCCCAGCATCAAGGGTTCAATGGGAAAATAATGAAAGCACTTGTGGAAATTAAATGCCAATATGGGGAAAAATGTGGTCGAATTTCTGAAATCCTAAACATTTATTGAAAAACGGAATAATTTTTAAAATAGCATGCCGTTTAAATGAACTTAATTAAAGCTTTTTGTTCAATTATTGGCCATTTAATAAAAGATAATTAAACAAAGTTGTAAATATTGAATATATTTGTATATAATATATTTGTTTAAAGTATGGAAAAATAGTTTGAGTTATAAAATATTTCCATCTCCATTTCCATGCTTTTTAATTAATATGCAGAAATTTTCAAAATAAATCAAATATTTGCTCACTCCGCGGCAGCCACCGCAACCTAACCCTAATTGAATTAATAATTTTTTTTTAATTATTGCAGAAATTATTTAATATGAAACTACCCTCTACCAGTGGAAGGAGAAAGATGGAAAAAAATGCAATTAAGCTTGGCAAGACTGAAGGAATGGCATGGCATGAAATTACAGGAGGTGGCAGATACATTTTTTATAAGTATAAGACGCTCCAACATATAATATATATGTATATCTCAGAGTGGGTGTGTGGTAAGCCAGAAAATTTAATTAGCGTCGCAAGATGTTAAAACAGAGTAAACAAAACAACAAAATAATAAGAAAAAATATTACACGATAGAGGATAAGAGAAGAAACTCCAAGGGAAGTCAAACAAGAAATAATCAAGATTAAAGTTAAAAACTAAGTAGGTAGTTAGTTGATAGATCTTAACAGTATCCTGAAAAGTAACTAGCCAAGACCTGTGGCTATATCTTCTCCTATAAACTTTAATCCCTTAAGCACTTTTCACCACAAACTCTAGAGTTCCTTGCTTTCGGACATGAACTTAATTTTAAGTTGCCTGCAAAATGTCCTTCAAATCATTTATCGCTCAAAGGCTTTCACTCAAAAGCGCAAATATCTCACCCGAATGAGATTTTCTCTGCACCACCCACTCTCTCTTTTTTTTATCCAAACACCCCCATGGCTCTCTCTTTTTCTCTGAGGGGTCTTTGGGGAAATTTGAGCCCACCCACTCTCACGACGCATGAGTGGGTTACCACCCCCCTAGTAGCCACTACACATAAACCGAAACCAATTTTCGAGCTTTTCAGAAAATAGGAGACGCAACAAGTTAGACTTCAATTTTATGGCCACCGGCAAAGGAAAAGGGCAAAAATAAACAAACTTGGAATAATAAAAGACTATATGATACCTGGTACTTTTCTGAAGACTTGTTGCTTACTTTCTATGAGAAAATAGCCTCTAATACTAGGTATCTAGGGAGCATGACCTTTATGGCAAACCATTTACGACTCCAATTTCCATTTCATAGTTGATGGCATAATTTTGGACCATGAATCCGCAATGAGGGATACTTCAGTTTTACGCTCAAGTGTCCCTTTTGATGTTCGGTTTTCCCTCCTTTTTATAATGTCAGCTTCTTGATCTTTGCCATTTTGTGTCCCACGCGGCGTATGATTAATATTAGTATTAATTTGTTTTATTGCTCATACGCCGCGTGGTCCGAGCTTATCTGAGATGTGGTCCCATGATAAATTCGCTGCACGCTCATCACGCCTCATTCACATGACATGACGTTTGACTAATGACAGAGACCACCTTCCCGGCCTTCATACAACGAAAAACTTCAACGGCTTACCTTTAAGCTTAGTCAAGGAAAAACGGGCAAAAAAAAAATAGGGAGTCCTGGCAGATAAAAGCAGCACAAAAGTAGGCAAGACATAATAACATAGATAAAATGTTGACAACTTGCTAACAAATGAAATGCAAACATGTTGCAGCCAGCTCAACGAGTGGGAGTCGCTAAGGATAACGAAGACAATAATGATGAAGATGATGATGATTATGGAGAAGGGGGAGAGTGGGGAGGACAAGGACGAAAAGGATGTTGGCAGTGGAGCAACACAAAAGGGATATATATATTTATAAGTAGGCTTACGAAACATAGACTTAAATACTGGACTCTTAAAAAATAAAAAGTTAAAGAAATAGGAAAATAAAATATATATTAAAAATATTAAAGACATATTTTATATTTCTTAAACAAAAATATACTCTTTTTAGGTTGTAGGTCTATAAAATTTTCAAATATTTTCCAAAATCCAGTGTACAATTAAAGACAAACCACTCCCCAAAAAAAAAAGAAAGCTTAGACTTAAGAAAGCTTAAGAATTTAAAACAAAACACGAATCGGAAGCCAAGGCTTCTGCCAAGCCGGAAAATGTATGGAGAGTAAAAAAAAAGTGTAAGGACCTGAAAAAAGGTATGAGTAATTAAGACTCAAGTGCGTAAAAGTGACGCAAACGCACGACGTCAGAGACCCGTGGAGAAAGTAGAGAAAGTGGATGGCAACTCCCCAAAGTAAGCACACGAAATGGCTTCAATTAATTGACTTTGTCCAAAACCCGAGAACGAGGTGGAAAATTGTTGCTCCTTCGAAACAATTTGGACTTTTTTTTTTGGTTTCTCCGGCATACTTTTAGGCAGAGCCAGGCTAAGAGCTTGCCAAATGTTGGTTAAATCCCGACAAGAGGCTTCTCTAAGCCATAGTCTTTAAATTCCATACATTTTTGAATAAACAAAATGCAAATTATATTCAGCAACAGCTTGGCAATATCAGTATGATATTGCATTCGAAAGCAAGTCAATTAAAATTGTATATATGGGGTATAAAATTTCCAATTGGCTGGGAAGACACGTTCCCGACATAAAACTCAATTACAAAGTTCCCCCAACACACAACAAAGAACCACAACACACACATACGGACAATAAACAAAGTGCAATTAGTTGATATATGAGATGACCGACAGCCCGGAATAAAGGGAATAGAGCTCATACATATACAGACCGACTATGTATAGGTAGAACAGGTCAAAGTTTATGGCCTGTACCGTAACCAGGAGCTGCAAAATGCAACTCATATTTTATACAAGGCCAAAAATGTCTCGCTGGCTGCACATAAAGCATTTTGCTTGGAAAAACCCAAAACTGACACTGATGCTGACACTTTCACACAACTCATCTGTCTCCTGGTGTCCTGAAGTCCAGGTCCTGGTTGCTCCAGCTCTCTCTCCTTTGTCCAGCCACCATTGTGCATATAATTTGTCACTAGCCTGGTCTTTATACACCGAACATGGTCAACAGAGAAAAATATACACCAAGAAAAAGTGGGTATGAAGTTTAAGGTTATTTTTTATTAAGAAAAGTTCTTTAACTATTTTTTTTAATTCTTGTACTTCTCTCTGTGTAATTCCACAAAGAAGACCATGAGAAAGGGTTGCCGGACAGGTCATCTTTTGGAATAAAACACAGCAAGTATAACTGTCAGGAAACAGGAGCTGTCGTTTATCACACATGTAGTCCTACTTCTCACACGCACATCTCCATCTGTGTGTCTCGTCCCGGTGTGTATATACTTATGGAGCTCACTGTGTGTGTTGACTCTGCATAAATGTCACGGAAGCTGTGCCATGTGTGTGTCGTGTCCAAGTGTACAAGAGTGTTTGGTGTAGAGGATGTACGTTCAATTGAGCATATTTGATTAACAAATTAAATTGAAACAAATTCAATAAGTGAAAAGGAAATAGAACAAGGTTATCGATCAGATAGTTACTTTGAGAATTTTCAATAAATATTATTTTAAATAAATTTTTTCTTCTATTTTGTTAGAAATGTTATACCTTTTTCAAACACATTTCTAACCATTCAGATTTTTCCACCTGCCATAAATAATTCGTGACGAAGACAAGCTTTTGTCGGAATTGTCATTCTAAACATGCCGTATGCAAAAATAAAATATCCCGTCATGTTTTGTTTCTCTGGGCACACTGACAAGTGTTGAAATAACATTTGCACTGCATTTTAAATGCCATTTCCACAAAAAACACAAAAATATTTGTGTGTGTACCTTTGCATTTTATTTTCTGTTCTTTGCTGGGGAAAAACGGTTGAAACCAAATAATCAACAAACGAATTTCCTTTGCTTGTTTTCGGGTTCGGATTCGAGAGTCGAAATGTTACATTTGGCCAAGAAAAACATCAAACATGTTGATTGTTGAATGTTGCGCAGGGACGCGCTAGGGGCTGGGTATCTTCCTGGCGCTGGAAAAAAGCGCCTCTGGCTTTGATTTTTCGGCCGATTCTATTTTTAGAACCGGGGGCCTAGCCAAAACGGAAATCAAACAGAATTCTCAAACCCAACCGACAAAAAACCATTTACATATACATATATATCTCGGTACGCATCAAAAAACGGTTGGGCTAGGCCGCAGGGCAGAAATCATAGCATACTTTAATGGGCTGCCCACAAGGGCCTTCAAAAAAGCCCTAAAAAGAGTAATTTAAGGGGGTAAACCTTAAAAAGGGAGTTGGCTAGAACTAACAGAGCAAATCTAGTTACCCAAATAAACATTATTTTTAGTAAAAAAATATATAATCTAATTAAATTTATACACAAAACTTTTCATACAATTTATTTGATTTTTTTCTACATTTTTTTAAGCCAGTTAGTAGAACTTTGAACTCTTTTTTTAAATTCCAAAGTATTTTAGTTCATTTTAATAATAAATTGTGACAAAATCACAACTAAAAGTAAACTCTTTGTTGACGCTTTGAAATTGAGGGCATTGAGGGAAAATTCGATTAATATCCTTTGTGACACGTCCTTCTTAGGGGTATTTTTTTTTTATTGCACGATGCGGCGCCCACGCGACTCACCGGGGGCGTGTCAAGTCAACGCTTCAATGGCTGCCATATGGCAAACTCTGTCTGACACTTTTTGATTAAATTACCGTTGCCTGTCAATACGACAGAGACAGATGACGAGCAAGACAGAGAGCGACAGAGAGCGCCAGAGGATGCACTACAGAGGCTGCAACTGTCAGAGTTGTTTCGCTCAAAAATTAATCACATGATTGCAGCTGAATGAAGGCTTTCCCGGCAGTTAATCCACTGATCATAATGCAGAAACAGAAATGACATCTTGACCTGTCAGTTCTGGCCCGGCCAGCTGTTGAGCTGTTGAGGCTTTAATTGGCCCAATAACCATGATGGATGACCGACAAAACTTTGGTCCTTTCGAGTTCTAGTTCTTTTGTTTTGTTTTTTTCGCTCAATCGAGTTTAATTAAACCTCCATATGGCATACATTCTGTAGAGTTTGGCGAGTGGGCGGTCAGGGATTCTATTTTTAGAAGCACTGATTAGAAACAGCAGAGTGGCAGTGGCAGTGCCAGGGTAACGTCACTGCCAAAGTCCTCCCAGATGTAAATAAAACCAAGCTATGTATGTATATAAATTTTTTTTGTGGATTGAAAGCCAATATGCAGGGCTTTGTGTGCTCGGGATTATTGATAGATATGGAGGACAGTTCTCTTGGTTAGCCCTAGGGCTATAATCATGTAAAAGCGATAACCGATTGACGTGGTCAGTGGAGGAAAGTTGTGTTGCCAACTGAGGGTTTTAGACAATCTGAGGGATAAAGGTCTTAATGATTATATTTTATCTTACAAATATTTTTACAATTATAACAAAGTAGTCTTTGAATGAGCTTACAAATATTTAATAATATTAAATTTTACAAAGCAACCCATATCATAGGATGTCACAAGCAGTCTAGTTTCCATCAATTCAGTTTATTTTCATCTTTCCACATAGCATACACGTTTTGAGAATTGCTCAAAAAAAAATAAATAATAAATAATAATTACTAAATATATTAAGAAAAAAAAACAAACACCATGCCAAACTTTAATGGAGCTATTATAGTCCATACTCTCCAGTTGATCAACTCGCCGGCTACACTGCGAGAAATTGTGGTGACCATTGCCAAGCATACCCAGCTGCCGCAGGACGAACTGAAGATGCCAGTGAAGCAGACCGTTGAAATGGGTCATCGCTTAGGATTTCTACAGAAATTAAATGGTAAGTTATAAAAAAAAAAGATATATCAACCACAAGATATAGCAACCGATCATAGGTCGGTATTATCTGGCCCCCATGACCTTCCAGACCCTTATCAAAGAAGTCCAAGCTTTGACGGTTGAGGAGGAGGTCAAGAAACCCAAGCCGTCCAAGGCCGAGAAGAAGGCCAAGGCAACTGTAGTGGAGAGCAAGCCTAGCAAGAAATCGGTCAAGAAGCTGGAAGAATCCAAAAGTCAATTCAGTGAGACCGAGAGCCCCACTGCAGTCTCTCCACGTTTCAAGAACGTGGTGAGGAACATTCCCCCCTTGGGTCTGTCGCCCGCCATGACCCCCAGGTCAAAGCGTTTCCAGTAGATATAGAGTATCGTATATGACCTTTGCTACGATTTCTGTAATTTTCAGCTAAGAGCTTTAAGCCAAGCTAGTATCTCGAAAAATTAACTGTTTTGTTGGCCTTAAGGAAGTGCTTTATTTTCTCAACAATTCTTTTTTTAAGCCCAAAATAAATAATTAAAATTTACAGTCAAATCTTAAAAATATTTTTAAAAAAATTCCATTTAATTGATTAAATTAGAAAGTTTTCCTTTGGAGGGAAAACACCATTTCTTTGTGTCCTCTAATTCCCTTTGCCTTTGAGAAATGATGGCTCATTTACGCAAGTTGACAAATGTCTCAATTAGCAAAGGACCCAGGACGAATCTTCTAAGGCCATGGGCCATGGGGGGAGGGAGGGACGGCGGGGATCTGAATGTCGCCCGACAATGTCGCGACGCTTCCTTTTCAATTTGAAAACCAAATGAAGCGTCGTCTCCGCCAAGTGGCAATTTGGTTTGTGCATTGACCATATGGTTGGGCCAACCACTAGAAGAAGATGCCCCACGCAACCACGTCACTCAGCCACCCACCTTAGGGCCAAGGCACCAGTATTGCCACCTTCTCGATAGCTCCTAGCTCCTAAATCCTAGCTCCTTTTTCAGCTAAAAAAAAATTACTCAAGATTAGAAAAGAAGATTCTTAAAAATATCCTTAAAAATATCCTCAAAAATAGATATCCTCGAAACTTATCTATTTTTTTTCATTGTTTTTTTATGGAATTTAGTATAAAATCCTTAAAAATCCTTAATAAATACCCTTAAAAACGCCCTTAATTTATACAGTTTTTTTAATATTATAGATGTATATATTTTTAAAATGTAATAAAAAACATAAAAAGTAAAGATCCTTCGAAAACCGAGTCCTTATCAACACCCTTACACAAAATAACCTTAAAATTACCCAAAATTTCTTTCAGTTTCTCTTTGACCTTTGCGGTGACGTCGCAACGCCAACCGGCTTCAATAGCCAGAAACAAGAGAGAGAGAGTCCCCCATGCAACGTAAACAGAGAAAGAGAAAGCCCGACCAAAGCATCGAAAGAGAGTTGGGGGCCGAAAGGCGGCGAGAGCATGAAAAGCGAGGTGAACTGAAACCGGGTATGGTGAAAAACGATTGCCCGCCGAAGAGTGCAACAAATGTTTGAGCGACAACTTCGGGGCCCAACTAGGTAAATGTTAGGCCATACGGCGAGTGGGTGGCTTGTGGGTGGTTTGGTGGCAGTCAGAGGGCAGAGGGCAAAAGCCGTCATAGTGGCAGTGGGGTGGTAGGGTTGTGTAGCTTGGTTTGAGGTTTGTTAGCGTGGGCAGTAGCGAGTGAAGTTATGTCTTGGCCTTTTTTTTCGGCATACTGGCATACATAGCAGAGAGGATTATGTATAAGTGTGGGTGTGTGCGCCCGAATGTATGCTTTTTATTAGGGTAGGTCAAAGTGGCATATTTTAACAAAAAGTATTTTATAAAAAGGACATGAAATGTGCCTAGATCTCTTTTTTTTTTATTTATTATAAAATATAGTATAATAATTTATATTTTTTGAGCCACCCTAGCCCCAACGGTATCCTTTCAAAGGGAGGTACCTTGTTGGAGATGCGCGCGTGGCCAGACAATGAAATGTCAAATCCTGCTTATTTTTTTCCCCCCACCTCTACATACATACATATATCCTTGTATGTATGTTTGTGCGATTTTTGGTTCAGCTTTTTGGCATATGGTGGCTTAGACACCGCCGCTGGGATGGCAGAAGTTTTCATGGAAAAAAAGCTGTGTTTGGATCTCTTTGATTCGAGGTTTTCTAGTTAAATATTTTGCAACATCGCATCGCATTTCCATGATTAGCAGATAAACATATGGCGGAAAAACATGGGGGCCCACTACGGCTTTGATTGAGCTTTCCAAGCCAAGTGTGGGTTGGGGGGTGGTTGTTGGGTAGAAAATGTTTGTTTAGGATGCAACAGCTGTTCCGGAAAAAGTTGGCGAAAATGTTGCCACAAGCGGGCTAGGAAAAATCTAGGAAAATTATGAAAAAAGGCTTGTACTTTTATTTTACATAAAACAGAGTTTCTATTTTGGAAACCCTTTTCCAGTTTTTAATGCAAATATCATTCCTACTAATTTCCTTACTTTTCTCTTTAACTCTAGCCCTTAATTCAATTAACTTTAATGAACCAAATTATAATTGCAAATAAATTATCTCATTTAAGACTCAGAACACTTTCGCACTTGTGCCTTTAAGCCTCCCCGCTTTGAAAACCACCCAAAAAACGGCGTCAAGGCCAATTAGGAAAACTTTCGCAGACATCTCCTCCTAACTACCCAAAATAGGGAGAAACTGGAGACCGAAACTGAGGAGCAAATAACGCCCATGGGTCCACAGAGCATATGGTAAAGTAAAAAGCTTACCAAAGTCGACCAAACTTGATTAAAAATGCATAAATGCAATTAAAGGCAAATGGAAATCGAACGAAACTCGCAAAAGCTTCAAGCGAAAATGTCTTGGAAAAGAAATACACAGAAAAAAAATATTAGGAATTAATATTATAAAAAATAAATTGAAATAAAAGTAAGTATAATAAGTAATAAATATAAATAAAAGGAAAAATATAGAAATATAAAATAGAAGAGCATATTTTTTCCAGTGTTGGGCAACAAACAAAATACTAAAACACTAAAAAAAAATATATAAATAATTATAATTATAAATATAAATAATAGTAAGTATAAAAGGTAATAAATGTAAATAAAGGGGAAAAATAAAGAATAGAAAATTCTTTTAAATTTTTATACATTTTTTACTTTTTTTGATTATAATTTCCAACTAGTTTAAGCTTTATAAACTTTAGAAATTCAAGACCTCTTATTAAATATAAAATATACATATTTTACACAATCAAAAACGTCGATTTATTAAAACCACCTTAAAAACATCCCTCTCAAAAATTTTAAACCTATTCCTTTTTAAAACCCTAGCTTTTTCCAGTGTTGGACAACAAACCAAATACTAAAAGACATAAAGACGCAGACGTGCAGTCGGCCAGGGGCAGCGTGGAGAGGGGGTCGGGGGTCTATCAGGTGAACACTGTCCAGTGTGGTGGGTGGTCAGGGCAGGGGGGGGGGGGGCACTCAAAAGGCGCGACAAGTGTCGGCTGAGCTTTGCTTGGCGCGTGGCGGCGTCGGCGGCGGCGAGCAGCAAAGAGAGCAGCCCAACGGAAAAGCGCGAAGCCAAATCCAAAAGCAAAGCCAAAAAAAAAAAAAAGAGCGAAATACTAAAATCCAAAGGCAGTCAAAGAAGAAGCCCTGACCATGCAGTTGCGTCAATGGGTGCGAAGGAGAGGAGGATGGGATGGGATACCCCCCAAAAAAGGGGGCGGAATGAGCCCACTAGAGAGAGAGAGTAAGGCACAGACAAAGAGAGAGAGCGATAGAGAGAGAGAGAGAGGGAAAGGCACTGGTTGAGTTGGTTTTGCTGACTGCACTTGTTTTTGCCATTATTATTGTTGCTTGCAACGTTTTGCTGCCACTTGGTTGCAAAGAAAAACAACAACAACAACTAAAAACAAAAACAAACACACACCAACTACAGTTAGCCGCTGCATAACTGTGTTTCAAAGTATATGTTTTGGTTTGTTTATGTGTGTGTGAGTGTCTTTGGTAAGCTAACATATTGCAAGCATTTTTTAATACTTTTTGGCTAAAAAACTTAAACAAAACCAATAAATATTTAACTGTTTTAGTAACTTAACGATTTTATTGCAGAATACTACTAATATTTCGCAAAAAATCAGCAAACATATGCTAGCACACACACATAGAAAACTTACTTTTTTTTTTTTGCCCTTTGTTTTCTATTTACTTTTTTTAATTTTTTTCTTTTAATTTTTTTTTATTATATTATTATTTTATTATGTTTGCTGCACTCACTAACACAAACACACTGACAAGAGACACCCACGACACGAACCAAAATTTCGGGTTTTTTGTTATTGTTTTGATTTTTCCTGCTTTGATTTTTCCTCTTCTTTCTACTAAAATGCGTAACAAGTTTTCCCAACTCGTGTGTTGGCTGGGGGAAAATCGCAAATGGACGACAAAAAAACGACACAGCGGGAAAATAGGGTTTTACTTAATAATGTTTTTTCACAAAAAAACGGTTTTTTTTTTAGATGCGAAGCGATTCTTCGATGCGACCGCGCGCGCTGCAAAAAACAGAGTAAGAATTTTCCGTAGAATATCGCGGACTTTCACTGCTTTCTCCGCTCTCGGATCCGCTATCCCGTTCCGTTGCGAATTATAACAGAGAGGAGAGTGAGTCGAAACTTGAGTGAACGGTAAAACATAAGCATGGTCCTCTCTTCGAGGCTCTCTGGCTGCGTGGGCGTAGCGTCGGCGTTGGCGTCGACGTCGGCTACGGTTAACAGAAAGTTTAGCTATGCTAAGTGGCTATGTTAAGTCGTTTTGGTTCTGGTCTAGGCTAAAAAAAAGGATAATTGAGATCAGTTTTATTTTCAGTTATGTTCTTTATTTATAAAGTTTGTTTTATTACATAATAATATTAGGAAATATATTTTTTATAGCTTTGAGTTTAAGGATTTTATGTTTTAAATATTTTAGAAATTTTTTTCAGTGCCTGTATGTAAGGCAATGTAAAGCCATGCTTCTGGCTCTGCCGGTTTCTCTGTTTTTAAAATTGCGTAGGAGAGCCATAACTACGCAAGAGAGAAAGCGTGGGAGTGAGGTTGGCGGATTCTGAGTGCTTTCCATATCAAGCCACCTGTGTAATGGCAGTGGGTGGCCCAAAAAGGCTCAAAAAAGCTTTCGGATGAGGTGTTGTTTTGGAGTAGCCGGTAGAAGTGCCGACGCTAACAGCTGTTCAAGTAGTTCCAAGAAATAAATAAAAAACAATTCATTAAAAAAGAACTTAAATTAATCCTTAAAAAAATATTTATTATCTTAGATTTCACTAATCACCTTAAGATTTAATTTATAGCCCTAGAATAATACTTTTTAAGGAAATATAGAAAAATCTTAACTAAATATTTATAAATTAATGTATATAAATTACTATAAACTATAAATTTTAAATAAATATTTCCAATATTACTTAGTACTTCAATTGCCTGCCAAGCAATTCCTACTCGACGTCTACAGAAGCTTTACACAAACTTCAATAAAAGCTTTAGCCAAGTACCAAACCACACTGTTAAGCCTGTAACAGGCTGTTCTGGTCAAAATCTATTATTTGATGAATGAAATGAATTTTTATTAGATGCTTATAGATATCCTTGTACAAAATTTTACTCAATTTTGGTTAATTATTTAATTTCCAACTTTACAGAATTTTTTGGTGGTTTTTCGGAGTTTCAGCCACCATTCAAAGTCGTTCTTGATGAACTGGGGCTTTGCGGCCTTTTCACGTTGCTGGACATACTTGTCCCGATCTCGCACCCATATCCTGGCATACTCCCAACCAAGCAGATAGGACATACTAACGGGAACGCACTATCAAAATTAATTTTAAATAAATATATATTAGTTTAGTTAGTCTAAGACATACATCCTGTTCGTATGAAGGCAAAAAGCTTGCCGCCCGGGCCCGGTCTCCTGCCTCTGTTGTTAGATTATCCTTCGGCAGGCAGAGCTGAGCTCGGGACCATTCTTTGGTCTGTTTGTTCATATCGGAAAGGATCTTACGTTCTTCTAATTTTATTTCACTAAGAATTTGGTATTAGTGGGTCTAAAATGTTAGTAAATAAAGTGAGTTATCGACATGATTTTAGAAACTCAAAACGATAATAAATACTAGGATTTTATTGGAAAGGAAAGGCATTCTATGGCCAAGAAAGGGTAAGGTTTTGGAATAAAAAACAGGGTTTTCTATCTACGAAATATCTATCTTCCTATCTTTAAAATGAGCTTTTGGATGAATCTTTTGGATGAAAGATCTTTATAAGAAATCTAGTCTCTGAACTACCCAACTTTTCAAGAACACTGATCATTTTTAAAAGACTTTTATTAAAAAAAGACTACCAATTTTCCCCTAAAAACAAATATATATAATGCACAATTTTCTAGGACCTTCAGAATGGTCAACCCATGTCCTTACACTCTGGAACTTCTAAAAAAAAAAGGACATACATACTATATATACAAATAATATAAAAAGAGAAAACCGCCCAGTAGAAACTTGGTATAAATTCTCCACCCGAAGGACAAACACAGAAGAAATGTTTCGAAGGCGTTTCCTTTTCTACCAATAATAACAACAACAACAACAATTTCAATATAAAAACTGGAACCAGGGAAGGACTACCAGGACTAAGAGACAAAAAGGCAAAGAAGTATAACAAACTTTAAGTCAATACACCTACAGAAAATACAATAAAAATAAAAAACAAAGAGAGAGGGGGTGGGGTGAGGGGGTAAAAATAAAACAAAATTAAATAGAATAGAAAAAAAACCAAGAAGAAGAAGAAGAATGAGAAAGAAGCAGCAAAAGTAAAATAAAACACGGCGACAGGCCAACAATTTAAGGTGGGCGGTTGTCCTGGGAGGGGGTGGGAGACTCCTTGCTCCAGGAGGGCGGTTCTGCGGTGGTTAGGGCGGGGGAGTACGGTGGCCAAACGTAAATCAAACAAAAATAAACAACAACAAAATGAAATAAAACAAAGCAAAACAAATAGAATAAACAAAACTAGGCAAAAGTAGCAGACGACGACGACGAATTTAACAACGAGGAGCAAACAAGGACCAAGCCAAACAACAAGTGCACGAAAAATAATTCATCAATATAGAAGATTTTCCAATACCTTTACTTGAGAAATGAAACCATATTTAATGATAATTATCACAAAATTTAAATATTTTTTTCTGGCGCCAAAAAATTGTGTTGGAAAACGCCCAAAGTTACGGATAAGCGGATAATTTTAGTAAGGTTTCAAACCAAGCTCAGCAAACTCTCTCTCGATCGGCAGTCGGCTTCAACTCCTTGGCTCGGGTTGTTTATTATTTTCTTGTTTTTGTTTTAGTGTTTTTTATCAAGATTGTGTTATTTTTTAAATTTACATAATTGTAAATATTAATAAAATAAGTGATTTGAATGGCAAAAGTCAATAAAAGTGATCGCAGCAGACTAGACGCCGGCGTTTTGTGTTTGTTTGTGTTGGTATGTGTCATGGCGCGTCATTTGACGAAAAGAAAATGCGAATTTCTTTAATTTTTCAACTTTAAATCAGTGTAAAATGTTAAAAAATATATTAAATATATATTTAACTAAAAGTTTTAACTATTTTCGTGGTGTTTTTAAAGTTAGTTTGAGAAATAAGGCCTAAATTTTAAAATGTACGTGTGTGTGTGTTTCTAGAGAAGCCCGAAGGGACATCTATTCAAAGTACCGTTAGCTGATGGTGATACCCTACACTTAATGCAAAGGCATGTAAGTTTAAACATTTAACTATCATTGAATATTTATATATTGCTAATATTATCTCTTTAAACTTATAATTATGGTTTTCTTGAATTATGGACAACAATAAATGTTAAAAATACTACATTAAAATAAATTTATAATCCTTTAAGTCCTTATAATTAATTTCCTAATCCTAATATTTTTTGGAGTAGTTTTTTAAAGTAATTTTAAGAGTATAAGTATTCGGATTTGACCTACCCACCTGCTTAGCTTTCTTGTTATTACACAGTTCCAGTGTTGTTAAGTTAATTCTATTTCTTTTTAGTATTGAAAATAGTAATTTTAAGTTTAAAGCAGTTATAACTTTTATTTTTTTAATTGTGTTTTTTTATAAATTTTTAAAGAAGTCTTAAATAATAAAAAGAAAATATTAAAACCCACGATTTTAGATATTTTTTCAAATACCATATAGTTAGAAATAAAACCACTTTTCTAAGTGTATTTTACAACAAAATAATATTTTGTTCCAATGTTATATTAAACGAATTTGAAAAAAAAAAAAAAAAAAAAAACAAAGGGAAACAAAAGAATAAAAAAAGGGGGGTGGAGGATGGGGGGCCAGGGTAAACGGAGGAAGCCAAAGTAAGATGGCAACAAAAACAAAAAACAACAACCGTCAACCAAGACAAATACAAAACAAGGCAACTCTCCAACTTCTAACGATGATGATAATGATGTTAATTCCAATGATCATCATCATGATGATGAAATAAACGAAGCATTTTCCTGTTTTCTAAAACAAACATTTGCAAATGTTCTCAACAAACTTTTTATTTGGTCGAAAGAAAACGGGAAGGCAGATACACCAGACAACAGTAGGAGGGGTGGTAGGGGGGTGGTAGAAGGTTGGAGGGTGGGTGGTTTAGGGTTTGGGGAGTTCCAAGCAAACAAACACACAATTACAGTTACAGTTGTGTTTGTCTCTTCGTTGCTGTGCGCACTGCAAACAAAACTTCCTATTTTCCAACCCAACCACCTACATACCTCCCCTCCCTACCTACCGCCCATCCCCTTTGGGGCCATGACCATTTTAGCCATCTCTGTCTAACACTTGCACTATTTCCTCTTGGCCTCTCAGTCTGGCCCCCGTGCTCACGTGCAATTGTATGCGTAAATAAGCATTTTACTAAAGAAAACAAACGGTTCCTAGTCCAGGCTGATACCCTATAAATGAGGAGTGAGGGTATATTAGTTTTATAAGTATTTAAATTAAATTAAATTATTAAATTACAAAATTAAATAAAAAAATATTTTATTATATTAATGAAATTAAGTAATTATTATTTAATTATAGGGTATTAATAGTTCAATAACTAAAATTTGATTGTTTCTTACTTGGATTTTAGTTGTATTTGTTTATTCCAAAGCCCTGGAGAAGAGGGATGGGGTGGGGGTACAGGGTGGTCCTTGGTTAGGTGACTGTCACGAATGCTGCAATAACAAAAATAACAATAACAACCAACCCACCACCATCACCACCCTCTTGTCATTCTTCTTCTTATTTAGCTGCTTCTTTGTTGTTGTTGTTGTTTCAGTGCTCATTAGTCGCATTCGCATTGGCTCCTTGTTTTGTGTGTTTGTGTGTTTGCCATCGTCTGTATATGTGTGTGTATGTTTGCTTTTGTTTGTTTTAAAATTTTATTGTATTTCATTCAGTTGTTGGCTGGTTTCGTTCGTTGTTGTTGGCCTTGCTGACTTCGTTTACTTTTAACCCCACAATGCCCCTTGCCAACCACACCCTCTCCCCCCCTTCTCCCAGGGGACCATTTGTCTCCTTCCTCTTCCGTTTTGGGAATATATTTTCATCGGCCATTGTTTCAAGCAGACATTTCTCATTCTAATCAGAGACTGACATCATTATACTACTATGAGAGTATTGGGATTTAATATTTAATATTTTTAATATTTAATATCTTTAATATTTTTAATATTTAATATTTCCAAGCCACAAGTTAACAACAAAACACTTGCATTCCAAACATTTATTTTGCCATTTCTAAAGCCACATTCCTAACTTTTATTACCCAAAACATGTGCTCCCCAATTACTAAATAGAGTCACTAGTTTAGAAACTACTAGCAGGTACAAGTCATGCCTTTATTTTGGTTGCTTTTCAATTACATTTCAAGGCTTTCAAGACAAAAGCCATGAAAATGTGCAACGAAATATTCGACATATTCCAGATAATCAACAACTATGGCAACATATACTAAAAAAAACTACAAAAACAAAAATAAAAGAAACTAAAAGTCAAGCTACATAAGTAGACATATTTTTTGGCCAACCACCCACAAAATGGTCACGTGTTACCAACGTTGGTTGGTCAACAAAAAAATGCTTAATTAATTGATTTTTTTATTTATTTTTTTCTGCATTCTCTTGTATTTTTTATGTATTTTTTTATTCTTACAGAGAGCTGCGTTGGCATTTTGTGTTGCCGCTGCGGGAGTGTTTATATGTCATTGTTATTGTTAACAGCTGTACTTTTGCAAATTTACAGCAGAAAAAAGCACCTAAAAAAAACAAGACGTATAAAATAAAAAAAAATTAAACAACACAGAAGAAAAACAAAACAACCAACAACAGAAACAGAAACAGCAGAAAACAATTTTTGCTGAATGCACACGAAAAATCAACGGTAGAGAGTTCAAACCAAAAATAAGTGAAGCTCCACAAAATGCACTGCAAAAAAAAACTAGTTTTCTTAAAATTTTATGTCGAATATTTTTGGTTTTTATTTTTGTCTAAACTTCTACAAGGTCTCTGGGTATTTTGTTAAATTCTTAGGTCTATCCCTTGAACTCTTTCAAGTTTAAGACCCTTTTTTTCGGAAATATTTTTCAAAATCCCATTTTTCCGAAAAATACTCCAACGATTTTGATAAAATTAAACACAGATGTTGGAGATACAATAAACTTTTAATTAATGAAAGTCTATGCCTTTTAAAAATTATATAAACTTAAAAAAAAGCAATAATGCTCTAAAATTGTAGTGTATTTTCTTAGTTTTTCAAAAAAATTTTTGCTTTTAAGGCAATTTTGATAAGAACTTTGAAAGATGAACTTTTTTACAACTGGAAATTAATACAAATATAATAAATACAATTTTTTAATATATTAAGGTCTATTTTTTTTTAACCGTAAACCCCAAATAATTAATTAATAACCTTCCAGAACTTCATAAACTTAATATTCTCATAAAATATCACTCTTAAAATAGGTAAATTATAAATATAGACATACATTTTTCTCAGTGTATAAAATTGCAGCGGGAGTTCTATGGTCATGTTTTTGTTGCTATTTCTGCTCGCTGCTTCTTGTTATTGTTGCTAGCCGTATGCCCAAAAAACAACAATAACAACATGGGGGCCTGAAGAGACTAAAAGAGAGGTAGAGCGAGAGAGAGTGGAGCACTGAAATAAGCAGAAGAACAAGAGTAAACAATTGCAACAACAACCAGCTGAGTCTGGGTTAGTAAATAAATGCGACAAGCGTATTTTTTCCGTTCAGCAAAACAATGTCAACACGACGAAAACATTTCAACCGAAAATTATAAAAAACTACCAAAAAAAAACAACACCTACCACCCGCACTAGAACAAGAAAACAATGCAATACAATATATATTTTTTTTTTGGTAACAACATTGCAGAATAAACATTTCATCATAATTATATTCGGGCAAGGTACAGTTGTGTTTTTGACTTTGGGGGGGGTTTGTTTTTGGGCCAACTTTCAACTATGTGTTGCATACCACTGGGCGTTATTCAAGGTGGGCACCTGGAGGAGGATGGAGAATGGAAAATGGAAAACAAAAAGCCGAGGAAAATGGCGAAAGAAAAATTTGTTTACTTCCGGTTGAAGTTTTGCCAAGGTTTGCGATTTGTTTTCTTGCGGGTGGAAAACAAAGTGCATTCTGCGGGACTAAAGTTTTAGTAAAAGATTACCGTTAGAAGGAAAGAACTACAGAGATACTTGAGATGTGACTAACTTTAAATAAATTTTAATTAAAATAATTAAACTTTTAAGACCTAAGCTTAAAATAGTACTAAAGTAAGTTCTTTTCAAAATATATATTTAATATTTTTTTCAATTTTTTATTTTTATTTAATATTTAAAGCATAACTATTAGATTATCACTATCACCTATGTTTCCATACTGATACGGATACGGATACTCTCTCTCTTTCAATCACCCCACTCTCTCTGCGCCTCTCTTGGGCCCCGCCGCAAGAGTAACAACAACTAATTAAGTTCATTGCTTCTATTTGCGTATTTTGCTGCCTTGCATTGCATACTGAGGTATTTATTTTTTTACCCCTGGTTTTTCCTTTTTGTTGTTGTTTTTTTTTGCAGTTGCTGTTATTGTTGCTGTTTTGCATATTTTTTTGCAGTGGCAGCTCAACAACAAAAGGCGACCGAATACAAAAGCAACAAGAGCAACAAAACTCATCAGGCTCATCTTCATTAACTTTGCTTTCGGTCTTTCTGTCCCTCTGTCTGCTGTGTTGCTTCTTCTTCAGCCCACCTCCCCCCACCCTGACCATCCAACCCTGCCTGCCTGCCTGCCCCTTTTCACAGCCTTCAAGCCACGACCCAACTTTCTTGCATTGTCTCTGCAAAATGCGAAAAAAAAAAAAATACTTTTGTTTACTCTTATGCCTGCGTTGCCTTTCTTGTTGTGGCGGCGGCTTCTCTGTTGACGTCGCCGTCGCTGCTGTTTACACAATTCCACAGCCCCGAAGTACAAAAACAATTAAAAACAAGAAAGCAAAGCTAACTTCGGGCGGAGCCGAAGTTTATATACCCTTGCAGCTATAACCGGATATATATCGCAAACATCGGATATAGTTGGCCGATCCTTATGATTACATCATAATAAAACCAATTAATTACAATAAAGAATCTAAAAAAAAGTCCCAAGCTTCTATCTTCAAAAATTCGAAAGTTGATATTTCTACCAAATACCATTTCCGATCGTTCAGTTATATGTCAGCTATAAGATATAGTCAACCGATCGTTATGAAATTTGGTAGATCGGATTGACTGACCAAAAATAGAATGTGTACCAAGTGCCAGCTTTCTATCTTCAAAAACACGAAAGTTGGGTCATTTCCGATCGTTCAGTTATATGGCAGCTATAAGATATAGTCGGCCGATCCTTATGAAATTTGGCATGTCGTATTATTTTGCCAAAAATAGCTCTCATGTCAAATTTGAACTCTCTAACTCTAAAAACACCAAAGTTATACCATTTCCGATCAATCAGTTATATGGCAGCTATAGGATATAGTCGGCCGATCCCGGCCGTTCCGACTTATATACTGCGTGCAAAGGAAAGAAGGGTGTGTGCAAAGTTTCAAGACGATAGCTTTAAAACTGAGAGACTAGTTTGCGTAGAAACAGACAGACGGACAGACGGACAGACGGACAGACGGACAGACGGACATGCTCATATCAACTCAGGAGGTGATCCTGATCAAGAATATATATACTTTATAGGGTCGGAGATGTCTCCTTCACTGCGTTGCACACTTTTGGACAAAATTATAATACCCTCTGCAAGGGTATAAAAAAGGCAACCCCAAAAAACAAGTCAGAATCAATGCAAAAAAACAGGCTCAAGATCATCTTTTTAAGATATTTTTCCAAAATTCTAGAAATATTACTCATACGCCCGGTAGGCCCAGTTAGGTATCAAGTCTTGTAGTTATTTTTATATTTTAATTAAATACCTAAAGATAGATAGACTCCCCCCCACCCCTCCACCAACAAGAAACATAAAATGGTCAAAAGATAGTGGGCCCACAATAGAGCAAGAAGAAGACATACATACGTCTCGACAACAGCGACAGCGAAATGCGAAATGTATAATGACCTTCAGTTGCGTCGCTGCCAGCGTCGACGTTGTCATTGACGCCAGCAGAATAGCCGCTGTTAGAGTGTGGTGTGGAGGGGTCAAGACACGACACGACTTAATTTCTGGTAGTCAGGGACAGTTTGCTACCCCCCGCACCCCCCTGCTTTTAAGCTTTCTATCCTGCTTGCACTTATTTGTTTTAATGCCCACCCACGCACAAACATTGTAAACAAGCGAAATTGCTTCCTAGTTGTAAATTCACTCACCCACACAAACACACACAGACACACACTTATGGTAAAAGCTGCCTTTGCGCTTGCTCTCTCTCAGCTTCGTTATCCCACTCTCTCATTGAAAGAGAATAATTTTTGGGGCCTAGAATGGTTCTCTCAGTATGGTTCTCCTGTGCAAACAAGTGTTTGTTTGCTGCGACGCCGCCGACGCCGGCAGAGACTGCGGCAGAGATGCGAGGGCGGCATTTACTTCATCACCTCCCCCCTCTCTGGCCCTGTCGAACTTTCTTATTTGATTACTCGCGAAAAAGAAAGAGTCTTGCTCTCTCTCTGTCAAATTGTGACAAACGAATTTGTACTAATTAGCATTTCTCATGCGGCCTTCACAGTGGGTCGCATCGATTAAATAGTGCCCTGTAAACGATGACTTGGCGTTTTTGGAGCTTGAGTCCAATGTGACCCATACAATGACCAAAAGAAAATTAATCAACTTTAAGGAAGTATCAAAATGTTATCATTACAGTTTCAAAAATTTTGGTATGAAATTTGGTGTGATAAGATTAAAATTTTAGTTTAAGAATAAATTCAAATCATTATGAGTTTATAATATTTTTTAAACTTAAGATTAGTAACATTTCCAAAAATATTATTTTAAACCATTATTTTAACTTATATAATCCACAGTGCCAAGTAACGGGACAACAAAGTTCGCTCCAAGAACACAAAACTAAAACATACAGTAGGAAAGCGATAGAGAAGGCTAGACAATGGGCTAGACAGAGGCAGGAGAAAGGTGGGTGGCAGAAGCCCAGCACGTGAATTGAGAACTTGCGCACGAGGGGAAAAAACAAAAACAAAAACAATAACAAACAAAAGACAAAAGCAGACAACAAAAACGCAATGCACTTTGCAGAATAAGCAGCAGCAGAGCCTTCGTTAAGGAAAAAGCTAAGAGCGAGAGAGAGCCAACTGAGATAAAAACAAAAGCCCCCCCTCCCCAAAAGAGAGCAAATAGAAATTGCAAGGCAAAAATAAGACAATACAAACAACAACCTCAAGGCGGCGCGCTGCGGCAGAGCTTTGGGGCAGAGGCGCCGGCAGAAGACGGAAATACCAACGATGACGAACGTAAAAACTACGCACCAAGTACAAAAACAACAATAAAACACGCCACGAAAAACAAACAAACAAGCCATCGGACAGGGGCGGGGTGGGGGGCCTGAAAGAGAGGTAGGTTGCCATCGCAGCAGCGTAGAGCAAAAGAGATAGCATTAGATAGCAAATGGGTACGGTGGATGGGCGGATGGAGCACCTGCCTGCCCCTACTGTACCGCCCACCCACTCTCCCAGCTAACGAGCAAACAAAACTAAACAAAAAATAAATAGAAACCGAAACAGAAACAGAAACAGAAACAGAAGGAAAGCTGTATGAAACAGAAAAGCAGGAAATTATTTTCAAAGTTAAGAAATGGGAAGACTTACAAGGGAAAATATATTTTTTTAAATTAAAGTTTATAGATTTTTTATAAAAAGACTTTATTAAAGACTATAACTTTTTGATGATGTTTTATGATGTTTTATTTATTAAATAAGTGTCTATTATAAATTCAATATATTTACATATCTTAAAATGTTTAAATATTAATATTAAGAGTATTTAAAACCATAATCTCAATAAAATTCTTAAATACCTAATTAATTTATTTTTTTCAATGAACCTTTCTCTTTCCTATCAAAGTAAAACATCTGAATTCTGTTTCTTTTGTTTTTTTTTTTGGAATTATACTACGGCGTAGTAGAAATTTCGTTTCATTTTGGCGCCAATAAGCTTTTGATTGTTTTTTTTTTTATGGCTTTGCAACGACCTCGGTTCGTTCAACTCACTCTTTTTTTGCTGAACCGCTCCTGTCTACTTGTTTGTTTAATTTTTTGCCATTTCTGCTTCACATTTTATTTGTTTGTTTGACTCGGCTGGGTGTGTGTTGGTGTGTGTGTGCGGCCCAAGAAGCGGCCTCTCCACCACCTCCCCACCCTCCAGATATCCACTAACACCACCTCATCGCATTCTCCCCATCATGCTGCTTTTTTTGTTGTTGTTGTTGGCCTTGTTTCTTCTCTTTATCAAAACAACTGGCCACAGCAGAGGATAAAAAAATAAGACGACCTTGTTATCAAATTAAGTTTTAATATTTCATGTAAAGGGGAATTTATACATACATACATATATAATATTTTAATTAGGCTACCATAATATTAATAAAATTATAATCCCCACTACTCTCTTAACCCAAACTGTAAGTCTGGTTGTTTTTTTTTTTGGCGCGCACCCGCTCTCTCTCTTAACTCACTCTCACCGCTATCCCTCTCACTGCTCCCCCACCCCCCCCCATCACCCCACTGCATTTTGTTATTGCTTTAAGCATGACAAAGCACCGTAGAATTTCACAACAGGCAAGAGAACTTCATTACGATGTTCGTTTTGTTTTTTCCACGAAACAACTGTTTACTCTGTGCTCATTTCAATGCGATGCCGGCAGCGCTGTTGACGTCGCTGCTGTCTGCTCTGCCGCTGCCTGTGCGTTTACAAATCGATGCCAATAGGAGGTTTGTCGGTGTTTGTCGAGAAACAGAAACAGACGCCATCAGACGTCGCTCGCGAGCGGTTGTAACGGGAAAGCTTTTTTAGCTACAAATATCAAGTATACGCCTCAATTGCGCGCGTAACGGGAAAATACGGAGCAGTAGAAGCGCAACAGCGCCTCCAAAAAAAAAAAAATCGTAGCGGTAAATAAAGTTAGTTTCGGGATATCCCCTTAAAATCTAACAGTGTTTGATAATTTAAGAAAAAATAGTGTTGAGAAACAAAAAGTGAAACATATCCTGTCAATAATTTTCAAAAACTGTTTTTTTAAAACTTGAAAAAATTATATGTAGTGCTACAAATAAATAAATACCTCAAGGAACTTGTTTGGGAAATGTTTTCAATACAACAACAATAACAGAGCCCTTACCCCCCTCCATATCCAATAAAAACCTAAACAAACAAAAATTTCAAACCAATAACTGAATACTGTACAAACAAATATTTCCCAAAAAAAAAAAAAGTGTGTTTTTTAAAAAAATTATTTCAATACCATACAGCATGTGTGTGTGTTTTTTGTGGATGATTGTAAATTGTTTTTTATTTCATTCCGCGCGCCTTGAAATGTATTTTTAAGTTTTTGTGCTCAATTTCGTATTTTTTGATGTTGTTTACGTTTTTTTTGCGTTGTTTAATTTGTTTTGGGCCAGTGGCGGTGGCGGTGGCGGTGTTTCTCGGCCGCTTCTCCATTCCAAATGACAAAAGGCGAAAACAAACTAAATTGTGGATAACATGGATTTTATGCAAATTCAACGTTTTTCTGATTCAGACCTCTTATTTCTTTATTTAAACGAATTCAAAATGGTTGCTGACAAAAGAAATCGTTTTAAAAATCAGTCTGGGAATAGGACAATATAACCAGTGTTAGTTAGCGAACTTGTAGTTCTAACTAGTGTTACATTAAGTGTTGGAAATGTATCTTGCTTTGCTTATTTCCTGAAATAATACAAAGCAAATTAAAAATAACCCTTAAAATACAATCTAAGCAATTGGAAATGATTCACATTTCAAGACAATGAAATAAAAAAAAAACACCGTGACATTTAGAAATTCCTGTTAAAAAATCCCAACTCACCTTTAAGAAAACATTTTCTTCGGAATAAACAACATCACAGAAATCACAGACCGCGACATGCAAATGAATTAAAAAAAAAACCCAATAAACAACTCAATACGTTAAATTAAAATTAAAACCGTATGCCCACAGAATTCTGAGAAAATCCCTAAAAACTGTGCTACTTAAAAATGAAACAAGGCCGTACGAAAAAAAAAGCAAAACAAAAGATTTTTGAAAAATTTCCAATATTTTAAGCCATAATGGAAACTAATTGGAAAAATACTAGTGACTGTGTGTGTGTGTGTGTGAAGGAGACAGCTAGAGGGGAAAAAAGTGCGTAAAAAAGTCAGCGTGGCGTAAAAAACAAGTTCTAAAAATAGACTAAAATGTGTCGCGTCTAAAAATTGACGCAGAGTATGGCGCAAACAAGAAAGGCAAACAACTAAATACAAAAAAAAAAAAAATAAATAAAATAAAACCACACGCAAGGCAAAAACTGAACTAAAAACAAATTAAGGTTTTTTTCCCTCCTCTCTCTATCCAACTCTGGTAATATCCGTATCTCTGTTTAAGAGTGTATGTTTGTGAGTGTGTGTTGGAGAGCGCCGTGAGTTTACCGTTATGAATCATCCAGCTGTTTGCGCAGCGTCGCAGAAATACTTCTCGAACATTGTCGCGAGAGAAAAAACGAACTAAACTAACCGATTACTAAATAATTTAATTTAATAAAAAACAAAGAATTATAAGACTTGTAAAGAACTTGTAGATACAGGTGCGCTTAGCAAAATAGGTCTTCAAAATCTTAAAAATAACGAGAGTTCTTTAAAAAATTGTATTCCAAAGGATCTTAAAATACTTTTTCAACTTTTCTAAAGTTATTTAATTTTAATTACCAGCTTTTATTATATAGGTATTAACTATATAGTACTTTTATACTTTAAAACCTATACATTTCCCTGAACGCCTTTGTAGTTTTTGCATTTTTCAAACGACAAGTGCTAAAACGTAAAGCAAATTGCGACCCAACTACCGACCAGGAAGCAAAAATCTACTACATTCGACAAAGATTGATGTAAAAGCGAGATGCCGCATAGTATAGAGCACATATAGCGATATAGGCCTGGGTATTGGGTGCGAGTGAAAGCGCACGTGTGCGAAATAAACTTCCGTCTATTGTGAATGACAAGGCGCGAGCAGTTGCCTTGCCATCTTTGTTATCGTTTGTTGTTGCTTCTGATTCTGTTTCTCTTGACTTGTGACATTTGCACACATATTTACAAAATAAATAAAAAGAAAAAGAAAAGAAAGAAAAATTCATGCGTTTTCTTCGTAGATTGCGACATTTTTGTTAAACAAAAAGCCTGCACGTCAAAAATGCTAAATGCTGTTATAAATTTTCTGCCAAATCATTCACTGCGGGACTTTATTCCCATATAGAACTATAAGCCTTATACTATATATAGTGCCACTGACCTAGGCAGAAAATCAAGCACCAGGCGATGATGACGTGTTCTATAAACTGATTAAAAAAAATAAGCATTTCAGGGAATTACTGAATGGAAAGTTAATTTCGATTGATATTCTGTTTGCCAAGTTGATCAGATTAAGCTCAGAAAACAAGGCAATATATATTCCAGATCTTATGGGTTTTCCCCTCCATATAACGTTATAAGGAATTTCCTACGTCTTTATAGATGACATTTAAAAAGAGATCTATTGTAGCTACGTCACGGCTATATAGGGTATTTCATAATTTTGCGTCACATCATGATGGTGTTTCAGATAAAAAATGTTGGGTTTTAATCTACCCTTGGAAACGTACGTTCTTAGATAAGTTATTTTTAGAGATAATGGGTAGTTGGTTATTTAAATAAACTTATTTTGATTTAAACAAAAATTATGAAATTAGTTAGGAACTTTTCTAGGCATCTCTGTTAATTTCTAAAGACCACAATTTAATAGAGAATATTTGTATTTAATATTTGTAATTTTAATTCGCAATTCAATTAGATCTTAAAGGTATTTAGTTAAGAATCACTTCCTTATAGCAAATTCCTTTAAAATGTCATACGAAATTTCGCAATAAACTTTCATTTCATCAATTAGATGCAAAATCAAATAAAAAATCAAAGCAATTAACAAGTCCACTGTAAAAAAAATACTAACAAACAGAGGCCTATTTCAGTGATGATCGGCATTTTAGGTTTGCTTTTGGCCATGCTTAGTTGTTGGCTTGAAAATTTCCCATTTCTGATTAACACCTCCGACGAAACAGAACCCGGTTGCTGTTCGAATGAAAATAATATTAAATAATGACCAAAAACCGATCGTAAACAATTCACTGAAAAAATGCTTTACTCAAATCGGTGAATGAGTGTGTCGGCGGGGTAGAGTGAGTCACCTTATCGGGTACGGGTACGGAATGTTTGGATGGCGGGAAAAACCCTTGTGATAAAGCCAAACACGCAGATAAAATGATCACATGTTTGTTGAATTTGAAACTTGTTTTCCCAGCTTTTTATTACAATTTTTTTCGAATTAAAATTCATTTAAAATGTGAGAATTTGGTTAAAACACAGTCATGCTTATGATTAATACTCTGAGCTAATAGTTATCGATAGTGGGATTTGATGGTTTTGATGCAGGTGGATAGGAAATCGATAACAGCATAAATGATTCCTCTTGAAAATAGTATCCTCCCTGGCTAATAAATAGCTTTTAGGAGGAGATATATTTGTTTTGTCCATGTAATATCCATTTTTAAAAGAAAAAAATTAATTAAATATCAAGATTTTTATAAAAATCGATACAAAATCGATAAATGTATTAATCTTCAAGAGGTTCCGCATTAAAATGGGATGCCTCTTGGCCAAAATATACCTTTTAAGAGGTAATATATTTTTGTAATCGTCACTTTTTAGGTGGAAAAATTTATTTATTATCCAGATTTTTGTAAAAATCGATAGAAAACCGATAAATGGATATATTTTTCAAAAATTCCGCTTGAAAATAGGATAGATCCTAACCAAGATATAGCTTTTAAGAGCTTATATATTTGTATAATCCATAAAATGGCCATTTTGTAAAAGGAAAAAATATTTAAAAACCATATTTTTACAACAAATCGATAGAAAATCGATAAATGTATTGATTTTTACAAATTTCGCTTTAAAATAGGATGTACCTTGTTAAGGATATATATTTTAACAGTCGATATATTTATATAATCTATAAATTAACCACTTTTTAATAGGAAAATGAATGAAATATCAAGATTTAAAAAAAGTCGATAGAAATCGATCAAAAATATATCCCGTTTAAGAATGAAATGCCTATTGGCTTAAATATCGTACTTTTACGACCTTTTATGCAACAAATTATTTTAAAAAAAATCATTTTAATATTTCTTATACACTTTAATAATTTTAAACTATATTTTCATTTAAAATTTCCTAATTTTCGATTATTTTCTCATTACAGTTGATGAAAAGTAGTTATAAAATCGCTAAATGAAAGAGAATGAGACCCAGTCGACATTTCCCAAGAAGACCATGTTGATTGAGTGCATTTCGCGTGACATTCCCTGAGAGTTTCTTCAGTCAGTCTCAAAGATATAGTCAATCAGAAGATATAGTTCTCCAGTCTTGGAGGATAGCTCGGCTTGCCACAAAGTAGCCTAGAAGTCTAGTAGTGCAGCACCACCACCCACCGATTGCGATTGTGGCTAAATGAACTTCAATCCGGCCAGTGTTGTAGCCGCCGCAGCAGCAGCCGCCCATCAGCATCCGCACCATCAGTATCTGAGCCATCATCATCAGCATCAGTTGCACCACCACCCCACCGTGCCCCTTCCGGTCCCGCCCACTCAACAGCTGATACCACTGCCCAACGTTGGGGGCGGAGGCAGCAGCATCCAAGTGGGTGGCGGCGATACCTCGCCCAAAATCATGGAGTGGACCAACGACGATGCCCTCGAGCTGATCGAGCAATATCGCTGCCATACGGAGCTCTGGAATCGGGCCGATCCCAAATACAAGGATAAGCTGTGCCGGTTCCGGGCCTGGTCAGAAATCGCCGAGAGATTCGGCTGCAGCAAGGCGGAGGTGGAGCGGAAGATGAACGTCCTGCTGACCCAGTACCGGCGGGAGAAGCACAAAATGTTTCTGAAAATCTACCAGGGCATCCAGCCCAATCCGTCCAAGTGGTATGCCTTCAAGCGGTTCGATTTCATGGAGGCGGGCGGCGGCAGTATGAGTGCCGGCGGTGGCGGTGGTTCCGGGTCAGGGGTCAACCCATCTAGCGGTAATCTTGTCCCAAATCCCGTATCATCCTCCGCTGCCGCTGCTGCCCACAATGGGCTGAATGGCTTGGCAGCAGCAGCTGTGGCGGCGGCGGCCTATGAAAGCGGTACGATAGCAGCGGCGGGCAATGGTGGCGCCCCCACTGGAGTGGGTGGCGGCGGAGCACCCGGATCCCAGATGCAGCATCGACGCATTAAGGGCAAGGAACTGAAATATTTTGGAGCGGTGAGTTTATCTAAAGAATAATAGAATATATAGAATTTTTTCAAAAATTACCTTGAATCATGCTTAGGAAATTCTATAGATATTTAATGCGTATGTATGTATGTATGTATGTGTGTGTGTGAGTTCGTGTGTAAGCAATCATTCACAATTATTTGTATTTCATTGAATACGACGACTATATACGACTCTTATCAAATAAACGGTTTGTTGACAAAGTCCACTTCAAAAAAATGATGAAAAATTAAAGGGAAATAAAATCATAAAAATAAAAGCCATTGAATGATGGGGAAAATAAATATACAATAATTTTTTACTTAAAAACTATTCTCTTATCAATTTGATTGGAAGTCCAATTCTTTTGAATTTTTTAAGGGGTTTCTATTTTTAAAGTTTACTGAACTAAAACGTGTTTCTTCGATTTTGCTTAGCAACGAATTTTCGGCATGAGTTGCGTTGCGTTACGTGTTTATTTTCATTTCACACACTTTTTTTAAGAGCTTATCAGTGCCCAAAACATGGAAAACCAAAACGGTTAGTGTTAATTTCAATCAAAACAAGCGAAAGCGTTGCCAAAAAGAGAAGACCAAGTTAGCCAAAGAGAGTGCGCCAAAAGAGAGCACTTATAAGGAGAGCTGATGCAAACATGTGCGCAAGTGACTTGCTGTTTTGTGTTACGGAGAGGAAAGCTCTCATTCTCTCATTTGCCTCACCACCCTCTTTTAGGGGTGGGGGGGCATGGCATGTGTGTATGGATGTGTGCGCTTTTTTTGTCGTTGACGATCAAAACAGAATTAAAATTTTACGCATAAATTTTTCTTAGAAATGCGCAGTAGTATGTGTGTGAGGCATTGGCCCCAGCTGCCCCCCACCCGCCCCTCGCCAGCTCCCGCTCTCTAGCTCTTACAGCGTCTGTCTGCGTTTGTTGTTGCTTTTGTTGTTTTTATTTGCGTTGTCGCGCCAGGCAAGCAGGCAGGCACAAAGTGTACTATATGAGTGGAAGGGAGAGGGAAAGATTGGGGGCCCTGACATTTCGTCGCCGCTCTTCTTCTTTCTCTCAGCGCCCACCCCTCCTCCCCCCACATACGGTCGTATGTGCTTTTCGTTTGTTTCTGTTGTTGTTACTGTTATTATTGTTGCTCTGCATGATGAAATGTTTGTTTTGCACGGCGAAATGTGTTCGCGAATGCGACGCCGGCTGAGAGACGTCGACTGAGACTGAGACTGCGACAGAGACGCAGCACTTGCCACGATTAAGGCGATTTTTGTTTTCGGGTTACGGTTGGTTCCGTTCGGTTCAGTAGTTATTATTGGATACCCTTTCTTAAGGGGTAATTATGGTTTTAAGAGAAAGTTAAGACACAAAGAGTATGAAGTTTTTCTTCTTCTCCCCGGCAAGATCCTGCAGGATTACAGTTTGTTCTTTTCTTTGGCGATGGACCAAATTCGATACCACTCTCTTTAAGCTTTAATCGATATATTGTTCTTAAGCTTGTATTAGAGATGAGCTTATCGCTATTATCGTTTAGTATCGGTATAAGTTTTATGTCTTAAAGGGTGTCTTTGGTGTATCTTAGCACTAAAATAGGAATAGGATTTGTTATTTTAAATAAGGCAAACTTTCTCAATAATATTATTTAATTAAACTAGTACAATCTAGTATTAGATTACTCATAAAATTCAATTGAAGCAATTAAAAAATCACATCCCTCTAGTAACTTTTAGGTCTTGAAACTCCCCTTCGTGCCACTTGTTTTTGTTGCCTGTAGTGACGTTTTGCTTTGTGGTTACCCAGTGGACGCGGACGCCTCTATTCCTCGCTCTCTCGCCCCGATTCATGCCGTCCTTGTCCGTTGAGATTCGTTGGAAGCTTTTGTTTTTACTTGGCTCTGTTGTTTGTCAGACTTATCAAAACAAAATGCCAAGGAATTGTGGGAGGTGGGTGGCGGGAGTTCTGTTCTGTTTTCTGAGTTCGTTTTTTTTTGCTGTTGTTTTCAGAAATGAAATTTTTTATAAAACTTGGCGCCTGGACGTTTCTTTTTTGTGGATATGTGGCTTGCTAGCCTGGCTGTGGGTGGGTGCTTTTTGGGGTTTGGGAGGGGAGGGAGGCTTGTCCAAATGCATGCAACTTGTTTGTCCAACTAGTGTCACCTTTTGGTTTTTTTTAGGTTTTTTTTGTGGCAAGCATGAGTAAGGTCTAATTTTTTGATTTTTCTTAAAAATATTATTAAATTTTAATATTTTAATTAAATGAATATTCTTATAATTATTATCATAATTTCTTTAGAGTCCTCTTGAAGAAATCCCACCCACCTCCTCTTTTAAAAAACGAACCACCCTCTTATACCACCTTTAGAAATGTTTTTTTTTTACTTTTAGCTTTCTAGCTACCGTTGTTCTTTTTCTTTTTTTTTTGTTGGTTTTGGTTTGGCTTTGGTCTCGTGTTGTTTTTTCTGCCTCTGCGTCATTATTATTTGCGTGTGCAAGCACCGCCCACGCCCACCCACTAACGGTCCAACCACCACCCAACTCCCCTTCCCCACCCCCCTTCATTGTTATGTATTTTTGTTCATATTTTGGAATTGTTTTGCTCTGCGGTGTTTTCCTCAAGACAAGTTGAACAACAAGAACAACAATAACAACAAAAACAATAACCAACACGAGAGTAGGAAGAAGACACGAAGCTAATATTTTTGTTGTTGTTTCGGTTTGTTGTCCCGCAATGTTGTGGCTAGCAAGCGACGCACGCACTGCCTCCCATTAGCCACCCAACGATGAACACCCCCACCTCACAACACCCACCCACCAAAACCCACTTACCCTTTAACACTTAGCTTAATAATTGGTTCTAAATTAAGAATTATTTGTAAATCATAAGATTTATAATTTTTGAAAATTTGGAAAAAATTACTCATACGCCTAGGGGGTCAGAGATTTTTGAGGAACAAAAATTACTCATACCACATGTAGGCCAAGTCGAATGTTGAATATTTTAAGAAATATTGGAAAATTCTAGTTCATAAAATAAAAAATATGAAAAAAAATTTAAAAGAAAATTGTTTGAAAAAAAATATTTCCATGAAAAATTACGTATACCACATGTAGGCCAATATTAAAAAAATATCCTTTCTAAGAGTAAGAGTATCTAAGAGATTTTTCTTAGTGCACTTTTCTCTTGTTTGCTTTTTCATTTGTTGTTGTAGCTGGAGCAGTAGTTGCAAAGTATCACGGCTGTTGTTGTAATTCGCGTTGTTTTGTTTTCTCTTGCATTGCCTATAACCCATACTCTCACACATGCAGAGTTATCCCCACTGTGACTCCATCTCTTTTTCGATCCACACCCCCTGCGGTGGTGGAATGAAAAGTGCAAGGCAAATAAGCAACAACTGCAACAACAAAACTGCAGTCAGCAGAGCAGCCGAGCAGCAGCATGGCGTTGGTTCGCCGCCGGCAGCGAAGTCAGCGTTTGTTTTTGTTTACTCATTCATTGCAAAGTTGTTTAGAGCCAGCGCGTATGGTTGTTTTTTTTTCTATGATGATGATGATGATGGTAATGTTGAGAGGTGGGCCATAATGAAGTTTGAGGCAGTGGGTGGCAAATTAGGGTGGGGTTAAGGGGTTTGCTAGAGTTTGCCGAGTGGAAGTTTGCTGGAAGTTGCGTAAGAATTTTTGGAGTTTGGGTTTCAAAACATAGTTCAAGGGGGTGGATGGGGGGATTAAGGATAATGAAACATTTTATTGAAGTTAAATACTTAAGAACCTGTATTTATAATTTATAAAAATATTAATTTTTATAATATCATTAAATAAAAAGTCTTTCCAATTCTTTCTCCATGTGAAGCTTTTAGTAGATTATAGTTTTTTTTTGCTGACACTTGGCAACTCTGGCTTTGGCACCTGCCAGGTGACAGTCGCGTCACACACCGCAATGCATTTTCAATTGCAATTTGTTCCACTGTTAATTTTTACGACTCCCCCCCCGACTCTCCGGGTAAATCCCCTTTTTTCACCAGTGACGAATGAGGGTGGGGGGATAACGGGGGGTTTTGAGTGTGGCGCTTGCGCTTGCGGTTTTCATGGCAGTTTCATTAATGTTAGTGTAGCAGTAACTGTTGTTATTGTTTTTGGATAGGTGCACCGCATTTGTTGTTGTTGTTGTTATATGCGCTTTTGTGAAAATATCACCAACGTTGTACTTCAAAAACAATTGCGTGAGCACGAAAATACAGTACCAGATACAGTTGTAATTCAATGGAGTGGATACATTTTTTAGGGGGAATAAGGATTAGTTAAATTAATATTAAATTTTTAATTATTTTAACTCTCCCTTAGTTCCACCCCTAACTCTCAATAAAAAATAGTTCTCTTAAAAGTACAAATAACAGTTAAAATTATGGAAAAAGTACTGTGGGAGAGTGGGAGAGGTATGCAGGTTCGGCGACAATTGTGAATAGAGGTGACAAGGAGAAAGAGAGCAGGGCGGCAGGCGGAAGAGGCAGACCCCAGGGGGAGGCGCATTTCGTGCCAAAGGAGTAGAAACAGCGACGGATACGACGACGACGACGCGTAGTTTGTGTAGTGTGTTATTTATTCATTGGATTGGATGATAATCAGTTTGTTTACATTTTTCAGTTGCATACACACACGCATACACATATGCGGATGGAGAAAGAGTGGGCGGGTGCAGGAGAGAGAGAAAGTGCGAGTGAGAGCGCGAGTTCATTCTCTTGTCTGTTTTATTTTATTTGCCTTAACAAAATAATAATACAGACATGCACAAACACGCACACAAGTACACACTCTGGTGCTCTGAATGCGTAAACAACAAAAGCAGCTGCAACAATAATAACAACATGCTGAGGAGAAAGGGAGATAGTAAATGGGTGGAGGGGGAGGGTGGAGTGGTGGCAGCAAAGGCAACAACAAAATAAACACAACCCAGGTTGAACTCTTATTCTCGGAATGCCCCAATAAACAAAAAATTAGATTTAAAAATAGAAAAGAAAAGTGAATAAAATGAATAATAAATCAAAAAAATAGTAAAATAATTATTTTTAAAAAGATCATTGAACTTTTAAACTTTCGGTATTTTTTCCTGGTATTTTTTGGTTTATGGAAAGTTCTAGGCGACAACGAAAAAGACGATAGGCGACAAAATCAAAGAGATCGCCACAGAAACAGAGATGGGTAGAGTCCAAGTTCAAGCTGTGCGAGCGGGAAACAATACACTTGTTGTGATCGCCACATTAAACTTTTTATTGTAGTTGTGGTTGTGCGGCCCGAAACGTGGGGTAGGTTAATGCTAATGACCATTAAAAGCGCCCTCTCTCTCTTTGCCAAAAACAAAAGAGCTCTCTTCCAAATAGTTTCGAGACTTTTCTCTTGCAAATAATGCTGACATTTGAAAAAGTTGTTAATAAAAAGACAACAAACATTGTTGCTAGATTTGATATTCCATTCGATTTAAATTATGACTTTTTTTTTTTTTAGTTTGTTGTTATCGAGTGTTAGATTAGAGGTGATGTAATTTTTACTTAATTTTAGAAATACTATCATGATGAATTGTGATTTAGATTTTATTTCGAAATATATTATATTTACAGTTTTAACCGATGATGATGATGATACTCTTAATGAGTCACCCATACATTATCAGAAGACAAGTGAATCAAGCCTTGATCTCTCTTAAAAGTTCTCCCTCCCTCCCCACCTCAGCCCTCAAACTCTCTTAGATTCTTAGCTTTTTGTGCTCGCGCTCTCTCGCTCCACTCTCACACGTTGTTTGCGGCTGTTCGAAAATTTTTACTACGCCGCTAGAATAATTTCGGACAAAAATATTACGAGTTCGAGTCGCGTTGCCGTCGCTTTCGCGCACACACCCGACAAAAAAACCCGACAGCAACAACAAGTGTAAACATTAATTCACAACTTTTTGGAATAAAAAGAACCTCAGATAATCAAAATCCCAGTTAAAGATGCATTATCACAATAGCAACAATACTAATAATAATCTGCGATCACCAGGAATCCATCATAGAATCGCAAATAATTCAACAAACGTAAGTTTCACGAAAGGGGGTGGTAGGGTTGAAAGTTCGCGCACTTTGGCACCTGTATGTCTGAGTTTACGGTGTTTTTTAGAAGGGTGTGTGTTTTTTTTGTTAGCCTGTCTGTGTGTTTGTATGCTAAATGGCTCTGATCGCTTCGTGTGTTTGCCATATGTATAAATCCAGAAAAAAAAGAAAGAATCGTAAACAACCAACACAAAAAAAAAAACACACCGTCTGAGTTGCTCGACCATTCTAAATTATTATTTATTTAACATTATTATCATAATTTGGTTAGACTTTTGTCTCCCTCTCGGGCTTTAATTTATGTTTTGCATTTACCGAGAACTTTGACAAAAACAACAATTTTTTTTTAATTCAAGGGGTTTGACCGGAATGGGAATGTGGCGCAAAAAAAAAAACAACAACAAAAGCTTAAATTTCTAAAAAATTTTACTTGAATCGGAAATAAACAATTTATAAAAAATTAACATATTTATGCAGGAATTTTAATACTCATATAACTTTTGGGATGATTACAAATCTTAGAATTTTTAAAAAATTTGTTTTAAATATTTTAGTTCAGAAACCTTTGGAGTTTCGAACTCTATTAGCTTTGAAATCTAGCTGACTAAGACTGATTTGTTAGAATTTTGAAACTGTCATCATTACTAGTATAGTTTTGTAGAGTCCACTTTCATTGATATCTGGAGAATTTATTAAACTCACGCTTATGGCACACTTTTCGGGAATTATTATCAACATATTAGCAGATCGGGAGATAAGGCTACTACTAAAATAAGGCTACTAAAATATATTAAAAACTGTGGTTTATATTATTCAGAGGGTTAATGGGGATATCATAGTTGTTTCGATAAAAAGACAACCATTTTCAACAGATATTTCTTTATTTCCAATCATCTTATTCTAAAGAATTCTTTATAAAATGGTATTTCAATTGAAAAATGATATATTTCAAGTAGTTCCCATGAAGTAATGGGGTGAAATAATAAACTAGTTTTCTTTTTTTAAAAGAAACCCCCTTTTGAACCATACACCCATACCATACCATTGTTCCCTTACTCCCTATTATTAAGAATTTTTTAAAAAATATATTATTTCCAAATAAAAAACTAATATTTCAAGTACTTCCTATAAAGTTATGAGGAAATTTAGGTATCCGAATGGTTTCTTAAAAACACAACACATTTTTAAAAGATATACTATTATTCCCACTCTCTCTATTACAAAGTTACTATAGAAATATATTAAAAATTCTACCATTTTCTTAAATAATAATATTTCATGGAAAAATAGTCAAATTTCAAGAAGTACTTCCTAATTAAATTTCTTCATAACATTATGAGGTCCGATTAGGCCCGTCTCGCTAACTTATCTCTGTGGGCCAATCTTTTTCGACTGCGTCACGATGACGAAGAGTCGGACGGAGTGTTCCTAGGGACCTTTGGACCCATTTCTCAGTACCACTTATCTATAACGAGTCGTTCTCTTTTCTTCCGATTCTTCCAGATGGGCCTCAATATACCCATGCTGATAGCGAGCCAAAGCCAGACACTGGACAGCTGGAATACGGCGGGTCAGTACTCGCCCCCGATATCCGGCTCGGGTGGCGGTGGATCGGATCGCGGAGGAAGCAGTGGCGGCGGGTGTAGCTCCGCCCCCCAGCAGCTAAGAGTGCCCCTGCCCATGAGCTATCACAGCGGCGGTGGAGGAGGAGGAGGAGGCGGTGGAGGCGGAAGCAGTAGCAGCGATTTCCAGCAGAGTCCTTTAAAAACCATGGACACGTCGGATAACGAGGACAACAACAACAGCAAGGAGGATGTGGCGGCGGCGGCAGCTTTGGGCCAACTGGCAGCAAAAGTGGAAAGGAGATCACCGGCGGGCGGGGCAGGTCCTGGTGGTGGCAGTGTGGGTGGCGGAGGAGGCGGCGGTTCCAGTAGTCGGGAGGCCAACGATCCAGCCAGCGATTCCATGAAATCCGAGAGAGCGTTGAGTGAAACGGGCTCCAGTCCCATACCAAATACAAACATGCACGAGGCGCACAAGAATCACCTGCTGAATAGTCCTGTCTCGGCCAGAGCTGTTACCCCGCGGCAGGCGCACGAACAGCTCCATCACCACACCCCCCACCCGCATTCCCATCCCCACCAGCAGCAACAACAACAACAGCAGCAGCACCAGCACCAGCAACAACATCAACATGGCCACGAGGATTTGGACATCAAGCAAGAGTTGGTGGACTATTTTCATGGCCAGGCCGGTGGTGTGGTGGTAGGAGGCGGTGCACCACCTCCACCACCCGAATCGCATCGTTCCTACAGCTCCGCCGGCGAGGAGAGCCGATTGCCGCTGGTGGACATGGCCCAGGATCTGCGGGTGGCCCAGGCCAAGGCCAATTTTGGGGCCTTTGTCTTGCCGCCGCGCAACAGCGACCTAACCTCGTCCACAATGCCCACAATGCCTTTAAATATGCGAAAGCTAACCGAAGCCTCCAGTGCGGGACACATGCTGATGAATTCGCTGTTGGGCTCCAGGGAGAGCATGTCGGATGGCGAGGACCCCGATCCGGATAATGACGAAGCCACCGAATCGGCCGCCAGTCCGGGCCACATCAAGAGCAGCGTCTCGGCCCAGGCGGCGGTAACGTCGGCCTACTATGCCGAGTCCTTGAATCGCGACGACTGCGACTTCATTGGCTCGAATGTGGCGCTCAAGCTGCGGACGATGGATCGCACCCAGAGGATCATAGCGGAGAAGCTGATAAGCGAGGTCCTGTACTACGGGCAGTTCAATGAGCTGGAACGCTCCGCCCGGATTCAGCCCAAGTGACAGTGGCGCCTCAAGAAGTGGACGGCAGCGGGAGCGGGTGCGGGTCCAGGTGGGGTTAATGGAACGGCGGGACTGGGTATCGGTATTGGACTGGGTGTCGGGATGGGTTTGAACAAGATCCGGCTAGGGGCACCACCCAGGCTCGCCGTGCAACATGGCAAATGAAGAACTTGGAAGACACACACACAATTCCATTTGTAGAAAGAAAAAAAAAATAGTCAAGCGTGAGAATCAACTAAAACCAATTATACAGAAACAGTACAATTTATTTTTAGTTCTGGCCACAGGAAGTCGGGGTCACCAACTCGGGGTCACCAACTTGTACAAAGCTTTGTAAACCAGGGGCGGCGTTACTTAGAAAGGAGTTTCATAAAGGTACTTATAGACCAGAGAGGGCAGAGATGGATGTTTTTAACTAAAATAAATTATATTTATTATTTTTAATCTGTTTTAAATGGTTTTTAATATATTTTATCATCCATCTCGCTCGCGGATTTAAAAATACAACATTTAACATAAACCAAAGTTACTTTCTATTCTGTTCGAAGGGCTGCTTGTTGTCCACAGCTTCAATATTAAAGATTAAATAAAATACATAGATACTAGATAGGGTTAGAGTGGGTCTGGGCAAATGGGGTCGCGACATACCTGAGACATCTAACAGAATCTCAGTATTACCTAATAAAATACACTTTACATAGACCATAGAGAACCGCTAAATAGAACAAGAGGAGAGGAGATAACTAAGCATTTGCCATGTTTTATAGCTACATTATATTAGTCGATTGTTTTATTTTTTTTAATATTTTGTTTCTTTGATGAGGCATGATGGATCGTCCACTTCTAGGTGTTATCTGATTGCTGATTTGTTCCGGCTCGATATACAAATAGACCTCGCTCTAAATCATTTAAAAAAAAAGTAAGCAAAATTATTGTAAAGACAAGGAAAAGTGGCTGCTAAAAAATAAAAAAAAAGTCAAGCTCCCAATATTTTGGGCAACCACTGTAACTCAAGTTCCCCAAAAAAAGAGCTTGCAACTATATGTATATATCTATATATATGGATATACATATGTGTGTGTATGTAAATGGATAAAAAAATATATATATCATTGTACCTTATTTTGAAACAAAGATGTTTTCTTAGTCACATAAGTCTGGTCGTCGAAAAGTCACCAATCCAATCCCAAAACCCAAAAACCAACAAAAAAGCAAAACCGCAAACTTTATACCTATATTATACAAAAAAATACTGTCGTCACTAGTTCGTTAAAGAAACAACAAACAACTAAAAAGCAAAGCAAAACATTGTACATTTTATTCGTGTTTATTTTTTTTAGGTCCTAATGATTTTTGCATAATATTTAAGTAGTTTTTATTTTTATATGCAAAGCAAAGCAGAGCAAAAAAAAAACACAGAAACATTGAATTAATTTATATGAATATACAAATATATATATAAATGTATATGTATATATTAAATAAAAAAAAATATGGGCAAATTAGTTAGTCACATAAACGAGAGAAAGAGATAGATGGTTACTTGATGATAATGAAATGCAGCTCGGCTTTTGCTGATGCCTGTTTTTTTTAGCTCTAGTTTTTACCTTAGTCTAGAAAAGGAAAAATAAAGTCCAAACCTAAAAAAAAACACAAAAGTCAAGTGTAAAAATTTTTAAATTGTATGTGTATAAATTAATTGTCTGTAAAATTAGCGAGAATTTGTTTGGCATCGATGTGCAAACGTGTGTGTGACTGCGTGTGGAAGGTTTTAAAAAAAATTGGTTTTTCGTAAATGTGTAAACAGCTGCTAAAAACGTAAATAAATGTGTGTACCTATTTGTCTGACAAGCATTGTAACAAAAGTTTTTTATTCAAAATGAAGCAACGATGCGAAAAAGCCATCTAACGAATATCTTTGGAAGCTTAACTTTCTTCGAGAAAAATGTATGGTAAAGAAGCGATTATTTTTATACCCTTACACGAACAAGGGTATTGCTTTTGATGCAGAATGATGGAGAATCGATCCAGAAATCGTTTAAGGTATTCCGCTTGAGAATCGGATAAGAATTGGGGAAGATATAGCCATCGCAGTGGGCCCTATAGGGAAAAACCCCATTTTCCAAGGATCCCCTCATGAAAAATGGACAAAAAATCTAAAAAATATTTTGTCTCCGGATTTTGATGCAGAATGGTGCAGAATCGATCCAGAAATCGTTTAAGATACTTCGCTTGAGAATCGGATGAGAATTGAGAAAGATATAGCCATCGCAATGGGCCATATAGGGGAAAACCCCATTTTCCAGGGATCCCCTCATGAAAAATGGACAAAAAATCGAAAAAATATTTTGTCTTAGGATTTTGATGCAGAATGGTGGAGAATCGATCCACAAATCGTTTAAGGTACTCCGCTTGCGAATCGGATGAGAATTGGGGAAGATATAGCCATCACAGTGGGCCCTATATGGGGAAAGCCCCATTTTCAAGGGATCCCCTCATTAAAATTATAAAAAAAATTATAAACAAAAATTAAATATTTAATTTAAAATTACCATTTTTAATGCTTTTTGCAATTCCTGTAAAGATGCTTCAAAAATATAGCACACTTTTTGGATTCCCCTACAAAACTGCTTCGTTAAACTGCTTTCTCGATTAAGCTTTGCGTTGAAAGCAGACCAAGCAGTTCTTCAAAGCAGTATTTAAATACCACCTCCATAGAAACCTAAAAACTCGCAGAAAAATTCAAACTTTATAAAACATAAAAACTAAAATTATACAAATAAAACTTTAATTTTTAAAAATAAAATATTTTTGTATACATTTTTTTCATCCGACTTGGCATCAGCCGCTTGTGACAGTTTTATGGCGGTTACTTTTAACGTAAAATAAATTCAAAACCACTATTTTTTTAAATTAAAAACTAAGTAAGTCTATCGCAGAACCCGACACACCCGTAAAACAAACTATTTCACTTGTTTACATTATTTACTTGATGCTTTCTCCGTTTATATATTATTTTCTCCATTATATAATAACAAAATACCCAAATCATCGTTATTAGTTTTGATTGATTTTTGGATTTCTGTTTAACATCATTTCTTCAATTTTTGTTTTTTTGTTTTTAAACTTAGAATGATAACTTAAGTGCCTGGCTTAATGAGTAAAAATTAAAATGGTTAGACAATAAGGCTACGCTTGTTTTTATTTTTTTTAGTCATTAATTAATCAGCTACTCCTCTTTTAAATCCGAACACACACAAGCAGGCGATTCAACAACTTTAAACTTTTCTTTTTTTCTTAAAAATTTATTTCTGTTTGATTTTATGCCGCCGATAATTTCAAAAAAGAAAAGAAACATTTAAATATACACTTTAAATTTTCTGGTTTTGAATCCGAATTTCTTAATAAATTGGCGTTTTTTTTTTCTAAAAAAAAAAAGAAAAGAAACAAAAACATTGTGGAGTTGGGTAGGAAAGTATGCAAAACAAAGGTCTTGAAATTTGTGCGCTGCTGTGTTGGCTTCCGATGAGGCAGAAATGGGAGTCGAGGTGCTATGTTCTCTATGGAGGAGCGGAGGAGCTTAGAACTCAAAGTTGAAGGACGAATTCCGGCCGCCGCCGCCATTAAATTGGAAGAATGAACGGAACATTTGATTCGGGTCAAAGTCGGCTGTAAAAAAAATATAAAAAATTATATAAATATTTGGAAGATAATAATCATATTTTAAGAACCCTTACCTTGCTCTTGTTCTTCAATGTCCTGCCCGCTGTCGTAACGCTGCTTTTTGCGGGCATCTGACAGGATAGCATACGCCTCACCCACCTCCTTGAACTTCAACTCCTCCTCCTTGCGCTCCTCGGCACTGCTGTTGGCATGCCGATCGGGATGATGCACCAGGGCCTTCTTGCGGTAGGCCTTCTTAATCTCATCATCGGAGGCATTCCGGCCGATGCCAAGGATCTTGTAGTAGTCCTTTCGCTTCGACTTCTTCAACGCAAACTTGGCTTCGCGCAGCAGTCGCTTGATATCCGACGACTTCTCCTGCTGCAGGGCAGTCTCATAGTCGGCCACCGACTCCTCGAACTTCTCCAGATCTCCATAGCAACGTGCCCGCAGCAGCAACGCCTTCAGATACTGACTGTTCAGCTCCAGCACTCGACTGCAGTCGATCACCGCATCCCGCAAGTTGCCCATCCGGGTGTTGACCAGAGCTCGGTTGTAGAACAGCTTGGAGTTGATGTCCTTGTTGTGCTCGTCGATCTTCAGGGCATCGGAGTAGATGACATGGGCCTCGCGATACCGACCCGATTTGAAGAGCATGTTGCCGTTCTCCTTCATCTCCTTGAGCTGTTTGCACTTGCTGCGCATCTGCTTCGATTTGTAGTGATCGGGATCGAGGGTCAGGGCGCGCTCAAAGTGCAGGATGCCCTTCTCCAGGTTGTCAGTATAGTACAGGCACAGGCCCCTCACATAAATGGCATCCGCCGAGGTGGTGTCCAACTTCATAACACCCACGGCAATGTCCAGGGCTTCGTCGCAGCGACCCAAAAAGGCCAGGCACTCGGCTTTCAAAAGGCGGTATCTGTAATGGATTAGAGATTAGTTATGGATTCCAGGATTCTAGGATTAAGACTCACTTCAAACAGGCTGGAGCCAGCTTTAGGGCACTGTCCAGATAGAAGACCACATTCCGGTAGGCCTTTGTGTCGTAGTTGCTCTGAATGGTGGTCTCCAGCTGGCGGAGCTTCTGCACCGCCGCCTGCTCACCACTGACGGCCGTGCTCTGCGAGTTGAGTTCGGTGACCATCTTGATGGCCTGCTCGGTGCCGATGATGTCGCCCAATGCCAGACAGCACTTGGCCACACGGACGTAGGCCTTCTCGAAACCAGGATCGATCCGGATGGCATGCCGGGCATCGGTCAGGGCACTGTTGTAGTTGAGCAGCATCATGTAGCAGGCGGCACGATTGCCATAGTAGGCAGCCGAGTCCGGGCACAAGGATATGGCGTCCGTGTAGAGCTTGAGTGCATTCTGGTAGTTTTGTGCCTTGTATTGGTCGTTGCCCAGCTTCTTTTTCTCTTCAGCAATGCTGCAAGAAAAAATAAATTACTTGGTCAGTGCTGGAGGCATACTAAATCCACAAAAGAATCATTCAGACTTTATAATATGAATTTTTAATGTCGTCATCGTCAACCGAAACACAACAGCCGAGGGCTAAGAAGAAAGTCTTTCTTTCTTTCTCTTCAGAAATGGCACAACCTAAAGCAACAGGAAGTAATCCGCCCAGACGTCTTTAGAAGAAGAACAGTGGTACAAAAATTCTTTAAAGTGGATTTTATATATCTTTATTGAAAAACCTTTCACTGAAATTAATAAGTCACCTCGAAAAGTAACTTCCGCCTCTCTGATCAATTTCCACTTTCATTCTACTACCATCTCCATTTATAGGGCACACTGTCCTCTATTCTCCCCCTTCTATATGGAAGTGCAACAACCTGCAACCCACTCAAATGAGGCAAGAAATTATGGCATCACAATGGCCGTCAATAGGGCGACACTAATGCGGGCGCCAAAGTATCCCGGAAAGCCAAAGAAATTTCTCCACCCAACCACCCCACCCACCAACCACCACCCACCACAGCCGAAATACATTTGGAGTTGTGCCAGGTTTTCACTGTACTTTGCCACAGCATTGTCGGTGGCATTATGGGGGGCATAGAGAGCTTTATGCCACCGACTTGTTATTCTCGATTTTTTTATATATTTTTTTGTTCGTTTGTTGGTATTTATTTGCTTTGGGGGTTTCAGTTACCTCTTGAGCCTGGGTGCCCCATTAAAAATACATTGATTATTTATTAGAAAGAGGTATAACTTTTTTTTTTAGAAAAAATAAAAGAAAATGCGACAATTGCGTGGCTGACAAACAAAAGATGTTAATTGCAACTTCAAGAGAGAAATAATTTCCATTTTCTAAAAGGAATACTAGAATGGCAGGGAAACTACTGGGTGGGTGGGTTGGTGGGTGGATATCTGGTGCTGGGTTTGGCATTTTTTCAAGTGCTCAGCACAAAACTTTTAATTGCTGCCATAACTTGCCGATGCGGTCGCGGCCTGAACCACAAAATGGGGGCACCAACCAAGGGATAAGGTTGGCGGGGATCTCATATCTTGGGGGGTTGGGAGGGAGTGAGGAAAGCCAACAGCCGTTTGCATAACAATTAGAGGAAACCCATAAAAGTCAAAAATTCGTTCGCGCTTGATTGGGCAACATTTAAGAAAGCCATTTGTTAGGATCCTCTCTGGTTTGCCCAAAAAAGTAGGCAACGCCGCTTGCATTTGCAATTCCAACTCCAATAAAAAAAAGAAGAAGAGAATACACACACACACACCTACACAACTATATAACATATAACGGCCCACTAAAGAGCTGATTAAGAGAGGAGGCAGAGAAGGGGGCTTGAAAGAGAGTTGGAGGAGCCGAAAAAAAACATGAAAGCCCTGGCTAGATAAATAAAGCGCAAAAGGGAAACCACCTGAATGGCAGGAAAAACAGGTAAAAAAAAAAAGGGGTAAACTGATAGCGCAGAAAAAAAAAAGAACAAACAAACTGGCAGTCAAAGAATGAATGCAAAGCATGCAATGCAAAGTTAAGCAGGTATAGATTACAATTAAGGTTAAAATAATAGGGAAATAATAGGAAAAATAATTCAAAAGAAATAAAGGAGATATTAAAGCATAAAAAATTATAATGATAATAATAATTATTAATTAATGTTTATTTATTTTAACTCCTTAATTGCTCCTATTATTATGTCCCCCCTTGTTCTCTTACATTAGTATTCCCGTATGTGTGAGCCTTCAGGTCACAGCAGAGTTCAATGCGCGATAAGCAAAGTCAATGGTAGAAGAATGAGTGGAATGCCGATGGCTTATAGACTCTACATGGTGTGACAGAGTGAGTGCTGGCTGGAATAATCATACTCTCATGAATATGCATAGTTTGGAGGGGGCTGGGTGTGTGTGTGAAGGAAGAGGGGTACTGGCTGTGATGACAAAACTTTTTCCAAGAGAGACACTACGAAGACAACTTGGACATGTGCTGGAAGAATCATGCAAAGTAGATTGCTGGAGTGTCGAATCCATCAGTTAACTGCAGTTTGATGGTTAGCGAGGATAGTGGTGGGGTGGGTGGGGATAATACGCACAATTGCTACAGTGGGGTTAGACTAAGGGTTAAGCTTAAGAGGTAAGGTGAGAATGGGTGGAGGAAGAGTGTGTGTTTGGGTTGGGGATTATTTAAAAGCTTCCGGTTTTTTTAATCTTCTTAGTTTTTAACCTTTTAGTTTGTTTGCTTTATTAATTCAAAGGTTTTTTTTATCTAAATCTTAATGAGTTATTAAAGATTTTCTTTTAGGTTCTACTATCGGTACTTTCTATCGGTATCTATAGGTTCTATATACTTCTATAGGTTCTATATACTTCTATGCTCGTAAATTCTACTTATTCTCTAAACCTAAGTAACTCTCTCTAATTCTTCTTCCTCGTAGTCTTTTAGACTTTAATTTATACTCCTTTCGAACTACCCCTACCACCTATCCTTCCATAGCCGTACAATATGAGTCAGCGTCCCTTATTAAATGATTTCTTCGTTTTATTTCTTTTTCAAGGACCTTTAATTCTTTTTTTTAGCTAATTTTTTAGGTATAACTCATTAACTTAACCTCATTTATATCAAGATCTATATAACTATTACATCCAAAACCCCTTTAAACTAAAATCATAAGTATCTATAACCTCTCTTTCAATAACCCCCTAAACTTCCCCCTATATTTCCACCTCTTTCTTCCCATTCCACGTAATTTCCGGTGAAACTTCTCCTCTATATATCAAATAACCCCGTGTACTGCCATTTGCATTCCATTAGCATCCTGTCATATCAAATTTTCCCCATTACAACAACAACAATAACAACAACTACAAGTACAAGTATCCTGCGGAAAATGGCAGCAAAAAAAAAAAAATGAAAGTCTACTTACCGCGGCAGAAATGTAAATTCCTCCGAACTCATATACAATTTATTGAGCATTGGAGGAGTCAGACTTTTAATGTTATTACTTTGCGACATACGTATATAGTATATTTTTTTTTATAAAAAAAACTACGTTAATCTGAGAGACAGAAGAGTCTCATATTAATGCCATTATTCCATCACGACCGAAGAATTCCCATAAGGGCCAATTATTGTTTTATGGCCGCTGACTACAAAAATATTGTCAAAAGTGGCTATCAAAAGACTGTTTTAGCGAACACGTTTATGCTGGTGGTGGTCTCCCTGGCAGCCAACGGAAGCGACTGATGTTGATGCTGCAACTGCCACAGCCGAGTGTCTCGTGTTGATGTTGCCACTAGCTCTGCTTTTGCTTGCAACGACATGTCCCGGCTCTCCAATCGGAGAAGCAAAAGCAAATTCACGAATGGTAATGCACGAGCTTGCTGCCGGCTTTGAAATTTTCTGGCAGTTGACTTTTGAGAGACACTGTTACTGCCAGCGAAAGAGAGAGATGCACTCTCTCTGAGTCTCGGAGAGTAGCGGTGCATTGTGCAACGCGCATGTGAGAGAGTGAGAGTGGGTGGCTGGGCGAAGTCTCTCTCTGCAGGCGGCTTTAACGATACACCAGACACTACTCATAGCCATTTGTTGGTCAATAAGAATGGCTATAATAGGTGGTGCTATCAAGTCGAAATATGAATACCCTTCTAAAAGTTATATTAAATTTAAAGAGTTAGTTAAAACAAATTTATAAAATTGATAAATTTTTGTATCTAATCTCTTAATTTTAAGAGTATTATACATATATTCCCTTAAAACCAAAAGGCTCTTTAAAAAAAAAGCCCATTTCTTATTTTTAACAACCAGGAAGACAAGCTTAGGGCGTAGCAGCTGGCTGTGAAGCAACGGACATGACCTGCCACAAGTTGAAATTGCTTGCCACAAGACCCCAACTCACCAACACAGCCCCATCACCATCATCATCATCTAGTATCCACGATTCACGTGGACAACCACGCACAGTAGGTCAATGCGGGTCTCATGTATGTTTGGGGTTGTGTGTGTTTGCTTTTGGTTTTGCTTTTATTTTTGTTGCCGTTTTTGTGCTTGCCCCCAACTGCGTGAACCGGAAATGCTGTGCAGACATAATGGCGACCAAAAGAACGAAAGCCCAGAACCCAGAACCCAGAACCCAGATGGGCCAAGAGCCAAGAGCCGTCAAGGCTTAAGTGAATAAGGAGAAGTTTTCAATAAATAAAAGAAAAGACAGCTTAAGAAGAAAGGGAAACCCTAAGGCCCTAAGAGGGGAAAACTATACGAGGATGTATAACAAAGTTAATGAACCTGGCCAAGAGTGTCGGGGTGCCAAAAGTTTAAGCCAAATTGCCGGAGTTGAAAAGTGTGTTTTGGGTTTGAAGGGGGGAAGAAGTAAAAGAAACTGGCTGTAAAAATACAGAGAGAAATGGTAGTAATTAGATAGAGATTATAGATTTCATAGGCAAGGGCACACTGTGTTTTCTTAAAAGAATAGGTCACACTGTGAGGCAGTAAAAATAATAGTAATTGTGGTAGTTATACCTTAGGAATCCTTATACTTTATCCAAACAATATAAAACACTTACTTAATTGCTCTCAAGGGCACACTGTGTCTTCCTTAGAAAACTGGCCACACTGCTTGGTGTAAAAATCAGGAAAGAAAGTACATCCCTTTCTTTCTCTCAGTGCCATATCCCAGAACTTTAGAACCAACCATTGTCTGCACAAGTGTAAGCTAGTTGAAAACTAATCCAAACAATATAAAATACATAATTGATTGTTTTCTGACGACAATGCCCCCCAATCAAGACCATCATCATCTCAGACACCATCATAGATACATTATCATCATCATCACTATCATCACTGACTTGCATATAGATGAGAGTTCGTGTTCTATTGACACTTGCTTCAATTGAATTTATGGCCCCCAGTTTTGGGTCGTTGTCCGACCTATTATTTCTCTGCGTATAGGGGAACGGTTAGGTTCTGCCAGTTGCCAGTTGTTAGCTATTTATGGCACTAGCAATATTAAAAAAAAGATATATATATATACATATACCTATGTTGTTGTATGGGAATTTATGGCGGTGCTAAATGTTTGCTTTTAACAACAAACACATATCTAGTGGACACGTGCTTAAAGTGCGTTCAAGTTGGATATATTTGCAGATAAAAATTGTGCCAATTAGATAAGGGTGATTAATTGCACAAGGTATGGTATTAAATAATATTATATTAAAGACTAGGGTCAGATGATTATTCCTTGAAAACACCAACCATAAATCATAAGGAAATAAATAGTGTCTCCCAAACATATAATTTTAATAATCCCAAGAGAAACCACATCACAGTGGCCTATAATTCTTGGCCGGAAAATACATTTTCAGCTTCAAGGAGGAGTTAACCCATGTGACTCATTTGCTTGCAACTGCAACTGCAACTGCAACGGCAATAAAAATTCATGCAAAAAAATTGTAATGCCACTGCAATTTAAAACGCAATCTGAACACCCACAGGCTACAGCTACATAGGAGGGCATAAAAACATTTATGTCGGGGCAATAAACGACACACCCAGCTCGAAAAAACCAAAAAAAAAAAATACCAGAAAGCTAAAAAGACAACAGAAACCAAAAATTATAGTGCGGTAGCGATGCATTGTACATTATTTTGTACCTCCTGCTGTGTCTTGACTCTCTACATACGATATATATATGTATATTTTTTTAGGAATTTGCGACGACGACCTCAATGTGCCATATGCCAAAGCTTTGCTGCCCAAAAAGTTCGGGCCACACATGTGCGCCAAGAGGCCCAGAAGAGGCCCACTAAATGGCCTCCTAGGAGAAAGGACAGTGCCCCCGGAGGGGCTAAGCGCGGTCGAGAAGAATTGCATTTGGGGCTCTGACATTTTGAAAGAGAATGAGAATTGGCTGGTGGCTGTTGGTATTTTTTTTTTAAATTTCTCCCTTTTTTTGGGGGGGCTGCCTTGATCGATTTGGTCAATGCTCTCTCATGGGTTGGAAGCGAAATGTCAAAAAATAAAAGTGTGTGAAGGGCAAAGGCTGGGCTAAAGAGACAAAGTGCTTGGGTGAATCATGGCATAGGCATAGAAACTAAGTCAGTAACTGCTGGGTGACTAAAGATAGGTATCTTGTAGGGAGCTTATTGTTTTCTATAATATGTAGTTCATGTTCTAACATGTTGCTATAACATAAAGTACATTTTATAACATAGAACGAACGTTTGTAACAGCTTGATGACTAAAGTCGTATATCTTTTATAAAGAGTACAAAAAATACATCATATTAATCCTCTTACATGTTCCTATAAAACATAAAACATGTCACAACATGTTTTTATGGTATTTATTGGCATATTTTAGCACAAAAACAAAAGTTTTTAAAAGTTTAATGACACATAATTAACATTAATTGACATTTTTAACACATAATTGATGTTTTAAAAAGTTCATATAATATCTAATACATGTTAAAACATGTTCCTATAAAATATAATTCATGCTATAATACAAAACCAAACGTTTGTAACAGCTTGATGACAAAATCTGTATATCTTTTATAGAAATTATAAGATTTAATTCTTTATTTTAGTTCCTATAAAATCGAATACATGTTACAACACGTTCTTATAGCAAACAATACTGTTTACCGACAATACCGACATGTTCTTGATCTTTTGTTATAATTATCAGCCTTGGTTTCTTTGAATATTTAAATCTATTATCTATTTTTTAAGCCTTATCACTCTCACACTTTCCCAGAAGTCTTATCATAAAGAGTAAACCATTAAAACTCTCTCATTAATCATTTCTCACACATTTTTTTTATCGCCTGCCAACCCTAGAAAGTGGCTTCCTATACTTAAGCTTGCAAAAACCGACGTATTATTCAACAAGTTTGATTCTATCAATTGATTTTCAATTTCAACGCCTCTGCACGTGGCAACAGACACAGATAAATGAATATGCAAAAAAAAACGTACCCAAAACATCCACACAATTACAATAACTATATATATACTTTCTGTGCACCGATGTGCATATCTTTAGAATGGCTAGCGTCAACGAAATGGTTTTATTTTCAGTTTCCACACATTTTTTTTTTTCGGTTGTGGTTTTTATTTTATTTTATTTTATTTTATTTTTTTTGCACTTTGTATCTGTATTTTGGGTTCCGTTTTAGTTAGCATTTAATTGCTAACGAGTGCGATAAAAAAAAACCGAAAAAAAGCTTAAAAAACTTACTATAACATTCTGTTCAGCTCGATGTCGGTGGTATGGGGCTCGGGCTTATAAAAAAAGTTCTGTGTCTGGTTTGTGGCAACTAGTTTTTTATTGTCCATGAAGAAAGCTAAACTCTTCCGATTCTTCTGATGGAATCCTTGAAACTGGTTACTTCTTTATCCGATCACCTTTATATGGTTAGCTTGTGGATGACGTTGTGTAGCCGATACGACAAACTTTTACTTTTCATCACAAAGTAAGAGACTACCTTTAAATTTTATCGTTTTATTGACAACCGAAATTTTGTCGTTTTCTGGCATTGGCATAAAGACAAACAACTCAAAGGAAGTAATTTCTTTAAAAAAGTACACTGATTTTTTTTTTTTTAAAGAATTTCCACAATGGCCGGACCAGCGCGGAAAAACGACGTCGATCGACGCACCGCTGCAGTTTTCGACTGAGTGGGTTGGCCCACGAGTGGGCTTGCGATTGCAACGCACTGATCAGCTGTTTCGAGAGAGCGGAGAGAGAGCGTGGGAGCTTCGAGTGCATCTTCTCCTTTTGATCGTCAAGAGAGTGAGCGAGTGAGAGAGACATTGCCATCAAAGAGATTTTCGCAAATGATAATTATGGGGAATTATGCTTGTCTGAGCAGAATTGAGCTGAATTAATGCCACATGATCATTAAAAAGATAAAAAATTCAAATGGAAATTGAAGCCACATTGACCCAAAAGTGTAAAAAAATTAAAAAAAATAAAATAAATAAAATTTAGCTTCCTCCTGCTGTTTAAAATATTAATTTCTTCCTCAAAATCATTGAAAAGTTGATGAACTCTTTTTTCCTTGTCTTTCTTTTTTTCCTTGTCTGTTTAATTTTACTTCCCGTTGTTCAAAAATAAATATACAAACATTAATAAATCTATAGATTGTATATATACATATATCTTTAAAAAAAAAAACCTCACAATATGAAGGCGTGTTTCGATTGCGACATGGTCCCCGTCTGCTGGCTGTCAGATTTTAATTAACGTTGTTTTTTTTAATTTCTTTAATAAAACCAATTATGGAAAGACAGCAAACTGAAAGAAAGTTGAGATCCCCACAAAAGTCAAGGCTACTAAAAACAAGGAAATAGTTTGTAAAAAAAACCACAAACCTGGGAGGTAAAAATTGCTCCAATTTCTAAACCAAAATGGGTCAACCACAACAAGTGCATTTGCAACAAGTGCATTCCATTCCAATTCGTTGCAATTGAAAACCAGAAAAAAAAGACAATAAAAAAAAACCAAAACGAAAACAGACACGAAATCCAAGTGAAAGTGCCCAGTTACAAGACAAACAAAGCAATTAAAACCACCAACAACAAACAGCAACAAGTGCCAACAACAAAAGAAAATTAATCAACAAACTCATAAAACAAAAGCTTGCAAATTTTGAAGAGAAATTGGCTACCAAATTCCCCAAAGTTGGCCAAAATAAAGAAGACTTTCAGAGGAGATACTTGAGTAATGCAGTGATTGTAAAACCAGGTAGCTACCAGTGCATAATTGCATGGGAAGATAGTGCCAATAAATGTCAAACTATAATGAGTGCTAATTTACGAGCTGCCAACACCTACAGTTTGAAAAGCGCCTGGGGGGCAGTCGAAGAGAGAAAGGAGCGCGATTCCCACTCTCATTTTTCCGCAAAAAAAGTTCTCTTATAGATACACTGGGGAAATATTAAAAAAGTATTTATTATAAATAATTTGTATAATCTTAAAGAGGTTATCATGATTTTTCTAACGAGCTGTCGAATAATATTTCTATAATTTCTAAAGAAAAAACTAAATATATAAAAATATAAAAAATATTAAAATTAAAATACTCATATTTCCATTGCCTACTTTAAAGGGCTTATAGAAGTCAAATAGTAATGAAGAGAACAATTTTACCGTTTTTTTGGGTATATAAACATACTAGAAGATGCTTTAGTTTGGTATTTGTTTAATAAAATATTTTAAAAATAATTATTTAAAAAACAGCGCCCTCCTCCTCGATTCTCATAGGTTGCACTTAAGCAGGCCAGAAAAATCAGAAAATTAATTTTTTTTTTTATGAATATTGTTGTTTTTGTTGTCTTTTTAGCTTTTGTTGTTGTAATAGTAACTTCTTTCTTATGTTTTTGTAGTTTAATTTGTTTTTAATTGTTTTTTTTTAACTCTTTTTTTTCTTTTAATTATTATTTTTTTTTTTTTAATAACTCCCCTTATTTCTCTCTCTGTACTAAAGTGTAAAAACTAGCTTTGTAGCAGCATGAGGCGGCAGACTGGCTAAACTGGCTCCGGCTTCACAATTCGATCCAGACCGATAAGGGAAGACAGCCCGAGACAAGACAGAAGCCACTCATGGCTAGCAGATGACAGCTGGCTAAGCTTTTTAACTTGATCTATGGAAGATCTGGTTTTTCTCGGTGGAAATTCAACAATTTTCCAGTGAATTTAACTAAGTGTTTACGATAAGAGTCTGTGACTGAAGAGGCTCGAGTGACAATAAATGACATTTCCGGCTTGAGAAAGATAAGAAAGAGGCTAGTTTACGAGGTGTGTGAAAAGTACTTATATTTTGGCAATTAAATAGATATTAAATATAGAAAAAATATATAAAAATATTATTTAATTAAAAGTTGTATTTTATAACCTCTCTTGACCATTCAAAGCTTATTCCATTTTATTATTTCGGTTTCTATCGTCTTCCAAATTAATTGAAAAATTACCTGAAATATAATTTCAGGCCAGCCCCCACAAGACCTGGAATTACGTAATTGGAAGCTATTCCTATTGTCTTCTAACGAGTGGCACTGCCACTTCCACACAAAACCCACAACATCCGCTTAAGCCACTCTATATATTCTATAGAAACTACTATATAGCTTTAATTCCTATATTGTTTATGGTAGCTTAGTGGGTACCCTTTCGAATCAATAATTTAATTGACCCACTTCTTGAGAGTTATATGGTTTGAGGCTAATTGCCTGAAGTTGGTCGAGAGTTTCGTGTCGATTGGGCCAAAAGTTTAGCCAAAAACTAAAGCCAAACTAGAAAAAAAAACAAGCAAGCGAATTTGGGTCGAAACGCAGTTGTAGAGCCACTTTGTTGATGGCCAGTAAATAGAACACAGTGCTGCTCAAACTGTGGGAGTTTAAGAATTTCCAGAGCAAGTTTTTGGAAGGGGTTTCTTAAATAAAAATAAAATATGTATTATAAAAATTATTTAAAATTTAAATAATATATATCTTTAATTACTTATTTACTTTGATAATCATTTTATTTCTAGAGTTGTACTAGTCACAGAGATAAGAATATGAAAGATAATATTATCAGCTTTAAGTAGAAACCAAAAAAAGATAATGAATCTCAAGATTATTAAGCTTCTAGATTTTCTGCTTTAATAATTCATTTATTCGCCAAACCCAGTCAAGGTTATATTTCTTAAGAATTGCAAGACTGGCTTTAAGCAACTCTTTTTTTTTTTTTTTCTAAAGTTTTTAAGAAACAATAATTGAAGTGATTGATTGATTGATTGATTGATTGACTCATGGCTTCAATAATAGTTGATTGCTCTTGCCAAGGCCAATAAAGTTGGTCAACAATAAGGCAAGAGAGGTATTGTTTAAGATTTATTAAAACTCCTATATTTTAAGCTATTATTATCCTATTATATATTTAATATATTACCCTATATCTAATCTTTTAAGTCCTATAATAAAATTTCGTAAACTTCCCCATTTATCAGGGTCAACATTTCTAATTCCCCTGTTCCAGGTTGACTCATCATACTAGAGATTTTTAAACAAAACGGGTTCCCTCATCTCTTCCCAGCGTCATCATCAAGTTTCCAAGTAAGTACAAACAACAAAATATCTTTTTTTTTTTTTTGTTTTGAAAAGAGGATGAGTCAGTTGGCCAGACAAGAGAGAAATTTTTCCACTGCTAGACCTCAAGTCCTTGAACCTTTCAACTTGAAACTCAAACAAAGTCACTAATATAATATTATATAATTACTGAAGGCCTAACTTCAAGCCCAAAGCCGCAAACTTTTAATGGCTTCTAAGTTCATTCACTTTAAGTTTTAATTTTGGCCAACTTTTGGTGTTATGGTGTGTGGGCTGCTTTGGGCCTTGTCTTTTCAGATACTTTTCAGCGATGACTGTACTTTAATCTTAAAAGAGGTGATCGGGTTAGTTCTTTGAAACCCAATGCCATATATTACATATTTTTTCAATCAATAAACTCTTATCTATTTGAGTTGTATTTCAGTATTATTATTATTATTTTTCCATTACTCATGGAGGCCAATCAAATGTGACGCAAATTCTAGCGGAAACAACGTAATAAACAAAAATAAAATCAAGCCTGTGGGGGGGAAATCGAATCATTTGCATTAAAAACAAAAACAATGAACTGGAATTTCCAAAAATGCATTTTATCTTCTCTGTTTGGCTTTAAAAGTTAAGGAAATCAATGGAATAACCTTCTCAAAAAATGCAAATGGAAGTGTGTAGATATTTTCTCTAGAAAACATCGGAAAGCTCTAATGGAGCTTGGCGGTGACTGATTTATGTTGGCAACTTGGCAGAAATCGATGTTTTTTAAATGGAAAGTAACCTTCAATAGATAGATAGATAGATAGGTAGATAGATAGTTGGTACCTACATATCTAGTAAAGTCTAATAATAAAAGTATACTGTAGCTAATAGATACTATAGTTAGTATCTTTGTGTCTTTATCTGTTAGTATCTAGTATCTTTGAGTATAATATTTGAGAAATTTTGAGAGAGAATATTGTATATATAAAAATAAACAAGTGCCTCTAGTGCTTCTAAGTGTGAAAGATAGCACTTTCTATATAATATATGCATGTATATGTTCTTATATTAATTTTGTGATTATATTATAGAGACTATTAAGTGTTTTCTCTTAAAAATTACTCATTATATGGCTTGCAAATATATTTCATTCATTTTTCTTTAAAAGTTCTTCAATTTCTTCTAAATTTTAGGCCAAATCTGCAAAAATACTTGTGAAATAAAAGACGCTTGAATTTCAAAATTTAACGTTTAAAGCCCCACACACACACACACACACACAAACACACACTCTCTGAAAGTAAAACCAGTTTCCAATAAGAACCCACCAACATAGACCACCTAGCAACAACAACAAAAACAACCATAGAGGTATATGTAGGCAACAACTGCAGCTGGGTGTGCGCTGCTGCTGCGTTGGTGTTGGCGACTGTTGGCGCCTCAGTTGCGTCTCTGCCAGCGTTTTCTTTTTTCGTTCGGCTGCTGCTGCTGCCCATGACCATGTCAAATGGGTGGGAAAGGGAGGACAGACGGTAATAGATTACATAAAACAGCAATGCAGCAGCTACAAATGAGGGCAAGATAATAGAGATACTACTGGTATGATATTAATTCTTAAATTTTATTAAAATTATTCAATAAAGATGCTTTTTAAAAGCTTTTTTTATTTTTTTTAACTATGTATTTATTTTTTGTTACTATTTGTATGACCTCACTTGTAAACAGCGTGTTTGTGTTGCCCTTATCGCCCACTTTTGGGAAAAAACCTTATCTTACAATTGTAGGCGTACTAAATGTTGCTCTTTTTAAAACACCAGACCACCAAAGTACTAAGTACCAAGTTCGATTAATATTTAAATTTTTAATAAAACCAAGTCTACTTACGTTGCCGCGTCCTTGGGTACGATTTCCTCGGCCATCAGCTTGACGTCAATATCAGCAGGTTGGGGTGGCTGCTGCGACGGCGGCACCACCTGTACCCCAGTGCCCACATCCACTCCGGTAATCTCCACATCCATGTCGGAGTTTGATGAGTTATCCTCGCGTTCGCTGTCGCTAATTTCAATGATGTCCTCGTCCATGCGGGTGTCGGGTAGCGTCGAAGGCATTCGATGCACGCGGTTTTATACTCTTCACTGTTTTTTTTCACCTTTTGCTTTGCTTTTCTTTTTTTTTTCTTTTTTGTATATTTTAGCTTTGCGTCAATAGACTTTGTTACGTATGTATGTACCGCACACGCGCCGCGTTAGAATTCACGATTCAAGGGGGTTATTTTTCCTGATTTCCCTCGCTTCTCGGTTTGTCGCGGCTGTTTGGTCCACCTAGATGTTGTGGCTCCTCTTGGTGTTTGGGTTAGTTACTGTGTTGTTAAAACGGCAAGCGCCCCAGTGCTTGCGATAATTTAATATTTAATTTTGATTTTGCAGCCGAACAGCCGACAGACGAGAAAAAGCGAGGAAAAGATTTGTAGTGTTGTTGATAACCAAACGTGTTGATGAACGTATGTTTTATCAATATATCGATATTTAATGCATTGTGTTATCGATTTTGACAAAATATCGACAAATGTGGTTGGTGTCTTGGCTGCCTCTTTACAACACTATGACGGACAAGAAAAACTGGTCACTCTATTCCAGTGCTTTCAGTTTCCCGCCTACAGTACTTTTTTAAAAATATAGAACGGAAATGTCTAAAAAAATCATTTGTGAATACAATATAACGCTTTCCTTTAAAATAAAAGAAAAAACTTCTGTATGTTATGGTTTATTTGGATGTTATGGTTCTTTAAATTCGTTTAATTAACTTTCTCTTGGGATTTTGAATCCGACGAATCCTGAGTTGGCTTAGAACTCTTCTTGGGCGAAAAGATATAGTTCTTTATGTAAAAGTTGCTAAACAATACAATGAATATAGGATTCACAATAAAGCATAACCACATCATAAATTTGGAGTAATTGCAGTTCGGATGGAGTAAGGTTTTGATAACGAGAACCTCAATCGTTAGGAACTGGACCAGTTGGATGAGGGTTATGTATTTCTTCCACCAGATGCTTTTTTGCACTAAAGGGTTCACCGACGACAGGTAGTAGTAGATGTACATCATGACGTGGACAAAGGCGTTTAGAGTGCAGGCAGGAAACAGAATTCCACCGTATCCGTGATATGCAGCCACAAAGTAGCCCATGCCGGCCATTATACTGTGGTGGAACAAATGCAGGAAGGTTATCTGTTTATCCTTCTTTCGCAAAACGAAGAATATGGTTTCAGATAGGTCCATAATTTTGTTGAATCCATAAATGTTGCATATAAATCGTTCGTAGTCCTTGTGTGGATGATCCATGGGCAAGGCTGTCACGCAACTCATATCATAGGTATCCAAGAAAAAAAGGAAATGCATGGCCTACAAATAAATAAATGGCATCAGGAAAGGACTCGGTTTTTTTTTATACAGGATGGTTGGTTACCAATTAGTCCTTGCTACTCACTAAATATAGGCCCAAGGCATTGTAAATAATCTGAATGATGTTGTAAGCCTTGATAATGCCGCGCAAATCGTAGGGCTTTCGACTCTTCATAAAATCGGGACCCAATTTTAGAACGAAGGCAAAATAGGCGACCACTATAATCATAGTGGGCCATGGAGTGGCCCAAAGTGGATGGGTGTGTGGATCAATCGGGGTGATCATTTCACGGGTCTTTTCGGAAACAGACTAACGCACAACCGACAAAGTGTCGCTAATAAATGGTTCGATAGAATTGTAAATTACATATCTCACCTAAAAGTTGACTATTTACATTCTAGTGTAGTATTAAAATTACTATTTGTTTTCCGCATTTGCAAATTTACTATTTCTTTGAAGGACGTTCGCGAAAATGTATTATGCGAATAATTAACTTGTCTGCGACAATAAAACTTTCGATTTCTCACATTCCCATAAAACCCTACGTCATTCTACATGACAAGTTCTATGAATGGTCATTGTAATTATACGTATAGTCTATTATATTTTATTTTAATACATATTGAAAAGATAAAAAAAGAACTAGAATCTATAATTATTCTACTTAACTATATACCAATATAATTGAATCTGAATACTTATTAAATTGTTTGTATATAGAATAAAAAATGAGAATTTTAATTTAACAAATATTAACGCTGTATGTATTGTATTTTTAAAGATAGAAGCTTGGGGATTTTTTTTTAGATTTTTTATTGTAATAAATTATGATATTCCCATAATGATCGGCCAACTACATCCGATTTTTGCGATATATATCCGGATTATATCCGCCCGAAGTTAGCTTTCCTTTCTTGTTAAAAATATAATACGGAAATGTCTTTAAAACAAAAAACCGATAATTATTGCTAAAAAATTTGCCTTCCTTTGAAATAAGAAAAAAAAAATGTTTTGTTACGAATGTTATGGTTTATTGCACATTTTTTTTTGTTCCAAATTGTTTCTATAAATTCGTTTAATTGACTTTCTCTGGATCTTTTGAATTCGAAGAATTCTGAGATGGATTAGAACTCTTCTTGGGCGAAAGGACATAGTTCTTTATGTAAAAGTGGCTGAATAATCCAATGAAAATGGGATTTACGATCAAGCATACCCACATCATAAGTTTGGAGTAATTGCAGTTCGGGTGGAGCAAGGTTTTGATAACAAGAATCTCCACCGTTACGAACTGGACCAGTTGGATGAGAGTTATGTATTTCTTCCACCAGATGCTTTTTTGCACCGACGGATTCACCGACGACAGGTAGTAGTAGATGTACATCATAACGTGGACAAAAGTGTTTAAAGTGCAGGCAGGAAACAGAAGCCCACCGTATCCGTGATAAATAACCAAAAAATATCCAATACTGGCCATAAAACTGTGGTGGAACAGATGCAGGAAGGTTATCTGCTTATCCTTCTTTCGCAAAACGAAGAATATGGTTTCAGATAGGTCCATAATTTTGTTGAATCCATAAATATTGCATATAAAGCGTTCGTAGTCCTTGTACGGATGATCTATGGGCAGGGCTGTCACGCAACTCATATCATAGGTATCCAAGAAGAAAAGGAAGTGCATAGCCTACAAATAAATGATTGGCGTAAGGACTCCATTCCGATTCCACACAGGATAGTTACTCACAAGATAAAGGCTCACGGCATTGTAAATAATCTGAATAATGTTGTAAACCTTGATTATGCCGCGCAGATCGTAGGGCTTTCGATTCTTCATAAAATCGGGACCCAATTTTAGAACGAATGCAAAATAGGCCACTAGAATTGTCGCAGTGGGCCATGGAGTGGCCCAAATTGGATGGATGTGTGGATCAACCGGGCCGATCATTTCGCGGGTCTTTTCAGAGACAAACTAAAGCACAACCAGCAAAAAGGTGCCGCTAATAAATGCTTCGATTGAATTATAAATTAAATAGCTCACCTAAAAGTTCATTATTTACATACACTTTTGTTTAGTATAGTCCATTGGTTCTTTTTTTTTCATAAACTATTAAAATTACTCTTTGGTTTCCGCTTTTGTGTATTTACTCACTCATTGAAGGCCGTTTGATATATTATGCGAATAAGTAACTTTTCTATTATTTACTATTATAATTTAATCTGAAACCTACTAAAATGATGTACAGAAATATAATCTATACTATTTCTACTAAACTGGTATTCTATACTAAGCTAACATTACATTATGGTTACTTATATACTAATGTATATAATATAAATATAAAACAAAGACTAAGATGAATAGAATATAAAATGTAAAAAATTAAAAAGTTTGGGCTTAGGAACGACTAGTACTGTAAAACGTAAGATAAAGATATGTAGGGTTGGCAGCACGAAACTGCCGTTCACTGACAAGCTCTGCTTGATATTGCAGCAGGAGACTTATTTTGGCGGGTAATTTAATGTTTTGCTTGTCATTAACAGATTTCATTTTTAAATATGGCCTGAGAGTATCATAATTATAATTTATTATAATAAAAATATTTTAAAAAGTCCCAAACTTCTCCTCACAGCTCTGGTTCTCCTCAACGTTATCGGGCATCTTAAAATGCAAAATAATATTCCTTCCTTTAAAACAAAAAAAAAAATGTTTTGTTACGAATGTTATGTTTTATTTTGAATTTTCGGTTTTCCAAATTGTTCTTTAAATTTGTTTATTTGACTTTTTATTGATCTTTTGAGACCGAGGAATCCTGAGGTGGCTTAGAACTCTTCTTGGGCGAAAGGACATAGTTCTTTATGTAAAAGTGGCTAAACAATCCAATGAAAATGGGATTTACGATCAAGCATACCCACATCATAAGTTTGGAGTAATTGCAGTTCGGGTGGAGCAAGGTTTTGATAACCAGAATCTCCACCGTTACGAACTGGACCAGTTGGATGAGAGTTATGTATTTCTTCCACCAGATGCTTTTTTGCACCGACGGATTCACCGACGACAGGTAGTAGTAGATGTACATCATAACGTGGACAAAGGTGTTTAGAGTACAGGCAGGAAACAGAAGTCCACCATATCCATGATATGTAAGCAAAAAGTAGCCAATACTAGCCATATAAGTGTGGTGGAACAGATGCAGGAAGGTTATTTGCTTATCCTTCTTTCGCAAAACGAAGAATATGGTTTCAGATAGGTCCATAATTTTGTTGAATCCATAAATGTTGCATATAAAGCGTTCGTAGTCCTTGTGCGGATGATCCATGGGCAAGGCTGTCACGCAACTCATATCATAGGTATCCAAGAAGAAAAGGAAGTACATGGCCTACAAATAAATAAATGGCATCAGGAAACGACTCGGTTTTTTTTTAATACAGGATGGTTGTTTCACAGTTAGTCCTTGCTACTCACAAAATATAGGATTCCGAAATTGTAGATAATCTGAATAATGTTGTAAACCTTAATAATGCCGCGCAGATCGTAGGGCTCTCGATTCTTCATAAAACTGGGGCCCAATTTCAGAACGAATGCCAAATAGGCGATCACTATAATCAAAGTGGGCCATGGAGTGGCCCAAAGTGGATGGGTGTGTGGATCAATCGGGCCGATCATTTCGCGGGTCTTTTCGGAAACAGACTAACGCACGACCGACAAAGTGTCGCTAATAAATGGTTCGATAGAATTGTAAATTACATATCTCACCTAAAAGTTCATTATTTACATACTCTTTTGTTGAGTATAGTCCATTGATCTTTTTTATCATAAACTATTTATATTACTGTGTACAGTTACATATATACTAATGTATATAATATAAATATAGAACAAAGACTAAAGTGAATAGAATATAAAATGTCAGTTAAAAATTAAAAACTTTGGGCTTAGGAACGACTAGTACTGTAAAACGTAAGAAAAAGGTTAGTAGGGTTGGCAACACCAAACTGGTGTTGACTGACAAGCTCTGCTTGATATTGCAGGAGGAGACTTATTTTGGCGGGTAATTTAATGTTTTGCTTGTTTGTCAATAACAGATTTTATTTTAAAACATCTTTAAACAACGCCTAATTAAAATATGAATTAGGATGAAAATATTAAAATAAAATCACTTCATAGCCTTTTCTGAAAGTAAAGGGTGCTTGAAACTATTTTTGTATAAGTTGTTTTCAAATTTTAATATTTAGTAACAATTGAACTTTCAATGCCAAATAAAAATTGTATTATTTTTGAACTATATCGAGCTGATTTTCCAAGAGAATTTCTCAATGGAACTTTGTATTTTGATTCAATTTATTATCAAATTCTAGCTGTCATCAATATTCCCCAACGACCCCAAGCCCCAAGAAATCGACAATAAGAAAAACCCCAAAACTGAAACGAAACGAAGACAAAAAAAAAAAAAATCCATACGTCATGTGCAAAGACAATACATAAGAATGAATTCTATATAGACAGATATCAGTATATATATAATATATATAGAAACACTCTCTCAAAACAATTGGAGAGAACAGAACGAAATGCGATTGGTTCGGAATCGTCAAAAGAAACGCAGAAGGAAAAACGAAGACAAATAATAGAAAAATGAGAAATGAACGACAGAACGAAACGAACCGAACACACCCACCCATCATTGCATTAGCGGAAATCACACACACAAACACACACAAACACACACACACACATGGGAGAGAAAGGACCAAGGTGGCAAAGGTGCGAGACGAGCATTTATAAGCAGTGCTATTTATAAGCATCCGGATCCGATCCGAAAAAGCGAAAACGAACGCCCCCCGGGTAGAAAAAAAAAGCATGCCACCCGAAATCCTGGCAGTGCGAGCAGTAAAGCATGGTATGAATATGTCTGCTCTCCTCTGAATCGGCAGGACGAAAAAAAAAAAAAGTAGCAGAAATATCCTGCAAAGAAATACAAATAAACGATGAAACGAATGAGAAACGGAAAGCAGTTGACAAACCCACAAATGGCATAAAAAATCTTGCGCAAACTCCAAGCATCCTGTTGGGGAATAATCCTGAAAGGGAGGGAGGGGGTGGTAGTGGTGGCAGACAAAGTTTGTCATTTACTTTTTTAATTGAAATTAAAATGCTTTTCCAATAAGAAATTGTCCCCAAAAGCAAGACTCCCCTCAAAAAAAAAAGAAAAACAAATAAAAAGAAAGAAAAGTAAAAACAAAATAAAAAGAAAAATAAAATTCAAAAGCAGCTGCGCAAACTCGAAGCATCCTGTTTTCTTTTTTTTTTTTTTTTTTACTTTCAAGCAAATGCAATGCATTTATTTTAATTTACTTTGGGTTGGAAAACCCCAACAGAAAATGCCAAAACAATTGTCATTTGTTTATATAAGGCGACGGCCATTGGAGAGCCCACCGTCTCACACGGAGGAGCCTCTCACCACACACACACACACACACATGTGCAATATACTCTCACCAGTCTCACAAACACTATGCAAATATGCTGCTCATGTTTATTGGTTGCAGCTCACCTGGGCTAAGAAGTGGCTGCCAGAGCGAGAGGCACTATGTTTTGGCAGTTGAAACGAAATGGGAATTGAAACGCAAACGAAATGAAATGGAAGCGAGAATATGTAGGGAAGGGGGGATCCTGGTGGGGGACAGCTAGCTGGATTTGGAGAACTCGCACAAACGAATTAAAAAAATAAATAAAATAAAATGAAAATGTTGAATTAAGTGTGTGAGCGAGGTGGAGGAGCTGAAGGACGAGCGAGAAGAGGTCCTTGGTGCTTGGTCTGTATTGGCTGTATGGGAGCGCATGTTTCATTTCATTTGTTTCGTTTGTATGTGTATGAGTATGTGTGTGTGTGGACATTTGTGTGTTTCATTTGTGTGTTTGTCTTTTTATTACATTTGTCATTGTATTTTTCGGGGTTGCACACAAACACACACTCACATCAATTGTATACCACTCCCCTTTTTTGCTGTTAGTATTGGTGTGTGTGTGTGTGTAGTCGTAATTCGAGACGTGCAACCAAACATTCGTATCTCGTATTCGTATTCGTATTCGTTTTCTGGTTTTGCACAATCGCAGATACAGATACACATGCATACACACACAGATACTCTTTTGGCTCTGCTGGCGTCGCTGCTAGCGCCGTTGCCGGCGTCAGCGCCACACGAAACGAAACACATTTGGCTCGCCTTTCATTACGAATTTGTCATTTGTAAGCGAAGGTAGAAGGTAATGCAATAAAACTTTTGCGCGCGCATTTCGCTTCGTTTTCAGTATATAACGGTAAACGGCTCCCCCGAAACATCTATACATGTATGTGTGGGTGGGTTAAAAAAATAACACTCGAACATCGGCCCTGGCTCACGCTCACGCCCACTCGGTTGCTCCGTCTCGCTCTCAGTCGATTCCCATTTTCGAATGCAATTCGTTTCGTTGATTTCTCGGATTCGCGGGGGCAAAAGAAGGGGCAGCACCACCAGCACCACCAGCAGCAGCAGCAGCGGCCGTATAAGGAGAGGGAGAAGAGAAGCAAAGCCGACGCAGCGACGCCGGCATCCGCAGTTGGCCGAGAATCCGCTGGTAGCTCGTCTCGCCAGCAGAATCGCAATCTCTCAGTGACAATCCGTCGGAACGGTACTCGAACTCGCAACTCGCAGCTCGTATCTCGGAATCCAACGGATTCGAATCTGAAATCAAAAAAAAAAAACAAACAAATACAACCAATTATTTGTTTCGGTTACAATTCGCGTAAAATCTTTTGAAAAATATTTGAAAATATTTTATAAACGCCATGGCCAAAGTTGAAATTGTTATCCAAAATCTCACATAAACAAAGTGCGCGAGTGTTGGTGTCTGTGATTTTTTAATTTTCCAAAATTATTTAATCCTATTTTCCAAAAAAAAAAAAGGTAAATTTATGGTTTTTAATTCAAAAATGGTAGTGATAGGGATTTAGATAGGATAGGATAAAAAATTATAGAATTTTCGTAAGAATTTTTTTATTTATTTATTTATTTATTTCGCCAATTTTGATCTTGATTTGAAGTTAAATGTTAACATTAGAGTTCCGATTTTTGAAAATATTAATTTTTGAAGTATTTTTGACCCAGAAAACTAACTTAATTTTTAAAAAATAGCTTAAAAATGTTGAAACTCAATCATTTAAAATATATTAAAATAATATCAGCACTTTTTAGAGCCTTTTTTTTATGAATAGATCTAAAAATAAAATAGAAACTTTTTCAAAACCAATATGGCTTCATTTTACATCCAACATCCAATCACGGATGTGAATGGGCGAACTCGGGCCTCAATTAGAATTTGCATAGAAACCCTACTAATAAATAATTAAAAATGAATTAAAAGTTCATTAATTATTTATCGGTGGCTCCGCCTCCTTTTATATTTTTTCTCTCGCTCTAACTTGTGTGCGTTTATTATTTACACAGAAAACTAAATTAAAAAAAAAAGAATCAAGAAATATATACAAATTAAAGAGCAATTAACAAATCGGTGAAACAACAACAACAACAAGAAATAAACAAAAGTGTCAGCCATGATGAAGTATGGACTATTGTGTGACGAGTGAAAAAAAAACAACAACAACAGTAGAAGTTGGGGAAATTAATAACAATATCGGCAATATAAGAGATATAAGTGACTTCGAGTTAGGAACATGAACACCACCGCCATGTTGATGCACCATCAGCAGCAGCAGCAGCAGGCCGCCGCTGCAGCAGCAGCCGCCGCAGCCGCACAACAGCAGCAAAACGGCCGGGACGGCAGCAACAGTTCGCGGGGGGCCAACGATGATCGCCCCAATGGCCGGCGGTCCAGCTGCTCGCCGGCCAGCTCACCCAGCCGTCATCCGAGCGCCGTCAGTCCTGTCAGCTCCCTGAACCACTCCATGATGCAGCAGATGCAGCAACAACAGCAACAGGCCCAGCAGCAGGCTCAGCAGCAGCACCACCAACTGAGTCCGCCCCCGCACGGCCTGACCTCCGGGAATGGACTGCCCGCCGGACTGCCGCCTCGGATGCCACACGGCCTGCCGCCCCACTCGCTGGGACTGCTCAACTCGCTGCAGATGATGCATCACGCCTCCCCGCTGGAACTGATGGCCGCCGCCCATCATCATGTCCCGCCAAGGTCGTACAACTCACCGCCACCGATCTCCACCTCCGATCCCAGTGCCAACGAGTGCAAGCTGGTGGAGTACCGGGGTCAGAAGGTCGCCGCCTTCATAATCAGCAACGAGACAATGCTCTGCCTGCCACAGGCCTTCGAGCTCTTCCTGAAGCATCTGGTCGGTGGCCTCCATACCGTCTATACCAAGCTGAAGCGGCTGGACATTGTGCCGTTGGTCTGCAATGTGGAGCAGGTGCGGATCCTGCGAGGTCTGGGCGCCATACAGCCGGGCGTCAATCGCTGCAAGCTGCTGAGCTGCAAGGACTTTGATGTCCTCTACAGGGACTGCACCACAGCCAGGTACGCATCTTAGAAATAAATGCAGGGATTTTACTTTTTTTTTGATAATCTTTGTTTTTTAAAAAGGGGGACTAGGAAAATAGAGAATATGTAGTTTTATTTAATATTTGGAGATTTTTAAAATGTTTTAGTTCGGTAACTTAAACTGTTTTAAGAGAAGGTTCTGAAGAATTATTCCTAGAAAACCGTCGTAGAGAATATGTTGAAGAATCGAACTATATAGATCTCCAGGAATACCTAGGAATTCCATCAGAAGTAGGGGTTTCAAGCCTTCATTTAATCTTCCCCAAACCTTAACAATATAATTCTTTAAAGCTTTAGAACCCTATCTTCAGAATAATAGCCCTATTATACTTGTAAGGATATTTTTCTAGTCCCTGTCTAAAGCACCACCCCCTTTTAAAGTTCTCCTCGCTCTCGATTTCGTTGAGTGCATTTGCCCAGTTAGTTACATTTTCAGCTAGGGGGGGTTTGCTCTGAAAAATTTTCTCATTTCCTGTTTCCGCTTTAACTAACTTACGCACTCAACCCCAGGTCCCACTACTATCCACACCTCCCACCATGGCCATTTTTTGATTGCCAAAGCCCAATGCAAATAGTTTGTGCATCGATATCGATTAAAACGAGCAATCAAAAAACTTTCGTATAGCATTTCACCTTTTTTCCCTGTTTTTTCCGATGACATTTGGCGGAAATACGCAATGCAAACGTAACGTAACGTAACTACACCACCCTCTAAGGGGGCCGAAGTGTTTCTGGCCCCATGCTAACTATCCAAAAGCTGCGTAATTCTTTTGAGCGCCTCTAACAATAGTTGGTGAAACAGTTTTCCACCTTGTAGAACTTTTCCTCCAGTTCCTGTATCCTGTAGTTTCTGTTACTGTAAGTAGTACGGGTTGTATTTTTCGCAATCGACGTGTGCGGTGCCCTGTCAGCGCATTTCCGTTTGAGTGGAAAAAACGACAAGCAAAAAAGTGCCTAGAAATAGGTTTAGTTTTGTATTTTTTTTTTAATAATTGCCCTCTAGGCTACAAGGCTTTTAAAGTTCAGAAGTTGAAAGAAAAATACTATTCAAATAGTATTAAAGTTAAGAATTATAATCAAACCCTTAGTTCCTTCTCTGAAATTTAATATTTTATGGATATTTAAACATGTCCTGACTAAAAGCTATATAAAGTGCTAGCCCCGACATTGAGACATCATCACCCAAATAAAGATTATAACCTTGTATTCCAATATCCCTTATTTTTTTGGAGAGTCCTGGCCTTTTGTTTACAGTTGTCGACAAAGAAACGGGTTGAGCTGACCACCAGCTACCAGCCACTGGCCACAATGCACTCGATGGAAAACCATCTAGTTAATTATGAAAACGGGCCCAGCACATGTACGGAGTGTGCTCCATAAAGTGCACATGCGCTTTGGCCGGGGAATTAAATTATTTTTTTTTGGTGGAGAACCAGAACCAGAAACAGTAACAGACCCAAAACCACTATCATTCTCATTCCTGGCACAAAAAAAAAGGAACCCAACCGGACTCATGCGGTTAAACCTATTATTAGGTTGAAAAACTTTTGCTAAGGAAGACCGCTCTGAAAAAAAAAGGGAAAATGTAAAACCGCTAAAGGCTCTGTCTTTTTTGAATAATTGCAAAAATTTTCGGTGGGGGTCGGTCGATGGCTGGGGGGAGGGCGTGTGCATTTTCACACCCGCTTGCACCCATCGAAATGCCCCTGAATTTTTGGTTTCCTGTCTTTCATTTTGTTTTTTCTCTCACTGTATTAAAAAGCTTACACACAACGTTTAACAATTTGCCTCACTTGTCTCTTCTCTTCTCTTTTTAATTGCAGATGCCTATCGATCAAGCCACCAGAGAGGTAAACACACAAGTATAATAAAAAAACTATGGCAATAATTTCGCTCCTATTCCCCCCCTCCATTCAATTTTTTGTTTATAAATTTTTTGGTTATCGTTGTTTTTTTTTAAAAAAAAGGTAACAAAATAACTTTTCAAATCGATCGACATCAGTATTTTTTGTACACTTGAGAGTTTTTAGAGCGAAAAGAATTTGTTTATTAAATTAATTAAACTCGAAACGGAAATTGGGCGAGCCTCCAGGGTGCCGGAAGTCAAAAGGATAAGCCCGGAAGGATAAATAGAGCATGAAAATGTGAGGGTTCGATTAGTTGGGAACAGGTATTAAGTCGGATTTCTAAACAAAAATTAACACCAATTTATAGTTTTTTCACTCTAAACACTCTTGAGCCCTACCAATTGTATTCAAAACTTACGTTGCAATAATTTTTTATTATATTTGTTTGCCTTTATTGGGGGCTTCTCATATGGCAGCCAACCCAATGATCATTTTTAGATATACATATTGTTATTATTTTTTTTTTCTACTATATGCTCATATTCACAAAAATTATTGACACTGACATTTCCATGGATGTTGTGTGGCGGCCATAAAAATAATTTTGTCAGCATTTGTGTGAGTCCGTCGCAGTGGTTCGGCAAATGGCAAACAATTGATTTTGATCGTAGTTGACAGTTCGAACTGCACCTCTTCGCCCTCCATCTTGGCTTTTTTTTTTTTTTTTATTAAACTTGGCTAAAACGGCGTTTAAGCCGTTCAAGCTGCGGCATCGATCAGAAAGCCAGAAAGGCAAAAAAGCAACTCCATGGAGCCACAAACAACGTGTGTTGTGACTGAGCTGGTGGGCACACCTTTCCACTAAATTGGACTAAAGCCATACTCCGACGTCTAACCAATTCGAACGGACCACAACTATGCAAATTACTGGGGCCAAGTGGAAAAATGTTTGGAAAAAAAGGCCATCGATTGATTTGACTTCATTTGAGTTTAATTTGTTGTTAAATTTGTTCGAGTGGAGTATGCGGTCCGGAAGAGACTTCAACGAGTGGGAGGGTTTGTGGGAAAGTGATGTAGATTTTGGGGATTTTTTTTGTTATAAAAGGAAGAGGTAATAGTTTTTACAGTCATGTTTCCAGGTACTATAAGATAGAGCCAAAAAATAGCAATTACATTACAGTTTTTTTTTTATAAAATATTTTAGGTAAAAATTTAAATTTTCCCATAAATCTCTCTCGAATAGCTATGCAGGGAATTGAAGTTGATTACAAATAACTTAACACAAATTACGACAGCACATTGATTTATTATACGAATTTCATATGCAAGCTTTGTTATATAGAGACTGGTTATTATTTATGACAACAACAATGGCAACAACTGTCGAATGTCTAATCACGAATGACTGACTGACAATCAAGAGATCAACTCAGGTTCGAATCTCCTTGGGCTGTTAAAACGAGAGGCGGAAAAAGTGTTGCAAAAAAAAAACTCAAATATAATTATATTAAAATTTCTAAAAATAATTCGAGTATAATATTCGAGGTGTGAGTCTCATTTGGGGCATTTGCATTTTGCAAATTCAGCTTAATTGAGTGTAACCGAATAACAAAAGCAACATTGTGGCAGGCAGTCTCTGTTGCTACTGTTTTCTGTTCAATCTAAATGAAGCAACAATAGTTCAATTTAATATTTTTTTTTTATAATAATTATAGAGCCTAAAACAAAACTGCACCCAGCATTCATATATATATATGTTTATATTCTCTCAGCATCATGAGATATATATAGCCAGCCAGGAGAAGGGGGATATCTTGGATAGTCAGAGACGGTAGAGCCATTGTTGGTGTGGCATGTTTGTAACTATTTTTTTTTTTTTGTTGCTTTGTTTTCTGTGTGTTTCACCGGTGGTTTTTGCCCAGTTTTTGTTGCGAACTAAATGAGTTATTAGCACGCCAATTGAAATTGAAGTGAGTAGTGGAAAAAACAAAGTATGCAAAACAATTGCCAAGAAATATGCATAGTGTTCGGGGGGAACTCGCTCTAGGAAATTATAAGGCTTACAAAGAAGGCCACCCAAAATTCAAAATTTTGCATGTGATTTTAATTTAAACATTTGACTTGGTTAGGTTTAGACTTTTCTTACCAATATTTTGGGTGAGAATATATTCAAATGATGTGCGAATTAAAAGTGTAGTAGGGCGACTTACAAGTTAGAAGCTCAGTCCCGGCAATTCATGGAATTCAAAGCCCCCAATTAGCATGAAGGTATGCCCTTGCGGATGAGACCTTTAAGAGTCCCCTTCGACTGCCATGTCATTCGTACATTTGCATGTCATTTAACAATGAATACGAAAGTTCTTACCAAAGGCAGTGGTCGAACTGCTATGTTGTCTCGTTTGGCTTAATGCAAATTCCAATAACATTTATTGTTAAACCGAAAGAAATTCGAGACAACTTCAAGCGCCAACAGTCAAGAAAAGAGCCTTATTCAGCGGCTTCTTTCTGGGAAACTTGGCCCAATACCTTTGAGACAAATGGCAGAGGGGCTATGAATTCAATTAAAATTCTCATTCGAACTCTGATTGCGAATATGGAAATTGTACTGGGTGCTGCTGAGTGCCAACATTTAATTGTCGGTTGGCTGGGATTGCATTGATTTAGTGGCCAGCAAACACGCTCTGTGGCAAGGTGGTAACTTGGCCATAAACATAATTGATTTGCCAATTTACAGTCAAAGTCCCTGCGGCAGTGGGTTAGGGAGTTTTTGCCGATTTCGCTGACAAATGCCAGTAAACGCCTCCCCATCGACGATGTGCAATTGCAATTGAAACTATCTTATAGATACAAAAGAGGGGGGATAACTGTGTGGCACATTTAGCACAGTTTGGCGCATATTTTGGCGGCTGTTTCTCAAGAGTCCCGAACGCGGCAAACACCAAACTCAATAATTAACAACTCAGCTATCCCTTGATTATTGAAAAATATACGAACGAGACAGCTGCAAACAGGTTCAGGCCAGTGGTGTGGTGCAACCGGTTCCTCTCCTCGCGAATTGGTGGTTTTAATATTTTGTTGTTGTTGTTGTTACTGGTTGTTTTGTCAGGCATTTGGACAAAGCGACTATTTTGACAAATTGTTGTTTATTCCTGACTAAACGTTTGTCCGCTGCTCGCAAAAATGCAAAATGACATTTGCGGCGAATGACAGCGGTGCATAAATTAACAAAAAAGGTAGTGGATAGGCTTGAAAGATTTTAATTGTTTTAGTTTATAGTATATTATAGACAGTCTAGTTGAAGGGAGATATTTTTAGAGTTTCATATCTTACACAAAAGCTAGAACCTCTTCAGTTTCCCTAGAAATTGGGTCACTCTTGCATTGCATCATCATAGTGACTTTTACGTCAGGTTTCAGCTTAATTGTTCAATCTTATCCGGAACCTATGCGAAAAAATATATTCCAGGGAAACAAAGTTTTTCTGGCCAAGACAAACATGTCAGAGTAGCAGCAGCAACGAAAACTTTCCAATGAAAGTGTTGCCCGCCCGCCCAACCTCCACAACCCACTTCCCATAAATTCATTCAACTTGACTGACAGACGCACGGGTCTCCAATTTTGTTTTTATTTTTTCTTTTAAATATTTTTTAAGTATTTTATTTTTTTGCACGTCATAAGCAGGCGAATGGCCTTCCCGATTAGATTCACAAAAGCCAAACACTTTCCATTCTCGGAATGAATCATGTTGAAGAATCTCTTTATATGACCCAAAGGGGCCAAGAAAACAACTCCTTGACTTGTTTGTTGGAGCCCCACAAGAGCCACAATTAAAATCCAGTCACAAATATTTACTGGGGCAATATGTAACTGCTAATATTTAACTTTCTGGATCTTTGTTATCCAAAGTACGCACAATTACAAATTGTTCAATGTTTCGCCATGTAGGTAATCTGGTACCATCCCGATGGGGCATACGATCATTGCTACCTGTGTTTATTTGCCATTGTCTTCTAAGAGGCCCACACCTGTTTGCCATCGACAAACATGGAATGAAGATGCCATAATTTAATTGCCAGCAGAGCCATCTGGAATGGGGGTCCAGACAGCTGGGCCCAAGTAGCTCTATTTGATCAGGTTTTTATTTTTTTTATTATTTCTTCAGATTCCCCCTCTGAAGTTGTAGTATTTGTGCTGCAGTTTCGGATCTCTATGGTGGCTTTATCTCTGGGGGCTTGTTTGTCATAATTTCCACCCGCTGCGTCAACTATTTAGCTTAAACCTGCGCCTGCGTCAAGTATTTGCTCAAGACTTGTTTAAATATTTTATATACAAATAGCAGCAATTGCGGCCATAAGTTACTACTCAGAATAGTTGAACTCTTTTCTTTCTCGCTAACTTCTTTTAGTTTTTTTTATGGCTCATAATTAAAATGGTAGCACGTTTGCGTTATTCTTGGTTTTGGCCGTTTTTTTATTTTATTTGTCCCGAACCAACGGGGGGTGCTCACTAAAGTTGGCTGGAGCTTAATTAGGGGGAATGCAACTTGTGGGGGAGAGGCAGGACCGGCTTTAAAAATAAGGAATTTTCGGTGCGAGGAAATTATTAAACAGCAAGATTCTCCGGAATAGTTAAGCCATGATGGATGACTTTATGACGAGAGACAGGCCATCAAAAAATAATAGACATTTTAAGGCAATAAGGGGCTTTTAATTTGCGGAAGAAAATAAAACTTTTCGTATTTACATGGAATTTTCCATTTTTTATTATTATTCTGCAACGACTGGCTTGTGTAAATCACTTGAAAAGCTAATAAATTGAAAGGAAAGATAAGCCAGGGGTGTAAAACATATTCTTTAGTTCTATAACTACTCAAAAAAAAAGATATCTAAAAACTCTCATATCCCCTTTCATATCCAAAGCGAAAAATATATTGAAAACAAAAATGCTCCAGTAGTCTAGATCATCTAGTCTACTGAGGCATTGATCTTTTTTTTGTACTGATACCATGGATGCTATCCATTGCTCTCAACCCAACAGTAACTCTCTGCAATTCCGCAGTTCCAGACCGGGTAGACCGCCCAAAAGGGGACCCGTGGGGCTATCCCTGCCGCCCACCCACCTCTCGCAGCATCCCCAGCTGAAGAAACACCGCCTGGATAATGGGGATTACGCCTACGAAAATGGGCATATTAGTGGTAAGTACAAAAAAAATATATATTTTTAATAGTAAGAGTATTTTTTTGTGTGTATTTAAACTCCTCACTTGCTGCTGCAAGTTGCAATTCTCACACAATTGAGTGCCATGACTGCAGGGGCCACGAATTCGCATTCGAATTGTAATGAAATCATTGAAAGATTGGCCACAAAACTTGTCTTCGATTGCTTTCGGGGATTTTTTCATTTTTGAGAAGCGTTTTTTGTGTTTCGGATACCCAAATCGATCGATGATCGTCTGTTACCGCCATTTGTGATTTGTGGTCGCTGCTTGTTGGCTGATTACAGCTTACAGCTGCCAAACACAGTCAAAGATACAGATACAGATACATCGATTGTACTTTGGCTACGTTCCCAAGCCAACAGATAAATGGCAGTCAAAGCCAAAGCCGCAATCAACTCCGAATTCCATTGCCGACTGGGCTGACTGGGCCGACTGGGCTGACTGGGCCGACCAGGCCAGGCCATGTGATTTGTACAGGAAATCGCATTCAGCTTAAAAAAAATTTCGAATTGTATCTGTGCCGTGTTGTATCCGTATCTGTAATTATGATAAGTACAAGCGGACTTGTATTTAATTGATTTTTTTTTTACATATTCCAATGGGTATATGGCTAGAAATAGTGATAGAGAGTGAGCCAAGCTGACAAGTTGGTCAACGCCTCTTTCTATTAATGTGTCCAGGGAAACGCACAATATTGAAAGATACTCTCGACCAACAACAAAAGCCCAAATCGAATGAAATCTCTAAGATTCTTTTTCTTCAGAACCATGTGCCGCCGCCGCCGGCGCCTTCAGAACTAAACTCGCCAAGTCATTCGCGGCTGTGAAGAAAAGGTTCCTTGAGTGAATTGTGGGGCGTTGATTCTTGAGTGATATTGCATTATTAATACACATAATACACAGGCTTACAGCCTGATGGATTATTTAAAAATTGTTAACACCGTAAACCGTTTAAATTGCATTCCGAAGCGAACGAATTTTCACCAAGTTTTAATTGCATTTCCCATTTTTTTTCAACAATTTATGCAATTTAGTGAATGCCAAAGCATTTAATGGGCCACTAAAATGTGCAACTAACTGCTTCACTGGCTATAGCTGTACACTAGTATATATGTCTCTATCTATCGAAAGGCAAACAAATGACAGCCGCAGATACACAGGTCAGATACAAAAGTATCTATACGCCGCCATGTGCGTGGGTGCTTTTAGTTGTGTGTTGTGTTTAGTCTGGGCGCTCAGACAATAGACACGACATATTATATACACATACTATATAGTATGTTGTATAAAATAAATGCATGTATTCATGTACATATATTCGTAGCAGACAAAGGAACAGGTGTCAGTCGAGCGAGCCATCAAAATGAAAGGCAAATATTGTCGAGGATGGGCCAACCCATCTAGTGAATGCATTTGAAAATTTAAATATTTACCCAGGCGACATAGCCACCCATTGGAGGGCATGGTAGATACTCCAGTAATTATTGATTGGCGCTCACATGTTGTTTCAAAGAAAACATTAAAGTTTACAGAGATCCATTGTGGGTGGGAGTTCGCTTTAAGTTCCTGAAAATATTAAATTCTTGAAATCTTAAAATATTGCAGATATGAACCGCTTGGAAAAGTCGCCTCTTTTGGCCAACGGCTACAATCCGCCGCCCATCAACCACATGGCCTTCATGCAGATGAACGCCCACCACCCGGGCGCGGCGGCCTTGATGTCTCCGGGCATGCCACCCCACGGCCTCCACGCTCGCCCCGAGAGCCAAATGCTGAAGGCGGCCGCCCAGAATGCCGGCATGTCGGCGGCCAATATGGACGCCTTGGCCAGGTCCGGAATCTGGGAGAACTGCCGGGCAGCCTACGAGGACATTGTAAAGCACTTGGAGCGTTTGAGGGAGGAGCGGACCGACGAGCGCCAGCAGGCGATGGGAGTGGGCGGAGCGGGTGTGGATCGGGTTGGAAATGTGGTGGTTGGCGACCAGAAGCCAAGGGATCTCAGCTCCAGAAATTGTAAGTATATTTTATACTATTAATATTGGATGAAAAAAATCCATATCCTGTTTCCCTTTTTTCTTTGTGTCCTTGCAGGCTCCCCCACGCGCCAGAGTCCGGTGTTGAACCTGAGCAAGTCCGGCGGAAACACAGACCACGGTGGCAGCAACTGCGATGCGGGAAGCGAGCGCAGCGATTGCCACTCGGTGGCAGGATCCCCCGGACGTGGCGGCTCCCGCAGCCTCGACGAAGGCAGTCGGGGCGGTGTCGGTGGGGGCGTGTCCTCGCACGTGGGTGGCGGCATAATCGGAGTCGAGGATGACGAGGAGGAGGAGGAGAACCTGAGCGATGAGAACCAATCCGAAGTCGATGAACGCTGCCTGGCCAAAGATGACGAAGGTGAGTGGACTTTGCATAGATGGGCGATAAGCGATAAGCCACAGCCGATAACCGCATTTTTGACACTTTACTGACTGCACTTGCATTTGCATTATGCCTCCTGCCTCCTGCACTTGGCATTTTGTATCTCTTCCCTTTTCTGACAGACTTGAGTGACACGGAACGTGATAATCTGTCCACGGGCTCGGCGGCAGCTGCAGCAGCAGCGGCGGCGGCAGCGGCCCACCAACTGCACCAGCATGCGGCCGCCGCCTCCCATCACCACCACCCCGCCGTGGGTCTCTCCCACTTGGGGGTGGGCGTGCCACAGCGCGGCTCCCCCGCCTCATCGGCCGAGGCGGCAGCAGCAGCCGCTGCCCTCCAGCACCAAAGAGCCCTCAACTACTCCCAGCTGGCGGCCGCCGCTGCAGTGGCCAATGGAGCGGCAGTGGGTGGCGGGGCGGTAGCCAATGGACCACCAGGCGCCGGTGGCGGTGGCGCTCTTACTCCCAACGAGGCTCTGATGGCGGCCAACGATGCCACTGCGGCAGCTGCCCTGGCCGGCGGTCTGGCCTTGGGTCCGCTGGGTATCGATGCCCATGCCGCTGTGCCGGCCAGCTCCACGGAAACACTGCTCCGGAATATCCAGAGCCTGCTCAAGGTGGCAGCGGACAATGCCAGGCAGCAGGAGCGGCAAATTAGTTATGAGAAAGGTGAGTTTTTAGAGGATTTTTTACTAGAAGTCCAACTATACCTTAAGAAATTAAATATTTTTTGTTTATATTACTTTATATTCAATTTATTATATTAATATATTTTTATAAAAATATTTAATATTTATTTTTGGTCTTTTATCTTTTTCTAGCTGAGCTCAAAATGGATGTCCTGCGGGAGCGTGAAGTCAAGGATTCTTTAGAGCGTCAACTTGTAGATGAAAGAAAACTGAGAGGTAAGTTGACTAAACTATATAGAAATAAAATCTTCTAGAGATAGGATTTGATCAAAAATTTTTTAAAAATTATTTGAAGTAAAAGTAACAAAAAGACATTCCAAAATCACCTTAATTGAACCCCATCCTGTTCCTTGTAGCTTTGCTTCACTGTGATCCATTCGCAGCAAATCAGCCTTGACAGTGCCCCACATCCCCACCGAGGTCCTCAATTTAGTTAAAACTTCAGTTCCAGCTCCAGCTCGAGATTCAAATCCCCGCTGGAATGGCCTGTATAGGTCTGACTATGCCGATTCCGATTCCAATCGGGCGCACTTAATGCAATCTGACTCAAATGACAATGACACCTGATATGCCGACTGTCTGCGAATGTCCCCCCGAACAGACCTCTGGCCCGTCACTTCCTCTGGCGCTTTGGTGGTCGTCGCCAGGTTCCTCAGGATGAACCAGAAGACAAGACCAACAAAATACAAAAAAAAGAAGGGTTTTTGAGCAGCTCCGGCTGCTGCTGCCGTTGAACGGGCCTTTTTCAACAGAAATCACAATTCAAATGAATTTAATATCATTTCATTATTTAGTTACACTCGAATGATTGGGCAGAAAGTATCAGGAAGGGGGGGAGAGTCGGGAGTCTGGAATCTGGAATTTGAGTTCATAAGACAGAAATCCTATAATTGGTTGTTGTTTTGCCAATGACTTCTTGAAGGGGTTGCCTTAGGGAGTTAAGGGTTGAAAGAACTCGAAGAGGTAACATGGAAATCTAAGAGTTAATTAGCAAAAAAATAAAACCATTAATAGGAGGGTTAATAAAACTCCAGAGTTAAAGGCAATCATAAATCATTTAGCAGAAATTAAGACAGGTATCTGTTATAATTTTGGTAATGAACCAATTACCAGATCTTGCATGATCATTTTGCCTAAAAATGTATCTATAGTTAACCCTACTCGCCACTTAATCAGACTACATTAGGTTTACAACTACTGGGTACCACCACTCGCCAGGCCCTCAAATTTCCAAGCCGCCATCGAATCAACCCGAAATATTAAGGCCCAAAAACTGAAACCTGAGCTCCACCCAAAAAAAGAAAAGGGGGAGGGGAGGGGAGGTAAAAAAACAAGAAAATCAGCGGAGTTACAATGCGAAAACAAAGGGAACCAGGGCGGACTATAATTGCCCACCAACTGACTGACCAACCGACCCGGCCATAACTCCCCTGGCACTCGCTTTTTGAGGAAATTATGGTGGAAAAATAAAGCAGAACATAAATCAGCAAAAGAAAAAATTGCATGCAACTATGCAAAATGCCACACAGGCACATAGACATCTAATTGCAACTAATAATAACGCCGGCGATAAAAATCGCAGCCATGTAAGCCAAGTTTCGAGTTTCGAGTTCGAGTTCCCCCAGAACATGGCCAACACAATTGGCCATTTGCAATGGGAGCGCGCGTGGGTGAATGAATATCGGAATGGATGGGTTAGGAGCTGGGTATACCGATCCTCTGCTGAAATTCAATCTCTCTGCTGCAACACAGTTTTGTTTTGTATCTTTTGGATTTGATTTGAGGTTGATTTTGTGGCTCCACCCTCAAAACGGCTGTCACCACGCTTCATTGCATTCAGCCACATTGACTTTGCCAAAACACACTAAAAATAATAATTATAAGGTTTAGAAATTATAGAGGATACTATGTATATCATTAAAGCTATAGGTTTGCTTAGAATTTTCTCAAATATTTTTTTTTTTAAATACTTTTGTAGTTTATTTATTTCTTAAAACTTTTCTTCAAGTGCAAGATTCTATGACTCGCGATCTGGAATGATTGCAAGTCAGGATCAATAAACATAATTGCGCCCACACACACGGCCGGATGCGCACTTGAATTGGCACAACAAGGCCCAAACCGAGAGATCCAGATCTGGAGACTCGAGTTCCAGAACAGAATCGTTTCAATCGATCAAATTACCAGTTACCAGTTCAAGATCGGCTCACGATCTATAGCCCAGTGGGTTTTCAGTATTTGCTTTTGGCCAGCATTTTGATAAATACTTGAAAGAATTTCCTTTTTCTTCAGGGATTAGAATTGTAATTTAATCTCTAGGAGTATTATGAGATAATATTAATTTTTAATTTAATTATCTTTTCAGTACTCTACCAAAAACGTTTCCGACGTGAACGAAAAATTCGCATTCGCTACCAACAGCAGTTGGGTGGCGGCAGTGGGGCGGCCAAGGGCAGTCCCAATGCCAATGGCAGCGGGGGCGGCGGTTCCGGTTCCGCTTGCAGTGAGTCTGAAGCCTGCGGCGGCAATGGTGGCGACTCCAAGTGCAGCAACAACAACAATAACAATAATAATAACAACAACAGCAACAGCAGCAGCCATGGTGGTGATGTGGAGGCCATGAAAGGTAAGTCGATGGGGGTCAAGGACACGAACTTAATTTAAAGATTTATTTGGAAAACTTAGAAAATTCTTAAATTAGAAAATTCTTAAAAATAACACAATGCTCTTCTTTTTTTTTTTTTTAAATTATTTTCTTTAGAAAACGATGGCGGTAGTCGCGGTTGCAGCGAAAAATCAGACAAATCCTTGGGCTCCAATTCCTCCTGTGATGTGACCGCCGGCTCTGGCACTGGTTCCGGCGGCCTCAACTGTGCCGATTCCCCCACCCACTTCAAGCGGGAGCCCCACTCCGACCACGAAGGTTCCGTGGAGCGACAGACCCGCTCCGTAACCGCCGCTTCCCTGGCGGCCCAGCAGGACGAGGAGCGGTGCGCCAGCCGCGAGCGCGACGAGCGGCCTCCAAGTGGATCGGCCACAGCATCTGCGGCTGCAGTGGCCGCCGCCGCCGCAGCTGCAGAGGGCAGTCTGGCCGCGGCAGCAGCGGCGGCAGCAGCAGCGGCTGCCAGTAATGGAAAAGGACCCTGGAGCTATCCTGGCATCGATCTGATGGCCACTGGAGCCTTCTGGCAAAATTATTCCGGTGAGTAAAGTTTGAAACTATTTTTTAAAATTTTTTTAGATGTATATATTTATTAATCAAAGTATTAAATATTAAATATATTAAATTTCCTTTTAAATAAAAATATTCCTCCATTCTTCTCTCCTCGAATCTTTGCAGAATCCCTAGCCCAGGAGCTGGAAATGGAGCGCAAGACCCGTGCCGCCAATGCCGAACGGGATGTGAAAAGCCCTCTGTCCGAGAGGCCGACGGCCTACTACAAGAACTCTGTGCTTTTCGGAAGCGCCAATTAAAGACACCTCGACAGGTGCCAGGTGTAAGGTGAGGTGGCGAGAATTATTTTGATCTCAGAGTGCAATCCAATCTGGCGCGGCTGCTCTTGAGTGCGAGTTTAGTTAAAAAAACAAAAAGTGTGTATATAAAAGATAAAACTTAAAAGTAGAAAGTGAGAGTTATGAGTTTTTTAAAAACGTTGGAGCGGCCATTTTGTACATAGAAAGAAAACAAAAAGAACAAATATATAGAGAAAAACGCAAAGAACTTCCGATATCCCCATTTAGAGTGCTTAGATAAAATAACTTGCCGATGTAAGCTTAAGGATATTTTGTAAATAGCAGACGATACGAAAGACTTTTTAATGAATTATATAGAGTGTGGAAAATTGGAAAACGAAAAGCTGAAACAAAAATTCTTAGTTGTCACACCTAGCATTTAACGTCCCAAAAATAAAAAAAAAAATAAAAACCTAAAAGTGAAGGAAAAAAAACCATTTTTAGCATTGCTTATAAACACTACGATATAGCTTCAATTCGAGTATATAAATGTAACAAAACATATACTTAAAAATATATATTAAAAATGCGTATATGATATATGAGGAAAAAACGTAGATATTTAGGAAATAAAATGATACATTTTACGAGCCGCTTTTTAGTGTTTTAAAATTAATGAATGAATCCTTGATTTATTTTACGAGGTAATTTTTTAATGTTAAGATTTTAATTTATTCACTAGCTTAGCAGAGGATGGTTTAAGCTCATAATACTAAAAATAGCTCTAATAAAAAACAAAATAATTAACTTCAAGTATTTCACTTGCCTAGGCAGTAAACAATAATTTATATTATATATATCTAATACTGAATATTAATAATAATAGTAATAATAAATGCTAAACAAAAAAACCCAACTTGTATGCCCGTCATTCAAAAAGTATGTTACAAAGCAAATACAAATCGAAGGAAGCAAGAATGATTAAAAAAAATTGACATTAAACCTATTTAAACGCTTCATACGCTATTATATATACACCCTATACATATATATACACAAAACACATTAACTTTAGTCATAACAATAGTCAAAGAACAACTACATACATAGTTCCGTGGATCAGCATCAGCAATAATGGTTCAGAGAGAAAACAATTGTGCAACAATTCGCCATTGGCAGGCAAATTTACACAAAATTATTAAAATAAATATGATTAAATTAATACAGCAACTGACAGAAGAGCAAAACAAAAACTAAAACTAAAATAACACCAATAAACAAAACACAAACAAACACAACAAAAAACCAACAACAACAACCACAACAATCGTAACAAAAAGCAAAAAGTTTAAAAATAATATATAATAATAAATTATTATTGCAAAAATAACAAAATGGTTGTTTTACTTAATTATTTTTGTTCCAGGTGTCTGGGTTGTCTGAAATTGATTAAAGCGATTGCATAAAAGCAATTAAATAAATTTAAATTGGTTATTTTTTTATTAAAATTTTTGCTTGAAGGTAGAAATTTTGGCTTAGATGGAGATAGGAGTTTTAGTTTGGATTTTACTTAGACTATTTTGGCTTTAAAATTAAAGCTTTTAAGAAAAATAAGCAAGAAATTGATTGGTGTCTGTATAGTTTCTTCGAGAATTCTTCTTAAGAGGTATAAAGCCTTTTTAAAACATCTTAGGATATTATTTGTATTAGAATTCTGTGTAATTTTTTAAATGCCAGGCCAGTTTCTCAAAGAATCCTTCCAAAACTAACCTGAAAATCCTTCTCCCTTCAAAAACTAATCTTTAACCTTCCCTTTTAAAGATTTTTTTGCCACAAGTACAACATCTTTTAGCAATTAGGTATCATTCTTTAAAATACCTTCTAAAATGTTGTGTAATTGTAGCTAAATAGCTATTATTTTTTTGTTTAAAATTCATAATTGTATCGGAAACAATCAATTAACCGGAAGTGGTATTTTGTACTGTATGAGTTCAAATCCATGCACCGATTTCTTTGTTAATGGCTGTCTATACAAAGACCTTTATGCTTCACAGATTAATTTGTTGAGCGTTCAGCCTCAATTTTGCCTAACATATGCCTGTCTATGCGATTTTGAATTTAGCATTTAATTATAGCACCCGGTCAGACGTTCATCAGAGGAGCGTGAGACCCCAGCAAAAACTCAAGCTATATATGAAAAATGAAACAAAATATCCAATCGATCAGCGAACTCGGCAAATTCTTTTTTTTTTACGGGTTTTTTGGGCCGAGTTTTTTTTTTGGCCATCAGCTGCGAGGCGCGCGTTTGGACAGTTATCGATCCAGAAAATGTATCCGCCAGATGATGATTTATGCGTCTGGGCTTAAGGGGATCAAATCACCTTCAAGATCAGCGCTCAAATCTGACGGCGTCGAGATTTGCGAACTAAGACTGCGACTGGGGACTGGGAGAGGAGCAACAGCGAAACAGATACAGAAACTGCATATTGTGATTATGATTATTGGTAAATTATATTTAATTTACAGTTAAACGATCACGTATGTGCGCCAAAGGCCCCGAAAATGTTTTCGCCCAGATCGCCCCGAAAAATACCTCTTCTCCCGACCTGACCTCAATTATCGATTTAACTTTATTATTGGTTTTGATTTGGACTTTTTGATTTTTCGGACCATCGGGACGACGTCGACGACGACGACCAATGCAAAAAGTTGAAATTAAAAGGAATGCTGTTGATTGCTAGTTTCGTTTCCCAAAAAAAAAAGCCAAGAAAACAAAACACCAAATTTATAATAAAAAGCAAGGTATGGAAGATATGTGTCGCTGTATCTGGAGCATTAGGTGGGCAGGTCGCTTAATTCTCGTTAATTTCTCACAGGCAACGTGCAACGTTTAGCTGATTGTGGGTTTCCTCCTTTCGGAACTTAAATTGTGGCAATCATATTTTGTGTTAAATGCATTAATTTTAAATTTTATTGAAGGGTCCTTGTTCATATAACTGTTATTTCGGCTGGTCATTCTGCCTGCGAACTGGTTGACAATAAATCAGGCCCTTAAAACTGGTTTTAATCAAGGGAAAGTTTTTAAGTTTTAACTTAAGGTTTTGAGAAGAAATTGTATCAATAAAATAAAACATGTAGCTGCCCTTACCCATCTCCAAAATCCAAGCAATAGATCATCTTGTGCAACATCTAACAGCTTTTTTTATTGTAGTTGTTGTCAGGCTTCATAGATCATGATCCCCTCGGTCCTCCTCCTCTGGGGGATCGTGTATGCTGTTGACAAGCAACTGTCACCACCAGCAACCCAAGGCGCCGTATTGTTAAAGCTCCATTTCCCCCATTTAGTCGTTCCCCCCCTTGAACTTCCCAGGTTCCTTCCACCTTTGCAGAAGCAACGGCAAAGGCTACAGCCTGGCAGGCAATTTCCACATACAAATAAGCCGCCAATTTGCCCCCACAAGGCCCATAGACCAAAAAGGCCAAAACAAGACGGCCAAGTCCCCTCCAGACACTAAGTCCAGACACGTGAATCGTATACCTTGGGCCTATCTAGAGGATTAAATAAAAATAAATTTATTTTACTATATCTGAGGATAACATTAAGTACTATAGATTAATCATTTTTATATTAGTATTTAGATTAATATTTTTTAGAAGAACTTTAAAGCTTTAGCTATTAAAATTAAATTAAATTAAACCCTTATCCCACGGTCCAAGGTTGTAGAAACCTAGTCATCCTTCTGGCCTGAACTCTAGTGAGTTGGCCGGTTATAAATCAGTTTGTGCGGCTTTTAATAAATTGTAATTGAGTCGCGAGTCGCGACTGCAGCTCATAGATACATTTGTATCTGCTGTTTAGGCCTCAGCTTTGTCCGCGGCGATTGGGATCGCGTGTGGGAATGCAAAAAGCCGGAGAGAGACCAAGGAGACGATCCGATCCGATCGGATAGGTTGGGTTGGGATGGGATGGGATGGGATCCTTATGGATGCTGCTGCTGCTGTTGCTGCTGTTAACCCCTCAGCATGTTGTATACATGGCACTTTGCCGGCTGTCGCCACTTCGGTTGTTCAGAGCCCCTGCCTCCATCCCTACGTTGCTGCCACGCCGTTCCTGCCCTTTGTGGCATGCTCGAAAATCACGTAATGAAAAATGTTTTGTGCGCAATTTTTCTTTTCATTTGTTTCGTGCCAGCACTCCAGCTTAAAAAAAAACCTCGAAAAGAAATACAAACAGCAACAGAAAAAAAAAAATCTTTACTGAAAAGGAGAAAAACGTAAAGATTGTTTTGTTTCGGTGTTTCAGTGTGTGTCGAGCAGCAATAAAACTCATTGAACATGAGTTGCTTTTTGAGGCAACATGAACAATTAATGCAACATATGTTAGCGGGCAGCAGAGAACCGCAAACCGTGATCTGCAGCACGATGATCCTTTATGCATTTAATGGCCAGCCAAACAAATCGAATTAGTTGGCAACGTTCAGAGTTGGCAACACGCAAACGGAACTAGCCAAATAGAACTTGGCTTAGACTAAAGATACTTTTAATACACTGTATAACTAAAAAAGAATTTTTACCCTATATATTTTATGATTTTATGATTATATTATTAGGGTAATATTTTTTCAAAATCTTTATAACTTCTTTCATTTCAAATTACATTTTTTGAAAACTCCTCTTCTTAGTTAGAGTATCTAAAACTAATTCCATAACAATGATTACCTAATACGCCCACAAATCCAAACAATCCACAACCCTTTTCATTTTCATCTTCGATATCTTCCAGGCCTTCCTCTAATGCTTGAAACTAGACTTTTTCTAATTGAAAGTTTTTTTTTTATTTGCAATTCGATCGATTGCCAAGATACGAATTAACCCAACAGATACGCAGCTGCAATCACACCGATTGCCATTGCATATGAAAAATTGTACTTTTAATTGTATCTACAACCGCAACTCTTGTATCTACAAGACCTGGTCCAGGGTCCCCAGTACCCCAGTCCTCATCGCTCTTTAATTGCTTCCAAGCAGAGGAGAACTTGTATTTGTTTTTAAGACTTTTAGGCGGGCAATTTATGGCTTATCATTTTTCTGCTTTTAATTTTGTATTTCTTTTGATGGTGGGTGTGCGTGGGCGGGCGGGGAATCGGAATTGCAGGTGAACAGGTGAAATGAGTTGGGCTATGGGTCAGTGTGTTTGGTCCATAGCAGTAATGATGTGATTTGAGCCAGATAGTATCATTTCGATAGGTTGGGTATAAAGTAAAAATGGCTAAGATTTGGCTAAAAATTTGGCAAGTTTGTGGAGAATCGATCTACAAATCGATTAAGGTATTCCGCTTAAGGATCGGATGAAAATCAACAAAGATATGGCCATCGCTGTGGCCCCTATTGCCCTCCCCATGCATTTTTCCACATTTTAAAGGGGTCTCCCCATAAAATTTGACAAAAAATCTAAAAAATATTTTGTTTCCAGCTTTTAATGCAGATTTATAGAGAATCGATCTACAAATCGATTAAGGTATTCCGCTTAAGGATCGGATCAAAATCGACAAAGATATGGCCATCGCTGTGGCCCCTATTGCCCTCCCCATACATTTTTCCACATTTTGAAGGGGTCTCCCCAGAAAATTTGACAAAAAATCTAAAAAAAATTTTGTTTTCAGGTTTTAATGCAGATTTATAGAGAATCGATCTACAAATCGATTAAGGTATTCCGCTTAAGGATCGGATCAAAATCGACAAAGATATGGCCATCGCTGTGGCCCCTATTGCCCTCCCCATACATTTTTCCACATTTTGAAGGGGTCTCCCCAGAAAATTTGACAAAAAATCTAAAAAATATTTTGTTTTCAGCTTTTATGCAGATTTATTGAGAATCGATCTACAATTCGATTAAGGTATTCCGCTTAAGTATCGGATCAAAATCGACAAAGATATGGCCATCGCTGTGGCCCCTATTGCCCTCCCCATACATCTTTCAACATTTTGAAGGGGTCTCCCCAGAAAATTTGACAACAAATCTAAAAAATATTTTGTTTCCAGCTTTTAATGCAGATTTATTGAGAATCGATCTACAAATCGATTAAGGTATTCCGCTTAAGGATCGGATCAAAATCGACAAAGATGTGGCCATCGCTGTGGCCCCTATTGCCCTCCCCATACATCTTTCAACATTTTGAAGGGGTCTCCCCAGAAAATTTTCCAAAAAATCTAAAAAATATTTTGTTTCCAGGTTTTAATGCAGATTTATAGAGAATCGACCTACAAATCGATTAAGGTATTCCGCTTAAGGATCGGATCAAAATCGACAAAGATATGGCCATCGCTGTGGCCCCTATTGCCCTCCCCATACATCTTTCAGCATTTTGAAGGGGTCTCCCCAGAAAATTGGACAAAAAATGTAAAAAATATTTTGTTTCCAGGTTTTAATGCAGATTTATAGAGAATCGATCTACAAATCGATTAAGGTATTCCGCTTAAGGATCGGATCAAAATCGACAAAGATATGGCCATCGCTGTGGCCCCTATTGCCCTCCCCATACATCTTTCAACATTTTGAAGGGGTCTCCCCAGAAAATTGGACAAAAAATGTAAAAAATATTTTGTTTCCAGGTTTTAATGCAGATTTATAGAGAATCGATCTACAAATCGATTAAGGTATTCCGCTTAAGGATCGGATCAAAATCGACAAAGATATGGCCATCGCTGTGGCCCCTATTGCCCTCCCCATACATCTTTCAACATTTTGAAGGGGTCTCCCCAGAAAATTGGACAAAAAATGTAAAAAATATTTTGTTTCCATGTTTTAATGCAGATTTATAGAGAATCGATATACAAATCGATTAAGGTATTCCGCTTAAGGATCGGATCAAAATCGACAAAGATATGGCCATCGCTGTGGCCCATATGGCCCTCCCCATACATCTTTCAACATTTTGAAGGGGTCTCCCCAGAAAATTTGACAAAAAATCTAAAAAATATTTTGTTTCCAGGCTTTAATGCAGATTTATAGAGAATCGATCTACAAATCGATTAAGGTATTCCGCTTAAGGATCGGATCAAAATCGACAAAGATATGGCCATCGCTGTGGCCCATATGGCCCTCCCCATACATCTTTCAACATTTTGAAGGGGTCTCCCCAGAAAATTTGACAAAAAATCTAAAAAATATTTTGTTTCCAGGTTTTAATGCAGATTTATTGAGAATCAATCTACAAATCGATTAAGGTATTCTTTTTTAGAATCGGTTGAGAATTGGCCAAGATATGGATATGGCTATCGCTCATATGGGTTGCTCTTTCAGATTTGGGTCCCAAGACTCTCAATATTCCTGGGATTTCCAGGATTAAAGGCCTCTATCCATGTAATATCCTCTTTAAAAGGTTTCAAAAAACCTGGACAGGTGCGTCTGTTGCTGTTTGGTTCACCTCCATACCAGTGTCTTGCCAATTCTTTGTCAATTCGAATGCAATTTTAACAGCAGAGAACAGAGGAACCCGCAGAAGCCGCAACCAAAATCCGCTGAGCCAAAAAAAAAGCAATAAAAAAGAAGGCCTTTCCGTCCTTATTGTTGTTGAAAATCGCCGAAGAATGGCAAGGAAGGAGCAAAAAAATTATTTCATAAATCCTTGAGTGGCTCTGAGGCCATTCTAATGCACTTGGACAAACAAAAAGTAAGAATTAAGAAACGTGGGGAGTTCCATGGCTTTGTGTTGGCTGTGGTCGTTGGAAGGGAAAGGATAACTACCTATAAATATGGCAACAACATGCAACTATCTATTTGTGCGGAGAGTGCGGGGAGATTATCGAAAGGCTTACACGAATGTGGTTTGATTTTTTTTTCCATGGCAGCTGACAAAGATACACATACAAATAATTACAATAATGTTTGAGATTCTGAAGCTTCTTTCTTTTGAATTTTGGTTGAAGGAGCGCCAGCATGCCGGCTGACAATTCAAGTGGAATTCTTTTTTTTTCCATCCATATTTCTTTTCATTTTTGTTCAGTAGTAGTTGCTGGGCCTCAGGTTATATGATATTATTTCGCTAATTCGATACTTTTATTTCAAGCAAACGGGTATCCCTACTTACCCTGCATAATTTTTCATAATATTTCTTATAATGATAATTTTGCTGGCAAAAAAAAGGTAATACATAAATAATGTGTACATATACATAATATAATTTTTATGTGAATGCAATCTGATCCGTTATTTACGAGAGGTATAAAGTGTAGTAGGGTCTGCGGGTCCTGAACAAAAACCGTTATGTGGGCGCAGACCACACATTATGTTAATCATAATTTCACAGCAATTTTTTTTCTTCATCATCTTTTACCTTTTATTGGTTTCTTTTTTTTTTTTTGCTGGCCTGGCCTTTTGTGATTTACAGTTTTTTGAGGTCGCAGACAGGTGACAACAGCTGTCAGTGGGCAACAGTTGGTGGAAAATGGGGAATACTCCAAAGGGGGGGTAGAACTCATTAAAGGATATATTCATTTCAGACCCGCATCCTCAAAAAAATACCAAGATTTGCATCCGCCAAGCTCAGACCTTTGATTCTCTCATTCGGAAGACTAAAGAATGCCTCTTCCGGCTCCTGGTTTGAGAAAACAAACCGCAACTTGTGCACGTTTCCATCGCATTTTGTATCCCCCCACCCCCCTGGCCTTATACTTGTTTAATTTCGCAGCAGCACAATATCCATATCCTCCCTGCTTAGCCCCTGGCTGGCGGAGAGGATGGGGCCAAAGATGGTAAGGATTTCTTGCCAAAGAAAAGAAATTGTAAATTTTCTTATATATAGGAAGTATGAATTACGGGCACTTTTTTTTCTTCTTGGTTTCCTTGTTGTTGTTGGCAGCAGGAGAAGAAGGACCTCCATACTCCCGCCAAACCTCCTCCCAAACAGTGTCCTGCTCCATCAAACAATGTCTACAACTAGATGCGTGTTGTTTCATGGGTAAGTGTGTGTAATTTATATGGTTTTCACTTGCTGAACTCTTCTTATAGGTGGAAATAAAGTCGATGTTTGCCGGAAATACAGGGTGTTGGTATGAACTTGTAAGAGATATTGGTAGCAGGATTTTAAAGAAAAATTTGACCAAAGAAAAAGTCTATTTATTTTGATCTTAAAGTTGTGAAATATTTATATTTTTAAAGCAAAAGAAAGTCTCCTTAAATTCAATTTATTTTTCAAACTAAAAAGCCCCTTAAGACAACCCATCCTCGTAGAAAAAATATATCCTGTTTTGAGGAAAACTTATAACACTTGATTAATAAACAAAGCCATTGGAGGTCCTGTATAAAAGTTGGCTAGAGAACAACACACATACACCATAGAACATTGTAGAGTAACAGTTAGTTAGTTTTTGTTTGAGTAAAATCAACGCCATATTGTAGACATTGTTAAGGTTTTTTGAAAATTTTATAATTAATTTTCTGGTTAACATGTTTTTCATATGTGTAAATATGCGCACAATTCATACAATATACCGTCATACCGCCCATCTCAGCCAGCCAAGGCTGAGGCCCCCTCCCTTTTGTTACTAAGTAAAGTTCAGGAAGTGTGTTTACAAAGAAAAGCCTTTTGTACAAGTATCAGATTCCTGCGCTGATTAAAGAAGCACCCAACAAAGGATCTGGAAAAGGATAATGGGGTGGGGGGTAAGGAGATGTTAAGGAAATACCATCCCAGCAATGATGTGTGTGTGTGTGTGTGTGTTGTGAGAATATTTATTAAAAATTTAAACATTATAAATGATTTGCCGTATGCTACTCATTGCCACGCTCATATCCTGTTTTAGTTTTCCAACAGAAGTCTGGGATGGGGGGGAAAGTGGCGCCATGACTCGACAAGATTCCATATCCATTGGTATATTAACCATTAAGGCATTTAAAATCCAAAAACACAACCTCTTTCCCCTCTTCCCATTTAAGTTTTCAACGTCATTTACTTCGTTTCAATTCAATTTGAAATTGAAACTCTTTTTGGCGGCTGCCGCTGCTTCTGCTGTTGATGTTGATGTTTCTGACTTGGGATTTACACAAAAAGTGACTGACTGAGTGAGTGAATGAGTGAGTGACACGACCATGACGATATATTCGAATATACGTAGTCGATATGGTAGTAGGTAGCCAAGGTGCTGAATCATCCTCGGTAGGGCAACTGCCAAATGGCAAATCGTATCTCAAAGATGTTTTTCTGTTTTTCGGTTTTCCTTTTTATCCATTGTATGGCCAGTTCAACTCTTCGATTCTACGGTTTGTCCTTTTTTTTATACTTTACTTTTTTACTGGCGTCATTCAGTCACGTGATCCATCTTAATTCTTTCGGCATTCGTCATCGGGTATTCGGAAAATCTATTGAGCCAAGTGAGACTTGGCTTTCGGGACTCAAGGATTCAGGGGTCTGCATTTTAATTTGTCAGCGATTTTCTTTTCAATTTTATTTTTTTTCCTATAGCTGTATTCTACAGCTTCATATATTGCATAGTATTTGGTGTCCTGCCAAGCTCTCTGATCGATGACGTTTTTATTTGCTGAATTACTTGTGGAAGTGTGTTTGTGATGGATGGATTTCAAAGGGAATGGGGAAAAGGATATATGTAAAGCGGGGGTAGCGCCTTTGAAATTTAATTTAAATTGAAAGTTAGGGCTTTATAGGCACTAAAGGTTTATCTATAAATACGATGAGATGAACAAATATTTCCTTACTTCATTGACTGTTTCGATTTCGATTTCTTTCGAGAGTCTGAGGTGACTGAGACAAGATGAACTTGCAACTGGTCTGCGTGCCAATATATCACGATTATGTCAGTCGCTTGTGTTTGTTACCCAGCAGGGGGGACACTTTAGCCAAAGCCCTGGCTCACGGAAGGGGCTGGTCCAGTCCCCCACCTGGAGGACCTGAAATTTGCGTGCGCACGCGTACAGCGCCAAAACGAATTAAGTCTGATGCACCAACAAATGATAATTCAATTTTTTTTGTTTTACCGCCACTGCTGAGGGTTAATACCTGAGTATCTGTAGATTCAATTTGTTCAACTGTTTTCCCCCGCAAATACGTAAAAAATAAACAGAAAACATATCAACAAACATACACGCACCTTCCCAGTGAGATGGAGAACAATTTGGCAAGTTGGCAGTTCGATTTGCGACCAGAAATGAGAAATCTGTCCAGGACACGCAACCCTAGATGGGAAATGGGGAAGTATTGTACATACATGGGAGTATTCTGGCAATGTCAACGTGTTGCAGTTGTTGGATATTCTGGCAAATCATGGCTGTAATCTTTCAGCTGCCAAACGTATTCAATGAATGAATGAGCCCAGTTTCCCAATTGTTGGGCAATTTATGCAAAAAATAAACGAACCCCCTTCCAAGGATCTTAGCACCCATATCCCAATCCTTCTGCGGCTGTCAAATTTGCCAAATCACGATGACGTATCGCTAAACCACGCTTGACATTACAGTTTTTTTTTGCTATCAAAGCCAAAAGGGTTGCATACTAATTTCCTTACCCCAACGATATAAAAAATATGGTAAGGGTTGGCCGCCATGTGAGCAGAAAGATAAAGATGCGTTTGCACTGATTGACGCAAGAATTTGATGGGAAATGAATTTCATTTTAAGGTCTGGGGAATGGGAAGCTTGAAAAATGATTTTCTGATTAATATTATCTCCTGATAAACTTAGGGAATTTAATATAAAATCGTATATCTAAGAGCTCTCTTTGAAAACAATTCTATTTGTAAGGCCATCAATCGAATCAAAGTACACATGTAGTATAGTACCCCCCAGGCTAAAAATCTCTTAATTCTGAAATATTGTTTACAAACGAAATGAGGCAGTGTACCTTTTGGGGGAGGCTAGGACGCCTAGTACCTAGTCTTAACGTTTTTAACGATTGGCCCCCGCCTAGTGTTTATTTGTGCATCTAAACAATTTTAATGGCAAATCCCGAGATCCATCCGATCCAATACGATTCTCTCGCCTCCAAATCCAAATCCCACCCAGCGTGGGTGATTTTTGATTTTAATGATATACGGGGCAAGTATTTTTTGAGTTATTGCACAGAAACTATGGTACACAGCGCACACAGTGCGTAATAAAAGTCTTCTTTCCTATCTGTGCATATGTGTGTTGGTTCTGGTGTAGTTTTTATTGTTTCTCTGGCGATTTAATTAAATTTCTAAAGCGTGCCGCCGCCAGTTGATGTTGATGCTGTTGCTGATGCTGTTAGTTGGCCATTTAGTTGCAACTTTTATTTGTTTGTTTTAGGCGCGTCGTCATCTCAGCCCCCCCTTTCTTGATTCACCTCCACAATGAGGACCATCTCTTAATTCCATTCCCATTCCCATTCCCATTCCAAGTTTTAGTTTCACTTTTAATGCGATTTCACACGTTTCCCCCTGCTGGCTGATGCAGGGCGTCGGTCGTTGCGTTTTATTTTTAGTGCCGCAATCAAAAGTTTTGCAAATGTTTATGCACATTCTTTGGTGACCACAAGTCTTTGGCAATTTTGTTTGTTTTTCCTTTTGGATTTATGGGATATGGAAGGTAAAACCCGATTTAGACTAAGGGATTTTCATTCTCATAAAAATAAATCATTTAATAAGTTGAGCAAAAGATAAAGAACTCTCTGAATATCATAGATATTTGCTTCTACAATTTTGTACATATTTTCCACTTATACTATTAAAATATCAAACTCCGCCAACATTTTCCCCCACATCGTTGCTGCCCTCATATAATTCATAGAGCCACACACGTTTCTTCATTAAATTCCACGTGTTTATTTGTTTAAACTAACCTTTTATGAGGCAGTGGCGCTACAGTTAGCCGCAGACACACACAGATACTACAATACATCCATGGCGTTCTGGGTTATCTATCAGATATATACACATATATAGAGCCATAGAGGCGACTGCTGCTGACAGCTAATTGAATTTAATTGGTGCGAACAAAAATTTACAGAAAATATAAACAAAACTTTCTTGTTCGCCTTGTTGTTGCTATATATATATTTTTTTTTGGTGTAGCATAATTTTATGAGTTGTTTATTTCGTTAAACAAGAATAACCTTAACTTGTTATGGCACATTTTTATTGTCGCTTGTTTATGAATAAAATTTTGGACCAAAAAGATTTGGACCGACCTGAAAGGGCAAAAGAGCTCAAAAGCTAAACTCCTTTTTTTCTTTCTGGTATTTAAAACAATTGTGGTCAGAAGAATTCACGATTGGGGCGTTAAAAATCTATAAAAACTGCATGATGCAGCCTCAGAATTTTGAGATACTCTTTTGGTGGGGATGGGTATTGTTTAGGAAAGGTTTTGAAGAATATTTAAAATTATCTTTTGAGAAAATTAACATAGCTTTAAGGAAACATGTTTCTATTTCTATAGGAAATTCAAATCTATCCCTAAATGTATATTGTATTTCCTCAATTTTTTATAAAATTTACAGAGCATTGTACAGTCTTATTAGCTTGTTGGCCAACTTCTCCTACAAGAATCACTCTTAGCCAACTCTTTGTTTGTTGTGGCGCCACTTGGCCAAGGTCCGTCCCAGTGATCGTCATCTGTAAATCATTTTGTGTGACAACCCGCTGACAATTGAACGAGACTGATCCTTCTTCCTCTGAAAAGTAGTAGACAGCTCAATTCGGATTGCTCAGATGCTTGAAGCTCAGTTCTCTAACGAAGTTCCTTTAACGAGGATAGCAGACTTGTGCGAACGTAAAGTCGCGTGGCTTATTTAAAATTAACAAAGCAATAAAAATGCAAACTCAAGGCAAGCAGAGCGATAACAATGTGGGAGAAAAGATGGCAGAATCGAGGCTGGGATGGCCCCAAGTAAAACAAGTTCATTGTGTGGGAATTTAAAACGAAATGAGAGAGCTAAGAGTCATCCAGCGCCAAGCCCTTCTTTTAATCCCCCAAACCGAAAATAAAGGAAAAGAAATTAAATAAACTATAGCAACTTTCCATGGAAATCTTTATCGGTGGGACAGCTTATCAAATCGGCAGCCAACATACCCAAATCCCTGACCGGTCCACATGCATTTTCTTATCGGCATCATCGACGTTTTTCGCCGACCTGGCCAAAACAATGCAACGCGCAATCAGCGACACTTCATCGGCCACCGAAAAAATAAGCCAAAAAAGTCAGCAAATAAACAAAAGGACTCGGCGCGTAATGAGGGCGAAAATATCTTTATTTAAAGAGTCACAGGCCACAGACTTGCCTTCCTTGGAAGCCCACAGCAGTCTGGGGCTTGGGGATTTGGGGACTTGGGGGTCTGAGGACCTGAGGTCTGGGGGCTTGGGGAGTTCCAGTCCCGCCAGCATATTTGTCATTCGCCGGCAGGCTACTTGGCAGCGATATAACCACGGGGCAATAATCATGAACAGATCTTGCAGACGCCGCCGTGGACCAAATGCTCCTTAATTAGATGAGGCGACAAGCCAAATTCAGGAGCTCGAGGAGCCTCGTCCTAGGAGCACTCCGAACACGATCAACGATATTGTTTTTAAAAGCAACTTACACTCAAAAAAGTATAAAGATTGGAAGACTTTTATTCCCAGTCACTAAAAAGTTAATACCTTTTAAGAGAAAAACATTTTCCCAAGTGGATTTAGTTTAGTTTCTGTTTTGGTATATATATTAGGGAACAGTGGCCAAAACAATGCCGTGTTTACAACTTGTAAGCTATGCAAGTGGCATGCTCATACCCATTGCCATTGCCAGCCACCTCCTTCCTCCTCCAGACCCACATCCACTAACCAAAGGCCTAAACCATGCCCTTAGGGCCCTTAAGTCTAAAAGTCTGGGAAGCTGTTCGGTTGGCCAAGTCTCGACTTCTGCCACTAATGGCATATTTTGCATTCCAATAAGGCATTGCGCCAATTGCAAATAATTTCCGAGTGTATAGGCCCTGGCTTAATAAGATCACGATTCCCCAGATAAGCCGCCTAGATAGCAACTAGAACTTAAGCTCCAGCTCCTCCAAGGGCTTTTGAATTTTTTGGATAGAGTAAGTGTGGGAGATTTAAACATAAACACACGAAACATTTTCATATCTAAGGACATTCTCAGTCAGGTTCACGATTATTAGATTAAAATATCAAAGAGTATGGTAGTTATATTAGTATTTTAAAAATATTAAACTATAATAATGTTCATTTAAAGGATTATGTTGTAAGAGGTTCGAACTTCTTTAGAATGCTTCGATATTAATACCAACATTATCAAAATAGGTATTTATTGCAAAGTAAGTTTAACCAAAAATAGCTATAATTGGGCTATAAATATTTTAAAAATAATAATAAAAATAGAATTTCTAAACTAAAATCTTCATTTTCAATAAGAATTCCAAATCATCGGTTTAATAGAGTACCCAAAAACCGACCAAAATCAAAATAGTTAAGCCCGGGAACAATAACTTAATTTAGTTGTCTTACATCGTGTCGTTGTCGTCGCCAGTGGAGGCAGTCGATACTGTCCGTCCTGTCCGTCCAGACACCCCCGGGTCCCTGTGGCCACAGTGTTCACTGTGGTTGTTCGAGTGGCAACCTTTTGCCTGGTGGTATGTCAACAATTCTGTAAACGACGACCCGGCCATTACGGGGTACGCATATGGATCGCGGATCGAGCTTTTTGGATGTCGCGTATGTAGCGCCAATTACACAAGTCGACTTCTCCAGGCGCTCTGTGGCGAAATCTGTAAATCTAAACCGAACAAAAAGAGTGGAAAAAAAAAAAATCCAACAAAATGCCATTTGACCAAGAGATGGGCCAAGAATGATAAAGCCAGCAGAGTTGGCCCAGACGTGGGCGCCAAACAATTCAATGCTAAAGAGGCAATTAAACCAGAGATGTGGAAACCAAAGGCACTGAGAAATATAATGCCGAGATTAACAAATAAATAATTATTTATAATAATTATAGTAATTATAATTACCCAAATAGGACACATTATTTGATAGCTTGATGGGCATTCCTAATCATAAAGAATCATCTTAAGATACATATATTATTTTTATAGAAACTTTCATCCTTTCAGTGTACTTGTCCTTTCCCCCATCGGCCCATTCCCCCATCTCAGTGACCCAACCCATCGAATTAATTTGCGGTGCATTTTAGTTTACAACTTTGTAATTAATTTGCAAAAAGGGACAGACACAGAAGGAGACCTTAAGCCGCCGATTGGGTGACATTTGTTCCCCTCCACTGATCCTTATAACTATACTTTTTTTTGCAACATTTCCTTGCTTGCTTGTGACATTTAGTCGGTAGTAGTGTATATCTTTATAAGTCCTTAGAGGAGTCGGTATTTGATGGCACGCAGCATGGGGAAGCGATCGTTGGTGCACTGGCCGCGGAAATCGTCTTGGGTTATATCGAACAGGGCCACTCCGCCCAGATTCTTGACCCTGGCGTACTGAGCCTTGCTGGAAGCCGAGTCGGGGTCATCGTAGCTAATCCACAGCCCATTGTTGCCATTTTCGTCGGCCGGACGGAAGGCGTAGCTTCCATAACGCTTGGTGGGGTCCAGAACCCTCTTGACCGGGGCATTTGGTCCTTGGACATTCCTGTTGCTGGGGTTCGGCATCAGCTGGCAAATCTCAGCCCAGTTAAGCAGACCCTCCTTCTTGCTCTGGGGTCCGGCGGGGGCAGGTCCTTCGGTGGCGTGGACCACCGGCTCACCCGAGTCCCCAGAATCTTTGGTCATCTTCCAGGCCCTGCCATAGGTGGCAATACCAATGTTCAGCTTGTTGGCCGGGACGCGTTGGAGCAGCCAGTGTTCCATCTGGAAGTTGACGTTGTAGTGGCCCAAACGGTTCTGGCCAAAGGCCTCGTACAGTGGGGCTGAGAAGTCAGCTTCCTCGGGGTTGCGTTGCGGAGTCACAAAATCGAAAGTTCCCAGGTTAATAAAGTCCAGGCTGGGAGCGATGGAAGGGGCATCGTAGTACCCTAAAATGAATAGAAGGTTAATAGGTAATACTGGAAGTAATAGAAAGTTCTATAGCTTGAAATACACCTGCGTATCAAGTGTATCAAGTAATCGAGTTTGTTTTATTACATCAGCTGTTATTTTTCGCAGAATCATTGACTTTATGACTCACAAAAAACTGACTAGTGCAAATGATCATCTTACTTTCCAAATATGGGGGGTACTTACAGCTTGAGTTCACATTGGGAAGAACCGTGAGACTGACGAGCAAGTTGTTCTGCTGGAAGGCAGCACTCAAGTCCTTGATCAGACCCGTCATTTGGGCCTTGTGGGTTTCCGAATCCTGGTCCACAATATAGTCCCCAGTAAAGAACTTCTTGAAGCTCTTCCAGGCCGATCCAATGTCGCCGTGAACCTTGCGTGGCTTATTCCGGGGAAGCTGGAAGGCCAAATCCAAGCCATCGAAGTTGAAACGTCTGACAATGTCTCGGGCCGATTCAATGAACCGCTTGTGACCTTGTTGGCCCGATTCGAGGAGATGAATGTATTGATTTCCCTCGTTGGTATCGGCATCGCCACCCACACTCAACAGGAACTTGATGTGGGGGTAGGATTCCTTCAATTGGGCCACCTGAGCCAGGTGACGTTGCTCGAAATCCAGACGTTTGTTGATGCTCTGCAATTCAAAGTTATCAGCATTTACGCCGGCATATCCGTAGATCAAATGAGTGCAGAACTGCAGGGCCAACTGCATATCCGTCATTGAGAATTGGGCCAGACCTTAATATTTAATTAATTATCAAAAAAACTAGATAACACAGATAGTGATTAGGGGGTCAACACTCACCCTGACGCTGGAAGCCCTGAGAGTCATAGAAACAAACGAGATTCGGAGCCGCGTTCACTGGGAATTGATTTAAGAGCACCAAGCTCAGGCCCAAGCTGAGCCACAGAGAACTTGTCATTTTGTATATATTTTTTATGGAGAGCTGTATTCAGAGAGCTTCGCTAGATACTCTGAGAAAACAAATCAAAAACTATAGCAACCTTCACAGGTAGTATTTACAAGTGGACCGACGCCGGCGAGCAGCGAAACTAAACTGAAACTGAATTCGAAATGATACTCTGGGCAATGGAAATGTCGAGCTTTATTATTTGTATTGTAGAAAACGTCCCCGGCTTTGGATTCCCCGAAACGAACAATACGTGGGGCTCTGGGCTTATTATCAACAAAATTGTTTGTCTCAAGTGACAGCCGACATCCGAGTTCAATGAGATCACTCTCCCCTAGACCAAATAGGAGATACGAGACCGAATTCCTCACAGACTCATAGTTTAAATAGGCAAATCTTAAAATCTAGTGATAAGTCTGTAGTTTGTAAGACTCTACTGGGGCGTTGGGGAATTAACAACAAAGCCGCTACTTTCCGAGTCATACCCAAAAATATTATGTAAATATTTTGGCAGAAAATCGTAAAGTTTTACGGGGGAGCTTGCCATATTTATGGGCAGATTATATTTAATGTCGTTTCAAGGCTTACTTGAATTACTTAGCGAATAAGTGTAAAATAAACAAAAACCTAGTAAGTGAGTAATGTTTGGCTAAAAAGCTTTTTAAGTTATTCATTAAGATTGAATTATTCCACGCAAAATATTTGAATCAAAATTTGATAAGAAACGTAGAAAAAGCTTAGCTATGGTTTTTTTGGCATTTATTTATATTTTTCATTTTCCTAAAGGCCGCATTATAAATTGTTATCCAAAACTTTTTGAAATCCCCTTTCTTGAAGCTTTTTTTTTTAAAACAATAATACGAAAGAAAACCCAATTATATACTCAAAATCATTTATAATTTATTAAAATTCTTCTTTAACTTATAGACGATATTTCACGGCCCTCAGAATGGGATACCTGTCGTTGGTGCATTGGCCGCGGAAATCATCGTAGGCCAGATCGAAGAGTGCCACGCCTCCAAGGTTCTTAGCGCGGGCGTAGGCCGCCTTGTTGGACGCAGAGTCGGGATCATCGTAGCTCACCCAAATGCCCTCGGTGATGGCTCCATCCACTGGCCGGTAGGCAATGGTGCCGAATCTCTTGGTCGGATCGGAAATCCTCCTGAGGGGAGAGTCGTTGCCCTTGAGATACTGGTTCTGGGGATTGCTAAGTTTTCCACAAATCTCAGCATAACTCAAAAGTCCGGGCTTCTGGGATTGTACACCCTCAGGGGCAGGACCCTCAGTTCGCGGAATAACTGGGACACCCTCGAGTCCCGAATCGGAAGTCAGCTTCCAGGCATTTCCATAGGTGGCGACACCAAGGTTCAGCTTAGACGATGGGAATCCCTGTCGAAGCCAGTAGTCCACTTGGAAGTCGGCATTAAAGTGGGCCAGACGATCCTTGGAGCCATCTGGGTGGTAAATGGGAGCGGTGTAATCAGCCTCCTCTGGATTGCGGGCGGGAGTGACAAAGTCAAAGGCAGCCAAGTTGACAAAGTCCACCAGACCATTCAAAGATGGGATATCGAAGTACCCTGCAGGGAAAGGATGTGTTCAAATATTGAAGATTAGGAGTAAAGTCTTTAACTTACAAGTCGAGTTCACATTGGGGAGCACTGTCAAGCTAAGCAAGAAGCCATCATTTCTCAGCGAATCCTTGACATCCCGGACAAAGGCTGTAAACTGCTCTTTGTGGAGCGCCGACTGGGGATCCACAATAAAGTCTCCGGTGAATAGTTTCTTGATGCTCTTCCATGCCGAGGCAATTTCACCGTGCACCTTCCTGGGCTTGTTCCGGGGGAACTGATAGGCCAGATCCAGGCCATCGAAACCGTAGTTCTTCACCAAGGCATATGCCGACTGAATGAATCCAGCTTGACGGACCTTTTCGCCCTCCAGGAGTTCGATATACTTATTGGGATGCTCCACATCGATGTCATGATCGCCGCCCACACTGAGCAGTACCTTGAGGTGGGGATATTTGCGCTTCAAGGCGGTCACCTCGGAGAACTGGTGCTTGTAGATGTCCAAGTTCTCGTTGAGACTGTGGGCCTGGTAATTATCGCCACGAATTCCAGCATAACCGTAGACCAAGTGGGTGCAGAATTGCACACCTATTTCCAGATCGGGATTGAGTAGCTTGCCCAGACCTGGAATATTCGGGAATAAAGATATATAGTATTATATATTATAGTATTATGGACGTCAGAGCTGAGACCCCAAACCCGAACTGCATTCGAATGACAAATAATCGCTTAGTAAGGAGAGTGAGATACTATCTGAGAATTTTGATCCAAACAAGCATTACTCTCACTCTCAGTTAAGCCACCGAAGAGACGATTGTGATCCACCCCCTCACCACCTCCCTCAGCGAGTGATCCATTGTCTCGCTGCCGTCAGTGGCTTAATTGAACGCCAACAGTGTGAGCCCAGCGAGCGGTTTATTGTTACCCGGCCTGGGTGGGGAGCACAGTGGGTGGAGGTCGTTTGAAATGCCATTAAATTTTTCTAAAATTTAAGACTTTTTTTAAGACCTATCTCGAAGAGACTTTAAGCTTATTAATTTGCCTATTCTCCTTTGGTTTTTTTTTAAATTATTAGTAGCTCGTGAAGAGGACACTGTGCCCCTCTGCTGAGTCACTTGATGGGCTCTGCCTGCCACTTGTTTCGATCGCTTTTGGTGTGGAGTCTGCTGGCGGGGCAGTTGTCGCGCTGGACTCACTCTGTGTTGAACGCTCTGGTTTTCGTTTTTTTAATGCGTGGATCAACCTAAAAGTCAGGCCTAGTCTCTAATTAAACACCTCCATAGCCCTAATCTAGGTAAGTTCACTTTTCTTTAATTAGCTACTTAATTCGGTCATCGAAACCAACAGAAAAATCTCAGCTGGAGAGCTGGTATCTGCTCTTTGTCTCAGTGCCTCTGTTTTGTGGAAACTTGTCCGATAAGCCACTGACCTCCCTGCCTCGATTTCCGAGGCTTAGAACTAGCTTTAGTTCTCTCTTTATCACACAGACTGCGGCCCTCTCTCTCGCACTCTCTCGAAGCGATAAGTGACTTGAATTAAATCCGAGTTTTGTTTTGAATACACAAATGATTATGTAACTCGATTAGCATTTTTTTTTTGTTTTTTTATTTTATTTGTTTGTCTCGGTTTTGATTTGTAAATTTGGCACAAGCTAATCAAGGCCTGTGCTAGTTTTTGGAGCTTTACAGATTACTAAATAAAGTCAGTTTAATATAATTAATTGTTATTCTCAAGGATTTGGGGCTTCAAATGAGGGCAATTGTAAATCTAGAAAACTTAGACAGGTTCTTAGTAGGATAGAGACTTTAGAATACATGGATGAATCATTAAAACTTTGACTAGTAAAGCATTTTTTAGAACACACTTCAAGAACCTTTTTCGAAAGAAAACTAATCGAAATCTAGGTCAATTATAGGCCTAGGCCTAGATCTTAAAGCCTAAGATCTTTACAATTTACCCCTGATTTTCCACCTTTTTTTAAAGAAATTTCCCCATTTATTTACTTACCTTCTCTGGTATAACTTGAAGAATCATAATAACACACCAAATTCGAAGCGGCTTCTGTGCCAGCCGCGTAAAGGCACGCGACGAATCCAAGCCAAAGCCACTGGTTCATATTCTCACTGATTTCCTCTGAAATAAACACAACCGCAGCTCAGATCAAATGAAATCGAACTGAAGCCTGAGTCTGTATATGAAATGGAAACCGAAGTCGACGACAAAAAGCTTGACCAGAGCTTTGTGGGGGGAGAATAATAAAACCAGACCAGAGTCGGACTGAAACCAAGTCTCGGCTTTACTTATTCCCGCAATGACTTAATTGTGTATACACAAGCTAATGTTAATGACGACGGGACGACAGACCCAGGGTCAAGTTTGAGAGGTCGCCAAATATATAAAAAAAAAAGTAAAAATAAAAATAATCGCATAACATTGAAACGCGCTTGCTGATTAGACTGAAAATTTTTTAATTCAGAACTTATTTTGCAATGAAACGTGAAATAGTGGCGGGAAATACCCATGAGGAAGGAACTAAAAAATAAAACTATATTTTGATTAGAATTCTTAAAGAAAGAAAAATCAAAAATGTCGTTCTTAAATATTTATTTTAAGGCTTTATTGTAAAGATTTATTTAACCCATAAAATATTTAATAGATCGTACAGTCGGGAACTTCTGGCCCGTACACAGGCCTCGGAAGTCATCGTAAGTCAGATCGAATATCGCCATGCCGCCCAGGCCTCTACCCTTGGCATATGCCGCCTTGATTCCAGCAAAATCCGGATCGTCGAAGCTCAGCCACATGCCGTGCTCGCCCTCCTCATTAGCCGGACGGAGGGCATAGTTTCCGTACTTCTGGGTGAGATCTGTCACTTTCCTTAGAGGGGCATTTTCCCCTCGATACACAGCCGATGAATTCTTGGCTAGTTTGGCACAAATCTCCGGCCAACTGAACAAGCCCTCCGTACTGGCGATCTGTAGTCCTCCCGGAGCAGGTCCATAGGTTCCAGGAACCACTGGCAGGCCACTTAGTCCCGAATCTGAGGTCATTTTCCATCCACGACCATAGCTGGCAATTCCCAGATTGATTTTGTTGGAAGGGCAGTGATTCTGCAGCCAGTAATTAATCTGGAATTCCACATTCAAGTGAGGCAAGCGATTCTGTTCGTCTTGGAAGAAAATCGGAGCTGTATAGTCGGCTTCCTCGGGATTTCTTAGAGGAGTGAGGAAGTCAAAGGCAGCCAGATTGATGAAGTCGACTTGGGGATGTAGTTTGCTGACATCGAAGTACCCTAAATAGCGATAGGTATATAATATATTAGAATAAAGTCCCCTTATTATACTTACATGTGGAGTTAACATTGGGCAGCACAGTCAGGGACAACATGAGATTGGCTGTCCGGAAGGCGTTCTTCAGATTTCCCACCAGATCCGTGAACTGGGACTTGTGCTGCTCCGCTTGGGGATCCACAACAAAGTCGCCAGTGAACAGCTTCTTGAACTTTTTCCAATAACTGCCAAAGGAGCCATGAACCTTACGTGGCTTATTTTTCGGAAACTGGAAGGCCAGGTCGAGACCGTCGAACCCATTACGCTTCAGTAGAATCATGCTGCTGTCTATGAAATTCTGCTGGACAGTGCGATTTGCTTCCAGAAACTCAATATACTTATTCGGATGGGCCTCGTCGACATCGTGATCCCCTCCAACACTCAACAGTATCTTGAGATGGGGAAACTTTTGGTGCAGGGAAGTGATCTCCTTATAGTGGAACATATCCAAATCCACATTCAGGCTGAACAGTTCGTAGGTTCCGGCTTTCATGCCAGCGTATCCGTATACCAGATGTGTGCAGAACTCTAGGGCCAGTTCCAGGTCACTCTTGAACATTTTGGCCAGGCCATGGCGCAAATACGAGGCCGAGTCATAGTAGCAGATTAAATTTTGGGCTGCACTTGTGTAACCTAGTGCACTAAGAAGACCCAGGAAGGGGAACAGATGGAATTTCATCTTTCCGTCGAGAATACGTCCTGTCTCGATGGTTGATAATTAGCAACTGTTTTGTCAAAATCTCATTGGGAAGCTTTTAAGCTTCCATCTCCTCGGTTTTTGTTTTTTATTTTAATGCTTATCTCACTGTTTTGACGATGATGCCATTATCAGGTTTTCAGGCATTACGTTGGAGGTTCCTGTCAATGTTTTCCTATTTAATTGCGTGTTTGTCTGATTCATGACTCAACTTTTCAGGGGTTTCTTGGTGATTATAGGTGCAAATAGGTGCTTATTTGACTATTAAGAAAATGATATTTATGTAGGTATTATTAGGTAAATGTGAGCTCAGTCTCTAAGCCCAATCTGCATTCGAATGTCAAATATTCGCCAATAGGGGAGAGAACATTGACACCCAAACCATCATAACTCTTAATCCTATTTAAGCCAAATGAGAGAAGACAGTGAAAGTGGTTTCTCTAGACGATGGGCAAAAAGCTTGACCTCCGCCCATCCTAGAATGAACAAATTTTTATTTCAGAATTTATTTTACAATGAATAGTAGAATAGTGGTAGGAAGTACCCATGAGGAGGAAATAAAAAAAAAACTTAGAGTGTTTATAAGCGGACACTATAGTGTAGTAAAAAGAAGTGTTTCCCTTTCAAAATATGAAGGTCTTCATTTAACCCATAACATCTTTAATAGCTTGTAGGACTGGAAATTTCTGGCCCGTACAGAGGCCCCGATAATCATCGTACGACAGATCAAAAATCGCCATTCCACCAAGGTTCCTATCTTTGACATATGCCGCCTTTACTCCAGCAAAATTCGGACCATCAAAGCTCAGCCACATACCGAGCTTTCCGTCCTCGTTCGGTGGACGAAAGGCATAGTTTCCGTATTTCTGGGTGAGATCCGTCACTTGCTTAAATGGGGCCGATGATGTCCTGGCCAATTTTTTACAAATGTCCAGCCAAGTGAACATACCGGGCAACTCCGGCCATCTGGCCCACTCCAGACTGTCTTCCAGAAGTCCTCCCGGAGCAGGTCCATTGATTCTAGAAACCACTGGCAGACCACTTTTTCCCGACTCTGAAGTCATTTTCCATCCCCGGCCATAAGTGGCAATTCCCAGATTAAGTTTGTTGGGAGGACAGCCATTCTGGAGCCAGTAATTAAGCTGGAAATCAACATTCAAATAGGGCAAGCGATTTTGTTCGTCTTTAAAGAAAATCGGAGCTGTATAGTCGGCTTCCTCGGGATTTCTTAGAGGAGTGAGGAAGTCAAAGGCAGCCAGATTGATGAAGTCGACTTGGGAGTGTAGTTTGCTGACATCGTAGTACCCTAAAGAGCGATAAGTATATAATATATTAGAATATCTTTAGTCCCTTCATCATACTTACATGTGGAGTTAACATTGGGCAAGACAGTCAGAGACAACGTGAGATTGGCTGACCGGAAAGCGTTCCCAAGATTTTCCACCAGAGCCGTAAACTGTCTCTTGTGCTGCTCCGCTAGAGGATCCACTACATGAACTTTTCCTGGATCGTTTTTCGGAAACTGGAAGGCCAAATCGAGACCATCGAACCCACTGCGTTTTAGTTGACTTACACTGCTGTCAATGAAATTCTTCTGGGCAGTAGTATTAGCTTCCAGAAACTCAAGATACTTATTCGGATGGGTCTCGTCGACATCATGATCACCTCCAACACTCAAAAGGAACTTGAGGTGGGGAAACTTTTCGCATATGTCTTTGATTTCTGCATAACGAAACTTTTCAGAGCGTCCCCTCAGGCGTAGCAATTCGAAAGATCCTTTTTGGATACCAGCGTATCCGTAGACCAAATGTGTACAGACATTTAGGACCGGTTCCAGATGCTCTTTCCACATTTGGGTTTGACCACGGCGATAATACGACCCCGAGTCGTAGTAACAGATATAATTTTTGTCTGCACTAGTATAACCTACTACACTGAGCAGACCCAGTAAGGGAAACAGATGGAACTTCATCTTTTCGGCGAGAACACGTCCGGTCTTTATGGTTGACTTTAGGCAACTGTTTTATTAAAATCTCATAGCGATAGTTTTAAGCTAAATTCTTGTTGCGTTTCGGTCTTAATTTTATTGCTTATCTTACTATTTTGACGATTGCTTAAAAATTCACTATTTTATTTAATTGGAACTCGTTTTGAAAAAATTGTATGGTCCTGATAACAAATTCCAATTAGTAGGAGTAACTGGAAGTATTTGGCTTAATTCCTTTGGGGTTTGCTTTTCATTTTAATATTTATCGTAACATTTTGATGATTTCCTAAAAATATTATATAAATAAATTTGTGGGGCGAGAATAAAACAACCAAAATGTGCTCGCTGATAAGAATGAATATATTTTTAAATCGGAAGTTTTTGTTACAATAAAGAGTAGAATATTAGGAAAAAAAATAAAACTCATTTAACCCATAACATCTTTAATAGCTTGTAGGGTTGGAAATACCTGGCCCGTACAGAGGCCTCGGAAGTCATCGTAAGTCAGATCGAATATCGCCATTCCGCCCAGGCCCATACCCTTGGCATATGCCGCCTTGACTCCAGCGAAATCCGGACCATCGAAGCTCAGCCACATGCCGGGCTCTCCCTCCTCGGTTGCTGGACGAAAGGCATAGTTTCCGTATTTCTGGGTGAGATCCGTCACTTGCCTAAGTGGGGCCGATGAATTCTTGGCCAATTTTTCACAAATAGCCGGCCAAGTGAACAAACCGGGCAACTCCGGCCATTTGGCCAACTCCAGACTGGCATTATGTAGTCCACCCGGAGCAGGTCCATAGGTTCTAGAAACCACTGGCAGACCCCTTTTTCCCGACTCTGAAGTCATTTTCCATCCCCGACCATAAGTGGCAATTCCCAGATTTAGTTTGTTGGGAGGACAGCCATTCTGGACCCAGTAATTAACCTGGAAATCCACATTCAAATAGGGCAAGCGATTTTGTTCGTCTTTAAAGAAAATCGGAGCTGTATAGTCGGCTTCCTCGGGATTTCTTAGAGGAGTGAGGAAGTCAAAGGCAGCCAGATTAATGAAGTCGACTTGGGAATGTAGTGTGCTGACATCGTAGTACCCTAAAGAGCGATAAGTATATAATATATTAGAATATCTTTAGTCCCCTCATCATACTTACATGTGGAGTTAACATTGGGCAAGACAGTTAGAGACAACGTGAGATTGGCTGATCGTAAGGCGTTCCCAAGATTTTCCACCAGAGCCGTGAACTGTCTCTTGTGCTGCTCCGCTAGAGGATCCACTACATGAACTTTTCTTGGATCGTTTTTCGGAAACTGGAAGGCCAAATCGAGACCGTCGAACCCACTGCGTTTTAGTTGACTTACACTTCTGTCAATGAAATTTTGCTGGACAGCGGTACTTGCTTCCAGAAGCTCAATATACTTATTCGGATGGGCCTCGTCGACATCATGATCCCCTCCTACACTCAACAGAAACTTGAGGTGAGGAAAATTTTGGTACAGGAATTGCCTGTAATGGAACACATTCAAGTCCACATAAAGGTCGGACAACCCGTAGGATCTGCCACTGATGCCAGCGTATCCGTAGAACAAATGTGTACAGACATCTAGGGCCGGTCTCAGATGAGGTTTCCACATTTGGGCGACACCGTGGCGAAAAAACGAGAGCCAGTCGTAGTAGCAGATTAAATTTTGGCCTGCACTTGTGTAACCTACTACACTAAGCAGCCACAAAAATGGAAACCAATGGAACTTCATATTTTTCTTAAGAAAACACCCGGTCTTTATGGTTAGTCATGAGGGAATGTTTTCTTAAAATCTCACAGCGATAGTTTCAAGCTAAATTCGTTTTGGGTTTTGCTTTATATTTGAATGCTTATCTCAATATTTTGACGATTTCGTAAAAATGTAGTTTTAGTGGGTTTTTGGAAGGTCATGATAACAAATTCCGATTAGTATTAAAAGCCACATAATTTTGTGAACGCTAAAATTTTATCAACCAATAAATTTTTATCTCTGGTCGACTAAAAATTACGTATAAGAGGTAGCTACGAGATACCTGGGGCTTTTTCCTTTTTTTCCTGACATTTTTGATTTATTTGCGCAATTTCATAAAAGATCTAGTTGGTAGAGGAAGGAGAAAGACTTTCAATTACCTTAAAAAAAAGCCTCTTGAAGGACAACCTGCTGGGCTACTGAAATCTTAGGCAGCTGTAGGGGATTCTTTTCTCTTTTTGGTTTTTGGGGTCCGCGGTGAGGTACTTAAATCAGAAATCAATTGAAGCATTAAATACCCCAAACAAAGCATCGTAAGAAGTCGAAACAGCACCGCTAATGGCAACAGTCACAACAAAGGACGACGATGGCATCCTCGGCATATATGTGACACAACCAATTAGACAAAGGACATGGCGGGTCCTTGCAGATGAATGCGAAATAATCCTCACACGCTGCTTAGACCGTTGACAATGAAAATAAAGGAAAATCTCGAGGCAGGCGGGACAGAAAGGCGTGTTCGTGTTGAGAGGCGGTATTATCCTCGAATGTCCTCTGATATCGAGTGGATTCCCTTTATGTTTACACGGCCGTGTATGTGAGTGTGTGTTTTATCCGTATCTGTGTCTCTCATTGTTGTTTGATTTATATCAGTTGCCCGGCTCATCATCATCTCATTGTTTACTCACACCCTCCCCTCGTTTAGGGTATATGTGCCCCAGATAATACGACCTCAAACACTCCAAAAACCCATGCCGGTTTAGTGTCCACTAAACTACATTTCCATCTCTCTGTGTGGGGAAACTATTTGCCTTGGTCATTTTGTTTGATTTTTGTGTTCAGTGTTCATTTGGCTAGTATTCGATGCCATCAATCAGTCAATCATTGGTGGTTGGCAAATAGAAATCAAAGCCAAATAGCCTAATGTGTGAATTAATGTGAGCCATTTAGGAGGATTGTATTACATTTATGAGCTTTGCTTGTTCGGCTTTCATTTAGGCTGTCATATAAACTTTAATAAAGATTGTGAGATTAGAGAAGTCAGTAATTATGGTTTTTGTAAAAACTTGAAATTGGTTTCCATTATTTCGCATTCTTTGCATCACAACTCGACTTAACTTGGCTACAATTAAGTCCAATAATAATTTAGGCAAAATACCTTTTCCAATTTGAAACAGGTTCCTGCCTCATTCACCTTCAGCCTCATTATCTCTGGCAGCAGGTGCACAAAACCACAAAACATTTGCCTTATTTCATATTTCTAATTAGACAGACGCCGCTCCTGCTGCCACTGCCACTGGCACTGCCGCTTTTTTGGTTAAACTTTCCTGTAACCGGGCGGGAAAAGGAAAATTCAATTTTCACAAAACAATTGCCATTAGACAAAGGTTTCTCCTTACCGAATTGATGTGCCTAATCAGTTTATCTAAAGCACTTTCTGCGCCCTTCCTGGGGGTGGCTCGCCAAAAGCAAATTCATCATTGTCAAATGTGCGGCTTGACATTATTTTTTTTCATTTTTTTCCATGGGAGGTCGGCTTTGAAAAAATGTAAACTTTTTTGAGGAAACTTTTGGCTTTTTTACGTTCGGGTTCATTCCCATTTTTGAGGGGTTGCCTTGAGCTAGAGCAATATAATTAGAAATTCATAATGAATTTTATTTGCTTTGGCCACAGAGCCGCAAAAAAAAAAAATGAATGACAACAAACAAAAATTACAGGGCAACGTCGCCTTGTCCGAACGCATTTTTTCGGTTATATTGACGCGCATTTTTGTGCAAATAAAATTAAAGCACCCCCCATACCATCATTACCATCCCAATGCTGATGAAGAACCCACCAAATAAACAGGCCCAGCCATATCAAATTATCAGCCAAGGGCCGGGCAGTAGTCAGTCATTCAGTCAGTCAGTCCATCAGTTACAAACTCGGGGTCGAGTTTTGAAATTTTTTTGTCCAAATTTTTATATTTTTTTTTGAAGGTGTGGGGCTATGGGGGTGTTAATGCGATGTGCAGGTATCAAAGCGATGGTTGAAAAATGAAATTAAAAATTGTTGTTGATTTTGGCTCAGAAAGGAAATGGATAGAACCGAAAAAAATTAAGCTACAAAGGCAAAGAAAAAGGTCTAACAACGATGTCAATATACACTACATTCTACTGAAAGTTATAAAAGTTAACAAGCATAATTGAAAACAATATGAAATAAGGGTTTTGTTTCTTATTCTATACATCCTAAATATTAATTTCGTTTAAAATTTAAAGTCTTGTATAAAAGTCTACTAACTCTATTTATAGAAATTTCATAGAGTATCACCCCAAGAAAAATAAAGCTCGTCTCAAATTCTAATTTTTTAATGAGTCAAAGAGCTTCTATCCTGTGCCAAGGACCCAAGGTGCATTCCTTAGAGCCAGCCAGTCCTGAAATACCCCTCACCACTCGCCATTATAGAGAATTGTCATTCATTAGGCAAAGACACTCTGTTGCTGTCTTCATTAGACTCTGGCATCAAAGTGGATTTTTCTAGCCATGATCCGAGAGCTTGTTGCCAGGTCCGGAAATTGCTTTGGTTTTTACGGATGACAACTTGGCGCCACATGTCACCAAAACCAGAACCAAAAACCAATACCAATACCAACAAGAAAAAAACAATGGCAACCTTGAAGGACTTCACTTTGGACAACAGGATGACCTTCGGCGTGTTGCTCATATTCATTATAAGCCCAAATAACTGTTGTTCGAGTGGCAAGTGTCAAAATACCATCATGGCCCAAAAGGATTGCTTCCCTGAATACTCTTGGCTGGCGCCTTCTGGTTTTCTGCTCAATTTGTTCTGGCGTCGTTTTGGCCAAAGTTCCTCCCCCCTCCGGGTTCCTGGTATTTTTCCATTTCAGGGTTCAAGTTACCCAGTTGCAGCTAACTCTGAGTGCTTATTGGCCCGGCCCGGTCCATACTGGCTGGCTTTTGGCTCATGTGATTTACCGAGGTTCGGTCTCTGCTCAAGTGTCAGCCAAAAGGGAAACCTTAGTGGCGACTGGCGACAGTTGGCCCTGGCTTATTATTAGTGCCACTAACTGTTCTTGTAAATCAATACCAAAGCTTTGTGGTCAATCAAAAAATTTGAGTGATTTTGAATGATGTTTTTTAAACAAGAAAAGAGGTAAAAACCCAACGGAAATTATGCAAAAACTTTAAAAAGTATAGCTTTATATTAGTCATTCTGTACACTCATTAATTAATTTTTATAATATATGAAATGGTGTTTAAAACAAAGAAAAGTCGTTACGGCATTAATTCATTGAAAAATATCATAAAAATTGAATGACAAAAACAATGTCATAAATAATAATTAATGCCACTTAATAAAGACTATTAAAAAAAAAAGAGAAGATGCAAAAAATGATAATATTAATAAAATATAAAAAAAAAACCGAACATAAATCTGGGGAAAGAGTGAAAGCAGAGACAGACGACAGTTGGCCATAAAAATGGTTTATAAGTCTATAAAAACCAATTGTTTGCATTGTTCGTAATTGCATTAAAAACGCAGTTCCCGGCGAAAACTCCAATAAATATTGATGGGGCAGCTATGGCCAGAAAAAAAAAGACTCTGAAATCGAAGTACATACATTTTTAATTTCAGACTTAATGCCGCATATAGAATGTAATTAAAACAGAATCTGATTAAATAAAAACAAATTAAGTGGTTTGTAAATAAATTGAAAACCTAGTCGGTAAACAGCAAAAAAAATCGGATAAATAAATTTTGTGGTTATTGTTATTGTTACATATAATGCGTAGAGGTATCCTCCATTTTTTTTTTGTTTAATGAACTTTCATCAAACAATACATTAATAACATAAACCCAATGGCTAATATGATGAAGCAATGAACTCTGTGCGGCTGATAAAATGTGAAAACTTCCGAGGCACTTATACTTAGGGCCAAAGTTAAAATAATATTATGAGAGGAATCCCCAGTCTCAGGCCTTTTTCCGCTGCAGGCCAAATTCACAGACTATTTTCCTATGCAAATCGAACTGGAAAAGTGGAAACGGAAACCTAAGGGTGCAACCTGAAGAACAAACTCTCCCGAGTCCGGACACTCCGGAAATCGTACAACCCTTTGAGCATTATGGCGTAAATCCAAAAATGTTTTCTTAAGCTTTGCTTATTTTTTAATTGTTAAGTTTTTATTTGCATCTCAACCCTTTTTCGGTCCCAATTTGGTCCACAAGTCTAAATCTCTTCTCTGTCTTTTCAGTTCGAATGCCAAAAAGTTCAACGAAGTGTATAAAGTTTTTCTTACAGCCTCTTACCAACGGCGAGTGGGGTGGGGGATGAGTGGCACAGAGCTGCTTTTGCATTAAATTTGTGTAAATGGATTTTGCTAATGGATCCAATAATTCATTTACAGTTTTACTTTTTAGCCTGGCAAATGTTATTTGCGCCAAGGTAAATAGCAGCCAAGACAACTTCGCCGCACTTTTCTGCGGTTAGGGTGGGGTCTGGATATTTCCTCTAGAAGGTAGTGGTAGAAGTTCCTTTCTAAGCTTAAATATTCTTCCTTGATTTAAGAAATAAATCTTTTTTCATATTCTTCTGCTCAAAAATTATAAAAAGCTTGACTATTATTTATAATTACCATAGATTATGCATTTGCCCGTAATAAGTATAATCTTTCAATAAATTATTCAACAATTTTCCCACCTGAATCTGATGAAAGCTGGACTCAACGTCCTTTAATCCTATACCCCGGACTACGTACGTATATGGCTTCGGGTCTTTGGTAACCTTTAGCCCGGAAAACAATTCCAAACACACAATTAAATATAATTTTTTACGCCCAATAAATTTGTTAAAAAATGTATGGGTCTACGCGGGGTCCTTTTTGTGTGTGTGGCTGCTGTCTGCTCAACAATATGAAAAATAAAGCTGACCATTTTTTCACACGCCAGACACGCAAAAGAGGGTTCCGGGGCGGATAAAAGAACCCAAAAGAGTTGTGGACAGCGCGTGCTGAGGACCAAAAAATATATATATATATAAAAATATATATGAAAACCAGGACCCACAACAATGAACCTGAACGTCACTTTGTCTTTTTTGTTGACACACACACATTCACACCCAGCTGGACACATGGACATGGTGTGTGTGAAAAATCACTGCCGCATAACGAAGGTCCTTTATTATTGTTGTTGGCGTTGTTGCACCATTATTTTGCTTAATTATTTACATGAGTAAACAGTTGAGAGTTCAGTTCAGTTGAGTTGCGGCCAGGATGAGCTGCGGATGTAATTTTTTTCGCCAACATATCCACAGAAATGCACTAGGCAAAAATATAGGGAGATCAGTAAATGAAGGATAGGGATGTGTCTTGCCAAAGATTTATTTTAAAATATTTTTATCTCTGCTTAAGCTAAAAGTTTTTACCTCTTTAATATATTTTATGATATATTTTTGTTCAGTGCAGGCATGTGTAAATAACCTCAAGCAAGGCGTTTAAAAATTGGTCAAAAGCTTGCTTAATGGATAGCTCATTGTGTTTTTCTTCGTAGAATGAGTTTTCCCCGGGAAAATGCTGGAAAGATTATAAAAAATAAACTCATCATATGTGTGTGGGTTGAAGCTCTCACCTCCCAAAAAAAAAAAAAACTCTGTAAATCGGGCAACGCCTTCGACATTCCTGTTTTCCCTCTTTTTCTGCTAATGTCTTTTTCTGCAGCGAATCAAATCGAAAAGAGCTGAAAGCCATGCCACAAACTTTGAAGAAACTTCCAATCAGACTCAATTTGTTCCAACAACAACAACACCAACCACAACAGTAACAGAGGAAGAAGATCTTGAAGCTGGGGCAAGAACATGGCTCACATGAAGCTCCTTGTCTCACCTCATCCTTCCTCATCCCAACAACTTTTCCGCCGCCTTGGCAATAATAATTTCAAAATTACAAATTCACAAAACGTACGCGAAATTATGCGCAATGTCTGCACTTCGTTTCATGCCCCGCATGGCCTCAAAAAAAAGAAGAAACCCCCCTCTATGCTATAGCCTCCTTTGGTGCTGCCCTCGTGTATCTTTGTATCTTTGTATCTTTGCATCTTTCAGCTGCCATCTGCCGCTGCTTCTGCTGCTGAAAAAGCTGTGCCGCGCCTAAAGCACTTTTTATATTATATATATTCGCATATATATATTTGTGGCCATCTATATATATACATACATACATATATATGTATATATTTTTGTATATGTGCCGCCATGCCGCATCAAGGATTACATGTTGCGCAAGCTTGCCCACATCCTCACCTCTATAAGGGTACAGTGGATAAATAATGTAGTTTTTTTTAATAGGATATAGAAAATTAGATAGTTAAATTTAAAATATTTAAAGATTATAAATCTTTTAAAATATTTTAAGCAATATTTTATAGAAAAGATACCTTAAAATATCATATTCCCCAGGTTAACCTTTAAATTCAGTTAAAATTTCGATATCAGTTTTAATATCAGATAAATTTAATATTTAATCCTAAAAATTTATATTATTTAAATATGTTCTTTATACCTTATAACCACTGTACCTAGTCTCCATTTTCATCTTGTATAAAATGCATAAAATTCACATTTAGATGTTGCTCTGCAGCCTGAAACTAGCGACTGCCGGCTTTCTTGGCTTTAACGAAGGTTGAGGAACTGACTGACTATAACCTGGCATTCATCATTCATTCATTGCCTCAACTCGACTTCGAACCCAAGCTTCAGTTCCTTAGACTGTGATTTTTTTATAGCAAATATGGCGAAGTTGCAGAATCGCAAATCTCGAATGGCGAATCGAGAGTTGCCGGTGCGGCTTTTTCGCGTCTGCCAGTCTTCGAGTCAATCAAAGGCCTCAAGTTCATTACGAACTGCCGGAGTGGTTGGGTAAGTAATAAGTGTCGGCTCTAGTCTTCATAATAGTTCAGGCTGTCTATCTAAAGAATGCACTAAAAGAAATGCCACACAATAGAGTCATGTAATAGGAAGTATTATCCTGTTTTCTTAAAAATATTTCCTTCAGTGCTATAGACTTGGCCAACTCATGGGCATAGATCAGGTTAGTTTGCTGCCACCTTCGTCCATTTTCGGCTGCTACTTTGTTGGATGTTGAATGTTGGATGTTGGCTATTGGCCGGGTCTTGAGTTGTGGCTGCTGCTGCTTCTGCTGTTTGGTGGTGATGGGGATGTTGATGGGCTTGATGCATGTTGTGTTAGCTTCTGTTGTTGATTCGGAATGCAGTTTGGCGGTATGGCCGTGGGGCCATATTTCCTGCTCCTGCTCCGGCTCCTGCATCCGCCTCTCTGCATTTTGCATTTTGATTACTTTTTTCTCGGCCGTCAGTTGGAAGTTTCGATTTAGTTTTTTGTGGTAATATCACAGAAGACAGAGAGAGTGGGAGAAGGATTTAGATATTCATGTGGTAGATATGTTCTATATAGTTAAACATTTTCCCTGGGCCATCAAAAGGAACCGAAAATTCAGCACTTTGCCAACAATTGGCCAAAAAGGGAAACTTTTCGACTAACTTTTTAATGGCCACGAAGAGGGAGAGCTTTTAACTGTAATTAGGAAACGGGTGATGCAAAACACACCGAAAAAAAACCATAACCGTTCAAAAGAATACACCAACCATCAACTGTCATATACTAAAATATTTTTGCCCTGTGTAGGTGGGGACGTACATATCTTTTATGAATAACCAAAAATAATAAGGAAAAATGTATCTCAATTTTCGTGAGTTCCGCTTGGCATGCAATTTGAAAATTTTCGCAATTTGGCTTCTGGTTGCTCTTGCTGTTGCTGTTTTCAGCCATTTTTTTCAGATATTTTTTTTTTGGTTCGTTGGTGTTTCGAGCAATGACATAAATTTATTTGGGTTTCTCGTGTTCGTTCGGTAGTTCAGTGCAGAGAAGTTGATGCCACAAAATGGCGTCTGGTCGGTGGAAATTGTTGCATGCATTTGCATATTTTCTGCATCGGCTTGGCCCGCAAAAGAGCGAGTGCGCGACATTTTATTCGGAAAAGTGCAGGCCGTCGCCTCCCTTGGGCCCCCTTGACACCATACCACACCACACCACATAAAACATCGAAAGCCCTGTGTGCCAACATGGCCAAAATGGCGTTGGGGAAAATGTCAACCATGTGCAAAAAGGCAAACATCAGTGGAAGAGGGCCGCCACCAGTAGCAAGTACCAACCGGTTGAACTACGACTATTTTTCAAGGAACATTGGAGCAGGGAGTAGGTTTTTCTTTCTTTTTTAATCAGGATTATTAAATATTATGATTTTTAATAAAGGACATTTTGAAATTTGGTAAAAAAGGCTTACTTCTATCTAAAAGAAGCGATCTTGGGACTTTATTCTTACTTCCAATAGTTTAAGGATTCCTCCTAAAATTTTGTTTAATATTCAAATACTTTCTTTAATTAATTCTTTCTTATTTATTCCTAAAGAACTACCTTAAATAAACATTATAATTAATTTATTTCCATTTGCCAAGATCGTGATCTTGTGACCACTGTGAGAATTGGGCGGGCAGTCAGCCAACCAAAACGACGGCCATGCGATGTCCAATGCTCAGGCCACCAAGTCTGCTCCTCCTCCTCCTCTGCCACTGCCACTGCCCCCCTGCGTCCGCCCATACCGCCACTCCTCTCCCTCCCCACCCAAACCCCGGGCCAACCCCTTGTTCCGAGTAGAACCCGCAATTATGCTGTAGACCAAAGCAAAATAATTACTTTGATCGTCAAATGATATTATTTTGTCGGCCATGCGGTGTCTGTGGTGCAGAAAAGGGGCTGACGGCGGAGGGGTGGGGGTAGGGCGTCGTAGTAGGCAGCCAACCCTATGGTGGCTAGTTTTGGGAGGAAAAAAAGAGGGAGGGAAGGCCGCCCAAGTGGGCCGAGAGGAAGGCGTGGCTGGGTTTGCATGCAATTGAGCTGGTTGTGCTAATAAATGTGGCTGTGTGTGAGTGTTAGGTCTAGGCAATGGCCGACTAAAAACAGTGGGTAAAATGGCAAAAAAAATAATATATTAAAAAATTTTCTAATTAATTTAAAATAGTGGATATGTATGGTAAAACAAAGGTATTTGAAAGAATATTTTATGAGAGAAAAATTTATTTTAAAGCTTAAATGGTTCTAATGTTTTATTCAAAGATTTTATATTAAAAATATATCATTTCAGGAATTTTGATTTATATCTCCATTACCAGAAAGATAGAACCTTAGTTTTATAGGAGTCTCGGGCATGTAATTCTTTCTATCCCTTGAACAATTTCTTAGTTTATTTTACCAAAAAAAAAACTCTCATCTAATGATTATAATTACATTTAATTACAATGGAGTTCCATTTGATGCATTAATTACAATATTTTATTTCACCGTCCGCCATTGGCCGGCCATGATGACGTCGACAATGGCCGCCATTAGCCGAAAGTGCAATGTGCATTTGACTAAAATTTGCATTCGTTGGCCGGCAGGCGGAACTATCACACCCGTCATAAACCGCCAAGCCCCCACTAAGCCCCTCTTTTAAGCCCCTGCCCTGCATTGGGCCCAGCCCCACCAGTTAATTACTTTTTCGTACATTTTCGATGGTGAGCTTCGCACTGAAAATTTTCGTCTTTTTTTTTCCTCGTCTTTATTTATTTCACTGCAAATGAAGCCTCCGCCTGGGCAGGATGCCTCGAACCTACTAAATTCCACCTCCTACCTTCCTGGCTACCCCCTGAAATCCCGCTGACCAACCCATGAAACCGAAGCTACAGCTCCATTTGCAGTCGCAGCTCCCATTCCACATCCACATCCATATCCGCGTCCTGCATTTCGCTCCTCCTTTCGGTCGTTGTTAGTTTGAATGCGTTTTCGCATTTATATGCAAATTTTTTGGTTTGCATGCAGAAAATATTGCTTTCGACAAATGGCCGGTGAATGAAGAACGTAGTGAGCAGTCCGAGGGTAAGAGGAGTTTTTTTTTTTTTTTTTGTAGCAAGTTTTTGGACTGGTGTCCGGGAAAATATTGATGGAATGAGTGTGGCGGAGGGGCCACGGAATTGGTCGGCGAAATTGCATCGACTGACCAATGGGCGGCATCATCATCATCATCAGCATGAACTCAAATGGGCACAAGCGCAAAAATTTCGAATGGAATTCAACCAGGATATATGTATGTTCTTTATATTTCAAAGGGGTTAGCCCACAAAATGAGAATTTGTGGTGTGTACTTAGTGTGAAAAGGGTTTTTTGTAATTAATTGAGTTTTTAAAATAGAGGATACATTTATTGAGTAAATTAAGAGACTTAATCATAATTTAAAAGAATAAACAAAAGCTCAATTCATATTTAATCTCTTAAGAAAACCAAACAACATTTAAGTCAAATCTCCAGACTATTTCTTAGAATTCTTTTTGTAGCTCTTTGAAATAATGAATAATTTATTTCATATAATACTTTTACCAAGAATCTCTTATAAAAACCAAGCATGAAAGGGAATTATTCTCACACATTAAATTTAACCTTTTGTCGAGGTGCAACCTCCTTTGGCAAATTAATAAAAAGGAAAATGTTTCAAATGAGCTGCAGATTTATGGCGCTTAGAAAATGTGCAATTAATGCGTGTATAAATTACTGCAGACAATTAAATGGCTCTGGGTACACAGACCTTCTAAAAGAAATTGGTGTTACCCTCCTCAGATACAAAGATACACAGATATTACACATACGCCGCGTGGGCGTCGACATTGCGTGCTTAGGAAGGGTGATTTATTTTTGGGCGAATTGTCTGGAATTGTTGTCTGCTACAGTGTCAGACTAAACATTCACATGAATGAATGTGTTTTTAATGAAGTTTCAATAATACTAGAGAGTAATTATTCCAAAGGAAGTTCCAAAAAAAGCGTAATTAAGCGTAATTGAGGGTAGAGTCTTATTATATTAAATATATTATTATTAATTTATTTTTATTTTTGTATATATTTTTATATAAAATTCAAAAACCAAAATCGTGGCTTCTAAATCCCCTCAAAACCCTAATCTACAAAACGCAAATTGAGTTGTCTGTGTGCAATGGACAAACACGACCTCAAACCCCAAAAAACAGAGCCCCTCATCCTACAACCCACATCCTGCTGACTGTTCCTGCTGCAATGCAATTCATAAATTTCAACAATGATAATCGAGCAACTGAGCTTGAAGAGGGCGTTGCAAGATTGCTGACTGCAGTCCTGGGGAGGATTACATGCCGGGTGTGGGTGGTGGTGGTGGTGGGATTGGTTATATCTACCAGCATCCAACATCCAGTCAGCAAGTGTAACATATTGCACATGCACACTCTACCACTCACACTCATACTAACACTTGGGTATGCACATGTGTGCATTGGTCCTTTTCGAGCAGGACAACGTTGGTCGATTGCGATGCCGATGCCATCGTCGCCACCCAAACAAACACTCGACGCTTTTGTCCCTGCTGATGGAATTATTTGTTCGCACATTGTCAACTTGCCACTCCCCCGAAAGGCTAGGGCATGCCCCTTCAATCCTATCTGAGAGTGTGAATACAGTAAGAAAAATATATTATTATAAGTTTAAGGAAACAGCCTTAAACTATAACTAAATTTTCTAAAGGACTTTAAATGATCGTCTACTTCTTATAAAAATTATACTTCCAAGTTATTAAAATATTATTTTTTTCCCTGTGCATCTGTGACATCGAAGGCTGGTGTTTCCCATTGCAAAATGCAATTTGCCGCCATACCACACCACCCAATCATTCCACCACCCATCCATCCATCCAACCACCCACTCCCCCTTTGAGGTCTTATCTTTGCTTTCATTTCATAAACTCCTAGAGCTGCCCCCCGTTCGCATCTCGCCCCCTGTGGCAGTCACAGTTTGCAACACTTTTCGACCACAAAACGAACTCAAAACTGAAACAATGAAGAGACCGAACGACCGAACGTTGCTGCAACTGCAATCTGAGTGAGTGTCTGTGTGGCAGACTGCAGTTGCTGCCACAATGTATCATCAGTTGAACTTTTGTGCGGCTGTCACAGGCAGAAATTGGTTGCATGCCACAGGCCTTTGCCATTGCCTTTTGCCAAAAAAGCCCATAGCCCTTGCAACTTGATTTGAAACTTCATTTGCAATGGTTCAGGATAGCTAGATAGATAGATAGACCTATCCAGGGAAAAAGCCCTATAAATCAAATACAATTTTTTTTTTCTGGCTGCCACGACAATGTGATTGGATTCGATAACATCTTAGGGCTTGGTCAAAACAAGGTGGATAAACAGATTCGGGGTTATTAGAGTTAATGAAGTTTAGTGCCTGGGAAAGTCTTCAAAATCTATTTATTCGGAGTAATAATTTTAAGAATATAATTCAATTCCCGGTGAGTTCATATTTTCTCATGCCTAAATTTAAGGATGCCCCCCGGGCCAGAAATAAAGTTGGCCAACATCTCTATAACTTTTTCCACAGTTTATTTTTATGTTCTGCTGCAATTTAGTAGAACACCATGGCCCCGGGAGGTGGTGGATGATTCTTCCAGCCAGCCAGCCAGAAGACGAAGACGCCTAATTGAAGACTCTCAACACCTTTGGATGAACGAAACAAACTGAAAACTGTGAGAGACTCGTCCTCCTCGTCATAATCTCCTCACCTGGCCTTAATTAATTTCTCACCCATCCAGAGCCAGGGCGGCACAAACTACGCAGCTTATTTAAATGTTTATTAAAATGTGTTTCCCATTCCCTCTCCCGCTAGTCCGGACATTGTTGCGCCTAATTTCGTATAATATATATATATATTTTTTATATAGTTGTGTATAATACTTATATTTACGGACAGAGTTATGGCAAAGGCAGTCGATTCACTAACAACGCGCCAACATGCAAATTGGCAATTTAGTTTTAATTTTTTAATCGCTCCAAAGTAAAACTCAACACGTTCCGTTGATTGTTATACAGAAATGGCTTACATATATATGTATATACGAGTATATTGTATTTTATTTAAAATACAAAAAAAAAAAGACACGGCTACCGTTGAAATATACATAGGAAAATAGTTTCTTTTCTCGACATTTTATGAATTATTTTCGTGTGCAATTTCCTTCCATAATTTTTAATTGCGAAATGCAGAATATTTCAGTCAAGGAGGGGGAAGCCTTGGTAATTGTTGTAGTTTTTTCAACAATATCATGTCAAGCAGACATTTCAATTCAATTAAGGTTTGTTTCGCCTCTTATCGAAAAACTTTTGCCTTCCCCGAGAAGCGGCAACCACTTTTCAGCAAACGATTTCCACTTTTCTAAAAGCGCATAAATTAATTAACCAAAAAAGCAAAGAGTCAGTGGGTGAAGCCCCCCAAGTCCACCTTTTCTAGAAAATCTGTGAATGAAGGAAAACAAAAGCATAAATCGATTAAAATTGCTGTCATTTTAAATTTGACACATGAAACAAAATGCGTTGAAATTTCCCAAACCCCTCCTACACCGAAAAAAATAAAAATTTTAATACGTAGAGGGGGGAAGTTTGTTCCTGTCACATGTAGCTGGGTGTGAAAACAACCAACCCAGTGGGGTAACATACGTTTGAAAAGCTTTTCAGATTTTTCCCAAACCCTCCTACCGTGGGGGGTTTCACTCGAAAGGGGAGAAAAGGGTTAAGAGCTGGGGGGTGTACAAATGGGCGTGGGCGGGGGTCTTCAGGGTGCGCGACGTTTATGCAAATTGTCAGCCGTTTGACTGTGAAAACATTGTGTAGCCATTTGAACTTTTGGGGCAACAAAGAGTTGTCCTGAACTTGGTTCTGAAAAGAGGAGTGGCTGGTGTGAAAATTTAAATTTAATTTTAATCATTAAACAAAGTATGAAGCTTTCAGTTGGATAGTTCCCTGACTTCTTAGATATCTAAGTACTTCTTTAATAGCTCTTATTACTTCCTGTTGTATTACACCATTGTGTTTTCTCTGGAAAGATTCTTCGTTTATTAGCTTGGAAAAAAAATTGCAATTACAAGTGGAACGCGTTTCCGAGTTGTGTAAGGCGGCACCGGCCAATAAATATGCGTCTTCGGGCCAGAGCCTACAACTTACAACTCTGGCTTTAACACTTGCGACAACTTAATTCGCGCCAAACATGCGAGAAGTTCAAGCCAAAAGCAAACTCCTCTTGGGAGACCCAATTTAAATTAATCAAGTTCCAGGGCCTCCTACGCCCACAGCCACTCCTTCTGACCCGCCGATAACCTCTGTGGCTCCGAGGCCTCTCTAGTTGCGTGTTCTTGGCTAATTTTCATGTGCGTTTCTAATGAACTTTTAATTGTTTTCTGGAAGCAACACAGTAAAGATTTCATCAAAAGACATTGCCAATTGAAAAAGGTGGAAAAGATAGTGTAGTACTATAAGGTTGTATATAGGGAATTCCATTGGAAACATTCCCATATGCATTTCACTTCATTAACATTGCCAAAAGTAATCCTAATTCGATTTTTCTCTTCCGAGTGGCGGACCACACAAAGCCCACATAAATAAATTGCCGGCAATTACGGCGTTAACAAGTTTTATTGACTGACTAAATGCGCAAAGCCCCCCATGGCCCCACACCCTTTATCCTGGCTCTCAGTCCCCCACAACTCCGCCGAATCCTCCAACTCCCCCACACATCGGAGTAAAGTCCAGAGATTTTTTCCCCACGGTCCGAACCCTCCACCTATTTTTCTGTCTTTTTGGGCAAGGACATTTCAGGGGGCTTGTAGAAACGTTTAACCGACTGTCTGCCACCCCACCCTCTGGGTGCACCCTCCTCAGCCCCCCCATCCTGGCCCGTTGGGGGGGTAAATTTATTTGCGCTTCGTGGTCGTCTGGTCAAGTTTTTGTTTCGGACCAAAATGAAGGGGAGTTCTCTGTGCCGAGGGAGAACAATGAATAATGTCCGCAGTCAGCCAGGCGCAATCGCTTGTTTCCACTTGCCACCAGCCAACAGCCACCCCACGTCCACCCACCGTTCTACCCCCACTTGGACGCCCATTCATTCCGCTAGATCAATCTTCGTTGCACTTCTGTTAGAAAAGGCCCCGCTCTTCTGGCATTTTTTTTCTGTGTCCATGTCTGTCTATCGATTCGACACTTTGTTGCATTTGAAATTTATTAGCCAACTACCTTTTGGTCACAGGAAAAAATACATAAATACATTGGAATATTTTGATTGCAGTTGTAAAGGATAAATTGAATATGTTTTAAATAAAAGAAATCAAAAATATGCTTAAACATTTTAAGAATTATATATATAATATTATATATGTATATGAATTTGTTAGAAACTTTGCGAAATATCATGCCTATAAAATGGGCTTGAAGATTTTTTAAATATCTAGAAAGATTTTCATTAGATTAGAGCTTTCTTTGGTTAAATTATTTTAATAATACCCATTAGAAAATGTTTCAAATGAGGTATTAGCACTATAAAGTACATATCATGTTGATATTGTCAATCAGTATACTATATCTATATCTAATACACTTTAATAAAATTGAAACCATTTCGCACAAAATTAATTCTTTCAATAATCTTTCTTCTAAGCATATTTTCTCTCTGTTTAGTACCTCTAATGGAAATCTCCTTTGATTTTCCCCAACATATTTTCTCACATTATAAATGTCAGTCGAAAAATTTACCTTTCGAGCTGAGCATAAAAAATGGCATATACGCAAAAAAAAAAAATCATAATGCGACATTGATTCTGGGTTTTTTTTTTGGGAATGGCAGCCAATAAAAAGATAAAGCCACCAAAGCATATCGTCTGAAGGGAGGTTATAGCCACGGCCATGTGTCTCGGTCTCGGGTGGTTCGTGCCCCTGGGGAGGGGGCTGGCTGGGGTGGCAGCATGGTAGGAGGTTGGAATGGGGGGGTTAGGCGCTATCAGCATATGCGGTTTAAGTTGCGGTTGACATTTATTTCGCGCACCATTGCACAAATAAATGCGTTGCGGCTTGCCGATTCGATTGGGGGAGGGGCTCTAGGGTTATATATGGTATATTTTGAATGGGGTTTTGTGTAATGTACTGGAGTATATGAACTTTGGCAACTTGATATATTTAATTTGGTTTTTTTTGTAAAGGGTTCTCTTACTCTTACAAGCTCAACTTTAAGTGAACTTTTCTTGGTCGATTCCCCCATTTTCATGTTTATTTTTAATCGATCATCCGTTTAGGTATCTCATATCAATTAATTTATCCATCACATCTTCAATTAGTGGCCGAACAGTGAATCATTTTCGGAACCCTAGACTCTAACTAATTTTGACGGACACAGATCGTCTCCATCGGAAAGAGTTCTTCATTTTTGTGTTGCTGGTGTTTTGTGGCACAGACCCTTTAACCCTTTTCTGTTGTTGGTGCAACTTGGCGTGGGCCACGCCTCCTAAGAAAGGGTCTCGGGGTCATCGCAGCCTACATACTTTATACTTCCTCCACACTTGTGTTTCAATATCGTTTAGGATTGCTGTCTTTTGCCTTTTTGGGCTTTTTTAATTTTACGCTTCGAAATTTTATAATTTCCACACTTTGTGGCAGGCTCAACCGCTCTCTCTCCATCTGCCTGGCTGGTAGGTTCTTCTGGCCTCTTGTCTTGAGGTTCAAACATCAAAAGTAAAGTTTTATTTTTCGACCTCTCTTGTCTCTGGTCTTGTATTTTTGCTTAGCCACACAAAAAATTCTTGTCACGTACACAAAATTTTAATTGATGCCATTAAAAGGTTTTGCCCAATAAAAAATCTAAAATTATAGAAAAGAGAAATAAAAGCCAAGCGCCAGGAAAATAAATTTTTGCCAAGCTGGGAACTAAGAATAAAAAATTTAAATGTCCGTTTCAGACTTCAATTAGTGGAATGATTTGGCGAATTTCGGTGAAGTGGCTCATGAAAGTCACAGATAACTGAAATCCTTTCTCTATTTTATCCCCTCTGACGTTAATTAATGAAACAACTCTATTCACAAACACACACTCACTCACAGGACTCACAGGACATGCAGGATATTACTAAATGGCTGCTAACTTTTATGCTGTGCAAGTGAGAATTTTAATTGCACACACTCCCACATCATGTGTTGACTTTAGTTGTGTGAAAAAGCAAAAACATTCTAATTTACAAAGCTGCGCGAAAAAGGATGCAGGATATGTGAGCTGTTAAGTTACATACTCCATGTGTGTGTTTGTGTGATGTGTGAGTTTGGAATGTGATAGTGTAATTATGATGCGGTTTTTGGTTTCGGTTTCTGGTCCCTTTTTTTTTCTCTCCCCCCCATATTCCATAAACAATTGCACCCAAAGATTAGGCAGCTTAGCCCTCTGAATGCACGCCCTCTTTGCAGATTTTCCCTGATTTTTTTCCACTGATATCCCTGGCCATGTGTGACACGTTTCGAGTCCTTTTTGCATACTCCTGCCACCTCTCATTTGGACAATAGAAAATGTACTTTATGCAACTCGCCATTGTTTGCCATTGTAATTAAGTTGACAATCCATCATCATACATCATCATCAGAGGGAATATTTCTCCAAAAATTCATTTGAGGTTTTTCCGATTGCGATTGTCTTGCGGCGCTAGTCTAAAATCGGTTGGTGTCCTTTTTGGCTAATTTGTTTAATGAATGCATATGGAAAAACAAATTTGAAACGGTTGGCACGTGATGAGTGATGGAAGGTTTAAAAAATATATAAAAAAGGGGTTGGTTATACACGAAGCTGAAATAATATTTTAATCGTATAGGAATCGTTTCTCTTAATTATGTCACTATCAATTTAGTTAGAAACTTTCCAGGTCCCATCAGCTAATCACTTAAACTTAAAGGAAGTAAAGCCACCTCCTCTCCCCGGGGCAAAGTCAAACCACAAGCTGTCTGTCAATCGCAGTCAGGAGAATATAGAAAATACTTACCCTTCTCGGGCATAGCCTCGCCCATAATACAAATAAGACAAAAGTTTGGAAAAAAATATGAAGCCAAAGAAAAATATGTATGTGTGTGTGTGGGGAAAAAGTGTAACTGTGTTTAAACTCAATTAGCATAAAATGCAATCCATCATGGAAAATGTCAAAAACTGCTGAGCAAAGTTGCCACAAGTCGGAGCATAAAAAAATATAACAAGAAAAGAAAAATCAGGGGTTGCAAAATAAACCACAAAAAAAAAAAAACGATAGAAAAATATATGGAAAAAAAAAATATGGGAGAAAAAAATGTCTAATATATTAAACAAATATGATAATAAAGTTAGTTGGGATGTGAAAAGAGGGTGAGGCCAGTGGGCCAGGGTATTGCCAAATGCAGGAAACTATAAAAAGCCAAAGGATCCCCGATAGGGAAAAGAAAGTTGAAAACTTTGCATAACTTTTTCGGCCAAGGATTTGCTGAGCCACTCAGGTATTTACGATCTAACCAAATGCGATAAAATGTCACAACCAAAGGAAGAATATATAAAATAGTATTCAAAAATGCAGGAGTTGGCCTAGTTGTCCACAGAAAGAAATTCTAAATTACTAAAGATATAAATATATATATTATAGAAATTTATATTGAAAAGATTGTCCAAAACAAAAATTGTCTAAACGCTTGTTTTTATTAAGATGTTTAATATTTCACTTATCCTTAAAGATAAATCTTTCTAGAAGTGTTTCTATTGTTAAGGGTCAAGTACTGGGCCCTGGATGGAGACTGGGTTAAGGAGCACGGTCTGGTCATAAATTTGCAGGTGCTGCTGGCTTTTGTCCTGGCCTGCCTGAATTATTGTCACTGGCAACAATGATGTGGCGGCATCAGAAGCAGTGCCAGTTAGCCGCACGAGGCGGAGGAAGTCCATAAACCATAGGCTGAAGGAACTTTTCCCAGGCCGGCAAGGACCTCCCCTCCATTTTCGCACACACACACACGAGTACGAGGACAAAGTATTATCGAAGTGGGGTAATAAAAAATAGGAAAATATGTTTAGGATTCAGAGAGCTTTCGGTTCATATCTAAATTATGCTCATCCGCAGCCATATCCGGCACGAAAAAAACCATAATATTCGAAAATCCTTCGGCGCGATTAAAAATGGTAACTTTGTACAATTTTTGTAGCATACTTTGGGGAGTCGACTGGGTGGGAGTTTCGGGGAAAAACACCAAGAAAGGCAGACATTGCGTCCTCTTTCTTTCTTATTTCTCTGCGGATTTTCCAACTCCCAATTAGGGGCGGGGCTTCGGTCTATCGTGCCACACCGCAAAGATACTGGCGACCACATAAATCCTGCAGGACATCTTGGCCTGTGCATTGGGGTTGGGGAAAATGCAATGCCATGGCACAAGGAATTAAAACGACAAGCTGCAAAAGGGAGGAATGATAAAGCAGGAGCAAGAAACTACAAAAGAAACGAAAGAAGGCAGGCGGAAATTTTCGCTTGCCAGCCAAAAGGGAAAATTGCATTACGCAGATGTTGCCAATTTTTTTGATGGAGAGAGGAGGGAAGAAGGTCGGGGGAAAATGCAGGAAGAAAGAGAGCTGGAATTTCCTTTTGTCTGTGTGTGTGTAGGTGTGGCAGTCAACTCAACCGCCCCACCCAAGAAGTGCTAAAGAAAAAGTCATAAAATGCAAGCAAGAAAAGAAAATTGCAAATGAAATGTCGAGAGTTTTGCGAGCTTTTCCGGGAGCTCCAAAGGGAAAAATGGAGGCGGAGGCGATGGAAAAAGCAATAAAATGGCGGATATAAAAAGAAAAGAGAAGCCCCGGCAGGACGAAGCCGAATGCCAGGCACGACTTCTACCCACGTACATACATACCCACACTCACACATAAATCGAAATATATAAAGTCCTCTTCTACGAATAAAGAGATTTAAAGGAAGAAAGCCAAGAAAATGGTGGAAAATACAATGAAAATGGCTTGGCTGGGGTTGGGAAATTATTTTTGCATTTCATTCGCAATTAATCTTTCAATTTTCAAACACCAAAAGATAATGGAGGAAAATTGCTTGGCTGGAAAATTAATTTTGGAAAAACTGAAGCAGATTTTAATTTGATTAGAAGAGAAAAACTATAATAGGTTTAAAGTAAACTTAATAATAAAACTAAAATAAAATAACAAATACCAACAAAAGTTGTCCACTTTCAAGGCCCTAGAACTTCTTTGATATAAATTCTTTATGAAGAAATTTCGAATCCGCAAAAGTTCCTCAAGACTGCTCTATAAATAAACCCAGAGTGACCTCCTTTACCCACCCGAGTGTCACTGCTGGGCACAAACCTTAACCCCACCATTGCCATCATCGTTCCATCATCATCGTAAAGTTGGCACAACGTCGTCGTCGTCGAGAACTACAAGCGCCAAAATTAAATTGCCCAACCAAATTTGAAAAACATAAATTTTAAATTAGTAGAGGCCAAAGGATCCGACGAACTCGTAACCCTACACCGCCAAACGACCCCCTAACACCCTAAACCCCCAGCGGTGGGGCAGTCCAAAAATTAAGCAGAGACTAAAACCAAAATATTGTTTTTACCTTGTAAGTAAAATATTTATTCAATATAACAATATTCCCTGATTGAGGGATGAAGAAAGGCTAGAGGGATGATAGGGAGCGAGAGTGCGCAGTGCCGAAATGTTCGGCGACAGGACCTCCACAAAGGAAATGCCTTTAAATTGCAAAACGAGACGCATAAACAAATGCACAAGCACACCAACAACAATAGCACTTGAGTAAATAATAAAGCCAAAAATACAATCGCAATCAAAAGCAAAAGCAAAAAAAAGCCAAAAACAAAGACAATCCAAAAGCAAAGCGGAACGATTTGGAAACGGAACACTGCGCAGGGAGACGCTTTTGGGGGCGGAGCCATCTCGACGATGGAATGGAATGAAATCGAAATCTGAATTGAATTGGAAACAATTGAAATGAAACAGAGAGAGAGAAAGAGAGAGCAGGACAGACCAATAGTCTGAAACGTGCAAAACTGCGCTGCTCTGTCGGCGTCTACGTTGACGTCGACTGCGCTGCTCTAGTACTCTCTCTCGTCTCCTGCGGAATTATTATTGTGTCCCTGCATTTGTATTTGTGCAGTAGAAATCCTCGAAACGTGCTTCAAAACAAATAAAACAAATTATAATCAAGCATAAAAAAAAATACAAAAAAAAAAAAATATACAAATCAACACAAGGAATGTTTTTTAAAAATTTAGAAAATTCTTACAAATTTGATTAGAGACATTCTTGGAGGCCAAGTTAAGAGGCCATATGTGAGCAATTCTTTAAGTTTTCAGCGTCTTGAGTTTAAAGGTATTTCTCTTTTTAAGCTCCGACGGCATTTAAGGTCCTTTTTATTTCATTCTTTATAAAATATATATTTTTTTAAATAATTTCAACTTCCTTATTAAGCTGTTTCCCACCATAATAAGAACTTATAATATAGAATTACCATTTAAGTAATATAAAGAATAATACTGCCAGTTTCTTGGGGCTTACATTGTTTCTGTAAAGATAATTAACCCCACCTCGATACCCCTTAGCCCCTCTATTTTTCCTGTACAACTCCGGCGAGGTTGGCCCCCTCTTGCATAAAATTATCAGCCGCAAAAATTATAGCAAAATGCTACAAGTTTTTTGTTGGTTAATTTGCATCTGGTTTTGTATCAGACGTTTTAATTACAAAATGCTACATACAACAACAGGTTCGTTCGTCGTTTTGATGTTTCAGTCGAGTTGTTTAATTACATTTGATTGCCGGTCTTTGATAGTATGAGAACTATTTAATAGAAACTATGATTTATTTGAATATTTATATTGAAAAATTCTACAGATATTTGATTTTTATCAGTATTTTTAAACGAAACTCGCTCATAAATTTGTGGCCCAAAATAGTATGCTTACAAAATTGCAAATATAAACGTTATTTTCGCAATTTTATATTCCGTATTTTGTTATCAAGAGCTGGGCTACAAAAACCACATTAACTTGCACCCGAAAAGTCCATAAATTTTAAAACCAATTACCGTTAGTCGACTGGCCATACCACACCTGAATCGCAGGACTCTTTGGAATCGCCGACGGTCGAAAGGGACCCTCAAGGTGCTACTGATACTGCACAGCCCCATTTGCAATTCCAGGAGCAACCATGTTAGCTGCCATTTTTCCTTGCGAGTGGGGTTCCCGAAACCCAAAACGAAATTGAGTTGAAAATGCTTTCTTACAACTAAATCAAATGTTTTGATAAATTGCCCGCCACACGCAAACATATCGTTCGGACAAAATGGCCAAAACCGAACCACAGAAAGAGTGAGAGCTCAAAATAGTCGATGCTTATCTGGCCATTAAAATAAGGCCAAGACATTGCACTTACCTTCAAGAAATAAAAAAGCAAAAAACAATTGCGTGTCTTTTAATGCGAATTTAGCATTTCGCATAAAAAAATAATCTTTCCCTTGCATTTTGTTACACTGTTATGTGGGCATTTCTTTGTTTTAATTTTTTATATAAATATTTTTACATTTTTGTGTGGGCTGCAGTTGTCAACACAATTGAGCAATTAAATGGAGGGAATCTCTGGCCAAATCTTCCCATGACTTATCTGGAATAGGGATTCTTTTTCCCACCAACAAAAAAAAAATTGAAAAAAATTAAACGAGAAACACCAAGAGGCGCGCGATTTGCGAACTTCCTCTGACTAGCAATTTTCATTTCAATTTCTGCGCACGCGCAACATTTCAGCCTCCACAAGCTCACGTTCCCCCTTTAGTTTAGTTTTTTTTTCCTGATATTTTGTTGTTGTAGTTTTCCAGTTTCTTCTCCCCCCTTGAAGTCTATAAGTTGTACAATTTATCTGTGATTCCATGTGATTCCATCTTGGGCTTGGGCAATTTTTCCTGTCATGAGCTACTCGCTTGAATGTTTTAGGGTTGTCATCGTCTCTCCATATTTATGATTATTGTTATTACTATTTCATCTTCTTGTACACTGTACTTGCATCCTCGTGGTGAGCTTTGAACTTGCCAGCCAACTAAAATCCATAAGAAATTATTGAATTCGAGGTGGAGGTTAGCCGGAACGAAGGTATATTGTTGGTAATTCAACTGGACTTGCATATGAATTTTTATCTGTGAAATCACCTAACCGTTTCTAACCCATTCTAATGCCTCTCCTAATGGGTTAAAGCCCTTAGATAGGCCTATGATTCTGTTTTTCTCTTGCGGCGCTTTCTATTTTTATATGGCGCGTGTGTGGAATCAATGAAATGGAAGATAATTGCACACACCCAGCACATTTCCATTAATATTAACATTAACATGAGCAACAAGGACAAGTGGTCAGAGGGGGATGGGGTGGAGAGTGGGGCGGCAATTGGGAGGTAAGCAGGTGTAGCAGTAGCAAGCAAGCAACACGTGTGAAAATCAAATTCCATGGCATCACCTACGCAAATTACAGAATGAACACACGCAGCCCCAGGGGGGCAGGCAGAAAGGGGGGTGCCTAGCGCATGCCTGAGCAGCAATGGGTTAAGCACGTTAATGATTTTAAGTATTGGCCAGCTCCAGCTTCATCACAGAGTTGCCAGCTCTCTTAAAAGTAAAGAAATACGCTTCAAAAAATCGATACCAAAGCTTTTATTTAAAATTTTTCATATAAAATTAGTCTTTAATTTTTTTAATATTTATTTTTTTATTATTTTGTAGATTATATGACAACCCTTTCAAGTTCCCTTAATATCTCTTCTCTCCTTTTCCCATTTATCGATGATTATTGCGTTAATTATTATCCTGCATCCTGGTTTTCAGAAGTTCCATGGGGTTATTTCCAAGGCATACTTGTGCGTAAACTTCAAAAGGAATCTCTGCTATTTTCGTATGAGGTGCGAGAGCTACCCGCTGCTTAACCCTTTGCCGCCCTCGCCTGGCGAGGAGAGGTCCTTGTCCTGGCCGGTTGCCTTCGGCGCCGTTTCTGTCCAGCTGCTGCCTACTACCAGCAGCCCCATCACCCACACCCCTGGCCCGGCCCTGTCAGCAGCAACTGACCTAATAATCATTTTCAAAGCGAAAAATTGCTGCTGCTGCCGTGCCTGGTCGGGCCAACTTATTTCATTCACACTCTGTGGCTGGGCAGCCGGGAGTCAGAGGTTCGAAATCCAACTGGTGTTAAGCGCTCTGGGAAAACATTTTCCTTTTTTAGCCTTTGTTTGAGCTGTGTGTATGAGGTGTATTGTGGCAGGGGCTTGCCAGAAATGAATTTTCGGCATTGGCCTAATTTAGACGGCTGTGGGTAACTTTTTTGGAGGGGGATGGATTAAATAAATTTTAATGGGAAATACAAAATTATAAATAAAAACCTTTTGATTTGGTTTATTTATTCTCTGAGGTATTTCCAATCACATTTTAAATCCCCACACCTTTTTCAAATAAAATCAACCCAAGCTTGTCACTAATAGACCCACCTGAGGCCATTTCTCATGGGTTAATCAGTGATCTGCCCAAGAGCTAAACCAGAAGCGGATACCAACCGGAATTCATTAGAAGATTTCCCAGCACCTTTCAGCTTTTGAACTCCTACCGAAGACAATGGAATCATTAATCAAGAAAATATATATCAATCGAAAGGTGACTGCAAAGTTCATAATGAACTTGTTCAGCTGCAACTTTTTTTTAAGAAAAAAAGAAAAAAACCTAAAGGAAGCCTCATAATTTTAATAATTAAGGTGGAGCATTCGATCTACTCTGTTCAATTATTTTTGCCGGCACATCCCAACCAAGTGCCAATTAGGCATTTTGTACATATTTCTTGGTTTTTGTGGCATCCTTCCTTTTTTTTTTTGGTTTTTGGTAAGGCGACAATTACCAATGTCAAAGTATTGACCACGAAACATTTGCCTTTCCAGACCACATTCGAAAATGCATTTGTCGTTTTGTTTGTTTGTCTCCGAGTCTCCTCGACGGTGGCGACTAATCGAAATTAAATGACGTGTGAATGTTGGCAGCTGTTGGCTGGTTCCCCAGTTGCTGTCTCTGATCGGTTGTTATTATTATTGCATAGCTTTCGATTGCTGTCAGTCAGTCGGCCAGCTCCCAGGTATCATTTCTGGTTCCCCAATTGCCACTGGGTAGGTTTCAATTGGTTTGGAAATACCCTAAAAGGTAAAGGATTGTGGGTTTTAACATATTTGTCATATAGCTAAAATAAATTTTTAATAAATGTAGAATAACTCTTATTAATTTATTTAGGCTTTTATTTATTTTATTTGTTTTTTATAGGGTATCCTAAATCCTACTTATCAACAAACCCTTCACAATCTGCTCCTGTCCTGTTGATTGTCGTCTGCCCCTTTTTTTTGTGGTTTTTATCAATTTAGTTGTTATGTTCTTTGGCTATTTGTGTTAACCAAAAGCAGACCATAAGGAGCCATAAATTATGACGATTGTCACTGGATGATTGTAATTGCAATTGCTATCCCGATTACGTTTATATGACGAGGCTATCGATGATTACCAACTGCCTGCCGTTCAGCGATGTGGCAGCTTTCATAAATTTTGTTCAGACTTTCACGCCTGATATTTGTGCTACTTCATTCCCATGTTGAACACATAATTAATGTTTAAATAAACCCAGCGAGATGGCTTCTTCTCTACCAATTCAAATATTGCCTCGAGTGATTTGTGGATCAAAAATAAACTGTGAGAAAATTGAGAAAAATACCAGTCGATCAGAGCAATCTTGAAGTATTATTATTTTTTTGGATGTCGGTCGTGCTACTTATGTTTGATTAAAATTTGTTTAATTTATGATGGCTGATCAAAGTTGAACTTGTCCATAAATTGCTGATTTTTATGCCTGATTTGTTATGCTTGAAATCTAAATGGGGGGCTGATCATCGCCATCAAGTTTTTGGCGTGATTTTAATCGATCTTTCCTAAGGTTTGAGGAGCTCATTTCGTGGCAGTGTCTTGCAACGGTCATCAAATTGCACTCAGACTGTCATTATTTACAGCTTTGTGCTAATAGTTTTATTCGGCAGATGGAGATGTGCTTCTTGGGGCCTTTTTCCCAGTCAGAGTTGGCTAATTTACATATAAATTAAAACTAGAAAAAAAAAGTGAGTGCACAGCAAAACACACACGAAGTTTGTTAACCTCATCTTGTCGTTTTGGTATTAGTTGTCTGCACATCTTTTGCTCGGGATATACTGAATGTGGGTTGGGGTTGGACTTCTCAGGCTTTTCAAGTTGCCCGTCCCGAAATTCCGTACAGAATTTCATAAATGCCAGGCAATAAGCGACCCAAAACGGTACGAAGGATGTGCGCTGTGTGCTGTGCTTTGCTGGATAAATCCCGGCCGGGTGGATATCATGTAAAAAAACGTCGAGCCACATATGCGACACTTTGCTGCACATGTCCTGTCACAGGACAAAAGGCATCTCATGCACAAAAAACCGCAAAATACTTAAATGTCTTTGATGGCAACCGTCCCCATACCCAGTCCCTCTTACCATTTTCTATACCAACAAATTTTAGTTTTCGGTTTGGCATTTTGTGCGCTCCAAAGAATTTGAACGGTTCGGTTTTGGTTCGTATTCGAAATATTTTCCCTCTTCAAATTGTAATTTGTATAAATTTTTTTTACAAATTCCAGAGGTCCGTTCGACCTCTTTGATCCGCTAACCGATTGATATATCAGATCATTAATTATTTTATGGTTTTCAACTTTTTCCAATCTCTTTTGGATTTTTTTTTCAGGCGCCTACTTTCTTGGCCATATTATTTGTTCAATTTCACGGTAAACATACTTAGTTATAGCATTTTTTTTTAAGGTTCTTCGTTCTTCGATTCGCTTTGGCCACTCAGCTGAAAACATTTGAATTATCATTTTGTGGCACTGCCTAATGATGATTGTTTCGCATTTAATTGGTTTTCGATCGGCTGGCGGGGAATGAATGACTGGCAAAAGAAATAGTTGTACAAGTTGTCGGAGCAAATCATTATAAAGAGTGTATTCTAAAGAGTGTAAATAATGATAGGAATTGTATGTTGGATACAAATTGTTGGGGCCGGGCCTAACATGTTTTGCTTCATTGACATTGCAACCGTCTGGCTTCCACAAGCCATTTCAACATATCATCATTATTTCATCTTTAGGCAAATCATATCCTAAGCCAGTCTAATGGATTCTGAAAACCTCGCCAAGAACATGGATTGCCTATTTAAGTCAACCCAATCACCAGTGCCACCCCTCTCCGAATGCCCTCTAATTGCCATAATCCATTTATAAGGTAACATAGTCGCAACAATGCACAACAACGACCCCCTCAGACCTCGGGGGAAATGGTTGGAAAAGCTAAAGAAAAAAAAAAGGAAAAACAAACAAAAATGGAAAAATAAATAAAGAAAGCCAGACGAGAGTTGCAATATGACAAGGCTAGTAAATAAAATAAAAGCCAAGGCCCCAGAACTCGGAACTCAGACTATCCGTCGCCTTGGATGGCCCCCTGTCGTGGGCAGTAAAATGATACAAAGAAATGCGAGACGAGACTTTGGTTCGCATTCGGGGAAAATGGAAAATCCTTTTTATTAGTGCGATAAAAGCCGGCAAAATATGGAAAAATTCTGTTCGGAAAACGCAAGGAAGGAGGCAAACACGGAACGGACAGCGATTTGCATTGCCTACTTTGCGGCGTCTTTTATTTATGAATTTCCTCGTTTTTTTGTTATTTGTTCGAAGAAAAGCTGTGCTTATTATAATTTCCCTTTGTACAACCCCCAAACCCTGGCTGTCTGCTACCCACTGTGCACAGTGGGCCTAATGGATGTTCTCTGTCACAGCCCGATGTTCGTTTTTTTTTATTTTTTACGATTTGTAAGTGCAATCAGTTGTACGAATGCAAATCCCCCTGTTGCTCTGGAATGGGGAGGTATTTTGTTTCTGGAAGGCTCAAAGTCAACTGTAAGTCGTTTAATTTTTTCTAATAAGATTTCGCGGTATTTCCCCGCACGTGTTGCTTTAATAATTCATCAGCTTCAACCACCCGAACAAATTACCCTAAAAATCTCAAGAATTTTCTACGGATTTTTTTTTGGTTTTTCAGCTTTTTTTTACTCCCATTTGTGTAATTTTTTCCGGTTTGTTTTCCTTCCGTCGAAGTTTCAGTTTCATTTCGGTCTTATGATTTTGATTTGTGTGTTTATCTTTTGAATTTTGATTAGCAAATAAGTTTGCTCTTCCCCGGGAGGACGAGTCGAAATTAAAATGAGCGGAAATGATGGGAAATAAATATCCGCCGACAATAAGAAACCCGGACATCTGTTTTGAGGCAAATTGCAATTTAATCATAGGACTTTTCGACTTTTTTTTTTGTAATTCGTATTTCTGTACAGCTGTCCGTTTGAAGCATTTGGTAAATAGAGACAAAAGTTGGAGGCGACTGATAAAGGCGACAAATTGATAGAAATGTTTACAATGTTGTAGCTAGATTTGTCAACTCGTCGCTGTTTGCCTTTGGCTAAATATGGAAACATGTGTGCAATCCGTAGCTTATCGTCTGTCCCCAATCTGCCACCTAGCCATATAGCCACCTAGCCACCCACTCCCACCCACTCAATAACGACTGTCAATAAAATAATGCGAGATATGTGTCTGGGTTTGTTATACCTACTCTTCAGGCTATAATAGTTTTTGGTCTGGTGTGATTTCGCTTCCGCAACAAAGTCCCTCTGGGCTGAGTGACTCTTTGAAGTGGCCCGCCCAGAGCGGGGCTTTCAATTAGCTTTACACCTTTCCCGACTTCCAAGTTAAGTCAAGGAGAGGCCTCACACAAAGCCAGCTTTGGGGATTGAGTTCCAAAGAAACAGAATTATGAGTATTTTTGTAAATTATGAATGGTCGGGAGAGATGGGAGCGTGAAGTTATTAAATTATTAAAGCTTAGGCTTTATTTTTCAAGATTTAATATTTTTAAGATGTTGTTTCTGAAAATAAATATTCGTGACTATACCCAAAGTACTTTATTTTCTCACCTTCCGATAGTTCGCTTCTACTGTGCTCATTTATTGATCGTTAAAAATGATTTAGACCTGACAATGAGACATTGTTAAGGCCGACAAGGAGCTCGTAAAACTTTGCGGTTTTCGGGTTTCTTCTTTTCAGCCGAAATAAAAAAACACAAATAAGTTGTGGCAAGTCGAGAACAAAATACTCAAATTAAATAATTTTTTTAGTTATTGTCTGCCGCAGCTACTGTTCTCGGCCTCAAGAGGTTTGCGGTTTTGGGTATCCACTTTCCTGCCAACTTGGTCGTATTAACCCACCAGCAACATGTTGCTGGCCGCAAACGAATTCCCAACATGTTGCTATTGGCCAGGAGACAACAACAAATTAATGTTGTCGAAACACGAGAAAAGCTTGTAAACTGTCGGCCGTTGAGGAAGAGTCCCTTTTTGATTTTTGGCAGGAGAACGTAGCTGAAACAGAGAAGAAAGAGAGGCCCGAAGAAGAGTCTCTGGGAAAGAAGCTGCCAAAGGAAGCTGCACACGCACAGCAACAAAAGTCGCCTCGGCGGCCTTTGACTTTGGCCTTTGCATGTAGACTTCACTTCATTTTTTTTTCTTTTTAGGTTTTTGGTTTTTAGCCGGCTTTGTTGATTTTGTTTTTGTTGTTGTTGTATTTGTTGCACGCTTAAATGTCTTCTAAGTGGCGTAAATCTTAAATTGTTGCCCCAGGGCCATAATCGGCTCGTTGCTGTTTTTATGGTTTCAGGACTTTGATTTGCTTTGGCAATCGTCGCAGATTTGGGGGATTAGTTTTAGTTTGGTGATTTGCCAGAGAGATTTCTCTTCTTTTTTTGGTGTTTAATATGCAAATTTTTGATGAGAGTTTTGGTTTACTTTATAAGGGGAAAAAATTATACACTTAATGATGAGTTTTTGGCCAGACAGCTCGAGTCGGTTTGTCTGGCAATTTGTTTCGGTTTTTATACAAAAAATATAGATATAAATATATATATATTTCCTTTAAGTTTCAATAAAGCTTCTTTAAGACCAACCTACATTATTGCTTAAAATCCCCTTGATCTAGTATCCCATAACTTTTATTTACCTTCACACAATTGTTAGCCTGACAAGGACTTTCAGCACTTCCTCCCCCCTAAAAATGTATGTTGATTGAGAATAAAACAAAAATGATTGATTGTTGTCACTGGAAAGCTTCCAAAGAAATTAACAGTTCAAGTGCGGCATAACTCGCTTGTCACCCCCATTCCTCCATAAAATCGATCCACCTCGCAGCTGTCAAAGTCGAAACATCATATAAATGACATAAAACAGTCGAATAGAAAGCGGAAGAAAAAAAAAAGCCGAGTAGAATTTTTGTCACGCAGCCAAATCGATGACGTCGCAGCAGACGGCGATGTAATCAGTTCCGCTTAGCCAAGTCAAAAGTCACAAAAATTCGCAGGATAGTGGGCCTATCTGAAGGACTGATGATGCTACTGACTGTGGCTGTGCCTTGGCTGATGATGATGACAACCGCGTGTGATTGACAAGGATTTATGATTGTTGCCTAAGCAGTTGAAATTTTTGTAAAATATCCTTAAAGGAATTTATATCATGGGAAAGAGAGGGAATGGGAATGGGGCTAGGGCTGGAGGAGAAATGCAAAGCCAAGTGAATGACCTGCTTGCATTCTGTCTGTACGTGTTGATGGCTAAACAAACAAAAGGCCTACACATTCATTCAGTCATTCATTCATTCACTCGAATGCTGTGAAAATTGCATATTATAAGGAGAGGCAGTGGAGATTCGATATGGGGGAAGACTCGATATAGTCCAATCATAATAGTCTAACATAAGAACGTATAATGGTAGCTTTCTTCTTTAGATAACCTATATTATGTCTTTGTATTCAAGTTCCTTAAACCTTTTTCCTCAGTCTTCACTGTACTACGCGTCACATATCCTTTTTGGTTCAACCACCTCGCCTTGTGCAAACATTTTTTGCGGGAAAATTTTTCAATGCGCATTGCATTTCATCTCTAAACGAGATACGGCCACCAGGACGAGGACGAGGACGCGGATGCGGACGCGAGTCCTTTTCAAGATGCTGCTCTAGAACGAGTAAGATAGATGAATGCTAAAGTGGAACAAAGACAGAGAGATGGTTAGAAGTGTCTGCTGTGTGCATGAATATTCATGCCTTGTTTATGCATATTTGCGTGTCAAGTGATGTCCCCTCACTTCTTGGTCCTAGTAGTAATACCCATTTCTCTGCTCATTGCTCTCATTCGTCGTTCGTCTCCTTCTTTGGTGTCTTCGTCGTTCACTTCTTTCTCATCTACAGCTCTCACGTGCTACGTACAACGCGACGTATGCGCAATATTTCCGCTTTTGCTTTACGGTTTGCTTTTCAAGTTTGTTTACCATTTGCAGGAGACGCCAAAAGGACGAACTCACACACGTGTATGTGTGGGGTGTGTGTGAAAGATTTTCTGTTTATGCTCACATTTCATTTGAACGTGAGTTTGTTTGTTTGCCAATTTGAAGTGCTAAAAACTCGGTGGCTGGAAATGGGAAATGGGAAAGGGGCAACTTTGATTGCAATTTGTGCTGAGTGTGCGGAAACGAAATGTCTGAAAGGAGGTTGCACTTCTGCACTTTCCACTGAGACACTGAATGCATTCGGATTTATAAGGTACTCCGCTTGAGAATCGGATGAGAATTGGGGAAGTTATAGCCATCACTGTGGACCCTACAGGGGAAAATCCCATTTTCAAGGGATACCATCACGAAAAATGGACAAAAAATCTAAAAAATATTTTGTCTCAGGATTTTGATGCAGAATGGTGGAGAATCGATCCACAAATCGTTTAAGGTACTCCGCTTGAGAATCGGATGAGAATTGGGGAAGATATCGCCATCACAGTGGGCCCTATAGGAAAAAACCACATTTTCAAGGGATCCTCACGAAAAATAGAGAAAAAATCTAAAAAATATTTTGTCTCAGGATTTTGATGCAGAATGGTGGTGAATCAATCAAGAAATCGTTTAAGGTATTCCTCTTGAGAATCGAATGAGAATTGGGGAAGATATAGCCATCGCTGTGGGCCCTATAGGGAAAATCCCCATTTTCCAGGGATCCCATCACAAAAAATGGAAAAAATCTAAAAAATATTTTGTCTCAGGATTTTGATGCAGAATGGTGGAGAATCAATCCACAAATCGTTTAAGGTATTCCGCTTGAGAATCGGATGAGAATTGGGGAAGATATAGCCATCGCTGTGGGCCCTATAGGGGAAATCTCCATTTTCAAGGGATCCCTCACGAAAAATGGACAAAAAATCTAAAAAATATTTTGTCTCAGGATTTGGATGCAGAATGGTGGAGAATCAATCCAGAAATCATTTAAGGTACTCCGCTTGAGGATCGAATGAGAATTGGGGAAGTTATAGCCATCACTGTGGACCCTATAGGGGAAACCTATAGCCATCATTATAGCCATTTAAAACTTCACCTTATCACTACAATATTTTAATTTTTTTGAATTAATCAAGAATTATATACCTTAGCCACTTTTCACAGTCTCTTACACACAGTATATGGTAAAATCCCTGAATTTGCTGCTTCACCGTGGCCCCTAACCCATTTATTACCTGAAAAAAATACATCCAACAACCTCGAAAAAAAAATATATTCACATCAGTCTGATTTCGCCTGGCACGTCCATGACAATTGCCCAGCCAAAATGGGGCGTAACCGGGCATGCTGCACCAATGGCTCACAACTGGGAATTTGCCATGGCCCAGACAAAGAATGGGATGATGATGATGCTGACGGAGATGGAGTTGGGATTTGGCAGAGAGTCAGGCTCAGCGAACACGACCAGAACAAAATCTGTATGGCCGAATTGCCCTTGAGTGATCTATGCAAAACATAAGGCGGATCGATCGACGGGGATCCAGAGCCAGATCGTTGATCGTGGTTATGCGGTTGGTTACAGCCAAATGAAAGGTAGCCGTTGCCAGTAGCTCCCTGGTAGCCGACTAGTCATAAAAACTGGGAAATTAGCATAGACAGTTTCCAAGACAGCCATTGCCAAAGTGCGTAGAAAATCATGAAAATGGCTACTGGAGTGGCCAACAAGGAGAAGAAGTCGAAGATGAACACAGTAAACAATTTTGTAGAGTATTAAATATATATCTAAACTTTAATATCTTAAAGGTCAAGTTTTCATTAAGCTTGTACCAATAACTAATTCAAAGTTTAAATTAATCTTTTAAGATAATCATATTTTTTTGTACTGTGCAGAAGAGCACAGTCTCAAAGCCAGCGGCATTAATTTCATACAATTAATGGAAATTATATGAAATTATGAGTGGAACATTGAAATTCCTTGTGAACATCACCCGGGACAACAACAAACCAGACAAAATTGTCTACTAGCTCTCCATCAAACAGCAAAAAAAAAAATGGAAAGCACTCGGGCACTACTACCAGCCTGGGTGGCAGGCAATACCCATTTGGAACGCAGCGCCAAATGAAAGAAAATTAAATTCTCCACTGTCTTCTTAATTGAAACATTAGCCAAAACATTTTAGCCTTCCCCCACTGCTACAGGACTGCTCTGTTCATTTACATTCAAATTAACTCGTAATGAAAACGAGTCAAGAAACTTTGACTTTGACTTTGTCTGTCTGTTGTTGTTTTCTGTGGGGGTTGTGGCATTTAATTAGTTGCTCCGATTGTTGCTCTATGGGTCTACTTTATTGCTATTAGCTGGCCATTTCTTTTCGACTTAACACAGTGAAATTATCCCCCCGCCAATGGAACGATATGCTGGGTTAATGATTCTGTTTGTTTTGTCACTCGTTTGATGTTCTTTGGCTGTCATTTGATTTCATTTGGCAATTACCAGCTCGATTTAATGCACAATAGAAATCTGGTGTTACTTTTCGATCGTTACTTTTAATATTATAGTTTTTGCATAATGTGTTTTAGATTTTAATTAAATACATTTTTTTATATAAAAGGTTTTCATTACACTTGCCGCAATCCATTCCCACCCCTACTGCTTGTTTAAATAAAACTTATACCACACCTCGCAGTTCCACCTCCCACAATTTTTATTACAAACAACATTATCAGTTTCTTTGGGCGCAATGTTGCCTTGGCAAAAAGAAAACAAGAAAACAGCAACACGTGCCCCTTTTAATTAAAATAAATAAATAGGCGCAAACACATAAATAAACAAGACACCGACCTACCGAACGACCCATCAAATAACTACAATTCCAAATAGAGATGATGGAGACGTTTTCAGTTTCTCGGTTTCCCGGTTGCTTAGACTTGCTACTCCCACCCATCCATCCATCCACTGAAGAATCATGTCAAAAAATTGTGGGACTGATGGGTCTGGTATTCAATTTCATGCATTTATTTGCGAGAGCGGGTTGCGCCCCGGGGTCCGTTGTCCGGGCAAGGGGTGAGTTCTCCAACCCCCATCAAGTAGCTTATGAATTGGGGCGCCCTGAGCTATGCTACGGCTTTTTCGGTAGTACGCTGTATGGTATTCTTTGGGAAACGTGCGCATTTGAATTGAAGGCGAATTATTATTATTTAGTCAATGCGAGAGGCCCAGAAAAACGTTTCTGGGAATAAAACGCTTCCAACAACTTCATTTTTATACGAAATACCACAATTTGCATGTGGAATAAATCAAATGCAAAACACAGATGCACCCCCCAATCGCCCAGACATGAGTTATGGGTTAAGGTGGGCCAAGGACCGGGAACAGTAGGAACAGCCGGTAGTGCCAGCCTTTTTCTGGCCAGGATTATGACCATTTATTTGCCTGTACCGCCGGGCTGTGTGTGGGGGTCGGGGCAGTTGGTCGAAAAAGTTTCAGCCTAAGGCGATTTTCCTCCGTACAAGAAATCCAAATCAATGAAGATTTCGAGGTACAATAGTAGAAAATGGTTTTTGGGGCTTCGACTCTACTCTTTGGCTTTTGAATTTTGGTGGCCCAGCAGTTATTCTGGCTTCTTAAACTTTTCCGGCGTGCCCTTTCATGGATTATGCACCGCTTAGCTCTTTGCTGGAGAAAAGTTTTCAACCAACTTGAAAGTAAATTATTTATTACTAATTGAAAGAGTCACAGCGAAGACTTTTGAAATACAAATTTTAATTCGATTATATTGTATTTTTCGGTAAGCATTTTCCACAAATTTCAATTTTCAATTTGTCAAAGTTAATTAAAGCGAGCTAAGAACTTTATTGAGCATTTCCTGCTCGCAACAAATGAAAACCAATCAAATTTAATGCGAATCTACCTCGAGGGGTATGCGGTGGTGGGGGGATAAATGGAGTACAGAAAATATCTCTGGCCCCGGCCATTGGGCAAGACATAATAATAATTTATGTTATGGCAGCGCCAGAAGATCTGCAAACGATATATATGTAGAATGCATGTTCACCGACATTTTTCTTATACTCTTACTTATAGAGAGACTAATGTGGTTTAATGAAACAATATAATATAGTAGATCTTTTAAACCATTTTTCAGACTCACCAGTACAAGTACTATATAAGAACAGCTTCTTAAATATATTTATATTTATTTCCAATATTTGGAGTCCCAAAAACCCAATAAAACTTGCTTGTAACTTAAAAATTCTCTAAGAAAAAGGGTATTGGCTATCCACCTTTATCAACCTTGCAACTTCTTAATACTTTTCATATAAATGCACAAGCTTTTGATTGATTCAATCAAAACGAAGCAAAACGCAAACGGCGATCAAGAAGTGGACTCGGAGCCAAAGCCACAGCCAAGTTGGAGGCATCAGATTTTCTGCATGCCTGTCACGTAATTTATTGATTTAGCTCTTGGGAATACGAGAGACTGCTCGTGGATCGTGAAAAATGAAATGTTTGCCACTGCCAGCAGCAGAAGCAGCAGCTCAAAACTCTACACAACAAATAAATTTTATAAATATTTATAATAACATAAAAAATATATAACATAAAATATAGAAATTATTATAATTTTTATATAAAAATAAAAGCTTATTCAACTTTATCCATATTAGCCCATTTTTCTCCTTTTCGCTTGATGGTCTACTGACTGCGGGCTTGAGGTACGTTTCCTCTTGAGGCCATTTTGAATCCTTTTCCGATTCCGCTTCAGAGTGTCTATATAATGTTCATCATTTTTCTGATAGTTTTCAAATAAATCTAGACTACTTGGTATTGTTGGTGTTAAACTGGCTGAGAATTCTTCGGCAGCGTCTTTGAACTCCCTGTCTTCAACCTCGATTTCTTCTGTTATTGCTGCGAGTGTGGTTCGAAATCTCTTTCTACGAGGACAATTTTCTACAATTTTTATACCTTCTCTATCAGTATCGACCATGTCCTCATCGAAATCATCAACATCCTCATCATTGTCTGATCCACGTTTCATTTTTTTCGACTTTTTTGCTTTTTAATATTTTTAAGACACTTCTGGAGTATTAGACACTTTTGGAATGCTTCATATGATTAGTATTTCAAATACTCCTATTTGTTTACTATATATACATACATATTTTTTTTTAAGTGTATTTGAGCAGACTGGTAAACTGGCATGATGGCTGACCGAACTGGACTGGGGCTGATTGGTTGTCGATCGATTTGGCTGCCGGCCAGACAAATTCAAATGCATTGGCCCCGATCTGTGAATGCAACTGCTCCACCAGGAGCAAAGGAGGGGTTACTGCAGGGGGATCAAAGGCACTTACGCATGTACGCCCCAAACGATACACAAAACTTGATTATCGGCGGCCACAGCGATCATCGATCAACAGACAGACAGACATACAACATCCCATCCCATCGCAGTCCATCCTGAGACTTGGAGTTAATGGCCGTCTTGCCATTTTGCATTTTTGCATTTGTAATGAAACTGAAAACCAGAATGAATTGTAATTTGTTCGAAATCAAGCCATGCCTCCTCGGTCAGCCGGTCTACAGTTTCCTTTTTTTTATGTTTTTTGAAAAGATACGAGATCAACAGCAAAGTCAGACTTAAAATTGCAATTCAGGAGATTCAGACATGGGGTTGGGGGTACAATGTTGCAGATGAGGTGGGAAGACTTCGATAGCAGTGAACTTTGGTTGAATGGATAGTATTTTTATTTGAAATTAAAATATTTTATTAAATTAACAAACTTAAGTCTTGGAGGAAAGAAGGTGCAAGTATTTCTATATATTCCTTTAATAAATATTATATTAATGATTCTAATGATTAATGGAATTCTAGATATTAATGTATATTATATGGTCTATGAAATATTGTCTGGTAAAAGTATATATATTTTCCTGAAACAGATATAGTTTTAAGTAATATTTTTCATTAAAAAAGACTTACACCTTTATCCCTATAACTCGAACCAATGTAACTCCATCCATTTAAATTCAAGATTGCCTCCATTCGCTTCTTCATCTCTGTCTGGGGGGATTCGTATGTAAAATCGGGCATTTTTCAACTGTTATCAGAACCACTTGGACAGACTCTTGCCGCTGCTCTTACATACAGATCATCTTGCAACAAAAACCCCACCGAAGGCACCACAAATGGCAATTTAAGTCATTTTGTTTGCAGCTTTTTGCGTTCAATTTCGCATGATTTTTTTTTTTTTTTTTTTGATTTTTGTTGCAAGGCGAAATCAAAATGGTTTAATATTATGCACAAATCGGCCAAGTTGCGTAGTAAATTATGGGCCATTAAACGAGCAGGTAAAGCGAAAATCGAGAGACGGCCAAGAGGCAGGGCGTTTAGTTTACCTGGCCGGCCCCGGGTAATCAAATTTGTGTAAAAATGGCAGTCGGCCTTTGGGTGTAAAATGGGGGGCGGTATTTGCAGCTTGAAAAATGGGAAAGAAGAGAAGAGATGGAAAAACTTGGCACTTCCAGGGAAATGCGTGAGCTACCTGAAGGAAATTCAGAAAGAGATAGAGCAGCTGCTGCTGGATCATAAAAACTAATTTAAAAATCTTCTGCTTGTGCCTTTTAGCGATCAGTCTTCTGGTGGATATAGCCTCAGGATGTTGCCAGTGCTGCTTTTGTTGGTCGTGATTGCTCCCTCCTGGCAGAAAAATGCCACAACAGTGAGCATCAACAGCTACGTGACGAAGGCCGGTTGCGAGGCTTTGATCAAGGATTCGAATCTGTGCGAGTGCCAGGATCAGGAGATCAAGTGCGACAACCTGCAGCTTCACAGCAACAACGAACAGTTGTACGGAATCAGTTGCAGTATCTTCGATGCCCGAGGATATGGCTATATTCCGCCCCTCAAAGCCGGCAATATCGGTCCATTGAACATTCAGAATTGTGCCATTCCGAATGCCGAGAGTGTCAAGTATCTGATAAGTAAGTTGGGCATTTACAACTACACGGAACTGGAGATCCTTAACTACTTCGACCCCAAGAAAACCGATCGGGGAGAGGTTCTGCAGCAGTACTACAGCGATCATGAGAACCTGAAGAAGGTCTCCATCATTGGCTTCAAGTCCACACTGCCAGCCAACTTCCTGGAGCGACTACCGGCTTTGAGACATCTTTCCCTGAAGGGTAGTAGTGATCTTCCACCCACAATTCTGCATCCCCTGGGTAACCTCACCCACCTGAACATTGTCATCAAGAACTTGGGCAAAGTCTCTGGCCAGATCTTGGCCAAGCAATCGAAGCTACGGCACCTGATGATCGATTGCGATGCCAAAAATAGTAGCGTGGAAATGTCTGCCTTCGGACCCAAAGAACTCTGGCACATGCCCGAACTGCAATCCGTCGAAATCTTCAACTGTGGCGACAATGTGCCCACGGAGTTGTTTTGGAAATCTGAACAGTTGGCCTACTTGGGCATCAGAAGCAATATAAGCTACATTAGCAGAGAATTCCTCAAGGCCCAGAAGAATCTTCTAACTCTGAGATTAGAGCGAAATAATATTGCCCGACTACCGGATCAGTTGTTCCACAATACGCCTTTGATGTTGGAAATACATTTGGCCTACAACAACCTCGATCGTATTCAGAAGTAAGTTCAGTTTGTTACCAGAAGTTGTTTATAATAAAACTACTTTTTGTTTTATTCTTTACACCAGCGGTCTCTTTGACAAACTAAAGAACCTTCAGGTGCTGAATTTGGAGCACAATCCGATAACCACTATCGCCCCGAATGCCTTCGTACCGATACCCACGGCCCACATCTATGTGGGCAAGCTGTTCAAGTTGGCCAAAACGAGTGCGGTCTGGGCCCGGTCCACAAATGCCACCATTTGCGAGGAGGAGTTCATCTACGGAGTGTGCATGTACTGCAAGAGGGACGAGTATTTGGACCATTTTTCGGAAACAGAAAACTGCAATAAGCCAACACCGAAGGCCAAGGATGTCCTGGCCCGGAAGGCCTACGAAAATCAGCTAAAGGTTATGTCTGAACACGTCTGGAAACGGAGCAAGAACTGTGAGTATTTTTCCGGCGATTTTCTGCCAATAATTTATATTAAATTTGACATGCGACCAGGGCCAGGACACAGACCAGGACCCAGACTAAATTGAAAACGAAATAAAAAGGCAAAAGCGTATGAAATACAAACAATATTAATATTTGTTGCTCGCTTTCAACGGCGGTGATAAGAAAGGAAAAAAGTTGGAGTAGAATTGGTGGTGCGAAGTCAACGAAACATTTTTATATATAAATCATGAACGAAAACAATTTATCTTTTGATTTGTAGCCAGGGGTGGCGGGCGCGACTACCAAAAATGAAAGAAAACTTTGCCAGGGAGCAACATGTCAAATGTAATAAGGCCTAATGTTGTCTTCCTTTATTTCTCCGAGGGTCTCAAATGGATTGTGCCGGATTGTAAGTGAAAGTCAGATGAGGAAAATCAAGTGAATTATGCGGGTTGCGAGGGGAAAGAACATTTTAGATTGCTATCATTTATGATAAAAGTGAAAAAAACACAGAGTTACTGACAGAAGCAACAGGGAAGTTACTGAAGCAAAAAAAAAAAACTCATGAGAAATGTTTCAATGTTATGCAAATCATATTTGACATTTGTTATTTTTGATATAACATGCTTCCTCATAAAGGACATCATGGGAGAGTGGGGGACCCACAGTGCCGACAACTCATAACTGTCAAGGATATCACATGTTGAACTCTGTGGGTTGTCAGCGATCAAATTAGATAGGACAGTAATCGAATGTAAATTGCTCGAAAAGGAAACACAGTCCTTAAGGGGTGCCACAACTCAAACCCTAAGTACTGCTAAGCGATCTAAATGGGCGCTTAAATTAATAAAGTCTTACACCAAGAGGAGGCCTAAAAATAGGACAACTTTTTATGGCTTAAAACATCCATTTTGATCCACCCATTAGGTGGCCGTATTTTACGCATTTTTCCATTTGCCCACTTTGATGCGCTTTAATGCAGGCCATAACTCATGGCCTCGTCGGCGGCCTTCTAATCTCAATTTGCTGTTTGAGTTGCCACTAATAAAACGCACGATCAAGTGACACCACCGTACCCCGAACTGAACCACTGAACCACTCTCGACTCAGCGATCCACACATGCATTTGTGCTGCCGCGGATACACGATTTGGGATTTGGGTTTCTACTCTTTTTTTTCTGCGGCTTTCTGTGTTTCCGATAGACATAATTTGTCGGGCGTGAGGTGACACTGACATACCGACATGAAGCCAAAGGACATGAAGCGATTGACGTTCTAGAGATGGGAGATTTTTAAGTAGAGCTTATAACAGTCTATTCAGAAATTATTTTAAATACAAAAGCTTAGATATAAATTAATAATAATAGAGTTTAAAAAGTATCATTAAGAAACCATTGGTAAACATTAAAGACCTAAGACCTCTACAAAAAGCCCCAAGCCCCCAACAACTCCTCTCTAGAGGAGCCACAAAACAACTGACCAGGCTGCCAGGCTGGAGGCTGCCGGCTGGCGACTGGCTCTCCACAAATGCTGCTTTTGTACTACTCGTATCTGGCGGATACATTTCAAAGCAATGCCAACTGGACTGCGTTTATCGCTTGGTAGCCCCCCAGACAAAAAGACAAACGGACGTCCAGCCGACGGAGGAGTTTCGCCGTATGCGAAATTTATGGGCATCAACGTTGAATTTGAAGCGGGATCCCAGATCCCAAAATGAAAAAAAAAACAAACAAAAACCTGGTCTCCTCCGGACTCCGGACTGGAAGCTTTGCAGTGAAGTGGACTAGCTCCAGTGGCTGGCTTGGCATTTGTAATGCCTAAATGCTTTGGCGAATTGATTTTTGGTGTAAACGATGTGCAATTTTAATGGATTGTGCTGCCAGATAAGCCAAAGGAGGTGGTGGTATCCAATGGATACTCTGTTTATACACTGGATCCCCTATACGAGATCCGTGGCTTGTCGTGTGTCGTTTAATTGAATTTGTTTTGATTAGTTTCTCCTCATCGGTTCTCGGACCTCGGTTTGAGTGTTCCAAAAGCAGCTTTAAAGAGTTCTACCTTTCGGAATTTTAAACATCCAAAACACGACAAACGAGAAAAAAAAAGGAGAACACCTCGGAGCCTTGAGGCCAGTTACCCAGCAAAAATTGACATTGTTCATAGTCATAACATGACGGAAAAATGTCAATTTAAATATTTGCAAATATTTTAACAAGGTATGCGACCCCAGCAGCGCTAATTTCGCATGTGCGAAATAAAAATTTTGCACATTTTTCTCCCAAAACAACACAAAAAAGTGTCCACTTTTACGTAAGAGAACCCAAAAAAGGTGCAACCACTTTTTAATTAATTAAAAGTATAATAAAAAGGTGGATAGTGAGGAAGAACGCTTCGGGCATGTGAGAACAAAAATATTTTGCAAAAATTGTCCAAAAAAGAATGTAGAATATTTTTCAGTTGAAAAAGGGTCAACTCCTTTTTAAATAGACCGATTCCAGAAGGAAAATTAAAGCCTCCCCCAGTCCTGGACAAAATGCAAGTCCGTTTTCCATTCAGAAGTCAATTAGACAGTGAGAAACCAAACACTGAATGGCATATATCCCCCTGGGGGGTCAATTTGTGGAATCCAATTTGAATGACAGGCAGAATGCAGTTAACTTGTTGATTTTGGGGCCAAAAAAAGGGGTAAGGGTTACGCCATTCCTGGGAGAGGAATTGAAGTCCGAAACCGGAAATCTGGCCAGAATTCCAATTGTTTATGCGTAAAAGGCAATTTGCAAAGCGAAACCCAAGTCGTGCCGGGCCTGTGTATGCATTTCAATTAGAATAAGATTGACAGCCGAGCTGGGGGGAGTGGTACTTCGGTTTCGGAAAATAACAATGGGGCACTGGCTTGGCACTTGGACTTGCACTTGCACTTCCACTGACCGATAAGGTTAAGCGCCAACCGTTGGGGGCATCATGCACTTGGCTTGTGGTTATTCGAATTTAATTGAATTTAATTGATTTGATACGAAAACCGGTAAGGTATTCAGACCCTACTTATGGGGGTGGCTCTCGTCTCGGAGTTACTAGTTAGGTTGGGCAGCTTTAAAGTCCGACTTTAGTTGGCTAAATGTTGCATGACTTCCAGAAAGTAGCAGTGAAAAATTGCAGCTGTCAGCGTTGGCCAGAAAAATGATTTGTTGATTTTGTTTCTCGGTTTTTCGAGGAGGTGCTCGGGGTGGTTGCATAAATCATGGAACGCTTTACATATTGCATACATATTGGTTGCATTATGCTGCCGCTGCCCATACACCATCGACTTAGACTGCGACTACCTGTATATGTAATTAAACTTAATATAAATGTCTAGTAATTATTGTGTCTACCTCTCTACAGATGGTTGCATGTGCCGGCCCAAAGCGGCTTATCTCCATAATTGTCTCAACAAGCTTGCCAAAATCTTAACTAAATTAACAATCTTCTACTTGCAGAAACGGATTAAAGGAGGAAGGACTAAGTGGAAATTTTACGCATCGCTACAACATATGAAATTCTTATGTATTCATAAATAATAAGATTAAAATAAACAGAAAAGTAAATTAGTTTAAAAGAATATTTTTTATATTATTTCAAGCTAAACCTGTAACCTATACAGGGGCTAGTATTACATCCCCTTTGCAACTAAAGCTATTAGCCCTGGAGGAAAGCAAACGAAATACAATAGCATTCCATTTATGGAATATGGAACTAATATTTGCCAGAAATGCCAAAACAAAACGACTGGCATAAAAATCACAATAAAACAAAACAATCCACGAACAACAACACAGGATCCTGAACCTTAGGCGACTATTGTACACATGTAATGGTGATGGTTTTGGGTGGGGCTGCTAAAGGGGGTCTATTATGTATAGGGTGGGTGGTTTTGGTTTCAAAAAGCTTTCTCCAGTTTCGCGCCTCTTTGTGTATGAGTGAGTGTGTGTGTGTGGAAAGTGTTTACATGGTGATTTTTTGTTGGCACGCGATATCCTTTTTGCTGCTTCCCTTGGGTGTTTACCCTCCAAGACCGACCGTCCACCCCCTCGGATTTCTGACTGTCTGTCCTTCATATGTGAACTATGAAATGCTTTCGCACACAGGCTGGCAAACATTCAACTATTGTTTGCATTAGTTGCTCCTTTTCAGGTTGCAAACAAAGAGAAAAACAACGACAGAAGCTATAATAACAGCATTTGTTCTTAGTGTTTAGTGCGATTTATGTCCGCAATTCAGAGTCAAAGTTCAGTTAATTAGAGCAGAATGGCCCTTTGTCGAAGAATTGGGTGTGTTTTTTTAAAAGTGTAGGAAATGCCTTGGAAAATATTGCAGAATTCAGAATGGAGGGCGGGGTTGGCTCTTTTGGTGTCATGTCTTCATTGCTGGATCGGCAAACAAAATCGGCAAACAACCGAAAGGAACAACACAACAGCAGCTGGAAATTTATGCACGCACATGCAGCTGGCTGCATTTTTTGCAAGGCCTTCAACGGCGCGTTGCATGTTGCCGCCTTTTTGGGGCGTTTTCCCCCCCAAACGAAAATGTTGCAGGTGCAACAGTAACTGCAGCAGCAACACCAGCACGTGGCATGTGCAACAAGGATGTCAAACAAAATATGCAGTCGGAGATCTAACTGGAATGGGTAACCAAACAGATACATTTTTGCCTTGATTGTCTTGTCACCATGTTGTCTCTGGCTTTTAAAAAATATGTCAAAATGTCATGTGTTCATTCAGGAATCTAAGGAATTCAAGGTAGGCTTTGGTTTTCATATTTTCTAGGAGCTTAAAAATTTATATTTAACCAACACTGTTTCTTATTCGTATTTATGGCGATGGGGAGTCGATCGATTAAATCCCGATCAAGTCTAGTCTTAAAGCTTTCATCGATGCATCATGCTAGCCTAATGCAACAGTGATCATTATTAGTATTAATTTAGTATTATAGGTTTAAATAATCTTAGCTTAAGAAAAAGAGTAACTTTTATCAACCTTCCTCACTTACTAAAGCTCCAACTGTCATAACTGGCGTGTATTTATTTCTGGAGAAAGGTATCCTTGTTGGGTGGCTGAGTATCCAGGGGAAAGTGAAGAAAACTTCCCTCGACAGGCGTCAAATGTCACACCCAGCAACAAAAACGCAGCCCGCGGCCAAGGACTGGCAACAAAAACAGCTCATGTCTCTGAAGCTTTGGCCGTATTTCAATTTAAATTTATGTTTCATTTCATTTTAGGCCAACTGTCTGAGCCTGGGTCTCTGTGTCTGTGCCGTTTTCACGCTGAAAGTGTTGCTCAAAAGTGCATGAACAATTTGGTTTGTGAAATTTCATTTGGCTTTCACTTTTTCAGGTTCAACTCCAAACAACTCTCAAAACTCATAATTTTCATTACATTTTACGCATTCGAAATGTTCCTCACTCGTTGTTATCCATCCTACCACTCGAGAACTTCTCTCAACGGCTTCCAAATTGAAAAGTTCAAATTGAATTTGAATTCAATTTGGCTGCTAACGTTTTGCAAATGGACAGGAGTAGCAAGGATAAAAAATAAAGGAACAAAAAAATAATGAAAGAAAAAAATCGAGTTAACTGAGTATGTAATGGTTAGTTCTGTATGTGATGTAAGGGTAACTTTTTTTTGGAATTTTTGAATGAATGCGCATTTCTCCAGGGACTCGAAAAAGTAGGTATGCCTTTCTGGAAATAAATGATATTGAATGAAAAAAAAATGTTATTAAATAAAACTAAAAAATATTTTCATTTAAAAGATTATAAAACTCAAATAGACCACCAGGAAAATCCATTACCATTTCAATTACTAATGCAAGCCCACATAAATTTAATTTAAAATGCAATTGGTACTTTGAAGTTTTTACTCAACCCCCTCGAGAAGATTTTAGAAAGCAACCCTCCCTCAGTTACCTGGCCAAAGGTGAGGCCGAGTGGGCCAGAAACCAAACCACAAACCACACAACGAAACATCTGTGGCTCCATCAATTGCGAGTTCAGCTTGCAGCTTTCTGGCTCTTATTGTGGCTTAATATTCATGGTAATTGTGGACGAGAGGGTCTCAGATGTTCTTTTGGGGCAAGGTAACAACAAGCATCCCTCAAAGCCAACGAGAGTCCTTTTTGGGCCTACATTTGGGTACAATTTTTTTCGGTTGCACTTCCCAAAAAGTAACTGTAAATTCTGGCTAATGAACTGTCGGGGTGGCACAGAAAACAAAGGCATTAAAAAATGTGAAACGAATGGCAAAGTAAGGCCTGGTTTTCCAGGACCAAAACAGGACAGAGGAATTAGTCGCGGCCAATGTCTTCAGTTACATTTTGATGACTTTTTCACTTTTTCTCCACTTTGATGCCATTAGGTTTGTAGGAAACAGCTTCTAAATGTTATCATTTGGTGCCCCTGGTTTTTACGACAAAGTCTCAAAAAGCAAACCACCAGATTTGAAAAATATTTTGCATAAAAATGACATAACAATTTCAAACAGATTTTCCACGCATTTTCAGGATGAAAAGTTTTGATCTTCCAATGAGGGAGGGTTTTTACCTTTTCTTTTTTTTTCGTAGAAAATATTTCAGCAATACTTTGATATTAAAAACCGCTTAAAAGCAAATTACACCCAACTATAAACAAAAGCCTAGAAAAACTAAAAACCAACTATGTTTTCGGATCAGAGGATGTCCTGAGAGTGGGGTGGTCGAATCCTGCAAAGGACAGGGTTCCAGTTATGGGACAGGTGCTCATCGTCCACATATTACTCATTCCTGGCAACTATTAGAAAGCAAACAAAAAGCAAACTACTCTGTGGAGTAACCCCAATTTTAGTCTCGTTCCTCGTTCCTATCCAGGTACAGGAGACATTTTTCGGTTTGCAATTTGGACATTTTTCATACCAAAATATTTTGTGGTTGGTGTGCAGTGTGTGCACACACACGTACCATGTACGGGGGTCCATCTATGTAGTTTTTGTAAACTAAGAAATTTGATCGAAAAAGGTCGGAGCGAGGCCGGAGTAGTTTTTGGCCAAGCTTTATAATTATTTTTGGAGCCAGTGCAGACGGCAGCTTGATAAAAAGTAAATAGCATAAATCAGGAGAGGGCCAACACGTATGAGATGACAAAACTCTTTTCATCCAGAGCTTGGGTACTTCAAATGCTACCGAGGAAACGGCAGGATAGTTAATACAAACCTTTAAAAGGTTAAGTTGGTTTTTCTGGTAACTTTTTCTTATTCATTGCCTGACTGGCAATTAACTCTTCTCTCCTCCAGAAGGTCTACCTTCCCGGTTTCCACCCAAAAAAAAAATACAAAATACAAAAAAAAATATTGTAAAAGCCCAGAAAACTCTCCTGCCGGCGTTGCTGGAAAATTTCATTAGTCTATAATTTTTAATTGAAAACTGTATATCATTGCCGATGTTGGCGCAGTCTGGTTTACCCCTTCCATAGTCACCCGCCTGCGCTGTGGGTGGCATGGAGAAAAATGCACGAAAATATTTTGTAAGCAGATTTATAGTTTCGAAAAATAATAATTATTTGCCCAGGCGGCGAACCCAGCAAGGACACCCAGCCTGTTAGCCTGGTACACTCTTCCCCCTATGCCCATTTTTTAGGCAACTTTTCTCCTGTTTTCCCTCCAGGGTTTTCCCCCCAAAACTCACAGATACCAATAGCTGTTACTCTATCAGTTTGGACCTCTTTTTCCCCGCACTTTGGCGCTTTTGCTTATTAAAGGCTTGGGTGTAGATTAGTTTATCATTTAATTATTTTTTACGCCTCCTTGTGGGCGGTGAGGCGGAGGGGTATGCCATATATATCTATGTACTACATGGGGAGTCTGCCAGCTAAGCATTTTTAATTCATTTAGTTTCATTTTCCGAAAAAGAATTCAATTTATTTTGGCGTGAATGGTATGTAGTTCTTCGGGCTTGGGTTGGGTCTTTCGTCAGACGTAATTCCAGTGGGAATGTCTAGATTTTGGATATGTGTTTTGACTATACATATGTGGGGTTACTTGGGGAATTGAAAAATAATTACATTTTCTTGTATGGATATTTGAAATTAGGTATTTGGAGTGATTGGTAGAAAACAAGAGTCATAAGAGATTATTATTATAAGAAGTCATTTAGAAAGTCCTCTCCTCCTAAGACCTATCAAATGTGTTAACCTTAACTTAATTGATTATATTTCTCAAATTTCAAGCTCAATGAATCCATCTTCTTTTTGAAATTTTCTCATTAACTCAGAGAAGCTTATATGAATATATTTTTGATAATTATTAGATCTGAGGGCGTTGATGCTGTCACATAAAATTGGTTTCGGGATGAGTGAGCGTCCTGGTCAGTTCAGTGCCCCCCAACCACGATGACCTCTCCAATTGTGTGTTGGCTCTGTGACCTTTTATCCGGGGAGCGGTTTTCGTTTTTTCACACATCTCCGGTGAAAGGTGTCAGACGCATTTGCTGCAGGACTCATTGGGCCGCCCAGACACGTGCGAATGCTTTGATGGCGCCCGGCCAGATTCGATTGTAGCTTTTTGACCCTGACCGCATGTGTGGCCCTGGCTTTTGTCAACAGTTGCCTTTTAATTTCACTTCATTTATATTCAAAGAAAAAAACCGAAACGCTTTGGTCTAATTGCTGTTGGAAAATGTGTTTGCCAAGTGTCGGGGTCACACCCACCAAGTCACCCCGTGAAATAGCCTCACCGGATGTTGACATTTGTCTTATTTCCATTTCCCTTTTCCATTTTTCTCTCTACTAAAAATTAATTTCTCTTTTTTTGATGGCCTAATGTCTCCTGCAGCCAAATCATAGGCTTCATTATTTAAAACAGATTATTCTTTCAACATCCTCCAGCTCTTAAAATAAAATTCTCTTGAATTGAATTCTTTCCTTTGTCGGTATTATTTTTCTCCTAATAATTCACTTATTTCTTGGCTCACCATAACTCGACTTAAATGTGGCATAAAATGACAGCATAAATACAAATTATCCATCCCAAAAAAATGGAATAAAAATAAAACACTTGCAATGCCTAATGGCATTTATTAATCCAATTGCATTCTGGCACTTTCGGGGCGGGTCAGAGACCAAGAACCTAATAACATTAACGACCACCATCTCGGGAAAACATTTTGCAAATCTAATGAGCCTCGACGACATAAAAAAGACGACTACGCCCTCAGACGAAATTAAAAATAAAACGACAACAGACGACGGGCATAAAGCAGCAGCCAAAAATTGACAGCCCTCCGTGGGTCATGAGCCAAGACGGACGACGGACGTCGGACGGGAATCCCCCGACTCACTGGACCTAACCGAAAGTTATAGAAAAAAAATGTAGATCCAGCCAGGACGAGGGTGCAAAATCAGGAATTAAAACATCTTAATGGTCTGCGTCTTTATGAACTCCGCGACTGTGTTGTCCTGTCGGGTAGATGCTTTCCAGCCTGCTGACACCATTACTTTTGATTCCATGTCGGGGTTTTTCGCGTTTCTGGCATTCTTGCTCTAAGGTCTCTGTGATTTCGCCTTCTCATCCAAGTCCCATGTTCCCATCTAGTTAATTTTCATGTAAATTAAGCAATCAAATGTTTGCTTTAATGTCCTAAAATTAATTTCAATTTTGTGCTATTTTGGGAATTTCCTAAAGGAGCATTTTTATCTTTGTGAGAATAAGTTTTGTCTCCTAATAGTTTCCAACTAATTAGCTTGTTAATGAAGCAATTAACGCTTTTGGAACATTTATTTCAATTTCAATTTAAACTTTAACAATGGCCTTCTGTACTCCCCCATATCAAGTTTGTACTTTGAGCTTCTGTTTTAATTCAACTGCAATTAACATATTTCCACTCGGGACCACTGCAAACCAAATACAATAGTGTTTTAAGCCAAAAACCAAAGGCATAGTCGTGGACCACTTATCGGAACAATCAGCAGTTGCTGCTGTGTGTGTGTAAGCCTAAAAAATATAACAAAAAAAAGTAAGGAACCTGAGGGCCTAAAGGCCCACAAAAAAAAAACCGTGGGCGTGTCCCGGTTGAAGTAAGAAATTTGCAACTGCAGAAGCCAAGTGCAGTGGCTGCCACCGGGATCCAAACCGCTCCACCCACTTTTCTGCTAGCTAAAAAAAAAAAAAAAAATATTTTTTTCGGGTATCTAGTTGGGGGATCTGTGGCATGAGGGAGGGAGGAGGTATCGAAGGGGTTTCGGCCAGGTTTGCATGCCAAGAAATCGAAAACAAGTTGGCTCCCTGGCTGGCTGGCTGACTGACTGCCTGGCTGGTTGGAAGGCTGGTTCACTTGATTTACAACACTCGCCACTTGGTTTGGAGTACACTGAGTTATGGGTCCGAGATACTTCCACTTTTGTATCCGCGTGTGTGGGCGTCAATTACCAGCTCATAAATTGCCATCGCAATGCCACAACTATTGCCTTCCCACAGCCTCCCCAGCACTATCCCGTCTAATTGTTTATTAATCAAATCATTAATTAGTTGCTTTGCCTCTGCCATTTGTTATTTCACTTTTTTTTTGCTTCTATTTAGTTGATTTGAACCTCGCCCGCCTCGATAATTTTAATTAATTTGTGCAAACTGTATTTTTCGATTGCATTTTTGATTAGTTTCTCGATTTGAGCATACATATTTGCACTAACAATCAACAAAATAATTAAATGCATTCAAGCATTTTTAATTGTTATTTGCGCTAATTTTGATGCTTAGGCGTTTGGGCGTAGAACTGGGAGTGGGCGTGAACGTGGCCACGATAAATAGTCTGCATTATTAATGTGTTTTTGTCGATCCTGGCGAAGGCTGGCCCAATTGTCCTGCAGGCTATTTGACCCGGCCGGGTTAAGTGGCACGGCGGTTTGGGCCAAGTCAATATTAGACGATTGCCGCTATGAGAGAGGGAGTTGCGATTTGTAGTTTTTGTTCTACTCTTTAGTTAATGAGGGTTTAATGCTGTTTAATTTGGGCTTATGCTTAATAATAAATAAATAAAATTCTATATTCTACAAATATAGAAAATATTAAGGATACAGAATGACAGACCGACAGACTTAGAAAAGTGTTTTATTTTTTATTAAAACTGGTTCAAATCTCTTTAAAAAAAAGAATTTTTAAATACTTTAAAGAAAATCACAGAGAGTATAAGAATCCAGGTTTATGTAATTTCTTTAGTTAGTTTGTTATCATAAGTCTTCTTCAAATAAATCCAACAATTCTTATGCCCCCTAGGTGTCCTTTATTGGCTCCAAACTAAATATTTTTTTAAAGCCTATCTAGTCTAGATTAGTTACCAAATTCCCCATCCCAAACCAATCTAAAAACCCCAGTAGCCAAAGAGGCAGAGACCAACAATTATTATTTTACAAATTGATATTTATGAAGCAATTTACGAAATGTTTTTGCACCAAACGACTTTGTCGCATTCATGTCTGCAGGCGATGCAGTCGGGTACCCTCGAGTTGCGGGTCTGAGGATTGGAAAAACATTGCACAGACTGCACTGGAGCTCCCATCCTGGGGGCATCCTGATTTCATCCTTTCACTACAGGTCCAGGCTGTTGCATTGGCATTGCAGTCGAGCAAAAAATGCCATGAATTTCATTGCGGAAAAGAGCCAGAGAGAGCCAAAGTTTTGACTTTTTGCCGAGCCAAGGACCCACAAATGTTTATTAATTTTATTGAACAATTAATTAAATGCGGCCAGCAAAATGTTTTGTCAGCGGCAATTCCAACGGCAGCTGCCGCCGATGAGGGGCTATTTTCCCTTTTGGGATTTCCAACTCCCCGTTTGTTGCAACACGCCTGCAAGGATGCGGCGGCCCAATATTAAAATACCACAAAAACGTGACTCTATGGCGGGGATCTGGTTGGTTGTTCTGGAAATATATTTCAACCGATTAAAGTTACCAGAGAATGTCCTGTTGGACTTTAGTCCTGAGGTCCTGTAACCCAGAACATCCAGCTAGCAATCTCTGATTTTATGAAGTGCAACAGCAGTTGCAACAACAATAAAAAGGCCGTTAGCACTCAATGCAAATGTTGCACTCACAAATTGTTTTTATTGAAATGGTAACCGCCTCACCGATGAAATGCAAAGAAAATTGCCAAATGGAAATAGGTACATAAATGACAAAATGCTGGCCATTGTTTTAAAATATTCCACATGCATGGGGGCTATAACAGTTTTGTTATTAAACGGCAATTTATTTGCATATTGTTGGGAAAATGTAATGGGTCTGGGAAATCGAAAATTGAAGGAGGCTGCCAAGTAAGCGATATGCACTTGACACTGAAGTGGACGACACTACATACACCACACATGTGCGAAATCCAGGGTAAGGGTTTATATTTCGAGGGTGGCTTGCTTGGCTTTCAAAAAAAGGTTTTCAATTTTTTGTTGGTTTGTTTTTTGCACTCTGCTATTTAGCGGCATGACGCGCTTAAACAAATACAAATTTACATTTCGCTGCCATAAACACTTTTAAATTTGAATTTCATTCATACACTCAACCACTCTTTTTTTTTTTTTTTGTATATTTTTTGCACTGGAGTGCTCGGAAATGGAAATTGATGCCAAGGTAAACAGAGTCAATGGTGGCCAGACAACTGGCTGAAAGGTCAGCAGGATTCCATCTGCTCGACCGGAAAAAAAACTCTGATCCCATCTGAGGCAAGGAGAAGCCAACAAGCTAAGCCTGGCCAATGTCGTTGACAACTTGAGACCCCTGAACGGAAAGGAAACCCCTCGAGGAAGTGTCTTGGCCATAAGTCAAAGCCACTTCACAAAATACTTCCGGCTCACTGGGATGTTCTGTGGGTTTTCAATTATCCGCTTGAGATTTTAAATTATAAGATGCATGATCTAGTCCATCTTAGAGGTATAAATCTATATTTTGGCTTTTTTAAGAATTTTGAACTATTTTTAATATTTTCTCTAAAACAGAAGTAGATTTTAAGATTTTTATAACAAAAATCCACTCCTCAATGAACACTTGTTGCTGAAATAAAAAAATTTGGAGTGAGTATGGGTGGTTTGTTTTGACAGAAAAGTGGAAACCTTACCCCTCAGCGTCGGTTGCCTTTTCGTTTGTAGTTTTTTGGTGGTTGGTAATGCCCTTTGAGCAAGGACCCTTTTTCCCAAGGACCACCACCCACCACAACGAAAAAGCTGAGGAAAATCATCGCACAAAAAGGGGCGTTTAGTGTCGAAAAAGAAGCTGCGAACCCTTGTTGTTTTTGTTAAATTTTGCAGAAAGTCACCAAAATATCTACCCCCAGCCACCGGATCCATCCACTCTCCATTCTCCTTTTGTGTGGGTGAGTAGCTTTTGGTGGTTTCTGCTACTGGGTTTTTTGTTTAGCCTTTTGGGTATTTAAACTAAGCGGATTGTGTGGGTGACATGAGTAGGTGTTAAGTGGCTTTGTCACTTTCCTACGAATGTGGGAAAAGTCTACAGTACATCTACAATTGCAAAAAGGGATGGGGAAATCTCCTTCCTTACCCAGCTCCCAAAAGGATCTCCCACAAACCAAAAAGGGAGTTCAACAAAATCAGTTTGCTTTGCACTCAATTTAAGCATTTAATTGCTTTCTGCAATCATTCGGCAAAAACCTCTCAAATTGTAAAATCTCACAAAATTAATCAGTCTATACCCCGGCTCGCTTTCCCAGCCACTCCGACCAATTAATCCAACTCAAATGACTGAATGATTCGACTCTCTTGATTTTGCCAAGAGACTGTGAGGGCTTGGAGATTTTGGAGAAGGCAAGGCAATAAATCGTTACCGGCTGCTTTTCCTACTGGTTCTGATAATTTTCAATTCCGATTTCAATTTCAGCACAATTTTTGCTCCGAAAAATATGCCCAGTGGGCACTTGCTCTACACTTGGAAAAAATATCAGAGTTTATTGTTCTTGTTTCGCTTTTATGAGATAAGGAAAACACGCTTCAGATTTAGAGATTATATGTTTATGATTAAGCTTTCAAAAGTGCCAGTAAAATATATCATTAAATAAATAACAAAAATGCACAGCGGTTGTCATTATTATACCAGGTACTTTTGGAGTTTAAGGGTATATTGTATTCATGCGAAAGTATTAATATTATTATTGTTATATTGTTTCATATATTTGTTTCAATTTCCCCAAAAGTAAATTAGTTATTTTTAAGACTACTGTTTGAACAGAGAAAGAAAAGGTACATATGGGTGAAAGAAATAGTAACAGGTATCATACAGTCGGGAATACAAAGTATAGCCGTCCTTTTATGTTTTTATTACAAAAATATTTAATTAACCTATTTTTTTTTTATTCTTATACTTATTATAAAATGTTTATTATAAACCAATAATCTTATCTCCCACATGCTGCAGAAGACTTCCTTATACCGACTTTACTGGAGAGCAGATATGGTAAGTGTTTATCCAAACCAGGGGGCTAGCTATATAAAGTGTTAATATAGCCCCCCAACATTCAGTGCCAAACTTGTATCGTTGGAAAGAACTCACTGATAATGTTAAAAATCTCAATACTTTCTATAATCATTTGCGTAGTCTGGGCACTGCCTCAAGAAACAAATGGAGCATTAATAGTCGAAACCCCTGGGAATCTTAATTCTTCTAAACCAAATGACACCGAAAACCGATTGGATTGGCTGGAGAGCCGACAAGCTATCCTGCAGAATGCCCAGTTCAGGATTGAAGCCTCCCTATTTTACAATAACTTGACTTGGAACAAACTTATTCCTGAGGACTTTAAGGATAAATGGAATAATGCGGAAAGTATTTTGGACAACCTGGAAGCTGGTCAGAGTTCAATAGAAGAATATTTAGAAACCTATCGATTGAACTTTGAAAAGTTACAAAACAATACGGAAATACAACTTTCAGAAGTCCAGAATACAAGCCTAAGAGTCGAGGAGTCTTTTGAGACCAAAACCCTGTATTGGCAAAAGATCATCCCACAGGATCTTACCGGAAGACTAACCCGAATAGAAAGCCAAGTTAAGGAAACACTGTCCAAAGTAACAAAGCAGATACCACCAAACTTTGTAAAGATAGGTACCAGGTATTTTTATATTGAGAAGAGTATTAAACACAACTGGTTCGGGGCCTCGCATTTCTGTCGCCGGTTGGGCGGTGATCTAGCCACCATCGAAAATGAGCAGGAGCTGAACGACATCAGGGCGAGACTTACGAGAGATCCCTATTGGATTGGAATTACCGATTTGGATAAGGAAAACGAGTTTATTGCCGCACCGACCGGGAAGAGGGCGCCCCTTTTAAAGTGGGCTCCGGGCGAACCCAATAACGACAACAATCAGGATTGTGTTACATTGAAAAGCTACCAGAATATGGACGATAACTGGTGTACCAGGGAACTTTACTTTATTTGCCAAGCAAACACAAACAATTAATAGATTAATCTATTATATTAATAATAATAAAAGTGAATCTAAAACACTAAAGTTTTTTTTTGAGTGCTCTAATATTTTGACTTTCTCTGAGAGATGGATGCGCCCGCAGTAACCACAAACAGTCGACGTGTTTCTGCCCTCGAGGGAGATGCTCCTGCTGCTCCGGTTTCGCCCCATTCGGTTGTCCTGGTTATCCTGCGTCCGTTCGGACATGCGTCCGTTTGTAAGCCATTCATTTGTCCAATCATTCAACCGGAAGCTATACCGTTTGACACACATATACCCGTTAACCGTAGAGACTCGCATCCGGAATTTGTGTGTGTGGTACCCGCTGGGTGTCGTCCGCATGACACATGCAAATTTCCAACTGCCTTCCATTACCAAATCCCACAGCCCCCCATGCCCATGCTCATCCACAGACCCACAACCACATCCGTATCCGTATCCGCTGGCCTGGTGTCAGTCGCCACTTAATTCATTTGATGCCGTAATTTGGCAATTTCTCGCAGATTTCCAGAGTCTGACATTCGGATTTGATCAATTAATTTGAATAACACCGGTCATTTATCATGTCGCGGCACCAGCACAAAAACAAAAGGGTTGCCATCCAGGACTGAACAGGATACAGCCAGGATACAGGTCTAGGGTTGTTGATTGGAGGAGACCGACCTAATCCCCAGTCGAGTGACTTCAGTTTTGGTTTTTTCCCCCTGGATTGTGTTTAGCCTTTGGGGGAATTAAATTCTTTTTTTTTTATTTTTAGGAGGAATATATTTTAGCTTTTTAAATATTAAAAGCCTCATATAAAATATTGGCACCACTTTGGCATTTCCCATTACAACATCTAATCAAAATAAATGACAAACAAAATGCCTAAATTATGTTTTTTAATAAGTACGACAATACTTTATGGTATTGCCGAATGCTCCACCTCCCAAAAGCCAAAGGATCCACCTTATATTTCAGTCCCCCTCAAGGCAGAACAAGTCACGTAAAAAAGTAAGCAAAAGTGGCCAAAACAACAAGAGAGAAAAGTTACAAAAAAAAATGAAAGAAGACACGGCTGCTTAGATAAATGAATGCGAATTACGAGCAAGACGTCGAAGAAGGGGAAATATAATACTTTGCATACTTTTTTGGGGAGCATTTGAAATAAGCGTGAAGCCGCAGCAACTGTGTAAAATTTGTTTTAAAAAATATACACAAAAAAATACAAGATACAAAAACCAAAGCCAAGAAAAAATTATATACAAATGACTTTTTATGTTGATTTCATGGGCGCAGATGTTGCGGGGCGTCCGGCTCTGGCTTTTTTCTACTCATAATTTATTATCTCGCACGGTTTGTTTTATGAACTTTAAATAAAAATTTATTAGCAGGAAAGGGCGACGGGGTGGCACTGCGGGGAGATAAAGTCGAACAAGTTGTGCGGCATGTGGCTGTCGCAAGACAGTTTGCATTTTTTGATTAATTTTCATTTCGCCGCTATCGACGATGCATCAATCAAAGTTTTCAACATTCTGTCCGTAAAATGAACCAAGGAGAACGAAAATTTGTACCCTCTTTAAAGGACTTTTTCCCCCAGGGGCATTGGAGTTTGATATATTGGGCTATCAATAAATTTGACAAATACAGGAAGTGGTCAGCCAATTTATACAAAATGTTTGTCGGAAAGAAAGTTTTACCAAAATGGTATAAATAATATAGCATACTTGATATTACTTGATAGCATATTGTATATGTTTAATACATATATTAAAGCTATTTTTATAGATATTGTATAATAGATAAGTACGAAATTTTATCTGTTTTATAAAAAATAAAAATCCTTTATTAAATAAAGTTTTAAATCTCCCCTCCTGACCAGCTCCAACATTTATTTATTTCTGTCTGTCTGATCCCCCCTGTCTAAGCATCCCCAAAATCAAAAAGAAAATCTTAATCCCGACTGTTATCGGGGGAAATGTAATACAATCTCACAATTTAACGCTACTTATCCACGGAGTATGAGTTCCATACCATTTGTAAGTCACTTCTAGGAAATGAATAGAAACAGGCCTGTATTTGTAAGAAACAGGAATCAACAGAATATAGACAGGCCTATTCAGATTTCAGGGCAATGGCTAATAAAAAAATATTTCTAAATTATTGGTAAAAGAAACGAGAGGAAATATTTTTTATGATTTTAAAAATTGGCAAATCTCAAATTTCCCCCCAGTTGCCCAAAACCATACCAGAAAATCGCTTAGCAATAAAATTAAAATCTCACATAATTGTTCCCCAATGTGGCATATGGACAAGTCGATTTCGTTTTCGTTTTCGAGGGGTGTCTTTCAGGACTTATCCCGGTACCAGAGGGAGACCGGAGGTACACGAGTATAAGGTTGTACGCCAATTTTATTAACTGCAAATCTTATTTGCATGTTTATTTTGCATAATGTGCCGAAAAACAAGCGTCAAGTAAGCGACACACCCCTGACAAAGTGGGAGGCCATTTAAAGTAGGCGTTGAGGGTAACAAAGAAAAAAAAAATATATAGAACGTTCTTTTATTCAAATATTTTCTTATGACTTGCCGGAGCAGGACTAAAATTCGATTTGAGTATCTGTCAACCGCCGACTTGTGACCGAAATGAAAATGAAAAACAAATTTCACGCTTAACATCGCGGTTTTGAACGCCTCTCGCCGGATGATTTGCATACGAAATTGGAGAAGTCAAAGTCCTAAAACCTGCCAAGGGTGGTTGCAACAATTACAGATGCTATTATATTTTTTTACCATTTTTGCCAACACGTCGAGTGGCTTTTCCGTATTTCCTATTTTCATATTTTATGCTTTTTCCACGTGTCAAATCGCGCGTCAATCAATCGATGCGCATCGGGCATGTTTAATTTTTGGAAATTTCCTATCCACTAGCTCGACACTTTCCCACTCCCCACTGTATCTCGGATGCCCTTTTATTTGTTTTTCATTTTTATGCCCCGGCACACCCCAAAAAAAAAAAAACGAAAAATGAAAAGAAGTCGATCCCCGGTGCTGGTTTCAATTTTACGCCGATTGGTTTTCGGCAATCGCCTGTGCAAATAAGCTGAGCGAGCGATAAGCCCAAGGTCCAAAGCCTCTGTCTGGCTATATCTTTCTGCCCATATAGCCGCCGAGGCTCAAATTTAAATAAATACAAGCAAAGTGGAAAATAAAATGCTCGGCTAATCTTGGCCACCCCTCCTGTCTCCGCTCTTCTGACTCCTGGCCGGGCTTACAAAAGGTATTTCCAAGGGTGGTCACTTGTTCTCTGGCCTTTTTGGGTTTCAGTAACTTAACGAGATAATTCTGACATTGGAAATCCGAAATCGGATTTATTAAGGTTGTGTAATTGGGCTTTAGTTTCTGATAAAAGAGTTTATTTTATTGAATTGGTATAAATTGGTAGTTTGGTAGTTTTTGGTAGTTTTCTTAATTTATTTCCTTAAAAGAAAACTTAAAGATCCTGTTTCAAGCTCAACCCTGGAAACCAAACGAAATAAATGTTAAATACCTTTGTGGAGCTTATTAAAATTTCAAGTATTGCCAATTTAAGGATTCCAAACCACCAAAAAGCCGGTGACTGTAATACGATACTAGAATATTGTTTCCTCCGGCAAGGACCCAGATGAGAACCGCGTTGACAACGCACACGGGGAACAACGAACAACAGCCACTTACAACAATGGAAATGATTTTTGCATAATTTATTCGATGATTATTACAAAGAAGGAGACAGTTTCTGAGTGGGCCACCCTCTGGGGCGCTCAGTTAATGTTGCTTTTTATTGCAATTAGAATGTTTTTTGGGGACTCCCGCCCCAGCCAACGATGGGCTTGAGGAGAGTGTGTTTTTGCATATTCGCTGGATTTAATTTGGCCGTTGCCGGCAAAAGTGATTATGTCCTTTTTTGTCAGCAGCTGCACCTTTTCAACTCGTGTCCCCAGAGTGGCTCAGGATTGTTTCTCTCCACATGAGCCACCTCTCAAGTGGCCCAGCTCTGGATCTTTCATTTCGACTTCAATCATATTTCATGCCCTCCGCCGTCGTAGTCGTTGCTGTCGTCGTCGTCCCGTCATTTGGTTTATGTTTATTGTTTTATCCCGGCTTTTCGCCGTGTGCCAAGAACTCAAACACACACTCAGACATAATCAAAAAAGGTAATCAACATAAAGTTGAGCGTCGTCAGCGATCCCAGCCAACGACAGGCAACAATTCCCATACCCATTTCCATTCCCACTCGGCACTCTGCACTCGGCACTTGTCACATTCACAAATGAATGAAGTGCCAAAAGCACAACTGAGTCTGAGAAAAATCCAGGTAAACTTTAGACTCCAGTTGCCAACTGGCTAAGATTATTATTAACCCCATCTCTGTTCTCAAAATTTCATTTTTAATAAGTAGGGGTTTTGTAACGGATTATTTTAATCTTTAAATAATCTTTAATCTTTAAAATAGCATACTAAATCGATATGTATTGCTTTTAAATCCAAATAACCGAGGCAAATATTTCGAATGCTCCATTTTTATTTATAATTTGAAAGGAAAAACATGCCACGGAATTTTTATTTCTTCCTAATGACGTTTTTAATTTACCTTTTTTCTGATCTTATGAGTAAGTACTCGAAGTTTTATTTTAATTTATTTTCATTATTTAGAATCTTTATTTTAGTTAAAGTGGTACAAATAATAAAAGAGCATATTCCAAAAAAAAAAAGCGATGCAGTTGATATGCAGTATTCAAGTTAAGTTTATACTTTAAAGGTAAAAAGGGTTAATCCGTTACTAAAATTACTTTAAAAAAAATGTTTTTTAGCATAAAAAAGAACCTGATAAACAACGCCGTTTTATATTAAAAATTTTCAATATTATAAAGAAAGAAAAAAATGTCGCGGAATATTTATTTCCAAAACAAATAATGAAAGAGTTGTTAAAAAATGGCCGGTAAAGAGCAAAAGTAAATATTATTCGGAATTTGTAATATATTAAATAACCTCATATTTACACAAATACATTTGTTCTATGACTTTATCGTTTTTGAATAAAATACAGGTTTGAAAAAATTTTGAATTAAAAATAACAATCTTAAACTACAATTATGAGACTCATTTTGTTCCTTTAAGGATAGAAGCGCTTAAAAAATCCAGGATGTTCAAACCTGACTTCATATCTTCGCCAATTCTCATCCGATTCCCCAATAATCTGCATCAAACTCTATACTTAAATTAACTTTTAAAATCTCTGTGGATTTTTCTGGCGAGATCTTTTCAAAATCTGGAAAATTGCATGGGGAGGGCAATAGGGGCCACAGTGATGGCCATAACTTTCCCTATTTTGACCCGATCCTTAAGCGGAGTACCGTAATCGATTTGTAGATCGATTCTTAATAAATCTGCATTAAAAGCTGGAAACAAAATATTTTTTAAATTTTTTGTCAAATTTTCTGGGGAGACCCCTTCAAAATGTTGAAAAATGAATGGGGAAGGCAATAGGGGCCACAGCGATGGCCATATCTTTGTGGATTTTGATCCGATTCTTAAGCGGAATACCTTAATCGATTTGTAGATCAATTCTCAATAAATCTGCATTAAAAGCTGGAAACAAAATATTTTTTCAATTTTTTGTCAAATTTTCTGGGGAGACCCCTTTTAAAAGTTGAAAAATGCATAGGGAGGGCAATAGGGGCCACAGCGATGGCCATATCTTTGTGGATTTTGATCCGATTCTTAAGCGGAATACCTTAATCGATTTGTAGATCGATTCTTAATAAATCTGCATTAAAAGCTGGAAACAACATATTTTTTTAATTTTTTGTCAAATTTTCTGGGGAGACCCCTTCAAAATGTTGAAAAATGAATGGGAAAGGCAATAGGGGCCACTGCGATGGCCATATCTTTGTGGATTTTGATCCGATTCTTAAGCGGAATACCTTAATCGATTTGTAGATCAATTCTCAATAAATCTGCCTTAAAAGCTGGAAACAAAATATTTTTTCAATTTTTTGTCCAATTTTCTGGGGAGACCCCTTCAAATTGTTGAAAAATGAATGGGGAAGGCAATAGGGGCCACAGCGATGGCCATATCTTTGTGGATTTTGATCCGATTCTTAAGCGGAATACCTTAATCGATTTGTAGATCGATTCTTAATAAATCTGCATTAAAAGCTGACAACAAAATATTTTTTAGATTTTTTGTCAAATTTTCTGGGGAGACCCCTTTAAATTGTTGAAAAATGCATGGGGAGGGCAATAGGGGCCACAGCGATGGCCATATCTTTGCCTATTTTGATCCGATTCTTAAGCGGAATACCTTAATCGATTTGTAGATCAATTATCAATAAATCTGCATTAAAAGCTGGAAACGAAATATTTTTAAAATTTTTTGTCAAATTTTCTGGGGAGACCCCTTTTAAAAGTTGAAAAATGCATAGGGAGGGCAATAGGGGCCACAGCGATGGCCATATCTTTGTGGATTTTGATCCGATTCTTAAGCGGAATACCTTAATCGATTTGTAGATCAATTCTCAATAAATCTGCCTTAAAAGCTGGAAACAAAATATTTTTTTCAATTTTTTGTCCAATTTTCTGGGGAGACCCCTTCAAAATGTTGAAAAATGAATGGGGAAGGCAATAGGGGCCACTGCGATGGCCATATCTTTGTGGATTTTGATCCGATTCTTAAGCGGAATACCTTAATCGATTTGTAGATCAATTCTCAATAAATCTGCATTAAAAGCTGGAAACAAAATATTTTTTCAATTTTTTGTCCAATTTTCTGGGGAGACCCCTTCAAATTGTTGAAAAATGAATGGGGAAGGCAATAGGGGCCACAGCGATGGCCATATCTTTGTGGATTTTGATCCGATTCTTAAGCGGAATACCTTAATCGATTTGTAGATCAATTCTCAATAAATCTGCCTTAAAAGCTGGAAACAAAATATTTTTTCAATTTTTTGTCCAATTTTCTGGGGAGACCCCTTCAAAATGTTGAAAAATGAATGGGGAAGGCAATAGGGGCCACTGCGATGGCCATATCTTTGTGGATTTTGATCCGATTCTTAAGCGGAATACCTTAATCGATTTGTAGATCAATTCTCAATAAATCTGCATTAAAAGCTGGAAACAAAATATTTTTTCAATTTTTTGTCCAATTTTCTGGGGAGACCCCTTCAAATTGTTGAAAAATGAATGGGGAAGGCAATAGGGGCCACAGCGATGGCCATATCTTTGTGGATTTTGATCCGATTCTTAAGCGGAATACCTTAATCGATTTTTAGATTAATTCTCAATAAATCTGCATTAAAAGCTGGAAACGAAATATTTTTTCAATTTTTTGTCAAATTTTCTGGGGAGACCCCTTTTAAAAGTTGAAAAATGCATGGGGAGGGCAATAGGGGCCACAGCGATGGCCATATTTTTGCCTATTTTTATCCGATCCTTATGAGGAATACCTTAATCTTAAATTCTCCATAATTCTGCATTTTGCAATCTGCAATTGGGCCTCTGCCCCAAGTTAGCTCTCCTTTCATTTTTTTTTTTCCATTCATTTACGGGTAACCGAATTCAATTGATTCGCCACATCAACTTAACCATGATTTATATAATTGAAATTCATTGGAATTTCAATTGGAATTCATTTACAATGACGAATGATTTATATACATATTTTTTCTTGTTTTAATATTGAAATTAGATTTTCACACTCCATAATTTACTCAAAAAACTTCGTTAAAGGTGAACTAAAGCTAATGAAGTCTCAACTTATTTCCTTCGGAAAACAAATCTCCATATCTCTGCATTTCACATATCCGGTAGGGGTTAGGCCACCCACCTAAAAACCCTCAAATTGATTGATCAACTCATTCGGTTGTGCATTTGAGTTTTGTGTTTCACCAAGCAGAAGAATTCAATTATTCAAAAGCCGAAAACAACATGAAGGTAAGGTGGAATAGGAGGAAATACATAGATTAGGGTTAAAACGATGTGAAACGAAAAAAAGGCTAAGAGTATAAATGGACTTTTATTTTAAATTTTTATAAATAATTCTTAAACTGCCGGTGCTGCCCAAATGTTCCTGATGAAACATCCAATATTTTGATTGATGGTTGGCTTTTTTTTTCCAATTTTGTAGCTGGGAAATAAAATATAATAAAAATACATATTTTTACGTCCCTTGGTCAGAGGCAATGAATTTCCTCATTATGGTCTGGCAGCTTAATTAAATGAGCTTCTCTGGTCATTTTCTGGCCACAAAGAACGTCTCGAAACGAAAATAAACACTCCAACTCCATCACCACCCTTGAATGTCTTTCCCCCGAACCCTGGAAGTTCACTAACATGGCTCATTTTACGGACTGCATTGCATTTAATTAAATCATAAATAAGCATAAAGCGAAACGCATCTCCGACAATTAAACAAACATAAAAACCTACCAAGTGACAATGCCAAGACCCCACCTCATGGCACTCGGATTGTCACTCCATGGGGTGTATCCGTAAATTGCGCACTCAAATGGCGAAAAACGCATTGAAAATTGCATTTAATTAAGTCAATTCCCGGACTTGTCTCTCTGGCCACAAAATCCGCAGCACACCGCCGTGATTCTATTCTGACTTCGTTGGGGCCTTTTATTATGTCCTAAATGTGGGGGATGGTCTATCTGGATATATACCCTTTATAACTTAAATGGTGTCTATGCTAGTTTGGAAAAGTTAGCTTAAATTATATTATTAAAGTTTACTTTTGATCATTTTAATCTATAATCTTTTAATCTTTAAATAATATAAAAAATATATCATTATCCTCATTTTTATTACAGAGTATCACATAGCTTTGGTTAAAACCATCAAGCCAAACGTCAACTGTTTATTTTGACAAAGCAATTGGCCCAAATGGATGCAAAGGATTGCACCATAATGATATGTCCCTGACGATGATGATGATTTTGATGAGGATGTTGTTGTCATCGTGGGCGGACATCGAATAGCCCACTGCCAGGAGTCAAACTGCAACAGCGGCCCGTCGTCTGTTGTTTATTTTAATTACTGAAATTGCATTCGAGTGCCAACTGCCAAATGGCCAAGGTACCACCCCCATAGACCCCACCCCCATCGTACATCGTCCACCCATCCAGCTTTCCCTTCAGTTGTTTTGTTAGCCGCCACTGCACCGCTATCATCGTCCTCGTTGTTGTTGCTACTGCTGACATGGCTGCATTTTGCTTTCATTTGCGTTTACGTTTGGTTTGGTTTTGGCCATTGCCTTTAGCTGGAAGTCCACCCGCCACACCCACTCCACTAGCGGGTGGTGGAGGTCCTCCCTTCGGCCCAACAAGCGAGGCATGTATCAAAGTTTGTTCAGGTAAAATGCCGTCGCGCAATTGTTATGAGTGTCATCATCAGCATCATCGAGGGGCAGGCACCAGGAAGGTGGAACGGGCCCAGAGAAGTACACAGGAGCAGAATCAGTAACTGAAACTGGAGCAGGAGTACACAGGGAAATATTAAGGGTAGCTTACCAAGGACACTATCAATCGGACTAATTTGAAGATGTCCATAAAGAAGAACGAGCATTTTTTAAATATTATTTAATAAATATTTTATTTGAAATAAACCTATTAATTTTTAGCACTGTAGTCCCGGTTCGGGAAGAACAAACCTCTGGTTAAACAGGCGACACATTATCGATGCCCGCTGCTTGGACGGATGAATCCAGAGGATGGGAGGATGGGCGGACGAGCAGGACTAGGGGGATGGTAATAAGGTTGAGGGCGGAGAAGACTTCCAGAAGGTAAAGGGCGGGAGGCAGGGGCGCGTGGTCAGTCAACGCGCGCTTTATGCAAACACTTGGCAAACAGAAATGAAAGCATAATATTGGGCGCACGAGGCAGGTGGACGACAGGCGGGAGAGCTACGAGAAGGGAGCTATGGAAGCAGATACAATTACAAGTGGCCATCATCAAGTAGAGCTACTGGTTGCACATTCATCAAAAGGAATGAAAATTTAAGATCCTTTAGGAACAATTTTCAAAAAATAAAAGAAGACTTAAATAATAATTAAAATCCGATCAGTCAATGAAAATGAGTTTCATAAAAGATATTATTTGATTGAAAACTCCAGACAGCGTAAAACCCAAAAATAAACAAAAATATAATATAAAAATAGGAGCGTAGCTAATAATTACTTTTTTGGGGGAGCTAAGCATGTCCCACTTGTGCTGCGCTCCTGGATGTCCTTGTTTCAGGGGAGGGGGGTTTTGTGGAAATTTGAAGAAAAGAGGGTTGGACCCCGCCCACAACAATAACAGACAAAAATCTCAGCAAGTAAGACGCCAAAACCGAGACCGAGACAGAGAGACGAAGACGAAGACGTTTGGCGTCATGTAAATAAGAATTATGAAAATAATAATGGAAAAAGGATTAAGACGCAACCCCACATCCGAAAATGTTCAAAACGAGTGGGTGGTTGGGTCAGGGGTAGACGAAACCGTGGTTGGCAGACATGAAAAGCGCTACAAAAATGTGGTTACTATGTGAGGAGCAATACTTTCTAGGGTGAAATAGAATAAAACCCTATAGATACATTTTAATATTAAAATTTAACTTTAATATCTAGAGATCTATCAATAGTTATAATCCACAAAGAGTCTATAGGTTATTAAAATGAAATCTAGCAATACAATAATATGCAACTTAGTTTATGTTTCTATTATTGTTCATTAAAAAAATATTCTAATAATTAAAATTAAACAAAGTTAAACACCTTCTCTTATTTTTTTTACAGGGTATTAATGCAAACCAAATCAAAACCAAGACGAAGATGAAGATGTCGACATGAAGACCTCGTCTCAGGCTGTAAAAGGTTATGACGCCAATGGGCTGGCGTATGTACGCTCCGCAGGTCGTCCGCCTGGGCGGTTGGGGGTTAATGGGAGACACTGGGTTAAGGGCGGTACACTAAGCCCACACGACATGCAGTCGCGTATAATTATGGCATTTTTACAGTGCGGTCTTTGCCGTTAGTTTTCCTTGAATTTAATTACTTGCGCCTTTTTGCATGAAATATTGAAATGTTGCCATAAGATGGGGGGGGAGGATGGTGGTGATGGTGGTTCAAAAGGGGGGAGGGAATGGAAAAAAGCTGGCTGGTGGTTGGGTGGTTTATGTAGCTTGTTCTGGCAACTTTGCTGCATTTTTAATGTGACCACAGCTCACACGGGGAAAAGAACAGAAAAGATGCTTAACACCCAACCGCCGACGACACCTGCCTGATTTATCGCCCAAGACGCGACAATTTCCCACAGTTTCCACCGGGATGACATAGCACCACCATAACACCCACCTACACCTACCCCTGCACCGCGATGGGAAATGCTGTTAACATTTTAGACATTTTTTTGCCTTTGTGCATTTTCTTTTTAATTTCAATTTTCTACTCGACAAACGGCGGCCAACAATTTGTCGGTGCGGTGTCCTTGTTAGTCCTTGATGAACAGAGGGGCGGGTAGAAGGTGGAAAGGGAGCAGAAGTCCTTGTTTTCTTGGGCCTGGGACTCATTTCGTGTGTGCGGTGTGTAATTGTCTTGTTATTGTTGTTCCTGTTCTGTTCTGTGCTGACTGGCAGGCTGCCTAAAATTAAAATTAATTTTTATTTCCAGGACTTTGCTCCCAAGGTGTGAAATGTGGCAATTATGCTGGGGCAATGCCATCGCCATTAAGCAATTATATTCCACATAAAATTTATAGCATTTTCGGTTTTTATTTATATCCTATTGCACACACCTAGAAGCTCTAGGGAGATACTTACTCCCAGAATAATCCCCGAGTTGGGGAAAACTTTTGTTTTGCTGGCTCAACTTCTTTTGGATTTCAATTGTTTGGGAGTTTTTAATTAAATTCAAATTTATGGGTGTGTGTGCAACAAGATATACAGACACTTTTGTGATGAAAAAAAATTAGATATGTTCAGGAAGAGTACTTCTTTTTTTCAAATAAAAAATAGTAAAGTATTAGCTAAAGTTTCCAAGCCATTGTAATTAAAACAAGCCATCCCCACCTCAATCTACTGTAAATCTTAAGCACAAAAAATGCAGGATTCGTTCAGGATAACATCAAAGAAGCCAATCATTTGCATTCGCTCTTCAAAATCCTTGAAATCGGCTTTTGAGCCAAAGGGGCTGCCACCAGTGCCCCATCCCTTTAGCCTACCGAATCCTGTCTGCCTCTTGACTTTCAAATAGTATTTTGCGTAAATATTTATACTTCTTTTGTCAGCAATTTTTTCAATAACTTTTAATACCAACCAGAGAACGGCAACTTGCCACTCGCACAATGAGTGGCACGAAAAACACCGGGTATTTTAGGCACCCGAGTGTCTTTCATGCACGAAGTTTTGTGCATGAGTATTTACCATGCACGAAACTTCGGGTGTCTGGAAACACCCATGATTTCGGGTGCTTGCCTTTTTTTTACCCAGTAAGTTTCTTATGGGTGGATCGCAGGCACAAACTAAAAACGGATGGGTGGATCGCAGGCACACACAAAAAACGGATGGGTGGATCGCAGGCACAAATAAAAAACAGATGAGTGGAAGAAAGGCACAAAAAAAAGATCATAAAACGATCGCAGGAAAGGGTTCTAGGAACCCGTGCACGAAGTCTAGACGCTTAGGTAGTTAGAAAAGGACAGAAAGGAAAGAAAAGGAAAAGGACAGGGTGGTTTTAGGGTGGCTGGTATGATCCGAAGAAGCGACCGAAAAACACTCGGGTGTTTTGCGTCTCAAGACACATAGGCACAAAATCATGGGTGGAAGAAAGGCAATAGGCACAAAATCATGAGTGCAAGAAAGGCAATAGGCACAAAATCATGAGTGCAAGAAAGGCAATAGACACTTTGTACTCATCCAAAAATTGTGTGTGTCGTTCTTGCCTTTTTTGTTTTGTGTGGCGAGTGGTACTCGCACACAAATTTTTATGGGTATGCATAGGGTGTCGAAAAGTGTCACCCGTGCCGTTCTCTGATACCAACATACATCATGGCATGGGCCAAGGGGGCTAAGCAGCCAGAGCGGTAACAATGGACTTGAAATGAAAATTGGTAAATCGTTCGTTTCTCCAATGCTTTTTTTTCTGCATTCCTTTTGTTGTTGTGGGCGGTGGGATTATAGGCAAAAGTTGTGTAAAAAGAGCACTCATATGAGATATACTATATATGTGGGTGTATGGCCATTCCATCCCCCCCATACCCCGATGAGTCGTTGGCCGTTGTAATGAATGGCCTTCTGTCAGGCATTTTTACTCGGGTCCGCCCGGCTCTGGCAATTTGAGACCGCACTTATCTGCGATTATGACTTTTTAAAATTACACTTTTCAACACAGAACACTCCCCCATCCTGCAGAAACAACGGCAATTTATTGGCGGAAAGCAGAAAGAGATGAGATGCCAAAGTAAAAGAAGCAAAAAAATAGGCAAGGAATTTTTGCCATATCCCATATCCATATCGGCAATATCCCATGGCATACCTCAATTTAAAACAGGAAATGCCTCTTGAACTGCTCTCGGTTTGGGGGTTGTTCGGGGTGCCTTTTTTGGTGCCTTTTGATTTACTTTTATTGGCAGATTAAGTGCGTCAAAAGGTAGCGCTTAACATACATATATGGTATACTTCCCAAGCTCTGGAACAGCCTCCCCCAAAAATATCTGCCTTGAATTTTCAGAATTATTGAAAATTTTAACGCAAAAAAGAATCAGAAGCTGCAAAATCATATGTGGAGGGTGCATGTATCAATTTTTATGGCGCTGTTGAAAAGTCACTTTTGATGTTTATCATTTTGGTTATAAAAAAATATATATATCGAATCACCGCTCAAGCTGTATAATGTGTTAATGCAAAAGGTCTTATCTATAAAGCACTTTAAAGTGATTTTAAAATATAAGAAATATAATATAATCAAAGGAAGGAACCTCTTTAGTGGGTAGACTAGATACGAGTACCAATCACAGCGATATTTACCGCTGTTTAATTAACTATTATAGACAAAGGCGCTAGCAATTAGCCTCTATCTACCTCATTCCGAAAAGATATACCCAAGAACGGATAGTTTGCCAAACCAGGTTTTGTTTGGGGTTTATAAGGTTGACCGTCCGACGCTTTCAAAAGAGAAATAATCAAAGAATGGAAAGACTTTCCTGAAATTCAATTACCAAGAACCTTATCGCTTTCGAGGGGAGTTTAAATCACAAGTTTAATTGCGATCCACAGTGATATTAAATATTAAATACATTTAGTAACCATTTAGATTTGACCTAGATCTTCTCGAGAGAAAAGCTTTTGACTATTTCTTCGGAAAAAAATCTCAAAGTCCATTTCAACCCTCACAATACCAAAACTTCCTTTCGGCACTAATCTAATCCCAAAGGTGTAAATTCAACCGTGAAATGCGTAAACTATAAACGAACCAAAAGAACAACAATTTTCATATGAATAAACAGCCTCACACACGCTCGCATTACATCATCCCTCGAGGTTGGGGTTACTTTCCCTTCTCGGATCGGTTCTGGATGTAATTATAAGCATAAATACGCGTGCCCATTTGCCACTGAATAAATCAGAAATATGATGAATACTAAATAAATGTGCCAGGCTACCTCACGAGCCACACACATATCCTTCTTAACCCGTTTCTACCCAAAAATCCCAGCCATTTCAGACACAATAAAATGAAACAGTTCTCCGCTCGGTAGCATACTTTTTGGGGCACCGAGCTGGAGCGAAAAAATAAACATATCCATGTATCAGGAACGGCAGCAGCAACCCGAAAACCGGTTTTTAATTAAGATTAAATGAGCAAAGGAGCACACACACACGCATGGATTTAAATTTAAATGAACAGGATGCTCAGGCATCGAAATCAGAGCCATACTGGCTCCTCGCCGACTTCATTAAGTTCCCAAAAGAGACGAAAAAAAAAACGCCAAAACCTAACTGAAGCGTGTTAGAATATTAATTTATATTTAAATCGAAAATGATGCACACACACACTGGGATTTGCATATTTAAGAGAATAATCTCCTCAAACTGGTTTCCAAAACGTTCAAGTTAAACTATTTATAAAGCTAAAAATAGCTTAAGAATAAACAATAAAATATCTTTAAACAAAAGTTTATTTTTTTAGCCCAATATAAAATCAATTTATTATCCAAGTAGACAAAGTAGTATCCTCATTAAAATTTTATAAAATTATTACCAAGAGCTCTTTTTAATTTTTGCCTAAAAACATCTTTTAAAATCTCTCTATAGATGGGTTCTATCCAAAACTTTCTTTCCTCTTTCCAAATTATAAACTCCCCGGACCATTGCCAGGAGCACCAGTTCCAAACTCCAGCCAATAGCGTTCCCCAAAAAACATGACCCTAAGTAAACATTAAAAACTCAGGCCAAAAATCTCATCGGCTTGGAATAAAACGCACCTGCGGGGCCTATACAAAAATGCTTGAGCCCGTGGAAATCAAGAAAAACACGCAAAACAATTATTCTTAAGATATCTCAGCGGCAACATTAAAAGCCAATTCCACTTGATGACAATAGAAACAAAGCGCGCGCCACACCTGCCCTCCGGGGTCCAAAGGTGGACAGGGACGGGGCGGTATAAAACGGGGCGTGGCTGGCGCCATAAAAAATGCAAAAGAATCAGCCAGCCAAGGCAAACAACAAACCGCCAAAAGTCTGTCGCCGCTACTTTTCCTTTCTTGTTATTATTCTTGTTGATCCTTTTTAGGCATTGACATGAAAAATAATGTCACCCTCAGTTGCCATCGTTGGGTTATTTTTTCCGCGACTTTTCTTCGGTTCTCCAAACGTCTTGTTCTTTGGGGTTTTTCTAACGAATTTTTGTGTCAACGCCGCATGTTGCTCCCAAGGCGAAGAAAATTAGCTGGTTTTATGAAGTTTATACGAATTTGTAGTGGATTTATCTATTGAAAATAAAAGAATGAATCGACTAGAAGGCTAAATTTTAAAAAATTTCAATTATATTTTTCATAAAATTTTAAATTTAATTTATAAGAATTTGTTCCAGAAAACGTTAAATTTATTTTCGAATTTATTTATTTATTAAAGAATGAAAAGAAGAAATACTTCTCAACTCTTCTTATTCTTAAAAAATAAAAATTAAACTATCGATTTGTTAAAAAATCCCTCTAAAAATGCCAAAAAAAATATATAGAGTAATACATTTTCGACTTGAAGTAACTCCCGGCAATGAATGGCTCTGGTTGGGAATTTAAGTTGACATTTCCGCCCACCAAAGCAACCTTGCCCCACAACAGAGTCTTCCAGATATCGCGCGTGGCTCTAATGGGCCAACTTGTAAGCCTCCGATGCTGCCCCCAGGGCAGTTTCCGTCCCTCAGCCGACAAAGAAACGGAATGAAACTGAACTGCTCTATATAATTGTCACCATGGGTGTCGCTTATTCGCTTTATTTATTATTTTCTTTTTTTTTTTAAGGTGAACTGCTGCAGGCTCTGGTTGAAATGGCAGAACGTTTAAGCACAAATTGTGGCAATTAAAAAAGCGATGCTAAGAGCTATGCAATTGCTTTTCTGGACAGATGCCAACAGGCTGATAAGCACTTGACATGACCAGGAGATGAAAAAACCAAAGGGAAAAAAAACACAAATTTTCGGGAGAGCAGCGGAAAGTGTTTGGCAAACAAACGATGTCAAAAGCAATTTATATGCAAATGGGGCCACAGTGTCGAATGCCAACTGAGGCGATGACGGCGAGTTGAGTTGAGTCGAGTCAATTGATGAATTTTCATTGCATTTATTTGGGCATGAAATATCAAATATGTTTCGTGAGCATCTACAGACCCACGTCCTGGCAACAACACTCCCACTACCTCACTCCTTCTCCTTCTGGCTTAACCCTTCGCTGACCAAGGACCCACACACAAAAATTTTCGGGCAACACTTTTGAATAATGCATAAAATACGAAATTCTGAAAATTGTGAAAATGAGTTGCGGTTGTAAAAGGCAAATGAAACTTTACAAGAGCATTTGAATATCAAAGCAATGTAATTTTCACAGCTTTTTTCCCCTGGCTTACCAAGACTTTCTGGCGTTCAAAATTCATTTAAATTATAATCGAAAATTGGTTAACTGATAGGAGATAAAAGATTATGTATTTAAAGCGAATAAAATGTGAAACTTTAACTTTCAAAGAGAACTTCCATTTATGCTAATAACTTGAGATACGCATTTTGTAAGCATATTTCTTTGTTTCCATTCGATCCGACATTGTTCCACCTCGTGGCCATGAAAATTGCTTTCTGCTTTTGCAATCCTGCACCGAAAACTCAGTCACATCAGAATGGATATTCATTCTGATTCAGCGGGCTGCCGCATATTGTATCCTGGATTTTTATCAACGGCAAGCGACCCATATAACTGCAGGGCCTTTGGGGTCTGAGAGCCAAAAGAACAGCATGCCGAGGGCAAAATGAACTCAAACGAAAAAAAAACGAAAAAGAAAAACACATTAAAAAACAGCCAAAAATTTCAGATAGGAATTGTAAAAATGGGGGGGAGGATTCAGTTTGCTGGGTTTGGGGTGCGTTCTGAGGACCGGCGCCTGCAGATAGGCACAATAATTGTATCAAAAGCATATTTTCCATTCTGGTAGAACGAATTTTATGCCTTTTCAATAAACATTAACCGATTTCGGTATTTTTTCATATATGAGGGAAAAATAGAAAAACGAGAAAATGACAATGAAAATGTTAAGCGGCAAACAGCCAAAAAGTATGCAATCATTCATGCGTTCATTATTTCATAGACTGAGCTCCGAGGGCATACTGTACAGTAAGCTTACACCCCCCACAGAATTGTTCTTTTTTTTCCCCTACACACAAATATGCAAACAGATTGGGGCAATCAATGGGTCGGAAATATTTTCATTTAATATTTTGCTATTGGCTTAACCCCTGAGTTCTGATTCCAGCTGCTTTTTAGAAAGCCTATGAGGGTTTTTCTATCACAGGTCTTTTTTTAATTAAAAAAACTATAAGGAAGTATCCTTTCAATAGTTAATATACATTTCAACAGCCTTTTGCATACCATATGCTATTTACATACCTGGGTCCTAGTCAGCGTAACAGAAAGACAGGTAAGTGAAGTTATCAAAGGTACAAATGACCTTAAAAAGAGACCGATAAAAATGGTCAGCCACTTCCTGTCCATTTGTGAAACCGTTCTTAGATACATTAAAAAAGTACTCTAAGTTCGATTGACATGGGACTATTAAAAGAAAGGTACTTATCTATAAGGAAAGAAAAGAAAACTGTGATAGCTCGGTACATAAATAGTTGCCCCCATAAACCCCATATTCAGTGTCTCTCAAGAACTCAGGATGGTAAGTTCTAAATCAACAAATCTTCAAAGCAATTTTATTTTAATTTAGCTCAACTTTACCACGATTTCAGAGAGACAGCTTGGGACTGATCCTGTTATTGTGCAGTGCACTAGCATTTCAACCTGTTATAGCAAATGCAACTACCACAACTGAACGACCAATATGCATACTGGACCCCCTTTTACCAAGCTGCCGTACCGCTGCTACGACTGAATCGACAACTACTGAAAAAGAAACAACATCCACTGCTATTCCCACATCAACGACGGCATCTTCCGCTACAACATCAGCAGGAACAACATCCACAGCTATTCCCACTTCAACCACGACAGCTTCTGCAACAACTGCAGGAGAAACAACATCCACTGCTATCCCTACAACAACCACCACAGCTTCCGCAACAACTGAAGGAGTAACAACATCCACAGCTATCCCCACAACAACCACCGCAGCTACCACATCTACTACAGAAGCAACAACATCCACAGCTATCCCCACAACAACCACCGCAGCTACCACAACTACTACAGTAGCAACAACATCCACAGCTATCCCCACAACTACCACCGCAGCTACCACAACTACTACAGTAACAACAACATCCACAGCTATCCCCACAACAACCACCGCAGCTACCACAACAACATCCACAGCTATTCCCACATCAACCACCGCAGCTACCACAACTACTACAGAAGCAACAACATCCACAGCTATTCCCACAACAACCACCGCAGCTACCACAACTACTACAGAAGCAACAACATCCACAGCGATCCCCACAACAACCACCGCAGCTACCACATCTACTACAGAAGCAACAACATCCACAGCTATCCCCACAACAACCACCGCAGCTACCACAACTACTACAGTAGCAACAACATCCACAGCTATCCCCACAACTACCACCGCAGCTACCACAACTACTACAGTAACAACAACATCCACAGCTATCCCCACAACAACCACCGCAGCTACCACAACAACATCCACAGCTATTCCCACATCAACCACCGCAGCTACCACAACTACTACAGAAGCAACAACATCCACAGCTATTCCCACAACAACCACCGCAGCTACCACAACTACTACAGAAGCAACAACATCCACAGCTATCCCCACAACAACCACCGCAGCTACCACAACTACTACAGAAGCAACAACATCCACAGCTATCCCCACAACAACCACCGCAGCTACCACAACTACTGCAGAAGCAACAACATCCACAGCTATCCCCACTTCAACCACGGGAACAACCTCCACTGCCATTCCCACTTCAACCACGGGAACAACCTCCACTGCCATTCCTACTTCAACCACTGGAACAACATCCACAGCTGTTCCTACTTCAACCACTGGAACAACATCCACTGCTATTCCTACTTCAACCACGGGAACGACCTCCACTGCCATACCCACTTCAACCACGGGAACAACATCCACAGCTGTTCCCACTTCAACCACTGGAACAACATCCACAGCTGTTCCCACTTCAACCACGGGAACCACATCCACTGCTATTCCCACATCATCCACGGAAACTTCCACAACTACTTCCACAACTGTGGGGTATCCATGTAAAGAGTTTCCATTGTTACCAATATGCTTGCAAAGCAGTACAAGTACGACGACGTCTGAAGCAACAACGCCCACAAATAATCAACACCATCAACACCATCACTACCATAATCGTCCTGGCTTTCCGTTCGCACCACCGCCTCCTCCGCCACCACCACCGTTTCCATTCCCTATCAACTTAGCTACTGCTGATGCCGAGGTTGTTGCAATCTTACCTTTTCCTCAACTGATAGCACCACCCCCACCCCCACCTCCGCGTCACCCACCTTTTGGAAACCTTTTCGGAAAATAGTTTTTACACTGTATTACTTTTTTATATTTCATATCCATTTCGAGTTCAATTCAATTAAAATTATAATAACTGCATAAATATCGCATTTTTTCCTAATAGTCTAATAGACAAAAACTCATAACAATTGAAGAAATGACTTCAGATCATTTTCTAAAACCTTTTATCAATAAAAATTGATCATAAAAATTTATTTTAAAACCTAAGAAGTAGAGTTTCTATGCCATTATCTTTTTTGGATATACATAAATTGGCAGAGATATGGCTATCTTAAGGAGGCAAACTAGGATATTTAGAAAACTCACCCTTAGAAAAATATCAAAAAACTAAAAAATGATATTTAAGCTGTATTTAATAAGGAAAGGCGGCACGTTGATCCCACGTTGAATGGTTCATTATTTCATGTTTGAACATAAATTGGCAGAGACTATTGAATTGGCTATCTGGAGGGTAAAACTTGGGATATTTGAAAACCAGCCATTTTATAAATATATCAAAAAATTAAAAACTCATATTAAAATATTTTATTTTTTTTCTTGTTTGGATATAAATTGAATACAAATAAAATTAAATTACTCTACCCCGGGGAACGAAATTCTGCTAGTCCTGGTGCTCCATTTTCTCTTGATGTTCCTTTCTAAGGCGAGCTCCTTCCGACGTTTGCGAAGATAAAGGTCTGTCTTCCCAATCTAGATCTCCCTAGATTTTTGTCTGATTTTGAGGATCTTAAAAATTGGGGCGTGCCTGTATTGGCTCTCGGAGCTTTTAGGTAGTTTTGCTCGGCCCGGGGTTATTTTCGACTCGACCTAGTGTGGGTTTCGTCCTTATTGGATTTTCCAATTAGGCTTTCCAAGAGTTTAATTTATAATTCAAACTCTTTATTTTAAATCATATATTGGTCAAGCTTTGACTATACATATTTTCTTTCCTTATATTGGGGCTGGTAATGTACCTAGTTTTGAATTAGAGTAACGATCACATAAACATAAAAATATATAATCACTCACCTTAGCTGGTAGAGAAACACTCCTCGAGATAAACGCCTGCGTGTGCTGACCGATTCGAAATATTAAATTTGAAGTGGTACAATACCCGGTATTAAGTCCATATGGCAATATATTTTAAGTAGTTTATGTATAAATATTCTATTTTGCTTAGCATACCTTATGCTAATCATACGACTGCGCTTAACATCGAAACTGAACGACAGGTAAGTGAAGCTCATAACTTTTATAAAAGATACAAAAATTCCTTAAAAAGAGACCCATAAAAATGGGCAGACATTTGCTATCGTAAAGCACTTTCAAGATACATTTAAAAGTGCCTTGAAATCTAAAGAAATGGAATTTACTTATCAATATGGAAACAAAGAAAAACCAAGACAGTGCTGTACATAAATAGTGGCCCACGTAGTGCAATGTTCAGTGCCTGCAAAGAACTCAGGATGGTAAGTTCTACATCAAGAATCTTTCAAGCTATTTAATTTAACTTGGTCCTATTATAACCACGATTTCAGAGGATAGCCTTGGGACTGGCTCTTTTATTGTGCGGTGCACTACCAATGCAACCTGCTAAAGGAAAAGCAACTAACACATCTGAATTACCGATATGCACAATGAACCCCTTTTTACCGATCTGCTTATTAGGCAGGGCCTTAACTTCGACAGCATCGGCAACTCGAGACACAGAAACAACCTCAACAGCCCTTCCCACAACTACAAACGCAGGTTCCCAAACTTCTGAACAACAAACAACATCCACAGCTCTTCCCACAGGCACTTCGACAACTTCTGGAGAAGTTACCACCTCCACAGCTACTCCTACATCGACAACGGAATCTTCCACAACTAATGGAGAAGAAACCACCTCCACAGCCCTTCCCACATCAACCACGGAAAGTTCCACAACCACTGAAGTAACATCTACATCGACAGCTAGTCCAACAACTACCACGGCAACTTCCACAACTTCCGGATCAGACACAACCTCCACAGCTCTGCCCACATCAAGTACGACAACATCCACATCTACATCGACTGCTAGTCCAACAAGTACCACGGCAACTTCCACAACTTCCGGATCAGACACAACCTCCTCAGCTCTGCCCACATCAAGTACGACAACATCCACATCTACATCGACAGCTAGTCCAACAAGTACCACGGCAACTTCCACAACTTTCGGAGAAGACACAACCTCCACAGCTCTGCCCACATCAAGTACGACAACATCCACATCTACATCGACTGCTAGTCCAACAAGTACCACGGCAACTTCCACAACTTCCGGATCAGACACAACCTCCACAGCTCTGCCCACATCAAGTACGACAACATCCACATCTACATCGACAGCTAGTCCAACAAGTACCACGGCAACTTCCACAACTTCCGGAGAAGACACAACCTCCACAGCTCTGCCCACATCAAGTACGACAACGTCCACAACTACATCGACAGCTAGTCCAACAAGTACCACGGCAACTTCCACAACTTCCGGATCAGACACAACCTCCACAGCTCTGCCCACATCAAGTACGACAACGTCCACAACTACATCGACAGCTAGTCCAACAAGTACCACGGCAACTTCCACAACTTCCGGATCAGACACAACCTCCACAGCTCTGCCCACATCAAGTACGACAACATCCACATCTACATCGACTGCTAGTTCAACAAGTACCACGGCAACTTCCACAACTTCCGGATCAGACACAACCTCCACAGCTCTGCCCACATCAAGTACGACAACATCCACATCTACATCGACTGCTAGTCCAACAAGTACCACGGCAACTTCCACAACTTCCGGATCAGACACAACCTCCACAGCTCTGCCCACATCAAGTACGACAACGTCCACAACTACATCGACAGCTAGTCCAACAAGTACCACGGCAACTTCCACAACTTCCGGATCAGACACAACCTCCACAGCTCTGCCCACATCAAGTACGACAACATCCACATCTACATCGACTGCTAGTTCAACAAGTACCACGGCAACTTCCACAACTTCCGGATCAGACACAACCTCCACAGCTCTGCCCACATCAAGTACGACAACATCCACATCTACATCGACTGCTAGTCCAACAAGTACCATGGCAACTTCCACAACTTCCGGATCAGACACAACCTCCACAACTCTGCCCACATCAACTACGACAACGTCCACAACTACATCGACAGCTAGTCCAACAAGTACCACGGCAACTTCCACAACTTCCGGATCAGACACAACCTCCACAGCTCTGCCCACATCAAGTACGACAACATCCACATCTACATCGACAGCTAGTCCAACAAGTACCACGGCAACTTCCACAACTTCCGGATCAGACACAACCTCCACAGCTCTGCCCACATCAAGTACGACTGCATCCACATCTACATCGACTGCTAGTCCAACAAGTACCACGGCAACTTCCACAACTTCCGGAGAAGACACAACCTCCACAGCTCTGCCCACATCAAGTACGACAACATCCACATCTACATCGACTGCTAGTCCAACAAGTACCACGGCAACTTCCACAACTTCCGGATCAGACACAACCTCCACAGCTCTGCCCACATCAAGTACGACAACATCCACATCTACATCGACTGCTAGTCCAACAAGTACCACGGCAACTTCCACAACTTCCGGATCAGACACAACCTCCACAGCTCTGCCCACATCAAGTACGACTGCATCCACATCTACATCGACTGCTAGTCCAACAAGTACCACGGCAACTTCCACAACTTCCGGATCAGACACAACCTCCACAGCTCTGCCCACATCAAGTACGACAACATCCACATCTACATCGACTGCTAGTCCAACAAGTACCACGGCAACTTCCACAACTTCCGGAGAAGACACAACCTCCACAGCTCTGCCCACATCAAGTACGACTGCATCCACATCTACATCGACTGCTAGTCCAACAAGTACCACGGCAACTTCCACAACTTCCGGATCAGACACAACCTCCACAGCTCTGCCCACATCAAGTACGACAACATCCACATCTACATCGACAGCTAGTCCTACAAGTACCACGGCAACTTCCACAACTTCCGGAGAAGACACAACCTCCACAGCTCTGCCCACATCAAGTACGACAACATCCACATCTACATCGACAGCTAGTCCAACAAGTACCACGGCAACTTCCACAACTTCCGGATCAGACACAACCTCCACAGCTCTGCCCACATCAAGTACGACAACATCCACATCTACATCGACAGCTAGTCCAACAAGTACCACGGCAACTTCCACAACTTCCGGATCAGACACAACCTCCACAGCTCTGCCCACATCAAGTACGACAACATCCACATCTACATCGACAGCTAGTCCAACAAGTACCACGGCAACTTCCACAACTTCCGGAGAAGACACAACCTCCACAGCTCTGCCCACATCAAGTACGACAACGTCCACAACTACATCGACAGCTAGTCCAACAAGTACCACGGCAACTTCCACAACTTCCGGAGAAGACACAACCTCCACAGCTCTGCCCACATCAAGTACGACTGCATCCACATCTACATCGACTGCTAGTCCAACAAGTACCACGGCAACTTCCACAACTTCCGGATCAGACACAACCTCCACAGCTCTGCCCACATCAAGTACGACTGCATCCACATCTACATCGACTGCTAGTCCAACAAGTACCACGGCAACTTCCACAACTTCCGGATCAGACACAACCTCCACAGCTCTGCCCACATCAAGTACGACTGCATCCACATCTACATCGACTGCTAGTCCAACAAGTACCACGGCAACTTCCACAACTTCCGGATCAGACACAACCTCCACAGCTCTGCCCACATCAAGTACGACAACATCCACATCTACATCGACAGCTAGTCCAACAAGTACCACGGCAACTTCCACAACTTCCGGATCAGACACAACCTCCACAGCTCTGCCCACATCAAGTACGACAACATCCACATCTACATCGACAGCTAGTCCAACAAGTACCACGGCAACTTCCACAACTTCCGGATCAGACACAACCTCCACAGCTCTGCCCACATCAAGTACGACTGCATCCACATCTACATCGACTGCTAGTCCAACAAGTACCACGGCAACTTCCACAACTTCCGGAGAAGACACAACCTCCACAGCTCTGCCCACATCAAGTACGACTGAATCCACATCTACATCGACTGCTAGTCCAACAAGTACCACGGCAACTTCCACAACTTCCGGAGAAGACACAACCTCCACAGCTCTGCCCACATCAAGTACGACAACGTCCACAACTACATCGACAGCTAGTCCAACAAGTACCACGGCAACTTCCACAACTTCCGGATCAGACACAACCTCCACAGCTCTGCCCACATCAAGTACGACAACATCCACATCTACATCGACAGCTAGTCCAACAAGTACCACGGCAACTTCCACAACTTCCGGATCAGACACAACCTCCACAGCTCTGCCCACATCAAGTACGACAACATCCACATCTACATCGACAGCTAGTCCTACAAGTACCACGGCAACTTCCACAACTTCCGGAGAAGACACAACCTCCACAGCTCTGCCCACATCAAGTACGACTGCATCCACATCTACATCGACTGCTAGTCCAACAAGTACCACGGCAACTTCCACAACTTCCGGAGAAGACACAACCTCCACAGCTCTGCCCACATCAAGTACGACTGCATCCACATCTACATCGACTGCTAGTCCAACAAGTACCACGGCAACTTCCACAACTTCCGGATCAGACACAACCTCCACAGCTCTGCCCACATCAAGTACGACAACATCCACATCTACATCGACTGCTAGTCCAACAAGTACCACGGCAACTTCCACAACTTCCGGAGAAGACACAACCTCCACAGCTCTGCCCACATCAAGTACGACAACATCCACATCTACATCGACTGCTAGTCCAACAAGTACCACGGCAACTTCCACAACTTCCGGATCAGACACAACCTCCACAGCTCTGCCCACATCAAGTACGACAACATCCACATCTACATCGACAGCTAGTCCAACAAGTACCACGGCAACTTCCACAACTTCCGGAGAAGACACAACCTCCACAGCTCTGCCCACATCAAGTACGACAACATCCACATCTACATCGACTGCTAGTCCAACAAGTACCACGGCAACTTCCACAACTTCCGGATCAGACACAACCTCCACAGCTCTGCCCACATCAAGTACGACAACATCCACATCTACATCGACAGCTAGTCCAACAAGTACCACGGCAACTTCCACAACTTCCGGATCAGACACAACCTCCACAGCTCTGCCCACATCAAGTACGACAACATCCACATCTACATCGACAGCTAGTCCAACAAGTACCACGGCAACTTCCACAACTTCCGGAGAAGACACAACCTCCACAGCTCTGCCCACATCAAGTACGACAACATCCACATCTACATCGACTGCTAGTCCAACAAGTACCACGGCAACTTCCACAACTTCCGGAGAAGACACAACCTCCACAGCTCTGCCCACATCAAGTACGACTGCATCCACATCTACATCGACTGCTAGTCCAACAAGTACCACGGCAACTTCCACAACTTCCGGATCAGACACAACCTCCACAGCTCTGCCCACATCAAGTACGACGACATCCACATCTACATCGACAGCTAGTCCAACAAGTACCACGGCAACTTCCACAACTTCCGGATCAGACACAACCTCCACAGCTCTGCCCACATCAAGTACGACAACATCCAAATCTACATCGACAGCTAGTCCAACAAGTACCACGGCAACTTCCACAACTTCCGGATCAGACACAACCTCCACAGCTCTGCCCACATCAAGTACGACAACATCCACATCTACATCGACAGCTAGTCCAACAAGTACCACGGCAACTTCCACAACTTCCGGATCAGACACAACCTCCACAGCTCTGCCCACATCAAGTACGACAACATCCACATCTACATCGACAGCTAGTCCAACAAGTACCACGGCAACTTCCACAACTTCCGGAGAAGACACAACCTCCACAGCTCTGCCCACATCAAGTACGACTGCATCCACATCTACATCGACTGCTAGTCCAACAAGTACCACGGCAACTTCCACAACTTCCGGATCAGACACAACCTCCACAGCTCTGCCCACATCAAGTACGACAACATCCACATCTACATCGACAGCTAGTCCAACAAGTACCACGGCAACTTCCACAACTTCCGGATCAGACACAACCTCCACAGCTCTGCCCACATCAAGTACGACAACATCCACATCTACATCGACAGCTAGTCCAACAAGTACCACGGCAACTTCCACAACTTCCGGATCAGACACAACCTCCACAGCTCTGCCCACATCAAGTACGACTGCATCCACATCTACATCGACTGCTAGTCCAACAAGTACCACGGCAACTTCCACAACTTCCGGAGAAGACACAACCTCCACAGCTCTGCCCACATCAAGTACGACTGCATCCACATCTACATCGACTGCTAGTCCAACAAGTACCACGGCAACTTCCACAACTTCCGGAGAAGACACAACCTCCACAGCTCTGCCCACATCAAGTACGACAACGTCCACAACTACATCGACAGCTAGTCCAACAAGTACCACGGCAACTTCCACAACTTCCGGATCAGACACAACCTCCACAGCTCTGCCCACATCAAGTACGACAACATCCACATCTACATCGACTGCTAGTCCAACAAGTACCACGGCAACTTCCACAACTTCCGGATCAGACACAACCTCCACAGCTCTGCCCACATCAAGTACGACTGCATCCACATCTACATCGACTGCTAGTCCAACAAGTACCACGGCAACTTCCACAACTTCCGGATCAGACACAACCTCCACAGCTCTGCCCACATCAAGTACGACAACATCCACATCTACATCGACAGCTAGTCCAACAAGTACCACGGCAACTTCCACAACTTCCGGATCAGACACAACCTCCACAGCTCTGCCCACATCAAGTACGACAACATCCACATCTACATCGACAGCTAGTCCAACAAGTACCACGGCAACTTCCACAACTTCCGGAGAAGACACAACCTCCACAGCTCTGCCCACATCAAGTACGACAACATCCACATCTACATCGACAGCTAGTCCTACAAGTACCACGGCAACTTCCACAACTTCCGGAGAAGACACAACCTCCACAGCTCTGCCCACATCAAGTACGACTGCATCCACATCTACATCGACTGCTAGTCCAACAAGTACCACGGCAACTTCCACAACTTCCGGAGAAGACACAACCTCCACAGCTCTGCCCACATCAAGTACGACTGCATCCACATCTACATCGACTGCTAGTCCAACAAGTACCACGGCAACTTCCACAACTTCCGGATCAGACACAACCTCCACAGCTCTGCCCACATCAAGTACGACAACATCCACATCTACATCGACTGCTAGTCCAACAAGTACCACGGCAACTTCCACAACTTCCGGAGAAGACACAACCTCCACAGCTCTGCCCACATCAAGTACGACTGCATCCACATCTACATCGACTGCTAGTCCAACAAGTACCACGGCAACTTCCACAACTTCCGGATCAGACACAACCTCCACAGCTCTGCCCACATCAAGTACGACAACATCCACATCTACATCGACAGCTAGTCCTACAAGTACAACGGCAACTTCCACAACTTCCGGAGAAGACACAACCTCCACAGCTCTGCCCACATCAAGTACGACAACATCCACATCTACATCGACTGCTAGTCCAACAAGTACCACGGCAACTTCCACAACTTCCGGATCAGACACAACCTCCACAGCTCTGCCCACATCAAGTACGACAACATCCACATCTACATCGACAGCTAGTCCAACAAGTACCACGGCAACTTCCACAACTTCCGGAGAAGACACAACCTCCACAGCTCTGCCCACATCAAGTACGACAACATCCACATCTACATCGACTGCTAGTCCAACAAGTACCACGGCAACTTCCACAACTTCCGGATCAGACACAACCTCCACAGCTCTGCCCACATCAAGTACGACAACATCCACATCTACATCGACAGCTAGTCCAACAAGTACCACGGCAACTTCCACAACTTCCGGATCAGACACAACCTCCACAGCTCTGCCCACATCAAGTACGACTGCATCCACATCTACATCGACTGCTAGTCCAACAAGTACCACGGCAACTTCCACAACTTCCGGATCAGACACAACCTCCACAGCTCTGCCCACATCAAGTACGACAACATCCACATCTACATCGACAGCTAGTCCAACAAGTACCACGGCAACTTCCACAACTTCCGGATCAGACACAACCTCCACAGCTCTGCCCACATCAAGTACGACAACATCCACATCTACATCGACAGCTAGTCCTACAAGTACCACGGCAACTTCCACAACTTCCGGATCAGACACAACCTCCACAGCTCTGCCCACATCAAGTACGACAACATCCACATCTACATCGACTGCTAGTCCAACAAGTACCACGGCAACTTCCACAACTTCCGGATCAGACACAACCTCCACAGCTCTGCCCACATCAAGTACGACTGCATCCACATCTACATCGACAGCTAGTCCAACAAGTACCACGGCAACTTCCACAACTTCCGGAGAAGACACAACCTCCACAGCTCTGCCCACATCAAGTACGACAACATCCACATCTACATCGACAGCTAGTCCAACAAGTACCACGGCAACTTCCACAACTTCCGGAGAAGACACAACCTCCACAGCTCTGCCCACATCAAGTACGACAACATCCACATCTACATCGACTGCTAGTCCAACAAGTACCACGGCAACTTCCACAACTTCCGGAGAAGACACAACCTCCACAGCTCTGCCCACATCAAGTACGACTGCATCCACATCTACATCGACTGCTAGTCCAACAAGTACCACGGCAACTTCCACAACTTCCGGATCAGACACAACCTCCACAGCTCTGCCCACATCAAGTACGACGACATCCACATCTACATCGACAGCTAGTCCAACAAGTACCACGGCAACTTCCACAACTTCCGGAGAAGACACAACCTCCACAGCTCTGCCCACATCAAGTACGACAACATCCACATCTACATCGACTGCTAGTCCAACAAGTACCACGGCAACTTCCACAACTTCCGGATCAGACACAAACTCCACAGCTCTGCCCACATCAAGTACGACTGCATCCACATCTACATCGACTGCTAGTCCAACAAGTACCACGGCAACTTCCACAACTTCCGGATCAGACACAACCTCCACAGCTCTGCCCACATCAAGTACGACAACATCCACATCTACATGGACAGCTAGTCCAACAAGTACCACGGCAACTTCCACAACTTCCGGATCAGACACAACCTCCACAGCTCTGCCCACATCAAGTACGACTGCATCCACATCTACATCGACTGCTAGTCCAACAAGTACCACGGCAACTTCCACAACTTCCGGATCAGACACAACCTCCACAGCTCTGCCCACATCAAGTACGACTGCATCCACATCTACATCGACTGCTAGTCCAACAAGTACCACGGCAACTTCCACAACTTCCGGATCAGACACAACCTCCACAGCTCTGCCCACATCAAGTACGACAACATCCACATCTACATCGACAGCTAGTCCAACAAGTACCACGGCAACTTCCACAACTTCCGGATCAGACACAACCTCCACAGCTCTGCCCACATCAAGTACGACAACATCCACATCTACATCGACAGCTAGTCCTACAAGTACCACGGCAACTTCCACAACTTCCGGATCAGACACAACCTCCACAGCTCTGCCCACATCAAGTACGACAACATCCACATCTACATCGACTGCTAGTCCAACAAGTACCACGGCAACTTCCACAACTTCCGGATCAGACACAACCTCCACAGCTCTGCCCACATCAAGTACGACTGCATCCACATCTACATCGACTGCTAGTCCAACAAGTACCACGGCAACTTCCACAACTTCCGGATCAGACACAACCTCCACAGCTCTGCCCACATCAAGTACGACGACATCCACATCTACATCGACAGCTAGTCCAACAAGTACCACGGCAACTTCCACAACTTCCGGATCAGACACAACCTCCACAGCTCTGCCCACATCAAGTACGACAACATCCACATCTACATCGACAGCTAGTCCAACAAGTACCACGGCAACTTCCACAACTTCCGGAGAAGACACAACCTCCACAGCTCTGCCCACATCAAGTACGACAACGTCCACAACTACATCGACAGCTAGTCCAACAAGTACCACGGCAACTTCCACAACTTCCGGAGAAGACACAACCTCCACAGCTCTGCCCACATCAAGTACGACTGCATCCACATCTACATCGACTGCTAGTCCAACAAGTACCACGGCAACTTCCACAACTTCCGGAGAAGACACAACCTCCACAGCTCTGCCCACATCAAGTACGACAACATCCACATCTACATCGACTGCTAGTCCAACAAGTACCACGGCAACTTCCACAACTTCCGGAGAAGACACAACCTCCACAGCTCTGCCCACATCAAGTATGACAACGTCCACAACTACATCCACTGCTATTCCCACGTCAACCACGACCGTAACAACATCCACAGCTATCCCCACAACAACCACCGCAGCTACCACAACCACTACAGAATCAACAACATCCACAGCTATCCCCACAACAACCACCGCAGCTACCACATCTACTACAGAAGCAACAACATCCACAGCTATCCCCACTTCAACCACCGCAGCTACCACAACTACTACAGAAGCAACAACATCCACAGCTATCCCCACAACAACAACCGCAGCTACCACATCTACTACAGAAGCAACAACATCCACAGCTATCCCCACAACAACCACCGCAGCTACCACTTCTACTACAAAAGCAACAACATCCACAGCTATCCCCACTTCAACCACCGCAGCTACCACAACTACTACAGAAGCAACAACATCCACAGCTATCCCCACAACAACCACCGCAGCTACCACATCTACTACAGAAGCAACAACATCCACAGCTATCCCCACAACAACCACCACAGCTACCACATCTACTACAGAAGCAACAACATCCACAGCTATCCCCACAACAACCACCGCAGCAACCACAACCACTACAGAATCAACAACATCCACAGCTATCCCCACAACAACCACCGCAGCTACCACATCTACTACAGAAGCAACAACATCCACAGCTATCCCCACAACAACCACCGCAGCTACCACATCTACTACAGAAGCAACAACATCCACAGCTATCCCCACAACAACCACCGCAGCTACCACATCTACTACAGAAGCAACAACATCCACAGCTATCCCTACAACAACCACCGCAGCTACCACAACCACTACAGAATCAACAACATCCACAGCTATCCCCACAACAACCACCGCAGCTACCACAACTACAGAAGCGACAACCTCCACTGCCATTCCCACTTCAACCACGGGAACAACATCCACTGCTTTTCCCACTTCAACCACGGGAACAACATCCACTGCTATTCCCACTTCAACCACGGGAACAACATCCACTGCTATTCCTACTTCAACCACGGGATCCACATCCACTGCTATTCCAACTTCAACCACGGGAACAACATCCACAGCTATTCCCACTTCAACCACGGGAACAACATCCACCGCTATTCCAACTTCAACCACGGGAACAACATCCACTGCTATTCCCACTTCAACCACGGGAACAACATCCACTGCTATTCCTACTTCAACCACGGGATCCACATCCACTGCTATTCCAACTTCAACCACGGGAACAACCTCCACAGCTATTCCCACTTCAACCAAGGGAACAACATCCACAGCTATTCCCACTTCAACCACGGGAACCACATCCACCGCTATTCCAACTTCAACCACGGGAACAACCTCCACAGCTATTCCAACTTCAACCACGGGAACAACCTCCACAGCTATTCCCACATCAACCACGGCAACATCCACTACAACTGAAGTAGTAACAACATCCACTGCTATTCCTATATCAACCACGACCGAAACAACATCCACTGCTATTCCCACATCAACCACGGCATCTTCCACAACAACTGAAAAAGTAACAACATCCACAACTAGTACTACCAATGGACAGCATCATCATCATCACTACCATCACCACTACAATCGACCGGGCTTCCCATTCGCACCACCGCCTCTTTTACCCCTTCCGCCTCTACCGCCTCTTCCAGCTCTTCCGGCCCTTCCTACACTTCCACCTCTTCCTTCACTTCCTACTCTTCCCCCTCTTCCTTCTATTAACTTACCAAATGCCGATGCAGCTGTTGTTGCTATCCTACCGTTTCCACCACCTCTACCTCCACCTCCTTTTTTTGGAAACCTTTTTGGAAAATAGTTTGTAAACTCTAATACTTAAACATTTTCCATACACATTTCGTGTTAAATTCAATAAACATTACAAGAACTGCATACATATATCAGTTATATGTTCTTGATCAGCAAAAGAAATGCCTTCCGATCTTTTTCTTTTACTCCTTTAAAGCCTTTAAAACTTACCGTAAAAATGAATATTTATTCCTTATTAGTAAATGTATTATAAACAGGTACCGTAATCATTATCAGTTTTATTTAAAAAATCACAAAATAATTAATAATTATAATTTGTGAAACCCTCTCAAGCTACACCCTCTCTTCTATCAAAATAGAACCAACATTATTAGGCCCTTTCTTAAAGAACCAGACAGCATGAAGGTCACCGAGACTGGGGCGACAACATTAGCATTAACATGATGTTGCCGGCCACTTGTTAGACTCAATTAGATTCATTAGAAGAAAATTGCGCAAGTGTCCAATCTAACTTTGACCATTCCAAGGACTCCCCAAGCACATACACACAAATACACACAAAGACGGAAAAAGGACAGGACTTAGCAAGCGGGATAGGTCAGCGGAAATAATAAATGTTTGGGTACATTAAATATATGATTATTACGAAGGGGGATGTCGCACCAGTGCGATTGCCAGAGGAAAGACTTCTTGGCAGTGAAAGTGATGGGAAATAAAAGCGCAACAAAAATGTATTTTATTTGCACTGGACATACGCACCAAAGTTATCTTGCGGAGCAGCAGGAAATAAAAATTATCAACGTGCGAAAATAAAACTCAACTCGATACAACTCGTATGGGTGTATGGGCAAAAGTTATGATTGCCTTCGTACCCATAAAAACTGATTATGTTACTTGATTAGAACATTTTTTTTTTGTGAGCTCCAGCATTCCATTTCTGGTGTTAATACACCAGAGAGACAGTCACATAAACCGGAGTATTTCGTTTAGTTTATTGTCCGACAAACACATCACTCAAATCGCTGAATTTATGATCTGTCGCAATGTCATAAATGTATCGAATTTCTTAGAGCTTCGTCTGTGCCCTGCTTTTTCATTTCGTCCTCGATTTTCCACCCTCGCCACTCTGCAAACCGTAATTAAAATAATAATTTTCACGAAAAACTTAAGACCTTGTAATTATAATTGTCAGTTGTGCCAACCCCAGAAGATACCCGAAAGATGTGTCCGTGAAGTTCGGGGTTGCTGCTCATTAAACATAATTTTTGTGTAAACAAAAGCGAGTGTAACTCGAGAACAAAATCGATGTCGGGTTTCATTTGCTGCCCTACTGATGATATTGGTGTGGCGTGGGTACTCTTTCATAAAGTTACTTTTTATTAAATTTAATATAGAAAGGGCACTGTATATCTAAGGACTTTATTAAAGTGAACTGCTAGCTCGTTAGTTGATTATTCACTAACTTACCAAAGTAAAGGGCACATATTAAGTCATTTAAAAGTCTTTCATTTATTAAGTCCCATTCAGGGGGTTATTCTTCTTCGATCAGCACACATCTGAAGCAAATTAATTGACATGTTGAGGTCAACAACTGAATGCCTAAAAACAAGCAACTCATTTGCATGTCAGCTAAAAACAAAAGGCCTACAATTAGCGGATAACAGCAGAACAGAACAGAGATGGTAAATTAAAAAAAATATATCATCATTTAGAAAATGGTAAATGCCAGAGAAAACTATTTAATTATAGGCAGCCACCTCGCCGCATGATGCGACAGAAAAACTTAACCGCAAACAACTTGTGTCGTCCTCATGTCAACGGCTGCCGATTAAAGGTCGAGGTCCTTCCGTGGGGTTTCTCGTCCTGGGTCCTGGCTCCTGGTCACTTGACCGCAAGCATTGGAATAGGCCAGTGAAAATGTAAAAACCAATTTCAATGACCCTTCGGCATGAAATCGAAAAGCGAAGCGTATTGAAAATGATTGAAATGAAATTGGAATTCGATTAGACCGAAAATGGAAAAAAGGTTGCAGACTTTCAATTAAATAAAATATAAACGGAGGAATATTTTATTTATTGCTTATATAACTAATAAAAGAAAATTCCATTGGCTCTGGGCAGCAATTAAATAAACATAAAATGTCAGCGACTTGGCCGAATAATTTCAATAACCCAAAATTGTCTGGCAAACGAGCTGGAGGAAGGACTCTATAGTGGGGGAATGCTTGCGGTCGTTTTAAACAAACCGCAGGTGTTGCATACATTTGCCAGCTTTGCATTAATTATGATGTGTGTCTGGGTGCAGGGGGGAGGGCAAGAATGGGGTAACTAGAGGGAGAAATGGGCGTTCTGTGTCCAAAGGGGGGGCGTGGCGCAAAACTATTTGCTGCACTTGCGACCAAAAGCTGGGAGCTCGTACGTAAAATTGTAGCATACTTATGGGCTTAAGTAATTTTATTGCCATGCACAGGAAGCTGCCTAGACGACGACGACACCGACGACGTTGTCCTGGCCAAAAAGGAGAGGGCCAAAAGAGAATGGGGCACAGCAAGAGAGTAAAGGGGAATCCCGTAGAGCTCCTGGCACATCGTGTGACCCGTAAAGTTTACAGTTTCTTTGTTTGGACTTGGCCCAACGTGCCGGGCCCCAAGTTTGTTGCCACTCTTATTATTTTAGTTGGATAGTTTTCTCTAGGTTTCTCTCCCAGCGCTGCTCTACTCCCCATTGGCGAGTAGATGATGCTGGGAGATCCTGTGTATGTGTCCGCACATAAAATGTTATTGCGAAAAACTATTAAATTTCTCCAGAGATGAAAATATGATCAGAAATTTAAATCGATTTATTAAGAGCCGTCGCAGTTGTTCCTTTCCGTGTGATTGTCCCAAAAGGGAAGACTTTGTTGCCAACAACGGAAAGGAACATGTGTTGCCGCACAAAACTTTTGTTTCCGTTCAGCGGAAAGGTTTCCAAGGCGAAGGCAATTTCTGATTGATGGTATGAAGGTGATACAATGGGAAATTATTAATAGTTTATCAAATCAAATAATAAAACTTAACTTAGAAGACAAAGACTCGCTTACTTTCTCACATTAACATTCCTGTCAACCTCTGAAAACTTCGAAAAGCTCAAATTATTTCCATCTTCCGACCCACTGTCCAAAATTTGTTTCTATAACCTTTTCAGTCATCTTTCGGACAAAACTGGGGAAAAAAAAATTTACTATGTACACTTAATGTCTAGACAAAGCCTCCAATTACCTTATCCGATTACACGAAGATTTGGCCCACGAAGTGTTGGACGTTGACTACTGCGTATCCCCCACTCGTACCGAGAATAAACCTGAACCCAAACCCATTGGAAACCCTTGACCCGACATGCCAGAAACTCTTCTGAGAGAAATCTTCATATTACTGTTGTCCCTTTTTTTTTGAAGGGGGGCTACTTCCCTCAAACCCTCTGAAGTGGAAAATGTTGAAATAATTTGGGCAAAAGAAATATTCTCACACCAAACGCCAGGATCGGGGTAAAGGAGTAAAAAGCACTTAAGTGCCTTGGCCAGGACTCCGGTTTTTAATTGAAGTACAGCCCATAGTATGGGTGTGTGTCGTTTTTCAAGCAGGTGTAAAGTTAAATCATAAAATGAAATTAAAATAAACCAAAGCTGAAGCCAAACGTAATGAAGTACGGAAACACTCCACTCCAACGAGAAAAAAAAATAAAAAAAAGGATTAAACATGGGCTAACTCGACATCCCAAAGGGTTTCCAGATCCCAGTAACTTCCCCTGATGCCCGTAATTAGCTGCAAGTTGGCTAACAAACATTTTCGAGACATTTTTCTACAAATTTTTTTGTATATACATTTTTTTTTAAAAAGTAACATTTTGTTATTGAAATATTCATGAGCTCTAGACAGAAGGACTGCATACAAGAATTGCTTCTTTTGGGTAGATATCCCTTTTTAAGTTTATTTTTAAGGCTTAGCTTACAATCTTATAAATCTTTCAATAAAATATTTTAAAGAGAGTTTATTTTTAAACTTAAAACTAACCCCTTTTGAAACTGAAAACCAGCTACGCCAGTGGCTGACAGACTACGAAACCGTTTTGTCATATTACAATATAATTTATTAAAATTCTTATTTGCAACGCAAAGGACCTTCGCCAAAGGAAGATGGCAGGAGTTGGCTGGAAACAGAGGGACATAAAGGACACACATACATAGAGAGAGAGACAGCGATAGCAGAAAACTGCTTCTGGTATAAAAACAAAAGAGCCTCGTTAGTGTTGAATTTTTAATAAAAAGCCGCACATGATACCGAGTCAAAATGTAAATTACAATATTCCTTCTATAATTTGTTATAATGAGGCATATTTTTCGCCATCATCTTCTACCCCAAACCACTGGTGTCTGCTCTTTTTGTTATTTTATGTGAGTGTAATTGCGTTTTGGTGGCTATTAAATAGATAGACACGGGCAAGCCTCGATTTTGGAGCTTTCCTTTTCACATTTGCATATGGAAAACGCAATCAAAACGCCACCAAAAACGCCCGAAAGTCAACAAAACCGCTAAGTAAACTCAAACAGAATGGTCAGTCGTCCGCCAGAGGGTCGGGGTGAGTGAAAATTATGGTGGAAAGTCCACCTGAAAATCCCAACATTTCATTTCGATGGCGACGCATTTGTTTGAACTTTGACCAAATGCACACGCCCCCCTAACAATAATAACAAAAAAACCCATACACGACATTCAGTTCCGTTATCCGGTGTTTATCTTTGCGGTTACGCCTCCGGAATCAAATGGCCGGAGTCGGGTGGGTCAGCAAAAACAATTGCTGGGTCAGCAAAATAAAAAAAATAACGAAATATTCAAGAAATAAGAGTGGTTGGCTAACTAGGGAGGTGAGATAATAAAGTATTTTACATTTTTGATCAGGGAAGTTAGGATCTAAAAAGACTGAACAAACTTTTGTCATTTCTTTGTGATTCAGTTGTGATTTTTGTAATTTTCTTAGAAAAAGAAAAAGATAAGATTAGTCAAAAAAACAAGCATTGTAAAATATTTATTTAACAATTATAAATTTTGAACTTATCAAAGAATTTGTTTAACAATACCAGAAATCAACATTGAATCACTTAAAATCAAATAAGATTAGTAATCAATTTCAATTGGGGATTGAATTCTTTCACAATTTTTTTAAAGTTGGAATTAAAAATATTTCCAATTTTTTTTTCCAAACCAAAGCACAAAAATGTCCCCCAACCTTCAGACCAAAAGAGACTTTCAAGTCTCAAGAAAATTAGCTAAACAAATGAGGCAGAGAAGGAAAAGCAAATGCCAGGCACAGGCAATTAAGGACCAACCTCCCATCCCATCCCCCCAATAGCCGATTCCTGGAGCTCTAGGGCAGGCAACCAAGCAAACGGAAAATTCATTACAAACAAATTAACAAATAAATCAAATTTCAATACGAAAATTTGTTTGCGAAAACAATTTTGAGACGGGTTGCTATAAGTTCTTGGTATCTTGGAGGCTTGATAGAGGGCCAGGAAGAACGTAATGCCACGCCCCAATGCCAAGCCAAGAAACAGGGCTGGGGTGGGGTAGATGAGAAATCCATTTGACTGACAGGCGGCAAATCGTCGGAAACTCAGCCAGCGCACTTGAGAAATCATTTATCTAAATTAATTCCTGTCGTTTACATTTGCCAGAAACAAAGCAAGGTCCCGGGACTGAGAAGAAGGGATCCATCAAGGGTAAGTCGGATATAAATGCAAACGAAAACAAAAATCAAAGATTAAGACAAACATTTACTACTTTTAAGCCACCAGCGGGAAAAGGGAGAGTTCCGGGAATGAACTGCCAATTGCCTGGAAGCTAGACAAACTCACGCCTTCACTTTCGAAGGACTAAACCGAAACTCCCCACCCAACCACCCAGCCACTGATAAATGACATGAATGCGCATTTGTTGGCCCCAAAATTCTGTAGACATCGCGTTAATAACTCATTTTGAAAATTCCACAGAAACCTCTAACATACACAAATCGGCGGAAAAAATGGCTGGAAAAACAATTAAAATTGTTCTAAGATCCAAAATCGCACAAATTTTCAACCCTTTTGAGGATTGAAACCCCATCCCTTAAATCGGATATCCACGGGTGGCATTCCGTCGGATGTTAAGTTTGATTCATCAAAATTGAGGGGAAACCACGCGGTTTTCGCCGCTAAGCTTTCGGCCAGATGGAAACTTTCAGCGAGAGTACAAGTTAACCCCTTACTGACTATAACTACTATATAGTATACCATATAGATTAAATTGAATGGGAGTACGAGAGTGAGAGTCGGGGAGAGTGGCTGCTATACTTGTAATTGGTTCTGTCAAAACCAGCAATTACAATGCCTAAGCCTCTCTATAAATGTTATATCAAATAGAATTTTTGATTAGATATTCTAATCTCAAGTTGCGCCAACTTTTGTAACAAGGTTTATTGTTTAAATATCTGACCAGATTGTAATGCATAGCGGAAAATATGCCCTTAGTATTTTAAAGTTATTCACTATGCCTATCTTTAAATTATTAAGATACCCCTTCAACTTTTGTAGCTTTGGCTAGGGTCAGGAACACTATTTAAGTAGAAATAATATAGACTCTGTGCCTTTTCTTGTACTTAAAATATTAGTAGCTCTAATTAATTCCCTTAAAAGTAACATGATTTGACTTATCATCCAAAAACTGGTTCACAATATTAGGAGTCTTGCGGGCATAGGCCACCACCAACTTATAAGGTGATATAAACTTTTGATCCTGATTGTCATCGCCTTGTTGCAAGTTCATGGATATTACGATTTTGACAAAGTCGTTGAGGAAATCTTCATGTAAACTGGAAGGCATACGTTCCAAAAAAGGGCAGATGGCCTTGACATTATCTGGAAAATATCATAAATTAATAAAGAACAGTCTTTTAGAGAGAGTTACCCACCTTTTAGAGTCCTGACTCCTTCGTAAACAAACACTTCATTTCGTATTTCCACATTGTGCTGAATGAAACCCACTTCACTGAGTAACTGACTGAATTCCTCGCCAGGATTTCGGCTATAGTGGAGTGGAGAGATGAACTGCTCCACGTCCTGCATATACTCCGACCACTTATCATTCAGTTTCAGGATTTTGTACACTTCGTAGACGGGATTGGAAGCTAGAAAGGCGAGCAGACAGTCTCCTCCCTCGGGTCTGAGCAGGTTGTAGATATTGGTCATGGCTCCCTTTAGATTCTGCACCCAGTGGAGGCAATAGAATGAGGTTACATGATCGAAGCTACCCCTCAGCTCCTGTGGTAACATGTCGCATCCTATGTCTAGTACTTGGAACCTGGTCCGCTCTTCGCCCTGATAGTGCTTGCTGGCGAATCCCACCATTTGACTGGATATGTCGGTACCGACCAGTTGGCCGCCAATCGGCAGGAGGGGCTTCACAAAGTCCATCAGCACATTTCCAGATCCTGAACCGACATCCAGGAGGGCGTCCTCTCCGTCGGATCTCCACTGCAGCGTCGATGCGAATTCATCTAGAATCAGTTTGGCATCGTGTCTCTGCACCTGGTTGGCGTTCTGATAGAGTGAGGCCTGATTCATGGCGGCGACTGATCGGCGGTTCCAACCGATCCGTAGCTTTATATACGCTGCTACATCTGTGATGTCGTCACAAATTTTTTGTTGTTCTCACTCTCCAGCTTATGACGCCGGGGTAATTTTTGTATTACTTATTTTTAAAGCTTAAAAAATTTTATCGGTTCCAGTACAAGGGAGTGAGTGTGGAGAGCTAGAGCATTATCGCTCAACTACACTTGCAAACAAAACATTGTTTTTATCTTATAAGCAAAGTAAAAAAAAAAGGTATAAGACCTTCAAAGCATTATTTTTTTACGGTTTCTTAAACAACAATTTTGAAATAAACAATGTTCAAGTTTATCTTTAAAAATCGAACATCGAAAGCTCAAGTTCTAGGTCAATAGAGCTTAGCTAATGCTTCCTTCATACAAATACGACTTGAAGAATACATAACATTCTATTGACATGTAAATCGCAATTGAACTTGAGCAAACCCCTGGAAGTGAATTCCTCTCTATATTACCATAATTTTCATGAACAGTGTACCAGCCTCCAATTGGACAATAATATATGTATAAAGATAGCGCTCAAAAAATTGTATAAGAATACCCCCAAACATTAAGGTTGAGTCCCCAAAATGTAGGAATGAAATATTTTTGGAGAACATTCACCTTAAAATAATACTAAATACAGGTTCAACGACCTATCCCAAGTATGATTAAAAATAGTGAAAGACGAATAACTCTATTTTGGGCATAATCTAATTCTAATCATGGAGCATGTATCCTAGAATCTAGATTCTAGAAATAGAAGTTGGTAATTTCATTTGGTTCTTGGGAATGACAGAGCTCCCTGGACTGCCTTGGCTGACAGTCAGGGTATATAAATTCATTAAAAACATTCCATTTAGCTGCAAATTACATTTGTGTAATTGCTGCCAGGCCCAGAGATGTGAAAGCCAAACTCATGATATTTCGAATATTTCACATATGAGCACAACGCACGTTTGATGTCCCAGCGATTCATATCCATCCATCCATCCACCTCCGTTCCATACTCTACATTCTGAATTCTGCTGCAAAGCTCACAGCACTCGGCACCCGGCACATCCATATAAATTCATTTGCCAAAAGTGACATCAAAAGCCCTCCTCCGTCCGGGTCTCTGTTTCTGGCTTAATGTGTGTGGGCGTTACGGCTGGTTAATTGCATTTGTCGCAGACTCTTTCTGGCAAAATGCGAACGTCAAAAGGCCAAAAACAAAAAGGGGTTATTCGGCTTGCAATTACCAAAAGCTGTCGATTGGCTCGAGCTGTCACAGAGCCACGGAAATCAATTAAATCGGGCGAACCAAGCCGAAGAGCTTTGAGAGTAGAATTTTCAATTGAACTGGGACTTGTCTTGGTTTATAGATTCTTAAGGAGAATAATAATGAATTTATAAGCTAGAAATTAATTAGGAATAAATTTAGGGCAAGTTTTATTCAAGGAAACTAACTAGAACAGATCCTAAAGAAGCTAATAAGTAGTCTTAATACTAGAAGTACGAAAAATCAAAGTATTATAACACCGATGTCCTAATCAACCCCAATTCCCATCCAGAAATCATTGGCACATACTTGAAAACTATTTAAAGTTTATCCAACTGAACCGTAGACCTTAGAATCCGGTTCTGGTTATTATCTGGTCCACAAAGAATATTCTCCATGGTGGTTGTACAATAGAAACAACACAAACTTTTGCATATGTTGAAATAATGAAACAACAAACAAAACAAGAATACTACCTCGAAGATGGAGAAAGGGTTGAGATTTAGATTTGGTTCTTCACGGGTGGGGAAATGAGTTTTTAATGTCCCAAAGGGGAATATGTTGAGAATCCCGGGCTAAAAGCACATATGTGGGATAGAGATGGCTACAAGTTGAACAGATTTAAAATACAAAGTAAACGGCGATTTGTTGTTATTGATTAGAGCGGACAGAGCCAGACGAAAACGTATGAGAGCTCATCCTTGGCTTCATCTACATCCCAGGCTTCCATTCCAGTTTCCTCAAACCCACCCACGAATTTCCTCGTGTTTCCCAAGACGACGATGCCCGCAAACTTGATGAGTATTTAAAAGTTTTCCATTGTGTGTTTGATGAATATTTAATTAAGCATAAAAGGAGCCGAGCAAGCTCAGTTCAAGGAAATGGAAAACTTGGCAAAGGGTTGTTACTTTTTCGTCCTGTATTTCAGTTTTTTTTTTTTGTGTTTTTCCTTTCCTTTCTCCAAAAAATATCCCATTCCCCAACTTCAGCCTCTTCCGGCAGAGTGTGGCGAGCTTAGGAGAAAGAATAAAACAAAATCAATTAACGCTTCCTGGTTCTGTTTTTTTTTGCTTTTAGCAGGTTGTTTCTTTCAAATACTCTTATTTTTAAAAATAGACATTTAAGACCAGTCATGAAACTGGAGATTGGTATTTTATAAATATTTTTTTATAAATATACAGAAACTATACAGGTTTTATAAAATATACAGCCAAATAAATATTTATTTGTGATTACTTCCTTAAAAATGGTATATGATATTTTATAAATTTTATAAATAAATGCTGTCTACACTAAACAAAAAAGAGAAAACCCACTTATTCTCAGAATTATATCTACTATTAGTTTGTATTTTTATAAAGTAGACCTTTTACAATTTAAATATAACATATTATAGCATACTTTATAAAATATATTTTTTTTAATCCACCAATACAGTCTATATTTATTTAATGTATTATAATATACTCAAAATTGTGGAAAAATATCTTACAGAGTATTTAAATGTCTTGAATTATAAACCTACCTTTTTCGACTGTTTGTATTATTTTGATTATATAAGTATTTTACAAGTTATAAGCAAAAGGCCATGCTCAAAAGAGCAACGAAAATAATTAAATAGTAAAGAAGGCAGCTCGCCAAAGAAGCCACCCACATCCTCAAAAAACCCCCCCACCCAGTAGAGACCAACCCACTGAACCCTTTGTGCCACTTTCTTCCATGCATTTTTTCCGCAACTTTCTTTCCTTTCTCTTCTCCTCTTTTCAATTTTTTTTTTGTTTTTTGGTGGGCGAGAGGTCTCAAAGAAGCCCACAAATAGCCAAAAGCTAGCGAGTGTTGATGGCAGCAACAGAAATCCCTTTACGCGTCCCAAGCTCACATTTTATATATATGCATATTCCTTCTTATATTAATTTGTTTTTCTTTTTTTTCGATTCTTGTGGGCGTTGGGAAAATTAATTAAAAATTAAATGAATGAACGAACGCTGGGATAATGAGCCCCTAAGCTGATTTTGCGCTTAAAAGTATGCAATGGAAAAAAAATTGTCGAGCTGCCCGAGTATGGCATTCAATAACAATTCCCAACTCCCCCCACACAGACTCACCCACCCACTGGCCCACCATCTATAGTACAGGTATTCTCCCAACAGGGAACGAAAAACTTGCAATTTTTTGTCGCATTTTTTGTTGTTTATATTTTATTTTCGTTTAATATCGACAAAGCACCAACGAAACAGAAATAAAAGAAAGCCACCTATTGTATGGGATGGGAAAGGTACAAAAATTATAAAAAAAAAAAGAGAAAAGAGCCAGGGAAATGTGGGGAAAATTTTCTTTAACGTAACAAAATATTTTTATAAAATAATCAAGTTTTCCTTTTTCGCTGTTTTGTTTGCTGCAAATTATTTTTAGCTTTATGGGACAGCGGTGTGAGGGGATCTGCAGGACGTTTTATGTGTTTGGGTGTAAATTAAAATTGTCGGCATTGCTGATTTTTTTATAATGAGAGAAAAGCATGAAGAGGAAAAGAACTCAATATTGAAAGACAAAATCAAAAAAATTAATTAATAATGGAAAAATATTTCAATGGGAAATGATGATGAAACCTTGATGAAAGGAAATTATTTGAAGGTAGGGGAAAGTAGAAACCAAAGATAGACCTATATCAGAATTTCAATAAATGATATGCAGTTTAAGATTTTTTCAATAAAATAAGCTTTGTTTCAGGCCATGACCTTACCTTAAACGATGTGAAAGTCAAATTCTTGGCCAACCAACCCCTATCCTTAACCGCAAAAACTCCTGGCTATCTCACCTTACCCCCCAAAAACCACTCGATTACCCCCAACAAAACATGAACACTATCAAAAGACAATTACAATGCAATTATTGTTTCGTTTCCCCCCAGAAAACATTTTGAAAAGCTATTGAAAACTTTAATTGAAAATATCAAATTATTTTCGAGTTAGCGTCAGCATAAAAAAGCCAAAAACCAAGGCGAGTTCAATAAGATTATGGGGAAGAAATAAGATACCGGAGGAGTGTCTATATATGTATATCATTAATTACATAGCCCGATTCTAGTGGCGACAACTTTTGCCGGATAAAAGGAAAGAAAGTTGCCGCAGAGTCGAGAGTCGAGGGCCAAATTGTAATGAGTTGGCATTTTCTGAAATTGTCTGAGACACACAATCTTCTGGCTCTGCAAACGGGTCTCACCCCGTTTACCTTACTGAAATATCTCGTTGTAAAGTAGCTGAAATGACATTAAAAAGGCAAAACCCAGCAAAAAGGACATCCACATCCTTATGGACACTAACCAGCCAGAAGGAGAAGCCACACACCCACCAACACACATGTTGTTTAACCCGAGCTGGGGATAATTCTTCTGCAACCCCATTCCCCAACATCGTTTCATAGTTTACAATCTTATTATCTTGGCTTGGCATCTCAAGTCCCGTCCCCCAACCGCCCAGACACACACACACACACTCACCCATTTTCCTAAGGCAATTAAAAATCTTCACACTGTCGTCGATGTCCTTTTGCCAGTTTGTCCCCGTTTTCTTCCTTTTTTGGTTGTTTAGTTGTTTTGTTATCCCCATGGCCCAACTTGATTTTGTTTATTAAACATATTTTGCATAAAATTCACTTTATTTGCAGTTTATTTCATAAGAAAATTATAAGGTTTTTCACTCGTCCCTTTTGAGACACACGCCTGATAGTTTTTCCTCTTCAATCGTGTCCTCCCTAGGGGTTTGTGGTACGAGTAGTGTACCTTATTCTTTGATTATGGTTGATCACGTTCTGTTGGAAAGTTTATTTGCTGGTGGAAGTGGATTGTTTAAATGGGTTTTGAGTTCTAAGGGATACGGTGGCGAAAACTTAAGGAGATAGACAATAAAGTGGGGATTATAAAATAGTAATATAACAAAAGAGGTTTTCTTATTATTGTTCCACTTGATTTGTTTGATTAACACCAAAAGGGGATTCATATTTTTGTAGATATTATTCAAAAATCTCTATGATTTTTTACCCAAATTGACTCCCAAAATAATATCTCAGTAATCCAATCTCCTCTGCCCATCTCGAATTCCCATTCAAACCCTCACACCACCATTTCGCGCCTTCTTATCTAACACATTCCCTTCAACATATTCTCGGGAAGAAACCCCTCCACCCATATATAATACCAAAATGCAGTCACACATGAAAAACCCATAAAAATTGACAATAATAAGCCACATATCATCATTTCACTCTCCCATCACACATATGCCCAGACGTACGTACGTTCCACTCGATAAGAAGTCAGTAAGGCCTGCAAATCAACCAGAAATCAAGAATACTTACCACCCATCCAACCCCACTCCGGGCCAAAACCGAAGCCGAATCAAGAAGAAAATCCCATAAAAAACAGTTCAATGATATAGAAAAATAGATAAAGTAAAATTTGCAAAAATAACAAAAACCGAAAAGGGCCGAAAGGAATACCCATGCAACAAGGGGGGAAATGGTAAATGGAAAGCGCGTGGCAGCGAATCAACTTTAAACTAAGCCGCACACAAGGCACTCGAGAATCAAACGGAAAAAAAATTGAAGGGTACTCAGATCTCCGTGGTGTTGTCAAGTGAATAATGGGACAAATCCGCAACGTAAATATGACACGTTGCAAAATGGCATTTGACGATAAAAAAAAGGAATCCGAGAGATACACAATGAATAAAAATTTGTATTTCAAACCAAAATTCGGAAATGATTGAAACAAGTTGTAAGAATTACATATTTGAAGCCCATATGTATATAAAAAACTGATTTTTAAATTCCAATAGTCAATTAGTATCTTAATATTTTAAATAAAGTAAAAGCTTGTGTTTAAGTCTACCTATTTTTCAACAAGGCAGAATAATAGGAGTCTTTTTGAAAACTTAAAAAAAATTTAAGAAAGAAAGGTTGAATATTTTTAAGTGCACACACTCATAACCGCCCAAAATGTGAAAGGTGGGTGTCACTGACAGACGCACATCCTCGCAGAAAGGTGTTTTGACAGGACGTCAGGACAAGTCAGAAGTGCAGACACAACAACAGGAGCAACCAGTAAGATTGGGGGTAACAAGGGGTTAATATTTTCGCCGCACCCTTACCGTAGCGTATCAATAAAAAGATCGCTCCGCTGGGCATAAGAATATTTGTTTGATAAGCCAGTAAGGAAAAGTCAATACACAGAGAAAAGACAAAGTTAACCAAACTCAAATACCATAAATTTATTCTTTATACTTTTATAAGTTTATACTCTAAACACCATAAGTAAAAAACCAAAAATGGTTGTCCAATTACTGATTAAAGAAAAGTGTATATATTTTTTTACAGTGTCAACACTTTTCCCATTGACGATAATACAAATATTACGCCTTTTTATGCTGAAAGCAAAAAGTGCAAACCAAATGTGGCATAAACATTACAATCGGCCTGCCAGAAAAGAAGGGTTGGCCACACCCCCAACTTTTCGTTACAGCCCCAAGAAGTTATGACTATGTGTCATTGAATCTTTATGTGTGCATTCGATATGCATTAAAATTCAATAATCATAAAAATAACACACAGATCGTAGAAGGGAAAGTTGAACCCGCCGGACTCCTCCCAATTAACCCTTGAATAACATGGGGGTGGGTGAAGTGTTGGGGGTTACAGGGATTTACCAGAAAACTAAATTGTTTTGCTCTGTCTTACTGTGGCAATATGAACGTCACATAAATCTTGGCAACACTACTACTAAGTCGCTATTAAGTAAAATTGACCACATATTTTATCTCATATGCGCACGCAACAAACGAAGACCCCAGCAAGGACGAAGAGGGCGGCTGGAAAGGAAGACAGTGGCTGGACTACGATACTGGACATTCGGGTTCCCCCAAAAAACAATGTGTGAGTAAATTAAAGTAAAGCTAGGAGAAATACCAGGACAAATTAAACCAAATCTAACAAAAATAAAGAAAAATATAAGATATTTGAAAACTTTAATAAAATTTCTGATATGCTAAAAAAGAAAACATTCTTACATCATTTTGAAGTATTTATAGGAGGAATAGAAAAGTCTTATTGTCAAGAAATAGCTTTTTAAATACTAATTCCTAACTATACCTAAATATTTCCTTAAAGGGTATTTCAAACTTACCAAACAGGATTCAAATTCGTTATTAAACTTAAGCTTTTGTAAGTTTTAATATTTTAGCAACAAAGTTTACATTTTTCTGTTCATAATAACATTTTATGTTATGTGATATGTTTAGTGATAAATCTGTCTGATTTTTAAATTAATAACCGATCTCAAGTTGAAATTCATTGGCAAATATAGTTCTAAATACTTTTGTAAAGTTCCGACTGAAAAAATTTTAAAATTTAAATGAATGCTGCCATATTTTCACACGGAAGTAGACATTTGTCCGTAAGTCTGGCAACGACCTAAAAACGACGCGGGAAAATTTTTTAAATTTCAAATAACCTAGAGATGAGCAAATGCCTTAGAGATGGGCAGTCACTTCGTTGAGCAAGCCGGCACACCGCTAGCCGATAGTTCGCGTTTCTAGTGACGTGTACTTCTTTTTTGTTAAGAAATAAAAGCCGCATCACACCGCTTCTCTATACTTAGTTAAAAAAGACAGACACTTGATTAAGGAAAGACTAAATCAATCTGAAAGATAAAACGCAGAGCGACACGTAAGCGCTACGCACAACAAAAAAACAGAATGCGACAGCTGTGTAAGTTTTAGCAAAAATGGCTTTAATATGTGCGAATTTTATTAACAAATTAAACTTTATATTTTTTAGCGACTATTTTAATACTGGCTTTCATAGCCAACGCCTATGGCTTCTACTCCCCCTCAGATGGAGTTGTGGAGCTGTCGTCCTCTAATTTCGATCGCGAAGTTTTGAAAGACGACGCCATCTGGGTTGTGGAATTCTATGCCCCGTGGTGCGGTCACTGCCAGAGCTTGGTGCCGGAATACAAGAAGCTGGCCAAGGCTCTTAAGGGAGTCATTAAAGTGGGTTCCGTGAATGCCGATGCCGATAGCTCTCTAGGCGGCCAGTTTGGTGTACGTGGCTTTCCCACCATCAAGATTTTCGGCGCCAATAAAAAGACGCCCACCGATTACAATGGCCAACGCACGGCAAAGGCAATTGCGGAGGCGGCTCTAGCGGAGGCGAAGAAGAAGGTGCAAGCTGCTTTCGGCGGTGGCAGTTCCAGCGGCGGTTCCAGCTCATCCGGTGATGATGTCATTGAACTTACAGAAGACAACTTCGACAAGCTGGTCCTCAACTCGGACGACATCTGGCTTGTTGAGTTCTTTGCCCCGTGGTGCGGCCACTGCAAGAATCTGGCTCCGGAGTGGGCAAGTGCTGCCAAACAGCTCAAGGGCAAGGTCAAGTTGGGCGCTCTCGACGCCACCGCCCACCAGAGCAAGGCTGCCGAGTACAATATTCGCGGCTATCCAACTATTAAATTCTTCGCGGCTGGATCTAAGCGCGCCAGCGATGCTCAGGAGTACGATGGTGGTCGCACTGCCTCTGATATTGTATCCTGGGCTAGCGACAAGCATGTGGCCAATGTTCCAGCCCCCGAACTGATAGAAATCACTAACGAATCAACTTTTGATAGCGCATGTGAGGGCAAGCCCCTGTGCGTGGTTTCTGTGCTTCCCCACATTCTGGACTGCGATGCCAAGTGCCGTAACAAGTTCCTGGACACCCTCCGCACACTGGGAGAGAGTTACAAGCAGAAACTCTGGGGCTGGGCTTGGGCCGAAGGTGGTCAGCAGCTGGCTCTCGAGGAATCCCTTGAAGTGGGCGGCTTCGGTTACCCGGCCATGGCTGTTGTGAACTTCAAGAAAATGAAATTCTCCGTTCTGAAAGGTTCCTTCTCCAAGGACGGTATCAATGAGTTCCTGCGCGACATCTCCTACGGCCGTGGCCATACCGCTCCCGTTCGAGGCGCAAAGAAGCCCGATATTGTGTCCGTGGATCCCTGGGATGGTAAGGACGGCCAGCTGCCCACCGAAGAGGACATCGATCTGAGCGACATCGACCTAGACGATGTTTCCAAGGATGAGCTGTAGGAGATTAACTCATACACCACCTACCATCAAGACTGTGCGGCTCAAGCTCAATTTTCCACTTACCGATAATGATAACTTGCATTCTGAATGATAAAGATATTCTAAGGTCAGCCAGCGTATCTAAATATAAATAAAATTACGACTACTATACTAGCGCGTTTTTTACCAATCCTCAAATAGCTTATAAAGAATTGAAACCATCGAACATATGAATTTTGTACCATGAATTGAATAAACTGTGTAACAAAATGTAATAATTTTTATTTTATTATTTTGAGAATAGAGAAAGATATAGCCATCACAGTGGGCCCTATAGGGAAAAACCACATTTTCAAGGGATCACCTCACGAAAAATAGACAAAAAATCGAAAAAATATTTTGTCTCAGGATTTTGATGCAGAATGGTGGAGAATCGATCCACAAATCGTTTAAGGTACTCCGCTTGAGAATCGGATGAGAATTGAGAAAGATATAGCCATCACAGTGGGCCCTATAGGGGAAAACCCCATTTTCAAGGGATCCCCTCACGAAAAATGGACAAAAAATCGAAAAAATATTTTGTCTCAGGATTTTGATGCAGAATGGTGGAGAATCGATCCACAAATCGTTTAAGGTACTCCGATTGGGAATCGGATGAGAATTGGGGAAGATATAGCCATCACTGTGGGCCCTATAGGGCAAAACCACATTTTCAAGGGATCCCCTCACGAAAAATGGACAAAAATCGAAAAAATATTTTGTCTCAGGATTTTGATGCAGAATGGTGGAGAATCGATCCACAAATCGTTTAAGGTACTCCGCTTGAGAATCGGATGAGAATTGAGAAAGATATAGCCATCACAGTGGGCCCTGTAGGGGAAAACCCCATTTTCAAGGGATCCCCTCACGAAAAATGGACAAAAAATCGAAAAAATATTTTGTCTCAGGATTTTGATGCAGAATGGTGGAGAATCGATCCACAAATCGTTTAAGGTACTCCGCTTGAGAATCGGATGAGAATTGAGAAAGATATAGCCATCACTGTGGGCCCTATAGGGCAAAACCACATTTTCAAGGGATCCCCTCACGACAAATGGACAAAAATCGAAAAAATATTTTGTCTCAGGATTTTGATGCAGAATGGTGGAGAATCGATCCACAAATCGTTTAAGGTACTCCGCTTGAGAATCGGATGAGAATTGAGAAAGATATAGCCATCACAGTGGGCCCTGTAGGGGAAAACCCCATTTTCAAGGGATCCCCTCACGAAAAATGGACAAAAAATCGAAAAAATATTTTGTCTCAGGATTTTGATGCAGAATGGTGGAGAATCGATCCACAAATCGTTTAAGGTACTCCGCTTGAGAATCGGATGAGAATTGAGAAAGATATAGCCATCACAGTGGGCCCTATAGGGCAAAACCCCATTTTCAAGGGATCCCCTCCCGAAAAATGGACAAAAAATCGAAAAAATATTTTGTCTCAGGATTTTGATGCAGAATGGTGAAGAATCGATCCACAAATCGTTTAAGGTACTCCGCTTGAGGATCGGATGAGAATTGGAGAAGTTATAGCCATCACTGTGGGCCCTATAGGGAAAAACCACATTTTCAAGGGATCCCTCACGAAAAATGGACAAAAAATCTAAAAAATATTTTGTCTCAGGATTTTGATGCAGAATGGTGGAGAATCGATCCACAAATCGTTTAAGGTACTCCTCTTGAGGATCGGATGAGAATTGGAGAAGTTATAGCCATCACTGTGGGCCCTATAGTAGAAAACCACATTTTCAAGGGATCCCCTCACAAAAAAATGGACAAAAAATCTAAAAAATATTTTGTCTCAGGATTTTGATGCAGAATGGTGGAGAATCGATCCACAAATCGTTTAAGGTACTCCTCTTGAGGATCGGATGAGAATTGGAGAAGTTATAGCCATCACTGTGGGCCCTATAGTAGAAAACCACATTTTCAAGGGATCCCCTCACAAAAAAATGGACAAAAAATCTAAAAAATATTTTGTCTCAGGATTTTGATGCAGAATGGTGGAGAATCGATCCACAAATCGTTTAAGGTACTCCTCTTGAGGATCGGATGAGAATTGGAGAAGTTATAGCCATCACTGTGGGCCCTATAGTAGAAAACCACATTTTCAAGGGATCCCCTCACAAAAAAATGGACAAAAAATCTAAAAAAATATTTTGTCTCAGGATTTTGATGCAGAATGGTGGAGAATCGATCCACAAATCGTTTAAGGTACTCCTCTTGAGGATCGGATGAGAATTGGAGAAGTTATAGCCATCACTGTGGGCCCTATAGTAGAAAACCACATTTTCAAGGGATCCCCTCACAAAAAAATGGACAAAAAATTGAAAAAATATTTTGTCTCAGGATTTTGATGCAGAATGGTGGAGAATCGATCCAAAAATCGTTTAAGGTACTCCGCTTGAGAATCGAATAAGAATTGGGGAATATATAGCCATCACAGTGCGCCCTATAGGGGAAAACCCCATTTCCAAGGGATCCCCTCGCGAAAAATGGACAAAAAATCGAAAAAATATTTTTTCTCAGGATTTTGATGCAGAATGGTGGAGAATCGATCCACAAATCGTTTAAGGTACTCCGCTGGAGAATCGAATAAGAATTGGGGAATATATAGCCATCACAGTGGGCTCTATTGTGGAAAACCACATTTTCAAGGGATCCCCTCGCGAAAAATGGACAAAAAATCGAAAAAATATTTTTTCTCAGGATTTTGATGCAGAATGGTGGAGAATCGATCCACAAATCGTTCAAGGTACTCCGCTTCGGAATCGGATGAGAATTGGGGAAGCCATCACAGTGGGCCAGTGATCCAATATTTGCAGTATCTATCCCATCCGATATTATCTTAAAACATGAACTGCCACTTATCTCCAAGGGTATATCCAGTCTGACCGAAGAAAACTTTCCTTCCTTGAACCTGAAAAATTATTAATTATTTAAGCTTTAAAATTGTATTTATTTTATTTCTTTCTTTTTTTTTTTTGCAAAAATTCGCATAAAATGTCCAAAAAGGGGTGTATATAAAAAAGTGAATTTGCTTAATTCTAGGAAACACAATTTGACACAAAGTGTAATAGTACACGATTCAGTTTAAAAGCTAAATGCACAATTCCATATTGCTTAATTCGACGGCAGAGTTTTGGGCTTAAACTATGATTGGCATGATATTTTAAATTAAGTACTTGGTTTCGATCTATGTAAGTACAACCTGTGTGTGTTTGGGGCATTTAAATGCATTTCGGAATTGAAGTTCTTTTCGAGCAATAAGGGCAATATTCGAGGCATCATCACCAACGTTTCTTCTGGTAATAAGATCCGTTCTGCATGCAAAGGGATCAGCGATTTAATTGAAAACAGAAAGTCTGGCAAATTTCGTGAGATTTCTTATGAATCAGCCATAGCAACGTGACTCAATTGCCACACTTTGGCTTTGTCCAAAAAAAAAATACAATATCAGAGACCAGAAAAGTGGACGGGGACGGACGGAGCAAAGCGGTGGGTAAACGTTTTGGACAGTTGGGTAAAACTACCTGCATAAAAAGAAATAAAAAGTATCGCTCGAAGGTAGAGCACAGAGCCAAGGAAAAAGGGACGGAGGACTGGCCAAACTTGTTGAGCCTGAGCCTGAGCCTGGGATAGGGATAGAGATTTATACAAGCAACAGATAAAGAAACAGTGGATGCGTAGGGAACACAATTTACAATTATGAATGATTAATTCCCTTTCCAGTGAACTGCTCGACTGGTTATGGCTACATTTAACACTAAAAGTCTCCAAAATATCTGACAAGAATCTAAAAATGTTGATTAAAGTAGATTAGGGTGAAATTTCTTTCCAAATTTCTTGAGATATTTGATTGGATTTGTCTTTGTTACTGACCTGTTATAGTATTTAATTCATTTCAATACTGAAACAGGTCTTATTTTTTTTCTATTGTTTAATTTGCTCTTGTAAAAGATTCTTGTCAGATACTTTGGAACTGGAAATCGCTAAACATATCTATGCTTTCGTTACTTGCAGGATGTCAAAGTCTTTTTTTTTTTAAGTACAACTAAGTCGGAAGCCTTTACATCGTAAATCAGGCCAGTTGATGGTGGTGCTTTTGGTCCGGGTAGTTTTCTATAGATTGAATGGAACGCGAGGTTGCCGCCGTAATTGTAGAGGACACGTCCATGAAGCGATACTTTTTCTCGTCCCGACAGAGCAGTGGGTAGCAGATAATGCCGTAGTAGAAAACTAGGCAGATAACTATTACAGTGAAGATAATGGCGATGATCCCGAATGTCGAGATTCCTGCCCGACTGTCGAGATATTCCTTTGGCGTCGGTGGGGGCGTGGTGGTGGTGGGCGCTTCGGTCGTTTTGTATCTCCTGCCATAATTACTTCGCCCTGCGCTCGCACTGGAAATCAGGCAACTGGAAGCTGGAAAACCAGATCACACGAGTATCTCATTAATATCTCAAAGATCTGTGTCACATTCTCCACGCGAATATCACTCACCTAAGAACAGCAAACAAAGCAGGTACGCACAGCGAGACATTTTATAAGTATACGATCTGACCGAATAGCGTTCGTTTTTCTTTTTTCTATCTTTTTATCCACGCAAACGGGACGCAGACGCAGAACAGAGAAACCGAGAGAATCAGAGCACACAAAGCAACAATGAAAAACCTTTCGCTGTGTAGGTGGCAGCGATGACAGAACCTAGCTATCGATAACCTGAGGTGAAACACGAAAATATCCTGTAGCCTTAATAAGACCGGTCACGACTTTTGATAAACAAGGACTTTTAAACTTTAAAAGAATACAAGAAACAAATAAACATCATAACCCCTTTAAAACTTTTAAATTTTAAACAGGCTGTAAAGAATGTTTTGTTTGTATAGACGCTCTGTTATTTTCTAATGAAAATAGATACTATTATTTAATCATGCTGAATACTTTAAATTTATATTTATAATGGTTTTTATGCATATAAAAGTAACTAGTTAGGCAAATTACTAGAATGATATCGTGACTGTTCACCACACAGTATCACAGTTCACCACCATATCCAACAGCAATGTTGCCCATCCCTAGCCACCACTCTCATGACCACTGCCTATCGATAACACGACGAAAAATTTGTTGGTCGAGCGTGTGTGCGCTGCTCTGTTCGTGTACACTTTATTTTCAATTGGTGAAAATTGTTATAAAACTATCTGGAAAACATGTGAAAATTGAAAAAGCTCATTTATACTCATGAACTGTGCGTGCACAACCAAATTGGCGACGCCCTGCAAAAATACAGTGGGTGAAAATCAGTAAAATAACAAAGGCGTATGCAACGGAACGATAGACGCTCACCCGATCGTTCCAATACAGTTGTGTGTATATTTAGCGTTGCAACTAATTAATTCGACGCAACTAAATGCAAGTAAAATACGGCCAACGCGGTGCCAACGGACAAAAACGAACAAAAGTACAGTGAAAATTTGAGTCGATTGTCGGCGCACGAAGCTGTAGCTGTAGCTAAAAGGGGAAGAAGAAGCAGTAGCCAGAAAACCGAAACAAACGAGAAAGAGAAACGACAAGAAACGGGGTGCATATGTATGTGAGAGTGGAATATAAACAAAAAATTAACAATACGAAAAAATCGTGAACAATTGGCGACAAAGTCATAGAAAATGTCACATTTGCCATTAGATGCACGGGCCATACTGCAGCACCTAAATGAATTAGGCTATAGGAATATATCCGCCGAGCAACTCCGTGAATTTCTGAAAGGTAAGCAAGCTTATACCTCCCCTCTCTCCAACCGCCTTCCGCCCTTGCCCCATTGTGCGTGTGTTTGTGAATGTTTGTTATTTTATGCACAAGTTTTTTTACAGTTCGGCTTTTCGGCTAAATTTCAAATGATTCGTCACCATTTTTATTTATTTTTTTTTGTGTTCCCTTGCCCGCTGCCAACGAACGTAGGAGAGAGCAAGCTACAGCAGAAATACAGTGCAATGGAATAAAGAAAAAACAAAAAACGAGTATTACTCGGAAATTGTGAATAACACACGACTGAGAAATATACGGTGGCGAGGTAGATACTTCGGCTACATATGTAGCTCTACTGGGCACAGTGGTTGCTCCTCACCACTCGTAACATACACAAACACACATTATATATACCATATAGCCATATACCATATAGAGTGGTATATGGGGGAATAATCGAACAATCAGCAAAACCGGCAACCCAGGAGAACAACAAACAACACACTATACGTTTCCAAGGCACATTTCTAGACACTAAATATTTTCAAACACATGGCGGTTGAGTGACCACTGTAGGATGACTATGTTTTCATACCCTTACTACTAGTGACTACTACCAGTGTGGTCATGCAACAGTTATTGTCATATTTTGAATCATTAGTAATACTAACATTAGTAATAATGTAAAAAATAAATAAAGCCTGAAAAATAAACAATCTGAATAGTAAATAGACCAGAAACCAGTTCTATTAGATAAGAATTTTTAGGAACCATCTTGTATAGGGTATTTGAAGCTTTGGCGTGTAAAGTTTGCCTCTCGTGTTTTTGTTGTTGCTTGTTGCCCTGGGCCTGCTTTTCTGCTTGTTTGTATCTTTCACTGTTCGAGTATCTATGTTTGTGTTTGTGTGTGTGTGTGTGTGTATTTCGGCCTCCACCGCATTGTCAGCTTCATCCGCGACTTCACATGAATTTTTTTTTCCACAAACGTACAAATTTATGTACTGCGTGTGTGCCTGCTTTTTCCCTTTTCTGCTGCCGCCGCCACTGCTGCTGCTGTCGCTCTTTCTCCCTCCCTCGGTATCTTTGAGTTTTGTGCGTTTTTTTCCATTTGCTCTTATTTTATTTCGTGTGTGTTATTTTTTGCCGTCTTCGTTTTCTTATTATCATTTTGTTGTTGCTGGTGTTGCTGCTGCTGCTGCTGAGGGTTGCCACTCGTCGTTCTCCCACATTCCGCTTTGCGACTAAGTTTCGTTTTGTAATGGCAAAAAAAAGGGGGGATGGGGGGCGAAAAGTGCCAGCGCAGCTTGCTGATTTGCTTGTTTTTCAGGTTATATGTCGATTTTGGGGCCTTTTGGGCAGTTCATTTATTTAGGAGTGGGTGGGCGGGTGTTGCCAGATAAGTTTAAAACCTAATTGATATCGGTCATCGGTCTTTATGCCTTTGCCAGCTCATTCGCATTCTTTTTTAACGAAGGTGGGGAACATAACGAAATGCGATAAGCAATGACCCAGAACAAAGTATAAAAACAAAAGTATAGAAAAAGGAAAACACGAACATTTTAAGATTATTTTTTTTTAATTAATAATTTGAGATGAATCATGGTGCTGATAATTTTTTAATCATAAATGATTTATCGTTTTTTTTAGTCAATTATAATTTAGGCTACTCTTTATACTCCCAAAAAATTTTTTTTAATTCATTATTGTTAATTTCTTGAGTTTTTTTTTGTAATTATCCCCCCTTAAGATTTAAAATTAAAACTGGTTTTTAATCCCCTGCATTGGCAGCTGTATCATCACTATCCATTTGAAAGTGGCAACGTGCTAAAACGTGTTACCCAATCTGGTAGCACTCTATTGCCGCACAGCTGCTGCTTCTTCTTCTTCTTCTTCCACCCGCTTGGGTTGGTTGATAGTCGTCCCATTTTTAGTTTGGAATTAAAATTATATTAACTCACACTCGACACACGATGGGCATTTGAGCAATACATACCGAAATGCAGTGGAATGCAATTATTGATTTGATTTGTGTGTATCCGAATGCAAAATTGCATAACCCAAGCAAGCCAGGAGCAAGAAGAAGCAGAAGCAGATGCGGGAGGACCTCTGGGCAGTGATTTAACTGTTTCTAATTATTGTTTAATTTTCGCGGCAAAGGAGTTTGTAAATGCGGTTGGTTTTTGGATTTTTTTAAACTACAGTCAAATATTCCATAATCACAAAAAATAATTGTTTTGTATTAGTGTTTTTTTTTTGTTAAAAAATGTCCATTAAATATTTTAAAATTAATTCTGTAATTTAAATGTATTTGTGATATGGGGGTTTGACTGTAAGCTCTTGGATTTGCATTATCTGTAATTAATTGTCTCTTGTCTCCACTCTTTTCTTTCTCTATTCTGGGTTCTTGGGCCGGCTGTGCAGCTAATTTGCGCCAGAAGGTATGCAACCGCAGTCGGACAAACAAGGCGCCAGCAGACTCGCAACAACAACTAGCAACGCAACACCAGCAGCAACATCAGCAGCAGCAACAGCATCTGTAACAACAGCCACAAAAACAACTCCGCCTAAAATAAAGGTCATCAAAAGCAAACGTCCGCTGTGTCACTTCAAGTTCTATTTGGACATCTGTGACCATCAGCTAGCCACTCGGATCGAGTCCGATATCAAGGCTTTGGGCGGACATCTCGAGTTCTTCCTGAGCGACAATATCACACATTTTATAACCGACAAGCCAGAGGTCGGTAGCGGAACACAAGCAGGCCGAACACCTGGTACACCATCCACACCCGGCACACCCACCAGTCACTATCAGGACGATGGATGTTCGTCGGCCAGAAAACCGAATCAGCGGCAATCACGTGCTGATGCCATACTAAGTCGCGTCCGCAGGACAACAGTTGGGGTGCCCAATAGCGGTGTCAATAGCACACCCACAACATCCATAAAGCGTAGCTATACCATCTGGCAGACGGACTACGCCCAGCGCTTCATAAAGCGCATCCAAACCGAACTTAAGCAGTACTTGGAGGGTAAAAAGGAGAGCGGCCGAGCAGGAGGATCGGGATCTGCCGGCGCAACAGGTAGCCCCCATCACATTCAGCTCAAGAAGCAGTATGTGAAGATCGAGTCCGTCAAGCGAAACTATCGGCCGTACTATCACTTGATTAAGCAGCCAGACGACTGGCCAAAGATCGACCTAAGCAGCGAGGACGGCGCTTTTCGACTGCTAACCAAGTCGAAGACAAAGGAGAAAAAGGAACAAGAGCAGAGCATGACCCGCAAGTCCCAGGGCTCGCGCACATCCCAGAAAGACAAGGAAAAGATACCCCAGCATCCAGCCTTGCAGCAGCTGAAGAAGCAATCGACTCTCCAGCCGAATAGTCCACGTTCCAACCTACGGGAGCCGAAGGATTCGAGCGAGAAACAGGGAGGAGTGTGCGAGATCTGTAAATTGGAGTACGACACTCTGAACATCCATCTCCAGAGCAAGGATCACGAGCTGTTCGCCAAGAATTCCGAGAATTTTTTGGCACTGGATAGCCTCATAAGTAGTTCGGCGGATGTGAATCGGTTCTTGGAAGAGCAGCCTCCCGTTGAGTGTGAACTGGACATGGATGTGGACGAGTCAATGAGTAATGAGGAGCAGAAGAGGCCATCGCCAGCGTTGCGGGAGCGATCCAAGCGCATAACCAAAGGCAAGCATTCGTCGGAAAAGTTCCAAGCTTCGGCTGCATCCCCGCAAACACCTTCACCCGGAGGCGGCGGTGCGGGTGGCGGTGGCGGAAGTGCCAACAGCGGAAAGAAACAGCAAGCTGGTAGCCTTTCGGAGCTCCAGCGACAGGTCCATCCTACGACGGCGGCCGCTACTCCCACCACGACTACTGGGCGGCGGAAAACCCAGAACTCTGGGCTATCGCCTCCAATTCGAGCTATGCTGCCACCTTCGTCGCTGTACAAAGTGGTGGAGACGCGCGAGGAGTGCGCCACTCCGCCTCGGAGAGGCAGGCCCGGTGCCAACCAGGTGGATTCCCCCTCTCTGATAGTCAAGTTCCAGAAAGTCCGGCAGACGGAACTGCAGCGCTTGAACGGCGAGGCCGAGAACTTTATGTTCCCGCGAACGACGGCATCCACGACGAGGAGTAGCAGTGAGTTGCCCACGGACATAGACAGGCAGACCACCTCGGATGTGAGGGGCAGGGGGAGCATCTCCTCGGCCAGCCTGGACACGAGCACCAGCGAAGCGGAAACAAAAGAGTCCTCCGGCCTGGCGAATTCCAGCATACGGAAGAGAGCACAGGCCGTGGGCAGAAGGAGAAAGGTCGGTGGAGGAGGAAGTGGGCAAGAGGTGCTCCAGCGCCAGTTGTCCACCGGAAGTAGCAGTAGCAATAGCAACCAACAGCGCTTTCCGAGCGCCCCCATCCAGCCAGAGGAAGAGCCAAAGCCGGAGAAGCCACAGCCGCAGCTAAAGATGAAGATGAAGGTGAAGCAGGAGCAGCAAGTGGTGGCCACCAGGAAGAGCAGTCGCACTGCCACCGCCATTGTAACAGCCGCCACTGCCAGCAGTCGTCATCAGCAGCAGCAACTGAGGCAAACCAGCCGGAAATGGACCAGCAAACTGGAGGATCGGATGGGGGAATCAGAAAAAACAAAGACAAAGCAAGTCAAGGAAGTTGAAGCTCCAGCTGAGGCGGAAGAGGACATGGTGGAGTTCGAAGAGGCGCTATTGGAAGACCTCGAGGACGAGTTGGAGCTGGATCTGGAGAGCAGCGTGACCTCTGAGGGCAGTGATGAGGACTACATAGTCACCAAAGCCACAAGCATTACGAAAACTCGGAAGCCTGCAGATACCAGAGAGCAGAGGGCAGCCAGGCGGCGCTCGAGGTTGACTATAAATCGGAGTGCAGGCGAGGTGGAGCCGGTGGTTGAAGAGAAGACTTCGCCCACACGAGCAGCCCCCAAAACAGCGAGCCCCACGAAGACACCCAAGGGCAGGCAGCCAAAGAACAAACCTCCACCGGTGGATCTGATCTTCGACTGCGCCAAGAGCGAGCGGTTGCAGAAGATGCAGTACACCTTCGAGTCCCTGCCCAGCGGAGAGCTCTGGAATCGAGTGTTCCTACGCCAGGATGCGGGCGAAGAGCATTACTATACGTATTACGGCAGCACCCGGTACAGGAAGCTGCCCTACGAAATGGGTCCCATACCCATGGCCCGAACCTTGCCGGCTCACACCTGCTCCCTGTGCCGCGAAACTAACGAGGGAAAGGCCGAGGTGGAGGCAGCGCCAGAAAAGCCAGAGGAGCAGAAACCCCAGCCGAAGAAGGAAGTGAAAACGGAGGACGATGGCCAGTCCCCGTGCTCGTCCTCCGTGTACAAGCACAAGAAGCTGCACCTCCTTCAGCGTTATCAGCAGGAACAGGAGCAACTCCAGCAGCAGCAGCAGCTGGAGGGCCATCCCCTAGCCACTGCCATAGCCAAATGTGATAGCAAGGCCAGCACGCCGGAGCTCCTCGAACGGGAGTTCGCCTCGGGTTCTCTGGGGGATCGAGTACAGTTGATAGAGCGGGTTCGCAGCACCTCCAGTTCCAGCTGTAGCAATAGCCAAAAAAGCGGCATCACTTGCCGGAATAAGCAGCTGGCCAGGATTGCCGAGCTGCCGCCCAGAAAATCGCCACGGGAGCATGCTTCCACTCTGGCCCTGGTTAGTTGCATCATCCGCCAGCGGCAGGATTCGCAGAGCAAAACGAACTCCGAGGCGGAAGAGCCGCCTCCTCCTCCGGTGGTTGTCCAGCCGCCCAAGCTGAAGACGCCCTTGAAACAGGAGCCCGTGGTTACGCCCGCATCGCCGAGAACCACTCGGTCCCAGGCCGCCACACCAGTGGAGGAGCTGCGTTTTGCCACCGAAATCAGCGAGACTGTGAAGCGAATGCGGCGCGGTCAAAACAAGTACGATCATTCCCCGCCAGCACCGGTTCCAGCGACGGCGTCACCCGTTCGGAGTCGTCGCATTCCGCCCTCCGCCGCCAATCAAAGCTACAGCCACAGCTACTCCCGCCGCTTGGAATTCGCCGCATCCACGACGAATCGCAGGGAAGTGAAGGCGTCGCGGAAAAGAAGAGTCAATGCCCAGGGCACCGGTTGTGTTGGGCGTCCGCCACTGCAAACCGTACAACAGCAGCCCGGCGTTCCCGCCTTCCGCGGGGTTCGAAAGCTGCCGAGCAAGAAGGGTCTGCTCGAATACGAGATGGAATCCTCCGCCTTTAAAGCTCTGGATCAGGCCATGCAGTATAGTAATCCCGGTTTCGCTGCCTGGCAGCTGGACAAGTACCTCGAGCTGGCTGGCCGTGAATACGATCTGGAGATTGAAGAACCTCCTACGTCGTCGTCGGGAGTCGAGTCCCAGGAAAGGCAATCCAACCCGCAGACACCTCCGCCCACCGATTGCTTCACCAGCGAGTTCGATCTCTGCGATCTGCTGATGGGCAGTGCGGGGAGCGGTGACGACGACGAGGATCCCACCAAGGGCGGTCTTCCGGGCACTAGTCGGCGGATGAACAGCCTCAACCTGTATTCCAGTTACTACAAAAAGCGGAAGAGCTTGAAGTCCAACCGAACGGGATGGCCGAAGGCGCACAGGCGACGCAACCCTGGAGGGTACGGCGGTAATCGTTCCATGCCAGAGGAGAGGATCAACTTCCAGAAAATGGGTCTGGTGGAGATGCGGCCCATTAAGCAGGAACCAATGGAGACCGAGGAGGAGCAGACCACCACTACGACAACCACAACGTCGGCCACCCGAGAAAAGCTGTTGAGCAAAGAAGATGAGGACGATGAAGGTGGTGGTGGAAGTCCGGAGGGGGATGAGGGCGGAGGTGGGCAAGGGCAAACGACCGATGGAAAGCAGAATCCTCGAGAGGGCGCCGTCATGACGCCACCGGCCACCGACGTGGATGAAACGGCAGACAATGAGCCAGAACCGGAGGCCGACGAAAACGAAAGCCTGCCCGAGGAGGATGAAACGATGGCCGATTCGGTGGATCAACAGCAGGACGATGAGGCGGAAATCGAGGCCACCGATGCCGATGTCGAGGAGGAGGACGAGGAAGAAGAGGAGGATGTGTTTGAAGACGCCTTCGAAGAGCAGGACGCCAGCGGCAAGGTCCAGGAAGATGGAGAGCCGGTCGAGAAGAGAGCGCGAATACCATCGATATCGGTGACTACCCCACCTGAGGATCGCTCCACTCCCGGCAAGAAGCTGCTGCTCACCCTGCACAACGGCCAGCGACTCCAGGCAACGTCCACGCCCAGCTCCGGCCCGGTTCAGAGGCGGACACCCCAGCTGAACGGTAGCTTGGGCAGCTGTATATCGCCAAGCGAGAAACTGGGTGATAACTCGGACATCTTTACCGTCTCCTCGGATGGTCTGGACACTGATCTGGATCTGAGCAACACCCAGGCGGGCGACTCCCACGAACACTGTCCCCATCAGCAGCAACAGCAGCAGCAGACGACACCAAAGCGCAAGTTCGACATCTCCAAGTATGCACCACCGAACAATGGCAAGGCGGCCAGCAGTTGTGCGGCGGAAGCGGCCACCGCGGCGGCCAAGTCCCTGGCCATTTCGCAGTTCCTCAAGAAGGAGGTGCGTGTCACCTGCCGGCGGCTGCGCGCACCGTTTCGCAGATTTCGTTACCGTCGCTGAACCATCGCCTCAGCGCCTCCATCCATCATCACCACTATCCACACCCATGAGCATTCAACATCATTCAGCACCAATCACTTTCTAGATTATAGTGTGTACAGAGACGATGAGAATATAAGTTTCAGTTTATAGGTATTTTTAGGCCACAATTCCCTCCAAAAATCGATCCAAAAGCGCGCTCCCCATCTGTTCCCAATTCATTTTTTGAATTCAATTTTTATCGGAATGGAAAGTGAGATATTATATTTATGATGTTATGTTTAGCCACTGCCATTAAAACTAAAGCATTAGGATTTTCTATTCGATGCATAGTTTCCAAAGCGCTTATTTTATTCTTGTTTTTTTTTTTTTTAAATTATACCAACCATTTAAGAGTTAATTTGAAAATGAAGTGGGAACAGATTCTGCCGACCCATCCATCAACTAAAATTTAGCATAATTTAAACTCAAAAACACAGCGATACGTAAATAAGTCTTAGTTTAATATTAGTTTAGCTCAAATACCCCCATCCCCCCAGCAAAAACATTAACTATTTCGGACAATTTCCAAAAATCCTCTCATTTTCAAATCCTAGCTATTAAGTAGTAAAGATCCTTTCGAGTTTCCGTTGATCCCTTCAGATGTTTTCATTTTCTTAGCCATGGATACTAATATCAAGTCAACGCTCAAAACAAATTCAAGAAAAAAAGGCAACTAAACTACTATGTAACAGAAATAAATTAAAGTTAATACAAACTAAACTAAAAACAAAACAAAAAACCAAAAGCAATTGTAAAAATATTAAAACAAAGAGTAAATTATATTATTAAATATTCAATTAAAAATATACGCTAGTTTTTGTGGTTGAAGTGGTAAAACTTTTCAATTATTTGTTTTCCAAATTACAATCTTTAATTATTTTATAATATATTTATAAAATTGGCATTAATTTTATTTTAAAATTTAAGGTCAAGATTCTTAATCTGGGTTTTGTAGTGTCTTGGTTCTCTTCGAAGATAGATACTGCTCCCTCACCTTTCTCCATCCTGCACCTGCCGCCATTTCTCTCATCCCATATATAGTCACCTCCTCCCATTTTCCCTGCTAATGACCGACTCTCTGATCCGATCCCATCCCCATCTAGACTTGCGCAAGCTCATCAAGTATGAGGAGCGTCTGGCGGAGAACGCAAAGGAGGACAATTTCAGCAGCCTGCATAAGCGCAGCACCGCCAGCTCACGTGCCAAACTAACCGGAGATGGGGACAAGAACAAGGAGAACACTGCCCCCGGTCCCTCGTCGTCATCGGCGTTATTCGTGAAGGAGAAGGAGTCCAAGACTGATCGGGAGGATGCCCGTTCGGGAGCTGGTGCTGACTTTGATGAATTGGCACGTCAGTTTCGGGAGAAGCTACTAATGGAGGCGTCCATTCCACCGGTTTTTCCATCCAAGCAGAACTCGAGACAGGCTTCCGCCAAGTCAGAGCCAACCAACCGGCGGCGTAGTCGAAGCGCATCAGGCAGGCAGCCACCTGCATCGAGTGGAGAATCGGATGCCCAGGCTGGAGAACGTGCCAGGGCACAGCGACGTCGCCGTAGCAAGTCTCGTGCTCGCAGTGCCAGTCGTGGATCTCCAACAGGTAAGGGGCTTGGAATTCTATTTTTTGGAAATATTAAACTCATCATCCCTTTTCCAAGCAGGTCGTCGTAAGAACCGACACACTGATCCAGTGGCACTCTACCAATACTACCAGAAGGAGTGGGCCCACTTCCGTGGCCAAATACCCGGAGAGCTTCCCAAGCTGAGCTCCCGATTCGGAGCCCGCAACAGACAGTATCCGAAATGAAGAAAATATTCAACTGCAGCTCGATAATCGATAATTCCCATAAAAACACTCATTGATTCCACTATTCTGTATTTATTTCGATTCATTCTTCAAATTCAAATATACGTTGGAAAATTTCTATGTAAATTGTGGTCTTTTTTAAGGAAAATTCTCTATTTTTTGGTTTGCTGTCAAAATTAGATTTGAAGATTTTAAAAATTCCAAGACTATTTCTGGGCAAGATTTAAGGTAAAGAAGTGCTAGCATGTTGGAGCGACGCCGCAGATCCCAGTTGAGATTGGAACCATTGGTTTCGGTGCCGGCAAGGACTACTATGACGCGACGGACCCGACGTGTCACCTTCAACATCGAAGCCAATGGCTCAGTATCTCCGAAGGGGCCCAGACGAAGACGGAGGCGAGAGCTCCTAAATCCGTATGCCATGCCCATGCCAATGATGTACAATCCCATGCAGGCCCTTAATCCCTGGGGTTTCAACTCCAATCCAAATAATATTGTAAATGGAGGGAACTTCATGGATCGTTTAACGGCGGGTGATTTTGAAGGAAATTATCCTTTTGGAGGTATGGATAGCTTTGATATGTATTCTGGAGAAAGCTTTGAGCCACCTCCCCAAGAGCCACCAATTAGGTTTAAAAAAAACAGCGGCCAGCAGGCCATAGACGATCTTAAGGATATTTTGTATGGCTTGGAGACCCACTTGGCAGCGGAGAAGCTAAGGATTTCGGAAGAGAATTCTGCCGATATGGAGTCTGAGAAGGAAACTCAAGAAGATCACAAACCTCCCCAAGATTCTCAGATCTCGGTTCTCACCGAGTTCATGTCCGAAACAGTTGAAAAGCTAAACAATTACTTGGCCCATCACTCTCAGGAGCAGGTTTTGCCCAATAACCACATGGACAGAGTGGTAGCACCTCCAGTACTTCCTCCCATGATGCCACCCTACATCCTGCAGCTGCCCATTCAGCCTTTGATAATACACAACGCTGATTTCTTGAATTCTTCCAACCTCAATCAGTCCGCCTCTGACTTGGAGCCCAGCTCTATGAAAAGACCATATTTGGAGCGACTGCCCTGGTTGAGGAAACCAAGAAGACGTCCTCCCAAAACGACCGATAATGTCCGAACGCAGAACAAGGGGAGCAGCACAGATGACTTGGATACCTTGCCAAAGATTTTGGAGGCTACAAAATCTAAAAAAATGTGTAGTAAGTTAGGAAGTCAATGTTTAAGTTCCAAACCCATTCATTATTGCTATATATGCTCATTAGATACCTTTGGAACCGCTTGTCAAACCTGTAGGGATGAAGGGACCACCATGTGGTGCCCAATGGAATGTTGCCGCAAGTGCTGCGGCGTGGTCAAGAGTCTGGACGTTATACCTAGTGTAAAGAAAATGCTTCCTCCAAATGACCCCCCCAAACAGGATTCATTCAATCCACCCCCAGTAGAGGCACCACCTCCTAGTCAGCTATCATCCGAGGAGGAGGCTGAAGTAGAATACCCCATGAAATCGAGTAAAAAAGTGTTATATCGACCGGCCAGTGGATCCATCTACCTGGCTGGCACTCCACCAAATCCCAGCCTTCTGACCACCTGTGACTGCCCGAGTAGAGGTGGAAATCTGACCTACTCCTATGTGGAGGAAGAGGAGGAGGAGCATCAGGAAGAAAATCGGTCAGAAGACTCTATCGATGAGGATGATTGGAGTAACAATGGCCGTAAAGAGCTATCCGAGTGGGAAAAGGAGCAACAATACCACTTGCAAATGGAGATGAATCGGAGATCCCAGTCTACCAAGAATAAACGAATTCAGACTGATCCGAGTATATCGGATGACTCTAGTTCGGTGGAAATTATAGCCACCACCGATAAAGCACTTAGTACCTCGGATATAAATAATATAGGCCGAGTCAAGAAGCCAGTGCTGATCTTTAGTGTTTGCAAGAGATCCTCGATAAGAAGGCCATACCGGATGAAGAGTGGACAGCAATCGCGAGCCAATAAGGTGCAGTTTGAGAAAATCCTTCAAACCGAGGGAGTTCAGGTTGGTCCTGAGATGAGATCCTTTGGCACAAATCCGATTAGGCTACGAAGCAAAGACTCATCTTCAAAGAAGAACCAGAATCCTCGAAAAAGTTCAACCAGTAGCGACTATACTCCGATTCTATTTAAGGATAATAATACAAGAAATCGAGGGCAGGAGGGATCCAGAAATCGATCTTCAAGTCACAAGTCCAGGCTAGACTATTCCACTTTTTGGCAGGATGAGTAATCTGCATCTAGATTTCTAGAAAAAAAACATAACATCCTTTGCTTGATCTGCCAAAGCTTTATTTGGAATAACTTTTTCAAAATTGTAGCTTCCCAGCTCCACACAGGGACCCCCAAAAACGTGGGCTTGGGGGACAGAGTCTTCAGGGATGTTGGAGGAGGTCCTGCCGAAGTATGTTGTGTGACGACGACAACGTTGTTAAGAAACAAATACTCTGCCGCTGCGGAAACTGTTGTCTTCGAGACCCCGACACTAAGCCCTGGCTAACCTTTCCCCCGTCTTTAACGATGGCCGATCCTCACAAGGATAAGAGCGCCGAAGACCCGGCTGGTATCAGTCGTCGCAACTCCTCCCGCACCATTCAGTCAATGGAGAGTGTGTACACCATTTCGGAATCTCATCCGGGCGAATCCTATCAAACGAGGAACTACGATGACACCGACGCGCATGCCTTCGATGCCCAGCGCTCCGTTAGCCCAGGTGAGCTGCTCGGGGCAGACCATGTTTCAACTGCACCATCAGCAGCTCCAACGGCCCAACCGCCTCAGGCACCAACCCAGCCCACCATCCTGCTGATAGTCGTCAAGTAAGCTTGTCCTTTCCACACTTCCTGACTCACTAATCCTTTATTGTTGGCAATTCAGCAAGCCAGAACCACCATATCCGGGAAGGGGTTATCCAGGTCCTGGTGGATACAGGGGCTATCCAGGTCAGGACGGATATCCTAACAGGTAGGAGTACTTGTTATTTGCCTTTTTCTTTCCTTAAATCTTTATCTTTTAAGTTATTATCAACCACCGCCTAGAAACGGAAAAAGAAGATGTCCTCCAGGACCTGCTTACCCACAAAACCCCGTTCGCTAGTAAGAAAATAATCCATATTTTATATAATTTGAAGTATAGATATTGTATGATCCTCCAGCAATGATCGTGTTCCTAACCAAAATCTTAAGAAAATCGGCAGTGATGGTTATCGAAATGGTGGAAATGGGTAAGGTATCGAAAGTCCTTTAACTTAATTTCATAGTTTCTTTCCTTACAAAGGTTCCAAGACGATCGAAGGGCATTTCCCAGAGAGTAAGCTTTATTTTAATTTAAAAAAAACCTTTAAATATAAATAGTATTTCAGGAATTTAAGCTCGAACCGCAGACGTGAATGTCGATGTGACAAGGGGAATCAGAATCCGGTCGATAAGGATGGAACGGAGGGACTGGGTGAAACTTGTAACTGCGTAAGTGATGAGGATTATTCAATGCAAAGTAATGGGCCACATCCCAGAGTCTGCGAGTGCACTGATTCGGAGGATGGACATCATGGAGAACACGGAGAATTCGGGGGCACGCCACCAAATACGATGAACGATGGGATGAGTAACAATGAGGGAGATGAGGACGGGGTGCGATGGAATCCCAACATTCAGCGGTATCAGGACCAAAGGAATGTGATTGTAGCTGATAGGAACAAGACGGCATATCGGTGTATTACGGTAGGTATTACTATATTCATTGACTTTCCTAAACCTTTTTAATTTTAACATATTCAGGTGCCCATCTGTATTACGACTGGGAAGCAAGGATGCTGTCAGTGCTGCAAGTGTGCCGTCGCCCGAAACCCTAACGAGGATGACGTCTACGAGGAAAAGGAGTGCACCTGCAATCCCCAGGGCAAGTGCAACTGTGTGAAAGACGATGGACTTGGGGAGGAGTTCGGCTGCGAGTGCGATCTCACCAACCTGGAGCGCCTCCTGCGCGAACTCCTTCCCGATTCCTATTGCAAGTGCTTCCTGAGGAAGCGACGTCGCAGGCGCAGGAAGAAATGGGCTCCCAAGAAGTTCTATGATCGGTTTGCCAGTCCCCCGTTTGTCATAAATCCCATACCCAAATGCAATCCTTGTTGCTATCCTTCGTGCTCTCCGGGAAACTGCTTCCCGTGTTTCAACAATTGTGGATGGTAATTCGGAATAGATATTAGGGGTTTAAGGAGTCTGAAGAGAGAACCAAATGCCGATTATCATCCAAGGAAATGTATGTGGTTGATGGCTGAAGCCCTTCCAGAATCCAGGAAAGGCTTTAGGGTCTCACCCGAGAGATCCAGCGAGAGAATCCCCTAAAAACCAAATCGATTATCAAGGACCTAACTATTTCCAACTCTTTTACTTCGAAATCTCCTCTGATAATCCCTGATAGACTTTACAATTCTTGTTGAAATTAAAAATAATGAAAATAACCTAAGCCCCATAATAGTTAACATTCACTTTGAAATAAATATGATAGGCTTTCTATAACCTGTCAAAATTACACCGAAATGTTACTGAGCCTCTGAGCTGCCTCGGCTGTTCCCACTGCTTTAAGATGACTGGCCTGGCCAGAAGACGTCGCACCGCCCAACAAATCTTTCTGCGAAGAGCTCTGAGCAGGAGCATTGGCAGGAGCCATGATGCCATCGCGTTTCCGGATTGCAGGGACCGAGAAAACGGTGGCATCATGGTGCTGCCATCGCTTTCCAGAGATCCTCTACTGGTCAAGGCTATGCAACGCAGCCAGGAGAGGTCGTCGTCGCGGGCTGTAAAGAAATTGCAGAGGGTCCTGGCCACCAATCCCTTTAAGACTCCTACGGAGAGGAAAAAAGCTGGGAAAATTCCTGCGCTAAAGGTCCTGCGCAATGATGCATGGAAGATCAACAAGCCACAAGGTGGGTTGGACGAAATTCATGGATCAGTTAACTTCTAAACACAACTATTTCTTTAGAAGACTCTCTTAACATAAGTGACCGATCTGGCCATAGTCTGAAGCAGAGCATTCGCTCCAAAGGCAGCACCCGATCTCGTCACAGCTCCTCCACCTACCCGTCTAGCTGGAAACTGGATGTGAGTCGATCGAAGGACAAACCTAATCTAAACTGTAAAGGATCCCTGGAGGAAGTGAGCAAGTGTGCTTGCCTCAACCGCACTCCTTACGATCACCAGCTGAACAAGCCCCTGAAGTCCAACAACTCCTGTCAGTGCACTCTTAAGAAGAAGAGAGCCGCTCCAAAGGCCAAGAAGATTAAAGTGGTATCGGTGGCTCAGACTCAGACCTTTAGAGATTCTTCAAGCGAACAGGAAGACCCTCTGCCCTTGTTAAGAAAGAAGTTTCGAAAAAGAAGCTCTAGCAGGACTAGCCAGAAAAGTGGACGACTCTTGAAGTCGTGGAAGAGAGCCTACAGCGGTGAGGACGTGTGTCAGGATCCAATTTCCGCATGTAAGACCGGATGTCCTGGTGCACAGAAATTCGAAAACTATGGCGGCTATACCCCATCGGACACAGAAGATGAAATGGATAACGATTGCGACTATGAATGTGAAAGACCTTCCGAACATCTGGACAAAATCGATAAGATTAGCAAGCCCCCGCCATTGAAGACAAAGTGGAACCTTCAAATTCCCAGTACTACGGAAATGGAATACTATATGTCCCAGACCAGTCGTGGCAACACATACGACAAGCCCTGTGATGAGCCCAGTTCTTCAAAGGCGGATATCAATCAGTCCTCTGAGGATTCGGAGACGGATGAAATGGACTTCAGGGCAGATGACTCCCCGTTTAGAAAGGAAAAAAGTGAGTCCGAAAAGGAGACTCCCAAGATTAAAGGAAGCTTCTTGTTGGTAAATTCTAATTATGTGAGAAGTCAAGGATCAAGGAGTGGCAATGAAGGCGAGAATTTTCAAGAACCTTTCGACCCGAGGCCACCACGTAATAGGTCAGGGATCTGCGATAACCCCAGTTGTCCGTCGCGAAGATCTTATGAAAATTATGGCGAACAAGCTAGACAATATCGGATGGGTAATGGTATGCCAATGGGATCTGTCGAGTCCTGGGGCCACATGTCCCAGCGCAGTCGGCAAAGGCCGATTTACGATGATAGGAATTCTTCTATTGATAAGAAGTACTGCCCGAATCCCAATTGTCCCTTTAATGTAGAGCAACGAGAAATGCAAAGGCAAGACTACGAAGGGAGATCAAGAAATCAAATATACTCACCTAGAGGTGCAGATGACTTCTGTGGCAATCCTGAATGTCCTTTCAGAAGTCGACGGTACTTAAGCGTTGATAATGTAAGCCAACTTGCGGAAAACGATGGCCGGAATAGTAGAGACACAAGATGGAGAGATTCAGATTACATGAACAATGGTTACTCCACTACAAAAGTTCAGAGTGAATGTCCATGTTTAAACTCCATATCCAATGATGGTACAATGTCTCCCGGGAAGACTGACAAATTAGGTAATATTATTTTCCACCAAACACAATATTACTTTAAGTAATCCCCATTATTTGTAGTACAGATGGCAGCTCAAAACAATATTCTGGCAAACCCAAAACTCGACTGTCTGTGGATGGGATGGGAGCTGCTCGGGGTAATGATAGAGCCAAAAGGAACGGAAGTCCCCGACGATCTAGACTCAGTAGCGTGGATAAAAAGTCGAACAAACGTGGAATGGAACCAAAGACCCAAAACTCCCAGCTCCGGGTAGCGTCGCCAAAGAAGTCCTCTCCTCGCCGAAAGGCGGATAGCGATTCAGAGCTGCTCGATTTAAGTGAGGCTCCTTGTGGAAAAGAAGACTGTGACTTTGCATGCATACCCTGCCAATCAAAGTTGGGAAAACCAAAACCTACCAAAAGTAGTCCAAAGAACGGAGGAAAAATCCCGGCTATTTATCCAAAGAAAAAAAGTACATCAAGTTCACGACGGTCTAGTCGAAGTCGGGAAGCCAAAAAACCACAAACGGAGTATACTCCACCGAACGATAGTCCCACGGAAATGGACTACGAAAATACGGATGATGATGTGGTACACCCTCATTGTGATGTGGCTAAGATAATCGACATCCTTCAAAAGACTGTGGCTGGTCTGGAGATGGAAATAAACAAGAGGCAGGGCTTCGAAAGTGCCACCAGTTTAGGTCAACAGCAACGAAACCCAGTATCGCGACAACCGTCTTACCATCAAGGTCCAGTCCCCGTAAACTACCAACAGAGTTTAGGTCAACAGCAACAAAACCCAGTATCGCGACAACCGTCTAACCATCAAGGTCCAGTCCCCGTAAACTACCAACAGAGCTTTTCCGTGCCACAAGGAAATCCCTATCCACCACAATATATCTGTGCTACGACCTGCGCCTATAGTGCACCAAATCCATACCAGCAAGGTCAATACAATCAACCAAACCAGTATCCAGCATTCAATTATGGACCACCTCCAGGTGGACCACCTCCTCTTCCAGGACCAGGTGGCTTTCAACCCATTGGATATCCCGATGCTTCAGGTCCAGAACCTCAAATGTATCCCAATACAGATATTGGTTATAAGCGACCTGGAGGCCAAGTCCAAAATAATGCACAAATTCAAAGTAGATCCTTTGAAAACCCTTATGGGAGAAACAATATGGGAAGTAGACCTCCTCCTCCGAATGGATCTCCGGTTATGTACGAGCCCATTCAAGCATGTTCTCCTCAATGTTATTTAGAACCCAGGGCTCTAAACCGACAAGACATTAATCCCGAACCAGGACGTCCAAGATGGTACGGATCTCAGTATAAAGAGGAAAGTAATTTTCCTTCTGAACCGGAACGTCAAAAATTATACTGGCCTTCAAACAATCAGCGTACGGATCAATTATGTGATATTCCTTCTTGTCCGGAACGTCAAAAATTATACTGGTCTCTAAATAACCAACGTACAGATCAACCAGAACGACAACAATTATACAGATCTCCTCCGGAAGACTATGTCCCGACTCAACCATACATTGTGGAACCTCAAATCTATCCCAATACAGACTTTAATTATAATCGACCTGGAGGACAAGTCCAGAATAATCAACCAAATCAAGGTATATCGTTTGAAAACCCCAATAGAAGTTATGATGTCCGAACTAATAACAATTTTGGAAGTCCCCCAGGTTATTATGAGCCCATTCAAGCTTGTTCTACCCCTTGTTCTCCAGAGGTCAGGTCTCCATTCAAACAAGAAATAATCCCCGAACCAGAACCTACAAAATCATACGGATCTCAACATGAAAGTAATGTTATCCCTGATCCGGAACTTCAAAACTTATACAGATCTCCCAGCATCCAACAAGCAGATCAGACCTGTAAGGATTCCTCTTGTCAAAAAAGTCAAAAACTATACAGGACCCCCAATAACAAAGTAATAGGTAAAGTATGTGATGTTCCCTCTTGCCCGGCACGTCAAAAGCTGCAGGGGGCCTTAAAAAAAAAGCTCAAAACTGAAAATGATGAAAACCAAATCGCTCAAGAGGATTTTAATGAAGAACAAAATTATAAATCTCAAGGAAATGAAGCCAGCGAGGCTAGTCTATGTAGTCCTGTTTGTTATTCCACTTTTAAGAAAGAGGTTAGGTATCAAGAAGGCGGTGGTTCCAGTGATTATGAGCCTTGTAATCAGGAGGAAAAAGGTGGTGCTCTTTCCAAAGGAAAGAGATCTCTTTTTAAGCCTGAGTATGATGATACAGGTGACGATGAAGGTAGTTCCAGGAGGGATCTATCAGTACAATTTTGCAGTAGTATTAAGCACGACAAGAAATCAAAGAAAAAGCTCAGCCTAACACAGCGGCTCAGTAAACTAACTATTAGAAATTGGAGCTATAAAAAGTTTATTGAAGGAGGTTTAAATCGAGATAGAGTATTATATAAAGAAGACTCGAAATCTCCCAAACCATTTAAGCCCGCAACCTATGAACTTTTTACATCAAAGCCGAATAAGGATCGAATAAAAAGAGTACCTTTCGAAAATTCCGGGAGTTCAAATAGAAAACTGTCCATAAAATCATCCCATAATATGTTAACAAAACCCTCCATTAGTAACCATTCCTTTCCGAATTTTTCCCGTGAAAATGGCCCGAAAATCTTGAAAAGTCGGGCTCGTCAGGGCAGTGGAAGAGCTGATGTTTTTTCCAGCGAGAGCAGTGGCGATGACCAATTGGATGAAAAAGTTTCAGAAGAAATCCAGCTTAAATGTAATGACTTCCTTCGCTTTCAAACCAAGTCCATAACCAATTCGGATCAGTTTATTCCCCTGCTGCGCGATCGTCAAGCTATTGCCAAGTTTTATAGGCCTTTTAAATCGGATTATCGACCAGAATTCGAAAAAAAGTTAGTTAAAAGAAAGGTCCGCTCATATATGCCAATGGGATCCGAAAGTTATCGACCTTGCGAACGATTGAAAAAGGATACCGAACATCAGATTCGTAAAAACCAAACCATAAGCCCCAAGTATATGGGTATCCATCCAGCGATTTCACGTAAGACCCGTCACAATCCTCACATGACTCTATCGCAATTAAATAGTTATGAAATGAATATAATGGACAATTTTGAAAAGTACAAGGCGGAAAGAAATGAACCCATGGCCTGCTATTGCAAGACACCAACTAAGACAGAGCCAGAAGAGAACGGGGAAACTACTCCCAGTGATTGCACTTGTGAGGAGGAAGTTGTATATGTTCCCTGCCATTGCAAGCCTGAGAAGGAGAAGTCAAAGGTTTCCCTTTTCAAATGTTGTCGAAGGAATAAATCGCCCAAGCCACCAAAACCAGAAAAGCCACAGAAGCCGGAAAAAATCAAGGAGCCAAAGCAAAAGGAATCGAAAGTCAAAATTAAAGAACCCAAGAAGCCGAAGTCCTCTTCAAGTGGATTTTTATGTTTCAAAAAGAGAGATCCGAAGACTCCGAAGGAAAAGAAATCGAAGCCCTCCACAAGCTCCATAGAATCTACGAAGGAAAATGAACCTAAAAAGGAGAAGCCTGAGGAACCACCCAAAGGGAGAACCTCCTCCAAGTCTAGTGGGTTCTTTTCCTGTAAAAGGAAGGAAAAAGAGCCTAAGACGCCAAAACCACCTAAGGAGCCGAAGCCTCCTAAACCACAAAAGGAGCCCAAACCACCCAAAGAGAGATCCTCCTCCAACTCCAGAGTGTTCCTTTCATGTAAAAGGAAGGAAAAAGAGCCTAAGCCGCCAAAACCACCAAAGGAACCCAAACCGCCTAAGCCCCAAAAGGAGCACAAGCCACCCAAAGAGAAAACATCCAAATCTAGTGGGTTATTTTCCTGTAAAAGGAAGGAAAAGGAGCCTAAGCCACCAAAGGAGCCCAAACCGCCTAAGCCCCAAAAGGAGGCCAAGCCACCCAAAGACAGAACCTCCTCCAAGTCTAGTGGGTTCTTTTCCTGTAAAAGGAAGGAAAAAGAGCCTAAGCCACCAAAGGAGCCCAAACCGCCTAAACCACAAAAGGAGCCCAAGCCACCCAAAGAGAGAACCTCCTCCAAGTCTAGTGGGTTCTTTTCCTGTAAAAGGAAGGAAAAAGAGCCTAAGCCACCAAAGGAGCCCAAACCGCCTAAACCACAAAAGGAGCCCAAGCCACCCAAAGAGAGAACCTCCTCCAAGTCTAGTGGGTTCTTTTCCTGTAAAAGGAAGGAAAAAGAGCCTAAGCCACCAAAGGAGCCCAAGCCACCCAAAGAGAAAACCTCCTCCAAGTCTAGTGGGTTCTTTTCCTGTAAAAGGAAGGAAAAGGAGCCTAAACCGCCAAAACCACCAAAGGAGCCTATACCGCCGAAGGAGCCAAAACCACCAATAGAAAATGATTCTCCAAAAGAAAGAGTATACTGTGAATTCTGGAAGAAAAAGGAGAAGAAAGATGAGGCACAGGAGAAGCTAGGGTCTTTGGAATCAGAGCCTCGACCCACGTGCTATTGTACAACAGATCAGGATAGAGAACCAAGAATGTCCTGCCGTTGTGGGAAAAGTACTCAACAAAAGGAAGAGGAGCCACAGGAAGAGCTAGGGTCTTTTGAGTCAGAGCCTCGACCCAAGTGTTACTGCACAAAACCAAAAACAAATAGAAGGCAATTACCAACGTCAGATCAGTATGAAGAACCGAGAATGTCCTGCCGTTGTGGGAAAACTCCTCTACAATCTCCCACCAACAACAACCAGGAGGATACTCCATGTCAATGTGCCTGCAAGAACCAAGAAGATTCCGAACCTGATCCTGCAGTAAAGCCCAGGAAGAATCAGGAACAGCCTAGACGATCATCACAGCCGACAGTTAAGTTCACACTGCCTTGTGAGAGCTGCGACCAAGAGGATAACGAAGTCAAAGTCCTGTACGACTCCAGTAACTGCTTTCCCCATGAAACAGGCAGTTGTACGGAGTCCCTTGGTCTGTATTATCAAAGGGGTGATCTCTCCGATACCAGCCGATCAGATGTGAGACCTCGGGCGTGCTACCGGCCAAATCCCAGGGACCAGGCAGCCAGATGCTGGCGACGTAACGGTTTAAATATATTCTATAAAATTGTGCGGTAACTATGATTGAGAATCTTAAACGAAATCCTATTAAGATTTGCTTAAGTTTCTAATCATAGATTCCCGAAGTCGGTTAGACGCATTAAAAATTGGATTAAAATCTAAATATATTTAAGATTTAAGTTTTTTGTTTAATTATTTTAGTTTAAACGGCTAATGTAGTATAAGGGCTAAACTTATTAAAGTAGTTTCTTAATAACGACACATTTTTAAATTAAAATTTGAAATTTCAAAAATGGTATTTTGTCTGTTAAATCTAGTATATACCAAACCCGTACCATTTTTTGATACGGCCACACTAATGTATCTCTTTGGCTCTTCCTTCTCTTTGACGATCGCATCTATTTTATTTCCATCTCTAGTATTCATCTGTTGCTTCAACTTCTCGCGAGTTTATTTTTGTTTTTCTCTACGGTTTTGTGTTTTTCTTTATTTTGAAAAATACTATAAAACAATTCAAGGATTTCCAAGAACAGGAAACATCGGACAAAGGCTCAACACAATGGTGTAAAGGGTGGGACAAACTATAAGGAGGAGGATCGGAACTCCAAAAAATAAAGGAGCGGAATTGGGGTTTTCAAGTCTCCATTTAAGATTACTATTAAGTTTTATAAATTGTCGCAAATGTAAGTATTACAGACTTAAATATGGTAATATAATTCATAAGATTTAATTTATATATAGGAAAAATATGGAACTGTTACTACTTTCCATCGTCGTATTCATCGGAGGCACTGCCTCTAGTTTGGCCAAATTTAGTAGCACAACGCCGGCAAGCGTGAAAAAATCGGACGTGGAGCTGGAGGCCATTAATGGTACCCTCAATTTCCGCCTCTACGCCAAACAGGGAAAAGACGACAAGCCCTGGTTTGATGGCCTCGATAGCAGGCAAATCCAGTGCGTCCGGCGAGCCCGCTGCTATGCCACCACCAACCTCACCAACACATGCTTCGGCTCCAAGTTCCCACACGAGATGAGCAGCCTCGATCTCACCGACTTCCACACCGAAAAGGAGCTCAACGATAAGCTGAACGACTACCAAGCCCTCAAGCATGTACCCAAGTGTTGGGCTGCGATTCAGGTGAGGAATTGTAATGGATCTTAATGAGCTACTGTTCGTTTTTCTGATTTTTAACCTTGGGATGTTTCGATATGGCTAAATAGATGGATTGAATATAACAATCATTGTTAATTGTATTCGATTCTGTATTCTGTATGCAGTTTAGGTTTAGAAACATATACAATCCTAAAGGCACACCTATTTCGGATTAACTAACATTTATCATCCTCTTCTGCAGCCCTTTTTGTGCGCCGTCTTTAAACCAAAGTGCGAGAATATCAACGGCCAGGACATGGTCTACCTGCCCTCCTACGAAATGTGCCGGATGACCCTGGAACCGTGTCGCATTTTATACAACACCACATTTTTCCCGAAATTCCTGCGCTGCAATGAAACGCTATTTCCAGCGAAATGCACAAATGGAGCGCGAGACATGAAATTCAATGTAACCGGCCAGTGTTTAAGTCCTTTGGTGCCGACTGATACGGCTGCCAGCTACTATCCTGGCATCGAAGGCTGCGGAGTGAGGTGCAAGGATCCATTGTACACGGACGATGAGCATCGACAGATCCACAAGTTGATTGCTTGGGCAGGTAGCCTGTGCCTGCTGTCCAATCTCTTCGTGGTGGCTACGTTTATTATTGATTGGAAGAATGCCAACAAGTATCCGGCTGTTATTGTTTTCTACATTAATCTGTGCTTTCTGATAGCTTGTGTTGGGTAAGTTATCATTTTAAATAATAACTATGTTTGAAATCCATTGAAATAATTTCTTAATCTTAAAGATGGCTCCTGCAATTCACTTCTGGCTCTCGCGAAGACATTGTCTGTCGCAAGGACGGAACCCTGCGTCATTCTGAGCCCACAACAGGGGAGAATCTTTCCTGCATCGCAATCTTTGTGCTGGTTTACTACTTTCTCACTGCGGGAATGGTGTGGTTCGTCTTTCTCACCTACGCCTGGCACTGGCGGGCAATGGGTCATGTGCAAGATCGGATCGACAAGAAGGGCTCGTACTTTCACCTGGTGGCCTGGTCACTGCCTTTAGTGCTAACGATTACCACGATGGCGTTTAGCGAGGTCGACGGAAACAGTATCGTGGGCATCTGCTTCGTCGGCTACATAAATCATTCGATGAGAGCGGGCCTGCTACTTGGACCTCTTTGTGGGGTGATCCTCATTGGTGGTTACTTCATCACTCGCGGCATGGTGATGCTCTTTGGACTAAAGCACTTTGCCAACGATATTAAGTCCACATCGGCCAGCAACAAGATCCATTTGATTATCATGCGAATGGGAGTATGCGCTCTGCTCACTTTGGTTTTCATTCTGGTTGCCATTGCCTGCCATGTCACGGAGTTCCGGCATGCCAAAGAATGGTCACTCAGCTTCAGGGAGTTTATAATGTAAGTGGAGCTTATAAAACTCTTTAAATTTCCCAAAATAACTTAATTTCTTGTTTTAGTTGCAAAATATCTTCCGTTTTCGAGGATAAAAGCACTTGTCTCATCCAAAACCGCCCTAGTGTGGGCATCCTCCAGTTGCATTTACTCTGCCTGTTTAGCTCTGGTATTGTAATGTCCACCTGGTGCTGGACACCCTCATCCATTGAGACTTGGAAGCGGTATATAAGAAAGTATGTATTTAAAAGAAAACTTTTTTAAGTGTTATATTTTATTAATAATAAATAATTCCATAGAAAGTACGGAAAGGAGGTTGTGGAGGAAGTTAAAATGCCAAAGCACAAGGTCATTGCCCAGACTTGGGCCAAACGAAAGGACTTTGAGGACAAGGGTCGACTCTCCATAACTCTTTACAACACCCATACCGATCCCGTGGGTCTTAACTTCGATGTGAATGATTTGAACTCCTCGGAAACCAATGAGATCAGCTCCACGTGGGTCCACTACCTACCCCAGTGCGTTAAACGTCGCATGGCATTAACCGGGGCTGCCACGGCGAACTCCTCCAGCCAAGGACCTCGCAAGAACTCTTTGGACTCGGAGATTAGTGTGAGTGTCAGGCATGTATCGGTGGAATCCAGAAGGAACTCTGTGGACTCCCAAGTTTCGGTGAAAATAGCCGAAATGAAAACCAAAGTAGCATCCAGATCGCGTGGAAAACATGGCAGCTCCTCGGGTAGTAAGAGGAATCAGCGGAGAAGGGATTACATAGCAGCTGCTACTGGAAGGAGTAGCCGGCGACGGGAGAGCAGCACATCGGTAGAGTCGCAAGTGATTGCCCTCAAGAAGACCACCTATCCGAATGCTAGTCACAAAGTTGGCGTGTTCGCCCATCACAGCTCTAAGAAGCAGCACAACTATACCTCCGGTTCCATGAAACGGAGAACAGCAAACGCCGGCCTCGATCCCTCCATCCTTAACGAGTTTCTGCAGAAGAATGGCAATTTCATCATTCCCTTCCTTCAAAACCAGGACATGAGCTCCAGTTCAGAGGGCGAGAACTCGCATGCTTCCCTCAAGATCCAAGATCTCAATGTGGTTGTCAAGCAGGAGGAGATCAGCGAGGATGAGGATGACCAAGATGGACCACAGATCGTGGAGCTGCCAAATAGCAAGCAGGTGGCATTGGAAAATTTTATAAAGAACATGAAAAAGTCCAATGAATCCAATGGCAACCGTCATTCAAGGAACTCTACACGAAGTCGCCAGTCCAGAAAGTCGCGAAAGAGCCATCCTAAGACTAGCACTGCCCTGGAAGCTCTGGACTATAAGAGAGACTATATAAAGAGTCGTTCCAATGATTCCTTGAGCTTGTCTTCGGTGGAACTAGATGTCGCCTTGGATGGGGGCAGTCTGTTAAATAGCTCCTATTCCGGCATGTCCATGGGCAAGCCGCATAGCCGGAACAGTAAGACCAGTTGTGACGTGGGCATCCAGGCCAATCCCTTCGAGCTAGTACCCGCCTACGGCGACGAGGAGCTTCAGCAGGCGATGCGACTTTTAAATGCGGCCAGCAGGCAACGAAACGAGGCAGCCAATGAAGATTGTGGCGGCGGCACAGAGTTACAGTCCCTCTTGGGACATTCGAGACATCACAGAGAGCCCACTTTTATGAGCGAGTCCGACAAGCTCAAGATGTTGCTGCTGCCCTCAAAATAGACTCAACAACGAAATACTCCGGATGCATTTACTTAAGTTTCTGAAACTCAATTAGAAGGTCCTTTAAAGCTGTTTCTAAGAATGAAAAGTAGCTGTTCTGGTTTAGGATTTCCGTGCATTTATTATTCTAAAAAAAAACCATGCATTTCATGAAAAGTACAAACTACTTTTTGTAAAACCAAAGTTCAAAGATATTTCTACAGTTTACACTTTATAGAGAAATCCTCTTTCTATTTTCAATTATGGCTTCGTCTTTTGAACCCTTCTTTTGAAAACAAAGAAATTTGATAGTTTTTGTTTAGAAATGAGATATTTTATTTACTTAAATATTAAAGAAAAGTGATATTTAATCAGTTTCATGGAATCAAAAGTGTCAAGTCCAGCTATCCAAAGTTTTTAAACCAGAACAGCAACTACTATATGCTAAGTATGTTAGATTTATATAGTTTACAAGGACTATAAGTTTCCCCTTAGTTGTTTTATTGAGCAAGTAAGCAAAACTACGTTACGACGGCTACGAATTACAAATACTCATAGGTAATAGACCGCGAATGATATTTTATAATTGGCAAAAAATATCCCCCCATTTAGTTTTTAATCTCCATGTGTATCTGTGTGACTGTTTCCTTAAATTATAGACTCTAAGAATATACAAAGTGTACGACGGTTTATAGCCTCTCTGGCCATATATGGGGATCGTACCTCGAAAAGTGCCTACAAGTTTACAAAATATCTCATATTTTTTGTGTAACTAATAAATTGATTTTAAATCCCTCAACTGTTTTGTTTAACCCTGTTTGACCTTTTGCTGTTCAAGCAGCTTGTGTTCCGGTTTCCAGACTATATTGTTCACGAACTCGCCCAAAAAGTAACACACCAGGTTGAAGCCCACGAGAAGCGATAAGAACAGGTAGCGCAGGGGCAGGGGCAGCACCTCAAGAATGGGATATACCCACTCGCCGCTAAAGTAACGCACTATGTGCAGCCAAATGATGTAGAGAATTATAAAGGCCATGTTTCCAGTGACTCCTGCCAGGCGACTCGGATAGCGACGGAAGCAGGTAAACAGATCCATGATGGCCAAGAGGGCAACGTTGGTGTGCACAACGTGATTCAGCCAGCTGGGGGGAAGAATGAGAAAATTACAGGTAAATGTTGACACTTTCTTATGAAGTCTGAGGAATGCTCAGGGGTGATCTTTAAAATTAAATATTTGAGTTCCTAGTGGAACCTGTTTTAAAAGTAAACAAAAAACCTTAAACTTTAAAGTCTAATGAATGAAAAGTATAATGATGATAGATACTTTGATATAAAATACTAGTAAACTATCTATAAAATACATAAATAATATTTCAAAAATATAAATATAATCAAAAACCTTTAAAAATAAACAAAAGTTATTAAATTTCTAAAGTAAATATTCCGTGTTCATTGGTTGGAATCTCTACTGTACACTATCTAACTGCCACGTAAAGCCACAAAATCATAAGACCTTTGAACTTGCCTGGGGAAAATAGCATCCAATGCCGAGGGAAAGATGAGCTCACGATCCCAGATATAGATGACCCAGAACGACAGGCACACATTGTGGGCCACCGGAAAGGCAAAGGCAGCGAATATATAGTCCCTGGCGGATCTCAACTTGGATGTGGATTTCAGCGAGACGGCATTACTACCAAATATATCATTCAACAGAGCCAACGAATGGTAAATGGCCTGCAGAATGACGTCCAGGAAGGTGAGATACTTGAATTTGCCACCCCAGCGTGCCTTCAGTTCATCCTCGTCGCGCAGATCCGTGGGCCAGTGAACCCGGAAATAGTGATAGTACATCCCATACCAGAACTGAGCCGCCGCCAGCAGGTGCACCAAAAATCTCAGGTAGCTAAAGGCGCCGCTAGTGTAGGCATCGTTCCACGTGTCCAGCTGGTCATTTGTGGCCTTTTCCGCCTGCTTGGCCGCCTGGAACTCTCGCACCTGCTTCCTCATCTTGGCCATGTTTTCTTCCCGGCAAAAAGTGTATATATATTGGAGAACGACAACACGCCGCCGGAACAAATCAAAACAAATAAATGCCAAGCGAACAGCTGATTTTATTGGAGGGCCTCCAAACGAGTTGGTAGCCCCAAAAAGTTGGGGCTGCTGGAAAATGGAAGTTGGCAGCTTTGTTTATATTTTAGCTTAACGGTTCATCAAATAGACTTTTTAATGAATAAAAACTTTAACTTTTAAAATAACTTTAAAAATCCATTCTATTTAAAACTTTTTAATAAAACTTTATTGGGTTTAGTAAGGCTGGATAGAAATACCAGTTGTATTTGAGTTTCTTCATATTGAAAAGTTTTTTAAAGTTTCAAACTTTAAAATTTATAGTTTGAATATTTGTCAAAAGATAAAAAGTTTATCTTGAAAAGTTTTAAAAATATAGTCCATACTAAAATTGAAACAAAAAGGATAATATACCCTATGTTTTCATATTATCTTTCAAAACAAAGTTGAAGTATAATCATAAAGCTATAAAATAAGTAAAAGTTTAACAGGATAGTAATTTATCTATTTGAAAAAAAAAACTATTATCTATATGTTTTTAACAGGGTATTCTCTATAATAAAAATACTTACTCATTTTTGTTTTAAAAAATAATAAACAGTTTGAAGTTGTTTAAACCGAAGTTTGTTTTTATTACGATACTAGAATTGAATTACAGATTGTAACGCAGGTATTCAAAGATTGTGTGGTATGTGCCTTGTGATATGAGGTTGTTTGCAATCGAGAAGGCGATCTCTCAACTTTTCTAATAAACCGAATGTAAACTACGGCTATAATCTCAAGTACAATGCAATTTGTATTAAGAATAGAATGAATATCATTAGCAAACTGTATTCTCTATTACGTTTAAAGACTTTCACAATTCATTAAGGTATTTAAAATATATATTGGCGAATTAATCAAAAGGTATGCTGCAATTCTTAATTTCCTCATCATCTCTCTTTCTCGATTTTATTTTTGGAAATATTTTTAAATTAGTACAAAAAAAACAAATAAAGTCCCATCTAACTTGTGTGAATTTAAAAACCGCAGCAGGTCCTTTCTTTCCTTCATTTTCTTCTTGTATATTGTGACTATTTAAACGCGACTACACGGAACAGAAACGGGTCACAGCCTAATCTTAGTTGGTTTTGCGCTTGGCCAGTTTAACCTCCTTGGCCCAGACGGTGTTGTTGAGGAACTCGCCCAGCAGATACAGCGACAGTGTAAATCCGATGACGGCCACAAAGAAGAGGATACGTTGGGGCAACTGCAGGACCTCCAGCACTGGGTATACCCACACACCGGAATAGTGCTTCACCACATGGATCCACACCAGGTAGGCGCCCATAAAGGTGGCCAGTCCGGCCAAGCCCTGGCTACGCTTCGGATACGCACGGTACGAGGTGAACAATTCCAGGACGATGAAGACCACAATGTTGGTGTGCAGGACATGGTTTAGCCAGCTATGAAAAGGGAAAGATTTTATTAAAATTATGTTTTAAAATGTATTTCTTTATCTAGTGGATTCAAAGTTTTTTTGAAGCTTTGTAATAAAAATGTTGTAAGCTTTAACTGCTAATTAGTATGCCAAACACACCGCAGAGAAACGTTTGCAAACATTTTACCAAAAAAAAAAAATAAAATTAAATATGTGCCAACAATTTCAGCTTTTAATTGTCGAAAAAAGCTGAACATTTCTGGATTAGGGCAATGGAATTTCAGGTCACTCATTGCTGACTCCAGAGTTTATGGAGTAACTGCTTTAAGCGCCATAATTTTTTTTAATAAGAATACAATCTTTAGGTCAAGTTTTCACGGCGGAAAAATAAATTCTAGGAATACTTTCCTTAGGACTAGATAAACAAAACAAATAAACATTCAGAAATGTTTGTTTTCATTAGATTCGAGCTATTTTTAAATGCAAAATGTCTTATACCCCCTTTGAACTCCACTCAGAAAAAAAACAATCAAAAGATCATCTCACCTAGGGAACACCGGATCCAGCACCTTTGGGAAGACGAGCTCACGGTCGATGGCGTACAGAGTCCAGAAGGTGACACCGACATTAATGGCCACCGGAAAGGCCAGAGTGGCCATTAACCAGTCCTTGAAACGACGCACAGCCGGTGCCTTCTTGGGAGCCAGCTCATTGGTGCCCACAAAATCGTTGACCAGGGAAACGATATAGTACAGGGCCTGTATTATCTGTAAAGGTTGAAGAGGAGACGTGTGTTTCAGATAATGTGGCTGAAGGGTTGTTCTGACGGATACAACTGAAGTGGAAGGAATTAACACACAGTAACAAAAGTTTTCAAATATCAAAATTAATAGATTCTCATTGAAGCTTAATTTAAATGCAAAGCACGCGATTCATTTAAGTTTTGGGGAGTGTTTGCTATTTTAAGAACTTGGCGGAAACATTCTAAATAAAAGTATCTATATATTTATTATATTTATTTTTTTAGCCTGTAGTAATGCTTTAAAAATGTAACTTATTTCCCGCAAGTTTGGAAGCATGTTTCCACTAATCACTCTCAAAGATTAACGACCCGACCCGTGAGATATTTTATCTTCGTGTAGAATAGATGCGTATAAACCAGTTAGACAAACGAAGCGTGCATAAACGAAGAATAAAAATAACAACAACAACACAGACTGATTTTGAACTTTAAACCCGACAGTTACATAGTATATAGTTCGTGTATCTAATGAGTGAAAGATTACCGCATCCAGGAACGTTAGATATTTGAATTTGCCCCCCCATGGGTGGTGCAGCCGCATCTCTGGCTCGGTGGTGGGAAACTCGACATAGGTATAATCGTAGTATATACCATAGGAGAACTGTACGGCCGCTGTTAGATGGAGCAGGGTTCGTAGTGCTCCATAGACACCCTGGTACACGGAGTTTCCTTTGCGCGGCGATGCCATTTTTTTCCCCCAGATGCAGCTGCTGCTCGGGCTCTCGATTGATTTTTCACGGCGGCACCAAAACCAAACCAAAACACAAACAAACCGGTCCCTCGGCCGTTGGAACGTTGAATGGCTATATGTACGGCGAGAAGAGGCTATAGCCACCCCCAAAGTGGCCACGAAACAGTGTGAACGAGTTTCGAGAACCGGAGAATACCAGGTGTGTGGATATGTAGAGAATATTTTCAACACGGGTTGCGGGTTTTTTGAAACTTGAAGAATATCTTTTTTGGATAATATTTTTTTATCTTAATCAGCAGGGTTCTACGTAGAACTTTCAGAGACAAATAGAGCATACTATTTAAAAATTACAACATTTGTGAAAGTTAAAACATAATCTTGCTTAGTTTTTTTTCAAGGTTTTAAGAAGAATCTTTCAGAAAATTATTAAATACAAAAATTACAAAAATTTATGAAAATTTAAGAAAGTAGGAATTGGTATATTTTAAAATATAGTTTCTTATGATAGTTAGAGTTGAAATAGATTTTTGGAAATGATGGATCAAATTGTACAAAAGAATTAGTGGTTTTTAAATGGCTACAAAGTTTAGAGAAGACTGTTTTTATTTTTGAGATTATACTTATTTTAATACCTCTTTCTATTTTTCTTAAGTTTTAAATACTATACAGAATATTTTCGTTTTCAAAAATAATTATAAATTTTACAAAACTTTACTAAAAAAGAATTAGTAACGAAAGCAAGAGAATCTCAAAGTTACTCATATTAACAATGTAAATGAGATTCCCAAAAATAAGTGTAAAAACGAATAGCTTATCACAAAAATATTCCATATTTTTAAAACAAATTCTTATATTTTTTAAGCGTATATGTATTACGTATATCGACATATATATTCCTTTTCTGTCTCCAATCAGTCTAAAGGTAAAAGTTACCGATAATAAAACTTTTCCGAGCGATTAAGTTATCTGTCTGTATGTCAGCGATCTTGAAGGGTGGGGTAACCTGACTCAACAATCTAAAGAAACCTTTACACGTATATTTCTCAAATTTTTCTTAATAATTTTTGATACACATATATGTATGAATATATATAAATATTCTTGCCGGCTTACCGCACAGATGAATGTCAGGAATTTCCATTTTCCGGCAAAAGGCACTGTATTGGGCATTTCGAGGGGATAGAAATAGTAGACGCCATAGTTGAACTGCAATACGGCCGTAAAGTGGAGCAACAGTTGCACCGCCTTGTTAAAACCCGGCGAAGTGGAGCCTTTGGTCTTTGACTTTGTCTTGGGCTTGACCATAATGAACCTACCAGTACCAGATCCAGATATGTACTGATTATAGTATAGGCAGAGTCCACTCACTAGCGGCAGTTATATGTGAATGTTTGTATTAATGATAACAGTGGCTAGTCATTAAGAGTGAAGCTTTGCTTTGAAAGCTATAGGAGATACTAGGACGCTAAGAATTTGGAATACATATACTCCAGATTACTTTATTTTGAATTCCTTTGAGATGTGTTTGTTATTTTAAACCTTATAATAGTAGAGTATTTTATTTCCTAATTGCATTTCCCTTTATTTGAGTACCCACTGTATGTATTTTGCGTTCACTTGGAGCCTGATAAGGCCCCCTTATCTATCGCCGTGGTACAAAGTATAGCCACTCGAGAATGAATTGGCAGAAGCTACAAAAAAAAAGCCTGAAATGGGAGCTTAATCCGCATCGGAACTGCCCCCTCTTCTGCCCCACCACCAGGCACGCCCCTTTAAAGCCCCACTTTCTCTACCCCTGTGCCCTGTGCCTGCCACCCAGTAGGATTGTTCTATGAATAGATGCGAATACACGGGCATCATTCATATTTATGAGCCGAGACAAAGGCTCTCAGAAATATGTTGCGCAGCTAATGGCAACTATCGATTCCCACCACCTCCACTGGCCCCCCACCAGGAGTCATTCGTTTGAAGGTCACGGCAAAAGGCCACCCACCGCCCCCAAAAGTCACCACTAACCTCATTATCGGGATATCATTATCAAGGTATTCTGTTTGTTTATTTTTTTTATTTTTGGGCTTTTGTTACACGTCATTTATCGATTATGCGTTTGGATAATTGATATGTTTGTTGAAATGTCCAGAAATATGTCGTCGTAAGAGGTCTAGTCCTGTATACCCATTGAGAAGCCTACCTTTTAGGGAGGTATGTAGTATATTATATGGCTCATAAAACCATCTGGATTGGTGAGAGTCATAGGCGTCATATTGTAGGCGTTCCTATGGATATGGATATAATTAAAGAACCTTTATAAATACCATGGGTTTTTAAAGGATTTCCTGAAAAGTTTGAAAACTATACTTTATTTGAAATCACCCTAAAAATTAACAAAGATTTTGAATTTTTTTAAGCTTACAGATAAGCTTTACTTTGTCTTTAGATCACTCATTCAATAGTTTCCACCTCCAGGTCGCTTCCTTCTCCCCCAGCACCCAAATTGATTTCAGTTAGCTCCTGCTCATCCTGTTGACTAGATGCGTCTAAGTCACCCGTCTCCATTTTGGGCACCACTAGATTCTCGTCCTGCTCCTTGGCATCCAATGCAGCCGCCTCTTCGACAGCAGCTCCCTGTTCGAACATGGGATTATCGAAAGCCCGCCGTTCTCGAACCTCCCCACTCTCGGGATCATAGGTCATAATGCCCAGACGGTCCAGGCCAGAAACAGATCCTCCCTCCGGCGCTCCAGCTCCGGCATTATCGAATCTATTGAAAAGCAGATTTCGGCGTATTCTAACGCCCAAGTGATGCCACCGCCAGCGACGGGGATCGTGGATCCACTGGGGAACGCGATTCAAGTAGGGATTCTCTGGCATAAAGTGGGCCAAAATTACCACAGAGACGAATCCAACCAGGACCAAGCAGAACAGAATCATCACAACCGAAGTAAAGCTCACATTGGGATTGTAATGACTTCCAGAAACTTGTAAGGATACCTTCTCCTTAGTTGTCGATGTGAGACTATGGAGGAACTCAAATCTATTCTCAGTATAACCATTTCGGTCTGTAATCACGGCTTGGAGGGCGTTCGAAAATCCCTGGTCACTCACAAAGGACACATGGGCCTTCAGATGGTCCTCCATATCGTGTTCCCTGATTAGCTTATTTATTTTAGTCTCCAGGCTCTTTTTATCCGCTTCGATGCAGTGATCCTTGTGGATGGTGAACTTGGCCCCACAAATGAGGCAGCAGGATCCGTAGGGAAGAATCGGGGAATGACAGTGGGGAATTTCACACTTTTCCTCGACATTATGACACACTGGTTCCACCAAGCGCTGGAAGTTCTTGTGGCAGCCACACAATTCACCCCGATAGTACTCCACCTGGACATCCTGCGAGTTGTGGAACAAGAACCGTCCGATATCCTGGGTGAGAAGTTGCTCCAAATAGTACTTTGATATGGAAGATCCAGCCAGGATTAGTTGTCCTAGACGAAGGTGCTGCACGTTCTCCAGATCAAAGGCCAGGGGACCATGACCCTTGATTATAACCTGCTCATTGTCACAGGGTATCCTCTCCAGCTCCGGCACATACAAGGCTACTTCTTTGGATTTAGTCGTCCAGGTGGCAGGATCATACCATTTACTGGTCTTGGGTGGCTTCAAATAGGCTTTCTTTTCCTCACTTTCACAGTTGGATTTCGTTTCTTTAGAACCGAAGGTTATAGTGGACTCCTCGGCCAACAGGATGGCCCCATCTTTGGGAAAAACTACGCCATCTACGGAGATGTCCTCAGGCAGAGGCAGCACTGCAGGATAATGCTCCGGAAAAACAATCAAATCTTCAACACACGGCATGTAATCATCCACCCACGAGGAGGGACTGTTGAAGTCCATTCCGCCACTGTACCACTTGGTGGCCCAAGCCACCTGGATCGGGATAAATAGCCAGAGAAACGACCTCATGATGCCTACGCAACGGAATTTCAACTGAATTTGTGTGACTTGTCAGGCCATTTCTCTCCAATTGGGGGGCGTTAAACGTTCCAAAAAAATCTAAATAATTTCCAGATAACAACCCAAATCGATCCAGATGAATGGCACGGCCTGATGTAAACAAAATCACACAGACATGGATGAAACAAATCTTCCACTAGATTTATCTGTTATTCTTTGGGAATTTTAAATGGGCTTCATTGATGGATAATATTTTGTTGGGAATTTCTGACCAATATTTTAAGATTAGGAAATCATAAATTGAAATATTTCTGGCCAATAATTTAGGATAAAATAATTTTAAAAATAAAAATTTGGTGAAACATAAGTTTTATAGAGGATATTGGAGAGCATTCCTACAAACATATTCAAAATATTCCCTAAATATGTTTCTAAAATTAAATCTTTCAAACATTTCATTAAACTTTTTATTGTTTCCAGAAAGTTTTGAAAGCAATTGTTTTTTTTTTTTGTTTTAATTTTTGGCATCACGCGCTTGATAAATGATCACCCAAAAAATAGCACTAATAAATCACCTAAAATCGAACTGATCAACCTAAAAACATCGACGTTTTTTTTTATAAATATATAGTATATACTATATAGTATCTGTTGTACAGATTCTATATAAATGTGAGAGTGGAGAACCTACACAGATTTTCCAACATACGTTTCAACAATGCAATTGTTTGTCGGAAAATAGTTGAAGTTTATTTTTTTATTTTGATTGTGCTGATATAAACAATTTTCCCTCCATCCGACTGCTTGACGGAAGCCTTTGGAATGCCAAAAAGAAAAGCTACTAACTAAAAAAAAAAAAAAAGAGGAAAATAGCAACAAAAACAATTGAACCGGATGGTAATGGCACCGAAAAATACTCGTGGCTCAACATAAAAGCAATTTGCCAAAGAATAAATGAAAAAAAATATCGAAGCAATTGCAGATCTGTAGATATAAAGCACTTTATGCTCACCAGCCAGATCAAAGTAGTGGAAGGTGGGTGGTAAGAGGTGAGAGGTGGGCAGTGGGCAATGGGCGGTGGGCGGCATTAATCAAGGGCACGCAAGGTCGTGCAATAATAAACCAAAAGTCTTCACTGGAAAAGCCACACGGAAATGGAAATTTTAAGTACATTAATTATTACCAACACATGTTTGTATGTTCTTGTGAGAGGAAAATGAATTTTAAAAAAATTGTCATATTTAAAAAAAAATGTTCTTTAAAGAATTTTAATATCTGCGAGATATATACCATACTTGGAAATTATCCTTCACCATTCAAGAACCCATAAATTGTGTCATTTAAAGAGGTCAAGTCGATTTAAGGCAAGTAATTTACATATTTTTGTTGATCTCATTTTATAATTACTTAAAATTTTAATGGAGTAATAATTTCAAGGTATTTTATTATGGTTTTTTTTTAAAGTATGTTTATAGGGCATTACAATAAAATCAAAATAATGTTTATAAGGTGATGGTATTTTTCTCAATAGGTGGTTTTTAAGTAATGGGTTTTAATGTGTGTCATATAATTTATTTCTGAATAATTAACATTTTTTTCTGTTTCTTGTTGGAAATTTTTCCCAGTTTATAGGTCAAATCTCATCTGGTATTTATTTACCATTCTCTGAATGAAAAATTCGCCTTTCCACGATGACAACCACTTCAAGTTATTTGCTATTGTTTTCATTGGCTTTCAATAGTTGCCAAGTAGCTGCGAGAAAAATGCAATAGCCGATCGATTTTCTAAACAATTTTAACGATATGTAAATGAGTTGTGACGCCTGCCAGTGTCTGGGCCAGAAACCATCCTCAGATCCTCCCAATCCCCTCGTTAAATCACCCAAATGGTGTCTCGAATCAAATCGAAGCCAACTGCCCGGTATGGCATATTTACATTGGCGCCCATAAGATAATCTGGCATTCGTCAGTTCCACAAATTTGCGGGCAAATTCACACACCCCAAAAAAAAATTAAAAATAAAAAAACTGCAAACATCTGAGCAAATAAATACTTGGAGAGAACAATAAAAAAAAATCGGGAATAATCAGTGAAGAATGAGGGAAGCTGCACACACCAAGTGGATGCACTGGACCGACCAGGAAAAGGAAAAGTGCAGTGCCAACGATGGAATTTTTATCTGTATCTATCAGATACTCTCGGTATCTTGCAGTTGTTGAACCCGTGCGGTCGCCAGATTCCCCAACGAGCAGACAACAAATAAACAAACATATGGCAGACATAAATGCGAACACAACAACATACACTGCCATAATAATAAGAATAATTTTTTTGTACATATTTCCATTCCACACTTGAAACCCGCTCCCCAGATATCTGTCCGCAATTCCATCCTTGATTTTAAATTCGTAATAATTCACAATACATATATTTTGGTGATGCCTTCAATTGGCTATAACATAAATCCGTCGACTCACCAGCGACCAATAGGCCAGAAATTTAATTTTCTGGGGCAGCGATTCCGGGACGAGGCGACGATTCAGGCTGGTCTTTAGCTTGTAGCTACGCTGGATCTCAAAGGAGCTGTAGTAGAGTCCGTAGGCGAACTGGCCCAGGGCGCACAGGTGTATGATTGTCACAAAGACACGCGACTTATAGAGCTCCACTTTGGTCATCTTGAAGTTTTGTTTTTCTCACAAAAATCCTGCACGAACAAAAGCCAGGGGGGGAATACAAATTACACAGGGGGAAAATATAGAAAAATATACAATTTTTCAATATTAAATTAGTGGTTTGGATATATATTTCTTAAAAACATATTTCTATAATTCTTTAAAAATAAATAAGATACTCTTAAACACTCTGACCCAACAGAATACTATTATTACAGGTACATATATCCTTTCTTAAATTTCAATTTTTTTTTTAAATGTGATTTTCTTTCTGTGTAGTATAGTAGTACTAAAATAAGTACATAAAAAGACTTTGTCAAGGTGTTTTTCCTCTTGAGGCAAGACACCTCCGTCTCCGTGTTAAGTCAACCCAAAGCGCGCACTAAATTTAAATCAATATTTGCGTCACTGACATAAATATTTAAGGGCCCCTCTTTCCCATTCCTTCAGGCAAGTCAGGAAATTCCACAACAAAAACAATAAAATCTAAACCTAAATATCCTCCCGTGGCTTTTGCGTATGTTTATAATTAAATTATGTTCATAATTTGATGGTTTTTTATGGCCATTTAAAGAGAAATTGTTGATTGTTTCACATTTGATTTGTACTCTTTAAACAAATCGGCACACGCACGTATGTTTTTTTTTTTTATTCCTTATTTTTCTTTACTCAAGAGGATTGACCAATTTTCGATTTTAATTTCGGGTCTTTCCTACCTACTAGAGACTACCGCGGCACAACAGAGCGTATGGAAAACTGGAGTCGTACTGGATATCGCTCATACGCCGCGTTGCCTGCCGTCTTGCTTTTGTGCTTAACGCTTTTTCTTCTTTTTTTTTTTTTGCATTGTACTCGTACTTGTGCTGTTGCTTCTGTTTCGGTTCGGTTTTCGTTTTTTTCAGGTTTCGGTTTTGTGGTGTCGGTTGTGCTCTGTTGTTTCGCTTCAGGTGCGTGCTGCGCATGTCCGGATTCCAGAATTCGCATTCCGGATGCCACATGGCGGATCCGGGCGGATGGGAGCCTCCGTTCTTATGCGTTCCTGATGACCAATCATCTGAATGAATCGACGCTGCAGCCCATTCACTTGCTTGTATTGTTTCTAGCGAAGGCACAGATTAGAGGCCCCACCGGTGCTGCAATTTTAGATAATTCTGCGTCATGATAAGCATCTTGTGTTATTTTTGGCGAGTACACTTGCTAGTGCGTCAAACCAAAGATAAGAATATTTACCTAAATAGAGTAAAAAATAACTAAGAACTAATTAAAGTTTATTTTTGGATGAAATTAATAGATAAGTGCTTTCAAAAAGATTTTCCTTCAAACTATTTTCCTTCAAAAGATTAACTTCAAACTATTTTAAGTTTTTTCATAAAAAGTATAATATTTTAAAGAAAAACACCTTAATAGTCTTTTAAGATGTCAATGCGCTCTCGAAAATAAAGGAATAATCAAAATAAAGTTAAGGAACTGAGTTAATTATTAAAATACTTAACACTTCTTAAAAAAGAATATTACTTTAAAACTTAATTGGAATACATCTTTTTTCAAAGCTAACAAAATGCATGTTCTGAATATTACAAAGTTCTGAAGTTAATTCCAAAATGTTATATATATAGAATATAATTCTTTTTAAATTATAAAGACATATAAACTTTTCCCGCCGAAAAGACCGTTCGAATCATAAGCTTTTGGTGGTCACACTGGCTTGAGGGCCAGGGTTGTTAAATTGCCAAATATTTGAAAAATTATTAAATTTTTTTATAATTGTGGTCAAAACTAATAAATATTATTTTTAATACATAACTTAAAGCCGTCTGATCTTTAGTCAACAATATTTTTTGTCGTTAATAATATTATAAAATATCGAAAGAATATCGATATTAATATTTTGTTATCAACAACCCTACTGTTTTTGTTTCAAATCAGGGGACATGTCGTAACCCAATACGACAATAAAGGATCCACAAGCACCCAAATTCGCAGTATATGCCTTTCCGGATCAGGTTACGTTGTCCAGTTTGCGTTCGGACTCCAAGTCCCAGAAATGTCGGCAGCTTCGCGGATAACTTTGGGCCTGGCAGTCACCGTTTCCACCGCCATCATAGGTTATGTGCACTATAAACAATCTGCTGACCGGTAAGTGGTTCCCTTAAATTGGTAAAAGAAACTATTGGCTATTGACTATTGGCTTACATGGTTTCATAGGTTAAAACTCCACGATGGTGTTCTGCGGGATGTGGAGCGTCAGCAGCGACGGAAACACGAAAACACCTACACGCTGCAGCAACAGATTGACATGACCAAGCAACTGAGGGCCAGGGAGGCTTCCACCTCCAATGCGTCTTCGTCCTCCAATACCACAAATGCCTCTACCACTCCCCTGCCACCCACTCAAACACCATCACGCAAGAGCATCCAGCTGGAGTCTGAAGCCACAACAGATGTACTACCAAAGGTGAAGCTTCCTAAAAGCCAGGATCTGCCTCAGCAAATGTCAGCGACAGGAGAGGAATCCGAAGCAGCAGCAGAAGCTATTCCACAAACGGAGGAGGAGACAGCCAAAGAGAATGTCAAGACGAGCACTGAAGATGTCTGATTCTAGAAAAGACTACCCAAAATTTGTAAAACAGCTGGAGCTGGAGAATCCCTGGAGAAGAATAGATCATGGTCTGGCGATTAAAATATTGCATTTGTTATGTCTTTTCTACTTGATTTAGGATTTTAATGATCATGTTATTGGAAAATGAGTTCAAAACTACATAAAATACAAATGTACTAACATTAAAAGCTTTAAAATAAATATAAAGGTAAAAAATCATTTATAATCTGTTAACGGATAAGATTTTAAGAAGATATTATTTTATAAACATTAATAAATTTATTAAAAATCTAAATGCGTTTAAAAAATTCAATACATTTTCAAAACAATAATTTGTTACCATATTCAGATAAATATTTTTACATAGTCTGGCTAAAATTAAAATTTTGAATTAGTTTTTAAATACACAAAATACACATAAATTGATTTTGTTTAATTTATATTGTATATTTTTTAAAAAGTACATAATGTATGCAATATTTTCATAGTTTCACGTGGTCTGATTAGTTTGCCGGCCAAGAACAAACTCTTAAATATTTTAATATTTAAACTACATTTTCCATTTAAAGCTCCAATACGCTTTGTCATCTGTATATAGTATTACTCAATTTTATTATTACGAATGTGTGTTATAAGTAATTACAATTCTAATGGGCGCTCGGTAAAGTATATAGCGGGGGGTTTGTACATAGGTGGTGGTGGAACACCCCACTCCTCCTCTACTCCACTCTTCTCCATAAAAAAAAAAGAGATTTAAAAAAAGGATAAATGAACGTCGAGAATAAAATACACGATACTTGGAGTTGCTTGTCCGTTTCTCTCTCTTTTATCATCCCGTCTTCTGAATTGCCACTGAATCGAAAATCATTCAGGAGTTTAGTAACGACCACCACCGCCTCCTCCGCCGCCGCCACCACCACCACCGCCGCCTCCACCTCCTCCTCCACCGCCGCCGCCGCCACCACCACCCTTGCGACGATCACGATCGTTGCCACGATCATTTCCACCTCCGTAGTTTCCGCCACCAACTCCATCTCCTCGACCATCACGTCGCCGCCAAGGAGAGCGCGATCTGCTGCGGGAACGGCGCGAGCGGGGGGAGCGTGAACGCGATCGGGCGCGGCGACGGCGGGAATACAAATACCGCCGCAGCTCCCGAGATATAGGCTTCAGGTGCATAAAGTTGCAAAAGCCAGAGCGGGTGCACTCGCCCATCTCGTACTGCCGGCAGCATGCCTCGCGGAAATCGGTGACGGGCGACAACTCGGAATATACTGGTCTGCCGCCGAACCAGCGGTTGTTCAAATCATTCGCTGCCTTCTCTGCATCAGCCTCGTTCCGGAACTTGATGTACACATTGCCCACGAGGTGGTCACCCAGATTATCGCAAACATTCATCTCCTCAATTTCGCCATATTTGTCTTCGCATTCCACAAACACATCCTCGAAGAAGTTGTCATAATGCTCCTGCATCTCCTCATCGGAAACATTGGCCACCAAATGCGATCCATCCGCAGACTTGGCCGAATTCTGCGGGTTAACGTACAGATTTTGGAGGAGTACCGTCTGCGAGAAGGTCGGTTTGTTGTGGATCCGAGAGCACCGATCGCCGTGGCGGCAGGCGCCAATCTTAAAGTAAAACGAGCAGTTGACTCTGCCCGCGACACCGGTTAACTCAGTAATTAAGGAAAAACTAACCCATGGGGTGCCCAAAAACCATGCGACTTACTTGTCCTTTTCTGTGCCAAAAATGGAGGCCAAATACTCGGCCATGGTGGCGCAGTTCGGCTAATTTGCGCGCGTTTAATTGCCAAAGGGCTCAACTTCGCTCCACGCTGTTCGCCTATCAGACGCGTTCGTGCCACAGAATTGCGCTTGCTCTGTCTATTTTTGCCAATTTTCGGCTATTTTTCGTTTTGCCGCACGTAAAAAGCAGCGTCTGGTTGTATTTTGCACAGCGTTGCCAGCTCTAAAACAGGGTTGTCAAGCGCCGCTATCGATAACAGCTAAGGGTTAGACCCAGGGCTGGAGATATATCGGTATTCGGGGGTTATTTAGCAATTATGATTATATATCTTATTTTTTTTATTATATTAGTAAATTTAATTTATTAAATGCAAGCAAATAAGAAAAGAGCGTAGATTAATTTCAATAAATACAGGGATGTCTAATAAGAGTGAAAAATAAGGAAACAAAAAATAGGGTTACAAACACTTAGAAGCTTCACGATTAAAGAATTAAACGACATAAAAATTCATGACAAATTCAGAACTAAATATACCATAAAGTGGAAAGAATATAGTTTGACTAAAAACGATCGAAGTTATCGATGATTTTCTAGAATAAATATCGCAGTAAGCGCTATTTGCAATTTCAACGAGGAGTCTGGTAGCACCGTTGTTTGACAGCGATTTTGCTTCTAGAAAAGTCGGCATTTTTTTGCATCTTTACCTGGCTAGGCGCATAGCGTGATTCCACCAGCAGTTAACCGAGATTAAGAGCAATTCTTAACCCTAGTTAGCTTCTCCACCAGCAGATATGGACAAGGTGAGTAAAAACCGTGCGCACTGGGACGGAGACAAAGGAAAACGTGGGCTCTAACCCTTGCGGTCGCTGCAGGTGAACGAACTTAAGGAAAAGGGCAACCAGGCGCTGAACGCCGAGAAGTTCGACGAGGCGGTGGCAGCCTACACAGAAGCCATCACACTAGACGGGCAAAACCATGTGCTGTATAGCAACCGTTCCGCGGCCTACGCCAAGGCCGGCAAATTCCAGGAGGCGCTGGAGGATGCAGAAACGACGATCAAATTAAATCCCTCATGGCCGAAAGGTTACTCCCGCAAGGGAGCCGCTGCTGCCGGACTGCAGGACTTTATGAAGGCCTTCGAAGCCTACAACGAGGGTAGGTCACTCCTTAATGAATCACCAAAACTGCATTACCTAACCTCACTTTGGCTATAACTCAGGTCTTAAGTACGATCCCCAGAATGAGATCTTGCTGCGGGGTCGGCAGGATATCACTGCTTCCGTGCTGAACTACATGCAGTCGCAGGGCGACTTCCCAATGGACATTGATCCGCAGGCGCGCACCAGGCGAGCACCTTCTCCACCCCCTTCCAAGCCGGCTCAGCCATCCCAGCCCGCTGAGAAGAGAGTGGAGGACATGACAGAGGAGGAGCGAAAAAAGCACTTTGCCAAAGAGGAAAAGGAGCTGGGTAATGCGGCATACAAGAAGAAGGACTTCGAGACTGCGCTGAAACACTACAATGCTGCCATCTCTCACGATCCCAACGACATTACCTTCTACAACAATATTGCTGCTGTGCACTTCGAACGGAAGGAGTATGAAGAGTGCATAAAGCAGTGCGAGAAGGGTATCGAAGTAGGTCGCGAGAATCGCTCAGATTTCAAGCTGATTGCCAAGTCATTTGCTCGCATTGGCAACACCTACCGCAAGCTGGAGAACTACAAGCAGGCCAAGGTCTACTATGAGAAGGCCATGTCCGAGCATCGCACACCGGAGATCAAAACCTCTCTTAGCGAGGTGGAGGCCAAGATCAAGGAGGAGGAGCGCATGGCGTACATCAATCCAGAGATAGCCGAGGAGGAGAAGGAAAAGGGCAACGAGTACTTCAAGAAGGGCGACTACAGCACAGCTGTCAAGCACTACTCGGAGGCAATCAAGCGCAATCCTGATGATCCCAAGCTCTACAGTAATCGGGCTGCCTGCTACACTAAGCTGGCCGCCTTTGATCTCGGCCTGAAGGATTGTGAGACCTGCATCAAACTGGATGAGAAGTTCATCAAGGGTTACATTCGCAAGGGCAAAATCCTCCAGGGCATGCAGCAAACTTCTAAAGCCCAGTCGGCCTATCAGAAGGCTCTCGAAATCGATGCCAACAACGCGGAGGCCATCGAAGGCTACCGTCAGTGCTCAATGAACTTCCAGCGCAATCCCCAGGAGGTGCTCAAGAATGCCATGTCCGATCCAGAGATCCAACAAATCCTCAAAGACCCGGCAATGCGAATGATCCTCGAACAGATGCAGAACGAACCCAATGCGGTGAAAGAGTAAGTTAATTCATTTAAATCCAGAGGGCAGTCTGGTACTCGTGTGTGGAAATTTAAGGTGTTGTCCAAAGAAGTTCTAGAACTTTCATGTTTCAAAACAAAAGGGTTATGTAAAGCCTGTGTTTTGGGGACTAGTAATAGGGACTTTGAACAGAATTCAAATATTGGAACAACTTTTTTCAATTAAGTTTGGTTTTCTTTAATTTTTGTTGTTTTTTTATGATATATTGACTTCTATTTCTTTTAGAAAAAGTAATGTAATCTTTTTTTTAAATGTCTCCTTTGTTATCTAACCAAAAGTGAACCCCAAAAGTATATAACTTTTTATGATTATTGTTATGCCTATTTTAAGATTTCTGGTGTATAGGCGCAGCCAGAACCTTATCAACATGTGAATGACAGATATACCATAGAATATTTGGGAGTTTTGATTGTTTATAATAGAAATACACTTTTGAAAATAGAACACACCCCTTATCCGCACGAGTACCGGGCAGCAATGTGGTTGAACTCAATTTTAATTAACGACAAAACCTTACCTTTATTTTGCAGCCACTTGCAGAATCCAGCCATTGCCGATAAGATAATGAAACTGCTGGAATCGGGCATCATTCAGCTACACTAAGCACTCCACTCACATTAACACCCCCACTCTCACACACCCACACACACACATAAAACCATATTGATAAACATTCAGGAGACAAAAAAAAAAAAGGAACCTATGCATTATACAAAAATTTATGGCACTTTAAGCTGGTTAACTAAATATCGTTTTTTTCGAAGAAACGGGCCACAATTAATGCTAAAACGTTATTACCTTAGAAATCGCAACGCCTCAACGCCGAACGACGATAAACTACAACTAACTAAAGAATTATTAAAAAAAAAACGAGAATATAAAATCATTGATAAATGTCTGCCTAGTTGATTTACGCAGACGGATGGAGTAGGCTCCAACGTCAAGGTCCTTATTTTCTTACTACAATAACTATGCTGTAGCTTAGCTCTAAAATAAGATTTTGGATGTAAAATAAATGAGTCAAAGAATGGTATGAAAGCTTGTTTTATCATTTGAATTGCGCGGTAAGTTTTGCAGTTGTCGGCTTTCAGCACTAACCAACACTGAGCTAACTAATCGGGTGCTTACGTTTTCAGTATTGCCAAGACTTTGGTTTCGCGACAAAGTTTTTAAACTTGAATGAATATGGCTAGGATTTTTACAAAATATCCTAATTATAAATGCTTCAAAAAATGTTTATTTGATATTATCCAAAAATATATAATATAAATACAATTAATTAAAATTTGCCTAACATTTTTGGAATGGAAAGGATTATTGATGGGAGAAAATGTAGTTACGAGATTGTCCTTTCCCACTTTGTTCGTATCGACTTGAATATGTAGCAAAAGTGTATAGATTTAAACTCGTTTTATCTAATTGCGCAGTTTATTGAAAGGATTAATTCTACTTGGAAACCAGTTGGCTACCCTGATGTTGGTGCTTACGTCATTCGCCTGGCCTTACGTACTTTTTGGCCCTGGCCAACACAGGAAGCGTCCAGTGCTGGGCAACGACGGCAGTCAGGCAGCAAGTGGCATGGCAACAACAGCAACAGTACCAGCGCTGTCCAACACCGCACGATTTCTTCCCGAGAAAATGGAAATGGAAACGGTGTGCTGATTGTGATTAACTCCCTTTTTGTCGTCCAAAAGTGCCGTACGAGAATGTTTTAAGCCGCCAATCATTCCGAGACAAAATCGTTAATCTATTTAGTTATTAACTGCATACGAGAATAACGCAAAAAGCACCCAAAATTCATTAAAATCCCGAACCTCAAGCCAACCATTTTTTTGAAACCAGTGTGTCGTAGTGTCCACCGTATTGTGGTGTTGGTGCGTGTGTGCTGCGTGTATGTTCGTATTTGCGTGTGTACGTATGTGTGTGTGTGTGTGCGAAATCGAGAATAGAAAGATGTGCGAGCTATAGGCTATAAGCTATAGCTATAGCTATTTAACACACGCGAATATAATCGAGCGAGTAGCACCCTAGGACCGAAACCGTGAATTATCATAGAAGCATCCCCGTTCAGCGTCAGGAATTTCAAATCCGCTAAATCCAAGACCCAACAAAAGTAAGTATTTCTCCCAGATTCAGATTCGAATTTCGGATTCAGAGCGCTTGGCAACAGGCCCGAGAAACCCATAGAGAGCGAGCGTGCGAGCGAGCGGGGGGGTTAAGTGCGGGTGGCGGGTGGCGGGGGACGGGGGCGATAGAGAGAGCAGGCAAGCAGGCAGGCAGGCTAGCAGGCCAAGAGTGAGAGAGAGCCGGGACGCCGAGCGATTACATGGCTCGTTTTGTGTCAAGAGAGAGCAGTTGTAGTTGTTGTTGCTATTATTGCTAGTGGGGGATATATGGCCAATATCTAATAACAGATTTGGGAGGATATAGCAAGGGATATAAGGATAAAGTCCATTATAAAAAAGTAATCTTACCATATTTGGTTTAAAATCTTAATCCCATTTAGGAATATCTTTCTGGCAGGAAATAGAATTCCAAAATTAAATTCTTTCTCAAATAAAATTTTAAATAATTTTTTATCTTTATATACAAAATAAAAAGCAACGTAAATAATAAACGATAAGAAGCAGCTTTAATGTTTGTTTTTAATTTCAAAACCATAATATTTTATCAAAAAATGCTTAAAATAGAACAAATATCTTAGGCTTTTCTTAGTCATTTTTTAATAAATAATTATTAATAATTATAAACTAATTATTATGATAGATACTACCTAGAAAATCCTATAGGTATAAACCTTACCTATAACTTAGTAATTAATAATTAATTAATTTTTTTAATTTCCAGTGCAACCCTCACCCCTTCACTATTCAACGATGCGGCCGCAAGCGCCCGGATCGCTGGTCGATCCCAACGAGGAGGAGCTACTCCAGGCCCCCTGGTACTGGGGCCGCATCTCCCGCGAGGAGGCCAAGGGCATACTGCACGGCAAGCCCGATGGCAGCTTCCTGGTGCGCGATGCCCTCTCCAAGAAGGGCGAATACACCCTCACCCTGATGAAGGACGGCAGCGAGAAGCTGATCAAGATCAGCCATATGGATAGGAAGTACGGCTTTATAGACACCATGACCTTCAATTCGGTGGTGATGATGATCAACTACTACAAGGAGAACTCACTGAGCATGTACAACAAGGCGCTGGACATAACGCTGAGCAATCCGATAGTGCGGACCTGCGAGTACGACGACTCCCAGCCGCATGGAGACCTCAAGCTGCTCAGTGATGAGTTCATCCGAGTGTCCAAGATGTTGCAGACCCTGGAACAGACGCTGGAGCAGAAGCGCAACTCGTTCAATGCGATACGCGAGGAGCTGCAGGAGAAGAAGATGCACCAGACCGTCTTCATCAATGCCGAGAAGATGATCCGGAATCAGATCAAGCTGAACGAATCCTTCATGAAAACAGCGACCGACTCCAAGTCGGTGGAGGCCGGCGGCGACAATGTTCAGGGAGTTCAGGCCCGATCCAGTCTCTTGGAGAATCAGCATCGACTGCTCCAGATACTGGAGATCATTGAGAACAAGCTGCAGGCCCTCAACATCTACATGGAGGGGAAGAAGAAGGATGAACTGTTGCTGGAACGCCAGATCAATGCCACCAAGCCGGAGCTTCAGGCTTTGCAATTTCGCAAGGACAAATTCATTGAGTAAGTGCATCATAGTCTGGAATTTTTTAAAATTTCTCGCATGGTTATGGCTCATTTTACACGCAACCCACTCGGCCGATCGTTCATTCTTCAGTTTGGGGTTCTTGTCGGCAGTTCGTCTGCCGACCGAAACCGATAATAATGGCATAACACTGTTAGTGGCTATACCCCCTCTGGAACCCCTCGAAGCCATCGAATTAGCCACGCCAGCCGGTCGTCTACGTGCCCGGCCGGCAGTCTAGCTACATTTCTGGAAAACATATTCCCAGAAACCACTTCTGAAGTCATCCGACCAAATTAAATGTCCATAGATTTTCCCTAAAGACCTCCAGGGATCTAGGTAGGAGCCAAATATGTCAGAAACTTTAAATCTCATGACAAATATTCGTCAAGTAATGCCTCTGTTTGTTTCAATTTTAAAGCTTTAACTTTGAGTTGTAGGGGGGGGCAGTGATAAGACCCCCCTTTCTTATGGGATATTATCTGGATTTTGGTCTCCAGAACGAGGAATTGCCAAATATATATTATTTGTTGAGTAATATATAGTGTGGGTATTTGGATAACTTTTATTAGTCATGGGGGGAGGGGGCAAGCTTCAAGGTCATTGGAGGAAGATATGCCATAGCTTTCACATCTATAACTATCTACCAATACCTTCTCTTGGATTTTTCTTACAATCGACCACATGGGGATGGGTAAGAGACTATCTAAGACCCTGCCTGGCAACAGGGCACCAAACTGGGTTACAAACATTCTTGGAATACGTCATTGTTGGATGGGTTTACTTCTTTGGTTTCTACGGGCTTTCATTCTACCTTAAAAAAAAATCGCTAAAAATCGCGAGTGATAGAGGAAGCGGAATAAAGCCAGTCCCCGAAGCGAACAGATAAGGTTAGCGCCTTGCCCAAGATAGCCACGCTTATCAGGAGGCATTATGAGTTTGCCGAGTGCTTAATATTTCTATACTTGCCTCAGTCCACATATATATATGACTATATACGACTATATATACTATATAGAGAGTATGTGGTGGTGAGCTTTTTGGCAAACACACACTTTCTATGGTGCCCAAGGTTCTTTTTGTAACAAAACTACTGGGAGATATAGTGATAAAGATATATCTTCGTATACCGATTACCGATTAGATAAAGGCCTTGCTTGGTGATGATGATTCCCAGCCTTAAAGATTGATGATGATATCACACCACCACACTATCACCGCAAAAAAAAAAAGGTTATCGCTCTTGGGGATACTTAGTCACTTAGATAGCGCTTGAAAGCTTAGGGTGGCGGTGCTGGTGGCCAGCCAAGTGGCAAGAGAGTAGGTATCGCCACCGAACGGTGGGTAGGTGGGTGATGAGGAAACCTCCGGGTCTAGTCACTCGTAGACCGAACGGCGGCTAACGGCTGGCGGCTGGAACCGACGGAAGCGATCGCATTTAGTTATCTGGTGGGTGGTTGGGTGGTGGGTGGATCAGGGAGGGGGTGGTGGATTTCTTCCCCAAATGAAATTGCACGCAGTTGCTTCGGTTATCGGGAGAAATCGAATTTAATGACTGGTTAGCCAGGTAGCCATCTAGTCACCTCTAAGATGCGTCAGTAACCCCAAGGGAAGAGGTCTTGTTGGACACGTCATACTTAATAGAAGTTTCAACTACCTTGCTAGATATCTATATAATATATTTAGACCTCTTTAAAATCTGACCAGAGGGCCACGCCTTTAAAGTCACGTACGCCAAGCCCCCCCTCCCAGAATAAAAAATAAAAATAATTGTGAAATAAAGTGAGTTTTGAAAAACCTAAAGCCAACTTCCTGGCAGCATGTGCTCCTTGTCTCATCTTGTTTTGGACAAATTCCTTTTGTAATTACCACTTAATATCCTTCAAAGGACACCAGCTAACTTCCACTTTCTATTATTCCCTTTATTCCAGACGTCTGAAGAACCACAATCTAAAGGAGGACGACCTGAAGACAATCCTGGAGATGGGCTTTGTCAAGTGGCTGCGACACCATGAAACGGCCTCCAATCAGCCGCACAGCAACGAGGCCTTGTGGCTACTGAAGGATGCCAAGCGGCGGGATGCCGAAGAGCGGCTTAAGGACGCACCGCCCGGCACTTTCCTCATCCGGGTAAGGGATGCCGGCAACTATGCCCTGTCCATTGCCTGCACGGTGAAGGAGACCAATACGGTGCAGCATTGCATCATTTATGAGACAGCCACTGGGTATGGATTCGCTGCTCCGTACAACATCTATCCAACGCTGAAGAAGTTGGTGGAGCACTATGCCAACAACTCGCTGGAGGAGCACAACGACACGCTGACCACGACGCTGCGCTGGCCGGTGCTGTTCTGGGAGCAGAACTCCCAGCACATTCTGAACCAGCTGCAGGAGGAGGCGGAGCTGGAGCGAGAGCAGGCGGCCAGTCTGATGCCGCCGCACTTGGGGATGATGGGCAGCAGCAGTGCTCCGATACCGACAAGCCGGTCCAGGACGACGAGTCACGACCAGGTGGATGGTATGGCGGGTAGCCAGGAAACTGATACACCGCCCGCCTCCATTTCGCCCTCGAACTTTAGCACTTCGCAGTAGGATGCCCCCCGCCCTGCCCCCGCCCCCAATCTCCCCCTTGGCCCTCCACCTCAGGCTAGCTATCTTATCTCTCTAACTCTTGCTCCCCCCCCTTAACTCTCTATATATATATATCTCTAGATATCTGTACCAGCGAATGCGGTCCAAATGGTAGTTTCGACTGTAAACTGTAAAGCTATCTTGGATGATCGAAGAACTATATTTCTTAAAAATCTAATCAGTTTCCCCGAAATTAAGACATTTTCCTAAAAAAAAAATAGCCAGTGTATCGTAAACCTTAAATGCAATATCCGGTTATGCAGTTTCTATTATTTAGACCGCAATCGCAGTATGTGGATCATAAAATTATTGAAAACTATTTTGTGTGTGATGATATGGATGGCGCTGGCAGTTGAACTGTCCAAAAGTAACAGCGCCCTTCCCCTCAGAAACAGAAGGCTCCGGAAACGGAAACTAGAAAACCGGTAACCGGTAACCGGAAATCGGAAATGGAAAAATGAAACATAACGAGTAACATGTTTTTTTTCGGTGATCAATGTTAAATGATAATGGGGGCTTGCTAGAAGCCACCTTGTCGATGAAACGAAAACATTTTTTCTAATTGAGAAAGAAATCTTATTAATTAATTACGATTAATTTTTTATATTCATACATATACATATATCTGTATATTATATACTTTGTAATAATGCATTTCGCGTGATAATTGATAAGTCAAGCTATCTATCTGTTGTTGTACCAACTCCACTCCAGCTCCAACTCCACTCTCCCCCCCAAAAGCCCCACATCCCACATCCCTTGCAATTATTGTTATCACGCTGCGCGTTGTCATAAGGGAGGTGGGTTGGTGAGTGGGTGGTAAAGTGGGTGGCTAACAAAGGAGCAGGAGTGGGAGTGTGGAAATCGTGAAGAAATTTTCTGCATTTCTTCAACACAATTTTGTCGTGTTCATGTAAATATTCTAAAAAAAAAGAAAGAAAAATAATCGAAACAAAGGAGCAACCGCATACGTTTTTGCGAAATCAGGTTAAGGTTTTGATAACCGCCCCACGCCCACAACACCTCCCCTCCCCCCCCACCACCCCTTGCTCTAATATTTGTTGTTATATTATGATTGATTTAATGTAGTTCTAAGTGAAAAAAGAAATACGTACGTTTACTCGATGTGATCAGTTGATTGTTGCTAAAATAGTAATTTTCATTAAATTTTTTTTGTCAATGTTTTTTTTTTCTTCAACAATAAGAGAAAGCCTTAATTTCCATAAAAACAAACACCTCAGATACACAAATACACACACACACACATACAGAGTTTAAACAAAGAAAAAATAAATGTACAAAGGAAATATAAACAAAAAAAATATAAATAAAAAAAATTAAAAATCAAGAGAACTTCAAACAGCAACAAGCAAAAAAAAACAAAAACAAAGTGCAATCGAAAATGTAATAATTAAATTTTTAACATTTGTTAATTTAAACAAGGAAAGAAACAGGAAAAAAAAGACAAAAAAGTTGCCCATATATAAACCATTATATACAACAAACAAAAATATATATAACCTCTGCTGCAATAGGCAAACAAAAAAAAAATCAAGCTGCTTAAGTTCTTTTACAAAACTGATATTTAACATTTATATGTAGGAGTGCATGTTTAACCCACCTGCTTTTTCTTATTTGTGGAAGATACCCTTTCCCAAAAAATTACCAAACTAAACTCACTAAGAATTAATATTTAACAGAGTAGTTGTGCAATTTCGAAACTAGCTTGCCGATCATATTATTGTAAATGTTTTTTTTTTTTTTGGGAAAGGGTATCCCCAATGTTTTGCTTCAAATACATAGTTCTCTTGTGCCACCCTAATGTTCTAAGCGAGTTGAAAACTTTTCGTGCTTCCTGTTTGCATTATTCTCCCTAATCGAAATCGAATCGATCACACTTACACCCAGACACACACAAAAAACACTGGCGCGTCTTTCAGATATTTCTATAATACCATATATATTTAAATATATATATATATATATGTATAAAAAAAAACAAAAAAAAAACTTTATACTATACTTTATTGTGTAACTCTTAATTTAATTTATTTACCTTGTAACTTGTGTGTTTCATTTTTGCTTAAATTCTATGAGATTTCGGAGGATCTCGTACGTTGTAGTATTTATAAGTTTTAAATATAGTTTGTAATATGCGTTTCAAACATTAAAAAAAAGAAAAGAAAACACAAAGAAACAAAAACCAACAAGTAGATGTGTGAAAGATTAAATGTATTCTAAATATGATTGATCCGATATATCAATTATAATTGATAACTGATGATAATGATGTAGATGAAGATGATGATGACTTTTTGCCATACCTAAGTGTTAGATGGAAATATTTGTGAATTTTTTTTCTCACTTTTCTCTGCTTGGCGTCTGCATTTTTTGGCCCAGGCCCGGAACAAGGAGAATTAAAATAAAAAATAAAAATTAAAATTTCAATAAAAATAAAAAAAAAACAAACAAAAAAAATTGAAAACAATGGAAGTCGACGACGAAACTAAATGTGAAACGAATTGCAAATTTGTTGTATTTTTTTATATGGATATATACATACAATATAGATATTTAACCCATACATACCTATATAATATGTATGCTCTAGAATGCTATATGTTGTAGATCTTTAAGCGCTAACAGCAAACCACAACAACAAACAAAAACAACAAACAAACAAACAACAAAACATTTTTTGTAGTAGTTTTTTAAAAATGAGACGAAAAAGAATCGATGCAAAAAAATTATTGTATGTATTTGTATTTGTGTCTAAAAAGAATGTTCGTAAATAACACAAACGAGAAGAAGAAACAATAATAATAAAAAAAAAATGAAATAAAAAACAAATCTCTACCAAAACAGAAGTTCACATATAAAAATATTGTAGTAGTCGGGGGGGTTCTTCACTTCTCCACCCTCCGGAAGGTTTCTGCTTTCAATGAACCCCATCATCGTCATCGACATTTTGCTGAAATCGGCGGAAAACCGATCGCCACAAAAAGGCTAAAAAACAATCCAAGAAAATCCAAAAATCACGCGTCCACCGTTTGGGCCATGAATGACCACGGAAAAGCCATGCACTTAAGGAGTGACTTCTTTTCCAAACGTAATATACACGGTAACCTGATTAAGTATTACTAATAATGATTTTTTTTCATAACGAATAAAATATAAGAATCTTGATTCTATAATAATTTCATCCGAATCCAAAAGCTTAGGTTTCTGGGAATTTTTCAAAAATGTGATAGGTCATCAAATTTTTCTTCGAGATAGATTGCAGCTGCAACTGAGTAGGGAAGTCTTTTTCAAAAGCTACATTTTTTTGCTAATCAAAAAATAATAAATATAGAAATCATTTTCTAAGAAACCTAGTCTTAAACATTTTAAATTATTTTGCTCTGAAAGTGTACCAATAGTTCCAAGACCCTGCTTTTTATATAAAATTCATGTAGATATCATATTTTGAAAAGGATTTGAGTTACCTCCCAGTACATATAATAAGATACTTTTTGGATCGTGCTATACCCGAAAGATGAAACTCAGATGAAAAATACCTCAGAATGAGTGAGTGATCATCGTATTTGGTTAATGGGTAAACTAAAACACGTTTTTTGGATTGCATTTCTATAAATAGCTTATCTTCCCATAGACTTTTGTAGCTAACTCAGCTTGTTGCCTTATTTTGTTTGTTTTAGTTTTGTTAACACGACAACGATAAGAAAATAAATAAAAGAAAAATAATGTGGTGCTGACTTTGCGAATCCCGTTTCCCGTAAATACCTAGAATCTCAGAGTTTCCAGAACTCTGTAAAAAAATAGCTATCTTCAAGAAAAAATCGTGTACATTAAAATAATTTTGGATTTTTATCGTTCGTTCGTAATTCGATTTGAAAAGGAAGGAGCATATTAAACGATGACAAATGTAATACTTTTTCGAATTCAATAATGATTAATTGCTAATGGATAAAGTTCACAAACAGTGCACGCGCCCCGCGCTGATATTTATTTATCAGTTTTATGCACTAAGAGAAAAGGGGAAAACAAACAAAGAACTAACCTGGCCCAACACAACTATTTCACAGGTGTAACATTTAAGGTATTAAAGATATAGATGAACTGTGCTGTATGTTAAGAATTATCATTAAAGGTATTCCGCCAAAGAATCGGTATTATCGGCATATTGGCATTTCCATGAATTTTCAAAATTTAGCAGGGGATCCCTCAGAAAATTTGACAAAAAATCTAAAATAAAATTGTTCCTAGATTTTGATGCAGATTGATGGAGAACCGAACCACAAATCGTTTAAGCTATTCCGCTGAAGAATCGGAACAAGATTGGCAAAGATATGGGCTTCACTGTGGCTCATATTGACATTTCCATGCATTTTTAAAATTTAGCAGGGGACCCCTCAGAAAATTTGACAAAAAATCTAAAAAAAAAAATTTTCCTAGATTTTGATGCAGATTGATGGAGAATCGATCCACAAATCGTTTAAGCTATTCCGCTGAAGAATCGGAACAAGATTGGCAAAGATATGGGCTTCACTGTGGCTCATATTGGCATTTCCATGCTTTTTTGAAGTTTTGCAGGGGACCCCTCAGAAAATTTGACAAAAAATCTAAAAAAAAAATTGTTCCTAGATTTTGTGCAGATTGATGGAGAATCGATCCACAAATCGTTTAAGCTATTCCGCTGAAGAATCGCAACAAGATTGGCAAAGATATGGGCTTCACTGTGGCTCATATTGGCATTTCCATGCATTTTTAAAATTTAGCAGGGGACCCCTCAGAAAATTTGACAAAAAATCTATAAAAAAAAATTTTCCTAGATTTTGATGCAGATTGATGGAGAATCGATCCACAAATCGTTTAAGCTATTCCGCTGAAGAATCGGAACAAGATTGGCAAAGATATGGGCTTCACTGTGGCTCATATTGACATTTCCATGCATTTTTAAAATTTAGCAGGGGACCCCTCAGAAAATTTGACAAAAAATCTAAAAAAAAAATTTTCCTAGATTTTGATGCAGATTGATGGAGAATCGATCCACAAATCGTTTAAGCTATTCCGCTGAAGAATCGGAACAAGATTGGCAAAGATATGGGCTTCACTGTGGCTCATATTGACATTTCCATGCATTTTTAAAATTTAGCAGGGGACCCCTCAGAAAATTTGACAAAAAATCTAAAAAATAAAATTGTTCCTAGATTTTGATGCAGATTGATGGAGAACCGAACCACAAATCGTTTAAGCTATTCCGCTGAAGAATCGGAACAAGATTGGCAAAGATATGGGCTTCACTGTGGCTCATATTGACATTTCCATGCATTTTTAAAATTTAGCAGGGGACCCCTCAGAAAATTTGACAAAAAATCTAAAAAAAAAAATTTTCCTAGATTTTGATGCAGATTGATGGAGAATCGATCCACAAATCGTTTAAGCTATTCCGCTGAAGAATCGGAACAAGATTGGCAAAGATATGGGCTTCACTGTGGCTCATATTGGCATTTCCATGCTTTTTTGAAGTTTTGCAGGGGACCCCTCAGAAAATTTGACAAAAAATCTAAAAAAAAAATTGTTCCTAGATTTTGTGCAGATTGATGGAGAATCGATCCACAAATCGTTTAAGCTATTCCGCTGAAGAATCGCAACAAGATTGGCAAAGATATGGGCTTCACTGTGGCTCATATTGGCATTTCCATGCATTTTTAAAATTTAGCAGGGGACCCCTCAGAAAATTTGACAAAAAATCTAAAAAAAAAATTTTCCTAGATTTTGATGCAGATTGATGGAGAATCGATCCACAAATCGTTTAAGCTATTCCGCTGAAGAATCGGAACAAGATTGGCAAAGATATGGGCTTCACTGTGGCTCATATTGACATTTCCATGCATTTTTAAAATTTAGCAGGGGACCCCTCAGAAAATTTGACAAAAAATCTAAAAAAAAAAATTTTCCTAGATTTTGATGCAGATTGATGGAGAATCGATCCACAAATCGTTTAAGCTATTCCGCTGAAGAATCGGAACAAGATTGGCAAAGATATGGGCTTCACTGTGGCTCATATTGGCATTTCCATGCTTTTTTGAAGTTTTGCAGGGGACCCCTCAGAAAATTTGACAAAAAATCTAAAAAAAAATTGTTCCTAGATTTTGTGCAGATTGATGGAGAATCGATCCACAAATCGTTTAAGCTATTCCGCTGAAGAATCGCAACAAGATTGGCAAAGATATGGGCTTCACTGTGGCTCATATTGGCATTTCCATGCATTTTTAAAATTTAGCAGGGGACCCCTCAGAAAATTTGACAAAAAATCTAAAAAAAAAAATTTTCCTAGATTTTGATGCAGATTGATGGAGAATCGATCCACAAATCGTTTAAGCTATTCCGCTGAAGAATCGGAACAAGATTGGCAAAGATATGGGCTTCACTGTGGCTCATATTGGCATTTCCATGCTTTTTTGAAGTTTTGCAGGGAACCCCTCAGAAAATTTGACAAAAAATCTAAAAAAAAAATTGTTCCTAGATTTTGTGCAGATTGATGGAGAATCGATCCACAAATCGTTTAAGCTATTCCGCTGATGATTCGGAACAAGATTGGCAAAGATATGACCTTCACTGTGGCTCATATTGGCATTTCCATGCATTTTCAAAATTTAGCAGGGGACCTTCAGAAAATTTGACAAAAAATCTAAAAATAAAATATTTCCTAGATTTTGATGCAGATTGATGAAGAATCGATCTACAAATCATTTAAGCTATTCCGCTGAAGAATCGGAACCAGATTGGCAAAGATATGGGCTTCACTGTGGCTCATATTGACATTTCCATGCATTTTCAAAATTTAGCAGGGGACCCCTCAGAAAATTTGACAAAAAATCTAAAAAAAAAATTGTTCCTAGATTTTGATGCAGATTGATGGAGAATCGATCCACAAATCGTTTAAGCTATTCCGCTGAAGAATCGGAACAAGATTGGCAAAGATATGGGCTTCACTGTGGCTCATATTGGCATTTCCATGCATTTTCGAAGTTTTGCAGGGGACCCCTCAGAAAATTTGACAAAAAATCTAAAAAAAAAATTTTTCCTAGATTTTGATGCAGATTGATGAAGAATCGATCCACAAATCATTTAAGCTATTCCGCTGAAGAATCGGAACAAGATTGGCAAAGATATGGGCTTCACTGTGGCTCATATTGACATTTCCATGCATTTTTAAAATTTAGCAGGGGACCCCTCAGAAAATTTGACAAAAAATCTAAAAAAAAAAATTTTCCTAGATTTTAATGCAGATTGATGGAGAATCGATCCACAAATCGTTTAAGCTATTCCGCTGAAGAATCGGAACAAGATTGGCAAAGATATGGGCTTCACTGTGGCTCATATTGGCATTTCCATGCTTTTTTGAAGTTTTGCAGGGAACCCCTCAGAAAATTTGACAAAAAATCTAAAAAAAAAATTTTTCCTAGATTTTGATGCAGATTGATGAAGAATCGATCCACAAATCATTTAAGCTATTCCGCTGAAGAATCGGAACAAGATTGGCAAAGATATGGGCTTCACTGTGGCTCATATTGACATTTCCATGCATTTTTAAAATTTAGCAGGGGACCCCTCAGAAAATTTGACAAAAAATCTAAAAAAAAAAATTTTCCTAGATTTTAATGCAGATTGATGGAGAATCGATCCACAAATCGTTTAAGCTATTCCGCTAATAAATCGGATGAATATTGGCAAAGATATGGCCTTCACTGTGGGTCATGTTGGCATTTCCATGCATTTTCGAAATTTTGCAGGGGACCCCCCAGAAAATTTGACAAAAAATCTAAAAAAAAAATTGTTCCTAGATTTTAATGCAGATTGATGGAGAATCGATCCACAAATCGTTTAAGCTATTCCGCTGAAGAATCGGAACAAGATTGGCAAAGATATGGGCTTCACTGTGGCTCATATTGACATTTCCATGCATTTTCAAAATTTAGCAGGGGACCCCTCAGAAAATTTGACAAAAAATCTAAAAAAAAAATTATTCCTAGATTTTGTGCAGATTGATGGAGAATCGATCCACAAATCGTTTAAGCTATTCCGCTGAAGAATCGGAACAAAATTGGCAAAGATATGGCTTTCACTGTGGGTCATATTGGCAATTCCATGCATTTTCGAAATTTTGCAGGGAACCCCCCAGAAAATTTGACAAAAAATCTAAAAAAAAAATTGTTCCTAGATTTTTATGCAGATTGATGAAGAATCGATCTACAAATCGTTTAAGCTATTCCGCTGAAGAATCGGATAAAAATTGGAAAAGATATAGGAGTCCTCTATAGATATACAGTCTTTTAAAAATGTATCAGAAAGGCTTTTGTGTTAGTTTTTAATTATTATTTGAACTTTCCCTTAAAAAACTTAAATTTTAATCTATTAACTACATATGTGTACCTTGTATTTTGTATCTGTAGAAAACATTTTACAAATCCGTAGCAAGTTTCTACACCAAAGTTCGATAAAGCTTGTGGTTTATACTGTGGTTCGAAATGGTCTCACATTTATGGAAATCTTTTAACTAAAAGAATTTATTAATTTTCTCCTTAAAGAATTAACTAATGATTAAAAGAATAAAAATACATACTTATTTAATAATTTTAAAGTTTATTTTAAACTTTTACAAAAAATGTCTCTCATATGAATACAGGATATATTAAGTTTGACACCATTTTTGGGAGAGAGTCGTTCGTTTTGTTTGGGGCTCGGCTGAAGCTCCCCATGTAGAATGTATGTAAAGATACATCGGGTGGAGCCGAAGTATCGGCACTCTCAGACGGTTAGTTGTGTTTTGGTTTTGTGTTTTTTGTTTGTGTTAAATTTCGGGCAGCGCGGACGTGTTTTTTAGCTCCGTCTCCGTTAAATTGTGGATTTCAACACATTTCGCGTGCGCCTAAAATATAAAATAAATATAATATTATTTTATTAACTTTTAACTAAAAAGTGCACAGGGGCTTATACCTGTAAATCACGAAAAAAGTGCCGCGTGTTATGTGAGTGTGAAAAGGTAAAATTTATGAAAAAAAAAAAATACCAGAGGCAGAGAAAGAGCGTGTGGATGCTGCAGAAACAAGAACCCGAATTCGCAAAACATCTCGCCGGACATTAAATCAATTGCAAAAAAAAAAAAACAAAAAAAAGAGCAGCAACAACAAATGTTTGAGTGTAGCGTTTTTTTTTTCTACATTATTACTTCATAGGGGAGCTCTCGTGCTCTTAGGATTTTGGCTCTCTTGGGGGAGGATTGTCAGCAAAGCTCCGCTTTTGCCGCCTTGGCCCTGTCCCCCACTAACCCTGCTATCTCACCCACAGCTCTCTCGCACAGGTAATTAAATGTGTTTTATTTTATTAACCTGACAAATAGGTAAATCGCAACGTGCGTGTGTGTGCGTGTGTGTGCCGCAGCCGAGCGCCAATGAATCAAAAATTTTAGAACGCAAACAAATTATTGAATAACATGGGAAAGCAAGGAGAGCCAGGTGCCGAACTCACTCGCTCTCGCTCTCTCGTTTGCGCTTGTTATTTTTATCAGTGGATCAGCTCAGCTGACTGGGGGCTCTCTTGCTCTGTCCTGCTCCGTCGAGCTTTGGGATGCCGTAATCTCAGAAATTGACTCCCCAAGGGGGCCGAACGGGCGGGTGGGTGTCTTGTGCTCAAGTGGGTGGCTGGGGGGGCTCAATCGATCGGTGGCAGTGATCTCACTGCTTGGGTTACAAACTTAGCCAATCAGCTCCACTAAGTCGCACTCTTATCTGGCCGAGATCAGGGGTTGAGAGGGGCAGCCGAGGGCCCGGAGGGATAGGGTATTTAGTCCCCAAACAGCAGCTATTTCGAATAACTCTTTTCTTTTCTTTAGGAAAATTCTGGGAAAAAATTTTTGGGAAATTCTGTAATTTTTATTGATTTTGATAAAGAAATTAAGGCCAAGATATATTGGTTCTTACGTAAATTCTGGTTAAATATAACTAAAATCAAGATAGGAAAGCTAACTTCGGGCTAAACCGAAGTTAATATACTCTTGCAGTTATAAAAACATTTTATTAAAATACAAATTTTAATAAAAAGTTCCAAGCTTCTATCTTTAAAAATCCCAAAGTTGGTTTTTTTTACCAAACACTATTTCCGATCGTGTCAGCTAAAGGATATAGTCGGCTGATCCTAAAGGGTTATAAGTTTATGAGAGGTCCGATAAGTGGGAGGGTTATATACACAGTTAATAAGAGGTTTAATGAATGGGACCTATTTTTAGAGGCTTTGTTCTTAACGTATCTTAAAGTCCTACCTGAAATTTCATGTAGATAGTCCTTCTTTTTGGCCTGTATCTCATAAAGTACTACTCCTTTTCGAGTAAAACTTTTAAGCCATATTTTAGAGATTTTGTAGATATATTATATACATAGCTTAATAAAATAATGCATTTGTATTTCAAATAGAAACTGAAATATAACCAAAAATAATTCCAATTGAGCTTCACCCACCTTAGTCAATAAATATTAATTGTTTAGAAGCTTCCTTAGTTATTTTTAGATCGTCTAACTAACAAACTATGGAAAGCAAATTAAAAAAAAATTATGCCACTTGAGCCTAATCAATATTTATTGTCCGAAGCCCAAACTTGCCACCAACTTGAACTGAAGTTAACACACGCACTTGCTCTCTGGGGCCCTGCCCTGTCTCGGCCATATGCTTGGCATTCTCTCCCATAATTCTGTCATTATTTGGCTGCCTTTTCCACTTCAATTGCCCTACTCCCCGACATCACACCGACCTCCTCCTCCCAGCCACTTGCCACCCTCTATATATAAGAACAACCAAAACAACACGTTGTAAATTATTTTTGTGGGCCGCACCCAGGCGCCATTAAAAAAAAAGGCCAACGAAGTATTTTTTGGTGGGGTGGGGGGCACCGGCAAGGTGTAGCGAGTGTGCGGTGAATAGAAGTGAATAAAAGTGGCAGCATATATCGTACATAACTTTAATTACAATAACCGCGCGTCATATCGAGGGAGACACTGGCCCCCCAGCCCACCGATATCTGCTTGCCACGCGCAGATGCCACCCCCCTCTTTGCCCTCTTTACCGGCAAACGAATCAATCCCTTTGGCCTCAACCTTTCACCTGCCCACTCAGAGACCAGTGCTCTATAAATAAATCTCATTAATAAATTAAACGCTTTAGCTGAAGGAATTTCCTTCTCCAGGCATCCCACCCATCAGACCCCCTGTTTTTGGAATAATTTTTATCGAGAGATGCTCGTGCGAACAGACAGCTAGAGACCCGAGAATACTATACCATAGACCGTAGCCCATCCGTTGATATAGCACAACGTCATCATAGCTTTATAAATAAATCAGATGCGAAATGTATTCTGAAGAGTTCTTATTCGAATTATTGCATTTGGCAACCAGGGGTTTTTAAGAAATATATCTAAGAAATATAATAATATTTCGGGTTCTCCTTTTAAAAAGTTGGTTTCTTTTTTTCAGTCTAACTTTTATTATTAAATTGCTGTCAAAAAAAAAAAAAAAACACCACAACTAGAAAGAAAAAGCCACCCAACCACAGCAAAAGACTGATAAATAGCCTTGATTATTAGGGAATTATCATGGAAATGTTTGTCTTGTGGGGGCTTATGTATGTAAATGTTTTAAACAAGTGGAACATGAATACCAAAACTGTAACATTGTGGCAACACTTTTGATATCCTGACCCAAAATGGAAAACTTTTACACTATTGGTTATGATATAGTTAGTGTTTTATGTGGTTTGGCTGCTGGTATTTTGGTTTTTTTGGTAAAATCTTCCATTTAGTTGACCTTTTAGTAAACAAACTAGAAAAACACCTGTAGAAAAGATACTTCAAAGGAAAAACCACTGAAAGCTGAAAGCAGAATGATTCCCAAAAAGTCATAAACTTGTTATTGACTTTATAAACTTGGCTATTGATAAATATGTCTAGAACTGTACCGATAATCAAGCGAGATATTTTATCTTATATTTTATGAAGTATTTTAAGGCAAGGCTAACATAAGGCTTTAATTAATGAAATGCATTAACTTATCCTTTGAGCTTAAAACATCTCATGGCTTAAAGAAAAAGTTGTATCCCCCAGATACTCATATTCTTGCAAAAGTTTTCATTTATTACTTGGAATTCAGAAGCAAAGAATACTCATGTTTATTATGGTTTGGCTTTCCGGAAAGTTTCATTTAGTTACATTCGTCTGCGAACTCATGACCTTTGTAAACAAAGAGCCAGATAAGACACCTGTAAATCCCCACTTCAAAGGCGCACCACCACCACCCACTACCCACTACCCGCCACCCACAAAAAGCAACAAGAACCCACCCACGCACAGTGGGTTAGAGGCTCCTCCCTCCCGAATTCCCACCGGATGTTAATGTTTTATTTGGATTCGAAAATTTTGTTCTCGCTGTTTTTAATGCATGCTGATTTGTTTGGAAAAAAATAAACAATTTGGAAATTTATTTAGTCGGGGATCTGGGGATCCAGGGATCGCTTCTGCCTCCAAATGGAATGGAAAGGAATGCGATGATCCCATGTGAGGCTGGCTGGCTGGATGGCTGGCTGCTCTTCCCACATTTTATGGCCAATAAATATGCAATGAATATGGCTAGTTGCCATAAGTTGGATGAGTTTATGGCTGCTTATCGATCTTTTTTTTTTCTTGGGTATAGTAGTCCCCTCCCTCTGGGTATCCCCTTTTTTTCTAAGAGGATTCTTCAATTTATTTCAATGTTTGATGACCCCGTTTGCCACGTGACTCAGGGAGACGGTACGAGGTAGGAGCACCCTCCTCCCTTTTGTGGACCAACATTTGCATATCTTTTGTAGTCCATCCGAGTGACCTTGAGGACGCTGAGCCGCAATCAATCAAGCGTACAAAAGGAGTGGGGCGGGGTGGGACTTGGTGATATAGCAGATAGAGCATCTTGCAACTTTCGCCTTTGTGGAGACAACAAACGAACTGTATCTCACGGATACACGGCTATACAGAAACATTTGTCTCACCTTGTCAATCACTTTCGTTGGGAAAGTGAAAACGGGAGAAGGGTCCGGTGGTGGAATGTGGAACACCACCGAAATATGTGGGTCAGATTCTGCATTTTTTCCGCATATTGGATGTCATAATTTCCTCTCTAGCCCCATGGCCCTGACATATATATTTTTTCGACCGATCTCCGATTTCTGATTTTCAAATTTTTGTATTTTTGTACCTCTTGAAAAGAAATCTAAATAGTATATAAGTTTTTCAAAAATGTTTATTTTAATATTTTCCAAAAGCTATTAAGTATTTAAATGTTTTCTGTTAAATTTAAAACTGTCAAATTTTATTAAGCAATTATATAATACTTTTATGATTAAAAATATTTTCAAAAAATGACTAAACACCACATTTAAGGAAAATATCACGTTATAATTGATATAATGGAAATGGGTATTGGGCCAACTAGGGTATTGGTATGGCCAGAACCCGGTATCTAGGCGTCCCTTCCTGTTTTCGATTGTTGCTTTTGTTCCTCTATATAATTTTTTTTTTTTTTTTTTTTTTTTGTGGCACATGCGCGCGTTTGAATCCGGAGTCCGGACAATTTGACGCTGTACTCACGTACGGCGTATGGCTGGCAGGGCATTAAAAATAAATAAAAATATATAAAAATTCTTGGCTGCATTAGAAGCCGAAATTCAAATTCAAATCAAGGCAAAAATATACACACAAGTACATACATCAAAAAACATCATCCAAATTGGCAATTTTAATTTGATTTTCTGACCGTTTTAGATGCTGATTAGGCGAAAGTACCCGATTTCTAAAGCTTCTTCTTCTCCTAAAGCCAGAAACTATTCAGCAACTATTATCAATGGGGGCTGGCCAAAAGGGGGCTGATAGGGCTGGCGGGGGCGCTGCTGGGGTTGAACTCTACTTTGTGTTTTTGTTGGGCTCGGTTGGCTTGTTTATTTGAAAATTATTCCCCCGCTAACCTCTATGGCGAGGGGGTGCCGCTTTCCTCTTATCAAAACATGAACATTTCGCCGGAGAATGCTTTTTCCTCAAAACAAAAACAATACTTGTCCAGTCCAGAGAGAAAGCTTTTCTCCCAAAGAGAGAGCAAGAGCGTGAGAGAGAGTCCGGATGGAGGATGAGCTCTGGCACGGAAGTGTGTAACATGGCAAAAGCTCTTGTATAACATTTTCCGTCTAGCATTCCGGGGGAGGGATACGTTTTGCACGCCCATGGGCGGCATTAAAATCAGGGGAAGAGTTAAGACTTAAGAAAGGGGGATTATCATGGAGGTATTTTAGTAGTGTCCTGGTTAGGTCAATAAATTCATTGATAAAAAGTATTAAATTAATCAATTTATTTAGTCATATTGTTTAATAAATGAATGAATGATGAATAAATTAGTCATGAATAAAATATATTTTTTACTCATTCTTTATATTTTATTTAAAAATATATATATTTCCTAAAACTCATCCCTTTATCCATACGCCCCTGCCTCTGGTATAACAGTTTTTGGGGCACATTTTTCGTTTATTTACAATTTGACATTTTGCGAGGCAAGAAAAAAAATTTAATATCCAGTAGAACAGTAGCTCCCCTTCACACTCACGCAAGAAAATACGAAACTGCTCCACCGAGAGAGGGAGAGGCCGAAGCGAAGCTCCCACAAAGGTCGCCAATTCTCATAGTTCTCCCGTTCTCTCGGCACTTGGTTTTTTGTTATTTTCTGCGTTTTTTTTTTTTTGCATTTTGAGGCAGCATTGAGATTTTCACTTAGATTTTCCCCAAACAGACATTCGTCGTCCGCCGAAGCGTTCGGTCGTGTCAGTTCCCCACAGTTCGGAGGAGCTCTACTCTCCATACCAGAGAAGGCCCAGTAGAATCAGTGCCACAGACTCCGTATCCGTATCTGTAACACAGTTACCGTGAGTGCGTAACCGCGTTTGTGTGCGTGTATCTGTGTGTGGAGCTACTCGATGTGACTAAGCTAACTATTCCAAAAAAAAAAAAACAAATTCAAATCTAAAAAATAAAAATACAAATGAGATACAACAAGAAAGGCAAAACAAGATACAATATCTAGAGGCCCCGTGTGAAGTGCTTTATCCGGCTGGAGTAGAATACATCTACAAAGTCTTCCTTTCGCCGCCGGCTGCAGAATCTGTAATTGAAATTTAGCCGCTTACGAAATTCAAATCACTTGGCAGAGTAGCATCTGCAAAAAGTTTTTCATCTGAAAGTCAAAAAGTTGGAACACAGGTAACCCAAACACACCCAAAAAAAAAAGAACCTTTTCTTTTCGAAAATCTATCAGGAAGTGGGGAGTGGTGGGGGAAGGCAATTTTATTCTCCATTTCAGCACCACACACAAAATTAAATCAAAATACAATTCCATTCAATTTATTTGTACAACGTGGTGGTGGCTGGCTGCTAATTGAAAATTGTGCCGAAAAATACTTTTGCCTTTGGCCCCCCATTTCTGGGCCATTGTTTGTCTTGTTTTTGGCCAAAAACTCATCGATTTCTATTTGAGTTTCCCCCCCGAAACCTCATTCCTTTTCAAGTTCAAATATTTTCAATTTTGATTTGAAAAAGTTGAAAGATTTCTGTCGATAGTTTCGGTGGGCGAGCGCGTGGCGTGCCGCGTATCTGGAAATCTTTGAGATACTGTAGCTGCCAGGGGAAATCGTAGAATTGTCGCGATAACGCTTCACTGGGTCGCGCATGAATCATTCCGATGCGACCTTGTAATGGGAGAACTCTACGGATGCTTATCATCCACGAAATACCCTGATCCTGAGAATCACATTTCGGATAGGTCGTGCGACCAGTTTTGTGGGAAATCAAGCGTAAGCTCACAATATTCCCATGGTAGAACTTGAGAATTTTTATACTCAATGGGCTTCTGGGTAATTAAAGTTTAAGATAAAGAATTTTATGATTTTGACGTTCAGAAGAACACTTTATCAGGTCCCAGTTTCAAATGAGTATTGGTCCTTAGGGGATTTGTTGAAAATTTTCTGGAGTTTCCCCGAAAACTTGAAAAAATCCCAATTTTGATGACGACTATTGGCTCTATTTCCTTAATTCGATTACAAGTTAAATTTTTTATCTTATAATTGGGTTGTTCATTCAAAAGTTCTTTGATTTCAACCGAAAATTTGAGAAAAAATCCCAAGTCTTATGACGATATTGGCTCTATTGCGTTAATACTTATTTTTGATTAAAAGCTTGGTTCTTTATCCATCTTATGATATGGTTATTAAGTGCTTTTCGAAAAACATCCTGAAGTTTTCTCCGAAAATTTAAAGAAAAAACCCAAGAGTTATGACGATTACCAGTTCAATACTTTATCCCACTTATGAAATCATAATTAATTTCAAGAAACGAGCATTAAGTAGAGCTCCACTTCACTTGGTAGAACTTTAATCAGGTTATGACCAATCTGAGCCATTTTCTCTTTTGAGATTAAAAAAGAAAAAAAAGATATAAAAAGCTAATGAACAGCATCAGCTATCAGCACATCACATCAGCTCGTATCGCCAATTAGCGGAGCGCTGTAAGCCATTTCTCTTGGCCTTCTTTTTGCTGTTGCCATTGCCTTTGCATCCTCCCGTTTCAGCTTCGAGTCCAGCACTCGAGGCATTTATCAAGTTGTGGCATCAGCTGCACCACTGATATGCAATTATCCCACTTGACTGCTGCATGCCCCCGGTCTAGCCCTCAAAGGTCGTTCGCTGGTTTCAATCATTCAAACACAATTAAGACGTTAAAGGACACGGGCCGTAGAGTACAATTAGCGTGTGCATGCGTGGGTGTGTGCTCCCGTTTGGCTCATTATGCTGACATGGCCATCCTGCTCCACTGTTTTCCATTTATTCTCCTTCCCCCCCTTCTCTCTCTCTATATATTTCTCCCTTTTTTTTGCTGTCGCCAATTCACCCGTTTTACCACTTGAGGCTGCTCATTAATTATTTAGCAGCAGCCGTTGCCGCCAACGCCCGACTGCTGCAGAACTGAATAAAAGTCGCGTATACGCAGTGTAGGCAACGCGCTGAAAATTAAACAACTATCGCGGCCAGAGTACACTGACGGAAAATGTATGCTAATGTATGATGCTGCTTGGGAGTCTGGATCTGGATCTGGCTTGCCAGAATCCATCAGAATGAATTCGCTTATCTGGCTTTTGCATGGAAATTCATTAGCATATTACTCATACGCAGCGTTGGTCAAGAGCTGTGGGTTCAGGCAGCTATTTTCTCTGCAAAAGCAGTTGCCAGAAATGGTAGGAGACTAGTTCTTTAATAACTATTTAGTTTAAAGAGAATTAAGAAGTACAAAAAATTAATTAAAATAAAGAAATTAAAAATATTACGTATACGCCATGTGGGTTAGGTAATAATGTGGTGTGTTTTGTTTGTTTGATGATTATTTTGATAAAATTTATTAAAATTAAATGGGAATTCTGCCTAACAAGCCAGCATATAGCAGTTTTTACCAAAAGTTGCTAATTATTCTAGCGAATATTACTCATACGCAGTGTAGTCCACCTTTAATTTTTAATTAATTGATTAATTTCTAAAAGGATTCTAATAAAATTGAATTAAATGATGAAAAAAATGTAATAATTATGCATAAAGCTATAGAGTATCGTTTAAAGCTTGGTCTGCTTAAATAGCCTTTAAGCCTTTAAGTTTCTCTCATTTTCCTATCAATTATCATAGTCCCCTTAATCCCTAATTAACATAATATCCTCCTATTTTCTGTCAGTGGTATTCCTGTTTGGTTGCTTTGGTTAGACACCAACGCACAACGATCTATCATTATAATGAAGCGTCAAATCTAATACGTCCGACTATCCGACTAGCCATGTCACCAAAATGCGGGCGGGCGGGGTGCCAGTGGTTTCAACTCCCCATAGCTCCCATGGCTGCTGATGTGGGTGATACTGTTACTGTTGTTGTTTCTATTGCCGCTTTCTGATAACGTTGACAAACTAGATAAAAGCGCGATAAAAATGCAAAAAGAGAAGCGTCTGGGGGACAGAAACAGAAATGTTATAAATAAAACCAAAGACGGTGAGCCAACTCGGTTCTAACTGCTAGCTACTCTTCTGAAAGAAATTATGTATGAATATTATATGAGTTATCGGCTGAAGGAAGCTATAAGCCCAGATAAGGCCAACGGGAGGCTGTTGAAAAGTAAAAGATTCTATGAATATGAATGAGATGCCTGCAGAGTGTTTGTGGATGTTATTCTGTTGTTTTTCTTCATTTTAATGAGCCATAAACTTAATAAAATTGGCATTTACAGGGTTTATGCGGGAAAAAAATGATGATATGTGGATTAAGGAGGTCTAGAGTTGGTGAATTCAAGAGTTAAAATAATTGTAACAAGATTCTTAAGGACTTTAAGTGAAAATCTATAACAAGACTCCCTATTTTTACCTTAAATTTCCCTTCATAATTTAAATATAGGTAATAAAATTCCTCACGTTTATTACGTAATGTAATACCCCTCGTATAAACATAATCCACGTGAATTTGTTACTCTTAATGTGTTTTTTTTTCGTGTTTGCATATATCTTGGTGTGTTTGCGGTGACACTGGAGCGCGGTTTTAATTAATAATTATCATTTTCTGTCACAATTTCATTTTGTTTGCGGTAGCTTTGGGTTAATCCTCCGCCTCCAAAAGCCCTCTGGTTTGCCGCCACTCGATTATGCACGACCACAGTTAGTCGTGGAAAGCTGTCAAAATTTTGACAGATCAACCTTGCCACAATCAATATAGAGTGAGGAGTGGTGGGGTATGGGGTACTATTCGCAGCACAATCGAAGTGCTGAACAAACAAATTAACAGGCGAGTGCACATAACTCACGCAATTAATGCCCTGCACTTGTTTATTTGTTTATTTTTTGGTTATCCGACGTGCAGTTAGTCTGGTAATTGGCTGTAATCAGTGGCAGACTATTTATGGCCCATTCCCATCCAGAAACCAGAAGTTGGAATGGTGGATGGGATATCTGGTAATGTAATGGATCGGAAAAGTTGACAGCTCCATTATGATAGGGGTAGTTGGGTTTTAATTATGCCATTGACACGATTAATTATTGTTATGATATTTAAACCTACATATAACTAATGCTGTTTAAAGCAGAATCCATTTGGGAGCCTTCTAAAGTATGCTACAGTTCCATGAACCTCTCTGGGACTTTCGGAAAAGCCTACACCACAGGTTCATTTTACCCTTCAGCGGAGGCCAATCAAACATTGAACTCATCGTCGTGTTATAAATAGAAAATTTAGACAAACAACTGACACAAGCCTGGGGATAGGGGTGTGAGCTTGGAAGTATCAGGCCTAGGGGCTAGAGGACCATGGAAGGCTCCTGGGTAGGAGCATTGCCTTGCGTGCCATTGAAAACAATTGTTTTGTCAATATTTTCACAATTTGCCTATCGGCGGGCATTATCAAATCGATGAGGGCGTACCAGAAGTAGGGAGCAGGTATGGGTCACCAAACTCGAACAAAAAAAAAAAAAAATTAAGCCCCATGACGAAATTTTCGAATTATAAATTGCTCTTGCTCGGTTCAGTTTTTCTTTTTTCATTCAACGCAAAAAAAAAAAGGAAAAACAAAGTGTAACAAAAGTTTTCCAATTGGAACCACACCCACACACTTGTACACAAGGCTTTTGGGAGTTTTCCCCGACGATTGTTGGTGGAAATTGAGGGATCCTGAGGAGAACTCGACTTGACGTTGATGGAGGTTCCCCTTCAAACACAAGGAAACAGTGGAAGGACAAGCCGAAATAAGTTGGAACTCGAATTTACGGCCGGTGGCTGTTGTTTTGGGGTGTCATTGAACTTAATTTTGTTTTCCTTTTACTTAACCACACCACCCCCTCCCACATGCCATGCTGATGTTTCTGCTATCCCCCCCGCCCCTGTCCAATGTTTTATATTTTTATTTATTTGTGTACTTTATGCTACCGATATGGGCATACAGCAGAGTGCCCAAGGGCCGGCAAGTTGTTGACTTGCCACCACCACCGCCCACTTATCACGCCCCTCCTTTTTGGGCCTCCATCCACCCACCCTCCGCTATAAAATGATGAATTTTTATGAAAAACTGTAGAGAGAAAAACATGGTGGAAAAATAAAAGGAAAATCCGGTAGAGAGTTTTTGCTTTGAATGCCAAGCAATTTAGAAGCGAAGCAAAAATCAATTCAAATCGCTCACAAGTGATTTTTATTTCTCGTTTCCCACAAAAAGCAAACAGTACAAATTAAATTTCAATATATTAAAAAGCAAGGTCAGAAAAAAAAATAAAAATAAATAAGTAGGAAGTATATGGAAGTATAAGAAGAAAAGGTAAATCATCGCCCGGTGTGACCTTTTTGGGACCGGCCTCTGTTAATATTTGATGTGGTGCCTTTGGGGTTGGTCTTGGTCCTGGAAAGTGCTTTTCAGATTAAAGAAAATTGTTGAATTTTCATTTAAAGTGTTTTTATATTAATTGCCACTTGAGCCATTAAGTCTAGAAAGACACTTTAGTGTCAGACTATATGTGTTTGAAGGGTGACTGGTGGGTGACATGGTGGTTTTTCAATTTTTAATGGCTACCAAATGCGGGCTGAAAACCATTTTTGGCATACAAGTAAATATAATTTTCGTTGCCTAAAAGCTCTAACAATCAAACACAACAGCAACAACAATGGCTTGTAAGAACAACAACAACAGCAATGACAAGCTAAAGCAATTAGTTTAATGTGATTCTCTCTCTTCTCGGCCCTCGTCTTGGCCCGAAGAGATGAAGCCTGACAAAGTTTTATGTACCACAAATGAAATTATAGTCAGTACACTGACTGACACACATACATATACAGTCTTCAGGATACAAGAAAGCGCCACAGGCTGTCGCTGCAATTTACGCGCGCGAGGATGAAAAAATGAAGGACTGGGCCACTGTCGCTCCTAAAAGCATGCTATACAAAAATTTCTGCCGCCTGGTTGGCAAAATTCTTATCTTTCGACTCTCACCTGCTCTTCTGTTTCACTTTTAAGCATTTTAACTTTACTTCCTCCTCTCTTTGCCACTCTGCCCCCTCTCTGTATCCTGATTTTCTTTTCTCAGCAACGCTGTCATGCACATTAACCAAATAGCTGGCGCCTTGATTTGATTATCATGTTGGTGTGTGTGTGTGTGCCTGCCTGTGTATGTGCGAGTGTGTGTTCTGGCCAAGATTGCCGTTTGACAAGCAACTTCCGCACTTTTCACGGAAACGGAAGACTGACTGGGAGAAGACTGGGGAGAACGGGGAGCTAGGGAATGGCAGGTCCCTAGAGAGAGGAAAAAACGACCTTCTTGCCACCGACGCGTCGGGCATCCCAATTCATTTGTAAAAGTCGCCCCATGAACTAAATGGACACTTAGGTGCAGGTACTTAAAAGCCATTCCCCGGGGTAGAAAACAATTTACCAGGAGACACAGCAGACAGGAGACCTCTGTCGACCGCCGATTAAGTTTATACTTTTTAAATTAATTTTCAAAAAGTTGAAAGCATGCAATTTAATAATATGAGTAAGTGGTTACATTACTCTCTCTTATTTTTGAGTGGAAAAACCACTCCATTAGGTTTTATTAATTGTAGTTTTGGGTGGGGTTTTAATAAAACATTTATTACTGGGAGGTTTGATATTATTATTTATTTAAATATGAGATCTATTTATTACATATGTATTTTATTTAAGAAGTTATTGATTAAATCTATAAGGTTTCAAAAGGTTTGAATTTTTAAAAATTTGTATATTAATAAAACTAGCATTATTTTAGTTTCACATTACATATTTCATAAAAGTTCTTAACAAATTGAAGAATAATTCCCTGTTATTTAGGAATCCCTCAGAATTGATTCACCTTAATTATAAGAAAACATATACACCTCCCCACTTTAATAGTTGATCTACCTCCCTCTTAAAAATCCAAAAATATTTTCCTCTCAAACACATATTGCTTTGAAAATTCAAAAACTGAAAATGCAATCTAAAATTTCGACATGGCTGTTGACTATCCATAAATTGCGATGCCTTGCACCAGATGAACTGAAAGTCCGCCATTAACCATCCAGTAACAAGTACGCCCTGGCTGGCAGCATATATCAAAGTTTAACCTTTGCCAAAGGAAAACATATTTTGACTCGGCGCTTTGATTTATGCCACTTCTCCCCCCCCAGGATCCTGCAGGGCAAGGGGGCTGGCAGTGCCCCATTTTTTTTTTTAGCTGTTTGTTTGTTTCTGTTTCTGTCGCATACATGATTCATGGGCTAGTAGCTCTATCTCGCTTTTTTAGAGGGAGCCCAAGCGATGGGGAAAAGTCACTTGAAAGCTGTGTGTTGCCGCTGTGATTTCCGTTACGTATCCTCCGGTAGGCGAGGGTCCCCAAACAGACCCCCCCACACCCAGTTGGGGTACATCTGCAAATTGCCTGTAATAAATTTTTTGCCCGTTTGCCATAAAACACTTAAAACGATTTGCAAAAAAAAAAAAAAAGGCAGGAAAAGCGTACAAAGCATGGAAATGAGGAAAAATCGAACTGGTATCCATCGAATTTCCACTTACGATATCAGCCATTTTCGATATCGAATCGAAACCATACCACACACCAGGAATTCGACTCAATCGGAACACAAACAGAATGAAAATGCTTAATTACTTCCCCTTCTCGATGGCTGCTAAATTTATGATGTACAAACTCAATTTGAAAAGAAAATGGGAAAATGGCATGGAAAACGGCAAAATAAATTCACAAAATTCAATTCTATTTGCGAAAGCAACAAATACAAAACAAATGACTTCCTTTATGCGCGAAAAACTTTCAGTAGAGCCATGTGTGAGATGAGACAAGGCACTGAAACAAATTAATGAAAATTAAAATAAAATATAAATCCTTAAAATTAAGTCTTTATTGACTTTACTATCTTGTTAAAAATGTTTTAAAATTAAGTTTTTGTATTTAGAATCTTTTTTTTAGAATTAAATTATTTTTCTCACTGCAGTTGTATGTATTTTGTGGGTGGTTGGGTTGGTTAACTTGCTTTTGGATTGTTTGGATTGCTAAAAGTTTTTCTCGTAAACTACTGCCACTGGCTGGCTTCTGTTTTTAGTTTCTACTTCTGTCTCGGCTTCAGTTTCGGTCTCTCTCCCTGCGGACTTGGCCAAAAGTGGCTATGACAGGGCCAAAATAGAGTCACGTGTGCTGGATTTCCATTCTAGATATTCTTTTGCATCTTCCACCGCAAATGTGCGGTTGCGGATAAGCCAACATCTTAGTAGATCCAAGTGGATTATGCCAAAATATATAGCCAAAGCCACTGGGTTCAGTTAAGTTCCGAAAGTAGACCGGATGTCTATATTTAACAAGAGAGAGGAGGGAGGCCAAAAGGTCCGGTAGGCTAATTGAAAACTGAATTCCCAGAAAATGTTTTTGCGCCAAATTAGCGAAAAAGCAAGGGGTTTCCTGCATAAATGAAGTGCAGCTGAATACAAAAAGGCAGAAACCGAACAAAAACTAAAGGGGCAGGGTTCGGAAAGCACAATGGCCAGCGACAAGAGTCCAAAAATAACAAACAAAAGCCACCCAGCACTGAATGAGATGACTCTGGTTGTCGATGAATGGGATCCGTACTTTTTCTGAATGGTGGAAGCCTGTCAGGGGATCCGTAACCCGGACCTCAGTTTCTGACCTTTCGGGGTCCGTAATCGGGTTGACACGCAAACGAAAACTGAAAACCGAAAACGAGACAAAGGCCAGAGACTTTCAGGGAATCGCTAATCAACCGGGCCCCCTATATATGTTATGTCTTTTGTGTATTTCTAGCATAAAACTACAGTAGAGACTAGAGTTTGAAACTCTAGTGTTTGTAAATTAAATACTTTCGTCAGGAAACTATGATAAATATTTTATAGATTTTTTTTTAATACCCGGCTTGCAAAAGTTGGGAGAAAAATTACTGTAGGAGACTAGAGTTTGAAACTTTCAGTTTTGTAAGTTAAAAGGTCCCCTAAGAACAGAAAACTATCTTACAAATTTAAAATATTTATTGCAGAGTTGGTTTTATTCCCAAATGTGAAATCTATTCTCAAGTTTTTAATAAATAGTTGGAGTTAAGATAAATTTTGGTAAAGGAATAAAAATGTCCACAAAAAATGAAATAGAGGTGACTTATTACCAAGTTACTGCTTCTAACTACACCATTTTTTTTGTTGGAAACCAAACACTTTTCTAACCTACTGTTTTCCTCTCGAAAATTTCAGTAACCCTCGCGTTTACGGGACAGGAATTTTAATCAAGCCACAGAATGCAGTCAACGGGGGCCGGACACTTGGCCATAACAACGCTGTACTAATTGTGGCCCGGACCACGTCCACGTCCAGGAATCGTTCTTCGGGACAAGGACCAGGACCATGGCGTCATTTGTATGCAGCCGGAGAACAACAACACAAACAACAACAACATCACCAGCAACAGCATCCCTAGAAGCGGAATTTTCAAGCAGCGGCTAAACGGAAACCCGAAGCCGCAGAAAATCCACAAAAAAAAAGGTAGTGGAGAAGTGGTAGAAGGAGAACTAACCAGAAAACCAGTCAGCCAGGCAACCAGAAATTGGAGAGCCACTGAAATAGTGCACCCAAAAATCAAAGAGGCAGCTAGAAAGGAGCCAGGATGATGAGTGCTGGGGGAACCTACATTTCCACGGCCAGTGTGGAGGTGCCACAAGCGTTGCAGGATGGAGAGAAGTTTATACGATGGGACGATGTGAGTAGAATGGCAATTTTTACTAAAACTAGGTTTAGGTCTTTATAATTTTAGTAATATTTTAACTATATATCAAAGTCTCAAACAATTTATTTTAATTTATAAATGCTCTAAAATGGATTTAACACTTTATTTATTTGTGTGGTTGTTATAATCAGTTCATGATTTCTTGGAAATCAGCATTAACCTGTCATTAGCTTAATAAATATGGCTAATATATGGCTAGCCAAAGTTATCATTCGTTTAATGAACGATTTTTAATTAATCATCCAAAGTAACTTTTTTTTCCATAAAAATAAAGAGAATATTTTACCTATTTCTACTCCTAGAAGACTTACTCTTAAAAGTCATATTTAATCATAAAGTTTGTTGGTATATAGAATGTTCATTTATTGAGAGTTATATTATAGAGAGTTTACAATCTTAGGCACGGAGTTGAGCCGACTTCTCGGCAATCCATTTAAGATAACTGCCCACGCATGTATAGACAGATGGATAGGTGGTGCTAGAGCAGGGAGTGTAGCCCCAGGATACGATGCCCACCAGATATCCCCAGGATGTTAAAGGACCGCCACTGTCTCCGTTGCAGGCTCCTTTAGGTGTTCCCTTAATATGACTGCAAACATTGGTCTCGGCCAGCTTGCTGTTGGCGGGCAGTTCTTTGGCGCAAGTCTCGGCATCGATAATTTCGGTTTCCAGCTTCTGAAGGGCAAGTGGTAAAGCTCCCCAGTAGTCGCGTCCCCAGCCATAGAGGGTGCCGTTCCCAGTGCCCTGGAAAGTTTTGCCGGGCAGGTCGATGGCTGCCACCGGATAGCTGCCGTCTCGGGCTCTAGCATTGAGATCGAAGGGATCCTTCAGGTGGATCAGGGCGATGTCGTAGGGACCCACACTGCCGCCGTATAGTTCGTGGACCACGTACTGGCTGTCGCTGGTCACCTGGCGCTTTTGGGCATTGGACAGGTCGGTGCGATCGTTGACTCCGGCCACAATCCAGAAGGGATTATAGATCATGCAGTGTCCGGCGGTGAGGACCAAATCCTTTGCGATGAGGGATCCGGCGCAGAAATGTGATCCTTGCTCGGTTTGCAGGGAGACAATAAAGGGTGCCTCGCCGACCTGTGCCACCTCGCCGTTGATGATGCGACCCTCTGGGAATCCCGGCTGGGGGATCAGGCTAGCCGTGACGGTGGCCACCGCCAGGGTAAATAGAACCACGAATTGTCTCATGATGTTGCTTATTGGGATTGCTGTTGTAGTTTGTTCTATTCCCAGTTGAAAGAGTACCTTATATAGCTAGAAAGTCAGAACCCAATCTATACACTCAGAGATCCCCTTGCCAGCGTTATCAAGAGAGATTTACGATCCTGAAGCGGCATTATTCTTGGCCCCGATATGGCCCACCTTTTGTCCTGCTATTGTCCGACGCTATTGACTGATTAAAAACCAATCTTTTGAGGCGCCTGCATCCACTCGAAAAACTCCTATAAAAAATAGTCACCGATCAGTCTGGATCTCATCGATTTTTGACCCACTTTGTTCGAGTTTTTTCGCACTCTTTGTTATTGAAGTAATTTATTGCATCGATTCCGGTCAATGTTGATCATAAAACACTAGAAAATCTTCTATAGAAAGACAGTTAGCTGTTCGGGAACTATTCGCAATGATAAGATAGGACTAATGGCCAATGAACCAGACAATAGGGGACCATAAAAAAATGACTACCTATCCCAATAAGTTTTAAATGGGGATATGAATAAAATCTATTAAAATTTTTAAAAATAAATACATAATTAAGTATCTTTATTAAAAACCCAATGAAATATTCCTCTCTTCCTAGAACCATGATATTCTAACTACGAATTATACCTTTAGTTCATGTAGTTCTTTCAAGAAGTCAGATGTCTTTGTATTTCCATCAATATTTCTAGTTTCCTGGCCTTTCTTATTATTAAATTATAAAGTCTCTAAACTTCAGCAAAATCAAAGCTTAAACTAAATAAATCAAAGCTTTCCGAGCTTTTTCTTACGACTTTACCGATTTCAGTCAGTAGCTTCATTATCTTCTCGATAAGGAGCTTCCACTCGAACGCGCTTTGATTGGTCGAGTGGATGACTCTCAAAACTGGAAACCCTATCATCACTGGCACACGCCTCTAAAAGTCTGTGCTTTTCCAGAGCTTACAATAGAGTTCGTAAATCAGGAGGCAAACGGTGGACTGGACGGGCCTTAATCCCGTCCAGATTATCAATCGATTCCATGGTAATCAGACATCATAAATACCTAAACCTTTCGAGACAAAGTTGGCAAACAACGAATGAACTTTCATTCTAGCCATTATTTCACAATAATAGATTTTTGGTTAAATTTGCTTTCTCATTTTTAAGATTAGGAAATGGTATAACATCTATCTTTGTAGTATAAATAAAGCTATTTATTTCTAGAGGACATTTTCGGGTGATCTTTGTAAGAAATGGCTCTTCATAATAAGTTGTCTTTTTCATCAAGTGATATCATAAAAATAAAGAGTCTTTATTTAGATTCTAGACTATTCTTTTATTCATAATTTTTATTATATTCCATGTTCTTGACAAAGACTTCTATCTAGAAACCTTCCCATTGAAAGAAGTATTATTTTCAAATCCCTTCAGAACCCAAGATATCTCCTTCCTTAACCCACCTTCCTAGCCACTCCCCAATAAAATAACCAAAATATTTATAGTCGGATGCGTTTATTCAACAATCGATCATAGCTATGATCCAAAGTGATGGCCACCCGCCACTAGATCACTACAGATCCACTCCACCAGCTTAGTAGAGACGGTAGTAGGCGCTCTGGATGTCGGAAACCCAGTCAATGTAGGAAGCCACACGGGTGTAGACAGAGGGCAGCTGGGCCAGTCCGCAGGGAATGTAGCCCCAGGAGACGATACCGATCAGCTCGGAAGCAGCATCCTCGTACTCAACGACCAGGGGACCGCCAGAGTCACCGTTGCAGGCGGACTTGCTCTGCTGGTGGGAGGAGGAGCAGATGTTGGAGGAGGCCAGGGGAGCGTCCTCGGGAAGGGCAGCCTTGCACTCCTCGTAGTTGACAATGTCGGTGGTCATGGTCTGGAGGGTCTTGGCGGCGGTGAAGACGTACGACTTGGGCTGTCCCCATCCGTACAGGTGGCTCTCACCCTCATGGACCTGATCGCGGCTGGGCAGAGTGGCGGGGGAGACGTTGTCGTTGAACACGAAGGGCTCGCTGACGTGCAGGATGGCAATGTCGTAGGGACCCACACCACCGGTGTACTTCTCGTGGACGCGGCCAAAGTCGACCTGACGGTGCTGGGTGAGCTCGTCCACCTCGGCGCGGGTGTGCAGGCCGGCGATGACGCTCATGCCCTCCGCCTTGGAGATGCAGTGGGCAGCAGTCAGGAGCCAGTCGTGGGCGATGATGGTGCCGCCGCAGATGTGCGAGTGCTTCTCGTAGTTGGTGGCCAGGGACACGATGTAGGGAGCGGAGTGGGGCTCGGCCTCAGTGCCGTTGATCACGAATCCGGTGGCAAAGCTTGGGACAAGCTTGACCAGCTGGTCGGTGATCCGTCCGGCTTGGGCGGCGGCCACCAGGGCAACGAGCAGGGTCACGGCGATCAGCTTCATTCTGTTTAAGTGCAGGAAGTGCTATGCTCCTCCAAGTCGCCCCCAGCTTTTATACTCGACGCCCCAGTCAAGATTAGCAGATAGATTTACGATTCGTATCTGGCTTAGGAGTGATTAGTTAATTTCGTCTGTATTGATTAGGATCAGACGATAAGAGGGCCCAGCTAACCTTGGTAGTAAACGGACTTAAAGTTCCGCTGGGGAAAAGCCCTGGCACGTGGGTACCCTTAATACAGCTCCAGGTTAAACCCACTCCCTCTTCCTGGGTTTCTTTTTTTTTAAGCTTTAATAGCCAATATTGGATTAGTTTATTTCATTTTGTATTAATTAGTATTTTGGTTGAGGTCCTTGGGGATTTACGCAGGTGGGTGTGCGTAATTTGCTGAAACAGAGGTGTTGACACGACAAGGTCACAGTGCGGGTCTCAAAGGATGCTAAAAATACTGACCCCCAGTCCACACCGACCACCCAGACCCCCACGACCCGTCTAAGCCAATTAAAAGTGGATTTCATGGAGCATACCCAGCCATACCTCCTCGAAGCCCCTCTGAAATGACCACACGTTTGCGTAAACATTTTCCAAGCGACAAACTCACGACGGGGCATGTGTGGCCTTAATGCCACTCGGAGGCAAGCGGCAACTAACTTGGCCAGCACTGTGGATGGCGATTATGTGCATGGATGTGCACGAATGTGTATGCAACGTTGCACCCTGGTCCTGGGGTAATTGCATGTTTTGTTTTATATTTGCCACCACTACCACTAGGGGTTGGGGGCCTCGGAGAGAATCAGTCCCAGGGGCCATTACCCACCATCCTGGCATTACTTTTAATTCAATTTTATGCGCATTTTTAAATCAATTAAGGCAGCGTTTTGTTAACTAAAAAATAATATTCATGGTTTTTAGATAGCGGAGAGTGGTTTTTATTCGATTATGATTGCTAATAGATATAGAGGTTCTATAATTTCCATAAAATCGATATGATGGAACGACCAGCAGTGGGAACTAGTTCTGGAAGTAATTGAAAACTTTTTTGGGGACATTCTCTCTGGCTCCTGATAACAAAAAGCTTTTAAACTTTTTTCTATAAAACACCAGCTGCTTTCGGGCCAACAGTTTAGACTTTTCATAGTACTCCCCGTATCACAAATGCTATCGCCACTCTACGTTCTTCTGCCACTCTTGGCATTGGCCGGAGCCGCCAACATTCCACACTTTCCCGCCCATCTGACGGTCAAGCACTTGGAGCATGTGCCAGTGGAGATCCAGCCCCTCATCATTGATGGATACGATGTCCAGGGAGTGGATAACGTGCCCTACCTGGTCTCTCTGTCCCTGACCAAGGCCACCTACACCCACCTGTGCGGCGCCTGCATCATCGGCAAGAAGTGGATCCTCACCGCAGCCCACTGCGTCACGGAGTTGGAGGACTTCAACGGAGATGCCCTAGGAACCCCAGTCTACGCGGGAGTCACCAACAGATCTAATGTTACAGCAGCCCAAGTGCGTTATGTGGACTTCGTCTCGAAGCACAGATCCTTCACTGGCGAAGCTGGAAGCGACAATATTGCGCTGCTTCACGTGTCCGAGAGCTTTGTTTACACGGCTCGAGTTCAGCAAATCGCACTGCCGGATATCAACGACGATTACACCAACAAGACCACGGCTGTCTATGGCTGGGGACTCACCGACGTCGACAACGACGAGTACTCCAAGCAGTTGAAGTACGCCTTCGCCCCGCTCTTGGATAGAAGCGCCTGCCAGGGTCTGCTGCCCTCGGACGCTCCGCTGAGCAACCAGCAGGTGTGCTCCCAGGTGAAGACCTGCTACGGAGATGGAGGTAATCCTCTCATCTACTGGCCCATCGATGGACCCGCGGAACTGGTGGGTCTGGCCTCCTGGAGCTACATGCCCTGTGGCTATGCCAGCCGGCCGACGGTCTATACCTCGGTGCCATCGTACGTGGGATGGATCTACCAGGTGATCGCCGCCTATTACCAGCTGAATTAGGAAGCACCTGGAACTATCATTTTTTGCGTAATACTCTTCTAGTGCATTAAAAAATAGAAACAAAAATAACAAAACCAATCTAATCGATGAGCATTTTTATTGCCCGATAAGTGGACGGCTGATTGGCCAAAATTGAACTATTATTTACGATCTCCGATCAGCCAACTAATATATAATCGAATCAGTTATAATGCTGAGTAAGTGCAGCAGTTATGGGTATTACAAGAAGGGTTCCTACGAAGGTCGAGGCTAGAGCTTATGGGTTGGAATTAAATAACGAAACTGTTAGATAACTATTTATAATGAAAATCTTAAGAAAGAGATGATATATTATGAATTATCAACATATTAAGACCTTTTTCAAGTGGGTTAGGCCCAAAACTAGATCCGACTATTCAAGTACTTTTAATTAATCAGGCGCCAGCAATTAGATTTTATTATTATTAAAATTTATTGATAGGAAGCTATATAATCTATATAGTACAGAAATATAGATGATCAAAGTTCAGATTAAAACACATGTGTTAGGGATACTCGGTGTCATAGGAAGTATTATTATATTCAAGTGGAAAGATAAGACTATTAAGTGATTGAATCTTTAGATTTTTTGTTATACTCAGCTCTTACTTTTATTTTAGTTTCTTATAAACTTAAAGAAAATTAATTAGAAAAGTGGTTTTGGTCTTGAGAATAAATGTATACGCTTTGTCTTCTGACATGCCTCGAAATCGAAAGGTTTCCAGCTGGTTTAAGCCTTTATTTTCCATTTCCGTTGCTCACAGAGCACATCAATCTTAATTTCTGAGCTCTGGGTCGACCTCCCGGGTCGCGTTCAGCGTCATAGCCCGACTAGCAGATGACTTTAGTTCATCTCCAGACCAGTTCCTTCCTCAAACTGCTTTTGGGAAACATCAACAGCGATGGTGGTGGCGGTGGAAGTGGAAGTGCTAGTGCCAGTGGCAGGCAAAGTTCTCGAGTCCTGGGAAAACTTTCTCAGGTGTCCTGAAAAGGGTGGTGGCAAAGTAACAGGTAACAGTGACTCAAGTGGTTACATATTTTATGATATAATTTGCATGTAGTTTGAGCCAACCAACAGCTGTTTAAACTCGTTTCGATAGTTGAGGTACTAGGATGGCTTGGGAGTACAGCCCGGCTATGTACATATCCTGTGTAACAACAGCATTTGCATATCCTCTTACCAACCAACTTTAATGCTTTCCCTAATGCACTGGGGCACTCATACCGAAGCACCCAGGGATGTATCCAGGGACATCCTTTTTAGAAATTTCAGTGCTCTAAGCATGATTGACAGTCGAATGGAAGAATGGCGTGTGACAATTGTCACCGGCAGATGTGAGCCATGTGAGCCATAGCTGTTGCTTTATTTGTATCCTCTAAATGGGAATCTCTACACTAAAAGAAATATATAAGAAACCTCTTTGATTTGTTGACTTTTAAATGAAAATAAATATATCTGCCATTCAACCACCAAATCGTCTATAAATGAATCATACAACCGATACGTTTTTCACTTCAGACTGTAAGATTATAATCGGCAATTGTTTGATTTTAAATTTTAGCACGAGTCTGCCGGAATTCGCGGTCATTGCCAGTTTAATGATGTTGCAAAAATTTAACGAGCCATTTTAATGGAAGGCGTAATTTAAAAGCAATTAAAGAAATATATTCCGTTTTTGGGGTTTTAAATATAAGAGATTATGAGGCTATCTGAATTATTAAGAACTGTATAAATTTCTAGAGAAGTTTATAATAATTTTGAGAGTCTTAATGATTTCTCTCAGTGCCCTGTAACATCTGCTGGCTGGCATTTATCCTTTTTCTTCGTTTTTTTCTGGTGTGGCATCCTTTTAGCGATTTCTATAATGGCAAACCAACATGCAGGGAGTCAGATCCAACTGTTACACCAATTGAATTATGCATGTAATCGCTCGTATCCTAAACGCACACAACTACAATCGAAAGAAAAAAACCATATACCAGATACAGATACAGATATAGCATATATTTGCAGATACAGATACTGGATATATGTATGTATGTATCTGACTTGTATGCATGTGGTGGCTTTTAATATTTGAGAAGCGTGTCAAGTGGCAGTCACTTTCAACTTGAGCCTTTCAGGGCCAGTCACGAACTGAAAACTGAAATTCGCACACAATTTCTGCATTTATTGGATTTCCACTGAATTTTGCATATTGAAATTGAATTAACGAACTCTTCCCAACCCATTCAATTAGTTTTCCAGTAATTAGAGAAGCGAAAGGACGGGACCGAGTTGAGTCCTGGGGATTGTGGGCTCCAATTAGCGGTGGCCGAGCCCTGGTTGCCTCCCCTTGCCTCTCTGGCAAATATCCTGTAAATCCCAAGAAAATATGCGCCTAATTGAATATCACAAGTGGACTGGGACTGGGACTGCGGAATCCGAGTGGTTGTTTTCAATTTCAATTATTAAGGGGCGAACCACGGCACGCCCTCGCCAATCGCCCCCAGGATGGCAGGCCAGGCAGGCCACTTTGGCACCTAGTGGGTTCATTAAACCCAAACCCCAATAACCCCAGACCGAAACAGAGAACCCAAGCCCAAACCCGAAAGGATAATGAACTTGTGGCAGCGCGAATTAAATATGCTCGTAACGAGTATTTCAGTGCTCATCAATTTCTGGCCATAACAACGAACATTCCCTAATCTTAATGGGCCAGTGCCGGGGTCAAGGAATTCCATCCATCCATCCATCCATCCATCCCACCCACTAATTGGAGTGGGACCCCTGGGCTTGGAGGATGAAATTCGCGTGAAAGGTAGTGGTTCAAAAGCCTCTGGTGCGTTGGGTCTTAAATTACCACTCGGATGAATGGGATTTGATAAAAGTTAATGCCATATCATAATTGGTTGAAAAGTAAAACTTGTTGCATTTTTAGAGGGCTTGCTTTCCAAGGATTAACTTCTTAAAGGTTCAAGATCTTAAAGCGGTAATCCTTAAACAAAAATAATAATAAACCCACTCTTTTGGAAGACAACATTGTTGACATTTCTGGGAGGCAAGTTGGCGTGACCATTCCGCACTTTTTGCCAACTTTGTTGCACACACATTTAGCGTGCTTTTGTTGCATGTTGTCTGGGTTGACTTTACCCCGCCCCAAATGGGGGAAGGGGACTCAGACCTTACCCCGCCCCCACGGACCACGGGCCACCCTGGATAAACATTCATTTGCCTCGCACCATTTAACGCGTTATTCGAGTCGCTTCCGAGAAGCGCCAGAAAACGCGAATTTCTCGAGACATTCATTCGTTTTGGTTGCCAGATTTTTTTTGGCTCCCTTCAATTTGCCATGCATACTTAAAAATTAAAAAATATTTCATTTTCCATCAGAGAGAGAGAGGCGGAGGGAACCGATCCACATCTGGTTGGCATCACCAGCTGGGCGAGTGGGAAACATTTTCACAAATTTCGCATTCCTTTTCCGCGTTTTTCCCCCACGGTTTTTATGAATGGATATACGGATATATGCCGGAGTATTAAATATTTATGACCGCCGGGCCGAGAACCATTTAATTTGACTTAAATAATAAGCAGAAATAACAGACGACAGCCCGGGCCAGCAAGTGTTGTCCATTTTGCGGCCAATTCTGATGAGAAATCGGCCAGAATAAATTCATTAGCTTGGGTGGTTCAATAAACTCGCCCCATACCTCATACATTATAGTACATTTTAAAAAATGTATAGAAACTTATTCAATTTGTAGTAAAATGTTTAGTAAAATGGAAAGAAAAATTTCCATAAATTATAGGAAAAAGTATAAAGTCTAATAAACCAGTCTCTTGTTTATAATTTGTTCGTTTTTATATCTGTAATTGATTAATACTGTAATACCTATAAATATTTACTTACTGCCACATTTTGATGTAATTTTTTCGGGTATAATTAAAGTCTTATATATGTGGAAATATAAATCATGAATTGTATCCATTGTTTTATAAAAACAATCCCAAGTTCAATAAACTCTCTACCCATTTATATGTTATATCATGTGTATGTCTTTATTGGACCCGAATCGGATGAAATGGGGTTATGGAATAAATATTTTCATTATCACAACTGCCCTTAGTTAGTCCTTATTTAGCTTGTTTTTGTTTTTTTTGGTTCTCAGTGTTTGATGCTAAAAGTTTCCTTAATTTCAGGACTCGGGCACTGGGACGCCGGTGACGATGCGCGTCGATGCCAAAGGCTTCTTCCTCTATTGGGTCGATCAGAACAACGAGCTGGACATCCTGGATATAGCCACCATACGCGATGTTCGGACTGGACAATATGCCAAGAAGCCCAAGGTGCGTATACGTTATAATTGCTTTAAAGTTTTTCTGGGGGATTGGCTTCGATTACCTCGTCTGGTAATGGATTTGCTTCTTCATCTATGGGATCCTCGACTTCTTCACAGGATTCTTCTTTGGATTCTTCAGTTTCTTGGCTGGCAGCTCCTCCCTTTTTCCTTTTGCAACCACAAGCCGATTTGCAGCGGCATTTAACTGAAAATTAAAGAAAACATGACATTTGTGGGGTTTTAAACATGAAGTATTTTTAAATGAGAATATTTATCTGTATCTGTCCAACGAGTGCAATAAATTTGTCATTATGTCAACGAGGAACAAGGGTTTTCTGATTTTAATTCCAATGTAATTTAAATAATTAAAAAGTTTAAATATCGGGGTGTCTTTAAAATGAGTCCTGAGTCCTTCCGAGAAATCTGTAAGAGATTCCAACCAATATTGGACAGTAGCAATTGAAAGCCAATTACTGGAACTGAAGCCTAGGAGGACTTGGGGACAAAAACTGATTTTCCAGGACTACAGCTCAGGTAATCTGCCACTGGATTGCCCAGCCAAGTCACGTGCCTTGTGTGCGTCGTGTGTCCTCATCCTTGGACCCGGAATCGGAATCAGTACCCCATTGTGTGTCCATATACCCCTCATGTGTGTCTGTGTGGGTTGCAAGTTTCTCCCTCGTTCGCGTCACGCGTTTTCCGGTTTTACACAATTTTCTTTTCATGGCACGACTTGCCTCATTGTGTGTGACTTCTGTCTCCCATACCACCACCCCCACCCACATCCACTCCCCCACCAGCTACCAGTATGTGTGGCAAGTTAATACATTTATCTTGGCAATGACAAGGCAACATGGTTCGACTCTTGCTTTTGTTCGTTGGAAAACCATTTACAATGTAAGCGCTTTGAAAACTTTTAAACTAAAAAATGTCAGGCCCCCTAACCAAAATTCAAAACCTAATCCCAATCTAACTAAGGCGTATTATCAAATTAAAGTTTCATAAATGCTTCTCCGATTTTGGGTTTTTTTTTTGCGTGGCATTCCCGGACCCATTATGGCAATTATTCCAAAAAGGAAAGTCCTTGGGCGTCATTTCCTTTCGAGTTCCTTCGTCGCTGTGGGGAGTGGCGCTGCTTTCAGCTTTCTATTTTCCATATAAATCATACTGTTCGGCCTAGGGCCACGCCCACCATCCGCCTCAATAATGGTTGCAGTTGCTGCTCTCTGTTTTGTTGGTAACATATTTTTGTTGGTAACGGGCTGGGCCAGGCCCAAGGCCAGAGCCAAATGAGTTTTGTTTTCCTTTCAGTTCAGCCTGCGGGCCGAGAGAGCCTCGGGGAGAATGATGAAATGGAAAAGGGTTTCACGAGGAGAGTATGGGTAGTTTTGATATGGGTTAGTTTATAAAGTAAACTAAAAAATTATATTAAAGTAAAGTAATTAAAATGGTTAAATTCTAGAAGAAAAACTAATAACTAGAACTAGAAAAGGACATCAGAGAATAGTAATTGAAGATGATATGAGCTATGGCCTGGATACCTAGAAATACTTATACTCTTCCTGCCCAAAAACCTCTTCATCCTTAACTCCTCAATCCTTAACCCCTTAATCCTTAAATGAGTACAAGCCCATATACATGTTTAAAAGCTAATCAAGTTTATTAAACTGTACAAATTGACTTAAAATTCACATTTGGACAGAAGAAACGTATGCATTTGGACTTGGACTCATTTAAGGATTTCCGAAACAGGTTTGGGGTATAGGGACACGGCTCAGGACACACACCCTCCTCACCCACAGTAGCCGCCCTGGGTGAGGCGGTTGCAGAGTCGGTGTAGGAGGCAGTTCAGGCTCTTGGCGATTGTCGTGTCCCCCTCCATGTTGCGGCAGAGCAGATCCTTTTGGACTTGCTGGAGGGCCTGGACGCGTTCAAAGTGTTTCTGCATGCGGTGGTTGCCACAAAAAGCCGAATCGCATTCGATGGGATCGCACTTGCGGAGCGGAGCTCGGTATTCGGGATCCCGGCACTCCATATACTGGCGATGACGCATTCGGCGAAGATACTCCTTCAAGATGCGCTCGTTGTTGCGGCGGCGCATCTCCTTGATGAGCGGAGTGTCCTCTTCCTTGGTCACCTGGCAGCAGATCTCACAAGGGCAATCCTTGACGCCGTCGCTATCTTTGTCTTTCTTTTCCTTGTCTTTCTTGCCTTTCTTGTCCTTTTTCTTTTTCTTCTCGACCTTGTCCTTTTTGCGATAACCCTTGAGTCCGTCATCATCTTCGGCTTTGGGGGTTTCCTTGGGGGGTTTCTTAACCTCCTGGGTCTTTCCGCCATCGCCAAGGTCGGGTTTCGGCATTTCCACAATCGGGGCTGGGGCGGGGGGCTTTGCGCCGTCTCCTTCACTGGATTTCTCCTTTTTACCCTTGCCCTTTCCACGATCACCATCGCCCTTGCTCTCTTTTTCCTTCCCATCGCCCTTATCCCCATCGTCCCCCATATCGCCACCGTCATCCTTTTTCTTACGGCCTCCCCTGTTCCCATCATCAAAGTCTCGTTTATGTCCCCCATCGTCCGTGTCCTTCTTGCCATGCTTGTCGTCGTCGTCGTCCTTCTGGTCGTCGCCGGACTTACCATCTCCGCCAGCTCCCTCGGGCCCGAACTCGCCGCATCCCACGGTAGGCGGGTCCTTGGGATCCTGGCAGCATTTCGCAAAGGCCTCGCACATTTCGTTGCCATCCTGCTGCTGGACGAAGCACGGGGTGAGGGCCTTGTACAGCTCGTCGTAGTTTCGGGGCTCCGGCTCCTTGGGCTCCTTGTAGGCGTCCATTTCCCGCTTGAACGCCTCGTCATAGGGCCTCGGATCCATCTTGTACTTGGCGTATTCATACTGGGTGCACTTGTTCTGCGGTTCGCCGCAATCCATAGGGCAGTACATGTACTTCTTCATCTTCTTGGGCGGCTTGGGTGGCTTCTCCATGTCCAGGGCCTGGATGAGCGAAATAGTGGGATGACCACCATCATCCTCGAAGGGATACTCCGGATCTGCGGGCGGTGGGCAGTGCAGCCACGTGAAGGCGTTTTCGGCCTTCAGTTGCCTCAGCACATTGGGCATCTTGTCGAGCTTCCTCTTCAGGCACTCACGATCCAGGACATAGGGCCCACTTGGATCCGGAACCTTCTTTCGCCAGGTGCGATCGGGTTTCACGTAGGGTTTGGGGGGCTTGGGCACGTGGCTGGCTGCCCGGAGGCTTTTGGCCATTACTCTGTTGAAGCGTACGGCGTCGGGACTGGGTATCCCTCCATCGATTCCATAGCAGGATAGGGTCTCCTTGCGGGGACTTTCGTTCCAAACGGCCAGTATGTCGTCCCTACCCATGTCGAACAGTCGCGGGCACTTGTTGGCGTCCATGGCGTCGTCGATGTACCCGAGGGTACGATTATCGCCGCACTTTGAGATCGGAGGCCGGATGATGGGATAGGTCTCTTGCTTCCAGACCTTGCCGGTCTTGCAGTTCTTCCATCGCATCCACTGGTACATGCTGGGTTGCTCATCAGGGAAGGTGTTCAGCAAGTCCCGTTCCTGGCACTCCGCCTCCGCCTCGGGGTTGGGCGAGGCAATCGACCCACGCTGTCCGCCCATGAGACGACGCTGCGCATACTTCTTTCTGCCCATCATTGTGATAAAATGTACAGGTATTCCTCGTCCGATTCGGGTCCTTTAGACACTTTTTTATTTGTTATTTAATCACAGCGTCTTAGAAGGTAAAAACTTAATCTGAGAACCAAACAAAAACAAGCTTGTTTTAAAATTTTGGTGTTCTGTGATTAACACATGATATACGAATGAGGTTTGGAGGCTCATGATTTCAGGAGGATGGTTTGAGAGTTGACAGTAGGGTTACTAGATTCAAAAAATTTAAAGAACTTTTTATTAAAATAATGCTAAGAATTATCTATACGTCTATTTTATCTATGGAATAAATTGAATATAAGGTATCACTATTATATGTAGCTATACTATTTATGTTTATCTTCCACCATTAAAAACCTCAGAGAACATAAAGATATCAAGCATGCATATGTTGTTTTTTTAGACTGTATGATACCCGGTCCTACTAAGTCTTCATGGACTTTGCTGCATTTTGGGCTCCATTTAGTTATCAATTTAATCTCTGGGGTCTCTCTGTGTTATGGGGTATCGGAACCATACCAGTTCGTTATAAAAACTAGCTATAACGATGAAGGCTTTAACAAGTTAGCCCCCAAAACTCTTTCAAAATATATAGTCATATACCCCCTTTGTTATTTTATAATAGCCCATAGACAATAAAATAACACATAGACTTGACAAATATAAAACGTTTATAAAAGCTTTTGAAGCAGAACAATTTTTCACAAAAAAAAGACCATACATTTCTACGATTTTTGAGGCTTATTATCCCTTTGATCAAGGATTACCCGGCTCTCCTCCATATCGGCATACAGGAGCTTGCTGATGGCACAGGGAATCCTTGAAGGAACCCGGAGGACATTAGACAGGACACTCGTCACTTTCCCCATCCGGATCTGTGCCATCGTCTGGGCCTTTACCTCTTCCATTGGATTTGCTTAACCTTTTCCTTTTCTTTTTGCGTTTGCTTTTGGGTTTTCTTTTGTTTTTGTATTGCCGTTACCCTCGTCCTTGTGTTTTGCTTGGTCCTGGCCCGAACTTCTCTGGCCAGGTATATGCTCTCTGGGCCTGTCTTCGCTCGGCTTCTCATTTTCAGCATCCTTTCGAATTCCTTCCTGAGGCAAAGAGTCCCCGGAACGTCTCTTTGGCGTTCCTTTGGTTCTGGGGGCTTGGCCACTAGACCGGCTACTTGAAGGCTTTTGGCCATTTTCCTGTTGAACTGCTCGACCTCGGGACGATCTACATCCGAACCTATTCCATACCACGATAGGTTATCCTTGCCCTTTTCAAATAGTCCTGAGCAGCAGATAGGCTCCAAGGCATCGTTAGCATATTTTTGGATACAAGAAAGACGTTTGGGTTGGGGAGCTACGCTCTTTGCGATTGGGGCTTGATTGCTGGGATGGGTCTTCTCCGGATAGACCTGGCTGACCCTCCACGGCACCCATTCGGGAGAGGTGGGCGGTGGAATCTTCTGAAGACGGTCGATCAAGTCCCATTTCTGGCACAACAGACCCAGGTGGGTGTCCTGCGAGGGCACAGCTCCACATTGGCCGCCCTTCAGTCGGGGATGCCGATTCTTCTGTGGATTCTTTTTAAGAGAAGGATTCTTTATCAAAGGCCATTCCAGACATATCACCACTACCTGAGAATCCTGTCGAGCTACACCCTTCCGTCGAGGCTGAGAATTCTTTTGTAGATTCTTCTTACGAGGGTTGGTCAGTGGCTTTTTTCGAAGCTGTGAGTTCTTTTGGTCGTCCATTAGTTTGGCAATAAGTAATTACGTTTATACTTTTATTTGGTTTTGTTTTAGTTTAGACCTACTCTAAAATTTATAAAAACTGAGAGAAACAATCTAAAAAGTTTAACTATTTTTAAAATTTAGCTGTCTGATCTACACATAATAAACGAATGAGGGTTTTTGGTGTACGACTATGATTTGAAAGTTTTAAATAGGGTTACTAGGTTTTTGAAAGTGGGGTTTTATACCTCTTAAATAGAAAACCTTGGTTATAACCTGCAATACCTATATCATCATCTATCTATATATCAATATCATCTACTATAGCATCTATTTAATATCTATGAAATCAAGAAGGAATAACAATTAAAACTTCCTGATTCTTGACTGTTTAATACCCGGTTTTTCCACCATATTCCTCTATCCCTCTAGAATTGCTACTTAAATATTAAAATTCTTCCTTAATTTACAAAAATTTATATATATATTTATAATGATACAATTTGGGGGCAGAAAAAAAAAATACAGTTCGACTCGTTAAATATAAAATATAAAACCCAATATGCAAAACAGACGTTCTCAGAGGCAGTCGCACATCCGCTGTGCAACCCGAGCTCGCAGGTCGTCGAGACTGAAGAGCAGCTCGTTGTTGACGATGGGATTCCGTCTCTTTCCGAGGAGCTGCTGGAGCTGCTGCAGGGCGCCCAGGCAATCGCAGTACTCGGCAATCTTGGGATTTTTGCAAAAACAGTCATCGATGGATATGGGATCCGCCTTGTTCTGGCAGGCGACGTGGTACTCGCCCCTGCACCTCATATACTCCCGATGGCGCATGATCCTGAGGTACTCGCGCAGCTGGCGTTCCTTGTCCTTGCGCATCAGACACTTCATGATGGGCGAGTCCTCGTCCTTTTTCGGGTACAGGCAGTCGCAGATGGAACAGGGACAGCCGTCGGGCGGACAGGGAGGGCACTTGGGACCCTCGGGCTCGGCCGGCGGTTTCTCATCCCCTTTGCCTTTGTTCTTGCTCTTGCCCTTACCCTTGCCTTTTCCCGGCTTGGGCTTGGGAAGCTTCGGCTTCTCGTCTCCTGGCCGATAGGGTTGTCTGTCTCCGAATATATCGCTATTGAAACCCTTAGTGCCAGAGCCTTGTGGGGTTCTCATGGAGAGATTTGACTCTTGTTTGGGAAGTTGTGGTGTTTCGATGTCCTTTATTTTTCCCTTGTCCTTATCCTTGCCTTTGTCCTTGCCCTTGTCCTTATCCTTGTCCTTGTCCTTGTCTTTCTCCTTAGAGCCATCACCACCTTCGTCACCGTCGCTCTTGTCCTTACCCTTGTCGGGCTTTGTTTTATCCTTGGCTCCTGACTCGTCATCTTTATCCTTATCTTTACCTTTGTCTTTGCCGTCGCCATCGCCCTTGTCTCCGTCCCCATCGCCATCTTCTGCTGGTTTAACAGGAGGTCTAACTGGTCTTACTGGACGCTTAACTCCTTCATCGAGATCACCACCTGACCCTCCTTCGCCGCCTTCGCCGCCGTCGCCCCCCTTGCCGCCGTTGCCTCCGCCAGTGCTCTGATCATCGGTCTTGGCCTTTTCCGGGCAGCACTTTGCCATGGCCACGCACTCGGGATCTGGAAATGGTTTCATGTCGAAACATTTCAGAAATCTTTCGTAGAGCTGGTCGTAGTTGTGGGGCTCCTCCTCGTTCGGAAACACCTGGGCGGCGTACCATTTCTGGAACTCTTCGTCGTAGGGCCTGGGGTCCAGCTTATACTTGGCCCACTCGTAGGCGGTGCAGGAGTTCTCGGGGCCACCACAGAAGGGGGGGCAGTACCAATGATTTCGCCTCAGCCCGTGCTTCGGAGGCCGCACTGGACGCTTCATATCGAGAGCCTCCTCCAGACTGATCATCTTTATGTCTTCGTTCACCCCGAAGGGATCCTGTGGATCCACTGCCTTGTTGCAGTACAACATTTCAAAGGCTGCCGCGGGCTGTAGCTTCCGCTGGACGGTGGGCATCTTCTGGAGCTCAGCTTTCAGTGCCTCGCGGTTGAGAATGTAGGGCTGGCAAACGGGAACTGGTTGGGGAGGATGCGGCGGAGCCGGAGGAGGTGGCGGTCCCTTTCGCTTCACCTTCATGCTGGCATGCTTCATACTCTTCGAAAGGGTCCTATTGAAGGACACAGCCTCGGGGAGATACAGAGGATCACCCACACCATAGTACTTGAGGGCCCTCTTGTTCTCGGCCTGGTCCCACATCGCCAGGGCATCGTCCACCACCTCGTTCCCCATGCAGTACCGGCCCTCCTCCACGACCTCCTCCACAAAGGCAACCGACTGTTGGTGATTGCATTTGGACTCGGGAGGCCGGATATTTAGGTACTTCTCCCCCTGGGTGAACTTGGCGGCCTTGCAGTTCCGCTGGCGCATCATTTCGTAGGGACTGGGTATGAGGGGCGTGTCCGGGGGCATTTCGTGCGTTGAGTGCCACACGATTACGCCGGGAGCCAGAGTGCCATCGCAGCTCCTGTCAGCCACCTTCTGGTGGCCTTTCGTTCGCTGGCTGCTCATTGTGATTCGAAAGCGGAAAGTATAATCCTCTGGTGCATCTGCCTTGGTAGTTCAATTTATGAAAAATTTTTTTTGAAATTTAAAATTTAAAAATTTAAAATTTCAATAAATTTTTCGTCTAATTGGTTCTATAATCTGAAATATAATGCCAACATTCTAGGAAGTCACAACCTATAGCTATGTGACACTTAGCACTAAGCTCCTTTGATCCTTCGATGAGATAAGCGATAGAAATGGTGAATAATAGTGATTAGTGATCTTGGAAAAGCTTTTTTTAAATTGTTTTGCCTTAAATGGCCACAACTTGGGGTATGAAACTGGGAATTTATTGAACTTTTGCTAAAATGATGGACGCGAGATTTGTTGGTTGTTTTGGTTCTTCTTTTAAAACACTAATGACTTTTATATCTAAGGGATCTAGGTGTTTATGAAAAAGTTTAAAATTAACAGAATAATGGGTTTCCTTATGGTTAGACCCAGCATATTTTAGAAGGGGTGAATAAGTGGATGAATATCGGGGAATATATAGCCTTTACTGTGGGCTCTAAAGGGGAAAACCCCACTTTCAAGGGATCCAATCAGGAAAAATGGACAAAAAATCGAAAAAAATATTTTGTCTCAGGATTTTGATGCAGAATGGTGCAGAATCGATCCACAAATCGTTTAAGGTACTCCGCTTGAGAATCGGATGAGAATTGGGGAAGATATAGCTATCACCCTAAGCCATAACTGGCCTTCGCCCGAAGTTAGCTCTCCTTTCTTGTTAACTTTAAAGTTTAAACAAACCTTTAATAAAACCACATTTCTAATTCAATAATTAGTATTTTTATGAGAAATTAATGCACCATTCAGTTGGTAATAAGCTCTACAAGTTCCCATCATCAAATTTATTATTATTACCCTCCAGTTCAATAAATCCTTCCCCGATTCGCCAATAAGTGTCACATGGAACTAAGTATTATTTTATTAGCACCTTCAAAATCAATAATTTCTCCGCCGGAATCCTCCCACTGAGGAATAGGAGGAGGAGGAGGGCTGTCTAAAATTATCACGGGCCGTCGCCAGGACCTCGTGCCCCGAAATTGTTGGGCGCATAATGAGCGTTCTTAAAATTCAAATTTCGAGCAGAGCCAAAAGGATTAGCAGGCCAGAACGGAGCCGGAGCCGGAAAAGCCGGGGCCTAGGAATACGGCGAAGTGTCAGAGCCGGAGAGAGTGGAAAATGGAGAGGGAGAATGGAAACTGCGCGTGAGATTCAAGCGCGAACCGTGAGAAGCAATTAAGATAATCACCGTAGTCATTTCCGCTTTACGCTTCGCACGGTGTCCTGGGCCAGGATTCCACCTGTACGGGAAGGGAGCGAGAGAGACACATAGCTATTTGCATTATTCAGGGGGGGAGGACAAATTTGTCGGAATTAGTTTTTAGTTAAAAGCAAATCATGACGCTGCCAGCTCAGTCAGGAGTCGTAGGGGATTCCCCCCTTTTGGCCATTACGGTTTAGGCAGAACAGGTGGCAACCCCGTTTATCACCGCTTAACAGAACGGCACTTTAATGGGCCAGGCCAGGAGGAAGCCGCCAAGAGGAAGCTTTTCAATTAGTCGGCTCAGCAGCCAGCCAGAGAGGATCAGGATTCAGGTTCATCGTACAACCATTTAGAGGAGTGTTTCTGGCTTCTATGAATCCTGCAAAGCCTAGTCCTTTTTAGCTTGTCTGACCAGCAAAGCTTATTATAAACTACATTTGCATGCACTGGAAGAAAATAAAGGTATCTTAATCTTTGATTTTTGTTGAATATTGATTTAATTGTGAGTCTAACTTACAGGTCATATACCTCGTATTTTATAGATTAAATATTATATACCATTTGTGTCCTTAGACTTTGTCCTTGATTGCCTTTCTTTCTATCGATCAAAAGCCGCTTTCAGGTCAGACGACAGCTCAGACATTTAAGAGCCCGACAAGTCATCCGACTGAGTTTTATTCACCCAGCTCTGGGAGCTTGTGTGCATTCGATGTGCTAGCACAAAAGATAACATTGCTGATGTCTCCATCCTGGCCCATCCAGCCGGCCAGATAAGGTCCAGCCCGGTCGGGCAGTTTGTCAAGAGACCAGGACCGGAAACGCAGCAGGAAACAGCAAACAAACACACCACCCACTCACCCACCATTGAGATGAAGGCTGAATGCGGAATAGGGAATGCCAAGACATGGCTGGCCACAAAGTTAATGCCAAATTCATGCTCTGGCTTCCGTTTCACCCAGACACCCATTCTCCCCTCAGTCCTTAGTTAGAGGTCCTTTTTGTCCATTGCAGTGGCCGATGTCCTGTGTCCGAGCGAAACGATGTGTGCCATGCATTCAAAAGGACTTTGGTAATCCTGGTCTGAGTCCCCTCACAGTTGGCTGTTTAAATGGCTGGCAGGCGAAGAGAACTTGAAGCGATTAACTTAACTATTTAATTTCTTGAAAAATACCAGAGAAACACTAATCCAATTATCAAGAAAGGCTATAAGAGGCTATAGAACCTTAAGGATTCTAAATAAATGAAAGAATACATATATATCTGGCTTTAAAAATGCATAGAAATTAACGCAAAGTCTTTGTGTAACCTATTTATACCAAAATCCATAGAATTTCTCGGCAAGATATTCATTTGTCTGGAAAATCTCCATGTTATTTCTCTCAGGGCTCAGGGCTCCGGTCTCTGGGCTTCTTTTGTGGCCAGAAGGAAGGGGTCATGCTGATTTGCATATAACCCAGTTTGCTTTTCAGAGCGAATGTTTTTCAACTGCGGCTCTCGGTTCGAGTTTATTTTAGCTTGGCCCGGCATGGCTTGGCTTGGCTCTGTTTGGCCAAATGTCCTGCCAAGGATGCACGTTCTCCCGGGCCCGTAAATCCATTTGTGCCGTTTAATTGAAATATGGCACCCCGGTCAGTTTTAGGGGGGCAGACTGCGACCGCGAACGGGAGGATCCTATGACTGGTTTACGAGGCGGGCAAATGAATTTTGTTGCACTCGCAGGATTAGAGCTAGCGGGCAAGGATATGACTTCCATTTACGACTGCCCGGGGACCATAAAACTTCATTTGGCGCGTGTGCCCCTCAGGATATGGTCTTTCTTTTGTGTTTTCGGTAATTAATAACGAGCATTCTCATCTTTCGATTGCAGGAGAACAAGTTGCGCCAGATTGTGACACTGGGACCGCAGGACACGCTCGAGGAGAAGACGGTGACGGTGTGCCATGGCTCCGATTTTGTCAACATGACGTTCGTCAACTTTTGCTGCACTCGCAAGGAAATAGCCCAGGTGAGTTCTTAACTTGGCTTTCAGCCAACTACCCAACTAGCCATCTTATTATGGTATTGGCCACTTGGCAAACGACTCTGACAACTTGACGACTCGAATGAACGGCTGACAGCTAAAAAGTATCGAAAGGGAAATGCCATTTACCATTTAAACACGCCCAGTTCCGAGTCATTCGGGGAATTGGGTCAAGTGGGTACAGTATAGTATACCTATAGTGTGCCACGACAACGCTAATGATGGACATAATGTTGGTCATCATGTCGTGAGTACTGGGAGAAAAGTTCTAGTAGTTGTTAGAGTGGTTGAGTTAAAGGTCTTAAATTTTTAGAAAATATTTTCCAAAGGAAAGGATAGTTTCTCTCGAAACTATAAGTAATTTTGAAGCGAATTTTTATTCTTGTCGGTCTTCAAAACCTAAACTTTTCTTGCAGTACCCTTGGAGTTCCCCCATTTTTTTCTCTAGAGACACACCTGTGCCATGTCGCCTGTTTTTTTCGGTTATTTTTAGTGTTTCACCGAAGGCGCGTAAAAAAATTATTATGGACCACTCAACGGTGTTTTCTTTTTCGTATTTTATTGATTTCCGTAGCAGGGAGTGGCCGATGGCTCTGTCTGACGCCTGGTCCTGGCCTGACCTTGTCCAAAATCAATGTTCTATTTTATCAATGGTCAGCCGGCCATGTCAGGGTCCGTTGTGGTTGTGGTTATTATTTTTGGCACGCGTCGCGGACATTCCCGAAATAAACAAAATCCACCCAAAACCGCTGAAACAAAGGGAAATAATAAAAAAAAAATATTGTATATACATATATGAATATTATGAATATGGTGAAATGTTCATAAACTTTTCAGTAGGAATTTCGGTTGGCAAAAACAATCGAGACGCAAGGAAAAATAAACAAATGAATGGATAGTTGTGGCTTGGCAGGGAAAATTATTGAATGAAAGCCAACAAAAAAAAATGGGAAAAGACTATTGGACTATTGGACAATTTTCTACTCGATTGAATATCATTGACTGCATTACGCATACGCCCTGTGTGCCACCACAACAAAGGACAAATATGTGAGGCGGTCGAGTTACATGAGAAAATCAAGGCTTGTCAGTGGGTTTCCAGTTGTCACTGACAAGCACATGTGTAGTTTGATTAATTAAAGGCAGAACTCTGAGGTTTGGAGCTAATATTCCACATACGCAGTGGGTTTCAATAAAGTCTGATTAATTATAATTTAGTTCTATTAGGACCTAAGCTCTATATCACAGCTTGAGATAAATTTCCAATGGAAATTTCTACTTTAAACTGTACATATTCATATAAACATTTTCCATTTAAATTGAATCCCCCTTCCCTTTCAAGGACTTGCGCAAATATTCCGAAAACCCCAAACAGCACTAGACCTTTAAACAAATATTAAGCATATCCCTGTTCAGCTTTCGTGGCACTTTGGTTTAAGCCCTCTCTTTTTCGTTTTGCAGCTCTGGTCCGACGGTCTCATCAAGCTGGCCTACAGCCTGGCCCAACTCAATGGATCGGCGATTATGTTCCTGCAGAAGGCCCACACCAAGCTCTGCCTGCAGGTGGACAAGAGCGGTCGCATACCGGTGAAAAAGTAATTGACAACAAAGTCCTTTCAACGGACGATGTGCAAAAGTCCAGGAGAGGTCCTTTGGCAAGCTTTGGACATACATATATTCTTTTTTACGTTTTTTTGGGTCTTTTTGGGTCTCCCGGCTTTTGTGCATTGTGCGTTGAAGTATTTGACAAATATTTGCTAAGTGTAGCCCATCAGCCATCGACGTTGAGCTGAAAATTGAAATTTACGCCAATTTCTATTTCGCAATTTCTCTTTTTTCTTCTTCCTGCTGCTGCTCCTTTCTCCTTTCATATTGTGGCCACTCCTGGAACGTGGCTCATGCATCACTGACGCCGCCAACGACAACGACAACGACAACGACAACATCATCATCAACACCAACCATCGCATTGTCTGCCATCCATCCTTGTCCCCCGCTCGTTGTGTGTGTGTCCTTTATCCATCGTCCTGGTTTGGTCAATTCTGGTCGTGACCACTTTAGCATCATAAAACTTTTCGCCCAGAACAAGGAGGATCGCAAACGTGTCGAGAAGGCGCTGGACGTGACCGGTTTGCCGTCGGGAAAGGTCGATAGCATATCGGTGTCCAAATTTCAATTCGAGGACTTTTACAATTTGTACAAATATCTCACGCAGCGCTCCGAGGTGGAGCGACTATTCGACAGCATGTAAGTGAACTGAAAAGTTGATTTATTTCTTTCTTTAAAAATATTTAATATTTATCATATATCCTCTAGTGTTGGCAACTCAAAGCGCAAGTGCATGTCCATCGCCCAGCTGGTGGAGTTCCTCAATAAGACGCAGCGCGATCCCCGCCTCAACGAGATCCTCTACCCGTACGCGAATCCCGCCCGGGCCAAGGAGCTCATCCAGCAGTACGAGCCCAACAAGTTCAACGCACAAAAGGGCCAACTCAGTTTGGATGGCTTTTTGAGGTAAGCCATCTATCTGACTTGTTGCTGTTACTGTCCTTCCAAAAGGGGTTGGAAGGACGATGCCACTCGAGTTGCCTCCTGGGCGTGACAGCTTATCAGCGGCAGATTTAGAGGCAAAAACAAAAGCTGTTGCAGCAGCTGGCTGTGGCAGGGCGAGAGCTGTTAGAGCCGTTAGTACTTTTAGTCCTGTTAGAGTCACTTGAAGGCTCTCTCGAGGCGAGTGCCTATGCATATGCATGTGTGTTAGTGACGTTGCACTGTTTGCTCTCGGGACTAAAAAAAAAAAAGTAAAGCGTATAAGGATATGAGTTGCGTGGGTGGCTCTGGAGGCCTCCTCTGGCTAAGGAGGCGAAGGACGACGCGAAAACTGACGCGACCTTCAGCTGCAACTCATTCAAACATTTCAGCAGCGAATTTTTCATCAAAGTATACACTAAGAGAAATATTAAGAAATTTAATGAACTTCTTAGAACTCATATGTGTTAAGTTTTTTATCAAAATCATATATACTTTATTTTTTTTTTAAATTTCTAGTTTTTATTCAAAAATCTTCGCAAAAACAAGACCTTTTGAGTGACAACCTAATATTTTAGTTGAAATTTTCACAAAAGTGCATTAAAACCTGTTTGTTGACACTTTCGTAAAAGCTCTTTCGGCTTAGCATCCTCGAACGCAACTTTTCTCACGCAGGAACTTTAGTCCTAGAACATCCTAGAACAGAGAGCCTGCATATCAAGCTTACCATTTAAGACACCTTGAAATAATCCCCTTGGTAACTGCTGTTTCCGTTTCCGCTTTCCGTACAGGTATCTCATGGGAGACGACAATCCCATTATGGCACCGAATAAGCTGGATCTCTGCGACGATATGGACCAGCCGCTCTCGCACTACTTCATCAACTCCTCGCACAACACTTACCTGACAGGACACCAGCTGACGGGCAAGTCCTCGGTGGAGATTTACAGGCAGTGCCTCCTGGCCGGTTGCAGGTGAGTGCTGCTAAAGGATGCGGATATGGTGGATGTGGCGGACATGGAGGATATGGGCTGTGAAATGCGATGTGAAATGACGCAATTGAAGTGGTCACTCGTTGGAGCTGCCTGGCTGGATGGTTGGTTGGCTGGCTGGCCATGACCTTCATCTGTGGCATGACCTTCACAGCACACATTTAAAAACTCTCTCCCCTGCAACACACCTCCCCTCTCTGTAGTCGTATGAGTGCGTGCATCAGGTGCAGTTCCTGTGGCATCTACCATGTTGGCACTGCACTGGAAAACTAATTTAATTTCGAGGCATGCGAGCGTTAATATTAGATTTTTCTAGACTCTAATAGATTCTATATGATATTAAAAACAAGGAAAAAAGGCAAGAAATTATAAATCTAAAAATATAAACACTCATATTTCCATTGCCCACTTTTCAGGGCACCTAGAAGTCCAATAGTAAAGTAGAGTTAAATTATATAGTTGGTTTTTGTATGATAACATACCAGAAGAGGCTTTAATTTGGTTACTATTTCCAATTTTTTTTTAAATAATTAATTACAAAAACAGCGCTCTCCTTCTCGATTCTCATAGGTTGCACTTAAGCAGGCCTAAAAATTCGGGAAAAATATATATTTTTTTTTGTAAAAGTAAAACTTTACCAAAGAAAACTATAAAATTCTATTAGATCTAAGAATTACCAACAAAACATAAAGAAAAGCAATCATAAATCTACATTAAAAGTTGATCCTTAAACAAGTTTTTATTTCGAGTGTACACTCAGTTATCCTGCAAGTGATGATTCGGAATGCTGATGATGGCCATGCCGGATGAACGATGCACACATCACAAAATTTATTGACGCAGAAGCTGTTACTTTGCGTTTATTCTTGCCGCTTGCCCAGCTGTCAGAATGCATTTTCCCCATTTTCCATTTTCCATTTCCCATTTGCCTGCGATTTACAGCCAAAAGGAAAATGGGAAATGACAGTAAAGAGAACACACAGAGGGAAAGCGAGGAAATTGTCATTTTCTCTTACCACTTTCACAATTGTCAACTGGTCTTTTGTTGCAGATGCGTTGAGCTGGACTTTTGGAATGGACGCACCGAGGAGCCGGTCATCGTCCATGGCTACACGTTCGTCCCGGAAATCTTTGCCAAGGACGTGCTGGAGGCCATCGCAGAGAGTGCATTTAAAACATCCGAATACCCTGTGATATTGAGCTTTGAGAATCACTGCAATCCCCGGCAACAGGTATGGATTATCCAACAATTCTGGGCAATATTTTTCTTTTGTGAGCAAACAGGACGAAATCCCATCTCTGGTTGGGCTACTTCTTTTATGAATTTTAATCACTTTCAGGCAGAAGCTGAAAAAAGGAAAAAAGATTAGTTTTTGGGGGCTAAGAAATGGGATTTTAAAGAGAAATTTAAATGGTCAAGGTAGCTAAAAAAAAGTAGATCCCTTAGATGTAGAAAAATTAGTAAATATAAGTACACCTTGGGTAGGAAAAAAACATCTGAGAAGTGCGGGTGGAAAAAGTTACTTGTCCTAAAACAACAGTCAAATCCTTCACTCATCACCCTAATCCATCATTCCGCCGAAAGACAAACAATAACAAGAAAACATGGCTCACACAGGAGAGTCCTTGGAGTCCTCGAGTCCGAAAACATTACTTAAAGACCATGAAGGGAGTCGTCGACGAGCGAATCTCAGAAGCCACTCGAAAGGTAATTGCCGGCTGCTTAAGCTCCATGGCCAAGATAATAACAAAAGGTAAAGTTTTTACGGCCTGAAAGTGGTCGGGCAGGTTGGCAGGATGGCAGGCTGGCAGGATACCAGCCAGAACTCATCCGCCAACAAGAGGCTAAAGTTTAACCATTAAAAGTAGTAATATAAACTAAATTTCCCATTGGGAGCACAGGCGCAGGTAACAGGGAAAGTCTGGCAACCGACAGGACGAGACACAAGAGGCCACGTGCCAGAAAGCAAGCTTATGGGAGCAAGGAGCTCAACATATGATAGGTGGAGTAATTGTGGATACACAGAGGGAAATATATTGTAACTAAATAGTTGGTAATTGTACAGAAAATAGAAAAACAAAGCAAACTTTCTTAACAGAGTGGTTATTTATGAAAGACCTATTTAAAAATACTTCTTTAAATATTAATTTCTTTAAAGTGTATCCCTACCATTTTAATTTTCCTCCATGCCTTCAAGGCAAAACTTTGATTCTGGGAAATGGGTAACCCATCAACTTGCAGTTATCAGATAGTTAACAAGTCACTCGGCACTAGTACTTTATGCCAGCTCATTTATTTTCCCACCAACTTACCACTACCTTCTTCCACTTCCCCCCTTTTTTAGGCCAAAATTGCAAACTATTGCCGTGAAATATTTGGCGATATGCTGCTCGACAAGCCCCTGGATTCGCATCCTTTGGAGGCAAACGTGGACTTGCCACCGCCGGCAATGCTGCGACGCAAGATCATTATTAAGAACAAGAAGAAGCACCATCATCATCATCACCATCACCACCACAAGAAGCCGGCAGGAGGGGCAGGTCAGGTGGGCGGTACACCGGCAGCTAGCAACAAATTGACGGCGGCGAACTCAGGTGAGTGCGGTGCGGTGCCACATGGCGTATGCGTAATGTGGTCTGAGTTATGTGTTTTTGGTTGTTTTTGTTGCATATGTTACGGGGGCTGGAGCACATGGCACATAGAAACCCCTAACCCTCTCCATCGTCTATGAAAAATGCAAATTAGCTTCGCACACGCAGCAGCTGCTCTGTATTTTCTGGCCAAAAGTTCCACAGTCAGTTGGAAAGGCTGGCAGGGAGTAACAAATTCGATGAGGGCACAACAAAAAAAAGGGGTGGGTGTGGAGTGTGCCCTTAATGAACAGGGCTACAGGATACAAGGTACAGGATGCAGGATACAGTGGTTGCCATTTAATTGAAAGGAAAGTTCCGCCAACTCTAGTAGGGAACTTATAAAAAGCTTATAGTTGGCAACTACATGTAATTACAGAAACTAAAATTTGAATATTTAATGGCTTATTTATAACAACTAAATGGAAATTAAAATAAAGCCAATCTTATGCATTAAAATCCTAATTCCATTATAACCAAAATAATTAGAGCATAAACCATCTAAAAGCCATTAAAATCTAAATCACATGACTAAAAGCTGCATAAGCTTGAATCTATATCAAATTCGATTAAATTTTCCATTTTCAATAAGCAAACATGCCTGTAAGTTTCCCAAAAATTTCTCCTTTCCAATCATTGAACGTAATTTTCTGATAAATAAGAACACACTCCGGGCTATTTGGCTCTTGCTGGCTTGTAAGCCAACAATATGTTTGGCTAAAAATTAAAAGTTTCAACGAGTCCTGGATATCATGCTCCTCCCTCGACTCAATCACGAGAAATAAAAAGGAAACTTTTCAAAGAAAAGTTTTTTTCCCCAACAAGAGCAAAAATTTCGTATATAAATTGTTTGGTGAGTGAAGGAGATCCTGCAGGAGCTATTTGCATGCACAGCTGCAGAGTTCTCCCGGGGACCCGACATTTGTCGCCATTTTGTAGTGACCGCATCCTTGCGCATCCGCAACCCCCCTTCTATCCACCTCGACAGGCACATCCTGTTTGCATTGGCCGGATGACATTTAGCTCATGAATTGCAAAAAGCCAATTTATAAATGCAAATGACTTTGGCCCCCAGGATGCAATTGCCAGATCCCAGATCCCAGCTGTTATGCCCGCGATCCTGGGTGCCCAACAGCCTCCGCCTCGTAATTTGATTGAAGCCCGTACATATATTAATATCCTTTTTATTACTTTTATTATATTCCATTAAGCCGAAACTGTTTTTTAAAAGCCATCGGCAATTTGGCTTTTTCGCAGAAATCTTATTTCCATAATGGTCTTTCGATATTAAATTCCATTTAAAAAAAATATATATTCGATTTTTTTGTACTTTCCACAGTGGATGCAAAGGCGGCGCAACAAGTGGCCGCCCATGAGGAGGGAGGCGTGGCCAGGAGCACGGCCAACGGAGACATCGGCACAGGACATGCACCGCCATTGCAAGTGAGTTTTGTTCTATTGTTTTATTTTTATTTTATATTCGAAATAAAGTGATAAAAAGGTCAAAGGACAGAACATAACCATTCATTATTGTTGTGGAGGAAATGGCAGTGGTCATATCGTGCCTGTAATTGCATTAAATGGCCCATATATGTATATACCATATATGTATAGTTTTGTACATGAAGATATATGTGTCCCAAGCCTTTGTTGACTCGGCTGATTTGTTTCTCTGTTTGCTGTTGTTCCTGAAACACTGATGTTCAGGATAATGATGATTGTCATCGGACTGCTCTGTTTGCATTCCTAATAATCATGATGACAGGCACACGATAGGATAATGCACTTGGGGAAATTTTTGGTAGTTTTTATTAGGGATTTAATTATAGCTACTTGGTTTTATTTCCATTGGCTTTTATTTATTATTTCTCTAAAAACAGCTTTATATTTTATGGAACTAGAGAGTACTTCATATTAACTTCTTAAGATCATAAACTTTACCCAGAAGCTCTTAAGCTTAAGTAACCAATCTATATATCTCTTAAGCTCTTTCTCTATATATCTCTTTTCCAAAACCCATGTGCAACAATTTTAAAGATTAAAATACCCTTTTATTTCTCCCACTGTTTGAGTTTATGGCAGGACCGCAAAAAGTTATAAATGAAAGTGTGGAAATGAATGAAATAGAGTGGATGTGGCCATGGATGGTGCTATGGATGTGGCTGGCAATGGGAATATGAACGTGGAGCATGTGAATGGCTGATGTTTGATGGCCTGGGACAGTCAACGAACTGTAAACTATGGAAATGCCAAGTGGGCCAGGAGTTGTGGCCAGCCCAAGGGGCAGCTGACACACGATATGCTCACTAATCAGAATTTACCATGACCAGGAGGATACCACTAGGATTCGCATACAGTAATCAAAACGAAGGCCCACAAGGGGTTGGTTGGTGGCCGGATGGGTTAGCCCCCAAAAGTAAACGCAACCTGAATGGAAAACCAAAACTAATTTGGCTAAATGTTTGCCAAATCTCCTACCCTTCGGATGCATTTTAATTTAATTGCTTAGCCCGCCATTAGTGCAGCGTTATTATTTATGGTTTAAAAATTCTGGCTCTTTTTTTATTCATGTCTAATGGCCAGGGTTTAGGTTTAATGGTCGTGTTGCATAATAAATGCTAATGGAAGTCAAACACCGCCCGCCCAGGATGCCCACGTTGGCCAGGATGCTGATGTGCATTTTGGGCTCATTTGTTCATTGGGGATTTGGCATGGCCTCCGGTTTTGGCCACATGTTCCCATTATGGCCACTCACATTGGCGGCCGGAATTGTTGGGGTTTTATAAATCGATTCCGGAGTGACGTGATTCCATTGGGATGGCTAGATGCAAGGGAGGGCCGTTGGCGAAGGCGAAGGCAAGCGGAAGCCTGGGACCACAGACCGCCGTGTCCTGGCTGTCGTCGTCGTATCGTCGTAAACTTAATTCAATGCCCAACAATGCATTCTGCGCCACATCCCCTCTAGGCCCTTTTGAATTCCACAAACGGGTAATACAATCTGCGCCACTTTCTTGTCCTTGCACTTGCGGAAAATCCCAAGAAACTTGATTATTTATTGGAAATCTTAAGGATGGGAGGGTCTATTGACTTTATGAGGCCTTAAAATAAATAAAAAGTCCACTTCTTTAAGGAATATTTTAACAGCCATTTGAATCTTTCATAGTTTCCAATTACTAAGAAATACTGAAGTATTTTCCTAGGTGCATTGAATGGCATGGGTAAAGGGTTTCTTGTCTGCGATAACCACACAACATCATAATGGGTTTCATATGTCATCTGCCATTCCGGGTCCGGGTCCGGGTCCTGCACTGCCATGACATGCAATTTAATAGTTCCCGGTTTTCCGGGTGGTGACCTAATAGAAGGTTCAAGAAATGTATTCGCCCTTAAAATAAATCTTTTAAATTCTTTCCAGCAAATCCGACAGAGCTCCAAGGACAGCACCGGCTCCTCTGACTCTGATAGCTCCTCGGACGATGAATCCCTGCCCAATACCACCCCCAATCCGCCCAGTGGCAACGAACCGCCACCGGATAAGGCCCAGAAGGAGACCGAAGCCGGAGCCGAGATCTCTGCTTTGGTCAACTATGTCCAGCCCATACACTTTAGTTCATTCGAAAATGCGGAAAGTAAGTAGGATTTGGTTTTGAAAGGATATTGGTTGAAACTATCATTTTTTTTAGAGAAAAACCGGTGCTATGAGATGTCCTCGTTCGATGAGAAACAGGCCACCACCCTGCTGAAGGAGCGACCCATTGAGTTTGTGAACTACAACAAGCACCAGCTCTCCCGCGTCTATCCGGCCGGCACCCGATTCGATAGCTCCAACTTCATGCCCCAGCTGTTCTGGAATGCCGGCTGCCAGCTGGTGGCCCTCAACTTCCAAACCCTCGACCTGGCCATGCAACTCAACCTGGGGATCTTCGAGTACAATGCCCGATCTGGTTACTTACTGAAGCCAGAGTTCATGCGACGCTCCGATCGCCGGCTGGATCCTTTTGCCGAGAGCACAGTGGATGGCATTATCGCGGGTACCGTGTCCATTACGGTTCTGTCCGGGCAATTCCTCACCGACAAGCGGGTCAACACCTTCGTGGAGGTGGACATGTACGGTCTGCCAGCGGACACGGTGCGCAAGAAGTTCCGCACCAAGACGGTCCGGGACAATGGCATGAATCCGGTGTACGACGAGGAGCCGTTTGTCTTTAAGAAGGTGGTTTTGCCGGAACTGGCCAGCATCCGGATCGCGGCCTACGAGGAGGGCGGGAAACTGATTGGCCACCGGGTGTTGCCCGTCATTGGCCTGTGCCCGGGCTACCGGCATGTGAACCTCCGGTCGGAGGTGGGCCAGCCTATAGCTCTCGCCTCCCTGTTCCTGTGCGTGGTGGTCAAGGATTATGTGCCCGATGATCTGTCCAATTTCGCCGAGGCTCTGGCCAATCCCATCAAGTACCAGAGTGAGCTGGAGAAGCGGGACATCCAGCTGTCGGTGCTGACGGATGAAACGGATGCAGTGGCCAATGCGGATGAGGATCTGTCCAAGTCGTGTGAGTAGTCGTAGTTAGGATAGAAGAGCACCACTCTGGGTTAGCACCACTCCCACCACTTTGATTAGCAATTTTAATTTAAATCTTCTTTTCTTTCTACTTTTCTTTTCGATAACTTTTTCATGTAACTTTCGGTTAAACTTTTGGATTTATGGATTTGGTTCAAAACAAACAAACAATCCTCAAACAAACACCAACCTATATACCCTATATACCCCAACAAACAACCAACCAACCAACCAACCAAACAACCAAACCACACACCCACCTACACCCACTCCAATAAACGGTTGACGGACACACAACAACAAAAATAAAATAAATACTGCACCACCTTTGTATTTTTGATTCTGCCCCCAATCCGTTTCCTGCTCGATACTCTCTGATCCTCCAGTCGTTTTCGTCCAAGTAGGTGGCCAGAAGAAGGAGCTGCGTCCGGTGGAGTCGCTAGCCACCTCGCCCAAGCACCGGGCCAGCATCTCGGCGGCGGCAGCCATGAGTGTAGAGTTCCGAGAGGCCGCCGATCGTCCGGACGGGATTCGGGGAGTTGGCGGTGGTGACGACAGTGCTTCTATTGTGGCGCCCAGCATCCAGCACCAGCATTCCCTGGACCAGTCGGTCTCCACCTCCATACGTCAGGTGGAGTCCTCGCAGTTCGATGTGGATCTGGTGATTGCGGAGCCTTTGGAAAAGATTCTCGAGCACAAGTCCGTGAAGGAGAAGCGCCTGGAGATGGAGAAGAAGCTGGAGTCGCTGCGCAAGAAGCACGACAAGGAGAAGGTCAAGATCGCCGGCCAGAAGTCGAGTCCCCTGGAGGGCAAGAAGCCCAAGTTCGCGATCCCCAATAAGCTGGTAAAGCGGCTGAGCAACAAGAGTCTGTAAGTTTTCGGACGTGGCCTTTGGAAGAGTGGAATAGTGCCAGATGACGCCATTTGAAATTAGTAATTGTCTCTCTCCGAACAGCGAATCCACTGTGGAGATACCCCCCTGCCCCCTGGACCTCGGTGACAGCAGTGAGGAGAGTGTCGGCACAGCCGCCGACGCTGGCGAGGATTTGGCCGGTGGCAGCACTACCTCCAAGGATGGAGTCACCCAGGAGAGCCGACTACGCAGTGCCTGCCGGGAGTACACTACGCAATACAGGGAACTGCAGGAGAAGTACCACGAGGCCATCTATACTGCTGCGGAGAAGGTGCTGAAGACCTCGCAAACGTCGCAGGTGAAGCAGTTGAAGGCTTCTTTGGACAAGGTCACTGGGGAGGTGATGCACCAACTGCAGGAGGCACGTCGTAATGAGGTCAAGACCCTGGCCACGGTGCACAGGGATAGGGATGAGCTGGTCAGGTGGGTTGAGAGATATTCCTTCAGCATAAAGATGGAAATTTATAACAATTTCTCTTTCAGGATGAAACGCGAGGTGGCCAGCTCTGTGGTGGAGCGTGGAGTGGCGGAGCGAGTGCGTCTGAAGCAGACTTTTGAGAGGAGAAATGATGAGCTCCAGAAGCAGCATGAATTCGTGAAGAATGCCCTGGCAGATCATCGTTCAAAGGTGGGTTTTTTATCCCTTTAACTAACTTAACTAACTTAACTTAATCTATAACCCTATAACCTGCAGGCCCGTCAAATCCTTGACAAGGACGCCGAGTCCCGCAACTGTGTCTCTAGCAGTGGCTTTCTGGTGCTCTTCCATGGACCCCATCATCATGGCTGTACCGGTAGCACCGGATCAACGGGCAATAATCTCACCCTGAATTTGGATGCGGGAGCTGTTGGCGGAGGCGGCTTATCCGGAATATCCCCAGCCAAGTCGCACAATAGTATATCGGGCGCTGCAGAGATGAAAACATAAATCTCTTTCCGTTCCGGATTGTTGTCCCCGCCCGCCCCCACTATTTCTAGGATTAAGTTTGTGTGGTTCTACAAGTTGTTAGTCTTCAGTATTTGCCCAATGGCAAACATAGAGAAAAAAAGAATTAAGTCTAAAGTCTTCGTAGAGTTTAAGAGAATGTCGCTGCAGAGGAGTGTGCATGCGTATTCCCCTGTTTTTTTGGATGGGAACTGACCTCGACTAAAATCTAGAACTTAGGGCCTTCCAAGAGACCTAAGCCCATAGGTGTAATCCAAGCGAATCGCGTTTTTCTAACTGAACAAACTAGTTGTAACTCCATCGCATGTATGATGTACTTGTAGCCGTAGTCTGTCCGTAAACTGTATCTGTAAAGTGCAGTCCACTGCGTGGTATGCATGAATGTATAACCCTATCGAACCGTATGGTTTCTTCCTATATGAACTTCGCTGAAACTCTGAGTGTCTATTTAAGCAAAATCGTAACAGAGATGACTCTTAGTATATACAGATATATATACATACATATATATATATATATATTTATTTCGGAAGGGGTACGAGTGCTCCAATCTATCTAAACGCTAATTGTGGTTGTGTGTATTACTCTTTTTTATAATCAGTTTATAATCTATTTAATTTATATATAACTTGTACGATTAGTTTAAGGCTCTCGCACTAAATCAAAACAAAAAGAAAAAAAGAACACTGTGAAGTGAATCTCGTGCGCACAATGGCGGAAGCGGAAACGGAAGCCAAGCACAAGTCTAGGCCAACACTTAGTCAATTATTATTTCCGGTTGGTAGCTATTTATTCTTGATTGTTTTTAGTCACTTTTAGTTCTTTTTAAGTTTATTTAGTTTTAACGAAAGAAGCTCCAATAAAGTCGTATTTTGAATTGTTTAAAAATCCCGCTCCCCGCACCTCTTTTCTCTTTGGTCCGACACACCTACACACACACACACACACATGCACAGACGACGTCGCACACAACCTACAACACCAAAAAAAAAAAGGATATAAAACCCAAAAAAAAGGATAAACTTAAACGGCAGTTAACAGATTGAAGGAGACCCATGACTCTCAAACTGTGAACTCAGGCCGCAGTCTCAAGACAATCAAAAATACAAAAAATTTATTAAAATATTCAAACTTAAGCCCTTATTTGTAGATCAGATTAATGGAAAAGACACCCCTCTCCTTAGTAATAAAATCGAGAACGAAATAATAAGCCCAAGCTGCCTTGTAACTAAATCCAAAATTCGAACATAGCCCCAACAAAAATATAAAAAAAACACATACAACATACGATACGAGTAAACGTAAATCTAACGAACACACTAATGAGAATAATCAAAACAAAAGTTGAAAGTACATTTCACTGGACGGCAGAACCACCTTAGATGTTGTAATTTCCCCGTACTTACTTACTCAAGAACCGACGCGATATTAAACCCATTCCCACAAAAAATAAATACAATATTATTAATAAAACATAAATCGAAAACAGGGAACGAGGTCTCTGGACTCTGAAACTCCCAATTTGATGTTGTAATTTTTGTGATCGTGTGTCGTAGTTTTCATAGTAAGATTATCCCCACAACCCAATCAGATATTACAAAACATATATCCCACATAGTAAGCAAGCAATATCCATATCCAATAGCTATAGACGCTATATGCTGTATGTGTGTGTTTCCCCTGATCCACTGTCCCAAAGCACCCGAAGAATAAAAAAAAAATATTACTACATCGTCTATTGTTGTCTATCGTCTCAAGTTCGGTGTCTAATCTCAGTGTAATTGGCTTGACTTAATCCAGTGCAGCAGATAAACATAATAATATAATAAATCATATATTATATAACTCAAGCATAGTAGAACTCAAGCATTAATTCGAAATAGTTTTGGTGTTGTACGTATGTAAGCATTACTCGATCCAAACTGTATCCTGCATCTGTATCTGTGTGCTGTCGATGTTGTTGTTGTTATTAGCTTTCTCCTCAAACGTTCTTGCTGTTATTGTTGTAGATTGCAGACTATCTTTATCTTTTGCATGCGCCCACCTCTTCCACACCCCAAATCTATTCCAAACTTTAAACAAAAGGCTTTAATCGCTGTTCGTTGTTCGTGTGTATTTTTTAAGCTAAGTTAAACGATAAATGAGAACATAAACTTATACGAAAATGAAATTTAAATTGAAAAGCAAAAATCGGTGTCAAACACCAGAGAAAGTGGCGCTAGTTGTCGTTGGAAAGAAATAATGAAAACGGGATACTCCAGCAGGGGATCCCCCTTTAGGCCATAACGAAAGTATGGAAAAAAGCTAAGTTTTGAGCGGTGCAACTAACGAATTTGTTGTTGCCTAATAACTTAAACTAGTTAAATGTTTAGATTTACCCTAGAGTTATATACAGAAAGATCTACGTACATATGTATCGAGGAACCCCATTGTTGCAATAATATTGCCAAGGCACTTACAAATAATTATTACCAGAAACTAAACTCTTGATGTTAGCAAGAATTTAAAATAAAGTTCACTTAAACCATGAGAATAACTTCGAATAAAATAATATTGCAACTAAAGTACGCCCTGTTCAGAGTGTAATTTTTCCATTACATAGAAATGATCTTCAAAAGACTACAATTTTAAATATTAATAAACAGAACAAGTTCACTAATATTTTCATTAATATACAAATCTAATTTTTCGGATATGAGTTTTCCTCCACAGTTTTCTGAATTTTGTTGAGCTTTTAAAATTGTTTTTTAACTTCATTTATTATTTTTCAAATTTTTTGAAGAACTTTTTTCCGATTTTCTATGATTAAATTCTAATTTTTCGGTTTTTTTTCCCAGGACCAATACATTACGTAGTTTTCAAAGAGCATCCAAAAATATAGCATATTTTTCGGCGTTCCGTACTAAAGATAACGTAATGGTCCAAACTACGTAATGTAGGACTATGAAAAATCCCAAAAAAGTCAAAATTTTATAGAAAATCAAACAAAATAGGGAAAAACTATATAAATTCTGAAACCTATAAAGTAAAGAGATATTTTTGCCATAGTTGTATATTTTATTAGTTTAATTTCAATGTATATTTAAGTAAATCTATAACTATTCCACTTTATTGACTTAAAATTGTAAAATGATTTTAAAACATCCAGCTTTAATTAAACTATTACAAATTTAACAATTACAAAATCAAACAATTACAGGATAAATCAATGTACTACATTCTTTACAGTTCAGGGCGTTTAAAAACAATTAATCTGTACATTTTAAATCAATTAAAGTCAAACAGTCAGTGTTTACAATGGAGTTCATTAGATAAATCGATAAAAAAAATGTCTAAATAAAAAAATAATAAAATTAATCACCATTGTTGTTGTGATCCGCAAAAAATCCTAAAAATAAACGTTAAACCAAAAGAAATTAAAGCCTGTTTTTTTACATAAAAATAAGTCGGCTTGGCAAAATCAGAAACTTATCGTTAGCCCTAGAAATTATTATAAAGATTAGACAAAAATTGACAAACAAGAATCTCAAATCTATACAAACCGAATTGAATTAGAATGGGAAAGATGTCGGGATATAAAAAACATTAAGCGCTAATGATATGAAATCAAGATCAGGTAACACAAAAGTATAAAACCTTTTGATTCTATATTGTTCTAAGGCACCATTTTGCAGACTCGTTTAAATTCCTGGCAGTTGCAAGTATCACAGCATCTGAACGAATACCAGGCTGAGAAACGATCCCACTGCCATTCCACAACTCAAGGCAGCGGCCATAATGGACGAGGCCAATTCCTTCTCATGCTGTTTCACGCTCCTTGGCGCCGATATGAGCAGTATATTGGTCAGATAGCCGTTGGACAGGGCAAATACGATTATCATGGCGATGAAAGTGTAGTCGTGCTTCACCAGAGTAGGCAGGAACTGGTGCTCACTGGAGTTGGAGCACAAGAAGAAAGGAATGAAGACCATACGCACGATGGTAATAAGCAGTGAAGTGCCTTGGTTCTTCGGTCGCTCCCACCAGCCCGCCAGCAGACGTCCGAAGTAGTCGCCACAGTTGAAGAACAGATAGTTAACCACCGGTAGATAGTAGACATCTGAAAAATAGAGAGATTTGGAATATCATTTTTGAAAAACTATTCACTGGACTTACCTGTCCACTCGCTGTGTCCATACTCCGATTGCATGAGCACTGTAACCGATGGATAGACGGAAAGCGTAGTGGTGTACAACAATGCCAGGCAGCTGGCATGTAAATAGATTTTCGACATCACCTGACGCATTATCGGTTCCAAGGGCACACCTTCAACTCCGTCATTGGGACTGTGCGAGGGCACGGCACTAATCACCTTGTACTTGTCGCCACCTTCCAGATAATACTTGAAAAATGGTCTACGAGCCAGGATCACATAGCACACGATGCAGAGCAGGATGAGTGCTCCACCAAATATAAAGAATATAAAGGCAGTAGTGTTGGGACCAGTGTCAAATGCAAGCACGAGTATAAAAGCCAGCGCTGTGAGAATGCCACCAAGAGCCTGTCCACTGACCACGGCTGTAATGAATTCGGAGGGAAACAGTCCAGCGACTCCGTACAAAGCTCCTGACATGGTAGCAGCCGAAACTGAAAAACAAACATAGGATTATCATTAAATTTAGACAAATATCTTACTCATACTTACTATTCAGCAACACCACAATCACAAGAGTGATCAAAAAGAACTGCTCTTGCCATTTGTCCGTATTGATCTCCACAAAACCTGTGGTTATCCCAAACAAAACCAGAATCATCCAAAGGGTGCCCAGCATCTTAGTGCGCAGGGAGACATGATGCCCGTAAATGGCATTGAGTATCAGGAAAGATGTTCCCGAAATAGTGGCTGTCAATGCCAAATCACAGGTGAAACTTTTTTGCAGCGGGGTGAGTTCCTCGTCCAAATCTGTGGCATTGATCGAGGTATTACGGAATTTGTACTTCCAGTACTGTGAGTAAGGGAAAGAGAGAGACAGCGGAAGGGTTAGGGCTTGAGTCAGCAAAAAAGTACAAAGAAAAGCTAAAAAAAGAGTTATCGTCGTTAAGGCGACGGCGACGACGACGGCAGCAGCATTCATAAAAGCAAAACAATGCTGATAAGCCAGCGTTACTTAGATTTGCGCTTGTCCCAGATCCATGTGTTGTTCAAAGAACAGTTTCAGATGCGGGCTATCTGGAAAATTTCCACAATTAATTAACATTGACTTACATCTTCCGCCGTCACAAAAAAATTCCAGGGCGTCATAGTTCCAATTCCCAATAGATAGAACACAAAATAGGTAAAGACTCTTCCGCTGGTCGGTTCATTGGAGACCAGAACTACTTCATCCTGGGTTCTTTCATGCAAATATCGCTCATCCGCCAGGTTGTACTGCTGCTGGTGATCCTGCGGACGGAAGGCAGGCACAAAGCTGCCCTCCGTTCCAACATCATTTTCTTCATCCTGGGTGCTGTCCAGGAGCCTCTCGGTGTCATCGTTTGATGGCATTTTGTAGTTTCAGGGTGTGTTTAGCGTAGCCCGTTCAGGGTGTGGAGTTTGCCCGCTCAACTTTCAGATCATTTACTCCGCTTGATTTTAAAAACAGCTGCAACAGGCTGCTTCCTCTATTGTTTCAGCATTATTTAAATTTAAACTGCTGTGTTTAATACAAAAAATTTATGCCTTGAGAGGTAATTACTGATTAGACTACAAAACAAAATACAACAGAGTATTACGCGTCTAAGAAAAATCAGCTGTTAGTATGACCTTAACTAAAAGAAGGGATTTATTTAAATCTATACCGTAAAATGCACTTTTCGAATATCGTATATCGATTTATTTACCTTTTGGTCCCACTGTTGCGCGCCAAAATTAAAATCTGGTATTTTTCGATCAAAAAAGGCCTATATTAAAACAGGTTTTCCAAGTTTACTCTTTAAGTTATTTAAATGATAAAATTGCCACCTAAACCCCAAATATATCCCAAAAAATACCAATTTAACAGCACTGTTACGATAACAGTTGGCGCAAAGTTCAAAACAGATTCCTGCTATGCAGCTTTTGGCAAGTTTAATTACATTTTATATTGGCTAACGAGCAAATTACCAGCGTTGCATCCGCCACAAATCGTAATTTAATTGCCAGCAATAGCCGCCACAATCAAAAAACACCAATATCCACCCAGGCCACAAGAGCTGATGATGAATGAATGCAATTTGTATTTAATCAATAGGCACGCCCCGCAGTGTTTTAAATCAGCGCACAGCTTCGTTTTACGGCTTAGCGCCAGTCGCAGGATGTGATCCCTCCACTTCCCCTTTTCATATCCCCATCCTTCGAGCTGGATCCATAGGGAAGTTGGGAAATTTTAATTGGATTTGCATTCGAGATCGTCCACGAACCCGTTTCTACACATGCTGCATCTCGCTCCAGCGCTGCGCCTCCGAACGGACATAAATTTATTTTTAATTTACTTATGCGCGAATATCCGAGCTCTGCCCTGCGGTTGTTTGATTTGCGAATTAAACTTTGAAAGGGTCTTGGAAAAGGAGCAAAAAAAGCGACTCGTTAGCGCTGGACAGCAGGAAAAAAAAGATAAAAAGGGAGTATGTTGTGGCATTGTAGGCATTGGAGAGTTATTCAGGACTCTGGGTTGTGCTCCAACTTCGATTGTCATCGGCTGAGCTTGCAAATTAGATTAGTTCATAATGATCGCCGTTGTCCAGGGAGGGGCGTGTCATCTCATTAAATCCATAAAAACGTTAACCTCCATCCAGCTCCATGCCCCATGAAAGCCCCAATCAATCTCGAAAAAGCGATTTCCATCGCACTTTCCCGCAGGCCACACACTCAGCCTCCCAGGTCGTCTGGCAATTTAAAAATCACATTAAATTAGTCAGCAAGAAATCACCGCAACGAAACCATCAACAAATCATCTCAAATTAAATTCATTCACAGAGTTAACCGCAGATGGAGGCGGGCATCGGGTAAAGGTGGTACCCGGGGGATCGGATATCTTGGCTAGAAGGGAAGAAGCGGTGGAGCAGGGTATGGTGGATGCGTTGATGAGTAGCCAGTCGGTTTGAGCAACTCATCTCCCATTCATGCCAACGGGTAGCACTCCGACTCCGACTCACGGACTTGGCAATTAATAAAAATGTAAATTCAATTAAATTTATATGACAGCTGGCTGTCAGAAGAGCTCAAATTAAAAATTACTAACAAGACCTGTTCCCTGAACCGTCCAGTGTAGTCGTACCACCGCGTATGCGCATATCGTCGTATTTCCCCCCGTTGCGAGAAAAGCTACTTGACGAAAAGGCCTCGGGTGCTGGCCACGCTTAATTAAAAATCCAACAACTCTGGCTCACAGATGGATATGCAGCAGATTGGTCAGTGGATCCCATGTGTGTTCCCTTCATCCACTCCTATCCCCCCGCTTATTTTCACTCTACACTCGCGACCAATTCTCATTTGCCGGACTTCAATTTGAGTGACGTCCTCCGACCACCCGAGGTGATCTTGGATGCGCTCCGAGCTCCGAGTGCTCTGCTTGCTTTTCGGGTAGCCAAGTGGCAGTTGTCTGGACCGCCTGACAGCAGCAGTTAGTGGAAAAGAGGGTGGAGCATGGAGAGGCAGCTAAAGAAAGCCATTTGGCTTGTTCTAAGCCAAGTTGTGTGGACTTAACCCAATTAGGATCTTGGCTTTAGCCTTTAAGCCAATTTCAGTATGGGATTTATAGCTTTAATTTAGAAGCTTTTATTATTGGTAGGATGAACTTTAAGTTTATGCGATTCACCAGGAAGATATAGGGCTATACTGTCACCATTTTTAAGAGGACATAATACCTTTCTTAAATGGTATACCACTTGAAACCTTTAGCCTTTTCCCGCCTTCCACTACCGTTAGTCTCGCAAGCATCTCTTACGTGGAAGATCCCCCAGCCAGCAGATAAGAAGATTTCGCTAATAGCGGAAGCCCTCTCGACCAACCATTCAAGATCCAAGATCCGAGTCGGCATTGCAACAGAACCGCCTAGTAATTAATAAATTAAAAATAAAAACCAACACGCACATGACAACAAGAGATCACAGGGCTCGTGAGGGCAACAGGAGGCAGTAGAAAATTAGCCATGAGGTAAAATTAGGCGGGACAAAGGATAATCAAATGCTGATTTATGGCAATTTTCAGTCTTTCCAACTCTTTGGAACTCCACCTCCCGCACTCTGTGTAGACTTCCGGTGCTGTTGGCATTAACGAACGTCAGCTGTGTGAGGTCCTGGCGCTCCGCCAAATGACCCTTGTTTCGTGTAAGGGCGCACCCGGCGTGTGTGTATGTGTGTGTGTGTGAAAATTAGTAGCTAATTTGGCCTGTCATCATTATCGTGTGTTGTGCAAACATTTGTCCGTCTCGCTGACGTGGTGAGAGCTGGGATGGATACACTGCTGGATCCGCTGGATAGTGGTGAGCTCCACAAAGTCAAACAAGCCGAGCATGACTGGGCATGGGCTCTGCTGTAGGTCGCCCCACTCACACACGGGGGTTTACCGGGGTTATTAATTGAATTTTGTGGCATTTACATGCTAGCAACGATCTCTTGGCAAGTAAATCAATCAAGGAGCGTTGTTTACTCAACTAATAAACTAATAACTTTACAAGAAAATAAACAAGGCTTGAGTAAAAAATCCCTCAACTCGATTGCACAACAAGAAATTCCGTGAATTAGATAGGTTTTTGAAATTACAATAGATAGGAAAGGTTTTTAAAAAAAAAGTTATACACATTTTATTTACTTCCCGTTTTATTGCATTCTAAAATAAACTGGTTTAATTTATCTTTCAATACATCAAATAATTAGAAATAGCCACCAGAACTACTCCATAATCTTCTCGCTAAATCTTTGCCAGTGTAGATTAGTAATTAAAATATTTATTTTTAAGCCAACCATGCGTGGCCCACATCCAATGCCACATTCAAGAAGCTAACAATCTTGTGAGCTGTCCAATTAATAGCGGCATATTCTGCATATTCATGATCCGTTCGATCAATAAACGTCTCCCGATTGCCGAGATCGACCCACGCCCGATCGATCTCAAAAGCGGTAACATTTGGGGGCGTGTCCCGGTATTAAACGTTATTCAAAATTATGCAAATGAAGGCGAGACATGTCAAAATGATTAAGTCTCGATGATGCTGGAGGGGTTTCGCAAGGGAACAAAACGAGGCATGAATCGAAAGACTTAGGCAACGAACTTGTTTCGGCAACAACAGGCGGAAACGAGAGAAACTCGAGAAGGGAAAGAGACAGCAGCTCACCGCCTCACATAAATTGATTCATAATTCGCATTCAAACGATTAATGCTAATCAAATTAATTAAAAAGCCGCCTAAGCAAAAATATGCATTTGGCATGATTAATGAGGCACAGATCTTGGCTCTCAGGCAATTAGGCAAGTTTCTTTTGCAATTTTTGTTTTCATTCGCTAAATATATACATTGATTTCGTTTCCGCCTCAGTCAAGTTCAATGACAGGCAGCTTAAGAAATAACACAAAAAAAAATAATAAGTTGCGAACAAGATTACTCTAATCAAGTGTCTGACCTTAAGCGAACCTTTTTTTCGCCACATAATCCGCCAAATGAATGAACTTTAATCATATTAAGAACAATTTCCTTCGATTCGTACGTGAGGGTGCCGTAATACCCGATGGCCAAAATTGTTTTCAATTTCAAAAAATAAACGCCAGAGGTGGAAGAAAATGAGAAATCGATTTTGATTACAAGCCACAGAAATTGCAATCCAATTGCCTGCCTACCTGGAGGCGTGACGTTTTTTTTTATTTAGCCTTACTTTTGAGTTCTGCCAAATTCAAGAACAAAAAACAAACACAAATCGATGGTTACACGAGTCGAGTGTGTTAATTCTACCTCCACTCAGCAAACTGTTCGGCGGCATTAAAAACCCCATACGTTTACATATCAATTTGAGTGGCAACCTGCTAGCGAGCTAAGGTGGCCAGAAAATAAATTGGAATATTTTGCACCACTACCCAAAAAAAAATAAAGAAAAACCCAAAAAAAAAAGAAAACCCTTCACACGCTATTTTGAGAACGTGCAAAATACTTTTCGAGTCGTGGCGCTAATCAAATTTGGAAAAAAGAACTGGGATATGGCAGCAGCGAAACTTATTCAATTACCCACTTTGCGTCTCATATGCATTCAAATTAAATTATGCTACAGCAATAACAACAATGTTGGCCATGGCTATTACAGCCATAAAGCCGACAAACACGAATCGCGTGCAGAAACAATTTAAAAAACAATCAGCTCTGCCAATGGCACCGTAAAATATATCAAAACGGCCCAAAGACCAAAAGAGAGAGAGAGCCAAGTCTAGGTTCCAGTTCCACCCACTACTATAATATCGGGGATCCAGGGTATACCGTATACGGGGAACTGGGAACAGAAACAGCAGGGATCTCTGGCTGGCGGCCACTTTAACACTTACCCCAAAATGGTAAAAGTTTAAGTAAACAAAAGCTGAGTGGAATTTGCGAAGATGGAAATGCTCTACAGGAAGTAGAAAAAATATAATTGAGGATAAGTGAATATTAGCAAAATTTTGTTAATTATAAAAACGAAAAAAGAGTCTTAAATAGAGTTGAATTAAATATACATACGTTCTGAAAGAATTAATAAAAAAGGGTTATATTTAATAAATAGTATTTGTTACTTATGATTACCTACCTATTGTTACTTATACCTATAATTATGTTGCTAATTTATTGTCTAATCTATGTCTTATACTTTATATATCTTATCCTTATAATTTATAAAACTTTATAAAACTCAAAAATAGTTTTTAATACTTTGTAGAACATTTAATATTCGCATTTAGTTGCAAACTCCTCTTTCCCGGCCCCTTTTATGCGTTTCATTTTGATTTCATGTAAATTGCCTGTCGACGACAACAACAACCAGAACAATAACAACACAGACAGCAACAATAGCACAAACATTGAAAGCCAGAGGGCAGACAGCCACGACAATGAACAACTTCCCACACCAACCCAGCCAACTCTCTTTTTGAACAACGAAGCTCTGCCATTGGCAGACTTCCTCCAAGAAGGGAGTGGCCTATCGAAACGGCTAAAAAGAGTCACAAGCACAGGTGAGAGGGAGAGAGTTAGGCCACGAAAGAGAGGGAGTTAGAGGACGAACCAGGCTGGGGTCGAGTCACTCGACCAGGTGAGCACGGCAGGTGTCGCCGCTGCAATTTGGTGCGATGCCTCGGCCTAATGGAAGAGTTGATTTTGAGTCAAATTAAATAAGCTACCTCTGGGATTGTTTGAATGTTTGTTAGGGTTTCTGATTACCAGACCAAGAGGTGAATATATATATATAGTGGGGATTGTAAGCTTAGAAATAGAGAAAGAGATGGAGAATAAAAGAAACAAAGCCAGGTGAAGAAGCGACGGCAAACTAACTGATGGATGAAAAATAAGGCTACGAACTTTGAACTTAAGATGGGTAAAGGGGTTAGGAATTATTATTTTTTTAAAATTAATATATGAATAATATTTAAATGTTTGTTATATTTTTAAGACCAACCTTTTATCAAAGGATCTTCTTATACATCTATAGGAAAAAAATAGAAACACCATTTAAAAAGAAACTATTAGATCTTTAACATGGAAATATTTTCGCACCTGAGTATTTAACCATTATAGAACTCTGATATTTATCCCGCAGATTCCACTCCAATCTAGAATCTAGATCCTAGGCCACCTCCTTACTGGTTGCATGCCCCTTCCACTGGCCACTAATTGAATATGCATTGCTAAATGACTGTCAACTGGTCGCACACTCTCCATACCAAGTAGGTGACACCTTAAAAACGATCCGATCAGCGATCCATCGATCGATCAGTTTGGTTACCAACGGCGGAACCCGTTCGAGCCATGTCTATCTTTGGGGGCCGAAAGAACGTTGAGTGGATGCTGATGTGGCGTTGGCTGGGAAGGATCGGGGCAATCGCAGATGCGAATGCCAATCACGCGTCAATTGCAAAGGCCAATGGCCATAAAGATGATCGTCTCCGATACGGAGAGCTGCCCAGATGGAGATGGCAATGGAGAACGCCTGTCAATGTTGATGAGTTGATTTTGCAGTTGACAGGCAGAGATCCTTAAGAAGGAGCAGCTCCGCAACACCACATTCCCCATATCCCCCAAGTGACTAATTCTTTGAAGGAGTAGGAGGAGTAAGAGGCCCCGGAAGAGGAGCCCCATCGGAGGGCAATCTCCGCTTATCTTTGCTGGTTTTACGACCCATTGTATTCGGCTATATCGTACACCCGGAGCTGTGATAAAACCATTAACAATTTATTAGTCTTGTCTATCCCCGTGTCGTCTTCTTTTGTGAGTCACGTGCTGTGCTGGGTGGCCGTGACTCATAGAGTCGTAGCTGATCTGTTTTTGGATACTTTTGGGAGCTCATTCCGCTCACCTGCCCGCTTGGGCTCACCTGCCCCATAAGAAATTCTTCGCCTTATCGGTCTCCAATTCAATTAACCGAACAATCAATTATGATTTGTCACGCGAACACCGAAAATAAGTCGCTGGTTTTTTGACAACACCCTCCATGGGTTTCTCATACTCCTCGTACCGCTGGTACCTCTGATACTTCTCGTACTCCTTATCATATGACGCGGGCCTCTCTTTTCATGTTCGACATTTCTTAATTATTGATTCTATGTTTTCGCTACCTTTTGAAGATTGAAACATGTGTTCCGAGGCCTCGACTACGAAACGGAAATGAAATTAATTGGAAAAGTGCGTAAAGCAAAGGAATCTTTGCAAGCTAGACCTCAAAAACCATAGTGAGGTCATCAAACAAAAGGTATTCTCTTCAGAACTATTTTGTTTAAAAAAGTTTGTCCAATTCCTAGACAAGATACCTAGGATTTTTATGTTAAACCTCAAATAATATCAATAATATATAGTTCCTAAGCATTCTGATAATCTATTTTCAAGTGAAAGCAGGCTACGTTCTAAACTTTCCCAATTACTCAGCACAACCAAAGAAAATCAACATTGTTTATATCCTCATCTTGCTGGAACAGTCGAGCTTGTCCTGATATAATATTTTTACTTTTTGAGTTTTTTGTTTCGAGAATTTCTTGTTTGATTTTGTAATACGATTGCTGACTCCGCAGAAATGTTTCGGTCTTGTGTACGCGATGCTATCCGCTCCAGCCGCGTCTTCACCAGGATGTACTCCAAGGAGGTGCGCTTCGGACCCGAGGTGAGGGCGATGATGATCCGGGGCGTGGACGTCCTGGCGGACGCGGTAGCCGTAACTATGGGTCCCAAGGGACGCAGCGTCATCGTGGAACGGCCATGGACTTCGCCGAAAATCACCAAGGACGGTGTCACGGTGGCCCGATCGATTGCCCTGAAGGATCAGCACATGAATCTGGGGGCCAAACTGGTCCAGGATGTGGCCGACAATACGAATCAAGCGGCTGGCGATGGGACTACCACAGCCACAGTCCTGGCTCGGGCCATAGCCAAGGAGGGCTTCAACCAGATCACCCGGGGTGCCAATCCCAACGAGATCCGACGGGGCGTCATGATGGCTGTGGACGTCGTCAAAGAAATGCTAAAGTCAATGTCCCGATCTGTAGAATCCAGCGAGGAAATCCAGCAGGTGGCCACCATATCGGCAAATGGCGATACGGAAATAGGACGCATCATTGCCGAGGCAACCGATAAGGTGGGCCCCAAAGGAACCATCACCGTCAAGGATGGCAAGCGCCTGAAGGACGAACTAACCATTATCCAGGGCCTGCGCTTCGACACTGGCTATGTCTCGCCCTTCTTCGTGAACAGTGCCAAGGGCTCCAAGGTGGAGTTTTCCAATGCCCTGGTCCTGATTACCTTGAAGAAGATCACGGCCCTATCGCAAATTGTCAAGGGACTGGAGCAGTCCCTGAAGGAGCGTCGTCCTTTGGTGATCATAGCAGAGGATATAAGCGGCGAGGCCTTGAATGCCTTGGTACTGAACAAGCTGAGGATGGGCCTCCAGGTCTGCGCCGTAAAGTCTCCCAGCTACGGGCAGCACCGCAAGGATCTAATTGGTGATATATCCGCCGCCACCGGAGCCACAATATTCGGCGACGACATCAACTACTCCAAGATAGAAAATGCCAAGCTGCAGGACATGGGCCAGGTGGGCGAGGCTGTGATCACCAAGGACAGCACTATGCTGCTGGAGGGCAAGCCCAAAACGGGTCAGCTGGAGCTGCGCATCCAGCAGATCCAGGACGAGCTGGCCGACAAGCAGACGAAGCCCGAGCAAAAGGATCGACTCCGGCAACGACTCTCCGCCTTGACCAAGGGCGTGGCCGTGCTCCACATCGGCGGCATCAGCGAGGTGGAGGTCAGTGAGAAGAAGGATCGTGTGGTGGATGCTTTGAACGCCACCCGGGCAGCCATCGAGGAGGGCATTGTGCCCGGCGGTGGCACCGCCTTCCTTCGCTGCATTCCCCATCTCGAGAGAATGGAAGTGGAGAGCAAGGATCTGAAGAAGGGTGTGGAGATCATTTGCAACGCCTTGCGGATGCCCTGCCACACGATTGCCCAGAACGCTGGCGTGGATGGCGCCATGGTGGTGGCCAAGGTCATGACCAGGTCCGGAGACTTTGGATACGATGCCATGAAAGGACAGTACGGACGCCTGATCGAGAAAGGAATTATTGATCCCACTAAGGTGGTGCGTACCGCCATCTCGGATGCCGCTGGAGTGGCCTCCTTGCTGAGCACCACCGAGGTGGTGATAACCGACTCCCGGAACGACGATCTGATGGCCAAACTGGCCGGCCTGGGAGGAGGTGGCGGTATGGACGGACTGGACATGAACATGGGTGGCCTGGATGAACTGGCTGCCTTGGCGGGAATGGGAGGAATGGGTGGAATGGGAGGCATGGGAGGCATGGGTGGCATGGGCGGCATGGGCGGCATGGGCGGCCTAGGCGGTCTCGGTGGCCTCGGCGACATGGGTGACATGACAGGTCGCATCAGCGCCTCCGTACCCAACGAAAGCGATGGACCCACTGCCGAGGAGATGAACGAAATGGTCAAGTCCATTCCCGGAATGGAGCAAGTGGAAGTCAAGGACATTGACTCAACACTTATGTAGAGGAAAAGAGTCCTCATCACAGATATAATATTCCCATAATACTCTCATCATACAGTCCCGGTAACTTCACTTTGCGTTTTGTGTGTAACCAAAATTGATTTCGTTCTAAATAAATTGTTTTAATAGTGAGGTCTGCTTGAATAAATAAATGAAGATGTCGGAGGTTCCAGTTCAGGTTGCAATACCCTTCATTTCCCTTCCTGCTTTACGAAAAGGAAACCCTTGACATGTACACGTCGTGACCTAGTGAACTGCGCTTGTAATGCTATCAATAATTAAGTGCCACTGCCACCTCGTCGAACGGGCGACGATGTGGCAGCCACTGGAGAAGGGATTGGACCAGCAGAGGATCCCGATCCCGGAGCACGCGGGCCGCAGCATCGGGCATGTGGCAAGGGGCCAACGAATTCTTAATAAGCGGCGGCTGCTGCATAAATTTGCAGCCCAAAAACAAACATTCCAATCGAATGGGTTGGTAAGGTCCAAATTAAAATACAGTAGAGGTTTCGGGATACCCTATAAAAGGATTACAAGGATTACAAACCTCCACAAGGAGAAGGTTGGAGGAGATACCCAACCTATCTATAAATATTGTATTTTATAAAACATTTAAAATATGATTCTATTCTTTATATTTGTTAACTTAGTCCGGGTATCTTTTATAAATTAAAAAGAGTATACATATACATATTAATCTCATCTTCTACACATCTCCTAATATTAGATATAAGGTCCTTTTAATCTATCTAATATCTATTGAAATATCATAGTCTTACCAAACTGAATTGCTCAATCATCATACCCCTTAGAAAATGGCATTTCCCTCACAGACAGTGCGTAGCACACGCAATGCAAAAATCTTGTTGCAAGCTGTAACAAGTGGGCGGGTCCGGGGGGAGGACGGGGTCTTGCAACATGTGCAAATGCGCGCATGCGTAATTATTGAAACAAGTTAATTACTGCGAAGGTGCCTCCAACTGCCGCGAATCGAACTCTTTGGCGACTGTACGATTAATATATGCAAGGCAGCGCATTCCAGAGTTGGCCAGAGCCAAACCCCGACCGAATCCTTTTAAGGCCAGGCCAAGGCTTTGGCCCAGGACGGGGCAGGACAGGCTCTGGCCCAGAGCCGGGCCAGAACGGGGCAGGATTGCAGCTGCAGAAACAGCGTGATCAAAGTGTGAAATGACTTGTTGCTGTGTGATACCTGAATACAAATTGGTTGATGCCTGGCCATGGTCTATCGGTCGATCGAAAACCTTAATTAAGTTGTTCTCCGCTGATTTCTTAAGAAGCGGAATCCGTACCCATCTCCACAAACCACTAACCACTGACAAATGGCTATGAGTTCCAGATAGCCAGCTAAATTATCACTAAGCTCTATAATGGACTCAATAGACTTTGAAATTAGTTCTGTGTTTCTATTGACCTCTAAATTGGTAATTGATATCTTATCAAAGTCTACTTAGGCTTTCGGATTTAAAACAAAGAGATAAAGATTAGTGGTAATAAGGTTTAAAGTTTATAGTATTAACTCCTAAAACTCCCCTAAAGACTTGTGAAATCTAACCAATTTTTCCATAAACTAATAAATAATCTCCGTATGACTATTTTAGTTTTAATAACTCAGTATCAACTAAGTTAATTAATTTTCTTAATAATAGACAAAAGATTCCTGATAAAAGAAAACTACAAGACGAAAAATAACTACCCAACAAAAAATATATAATCTCTCAAGTTATTTATTGAATGGCTTGTCATATTTTCGTACTAAAGAACTCGACTTTGTTTAATTAAAAAGCATATGAATGTTGTGTTCGAACTGATAAGAATACGACTATGATTAGGTGATGGTTCACCTCGATGAGTGTCCAAAAAAAAAAACCTGGTAACCAAAAACCAGGTGAGATTATCGCACTTCGGGCACGGACGTCAATCATATTCAATTAAAATCAATTTGTCTGTCGTTTTACGCTAGAAATAAATAAATAAGTGACCAAGCGATGACCTCGTTTAACGATTTGATTTCACTTGTTCGGGGTGGTTGAGTACCTCCGTCCACCTCTACGACTGTAACTATCCCCAACCACTAAAATTGGACGATAAAAATCATCTGAGAAGGTTCTCTTGTAATTCTGATACGGAAATCGGGGCAGCACGCGTTTTAACAGATGGCAATCAAAGCCCCAGTCTCGATCTTCAATTAGCTAATAGAATAGAAAACCCCAGCGGCTCAAAATAGAAAGAAAAATACCTACTGAGCCAAAGATAGCCAAGATCAAGGGGTGCCTTTGTTATGGCCAGCTAATTATGAGAGTCCATCAATTAATAATAAAAGGAGTCGCCTTGGTAGTTCCACTTTATTTGCATTTTTAATTTCTTCTTCCTAATTAAATATTCATCTCTGTGTGTGCATCTCACGCTGTGTCACTTTTATGGCTTTTGATTTATTCGAATATCTCTGATTAATTGAAGCCGACTCCAAGGTGGGGAGAAAGTCTTTGAGACGAGGAGGCAGAGAGCCAGAGATTCTCCAGCTACCATTAGGGCTCGTTAAGAGAGTTTAAACTTTAAAGTCCCAAGGTGTGCGTCCTACATTCTCATTTGCTACGGTTTATTTTTACGCTTGAGCCGCATAATTTAATAACCCCCGGGATCGGACGGCTATATATGCATATGTAGGTACATATATGTGCTGGCCCGTTTCGAAGACAAATGGGTTTATTATAAGTATGATGGCTCGAAAAATTTATGCGCGCTATTAAATTGTTTATTAAACGACCGCAGCACCCAGCCTCAAATGGCGAAAAATAAATCGCTTTTCACTCTACACAGTTTTTTTTAATTCTCCTTCTCTGAATAAAATGGGTAAAAAAAAAAGAAACAATTTTAGAGAAGCTACTGCTTGGGCTGTTGATGAACTCATTTGTCAAAGTCACCGGACTACCGAAGTTCCTCCGTGGTAACCTCAGTCCATCTATTTAATTACCAATATATGTTGGCAAGTGGCTTCAGCATAATTGCATTGGCGTGCACCACCTCCTTGGCTGGAGGTCTCAAAGCATGGGGATACAGTGGAGCTAGCGAGTGGAGGGAGGGACTCTGCTAAGCTTTTATCCAAAATTTAGTTTATTTTTTAAAATATTTGTAGCTTTGGAAAATCATAATTCCTTTGGGAATATAACTCTCGATTATAATCATTTTTAATGTTTTTAAGATCATCTACCCTCAAATCTATAAATCTAATCAAAATGTACCCTATTTTTTTAAAATATAAATACCTATTTTAATTACGTTCCCTCTAACAATGGCTTCCCTAATTTTCCTCTTAGTCATTGTTCACTGTACCGTAAAGAAGGTTTGGCGACCACCAAGTTTGATGCTTTGCGAAACGGAAGCCAAGCTTAGCGCGAAATTTATTTTAAGTTTTGAGCTCTGAGAAGGTTTTCCCCTTCCTTTTTTTTTGTATTTTTCTTGCAACTCATAAATGAAGGGGCTTCTCCGCTTATACCCCTTGCCACGCCCCCTTTCATCCTGGATGACTGACGGACTGACGGATCGGCTGACAGGCCACGTATGAAATTTACATTCATTAGCTCGTTATCAATCTTTATGCCCCTCGTTGGAGGCCTGCAGTGGCTTGCGGTTTCCTTTGGAGCCTGCAACTAATTACAAAAAGTAATTATTCGTGAACTCTTGTTAATGCCACAAAGGGCGCCAGGAGGTGGCCTGTTGGGAGTTGGGCCAGACAGAGGGCTAGGAGCGAAGGTGGCGTGAAATCAATAAATTTAATATGCAAACTGAAGATCGATTCAGCGGAGGAACAAGTTGAGGAAACAAACCTAGATTAACGAGTTGCAACTGCAACTCGAAAAGGGGTGTGGCTCAACGTACGGAAGCCAATTGGAAAAACATAAAAATAAAATAGGCAAATGAGGAAGAGAAGCAAAAGAGGAAAGAGCGCTCAACATTATTTACAAGTCAATAAAATCAATTTGGGTAGCCGAAGAACAAACAAATTGCCGCCAGACAACAGACACCCAGGATACTATCGTTAGGGCTAACACACACTCACACACGCTCACAAGCAGCCTTATAGCCACAAACCAATTATAATTCTAACGATAGCCCCGTCCAGACCTGACCTGAGAGTCCCTCATCGATTTGGAACTGAAGCCGACCTCTAATTAATCAATTATATAAAATGCAACTAATAGAGAGGGGAAAAGGTAGAAGAAAGGACTCTTTTTACCAAAACGGATGTCCAACTCTACGGCAGCTGCCACTGATCAGGACAGAAGATATATTAAGGATATTCTAAGACGGTAGATCTAACCCTTTTTGGAATGAAGATAATATCAAAAGGTGACGGAAAGCGATGAGTTTATAACAATCGAAGGTTGGTGATAAGTTTAATGATTCAGGATAATTATAAACACATAAACCCTTTCTTATATAAGAGAAAACAGTAATATGCCCTGTATTTTGTTTCTAAAGTGACTTTTATAAGTTTTATTTAAAGTTCAATAGTTTCTGCTGTATTATTAGGGCTAATTATATCTATAAAACTACTACCCCCTACGAAAACAAATATATCCATCTAAAACTTGGGAATCACCATGTAATAAGTATACCTCCAAATTTTAATTTATTTTTAATATTTTGTTTTTCAATAAATGAATTAAACTTTATTCCTGTATAAACGATACTGGATCTTACTTCCGCCTCTAAATGCAGTTTAAATAATTTTATACTGTCGGTCATTAAACGACTTTGGTATTTTTAATTTCAACATTGATAAATAATTACACCCGTTTAAAAATTCGACATTTTATTCCGTCAGAATGAGTGTCCAAAAAAAAATTGAAACGATCCACGAGTCATCAATTGGTCAAGGAAATGTAATTATATTTAATTCCCTTTAAAAACAATATGAAAGATAAATTTTAATAATTTTAATTGATGCGCATTAAACTCAAATTAACCGAAATATACATTTTTGTTGACCGTTTTGCTAAATTCAAGGAGCATGGAATGGGGAATAATTAAGACTCCATTCGGTACACGCACTAATTACCAAAGCATTTCACAATTTTATATAAATATTTTTTTTGTATATTTTTTTGAGAGAGTTTCCACAATTAGATTTACAAAGAAATGAAATTACTTTGCTTTCGTTTTAATTGCTGGCTGCTTATTGGCTGGCTTATTTGTTCGTATACTCCCATATACCCACATAATCAGCCAAGCAGAGTCAGAGTTATGGGCCTTATCGCTGGCTGGAAATCTGGCGATTTTGGGTTGCATAAACCAGTTAATAACGCGCTTCCGGCCAAGTCAATTTCGGGCCTACACGACAATTGACAATTGAGTGAAAATGCAATGTCGCCACGGAAAGCAACGAAAGCAAGACAAATCGTCGTATCAAATTACCAAATAATGATCTGGGTGGAGGGGTGTAGGGCCAAGGAAATGCCAGAGTTACCTGGTACTCGGCCATTAGGTTTCTATTTCAGCGACAGTTTTGTTGGGTGATTATGTCACACGCCCTGCTCACCGCAGCCATTTGTAATTGAATTAATGCCAGGGGCCTGGGATCGCTAGTCGTATAGTTCGCTGTAATGTTGGATGGTTGGGTGTACTATTTATGGGCCAGGTGACGGGCGGGGCCTTATCAACGGCATTTCATCGCGCGACTCCAGTAACCCTAACTAATCGCACGTAATTAAATATAATTTGGTATCGTTTACAGTTGCGTTTCGTTTGCTCCACCATTTTCACTGTTTTATTTGGATTTTTTTGGTTTTATTTGGACTTTGTTGGTTTTTTTTTTTTTTGAGATTGTTTGGGAGTTGGAGTTGTGTGGGTGGTTCCAGGGAAATCTATGCCAAAGTAATGCCACTAATTGGCAAGCATGAGTACAAATTCCACCTACATTAATCAAATAAATTATAGTAGGTTTTAAGGTGAAAATATTTTATACAATTTGATTTGGATTCCTTAAAAAAATGTGGCCAGATACACTTTAAAAGCATAAATCTTAGTAGGCTTGGAATTTTGAAATCGTTTTGTGACGATTCAATATGTAGCTATGGCCACATTTTTTTTTTTGGCTATTAGATCGACGCACCAAATACATTCAGTTGGAGTCGACCTCTCCAACCGAGAACATCTTGAGTTCTGCTTTCCTTCTTTATTTTTTATTTCTTGATTTTTTTATTTCTTAGTTTTTTTTTCTTAATTTTTTTGAGCTTTTTCATAAGATGGCATTTTGATTTCGAGGTTGTATGGAAATGCTTCAACCAAAAATAACTCATTATTTCCATCTACAATGGACCTATCAGAAAAACTTAAATCTCCAGAGGGATCTCATTTTCTTCTATTTCTTATTTTTTCGTCTTGTAATTCTCATCAATTTTTATTTAATAAATAAAAAATATTTAACTTCCTGGGAAATTTCCTTGGGTTTTATTCATAGAATAGTTGGGACGTTTTAATCTGATTGCCTTTATTTTTTTACTTCAGTTTCAGTTTTTATTTTTTATTTCCAATGGTTTTATTACAAGTAATGCCAAGTGGATTGCTTTAACTTTTGTCAAGCTTTTTATTCGAAAATGATTTTTTGTCAGTTTTATTAGTTTATTTGTTATTTGTTTTCTTTATTTATTTTTACTTATTTGTGAGCAATGGATTTCTCAGAAAAACTTAAATCTCCTGAGGGGTTATATATATTCTTCTTGTGGTTCTTAATTATCTTTATTTTATTTTTTTTTTATTATTTAAAAATATATAATGTATGGGAATAACCCCTTATTTTATCTGATATCTGATAATTTTTTTACACGGTTTTATTTTTTTATTTTCCATTGCCTTCGACCATCAGTAATCCTTGGGGCTAACGATTTAATTGTTTTAATTATATCTGATTGCTTTTATTTTTATTTCTTGACTTCGGTTACTTTTTTTATCTATTATCTATCTATTTATTTTCATCGGACTTCTGAGTGCTCTTATTTACTTGTATTTCTTTATTCTTCTTATGGTTCTCATTTATTTTAATTTAAAAAATAAAAAATATATAATTTTTGGGAATAATCCTTGTGACTTTTATTACTGAACTTAATGTTGGTTTAAATTTTTAAATACTATTTTTTTTCAACCTTTAAATTTTCGACCTAAGAAATAATATTTTTATATACGGCAATTTAATTTTTTTTTTTATTTTGTATTACCGAATCATTTCAAATAAATATACCTTCACTCACCTATACATCAGAATTCCTTTTTCCCAGCTGGCAAATGGCTAAAAATGAAACTGGTAAATGCTTCTATCTAAGCTGCATAATGGCCATAATGAATAAGACACCTCGGACAGTCGATAGGGACAGTTCGAGCTAACCTGGCCACTTGGCTGCAATTTGTTTGCTATCGGCCAAGGAGAAACATTTGAGAAACTGCCAGCCAAGAGGGACAAGAGGATCGACTGGTCGAGTGGTATGAGTGGATGAGGGGGAAAGCAAAGGAAAACGCGGAGCAGAAATAAAATTATTTAATTGCGCAATTAAGTGAACATTTGTAACGTTTTGCGCGACATCTGTCCCATGTGCAGGAGTGGATCCAGCCAGAGTCCAGAGTCGGGACCGGAAATTCAATTGTTGAGATAATAATTACATTAGGACGTGCGCGCATGCGCGACTCTCTCACTTTGAGTCTCTGACTCGGGCTACGACTGTGTTGTTTTTTTGTTTTCCTGGCGAGACTCCGCCATGTGGAGCGATACGAGCTGGACAAGAGCCAGCCTAGAGTGGACCCGAATCGTGACCAAAATGGGAAGGAAAAGTATGTTGCTGGACTAAAAAATACCATTTGAAAAGATTTTTAGGTTAATTATTTTATAACAAAATATTAAAATACTTAAGATGTACTATACAAATTTAATTATTTCTAAAATAAAGATGAATAAGTTTTCAAAAGAAAAAACTTTCCTAATACTGTGTATAAAGTTCTTTGATCTTCAAAAATTTTTATAAATAGTTCCTTTAAGACCCCTAATTTTGTTAGATCATCGAAAAACCACATATGCTTCCCTTCCCCAATTACAGGGTATACCAAATGCACACCTTGCGCGACGAGCTGATTGACACGGCCACATGGGGACGAGATACTGAGAGCTCAGTGCTCTATTTGCTCGATCCCGATTCCGATCCCAGTGCAGTCCCTGTTACTGTCCCTATGCTCCGACCTGCTGTCCATTGAACCCGGCAAATGGCCAAATGGTTGACGGTCACTCCTCGACGGTCGCCGCTCTTTTGTTTGCATTTCGCCTGTAAATGAAGCGTGAAATTGGCTGCAGTGCAGCAAGTTGACTCCGATCGCCAACTCTGTTTCCATTCCCCATCCCCAGTCCCGTTTCCATTCCAATTGCAACTCGAATCGGATGGAGACAGAGAGCGTCGCATTGTTTACTTCTTGTTAAGGCCCCGACAATGGGATAATATGGCAATATAATGGCAACACCAAACTATTTGTATGCAATTGCCATTAACACTTTATTTATTGCCTTGCGATACGAGCAAATTGGGCTACAAATGGCAGACGGGGTGTGTGCCACAGGGGGGTGCCACAACCGTGGGTGGGGGGTACGTCGAGTGGTGGGCTGCTGGAATGAAGCTGTCGATATATAAGGCCAGCTTATATCAGGCCTAATGAAGTAGTTATCAAGGAATGGAATCTGTTGGGTTCACTCTAAAATGGCAATACCTCGGTTCACCTTTTTTGTTAACAGTGGAATGAGAAACAGTTTGCATTGGATTAAAACGATTATATCAAATTACAATGGGTTGTCGGAAAGGGGTAGTTGTTTATTACATTTCAAAGAATGGGTTCCAATTAATGGCATTACTTATTCAAGTAATCATTTTAGAAAAGTTTATTTATTTCGAATAGTTATTTTTGTGGTTAAAATAATGTAAATTATTTTATTTTTATACATAACAATACAAACAGATTTAATATATATTGATTCCTATTGGTCTTTAGACGTATTTTAAATCTATTTCTATTATTCATAACAATTTTTTAATCAGTTAAGCAGTGAGAACTTAAGAAGTCGAACTTGTATCTGGCATACAGGGCGTATGAGTAATTGTTTTTCGTTATTATTCCTTATAATAGGACTTAGGATATATTCCTCATTAGAATTAGGACTTATTAGGACAAAAAAGGATAAAAAGTGGGAACCATAAAGCAAATATACATATTTTATAATTTTAATTTAAAATTTAACATTCATATAAAGCATTAAACGAAATACCTTTCACCAGATGACAATGTTTCTGAAATATAGACATTATTTCTACCCTTTTAAAGCCCGAATAGTCGTCACCCATTCTTGTATTCTCGTTTATGGTATTATTTAGTTTTGGTATAATGATATAACCCTTTCCACGGGCCATTGCATTTCGACTCACTTGACACCCCAACTCCAAAAGACCAACAAGGCAGTTTACGGATGCGTCAGACTTCGGCAATCATCCAATAAAGCCAACAAAGTCATTAACGAGGCCCTTAACACTAGCCCAGGTCCTATATGGAGGGATGCCCCATTCCCCCCCACTTGAAACTCTTTTCTTGGCTAAATTATTTAATTTATGAGCCGCAACAACTGCAACAAACGCATGCATCTATGGAAACGCTGAAGAAGGCAAAGAGAGGGGCAAATAAATTTCCATTTTGCTAATCAAATTTATTGCACTTTGTGCCGGGGCTTATTCAATTACAGCGACAGAGATGGGGCGATGGGGAGCAGCCGAGCGAGAGAGAGGGGACCAGCACACACACACACTCACACAGGCACACTCTCCGCCATTATTGCCCTCTCATAGGCTGGCGCTTGTCACTCTCTCTACCTCTTTCCAACCAACGTACGAAGAGAGTAAGGTGAGGCGGGGTCTCTCCACTCGCTCACCTGCTGCGACACCTGCGACGATCGATCGACACGCTCCGATCGCATCGCTCCCTCTCGCTCTGTGGCAGCAGCAGCAACAACAACTTTAACTTCAACAACCAGTTCTTGGTTTAGCTGATGTTGTTGTTTTTGGGCCAAAACCCACCTGAGTTTTCACCGGTGCGACGACTGCCGGCCGTGTAGTTCGCTGGCGGCTTTCAAACAGCCCGGTCACCTTCGTCGTCGCGTTCGGTTCTGTTTCATTTCTATACGATCCGATATCGGTTCGATACAAACGGTAAACATATATCGTTATTCGTCTGAAAATAAATAGTGTTTAAGTGCTAATACCTTGGAAGATAAACAAAGCTACAGGGATATACCCCAAAAGATACTTCGCAATAGCAGATTTTTGATATTCCAGTGAGAAAAGCCCGACGGCAAAGTGTTCGGGTTGCTGTGAGTGAGGGTGAGAGGACTGATAACACCGCCGGAGACAGAGACAGCAGTAATAGGGAAAATTCGGAAAATAATATCAACATTATAAAGATCACTAAGAAGGCATAAGCTTGAGGACATTGGTGTTTTCACATATAGTGAAGGGATAAGGAAGGTGAGTTGATCTCGTAAAATAGGGGTTTTATATTATAAATCAATGAATTATAATAGAAGTACTGGAGTAATAAATATATACCATAGAACCTTCCAAATACAACCTAGCTAATGTTAAATTATGTAGAAAATCTTCCATATATATTCAAAATAACAAGTAGGATATAGGAGACCTATACTTTGTCCTAGCCTTTTCTACTTAATATATCTCATGATAATGGTCTATTAATGCCTATTATATCTATATTCCGATAGAAAAACTACCAAAAATTTTAAATAAAAACTATCCAAAAGTAATATCTATAATTATCTATATTAAAGGATCTATATATGCATACATACATATAAATCGGTACTTAATATATCGAACACTGTAAAATGATCTATATGATTTTTATAAGATCTATTCAGAGTGCCTATTCAATGTCATGTTCAAGTAATAATAAATATTCAAAGTTTATTTAAAATAAAATCAAAACCATGTTTTTTAAGTCAACTTTAATGATCTAAGAAAAACGACTTTAAAAAATCTTATTATATCTTACTAAATAAATATCCAAAAGCAAGATCATTTACACGTAACTAACCCCAACCTTTTTATGATAATATATCATACCCTACCCCCAAAACTCCCTCGATAATCTAAGAACCCCGCCTTGAAGTTAACCTACTTCTCACCATGATTGACAAATATTACAAGTATAACCCATATATGTATATATTTCATAATTCGCTGTCTTATCTGTTCGATGAGTTTGAAGAGGGTAAAAAACAAACAAAAACTAAACCGAAAATTAAATATCATTAAATTTGATTAATTTCCCACCTGGACATATCAAATCAGACAAATATATCAGGCAAATCGAAGCAAATGAAATAAGAATTTGATTAACTCAATTTTTGAAAAGACTTTGGTGCCTGCTGATAGCTCAATGGGTTTATCACTGATTGGGTTTAATTAAACACCATTAAAGAGTACAAATTGTCAGCGGCGCAGTCAGTGCCAATAAATCACGTTTTTTCCAACTGATTTCTCATTCTTTTTCTAAATAATATTTTTTATTGTTAGACCAGAGTTGGTATTGGAATAGTGGGGGCAGAGTCTTCTGCATGTACTCATGTGTACCTACAAAATAAATGAAATTAACTCGCTGCGGGTATCACACCTCGATAATCTTGTCAAAAGCCCCCTGACCACTTCAATTCTTGACGTGGACAAGGGCCTCGAGTTTGGAGTAACAAAAACACAAATATAGACAGATATTATGGTCTAGATAGACCCAACTAAGAAGGCAAGTCAGTGAGATCTTAGAGTTCCATTTCCTAGCGATAATCGAGTACTTCGACCGACTGATTTAATTAATAATTATAGCCATGTGACTCTCGGTGACGCAAATAACTAGCTTTTGGGGGTCTGTGTATCTCCAAGATAGTATCTTGCCAAGGAGATAGTGAGATACGATTGGCCTTACTATTTTTTTAGGGTGGGGGCAGCTAGTAGCTTCCCAAAATTAAAATATGTTCTTACGCTCCCGACTAGTTCAATTCAATTACTGCAACAAACAATTAAAACTTGTTGCCAGATACTCTTCGAGATACTACTGGCTGGCATATCTCGTAGATACAAACAAAAGTATTTTTCCTCTTTTTTTTGGCAGTTATCTGAGAACATGAACTCTCTGATTTGATTGTTTGACAACACCCAATTTGTGGGCGCTGCCTTTTGAAGGGGGCACCGGCATTTCGATGGTTAATAAGTGATTGCCACACACCAATCGTCGCAATTCGTTTTTTTGGCGCCAGTTCCAGTTCCAACCTACAGCATCCATTGAGATGTGCTTCATTAATTCCCAACCCTACCTCCAAATGGAACATGCAAACATGAGAAATCAACGTCTCGACTTCAAATTGCCCAGCGTCTGCCTCGGATTCGCTTATCAAACCGCACAAGACAATGACAAAGGGCAGAATGGAGTGGAGCTGGATCTGGGGATGGAGATGGAGATGGCGTCGGACAACAGTTGTCCAACAATCCACCTAAATCCCCCAAGATCCTCTCCGCCTGGCAGCCCCATCGACTGCTGTTTTTAACATGCATTTTATGAGTAATTGGCCTTGCATCTCGGCATCAGGCATCAGCATCAGGCTAAGGTTGTAGCTACAACCTCAGCATCACCATTCAGACTGGACGGACGGATCGCAAGACAGACATCTGGGTTGCGAGACCCGGGACTGACTCACAAGTTGAACCTGCGACTACTACCTTAGGGCTACCGTCCAGCAATCTCCTCCATTAGGGTGGCCACAGGTGAAGATACGAGGCAATAAAATGAAATTGAAATACCCTAACAAGAGAGGGAAATATTCTTAGCTAAGGTGGTAAAAATAAGTGTGTTACATGTTTTAAAAGATCTTGAAAGACACAATATTTGGTTCCTCCTTAAAATGTGTAATATAAATATATTGACATCTTAAATATCTCAAATTTTATAAAATCAGCTAGAAAAAATCTTCATAAAATATAAAATTACCATCTTAGCTTCTTAGCTTCCAAGCCAAACTTCCCAAATGATCAAGAATATATATTTAAATACCTCATATAATTTTAGTTAATATATATCCGTCAAGAAGGCAGCATATTTCCTCTTAAGGGCATCTCTGTAGTCGTTTTAAAACTCCAACTGATAGCCAGTAAATTGAATTAAGATTGGCCCCAAGAACAACAAATGAGGCAGCAGCTTCAACACAGGATATGAATAAACTAATTATAATTGGGAGTGTGTGCATTAGAGGTCCATAACGTATAGCCAAGAATAAAAATAAAAACAAAGGCTAAGGCAGTGGTAGAGGCCAGAGATGGAGACAGAGACGGCGCCTGGCCAGAAACAAGAATGCTGCCTTATCGCACCTGGCCAAAAAGACGGCGCCAAGAAACAAACAACCAACAACTCTGGAAGGTGAACTCTGAACACCGAACACCGAATCCAAATCCGACTTCTCGGCTCAGGTGCAGCTTAAAATGGGATAAAGACTCAGCTGCTTTCGATATCGGTTTTATGCATTCTGCTGGGTGACTCACAAATTAATAATTGACCTTATCACCCGCTAGCCTATTAGGGAAGAGAGTTCCGAATGTCGCGCAGACAATCGATCAAGTGGAGTGTCGTGGTGTGGTAGACCACCACATGGTAATCGGGCATCGGATTGAGTGAGCTTTCGGCCCGGGGCCAAATGTTAAGCCACCCAAAATGCTTGCCATTATCGAATGGCTCCTCCGCACAACAGGACAGGACGGGGGAAATTACAATGCCGATCATCAAAGTGTGACTAAAGTGGTTTAGCCTAATGTAAGCCCATAAATAAGCAGGCCAGATACTGGCCAGACTCGAGACTGGAAAACTGGAGCCTGAAAACCGAGAGACTGTGGCGGCCAGAAGAGAGATCCGAGACGGAGACGCATTAACAAAATGCCAGAAAAGAGCTTCTGTTTGCTGTTCTACCTGATGCCGTCCCTCTGGCCGTTCGGCTTTTAATGAAATATGCCAGCACAACAGTCCCCAGACAGCTGGGGGAATCGCAGGGCGATCCGGCGATCCAGTGATCGGGAGCTGGAGTCGGAGCTGAATCTGGAGCTGGAGGAGCTAAAAACACAAAAGTGCAACCATAAAAACGACACCAAACATGAAGGAGCCCAGCGAGCAGACGAAGACGGCGAGGAAGAGTCTTCGGCAGCACAGGAGAGCTGTTGGGGATTTGAGTTGTGGAAAGAGCAGCCAGGCAGGGCAGAAACATTGATGCTTATCGAGATGACAGAAGTGACGACAACGGACAAACAGACAATGGACACAGGACCCTGGACAACCGAATAGAAGTACCACAGTACACTTGTCCTGTATTACGAATTAATTTCTTAATTTTCCATATGCTATGCACTGCGAAAAATATTATGGTTTTTCATTAAATATTTTTGTCTTTAAAAACTATGAAGATCTTGTAGTTCTTCTAAAAACTAAGAACAACTAAAAAAAACCTCACCCTTTTCCCTCAGTGCCTTTATGACTGGGCTGGGTTAGGAAACCCACACAACCTACAATGTTGCTCTTAAATATTTCCCCAGACACTAATGGAGCTTATCTCTAAACGGAACAAGCAACCGCAAACAAGTTGCCAGACTCCGACTCCGACTGCAACTCAAAACTCGGACTTGGACTCAGACATGGACTCAGACTTGGACTCTTAGTGAGAACCAGAGACGCAGACGGAGATGGAGACGGAGCTGGAGCTGGAGTCTGAGACATTTGAGCTGGCGCTTGGCCTGATTAGCATACAGGGACTAAGTTGTGTCAAAATGTTAGCCACGAAATCGCCCCCGCTCAAGAGGGAGAATACCCCATCCAACGGCCTGGTTCTCCCTTCTGGTTTCCATCGCTAATCGTGGCTTCCTGGAGAGACGACAAGGTAACTGCTTTTGGGCAAAGCAAGTGCAGCGTTAACTTGATTAGTTGTCGCTGTGGCAGCCAAATGGCTAAATGAAGCCATGCCAGTAAGTTGGCCAAATCGGTAGGCAGACGTCAAAACTTGACAGTTTCCAGTGAACTGGGCACTGGCTCTAACTCTGGCTCTGGCTCTGGCTCTGACTCTGCCTTTTAATTACCCAACGAAACGTCAATCAGTGTAGGATTCCGTCCGTCCATGGTCCTCCTGTTGCTCCTCCAGCTACAGTGGCAATAATAAAGTCGTAACGCGGATACAATTATAAGGCGGCAACACAACAAAGCCAAACGGCACACATTCCCCACATAATTCCATGGCTCTAAGCTGCTCTACGGTTCGTATTGGGATTCGTCTTTGGATTCGCATGCAATGAATTAATCAGTGCGGCTCTTATAATGAACTCCACAAAAAAAAAAACAGACAACAGGGAAGAGGAGTGAGTGATCAGGGGGCAGCATAATTGCAATTCGTACAACTAATTTAATAATTTGCGGACCGCAAATTAAGTTTGTCAGCTGTCAATGCGCGGAATTCGTTGACAACATTGGCAACTGACAGTGCAACTCATAACGAAAGTTATGATCGAGCCAAGAAATGAGTTATGAACTGACAATGAGTCTGAGTTTTGAGGTATGAGTACTCCAAAGATGATGGTGAGGAAAGATGCCACTGCAGAAGAAGCTGAGCAGGAATGACATTCGACAACCTCATGAACCAGTTGAGGTGCACTTTTAAAAAATTATAGTACATAATAACTAGCAACTATCATCTTCTGACTTTGAAGACTTCAAAACCCAAGTTTAAGTAACTTTTTCTTGTGTACTTTCTGCTGCCTGTCTTCGATTGTTGCCGCTTGCAACTTCATTCCAAGCAACAAGAATGCAACTAAATCAATCACAGCCACACTAATTTGCCATTTAACAAGGTATTTGGACAATTTTGATATATGTAGAGATGTCAAACGAACGGCGGCCGAAAGCCAGCCACGACGGCCATCAATCAAGCCGGACTTTGTGTGCTTTTTGGGCATGGGATCCGGAGCCAGGGCCTTAGGATGTCCCTGACATCGACGAAGGTCTTGGCAGCATGGAAGGTTACACCGGCCGGCATTAACCATTTAGTTGTCATTAAACGATGTCGTATATTAATTAGCAAAACATGAATTTGCCAAAGTCAAACTCCCAGAACGGTGAAAAGTAAAGAGGAAGCTCATGTTGGGGCCCAAAGACTGGCACCTGATATTAATTTGATCTGATAGAGAAGACCGAAAACCGGCTGCACTCACTCGCCCCGACCGTTGAGTTGATGATGATGAAAATGAAGGTGCCGCCCAATTTAATTAAAATTCCAAACGATCTGCACATGAAAGCTGCTGTGGCTGCTGTCTACAGTCTGATGTTTGCTGTAAAAAGCAAAATAAACCCAACTCAACGCTCTCGGAACGTGTTGATGGAAGAGATCAGCTGACGGACAGTTGCCCCTGCCACTGCCCCATGCTGTGGTCATCGATTTGCATTGAGGCATGCATTGAGTGGAAACCTCAGGCCGGAGATGAGACCCCCAGATGAATCTCTCCATCTCCAGTGGCAGCCATGGCCATAAGGCACGCTTCGCGACCGCAGAAGAGCTAACTAACCCATAAGATAGTAACACTAAGCTGTCGGGATTTGGTGCTAAAGCTAGCCCCTTTGGGGAAAAGAGAATAAATCAACGTTTTATTGGCGTGTATTGTGATAAATCTTTAACGAGTTTCTGTAGCAGCGGGTTGATGGATATGTTGATTTATTGACAGCCAGCTTCTGGTTGTAGTTTATTTAGTTTCTATATAATTTAAAGATCATAAAATAAGATTCATATTCTGAGAAGTGATAATTTAAAAATCAGAAAAACATTTCACACATTACTGGTCCAAGCTCTTGCCTTAGCTCCCACAACAAATTCTGCCACACCTTGGTAGGGGGACCTTCTCCCACTGCACTCCAGACCGTAACCAAGCTGGCCAGTGTAACCGCAGCTAACCTCGAGCGGCGAGTCCCGACCCAGCCGATGACTTGGTCATGGCTAGATGGCAAATTACGGAAATTGGTATAATAAAGTGCACGATAATTGTACGTTTAGCGTTTATTGAATTACGAGCTTCTAATGCGCGTCTAACTAGCCAACTCTGCCTCTTTTTTTAACGTTGCTTTTCAATCAAAATAATAAAATACTAAAAATTAAACAATAATTTTTAATATCTCCTTTATTAGATACAACAAAGTATAGTACGGCTAATTAAATTGTATATTAAATCACATTTTTTTTACAGCTGCTGCCTTCAAGGATTGAGAGTGCCCCCTTTTGGATTATGGGCATATCGGAGGAGATCAAGCTGGAGGAATTACCGCAAGAAGCCAAGCTAGCGCACCCGGATGCTGTCGCCCTGGTGGATCGTGCCCCCGGATCGTCGGCGGCCTCCGCCGGTGCGGCGCTAACGGTTTCGGTTTCTGGCAGCGGTGCAGCCAGTGCGGCAAGCGGAGCCAGCGGCGGCACCAACAGCCCCATCTCGGACGGGAACAGTGACGGCGAGGCGGACGAGTATGCCCCGAAGCGGAAGCAGCGGCGCTATCGCACAACCTTCACCAGCTTTCAGCTCGAGGAGCTGGAGAAGGCCTTCTCCCGGACCCATTACCCCGACGTGTTTACGAGGTGAGTAACATATGACAAAGTGCGATAAAGCCCAGGCTGTTCCAGACTGGGCAGGCTGGCCCAGAAGAAAAGAAATTTGCATAAATCGCTCATCGAGGCGCGACAAAAGGCTCGAAAGTTGATTCTCGGTTTTACGATACGACTAAAATGAGAGCGTTCAGGTGATAATAATAATGCTTATGACGACCACTACGATGACAACGGCGACCCCCCCTGAGTGGATCGATCGATCTTATTCGGAGCAGAGTTCGAACCCGATCGCCCCCTCTGAGATGATGGCCATAAAATCGAAACCATTCCGACTCCTCGCCCTAAGAAACTCTAACGATCGCAATTAGCATGCAGCAATGCGGCTGAAAGACAGCTACAGTAATTGCCATAAATTAAAAGTCAGTCACTCCTCAGACGAGGAACCAAACTGAACGCTAATTGAGACCGCACGAAGCTTAAACAAAAATCAAAACAAAAAAATACAAGCTTACAGAGTCAATGGCAGCTACAATTAGATCAACTTTTTTTTTGCCAGTATCACAACAGTTTACAATTCATTAGGCTGCGGGCTTATTTAAATGCTTAGCTTGGCATTTAATTAAGCAAATAAATCAAATCACCTTTGATTATACTATAGGCTTTAATTAAATTTTAATAAGAAGCTTTTAAAGGTAAATTGAGGTCAGAAATGTGAGAAGCGCATAGAACGGCGAGTAGTAGTCTTTAAAGACTGGTCTAGATACTAGTCATTTTCTGGACTGATTCTTGACCATTCAATTGATTATCTGCCCTAAACAATTGCATTTTTTTTGCGAAACTAACAGTGGCTTCTTTTTCATCTTCTTTCAGAGAGGAGCTGGCGATGAAAATTGGATTAACCGAGGCGCGCATTCAGGTAAGCCTTGGTTAGAGGAGGAATCGCGGTTAAATCGCGGTTAAATCGCGTGGCCCACGTGCAGCCAACAATGTTGAAAATTGAAAAATAATGGAGCATGTCGCTACTAATGAAATCGAGAAAGAGCTAGCGACTGACAGACAGATGGACGGAATCCTAAAGGAGGATAGGAGAAATTCGTTTAATTCTGTTTTAGTGCCAGTCATTACATGCCCGGTCAGTTTATGGCCGGGAAGTCATATACCCGCTAAGGCCGCTTCTTTTTTTAATTACTGCTCATGCTAAACAACATTATTTGCCTATATCCATTCCGACTGGGGGACTCCTATTCGACTGCAGGAGTGCAATCAGTAGCCGGGCACCGTATTCAGATTGTTATGTTAAAAACTAATTAAAGGGGCGTTTTCAATAACAACGCCCATTAATTGGATGATGGTTCGGGAGTGTAGAGCTCCCGCTCTACTCAAACAGGGATAGAACACTGGATACTGGACACAGTAGCCTGCCAGCGGCGCATAACTCATGATTCCCATCATCCTTATTCCAGGTCTGGTTCCAGAATCGGCGCGCCAAGTGGCGCAAGCAGGAGAAGGTTGGACCCCAGTCGCATCCGTACAATCCCTACCTGCCAACCGGCGCCGCCAGCATGCAGACGGTAGTGGGGGCCGCCCTTCCGCCCAATCCCTTCACCCACCTGGGCTTCCAGCTGCGCAAGCCCTTCGACGCCCAACACGCCGCCAACCTGGCCGCCTTCCGCTATCCGCACCTCTCCGCCGCTCCCATGATACCGTCGGGCTACTTTAACCAATTCCAGAGGTAAGTAATCCCAGGAGGATTACGTTTAAAGAAGGAAATCTATCCTATAAAATTTTCTGCTTAAAGTCTAGAACTTTTATATCATGACTCTGTAAAAAATAGATATTAAAATTTATTGCCAATTCAAGTTTAAGCCTAATGTGCTTTATAGTCCCAAAAACAATATTTTGAATTTATAAATCCCATCAAGAAACCTTTGAATTAAACAAATTTTAGTTTTAACTTAAAAGTCGTGAGCTGACAGTGGCATTTTTGATTTACAGAGCTTTTAAGCAGTTTTAAGACTAAGGTCTTAGTCTAAATTTTAAATTAAAAGCCTCTCAAGCCATCCAGTTTCTAAAATATTTGTATATTTTACTTTCTATTATATTTAATATATAAAATACTTCTAAACTTTAAAATTAAATCATGTCTCTCAATAATTACAGGGCTCCTCCCCACATGCTACCACCGGGAATGGCCGGGATGTATCCCTCCAGCTCCTTCCAATCGCTGCTGGCCAATATGACGGCGGTGCCCAGGGGTCCGCCCCTTGGTAAACCACCAGCCCTACTGGTGGGATCCCCGGACCTGCACTCGCCCAACCATTTGCTCGCCTCGCCACCCACTTCCCCCGCCTCCGGACACGCCTCCCAGCACCCGAGCATCCATGCGCCACCGCCCCAAGTGGCGCCACCGCCGCCTCCCCAGCTGGGAGTGCAGCCAGCTCAGTTGTCGCCCCAACAGCTGGTGGGGATCGCCTTGACCCACCAGGCGCCTTGCGGATCACCCACCCAGACAGCTCCCGTGGCTCTGACGCTGGCCCACTCGCCTCAGCGCCAGTTGCCGCCGCCGCCACCGCCAGTGGTGTCTCTGCCCCCGCCTCCACGAGCTGCAACACCTCCGGAGGATCGACGCACCTCCTCCATTGCTGCACTGCGTCTGAAGGCGCGAGAGCACGAACTGAAGCTGGAACTGCTGCGCCAAAACGGACATGGCAACGATGTGGTCAGCTAGCTGACGGAGAAGCCAACGGATGGGATGGAGCTCGAGGCGGATATTCCAAATTCAAGTGCAAAATCTTTACTGGTTCACTGTAGGTCTAAGCCCATAAATTATTCAATTGTGTGTATTTAAAAAAGAATTTTCAATAAATTCAAAAAGTAAAATAAATTAAAGATTGTATTATACTACTTCTTAATATATATTTTGAGAAGCCAAGCCAAGGAAAGGTAGAATTTTTCAAATTATAACTGCGCCTTTCCCCAGAACCATAAATTCAGTATAACTAATCAAACTAATATACCCCATTATACCTCACACCTGGAATAGACCAATGAAACCCCGAGCTCTTGATCATCTCTTTGTATTGTATTGGTAATTCCCACAAATTAGCCATAAGCCGAGGCCTAATGGACAAAAGCCCCACTATAATGTGCGTAACAACACCTACTTAGGGAAAAATGAAAGAGAATTTGTAACCGAGAACTGATTCACAGCCAGTCCGACCAGTCGAATTTCTGGGAGTACCGTCGTACCGGAGACTGGAGACTAAAGACCGGAGCCGGAGCTGCCATTAATCAGTGGTCTTCCCATAAATCAGCGAGTGAAGGGGCCGGAGCGGTACGAAGAGGAGAAAGGAGTCTTGATCAAAAACAAAAACAAGAGGAGGGTGCCACAAATATAAATTTATGAATAAATTAGAAACAAATTAAATATGTTAATGAGACTCGACGAGACGGAATCAAAGTCAAATTCGAAGAGAGAGGACTAGCATTGGAATCTTTGGCGATTTCTTTGTCTTTGTATTTCTCCAAGTCGCCCAGTCTCTCAGTTCGCTTTTGTTGGTGAATTATGCGCGGTAATTAATAAAATGGAATATTTATGATAACATTTATAAAACACGAAGTTGCCTAATTCGATTACCAGATTTTTTGGTCAGCCGCTCATTTTTTTCCCCATCGGCCCAATACCCAAAAAAAAGAGTAAAAGTCTCGGACAGGGTTCCTCCTCACATGGCCTGATAATTGCGATGAGGTGGAACTGTGATAATCATGTTTAGCCGACGGTCCCTCCTTGGGCCTGTATAATTTTTTTTCCACTTGCGCCTGTTTCAAGACTGAAAACATTTTATGCATTTCAATGAGTTCGTCAAATGCATAAGAAAAAAAATCGAGAGAAAAGAACCCAACCGCGAGATCCAAACAATTAATTTGCATAATAATCAAGCCAAGAGGAAAGGGGCAGGTGGTATAAATATATATAGTATCGGGTTTTAAGGCAAACGGGGGGAAAGGAGGAGGTAGAACAACCATATTAATAATCATTAATTAAGGGGGCTAATTAACGGTGACATTAAGAGACTGCATTTTAATTACTCCACCTTCGATTTGATATGCTATTAGATTAGTTATTTGTTTTTCTGACTGACTTTGGCGATTGCACAACGATACAGATGGATGAAAAATTAATCAGAAATTTAAAAAAATATTAATACTTAAAGAATTAAAAGTTGATTAATTAAAACACACTTAATAAATTTTATTTTTTACTTAACCTTTGTTAACTCTTAATAATATATCCTAACCGATTTAAACGTTAGCCAGGTTTGTTTGCATTTAATTACCACTCAATTAAGTTAATTATATGGCTTATAGGATTTTCTGCCAGTGCACGCCAGCTATTTGTCTAACATCTTTATTCTATTTTAGTTAGTGCATTTAATTTGTTAGCAAATTTGCACAGAAACATTTGATTAAAGCGCTTTTTTGTATACTTTTAATTCAATTTAACTACAACGCCAACTTAATTGCTAATTCCACGACTAGTGAGCAGCAACAACAAAAACAAGACCAGGTGCTCTTGCCCAACAAAAACCACTAAATAATATAATATTTAATTCAGGAAGCTTTTTTTTTTGTGTTAATTTTCTTTTTCTTTCCTCGTGTATGCATTTTTTTTTTTTTGCCTTGCGAGACAAAATGCAGCTTTGTTGTAGTCGGTTTTTTTTTTTTGTATCTGCTGGATATGTAATTGCCCGTGTGTGTGTAAGCGAGCAGTGTGTGTGATTCGTGTGTCGGTGCAATTAAGTTTGCGTTTAATTTGCAATTATCCAAACGACTCAAACTAATTAGCGCCACTTTGATTAAGCCTGGCAACAACAAATGGAAATGAAAATGAAAATGGAAAACGAAAATGTTTGCAATTTTTGAGAAACTTGTAACCACAATCGAGTAATGGAGTATCTGAAACCGAAACCAAAACACAGTTAAATGCTAATGAAAATTCGCAGAAATCTTAATTCAATTTATACGGAATTGCACATAAAACCAAATCTGTTTGGCCCTGAAAAATATCAATATCTGTGGGTATATAAATATATATCATGAAATGCCTATAAAATCACAGGCCAACCATCTGTTAAATTTTATAGCAAGTGATGGGAAGCAAAATCAAGAAATTATAAATTCATTCAGACAAACAAAAGACTTAGGCAACGAACTTTATGCTGTATGTGACGCACACGAAGGGTTAGAAAAGGGGAAGGGCGAGGCGAGGAGGCTGGAAACATAAAAACTGCTCGAATGTGAATGAAATCAGAAATCCAGTTACATATATATGCATATATATTCCGGACAGTTGTATGTAGTGTGGGATCAATGATGAGATAATCACAGATATTTGATGTTGGGCAGAAATGTATCAGATTATCTCTTGAATCACCTTGTTGAAAGATAAGTTAACCCGGAGATATTTTAATGATGTTAATTTTTATGAAATTTCATGTAAGCTTTGAGTTTTTGATTTCGATTTTGATTAAAAAATAGTGTATTATTTTGTACTAATCGATAGACTGAGCAAAGATGCATTTGGAATAAAGTATATACATTGAAAAGTAAAAATATATAATATGTTTCTAACTTTTGAATCCTAATCCGAGCGACTTTTGTTTTTATTAAATTTTTTAAATTTGCTTATAATTATAGTTTTTTATTTTTAAATAAACATAAATCATTAAGTATAGAACTCATGCCTCCAAAAAAGCGCCGACAAAACGGTAATGATGTGACTTTTATTACTACCAAAGGGCAGTAAATGAATTCAAGCAAGGAAAAAAGACAAAAAAGAGACAAAACAGGAGGAAAAAGGAAGAAAATAAAAGAATAAGAAGACAAAATGAGAAACATTTGGCGCCGTGGCAATTAGTTATCAAAGACGTCGCGCATTGACAAGCAAAAGTCAAAGCACTCGAAGCCACCCAAAAAGAGAATGAAACCCAAGAGGAACGAACTCAATACGAGTAAGTGTGTGTTAGTGTGTGGGGAAAGCTATATAAAGTGGACATTATCCATATAAATGATGACTCATCATGGCTTCGATATGGGCACAAAAATAAATAAAAAACAAAAACTTACACTTAAGGAGCAAACAGAAACGGCAATCGACTACCGAAGTTGCTGTAAGTAAAAAATCTTGGAGCATGGACTACCTCCCCGATATATTTCTTTTAAAGACCCGCCCCAAATCATGGCAGCGTGTGCCGCGCCGGTACAAGTCGATATTGAAACGTAGCCCAACTAAACATTGATCCTTATCGACATGTCAGTGGAGCTGAGCATAGAGCATGTGTGTCTGGCATGGATGTGTGTGGACACATATGTATGGCTGCCACACGATTCCAAGATCCACGATCCCCAGGAGAGGCTGTTGCAACCTGCAATTGGTAGCCCGAACAGCAGCAGCAGAAGCAACAACAACTTAACACGAGACATTGCAGGCACGCAAGGTGACTTTACAGATTTACTAGAGAAACTGAGAGGCTTGGCTATCCAAAAGAGTTATTACTGGATTAAATAAGGGTTTTAATAATATAAATTCAAGTAATAACTATTTCATACCCTTCTTATATTCCATCCTACATATAGTATAAGCCTCTATGTGTAACATCCTACTAACCATTCCCATGCGGGCTGTGAATTCATAATTTGAATCTAATCGAATCAAGTCGAGTTGAGTTGAACCGAAATGAATGCGCTAATTAAATAAACATAAAAGTCTCTAGCCGAGCATTATCTACGCCTCCTTAGCTTATCGGCCAGCAACATGTGTAAGAGATCCGATCGCTTAGCCGCATTAGCATATATTCCAGTTCGATTTGGGATCCGAGACCCACGCAGCTGGCATTAGGATCGATAATGAGCTGATTAAACCATTTTTTGGTCGTAGGTGTTGCAGCGTGTAAGATTAGATTAGGCTAATCAGCTGGATCTGCCGAAACAAGAAAACCGGGGTTCCGACCTGAAAATAGAAAACAAGAGACTCCAATCCAAGATTGGAGATCAAAACAAAAGCCCGGTATACCACACTATGGCCTTTCGATAATTGCAACGGGAGTAATTAACTTGGCCAACGGCCAGGCTGCAATGTGAATTATAATTCGAGTTTGCCACAAATTAAAATTGCCATCCGGCGTGGCATCCGCGGCATGCGACGGTACAAAATCTGACAAGCGGTAGCAGCATAATAAAAATATGTATGTGAAATGTGAAATTAAATAGGACGCAGCCAGCAGCTGCCACAGAGCACTTAAAAAAAATTGATTTAAAATGGAAAATAAATTAATTAAAATTTAATAACAGACACATAATAATATAATTCCTTAAAGTAAAGTTCTGTGATTAAAAGTCTCTTTCTAAACAACAATCTCTTCCCTTTTTTTCCAGTGTCCTTTTGGTGACATATTTGGGTGTGCCCCCTCTCCTTAAAAAAACTAAAGAAAAAAGGAAACTGTCCTGCCTACCTTTTCAGCCCCATTCGAGTCACTAATTTGCCATTTAGTCGGGCATTTGTGGCATTTGGGTGACAAGAGCGAGAGCCGAGGCAGCCGAAAATTTAATGGCTTAATGTGGCAAATGTGGCAACAAGGTGACTTTCTGGACCTCTGGCCCAAGAATTGGTCACATTTCAAGCCATATTCCACTGCTATTTGTCTGATTATTCAATCAGGCCAGCAGACAGGGGGGATGATGGGCAATTACCCTCAGCAGTTCGCTTAAAATCTTATTAAGTTTTGTTTGTTTTCATCATTATTTTCACGGCCGGGGCCATTTTCGACCATTAAGAGTGAAAATCTTGTGTAAATCGAATTATTTGTAATTTATGGTGTGGCAGCAGCAGCAACAGGAGAGGATTATTACCAACTAAGGAGAAGCGGAGGAGGTAAAGGAGGCATCATCATGGCAGAGTGAAGTTCCTGATCCAGCCATAGCTAAACCAATAACCATTAAGCGTGCTAAAATCAATCGCAATTGCCTCCTCCACGATCCCCTTACCGAAATTCACCTCCATCTGCGGTTACAATTTGCAGACGATTTGCGGTTTGGAAAAAAAAAAATATATACATCCACAAAAGCCAACATGGCTGGAGGATCCACAAGCTAGCCACAAGAGGGGATCAGCAGACCAAACTGGTTCAAAGAGATTATCGATTTTCAATTACCGATGCGGCGAGTGTGCGGCTAAGTAGTTTGGTTTTTGTTTGGTCTAGCAATTTTCAACCGGAGCTCTGCAGCTGGGCCAGCAATCATTTAGCAACTGAGCGAGTGACCAGAAAAAAAGGTAAAATCCAAATTGGGTAAATAAAAATTATAGAAGGATCTGACTTTGCTTTATTTTGAGAAAAAATGCATGGAAATATAATAGCTTAAATATCAATATTAATATCTCGGCCTATTTTCATCCGATCCTTGAGCGGAAAACCTTAAATGATTTGGAGCGTCCCCTTCAAAATTGCGGAAAATGCATGGGAGGCCCATTTGGTCCACTATATAGTCTATAGCTCTGCTGATTTTTATCCGATTCTTGAGCGGAATACCTTAAATGATTTGTGGATCGATTCTCCATGAATCTGCATCAAAATCTGGCAACAAAATATTTTTTCATATTTTCGTCAAAATTTATGGAGGGTTCCCTTCAAAATTGCGGAAAATGCATGGGAGGCCCATTTGGTCCACTATATAGTCTATAGCTCTGCTGATTTTTATCCGATTCTTGAGCGGAATACCGTAAATGATTTGTGGATCGATTCTCCATGAATCTGCATCAAAATCTGGCAACAAAATATTTTTTCATATATTCGTCAAAATTTATGGAAGGTCCCCTTCAAAATATCGGAAAATGCATGGGAGGCCAATATGGTCCACTATATAGTCTATATCTCTGCTGATTTTTATCCGATTCTTGAGCGGAATACCTTAAATGATATGTGGATCGATTCCCCATGAATCTGCATCAAAATCTGGCAACAAAATATTTTTTCATATTTTCGTCAAAATTTATGGAGGGTCCCCTTCAAAATTGCGGAAAATGCATGGGAGGCCCATTTGGTCCACTATATAGTCTATAGCTCTGCTGATTTTTATCCGATTCTTGAGCGGAATACCTTAAATGATTTGTGGATCGATTCTCCATCAATCTGCATCAAAATCTGGCAACAAAATATTTTTTCATATTTTCGTCAAAATTTATGGAGGGTTCCCTTCAAAATTGCGGAAAATGCATGGGAGGCCCATTTGGTCCACTATATAGTCTATAGCTCTGCTGATTTTTATCCGATTCTTGAGCGGAATACCGTAAATGATTTGTGGATCGATTCTCCATGAATCTGCATCAAAATCTGGCAACAAAATATTTTTTCATATTTTCGTCAAAATTTATGGAGGGTCCCCTTCAAAATATCGGAAAATGCATGGGAGGCCCATTTGGTCCACTATATAGTCTATATCTCTGCTGATTTTTATCCGATCCTTGAGCGGAATACCTTAAATGATTTGTGGATCGATTCTCCATGAATCTGCATCAAAATCTGGCAACAAAATATTTTTTCATATTTTCGTCAAAATTTATGGAGGGTCCCCTTCAAAATTGCGGAAAATGCATGGGAGGCCCATTTGGTCCACTATATAGTCTATATCTCTGCTGATTTTTATCCGATCCTTGAGCGGAATACCTTAAATGATTTGTGGATCGATTCTCAATCAATCTACATCGAAATCTGGCAACAAAATATTTTTTCATATTTTCGTCAAAATTTATGGAGAGTCCCCTTCAAAATTGCGGAAAATGCATGGGAGGCCCATTTGGTCCACTATATAGTCTATATCTCAGCCGATTTTTATCCGATCCTTGAGCGGAATACCTTAAATGATTTGTGGATCGATTCTCCATCAATCTGCATCAAAATCTGGCAACAAAATATTTTTTCATATTTTCGTCAAAATTTATGGAGGGTCCCCTTCCAAATTGCCGAAATTGCATGGGAGGCCCATTTGGTCCACTATATAGTCTATATCTCTGCTGATTTTTATCCGATTCTTGAGCGGAATACCTTAAATGATATGTGGATCGATTCCCCATGAATCTGCATCAAAATCTGGCAACAAAATATTTTTTCATATTTTCGTCAAAATTTATGGAGGGTCCCCTTCAAAATTGCGGAAAATGCATGGGAGGCCCATTTGGTCCACTATATAGTCTATAGCTCTGCTGATTTTTATCCGATTCTTGAGCGGAATACCTTAAATGATTTGTGGATCGATTCTCCATGAATCTGCATCAAAATCTGGCAACAAAATATTTTTTCATATTTTCGTCAAAATTTATGGAGGGTTCCCTTCAAAATTGCGGAAAATGCATGGGAGGCCCATTTGGTCCACTATATAGTCTATAGCTCTGCTGATTTTTATCCGATTCTTGAGCGGAATACCGTAAATGATTTGTGGATCGATTCTCCATGAATCTGCATCAAAATCTGGCAACAAAATATTTTTTCATATTTTCGTCAAAATTTATGGAGGGTCCCCTTCAAAATATCGGAAAATGCATGGGAGGCCCATTTGGTCCACTATATAGTCTATATCTCTGCTGATTTTTATCCGATCCTTGAGCGGAATACCTTAAATGATTTGTGGATCGATTCTCCATGAATCTGCATCAAAATCTGGCAACAAAATATTTTTTCATATTTTCGTCAAAATTTATGGAGGGTCCCCTTCAAAATTGCGGAAAATGCATGGGAGGCCCATTTGGTCCACTATATAGTCTATATCTCTGCTGATTTTTATCCGATCCTTGAGCGGAATACCTTAAATGATTTGTGGATCGATTCTCAATCAATCTACATCGAAATCTGGCAACAAAATATTTTTTCATATTTTCGTCAAAATTTATGGAGAGTCCCCTTCAAAATTGCGGAAAATGCATGGGAGGCCCATTTGGTCCACTATATAGTCTATATCTCAGCCGATTTTTATCCGATCCTTGAGCGGAATACCTTAAATGATTTGTGGATCGATTCTCCATCAATCTGCATCAAAATCTGGCAACAAAATATTTTTTCATATTTTCGTCAAAATTTATGGAGGGTCCCCTTCCAAATTGCCGAAATTGCATGGGAGGCCCATTTGGTCCACTATATAGTCTATATCTCTGCTGATTTTTATCCGATCCTTGAGCGGAATACCTTAAATGATTTGTGGATCGATTTTCCATCAATCTGCATCAAAATCTGGCAACAAAATATTTTTTCATATTTTCGTCAAAATTTATGGAGGGTCCCCTTCCAAATTGCCGAAATTGCATGGGAGGCCCATTTGGTCCACTATATAGTCTATATCTCTGCTGATTTTTATCCGATCCTTGAGCGGAATACCTTAAATGATTTGTGGATCGATTTTCCATCAATCTGCATCAAAATCTAGCAACAAAATATTTTTTCATATTTTCGTCAAAATTTATGGAGGGACCCCTTCAAAATTGCGGAAAATGCATGGGAGGCCCATTTGGTCCACTATATAGTCTATATCTTTGCTGATTTTTATCGGATCCTTGAGCGGAATACCTTAAATGATTTGTGGATCGATTCTCAATCAATCTGCATCAAAATCTGGCAACAAAATATTTTTTCATATTTTCGTCAAAATTTATGGAGGGTCCCCTTCAAAATTGCGGAAAATGCATGGGAGGCCCATTTGGTCCACTATATAGTCTATATCTTTGCTGATTTTTATCGGATCCTTGAGCGGAATACCTTAAATGATTTGTGGATCGATTCTCAATCAATCTGCATTAAAATCTGGCAACAAAATATTTTTTCATATTTTCGTCAAAATTTATGGAGGGTCCTCTTCAAAATTGCGGAAATTGCATGGGAGGCCCATTTGGTCCACTATATAGTCTATATCTCTGCTGATTTTTATCCGATCCTTGAGCGGAATACCTTAAATGATTTGTGGATCGATTTTCCATCAATCTGCATCAAAATCTAGCAACAAAATATTTTTTCATATTTTCGTCAAAATTTATGGAGGGACCCCTTCAAAATTGCGGAAAATGCATGGGAGGCCCATTTGGTCCACTATATAGTCTATATCTTTGCTGATTTTTATCGGATCCTTGAGCGGAATACCTTAAATGATTTGTGGATCGATTCTCAATCAATCTGCATCAAAATCTGGCAACAAAATATTTTTTCATATTTTCGTCAAAATTTATGGAGGGTCCCCTTCAAAATTGCGGAAAATGCATGGGAGGCCCATTTGGTCCACTATATAGTCTATATCTTTGCTGATTTTTATCGGATCCTTGAGCGGAATACCTTAAATGATTTGTGGATCGATTCTCAATCAATCTGCATTAAAATCTGGCAACAAAATATTTTTTTCATATTTTCGTCAAAATTTATGGAGGGTCCTCTTCAAAATTGCGGAAATTGCATGGGTGGCCCATTTGGTCCACTATATAGTCTATATCTCTGCTGATTTTTATCCGATCCTTGAGCGGAATACCTTAAATGATTTGTGGATCGATTCTCAATCAATCTGCATTAAAATCTGGCAACAAAATATTTTTTCATATTTTCGTCAAAATTTATGGAGGGTCCTCTTCAAAATTGCGGAAATTGCATGGGAGGCCCATTTGGTCCACTATATAGTCTATATCTCTGCTGATTTTTATCCGATCCTTGAGCGGAATACCTTAAATGATTTGTGGATCGATTTTCCATCAATCTGCATCAAAATCTAGCAACAAAATATTTTTTCATATTTTCGTCAAAATTTATGGAGGGACCCCTTCAAAATTGCGGAAAATGCATGGGAGGCCCATTTGGTCCACTATATAGTCTATATCTTTGCTGATTTTTATCGGATCCTTGAGCGGAATACCTTAAATGATTTGTGGATCGATTCTCAATCAATCTGCATCAAAATCTGGCAACAAAATATTTTTTCATATTTTCGTCAAAATTTATGGAGGGTCCCCTTCAAAATTGCGGAAAATGCATGGGAGGCCCATTTGGTCCACTATATAGTCTATATCTTTGCTGATTTTTATCGGATCCTTGAGCGGAATACCTTAAATGATTTGTGGATCGATTCTCAATCAATCTGCATTAAAATCTGGCAACAAAATATTTTTTCATATTTTCGTCAAAATTTATGGAGGGTCCTCTTCAAAATTGCGGAAATTGCATGGGAGGCCCATTTGGTCCACTATATAGTCTATATCTCTGCTGATTTTTATCCGATCCTTGAGCGGAATACCTTAAATGATTTGTGGATCGATTTTCCATCAATCTGCATCAAAATCTAGCAACAAAATATTTTTTCATATTTTCGTCAAAATTTATGGAGGGACCCCTTCAAAATTGCGGAAAATGCATGGGAGGCCCATTTGGTCCACTATATAGTCCATATCTTTGCTGATTTTTATCGGATCCTTGAGCGGAATACCTTAAATGATTTGTGGATCGATTCTCAATCAATCTGCATCAAAATCTGGCAACAAAATATTTTTTCATATTTTCGTCAAAATTTATGGAGGGTCCTCTTCAAAATTGCGGAAATTGCATGGGAGGCCCATTTGGTCCACTTTATAGTCTATATCTCAGCCGATTTTTATCCGATCCTTGAGCGGAATACCTTAAATGATTTGTGGATCGATTTTCCATCAATCTGCATCAAAATCTAGCAACAAAATATTTTTTCATATTTTCGTCAAAATTTATGGAGATGTCTCCGATTTATGTCTCTTTTCGAAAAAGACGTAGTCTATTTAATACCCAATTAGTTGTACTCTTGTCCGGTTTTAAGAGTTACCCCAAATTCGTAAGTGGTATCCCCTATAAAGCAAAGACTGATTAGCGGAGTGACTTGCGGCTGGCTTAAACAAATTGAGTGCGACACTCGGCAGCTTGTTTCCTTCAGACGCGTCAGTCAGTCACCGACTAACAAACTAAATAACTTACTAACTAACTCACTAACTAAGCACCAAATGAGTGAGTGAATGAGCTGACCATATGCGATCGCTTACGTATATATATACATATAAACACATATCTTATCTAACGAATCGTTTAGCAAGTTTAACCCGTTTTTAGTGGCGTGTGACTTGGCCAAAACTGGGCACCCAAGATCTATGAATGAAAGCTGCTGTGGCGGTTCGGGGACTCAAAAAAGAAGAGCGAGGAAATCTATGCTAATCGCTGGGATTATAATTAATTAATTAGCCGGCTCTGTTTCCGTCTCTCTCTCCATATGGGCGGACATGTGCAAGTTCGTTGCCTGAGTCTTTCGTCTTGAGTCTACTTTTGGCCTTCTGTTTTGGTGGCTTAATGGCTCTGAGCGAAGCGTCAGAAATTTAATCAAAAATTTCATAAACGCTGGCCAGCCAAATTGCACATTTAATGACAATAATTTGCGTAATGGATTTTCATGTTCTCGTAATTGAATTTATTTTAATTTAAAGTAAATTGCACTACGCGTTACACGAATTTGGTTCGACCAGCCGTCGCTGTTCCCCATTGCCATGGAATATATAATTTTATGCGCTCACGCGGCCGCTCCACTAATTGATTATAATTCTGTCAGTCGCCACCGTTGATGGATCCACGGTTCCTGGGTCCTCCAGCCTCTGTCCCAGTCACAGGCCAGTCGAGTCCCGTCCACTAAAGTCCATTTCTCTGCTCTACATTTCGCGCATTATTTCGCGCTTGTTACCGGCTTGGGGCTCCTGCATATACCAACCTCCAAGTCATCCCTGCCAATGTCTTGGCCATCACCAGCTCCATCAGAGGCATCACCAGCCCCAAAAGACTATCATCATCAACAGCATCATCATCAACATCTTTTTGCCATTACATTTTTTTTTAAAGGTGACAACGTGAACTATTGTTAAACATATTTTATGTTGTTGGTAAAATATTTCCTTAGTAGTCCATATATTGTTAGAAAAGCTGTTTTATGTCTATAATTCTTTTCAAATCCATTTTTTATATTACAATTATGATATCTCTGTCCATCACGCACTCATCACTATGTGGAAATTTTGTGCCTGGCAGGTGTTTTCGGGATCGAAGCGGCGATCGATTCGCTGTTAATAAATACTCATCGCCTGGCACTCGATCGGTACCAATACCGGTATGGTATCCCTCTGAGGCCACTGAGGATCTGGGGAGGTGTGCTGTAAAATTGTTTGATGAATTTCATAATAGTGGGACATTATGTTTGCTTCCGCTTGCCTGTTGCCACAATTTACTTTTTATGAATGTCAATGGTTTTTTAATTAATTGCAGGCCATTTTCGGGCTGCCCCCCTTTTCGGGGGCTGGCCAAGATTCGATGTCGGATATTTTACGAGCTTCTCGTTCGTTTTCATATGCAAAATGTTGAAGCGCTCGGGGGGGATTGGCATAAATCTGAAATTGATTGTCGGCCATTAATGCAACCCAACTCGATTTAATTTGATTCGATACGATGCGATGCGATCATTAAATTTGTCCAGTTGATGAGCCAATAACAATTCTCTATGTCCCATAAAAATTATTTTCAAATTATTAAAAACAAAAAACTTGGCTGTAGATGTTAAGCGGCTTTAAATATTAAATATTTATTTCTTCTTTATAATATTGATTTATATTATTAATTTTTAAAATTTCGTTTTAATATAATATGATTATTTTGTAGGGTTCCTTAAACAATAACCTTTAAAAGTATATTCTCTTCCAATCCCTTCCAAAGTCAGTTCATTAAAGGCGCTTAAATTGTATTGGGCTTGGGCTGGAAATCGGGCTTGGCACTCCGACGAGCGCCAGAAGCGCAGAAATCCAATCAAAACGCTGCCCAAGACGCCACCAACACCACAACTCCAACTCCAACTGAAGATCGGAGTCTGAGTCGGAGTTCCAGCTCAAAAAATAAACAAATTTGAAGCCGAAGTCGACCCCCTGTGCGAGCCATTGTCGTAAATCACACATTAAAATATTTATTTGTATTTTTACTTGTTCAGAAATTAGCTAAGAGCCCCCAGTCGGGTCTGGAAATCGACTCGGTGTCGGGGTCGGAGTCGGAGCTGGGATTGGAGTTAAAGTCGGAGTCCGGCTTTGTTGTACGAGTGAATTTTAATTTCCTTTTTATGATATTTTAATTTATTTCAGCGTAAATCAAAACCCAAACGAGACTTGCTCTCTCGCTCTGGTTTTCTGTTTCTTTTTTTAATTTTTGGCTTTCAGCCTGCCAGGGGCTGCACTTTTAATAAATTAGATTACTCTTCAACTAAGCACTGATAAAAAAATTAATAAACAAGGTTTAAAATAATAAAAAAATTTATTTACTGATTCTTTAAAATGAGACAGGTTATTAATTATTGTAGGTATTTCTATTAAGGACTGAAAAAATTGTTTAAAATATAAACCAAAAACACAAAAAAATAAGTCAAATATTTAATCTAGGCTCACGTCTTAAAATTTTTGTATTATCAGAACTAGAATATAAAATTTAAATTATTTTTTGAGTGGATCTTGACGTTGGATCTTTTCTGTTTGGTTTCAGATTTTGAAATGGAGCGGCGCTTCCTCGGTTCTCCGACATCCGCGCGAACTGCATAAATCTTGAAAGGCTCGAAAACCCTACCAAAAAGAGGGGGCGGCCAGAGGCGGGTCCGATGGGGGTCCAGCTCTGGAGCTGGACTAACAAGCTGGAAAATACTCGGAGGCCCAAGAGCCTGGCATGCAGACAAAGATTGCTTTTTCACAGCTTGTGGTACGTCCGGCAGTTTATTAATTTGACGTTTCCAGTTGCAGGCCAGCAGTCCCAGATGATCGGATTGACCAGTTAACGGTGCAACAATTTGTATACATTTTTAGCTCTAAATTTTTTAATGCTCAAAGGGGCGTTAACTTTGCCAATTAGAAGTTCGAGAAGGTTTAACAAAGCGATGCCAAAAATATTTTTTAATGTTTAAAAAAATCTCTGAAATCTGCAAATATTTAAAGCTAGTAAAAAGCTTACGAAAGCTAAGTTAACATTTTTTCAGTCTTTGTTGGTTTCTGGTAGATGGCGATACCGTCTTATACGCTGCTATCTTGTTGAAGTTGGAGGGGCTTTCAGACAGGTTTACTGGCAACCGTAAAAGGACATCTTTGGCACATCGAACTTGTTTGCTGTTGAGCTCTAAAATGCATTTTAAATAATCCTGCATTTCCCCTTCACAACCTATGTTAAATCAGTTAAAAGGTATGGAGATTAAATTAATCTTAAAAGAAAGAAATTCAAAATAAATATGGAACCTAGCTTCTTTCTTAAAGAAAGTTATTGAAACATTTTTTAAACTATTTAAAAATTTAAGTTTTAAGCTCCTAACATGAATTTAAATTTTAAAATGACAGGACCCTACCATCTTTAACAGCACTGTTAAAGGTCCTTTGTAAATGTTAAAAGTACAACCCCAACATCCTACTGGAAGTGTTCATTTTTCTCAGGGGTAGCTTTACCCAACTGTTAGTAAACATAATGAACGTCAAAAATAAATTTCACAGAACAGGACACTGGAAGCTTGTAACAGCACTGTTAAAGGTCCATTGTAACTGTTAGCCTGTCTGGAGTGTGTGTGGAATTATCTGGCCAGCCAGATTGAGAACTTCCCGTTTGTTGACAGTTTGCTGTTGGGCGGAAGACAGCGGATAAGTTAATGTACAATCTCTGTTCGCTTTAAAAGCATATGAGGCGATGTTGTCCTTATGCCTGAGCAGACCCACCACCCACTCCCCACTTACCACCGCCCCAGTCCACCCACAATTGCTGTTTACACGCCTTGAGTTGAGGGGGCAAAACATTTGCATAAAGCTGCGCTGTCGGGATATGAGGGAGTCGGTATGGAGGATTCGAAGGATACGCAGGACTCGGGTGACGATGTCGCCAACTTGTTAGCGGACGCTGGCATTTTTACTTGCATATGCGGAGATAATGCGCCGCCCATTGCCACCCAGTGGCCACGTCCTTGCCACCCAACCAGCCAACCAGCCACCCACACATGTCAGTGGCAGTACCCGTTTTCCTTATTCCATTTTCCCATTTTCCGTGCAATGTCATGGCTGCGTGCGTGGCTAAGAGAGCACATAAGTCCCCCGGAAAGACGAACCGGTCCTTGTTGGCTCCTTCGGGTGAAGGCTGGGATGGCTGGGGGGGATCAGGAGGTAACGCCAAGGACACAAACAGACAGTTCCACTTTCTTTGCTGATTAGTGATATATGCATGAGTGCTAGAGGGGGTGTCGAATAGAAAGGATTACGATTCCTTTTTCTCGGTTTAAAATAATGAGGCTCCAAGGCAAACGACAAAGGGAAGAGAGTAAATTTATAGTAGAAGCGGAATTTCCTTTCTATAAGATTTCAATTAATCCTCTTAAAATAAAAGACCCGCACCTACAAAGTGAAACCATAAACAAATAATCGTTCCAATACATTTACATACATTTTGTATATTTATTTATAAAGTATTTATTTATGCAGCTGACAATACATATATGAGTTTATTTTTCTGGTCCTAGCAGTTTTTTCAGCGAGTATTCGTTATCGTGTATATTCTAGTGAACATCTTTTAGTTTTCTTCAACTACATTATCTTTAGTATTATTTTCCTTATCCTTTTCCTGATCCTCCACCTCTTGTTTTTCGGAAAAACCTTGCAGCTCGTTACTTTCCGACTCTTCCTGGTCATCTAGATCATTTTCTTCTATTTCGGTTAAACTTAATTCTTCCAACTGATCTTTCTCCACATCATTTTCTTTCCTCTCAATGGAGTTCTCGTTGGATTTCTCTGGAAAAGGTAGAGCCCTCAGTCGCTGGACCATATCCTCAAGTGTTTCGGGAGCCTCTTCCTTAGGAACTTCCTTACCGGAAGATCGTTTTTTCACCGCATCATCCTGACGAGTGGCAGCGCAGAGCTGAGCCTGAGGCTTGCTCCTTGAAGTCGTGGTGGTCTTGGGAATGGCTCCCGTGGATTGTTGTTGGGTGGCCAAGCGGCTGGAAGTGGTGGTCACAGTCACACAACAAGCAGCTTCATCCCCGTTGTCCTCCGGCTCACCGACTATCCTGGTACAAGCTATGGGGCTCACGGAACTGGTGACCTCTTCCGTTGGTAATGTTTGCTCTACGAGTTCCGCCTCTTGGCGACGAATGGCTTCCCTTTCCGCTATCCTGTTAATCATGGCGGTGCCCCTTTCGGATGTGGAACTCAACCTGGCTATTAATTCATTGCCCTGAACCTCCAGCAGACGGAGACGTTCGGCTCGATGGGCCGAGACCCTTTCAATGTCCTCCAGTCGCTGCTCCACAGTCTGTGAGATTTGTGCCGATGTTTGTGCCTGTTCTGGCTGCCTTTCCGGATTATGTTGCTCGTGTAGGGTCTCCAGTTTAGTGGCTAGAGTGTCTCCCCTTTCAGTATTCCTGGCTAATTGGGTAATCAACTGGCGACCCTCCTCTTCGAGACGTTGAAGCCTAGCAGCTCGTCGGGACGTATAAGCCTCCTCGGCGGAGGTCAAAGGCGAGGGAGCTGGTGAGGGTTCATCCTGAATTATATCGGAAGACGAAGCCGGCTCTGAAGCGGGCGTAGGAGTGGGAGTCGGGACCTCTTCTTCTGTATTACTCTCAAAGCTGCCCTCACGACTGGGAGCTCGGCGAATCCTGTCCAGGGATTTCTTTAGGTAGTGTCCCCTGTCCGCGGTGCGTCGAATTCTAGACATCAGTTGACGAGATTCCTCCTCCAGGCGTCCCAGTCTCTCCGACCGCCGCCTGGTGTACTCTTCTTCCCGCGGGGTTAATGTCCCAGTAGCCGGAGCCGAACTGGCCCTCGTCATCCGCTCCAATCGCTTCCGGTTGATGAACTCCTCCAAGGGAACAGCATGCTGGGCTGGTGAGATTTCGTCCTGGAACTGGCACAGCTGAATCTCAAGCCGTTCACGGTTACCAGAGGTTTCCAGGACCTGTTGGATTAGCGATTTGCACTGTTCCTCAAGTCTCTGGATGCGACTGGCGGTGCCATCTGCAGACTCTGAAGATTCGGCAAGCATGACTACTCTCTGCCGGCTCCTGGAACTGTGGGGTGTCTTTGGTATTCCACCCTGTGCTCCACCCTCTTCCAGTTCCTCATCGGGTGACTCTTCGGGAGGTTCTGTAGGTTCTGGTTCCACCTCTCTCCATCCACATGTCGGTGGAGCACTGTTCCAGCGCAAGACAATCTCCTCGGTTTCGTCATCCTGGCCGGCCAAAGCCTGTCGTCCTGGCGATGTACTTTGCATCCTCTTAATCCTGCGCGTGTGCTCGAACTGGTCGCGGAGCAACTTTCGCCGGCAAGCTGATGTTGAAGGTGTGGCCTCTTCTCCGACTGCCACCACTTCCCTCTCCTCGTCCGATTGCGGACCCGAATCGCTGTATCCACTCTCCGCCGAATGATTGGCATCCTCCAGCTTCCTCCTGGCAAACTCCCTGCGCCATTCGTCGCACTGCTCCTGGCTTTCGTCGTTCTTGGCCCGGGCAGCTGCCCACTTCCTCCGACAGTATTCCAGCTCATCCTTCAGCTCGCTCAAGAGGCGCCTCTTCTGCTGCAGTTGGTAGCGCAGGATCTGCTCCTGGGTGTGGAGTTGGCGGTGCTGGCGCTGCATCTTGCCCACCAGGTGCCACGTCTTCGTCAGCTCCAAGCTAACCGCGCTCAAGCGCTTCTCCTGCTCATTGAGCCGGTAGTCCAAATGGCTGTTGAGGGTCTTCAGGCGGGTGGTCTCCTTCACCAGCGACTTTTTCTCGAGGATGAGATCCTGGAAGGGGATAGATAAGGAGATTAATCTATAGGTACTACTTAAGCAACAATAACTCCCAAAAGTCTGTGGTAAACTTTTAAAGTGCTCCATTGAAGAAACTTTTCAATCAATTAGACTTTGAAGTTTTTACCAAAATAATGCGAAAAATAAATTTTAGAAATAGCTCATTAGATACTCTATTTAAGCAAAATAATATGCATATTCTTTAAAGTCATCAAAGTAATCAGCTCAGTAATCTAAAAAACTTGAACCTAGCCCCACAATATAACCTCTGATTCAGGTATGATGAGAGTCCTTAATATGTCAGAGACAAAAAATTTCTACTTGACCAGTTCGGAAGCTGCAACATGCAACATGTTTTACGCCAACGGCAACTGACCGATAAATTCAATTATGCGCACAACAACCAGCCGGGCTGCAAGGACCTTGCCCAACCACCCACCACCCCCCTGTTTACACTCGATACTCGGCAGGACGTCAGCAATAATGAAGCTGCTCGTACTCGGCCGACTGGCTCGGCACTCGACTAAATAAAGCGCTTAAGTGAATAATGCAAAACTTTGCAACAGCCACAGCCGAAGCACGGAAATGGGTGGAAAGTGGGGCGGAAGAGGCAGTTGGGGCAGATGGTGGAGACGAAGACTAGGGGGTGGCCCAGGCTGGCAGGCTGCACTTCATCAGCAAACCGGATACGACAACTAACAAGCCTGATTGTCCGCAGCTCTTGAAAAGTAGAAGCGAAGGCCTGGCTAGAAATTTTCCAAAAAACTGAATGTAATCTAGAATTATTTTTAAAGAATATTTTAAATTAGTAAATAAACTTAAAGACTCCCCTTAAAAAGCCTTGTTTAAATTAAGAAACCAAATAATTAACATTTAAATGGTGTACTATCCAAATAAACTTTAAGAGACCTCAAAAATGTATCCTTCCATGTTATTAAAAATATTTAGACCTATCTTAAAGGATGTATGACTATTTTCTCAGTGCATCAACCAAGACTTTGCCTCACCTTCAGTTTAATGTAGGTCTTGCTGACGCTTAGCTCCGGTGGCTTGCGGTGGGTATCTCCACCACCAGAAACGCCAGCATCCCTCCCAGAAACTGACGTTGAGGATGCCACACCGCTGCCGGATGGCAGCTCCTCGAACTGCACGCGCTCGATTTTGTGGTGGCTCAAGAGCTCCATCAACACTTTCCAAACTTTTGGCAAGTTGCCAATGATTTCTTGGGCCGAGGCAACTTTTCCCATAATTTCGGGCTCATGGCTTTTTAACGAAGCCGCAGTGCCACCCGCAGCTCCAGCACCTCCAGAGCTCCTCTTTCTATACTTTTTGATGACTCCTGCTCCGGCTCCTGCCACGGCAGCTACGCCTCCTACTCCGTCTCCTCCTGTACCGACAGTAGCGGCCGTTTCTGCTTTACAACTGTCCGTGGTATCCTCGTTTGTGGCCATGGGCGTGTTCGTGGGCGTGGGTGTGGCACTACGGCTCTTGTCCGAAGACTCGTCAGGGGAATCCCCATGGCCGGTGGCCTGTTCCACAAGTTCGAAGAGCAACTTGGGCAGAGTAGCGCCATCGCTGCAGCTTCCCTCGGCCTGGGTCATCTGATTAAGGAGCTGGCGATTCTCTTCCAGCATTTGATTGAGGCGATCGATGTCCAGGTTGCTTTTGCCATTGAAACCCATGATTAGTTGACTGAAGAGCTGTAATTGGAGGGTTAGATTTTGATTTCTAAATAGAAATTATATATTCTTACCATATTAATAGACCCGACTTGCTCGCTGAGGAGTCGCTTCTCAAATGTGTGTTCATTGCATTCTTCTTTCAACTTGGCCAACTCATCATTGGCGGTCTCAACCTCCTTTAAAAGGGTTTGGTTTCGCTCCTCAAAGCTTTTGGTTCTAAATTAGAGGAAAGAAATTAAAACCTGCTTTAAAAATTAGCTTTTAGGACTTACTTTTCCTGCTCGGCTATAAGCTCGTCCTTCTTGATCGAAATCAAGCGCTGAAGATTCTCATACTCCGCTGCCGCCACTCTCTGACGTTCCTCATAAAGCTGCCTCAACTGGCGGATGTTCACCAACTGACGTTCGTACTCCTGCCTCAAGTTATTCGACATGATTTTCATCTCCCGTTCGCTGAAGGAGTTTTCGATTTGGGTGAGCTTCATCTTGAGCTTATTTTAAAAATATAATCCATTAGTTAATAGAATAGCAATAAATATAAGAACTTACCTGAGCACACTGCTCTTCCTTGACGCTCAACATTTGTTTGCAGCAGGATATGACCTCCTTGAGTGTGCCTACTTGGCGGGTAACCACTTCCACCTCTCCCCGAAGAGTCAAATTCTCGGCCTGAGCCTGCTGCAGGGCCAACTGGGCATTGGCGAGTTCTATGTTGGCATGTCGACTCCTGGCAGTGGGATTCTCGTCATCTGGATCCAAGTTGGGATCTTCTGGAACCTCTTCAGGCTGCTCCTCTTCGCCTTCTTCCTTTCTCAGGCGACGATTTTCGGCCTTTTCCTTGGCCAGTTGCCTTTTCAGGTTGGCTACCTCGTCTCTCAAATCCTGAACAGCATTTTGACGAGCTTCTCGTTTCTGACGCAGCTCCTCCTTGAATTCCTCAAGACTCTGTTCTTTGTCTTCCATTGTAGCAGCTGCATCCAAGACTGGATTTTCTTGAATTTTTTCTACAATTTTTGGTAGCACCACCTCCGGTTTGGGTGCTATTTCCTGGGGGGCCTGTTCCAAAATCAGATTCTCATGCTCGATGTCATTCCACCAGGGCTCGTCACTTTGTGCGCCTCCTGCTGCCGACTGCCTCCGGTTCTGCGTTGCATCTGGCGACTCTGTGGACTCGGTATTACCCATTTTTTCCCCTGATCGAGTCAGAACAAAGGCGAATATCTCTGGTATGCGGTTGTGGCGATCTATTTACCGATGCAAAATGACGAAGATTGCTGTGTTGATGGTCTTCGCCTGGCAAGCGTTTTTATTTACGATACGCTTTAATGCGACTTTTCTTCTAGAAAAAAAGAAGCTCTTCGTCAGCACAAAGAACGAAGACGACCCAACGGTCCACCGTTCTACAGATCACTTCCAATTGATACGAGACCAATATACCATATATATACACACACAAAATATTGGTGTCTATATCTATGTACCGATGTCTGTGTTCGATCCCACACGAGTTTTTCGATTTCGCAATTTTCTATTGACTTTTACTTTTCAGCCAAGGATTTTCGGTAACTATTCTTTTAATTTTCTTTATAATTTAAGGCACTTTGACACTCTGACTTGTAGATTAACTTAAAAATAAAGTAATATTTAACTATCTAGTATACATATGATAAAAATCTATATGTATTCGTAATGTTGGAAAATTTTTCGATTCTAAATTCTATCCGTTCGACGGTCGAACGGAACTTTTCGCTTGGCCAGCTCGAGAAAAACTGAGAAAACGTCGAATAGATTTTGGCTATTTTTAACCCACTATTGTCCCGCTCTCTTATTTTTTCAGAATTAAATTTTGTTTGTCTCTCGGAAAGGAATCTCCGTGAAAATGGTGTAGTACACATGTTTATAGGGAAAACTAATTATTCTGAGGGTCTGGGTCTGGGACTTTTGCGAAAATCTCCTCCTCGGAAAACACATGACTCTTCCCGCAACAAAAATTTCTTAATTATTGTTCTAAGATTTTATGCAATTTAATTAGACGATTCTGTCACATGAAGGTGTTTAAATTTAGATCCACGCGTCACTTTAATTATGACTAATGGATTTAATGAAAAGAAAACAAAACACTTGTCAAATCGCACGACAAGACAATGAATTTCGCAATCAACAGTCAAGGACCTATGATGGATTTGTGTAACCTAGAAGGTTTTCCGTTCTTTAAAGATTTGGATAAACCTTCACACATATTTCCTAATCAGTCTAACCATTACTCTTTTAGTAACTCCATAACTGACCCACTTGCATTATCACTTCTAATATCATCTTTATCAACAAATTTGTGTTGGTAGAAAACTGGGGTCTGTGTCCGATCCAGGCAACAATTTCCGTGGAAAACTTTTAAATGAAAATGCATTTGGTAGCTGCAATTTTTACTGGTTTTTTGTGTTCATTTGAAAAGGGGGAAGCACGCAGAAATGATTCCCAGCGAAACCAAAAAAAAAGGGGGTGTGTATTTTGAAAGAGGTGAGCCGGATGTTGCAGGACGAAGGAAGTGCGCATTTGGCAAAGTGTCGCCGTCGCCATCGCCATTGTCAGAAAGGAGTGTAGCTCAGGCTTGAAAATGAAAATCAACAATGCAATTTGCCAATGTGCTTCTCTCTCTTAGTTTCAGTTCTTCAGTTTGCGCTCTCTGTTGTTTGCGAAAAACTGAAAACAAGAAAAATCCGTCTAAAAACTTACAGCGCCTGGCAAAAGTTTGGACCAGCCGCCCCCAAACTTTTTCAGAGATTGCATCCAGGAAAATGTGCTGCAAAAGTTGCAAGGAGACTAGCCAAGGACACGGGCCCCCGAAAAAGTGGCAAGAAAGTGTGCATTGTGTTCATTATAATGGAATAATATACCGGAGCGACTGGGCTCAGATTAAGAACTCAAAACTCCTTGGGAAAGCTGTTGCGCTGTGGGTTGCTACGAGTCACTTTTGTCGTTAAAGATAATTATTTTGAAATAATAAGAATAAGCTGAAATACAAGAAATATATTTGTCATCGTTAGCGATATTTTACTGTCTATTCTCAAGCCTCTGCAGTGTCCTGAAGATTCTGAAGATTAAACCTCAAAATATTCTTAACTAAATGGCCAAAAAGGAAGCTTCATCTGAACTCCTTCATTATCCAGACAGCTTTCAGAGCCTGCGGTTAATTAAAGAAACTTGGAACCCAAAGTCAAAGTTATGGCAAGGCTCAAGGACAATGCAAGAAAATAGGATTTTCTAATTACACAGTAAAAAAATCTATACTATAAATTTAAGTGATGTATTTGTATTCTATTTCCTATATTTCATGAACTTAAAATACCCAAACCTTGTCCAAATCAAGAATAAGTAATCCAAACAAACTTGCATATATTTCAGGGCAAGTACCCTAGCAGACACAAGCAGGAAGTGGGGCTGGATTTAAGGGTGGCTTTGACTTATATACAGCATAACAATGCAACAACTTGATTAGGGAGACTGCAACACGTTGACACTTCCGGTGCCAAGTCTCATTTCCGCAGGAGCTGTCCTACATGCAAATAACACGTACCTCGATAACTATGCAAATAATGCACGAACGCATTTGGAGTTACTTCCAGGTCATTATCTTGATTTGTTGGAGTTGCATTTTTAACATTTAACATTTAAATCTCTCAAAAATTGGAAAAGATTTTCAAATTTTCATTGATAAGGCCAACGCGCCAACTTTAGAAACCAAGATGGCAACGCTGGTTGCCAATTATTTGATGGTACAAACAAAAAGCTTTATAATAGTTTACAATAATTTAAAATTAGTTAAAAATATATGAAATGTTATTGATAAGATAAAACATAACTAAAATAGTAATTTATTTATTTATTATTAAAAATGTTTATTTATTTAAATTGGATTGCGATCCAGTTCACTAAGCTAGTTCTTTTTTGGAAGTGTGGCAACTTCTGAGTGAACATTTTAAACACGTGCAGCACCAAGTTCTTCGTGTTTATTTTTTATTTTAAGCGAATTATTGAAAGAAACAGATGACAAAATGTTGGAGGAGATGAAACTGATGAAGACCACTCAGGTGCTGACAAATTCTCGACCGGAATTCAAGGAAATACCAAAAAAACTAAACAGGGTAAGTGGAAAAAGTTCGTCGTCTCTTTGCGGCACTCAACAATTATGTTTTTAGCATCTAGCCAATTTGGGTGCACCACATGTGGACTCCTTCGACGAGATGCTGACCGTGGGGCTGGACCTTGTGGCGAAGCATATGGTACCAGTCCATTGGCAGAGTCCCGCCGGCGAACAAATCTCCCTCAATGTTGAGGCCATTTGGATATCGAAGCCACAGGTTCCTCAGGATGTGATTGACGTGCGCACAAGGCAAATATACCCCACGGACTCGAGACAGCTGCATGTCTCGTACTCAGGAATGTGCTCCGTGAGATTGGGTTGGAGTGTGAATGGAGTAAATAGTCCTCCAATTAATACCGACCTCGGTGAAGTGCCCATTATGCTGCGTTCCAAGGCCTGTAATCTCGGCAAGGCATCCCCCAAGGATATGGTGAAACATGGCGAACACGACACCGAGTGGGGCGGAATCTTTGTGATTCGTGGAAACGAAAAGATTGTCCGAATGTTAATCATGACCAGGAGGAATCATCCCATCTGTATAAAGCGTTCCTCGTGGAAGGATCGAGGTCAGAACTTCAGTGACATTGGTGTGCTGGTGCAGACAGTCCGAGAGGATGAGACCTCCTTCAACAATGTACTCCACTATCTGAACAATGGCACCGCGAAGTTTATGTTCTCTCATGTGAAAAGATTGTCGTACGTTCCGGTTTGCTTGATCCTTAAGTGCCTCATGGATTACACGGACGAGGAGATATACAACCGGCTTATTCAGGGCTATGAAACCGATCAGTACTACTTGTCCTGCGTGCAGAGCATGCTAAGAGAAGTCCAGAACGAAAATGTATACACCCACTCTCAGTGCAGAAGCTTTATTGGAAACCTCTTCCGATCCCGATTCCCCGAGGTTCCTGAATGGCAGCCCGACGAGGATGTGACTGATTTCATCCTGAAGGAAAGGATTATGGTTCATTTGGACAGCTATGAGGATAAGTTCCAGCTGATTGTGTTTATGGTGCAGAAACTGTTCCAGTGCGCGCAGGGAAAACAGAAAGTGGAGAACGTGGACTCGGCTATGATGCAGGAGGTACTGGTCCCAGGGATTCTCTATCAAAAGTACATAGGCGAACGCATAGAGACCTGGATGATGCAAGTTCGTCGCTGCCTCCAGAAGAAGTTGGTCACTCCGGACTCCCTGTTGAACGCTTCTATAATGACCCAATGCATGCGCCAGGCTGGAGGAGTGGGTCGCGCCATGGAGTCCTTTCTGGCAACCGGCAACATTGTCAGCCGTACTGGTCTGGGCTTGATGCAAAACAGTGGCTTGGTCATCATGGCCGAGAACATCAACCGGATGCGTTACATGTCCCATTTCCGGGCCATACATCGAGGTTCCTACTTCACTACGATGCGCACCACAGAGGCACGTCAGCTGCTGCCCGATGCTTGGGGATTCATTTGTCCTGTACACACGCCTGACGGCACACCCTGCGGTTTGCTGAATCATTTGACCCTTACATGTGAGATTTCCAAGCGACCAGATCCAAAGCTCGTGGAGGTAAGTCGTTGGTATAGTGTGAGCCACCACTTGTACTCATTCCACTCCATTTCCAGGCCATTCCCTCAAAACTTATAGAAATGGGCATGCTGCCGTTGTCCAATCGCCGAGATCCCGATGCCAAGCTCTACGTCGTCTTCCTGGATGGCAAGCACTTGGGTCACATCCACCAATCAGATGCCACAAAAATAGTAGAGGAGCTGCGACATGGAAAGATTTTCGGCAGTCTTCCGCAGATGTTGGAAATCGGCTTTATTCCCTTCAAGAAGAACGGACAGTTCCCCGGACTATTTCTGGCCACCGGACCGGCTAGGATGATGCGGCCCGTTTGGAACTTGAAGTGGAAGAAAGTGGAATATATTGGATCCTTGGAGCAGCTATACATGGAAATCGCAATCGATCCGAAGGAAATGTACCCTGATTTCACCACTCACTTGGAGTTGGCCAAAACGCATTTTATGAGCAACCTGGCCAACTTGATTCCTATGCCAGACTACAACCAGTCGCCACGTAACATGTACCAGTGCCAGATGGGTAAACAGACCATGGGAACTCCCTGCTTGAACTGGCCCAAGCAGGCGGCCAACAAATTGTACCGCCTACAGACGCCAGGAACGCCTCTGTTCCGGCCCGTCCACTACGACAACATACAGCTGGATGACTTTGCAATGGGAACCAATGCCATTGTGGCGGTTATTTCCTACACTGGCTATGACATGGAGGATGCCATGATCATCAACAAGGCGGCCTACGAAAGAGGATTCGCCTATGGTAGCATTTACAAAACCAAGTTTGTGACGTTGGATAAGAAGGGCAACTACTTTTGCCGCCATCCGCACATGCCAGAATTGGCCAAATATCTGGACACGGATGGATTACCACATCCGGGGTCTAAACTGAGTTACGGAAATCCCTTGTATTGCTACTTTGACGGCGAGGTGGCCACCTACAAGGTGGTTAAAATGGACGAAAAGGAGGACTGTTTTGTGGACAGCATCCGGCAGCTGGGAGGCTTCGATGTCTCCGTTAAGAAAATGGTGGCCATAACGCTGCGAGTGCCTCGTCCAGCGACCATTGGAGACAAGTTTGCCTCAAGAGCTGGCCAGAAGGGTATCTGCTCGCAGAAGTACCCCGCCGAGGACTTACCCTTTACGGAGTCTGGCCTGATTCCGGATATTGTCTTCAATCCTCACGGTTTCCCCTCCCGTATGACAATTGCGATGATGATCGAAACGATGGCGGGCAAGAGTGCGGCCATGCACGGGAATGTTTACGATGCCACGCCTTTCCGTTTCTCGGAGGAGAATACGGCCATTGACTACTTTGGAAAGATGCTAGAGGCTGGCGGATACAATTACTACGGAACTGAGAGGCTGTATTCCGGTGTGGATGGCCGGGAGATGACGGCCGATATATTCTTCGGAGTGGTCCACTACCAGAGGCTCAGGCACATGGTGTTCGACAAGTGGCAGGTGCGATCCACGGGCGCCGTGGAAGCCCGCACCCACCAGCCGATCAAGGGTAGAAAACGGGGTGGTGGTGTGCGTTTCGGAGAGATGGAACGCGATGCCTTAATCTCCCATGGAGCGGCGTTCCTGTTGCAGGATCGATTGTTCCACAATTCGGACAAGACGCACACGCTGGTGTGCCACAAGTGCGGCTCCATTCTGGCGCCACTGCAGCAGATCGTGAAGCGAAACGAGACGGGAGGACTCTCCGCCCACCCGAGGACGTGTCGTCTGTGCGGAGACAGCAGTGCCGTCTCCATGATAGAGATTCCCTTCTCCTTCAAGTTCCTGGTCACCGAACTGAGTTCGGTCAACATCAATGCCAGGTTCAAGCTGAACGAGATCTAAGCGTTTTCTAGATTACACTGTTAGTTATTTTACTCTTTTTAAAATAAAGTTAAAAAATTATAAATAAAAAATATTACTGAGTGATTTCAATTTATATTTATTTATTTATTTAAATACATATTTATTTACGTTTACAGTTAAATTCCTGCATTTGCTATATGTAGTTGTGGTTCTCTCTGTTCTGATGTTTGATCTCGTTTTTTTTCTCAGTGTATTTGTTGTGGTGGCTTAATGGAATTTTCGTGGAATTTTTTTGTAACAATTAACTATTGCACTTCCAACTGACGACGACATGGATACGAAAGATATTGAGAGTTTTGAGTGATAATAAGTATACGACGACAATTTCCAGTATTCGGTATCGGTATCGGTATTCGGTATCAGTATCTATATAATGTATATTTTAGTTTACAATTCTTTGTTCTTAATCGGCATGCCGCCTCGGAATCGAGCAGATTTATGGCTTTAATACTTGGTGCTATATAAGATCGATCCCCCCTCCATCCTCAGCTTTATCTATGGTACACATACGAAACGAAATAATACGCAGGATCAATTAAGAAATTCTGCTATACGTATAATAATTATATTGAATGCTTTGTTTTTTTTTGCCTTTTCTTTGTCTATTAAAAATTCAATTTTTTAATTTTTTAAATTTGTCTCAACAATGATTAATGGAAAAAAGAGTTAATTTTCATGATCCATCTCTCTAGTTATTTGTCTATTTTTTGTAATGAGATTTCTGCTCCGGCGGCTCCGGTGATCAGGATTCAAAAACACTAAACATGAATTTCGTTTTGATGCAATTGCAATAATCAATATATGTATAAATATTTAGATAACGATTTGCATATTTTTTTTTTTTTTTGTTTTGTCATTTGCATGCACTTTAATAATTTTTTGCTTGCAAGCGTTTATCCTTTTTAGTTTTTGTATTGTTTTTTCTGTTTTTATTACAACGACGTATATACTAGGTATATGTATGTGGTTTGTATGAATGTATATCTGTGTTATAGGTATATAATATCCAATTGCTACTGCCTCGAAATGATGCAACAATATATATATAATTTGTCATACACATTTAAACATAATCTAATTATGTTCTCTCGCTTCACTACTATGAACTTTTTGAGCTTAACATTTACAAAGAATTCTGATACGGATTCGGGTGTTGGGTGGAAACGTGGAAAATGGGGGGAGTACAAGTGGAGGGGATTTTACAATAAAAAAGGTATTTAAATCATATATTAAGGTTAGACAGGAATCAGATAGACAGACAGTTGGTAAAGCTATCTCCGCAACACACACACCGCGTTGCTGCTGAAGATGATGTGAGAAGGTACGTGTATATAGAGATGGGAGCGGCTCTGATATTTATCTAGCTGATTGGGATTGTGCATTATAAAGTGGTTGCCGCCGTGGCTTAGTGGCTTAGTATAGCCCCAACTCGACCCCTCCCTTTCCCGCCATCCATGATTGTGGCTTAGAACTGATCCGACAACAGGTCGCATATCTCCCGGGTCACCGTCTCTTTGCTGGCCCGAATCGTCAGCCGGAACATCTATTAAAGATATATGATAGTTTTTATATATTTTTACTCCAATCCAGGACACATGGACCCTTACCTGAGCTTGCTTATTCGGTTCCAATCGCAGCAAACAGCCCACCTGTTGGGATTGCGTGTGTATGATGCCCGCACATACCATGTTGTCCGGATTGGGATCGACCTGATCCAGCAACTGCATACCGAAGCCCATCAGTTTGTTGCGGGCACCAGGCAAATCCAGCGGCTGGCCAGCCTTGAACACTTTCTGTGCCCGTTGTTGCTCCCTAAAAAGAGAGATTAATAATAGTAACTAAAGATTTAAATAAAGAATATCCTTGTTTATACCCGCTGAGATTCTTCCATCGGGCAAAGAAGGATTCTGCATTCATCTCGGTTGGTTCAAAGAACTTATTAACGCTCAACGGCAATTTGATGCTAAACTTTTGCTGGGTGCCGTTGTACCGGAAACTGATCTCAATGGTGGGCGCATCGGCATAATCTTCGATGCACTCGGCTGTGAGCAACTGCTGGATCTGGGCGCCGGCCTCCAGGGTCGGTTCGACCGCCTTCATCTGAACATTTAGCTTGAGCGCATCTTCAGCGGACCATTGCAGTACGGGATTGAAGTTCTAAAAGAAGAATTGGAGGTTTATATTTATTTTAAATCTTAAAAATAAATATAATTACAACTCACCGTTAGGGGAACCTGTGTCTTGTTGCCATAGAATAGACCCAAACGTCCCAAATTCTGTCGGAATTCGCTCTTCACACCGATCTGCAGCATCTCGTTCTCGAACAGAACTCCATTGTTCTTGAACAGAAACTTTTTGGTGTTGTAGACAGCATTGGAGTTATTGTTGCTATTGCCATAGATGTCACCCAGGACGTCGATGAGGGTGCTGTTGCTATTGCTACCGATATTATTCGATGGTGGTGTGCTCAGCCCAAGGAGATCAGTGTTCGCATTGCTATTATTCAGTTTGCTGTGCGAGTTGTTCACGTGGGCATTGTTCTGATTCTGTGCCACAGATGGCGGAGCTGGGCTCTTCGATTCCCGAATCTCGTTCTCTGGCACCCGTCCAGGTTTCTTCTTCTTCAGCACCGCTAAAATGGAACTCTCACGCTCTGGGAACGATGGCATCTCCTCGAGTACGGTGGCCAGCACATCTGTCGATGCCACAATGCTAAGCTGCAGATACTCACTGGCACGCTGTTGAAGTTCCGCATCAGCGGACCGGAGATTGCTGTGCTGGCGAAACACCTCCTGGATGTTAGTACGAATCTCCGGGAACAGATTAATGAACTTGATATATGTGGAGAGCAGCAGGGCCCGGGTCATCGGCGAGCACAGATGGTATTTAGAGTGAAGCAGCTTGAATTGCACCAACGGCGCTGAACGGGAGTCCCCGGCGATCAGGTTTCCAAACTCTCCGAGAATATAGCCACCAACTTTAACCATGTTCTCGTGGCAAGCTGGCGCTTGAAGGGCTTCAAAGACCGTCTTGGCGGCATAGCCCTGCACCTCCTCTCGGTTGATAACAATCTGGATAACACGATACCACACTTCCTCCGAAACATAGTCGCCGGCGATACGAATCAAGTTAAGGATTACATCCACATACCTAAATATGATGAAACTATGAATTAATAGACCCTCTAAGGAGCTTCCAAACCATCACTTACCATGTGTAATCCGTGGCGTATTTCTCAGCTAGAATGGCCACCTTGAGCACCATCTCCTCGCGAATGGAATAGTCGGCCGTCTCCAGATAGTTAAGCATCTCTTGAACAATTTCCTCGGCGTTTCCGCGATCGCACATGGCGTACAATAGATCCACCGCCATTTGACGTACCGACACGTCCTTTTCCATCTTCATCGAGAGAATGACCACTTCTTGGTGCTTCTTCACCTCCTCGTGCGAGAATTCCGAGGTAGCCAGGTGGCACATGGATTCAAGAGCCAGATAGCGCAAGTTAGTCTCCCGATTGCTGAGGAACTGACCCAGCTGGTTACAGGCGCGCACTAGAAGATTCGGCTCACTGTCGCTGTGAATGATCAAGTTGATGGCTTCGAAGAGCACGGCGTTCTTGGCGTTCGAATGCTGCACTTTCTTGCTCTTTGGCGGCTCCTGGGCCTTGTTAAGGATCGTTTCCAAGGTCTCGTTCAAGCGAGCCCGCACACCCGCCTCCTCGGTCACGGGATTGTAGTTCTGCAACAACCTAAGAAGCTTCACCGACAGCCACGGTGCCGGAACAAAGTAGTAAGTATAGTCCTGAGGATTTTAAGCTTGATTAGGTTAAGTCCTTATGATATGTTGGGGAAGTCCTACCTGCAAATCAGTATAGCTGGCTGTAACTATCCTGGAGAGTCGTGAGACAGCCAGATTAACGCATCCCTTGTACTCGTCCGGATTGCGCTTCACCAAGGCGTCGATCAGCGAGGTGGCCGCTGTGACCACGCCCATATGCTGGTCATTCAACAAGTGAATGATGCGCGAAGTCCACTCACCGCCGGGTATAATATCCGGCGAGGAGCGGAAGAGACGCAACAGACACAGCGCCGCCGATTGCTTCACCACATCCATAGTGTCGCCCGAGACGAGCAGCTTGGGAATCTCGTTCGAGAACGACTCAGCCATGTCCCGACTGCCAATGTTGGCGATGCACTGCAGCGCCAGATTGACGTGCACCGGATTTCGCGACTGCAGATCATTCTTGATCGACTGGATGATCAGTCGGATCAGGTCGCTATTCGTGTTCACCAACACCGAAATGAACAGGTAGCCCTGGAATCAATGTAACTTTAGTAAAGGATTCTCGGGAAGAACCTTCAAGGCATACTCACAATCTGCTTCTCTGAGTATTTGTTGGAGGACAGCAAGTTGACCGCCTCCATATGGCCAAAGTCGATGTCGTGACCCAGTAGAAATATGAATAGTAGCTTACAGACATACTTCTTCTTCTGATATCCATCGAGGGTTTTGTCTCCTTTGAATTTACTCCGTATGTTGGCGAGCTCCTTGTTTATGCGCTTGACCTCTGCCTCTTTACTTTTACCTGTGAACGGAACGAACGTATACAATATTATAAGTACAATTGTATATGGGTCAAGGTCACGAGAGGAAATTCACAATAAAACAGTAGAAGTAACTCGTCAACGGAAGCTTCGCTTTCTTTTCCGTTGCTCGGTTGGTCGGTGGGAGAGCAGCAGCCGGCTACGCTCTCCATGTTGGTGCCGGTCACATAGGCGCCAATTAGTACCAGTCACCGATCCGCAGCGACGAAGCCTCTGCCTCTGCCTCGCTGATATGCTGGTCACAAACCAGTCAGACACACCAACCAGTAACCAGCGTTACTGGCGACGATAATGCCACACAATATAGACAGTGGAGCGTCAAGTAAACAATTGCGGGGACTCGCACTAGGCACATGGTCTCAATTTTTGGACACAACAGTAGGCTATAGATAAGGTATTACTTTTTAAAAATTTTCCTAACTAAAACTAACTAACTTTCGTAAAATACTCTATTTTACCTATCTTTATCTTAGTATATTTGGAAAATTAAATACATATATTAACCATATCGATGGCCTACTGTATGTGTATTTTAATGCCGTCCGAGTTATTGTTATGAGTGCTGGTTGATGGTTGCTGGTTCTCCTGGTAATTTATGAAGAAACCGCGTTGATTCCGCCCCTATGGAAAATCTCTTCGATGTCGCGGCCCTAGGCTCGGCCCATTCAATTGAATTTAATGACAGTTAGGTTACTTAAGATCTCATGCACTTACAGTTCCTTATATCCGATATAAAGACGGCCAGGCCTCTCATGCCATCCCCCCGCACCGGCGCCATTGTAGTTAGCTTGTTAATTTTCGCTGGTTTTATGCAAACTGGGGGCGCAAGAAAATATTCGATGGGAGGCGGTCGAGTCTCGAGGCGCTCTTATCGCTCGAACTCGACTGTGGATCGGAGATATATAGTATTTGTTCGCTGTGTGTCTCTCTTGGTGTTTCCGGACCTCTGACAGAGTCGCTCTTTTAGCCCTGAAAATGATCGAGACATTTTTTTTTGATTATTTATATTTTTAATTAAAAGTGTTAAAAATTAAGTGTTAGTATTGGAATTGAGAAAGTCGTTATATATATAATTATATATTTTAATTCTCTCTGTACTTTTCAAGATAACGCTGACATTTTTTGAATGGGAGGATAGTGGATAAAAATAAAAAAAATATTTTTAAAATATATAATCTAACTTAGTCCCTGCGTTTATTATTAAACGAACTTTGACATTTTGTGTATGGAAGGAGGGGTTGGGGGTTGGAACTCCCCCGCACTTTTGGCAACCGATTTATTTGCAACTTGGCAGCATTTGCACGCTGATAAAGATTTTCTGACCTCGCTGGCGGACTTTTTCGCTTTTTATTGCTCGGCTATGGGCGATATGTGAGATTTGTGCACTTGTGCATTATTTTTCGGACGACCACCGGCTTCTGTTTCGTTTTATGTTCTGTTTTTTATTTCACTCTTTGTGCGCTCGTTCTTTTCTTTTCTGGCTTTCATGTCACGTCACTTTTTTTTTTCTCTTGCTGGATGACGAAGGCGTTTCGTACCAGCGATGCCCCCCGAAACAAACATTAATGGGCGTATATATTGTGGTTTTTTGGGGAAGCAGCTTACTTTTTTGCCTTCAGATTATTTTACAGCAGCTGCAGCCCGTGGGGAAAATCGTTGGAGCTCGCTGTGGAATTTCTTAGGCGGTGGTGGAGGAGGAGATCGGAGTTTCACGGAGCGTCTCTTGGCCTCTTTTTTTTTTTTTTTGTTGGCCCTAGGCGATGCGGGGTGTTGGCTTCGGAATGTGTGGGTCGCTTGGCGGTAACGTACTTTATGTAACTCCACCTGCCTGGGCGCTTCGCCTCGCTGATCGCCGCGATTTGTTATTAACTTTTGCCGAATGCAGAGCAGTTCCACTAAAATGAAAATTTCTATTGATTTTTCTTCTCTCTCGCTGCCAGTGAGTGGAGCCATCTAGTGGGCGCGAGTGGCGGGATTAGTGTGGCCGGAACCACTTCATAGCCGAATCACCAATTACGAGAAATTGGCGGAAACCTAATAGAAGATATAATTTTGAGTCAGTAAAAACCATACATATTTCTGTTTTATTTCATATATTTCTTATTTCTCTTGTCTTATTTCTCAATCAGATATTTAATTTTTCAGAACCTTCACAAACATAACAACATAATTGTGTGGCCAAAGTAAAATTACCAGGGATGAATACTCCTTCTGGCAAAAAGTTTTTAGGCAAATATCTCCTGAAATTTAACAAACATTTTATTTTTAACGAACTTTAAAATATACATTATTATATTGATGACAATTTGTTTTTAATGGTTGATATTTAACGCATAAAACGAGTTTACTTAAATTAAAAACATTTTTTTATATATACAAGAAAGTAAATAACTTGTTAAACTTATTCCAAAATGTTATAAAAAGTTTCTTATATTCAAAAATGCTTAAAATATTTTAAACCCGATACATATTATTCACTACCATAAAAATTTTGTGACGTCACACTGTGTGCACACAAAATGCCGCTTAGCGCCACCCTGCATGCACGACACCCTGGACAAACTCCGCCATTTTTTTGCGCTGGTTTTTTATTTGTGGAAAAATATGTAGAATGCTCTCGCATCTGGCGGCCAACTGGAAAATTTAGCACCATTAAGGACAGGATAAACAAAACGACAATCCGTGACCAGGAGCAGCTCTAGATCCGACCGGAGGAGCAGAGAGAGATTGAGAGCGGAAGCCCCAACGAGAGCGTGCTAGATGAGACGCATGTGTTACGCAGCAGAAGTTCATGTGTCTCGATTACCGCTAAAACCTAATTATTGGCATTGAAAGATTGGCTAGGAAGTCACCATCGGGAGAGCGGGAGCCATGAGTTTTTCCAGCGACGAGGTAAACTTTCTAGTTTACCGATATCTGCAGGAGTCAGGTTAGTATACCCTGCAAATTAACTACATTCCGCCCGGAGGAGCACCCCTTTAGCCTTTTTGTCCTTCCTGTTTCCACAGGCTTCCTGCATTCGGCTTATGTGTTTGGCATCGAGTCCCATATCTCTCAGAGTAATATCAATGGAGCTCTGGTGCCGCCAGCTGCCCTGCTTACCATCTTGCAGAAAGGATTACTATACACAGAGGTGGAGTGGAGCGTCGGGGAGGATGGCGAGATGGCGCGGCCAGTCGAGGGCCTCTCCCTGATTGACGCTGTGATGCCGGAGGTTAAACCCCTAAAGCCAGTTGTCAAAACAGAGCCAGGAAAGCCAGGATCAGTGGACTCCTCAGCTTCTGCCGGAGGGAATAATAGCAACACTAAGACCGAGATTAAAATTGAGCCCGGAACTGGGGCAGCGGGAACTGGAGCAGCAAATAAAACCGGAGCCGGCAGCACTACAGGAACCAGCACGCCCACCGATCAGACAACCGTAGAGGTAGATTCTAGTGGTAGTTCCGGAACCAATGCGGGTAGCAATAACTCTGGAAACAACGGATCCGGTGCAAATCCAGCCAGCGGAGGAGGCAATAGCACCAGTGCAACAGCTGGCGGAGATGCAACGGCCACGGCGGCAGGGACCGGACAGAAAAAGGCGCCAAACTCAAATGAACCAGGAAGCTCCAGCGGAGGCAATGCCGGTAACGCCAATTCTACCAGCGCTGATGATGGAGCCTCCTCCACTTCGACAAATGGAAACAGCAGTACTTCTAGTAGCGTGGAACAGCCTTCGAGCGGTGTAATACCCGCAGGAGGAAATGTCTCCACTTCGAACCCGGATGCAGCGGCTGCTGGAGGCAATGCAGCAGGAGCGAAAGCGGCCGGAGGGGCTGTTACCATTCGCGTGGGGGCGCAGGGTAATAACGTTCAAGCTGGTTCGAATACAGCCCAGAACACGGCACCCAGTGGTACGATATCCTCCTCCACCGGAAGCGGCGGCACCGGAACTCCCCTTGTGCCCATGGAGATTGACGAAAGTATCGAGATACCCGAATCCAAGGCCCGAGTTCTGCGCGGCCACGAGAGTGAGGTGTTCATATGCGCCTGGAATCCGAGCAGGGACCTTTTGGCCAGTGGCTCGGGAGACAGCACTGCCCGAATCTGGGACATGTCCGACGCCAATAGCAACTCCAACCAGCTTGTGCTGCGGCACTGCATCCAAAAGGGTGGAGCCGAGGTGCCCAGCAACAAGGATGTCACCTCTCTGGACTGGAATGTATGTACATTTTCAATAATCACAAATTATGTTTCTAATTATTTGCATTCCACTTCTAGTGCGATGGTTCTTTGCTCGCTACGGGTAGTTATGATGGTTACGCCCGGATCTGGAAGACGGACGGTCGGCTGGCCTCCACGCTGGGCCAGCATAAGGGTCCAATCTTTGCTTTGAAGTGGAACAAGAGTGGTAACTACATTCTTTCGGCTGGAGTGGACAAAACGACGATCATATGGGACGCTTCTACCGGACAATGCACTCAGCAATTTGCTTTTCACAATGCTCCGGCCTTGGATGTGGATTGGCAGACCAATCAGGCCTTCGCATCCTGCAGTACTGATCAGCGTATCCATGTATGTCGGCTGGGAATAAACGAACCAATTAAAACCTTTAAGGGCCACACGAACGAGGTGAACGCCATCAAGTGGTGTCCTCAGGGCCAGCTGCTGGCCTCGTGTTCCGATGACATGACCTTAAAAATCTGGAGCATGAACAGAGACCGATGCTGTCACGATTTACAGGCGCACTCCAAGGAAATCTATACGATAAAATGGTCGCCTACGGGCCCGGGAACTAATAACCCCAACACCAACCTGATCCTCGCCTCGGCCTCGTTTGATTCGACGGTGAGGCTGTGGGACGTTGAGCGAGGTACTTGCATCCATACGTTGACTAAGCACACGGAACCGGTGTATTCGGTGGCCTTCAGTCCGGACGGAAAGCATCTTGCCTCGGGAAGCTTTGACAAGTGCGTGCACATTTGGAGCACGCAGACGGGACAACTAGTGCACAGCTATAAGGGTACCGGCGGCATCTTTGAGGTCTGTTGGAACTCCAAGGGCACCAAAGTGGGAGCTAGTGCATCTGATGGCAGCGTGTTTGTCCTGGATCTGCGAAAGTTCTGATCTCCGGCAGTGCAGCTGCAGAGTTTCATCTTTTAGGAAAACGCTCCTCTAAAGGTGGGTTTCCCCTAAAAGTTGAAACATTTTGGAAATTTTCCGTAAAGTTATATCTATTCTGTTTCTCGGCCGTATATTATTTTTATTTAAGCTATCCCGCCTCTGCAATCTGTATTTGTAACTGCTTTAAATTCTAATTAGCTTTATAAGATTGAATTCCCGAGATTCCCATCCAATTTATTTGTCGCCTGTCCTTTTCGTACGCTTAGTCCTGAGTCATATAACCGATGAGCAGTTCCAAGGATTCTTTTGGGGCCCAACTTGGTTGTGCTTCCCTTTTGACCTTCGGAACGTGACTCACTTCTTTTTAAAATTAGTTGTAAGCTCTATGTTTTTAAGAATACCCCCTTTTTTATACAGAAATCGTTTAGTATAACTTAATGCATTTTGTTACTGTGTCGATCGATGATGTCAACCCGAAATTACTAAGAATTACACCTTACCTCCATCCGTGTCCGCCAGTGATGGAGGGTATGGATTCAGATCAGATCGGACCGATTCACGCATACATTCAGAACAGTGTAACTGCATCCCCAAGTAGTCTGTAAAACGAACGTAACCCTAAGGATTATAAATAACACGAAAATGGCGAAACACACAAAACCCAACAGCAAGATCCATTAAAGCTGAAAATTCGAAATGAGTTTTTACTTGGGTAATGGTTTAACCGATATTGGGTTATTTTCAGAGCTTAAAAATGTATAACCTGGACTTAAGTGATCGATTTAGACCAGGAACTTTGATAGTACTATATACTTTTCCGCGGATGTTATCAGTTCATATAAAATCCCCTGTAATCGGAAATCGAAAGATTAAACTTCCAAGAAACTATCGATAAATGCTGGAGTGTCATCACCAATGATCCATCTACCGTATTTGTGGTGTCATTCATGGTTCTCCCTTAGTACGTAGGAGCTTAGGAGTCCGGGCAGCAAAGGCAATAGAGAGTCCAAGGAAAATATGGAGCCGATTCCAGTACCTCAGCTGGCGAATCCGCTCACAGATAACCAGGAAGATGATGTCAGTTCTAGCATTGGGAACGGAGAACCAGTCTCCTCCCTTATGCCCTTGGAGATCGAAGACAATATCGACATACCCGAATCTAACGTTCGAATCCTGCTTGGCCACGAGAACGAGGTGTTCATTTGCGCTTGGCATCCGAGCAGGAACCTTTTGGCCAGTGGCTCGGGAGACGGCACTGCTCGGATCTGGGATGTGGCCGACAGTGATAACACCTCCAACCACCTAGTGTTGCGCCACTGTATTAATAAAGACGGAATCGAGGTGCCCAGCATCAAGGATGTCACTTCCCTAGACTGGAATGTGTGTATATGCATATAGTTCTTTTATAATTATTTAATTTTTGATCCTATTAATTATAAAGGGGGACGGCTCATTACTAGCGACGGGTAGTTACGATGGCTACGCCCGAATCTGGCACTCGGATGGGCGGTTAGCCTTCACTCTGGAGAAGCATAAAGGTCAAATCTTCGATTTGACGTGGAACAAGAATGGAAACTACATACTCTCCGCTGGTGTTGACAAAACGACAATCATTTGGGATGCCTTGACGGGGCAATGCTTGCAGCAATTTGCATTTCACAATGCTCCAGTCTTGGGTGCGGCTTGGCAGGACAATCAGAGCTTCGCTTCCAGCGGTGTGGATAAACAGATCCACGTATGCCAGCTGGGAAGAAACGAACCCATTAGAACGTTCAAGGGTCACATTGACGAGGTGAACGCCATCGAGTGGTGTCCTCAGGGTCAGCTGCTGGCCTCGTGTTCCGACGACATGACCTTGAAAATCTGGAGCATGAACGAAGAACGATGTTGTCGCGACTTACAGGAACACTCAAACGAAATCCATACGATGAAATGGGCGCCAACGGGACCGGGAAGTAATAACCCATCCACCGACCTGATGATTGCCTCGGGCTCATTTGATGCGACGGTGAAATTGTGGGATGTGGAGCGAGGCGTCTGTATTCATAATTTGACGATGCACACGGAACCGGTAGTTTGCGTGGCCTTCAGTCCGGACGGAAAGAATCTTGCCTCTGGAAGCTTAGATAAATGCATTTACATTTGGAACACGCAGACGGGACAACTAGTGCACAGCTATAAAGCCAACGGTCAAATATATGAGGTGTGTTGGAACTCCAGAGGCACCAAAGTGGCAGCTAGTGCGACTGATGGCAGTGTGATTGTCCTGGATCTGTAAAAGATCTCTGCAAAATCTATGTAAACTACCTCCCGTGCAATCTTTTTTTATTATTGTCTTATGTTTATTTGTGATTATTCCCATTCTAAAAGTATTTAATAATTTATTTTATAAAAATCCTCAAAAATCGATGACGTTTGCGAGATGTCGTTGCTTGAAAAAGCGGCACTCTTCTCGAATGACCTCTCCTGATTTGGTCGTGCCTTTGAAGAACTTTGTGAGCTTGGTTCCGGCATACTTGGGCTTCTCCGTATCCGGTTCATCGAACTCCATGTCAAAAGCTTTATCGGCTAAGGCGTTTTCCGCCGTGGACCAACTGAATCGGACTAATCGTGGGAATCCAAACACCAGATCAATGTGCTCGGCCAGGAAACGTTTGGTAACCGGATCACCAGGATAACCGCTACCAAAGGCATTATCCTTTATGACCAAACCCTCAGGAAACTTCCAAACCTTCAAGGCATGATCGCGTGTGACTTTGGCACAAATACTAGCAGCTGAAACGATGGGGTATGTGGAGTCGGCTTTTTTCGCCACTGTTATTTTGAAGGTGGGGAAACGTTTAAGAAGCTTCTCCTGGTACTTCTCCGGAGGACCTACTGTGTCCACGTAGACTTCAGCAATATTCACCCCGGCATCAATAGCCTGCTGGATCAAACCCATGGCGGAGTCCATGGATACCTCGTTTAGGGAGCACTTGGAACGCCGGTACATGCTGGTGCTGATGGTGTTTGGTGAAATAATCTCGACGGCCCAGCCAATACAGCTGGTGGCGTATTCTCTTGTGTTTATATCGTTGAATATGATATCGCGCTTTTCCTCGGTCAACTGCTTGGAATCCGCACAGCCGAGATCTTCCAGGGCTTTCTTGCTCTCCAGCGGACAATAAGCGATTCCATAGACCATTGGCCCCAGGACGGGACCACGTCCCGCTTCATCAACACCCAACATGCAGGGTTTATCCTTGCATACAGCCGGGACATCGCTGAGATAGATTGTGTTTTTGCTGTTCTCCTTTGAGGCAATAAATGGTCCCAGGGACTTCAGAGAGTTGATTTTGTTGGTCTCTGCGGTGTCCTCCACCTCTGGCTTGTTTTCCTTTTCGTCGATATCCTCAATAGTCTCATTTTCCTGCTTGATTTCCATATCTTCGTGGTCGGACATTTTCGCGCGCTCTGTAATGTTTACCTTTTAACAGTGTGACCGTGGGTTATAAAATATTGTCAAACTCTCTGGCAACAATTTCAGATAAATTTCAGAGATGATAAAATATTAGTCGATATTTAATTATTTATCGATGACCGGTTGCGATAACTGCTGTCTGGCAACATTATACAGCTCTTTCCGGTTTAAGATTTCGACCAGCGTGCTTGTTCTCGCCCGAGCTAAGGCCATTTTTTAAAAACAAATTAATTTTTGGCAACTTGCACAATAATTAATTAGTCACAGCACTTCGACATGTCTACCAAAGCCGAGCTCGCCTGCGTCTACGCCTCCCTCATCCTGGTCGACGATGATGTCGCCGTCACTGTGAGTCTTCACTTCTGTGACTTTTGTCGGAAAGCCTAATCTTCAAAAATCGGAGGCTGATGCTCCATCCTTTTGAATGATCTGAGTGATCCGCGAAAGGATTAAATGAGTAGTGCCAAATAATAATAATATTTTTTGTTTTCCCACTATTTTAGGGTGAGAAAATCAACACCCTGCTGAAGGCCGCCAACGTCGAGGTGGAGCCCTACTGGCCTGGTCTGTTCGCCAAGGCCCTGGAGGGAATCAACGTCAAGGACCTGATCACAAGCATCGGATCCGGCGTTGGTGCTGCCCCCGCTGCTGGAGCTGCTCCTGCTGCCGCTGCTGGTGGTGCTGCTCCCGCTGCCGAGGCCAAGAAGGAAGAGAAGAAGAAGGAGGAGGAATCCGACCAGTCTGATGATGACATGGGCTTCGGTCTGTTCGATTAAGCAGTCTCCGAAGGATGTCCAAGAACCCGCATACCGACCTGACATCTGTTGTGTTTGTGCTCTAATCATCTCGGTGGACGTGTTTTCCACTTTTCCGATCTGTGTACACGTTTTAATGTACCTAAATCGTGAAAATATAGAAAACGTTTGCTAAAAAAAACAAAAAAGTGATATAGTTTCATTTATCGTAATGGTGTTACATGTGAAATGTATTCAAATTTTGGGTGAAGACATGTTTCGTAGTGCGTGGCGGTAAATGAGAAATATTATTAGAGAAATGAGAAAACAATATTGTAATGCTCTGTTTATAAAGCAAATGGGATACGAAAGCAGACTTTCTATATAAAGAGTACTACATTTCAAGCAACCCTCCCTGGATACTCATATCTCAGTACCTTGCTGCAGTTCCCCTTTATAAATATGACCAGAAAGTGCTGAATATTGTATAGAAAAGAAATGAACATTATGTAGTATTTGTAGGATCTTCTTTCCAATAGAAAGGAAATATTGTAAGCAATCAAAAGACAATTTTTGGACTTGATATACCATATATGTTATATATATCCCCTAACCAATCTACATAGAGAAAATCACCGAGAAAATGTATCGCAGTATGCCGCAATTTTTGTTGGCATCCATTAACAAATGTATAGACTATAGTGTATACTATATAAACTATATATAGTAGATTGCTGAATAGCCACTTTAAGCAAAATTTTCACAACATTCTTATAAGGTAGAAAAAAGTATTACCTTTTGTTACAATTGCTTGCAGATAGGGTTGATCTTCTAGATCTTGAGGATCTTCAAAATGTTTTCATTTTGTGGAAGGCATGGGAGGCCGATTTACCCACCTCGATGGCTATATCTTTGTCAATTTTTATCCGATCCTCGAGAGGAATACCTTAAACGAATCGTAGATCGATTCTCCATAAAACTGCATCAAAGTCTGGGAACAAAATATTTTTTCACTTTTTTGTCAATTTTTCTAGAGGATCCCCTTCAAAAATGGGAAGAATGTATGGGAGGCCAATATGACCCACCTCAAAGGCTATATCTTTGTCAATTTTTATCCGATCCTCGAGAGGAATACCTTAAACGATTTGTAGATCGATTCTCCATTATTCTGCATCCAAATCTGGGAACAAAATATTTTTTCCCTTTTTTGTCAGTTTTTCTAGAGGATCCCCTTCAAAAATGGGAAGAATGTATGGGAGGCCAATATGACGCACCTCAAAGGCTATATCTTTACCAATTTTTATCCGATCCTCGAGAGGAATACCTATACCTGTTCCAATGCAAAACTATCTTTAAATCAGAATCAATAAATAATAAAATATTCTTAAAAATACAGAGTTCAAATGTCTTAAGACTCCTCTTCTTTATTCAAAACTCTTAGAGCAACATATATACATCGATCGCATCTTCTTATTTCTCTGATTTTTCAGATAGCAGCAGGTCCCAGATAAGACAGCCCAGGATAAAAGCATAGCCCAACCAGGCTAACTCTAGCCGCTCCAACAAGTCATTTATACTAAAACACCATTTCGTCGAGAACTTTGGCCAGGGAGCGCAGATTGGGTCCATCAATTGTCTTGAGACCGAGTCCAATGACAAATTCCGTGGGGCACTTGTTGAGACCAGTCTGGTTAACCAGGAATTGGATGGCGCTGCGAACCTCGTCCGTGTCCAAGCCAAGGCAGCAAGTCATAGTTATGCCCACCGACACGTGGAGATCGGGGTTGGTCACAGGTCCGTGGAGAAGCGGAAGGATGCGTTCGTCCTTTCTTACATCGAAGGAAACGTTAAAGATGCCGGGTATCTTTCCCAACTGAGTGATGACCAAAAACCATTTGTTGGCAAAGCCATGGAAAACTATTTCCGTGGGAACTCCGTTCACTTCTACAGCGAATTGTCTGTTGAATCCAATGTCTCGGGGCTCTTTTGGTGTCATATTTTGTATGATATTTTTAAATTTAAAAGGGAGTCCAATTTGTTTACAGCATGAGACAGCAATGAATGTGACCATAGGGCCGTAAAAATATCGATAGTTCGATAGTGGTGCCCAATTCACAACGCATAGATGGCGCTATCTTTTTTAGTGTTGGTAATGGCCAAAATTTGAATTTTTAAAATATTTTTTTAGGAATGTATATTTTATTATTTTCTTTATATAGCTATGTTAAAAGAACGATAAAATGTAAAAAATATTATTCCTTTTAATAATTATTCTTTCAGGCTTAAAAAATAAAAACATAATTAATACATTTCCCTCAATCAAAATTTGTAATTCTTGTTTCCAAGGAAACTCTTATTTTATCAATAATTTAAGCACTTTATTTGGGAAATGACTTCTTGCATTTGTTTGGGCCCTAAAAGAGCCGGAAAAACTCATCTTCTGAAAGCTCTACAAGATCCGGATTCCATCGATGACACCAGTTACTCCATGCCCACCATCGGAACAGGAATATATCGCATCCATTTTCCCACCAAATCCCCCAATAGCGACAAACCCAAGCCCCCACCAGCAGATGGATCCACACAGGGCGCCAATATACCCCATGGAGGCAAAAACTTGCCAAAATCCATTCAAATCCTGGAAATTGGAGGCAGCATGGCTCCCTTGTGGCGACAGTATTTCGAGGATGTGAAGAAATTGATTTACGTTGTGGACACATCCAATCTCTGCCAGATTTCCGCTGCGGGTGTACTATTTTATTCGATACTCACCGAGCCTTGGTTACAGAAGGTGAAGATCCTGTTGGTCCTGGCCAAGATGGACTACTCCTACCGTCAGATGAGAAACGAGGCCCTGTTGATGCTGCAGATGTCCAAGTTGCAGAAGCAGATTCGCCAACAGGTGACCATTGTGGAGGCCAGTGCCGTGACCAAAGTAGGATTGGATCCTATTTATGATTGGCTTCAGAGGCCATAAATCGGTATTTTTAATAAATATTTATAAATTTTAAAGTAAATATTGAAATAAAATGGTTTTATCAATGTAAAAGATCTTAAAATTGAAAAGTTTTTAAAGTTTTAGGAGAGGTGTGTTCTCGTATGAATAGTTTCTTTTTAAAATGGTTTAATTGCTTTAAATTAAATTTAAAATTTATTATCTAACTAACTTAATAAAATTAATTTAAACCCCAACTAATTCATGTAGGATTATCTATTTTTTAAATTACCTTTTCCCATGGATTAGGTATTTTTTCTAATTTTCGGCTACTTCCGGGGAGATTGTATTGACTCCATAGTTATGGTACTTATATTACCCACACGACTATTAAAAATTAATGATTAGAACTCAAATTAGATTTAGAATTCCAGGTAACCGAACAGGGTGGCCGACAGGGTGACTCCCTCCCGGACAGGCGCAGTACACAAGCCAATTAATGTTTGGGCCGGCCTGGTCTCCATGGCAATCGAGGCCTCGAACCGGAAGACGAAGACCCTTTCATACCTTTCCATATGGTTTCCAATATACCTGCCAGCGAGTTGTCGAGACAGAAAAGTGCCGCTGCCGCAGGAATCCACAAATTAAGTCCCAAGGAGAAGAGGTAGGCGAGGGCGAGGTACAAATTATGGGCATAGAAAAATTAGATGGCATGCAGACGAGCCAAGAACTAAAACAAGATGCCAACTGGGAACTGCCGACTGGCGACTGGGAGCTGGGAATTGTGAATTGAGAACTGGGTACGGGATACTGGGCACTGGGAACCAAAGAAACCAAAAAAAAAAACCGAAGAAAGGTGAGCCAAAAGGAGAAGAACCGCAGGAAGCAGCAGCCACATTCCTGATGGCCTCTGCATTTTCGAGGGTGGCACGGGGCAGGGGCATGTGGCAGAGGAATGACACGCATCCGGTTTTAAAATTCCATCGCAGCAGCACAAGAACCCAAAAAAAAAAGGAACCAAGCCAAGGAATTCAGACACTTGACTTGGACACAGATACAGAAAGCACTTAAGGAAAAAAAATTAACCACAAAAAATGCACGTTACATCAAATATTTATGTTTATATTTTAAGAAAAAGCTTGCAAACTAATTATTAATAATTTTTTTCAATAAAGATTAAATATTGAATGGTCCAAGGATGACAACGCTGGCGACATTGGAGCTGGACTACTTCAGGGCGGTGTCCCTGTACCGGCGCCGTTCCTACGAGAGATGTGCCGAATTGTGCAACGCCCTCCTGCAGGCCGGTCACGATGGCCATGTCCAACTGTTTGCCACCAAGGAGGGGGAGCCCAGCCACGAGGAGGAGGAGGAAAAGGCAAAGGAGCAGAACCAGAAGCAGAAGCTCCATCAGCAACAGCAGCAGGCTGAGCACGAAAACCGCAGCAGATTCGGTAGCAATTTGCAACGCATTGGCCCCAGGCCACGAATTGGAGCTGGAGCAGGAACGGGAGCTGGTGCTGGGACTGGAGCTGGAGCGGATTCGGGAGCATCCATCATGATGCCCACTTGGCTGATGGAGGGCGTGTGGCAATTAAAGATGCGAGCCCTAACCCAGCGAGTCTACCTGGACGATCTGGAGGTGGATGAGAACGGGGATGAAGGTGAGTTGATGGCCTCCAGGAGTAGTAATTAAATTTTTGTGGTATTTCCATCTTTTTTTTTATTTTTTGTTTTAATTAAGGTTAAAAACAGAAACATATATTTTATACAGATTTATATTTCTTTGTTTTTGTTTCCAGCCATTGAGGAAGTGGAATTCGAGCGCATTGCCACCGCTGCTCGTCCTGGCAGCAGCATTAAGACCGCCTTTCAGCCACGCCCCCTCACCAGCCAGCAGAGGCAGCAGCGCAGTCGGGGATCCGGAGTTGCCCATTCCAGTGACGGCAGGCTGAACAGCTCCAGGCCAGGATCAGCGGCGGTGGCTCGCCCAGGCACCAGTCTCAGCCGGCCGGGATCATCGCTGGGAGGCGCACGTCCTGCCTCCCGTTGCGGCACTGCATCCCGGGTGAGAGCCACCTCCGCGGCGGCCTTCAATGTGGGCGATGCCACGGCCAAGTTGTACCAGGCATCCCGGCTGAATCCCACAATCTACGCCGAACGGGAGACCCTGGTCAAGGCCCTGTTCCAGTTTCTCTTCTACCACGAGGCGGACGTTCAGAAGGCCTACTCACTGTGCCAGGCCGTGCTGGAAGTCCAACGGCAGTCCAAGAACTCTGCAACGTGGTGGTGGCCCCAACAAATGGGGCGATGCCTACTGGCACTTCACTATCCCCGCAAGGCGGAACCATTTCTTCAGCAATCCCTGGCCAGCTTTCCCCATCCGGACACTTATTTGCTTCTCTCCAGATTGTACCAAAGATTGAAGCAACCGGAAAGGGCTCTGGTTCTGATTAGCGAGGCGGCAGATCAGCGACCCTTCGACGTCATCTACCGCCTGGAACAGGCCAGGATCCACCAGGCCATGGAGCAGCAGGAGGAGGGACTGCAGCTCTATAGGTTGGTGGCCAAGCTGCAGCCGATAAACATAGAGTCCTTGGCCAGCATTGCCGTGGGATACTTCTACGACAACAATCCCGAGATGGCTCTCATGTACTACCGCCGTATCCTCTCACTCGGTGCCCATTCTCCGGAGCTCTACTGCAACATAGCCCTGTGCTGTTTGTACGGCGGGCAGATCGACTTGGTGCTACCCTGTTTCCAGAGGGCCCTCGCCACTGCCTCCCAGCCAGAACAAAGGGCAGATGTGTGGTATAATCTCAGCTTTGTGGCGGAGGTAAGGATTCTCGTTTTCTATACTAAAATGTATATCTTTATAATGATTTTTCCTTAAAGACCTCTGGGGACTTTAACTTGGCCAAAAGATGCCTGCAGCTCTGCCTCACTTCGGATGCCCAGAATGGAGCTGCTCTGAACAATCTGGCGGTACTGGCGGCTCAAAATGGAGATATTTTGGGGGCCAAGTCCTATCTGAATGCCGCCAAGGATGTGATGCCCGAGGCTGAGGAGGTCCTGACCAATCTTCAGTACATGGATGTGCACTATAAGCTATAATTCTTGTTATTTGTACTATATGTTTTATTTTAAAAGAATTCTTGGCATAAAAAAATGATTTAAAAACCCTCATAAAAATAGGAATTCCTATGTTTATTTGATCGGGAGTGATATGGAATTTTTTGTTGGGGTGAAGCTAATACAATAATTCTGAATTTGTTGATTTTTGGGCATGTTAATCAAATTTAAGTGTCGAGTGAGGAATTACTGGCACTCGAGGGGCAGGTACTTGAAGAATGACTCTCGTTTTCTGTCTGGAAACTAATTCATGATTCATGTGGGCGTGTTGCAAAATACCTTAGAGACCCCAGACTGGAAACCATTATTTTTTTTTAATTAGCAGACTCAGCTTTGGTAAATGTTGTGCAAAAATCCAACACAGAATCGGGGAGTCTACATTTGCATATTTGGCCATTTGTCAGGTGTTCGGGTCAGCAAATCTGCTGATGCGGCGGCTTCTACTCCTCCTCCTACACCTTCACCCACTGAAGCTGTGGTTGCAGATGATCAGATCTTGCAGCTTCTGGTTGGGAGTGTCCCCAGGTCGGGTCCACCCCCCCACTGGCTCTCTGCTGTTTGACTTGAACAAATGATAAGCGCCAAATATTTGTTGATAAATGTTTGAAAATTAAATGAGCGGCCGCAACAACAAGATCTACGTCGTTGAACTCATCGGGCTGGCATGCAAAAGCCAAATATTTATCAGCCTAGAAGTGAGTGGAGCACCAAAGGGGAAGGTGGAGGACTGGGGGGGGAGCTGAGGCCACAGTTCTATTTAGCCGGGGATTACAGCTCCCACGGTCTACGGTCTACAGGTCCACAGTCTACGGGGGCCAAGATGCTAATCGAAATTTGAATAACACTCGAGAGAGGCCTCTTTCAGTCGAAATCCAGTTGTGCCAAAAAAAAAACCACCAATTTATACAACTTACAGTTCACACAGTCGGAAAAACCATTAATTCCATGAATTATAGATATGCTTATTGAAAACAACATTTGAAAAAAAATGCAAATTGAAGTCATAAAATGGCATTAGCACACGGTAAGGCCAAGTTATTGTATGTTTTGTTGATATTTTAAATAATTAACAAAATGGATTAAAAGTTGGTAGTTTTTAAGGATAAACAGATACAAAATATATCCTACAAACTTTACTTTATTTTCATCAGAATGTGAATATATATCTGTATCTACACATCTATCTTTATCTTGTATCTTGTATTTGTTCGTTTCCGTTTCGAGGAGAGTTTCGTTTTCTTTTTTTGGCATTGAATTCGCTTTGTTGGTTCTTATCAGCCTTTGGGCCAGAATGCGTCAGCATTTGCGAGTACTTGACGGCTTTTAGTAATTTTCTTTTTTTTTATCACAGACCTGTCCCCCTGTTCCCTGTTTAACAGTCACTTTTCCTTGTGATTAGTTAATCACCAGCGGATTTGCCTCGTCCGGCGGCAGGTGGTGGCTTTCAACTTGTTGCCATGTTGCCATGTTGCTGGTTGCCGGTTGCTGGTTGCTGGTTGGCAGTTGCCCCCAACCAAATCCAAAGTGTCAAGATGATCTCGTAACGCGACTCTCAATTAGCCGGCCACACCTGACAGCTGCAGATTGAGCCGTGAGCTGTCGCGACGGGAAAGGTATTTCGCCGGGGCTCCAGATACTCCAGATACCCCAGCACCCCTCCTTCTAGACCTCTTTTAAGATCTGGATCTGAAAGTGCCTCACAAAAATTCTTTGGCTAGAGAATTCAGCGAAATGTGGTTACAAATTAAAAAGAAATTCCATTTTCAGATATTTTTAGAAAGGAAGGAAGATATTATATATTTATTTATATATTTAAAATAAAATTCTATAAATACTTTATCTTAAATTTTATAGAGTTTAATAATAACCTATTAAATAATTATCTGAAAACCATATTTGTTGTGTCAGTAATTCTATATTGTCTTTGGCTCTCATATCCCTCGGGCTTTTGTTTTGACAAGTGTTTTTTTCCCTGTGGTTGTTTCTATTTTTGCCCAAAACTGTGTTACCATAATAATCATTACCCCACCCCCTCTCCACAGTGTGCAATCTTAACCCATGGGAACCAAATACTTTTGCCCGACAATCCATTGATGGCTTTAGAATCCTGGGAGAAGGGGGTGGTGCCGCCTAGTATTGTTGTTGTGGGTAGACCGCAAGAGCAAAAAGCATCATCATCGTCTTCTTTGGATGCTGACATGGAGATGCATTTGCTTGGTTGCTTCGGGATGCCGGGATGTCGCCCTTCGCTCCTCGCCTGGAATACCTTTTTTAAAATCGATCCTGCAGCCCATATAAAAGCTCATTAAAAGCATAAAAAAAAGAGCAGCCAAACCGAGCTGCTACTGTACAGACCTTGGTTGATTTTTTCGATTTTTTGCGGCCATACATACCCCGCACTCGCCCCACTTCCTGACTCCACAAGCCGAGGGAAGAAATCTCCACCAAAGGAAGAAAGGCAGCAGAAAGACCAAAACAGGTAACTCAACATAACAGGCAAAATAAATGCACTGAGAAAAAATTTATATAATTAATAGGAAAATAAAATTTAATTATAATTTTTAATACCTTTGATAATGTTATTTGTCTTTTAATTTAAATTTCTTATTGCTAAGATTTATCCTAATTTCTGACCGTGTAAACATCCGTTCGAGTTGCGCACGCGCGACGCTGACGTTGGCGTCCTCTGCTGCGTCTTCCTTTTTTTTTTTTGGGGCCTTGGGGGCCTTGCAACCTCGAATCTCGTGCCTCGTGTTGCGCTTCTTCTTGCTGCCAGTTGGTATTTACAGGGTATCCAGTCAGGGATACATAAAATAGTTACCATTTTAGAACAGTAACTAATGAAAGTAGTATTATTCCTAAAACTGATTTTTAAAATCTTTATTTTTTATAATAAAAAACATTAAGTATTTCCTTAAAAAAACCTTAAATTTTGGTTAAATGTTGCTGCCTCGGCTGTTGTTGTTGCTGTTGCTGCTGATGATGATGATGACGATGCTAAAGATTGCAATCACGTTGTGCGCAGCGTACAGAATTTGTATCTGAAAGATACATACATCTGCGTCTCCTCTTTGGCTCCCTTCTCCGCTTTGGCTCCCTGAATTTCATTTCACTGGAATTTATTTAGAACACATTGTTGCTGCTACTGCTGTTGATGTTGCTCGGGGGCTTAGCAAGGAACAGCAACACAGCAGCAACACAGCAGCAACATGCAACATTCCAAGGCCCAAAAAAGGCAAATCCCAAGCTACAGCAGCCGCAAAATCGATTGGCAGCCTGAAATTTCATTGCAGTTTAGTCCAACTCCCCTACCCCCCCACTAAACCCATCTAAAACTAAGAGAGAGATAGACAGAGAGCTGGAGAAGGAGAAAGAGAGACCCGAGTTCGGTTCGAATAAATTGAATCGAATCGAATGAGATGCCACAGAGTCTCGATGCCGACTGGAAATGGAGTGAAAGTAGGGTAGGCAGATTAGACTCTGCTATGAGATTCGATTGGATCTGACTATAACTTGGGGACCCATAATACACAGCAAGAAAAAAAAGGTAATAAATAAAATAAGTGATTAATTAAAAGGGTATATGAAATGAAAGATTTAAAACAAGCTAGAATCTTACATTTCTTACTTCCAAGTTTATAAAAATATATCTACATTTTTTGTTTAGTGCTTAACATTCCACATTCTCCATAAAAAACCAACTCTACACCCTGCCAGCCAAAGGTCAGAGTTGAAGTATTCGAACTCTCGGTCCGAGCAAAGCCAATCAACTGTGGAATGACGCCCATTCAGGTGACCCACCCCCGCCCATCACATTCTACCACTCCCCCTCTCTGTTTTTTTTTTATTTACATTCAGAGACAATAAAAAAAATAAAAAAAAAAACAAAAGTGAAGCTTAAATGCCAACGATCCGAATAGGAAGTAAGTTAGTGTAACAAAAGTAATAAAAATACCTCGACAGAAGGAATGATGATGGGCAGAACACGACTCGGAGCGGAGAAAAGGGGGGGCTGGCCAACGCAGAGGGCTGCGGGGGGCTACTCCATTAACATTATCGTGGCCAGCACAAATATTTTTGGCCATAATAAAAAAAAAAGAACAAAAAACAAAGCGAATCGAATCGAGCAAACGTATTGAAACGGAAACTTTATTGACGACTCAACCGAAGGTTCCGATACTCTTGATCAGTGGATTGAATCGATAAGGTTCTTTCCCGAGAAATGGTTATATTAGGGACTTAAGATAAAGCTAAAATTGCAAGTATTTCCTGAAAATTGCAAATATACTAATCTTAGTTCAATAATAATAATTACCAGGTCTGTGTCTTATCAAAAATATCAATCAACTACAAATAATTCAATTAATTCTAGTCTTAAAATAGAATTAGTAAATAAATTTGAATATTTTTTTAAAGCTAGAATTCTTTAATTAATTATATAAACGATTAGAATAGGGAATAACTAAAGAGCCTAGAGTTTAAGCATTTAAATAGTTTGAAATAGTTGGAATTCCCCAATTAGTGAAAAGGGTAGAAAGTATGCGACAATCAGCGATATCGACGTCCGATCGACAGCAATGAAGCGTAACGAAAAAAACACCCCAACAATAGCAATAGCCCCCCACCAACAACAACAACAGAAACTGGGGACCCGCGTCATATGCCGACTTATTCAATATATATTCCCCAGGCCTACCCGCCATATCATCATCACCAACGACTTTTGGCTTTGGCCAAAAATAAAAAACAATAAAAAACCTTTAAAAAAAAACCTTAGGAATTTTGAATAGAAAGAGGATCAATGGCAGCTGCTCCTGAAGGCAAGATCACTTTGCTTAAAAAAAAATGCAAAAAAATTGAAGAAAAAACCTCCAGAATTGCGCGCCAATTCCGCAAAAGAGTTTCTGGACCCGGAGACTGGAGACTGAAATCGACTTCAAGGAATTGCATAAAAAATTCTTCTTGATTCTTTTTTTTTTTTTCTTATTTTTGTATTTTTGTTTATGCTCTTTTGTGGTACGCGGTCGAAACTTCGGCCTCGACCAGGCTCCAAACCTATCTCACAGATACAGATACAGATATATCTGTGGAGCTGTGTGTATGCGTGTGCATACCAGCGTTGGCCAAGAACGTAGCGCCCAAAAGGCAGCTTACAGCAACACCAGCAACAACAACCGGTCTTAGAGAACCAGCGATCGGCCAAAGTCGCAAGAATAACCAACACCAAGAAAAAAAATATTTATAAAAATAAAAAAAAAATTAAAAAACAAAGAATGAAAAGCCTTAAATCTAAAAAGTCGAAGATATTGACACTCTAAATCAGATAATAGTGGAGATTATTAGATAATAATGGTTTAATATAAGGTATATGGCTATACTACCCAAAAACTTGGGTTTTAAAACACGGTTGCTTAAATAAAAAAATATTTAAAATTAGATGATTTAGAAAAATAGATGAAAATCTTATTTTAAGCTGATATTTTGAATATTTTAGAAGAATTCTATACCCATTTCGTAGTTCTATTTGGCAAATATCCTTCCACAGTGTCTTTATTTTATTAGGGATAGAAAAGTAAAAAAAAATACAGGATTAAATTATTTAAAAAATAAAATTAATAATAATTTTAATTTTAATAATAACTACTATTAATTAGATCTCGAAACTTAAGAAAATACACTTGAAAAAATCGAAGGCCATGGCATGGAGAGTTCCCATCGATACCCCGCCTCTCCTGTTAGCCCCGCCTCCTCGCTTCCCTTTGTCCATCTATCACCTGCTTCTCCACCGCCTTCTCCTTGTCTTCCCCCACCCCCAGCTCTCTCCCCCCACACCCAACAAGTTATGACCATGGCCAAGACGACCTCTCTTGATTCTCGATTCTCGGTGCTGGGTTCTCGACTCTCCGACTTTTGTTGAAGACTCTCCTGGCTATTCCCCATTCGCGTTGCCACCGCCCCCTTCCCCCATGGCCGAGGTGGGGCGTGTGTATGCCGCATATTTGTAGTAGCAGCAGCTTCTAGGTGGTGGTGGCAGTGTTGGGGAGGGGGAGAGGGAGAGAGGGCTTGGGGTGCCTCAAGGAGAAAAAGGAGAGAAACAAGGAAAACAAAACCCAAAAAAAAAAAATAATTTCAAGCGTGGCTTGGGGAGAGCGAGCGAGGCAAGAAGAATCCAGCAAATCAAGCTCATATTATGCTGAGGAATGCGCCCAAGTGACGATATCGTAGCAGCAGAGGACGCCGGTCGAGGCAGAGACAGAGGCAGCGGCAGAAGCAGAGACAGAGGCAGAGGCGGTGGCAGAACAGCTCATACAAATGGCCAGCGGTCTGCCCCTGGGGTTCTTCTCCTTCTGCCCCTTCCCAAGCCGCCATCAGCCCCCTAACCCTTTCACATTTCTTAACTTTATCTTTTGGATTCTGTCCAGGGAGTTTATTTTAAGATAGAAAAAAAAACCTTAGATCCTTTACTAGATTTTACTTTTTTTTAGGATTTATGTAAAATTTAAGTTTATTTTTGAAGATCTTTAAGGTGTTTGAAGTCCTTTGGAGCTTGGAAACTAGATCCTACAGGATCCTATCTCATCAAATCCTAATACTTTGAAATATTTAATCAAATTTTTCCTTGATCCTTGATCTTTAACTCTATAACTATTTTTATACCCTTGCAGAGGGTATTATAATTTTGTCCAAAAGTGTGCAACGCAGTGAAGGAGACATCTCCGACCCTATAAAGTATATATATTCTTGATCAGGATCACCTCCTGAGTTGATATGAGCATGTCCGTCTGTCCGTCTGTCCGTCTGTCCGTCTGACCGTCTGTCCGTCTGTCCGTCTGTCCGTCTGTCTGTTTCTACGCAAACTAGTCTCTCAGTTTTAAAGCTATCGACTTGAAACTTTGCACACACCCTTCTTTCCTTTGCACGCAGTATATAAGTCGGAACGGACGGGATCGGCCGACTATATCCTATAGCTGCCATATAACTGATTGATCGGAAATGGTATAACTTTGGTGTTTTTAGAGTTAGAGAGTTCAAATTTAACACGAGAGCTATTTTTGGCAAAACATTACGACATGCCGAATTTCATAAGGATCGGCCGACTATATCCTATAGCTGCCATATAACTGATTGATCGGAAATGACCCAACTTTCGTGTTTTTGAAGATAGAAAGCTGGAACTTGGTACAGATTATATTTTTGGTCAGTTAATCCGACCTACGAAATTTCATTAGGATCGGCCGACTATATCCTATAGCTGCCATGTAACTGAACGATCGGAAATGGTATTTGGTAGAAATATCAACTTTCGCATATTTGAAGATAGAAGCTTGGGACTTTTTTTTAGATTTTTTATTTTAGGTAATTGGTTTTATTATGATATTTTCATAAGGATCGGCCAACTGTATTCGATGTTTGCGATATATATTCGGTTTTAACTGCAAGGGTATATCAACTTCGGCTCCGCCCGAAGTTAGCTTTCCTTTCTTGTTTTTTATAAAAATTTAAATAATAACTATGATAACTCATAACTATCTTTGGTTTTATCTTTGGTTTATTATAATACTCCTTAGATATCCTCTTGAGAGAAATATATCCTTTTAAATCCTTTCAAATATCAGACTCCTTAAATTCTGAAGGTTTCTTGAAGGTTTCCACATTCCAGTAACTAACCCCCACCCCCCCACTCTTACCCACTCCATTCGCCTTCATCTTCTCCCGAGATAAGCCATTGGAATTCCACACACACACACACAGGCACACACATATGGGAAAGACACTCACACCCTAACACAGCAGTCAGCTACTGGGATTCTCCTTTGAAGTTTGTTTTTCTTTTATTGCTATTTACATTTTTCGTGGCGCTGTTGTTGTTGTTGTTGTTGCTATTGTTGTTGTTGTATCTGTTGGATTTGTGTGCCTGGCGAATGTTTTTCTTTTCTTTTGGGTTTATTTATTTTTTATTTGAGAGATAGGGGCTGTAGATGTAACTGTGTGCGAGTGTTTTATTTTTATTTTTTTTTTCTGTTTTAATTTTTTGTTTTTGTTGTTGTGTTGTGTTTTCTTTAACGTAGCCAAATTCTTTGCAGCCATTCCAACCTGGCCTGAACCCGCTCTCCGGCTCTGTTGCTCTCTGCCACTATCACGCATTCCAATCTCAAAATCTCAGTGGGAGATACACACACACATACACTGGCACCTACTTAAGGATTAAAATTTATATTATTTAACTGTATTTATTAATTTAAAATTATTAAAAAATATAGCAGGGATAAATCACTACTGCCCACTTTTATTTCCAGTGTAAAATGAGAGCCCAATAGGGAGCATAATTATTTGGAGATACTTTTAACGATCGTCGTCAATTGAACGAAAATGATCGTCAACAGTGAGAGAGAACTGACCGAATGAGCACCTAACAGGCACTGAGCTCGCTGTTAACAGTCTGTTATGGGACTGTAGATACGGATACAGATAAAGATACAGAAGCTCGGAACGCTCATTTTGTGGTAGAGTCGCGTTTGGGATCCAACTCCGATCCGAGCGGATTCATTCCGATTCCGATTTCGAACCGTGCTGCTCCAAGCCCAAGCACACTCGGCCGTTGCTGCAGATACGGATACAGATACAGCTGCAGGGCGCACACACATATGTAGATACTGTAGCTCAAGAGTGGAGTTCGGTTTTCACACACAAAAAAAACCAGCGCGTTTCGATTTTTGGATTTGGATTCGTGTATTCAGATTCACATTCAGATTAAGATTCAGATTACAATCTGTCCCAGTGTGTTTCTTCAAAAATTATAAAAAAAGGGGAATGAAAATATATAAAATAATATATATATATATATAACGAAAATAAAAAAAAAACGAGTGTGCAAAAAGAATGTGGAGTGATTTTTGTTGGTGTGTGTCAACGGTGTAGCCAGTAGTGTATGAATGATCGTTCATCGTTCTCAAGGGGAAAACGTGTCCCGATACCGCGAAAAATAACTGCAACTGACTGCGAATAGCCTTTCCCAGCCAGAAATCAAGTCCCAGTCGCCTGAAATCCACTAAAAAATCAACTCAAAAACCAACTCCAAAAAGTTGGCGCTGGTCAAAAAAAAAAAAAAATAAAATAAAATACAAAAAAAAAAAATTCGAGCTACCCGCGGATGGCAACAACAACTAGCCACGGCAACTACAACAACATCTGAAGAAAACAACAACGCCAGCAACAGCAACAACAACTAACCCAGCAAACGGCATTCTTTCGCGCAACAACAAACAACCGTACCCAACACACGGAGAGCGATCGAGAGAGAGCGCCAGAGAGAGTGTAAACCAGAGAGATCGAACTCACACACACACACACAAACACCACACACACCCGCCAGCATTGGTGTGAGTGAATTTTGATTAAAACGTAGTGTGCTCTCCACCACCACCCCCACCCCACTCCGCTCTTCGGCAACAGCGCTGGAATGCGGCCTGTTCGCTGCTGCTGACTGCGCAGTCGCAGCGTGCGTCGTCAAGAGGTCAGACAACAACAAAACCAACCAGCAGCAGATACAACATCAACAACAACAACACAAAAAATAAGATACAAAAAAAATTACAACCACAGCAAACGAAACGAAATTTTACTGTTAGGCATTTTTTCGATAGCCAATCGATAGATTTGTTAAAAAAAAAAAAGTGTTCAAAGCAAACAAAAAAATTAAAAATAAAAAAATTCAGTGAAAATTAATTTAAAAACTCAATTTTTTGGATTACGCGACCCATCAGATACAAAAACCAGCAACAATGCCGATCACTGCAGCGGCTGCCTAAGGTAAGCTGAGAAAAGGATAACGCTATTAAGATAGAAAGAGAGGCATCTAAAGACCCTTATGGGCCCCATTTCCCCGGAATTTTAATGACTCCCCGAAAACGAGGGACTCATAAAGTAAATAGCAAACAAAACAAATGCCAGCGAATTTCTTATCTCTCGGAACCATAAAATCGCCAACGTCCAATGGATTGTTTTGAGGTTTTCTTGTTTTTTTTTTTAAGTTTTTACTTTTTTTTTTGAGTTAAAAATCCAGCGAATTTTGCAATAAACCCATTTTTGCCCATAGAATATCAAATATCAGTCAAATTGTATACTCTACTAAGAGTTGTAGCTACATTTTTGAGGGTTTTGCTTAAAAAATATTCATAATTATCAGAGATTTTAGTAAAATTTAATATATAGACTCTAGAGATCTATACAATTAATATATTATAAATTATATGTTAAAAAAAACAGCCCTATTTTTGTTTTACCAAGCTAAAAATAGTATCTTATAGTTCCCACAAATGTTTCCCCAAAAGATAGTACTATCTCTAAAATTCTATAAAAAAGTATTGCTTTAACTTTCTTATAAACGAATCATTATAGTTACTTATAAAGAGTATTTGACTGTCATTTAAACTTGGTTTTATATAGTTTATATAGTTTCCTAAAATTATGATCCACTTTTTGGCCTAGAGTTTCGATTCGCCGGCACTCGGTACTCACTCCATTGGATTTCTAATTCCCAACCGGGTTAGATCGTCGATGGGTTCTAGTTGGTTAAGTGCCCCCCTTATCGGACAGGCCAATATTGTATATAGTCGGGGGATTGGGGAGGCAGGCACATGGTTCTTAAACGATCGACAGCGGAACAATTAAGTGGAAATTGAAGACCCCATTGGGATGGTGGTAATGGGTGGGTGGTGCGCTCATTGTTTTTTTTCCCCGGGAGTGCGATTTCAATCTGTAATTGGAACAAAAAAACAGCAATTGGAATCGACATCGAAATCGGAGTAACTAAAAATAAAGTAACGACAAATGAATAGAAATCACGACTGAAAATCAGACATCTCGAATGTAAATCAGCTGCGGAAGATAAACAAATGAGTGGAAACACACGCTTTTAAGCGGTTAGCGTTAATCGCTAATCGTTAAACGATTTTGCCACCAGGCGCTATATGGTTATAATGGGTAACTGTATCTCTCCCCAGACGTATCTATATCTCTAGCCGGGTGTGTACACACATGTATCTGCTTAGCAGTTGTAGTCTTTTGTGGTTTTCGATTAAATACTGACATCTCTATATCCCCCAACTACTTGACCTCAGGCTCTGGGCTGGATAGCTGGCTTTGCATTGAAACTGACAACAGCGACAAGCAATGATAATAAATACTTAAAATAATAATTTCGTAAACCGAAATTCCTGCACGCAGTCAATATGCGTATGTACACAGACATAAGTGTCTGCATGGCTGTTGTTTTGAACAATTCAAGCAATTAAAATGTTCAACAAATTAAACAAATTTTGAATGACAATCATCGAGTCGACGAGTCAAGTCGAGGTTGAGATAGAGATATGCCATGGCTTGGCTTGGTTTGCCGGCTTAATGGCGGTGGCTAGACTTATAGATGACCTTTAGGCGAATTCTCAAAAGCCTAAATAAATAAATCATTTAATTAACAAAAAAAAACCAGACTGTGTGGGAAGAGCTAAAAACTAAAGAACTAATCTCATGGAAAGTCTTCTATCTTGCTCTTTAAAGTTGCTTCTTTAGTAGCATTTATTTATTGCTTTTTAAAATTTAAGATCAACAATGAATCAATAATCTAACATCTTAATTTTGCTTTATTTTATTTTTTTGCATAAAAAATGCCGGCTATAAACTTCAAAATAGACAATTAATAATGGATGGTATTTTGTGAGGCTTCATCTCTGTCAAGTAGGAAACTATTGTATAATAAGTTATGATAACAGGTTTTTAAAAAAGAGTAGAGTTTCTTACTTGAAACTTTAAACAAAATGAGGATTAAATTTAAGATTTGTTTCAAATGGAATATTTAGCAGAAAGACGTTCTTCAGGATAGCCAAGATATTAAAAGTCTTATAGATTTGAGGAAACAGATTCTTTGATAATCTTTGTAACCCTATTTTGTAGCTTAACCATCCAAAGATCCATAATACCCTGGTGGAGTCCCAGTAAAATTTTCTAGGGTATATCGGCGGGCATAGTTTCGCACGCCTTCGATTTGGCATGCGGCACACGTTGTCTGTGGCTTTTTTTTTTCGTGGCTGCCTGCTGCTCTCATTGCGGAGGCCATAGCCTCCTCCACCAGCCGCTTCCACCTCCACCCAGTTAGGTGTGGTTGTGCGATTGTGGTGCAAAATGGTGTTGTGGTGCGGTAGTGTGCCAAAGCCAAAGCCAAAGCCAGAGCCAGCCAACTGTAGCGACAACGTGTGTTAGCTGTTTTCTTTTCTTCATTTTGGTGTTTCTTGGCCCACTTCGCCCTGTCAGTGGCTCATCATCGTCATAATCATTATTTTTACAGTCATTACGAGCCAGAGACAAGATCGGTAGGGGGTAGGGGGCTGGGGACTGGGGACATTTCGCGCATTTTCAAAGACACCAAATTGTTTGGCCATAACTGGCACAACAAGTGGAATTTCGGAATTCAGAATTCGGCATTTGCCGCTGTTTAATTTTGTTTCTCTGTCGCCTCTTCATCGTCGTCGAATTTCTGTTTTCTCCTTTTATTTTTTTATTTAGAGTTTTTTATTATTATGATTTTTTTTTGTTTTTTTTTGGTATTTGGCAAGAAAACGACAAGTTATTTGCCGTTTGGATGGCTTATAAGCGAGCGGTATCATAAATCCCACACAGGGGACAAAAATTACCAAAAATATGATGATTATTTTAATAGCATTTAAATGTTTTATGGATTAAATGATTTTTTATATAATTTTTAAATACTTTTATGGACAATATGATGGTTTTAACTGATGCTAAAGATTAAGGTTTATTTTATTTGAATTTATTTCAAAGGCCCTTTTCCTTTTAAGTTCTTAAACTACAACCTTGTATGCCAGTCTTTCATAACTCATATTTTTTTATTACCTTCATTGACATATTTTCTCTATGTGCATTTCGGAAATCGGCTAAGGTTAAACTCATTTGCGTGACAGCAGCCACACCCCTTTACGAATTCGGAGCTTCGGTATTTGGACCTCGGAATTCGGAATTGTAAAATGGCACTAGCTATCTACATACATACATATGTACGTTGCCCGTTCCCAATGACGCGCATCCGCCCTGTTGGCCAGGCCAGCGTGTGAAAATGCCATCTAAACTAAAGCTGCGATCTAAACTAAACTATTACTTGCCGTCCCATTGACGCCAGTTAGCCAGGTTAACTTGTTGTTGTTGTTTAGCTAGAGTTCTCTATTGGTAATTAAAAGGCCCAGGCTCACGTACACTTGGATAGAATTAGCTCCGGTTTTTCAAGCTGGCCAGCCAGTCAGTCAGTCAGGCAGGCAGGCTGGCAACTCATGAGCGAAATATTCCACGTCAAAAGTTACCGCTCGCCGATCGGGGCTCGCCGATTCGATCGCCATTCATTAGTTGTGAGTCTGAGAATCGGAATCCGAGAGCACTCGAAACACTTTCCATAGAATGTGAATCCAGTTTGAGAGCCACTTAACCCGGGACTTACAACCATAGAAGAATGGCAAAGAATCTATCGGTTTTTTCTATTGTGTGTGGGTTTCTCTTGAAGAGCCTACAAAATCAGGGCTACCTCAAGTGGGTTCTGGTTTTTAGGTGACTATTTTTAGAGTTGGATGTTGAGGTATGAATTTATTTTATTTAAGATCCATAGAGATTACTACTTCCCCTTCCGCATTACTCAATCATCTTTATCCCACGACTTGTGATCATCCTTATGAATTCTTGGATTGAGATTCCCATAAAGTCTATTGATTCAATTCAATTCGATTCGCATTCCAAGCTGCTCGATTTTATGATCGTTTACGTTGCCTTGTTTATTGGACCTCCGCTCCGATCAATGCGCACTCGCATTCCGCGCTGAAATCCATATGGATATTTTCAATTTCTGATTCCGTTTCTGATTCGTTCAGCATTTCAATGCGGCCTGCACATACGATTGAAGCGTTTTTTTTTTTTTTTGTTTTTATCATAGTCTTGGCTCGATACACTAGGTACCACTTCCAGTGGCCCCTTGGCCCCTGGTTGCCCCTTTTTGCACTCCGACGATCAACGAATCGATCGATCGATCGTTCGACTTTGGCGATTGTTGGAACTCGGTTGACAAACACACGCCCCGAATGAGCTCAGTGCATTGGCATGTGCAGTTGGCAGGGGCGCAGGCGGCAGTGGGGTGGTGGATTGCAACTAAAAGAGGTGCACTGGGGAAAATGTGGGGTGTTATTTGGGGGTTTTTGGATTTTAAATTAAATTTTATTAATAGAGGATTTTTCTTTAAATTTAAAGACTATAATTGGCTCTGACAAGCATAGAATTTATGAATAGAAGCTTGAATTGTAAACTTAAAAAATAAAAATAAATAAAATCTAATATATATAATTATAATTATATTCTCCCCTAGTCCTTTTTCCCTCTCTGGTTTAATCTATCTACTTTTCTCAGTGCTTGCCTTTTTGAAATGCTGTCGCAGCACAACGTGGCGTATGCGCAATGTCTCTGTTTCTGTTTTAGTTCTCCGGCCCCAACCTCCCCTTCCCCCTCTCAACCCTTGTCTGGCATTCGCTTAGCTAGCAGAAAAGCATTCCGCTGCTGGCGCTTGCGCCATTTAATTGAGTTTTAGTCGCGGCAGAGCCCGTGGGATTTTATTGCCCCCACCGGCAGACCCCTTTCTACAACTATTTCAACGTCTCCGTATTTTGTTTCCGCAGCCGTAGTCTGCATTCCAAAAAAAAAAAAACTCTCGCACAGAAACCGACCCACTCAGGCACTTGCCCCGCTTTATCATAAACAAAATATTTATTGCCATTTGCTAATTGCTGATTAGCGTGTCTCTTGGGTGCCCCGCTCAGCTCCACTTGGCTCACTTCTTTTTTTTTTGTTGTATTTTTTTTTTTTTATTATTTTTAATTGCCAGCCTATCGCTGGCAGCTACCCCCTCCTTGGTGTTTACTTTGATAATTAGCGTCGCCACGGCTTTCTTTGCTTCCCGCTCTCATTAGCCAATGGAATGCGGATAATTTGCTATGATTGAAATTGTTAAATGCCTTTAATTTGTTTGAATTTCAAATTAAAAATGCTTTCTGCTTCCGTTGACTCATCCCCGTCGTCCAACCAGATATGAATTTTAAAATAAAAACACAAACAAACAAAAAAAAAATCGTGATCGCAGCTGCCAGACATTCGGCAATATATTTTATTTATTTTATTTTCTTTTTGGCATTTGGTTTAAATATTGCATAATAACCTGGCATTGTGTGAAATTCCAAGTAGGCTTTCATTGCAAAAATTTTACAATTATGCTGCACTGTTTCTGCTTCCGGAGAAATCATGCATATTAATTATTTAGATAGTTTCCTTGGAAATTCTTGCCATCCATCTTAAAGCCAATCTTGGATGGTTAATAAGCTTCCTTTTATTGTTATCTAAATGGCTAGAAAGCCTCTAGTTACAGACCAATTATAGTTTCCTTTTATTACTCAACTAGGCATATTATTAATTTTAAATTAGACTACCGGAGTGGAAGTTTATTTATCTATGATGACTTGTTAAGGATACTAATTATAGTTCTTATAGAGTGTGATTTATGAGGTGAATGATTTGATGGAGGCCAGGTTAACATTATTTTAATGAGTCCCAGCCTTCAATAAAAAAAAGGTTATCTTTCAAAATATCGAACCAAAAACAAGTCCAACAACAATGTGTATATAAATTCCAGAGTAATAAGTCAATCACAGCACATTAGAGCCCTGTGGAATTCCAATTCTCGTTTCGTAATCATCTGGCACTGAGCCTGTTCTCCAGATTACCTTAGCCAGGTCTGGTCGAAGGTGCTCATGGAAATCGGCTTAGATATAATTGCTTTTCAAAAGCTATTTTTATTTCTACCATTTTTTGTTTTTTTTGGAGAGGCTTATAAGATTGAGGGAGCTGGGGGAAGAGTTTTGTTTTCTATGTTCCCAGATATTCTTTATTTTTTTTGGTTTCTAATTTATGTCAAATGCGAGCTTTGATTGATGATCACTTTTGGAGTTGGAAATGAACAGGAAGGGGTCTGGGGGCATACCTTGGATCGGACCGATCATATATTTATAAGTCTGGGCGGTTCTGCCAGCCTCTGTCTCTGTCTCTATCCCAGCTCCCCGGCTCCCTACCTCTTTCTCTCTTTCTTTAGAGCCTCTTGAGTCCGAGTCTCGACTTGACTCTGAATAAATTTATTGGACGTTGAAATTTATTAGACACAGAAAATGCGCCAATATTGAAATTTATGCGTCTCCACCGGGTTGGGTAGAGTTGGTAGAAACCATAGTCGCCGCTGCTGCCTCCGTCGACGTCGCTGCCGGCGCTCTATACAAAAAAAAAACAAAACAAAAAAGTTGATTTGATTCGATTTGATTTTAATTTATGCATAAAATACTTTTCTTTCATCACGAGGCCAGTTTTGGCCTCTCTTTCTCGCTCACTTTTGGAACTTTCTTTAACTGAATTTTAATAATTTTATGCGCAACGCATTGAGGGGTGTCTGGGGAGGGGAGGGGAGGGGAGGTCTAATATGGGGAAGCGGGAGTTTGGCTGCCACGCACGCACTATGTGCTTTGGAATCTCCAACTCTCCGAGTTGCCTGGTGCCGCTAATCAAGTTTGTCGCCTAAGTCTTTCGTTATTGATTGGTGAAATTGTTCGGTGGTCGATGTTCGATGGTCGTCGGTCGGCGGTTGAGCCCAAAAGAGGCGGGCGCCATCGTCTGGGGCGGCTCCAGCGGCATCAATTTGGTGATGCTTCGAAAGAATGGTGCCTAACCGATTCGATCTTGCGGCAGCCTTATCGCCATTTGATGAGCCAGAAATGCGGTTAGAAATGTGACGCCTGCACTGCGGTCTATTTTATTACCGGAATGCGATGAAATTTCAGTTTGGTATAATATAGCACATCTTGGGAGCTGGCTGGCACTAAAAATTTGGATCATAGATATCGAAAAAACTAATGAAATTTTGGTATCAATTACACGAAAGGTTTAACTTGAACCTTTTAAGATTTTGAAGAAAAGATAGTTCTATGGATCCTCTGAAAACCATTTATTTTTTCTTTGAAATTTTTTAGAAATATACTTTGACTTTAAAAGAGGTTTTAAGAGTTAGTTTTATATAAATTACATCCCCAATCTTGACCATCCAGTTAGAATATTATGATTCCTTCTTCAGAAATATAGTATTAAGATTCCTTCTTCTAAAGATCACTTTTTTAATGAAACACTCTTTACTCTTAAGTCTAATTTATTTTATAAATTTATATAAATTAATATATATATTTTTTTATATATTTCTTTAAAATTAGCAACGCATTTCGAACGCGCGCGCTGTATACGGAAAATGATGCAGCATGCGAGCATTTTGTACCGTCAGCGCGCCATTGGAAGCATACTCTTTACTCTTAAGTCTAATTTATTTTATAAATTTATATAAATTAATATATATATTTTTTTATATATTTCTTTAAAATTAGCAACGCATTTCGAACGCGCGCGCTGTATACGGAAAATGATGCAGCATGCGAGCATTTTGTACCGTCAGCGCGCCATTGGAAGTATGCGCGTCCTCCGCCGAGCAACTGTCACCAGGCTCGCGATTCCTGGCCCTGAGGTTTGTAATTTGCTTTCCCCCTCAAAAAAAAATATCTACTTATATAATCGATTGTATCGAATTGCAGACTTCTGGGGCAACAGCAGCCGAAAACATTGTACTTCCTAGTCGATGCCAAGAGTCGAGTTCGAGAGGTCTACACGCAGACATGTCTACACTTTGCCACGCAAGGGATGCTGGACACCGAGCTCTTTGGTCTGGCTGTGCTCATAGGTGAGTCTACCACTTAAGCTTTCTTCCAAAAAAAAAAATATATAGGAAAATATGTGTCCGAGTTGCAGAGTAGCCAAATGCCAGCGATAAGGCATGAAAAATACAACTAATAAACATAAACCAGTCTTCTCTAAAAGCTGCTCATCATCATCATCAGCAGCAGCAGCCGCAGCAGCATCAGAAGTAGAAGAGGCATCAGCCTCCATCCTCCATGCTCCATTCTCGATCCACGATCCTCCATTCTGCCAAAACACATAAAAATACCAACACACAAAAAAATGGCACATAAAACGAACAAAAAGACCAGGGAACGCGTCGCCTGCCTTCATGGCGAACAAACAATTTCAGGAATACTCCGAGGGGTCCAGGAAAACTCTCTGCGGCGGAGATGGAGTTTGAGGTTCAGGAATGGTGGCATGAGGCAGGGAGCCGGGGGCAAGGGGCAAGGTAGCAGACACAAGACGCGTGTTCAGTAATTCAGGTAGCCGTCGCGCGTTGCATTAACACAAACGAATCGAACGACAGCCAAGGAGGATGGCTGGAGTTTGGAGTTGGGAAGTTGGGAGTTTTGAGGATGGAGTTGGAGAAGCCTGAACTGAAACTCGCAGAGGAGAATATATATATGTATATGAGTGTGAGTGTTCTCCAAAGGCGCACAAATACACACAAATGTTGGATAGAGGAGGTCCAAACGAGAAAGGAGCAAGAAATTCACGTTTGAAAGAAAAACGAATTTCAAGTGCCCTTCATAAAAGTTTGGTTACCTTTTAAGATCTTTAATAAAAATGTTTGGGTGTTTCTATAAATTCAACATTTAAATAAAAATTTGAGAATTCATTTTATTACATTTTTTAAATTCTTAAATAGTCCTTGTTACTCTTAAAAATTCCCCATACGATGTTAGAGCAATTGCCCAAGAATACAACACGTAAATTTTCGAATCTGGTTGGCATCAATTTCGTGGCAGTCAAGGGAGCAGCCGAGGAACCACAGGAAGGCTGGTGCAGATGGCAGGAAGAGGGAGGGAGCGGGTTGCACATCCCCAAGGGGGAGTGTAAGGGGGGGGAAGTTGCCTCAACATCTTCAGCAAAAGAATTTGGTATGCAGTTTGAAGCTGGAATCGCTGCTGGAGCTTTAAGTTGCTGGAGTTGCCGTGGCATTAACTGAATCAGATGGGCAAAGGGGTTGAGGGGCTTTCCAAGAGGAGAGAAGCTTGGGGCTTGGGTTGGGCATGCCAACGTCCTCGCCTCGTACAAGAAGAACAAGCAGAAGAAGAGGCGGAAGAAGAAGCAGTTGAAGAGGCGGAGAAGAAGCTTCAGAGGATTCTTCTGTTGGCTCAACTATGAAATTGGCAGTTTGCATTCTGGCTCTGTATGTGTGTTTTGGTTTTTTTTTTCCTCTTTTTTTTGATTTTTTTCTGACCAAGGATTCCAGCCAATGTCAGTTGATGTTGCAAGAGTGTGTGTGTGTGTGTGTTGCATGAGTGGCATGCGGTTGCTGTTGCCTGGTTTCTGGTCTGTCTCCGGTTCTTGGATTCCTGCATTCTCTTGGCCAGCATTTCACGCCACATATTTTTTTTTGGTCAAAAATGAGAAAAAAATCTAAAAAAGAAAATAAATCCCTTAATAGAAATTAAAATTATACCAAAATTATACAGAAAACCAATTTATAAAGTATTCGTTAAAAGATTCAAATATTCCCCAACACCCTTTGTCTGCTCTGCATCAAGTTCGTTTCTTGAGTCTTTTGATTTTTTGGCTTGGCCCTTATAACCTAAAAAAAAGGAAGAAAAAAAGGAAAAAGAAACAAAAAAGGCGACCAAAATGATGTCCCGTCTGGGTTCGCTGATGGGACTGAAAATGAATTTCAATTTTATGGCCGGGCAGCGTCAATAAATTTCATCTTTATGCAAATTTCAGAGCCAAGAAGGCTGACAGCAGCTCCTTGGCTCCTTGGCCAAAACATCCAAAGATGCACTTTAAGTGGCACTTTGGCCCGTTGGCAATTTGGCAACATTGTCATCCCGCCAGTGGTCGGTCAAGACATCCTCCAGCCAACTCCTTCATCTCCATCTCCATCTCCATTCGTTTTGGTGTTATTTCGAGGCTGTCGCATTGTTGGCATTCCTTTGCCGCATTCCATGCCGATGTGAAGGAATCAACCTTTTTGGTTCCCAGTTCACCCCCCACTGCCACACTGCTACACTGCTGGACTGCTGGACTGCCTTCTGCCATCTCTCTTCTGGAATGGCCCCGCCCCCTTTGTAGCTGTAATCTGTAGACCAGCATTTTCTTTTCCATTTAATGTTAATGGCTCATAATCATTATTATATGGCGTTGGTACTGGTTCGTCTTCAATCTTTGGTCTCCTCGAAGTTGGACACTCGGCCTTGCAACCGTCATCCCCAGCCCATGCCACTGGCCCCTCTGCTCCTCCTCCCTTACCCTCTATTCTTTTCAGCTGCGGATTCTCCTCTTCGGGCTGCGTGCATCTGATAACATCGGAAATTAAAATTCTTTTGGTTTTATGTTTTTTTTTTTTCGTTCGTTTGTTCTCTTTTTCCTTCAGCCTGTTTCGATACACACACAAACACACTTATAGTTGTGGCTGTCTGTTTCTGATGATACCCTGTAATCAGAGAGGGAATAGTTTTTTTATTGGTTTATTGGAGGTACTATTCTTGGGGTTTAATTTTAGCCTATTAGGCAACTTATTTGCTTAGAATTTGTTTTTCTTTTTTGATTTTTAAATGTTTTTCGTTGATAAAATATCGTTTAACATTATGTATTAATCATTTTTAAACTTTTAATTATAGATCCTTATTTTATTACCAACTATTTCCATTTTATGAAGATTCTTTTATAATTTTATATCAACTATTCTACCGAATACCGTCTCTTCGAACTATAAATTTCTATAAATCTTTGAATTTCTTTCTAAGTTATATCTTATAGTTATGGTATAGTATCTTTAGAGTTATATCTCTGCTATATCCAGGGTACCAGCTAGTCGTTCTTCTTAACATATCTTGTTGATTTTTCATTTTTTTTTCTGTTATTATGGCCACTCAAACTCGAACTGAAACCTTTTGGAAAATAAATCTGAATCTGAAGAATGCCAGGCCATGACATTGGGCGCAGCTGTCTCTGACTCTGTCTTTCTCCAACTCCATCTGTATAGACCCTCCTGCCTATACCGGCCCGACCCGGCCCTGCCCTGCCCTGCCCCACCCCCTCAATTCCTAACCCAACGCTCAGGCACCCCGCCCCCTTACGTGGAGATCACCTCCATTTACCTCCAAGTTCGGGATGGAATTCCTCGGCTTGATGAGCCTTTGCCTGCTCTGCCTCTGCCTCTGACTCTGGTTTGAGGCTGTAATTTGTGTTGCATGTGTTTCAAATTGAAGATTTATTTTGCTGCCCCTGCCACTGCCCCTGCCCTCGTCCCCTTGTGTGTGCGTGCGTGTTAATTGTGAGCGCTGAGGAATGCGATGGAAAATATGTTAATTATTAGGTTTCTGCCTCTGGGATCGAGAACGGTGGCGGGGGAGAGATGGATGCAATGGAACGCAACGATTGCGTGAGGATCCATCAGCCATCAGTGTGGCTGGCTGGGCTACCTTTTCCTCCAAACTTCTTCAACTCCAACTCTTTGTTTTTTTTTTTGTTGGCCTTCACACCTGCTCTTAGAACCTAAAGACCAGAAAGATGGAGAAGGAGGAGGTGGAGGAGGAGCAGTTGGATTCCATCCTGCATTGAAGAACACATTCCATCCTGGAGTGAAATTTGAATGCGAAAAGAAATCGCTTTTGAGTTTCAGAGTTTCGGAGTTCGAAGAGCTGAACGACTTGGGTTTCAGCTGCCTCTTTTTACCAATGCTGCTGCTGCTGCTGCTGCTTACCTGTCTTTCTACCTGTTTTTTTCTACTCTTTCTCTTCAGCGTTTTTTTTTTTCGTCGCTGCGTTTTGGGCTTGGTATGCAATACTGGCTCTCGCCCTGACTATGTCTACACACTGAGAAAAATATCTACAAAATTAAACATTAAAATCTTGAAAAAATCTTCCAAGAGCTTAGCTGGAATAGAGCTAGACTGTCTTAGTTATTCTAGAATTTCTATTCTTTTGTTTCTTCGAGTGTAGTTGGACACCAGTGCCACCACTTGTTGCCACTTCCACTCCAGCTCGAGCTCCAGCTCCAGCTCCAAGTCCACGACGTCGTCATTGATAGGCACTTATTCGGCCGCCGATGATTATTATGATATTGTTGCTGCTGCTGCTGTTGCTGTTGATGCTTCATGTTGCTGTTGTGGATGCTGCTGATGTTGCCCCTCCTCTTGATTTTTTTTCATAATTATTATTTTTCATCTTGCTGCTCTTCATTTCGTATGCAGGAATTCAAATTTTTCGTTCGTTCGATGAAGTGTGTGTTGATTTCGTTGTTGTTTTTTCCGCTGCCTTCTCGAGCATCTCGACATGCCCTTGGGCCCTTCATCGGGCCAGAGAGATGGGGATCTCTAAAAAACTGGCACTGGTACATCTCCCAACTGGCAACGGGCCTCTGACAGCCTGACTCCGACTCTTGGACTCTTGTCGATGTCAATGGGTTGCTTGTTTATTGCCTGACAAACTGACACAAGTCTGCTCTGAGCCCTGATCCGATTTGAGCCTGATTCTCCCATTCGGAGGCCCAGGGGCTTGGGGCGGAGGAGCCAAAGGAAGAGGAAACCATCTCGAATTTAGCCGAAAGTTCATTTAAAATTTTGATTAGCGACCTTGGCGGCTGCGCGCCAAAATAAGAGTTCCCTAAAAAAAAATCGCAACCGGAAATTCGTCAGAAGATGGAATTCAACCTGACAACCGATATATGAAGAAACCAGAAAATATAGTTAAGGTTTTAGGCTTTTTATTTATGAAAGGGCTTGTTTATTTTTTGTTGGCGGAAGTTTAAGATTAAGGTTTTTTTTTTTTTTAGATTTAATCATTAATTTCTATATTTTAATTCCAGATGGCGAGTACATGTTCGCAGATCCCGAGAGCAAGCTCTCCAAATACGGCCCGAAGAGTTGGCGTTCCTCGCACACCCACGTGAGTCTCAAGTCCTTAAACATAGTCCTTAAAGTCCTTGATCTCTTACTAATTAATGACTAATTCATAGGGCCTGGATGCCAATGGACGACCCCTCCTGGAGCTACACTTCCGTGTGCAGTTCTACATCGAGAGTCCGTTCATGCTGAAAGATGAGACGTCCCGCCACAACTACTACCTGCAGCTGCGCCACAACATCCTGCAGCGCGACCTGCCCAAGGAGCAGGCCGAGCAGGCCCTGGTCTTCCTCGCCGGCTTGGCCCTGCAAGCGGATCTGGGCGATGCCCCGCCCGGTGGCAAGGACGATTCGGGCGAAGAGGCTTCATCGTCGGGCGGAGGCGGCGGACTGAGTTCCACCACAACGCTGCCCAAGATCAGTAAGCGTGCCAACGAGCGGATGCTGAGACTATCCACCTATGTGGCATCCACATCGAAACGGGATGCGACGGCACCATCTCCGCCGACATTGCCACCGAACGGAGCCGACTACTTCCGGATCGAGGACTATCTGCCGGGTGGACTGCACACGCCGTGGGCGCGGAGTGCGATGAGGGCCTGTCACCGGGAGCACCTGGGCATGGCCACCTCAATGGCGGAACTGTTGTACATCCAGCAGGCCTGCAGCCTCCACGAAACCATCAACGCCCACACCTACAGGATGAGGCTGGCCAAGAGCGAACCGGGTTCCGGCAGTGCCTGGTTCGTGGTCTATGCGAAAGGTATCAAGATCCTGGGCGGCGACCCTAGCGGCTCCACTTCCACATCCTCCGCCACCGAACCCACCACTTTCCTTTGGCCAAATATCACGAAACTGTCGTTTGAGCGGAAAAAGTTCGAGATCCGGAGCGGAGAGAGCAGGATCACCCTCTACGCGGCCTCCGACGAGAAGAACAAGCTCCTGCTGACCCTCTGCAAGGACACTCACCAGTGGAGCATGAAGCTGGCAGCCCGGCTCAAGGAGGTGTCCAAGCGGGAGGAGGAGGAGGCGGCAGAGTCCCAGAGACTACATGCCAGCTACGCCTGTTCCCGGAGTCTCCTACTGCCGTACAAGTCCAAGAACGAGCAGCGCATCTCCGTCATCTCGAGCACCAGTTCCAACACCACTTCCGGAATTGTCAGTGATCGGGTTCACTCCGAAGATGAGCTGGAGATCATGATCAATACTCCACCTGCTCCGCTGGCCGCTCCCTCGACGGAGAGCCTGGCCTTGGCCCACCTCCTGGACAGGCCTAGTGTCAGTCGGCAGACCTCCAGTGTGGGTCAGATGTCGCTCAAGGATCTGGAGGAGCAACTGGCGGCGTTGAGCGTGAGGCCAGCAGAGGTTAACAATGCCAACAGCTCCCTGAGCAACTCGATAACAGTCCAGAGAAGCTCCATCGGCGGAGGAGGAGGTAGCACCGCATTGGGAGGATCAGGAAACGCCAACGACTCCTCAACAACCACCACAGACTCGCCCAGTTCCCAGCACAACATTGGCTCGCAGTGCTCCTCCACCTGCAGTACAGTGGTGGTCACCTCACCGGCCAGTACAGGTGCTGGGGGATCCACCGCACCCGTGCCCGTGCACTCCACCTCCTCCAGCCTGGAGCTGGGCTTCAGTCACACCGCCCAGAACTCCGCGCTGAGTGAAACGAATCCCGAGGACTTCAGAGAGGAAACTGAAAGCGTTTCGGGAGTATCGGGAGTGTATACCCTGGCCCATGGAGCTCCGCCCACCGAAACCTCCGGGGTGTACACCATGCACAGCAGTGAGCTAACCGGACAATCTTCGGAGATGGCGGAGTCGGAGAAGAGCTCCCACTACGGAATGTTCCAGCCCTCGAAACTGGAGGATAGTCATGTACAGCACCCGGATGGCAGCGGAGATGGAAAGAAGCAGAGGGCCGAGTTCCGACTGCGTTCCGATTCGAACGGGAGTACGGGCAGCTCCTTCCGGGGCGACGGCAGTGATCCCACGGACAACAAGCACTCCCTGCTCTCCGCCGATGAGCTGACCAATCTGATAGTGGGTCGCGGCACTTATCCGAGCCGGAAGACGGTGTCGAGCAGCCTGCACTCGGACTGCGACTATGTGACCCTAGAGACGGAGAAGGAGGAGCACCAGGAACTGCCACCAGCACCACCGCCACCGTACACGGCCCGGCACGAGAAGACGGGCTTGTGTGGTCCGCCGATAGCCAAGCCGGTGGTGCCCAAGTCTATAGCTGTGGCGCCTCCAAAGCCAGAGGTTAATGCTCCTGCTCCTGCGCTTCCAGCACTTCCAGTTCCTCCTCCGGCAGTTCCCGCTCTACGACGACGGGATCCTCCACCGTATCCCAGTTCCAGCAAGCCCAGGCCCACCTCCCTGATATCCGTGAGCTCGTCGGCCAATCCGGCGCCCAGTGCCGCCGGATCAATGAGTTCCCTGAAGTCCGAGGAGGTGACCGCCAGGTTCATTACCACCCGGCCACAGATTAGTATACTGAAGGCGCACACCAGCCTGATCCCGGACGGAGCCAAGCCGAGCTATGCGGCACCGCACCACTGCTCCTCGGCGGCCTCCTCCAGCGGCTCCGTCTGCAGTCACCAGTTGAGCCAGCAGTCCCTGCACAACTCCAACTACGCTGGCGGCTCCCAGGCCTCGTTGCACCACCACGCCCACCACCATGTGCCGCCGGCCCATCACAGACATTCCGGATCCGCTGCCATCGGCATACCCATAGTTCCTTACGGGCTGCACAAGAGTACGGCTTCGTTGCACCACCAGACCCACCCGTCGTGCGTCCTGCTGCCGGTGATCAAGCCCAGGCAGTTCCTGCCCCCGCCCCCGCCCAGTTTGCCGCGCCAACCGCCGCCCCCTCCGCCATCGAATCATCCGCACTTGGCGGGGCATCTGTACGGCCGCGAGCTGGCCCGGAAGCAGCTGGAGCTGTACAAGCAGCAGCTGTACAGCGATGTGGACTATGTCATCTACCCCATCCAGGATCCGGCAGTCAGCCAACAGGAGTATCTGGACGCTAAGCAGGGCTCCCTACTGGCAGCCATGGCCCAGGCGGCTCCACCGCCGCCCCACCATCCATATCTGGCCATGCAGGTGTCGCCGGCGATTTACCGGAGCACCCCATACCTCCCACTGGCCCTGTCCACGCATTCGCGCTACGCCTCCACCCAGAATCTATCGGATACGTATGTCCAGTTGCCAGGACATGCCCCTGGCTACTCCCCCCTCTATTCGCCCTCCATGGCCAGTCTCTGCTCCTCGTACGAGCCACCACCGCCGCCGCCGCTCCATCCAGCGGCTCTGGCGGCGGCAGCATCGGCGGCGGCAGCCTACGGCGCACCTTCAGGCAATTCCTCCTCCTCGATGTTTGCACGATCGCGATCAGACGACAATATTCTGAATTCGCTCGACTCGCTGCCCAAGGGGAGACGTCTGCCGCCCCCGCCGCCACCCCCCTACGTCAACAGGCGACTCAAGAAGCCGCCCATGCCGGCGCCCAGTGAAAAGCCCCCACCAAGTAGGTTATCCTTAAAAATGTAAGATTCCCCAACTAATCCTTTGTTCTCATTGCGTTCAGTTCCTTCGAAGCCGAGTCCTAGCACCAGCTGCCTCCTGCCGCCTCGGAAACCGCCCACCTTGAATCCCCACAACGCCAACTCGCCGCTGATCAAGACCTCCAGTGGCGCCCAGTGGGCGGGAGAGCGCCCCAGGCCGGACATGGGACTCGGACTGAGCCGCGGAAGCAACAGCATCCTGGCCCAGCTACAGGCCTCCATGGCCGCTGCCGGGTCACAGGCCCAGGCTCATGCCCAAGCCCAGGCTCTGGATATTGCTCTGCTGCGCGAGAAGAGCAAGCACCTGGACCTGCCCCTCATCTCGGCGCTCTGCAACGATCGCTCCCTGCTGAAACAGACCATGGTGAACCCAAAGACTGGTCAGGAGATGCCCATGCCACTGGCCAGTTCCAGCTCACCATCCCAGCCCGGTCAGGCCACCACAACTAGTAGCAACAGCTCGCCCGGCAATGGCACCCTCAGCAAGTCCCGCAAAGGATCCACCACCGTGAGTCACCGGCATCCGCAGGACAAGCTGCCCCCACTGCCGGTGCAACAGCTGGCCGAGGCCAACAACTATGTGATGGAACCGGCGGTGATGATGAAGCAGCAACAGCAGCACAAGACCGGTTGATAAATCGCAAAGAAACTGGAAACAGGAAACGGAAGTGGAAAGTGTGGAAAATGTAAAATGGACGACGGACACTCTTCTCTCTAGTTCGATAGCTGTTCGATGTGCCCCCTGATTGTGTTTTGTGATGAGTTTTGTTGGCGTTCTCACAAATATTTGCATAGATCGCTAAAGTTGTAAAAAAAATATGAGATTTCGATCACAGTGTTTGGGAAAGTTAGGAAGCCATTCGCTGGTGGGGGGACAGGACTCTTTGCAGAACAGCCAGAAAGGACAGCTTACAGAAAAACAAGAACTTATACAAAACACCTCAATACAGAACAGCAAATGAATTAAATTAATCAGAACCCAGTCTAGTCACTTAAGGGAATTGGTAACAGGTAACAGGTAACACGACACGAGCCAACCTAGAGAGAACTGAGAAGCAGGACGTTTCAAAGGATGACGAGTAGAACAAAAACGGGAAGCAACAATACTCAAGTATAAAATACGACCACTACTTAATAGACAAAACTAGAAATCATAGAACTTTATATACATATGTAGTCTTTAGCTGCAAGATGAGAAGAACCTAGTTTAGGCCTAGTAACTTATAGGCCAAAAAATGCGAATACTTAACGGCAACGACAAAAAAACAATGAACTAACTACTTCCGCCCAAAACAACTGTGATTGATTTTTTTATTTAAACTTACACGCTATTTTTACAACTTTATTTTAGTCATCAAAAGTAAAAACAAAAACTAAAAAAACAAATAACTAACTATGCAAATTTTGTTTGTAGAAAGTACGCAACATTGCCCCTCCAAAAACACACTCAAAAACACAACGAATCGGGCCGGCAAACGTATCGGTTGGGAAACGGTTATTGTTTTGAAAACCATAATTTTCTAACCGATATAGCTTGCTGGTCGAAGGGAACTAAAGAATTTCAAGAGTGCCTAGACTTGCCCGCCCCTTAAAAAACAAAACAAAAATTATTAAAATTATATTCCCATAATCCCCCCCCACCGTAGAGATAAGCGAGAGAAAGATTTGCAATTCTTTTTTTTTTATCCACTTTTGTTTTTTATTTGTTCGATTTTTAATTAATACCCCTTTTCCCCTTCCCCCGCAAAAAGCAACAACAATTATGTGAGTGTGCGTGCAAAAATAATTTCGAGTTTTTTTTTTATGAATGTCACAAATATTTGCGTAGATTTTTCTCGACTAAAAGTCTATGGCTAAATTGAGGAATGTGATCTTTGAGAAAATGTTAAATTTTTTGCCATATATATCTTACATATACACAAATATATATAAATAAACAGATATATATATATTATATATACACGTACATTATATACTTTACTCTTTAATTTATTCATTTACAAAACAAAAAAACATTGTAACATTGAATTAATGCATTTATATTAAAAAAGAAAAAAGCAAATCGTATACGATAAGTAAAAAGTCCTTGAGTTGTGTAAAAATTATCTTTGAAAAATAAAATGAAAATTGAAAAGTACACAAAAATGTATATAATTATAATCTCGTAGGAAATATGGTTATATGGTAAGTGGATTCCGGTTAGTATTGCACGTACATTAGACTATCAATAGTTTCTTTCGTTTTGTGGGATTAAGATTAGGGTTTTTTTTTTTTGTTTGGCTATCACAAGACGCAAATACATATTATATAACGCGACGACTATCCGATTGAACTAGGAAGGTTAACCCGTGTCCTGGCACTTTGGCTATGCTTAAAAGTACTACTCATAACAATGAACCACCTAGTCGATGGTGTTGATCATTTGTTCATCCTCCTGGGGCTCACACACCCACTTCTTGGTTAGCGTCAGTACAACGCCGGTGATGATGAAAATACTGGCAAAGCCCACCAAGGAGTAGCCAAAGATGACTCCATAGCTGGACAGGTTGATGGCCAACTGCAAGGAGGGAGAATTATTAATAAAATATTAACTATATTTGAGGTATCAAGCTCACCTTGGCTTTGGAGGCCAGTTCGGAGGAGAGCTCCGCATACTGATCGAACCAAAACATGGGCATCAATACCTTTGGCACGCCGCGATAGATGCTGAAATTAAAACCAAAATATCATTAAATAGAAGCCTTTGAAGTACTACAATTCAAAAGACTCACTCATAATCATCATCTGGCTCAATCATCATGTTAATCTGGATGCGACCATGCACCTGAACAGGCACACCCGTAGTTGGCTCCACGGCGAGGAAGAATTCATGTTTCTCCTTCTCCGGTTTCATGCCCTCCACTGCATCGATGTACGTCTGATCCGCCAAATAGAAGTGCGGGAAGGAGGAGTAAATGGGCGCCTTATCACGACACGCCTTGCACTCCACCACTCCGGTTTTGGGACACTCGTCGCCGAACCTCTCTGGATCACAGAAGCACTTCTGGTTGGGGAAGTTCTCACCCGAGTCCAGAGTCTCGTCTGTACCCACCCACTTGGTGGCTGTCAGGCCATGATTTTCAAACGTTCCCTGGGGTTTCAGGTTCATGAACCGGCAGGCATCGGTGGCAAAGATGGTGATCTCTTCGTTGACGTTCATCTTGGGCGGGAAGACGTCGCCAGTGGTGCCGTTGACAACGCCACAGGGCATATCGTAGAATCCAGTTTCCGGCTTGCCATTCCAGTGGGTCAGTCGGCCCAAGTTGGAGATGTCATCGGTGCCCGTGTGGATGGTGAACAGACCGTCGTAGGTCAACGATTCATTCCGATCCGCCAGCCAGCCGAAACGCGTATAGGGAATATCAATCGCGGAGGTGTTGAACAGATTCAGGAAGTCCGTAAGATCGTCCTGGTAGCCTGTGAAGATCCACTCTCCCACAGGCTTAGTAACATAGAGCTCACCTCCCTCGGTGTTCAGCATAAAGTTGATGATCTTCTTAACAATTTTCCGCTGGTGTCGCATCTCATCCGCCACGGTGGCGGTAATGGCATGGGCGGCCGTCACCATGTCATCTAATGTGCCATTGGATCGCTCCGGATCGAAGAACCATGTGCGTCTCTCATAGTAGGCCACTGTGGCATTATCATAGAAGGTGTAGTTCTCCTTCTTGTGCTTCTCCAGAAATGTGTACGGGCCCATCTCCACAAAATTGGGTTTGACATTGGGATTGCGAATCTCTTCGGGATTCGTCCAATTAAACATGTAGAAGCTCAGATAAATGGGAATGGGAGCCTCCAGCCAGCTGTCGTAGGCATCAGTGCCTGGTTTCAGGGTGAGGCCCTAAAATCCGAAAAAACAAAACGTTAGTTCAAGTTTAAAAGTCAATAAATCAACTGCATTTGTTAATCTTATCTTTTGATTAATAAATGGATTATCCAGGGATTATATTTGAAGCAATAACTGTAGGTTCTTACCTCCTCGACCAAATGATCCGCCAGATCTGGCCAGAAGACCACTGTGAGAATGCCGAGTACCATAAAAAGTGAGCCCAGGCCAAAGACCCAGACTTTGCGTTGAGTTGCCCCACAACACCGGCAGCACATGGTGGATGGATAATGGATAACGAATGGGTATCAGGGATTCAATGGCGCTTCTCCTAAGCGCTGATGGGCATCTGAAAGGAAAGAAGAACTCGCTTGCATAATCTAAAGGACAATAAACCGATATGGTTATCAAGGAATTTTTATTCCACATTTCCCATAATATACCCTGACATTCTGGCTCCCCGCCGAGTAGCTAATTATATATCCCTTATCGCTGTAGTGCCGCAGCTTGAGGCTTTTCGACAAAACCCAAAAAAAAAAAAGATTAATCCAAGCGACGGCTATGTCCGTTGCAACTGACTTGACAGCTCGAGAAGATTACCCCCATCGACAGGGCACTTCAAGTGCAGACATCCGTAGACCTGGACTCCAGTTGAGTAGCACTTTCCTCCGGTAAGGTGGCAAAAAGAACTTACACTTCAGGAGAGGGGAACTATTGAAATTATCGCAACCGCACGCGTCCACTGCCGGGGCAATACTGTTTTGCCATCGATTTTTTACTGGGTCTTTAAATGGAGCTACTTGAGGTTTACTACTACTTTATTCACAAACTAATCTATGGATTTCGATAATCTAGAACCTCAGTCCTGATACGAACTGGGGTATGGTTGTTTCTAGGGAAAATCCGGGTGTTTTCGAGTTCAAAAAACTTGAAAATATCCAAACTGAGTTTCTCATTCAAGAAATCCCAAGGGGAATCGAATAATATATCCCACGATAATAATTGTGTAATGAATTTTATGAATGAAACAAGTTGTTCAATAAATCACATTGCTCCATCAATGGAATTTCTATAATTGACAGTTTGAAACAGAAAGATAAGTTGGCCAATATAGTTATCAAACTATAAACGTGCGTTGTTTACTCTTGGCCAAGATCTTTGGTTCGAACAAACGCGCTCGAGGGGTTCCTATTTATGGCCCAAACTGATAAGATAACCCGACAGGAGAGAGATTCTGACAAGCCCGATTAACCCGGCAGACAAGTGTGTGTTTTGAGCCAACTATATCGCTAAATGCCAATAGCCTATGTAGTATACGTAGATTAGTACAAACTAGAACAGTTTTTGCAATTTTTTATAGAAACGGGGCCTTTTTTTATCGAAAGGCATATATCATCAAATATGCGTGAAGATTTCTTTGTTTATTTGTATTTTTCTGACTCAGCCTGAATTTTAATGTGTGATTGCTGGGCTATGCAGTTTTCTTTGTTCAGAGACTGATAACAAACGGAAGCCTGGAAGTACAGAAACATTACTATATATAAGTCTACATTTTTAAGATAAATAATTTATATCTTTGTAGCTTATATTAGTGACCTATTTTTAAATTATTTCTATGTTTGATGGCTTTATATCTTTATAGCTTAATTTATACAACAAATTATAAAAGTATTTTTATAAAAAGGCAGTAGAAAGTTTTATTTTGGTGGAAAGCCAGACTGTACTCCAATAAAGGTATGTACGTGAGGGTACCTACGCCTGGTTTACAAAAATCTGAACTTCGGCTCTTGATTCACAATGCCAGCTCTAACTGTTGACATCATCACAGGGATATTATTATTGTGCTTTATTAGCAGCTAACATAATAAGTGAGGAATTACTCACCTTTTTATTTCGCACACAAATGCACTGGAAATGCGTTGCACTGGATGTCTTGGCCTTGACTCTTATTTTGCAATGTTACCGCGATTAGCTAAACTTGACCTTTCAACTGAACATCTAACCAGCTTAACTAGAAGTCGTTTCTGCAAAACAAAACGTTAGAAGGGTCTTAATAAAACTATTTAATTAAATTTAAATAAAGTATCACCTGTGAACTGATGCGTAGGAGCTTGTCTAAAAATACAAGAGACCCCCAATGGCAAGGGCACTTTGGTATTAAAGGAAATCCAACGAAGCTTCTGAGAAATGCCGACAATGCTAGAGCTGCCGCTGACTGAGCGGTGGCCTGGTTAATTAGATTAAACTATTTGTTTTCGTTTTTAATTTTGCTTATCTACAAACAAAGTATGACCAGCCTATCGACTGTAACAGAATACTGTTAAGTGCTAACAGGTGTGTTACAGATATACGTATGTAAAATATGAAAAAAAGCAACAAGTTTCAAAATTAGTAATAAAAAATTAATTTTTGAATTATTTATAAACATCTAAACATTCTTAGGCCAATAATTAATAATTTATAAATAACATATTGATTCACAATAGCCACTGATACCATCAGCTGTCACTGTTAGCTGCCAGGTGGCAACGCTGGCTTGCCGGTGACAGCCAATCAGCGCAGCCCACGACGCACACACACATCTAAGCGAGTAACAACTACAAAATTTTGCCAGCATTTTAGTTTTTTAGGTTTCCTCCCGACAAAATAGCATGAATTTCTGGCACTAAACAAAGGATAACTCAAGGATAATATGCAGCTATTCAAGTTTGTGATACTGGCCCAGTTGGCCCTCTTGCTGGTGGACGAGGCGCTGGCCGGCGGCAGAGACTTCTACAAAATTCTTAACGTAAAGCGAAATGCCAACACAAATGAAATAAAAAAGGCGTACCGACGCCTGGCCAAGGAATTGCATCCAGATAAGAACAAGGACGATCCGGATGCTTCCACCAAGTTCCAGGACCTGGGAGCAGCCTACGAGGTCCTGTCCAATGCCGATAAGCGGAAGACCTACGACCGGTGCGGCGAGGAGTGCCTGAAGAAGGAGGGAATGATGGATCATGGCGGCGATCCTTTCGCCAGCTTCTTCGGCGACTTTGGCTTTCACTTCGGCAACGGTGATCCCCACCAGCAGGACACCCCCCGCGGTGCCGACATCGTCATGAACATGTATGTGTCCCTTGAGGAGCTCTACTCTGGTAACTTTGTGGAGATTGTGCGCAACAAGCCCGTGATGAAGCCCGCCTCCGGCACCCGCAAGTGTAACTGCCGCCAGGAGATGGTCACCCGTAATCTGGGACCAGGCCGCTTCCAGATGATTCAGCAGTCGGTGTGCGACGAGTGTCCCAACGTCAAGCTGGTCAACGAGGAACGCACTCTGGAAATCGAGGTGGAGCAGGGCATGGTCGATGGCCAGGAGACACGGTTCGTGGCTGAGGGTGAGCCCCATATCGACGGCGAGCCGGGAGATCTTATCGTGCGCGTGCAGCAGATGCCGCACCCACGTTTCCTGCGCAAGGACGACGATCTGTACACCAATGTCACCATTAGCCTGCAAGACGCCCTCGTTGGCTTCACCATGGAAATCAAACACCTGGACGGACACTCGGTGCCCGTTACCCGCGAGAAGATAACATGGCCGGGTGCTCGTATTCGCAAGAAGGGCGAAGGAATGCCAAACTTTGAAAACAACAACCTGACGGGCAATCTGTACATCACTTTCGATGTGGAGTTCCCCAAGAAGGACCTCTCCGAGGAGGACAAGGAAGGTAAGTGCTACGATTTAATCCCTATTTTGGATAAATATTTAATAAATTTTTTGTCCATCTTTAGCGCTCAAGAAAATACTCGACCAAGCATCCATCAATCGCATCTACAATGGACTGTGAACTGCCCCCCATTGCCCCAAAGCGCTCGCCGGCTGTATCCTAGTATTTTAATATGCCTAGCCGGGCGGTTTCCGGTTCGGTTTGGACCCGAAAACGCCCCCCAATTCAGCAGATGACTTTGTTCCAAAAAGTTGTGCGATAAAACAATTTAATTTTAGTTTAGAATTTTGTAAAATAGAAAAAGATGCAAAACAAAAAAAAACAGGAGCGCTATCCTGACAGTTAAGTGTGTCCTGACACTACCACAAAATAAAACAACTGATTTAAATTATAGTTTAAAAAAGGGTTTTTTTTATCAGTATTTTAAATATTTAAAAAAAAACATGTCCTTTTATCGAATGGCAACCCTGTAAGTCGAACAGCTGTCGATAGCTGACGCAGGACAACGGTAATTGGGAGAGAGAGAGCTTGTGAGAGCGGCACAGGAAGTGGCGAATTCTGTTTCAGAGAGCGTCGAAATTTTCACCCGTGCGGTCGTAGAATATAAGCTCAATCCTACTTTTATTTTTCTACAGATAGTTAGAAACCGATATTGCAAACGGCGAATAACTGGATATACTATCTTAACTCTACTGCCTTATAAATATTCTCCACCCGCCATCTTCTTAAATAATTTTACCGTTAGCTGGAGCTACACAAATAAAAATAGAACATAACCTAGAAACGCGGAAACGGAAATAAAGCATTCCAAAGGATTCGAATCACAAATAAGCCAAAAAAAAAACAAAAGCGACAACAAATACATAGTATGAATGTCGCCTAAATATCATCATTTCGAGGTAAGTTCCCCCGGTAGTAGGAATGATGGGTGTAACGTCTCTCAAGGGGTCCTGGTGGGGATGAGCGAGTCCTTTGACTTCGTTGCTTCCGCGAAGACATTTTTACGTATCGATTTTCTGCGAGTTCTCCCTTTAACTTGAAGTGACCCAAAAAAAAAAAAAGGAAAGGAAAACAGGGAGGGTGGTTTTGGGTCAACTTTGCCCAGCCGGCAAGTTGCGTGTTCCTGGAGTTCCATTTACTTTTATGGCGAATTAAAATTCGAAATAAGAACATATGTATATCCTTTCAGATTGCACTGGTCTACTTTCTGCTCCTGATACCATGGCCGCCGACGAATGTGCTGAGGTTGCTGTGTTCCCGAGATAACAGCCGGCTGGTGCGCAAAATAGTGCGCTCCAAATGGACACCAATATTGGACAAGCATCAGGTAGACTCAGCATCTTTTTAAGTTTTTTTTTTAATAACGTTTATTAATAGGTAAAGCTACCGCTGGAGTGTCCGCTGCATCCTTTCCGGGATGTTTTCGCCCCCAGACAGGATGCCAAGCAGCGGGATCGACCCACTCAGTGGACGTGCCGGAAATGTGGGAAGAGCTTCTATCAGGAGAAGCATCTGGATCTACATTTCGACACACGCCACAAGCAGATTATAAATGAGGTAAGTATTAATTAATATTTTAAATATTATAGTTTTTAATTAATTTTTTAATTCAATTTTATTAAACACTTTAAAGCTTGTTAGGTTATCTGACCTTTGAGCCTAAAATACTTTGAACTCTCTTATCTCAAACACTTAATTATTAATTTATTTAAGAAATTATTAAAATTTTATTTTAAAACCAACCTTAGGCGGAGGATTCTGTTTGCCTGGCCGACTTCTGCGACATCATGCGCTGCGAGGTCTTCGAGACGGAGGATGCCTCGAGCCTGAAGTTCGGCGACCAGCACATCGTCACGGACATCGAGGTCTGGGGCGATTCCTTGGGACAAAATTCCGCCTTGGCCAAAGCGAATGCCGCCTACTTGAGCTTAATACCAAGGTTGGTGTATTGGAAACCCCCACTATATATTAATTTCTAATTTTTTTTTGGAAAATCCCCGAGTAGAACTTCCACATTGGGTGCCTCGCGTGCCGCCAAAGTACAAAACCGTCAATTACCGCCAGACTCCAAGCCCAGTCAGGATCAGTCGCCGGCAGGTGAGCGAACCCCACATCCACACACCCATTCCCACTTCCACCATACCCGAGAGCGTGCAACCACCACCACAGCCAATCCGCTTCGCCTAGATGCAACCCCGGAGGACGGTTCAGCGGCCAGACCCAAGTCGGCGGGCGAGAAGCTGCTCCACAAGCTCAAGGAGCTGGGCAAGGCGCATCTCAAGGCCGGCCCCACACCGTCGCAGGACTCCAGAAAGCAGAACGACACGGAAGATGACGAGGATGAGGAGGGAGCGGAGGACGGCTCGGGAAGTGGTCAGCCCGAGGGCAGCGGTCAGGCGACGGATCCAGCCAAAGTGGAAGAGGGTTCCGGTGCCAATGGCAATGGCAACAAGGCCCGGGCCAACTGCAAGCCGGAGGAGCTGAGCAAACTGAAAGCCCGTTGCGAAATGCTTCTGAGGAGCTGCATTGGAGGACTCTTGCTGTCCATGTCGGATCAGGCCTTCAAAGAAATGGAAGGTGGGTATTACCTGCTATATTCCCAAAGGGTATTGGATTAATAGGACTCCTATCCCTCAGAGGAAATGAACAAGGCGGTGTGCTGGTACCTAACCTGCGACCGCTACTGGGAAGACGGACCTCTGGAGCCGCGCGCCTTCCCCTGGGGCCTCATTGTCATCCTGATCTTTGTGCTCTCCACGGGGATCTGCTTCTGCTACTACATCATTTGGATACTGTTCGAGTAAGTGTGTGTGTGTGTTGGCCGGGCGGCGTGTGCCGGGCCCATTGAGATTGATCGAACCCAAGTCATCTATTTCAGCTCCGAAGAGACGACAATCAGTGCGAATCACTACCACTACGGACAGCATCAGGGCAGCCACAGCTCCGGTATCGGAGGCGGAGGGAGCATCTACATGCCCGGAGCCGGAGTGGGTCATCACTACCATGTGGACTATGCCACGCGGCACGACCTCGACCTGGACGCCGGCGGGATAGCTTCTCAACAACAACAACAGCAGCAGCAGCAGCAGCAGCAGTTGCTCCAGGAGCAGCAGTACTATTACCAACAGCAGCAGCAGCAGCAGCAAGTGCAACAGCAGCAGCAGCAGCGGGACTTGTATCCGGAACAGGTGCAATATCTGCGACACAGTCCACGGCATTACATCGCCGATCAGCGTCCAGTGGCGGGATCGGGAGTGGTAGTGGGATCGGTGCCTGTGGGCACACCCACCCAAGGGGCCGTGCGCAGCAGCTCCTCCAACGCCAACACGCCATTGCACCATCGGCCTCATCCGGTGGGTCAGCATCCCCACCTGCAGCACCGTCACTCGACGAGCCTGGCCTACCCACAGGACATTTTAGACCGACGCGACTATACAAGTAGCTCGGCGGCACGATCCATGGCCACCAGTAGCACTGGTTCCGTAACGGTAACGGGAGTCACGGAGCCCCAGAGGCACTACAATACGCATCCGCGTCCTCTGGACACGAGGCACCGCCATGTGGGCTCCTCGCAGCAATCCCTACGTGCCTCCGCCTCCACGCACGAGATCGTGCAACAGGAGGCGGGTCTCGGTCAGAACGAGCACTACATCTATGTGACCTATCCGCCGGACCTCAAGAAGAGGTACTTCGAATAGAGGTGATGGCGGATCCTTCAAGCCTACCTGGAGACTGTTGTGAAGCCTTCGAGGGGATGAGTCGGAGAGACCAACAAATAATGGAAACGATACCAAAGCTAGAGATCAATCATTTGATCCGGAGGATATATATAGTATATATACATTATATAGTGAGAGAGCAGTGAGAGAGGAGAGGCTATATCCGGATTCCGGAAGGAGATGGAGTGGACTGGCCGCCAACCTAAACCCACAAGTTGGTTTTTTACTTTTTAGCCTGCAAATTCTAGATTTGTGAACTGTGCTGTTCTTTTTTTAATTCTACAAAATAAATTTGCAATATTTCTGTACAATAGAAAAACAAAATGGGTTTTAGTTGATATTAAAAATAAAATGAGGAGGGTCTCAGTTGACCTAATGACCTAAATAACTTCCAGAGAAGGATGTAAGAATCCCAGACTCCCATCCTAAGTCCTGAAAGTCATCTAAAAATATCCACTGTTTCGCAAGAAACTACCCTATAACCAAATATGCAAATAAACCCTGTACTTACTTTTGGCCAAGTTATTCTGGAGGCCCATAAAACCCATCAGAGATCATTAAAGCCAACACGCTTTGCAATTAACATTTACATAAAACATTTATTTATATACTCTTTTTTTAGGATTTCGTATATCATTTTGTATGTTTGTTGTTTTTTGTATTTTTGGTTGTTTTCTTTAAAGACACTCACATTGATAAAGTCACAAATCTTAGGGCTAAGTTACTAGTAGTACATCGAAAACCGTTTTTATTTGATATACAATTTATATAGCTAGGATATATAGCAGGATGTGGAATGGTGGTGGAGTGGTGGTGGAGTGGCATTTATTTACACGTTTCGTATTAATAAATATTATTGTTATCGCTAAACACTATATATATATAACTACATTTAGTGGGCTAGCTCTTGCTGTTTGTACTAAAATTAAGCGTATGATTTAGTTTTCAAAAAATCGTTTACAAACAAAGAGCGTACTAGTACATTCAGAAGATTAGACATTAGTTGTGTATATATTTTAATATTATTATTTTTGATTTTTCTAAACTCATTTGGTCCTTTGGAATGTGTTAGAGATAGGGTGTGTGTGTGTAAAGACATCTAGGTGGTCTCGATTATAAGATAAGATTACTTCAAGTTTATGGTTTTAATTCAATCAGCAACGATGTGCCCTTGAATAGTATTCCGCATCCGCATTTCGCAAGGGTCTAGCGTTGAAAATTCTTGGGGAGGGGAAACCAAAACCAATTCGGTTAGCTGCCGGATTGGAAACGCTCTATAAACAAAAGGCCTCAGATTTCCATTAGACTGTACTTATGGACCGACCTTATGCAATGGAACCAATGGTGGGGTGGTCGAGACTTAAAGGTCTACTAACAAAAATTTCTCTAGGAACCTATATTGCACTAAACTAAAGAAAACAAAACAAAGTCTTTGTCTACTAACAGATCAAATTTTTTTTAACAAATTAATTAAATATTTTCTTTCTTTGTAATTTTTGGTCTAAGCTGCATTTTTTTTTTGGTGGCAATATGTAAAAAATAGTAAAGTATATAGACTATTAGGGGTCATTCTGGCTGGAGGTTGACACGCAAGCTCCGATTTAGGTATTTACCGCGAATGTATCTCAATCAGAGGTCTGACCTTTGGCGGAAAGCGTTTTAAAATTGCCCGACTCGCCCGAGCGACTAAAACGCTGATACATTAGCCGATAAAGTATGTGCTCGCATATATCTCGTTAATTGCACGCGAGTTGGAGTTCCTCCCAAAATTGACCCAACCTGGCCAACAAAACCAAAATCCAAAAAAAAAATAAAAACCCCATTTATAACTCTGCTTACTCAGGCTTAAAACCCATCGAGATTCGAATTCGCGCATTCCAGATAAGCACGACACTTTCCATGTAAAATATTGCACAGATATCTAAAAAATATATATAAATATTCTCATATGATGTATGGTATACTAAGTGTAAACTTTAAAGTATCGTTTAAAAATTTTTAAAAATTATGATTTCCCTAAAACATCTACTAGTTGTAGTATATATGTATGTTAGTTATATATTATTATATTCCGTTTCCTTAAACAAATCCAAATATTAGAAAAAAAGTCTTGAGATTCTGTAGTTAAAGTGTGTCGTAAAAATCATTTCTACGTGGATGTGATTTACGGTTTAGGCACGCCTCTTAATGATCCTCTCCAGGGGGACCAGCATTATCTTTGGTTGAAGATGGACACTCCTATTTGGACCGCCTTCGTCGCGAAGGCCGTGCCCTTTGGCGCCGGTACTTCCTCAGCACCCGATTGGCATGGTAGTAGCGACTGATACGGCTCTGGACATACTTGCCGTGAAGATATTTGAGCAACTGGCGGTGATTCCGCTGCGGATCCCGCTTATCATCCTCATCCGCCTCCGGGTGGACGATCTCCTCGTGGTGGATCAGCGGCGGGTCGAATTCCGGCTGGGGTTCTGCCAGCAGCTGGATGAGCTGTAACGTGTTTACCTGCTCCTCCTCTTCAGGGTTGACCTGGACAAGATTCAACTGCTCAGGGCCGGGCATCTCTTGGTCCTCGTCGCCGCTGGTCACCACGCCCAGGATATTCTCGTTCATGTCGCACTGCACCACATAGAGATCGCTGCTGGAGTCAAAGATCTCGGCCAGATTGATGAGCAGGACATCTTGCCCATTGGGATTGGGCTCATCGCCCTCATCACCGTCTTCCTTGCCCTCGAAATCCTCCGGATCGGAGGCCACTCCAATCTGCTGATACATCTCCGCCAGCGCCTCCTCCACGCTCAGTTCTCGGTGAGCGGGCTCTTTCACTTGCGGAGATCCTTGGGATCCTCCGTCTCGACTTACGACTAACTCTCTGGCTTTTAAGGAACTATTTAAGGCAATCTTACTAAGGTCACTTAGCTTCGGTACTCGGGCGCCGGCGGAGCTGATCGAAGCGACCTCCTCGCCATCGCTCTCCAGGATCTGCTTCAGCTTGGCAATATCGTGATTGGAGACCTCCTCCGGTTCGGTTCCCGACCCTGATGGTGACTCCTTTTCCGTTGTATCCATGGGCAAGGTCTTTACTTTGGGTTCTTCTTTCTGGGACTGGGAGAGCTCCTTCTCCAGGGCGGCTAACTCGTTGAAATCGCTCTCCTCGCCGGCCACTGAGCTCCCCGAGCTGCTACTGCTACTGGAGCTACTGCTGCTGCTCGAGGAGGCTTCTCCGTCCTGGCTACTCGAACTAGAGGAGTCTTCATTGTCGGAACTGGAGCTGCTCGAGCTAGAGCTCGAAGATGACGACGAGGATGAGGAGAGGACTATGCTGGTCAGGGTCTTGGCTGGCTCTGCAGGCTGGCTGGGGGCGTCCTGGTTTCTCAACCAGGCCTTGACTTGCTCATCCCTGTTGGGAACCACTGCAGGCTCAGGGAGCTTCTCCACTTCTGTCATGTCCTCCTCATCCGCTCGTAGCTTGATCTTCGGCGATAAATTCGTGTTCTCCATATCATCGAATCCTTTGAAGAGGGCCTGCTGCTCCACAGACTTTGGCGGCTCATCCAAATGCACTTCATGCTGCACTGCATCAGTCTGGTCCTTGTAGCTGTGGACACTTTTGATGACCGTTTCTCGGTTTGCTCTGGTGACCAGACTACTCCTGAATTCCGAAGAGTTAAGGACCGTGACACTCAGGCCCTTGAGGCTCTGGGGATTGTGGACTCCAGCTGCCGGCCCAGACTCGTACTTCTTCATCAGGCGCTTTCTGAGAGGCAAGCGGCGTTCCTTGTTCCTCGTCAACTGCTTCTTTGTGAGGATTGCCCGGAGTTCCCTCGTCCTGCTCGAGGCATACCGCTTCCTCAATCTCTTCAGGGACTTGAAGTAGTGCACATACTTGATCCTTGGACTCTCGAACTCCAGGATCTGCAGCATCTTGATGCGATTGCGTCGCTTTTTGGCGAGTAACTTTTTAGGTGATAAGGAGGGCACTTGGGTTGTTTTCTTGGCTTCCCCAACCTGCTGCTCCTTCTCCAGATTCTCCTGTCCAGGCTCTGTGATTCTCCGCTTTCTCTTGTAGAACTTGAACCGCTTGGGATTCTCCCGATCCTGGGCATCAGCCCCTTCGATTTCCCTTTCCGATCCATCGATTTTGTGTATGAAGGTCTCGTACTCCTTGGCAAAGTTGGATTCGTTCGAGTTGGAACTGTTGTTCTGGTCAAAGTCGAGCGTTGTGGGAGGATTGGGGAACGCTTCGTTGTTGCTTAAAATGGGACTTGGCATCGGCAGAGAAGGCAGCGGCTGTTCCACCACCAGAGGAGCTGCCGCCTCGGGCTGGCGCAGGATCTCGGCCAGGGCGTCGCTACTGCTGTCGTGGACAGGCTGCTCGGAGACACTAGTCTTGAGACGCAGCTCATCCAACTCCTTCTCCACATCGAAGCTGCCAAAGGAGTCCTCCACGGGGACACTAGCCTTGCCAATGTCGATGATGATGTCCGGCAGATTGATGCCCTGGTGATCCACGGCCACGGCTGTGGCTTGTGGCCCGGTCGGCGGCAGAGATTCGTACATAAAGTTCTGGTTGCTGGGAACTGTGGGAGCCACCACGGCCACGGCTGGGGCCTCCACCAGCTCAGCCACGACGGCAGTGGCCTCGTCCTCGTCGTCCACCTTCCAGGTGGAGAGGAAGTCCCGAATGTTGTTGGACTGGGCATTCGAGGATCCCTTTGTGGCCTCGACACTGAAGCTCAGATTGGCGGATGCACTGGCATGGAGGTTGTAGCCCACGTAGTTGTCCACCACATGACTGTCCATGGGATTGGTGAGTGGCCCACCCAAAGGCACTCCATTGCCGGACGCCTGACCCAAATAGCACGGATTTCCCGCCGACATGGTCGAGTTGGAGGCCACCATGGCAGATCTCTTCCGGTAATCCGGCGGATAGGGCTGCGATCGCAGCGTCTGCTGTGGTGGCATCTGCGGCGGCCCGTAGCTGTCCAGGCTGTTGAGATTGAGATCGTTGTAGTAGCCTCCGGCACTGCCCGGGTCCATGCCCATGCCCATGCTCATGCCCAGACCCAAGCTCGCTGGCACGTATCTTTGGCTGCTCATGCTATTCGATGACCCTGCTCCGGGCAAGGCCTGCGGATTGTAGCCGTAGCCGAGCTGTGTAGGATTCGTGTCGTAGGGAGAACCGTGGCCCACGTACATTTCCGTCGGATGCTTGAGCTTCATGGGCGGCGGAGCGGTGGTGCCACCACTGCCCACAGGATACTGCGGCTGGGTTTGGGGCGGGGCACTGCCGGGTGTGGCATAACCGTAGCCATTGCTTCTCGGGTAGTAGCAGCTCTGCTGGGTCAGCGGATAGGCCTGGACGCAGCAGTTCTGTCGGGGATTAGGGGCTGGCGGTGGGTTTTCAGCCCCCGACCACAGGTTCCTTCCGGCGTAGGGTTGGGTTATCGCGGTTCCTGCATACGGATTGCTGGGGTAGCCCGTCACTCCTGAACTCCCGTACTTGTCGTACTTCGTAGAGGTGTAGAACATATCACTCGGAGCAGCAGCCGTGGGCCCGTGTCCGTGACTGGAGCCTGGTCCTGGCCCAGGATGCGTGTGATGGTACGAGCTATTGGCCACCGGCGGTACTGGCGCCAAGGATCTGCAGTTCGGCGTGTTGTAGTCCATGGCCCAGTTGCCACTTTTCCTGTACGCCGTATCCGCCGCCAGCTCCTGCGTAGTATACATGGGGAGTCCACCATTCGGCGAGTACATAGACACTGGCATTCCGTATTTGTCGTAGTACTGCGCAGAGGTCGTTCCCGCCAGGTTGTTGGTCATTGATCCGGAATTGCCTCCAGCTCCTCCGCCGTAGATCGCCGTCGAGGGCATTCCCTGGTAGCTTCTGCTTGGCTTGATGGCCGCATAGTTGGCCTCCAGCTGGGTGAGCTGCCCGGAGGGCGGTTGCTGTTGGGGTTGCTGCTGGGGCTGTTGTACCATCTGCACCGATTGCTTCTGGCTGCCCAGGTGCCCGTACAGCTGGCCAGCAGAAGGACCTGGAACCGTAGACGTTGCCTGGCTGCCCGGCATCATCATTGACGGCAGTTGGGTTTGGGGCGTAGCTTGGGCGGGCATTTTGTATTTCGTGTACGGATCGTACATGGAACTCGATTGTGACATGTAGCCTCCGGTGCCGCTCATTCCGCCGGACAGCGGTTGGGCGTAGAACGGCGTGGCCGTGGCCTGTGGCTTCGCTCCCGCCGCACTTCCTCCGATAGTGTTGCTCATGTACTTGGCTCCCGAGCTGGGCGCCAACTTCTCATAGCGACTTCCACTCACGGCATACGAGTTCCCGGATAGTTGTTGCCCCAAGCCGCCGCTAGGTGGCGCACTGTAGGCATTATAGGACGGAGCCGTATAGTTGTAGGCCGGATCCAGGGGCATGGAACTGCCATACCCGTAGTTCTGGTGATAAAAGTGACCCGGATTCTGTTGCTGCTGCTGTTGCTGGCGCTGCTGGGCATCCAGCGAGGTCAGGGCTTCACTGTAAAACGGTGCCACCGTGGCTATCGTGGCCATGGGCATCGATGTGGGCGACGCCTCGTAGTGACCGGCGCCGGTGGGCGTGGTCGTGGCACTCCCATAGCCGCTGCTGCTGCTGCCACTGCTACTGCTGCTGCCCGGGCCGGAACTGGAACCGGAAACCGAGCCAGATCCGGGTGCACCAACGGAGATGGCCATGGTGGCCGTGTCCATGGCCGCTTGCATTTTTCTGCCTGAAATGGAAAAATTGTAAAGGAATTAGTTTGAGGTATTAAAGGACTTTATAAGGAGTCCTATAAGGAGGAGTCTAAAGGGCACGGTATCATTTTTAGACCAAGCCTTATATAGAAACATACAAATATAGAGGGGCCAGTGGTTGGAGACTCACTGTTTTAAAGGAAATTAGGCCAATCAATCAATTATGTCAGAATACGATATGAAAAAGCGTCTATCTATGGAAAAAATTCCATGGGAGGTAAGACCTCTCTAAAATATCTAACTAATATGCCAATATGTTTAATAATTATTTTGGGTTTGAAATAGGAACAACCCAATTTTATGATTAAATCGTTAGCAATTAAAGAAAATACCCTGATCATTTATTAAAAGCCCAATATGCTTCTTGTAAGTACTTAATGAGTATACAAACATGGTTAAATATTCCCTTTTGTTGTTAAAAATTCTCCAACCCTCACATACCACCCAACTATATACGTCAAGGTTATTCCCAACCTTCATCCCGTGCAGTTCTTTTTGAGGACTTCCGTTCTGTTCACTTGGCAGCATTTTCAAATTGCATTTACAATTGTCCCCCCATATCCCCCCACAGGTTGTCTGCACTTTCCCAGTAAGCCCCGCAGTACCGCCAACAGGAAAAAGCAATTATTCCCTGGCATTTAAATGAAAAATGGAAAGCCCCGCCACATACCTACAAACATATATACAAACATACTCGTACACCCTCGCCACAATTTCGCTTTTGTTGGTCATTAAATGTGGTCTTCAGCGGCACGCAGGTCCTTCGTAGTCCTGGCAAGTGTGTCAGTGTGGTTTTTGATGTCTAAATGCAGTCGGTAGTGGGGCTGGGGGGTGTGGATCATTGAGCGATAAGGGGTTGGAAAAACTTATACAGAGAAAACAATTATGAAATAAAATTTTAAAAAATATATTACCATTTAGTAAAGTTTCATGAAAGTCTTTAATGAAAAAACTTTGAATTTTTTTTTTTTTTTAGAGAATTCTTTTCAAAACATTACTTGTATTTTCCTTAGGAACCTTTTTTTTTTATTCCTGTACACCGTCGAGTACAAAATGAGAACCGCGCTTCGACTTTGTGAAATGGAAATGTGGAATGTTCATGAAATATTAATGATTGACCCTCCGCACCAATACACGCAGCCGGGATGGACAATGCAAAGAGCAACAACCACAAACACAAATAAAAAAAAGCAATCCAACCCCCCCATCTACGCCCATTCAATGTCAACGCCCACCGCAAAGTGGGACAACACACTGGAAAAAACCAATAATTACGAGAAGCCAACAGACGACGGACAGGTGTACAGCTCACCCTCGATACTTAACACAGAAAGATGCCTTCAGCGAAGGAGCTTTGTGTTAATACTAAACAGATCAGCAATCGTTCCGGATTTCAAACTGTTCTGGTTCTGTTCTATTTTCAAGAAATTCCAAGACATTAAGAACTTGATCATTTGTTAGTCAATTGATAAGGTGGTATATTTAAAGCAGAGGTTTCTGAACTTTAATCTTGAGTCGAGATTAAAAATTCAATAAATAAATGGAATAAATGGAATACTAGCAAGACTTCAACTTCGAGTTCTTGCAAATCCAGATTGTAAATGTTTATAACATATTTATTGACATAGTTTTTTGTATTTATTCCAAGAATCAGTTATTCTAAAAAACATGTATCTGATATAAAAATACCAAAAATAAAAATATGCTTATCCCGTTTAGGGATCCAACCGGTTGCGCATGCTCAACCGCTTAGCTCACTCGGTCACACTAGCTTTGGTCTTAAAAAGAGACCCTGAGAGATTGTGTTGCCAAAAAGACGCAGCAACACTTTCGCGCCAATTTCTGTTGAGCTTCCTAATAGTTGATTTTGGCTCTCGTCGTAAGAGGTTGTGTAGATTTGGAGTGGCATTGAAACGACGGACGAGAACACAAATAAAATAATTTTATATTTTTTTTAGAACTTTGGTTATTGTAATAAACCTATCTGTATATACTAACTATCACCTAACTCTAACCTCCATCGACTTGAAATAAAAAAAATTTACAACGGCGCATAAGTTAAAAAAATTAAAAAAAAAAAATTATAAAGAAAAACAAAATTTTCAACCATACCCTTCTTAGCTTTAATGCGCTGATCAAAGTATCCTGGCGGTGGTAGGTCCATCCAAAGTCCATTGACGACCACCTGCGATGACCAAGGACAGGACCAGCCATAGGGACAACTGTTGTCCGGCGGCAGCCACATAATTCACGGCCAAAAATATAGTGAAAATAAGTAAAGCGAAGTGAAAGGACGCTGGTCACGAAATAAAATTAAAATGAAACAAGCGAAGCTCACAATGTCCGGCGAGTGTCTGGCTGGAATTCATTATAATAATTCACTTTTGGCTCTGAAGCAAAAATTATTGATGAGCCGGGTTAATCGGACATTCGACAGTTAATCGGACATATTGCATCTTCGATTTTTGGGGCTTTTAGTCTAATTACGCGTGAAGCGACCAGCCGGAATAAATGAGAGATCATTGAGATCGCAAACTTTTCATGGGCACAAGCTGACGAAGAACCCATTGAAAATTACAAAACTATATAAATACCAAAAAAAAAATTTTGTTTGACAAAAAAAAAAGAATTGTCAAGGTAAAAAAAAGGAAACGCTGTGTTTCTATAGAGGATTCAAAGACCAGAAAAGGAATAAATGAGAGATCATAGAGATCGCCAATTTTCATTTCTTCTGACGAAGAAACCATTGAAAATGAGTAACTATATAAATACCAAAAAAAAAAATTTTGTTTGACAAAAAAAAAGAATTGTCAAGGTAAAAAAAAGGAAACGCTGTGTTTCTATAAAGGCTTTGAATCCTTGAAACCAGGCTTTGAAACCAGCAAAGGAATAAATGAGAGATCATAGAGATCGCCAACTATCATTTCTTCTGACGAAGAAACCATTGAAAATGAGTAACTATATAAATACCATAAAACAAAATTTAGTTTGAAAAAAAATAATGGTCAAGGTAAATAAAAAGGGAACGCTGTGTTTCTACAAAGGATTTAAAGCCCAGCATTTTCGAAACCAAACAACCGGAATAAATGAGAGATCATAGAGATCGCCAACTATCATTTCTTCTGACGAAGAAACCATTGAAAATGAAAAACTATATAAATACCACAAAAAAAAATTTTTTTTTTAAAACAAAAAAAAGAATAGTCAAGATGAATAAAAAGGAAACGCTTAGTTTCTATAAAAGATTCAAAGACCAGCAAAGGAATAAATGAGAGATCATAGAGATCGCCAATTTTTCATGGGCACAAGCTGACGAAAAATCCATTGAAAAAAATAAACTATATAAATACCATAAAAATAAAATTTTGTTTGACAAAAAATAATGGTCAAGATGAATAAAAAGGAAACGCTGAGTTTCTATAAAGGATTCAACCCAGCATTTTCAAAGCGACCAGCCGGAATAAATGAGAGATCATAGAGATCGCCAATTTTTCATGGGCACAAGTCTATTTAAGAAACATTTTTAAATCCAATAGAAAAAATTAAAGTTGTTTTAAAAAAAATACAAATAGTATAAAAACACAGGAAGCTATTGAGATAAGCCGCGTGAAAATTTATAAGAACCTATTGGTAATAAAAATAAAATTTAAACTGACGAAAAATCATTTTCCATGAAGGAGTCTATGAAGGCTTCAGCTTCGCATATTTTTGAAAATAAAAACTAAAACCAAAGTCAAAACCAGCAATCAGATACAAAAAAAACCAATTCAAGCGTTGTTCGCAAGGATTATTCCCAGGAATTTTTCGTCATTTCGAGCACCGTAATGCATCAAAAAAGGATCAAAATAATGTTCATAAAATTAAAAAAAAAATAAAGCAATGAAGGAAATGAATAAAAAAATCAAATAAGGAGAGCACATCTCAAGATGTTTTCGGTTGGAAAGGTCGACTCCAACTGAATGTATTCGGTGCGTCGATCTAATGCCAAAAAAAATGTGGCCATAGCCGTGGCATACTAATTCGTCAAAAAATGATTACCAAATTCAAAGCTTTCTAAGATTTATGCTTTTTAAGTGCATCTGGCCTCATTTTTAATGAAATTCCCACCAAGAAGGGCCAGTTATTTACCATAATTGCCATGTTATTTGAAGCCCAATGGAAATGCAAAACTAAAAAACTGAAACCGAAGTCAAAAAATAAAAAATAATCTATCTGATTATCAATAAAATTATCTATTCATATTATCGATCAATTATTATCTATCAATGAAACCAATTTAAACGTTGGTCGCAAGGATTATTACCAAGAATTGAAAATTGTTTTGTTTATTAAATAAAAATAAATAAGAACCACAAGTCGAATATATAAGAAATATAAGTAAATAAGACCCCTCAGGAGATCCAAGTTTTTCTAATAAGTTCATTGAACAAAATTAAGTAGTACGATGATATCATCATCAAGAACCAACAAAAAGCCCAAAGAAAATAAGAATTTAATTAATAAAAATAAAACTGACGAAAAATCATGACGAAACCGACGAGTGAATAATCACTATACCATTGGCATTTTTTGTAATAGGCAATGGAAAATAAATAATAAAATTCAAGTCAAAAATAAAAGCAATCAGATTAAAAAAAATGTATTTAAGCGTTGGTCGCAAGGATTATTCCCAAGAATTTTATATTTTTTTATTTTTTAAATAAGTTGAAATATAAGATAAATATATATAAAAAAATAAGTAAATAAGACCCCTCCGGAGATCCAAGTTTTTCTGATAGATCCATTGTAGATAGAAATAAGTATTTATTTAATAAAAACTGATTAAAAATCATTTTCATATGAAAAGTTGGACCTCACTGGTCGGTGTCTCAACAGCGAAATGAATCCAAAATATTGGCATTATTTGTATTCAAAGATGTCCGAATGAAATATAGTAATACAACCAATTCAAGTTCTGGTCCCAAGGATTAAGAAGCAATTCCACTCGTCAGAAATTGGTTGAAACCCAAGTAAAAAAATAAAAAAAATCAGATACAATAAAACCAATTTAAGCGTTGGTCGCAAGGATTATTCCCAAGAATTTTATACTTTTTTATTTTTTAAATAAGTTGAAATATAAGAAGATAAATATATATAAAAAAAATAAGTAAATAAGACCCCTCAGGAGATCCAAGTTTTTCTAACAAAAGAATTGCACAAAAAAAAAAATTGGTACAAAAAAATTAACAAAGAAGAAAATTTGCAAGATTCCAGCATCCACCTTTTCTCAAGAAGAGTGCACAGCTCAAAATAATATTTATAAAATTAAAAAAAGGGAAATAAAAAGCCAAAATAGGTTATAAATAAAAATAAATACAAAAAAATAAAGAAGGAAAGCAGAACCCAAGATGTTCTCGGTTGGAGAGGTCGACTCCAACTGAACGTATTCTGTGCGTCGATCAAATAGCCCAAAAAAATGTGGCCATAGTCGGAATCGTCAAAAAATGATTACCAAATTCCAAGCCCACTAAGCTTTATGGTTTTTAAGATCATCTGGCCACATTTTTAATGAAATTCTTACCAAAAATGCCCGGAATTACGCTGCCATATGTTGCGAATAAGAAAAAGGCGGGCTAACACAGGCAAACACCCATTCACACGCTTCGGCGTTTCTTTACTTATTTATTGTTTTTGGCGTTGTTGTTGTTTTATTTCAATTTGTATTTGTTAGAGGGATTCCCTCACACTGGGGTGCCTTTGTTTTAATTATGAAACTTTGAGGACTGCAGTTATTTTAACGAGAAGGAGGCGTGACAGCGCGTACGACGTTCCAGCAAAAACTTTTTCATCTGTTGAGGCTGCTCTGCTGCGGAGGAATGCGGCGACGCCGAAGCTGACATTGACTGAGACGCCGGCCGCGCAGCCTGCGCCGACGCAGACACAGACGCCAAAAAGGAAAAGCCAGCAAGGAAAAAGGCTAGGAAAAGCCCGAGGAGAAGCCAAGAGAAAAGTCGACAGAGACGGACAATGGCAGTCAATAAATAGGCGAGTCTATGGTTGTGTGAGTCTTTTGAGAATTTGTGTGGGTATGTTAGTGTGGGTGAGTGTGTGTGTGTGTGTGTCTGTTGTTGTTGTGCTTGGGAAAACAAGTGGTTGCCGTGGTAAGAAGAAAATGGGCACAAAAATAGAGCGAAAGGATTGTGGCGGCATATGGAAAAGCGACTGCAATGTCACCCTTTTCTTTCTATTTTTTGTATCTTTTTTTAATTAAAATTTTAATTATTTTATTAAATCAGGTCTTATAAGTGGAGAAAATATCGAGCTTTTTGAGCAAATTTGAATATTATTTGGTTTAAGTTCCATTAATGGAACTCTAATGGTCATAGATTTTCAATTTCCTGTAGAGGGTTGTGTCTATTTTCAAAATATAATTAAACATATCACCCCTCTATATTTTCCAATGCCTTGCATTTGCTTTATTTTGATAAATAATAAATAGTTTGGCCCTCTTAGTAGTGTTCTAGTTACCGGTATACCCCAATCATAGAGACCAATTAAAGGGACTGGCAGTGCAGCCGCTCCCGAAGCATTTTCCGGACATGTGACAGGTCTAGTTCCCACATTAGACATCACTACCCCTACCACATATAAGCCCTCATATATCCTTCATATCCTGGCTGAAATGCTGGGCTATTTCGAGTCCTGAAAGGGGCGGAAATGAAGCCGCCGCTCATAAGCAAACATGACAGCTCCATGCTCCCATTAGCGTTCGAGCTGTTTTGCCACTCTTTTTTTTTTTTTACTTTTATTATTTTTCCCTTATTTTCCTCCTCAATTTCCCCCATAAGTTGTAGTTACTGGCTTTTCCTCAAAAAACAACAATAACAAGATTGGTTTTTCGATGACGATGCGTGACAAATAGCAACAGTAACCGAAATGATTGGAAAAGTGCATCGAGTACCCAGTACTGTTATGGTTATGGTAGTTGTTGTTATTGGAGGTGACAGACCCTAGAAAACTCCAGGGCCTATGCGAGTGAGAGTTTGCTTTTGCTTAAATAGGGCTAAACCATCGACCGCAAAAACAAATTAAGTAAATTCAGTAAACAAGCAAACGAGCTGCAACAACAAATCTGGCTTTGTGGTTAAAGAATCGGTGAGCTGCACCGGAATAAAATAAAACAAATATTTAAATGTAAAAATAAGTGAGTTTAATTTAAACAAATTGAATTAGAGACCGTGACATGTTCACATTTTGTCACTCATTTGAAAAAATGTTGCTTAAGCTGTGATTTTTTTTATAAATCAACAATCAAAGTACGAAAATTACTTTATGTTGAATTAGTTTAATTAAAGTGGGTAAATCTCTTAAGATGGTATCAAGATTTAAAAGAATATTTAACAAAAACGACCTTATGTTAAGGAAAAAGCAGGGCAAAGCATGCTTTTTATAATTTTTGCATGCTTTTCGTCACTTTCCAGCTTGAAAAGAACCTTTTAAATTCTATAAACTAATAGGTTATAATTAAAGCTAGAAATTCTTCCTATTATCTTTAAAATACTCCACAAATAAGTCCATATTCAAAGAAAAATCAAGGAAAAGCATGCTTTTTTTGTAAGAGTTTAAAATTCTAACTTTTTAAAAGGTATTTCCAGTAAAAGTTAACAATTATCCTTAGTTTGTTTAAAAAATTTAGAGAATATTTAGCCACAAAGTCCCCATTTTAATGAAAAAGGTAGCAAAAAGCATGCTTTTTTGTTAAAAGTGTATGGTAACTTTTGTTTATTGACTTTCCGGCTTGAAGTAATTTATTTTAGAAGCATATACTAATAAATTATTATTAAAAAACAAACATATATTAGTTTGTTGGAAACACTTTTTTCTTTGTGCATCAGAAAATAGAAGAAAAAGAGAATTGAAATAAACAATGAGCAGCAAACGGCAAAAAGCAGAATGCTAGAAAAAAAAACCGAGTAAAAAAAAGCAACAATAAAATAGGCGACAAACAGCAACAACGGCAATCATAAAGGCAACGCAATCAAATGATAATAAAAAGCAGCGACGGTGACGATTACGTCGACCGAGGCAGCGATGCCGGCAGCACCGTCACCGTCGCCGTCACTGTCACAGTCTTCTGGCTTCGCTTCGACGTTGAATATTTTGCATATGTACTATACCTATTATACCACTACCTAGTATACTACCCACTGTATATGCGTGCGGCGGAGTGGCTTCCAAAGGTGAAATGCGAAGAAAGAGCGTAGAAATGGGCGAAGAAAGACGACTACCTGGTGGGGTAGGTGAGCGACAGAAGAAGCTATAGCAATTCCCGATTCCACATTCAAATGCAAAACGAATTCAAGAAAATCGAACAACAGATAGCAGATAGTTGTAGTAGGAAACAAAAAAAACAAGAAAGCAAAGCTAACTTCGGGCGGAGCCGAAGTTGATATACCCTTGCAGTTAAAACCGGATATATATCGCAAACATCGGATATAGTTGGCCGATCCTTATGGGAATAGGAATATATATTCCAATTTATTACAATACAAAATCTAAAAAAAGTCCCAAACTTCTATCTTCAAAAATACGAAAGTTGATATTTCTACCAAATACCATTTCCGATCGTTCAGTTATATGGCAGCTATAGGATATAGTCGGCCGATCCTAATGAAATTTGGTAGGTCGGATCAACTGACCAAATATATAATCTGTACCAAGTTCCAGCTTTCTATCTTCAAAAACACGAAAGTTGGGTCATTTCCGATCAATCAGTTATATGGCAGCTATAGAATATAGTCGGCCGATCCTTATGAAATTTGGCATGTCGTAATGTTTTGCCAAAAATAGCTCTCATGTCAAATTTGAACTTTCTAACTCTAAAAACACCAAAGTTATACCATTTCCGATCAATCAGTTATATGGCAGCTATAGGATATAGTCGGCCGATCCGGGCCGTTCCGACTTATATACTGCGTGCAAAGGATAGAAGGGTGTGTGCAAAGTTTCAAGACGATAGCTTTAAAACTGAGAGACTAGTTTGCGTAGAAACAGACAGACGGACAGACAGACGGACAGACGGACAGACGGACAGACGGACATGCTCATATCAACTCAGGAGGTGATCCTGATCAAGAATATATATACTTTATAGGGTCTGAGATGTCTCCTTCACTGCGTTGCACACTTTTGACCAAAATTATAATACCCTCTGCAAGGGTATAAAAAAAACAAGAAACCTGGTGTCATCGTGTAAATAACAAATAAGCAACTGCGGCGGAAATACTAGGAGCAGACATAAGAATCATTTAGTTTGAAAAAGATCATAAAACTTAATGAGGCTACCTGACACCAAAAGACACTAAATGCCAAACGCACTTTTCCTGTCTGCCGAGTGCAAAAATTAAATATCATAATTTCATTTAAACATCTATCTTATCGTCTTAACTCTTGACTAAACAAACGGTCTGTAGTTTGACACTGAACTTGCTAATGCATATTAAAAAAATTATATATAAAAATAAGAAGCCAAGTTATTTGAACTTTGGTCTAGAATTTAGTCTTTCATTCAAAAAAATTAAATATACGACAGGTGGAGTTCTGCTCTCGATTATTTCGTTTGTAAAAATATAATATGCTAATCAAGTTCTAATGTTTATCTTATCGGTAATGGGGCATCAAAGTAAACAGCCCGGCATTTATTTATCTAACTGGAAGTGGCGATTATTTTGACTAATGTTTTGTTATTATATCCAATGGCATCAAGCCACATTAAGCCCCGTTGGATAAACAAACCAAATGAACTTTAAACGTGAGTGCTATTGGCGTGACCCCAACTGTAGTAGACAAAATATTGATTGAAAATCAATAGGCTCGTCCGCTTGTCATTCATTCCCAACTATGATTGTCGGGGGGAGGAGGGTGGTAGCTTGGAATTCAAAAGTGATGCGATCCAAGTGCCAGCCGGCAAACTCACTTCAATCGCCCAGAATACCACTCCGGGGTATATCGATGGTATATAAGCACTACATACACAGACATTAGCATGCAAACACGTACATATGTGTGTCAGTAGTCTTGATGTTCGTGCGTGCGGCGTTGACAAGCTCGGCTTGATAATTTAAACACGTATCCCGGAGACTAGAGCTTCTGCTTTTTTTTTTTTTTAGCTTCTACTTTGGACCCCAACATCGCCCTCTGCTCCAGCACCCCCTAGAACCCGCCTACCCCATACCCTCACATGCCATAACGTATAGAGCAAAACAGACGTAAAAGGCAAAAAAAAGAAAAAAACACAAAAATGTCAACACACTTTTATTGTTGTTGATGTAATACCCTGGATAGGTAGGGTGGGAGGGAGTATATCAAGTACCTACATACATCCCATGATCTACGGTTTAATAACTAACCACATGGTATTGGGGGAGGTACAATAAAAACCTATAATTTGTGGAAACTTTATAACTTTCTTTTTTAAAAATAGAGATACAGATTTTCCAAAAAAAAGTTAATAATTAAATGACATGTGTTATTACAAACCAATATTGCAAAAATTAAAAGCTCTTACAAGGGATTTCACTTTACTTTCACTTTTGATCGAAATAAGTCCTCTTAAGTAGGTAATTGTTTTAGAAAATGTTTTAAATTTAAGAAAAAATAAACTTAAAAATTTATTCTATAAGAAAAAGACTTGGGTTCTTAACTTCTAAACATCCTAAAACTGTAAATTTTAAGAAAATCCCTACTCATACATTTGAAACCAAATCCTTTCAAAAAAATCCTTGCCTACTTTTTGGCTTGCGGCTCTGCGCTCTGCTCTTAGAGGGTAACCTCCGATCGAATCACTTTTAATTAATATTATTATTCTTTTTTGCTGTCTGTGTGGCGCTTTTTGGGGCTGCCGTTATCGTTGTCGTTGTAATCGACTTTGTTGTTATTGCTTTTGCCGCAAAACAAAAAAAATGCCAAAGAAGAGAATAAAGTAGAGCACCCAAGTCGGCGCCGTCGACGTTGGCAGAGACACCAACAGCGGCAGCGACGTTGGCGGTATAAGCCGCACTCAGCGAATATGGGTGGGTACTATGAGGGGGGGAGGCCTCATATTGTTAAGGGGGTGGTGCTGGGGCGAAGGGGGCAGCATATGCACTGAAGCAGCAAATAAACCACGTATTCATATACACACACACACACACACACGTACTCGACATACTTACACAGATATTTTACATACAAACACATATGTACATACATACGTACCTCAAAAGTTTTTCGACATTTTTGTTGCTATTTGAGCTGCTGTTGTTGTTGTTGTTGTTGTTGTAGTCGGTAGGTGGTTGCTGTAATTGTAGTTGTTTCTGTTGCACCTTCTGTCGCAGCTGCAGTCGCGGTCGACGCTGACTTCGACGTCGCAGCTACTGCTCACTTAAACGTTCTTTTCGCTGTCTCTGCCGTTGTTATTGTTTGTTTTTGTTGTGTATTTTTTTTTTATTCGCCTTGTTTCGCTTGATTATTTTGTTTTTGGTTTTTTTTTTTTATTTTTTTGTGATTTTTTTTTCTCCCCCCAGCATGTAACTTGTAATATAATTTAATAGTAAGTGATGTGCTTGCTGCTTGTTATACCATTATTGTTTTTGATGTTGTTGTAATTTACTTAATATTCGGCTACACACACACAAACACAGAAACGTTGAAGGAGCAGGGGGGGTGGCACAATTTTCCTTTTCACCTTCAAGGTAACACGCGTCGTATACGCGATATCTGCTGATAAAAAGCGACTTGTACTTGCACTTCTTCTTCTCTCATTCAACACACACAATTTTTTAGTCTTTATTATTATTATTTCTTATGACTTTTATGTATAACTACCATATATATTTTGTTTTTTGCACGAATTAGATACGGAATATATAACCGAGGAACGTCAGCAAAAGCCGGCACGATATTAAAATCGCTCTATTTTCGAACTATCTTCACCAGCACACTTGTACAGGTGGCAGAAGCGAAAAAAATTCAGAAAAAAATACAGAAAAAGGCCGCGCGTAAACTGCAGAGAACAGAAATTGTACAAGCGAATAGGTAGTGGTAGTAAATGTATGTACAAAAGTTAATAACAACGCAACAACTGAACAAAAAAATATTTAAACACAAAACACACGACGTCGCCGCGCCAGAACGCCAGAACGTAATCGAAAATCGAAAACACGGTAATGCGATGCGACAGCCTAGAGCAGCACGTCCGTCCTCTTCGACGAAAAAAATGCGATTCCGACTTGGGAGCAACGGTAAAGCACACACGGCGGATGAGTGCTAATTGCGCTCAGCACGCGCCAGAGAGGCACACAGATACATAGATAGAGAGAAAGAAAGCTAAGGGAGAGTAACACAAAATATGAAAAATTCTTATAATAATAAAAATAAACACTATTTATTTTAATATTTCATTCCTAAGATCATCAGTTACATTTTAAAATTTAATATTTAATCCTTTTGTATCTTTAAGATACATAATTATCTTATAAACTCATAATGCTTCCATTATTTTGTTGCCAGTGTAGTGCTCTCATTTTTGTTCTCTGGTGAAAAACTTCAGTGTGTGTGTGCGTGAGTCCGCAAGGGAGAGGGCGGAAGAGTGTCACACAGGTGGTTGGGCTGGTGGGGGGTTGCCCTGGCCTTTTTTATTGTTGGTGTTGTGTTGGTAAACAGTATTGGTCGCGTAAATGTTAAGAACCAAAACAATCAAAAGGGTGCTAATTGAAGACCATGCACCATATGTACCGTTAAGTAAAACTAGCCGATAGCGAGAAATTCTTTTAGGCGGTGATTTTTAAATATGGTGATAAACATATATTCAATTTATAATCTTTATAAAGATTAAAAATAAGCCTAGTTCTTAAAGCTTAAAATAATTGCAAACTTAACAGAGATTTTGAAAACTCTTAACATAACAGGGTGTTCTCTTTTAAGCCGAATGTTAACTAGCGGTATTTTTCTACCTTATTTTTGCCAATTATTTATTAAAATTTTGTAATATAAACATAAAAATTGAGTAATTTGGCTTATTTCATGTTAGGATCCAATTAAGGATGCCAGTCTACAGGCTCGTGTTAAGATGGTCTCAGCAGAAGCAATAAAAAGGACCCCGCCGCCAAATTCTTGATTAAGATCCAAACAATCAACAGGTTGTTGGAAAAATACTTGATACCGAGAATCTTTTTTGAGTTATTAAATTCCTAAAATATAAAATGTATAATTTCTATAATGTTTACAAATTATTTCAGTACTTAATGTTTAAAGTTTAAACTTTAAAGAATTGAATTTAAATTTCAAATACTTTTAACATAACAGGGTGATCCTTTCAACTTTTTTTTAACAGAATGTTAACTAGCGGTATTTTTGCCGCATCTCACTAATGGTCACACTTATTTAGGGAAACTGTTGACTATCGCCGCAACTGAATTATAATTTTCACCGAAAGAAAACCCTTCGAAGTGTTTAATTGTTATTCAAGATGACTGAGGATTGGCAAACTCAGAAGTTCCGGCAGAACGTGATCTCAAAGATGTAAGTAGAACTTAGAAAGCGTAGCCTGCTTGCCGCAACTAATTTTCTCCTTTGTTTCAGCCACGAATTGTTGCCCCCAAATGCACAGGTAAATTATCATTTTTCCCTCAGTTGTAAAGTTAAACTAATTATATTTTTAAAATCAGGATCAAACTAAGAATGCCAGCATGATGGAGAACCACATCTTCCGGAAATCGCGAACCAAGGACGAGTATCTGGGACTGGTGGCCAAGTTGTTTATGCACTACAAGGACATGTCAAGGAAGTCTCAGCAGCAACAACAACAACAACAACAACAACAGCAACAGCAGCAACAACAAGGAGGCCCACCGCCCAACGCTGAAATGGGCGGTGGGCAGAACATGATGCAAGATCCACTAAATGCCTTGCAAAACTTGGCCAGCCAGGGTAATCGAAATCCCCAAATGATGCCCATGGGTGCTGGCGGTGCTCCTGTACCAGGTGGTCCCGGCACTGCTTCTAATTTGCTGCAATCCCTGAACCAACAGCGTCCCGGGCAGCAGCAAATGCAACCCATGCCCAATATCCGTGGCCAAATGCCCGGAGGCGGTGCCCAACAGATGATGCAGGTACAGCAGCAGATGCAAGGTGGGAACAATCCTGGTGTGATGAACGTAATGGGTGCTGGCGGAGCCCAGAATCAGGGCCAAATCGTGGGAAATGCAGGACAACAGATGGGAGGCATGCCAAACCAAATGGTAGGACCAGGTCCAAACAGTGGTCCCGCCGTCGGAGGAGCTGGTGGTGCAAATACCGCTCCAGGAGCTGCTGGTCCGGTGCCAAATCAAATGCAGAACAATCCTATTAACGTGAACGCTATGCAACCGATGCCGCCCATGCAACAGATCCAGCAGAACCAGATGACAGTAAGTATATATTGCTTGAGTCATTGAATCTTTACATAGTTTCCTTCTTCCTCCGTCAGATGGGCATGAATCCGATGATGCGCATGGGCCAGGGCAATGGAATGGGTGGACCGCAGGGAATGCCCGGTCAGGGAATGCAGGGCATGCCCCCCAACATGCAACAGGGCCAGCACAATGTTGTTGGCGGCCCGGCGGGACAGCAGCAAGTGGGCGGAGCAGGTCTGCCGCCAAATGCCGTACAGCAAGGTGGCATTAACCCCATGGGTGGCATGGGTGTGAATATGCCACCGAATCTACAGCAAAAGCCCAATATGGCAATGGGTCAGGGTGGTCAGATGTTCCCCGGAAATCGAGGCGGTGTCGGAGTTGGGGGTCAGCAGCCGGGCCAGCCGTTCATGAGGTCCAGCCCCTCGCCAGCGGACGCCCAACAGTTGCAACAACAGCAGCAGCAGGCACAGCTCCAACAAATGCAGCAGCAACAACAGCAATTGGGTGTTGGAAATCAAACGCCCACCCAACAACCGCCCACACCGCAAATGCCAACTCCCCAGATGATACCCAGTCCGGCTCTGGTCCCACAGTCCAGTCCCCAGATGATGCAAATGCAAAATCCCCAACGCAACATTCGCCAGCAGTCGCCGAGTGCCTCGATCAACACACCCGGCCAAGTAACCGGGAATAGTCCGTTTAATCCCCAGGAGGAGGCCATGTACCGCGAAAAGTATAAACAACTTACCAAGTACATTGAACCGCTGAAGCGGATGCTGGCCAAGATTAGCAATGATGGAACAAGTGAGTACATTTTCACATAAACGATTCCTTTATTTGTTTTGAATTTATTTTTTTATACTGATCTCTACTTGAAAACATATTTTAAACAATTACAGATGTGGAAAAAATGACCAAAATGAGCAAGCTATTGGAGATCCTCTGCAATCCCACGCAGCGAGTTCCTCTGGAAACTCTGCTGAAATGCGAAAAGGCTCTGGAGAGAATGGATTTGATTTCGTATTCGGGTCAACAGTTTGGGGTATATACGTTCTTGAATTCTTTTATAAATAGTATTTTAATCGCACATCTTTTTTCCGTCTAGAAATCCTCGAATCCACTGCTGGAGGTGATAAATACCACACTCCAAAGTCCTGTGGCGAATCATACACTGCATCGCACCTTCCGGCCCACGTTGGAATTGCTCTTCGGCACGGATATAGCAGCTCCAGTGCCTGCGAAGCGAACCCGTGTCGAGGAGAAATCCTCGCCATTCGAGCAGGATGTGCCCCATGTGCTGCAGGGAGAGATAGCCCGTCTGGATACCAAGTTCAAGATAAAGCTGGACACCACCTCGCAGGTGAACAATAAGGCGATTCGCTTGATTTGCTGTTTGGACGACAAGCGGCTGCCAAGTGTACCGCCCGTCAGTGTCAGTGTGCCGGAAGAGTATCCCTGGCAGGCGCCGGACTGTTCCCTAACGGAACAGGAGTACTCGGCCACTCCTTTCCTACAGACTGTACAACAAGCTCTCACCGCACGCATGTCCAAGTTGCCAAAGAACTATTCGCTATCGCACCTGCTGGACACCTGGGAAATGGCTGTACGTCAGGCGTGCTCTCCGCACTCGAAGCCAAGGGATGTCTGTGAACTGACGACTTTGCTGGGCATGTAATTGCATATTTCGACATTCTTATCCACCCATACTCCAATCGTACATCTTTTTATAGGACACCCTCCAAATAAGAGGGTGCCACGTAGCGTTAAGATAAATATTTCATATGTACTCTTATTTAAAATAAATGAAAAAAAAAAAGAAATCGAGGAATTACTAAGAGAGCTTCCAACCTATGAAACCTATTAATAATAGAAAATAGTCGAGAAAACTTAAACATAAAAGATTTTGATCGCAGAACGAGACTTCGGGCTGGGTCATAGTGGCCTCCCATGCATTTTTCCCCATATTTAAGGGGACCCTCCATAAATTTTGACGAAAATATGAAAAAATATTTTGTTGCCAGATTTTGATGCAGATTGATGGAGAATCGATCTACAAATCGTTTAAGGTATTCCGCTTAAGGATCGGATAAAAATCGGCAGAGATATATACTTCACAGTGGACCATATTGGCCTCCCATGCATTTTTCCCCATTTTTGCAGGGGACCCTCCATAAAATTTGACAAAAATATGAAAAAATATTTCGTTGCTAGATTTTGATGCAGATTGACGGAGAATCGATCTACAAATCGTTTAGGGTATTCCGCTCAAGGATCGGATGGAGATCGGCAGAGATATAGACTTCACAGTCGGTGATATTGGCCTTCCATGCATTTTCCCCATTTTTGCAGGGGACCCTCCATAAAATTTGACAAAAATATGAAAAAATATTTTGTTGCTAGATTTTGATGCAGATTGACGGAGAATCGATCTACAAATCGTTTAGGGTATTCCGCTCAAGGATCGGATGGAGATCGGCAGAGATATAGACTTCACAGTCGGTGATATTGGCCTTCCATGCATTTTCCCCATTTTTGCAGGGGACCCTCCATAAAATTTGACAAAAATATGAAAAAATATTTTGTTGCTAGATTTTGATGCAGATTGACGGAGAATCGATCTACAAATCGTTTAGGGTATTCCGCTCAAGGATCGGATGGAGATCGGCAGAGATATAGACTTCACAGTCGGTGATATTGGCCTTCCATGCATTTTCCCCATTTTTGCAGGGGACCCTCCATAAAATTTGACAAAAATATGAAAAAATATTTCGTTGCTAGATTTTGATGCAGATTGACGGAGAATCGATCTACAAATCGTTTAGGGTATTCCGCTCAAGGATCGGATGGAGATCGGCAGAGATATAGACTTCACAGTCGGTGATATTGGCCTTCCATGCATTTTCCCCATTTTTGCAGGGGACCCTCCATAAAATTTGACAAAAATATGAAAAAATATTTCGTTGCTAGATTTTGATGCAGATTGACGGAGAATCTACAAATCGTTCAAGGTATTCCGCTCAAGGATCGGATGAAAATCGGCAGAGATATAGACTTCACAGTGGACCATATTGGCCTCCCATGCATTTTTCCCCATTTTTGCAGGGGACCCTCCATAAAATTTGACAAAAATATGAAAAAATATTTCGTTGCTAGATTTTGATGCAGATTAATGGAGAATCGATCTACAAATCGTTCAAGGTATTCCGTTCAAGGATCGGATGGAAATCGGCAGAGATATAGACTTCACAGTCGGTGATATTGGCCTTCCATGCATTTTCCCCATTTTTGCAGGGGACCCTCCATAAAATTTGACAAAAATATGAAAAAATATTTTGTTGCTAGATTTTGATGCAGATTGACGGAGAATCGATCTACAAATCGTTTAGGGTATTCCGCTCAAGGATCGGATGGAGATCGGCAGAGATATAGACTTCACAGTCGGTGATATTGGCCTTCCATGCATTTTCCCCATTTTTGCAGGGGACCCTCCATAAAATTTGACAAAAATATGAAAAAATATTTTGTTGCTAGATTTTGATGCAGATTGACGGAGAATCGATCTACAAATCGTTTAGGGTATTCCGCTCAAGGATCGGATGGAGATCGGCAGAGATATAGACTTCACAGTCGGTGATATTGGCCTTCCATGCATTTTCCCCATTTTTGCAGGGGACCCTCCATAAAATTTGACAAAAATATGAAAAAATATTTCGTTGCTAGATTTTGATGCAGATTGACGGAGAATCGATCTACAAATCGTTTAGGGTATTCCGCTCAAGGATCGGATGGAGATCGGCAGAGATATAGACTTCACAGTCGGTGATATTGGCCTTCCATGCATTTTCCCCATTTTTGCAGGGGACCCTCCATAAAATTTGACAAAAATATGAAAAAATATTTCGTTGCTAGATTTTGATGCAGATTAATGGAGAATCGATCTACAAATCGTTCAAGGTATTCCGCTCAAGGATCGGATGAAAATCGGCAGAGATATAGACTTCACAGTGGACCATATTGGCCTCCCATGCATTTTTCCTAAATTTTGAAGGGGACCCTCCATAAATTTTGACGAAAATATGAAAAAATATTTTGTTGCTAGATTTTGATGCAGATTGATGGAGAATCGATCTACAAATCGTTTAGGGTATTCCGCTCAAGGATCGGATGAAAATCGACAGATATATGGGATTCCCAGTGGACCATATTGGCCTCCAATGCATTTTTCCTAAATTTTGAAGGGTACCCTCCATAAATTTTGACGAAAATATGAAAAAATATTTTGTTGCTAGATTTTGATGCAGATTGATGGAGAATCGATCTACAAATCGTTTATGGTACTCCGCTCAAGGATCGGATAAAAATCGGCAGAGATATAGACTTCACAGTGGACCATATTGGCCTCCCATGGATTTTCCTCAATTTCGAAGGGGACCCTCCATAAATTTTGACGAAAATATGAAAAAATATTTTGTTGCCAGATTTTGATGCAGATTGCTGGAGAATCGTTTAAGGTATTCCGCTCAAGGATCGGATAAAAATCAGCAGAGATATAGACTTAACAGTGGGTAATATTGGCAGTAGGCCTTCAAGGATTGAAAGTACTGATAATTGATAAATCCAAGTGATGGAAATAATCACTATATTTAATGTTCTATAACGAAATTATTCAGCTACGGGTATTTAATTTCATTTATTAAGAACCGTTTAAAACTAAGTTTTTAACTTTCCTCTCGTCATTGCAATCCATACTTTCGTACAATGAAGTTGGCTTTTATAATCGTCTCTTTATTATTCTTCGTTGGGGTTCCTTTAAGTTGTAAGTATTGTGATAAAATTAGTAAGTCAATAAATGAATTTTATATGCAATTTACTTCAATAGCAACCTGCGAACTTCAACCAATATATGTGGGATTGTGTACAATGGTGGATTGGGGTTTTACCTATAATCGTGCTAGTAACACTTGTGTTCCCACTGCGGGAATGTGTCGTGGCACTGGAAATTTCTTTAGATCTAAAAAGGATTGTGAGACAAAATGTATGGATTAAACTAATTTTGCATCAATGATGGTATATCAACATGTACTTCAAGCTAAAATTGATCTGTAAAGCGTTTCAAGCCGAAACACAATCAATTAAATGTGTATAATGAAATAAAGAATTTAGAGAAAAATTTTAAATATTTTTAAACAATTTTTAAAACCTGTAAAAGTAAGAAAGAATGATCCCCATCTCCCATTTCAAAACATTCAGGTAGTGATTATTTTGGAAAATATGTATATTTTCTTTTGTTGAGATTTGAATCTGCAGGGATTCAATATTTTTTTCAATTCTTGATTTTTTTTCTCTTTTCTTCACTTTTAGCAATAAATACAATTGTTTTGTGTGTTTAATATTTAGAGAATTACGAGCAATAACTATGGTACAATAGAAAATAGTTAAGAAAACTTAAATATCACAGATTTTGAACGCCGAACGCGTCGCTAGTATTATCTATTTACAAGCACTAGGTATAGTCAGAGTCTGAATCTAAATCTGAAGAAGATCGCTAAGCTAGGATGTGCTCGGTGCCCTTGGAAAGAAAATATAGTTGGCCCCAGCCCCCCAGTCTAGGAGAGGTGGGTGGGTGCGAGGCCTATTGAATTTAAAGTTGATATATGCACGAAAAAACGATGACAAGATCTAGCTCTTAACTAAGCTACTTAATGTCTACACCAGCTGCACAGCGCGAAAAACTCGAGACTAAAATCAGCAATAAAATTCTTGTTGGACGATGGAGAATAAAGTCCCACATCCTGCTACTCATCACCTACTTAATGATAGGATTTCTTAATCTTAACTCTGGTTCTGATTTTGGTGCTGGGTTTTCTCTCCGCTAAGCTGGCGATACTGTCGGGCTGAGATTGGTTCTGGGGGGCAGCTGCTCCTCCTGTAGATGTTCTCTCCTGGACCTCTCATCGCTGCACCTGCAGCAGAGTGCCGCCAAAGCCAAAACTACTGGCTTGCTGCTGGAGTCTGAGCAGATCCTGGGCGGTGTAGACCTGCTGCAGGCTGGCGGCGGCAGAGGACATGGGCGAGGAGGTGACACTGACGCTGGTGGATGCCGGCGCTATCGCCCGCAAGTGAAGCGTAGCGTCGCAGAGGGTGGTGGCTATGGCGGAGGAGCTGCTGGTCAGGGAAACGTGACGGTTCACCCCGTTGGCCTTGTCCTTGTTGTGGCGCTTGACGTGCTTGGACAGGTGATCGCTGCGCATGAACTTCTTCTGGCAGACGCCGCACTGGAACTTCTTCTCGCCGGTGTGGGTTCGCTTGTGGCGGGATAGCTCGTCGGACCTGGAGAATCGCTTGTCGCAGTTGTCCCACTTGCAGATGAAGGGCCGCTCTCCGGTGTGCACTCTTTGGTGGGCTTTCAGGTGGCTGCTCTTGAAGTAGTTCTTGCCGCAGTCGGGGAAACTGCACTCGTAGATGCGACTCCTGGTGGCCGCCGCCTGGGCAGCGGTGATCCTGGGGGCCTGCTTCTCCTCGGCGCTTGCAACTGGTATGGGTGTGGGGGCCTGCTGGGGGGCCACTGTGCTGAGAAGGAGGAGCTGGCTGGCGGGACTGGCGACGGGAGCCACGTAGATGGGAGGCAGAATTGGCTTGACTTCCTCTTCCTCGGGCTCCGGCTTTTCCGCCGGTGCTGGCGTGGGAGCCGGGATCTCCTCGGGTTTTTGTACTGGTACTGGTAACGCCACTTCCGCAGCCCGCTTCCTGTTCATCTTGAACTTGAGATTGCGCCAGACATTGGCCTCGGGGTAGTCATCCTCCACGGCGGGAGCGACTGTGGTTGTACTTGCGGTGGCATTTGTGGAGGAACTGCAGCAGGTGCTCTCGCTGGAGCTGGAACTAGTGCTGGAGGAGCTGTTTTCGTCTTGGTTGTTGCTGGAGCACACGGCTCCCGAGCTGTTCACCCGCATAATGACACTGACCCTCTCCGGGGTTTTGCTTTGATCCTCCTCAGCTTTCTGATCCGGTGGCGGTGTCATGGTCGTGGCCGGCTGTTCCAGGCGCATTTTCTTGCTGGGCACCTCCTCATCCTCCGTGTCCGAGGGATTGGGTGTAATGATGCCGCCATTCTTTTGATTCTTCTGGGCCACCAGCTTGAGTTTGGCCTTCAGCAGGTTCTGGTTCACCTGTTGTTCGTCCTTGGCCACCTGTTCGAAAGAAATAAAAATAATTCGTTGATTAGTGAAAGTTCATTGGCATCATCGTGGAGGTGGTGGAGGTCTTAAAGAGTGCATTCACATTAGCATTCCCCGATCCCATTCACTTTTTCCTGACCAGAACTCTGACCCAGAGTTACTTGTCGCTAATTACGCCGCCGGCTGGCAAGGCCGTTCACCGTTAACCTTCACCCAGCGCCCATACACCCCCCGGGATGGGGTTCAATGCTCCTGCCAAAAAGGCCAAGGCAATATATTTTGGCGGTTTTTTGAACTTTTTGAAAGGCCGTTTCGGCGAGTCGAGATGAGTAATTAAATGTGAATATTCTACCAACTTTGATTTAATTTATTACGCATTTAGGTTCGTATTAAACACCTTTTGATTATAAATTACTGTTTTTAAGGTAAATTTCCATGTAAATACTGGAGGTAATATTTTTTAATTGTTTTTTAAACCCTTTAGTATGAATATTTTTTTACATTTTCTTTATTTTCCATGTTTAAAACCTGAATAAAGTAAAAGTCCCCTTTCATGAAACTCAACCTCAGCCGCCCAAAAGCAGGCAACGAAAACTGCAAACTCACTAGCATTATTATTATGACGTGCCTCAGGTGCTTGAAGTGGTGGGTTGGGGTGGAGGGGCAATTGGCTCGTGTGGCGACGTCGAAATCTTTTTATGGGCTCGGCACGTTGTTTGTTTCTTTCTCGGCCAGATAAAAAAAAACGGGGGAAAAAAAAAAGAAGCCAGCCAAAGCAATGTGACATATTTTTATGGGTTGGGGCTTGGCCTGTTTGCCTATCACTCCATCCTTTACCAACCCCCTTTACCTGCCTCTTTCGTTGCCAAACGGCAACTCACCTTCGCTCTCAAACAATATTGGCGCTACTCTCTTGGTTTCTCTCTCTTTCAGTCCCCCCACCAACTAGCTGGGTATTTTGTTTTTGGTTTTTCTGCTGGTGCCAAGTCCAATGTTCAGGGTGCTCCCCTCTCGCTTCCACTCTCGCAATCATTCGCTGTCCATGCGGTGTTCACGTGAACGCGTGCTGGCTGCGTGATCGCATTGCTGCCAATGGGGCAGAGCAGGATGGAGCACTTTTGTTTTTAGAAATGCGGCAAGTGGAAGCGAGAACGAGCGTATGTCCGATTTCATTTAAGATTTTCCACTGCCTTGAATGCACTTCCACTACTAATCACTATATATCCCACTATATATTGTATCTAATGGATGGATAGCCTTTGTAGGTCACTTACATTTTCCAACTTGTTATCCCGTAGCGGGGGCGTTGCTGGCGGCGATGGTAACAGGGTATCCATATCCATTTTGTGGCTTTTTTTGCTTTTTCTTTGCTGCACTTTCAACTGCACTATCTTTTTTCTATTTGCGTTTGTTTTTTTGCACTCTGGCTTATCACTCTTCTTGGCTTAATCCCAGTTTAGTGGTTCTTATTATTTTTATTTTATTTTATTTTTTGCACATTTCGCACTGCTGTTGCTGCGCTTTTTGCCGTTTTTTTTTAGAGCGGAGGCGAACCGTTGAGTTCAGAATTCAAGAGACGAATGAAAAAGGCAAAGGCATTCAGCTCCCAGCAGAGCTGCCGCTGTCGACGTCGCAGTCGGTGTCAGTCGGTGTGTGTGTGTGTGGTGGAGCCGCCGCCGCCGACGTAATCACTTGTAAGTGGGTGTGCGTGCGTCTGTGTGTGTGTGTGTTTGTGTGTGAGGGACGATAGTCGTCATCGGTGGAGCAACCAGTGCAATGAAACCCGGACGAGGCGGCCGTCGACGAACATCAGCCAGCAGAAACGTGGGCAGCAGAAGCGTAGCTGCCCCCCAAGTTCTGTACTTAAAAAGGTCAGGTCTCCTCTTGACGCACCTCTCTCTCGCTCTCTCTTTTTGTGGCTGGCTCCTCTTTCTCTAAAGAAGATACAAGAGGAGGTGGCAGAGCACGTAACCGACGCATGGACGTCATCAGCTGTTTACCGCCGAGACTTGTTTTTTGGGGCCTAGCCGAAGCGAGAGAGAGAGAGAAGGAGAGAGAACATTAGAGGGAAGGGGGCGGAAGATTCCATGCCATTCCATTGGGGGCTGTCTATTCATAGCTGTCCATGCACAAGCCGCGTGCACAGCACAGCACAGCACACAACCACACACACACACTATGGCACGCAAAGTCTTACACCGACACACCCCAAAGCCGTGACTGAAAAGCTGACGCAGTTGTTGCCACGGAAGTCTCTGTGATTAATCGAAATGTAGGAGAACAACAAACAAGCCAAAAAAAAAAAATGCTGGTCTAAACCTGGGCAGACGCCCCTCATAACAGATATATTCGCATATTAAAAAGCAGGCCCAGCCGCATATATTTGCATTAACTTTGAAATCTAAAGTCTGAAAGTCTGACTTTGAGTCTGGTTCAAAAAAAATTTCATTAATGGACGCAAGTTTTCGAAAAAAAAAAAAGAAACAGTGGCATTGGGGGAGCAGGGGGAGCACTCAACAGTTGAGCGAAAGGCATTGCCAGTCCCGAGAATTCAAGAGATAAGGAAGATGAGTCATGGGAAAAGGGGCCAGCCATTTAATACTTGGGTTTGTTTACACAACTCTATGTAATATATAATTCGAGCTTGCAAGACTGTAATTCAGTTAATCGGCTCAGGTGCACGAGTTATTAGCACCTGGCAATGCTATCTGACAGCCGCCTGTAACAGTTTTCAAAGCAAAAAGGGGCTCGTGCAACCAGCACACCACAATAAAGAGAGGCAGAGAGAGCCCCCAGAAACAGCTGTGACTATTGCCTCTCTCTTGCGCAACAACAACAAGCGAACGGAACGGGGGAACGGAGGGGAGCGGATAACTAGCACGCCATACCCCACACCAGACTTGAGGGGCGAGTGACTGTTCACGCCATAGAGGGTATCACAGGGGGTTTTAGATTTAGCTAAAGGAGGTTTAATATATATTTTTTTTGAATAATTAGTTTAATATAATAAAAAAGTATTTTATAAAAATAAATTCATTTTTATAATATTTATTTAAGATAAATCATTCTACGATTCGCCATTTTTTGCAAATATATCCACCATATAAGTAGGCTATGAATTTTTCACGGTATCAAGTATTCGACCCGTTGACGAATAACCTTCTTACTGGCGAAACACGCTTGCCTGGGTGCCTCTGGGTGTGTGAGTGAGTGTCTGTGTGGGTCCGTCTGGTATCACGCGTTGACCTCATGATGTTCACGTGAACAGTTGTTGATACTTTGCCTTGCCGGCAGTGCGAGCGAGAGGGCAGTGCGAGCGAGATGGCAGTGACGAGGCGAGGCGAGGCGAGGCGAGGCGAAAAAAAAGCCAGCAGTCTGTGGCGTGCCTATCGGTGTGACTGTGTGTGGTGCGAGTGTGTGCGTGTGGGTGTTTGCAGTACTTGCGCTTTTTGTTTTTGTTTCCCGCTTCGTGTTTGTTATTGGAAACGGAATTCGTGTGTAAATTTTTTGCGCGGAACTGAAGCAGCACTGTGTTGTGGCCTCCACTCACACTCTCTCTCTCTCGGGCTAATGTGGGCGTGTAAATGGGCCGATGTACCGTTACCGCACCGCACCCCACCATCCATCACCACCCACTTTTACTCTGCCCCCCACCACCTCTCTTATCCTTGTTTTGTCAATGCAAACTGCGACGCAGTTGAGTTTACCGAAGGCCCCCTCCTTTCCACCCCCCCTCAAAACGGGAATTTATGTGCATTGCTAACGTTTCAATTTAATCAGCAGCCGCGGGTTAAATCCAAAATTAGCCACACATCTCGGCTCCCCGGCGAGTTCAAGTTCACCCCCAGCTCAGCTTGGTTCCCTTGACTTGCATTCGCCCCGGCGTAGGTAGCTCACGCCTACGATTACGCCCACTTGGCAGTGCCGCCCCCCGTGATACGCAAAATCCAGATTCCGGTCTCTGAGAATAATGCTCACGTGTACCCACGCACATTCTACGTTGCACGTAGGCCGCCGTCCGGCCACTCGGACAAAAAAATGGACTGATAAGGGAGAACAAAAAAATATGTAGAGCTTGGGGTTTTAAGATTTCATCTGACCCACTCCAGGTGTTATATATTTTTAACCAGAAAGTATTTTTTAAGATAGGTCCTATTTTTTTAAGTGTCCTAAAAACCGACTTAAAATAATGATTCCGACAGTGAGAGGGCTCGTAACCTTTCCGCTGAGCGAGTTTGCGCATTGACGCATTTCTGGTTTTGGCATTTCTGACATTACGTAGCTCACTAGTTGGCTCTTTTGATGACGTCACAGCCATGCGGCATCTGGCTCCTGTTGCGCCAAAAGGCCAAAACCAAAACCAAAGCAAAGTCAAAGGTCATGACGTTGGCGTAAGCTTTGGCCGGGTTCAAGGCTTCCACCAACGCCCTTCACTGGCATTATTAGCCATTGGAGACCGGGTCGGAAAAAAAATCGTTTTGATATTCAGTTTCCCAGGCAGACAGACATTGGAGGAGGCGTTGGTCGAAAAAACGTCAATCACAGGTGGGAACCTGACGTCAGTGCCCCATCGGAAAGAGCCTCATACTCACATTATTCATATTCCAATCATGTATGCGGCGAATGGCACTCGGTCCGAGCAAAAGTCATTGGGAACTAGGTCTATAATTTACCCCAGCAACAACGTCAAAAGCCTCAAATGTGACGCCCATTATTGTATCCCCCTCCCCACAATTTTCCTATTTTTCCCCCATTTTCCTCATTCACTTCCCATTTCAGCCATTTCCTCTTTCAAGTTCACTTTCGCAAACATATCGAGAATGTTTTTCAATGTTTGTTGCTTATTTTGTATTTTGTATTTCTTGGCAATGGGAAAAACCCCCAATATGTGTCCCATTTTGAAATTCTTCTATTCACAAAAACGCGCCAAGATCGACTAAAAGTCTCCATGACGTCATGAGCCACACTCGTGACTCCACAAGCTGCAGACCCACTTCTTGGCTTCTCCAGAGCCGAGATTACCTTTAAGATTTAACTACCATTTAGCATAGTTGTAAACATGTTAGAAAATATTATTAAAGTACAATTACCTTTCTAGAAAAAGTTCCCTTTATAATCTTTAGAATATCCCTTATAAAGTTTTTTTTCTCCCTAATCTTTATTTGAAACTTTTTATTTTTTTATCAGAGCTTTTTCTAAATTTCATCATAATGAATAATAATTTCTTTTATTTTATTTCTTTTCTTAAATGTGACATATCATCTTCGTAAATAAAGTCGATCTTCAGACCAAGTTAATAAAAATTGTCAATAGGTCCCAATATTTGGTATTGAGGAGTGGCTCACATGATTAACTCGAGACCCCTTATATAAATAGAGGTTTTTTTTTAGGTTTTTTTTAAGATAAATTATTAAACTGCATATTCTTATTATACTTTGTTACTATTTTCGTTGTTTTTATTTTCGATTTTAATCACATGGTTACTAATAGAGTAATCCCGATTTTTTCCAAACCCATTCAGTTTAAAAATAAGAGATATATTTTAATTAACAATTCCCGATCTTTGTTTTGGAATTTTTTGTTTATTCGGATGCTTAGTTGTTGGCGTTAATCAAATAAGTTAGCATGCCTAACTCGGGACTTGTGTCTATATGGTTGAGGATTAACCTTTATGGTTTATATCTTGATAAAGTATTTAATTCTTTGCCTATTTTTAATTTTAAGAGAATTTTTAACAGGTTCTCTTAAGTGGAGATACTCTCCTTTTGTATCTATCAGATAGTTTGATGTTTTTTTCTTTATGATGGTGTTTCTATGAGCGATCTTATATGAGGTCTTATACCATGTGTGTCCTCTAATCCCCTCACATGTGATGTGTTCTGCCTCGGTCGACGTCTCTGCCTACGTGATAGCCAACGCGTTGCTCCAAAACCGAAAGTCGAAATAAAAAAACAGAATGGAATGGAACGGTCCCCCCTTTAGTTGTAAAAGGGGGGGTGCTGGTGAGGTGAGAACCTCAAAGTTTACAAATCATTGGATCAGGGTCAGGCGGAAAAGAGACGGCCAGCTATTGTAAACAATGCAAGGGGCGACCTTCAATCGGAATTGGGATTGGGGTCTTCCCCAAATGGAAATTTACGATGCCATCAAGGTTTTGTACCCATTTGGTCCACCTCACCTTCTTGTTCCATTCTCTGTTCTCGACCTTGGCCCAGTTCCTTTGGCTGCCAAAAAAAAAAAAAAATGTGTTCCATCTGAACTTGAAAGTTGTCGTCCCTGGGGCAGCCGGACAGGATAAGGAACGTCCCTGAACCGGTTCAGGTGAACGCCTCGACGTCGGAGACAGTTCATCAGCATCGTACGATGGGAATCAACAAATAACAACATTATAAAGTAGAAAATATACCCCATACAGTAATATATGGGACAAACAAAAGGCGAAGGAATGGGCTAACAGATTTCCGACTAACAGATACCCAAGAATAATTCATTTCCGGGAAAATACTCATTCAAATATTATGAATAAAAATCTAAAAAAAAAATATTTCCTGGTTATTTTAAAGAATTTTCTTATAAAGACCTTCTTTTCTAGTAATTTTTATTTTCACTGCAGTAGTTTTTTATCTTAATCTCGCCAGACTTTAGCCAAATAACCCTAAACTAGTCCCGAGTCGACTGTGTTACTAAGAGAACTCGATAACAAAAGTGGGTAAACTAATTTGGCGGCTTATTTTTGATAATCCGGTTAGTTGTCTATTTATCTACGAGACTTCAGACCTTAAGGCTTAAGAGAACTTGAACTCTATATCAAAGTACGCAGTCAGCTCTCTAGAGTAATCATACTTGCGAGAAACAGGTGTATTCCCCGAACAAACATTCATTCGTGAACGATATTCCCTTGGAGCCGACGAGTACCGCGTACAAATATGTGTATATATGTGGTACACAAACAGAAATAAATCTAGAATAGCAGGAATGGGGGGCTGGTGGAAGTGACAGGGGGCTAGGGGCTAGAGGCTGGGGGCCACTGATAGACCCGTTTTTATTTTTTGTATGCCGCCGCCGCCGCCGCTGTCGACGTAGATTCCGATTTCAATTCCGATCCGATGTTGACGAGGTCGCTGGGGCGTCTGATTGGGGCCACGTGAAGTCAACGTGAACAGCGAGCGCCAAGAATACAATAATAATTGCGTTATTCATAATGCGCCGGAATGGTATGGAATGGATGGAATGGATCGGACGGACATCTCCCCCGGACAGAGTCGGGTCTCGGGGGCTCCATCCATTTTTGGATCAACCCTACATCGGGGGGTTCGGTTCAGTTCGGCTGATAACGCCTCCGACTGATAAGCCTGCAATTCCCAGCTGGCCACCGCATGGTCTATACAGTCTTATAGCCCCCCTCCCCCCGTCCGCTTGTCCGCTGTCCGCTGTTGTTTGCTGTCCGGTTTGTCCGTTAGTCAGTCAAAACATGAGTGAGAGGCGTGGCTCTTATCAGCCCCCATGGCTCTTATCATTCCCTGTTGGACCAGAGGGAGGTGGGATCCCGCCCATGCTGCCGTCAATGGAGGTTTATCAATAAGCGGCGGGGGGGCTGGACTGTGTTTCGGGGTCGAGAAATGCAGGTGATTCGGTTCGATTCCTCGTCATCTGCAAGTCTGATCTTCGAGATAGATTTGTGAATGTTTGAATGAATCGAATTCATTTCATGGCTTGGGTGTGTCAATCGGCATTATCATTAGCTTCCGGCTAATGTCGGCCACCTGATGTAAAAAAAAAAAACAATTTTGTCAGCAAATAGTCCAAAAGTGCAAATCATTTAGTTGTTATTCTGTTTTTTAAATATATTTTCTGCGCAATACCCCGTTGCTCAACCGACCAAGGAGCTCTTACGTGGAGTGTCTGGCTCATGGAGGGGATAACTAGGGGCTTAAATGGTTTATTCAGTTATGTTTCAGAGGGTTTTTGGATTGCCAATTATGAAGTACTATTTATAGGTATGTAATCTTTAGGATTAATAAAATTAATCATATTAGTAGGGGCTTATTCAAGGGAGGGACTATAGTATACTATAACTATATTGAACTATACTATAACCATGTACTATAAGGTTAATCATATTAAGACAGGGTTTTTAGGAGAATTGTGTATTATACTATAACTATACTATTCTATACTATAATATTAATAGAATGAGGTTAATCATATTAGTAAAGGTTTTTTTAGGAAAAAATTATATACTATACTATTCCTTCAATTCTGTAGAATACATTTTATTAAGTCTGTATTATACTTTAACTATACTATTCTATACTATGAGATTAATCATATTAGGAGAGATTTATTCAGGGGAATTCTATATTATACTATAACTATACTAATTTATACTATAACCATATACTGTAAGGTTAATCGTATTAGTACAGATTTATTCAAAGGAATACTATATTATAGTTGAACTATACTATATTTAACTATACTACACTATACCATATTATACTATACTATACTATACTATACCAAAAGTTAAGTAATCATATTTTAAAATCAACATATTAATCATCATAGGTTTTTTAATTTATTTTTGAAAGGATTCTATATACCCTATCTTCAAACTCTATAAATTACGTATCTTCTGATCATATTTCTCATAATATTTTTAAGATTTCACTTTTTCCTTTATCAATATTATACAATGTATCAAGTGCCTTCTCTTTTACACGCTTTCCATTTTGAAAAAGCACTAAAATCTAATCTTTTCCATTAGTATGATTTATTATGCAACCAGTTTGAGGAAGTTTATCCACCTCTATCCACCGTAAAGTCATCCCTATTTACATTCATAGATCTCATGGGTAGAGCACCATTTCCGTTTTTGTTTATCAAAGTCATTGGCATTCGCCGGCAACGTGACCATCCAAACCGCAAGTGGAATCGGGTGTAAATCGGGCGTGAATCGGTTCCGAATCGGTTCGTTGTTTATCTAACCAGAAACCCGTGGCATGACGTAGTCCGGACCTTGTTTGTGGGGCGTTGGTACGCTTGTTTTGCTTTTTTGCGATCCATGTGCGAAATTATTGGGGGGCTCTACAATGGGGGAGTTGATAGGCGACAAAATAGCGATTAATGGATTGCCCTTGAAGGGTACGTACACCCTTCTGTAAAGCCAATATACAAACATATAGAAAAGGAGGCTCGTTGATGGAAAAACAATGGAAATTGCCCAAGTACTTGGTTAATTTCCACTGAAACAAAAAATGGGCTTTAATAAATATTAAGATATGTTTTAAATTAAAATACTATGAGCTTTGGTTAGAGTATAATATTTTGTATGTTTATAAAATTATTTTTTATTTATTTAATTTTTTTTGTAAATAAAACTCTCTTTTTCTGAGTACTTGTCTTATTTTTCAATGCCCCTATTGACATTGTTGCGTTTGTTTGTTTAAGTGGGCGCGTTTGTTGTTGTTGACTTTGTGTCGAGGGGGCCCAAAGTGGGCGTGGCGGGGCGCCAGTGCCTAAAGGGGAGGGGCATCTCAGTCTGGGTGCTTATCTGAAGCGATTACACGCAGCCACGCATTGATTGAATGGCCTTTCAGTTCCCGGAATGGATCTTTTACAGCACTGACTGTTCTCATCATAACTGTCATTTAATACTACAATTTCTCTTTAATTCATCATCATTGTTGGAAGAACCAGGAGCGGTAATTTTAGGGCCTGTTATAATGTATTTCTTTTTTAAAAAACTATGGAAACTTCCTCAGAAAAACCAACAATGATCCATTAGTTATTATATAAAAATTTCCATAAACTTTATTTGTAAACAAATGAATCAGTTGATATTTGGTGAAAAGCCTAAAAACATTTTCCCCCAATTATCACTCAACATTTTCCCTCCCCCTTTGGAAAACAAAGTGATCCATGAGTGATCCATGGACATGACCAGAAGGCGTGGACAATGATATGAGTATTTAGCACATTTCTTCTTCAACCGATTGTTGATGGCTAATCGAAGCACGAGCGCGAAAAAAAATGTATTTTGTCTTGCCCACATTTTGTTATTTTTAGAAACCGCGACGCGTTTTCAAATAATCAAAAGCTAGGCGCCCCGGAATCCGTATCGTATCGGAATTGGAAACGAAGCTATGGCCGTAGGAGATGAAGCGGCATCTCAGCACCTCGGCACCTGAGGATCCAAAGAAATAATTAACATATTTTTGCAAATTATTGATCGTGTGGCTGAGGTCATAAATTGGCAATCGGAGATGTGATGAGGTGATCGCATCCCCCAAGAAACCGAATCCAACATTCGAAACGGGGCATGAGTTATACTTTATTTGTATTCAATTTTTGTTGCTTTAAATTATTTTGTATTTATTTTTTTTTGTAACTTGTCGCTTGGAGGCTTTTGCACTTTAGCAAGGACAACGACGGAAGTGAACATCAAAACACGAGCTGCCAGAAACAACAACAAAAAATTGCATTTAAGGTCAACGAGCAATATTCACGAAACGTTGAACCAAGTCAAGTAACAAAAATTATATGTATTCGAAATACAAAACGAAATGAAAGCATTGAATGCAATGGCTGGATGAGTAAAGAATATATAAAGCAGGCCGGTCAGATCTTTACACAATAACAAAAAAATCAAGTAAATAAAGTCATAAAATGGTAGTCAGTGTTAACCGTTGATGAGGTATATTAATTAGGAAATTAAAGATAATTTCATAAAAGAAATTTTTGTGAGTTTTAAAAAAATCTAGAGAATATTTCGGAATAGTTTTCTTAAAAAAAGACAGTGTCTCAGCTTTAGTATAAATTATTCTAAAGAATTCTCTTCATGAGATATCCTTTCCACCTCTAACTTGATATATATCCTTTTTAAGACCATGATCTTTATTTATATTCTACAATTAATACTCCCTTTTTGCCAACTACTGGGTATAGAAATAACAATAAAAAATCTGCAATGCGCCCGACGCCTGATCATCAACTACTGAAGCATGTCTGGGGCGGGTTTGAACTTTGGAATGATGTCACTTGAATCACTCTCACTATCTCACCTCTCTTTCTTTCATTGATTTGCCTTCTCTCTCTCGTTCAGACACCCTATCTTTAGGGTCCACCTATAGGTGCGATTGGTGCAAAAATTTAAAATCACTAAAAAGCAAAAAAAAAAACAAAAAACATGCGTGGGGCGAATGATCGATGTGCAGAAGGTGAAGGTGACTCGGAAGGTGACCCTGAATGAGTGAAGGAGGCGCAAAGTTCGCCATCCAACTTCGTAAATCCGTCTTACGAGTTCCACTTGAAGGTTGAAGTACCGAATAACCGAAATACCCACTATGGCTGGTATCTATCCAGCCCCAGTAATCGCTAAAGTACATACACATTCCATCAACATCAGCTCCGATTTCTATAAATAAATGCAGATAAGCCAGATCCAAAAATGGACCAGAGTGCTATATAAAAATTATTATAAAGTTGAAAGATCAAAGAGTCTGGGAATGCCCATTACTGGAAAAATCAGGTCAATCAGTGGCGAATAATAGATCTCATTTATAACTGAATCTTTACCATTTAATTGGTATTTGTAGATCACTAAATAAGATTAATTATTGTCATTAATTAAGTCGTGATTTCCTGTTTTACGCCCCGACTTTTATTGGAAGTAAATTATGGACTTATTTGTCAGGTTGTTGGATGCGGTTCTAAATCTAAATACTGAAAACAAAACTTGTTATTGTCTTTAAAAGTTGTTAATAAATTATTTGTTTTTTGTTTTATTTTGATTTGATAAGGTGTGTGTGTTTTTTTTAAAGACTAAGAGCCTTAATGGCTAATAAATATTAAATAGAAACCTTAAAGTTTCACTTATAGCTCTTATGTAATTTTTCCTTTGAACAAAATTCCCATCATCTTTTCTAATAAGATATTTTAAGACCTAGTTCCCTATAATTTTAATTCCCTATAAACCCAATTCACTTGCAATTTGTGTTTATATTTTGGTTCGTTTATTTCTGTTCACATTCATCAATTATTAGGTGCTTGGATGTCTAGATATGTATTTATTTAAACCCGTCCATGGTCACTTGAGTTTCGACATTACGTATACGCAGCATGGGACGAACCTACCGCAATGGCGGCCCCCCAATTAGCAGGGACTATTTAGAGAGACAGAGAGAGAGAGAGAGAGGTTCAAAGTGCGAAATTGCATTTGTGGATACTAAAAATATCCATGGTTAGTCGAAATTAGAGGCTCTCATGGCAGTATCAGGGGCGGGTGTGATCTGAAAGATTGGACTTTGATCGAATGCATTGGATTTTTGTGGGCGGTGGCAGCTGCGGCTCGACGGCTCTGCTCTTTATAACGGCACAAGAAATTTGTGGGCAAATGCAAGGCAGCTAAAGGAGGTAAGAAAAAAAATCGAAGAAAACAAAGAAGCTTTTTATAAAAATAAGTGAATAATTTTATCTCCGCTTGGGAAACAGTTTGTTTGTATTTTTTTTGGTTCGCTTATGCGACGGACTTGGCAAATTTCATCAGCTGTTTTAATTTATGCAAGGAGCCCAACCGCGCTGATCTTGGGAGTGGATCAACATCAGAAAACCAATCAGAAGAGAGTCAATTTCAACGTAAGAGATTTAATTACCAAACAAGTGAAGAGAAAGATCAAGAGAACTGCAAGGTTATTGGTAAAAGTATGCACTCAAAAAAAAATATTTTACTAAAGGAAAGCCTTCCTTACATTCATTAAATTGTAATTTAATTGCTAGTTAATAGTCGAATCTAGCTAACCTCTCAAGCTTTAAGCCTAAGTTTCTATTTCACAAGAATCTGAAAGGAAAATTTATAATTGATGTAATTTCACAATACTAGAGACTTTTACTAGAGACTTAATTGATTAGATTGCGTAGTGCCTAGTTTTTTTTTTTATCATGTCTAACATTATAGGAATTTATTATATAAAAATAATCTTAATTATATTTTATTAAGCTTGCAAAAACTATACTTAAATTTTAGTAAAATATTCCACACCCCATAATCAAAACCTATAATTTTTTCCATTAACTCACGATCAGTATATTGACCCCCATTTCCCATATATACATTTATATAAATTAAGTTGTTCAGGGTAAGGTCGACTTACAGCTCCCAGGGTTGGAGGCGCATCGTTTCCGATCGGATCAGTGATCACAACGGATCATTGCACCCGCAAGGTAACTGCACCTTGGGTCAATGATATTCGCTACCCCCGCCAACAATTTTGGCAGATATTCGGTTCATTTTTGTTTTTATTTTGTTCATGTCTGTCATTTCCATTTCCATTTCAGTCACGGGCATGGCCTTGCCGCCAGAAGTTGCTTGACCTGGAAGCGGTTCACCTTGTCCCCGCCCCGTCCTGCCTCTGGCTGGGTGTAATGCACTATGAGTTACAGAAGACTCGGTTACTACACACATGATATACATTTTCGAGGCTCTTTTGTTTGCCAAAATTCGGTGAAACACTAAAGGCCAACCAATTGGGGATATACAAACGTTTGTACAACTGATTGATTTGCTTTCAATGCGCTGTCATATTATCGATTTGACTTTTTCAGTGGGATTCCCCCTTTATAGTTGCGGTAGCTACCAAAATATGAATATCTGACATCGATTAGATCATTATTGATGGTCATTTAGGTCTAAATACCTAATTAATAGAGCTATTTTTAAAGGTTTTAAGGTAACTATTTTATTTATGGTTTAATTTTTGTAATAAAAGATGAGGAAAATTCTTTAGAAATATTTTTTAAACATTTCAATTAGGTTTTAAAAACTAAATATATATACAATATAATTTTTAAAAGTGGTATCATGTATAGTCTTAATAGCTGTAAGGACTAGTACCTTAAATATTCAATAAATAGTTCAATTAAAAATTGTAAATTACAAAAATTACCATACCCTATAAAAAGGTAATAAAGTTCTCAATTATTCTACTTGAATACAAGTATTACCTTTTTTTCTTATTTTTTGTGCCTTTTATTTATAGGTTTCTTGGGCGATTGCCGAATTGCATTGAGAAACCGAGAACAGAGAAAAAAGGCGATCAGGGATTGCCTTAAAAATCACCGAAAAAGTTTAATGAACGTTGTCAAGGTCAACGGTGCGTGTACTTCATTAGCGATTAACAAAAAAAAGGGGGGAGGTGTCGCAAAAATTGGGAGAGGAGAGGGGTGGAAAGGAGCGACCGCAAATGACCGCTGCAGGATGAAGGGTGGCTGGGCAGGGCAGGGAGTTTGCCGTGGAGGTCGCGTGGCTAATCGACTCGGCCATATGTTAGCGTGGATTATAGCCCGCTAACTGGTTTCTGATATTTATTACCCTGCAGCTCCCCATTTGCATGACGTCCTTAGAGCATCCACCGCCACCAGCCCCCCCTCGCAGCACGCGTTTCCAGCGTCCTAACGGAAGCTTTTCATTTCCGGTGCTGTCGGAATTTTTAAAATCTATGAGTGTCCAATGCAAAGCAGCTGCCACAAAAAGAAAAGGAGGACTAGCCATTAAAAACAGGCAATAGGTGAAAATTACAAGACAAAAAGGTAAACGGAATTGGCAAAAAAAAGGCTAAAGAAAATAAAACATGGCGGGAACAAATGTACCGGAAGTGCAGCTAAATAAAATGGTTGCAAAGAGGAGCTCCGACCGGAAATGAAATTCTGTGGACACAAGAGCAATTATTTATTTAAATAAATAATAGCATTTGGTGAGCTAAAAAAATATATTTTGTAGTTTTCGGGCAAAGTATTTGAATCTGGCGCTAGGATTGGCCCCCTCACCAAAGCAGCTGAAAAGTATGCTATGCTTTTGGCAAAGCTCCACCATGCGGTGAGCGGCGGAAGCTGTCTTATGGTATTTGTGCTCAAAATGGCGTTGGATGCCATTGAACTAACGCGTTCTCTCTTGTGGCTGCTTTGATAGAAACTAAACGTGAAAAAACAAATAATAAAGAAAATAAGCTTAAATAGCTTATTAAATAAAACAGAAAGTGTAGGAAATGCTAAAGCCATGTTTGTGTGGTTGGATTATCATAAATATTCAAGAGGTTTTATATATGTAAATAAGTGTGAGTATTGATTTTGGTGAATGAAACAAGTTTGTGGTTAATATTACTAATTTATTAAACAAAAATTAATTAAGTGCTTAGTTTAAAAACCACAACTAATATATTAACTAAATAATATAATTAATAACCACCTAAGAGTGTAAGGGAGACAGGGCGTATGAGTTACGAAGGAGAAGTGTGAAAACGTGCGTAAATGTTTCGGCGTTTTTGTTTTGATTCTTATCAGAGAGCAAAGCGTAGAGGGTGATGAAGAACTAATAAAAACAAAATGAAAAAGCGGGAGAGACCTGTAGACTCTCTCTCTCTTGTTCTCTTTAAGGCTCCCCTTTTTAGTGGGTTCTCTCTTTGTGGCGCTCGTGTTGGTATTTGCTCTCGCTCTCTCGGCAATTGGCTTTAAAGCTGGTAAGGCCTTAACTGTATACTTGGCTAAGAAAGGATATAATTATCATTTAATTAATATAAAGAAATAAAGTTAATTTATTGAAATATGACTAAAAAGGCTCTCTATTCTTGCATTTTACTTCAGAAAGAAATCATTTTATAAATGTCTTTTTTTCAAAAAATGGCCAAAAGCCGAAAAATGTCTGAATTGGCAACACCGATTGGAGCTTTTGCTTCGGTTCGGCTTTCAATCGCGGCCGAGAGCGAAAGCTTATGGGAGCTTTCTCGAATAAACAACTCGAATTCGAACCCGCGAACATGGGCTCCAACAAAGAAATTTCACGATTTCAAGCGAACGGACGTCTCACCTCGCACTCGCTTGCTTTTTGGCAATAAAACACGCGACTTCTCAAAGCCAACAACAAAACCAATCAACATTACCAACAATTATAATACTAATAATAATAATAATTATTTGTATCACAATCAACAATTGCCACTAATCAGATATTGTTGAGATTACACCTCCGCACCGTCCCGTTGGTTCTCCAATTGGAAAACGCGCGCGCGTTTTTTGCCGCCCCGATCGTTAAAAATTCATTAAGTATTTTTTAATCACCGCGTATAATAAATAATACAAATAATCGCGATCATTATTGATACTTGCCCCCTGTCGCCGCCATCAGTGCATCATCACAGTGTGTGTTTGTGTGTGTTTGAGTGATCAGCGATTGTGTATGTGTGGTGTGTGTAGGTGTGAGCGTAAATGTCCGCCATAAAGGAAACGGATCTGGATCTGCTGCAGATTTGATGCCGACGTAGTTGCGTCGGAAAAGCACCTTTTCTGCCCCCCGCCGTTGGACTCGCAATGTCACGACGCAAACAGTCCAACCCCAAGCCGTTTAATAAAGGTTAGTTAAGATATTTATTAGCCATTTTAATGACAATTTTTGGCTTGTAATTTAACGATCGCTGGCTGGTCTTCCACTTGACCCATTCAAAGTGGCCGTGCTGGGTCAGCAGATGTCGTTTTTTGGACACCGAAACATGTGCAAACACAGAAAACAAAGAAAGGGGGAATCGCAAGTGGGGGGCTAGATAAATAATAAACTATGCCAAGACAAAGTGGCCAAAAAATAACCATCAAGAACTATAAAGACGTTAAGATAATTAGCATTTAAATGATTTATTTTTAGTTAAAACAAGAAAGGAAAGCTAACTTCGGGCGGAGCCGAAGTTTATATACCCTTGCAGTTAAAACCGGATATATATCGCAAACATCGGATATAGTTGGCCGATCCTTATGAAAATATGATAATATAACCCAATTTAATATAATACAAAAACCAAACCTAAAAATATTCCAAACTTCTATCTTCAAAAACACAAAAGTTGGGTAATTTCCGATCGTTCAGTTATATGGCAGCTATAGGATATAGTCAGCCGATCCTTATAAAATTTAGTAGGTTGGATCAACTGACCAAAAATAGAATCTGTACTAAATTCCACCTTTCTATCTTCAAAAACACGAAAGTTGGGTCATTTCCGATCGTTCAGTTATATGGCAGCTATAGGATATAGTCGGCCGATCCTTATGAAATTTGGCATGTCGTAATGTTTTGCCAAAAAATGCTCTCATGTCAAATTTGAACTCTCTAACTTTAAAAACGTCAAAGTTATACTACTTCCGATCAATCAGTTATATGGCAGCTATAGGATATAGTCGGCCGATCCGGGCCGTTCCGACTTATATACTGCGTGCAAAAGAAAGAAGGGTGTGTGCAAAGTTTCAAGACGATAGCTTTAAAACTGAGAGACTAGTTCGCGTAGAAACGGACAGACAGACAGACAGACAGACGGACAGACGGACAGACGGACAGACGGACATGCTCATATCAACTCAGGAGGTGATCCTGATCAAGAATATATATACTTTATGGGGTCGGAGATGTCTCCTTCACTGCGTTGCACACTTTTGGACAAAATTATAATACCCTCTGCAAGGGTATAAAAATATTTGATAATAAATAAAATATAGAGGTATACTTTTTGTTTCTCTTTTCTTAAAAATATAAATACGAGATATAATATAAGTCGTTATCGATACCGATACCTGTTGTACGTGCTCGGCTGACACACCTTATGAATATTTTTTGTTCAAAAGAGAGTCCAGAATATTAACTAATTACATTTCGTTGTTTGCCATTTGATATATTTATGGCCCCGAACCATTTGACACCCAATGAATGCATTTCGGTATCGAAATCGATAAAACGTGCCGGACCTGCGACACTGGACGCCATTTGCCACCTCACACCTTGGATTTTTGAAGCCCCAACTCACCTCAGACTCACCCCCGAAAAATCATAGAACCCTACCACCATCACCACCCATCTTTCCGCTTTATCCATTCTGCCATTTTGGACTCCTTATCGCAGTCGCTGCTTCTGCTCCGAGCACGTTTCTCGGCTGGCTGACTCTGCCTCTGCCCCACCCAGCTCCCCGGCTCAGGTTGGCTAAACTATAGCTATACCCCCCCTCCAGTCCAAGCCAATCCAGTAATCCAAAAACAACAACACCCAGTCGGGCAGCGATATCGGTCCGAGTCATGAAAATGGAACTTTCACAGTAAGTTGCCAAGAATCGATAAGTTCAAAACTTGATACACTTAGGGGGAAATATGATGATCGTTCTGTATTTGGATTGAATATTTATTGTGATTGTAATGGAAACTGGTGATAATATTTTTAAAAATATAAACAAAAGAGGTTGAAAGTCTAAAGAAACTAATTCAATTGGATTTTAAGAGCTAAGATCAGTTTTTAGAAAGTGAAAAAGAAAATACTTTTATATTTTAAAGATATTTTAAAACTAGTATTATTCTTTATAATTAAAAAAAAAGTATTATCCTTTTATTTACTTTACAATTTCAGTCTTTTATTTAATTATCTGATAAACCTTAAAGTACTATAACCCTAAATTAATGGAACACCCACATTAGTGTAAAAACTTGAAAGTATTTATCGACATGGCCCCTATGGAGGGGATAACGCGAAACTTCTCCATTTGCGTTATGATAATTTAGGGCATTTTTATCTAAGCAGCTGTTGTACGACGTTGTTGGTGTTGTTGTTGCACCTGCACTATCAGTGGGTTATCCCTCGGTACCTATCCACCTTCTCCCCCCTCTCTGGCCCTCAGCTCTTGGCCAACTATTCTGCTTTGCATATTTATCTCTTGCACACTTGCTTCACTTCTGTCCCGTTGTTTTCTAGATGGTGTGGGGAAAGTGGGTGTAGGTTTGGGGGGAGTAGGTGTAGGTTTGAGGGAGTGGGTGGGTAGTGGGTGGTGGCTTGTATAGCTGGGTGGCAAGAAAAAACTCGAAGCAAAACTCGATAAACTTTTATCACAATTGCAGCAACAGTAGAAGGCACAAAAACAGCAAAAACAATTGCGTAGTTTAAGCTTCTGTGGGCACTACTTTTTTTAACCTTTTTTTTAAAACCTTTTTGTTTTTTTTTTTACATAAGCTTCAATAACTGACATTTGTAGTGTAGTCGAACTCAAACTCGCTATTGTTGCGATTGCAGTGTAGAAATCGTGATGACAACGCCCTCGGCTTTAATTCCTAAATGCTCTATGAAAGGGTATCTAGAAATGAAGACTATAACTATAACTATATCAAGATTATTTTTATAGTTTAATTTCTTACTATTAATATTTTCTATATTTTAATTTTTTATATTTTAAATAGAGTGTCATATGTTCAAGAAAACCTTCCACCTGCCATTGATTTCTATCTCATTACCTCTCTTAGAGCTTCAAGACCTGAGGGAGTGCAATCGTCGCACATACATAGATAACCATTTTCTGGGTTGGCTTTTCGTTTTTTTATAAATTTTAATTACGCTTATCACTAATTTTATGTTAATGGCCAGCTGTTGGTTGTTCGCTTGTCTCTTGTTTAGTTGTTATTGTTTTTCTTGTCGTTCAACGGCAGCCACCACCACAAAAGAAAGACAACCTACGGCCCAAAGCCATCGACATCGACATGGCTATATGGTAGCCCTCCCCATGCGGGTGACAATTTAGCCAAAAGTCGAGTCTGAGTTTCGAATTTTTACTCGATTTCAAGCGGGCTGAAAACTCATTTTTAGAAAACACTGAAAGAATTTGAGTATAGGATAAAAGCTATATAATTTATAATGTATTATTTACTAAAGAAACAAGGTTAGAATACATTTTAAGCATTAAAGTTGTCTTTATGCTTTAGAAATTTATATTTTCGATACTTTTTGATAACTTTTCAATACTTTTTCCTAGTAAATCGAGCCGTACATTATAAGACAGCGCTCAAGAAGAAAATTGAAGTTATGGAAAATAAAATCTATGGATTTAAGAAATATGTTATTCATAAGAAGTCTAATGAGCACTAGGAAGTCTACGAGCTTATAAACGAAAGCTAGTGTTAGTGTAATATTAGTTAGTTAGTTAATTTTTCAGCCTAGTAGCCAATAGATCACAGTTCCCTTCCTCTAATAATAATAATTACTTTTAAATAAAATACAAATCAAAAGGTCAACTGTTTCGAGTAATTTTTTTGATAATCCCAAGCCTAAGCCTAACTTAGTCATCATGATTCCATATGTTTATCTTAATCAGAATCGACTATAAAATGTACAATTAAAGTCTAATGCTTTTTCTTGCTAAAAAACAATAATAGTACTTACCCCGGACTCTGATTTCAGTGGAGAATTCTCTCTCATATCTGAAATCGTGGCGGTACGTGTCAAGCGGTTTGGTTTGCTTTCTGGGGCTTTGGGGATTCTATAAGCGGTTTGAGGGGAGCTTTATATAAGGTGGTGAGGGGGGAGAAGTATGCCGATAAGAAAGCTAACTGCGTATTGCAATTGCAGTTTGGCTTTCGAAGAGCTGCCGTTGCAGTTGCCACGATAAAGCGATAAAAAGCCAGGGCTCAGGTTGCAAGCCAAGGCCTTTTCAGTCATTCTGGATATGGCCACTGTTCATTTCAATTGGCAAAGATAATCTCGAGCTTTGGCCATTTTGACATTGTATTTTAATAATTGCGATAAGCCACCATCTCGCTACCCCCGCCCAACTGGCTCTTTGTCTCTGTTTTGTTGATTTGCTGTGGAAATCGGACCAGGAAATATCACCAGATAAAAAAAAAACAACAACCAACAATCGTACACAACGCCCCAACCGACACCAACAAAAACATTAACAGGCATTACAAATTGCAAATTGTTTTTGTTTTTTTTTTTATTTTTTTAATTATTTTATTATCGTTGTTTTTGGCCAGCACATTTGCATATCAAGTGAGGCGAATGAATGAGGGCAGAGGGCAGAGGCGGGTGTATGATAGGCGGTACATTTTAGCAAGGGGAGTAACTTGACGATCGAGTTAGTCAGCCCAGTCGACAATATACTCTGATTTCAGATATTGCAGTTGCTGTTCTCTTATCGCCTTAAAGGGGAAATTCCTCGGGTGATTAATCAAGCCGAGGAACGGAACTGGAAACTGATAAAATATGGTTTTAAAAATAAGCCAAATGTGGAAATCAAGGAGAGGATCTTAATCTTTAGGAATAAGCACGAAAATATTTATTTGAGGAAGTATGATATCCCTTCTATATCTCTCCCAGTGACTGTGAAAAAAAGGCATTTTTTTAAGATCTCGATTATTAAGTAAATATTTTTTTAAAGGAAGTCAGATATTATATCTTAAGCCAAGTCGTACCTCTCCTATAACTCTCTTAGTTACTTCGAGGAAAGGCATTATTTTAGATCTTGATTAGTATTTCCTACAGTTGACTAATCACCTCTAGCCTCTATCATATCCCCAGTATCCAATCGTTTGTTTTATTTTCGCTTTAATCTTGAAATGCAATCGAAATAAGTTTGAAATTTGATGCCCGGACAGCGATAATGGTTTGTAGTCATTTTCAAAACATTCCCAAGCCGGGCCGAACAAAATAAAAATAAAAAATAAAATAAAGCTTAAAAAAAATGGCTTAAAACAGCTGTCGATTGTTAGTTTTGTTGGCGTTGATTTTTTTTAACGATGTTGCTGTTGCTGTGACGGTTGTTGTATGATTTGTACAATGCTCCGGGGTCTGTTCAGTTCGGTTCGGTTCGGTTGTTTTTTATCAACAGATCTGATGGCAAGATTGTCGCGCTTTGCTTCAAAAATGAGAGAATGAACTCGCCCAACAACAACAATAATAAAAAACAACAATTGTAACAACAACATTTGTTGTGTGCTGTGTGTTTTTCGTTCATAACAATTTTGAAGAGATTTTCAGCTAAAGATAAAAACGTCAATGTGATGTGGTTTGTCGGATACAGATTTATATCCCTAACAATGACAATATATATAGTACAAACACACTTTATTTCTATAAGCTATATTAAAGCCTATATATAACGATCAATCTATAAAGAATTTCCTTTTTTTGCCAATTGGATTGCCATATCTCTGGATTTAATTAATTTCAGATATCAGTTTCATTTTCGATTTAGAATCAGATCGAATCAGTCTAAAGAATCGGAATCATAATCATACTCGGAGTTCGTGGATCCTCTACTGTCTCCGAGGGCGTTGATAGCTAGAGCGCCATAAATCTCTGTCAGGGTCTGGAAACCGACGAATCCGAATCTCGCCCGATAATCATCGGAGGCCGAAATAACAAATAGAACTGATTTCAACCAAAGTACTAGTGGGACGGGAAGTTCCAAAGGCAAATTCGAAGTCATTATCAGCAACCCACTAACCGACCGACTGATCGTCCACCGATCTTCGAATAGATTTCGCCTTATAAACAAAGAATATGAAGAGGGTAGCAGAGTGTTGATTAGTTTAAAATTATACCAAGAAAATGTCTTAAATCTAAAGTATATTATATAGTTTTAGGATTAAAAATGACTTCTTCAGGGCTTATTTAATTATTTTAGACTATCTATTCAAAAAAAACAATATACCTTTCAACACCCAAAAAACACTCATTGATTCAACAAAAGAGACAGATACAAATTTTAGAAAGAGATGGCCTACAAAGACGTTGAAAGTGATATCTGGGCGACAAATCTCAGTTCAAATTTCGACACCTTATCGGTGTGCGTTCATCTGGCGGCTTGGGTTTCCAATTTCGAGTGGCCCGGAATGATGTGATGTTCTTGTGCGTTGTCAGCGATAATGTTAATCGTTATCGTTATCGCTTCACTGCAGAAGAATTCCGTCTAGTGGTTGGCCCCTTGATTTCTACTTCAGATTTCCAATGATTTTCAATTTTGTAAAAAAACAGGGGAAACGCTTGCCTTAAGATACAAATCTTTGGTGGAGTGCTCCTCCTCCGGATACCTTATACTCCTCATTCGCTCTCTCCATCCCGACAACTTCCACCCACTTAATTAGTTTCGATTCTGGTCTTTCATTTAATTTTTTTTATTTTGGCCTGGCCTTTCTTTATCAATCTTTGGAGCTCCACTCGGCGGTCTTATCTCTCGAAATAAAGTTCATGCCGAGGTCCTATTATCTATTCCCAGCGATCTCAGCGCAGCATTCGTTTAATTGACCAACCAAACTGACCGTCCATCCATCCATCCATCGATCCTCTGTATGCTCCCCCGCCCCTGCTCCTGCCCCTACCCCACCTCCATCTGGTGGCCATTCGCTCCTCGAGTGCCTCGTTGTTGTCGCTTCCATCTGCAATCTCTGATTAAGCCCAGCAATCCGGGCCTCGCCTGCCCCGGGCCGGGGCATTAGACTGCAAATCATCATCGCCACATATAAGCCCCTACTATACGTCTGTACATATGTACATATATATTCACGTACTGTAGTATGGGCTTTCTGTTTCTTTCTTTCGATTATCTGCTGGTGGCCATTGCCAGTCAAAGTGCAGACCTTGAAAAATATTAAGCCCGCCACAGAGATTGAGCTCAGATTGCTAGATCACACGGTGACTTTTCATTTTTTACTTTTTGCAATATTTGGTTTAATGATTTTGTTTGTAGATTAATAAGAAATCGATACACTAATCTTTTTAGGTAATCTCGTAAAGAATTTTAGGTCTCAGTGGGTTGTGTTCGGATGAAAATCTAAGAAAATATTGACTTCAAAGTGGGTCATCCATGCATTCTCCCCCATTTTTGAAGGGGAACCTCCATAAAATTTGACAAAAATATGAAAAAATATTTCGTTGCTAGATTTTGATGCAGATTGACGGAGAATCGATCTACAAATCGTTTAAGGTACTCCGCTCAAGGATCGGATGAAAATCGGCAGAGATATAGACTTCACAGTGGGTGATATTGGCCTTCCATGCATTTTCCCCATTTTTGCAGGGGACCCTCCATAAAATTTGACAAAAATATGAAAAAATATTTCGGTGCCAGATTTTGATGCAGATTGACGGAGAATCGATCAACAAATCGTTTAAGGTATTCCGCTCAAGGATCGGATGAGAATCGAAGAAGATATAGACATTCCAGTGGGTCATATTGGCCTTCCATGCATTTTCCCCATTTTTGCAGGGGACCCTCCATAAAATTTGAAAAAAAATATGAAAAAATATTTTGTTGCCAGATTTTGATGCAGATTGACGGAGAATCGATCAACAAATCGTTTAAGGTATTCCGCTCAAGGATCGGATGAGAATCGAAGAAGATATAGACATTCCAGTGGGTCATATTGGCCTTCCATGCATTTTCCCCATTTTTGCAGGGGACCCTCCATAAAATTTGAAAAAAATATGAAAAAATATTTTGTTGCCAGATTTTGATGCAGATTGACGGAGAATCGATCTACAAATCGTTTAAGGTATTCCGCTCAAGGATCGGATGAGAATCGAAGAAGATATAGACATTCCAGTGGGTCATATTGGCCTTCCATGCATTTTCCCCATTTTTGCAGGGGACCCTCCATAAAATTTGACAAAAATATGAAAAAATATTTCGTTGCTAGATTTTGATGCAGATTGACGGAGAATCGATCTACAAATCGTTTAAGGTATTCCGCTCAAGGATCGGATGGAAATCGGCAGAGATATAGACTTCACAGTGGGTGATATTGGCCTTCCATGCATTTTCCCCATTTTTGCCGGGGACCCTCCATAAAATTTGACAAAAATATGAAAAAATATTTCGTTGCAGGATTTTGATGCAGATTGACGGAGAATCGATCTACAAATCGTTTAAGGTATTCCGCTCAAGGATCGGATGGAAATCGGCAGAGATATAGACTTCACAGTGGGTGATATTGGCCTTCCATGCATTTTCCCATTTTTGCAGGGGACCCTCCATAAAATTTGACAAAAATATGAAAAAATATTTCGTTGCTAGATTTTGATGCAGATTGACGGAGAATCGATCTACAAATCGTTTAAGGTATTCCGCTCAAGGATCGGATGGAAATCGGCAGAGATATAGACTTCACAGTGGGTGATATTGGCCTTCCATGCATTTTCCCCATTTTTGCAGGGGACCCTCCATAAAATTTGACAAAAATATGAAAAAATATTTCGTTGCTAGATTTTGATGCAGATTGACGGAGAATCGATCTACAAATCGTTTAAGGTATTCCGCTCAAGGATCGGATGGAAATCGGCAGAGATATAGACTTTACAGTGGGTGATATTGGCCTTCCATGCATTTTCCCCATTTTTGCAGGGGACCCTCCATAAAATTTGACAAAAATATGAAAAAATATTTCGTTGCTAGATTTTGACGCAGATTGACGGAGAATCAATCTACAAATCGTTTAAGGTATTCCGCTCAAGGATCGGATGGAAATCGGCAGAGATATAGACTTCACAGTGGGTGATATTGGCCTTCCATGCATTTTCCCCATTTTTGCAGGGGACCCTCCATAAAATTTGACAAAAATATGAAAAAATATTTCGTTGCTAGATTTTGATGCAGATTGACGGAGAATCGATCTACAAATCGTTTAAGGTATTCCGCTCAAGGATCGGATGGAAATCGGCAGAGATATAGACTTCACAGTGGGTGATATTGGCCTTCCATGCATTTTCCCATTTTTGCAGGGGACCCTCCATAAAATTTGACAAAAATATGAAAAAATATTTCGTTGCTAGATTTTGATGCAGATTGACGGAGAATCGATCTACAAATCGTTTAAGGTATTCCGCTCAAGGATCGGATGGAAATCGGCAGAGATATAGACTTCACAGTGGGTGATATTGGCCTTCCATGCATTTTCCCCATTTTGCATAAAATTTGACAAAAATATGAAAAAATATTTCGTTGCTAGATTTTGATGCAGATTGACGGAGAATCGATCTACAAATCGTTTAAGGTATTCCGCTCAAGGATCGGATGGAAATCAGCAGAGATATAGACTTCACAGTGGGTGATATTGGCCTTCCATGCATTTTCCCCATTTTTGCAGGGGACCCTCCATAAAATTTGACAAAAATATAAACAAATATTTCGTTGCTAGATTTTGATGCAGATTGACGGAGAATCGATCTACAAATCGTTTAAGGTATTCCGCTCAAGGATCGGATGGAAATCGGCAGAGATATAGACTTCACAGTGGGTGATATTGGCCTTCCATGCATTTTCCCCATTTTTGCAGGGGACCCTCCATAAAATATAACAAAAATATGAAAAAATATTTTGTTGCTAGATTTTGATGCAGATTGACGGAGAATCGATCTACAAATCGTTTAAGGGATTCCGCTCAAGGATCGGATGGAAATCGGCAGAGATATAGACTTCACAGTGGGTGATATTGGCCTTCCATGCATTTTCCCATTTTTGCAGGGGACCCTCCATAAAATTTGACAAAAATATGAAAAAATATTTTGTTGCTAGATTTTGAAGCAGATTGACGGAGAATCGATCTACAAATCATTTAATGTATTCCGCTCAAGGATCGGATGGAATTCGGCAGAGATATAGACTTCACAGTGGGTGATATTGGCCTTCCATGCATTTTCCCCATTTTTGCAGGGGACCCTCCATAAAATTTGACAAAAATATGAAAAAATATTTCGTTGCTAGATTTTGAAGCAGATTGACGGAGAATCGATCTACAAATCGTTAAAGGTATTCCGCTTAAGGATGGGAAGTATATTGTCGAAGGTATAGCTTCTAAATGAATCCTATAGGAATATCCCTAGCATTATTTAAAAAACTCTTTTTTAAGATAAGTTTAAAAAATATGCTTCCATGTGAAAGAGATTGGGAATCACTCTCCTATTTATATATCTCCTTAAGGCCACTCCACGTGTTTCTTAATCAGCAGAATTCCAGAGATTGCATCTCGTATCAGCTTAATTTGCTGTGGAAGAGGTCGACTCTGTCTGGCTTCTTGGAAGCACTGCGCGGCTAGAGTTTTAGTTTTGCTTATTTCGCCTCATCAATCAATTATTAATTACAAAGTGTACAGCCCGGCCTATCTAGAGCCCAGCCACCCCGCCGCCCCAGGTGTCCCCCAGGTGATAAATTGATTAAGTTTACATGTCCACGGCGAAGGGAGATAGCATGGGCGGGGGAGCAGCGTCGGAGACTGACATCTGCACTTGAGTTGGCATCGAAATCGAAAACGAAATCGTATCGAAGACCAAGGAATTTCAAAATGAAAATTTAAGTACTGCGATTAATTTGGCTTATCAGGAAGGCAGAAGAGCAGAAGAAGAAGCCGCAGCCGAAAACCCAAAACAAGTGCAATTAAAAGATTTTTAAGCAAACATTTGTCATTAGAGATAAGCAGTTGTACTTTTGGGGGAGGTGGGGATATGGAAGCCACCTCTGCGCATAAACCAAAATTAGGATGTCTCAATACAAATCGATGGTGGTGGGGAAACCACCTCAAAGGGGGCGGAAAAGCAAACTAATTACACGATAAACCAAAAGGTTGGGGTCTTACAGCTGTTGAGGCACTGGAAATAAAATAAGAGTTCCTAATGTTATTTTTAATATTAATTATTTACCAAATATAGTACTTACTAAGACTAGGATATCTATAATAGAGGACTTGCCCCTGGGACTGGGCCCTACCTAATATCTTCCATTTACGCACGACAATCAAAAGTTAACTGAAATGGCAGTAGCGATACCATCGATAGAATCCTTGGCCCAAAAGGCCCAGAAACAAACATGGCAAACCGGGCTAACTAGGCAACGTGCGGCAATCGATTAAAAATCCATAAAAATATATTTCTAGATTTTATTTGCTGATCAAAACGCTGAGGCAAACGCACTCTGTCTATGTGTAATTAAGATTGAACAAGTCAGGGAGAAGGGAGTAGGGAGCAAGGAGGGCGTAGAGGAGGGCTGCCAGTGGCGCAAATGGAGGGCAATATGAAATCTATTTATGCCATTAGCTTTGCGCCGATCCCACGCAGCGATAGCCCCGAGCATTTGGAGCTCCTTCATGTCGCTCGGTGGCCATTTTGTTCGTTTATCTTTTGCTTGTCTTCGAGCCCAACCCAACAAACATCCAACTTTCCAACTCCCAAGCTGGCCAGAATTCAGGCAAGGCACTGTGAGAAAAATTAGAGACTTAATTCAAGAATAGGTCCTAAATATAACTCAGAACTATAAAACTAAAACCAGTTTTTGATTTTTAATATTTTTACATAAAATATAATTCCAAAAATTCCCTGTAATATTTTCTCCCAGTGTTATAACTGCAAACAGTTTGTACATATATCGAAATCAAAGATTAAAAACGAATCACTCATGTTACAGATTGAAATTCGGGAATTTTTGGGTCGGGGAGTGCATGGTACACCGCACTATACTGTACAAACTATATAATTCTTTCGATTCTTATCTCTGAACTTTGCCAAAAAAAAAATATAAGAATTCTTTTCAAAACCGAGAAACAAAATCGCGTCATCAGTAAAAAATATATATAAAAAATCTCATTAGTTTGGCTTTGTTTTCGTTGCTCTCCATATCGCTGATGTGGATTTCTCGCTCAATCATGTGATTTTGGCGCCTGCTTTTGGCGCAAAAGAATGCGATGAGTCTTCCCATAACAGGCTTAGTGGCCAGCCTTGCAGAGAGCACTTTAAGCCTAATCACCTCAATGGCCCACAACTTGCATTCTGGCCAAGATGCAGATGCAGGAGACAGGAGACATTTGCCGCCGCCGTCGCTGCCGCCGCCGCCAGTCTTATCTAAATGCCAGCCTCACAGTCTCGTCTTCCATTATGATACGATGATACCGGGGACACACGTGGACAGGGTAGTGTATGGAAGATATAGGGGCCAAGGGACATTGGTCAGGGAACAGGGAACTAAGGGGGAGATCAAGGGAGAGAGCCCGCAAAAAAATATCTCCAAGAGCTATCGAATGCGTCGCCAAGTTGGAGCCAATTGGGAATCGGGAATCGAGAATCAGGAATTGATGCAATTGACCAGGAAAATATAAGTGGGTTTTTAGTCAAAGGGATTATATTTAATATATTAAGATGTGTGAGGAAATACTCTTTAAAAATAGGAATAGATTCTTATAATTATTCTTAATTTTTGGGGAAAGAGATTCCTCGAAAAAAAATCATCATAAACCATAAAGTTGGACTAGACCTGAACTTAAACACTTTTCTAAGTATCTAACAGCTAATATCTGCAGAATATAAAGCTTACATTATATTTAATAATTATTTAAATTTAAATCTCGACCAAGTTTTGTAAAATATTCACAATACCCCACTTTAAGTAATCCCTGGTAAGAGCAATCTCCGGCTTGAAGTGTCGAGGAAGCATAATTTACATGGCAACAGGCGCCATTAGGAGCTGGAAGCCCCACAGGTTCCACTTGGTTAGTTTGTTTTTGGTGTCCTGCCTTGACTTTTGTGGCCATAAACGAGTTTCCAGTGCGTGGCGGGAATACCTGTTGCATCCAGCAACCGGCAACCGGCAACCAGCAACCAGAGGCAACCCGGCAACCTGCAACTTGCAACCAGAATATTGCAACTGGTCCTCTGAGGGCTTGGCGCTGATGGATGCGTGTTTGTTTACAGCTTTGCTGTTTGTTCAGTTTAGCGTAATTGCCAGGGGGGGGCGGGGGGCGGTGGGCAGAGGAGTTCCTGCCACAAAAAGAGGGGGCTTAAATGAATGTTAACAACGTGTTCTGTCTGGGCCGGCTTACTTCTCTTTTTTTTTTGCTGGCCATTTAAAACATTTTAATTATGGGCTCAGAAAATGCATGGCTTATCCACCTGTACCCGTGCCCGTTTGTGACTTTTTCTTCTTCCTCTCTTAAATGGCATTTAGATAAGGTCCTTCTGCCCCCTCCTCCTCTAGAATTGATTGTCCACTGGCCATCGATTTATGAGAATGTTGATAGCAAAGTCGGTTTCCTCTGCCTTCGCCGGACAATCTTGCTCATCATTCCCGACCAGCCAGTCTGCCAGGCAGTCATCTCAATCTTCTGATGCCGCGCTGTCATTGTGCGTCATTTATTGGCCAACTGATAAGGCCATCGACCCTCCCCGGCCCCTGCCCCCCTCTTACTGGCCTTTTCCTGCCCGGGTCTGACGGCAAAATATGAATTTGATTTGAAAAGAAATTAAGCAAAGAGCCAGCAAGATGAATAAAGACATTTTGTCGCCGACATTGAATGATTTTTCCTCTTAGAGATTCTTCTTTGAGGGTGTTTTGGACTTTACTAATTTCTGTTGAATACAGGGGTTATTAAAAAAATATTACTCTACAAGTCGTACTGTTAAAGTTCTTAGAAGTGTTTCTAAAAAATCTAAATAAAACTATTCCCAAGTATATATATTTTTAAATCTTAAACCATGGTCTATATTATTTAAGCTTTTAAAATAAATAATTTTAAAATATTTTCTAAAATTTGAAACATGTTTTGAATGATAAACTGGTCTAAAGAACATTCAGAATATTAGGATATTCAAAAGACAGGGTTTTTTAAATATTTCATTAAACCTTTTTCAATTAAAAACTATCCAAGCATGTAATGTGTCTAAAATAGATCCACAAAAACAAGTAATATCTTAATTTAAGTATTTAAATATATATATTTTTCTAAAAAACATATAAGAGTAATGAGGCTTTCCTAGAAACCATCCCCAAAAAACCATCCCATCTCCAGTTTCTCGGCTATCATGACCATATCGCAGCTGAATCTGGACAAGCTAGAGCTACCGGCATAACATTTGCTTTGTACCTGGCTGATACGATTGGAGCTGCCATTTGGGCCATCCATCTCGTCTCGTACATACCCCAACCCCAAAGCCATTACAGAAACTGGTAGCAGGGGGGGTACTGGTACTGGTGGTATCTCTTAGTGCGAGTTTCGATTTCGATTTCTGTTTCAGTTTCAGTTTTCGGTTTCGGTTTTCTTAATTATGTTTGGCCCGCTTTGGAGCATCCGTTTGTAGATCTCCTCGCCAGATAGTACAATTTATGATTTACGTGGAACATTGTGCTCTGGCATTTGATTTTGCTTTGATTTGGTTTTTGGTTTTGATTTTGATTTTGATTTTGGTTTTTTGTTCGTTTTTTGCTTTTTACATTTCGATTTTCATTGCCTGTCATTATTTGGCCGGCTCGTTGGCTTTCGTTTTCGAAATTTTGTTGTCAAGCTGCACGGCAACAAAAATATAATAATAATAATCTAGAAACCTAAAAAGCATGACAGCGTCGACCCAGTAATTAACCCTTGATAATTTTAATTGATTCATAATCAGAAAGTAAATCTATTAAAGAAACTGAAATTATAAAGAAAAAAATATGTATATTATTTCTGTAGAAATACATTTTAAGCTATTTGTTTTTGAGGATTTTAATAGACTGTTTTATGTAGCTTAAAGCTTATATTTTTTTTTAAGTGCACCTTCTTTTCTCCCTCCCCCCCTTAGTTGCGTAGAGATCGAGGTCAGCGATTAGGCCGCGACTTTTGTTTGGCACGTCAAAGTCAAAAGGCATTTTGTCCGATTATTCCCGACTGGAATCGCGGCTCACCATGACTCGACCACACACACACATACTCACTCGAAACAGCCCCGAGTCCGACCCGACCCGACCCGCATTCCTGGCCACCACTTTTGCGACTCTAGCCAGGTGGGACAGGTGGGAGAGATACCCCACCATGGCCCCCCTTTTCCCCCTGTCTTGTAATTATTTTATAAGTGCAGCGACATTTGGCTTATCCAATCCGTGGAGAACCATGTGGCATGAGGCATGATTCACTTGGCGTCGAGCTGTATATGCTATATAGTCTCTTAGCCATACAGCCCCGACCTTCTGGCTCCTTTTGGCCGATAACTCGACGTAGATTAGGCCCCAAGACTGACTGACTGAGTGAGTGCAGCGATAACGGCACTCCACGTTCCAAGCCATGCATATGCAACTCCTCTTGCCGATCTTAACTTGGCCATAATGTGGCCGGGGCTGGAAAAAAGGTTTTCGGGCTGGCGCGTATCTTGGAGTTTTTATCCCAAATGTGGTCGCCAGACGCCGGGCTTGATGGGCCCCGCATGGCCAGAGGTGATATCATGGGCCCCATCCTTGACTGCATTTTGTATTTTTTCGTTTTTGCCTTTTCATATCAATGTCTGAGTCATCAAAGTTGAAAGTGTTGGGGATAGGATGTTTGAAAGGTTTCAAATTCAAGGTTTCAGGGGGTTTCAAAAATCTATATTATGTATATCTTTTCATGTACTTTCTTAAAAGATCTGTTTAATACTTTTTTAGGAACATTGTGTTTAAGTTCCTTCTTCCTTTGTGTTTATCAAATATTATTATTATTTTTAAAGGGTTGGAGGCCTTCTTTAGAAGCTCCTGTCTACGTCCTACTTGGCTATTCAATAGTTGTCCATAAGAGGATTGACCGAATCTTGAAAAGTTGATCAAATTTTGCTCCTTTTCCTTTTTGCTCCAGAACTGGAGGAGCTGTATGCCTCCCTCTGAGAAGCCCTCCAAGTCCCTCGATTCCCAAGTCCCTCATCTTTGTCCCCAAGTGTGGGCGTTCGTGTAAAACTAATGTCGCACTTTTCGACCATTTCCGATGCTATTTGAACAAACAAGCCATAGGAGGAGTGACGTGTGACAGTGGTTTTAAAATTTAAATATTATTAAAAATATTTTTAAAATAATATACAGATACTTAAGGAAATATGATCGACTTTTAGCATTGGTTTTTAAACAAAACTTTTATTTTAATAATCAAATAACCTCTTCATCCATTAGGACCCACTGTTCCTTTTGTATTTTCGGGTTCGTTTTGGAGTTCGACGTCTGCTGCTGATAGGTTTGTGTAGATCGTGTTGAACGCAGCTTGTTTAGCATGCCAATTAGGCTCCTCTCTTTTTTTCCGAGTGGGAATCGCCCAGCTCCTGCCCCATGCCCCATGCCTCCTATTTCTGCCTTTTTTTGTGGTTTAGTGTCCATCTGAAATGCAAAATCAGCTCGTGCAGCAGCTCCGCCGCAGTCAGCAGCTGGCAAAAAGGTGTTAATTTTTGTCTGGCATTGCTTTTTGGTGTTTCTTCTTGGCCAAATAGTTAAGAGCCTGGGCCACGTTATTGCCAGAAAAAGCGCAGAGCGAGCGTGCTGGTTCACCGGGGTCAGGAGTCAGGATTTGCAGTTGCAGTTGATCCACACAATTTGTAGATACATTTTCTGTTGAAGTTGCACGAAGCTCTCACCCACCGCCTCACAGGAGACGGGTGGGCGGTTGGGGGTCAGATTGGTGTTAGATTTTGTATTAAAATTGCCTGTGATTTATTTTTTTTTTTCTTCGACTCTCTCCACAAATTTGCCTTTTCATCTTCTGGGAGTCGCTTGTTCACCGAAGTACTATCTTTTTCCCAGCTAATGTATTTTCTATATGGGCGTGGTCTATTAACGATTATGATTATGATATCAATGGAGCCCGCGGAGGTAGAAAAAAAATGTTCTGAACCAGAACTAACAACCTAGGCAAACACAAGGCAATTTTCACAAGTGTTGGGATGGGGGTAGTCACTGAGAAAAAATATAAAATTATATATAACTAAAATATATTAAAATATTTTGAGTTACTAAGGTCTCAAGCTATACTACAAGGCGTATTATTAATATTTTTAAAGCCCTTTTTATTATTCTCAGTGTAATGATACTGCTCTGGTTGGTATCCCATTCCCACTCGGCCCATTATAACACTTTCACGGCTCGTTTAGCTCTTGCTGGCCATCCGCATCATCGCGGGAGATGATCAACGTAGTTAGTCGCCAGAGGAGCACGAGTTCTCCATTCTCGCTTCTCGAATCTCGCTTCTCGATTCCCGATTCTCTTCCTCCCCGCTGGAGGCGGTTTGCATGCCATCGTGATTGGTGAGGATCATAGTCCCACAGTTTTTTTTCTTTTTTTTTTTTAGTTTAAGTGTGTTTTGGGTGTGTGTGTGTGTGCACGATTCGACACCATCTTTCATTTTAGCCCGGCTCTCAGGCACTTGGCTGGCTGGCCTTAGTCCAGGGAAGTATTTTCAATTAATGGCCACACATTCCAAAAGGAACTGGAAGAGCTAGAGCTAGAAGAACTTGGCCAAAGTGTAACAAATACGCCAATGGGGGAAGAGACTCCATTTGGGAAGACACTAGTTGGCAGGATGAGGGGTTTTCCAATATATATTAGTATTCCAAAAGGTAGTAGTTTAAAAAAAAGTCATATTATTATCTAATTATGGTACAGATCAACCACTTTCTTCCCTAAAAAAGGATTATAACTTTTAACCCCAATACATTATTTCTTTACTGTTAATTTTTAAATATTTATTTATCTTTAAATTATTAAAAATCCTCTGATTTAGCACCTCAACTTTGTAGTTAAGTGTAGTCTTCTAGCGAAACAAATTGCATCCCAGAATTCGCTATCGAATCAAAAGCAACAACAGCAGCCAAAGCAGCAGCAGCTCCAAGACACGACGCCTACAAAACCGCATTACCTGTCTACCCTTTTGGCCAAACCCCAACCCACCTCCTGCTATCACTCCCACCCCCACTGCACCACCACCACCACCCCTCATCTCGGAATCTTTGGGCCCTCCTGCATTTCCTGCTGCAATCTGTGAGCCAGCCAGACTCCTTCCCCGGCATTTGCCTTCTTCTTGGACACGTTTCGTGATTTATGAGGTGCGAATTGCATTGAAATCATTTTGCCTTTGAGTTTGCCTCACACCTCCCATCTTCCACCTCTGTGGCACCAACTATGCTCTGCCACATTAAATTGATGCCGTGGATATTCGTGGCCAACTTCCATTTTTAGCCATTTTTGGCAGTGACTCCACAACAATGGAGATGGCGATGAAGTCGGCTTAGTTTGGGCCACTCTCTCTCCTCAATTTTGATTGGATTTCGAGGTGGTTTTCTTTGCCGGCATTGTTAGTTTTTGATTATTTTCTGCTTGGTGAAAGGTTAACAAAAAAAATAAAATAATTGCAATTTAAGAGACTGGACTAGTTCTTTAAAAAATATAATATTTTCCTCATATTTCATTTGATTGTCAGACCATTAGTTTTTCTCAGCTCAGCTGTTAATATTTTAATTAAAATGTGGCGTGCATTTCGGCCATTAGTCCTCGGCAATGCAGTTTGTTTAGTCAGTTTTCCTTCCACAATATATAATGTTAGTGTTGTGGCTTTATCTTATCGCTCCAGTTGATATTGCTGGCTGATAAAGCCATGCAACCAATCAGCAATCAGTGACTGCCAGACCATCGCCATTTTGTTGCCGCATTTTAATTCAACAATTTTTGCTTTGTGGTTTGGCTATGATGCGGGCTTTCAAATTGGGGCTATTAGCCCAGACCAGACCAGAGACCCCCCCTTATCATATGGCCTTCTGGGAGATAAACCTCTTTCCTGCTTATTTGATTTGATGTACCAGACCATCGGTCATGTACCATGTGGTTTAAAGAATTGTAGATATATAGTATGTACGTATACTGGTAATATCGCACTTATCGCGGTCCATATAAATTTGTGGGCGGACATAAAAACCGCAAGGCAACGAGTAAATACAGATAGCAGTTTCAGATACCACACAGCTAAATCCGTATAATAAAAAAACAAAAGACGGAGGGAAAATAAAATCACAACAAGTGTAGATGTTACATTAAATTTATGTACATTTTAGAGATACTCTGAAAAATAATTAAAAGAAGACTTTCCACTTAAAACAAACTTGAATTTTGGTAACGAAAGCGGCTCCCTTTTTTTTTTTTTCTTTAATAAAAATATTTAAACAAGTTCCTTTAGTAAAATATAAAATTAAACCTGCAATAAACCAAAAATTCCATATACCTTCTTTCAAAGTACCATTACCACTTTTTATAGTAAATAAAATTGCTCATTTTGAGAGTAAAATTTTTTGTCCCAACAACGTTTACATTTAACTTGAAAAAAAAGTGTTGCAAAATGATGAGAAAATGCGGAATGTAAAATGGCGGAATATAAAACGGAAGCTGACAAAACGCCAACTGTCCTGACACTGACTGATGATGTTCTGTTTTGCAGTTTCCCAACTGAGGATACAAAAACGCTGACATACCCTCTATTATGTCGGATTCCATTTCCTCCACCTCCACCCTCACGTTATGTTAATTTTTCATGTTTGTTGATATTTACACTGTTTTCCCCCCAGTCTGCGAATGCTGACAGGCCAAATTCATCTGATTGCATCGGATTGCGCGTTTTCCTCCGTCAACTGGTGATTTTTGCGGCTATTTTTGATGTCGGGCGATAAAATGACAACAAAACAAATATAGAAATGGGTTAAAAACGCAGATTTTTATGCAAATCTCATGCCATCTAAGAGTCGTATATCTTTTTTTTTTTTGCATTAGCTGTCCCCCCTGCGACTCTGCCCCACCCCCTGGAGATACCAATCTACTGTCCGAGTGTCGCATTAACGACAAATTGTAGTTTTAAGCTTTTAAATTTTTCGGCTTTTGTTGTCGAGGCTTTCGGTGCTGTCTGTGGATTTTGTTATCTCAGCCAAAAGGCAATTTCCATAAATTTCTAATTTTATTGAAATCCCCTAACCAAAACACCAATACAGAGAAACACTGTCATTTAAGCTTCGATTGTTGTTTATTTTTTATTTTGGAGTGCGCTGATAAAAATTGCGTATACGCCGCGTGCCTTCGTTTGAATCGTTTTTTGATCCCATTCGGATACGATTAATTTTTTTTTTGCGCTATTGGAAAGCGAACGATAAAATTGCCGGCATATACATACTATATATCTCCAAACACCCAAAAAACAACCGATGGTGGTTTATAATTTATAGCCCTGGCCGAAAAGCTACAAAGACAATCGCTGATCACTCTGATCGCTCTGACCATATGCAGATGATGTCTGTTTAAGTGCTCGGCGATTTTTATATTCATCTGAGGTGTGATTTTGGCTTTTTGTGGCATATGAAGTCATCGAGAGGGGTCTTATCTTAGCCGAAATCTCGTTGGATCTCGCTGGATCTGTTTTCGTTTTTTTTGTTTTTGGGATTTCTCATCGTTGAGGCTTTTGGCCAGCAGCCGGCGCTCTAAGTGGACCAGTTTTTGATGATCGCATTAATTGATTTTTAATATACGATAAGCAGTCAGGGGCGTCTATGAAAAGGGGGCTAGAAACGGTTGATCGTAGATAGCCAATAGATGATGGTTTTATTACTGAAAGTTAATTAAAATCGAATGATAATACTATTGTGTGGTTTTGTATTGTGATTTAAGACAGAAAACTAATTTATAACATTGTTTAAGTTTTGTTTTGTTAGGTGACAAGTGTATAATTTATGAGTTCTGAAGGGAACTATAAGAAAACCTTAGATTTCAAGCTAACAGATCTTAAACTTATCTTCATTTTAATATTTTCCATAAGCTTAAAGATTAAAAATACATACAACTTTAGGTAAACAAATAAAAATTAAATATTAAAATCCTAAAATAAACAAGAAGAGTATGTATGTTTTCATGATATCTACCATTTCCAAGAGAGAGTTCTATTAGATAACTCCCCATAGATGCAAAAGAAAAATCCAGAAAAAATAAAGCTTAAACCTAACCCGGCTCATAATCAAACACAAGCCAAGTTCAGCTCAAAGCCAAAGCCAAAGCCAACACATCCATCGGTTTTGGCCAACGAGGCTGTGGCTCTGAGGCTGTAAAACCAGATTGGGGCGGTGCACTCGACTTGGGCCACCAATCAGCGCCAACTGGCAAGCTCGAGGCCCTCCATCTGCCTGCTTTCAGGTCTACGGATATCAGGCCCTCACTTCCCCCCTTATACTCTGTTTATTTTTTTTTTTTCTCATTTTAGATAGTGTGTGAGCGGAGAGCGAATTCAAAATGGTTGCAGACAGCGGCTGATTTCCAAAAGGCGATAGTGTAAAGTGCGTCCGATCAGACAAGAGCACCGAACAGTGTTGGACAACGGTGTCCAGCTTACTGGGAGCGAGGGGGGGCTGGCAGTCTGATATATCTGGTTGGTCCTTGGATTCCAGTTCTGAAACCAGTTTCTGGCTCTGTCACTCTGTTGTTCGGGCAATTTGCATTTTCTTACCACCTTTCGCCTTTGGCTTGTGCAGGCATTCCAGCCGAAGAGAGGGAGATGGCCACGATGCGATGGGATGTGATGATGCTCTGGCCAATTATCGCTTAGGTATATCAAGGCCTATTTCGGGGGAACTATCTAGCAGCATTTTTGTGCAATTTTGTAAAAGAAATAATGGATTTTTTAAATAAATGTTTTTATTTTTATTTTGAATGTTAGTATGATAAAAAAAAATTAATAATTATTTTTTAATATTTCTTTAAGAGTTTTAAAAATTATAATGATAATCTTGACTCAATAATTATCACAAATTAAAGAAAGAAATTATTTTTAAGAAACTTGATCTTTTCATATGATAAATGCCCTTTTTGAAGAAATTACATTTTTAATAAAGAAATTCCCTTGCCAAGCATTAGCATAGTTTTCAGATTATAGGAATACTTTTTGTTTTTCCTATAAATTTCATTCATGGATTTATGATTCAGATCAATCAAGTGAATGTAAAACAAAACCCTCATCCTTCCTTTTACCCCATTTCCCCCATGTTTCATTTTTTTTTTGTGCAACACTCGCCGTCATTTCTCTTTATCGATTGCATTTAAATTGAAATCGCGACGACATTTTCCCGTGTGTGTGTGCTGGTGATGGTGCTTGTGTTTTCCGTACAGGTTGGAAAAATTTCCATTTATTCCATATTGCATTTCGCACTTTTTATTTTCCTGCCGTTGTTGGCGGCTGCTGGTCGGGGGTTTCCTTGTTGACAACTCGAATGAAGCTGCCCCCAAACCAGAACTCTTGCCTCCCTGGGTGGACAAAACTGTTGCGCCTCGCTTTGTTTTCCTCGTTCTTTTTTTTCCAGTTCTCTTCCTTTTTTTTTTTGGGTTATTCATTTTTAGCCAGGCTAAAATGTGTGGGCGTGGCTGCTGGCGGTGACGTGGTCGGCAATGGATTTGTTTTTGTGTTATGCGCAAATTGAAAACGTTGACAATATTATCAAAGTTTTTCAGTTTACACATCAGTGGGCTTTATTTGAGGGCCCCAGGATGTAGGCCCAGTATAACTGCACCGCCACTAAAAATTATGCATTTACGTTTCTAAATTGCAATTTGATCAACAATTCGCAATTGTTTGCTGATGTAAATTGAATTTAAATAAAATGTATGCCGATATCATCGAGTAATTACAACATTGAACAATCATGGTCAACCATCCAGTGACTTTTCCATTTTCATTATTTTTTTTTTCGGTTTCTGTTTTTGATTTGTCCAGGGCATGGGGGTTTATTTGATTTGCTATTTCTATATATTTGTATTTATGTTTGTGGCTTTGTGTAATTAGTTGTACCACGTAACGAGCTTCACTCTAGATCCCAATTAATGATTTCTAGCTCCAACTTTGTTCAACATGAAATATTGGCCCCCAATCTCTAGACCGATGCAGTAATCTCTGAATCTCATCATGTGATTAGTACTTTAGTTATTTAGCGAATAATAATTACACAAAACAAATTTTAACGAATGGAAATTAAAACTAAAGTTAGTTACTAAATACTAATAAAATTATTCTTTCTTTTCTTTTCAGGTTGGTGATTTCTTAAATATTATAGACTACTTTAAATACTTTTATTGTTATGGGTAAGCTATTGAAAAAATAGACTTTATTATTAAAGTCATTTTTCTATTTATTTTCGTTAAACTTGGCACATTTTCCCCCAAAATATTATCAAAAATTTAATCCCAGCTGCTACTGGGCTGCTTCTGGTGAGCGAATTATCAGTTAGTTGCAAGCATTTTGCATCCTACTTTCCGCCTTTTCCTGCAGGAAATCACGTTGCACACACACACACCCCACTCAGTGGCACTGAGATAGAGGCGTGTGGCGTATGAGCAATTTTACATTACGTATACGCAGTGTTGGCTCTCAACTTTTCGAGTGGATGGCGAGGGTGAAGGCAACTAAAAACTTTTCGACGTCTTTATAGCGCGAATCATGCCTGTATCTGTATCTCAGTGTGTGTATCTGTACGTGCTAGTGTGTGTGTGAGTGCTTTACGTGCCTGTTAATGCAATATTCAAGTGATTGCAGACATTTCCTTAGCCTTTGCCTGCCTCTTCTGGAAAACCTTCAGTTTTGCTTACAACTTCTTCAGCTGTCACCCGAATGAGCAGCATCCAAAGGCGGGGGCAAGTAACAGGAGAGTCGGAGTTGGGGGGGACGTAACGCTTATCTTACTCGCTCAGTGTGCATTTGCCAGACCATGTGCATCCACCTCCTCAACCTGCTTTGCCTCTGCCCTGCCCCTCGAAAGAGATCCTCTCGTGCTGCCAGTAAGTTTTGTTTCCTTCGCTCTCGCTTTTTCTGTAGCAAGAGGAGCAATCTCTGTGGCACTATCAAGATTCGCATTAAAATGTATCATTTTTGCCTGCTGCTGATGCTGATGCTGCTGCTGCTGCCTTGTGCCCAAACACCCAATGTTGCTCTGGCAACATGCTGCTCCTTCGGCATGCATCCTCGTTCCTAAAACTTCGTAATCAACTCGTAATGACAATGCATAATAGCCGACTCTGACTCCTGCCTTGCATCCTGGCTGCTGCATCTGCCTCCTTGTTGTTGTATCTGTACAATCTGGGGTGTATATGTTGGGGGTGGTGTGTGAGTGTGTTTTCTTCACCTAGAAGGATGCTATCGATGCACCTGAAAAAAATGGTGAATTGGAGCTTAAAGGTCTTGTATAACATTAGTGGTTTAGGTTTTAGTTCATAATGAGAACGGATACTTAACTTGAAACCATTTTATAAATGTTTTAAAATATTTCTGCAAGTGTTTTGGTTTTTTAAAGTTCTATTCAAGCATAAACCATTTGATAAGTGATTAAATTATAATTTTTTTTCTCAAAATCTTAGAGCAACAAGTTGAATAATTTTCCAGTGCATTTATGACTCGGCTTTCTTATCGCCCGTTTTACGTTTCATAAAATTTTGTTGGTTCTCTGCCGAGCAGACGAAGAACTATGTACATATATAGTAATTCTTTATACTTTGTGCCCCTTTTGAGGATTATTCACTATATTTGGCTTCATTTTTTAAGCATTTTATATTTTATCAAGTCATGAATCATGCTTAGGGATAACAGTGGAGCACTGTGATTAAGAAAAGTCAGAAAGCCAAGGGAGTGAGCTTGATAATTTAGCTTAGTTGGCGGTTCTGGGAAAGTCCTGATGTGGCATAATCTATATAGTATAGCACCCCAAACCAGAGGGGTTCTTACTTAATGATTTATCAGCTGGACGTGGACTAAAAACTCTGTTATCAGAATGTGGCACGAAATATTCCTAGAGGGGGTGGAGTGGTGGCAAAGCTTAAGGCAAAGTTTTAGCTATTCTCTGTCTCACTTGCACATTTATTGCTATCCTGCTCTGAGTTGACTTTCTTTTTTTTCAGAAAAAAGTGAATATTTGCTGTTTGAGTTTGGTAGCTGCTTCTGTTTATGTGAATTGGCTTGTTTGCTTGTTTACCTGTTTGTTTGTTTATTTTTTTGTTTGTTAATGCTTTCCGATTGCTCTCTCCCTATCTCTGTCTATGTCCCTGTCTCTTTCTTCTTTCTCTTTCTCTTTTTTTGGGGGAGCTGTCTCTCTCTCTTTAGACGGCTTTTGGCCTCGCCTGTGTTTATGTTGTTGTTTATCTTTGAGGCCGTTTTTATTTGCGTGCTTCACACTCACAGATACTCGGGTGCTCGGATACAAATACACACACACACACACACCCTGGCCAAGTAACCCTCTTCCCAGCTCCTGTTCCATCTTTTTGCCTTTGTTTGCCTTTTATTATTATTTTTTTTTTCGGTATTCCTTTGTTGAGATGTCTGGGGGGGCTCCACGGCTACGGGCTTTCCCGACTTCTGACTTGTTCTGGGCGCCTGTTCGAAGCCGGTCGCGAATCTCAACAAAAACACAAACACGGTGGCAATCATTGTGAGATACAGATACATTTTAGTGGTGGTAGGGATGGCCTGAAGATAAGGATACTCATATATATTTGTGGAGAGTCTAAGTCTAAGAACTCTTAGGAATAAACCCTCATTATTGATCCCATAATCAAATTTTAAGAAAGCTAAACTAAACTTAATGAAACTATCTATTTTCTGCCATTTCTGGCACTTAGTTCCTAAAACATTAAGCTATATTTATTTTTGTTATATTTACTTACACTTGACTGGCTATTTGTAACTTCTTATTCTCCTCCTGGCCATTTCCTTAAGTCTCTAGAAAGGCCTCTTTGTTTATGGTAAGTTGCGCGCTTTTAAATGCGATCTCCCAACTGCGATAAGCCAAAATTATTATGTTTTAATATTTCGCCAGACGACATCTAGAATCTCTAGACTCCAGAATCTACCACCTCCCCCGAAAAAGGGATACTTTCTTGCCTTGACTTTGCTGATTCAGCCAAGGCTCTGAGGAGGGCCTTGATCCTTTTCGCTTATTTTTGGTTCTTGGTTTTTGATTTGTTGTCACAGCTGAGTTGGCATTTTTCTGCTCATTTATGGTCTGTAAATCCCCTCCCCACACCCATTCTTACCCCCATATTTATAGTATCTTTTATCGTTTCCCCCCCTCCAAACCAGACTTTTATTTGCTCATTAGCTTGAGCTTAAAAGCAAAATTTGTCAACTTTATCAGCCACGATGCATCAATATTCCCTTCTCCCCACGCAACGTTCGTGGTTAATAAACTAAATTGTAATTAATTATGAGCAAAAGTTATAGAACCCCGAACCCCCAACCTCAGAGAGACCCCCATCTCTGGTATTACTAAATGCCACCATTTGTCACCTGCCCACCAGATGCCATTCCACTTTATATTTTTTTTTTTGGTTGGTTATCCAAACCAAAATCGAACGCATTTCTTGGCTTTGGTCAGCGGGCTTTGCATTTCCATAAATCATTTTAATGAAAATTATTTACTCTTCTCTTCTTCTTGCCCATTACTGTGGGGTGCGATAAGCCACCGAACCGAGAGTAGGGGTTAAGACATCAAGACATCTCATCTAAGTGGCGCTCGAGTGGCGCTTGAAGGCAAAAAACCACAAAAGACGACGACGGCGGCTTTGTTTGAGGAACTGTCCCGCAGGAGGCGGGGGAGTTGAAGCCATCGGATAACAGGGGGGAAAAGTATATATATATATATTTATATATATATATAGTGAGGGGGAATCCGCCGATATTCCAATGCCTTTACCCAAAAAGTAAAAAAAAAAACTGATGGCGCTGGCGTCTTCATTATCGCAGCGACGGCGGCGGCGACGGCGGCGATTGATAAAAGTCCGTTCGCTTTTGGCTCGCCCTGAAAACTGGGGCAGGTGTGGCAGAAAGTGGTGGCACCAGAGAGGAAGTAATGAAGCAGGAAGGGCAATGGGCAACGGGCGCAGACGGCAGAGAAATACTGAAGAGACAGGCCAGGAATACCTGTCGTTGTTGGCGTTGTTTCGCTGGTTTTGCCTTTTGTTTCACTCGGCAACCAGATAAGACACACTATGAAAATAATTTTATATTTAAAATACTCAAATTATATACTAAGAAAAATAAATAGGGAATTTATATTTAATATATGTAGTTATTACTTAAATTTAATTCATAAAGCTAAGTACTAAAACAGGCCTATTCTTCTGGCTTTACAATGTCGAGTACATTAGTGCGAATTGTATTCTTTATAGCCTTGTGGAAGTCTTGAAAATTGTTTAATAGACCCTTTTTTAATATTTTAAATATTTTTATTTAATTTATTTTTAGTTTCTTAAACTCTATTTTATTTAAATAAAAATATCTAATAGAAAAATCAAAAACAAAAATAAAACCAAATGTGAATGGATTTTGTTTCCTCATCGATTTGTTGCCGACGATGACGAAAGTTTTTCCGTTTTTTTTTTTTTTTTTTGGTTTCAGTTTGGGGCACCTGTGTGGCATGCACACAATCTACCTCCCGCCCCCCACCTGAGTCCCCCCTCCCCCTTTCCTGGTTCCTTTTGGTTTTATGCGATCTTTGCTTGTGATTAATTAAGATTGATTGATAAGGTCTGGCCCAAATGGTGGGCATATATGTGTGTTTGTGTGTGTGTGTCTGTCTATCTCAGTGTGTGTGCGTGTCTATAAAAAGTTTTCGTTTTTGCTTTTATTGGCAAATATCCTGCTGGTAGCATACAAGTAGTGGAGTGCGGTGTGGTGGCAAGGGGCCGGGAGAGATGCCCACAAAGCGATAACTCGTTTCGGCTTTCCGAGGTAAAGAATAGAGGTGGTGCAGAGGTAGGTGGTGGCCCAAAAGGAGATCCTAACCCAATGATAGTCGATATACCCAAAGCGTGTTCCTCGTCCGATAGACAGACGATATATGGTTTTCTATATACCAGGGTATCCCAGGTGCAACTATGGTGGAAACGGTGGAAGTTCTATGGAATTTCTAAAAAAAATTATATAGGTTATCATAGCTAATAATATATTATATTATCAGTTTAGGTTTAAAATAGAAAACCAATTAACTCTAGGGTCTATTTTTAAAGCTCTTTTCACTAAATTCCTATTATTTTAAGCCCTACTGTATATACTACACCTGTAAAATGGTGTGTGTGTGTGAGCCATGGTCATAAAGCAGAAGTTTATGACTCTGTTTGCTCGCATGGCACATTTAGTTATTTAGTCATGGGGCGCCAACTTCATTCCCATTACCATTCGCATGCCCCAGCAGCCCCTGCCCCAGCAGCCTCATCAATATTAAGCGATACTCGATACCGCTCCTTTCCCAGCCCCCCCTCTGGAACGTAATCCAACACCCCAATTCAAATCCAATCCAATCGAATCGAATCGAATCGAGGAGGGGCTGAGGAGCCGGGCCCCAAATAAAGTCACAAATATGTGCATAAGTTATGGCCCAAAAGTCGTAAATGAAATCGCAGCAGCTTCTCAGCTTCGTTGGATTTTCTCGTATCGGCATTTAAGTTGGAAACCATGCCGGTTTATGGCGCCCCTAACGAGACTTGGATGGATCTTAGTTGGATCGTAACTGGATCTAAGCGATCCGCCAAAAGAGGATGAATACCTGGGAAATATGATCCGGCAATGGAATCATAAAAAACCTCAATGGCTACTCACAAAATATTCATATGCCAGCTTTCTACAATCGATTGCTTAATTATTCAGTCATTAAAAGTGGATTTTTCTTCGGCTGTCAGCGGAAAAATAAGCCAATTCTTATCATCAAAGAATCCATCAGAACTAATCAGAAATTGGCATCAGCGACCGCGAACGACGGGTCCCGAAAATAAACCACAATTTTGTAGTCGAAAAATTAACGAGTAGATTTCTATCTATAATTTCTGGGTTTTTTTTTCTCGGTGCATGAGCGGAGGTGCCAAAGGGCAAATCAGAGGCAATCATCATTAAAAGTTGGCGAGCCAAAATTGAAGAAAAAGTGGTACTGAGAGAAATATTTAAGGAGGGAGGACTATAACTTAAATGTAGAGTGTATTTAATCTTTTAAGGTTTTTGTTCAATATTTTCTAATAAATTTTGTTAATGGTATTGGTAATATTTCCGCCATCTATTAGTCCAATATAATAAGCTTCTGTAAAGCCCCTACAGCAGATATATTAAACGTATTCCCACTTGGCTTATTTCGAGGGTAATTTCTACTGAAATCAGCACCCCAAATATATAAGTTTTGAAAATTTAAGCCAAATCGGTGGAGTTACTTCTTCAAAGTTTACCCAAAAAGTATCACAGTTCTCTTTATAAACAGTATCTCTTAGGACTGTTTATGTTTCTTAATATTTTCTATATATGCTTTCAATTGATTTCTCTCAGTGCTTTTAATCGATGTGCTGTTTATCTAATTATCCCATTTACCTTCAGCTGCTCGGCCAACATTATTTTTTTTTTTTCTTATAATTTAATTCTGCTGCAGCTGCAACTTGTGTCTGTGATAAGGCCGAGTGGCAGATAAGGTGCCACAGCTGAGCTCGTCGTCTAATCTCCGAACGTTGTTTATGAATTCGCGAATGTTGCACGTGCGTGTTATCGTTATCGAGTCCCCCCTCCCTCCTCAATCTCTATCTTACTCCCCCCCACCCCTCTGGAGCTCTCCTGCTGAAACATATAGAGTCAAAGGTATGCAGAGCTCATATCGGAACAGCAAGGCGAACTTATATCTCGGCACACGTGTTCCAGCTTCCACTGCCCAGCTTTACCTCTCACCTATCTCCCTTTCGCTAGCCATCTCTTTCTGTTTTGGTCTCCCCGTCTCTTTCACTCGCTGGTGATTGCGTAATCTGGGTCACCAAAGTATTTCCCAAACATTCGAAACGCGAGGCGCGTGGCAAGAGCAACAAGCAAGAAGCAAAGGCGCCAAAAAAAAAAATTACGCACACAGCTTGCCTTTGGCATCTGCAAGATACAAATGTATCTGCAGCGCAACTCCCGATTCCTGGGCTCCTGTTAGCCAACACACCAGTCAACACACACAAGCGCTCTTCGCGGAGTAGAGGGTGTGTGTGTGTCGCTGCCTGATGATGCCTGTGAGAAGGACGAAAAGGATATGCGGTGGAGAGTTTTGTGTGGTTCGACTTTGGAGGATGAAGGATTAGATGTAAGGATGGAAATTCTTATTATTGATTGATTATTATATTGATTTTATCCTTAAGAACTAACTATTTATAGTCCTGATTAATTATCCTTATGCTAATTAGCTCCTTAGAAAGTGGTAGCCTAGATTTTCAATGACTGACAGGTGAAAATATGACCGCCCCCATTTATTACTTGATAACATTTATAGTTCCTTTCGTATAATTGGTTCACCCCTACAGGACTTCAACACCTGAGAGAGTGTATGTTTCTTATCGCTCACGCAATATGCAGGACAACAGGACCTCATGGAACCCCAAAAACTAGAAATAGTGGAGGTGAATAGCTGGTATTTCCTGCTCCTGTTTCTCCCCTTTTTTTCTGCCGTAGAGTCCTTGTTTCTGTTTCTGTTGCCTTATCGGCACCGCTGCTGCCTGGATGTCGAGCCTCGAATGGCTTGGCACATTCCAAACATACCGATAAGCAGGGAAACTACCCCCTACCAGTTGCCACCCCATCCTGCCACCTCCCTGGGGAGGGGAGGGAGCTTTCTCTGGCATCGAGGCCGAAAAATGTTTGTTTATCAGGTTCCATGCAGGCGCCATTTTCACTTCAGTTAATTAAGTAAAGGCTCTACTGGCCGGGATAGGGAATGGAAGGACTCCCACTGCCACTGGGCAGCGGGCAGGGGCTGGGGGCATGGCCTGATAGTGTAGGCGTGGCAGTAATCAATTGGTAAATGTGCATAAAGGAGTTGCCTCTGAATGGAAGCGAATCATTTCATTTAACAATTTCATTCAATGCGAAATTGCGCATTTTCCAACACTGCGAAAAGGAGGATTGATTACAATAGCAAGAGCAGGGGGGTGGGGTGTGGGTGGTGGGTGGTGGGAGGTGGTTAAAGGCTTGTCAACTGGTTGTCATTGTTTCTGTCCGGCTGCTACTGCTCCTCCTAGCGAACAGTTAACACCAATCCGCCACCCCATTCACCGCCCACTTGTTCCTGTATATGCGTGATAAGCAACACTGCCTCCAGTGTCCTGCCACATCCTTCCACCCAAACCCTGGGCCCCCTAACCATCACCTTTCACATCCTCGGGAGCAAAAGCTGGGCGCCCTGATAACGACAACGCCACCAACGGCAAGTGAAAATATTCGTGGGCCGCGAGCAGAAAATGAAATTCACTGAATCAGGATGGAGATTTCACGGAGGGATGAAGTGCATGGGGTGCTGGCCAGGAACTATCCCCACCTGCCAAGCTGCCACCTGCCACCTGCCTCCCTATAATTTTTTTTTTTTTGTCTGCATTCAGTTTGAGCTTCGCTTATCTCTGGCAGCAGTCGTAGGACAAAACCCTGGGCCACCCAATTCCCGCCCAGAGATGCGCTCCCGACATCAGGGTCGGACGCAGGGACCCTACCTGGGGGGTGTAGAGGGTCTATCCAATACACTGTAAGAAAATGAATAAATTATTATGAAAATAGCAGGAAGTATCGAACAGAATTAAGTAGATTTGTTATCAGCTTCTATCTTCAAAACTTATAATTATTTTAAAGAAATCTTTTATGTATTTTCTTGCAGTGCATTGTCCTGTCTCCCTCTGTTCTTTCTTTCCTATTCTACCGTTGGCTGTGTGCACTCCATTTAAAATCTTTTTGCTTATCGCCGCTCGCTGCTCGCCTGATTGATGGCCATAGATAAGACCTGGGCCGGGCCAGCCCCAGTTTCGGGTGGGTCTGGGGCTACATGGGGCTTATTGTTGTAGCTGTTGTATCTGTTCTGTTATGTGTATGTCCTTGTTGTTGTCTATATGTGTGTGTCCTTGCTGTGGTTGTATGTGCATCGCTTTCAGTTCGGTTCTGTTATGCTGCGCTGCTCCATTCGGCATTGTTTGGTCCCATTAGCGCGGGTGTTATCAGTTCTCCAGCCACTGTACAGTACTCTCCCCGTCTCTATCTCTCGTTGGCCCTTTCTCTCTATCGCCCCCTTAGCTCTTGCCACCACCAGCCATTCCACACCCACATCCACACCCACACCCACTTTTTTAACCTCCAGCCCAAACGGAATGGCTGAGTGAGAGTTTTGCGATAAGAATGTAAAATATAAAATATGGCGCTGCCTCCTATCTCGCTCTCGCTTTTTCTCTCAACTCTGAGGAATGTCCTTTTTGCGGCTGTCCTTCCCCACCACCCCCTTCTCTGTACTGGTGTTGGTATTTTGTCAATTTAATGGCTCGCTCGCTACACTGAGACAAACGCTTTGAGTCTCTCGGTTTTTTTTTCCCCCAACCCGGCACAACTTTCCTTATCAGCTGCGTTGTCCTGCGTCGTGCCCTGGTGTTTTGTTTTTGGTCCTGCCGCCTCCTTGCAGTTTGTCATTTAGCCAGCTGCACTCGGTCCAATGGAGCCATGAGGATTTATCATCCACTCACAGACACACAGACACCATACCCTACCCCTCACACCAACACAATGAGCAACAGGATAAAGGATAAGCGATTTATGTGGATGCGTGTCCGAGTTTTGCTTAAATAAACATGACTTCTTTACAATCAAGGATAAATATATGTCCTTTTGGCTTAGTTTTAAGGGGAAACCCAACCCTAAAAAGTATGCAACAAATATTACCAACCAAAAAAATAAAAATAAAGACTAACCGGCAGCTCCTTTCCCTCCAAAAGTAATTTGTAATTTACGAAAATTGTTATTATCCTCAAAAAGTTGAACCTTGAACTCGCCACTCGGACAGGACATTAACTACGCAGGACAAATGCTTTTTTATTTGAGTGGAGAACTTTCCCCAAAAAGTTTTCTGGGCGGGAAGGACAACGACAATGACAATGACAATGATGATGAGTCCTGTAGTCCAGTAGTCCAGTATTGAAGAATCCTTCGGGGCAGCCAAGGAAAGACAGGACATAAACGGTTATGATTTTTATGGTGCGACCCCGAAACACTTTTTGGTCATGAGTCAGTCAAGGCACTCCTTGGTCCTTGTACTGGTCCCACACACTACCACATGTATGTATGTATGACAGGAAGTGGAAAAGGAGCAGGCCCAACAATAGCAACTCAAGCACTGAGAACCAAGAAGGAATTCAAACTGATAAGGACATGGCATAGAGCAACATTTCCGATGAGGCCTGCGTCGTCGTCACTGGAGTAGTGGTGGTGATTGTGGGCTCCCTGTTGTCATCTGAAATCTAGACATCTCACATGTCCTGTGTGCCTGTGTCGTGCATGTGTCCTGAAATCGGAACCGGTATTGAATCAGTGGGAAAGGTTCAGATTGCGACAGGAGGCTAAGATATGATATTGGAGATGAAACTTAAAAGGGTATATAGATTTTTAATTTAAAATAAATATAGTTGGTAAAGTATTAATTTAAAATATAGTTATTTTTATCCTTTATCCTTCGTCCTTTATTTCCTAATAATGATCCCAGGGTAGCCTCACATTCGTCACAGTCTGGAACCACTTGAGTGCCGATCAAGCAGGCGCCCACCATAAAAAGAGGTATGCCAACGAGCTGTGCAACAGAGACAACCCTACCGAGGGTGTTTAGTAAAGAGAAAGAGATGGCAAGCATGTAAAATATATTTTTATTGCACCTTCCTTTTATGATGGCACTTCCGGCTGTGATAACCGACATCGTCGTCGTCGCCGCCGCCGCCTCTGCCGTCATCTTTATCCACTTAAGATCTTTCAACGCACTCTGGTAGCCGCCGATGACAGGCTCAGGACGTACCGAAAGAGACAGACTAACCACCCAGATAGTAAGAGAGAGAGAAAGACAGATGGACCAGGGCAATTAGCTTTGGCTTTGGCGTGTGCTGTATCTGCATCTCTACCTGAACAGAATCCGAGAGTTCTCGGGGCCCTCCTACAACGCCCCTTGGTCTCGTCATTTGCTCATTTGATGGCTGGCGACTGGACCAGAAACGTTTAATGTTTTACAAGCCACTTTCGAGCTCAATTTGCGTACGGCGACTTGGAGAAAAGGAGAAAGAGCGAGAGGGTATCTCAGGTGAGACAGGGAAGGCCACTTGGATGGCGGCGAGGCAGCCTTAATATCGGTTATAGGATCATTGACACTTTTGTCAACGTCGCGCCCGCGTCTTAAAATATGGTATTCTTTCTTGGCCAAGAGAGATGACAAATTTGGCTATATTCTGCAGAGATTTTGGCTAAAAATTATAGGGTTTTTAAAAGGGGTTTTAGCTTCAGATTCAAAAATCTTAAAAATAATATAATTATCTCAAATATTACCCTTCAAAATTATTCATTTCTAGCCATTTCTCAAGACAATTATTGGCAACACAGTTAGTCAGGATGCCCTGGTCCCTGTTTGCGATTTTTGACTGCGGCTGGAACTCCTACCCACAGGTTTTATGGCATTCCCGGCTTGACTTTCGCCTTTCCGACTGAAATTGTGTGCCTGTGTCGCCCTCGCCCTCGCCCTCGACCCGTCGTCGCCTTCTTCACAAAATCGAAAATGAGTCGGAGCTGCCCCGGGGCTTTGTTTTGCTGCCTTTAACGACGTCAACTTGACGCCGAACTAATTGATGCGATAACTCGTGTTTATCACTCACTTACCCAAGAAACTGAGCCAGTATTCAAAACAGGGCACCGATGGCGATAACGTAGAAATATATATATATGTATATATGTATACCAACGACAACGTTAACTCGGTACATTGTGTCCCGACGACCCGGTCGCAGAAGGAATTCGACTTCCAACTCCATTTCCATTTCCACTTTTTTTTTTGTGTTATCGCCAGGCCGTGCATTTCTGCTGCCGCTTTATCCAATATTTTAATCTCGCACTTACCAACGGGATGACTGAGGAGCCGAAACTCCCCAGATAAGGATTTTAACGATGGCCGACCAGGGCAGGGAAGTGTATTCGGGGCACCCGCATAGAGGCGGCTTCCTGATGCATTAAGCATATTTTATGACCACTTAGCCAACTCGAATACCACAAAAACCCGGCTGGAAAAGGAGGTCAATAAAACAAGTCCACTGGGCTTGGTGGTATTACTCACGATTAAGCATAGATGAGGATCGGGGGCAACTATTAAAATAAAGGAGCTATGACCATAAAAGATTGATGATGATCTTGAATGGATAGATGAGTCAACTCGTCAGCCAGGAGAAAGGCTTTATAAAGATGGTTTTATAATCAAGATCATAAAAGTCTATTTAAATCTTAATGAAACTCTTTCTATTGTATTATTAATCTTTAATATGAGAACAGAGCTCCCAAATACATTTCAGTTACATTGTTTTCTTTCTTTATTCATTCAGAGACCCCTAATTACCTTAGCCAGTCTACCAGAATAATTCCCAAAATATTTAATTTTTATCAAGCATGTTATCTGCTTTTTTTTTTAAGGATACAATGGCCTGCCATTTGGGTAAATCTTCTCTCGAGTAGGGTAAATACATAGAACTTATCGCCCAAATCAGTTATGACACATCCCATTTATAATCCTAATCCCACTCCCTTCTTGTGGCCTATCTCTGGCTCTGTTTTTCAGCGATAATTCCTCAAACTTCAGTCTGTCTGCGAGTTGAGTTCTTAATCGTGATTTTCAGAGCCCCAACGAAATGTGGTGGTGTTGCAAGTGTGTGTTGGTGGTGCTGGAGATACGCGGCATGAAATTTAAATCACTTTGATTGATTGCTAGATTAGAGTCCATAAACAGAAACAGAAAGAGAGAGATAGACAGGAGTGGAATTAACTTAAAGCTGGTGGCAAGGTGGCAGACAGCGATAAGTGGGAGGCACTGTGGCCGGGGAGGCAGCTACGCGGTTGTGGCACCTTGGCTTATGTTAATTGATTTAATTTCGCTACAATGAAGTCATCGCTTATCTGGCAGACTTCATAAATATGCAGGCCTCCCAAGGGTGAATTAAAATGAAAGAAGCGGGTGTGGAGTACTGTCGGAAGTGTTGGCACCTGCTGCTGCATAACCAAAAAAAAAAAGGGAAACAGATAGCCAAGCTCAAGGTTGAAATATTATATTTTTTTTTATAAAAAAAAAATTAAGCAACTTCATTGATTATATAAGAGCTATTCCCTCCAACAAAATGTGCGAGTTTCGGGTTACAATAGCAACAATTTTTAGGAGTTTATGCCCTAAAGAGAAAAAAAAAACTTGAGTAGATTTATTTCATGATAAATGTTTTTTTCATTGTTGTTGCCACAATCGCAACAGCAACAAAAAATACTGGGTTGTAATCTTAACGATGCATCTACCAAAAAAAAGCGAACGAAATGAAATAAGCAACAAACCCAAAAGCAAGCCCAAACGTAGAAGTAGAAATACCCCCAACAACAACAACAAAAATTAAAAAAAAAAAATTAAATAAGCAACAACTGTGTGAGTTTGCTGGCTTGCCGCTTTTGCTTTTTTATCAGCGTGAGGATCTCTTATCATTCCGCTTGCATCTGCGCTCTCAGCGGAGTTTTTCGAACGAGGAGGGGCAGGCGAGTTTGTGGCAGGAGGGGGCCTTAGGGGGAGCAGAGCCATCGAGGTCAGAGGCGGCCTGGAGTAGGGGTAACAGCGGGGGTGAAGCCTCCAAGTGCTGCGTCATTCGCAATTGCAACTAAAATAACACTGAAAATTGAAAGAAAATTAAATTTTTAATATCTTGATGACCTTCAGAAATAGTTGGTTTTATATAAAATTTGGAAATTATTTAATATAAATTAAATGTACATTATTTATCAAAAAATATTATACGATATTCCTTTCCTCAAAAATTAGTAATCTTACTAAAAGAATTTAATGAATTTCGCAATAGTTTCTTATTCCATTAAAATCTATATTAGAATTTTTTTATTATATTTTTTCATATAATTTTTTTATCTTAATCTTAAAACAATATACATAGTTTCTTACCCGTGTTTTTCCTTTTTTTTGCTGTGTAATTTGTACTCTTGTATTTCTGTTTGAGTTTTTGTTGCTGGTATTTTTAGCAGATTTTCTTAAAAACGCTTTTTCGATGTACTTTTATCAGCAGACGTTGATCTGTCGCATTTGTTCATATTTATGTCAATAAATGAGCACGTAACAACAATGACATACAAAGATACTTATACTATATATACTGTGTATCTGTGTACTGACTTGTGGCTACATAATTGCAAAACAATTGCCATTTGGGGAAAAGTTTGGGGAGGAGGGGATCTTGGCAAGTGTTGGCAGTTCATCACCCCAACAACGAGCCACCAACAACCCAACAACTTACAGCAAAACAACCGCAACGGGGGCACTTATCAGAGAAACCTTTTGCAGATATTCACGCATGAAGTGTTTATCGCTGCATAAGCCAGAAACTGAAAAAAACAGGCACTAAATGGGGAATATATGTATATTCTAACAAATGAATAAGCCAAGGAAGGTTAAAGTTGGCTTATAAGAATGATATAGTCTACGAACTATAACAATACCCTTTAAAATGTAGAGCTTTGAAAATTAGATTTGAAAAATATTAAATAAATAGATTTCCAGTATTTATTTTAATAAATAAAAGCATAATCTTTGGAAGATAATATATTTAATATTTCTATATAATATTTCTTAATAAAAATTTAATGATTTACATTTCTCTAGTACTTAATATACATCTATAAACTACATCTATGTATTAAAAGTACCTTTTTAAAAAAGATGTAGGTATATTTTACCAATATAAATATTCATAAAAATGTAATATTCGATTAATATGCAACTTCAAAAAACTATTTTCTTGAAAAAATGGCCAACATTTTATCAAAATTGTATTCTAAATACTTTATTTTGAATTTAAAGAAGTAATTTCTAAGAAAAGACCATTCCCAAAACTAAAGATTCCTGATTATACCATAATCATAATCCTCTCTAATCTCCCAAAACATTCTAGGGTATTAAGAAGTCGTGCCAAATATCGGATAGGTCAAGGGGTTGTTTGCTCCAGGGGGTTGCAAGGCGGGAGCTGGCGGCATGCGGCACGTTTAATGAATCTAATTAAAAGTCAACAATGGCAAACAAGATAATCGTTGCAAAGGCAGCCCGTCAAACAAAAACAACAGCCGGAGGATGGATAATTTTCGTTGGGTGGCGGCGGCATGGGGGTTGTATATGGATATGGTGTGTGGGGATTATTTTAACGCGCCACAACGCATGCGCAACATTCAGGAAAAACAGCTGATGCCGTTTAAAAGAGAGAAAGAAGAGAGAGAGAGAGACCTCTTGGAAGATTTTAATCGCTGGGAAAAAAAAAAGAAAACGATTTTATTTTTTATTTATTTTAGTGTTTTTTTTTTTTTTGCATCTGCAAAGTTGCCAGGGAAATGGAAATAAACCAAACGCCGATAAGAATCAGAGAGACCGGAGGATGGAGATGGAAAGAGAGGCGAAAGAGTAGCCAAAGCAACATAAAAATAGATCTACGACCAGTGATAAGCTCTGGCTAAAGGAAAACCCAAGAAAACGTAGGGGAAAAAAAATAAAAAACAAAAAAAGCTGAACAAAAGCCCCGTGAGCCAAAAAACTGCAGAACGAGATGACGGAGAGCGATGATGGAGATGCAGATACAAAACGGGGATGTGAGTGTGGATGTGGGATGTGGATGCGGATGCGGCTGGGGCAGGTGAATGATAACCGTCGGTGGAGCAATATGCCCGGAATTTACTGTTCGACAGTAAGAAATGTAAACGGATATAAGGAATATGAAGGATATATCTGATACATGGGATTAGGGGGATATATGAGAAGAATATCTCAGAGTCCAGAATCTAGTGTTCGGTTCTTAAAAACTTTATAGGTTTTTGTACTATTTTTAAGTAAAAAACTTCTATAATTATATATTATTTCAAGGTTAATATTATACGAATATTTTTAATTAAATGGTCTGTACTATATTTTCTTAAAAAGACCATATTAATGATATTGAGAATGGTTTTTTTATGAAATACCTTTGTCCCAATATTTCCCATAGCCTCCATTTCATTATTTTTACTTTTTTCTTTTCGTTCAGTGTATTCAGATACAGATACACAGATACAATTAAACACAAAACGCTTATCACTAAGCAATAATCAGAATTCCATTAGCCGTAGACGCGATATCGCTGAAAAGCATCTCCCTCGCGCACACACAAACACACCCTCTTTGGATGTATCTTTGTATCTGTATCTGCAGTGTGTGTGCGCGCTGTTGTATCTGAGTATCCGTTCGCTGCTGGTTGGTTGGTTTGGCCTGCCCAACTCAACTCAGCTCAGCTCAACTCATTCGCCGGCTCGGCTTGGTTTGTTTTTGTATTTATTTGTTATTGTTGCTGTTGTTGTTGCTGGCTGTGCCACACTGCCACTGCCGATGTTATCTAACTCAGCTCGCCGCGCTGCGCTCTTATCAGTGCTTTATCAGTTTTGTTTCGAATAATTTCGAAGCGAGCAAAGGAAGTCGACCGCAGCAGAGCGACAGAGCGGCGATATCTTATTTCAGTTCGGCAGAGTGACTCGGTCGGTCGGTCGGTCCCATTTCCCCCTTTTGGGTTACCAGTTCTATTGGATGTACCATTGCCGGTCTCAGAGTCTCGAATGCAGAGATACGAATCCCATCCAAATACGAATACGAATCCGGCAAATGCCAGTACCGAAGCCAGGCCAGACCAGACCAGAGAGATAGGGCAGCAAATGAAAGATAAACAACTTGGTCCGCACATCGAACATCCCGGCATCAACAAACATCAGCTGTGCGGCGAACGGAGAGTATCTGCCTCGTCCTCGTCATCGCTCGGCTAGCGGCTGGCGGCTCTCCTCCGTATCTGTATCGGTTGTATCTCACAGATACACAGATACACTTTGGTCTCTGGGCACTGAGACGCAGAGCGACGCGACACGAAAATTTCATTACTCACCGCCTGCCGCCGGCGGGGCCTGAGTTTCGGCTTTCAGTTTGCTGTGGAACGCGGATCGAGTAGCAACCTCGAGCGGTACATCGCACCAGTGCTAGACAAAGACAGAGAACGCCGCGGCCGCATACAGATAGAAAGAGAGAGAGCTAGCGATATAGTAAGCGATATAGTCGCTACTTAAAATTTAAATAATAATTATTATTATTTTTGTGAAATCAAGTGATGAATTTAAAGTGATTTAAAGTAAAAGCTTAGAAACCAAAAAATAAATAAAAAAAGTGATGAAGTGACAGAAGGTGGATTTCTAAACCTGGATTATCCATTGTTGTGACAGAAACTTAGTGGATTACAGATCAACAATGCTTAGCAGTAATTCTAGAGGTAAAAAATAAAAAAATAATAAGCTTTTAGAGAGAATATGTATCTCATTATAACTAATATGCCTGAATCAGGTGTCGGGTTAATCATCACTTCTCCAGAAATCTTAAATATTCATTCCATTTTCCAAAAATCATATTGATAAGTACTTAGATCTATGTTGTTATTACCCTTTAATAAGAATAACTAATTACTAGAACTTGCAACAAATACAAGTGTTTATAACACCCATATGTGTGTGGGAGTATTGCAACCAAAAAAAAATCCCGCCAATTCATATTAAAGTCTGGCTTTTGGACTCTGGGCCACAAGCACACAAGCAGTTGGCAGGAGGGGCAGGAGCTGAGGTATAGGGTTGCCCCACGTTGTTGTGGGTCTGGGCCTGTCCAACATGTCCGACACCGTAGTCCAAGTCCAAGTCCGCATTCGCGTCCATGGCAGCCAGCTTTCAGTTGCTTATCAGTCGACTATCTGCGCTGTGTGGCTTCACATTCATTCCACGGCCAGCTCAGCGTTCAGCTCGGCTCACATGTATCTGTATCTGCGCTGTGAGTATGAGTATCTTTCGGTGTGTGTGTTTCGCTATCTACAATCTGTGGCGAGCAGAAGACGCAGAGTGAGGCAGGGCCAGAGCTGAGGCAAGGCGAGGAGTTGAAATAAAAACGAAGGAATTCTGCGGATTGTTGTTATTATTGTTATTATAATTCCTTGAAGTGAATAATCAGCGAAATATAATCAAAAATGAGAAAAACAACACAGGCACACCACTCGTAGTGTGGATAAAAAAATAGAGGGGGTATGAGAAGGGGCAGGCAGTAGAGTGAAGGCTTGGACACCGGCCTCGCAGTCAACTACTGTGCGTAGTTAACTTGGATTTGGCCGGACACTGAGATACAAAGATACTAAGATACTGGCCAACAGAGAATGGGTGGACAAAAGCAAACAATGTGGCCCTCGAAGCAATTATTATCGCTTTTTAAAAGTAAAGCCATTTGGCTGGAAAATATTGCCGATTAATATCTAAGCTATAAGCTAAGGTCTTTGGGAGGGAAAATCATAGAAACTTCAAATATCTCTGTCTTAGAAAAACAAACTTTCAAATCTTCTAAAACAATTATTAATTTATTTTTTTAATCTATTTTTCTAGGTGATTGTTCCGATACCACAGAAGAGATGACCGTCGACAGCAGAGGTAAGCCCTTCATAGGAATATCGAATGCAAAATCCTTCTAAAAGTTACCTACATCCTGTACCCTGTACCCCTGTCCGTTGTCCTTTTGTCCGCTGTTCAATCCGCGATAAGTCACCAGCTTAAACGAAATGGGCCAAAAGCCAAAAAACCGAAAAAAATAATAAATTCTTATCTGCTTGAATGCAGGAAGCAGGCGACTGTCCCCGTCTCTCTCTCCTTATCTATCGCTGTCTTCTTCTCTCAGACATAACCCGTTAATGCCCAATAATAAATTTCTAGATGAGTGTATGAGTGGGTTGTGTAGACCCTGGGTCTATTCCAACCAATAAAAATTTAATCCCAAAAAAATGAAAGATGAAACCGCTCTAATTTAATACAATTTTTTATCAGTGCACTGGCACAGTGTCCTTACCCTTCTCCTGCCCTGCGGTTTTTGTGATTTTGACACCTCTAACCGAATATCCTTTGCCAGGGGGAGGAAGGGAGGTGGGATGGGCACAACCCTCATTTCGATGGACTGCAGGAAATGACAACGGGTCACCACCATCCTTCTACCAAACTCTTGCTGGCTGTCTAACCCCTTGGTTAACCTTCCTCCCCTCCTATGTTGGAATATTTTGACTTCACTCCCGACATCATTGGCATCAATTTCATATCACTTCATAATCATCAGCAATGTCAACGTCATTGAGACGATGTCTCTGACCCAGAAGCAGCCCCAACCCTGCTCAGGGTTTGCCCAGGAGCGGACTTGTCCTCGGGAATTGAATGTTTCGACTCGATAAAAATTGTGGCCATAAACCCTTGGGATTATCGTAAAGTTTTTTAGAGTTTATTCGAATTTATCTAAAAAAGGGTTGGCTCTTAAAGATACTTTATTATTAAATTTTATTTATCTAAGCTATTAAATAAATCATTTTTAATTGCTAAAAACTACTCTCCCGATAGTGCCTCTGCTGGGCTATGAATTTCCCGATTATCCCCAAATTCATGGACCAGTTGGGTTTAATCTGTAATCCCTTTCCACAGCTCCGCTCCTGCCTCTCTGGTTTTTTTTTTTTTTTGGCCAGACTATAGCTCGACATTCCGCACCATTTCTCTGCCATCTCGAGCATTCATCATTAATAATCCCCCAAAACTGGCGGCAATTGGTGGAGCAGGGATCTCCACCCTCCACCCCCCACCCAGACTTTCCCCAACAAATCTCAGTCCTTTCCACGTGGCCGTTTTTCTGCTGTGTCAGTGAAAGATTTTCAGCAAAACACACACACTGTGGCAAGACCATCCAGAGGTGAGGTGGAGGATAGTGTAGTTGAGTGGCCAGTGGGCGTAACAGTTCGCCTAAAAAGTGGGCGTTTGTCTGGCTAATCTTTATCTGGCTGTTGACACTCCATGGCGACGCCAAGCGAACGAACCCACAAACCGCACCAGCCAAAAAGGGGTCCAAAGAAGTGCGGCATTCCTGCTGCCCTGGCCTGCCGCCACTGCCTTATAGGCCCTGCCCCTTCTGGTCCTTGTTCCTGCCCCAGTTTTATTTTTTTTTTGGCCACAGATAGCCACACTTGCCTTGCTGGCCTTAGTCTCCAGATTGGATTAGGCCCTGTTGTGGTCGATCTGCTGTGTTGGAGGTCACTCTTCTCGAAACCCTAATCAGCTTTTGGTGGCTGCTTTATGTTTTTCTAAAGAAAAAGGGTGATTTGTTATTGAAGAGGTTGGGATTTTCCTACAATAATCCTACAAATAATTGTAGGATTTTCTTAAATATGATAGAATAATTTTCTTTAATTATGCTTATGAAGATTTTTAAACCCATCCTCCTAAAATCCTAGTTGGCTGAATCTTGGCTTTATAAAAACCATTATAAAAGCCCTATTATTTTGAAAAATTTTCGAAAAATAATACCCTAGTTTCTTATAAAGAAGATATCCTTATTTATCATAATTTTCCCAAAATTTTAAGAGTTATTGTGCTTCTAAGCTTTCTAACAAAAGGATATATATTTCTTTTCTAAAAACAACCTTTAGAGGATATTCTTCACGAAACGAATAACCCTTTTAAATATATATATTTTTAAATCTTAAGAATAAATAATCCCAACTCATTATCTAGGGTATATCGGATTCGATTCTATATCAGAGGTTACCAAATTCCAGTAGGTCCGCCCCATGTTTGCTATTTGTTTGTGGTGTGGTGTCTTCCTTTTGGCTTTTCCTGATTCACTTGCTCCTGCTCCTGCTGCTCCTGGATGATGATGATGATGATGCTCACTTTTGGCGCTCTTCAGTTGTTGTTTTTGTTAGTGGCATTGTTGTTGTTGTTGCTGCTGTGCAATGTACTGTAAGCGCATCTCCCTGAGCGCCTGTCCATGTATCTGTATCTGCTTCTGCCCCAGTATCTGTATCTGTGTGTAAGGCAGGCCCTGTCTGTCTGTCCTCTCTGTGTGTGTGTGTGTGTATGGTTTTGTGTGTGAGTGTTTGGTTTTTATCTATGAAATTCATGAATGCTTCGGCTTATCTTGCAGAATTGCATACTTGCAGCACCAGCTGCCCCGCCTGTACTCGCCTCCCCCTTTAGCCATTTTCCTGGTGCGCTGTTGGCCTGGCTTTTTGGTTGGCTGCTCCTCTTGTTGTTTGCTCGGTTTGGCTGCTGTTGGCTGCCTTCTAATGGCGCTAAGTGGTGACCCCTTCGTCTACCCTCCTATCCTCCACACCACTCTGATACCCCCTAACCCACGCTCCCTGTGTGTATGTCTCTCTCTCTAATGGCATTTTATCTATGGCATAATTTTTTATTATGTCTCCCTCTGTGTGGCTGTTTTGGCTTAATGACAATCTACCCAGGCCAAAACCACACACACACACGTGGAGAGCGAGTCAAATTGTTAGATAGCTTTTCGGCATGTAATTAATCATTTGACAAGGTCTAAGCTCCGCGGGGAGAGCTCAAAGTTTCTCTATCTCTGAATTTTTGTCGCTTTTGGTGGTTCATGCGGGACGCATTGCAATTGCTGCGGGTAACTGCAACAACAACAACAAGTCAAAAAACAAAAACAAAAAATATATAAAAACAGAAAAAACCATTACACGGCATTCGGGGCTGCTATCAGTTGCTTTCAATCAACACAGCCCTTACCCCCATGACCCCTTCTACTTTTCCCTTTGCTTCGAAAAAGCGTATATCAAGCATACGACATGTGGGCGGCACTATAAAGCCCAAGAAATCGAACTATATACTCCAGAGGATTTATTTTTTATTTTGAAACATAAAAGTTTTCCATAAAATACTGACTATGGAGTGAAGTAAAGTCAAGTGTTGGAAATAAAAATGAGTAGTATTTTTAACAATAAATCACAAGGGTTAAGAAAATAGAACACTTAACAAAAAAATTATTAAAAATATTTAGAATAGTTTAAACCATAAAATTTTAAAGTATTTTAATAATTTTAAATATCTTTTAATACTTTATTATATTTTAAATATTTTATTTTCATGAAACCCCCAATATTTTTGCCCTTTTTGGGGAGGAAAACAGCTTTGTAATCCTTTTTGTGGCGCGACATTTATGAAATGTAAGGTTTCCACCTTATCGCTGGCCACAGATCGCCGCTGCTGGTCCTGCTCCCCATGCCCTCCATTGCCCAAATCCCTACCCTCCCCATTCGACCATGGATTCTGACAACGACGATGATGATGATGAGTTCGACTTGGGGGCTTTGGTCATAAAATTCTCGCATCAAGTCAAAGGCGGAGCAGGAGAAGAAGTCACAGGAGTCGAGTGTTCTTTTAGCCTTCAGTATCCTTGCGGTTGCGCAGACTGTGGCCAGAGGGGATGAGGACAGGGGCAGGAGCTGGATTGGCCACACTTTTGTGGTGGCCTGGCCATAACACCAAGCGCAATCCTTTGGATAAATTTTCTTATCTTTCTCGACCAGACGACGATATTATTTTTAATACAACAACCAAAATTTGTATGTGTATGTGTGTGGGGCACATAAATGTGCGTGTGTATGAGTGGTAAGCGTGTGTGATTTATGCTGTAATTTTTTTATGTATATGGCTAGCATTATATGGCTTTTTATCATCATTCTTCTAGAGAAGCAAAAAGGGTTAAGTTCCACAAATAAAATTTGAATTTTGCTTGGGGTACGAGGGCTTCTAGCTTGACCTTTACATAGGGGTTAGAGACTTTTCAGGATTTGTGGCTCATTACTTTTTAAGTCTTGACTTTAAATTTTTGTAATTTCCCATCCTTTAGAGCGTAATGCCTGTAAATCCTTATAGAGATATTATAGCTGATCTGGGACACACGACTGTCAATCAATTAGTTGCATGTCAATATCGACTGTCATCTGGGTTGGGCCGAATTGAACCCCTTTATTTGCCATCCCCTAAGCCCATTTTTCACCCCCTTCTTAGCCGTTGGCATTTGCCTTTTGGCCATTCTCCTCCGACTGCTTAACTCACGCACGAATAACCCTCGTCATTGATGTTTGATGATTGTTGATTGCTGATGTTGCTGCTGCTGCTGCCTCATGATTGCTTCTTGTTTGTTGGATTATTTGTAGAAATCACAAGTCCAGTGCAAAATTCAATCAGCAATCGAAGCGCATAAATCGAATTCAAGTCGAAAGTCAGAGCTGTGTACTGTGTGGGTGTGTGCGAAATGTTAACTACTGGGGATTAAGGAGTTGGGTGGTCCATAATCCTCTACAGCTTCACCATCAGCTCTCCCATAAAACGGCAACTGTTTTAAGGAGCTCATTACAAGCTGTTAGCAGGCACTTTGCACTTCATCATCCCAGCCCAGGTAGACGACAGGTAGAGGAGCCCAGTTTGTCTTGGCTGGTTGCCAGTCAGCCAGCCTGCATTTATGGCTTATTTGCTGCCTGTCAGTCACTTTCTGCCCCTCGTTGTGCTCCAAAAAAATAAAAAAAAATTATAAAAAACCGAAGAAAAAAAGATGCCAACCCAACCCATCTCGTTCGCAACGTTGTAAACGTTTATTGTGCCACCAAAAGAGCTGCCTCGTCGGAGCCCTCAGATCATCCTCATCCTTAGGCCGCAGTCTTCGTGTTTGTCTTGCTACCTTTATGCCCCGACTCCTGAGTCTTCTTCTCCCTTCTCTGGGAGTCCCCCCCCCTGGTGGAGTCTACTCGTTGGCCAAAAGCCTGCGCCACACAGACGCACACACTTTTTGGGGCCTAATTGGTAGGTAATGATGTGTCCGACTCGCCGCTTTGTTAGTCAGTCCAGGAGGTACACTAAGAAAAGTTACTCGAGGAAAATATATTAAAAAATTAAAACTAATTGGCAAGAGTTGAAAGTATTATTATGAATATGTAGAGATTTCTTGACGATTTGATTTCTTGTAGAGATTTCTTGACGATTCTAGTAGTCTCCAAGGACAAGCCATAGTCTTGTGTTTAACCTTCCTGGACTGCTGTTTATAGTAATGAGATTTTCTTTCTTTTTTTTAAATATCTTTAAATAATTTATTATTATTTTCTGTGTACTGGCAATTGCTTGCCACCGGGTTGCGTGGCCTTTTTGCCAAACTGGCTGGGAGCCGGAGCCGAGAGCTCCAACTTAAAGTTGGAAATTGCTGCGTGGCGGCCTCTTGGCTTTGTAGTTTGTTTAACTGCCTGTTGTTGGTGCTGTTGCTGTTGCAGTTGTCGCTGACTGCGCGCATCTTGTTAGCAACTTGGACGCCTGTTTCCCCACCCCATGCCTCCTCCCTCCCCTCCAGTACCCAGCCATTAGCCAGTCTTGCTGTGGGGTCCTTTGTTTTTGGCCTTCTTTCAGTTGCAGTTCAGTTCTTGGTTTTTTGGTGGAATTTCATTCCCATTCCCATTCACACAGCTTGCGGCCAATTTTCGCGCCTCTTTAATTTACTGTTGAAGTGAAATACCAACCTTTGGTACCTTGATTCCCCCCTCACCCCTCCAGCCTTAAATTTCCCCCCCTTTTTTTAAGACTTTTTTTATGTTTTTTGTAGTTGTCGTGATTGGTTGATGAACACATCAAAAGTCATCAGCTCACAGAGAAAGACACCAAAAAAAAAAAAAAGAGCAATGAAGTCAACACAATGGCAGACACGACTTTGGACTGCGACTAGGGGGCGGCTGTCGAGGGGGCGTGGCTGGCCGCCCTCACGAATCCAGTGTAACAGTAAAACATTGCTCTACAGCTCGGGTCGTGTCTCCAAGGGAAGACTGACTCACAAAAAAAACCCAGAGTGGGGAGTAAATGAGTGGTTTGGGGAATTGGGGTCTAGAATTGAATTGTGACTTCTTGAGGGCAGTTGTCACTGTTTTGATTGATCAACAAAAAGCGTGATTTGTTTACAGCAATTGCCAATGTTGTTGCTATTGCTTTTGCTGCTGCTGCTGTGGTTGCAACATGTAGCTGCCGTTGCCGATGCTGCATGTTCACAATCGAATGATGGTTATCGGGGGAAAGCGACATTTATGCAAATGCCAGGCTTGTTTAATAAACGCAAATTATGAGCCAGGCCGCAACATGGCCAACATGTTGCAGGTAACGCCAGCAACACTCGTCCAAGTTCGATGGCAGATTAGCGACATTCAAACTTGCACTTGGGTCAATTTAAATTTGTGCAACAGTTGCTGGCACGGCAGCAACTCCTTGCCATGCCGATGCAACGTTGCAACCAGCAACATATATATAAGATTGTGGGAGCAACAGGCAGCAGCAGCAACAGTATTGTAGGAAACGAAGATTGCAATTGATCACCAAAGAGGCATGCAAGTGTGTTGGTGTTGCACGTTGCTGTGTTGCTGTGTTGCCGCTGTTGCTGCTGCTGCTTCTGCTGATCAAGCGATCAAGAGGCCAGGGCAGCAACAATCGACGCTGAGCGTGCTCACACGAAATTTTCAAGTACTGCGACAATTTCCCTAACCCTCCCCCCCTCCACCCTTTTTTTTTGTCGCTTATCAGCTCGCCATGCAACAGCAACTGCAACATAGCAACAACCCGAGTGCAACAGCAACAGGAGCAACACATCTCAACAGTTGCATCAATTGCTCAACATTGAACTCTGTTCTCTGTTCGAGAGGCCCCAGACGATCAAACCCCCGCCCTCTGATCACTGCACCCCTCCCCACCCTCCTACACCCCGCTGCCCTTGTATCATTTGCACGTTTTTTAATTAAGACATCAAAAAGAGACTTTGACTTGGGCGATTTCGAAGAATTGCCAGTCTGGCTCTGGGTCTGTCTTTGTCTGTGGCTTGTGTTTCGGTTTCTATAGATTGAAGATACAGTGCCACATAGGTTGGTCTATACACATACCAGGACACACACCTACAATTGGGGTTATAATAATAAGTTTTCAAAAGGGTTTTTATTATAAAAAATAAAGAAACTATGAGTTGAAAAGTATCTTTATTTTGGGAACTACAGAATCTATGTTGCTGATGGAAAATCCTCCCATCTATAAATCCTATTCCTTTACCGACTTTAAGTTCTATCCTCTTAGCCCCAACTGTTTAGCCAGCTACCCCTTCCAAGCCATCTTCCAAACCACTTAATCTCATCCTCCCATTGACATCAGCAGCTTTTGTTGAACCAAGTGAACTAAATTAGTTTTTGGGTTGAAAATCGAACTTCTGTTCGATGGTCTTTATACTGCGGGGGATGCTAAAGTTAAGAGGTTTGCTGAAGAAACAAAATTGCTTATCCCTGGATCGAAGGAATTTCCTCTCCGGGTTCCCATAGAGAGGTGCTGACTGCCGTGGAAAGAAATCAAAGCTTAAGGAGCGGAATAAGAAGCAGAGCAGAGAAAATCACGAATAGCTTCAAGATATGAGAATGTTGATTATTTACACGGACACACGGCGGAAAAAAAAATCCACAAAAAAAATTAAGGAACAGATCTTTCCGAAACTTAGTTACCAAGAGGTTTGTTCTCCTCCTCCTCCTGGCCAAGTGTGAAGTGAAATGAAATTTGCGAACTTTGCGCTCTTTGCATTCGTTACCTTGCCTTATAGAGGGGGCCTTTTCTTTTTCTTTTCTTTGATTAATAACAATTGATAAGGCCGGAGTTGGCCCAGAGACCCTGCTGGCTGCCTCCTAAAACTCCGAAGCTGCTGATGGCGTTGATTACCCGTGCCAGGTTGCCAGGCTCAGCCTTCTGCTCCAGCCTCCAATCCCAATTCCCGATTCCCGAATCCACAAAGCCACACAGACCCCCGGAAACCCAAGGCAAGGTGGCAAAATTTTCGCGCGAAAATGAAGATTTCTCTTATCACAATTGGCAGCTGCAGACTGGCTTTATTCTCTCGCCATCTCTTTCGTTGTTCCTCACCCTGTCTTTGTCTATCTTCTTTTAAAGCTTCTCACTCACGTGTTTCAATTTCACAAAAAAACAGAAAATAAAACCTTGATCATCGATTGCGTCTTCAGAAATTAGTTTAATTATACTCCCTGGAGGATTTTCGAGGCGGTGGAGCAGTAGTCTTTTACCAAAATATTCTGTGACTAATGAGACTGTAAAAGCTTTGGGGGCAGAGCAGTATATTTTATAATAAAATGTTGAATCATAGTAGGTTCTTGGGGATCTAAGGATATCAGCTAAATTCCGAAGGTTTTAGCTGGTCTGGAGGTTTAAACTGTATAGTTTTTAAATATCTTACAGCTTATTTTGTGGATTTTTAGGAAGCACTAGAAAATAATAAACAAACCCATATTAAATCCCCTTAAATCACAACTAAAACAAGCAATTTAAATAAATAACTAATCCCTACAGATCATAATCCAGAAATCCTTATTATTTTCAAAAAACATAAACCCTATCCGCCCTGTTAACCCGCTCATTACGCATACACCCGCAGTGCCTAGTGAACTCCAGGTGCTCATCCCGCCAGACGTTCTGGCGACCATCCTAGACACTTTCGGGTTATTCCCTGGCCACACCAACATCATCCAATCTCTAGAGTTTTTCCCTTTTTTTTTGCGGTTTCGGGTTAACTGACCCCGAAACGATTAGCAGCAACGGCGGTCTGTGGATTGAAAACCAGCGACAAATGAACAAAGGGTCGATCCTTGCTCCTCTCAGACTGGCCAAGATCGGCTTGGAAGTGGGATTGGGATTGGGATTGGGATCGGGATCTTGGGGCCTTCTTCTTGGCCAAATTGTTCGATTGTTTATGGCTGCCAACAACGCCCACCGAGTAAAGTTTTGCTGCCGCTGCCGCTGTGGAGGCCAAGTGAGAAACCAGCAACAATCATCTGCCGGCTGATAAAGTGCCAGCTTCCCCCCTCCACCCCCTCCCTCCTCTTCACCTGTGCTGTGTATGTGTGTGTGTGTTTTTTGTTGTGTCGCTTATCGGCGAGGATCGATCGCAACTTCCACACAGTGAGGCAAAAAGAGACCTGAAGCCGAAGACGTCGGTCGAGAGCTGATTTAACAAATTGATAAACAATTGTTGGCGTTGGCCATCGGGAAGGGGGCCTAAGGGGGGGAGCTTGAGCCGGCAGTGGGCATCCGGATGGGAGGGAGGGAGGAACGGGGGCGGCGTAACGTTACGAAATGGCTAAACAAACGATCGGAGCGATCGCCGTTTCGGCGAAGACACTGCATGTTCCCAGATGCGAAATCGATTTCATATGCCAGTGCGTAGCCTTGGGATTCCGCCACGCACTTAAAAGGGTATTAAAATGACTATTCAAAAAATTATTTATACAAAAGGAGGTTACTAGCAATCTTTTTAAATATTAACAGCAGAATAGGCATTATTTTTTGATAAAATACTTGAAATTTAAGAATATGGCTCTTTTGAAAACTTTAACGTTTTTAGAAACCTCTTTTAAAGATTTTTAAACCCCAAGCCACCAGCCACCAAAACAATGAAAATGAGGAGAGGGTGTTGTGATGGCACTCGCTTGAGACAATCGCTGGAGAAGATCTGCTGCACCAGCACCATCACCATCTCACCATTGCGGCGGTAATCCTCGACGGTGGAGCAGAGGCAGCTGTCGCTGGGGGCTTCGAGCTCAGAGGCTGGGGATCTCTGAGTCTGAAGACTGGAGACTGGAGGGGAGATTGGAGCTAAAGTCAAAGCCATTGTTAGCTGTTAGTCTCCCGTTCGCAGTCTATCGGCGCTCGGCCATCTCACTCTCTCCTCCCGAATCCCTGGGTAGCACCCCGAACCGATCCCTGCCCGGACAAAACACTTTACGTGTGCGGCTTATCGCCACCCAATCGAAGGCAATAAATATCTTACAAATAAGCAGAATGCCTCGGAATGCCAGCAGTGAGCCCTTTTGTGGCAATGACGGGGTCAAGGAGTGACGGCGGCCGGGGTGAACTGAGGAGGGGCGAACTGATTCTTCTAACCGATTGCTCACGTGCAGAATTGTGTGAATTCGTGAAAAATCGACGGCGGCAATTAGGGCGGGCCGTCAATAGTTTGGCAACAGTTACAACATTTGTTGCAGTGGCAGCAATGGAAAAAAAATAACAACAAAAACCAAGCCTGAAATCACATAGAAATCAAAAGACTTAGGCGACAAACTTGATTTTTACAGTGAAAAGTGGGACTTTGGAATAATAGTTGGCTTTTAATTTAAGGAATATTTTAATTTTATACTATAAGTAGATTTATTTTAAAATAAAAATCATTAAAAATCAATTTTAAACTTAAAACTAATAGGAGTGCTTTATCCTACCAACAATTTCGCTTCAGAATAAAAAAAAACCGAAATAGTTTTCCTTTTAAGATTCTTTTTCTGTGGCCCGTACTCCACCGCTCTCGATGTGCTGACATTTCAATAGCCAGCAATTGACAGGTCAACGCGCATCTTCACCAGCCTCCAAAATGGGGCTACCCAGAGGGGAGTGGGCGGTCTGTGGGTATTGAAGAAATATACAAAAAAAAATCGTTTTTGGAAGCTGTGGCCCGCACGAGCAGAGCCCAGTCGAGATGTCGAAATTCTGGCGAAGCGAGATGCAAACTGCAAGCTGCGCCTGCTCTTATCCTGCAGCTCCATCTTCATGCCATGTCCATGTCCATGTCCACGTCCACTGGCTTGTCCACTCTCCGCACTCTGTCTGTCCGCTGGACCATAATCTCGGCCAGCATCGCCGCACTGGTCGTTATAATATTTTGCCTTGGCCCGAAACCGAAAACAAATCAGATGTCAGTTCGGGATTCTGGCCAACTTCCAGCGGGCCCTCTCCTAATCATCAGTGGTCACCAAGATGCCACCAAGCAAGCGCTTTTCCTTACTCCCCACATCAGCGTTTTTCCACGTAAGAGATGGCCAATCCGGATAAACTTGCTCCCCTTCTCCCCCCCGGGATGGTCTTGGGTTCGATTTGATTTCCTTTTTCCCTCCCGCTGGCTCTTGTCGCATTGTTTTCACAGCTCGCTGACCAGCCTGACAATTTGTTCGATAATAATTGCCAAAGCAGCTGGCTGACACATAGATCTTGGCCGGAATGGGGCAATAAGGGATTCTGGAGGATTCTGGGAAACCAATTTGGGGGCCTTAATGTTGTTCCTGCCATTTAGTAGTTCTTTGGTGAAGGACTATGTTCCCAGGATGGTTTTCTAGATTGGGCAATAAAGAGTATCTTTTTTTAAAACAATTATTAATTAATTCCTTAATTTTTTTTCCAGATTCCAAAGATTTAACCGCACAGGAGCTGGGCGAGGAGAAGCAGCTTCATCAGCTGGAAGATCAGCTATCAGATCAGATGGACGATTCCTCTGATAACCACGAGAATATCAATAACAATAATGAGACGGAGGAGGACTCTGTGTCCGAGCAGCCGGAAGAGACTAATGCCGAGCAGGCTGAGGATTTGATGGAAACTGACATGATGGATCAGAATCACGAGCCCCAGCCGGCCAAAGAGGAGGAGGAGGGAGAGCGTCAGGGAGAAGACTTGCCACCTAACTCTCCCAGCACGCCACCGAGAAGCCCCTTGTCGCCCCACTTGATTCCAAAGCTGGAGCAGCCCTGCACTCCGCCCTCAGAGCCCGAGGCAGAACCATCGCCATGCCCATCACCCTCCCAGGTGGCTCCCAAACTGCCCAAGCTGCGATTGAACGCACTCCTGGCCTCAGATCCTGCCCTCAAGCCGGATGCCAAGGAACTGAATCTGCCAGAGCCGAGTCTGTTGGCACCTCCGCCGGTTAAGCCGACCCAGCCAGAGGTTCTGGAGCCACTGCTGAAGCAGGCTAGGTTCATGTGCTTACCCTGCGGCATCGCCTTCAGTTCCCCCTCGACTTTGGAGGCCCATCAGGCCTACTACTGTTCGCACAGGAAGAAGGATACAGAGGAGGATCAGGCAGCTGGAACGGGCGACAAATCAGGAGGAGCATCCTCGGGGGCAGCTGGATCCGGTTCGGGAAGTAGCTCCTCGGAACCGCCAGCAAAAATGGCCAGGACTGGAAAGCAGTATGCCTGTACCCAGTGCTCCTACAGTGCCGACAAGAAGGTGTCCCTCAACCGACACATGCGAATGCATCAGACATCACCGGCCACTCCCAGCCTGGTGGTGGCCAGCTTGCCGAATCTCGTTCAGAACGGCTTGCCGTCGGCCGGTGTGCCAAGCAACTCCCTGGAGGAGACCTCTAGTCAAGTGAGTAAAGTGTTGAGGCTGTGACCCAGCAATTGGAGTCTGAATTAATCCCAATTTCCAATCCTGTCCAGCAGCAAACGGATCGCTATTGCAGCGACTGTGATATCCGGTTTAACAACATAAAAACCTACCGGGCCCACAAGCAGCACTACTGCAGTTCCCGCCGGACAGAAGGTCAGCTAACCCCCAAGCCGGATGCATCGCCCGGCGCCGGCGGAGGTTCGAGTGCATCGGGATCGGTAGCCTCTGCAGTTGGAGTGTCTGCCCAGGCCACAGCACCCGAAAAACTGAGTCCTCAGGCTAGGAACAAGACACCCACGCCGGCAATGGTGGCGGCTGCGGCGGCGGCTGCAGCGGCAGCAGCAGCTGCCTCGTTGCAAGCCCCACCACCTCAACCGTTTCTGGCTCTGCCCACCCATCCCATCATCATTATTCCGTGCTCCCTAATTCGGGCCGCCAGTATCATTCCAGGGCCATTGTAAGTTTTGAAAAATGGTGGAAAACTATGGATCTTACTTAGGGTTATATTCATTATTGCAGGCCCACATCCACGTCGGGAATTGTGAATCCGGAATCCACCCTCTTTACAGTGGAAAACGGCGCCATCAAGCCTCTGGCCACCGGCTTGCTGGGAAGTGCCCTGGCTGGCAGTGGAAGCCAGCTAAGCAATTCCAGCGTCAACCTGCACAACCTGCCCATTCCCAGCCTGGAGCCAGAGCGTCCCTCGGCGCCCTCATCCGCCGCAGAAGCCATAGAACCCAAGAGCAGTCCACCGGAGCCGAAGCGCAAGGAAGCGGGAAGCACTCGGTAGGTTTATATTGACCTAGCTCTCGATTGTCCAGAATCCTTTCTCAGAAAAGCCAAGTACCTAAGATCATCCTATTTTTTCCTTCACTTTTCAACCTTTAGAGAATCTGCTCCTTTGGACCTTTCCCTACGACGTTCCCCCATCTCTCTCAACTCCTTGAGCCTGAGACAGCGACAATTGCAACAGCTATTCGACATGGAGGAAGTCCTTGGACTGGGAGCCATGGGAGGAGGTATTACAGGCAAGGAGAATATAAACACTGCGACTGCAGGAGCTGGAGGAGGAGGTGGAGGAAGTGTCACTCCCGAGCAGATAGTGTGTGCACCCTCCCTGCCCAGTAGTCCCTCCATGAGTCCTTCACCCAAACGGCGAGCCATCAGTCCGAGGAGCTCAGGGGCAGGAAGTGCTGCGTCCATGTCGCCACCCGGTCTGAATGTGGCAGTGCCACATCGTTTGGACATGCTCTCGGCAATGCTGCCGGCAGAATTTGGTCTTTCCGAATCGCTGTTGGCCAAAACCAATCCGGAACTAGCCTTGAAACTGGCGGCAGCTGCGGCGGCGGCTGCAGTGGCCGGAGGGGCTAGTGGCGCTTCACCCGCTTTCCCACCCGTTCCCGCCGCTCAAACCGGAGGCAACAACTCTACCGGGGGCGGGGCATCAGGTGGCGGCCAGCCGCCTCAGATCTATGTGAAACAGGGCGTTTCGAAGTGCAAAGAGTGCAATATAGTGTTCTGCAAGTACGAGAACTATCTGGCCCACAAGCAGCACTATTGCTCGGCCAGGAACCAAGAGGGATCGGGCGATAGTGATTCCAAATCGGCTGTTTCGCCCTCTAATCCCGGCGGAGCTGGTGGCTCTGGAGGCGGTGGAGCAGGGGCAGCCGCTTCCGTGGAGACCTCTCCGGTGGCCTATCAGCAGCTCATTTGTGCCGCCTGTGGCATCAAGTACACCTCCTTGGATAACTTGAGGGCGCACCAGAACTACTACTGCCCCAAGGGAGGGGCAGCTGCTGCCGCTCCGGCTGGCACGCCCACAGATCCCGGACAGTTGGCAATCACAAAGGAAAAGTGCGGAAAGTGCAAAACCCTCCACGAAATAGGACTTCCCTGCCCAGCTCCCGCCTCCAACCCACTGACCGTTCCCACCAACTCCCAACCGAGCGCCTCGAATAGCGTCAACAAATGCCCCGTCTGTGGAGTGGTCAGTCCGACGGCGGCTCTGGCCAGGAAGCACATGGAGATGCACGGTACGGTCAAGGCCTTTCGTTGCAGCATTTGCCAATACAAGGGCAACACCCTCCGTGGCATGCGCACCCACATCCGAACGCACTTCGACAAGAAGACCAGCGACGTGAATGAAGAGCACTACATGACCTGCATCTTCGAGGAGGAGAGCGCCAATGTGGCCCAGGAGTTGCCAGCATCGGCGGGAGCAGTAGCGGCACCACTAGAATCCATGGAGCATCCACCGCAGCTGTTCAACTGCGATTACTGCAACTATGGTTCCACCTACAAGGGCAATGTGGTAAGCTAGACTAGATAATATTTATACCCTTGCAGAGTGTATAAGAGGATCGTCCTAAGTTGATAAAAGCATGTCCCTCCGTCTGTCAGTCTGTATCTACGCGAACTAGTCTTTCAGTTTAAAAGCTATCGACTTGAAACTTTGCTTACACCCTTCTTTCCATTGCACGCATTTATAAGTCGGAACGGAAGTCGGAATCATCAAAAATCTATAAAAAATACTTCCCCTCAGGATTTTGATGCAGAATGGTGGCGAATTATTTCAGAAATCGTTTAAGGTACGCCGCTTGAGAATCGGATGAGAATTGGGGAAGATATAGCCATCACTGTGGACCCTATAGAGAAAAACCCCATTTTCAAGGATCCCATCATGAAAAATGGACGAAAAATCTAAAAAATATTTTGTCTCAGGATTTTGATGCAGAATTGTGGCGAATCAAACCAGAAATCGTTTAAGGTACTTCGCTTGAGAATCGAATGAGAATTGGAGAAGATATAGCCATCACCGTCGGCCCTATAGGGAAAACCCCATTTTCAAGGATCCCATCATGAAAAATGGACGAAAAATCAAAAAAATATTTTGCCTCAGGATTTTGATGCAGAATTGTGGCGCATCGATCCAGAAATCGTTTAAGATACTCCGCTTGAGAATCGGATGAGAATTGCGAAAGATATAGCCATCACCGTGGGCCATATAGGAAAAAGCCCATTTTCAAGGGATTCCTCACGAAAAATGGAGAAAAATCTAAAAAATATTTTGTCTCAGGATTTTGATGCAGAATTGTGGCGAATCAAACCAGAAATCGTTTAAGGTACTTCGCTTGAGAATCGAATGAGAATTGGAGAAGATATAGCCATCACCGTGGGCCCTATAGGGAAAACCCCATTTTCAAGGATCCCATCATGAAAAATGGACGAAAAATCTAAAAAATATTTTGTCTCAGGATTTTGATGCAGAATTGTGGCGAATCAAACCAGAAATCGTTTAAGGTACTTCGCTTGAGAATCGAATGAGAATTGGAGAAGATATAGCCATCACCGTCGGCCCTATAGGGAAAACCCCATTTTCAAGGATCCCATCATGAAAAATGGACGAAAAATCAAAAAAATATTTTGCCTCAGGATTTTGATGCAGAATTGTGGCGCATCGATCCAGAAATCGTTTAAGGTACTCCGCTTGAGAATCGGATGAGAATTGCGAAAGATATAGCCATCACCGTGGGCCATATAGGAAAAAGCCCATTTTCAAGGGATTCCTCACGAAAAATGGAGAAAAATCTAAAAAATATTTTGTCCCAGGATTTTGATGCAGAATGGTGGAGAATCGATCCAGAAATCGTTTAAGGTACTCCGCTTGCGAATCGGATGAGAATTGGGGAAGATATAGCCATCACTGTGGACCCTATAGAGAAAAACCCCATTTTCAAGGATCCCATCATGAAAAATGGACGAAAAATCTAAAAAATATTTTGTCTCAGGATTTTGATGCAGAATTGTGGCGAATCAAACCAGAAATCGTTTAAGGTACTTCGCTTGAGAATCGAATGAGAATTGGAGAAGATATAGCCATCACCGTCGGCCCTATAGGGAAAACCCCATTTTCAAGGATCCCATCATGAAAAATGGACGAAAAATCAAAAAAATATTTTGCCTCAGGATTTTGATGCTGAATGGTGGCGAATCGATCCAGAAATCGTTTAAGGTACTCCGCTTGAGAATCGGATGAGAATTGGAGAAGATATAGCCATCACCGTGGGCCCTATAGGGAAAATGCCATTTTCAAGGGATCCCATCATGAAAAATGGACAAAAATCTACAAAATATTTTGTCTCAGGATTTTGATGCAGAATGGTGGCGAATCGATCCAGAAATCGTTTAAGGTACTCCGCTTGAGAATCGGATGAGAATTGGAGAAGATATAGCCATCACCGTGGGCCCTATAGGGAAAATGCCATTTTCAAGGGATCCCATCATGAAAAATGGACAAAAATCTAAAAAATATTTTGTCTCAGGATTTTGACGCAGAATGGTGGCGAATCGATCCAGAAATCGTTTAAGGTACTCCGCTTAAGAATCGGATAAGAATTGGGGAAGATATAGCCATCACCGTGGGCCCTATAGGGAAAATGCCATTTTCAAGGGATCCCATCATGAAAAATGGACGAAAAATCTAAAAAATATTTTGTCTCAGGATTTTGATGCAGAATGGTGGCGATTCGATCCAGAAATCGTTTAAGGTACTCCGCTTGAGAATCGGATGAGAATTGGAGAAGATATAGCCATCACCGTGGGCCCTATAGGGAAAATGCCATTTTCAAGGGATCCCATCATGAAAAATGGACAAAAATCTAAAAAATATTTTGTCTCAGGATTTTGACGCAGAATGGTGGCGAATCGATCCAGAAATCGTTTAAGGTACTCCGCTTAAGAATCGGATAAGAATTGGGGAAGATATAGCCATCACCGTGGGCCCTATAGGGAAAATGCCATTTTCAAGGGATCCCATCATGAAAAATGGACGAAAAATCTAAAAAATATTTTGTCTCAGGATTTTGATGCAGAATGGTGGCGAATCGATCCAGAAATCGTTTAAGGTACTCCGCTTGAGAATCGGATGAGAATTGGGAAAGATATAGCCATCGCTGTGGGCCCTATAGGGTAGTACATCCTGTAGGGGAAATATCCAATTGTAACCACAAGGGTATATCAACTTCGGCTCCATCCGAAGTTAGCTTTTCCTTTTTTTTTTATTATTCCTTTTTTTAAATTTAAAATTTATCTACTTGCAGTTGCGTCACATGAAACTACTGCATCCCCATGTGGCCATCAGTTCCCCTTCGATTTCACCGGAGACCCGGGAACAGGAGGTCATTGCCAACTCTACCCCCAATCAACACTCCAATGACGGCTCCAATGGCGAAGTCACAAGGTAGGAAGTCTAGCTGGGATTTCTGGAACTAAAAATTAATTGAAACCATCCTTTTTCAGTTTCCACATTAAATCAGAGCCTCTGGATGCACCTTCCACCCTGAGCCTGGTGCACGAGAACAACAACTCACCAATACCCACGCCGCACATCAAAGCAGAACCGCAGGACATTGGGATAGATGTGGCATTGGCATCACCCCTGGGAAACAGTAGTGTGGCAGCCGCCGCTGCTGCTGCTGCTGCCGCCGCCGCCGAGGCAATGAAGAAGTACTGTTCCGCCTGCGACATATCCTTCAACTATGTGAAGACCTACCTGGCCCACAAGCAGTTCTACTGCAAGAGCAAGCCCCACCGACCCGAGGCCAACGACAGTCCGAGTCCGAATCATCTAGCAGCCGGAGCAGCAGTTGGTCTGGGATTGGGTGTGGGGATGGTGGGTGGGGGCCAGCAGAAGAACAAGGAGAACCTGCAGGAGGCGGCCATTTGAGAGAGCCAGATGAGTTGGGAGGCGCAGCGGAAGCAGCTGGAATGGTATTACAAGTGCTTCTAAGCCAGAGACGGGAGCAACCGAACCTAATCGAATCGAATCCTAAGCTTAGCCAACATTACCCTGTAAACTATTACAACTATACTATACTTAAACCCGTAATCTGTAATCTATAACCTGTAATCGACGACAGTATTCTTGGAGAATCTCCCTGTCGCTGCCCTCCACTTCCAATATGCCACTTGGGGACTGACTCCTACGACTTATCGATCGATAGCAGTAGATATATACATACACCATACACGCATATACATATATAGAATACAATACATAAAATCTAAATATATATATATAGACATATAGACGCATACCCATGAAGTGGGCACCATGACATATAATGCATGCCAAAGCTTACCACTTAGAGAGAAACTAAAACGAGTGCAAGAAACTACAAGTTTTCAAATAATACGGATTGTGGAGAGATCAATAGCAGGAGGAGGAGCAGAAGTAATCCTATTTAGATCCATTATTATATATATATATATATATTGTAAATGCCCAGCAGCCTCACTCAGAGGCGGGGCGATTAAAACTGTGTAATTTAACTGAGTACATTATTTATTAAGTGTGTGCGACAATAAAAGTAATTAATTTATTCAAAAGTGGGTGTAAGAGCAAAGGTTTTATGGGAGCTACAAAATCTTAAAAGGTGTGTATAGACTATCTTATCAATATATAGTACAATTATTACCTATCTAGATTAAAAAGTACAAGAAATTATATTCAATAATTGGCCAAAACAGCTCAAACCCCTTTTTATGACCTCATCGATTTTTAAAAAGAGAGTACATACAATATTTTAGCAACTTGGTAAGACGAAGTTAATATACCCTACATTTAGCTCCATTTGAAGAAAATATATTCAGGAAATAAACCCTTTCACGTGCTTCAGATAACAATAACCTCAAATATTACAATTTAATAAAATTATTTTCAAGAATAAATCAAACACGAGGCTGAAGTCGAGGTTCGACTATAATATATAGACATAAATATTGGAGTAATTATAAAACAAATCAATATTTTTTTTTAGATCTTATATACTTTTATTGAAATCATGGAGTACATACGTTAGCTTGTACTTAATGTAATCAACAAATAATTTCGTTACATTTATTCAAAATAATAAGATGACAAAATATAGTTGCAACTTCGTTTACTGGAATCACTGTGAACGTGGGATCTCCCCATCTCAAGTTCTCTGGTGCCGGAATGGAGAGTAACATGCCACGCAGCCAATTCTCCGGCATGACTCACTCATCCGTGTAGTGGTGAAGCCTCGCTGATGCATAGAGAACATATAAAGGTATATTTTTGAAATGATGGTAGAGTGCTTTAAATGCGACAACGTTATTTTGTAACTGATAATTGGGGTTTTTGCAATTGTTCGCATTCGCATTTGGTTCGTGGGTATTAGTGTTCCTTTTTGAATTACATCGACTTAGAAAAAGTAAAAAGATATGAAAAGCGTTCCCGAAAACGCTCTCCGCCTAGATGTTTTGTTTTATTTTGTGTGTGTGTGTGTGTGTGTGTGTGCTTTTTGTGGGTCGTATGTGAGCGTAGGTGATCATTAAATGTCTATGTGGGGAAGCTGTTTCAGCTATGGATTACTCAGTGGCCGCCATGGCGCGAGCTTGGGCACGCACACGCTTCTCGTACTCCAATCGGTTCTGGCAGTAAATGGTGTAGGCTTCCGCCTGTGCCGGATCCTTGATGTTCGGCTCATTGAGCAGGTCCTGAATACCCAGTAGAATCTGTTTAATGGTGATGGCCGGACGCCAGTCCTTCTCCTCGTCGAGCAGTGACAGGCAGACGGTGCCAGATGGATAGACGTTCGGATGGAACAAAGGCGGCTCGAATTTGCACTTCGGTGGCGAGGTGGGGTAGTCGTCCTTAAAGATCATGCGCAGCTTGTACAAACCTCCCTCCCACGGGGTCGACTTCTTGCCGGGAATGGCGCACTCCCAGATCATCAGGTTGAGAGTGCCATCAGGATTCTTGGCCGGACGGGCCACAAATCCAAAGGGATGATCTTTCCGCCACGCCTTGCGCTCCTCGCCTAACCGTGTGATAGCAATGCCAGACATCTTTCAACGTTTTCCCACTTTACGCAAATTGCAGTTTGCTGTACACGCGCGTCTGTCGAGATAAATGTGTGTGTGGGTAAAAAATGCTTTTGGGCCCGCTTTCTCTACTTCTTTGCGTACTAATCGCATTTTTATTTACCTTTTCAATGGCTTAACTTCGATGTGGCAGTTACTCCAACAGCTTTAGATGATCGGCTAAGTTATTTCAACTTTTTTTGCAAATTCTAGCGCAATTTTACGATGGAACGCTTGTTCTCTGAAAAAGGGCTAAAATTGCTTTGCGGTGTAGGTCACACTGTCGCCAGACGTACCGAAATTAGTATGACCGTTTGTGGGTTTCAGTGTTGGTAAACAGCATGCTTGGATCGGTTAAAATATTTCTAAAATTTTTAGTTTTTATTAAAATATGGAATAAATTAAAAAAAAAATTATGATCCATCTCTAAAAATCTTAAATTTTTATTAAATATAGAAAACAGTTGCATGGTATTTTTTAAAATATTCATATTTTTTATTGTGCCACAAAAATAATTTTCTGCAATTTTCTTCAAATGGTTTCAGTTAGAGATCCTTTAGTAGATTTATTGGAGAACCTTTCATTGAGTCTCAAAAATTGGAATATATTTGTATTTAAACATCATTCTTAAATGTACTCCTCCCAAGCATGGGAGTTACATAAATTAATAGGTGTCTAAGCAATTAATTTTTTTTTTAAATCGTGTAAAAAAGTTGACAAATTAATTTTCTACAGTTGTATCCTAATCGAATAACTAAATAAGGTTTGTTGTTGTGCCTGGCCAAGGAACGTAAATAACTCAAAAAAGTGATTCGTCTTTTATAGCAGTGTATGGAGTACGGATTGTACAAAGGATGTGGGACAGGAGGGGGAGGATTAGAAGTGATAACAAAAAGGATTCTTGGCTAGCTGGAGAAGACAGGATGGATGGAAAGAATGGAGATGTTGTTCGGTAGAGTCCCAACGCCTAGCCCTACTTGGCCTTCTTGGATTCCTTCTTTTTGCTGTTGGACGAGGTGGTACCCTCTACCTTTTCCTTTTTCTTCTCCTTTTCGGGTTTCTCCTCGGGATGATCTTCGTAGCTGGAAGAAAAAATTAGTTACAAATTAAATGTATTTTTAGTGGTAATTAATTATATGAAATCTATAAAGCTCCCATAATGTTGTCACTTATGATAAGGTGCTCGTTTATAATACTATTTATCAACTAGTTTAAGCCGTTGTGATCTTTTCTAGAAATAAAATATCAGAGCTTTTTAAATACTTAAGTGAATTGTTTTTGTAATTACTAAAAAAAACAAGTTTAAATTCTTAAAAACCCGGTAGAACGATTAATTAAATTATTAATATAAAGCGCAACACATAGCTAAGAAGATCTCATCCAGAACTTTGAACTAAAAATTCTTATACTTACGCAAAAAGCACCTTCAGCTCGCCGCGGATGAGGGCCACCAGCAGAGGAGTACCCATGCAGGCGGGCACCAGGTAGAGTAGCGCCGGTTGGGCATGCTTGAAGACGTGCATCACAAAGATGGTGGCCAGCAGACCAAGGAAATAGGCAGTCAGCGTGGAGTAGAAGTAGATCCTTGTCTTTCGCTTCTTGCTGTCATCGAAACGGAGGAGTAGGGCGATGAAAATGCCGGGGATGACAATGTCTCCTAATCCCAGCATGGCAAAGTTAGAGGCGTTCAGGCCATGCTCGATCAGATCCTGGGGAAAGACTAGCTTGATGGGCGCCTCGAAGCTCTTGGCCACGGTGACCATCACATTAGTTCCGAACACCCAGAAGATGTCGTAGAAGAACAGTCCACTGAGCAGGATTACACCGGTAACAAAGTTGTTCAAATGCAGCATCTCCACGCCATTAATGGCGAAGGCCAAGCCGAACAGGTTGTTGGCAATCCAATGCTTCTTCAGCAGGTACCACACGCCAATGACGGAAGAGATCACTAGGCAGACGATGTCGTGGGTGGAGAATCGATAGTTGATGATGTCCTCCTTGTGTTTACCCTCGCCCTGGGTAAAGAGGATGTGGAAGGGTACCTTGGGCACCGCTGCCGGCATCAGGGAGTTCATCACCGGGCTAAGCAAGTGCGCCAGCGCAATCACGCCCAGAACGAAGAAGTAACCGGTGAGCAGGTAGTTGATGTGCACCTTCTGGAAGACCTTGAAGAACAGGTACAGGCCGAACAGTGCCGCTGAGGCTATCAGCGGGAAGTACATGGCATCTTTTTTGGTCATCGTGTCGGCCTTTTCGCCCGTCGACTGCAATGGAAAGTGAAAGGGAAAGTTATAGACGAAACTCTCGCCAAGAATTGGAGAAATCTACAACCCCACCTTCTTCAGTTTGTGCAGCTTGACGGACCGTATGGAACCGAAGATAATCGGCAACATGGCCATCACCACAAGGCTGCCGTAGGCAACCGCCATGCCCTCCGGAGTGGATGGCTTCTTCTCCACCGGCGCCGACTCGTTCTTGGGCGCGCTAACATTCTCAAAGATGCCCTTGATGGTCTCCTTCACAGTTCCAATCACTTCCTCAGCCATGCTCCTGTTCTAGTCCCGTTCCCCGTTAAAATGCAAAATCCGGCCTGTGGGGGTGAAATATGAAAATGCTGAGTGACACGCAGCAGCAACACGTCAACAATCTTTCGGCTCAGTGTGACGTCCACGGAACGGTAATATTTTCGCACTATTACCAAATGGTCACACTAAATGCAATATTTTTGAGGATATTTTTTGGGTTTATTTGGTTTTCTAACATAAATGATACAACCTTTATTGTAAAAACATATAAATATTGTTAAAAACTGACAAAAATATTAAGCAGTTTCAGTAAAGACTTTTTTACGCGCCAACAGTCAAGCGATCTGGCAACACTCGCTTTTTCAAATGTACATTTTTTAAAAACCATATTTTCAAAATATGTTTTTACATGAGTATTCTAATTTCTGTTAGCCTCGTTATTTCTACTCAAAACTTTACTTAAAATTTTTAAAAAGAGCGCATAATGAATTCACGAAGTCATTTGAAATTCTGTGACTAACTAAAGTTTAAAATTCTTGTAAACAAATTTAAAAATTTGCAAACAATTTTTAGCTATCTGTAAATTGAATAAGCAATCCATAGAAATTTATTTATTTGTATTATTTAAAGGTTTTTTTCGATAATTTTTCTACACGATGAATAAAAAATGATTTTTATGTAACTATCTTTAAAAATAAATCATTCCAATTGTATCCAGAGTATGGGGATGCTATCGCCATCTCCACTTGACAGAACCGAGAAAATAGAGATATCAGAGCCGGAGCCATGTGTTAAAGTTGGACCGGCATTCAGTTTCGTTCCGGACGCCGAGAGTCAAACACTGCACTTATTCTTCCAACCTGATATAAATATATTTAAATGATGTCGAGAGTAGAGATAAACCCACATATTTCCGGTCATGAATTACTGAGGCTACTGCAAATATGTTTTTTGTTTGTTACCGCATCCGTTCCAGGCGCCAACTGTGAGTCTATTGAATTCCTTGATTGTCCAAGGCGATGATGATAACTTGAAAATATTCTGTCCAGCCGATACGGATCCTAGCACTGGCAATGTCAAGGCTATAGATCGTCTTCATGCCGGGCTATTTCTCAACTACAACAAAAATATCCAGCCCCAATTCGAAGGAGTGGCGACACCGGTGGGATTGGGTATAACCATTACCTATTTGGATGTCGAAGAGATGAGTGGCAAGCTCAACGTTCACTGTTGGCAAAATATAGTAAGATTCCATATAATAACAACTGAATGAAGTTAAAAAAACAAAAGTTGATTGATAAGCTTCATGGGAAAAGCATGTTTTTTATTTTGTTTCTCTTAAAAAGATTGCAGTGTTTCCCCTTTGTAATTCCAAGTGAAACAAAGGAACTAATCCGATACTTCTAACACCAAAGCCATTCAAGATAATTTAAAAAGAAACCTATATTTTATAGCGCTGGAGGGATGAGCTGCGAACCTGGACGCCATCGGAGTATGACAACATAACTCAGATCACCCTGAAGGCTAGCGAAGTTTGGAAGCCGGATATCACGCTTATGGACGGAAACGATGGCGGAAGCCTTGATGACAACCATGTTATTCTAACCCATGATGGACATTTCCAGTGGGTACCACCAGCCATGTATGTGGCATACTGTAACCTCAATATGATCAATTGGCCACATGATCAGCAAACCTGCAAGCTAAAGATTGGATCCTATGGCCTGAAGGATATCAAGTCGGACGTAAACTTTACGGGAAAGGGCGACCTTTCCTCCGCCAAGGAGTTTGATAGTTCGGTTCCATCCACCGAATGGCAGATCGTAGACTCCAAGGTTAAGTTTGTTAGCCAGGACTACTACGGTTATATAGAGTATACACTGACAATACAGCGCCAATCCTCCATTTACAAAGCCATCATCTATACGCCAGCCTCGTGTATAGTTATCCTGGCATTGGCCGCTTTCTGGTTACCTCCTCACATGGGCGGCGAGAAGATCTTGATCAATGGATTACTCATCATAGTGATAGCTGCCTTCCTCATGTACTTTGCCCAGTTACTACCAATTGTGGCCAACAAAACGCCGCTTGTGGGTGAGTTATATGAAAGTTATATTATTTAGAAGTTTGTTAATAATATTCCCTCTTTTTAGTTCTTTTCTATAGCACCACATTGATGTTCCTCAGCATCTCCACCATCATTGAAGTTGCTGTCCTTTATTTGGCCACAGCAAAGCATAAGAAACGTATACCTGATATCCTTAAGAAGCTCTTGCACGGAAAACTCGGCTCCTGGCTGCTCCTATCGCAGTTCTGCGTCAGCCTGGAACCGAATCCCGATCAGACCAAGGAAATGGACGAGCACCTGTACGAGAATGGCAAGGATGTGGAAGATGATGCCACTAATCCACTGGACATTAATCCCAACGAGGTGGCAGTATCTCGGATTATCCAGTTCGATTGGGTTCTATTGGCCACTGCCGTAGATCGAGTGTTCTTCCTGGTCTTTAGTCTGGCCTTTCTGATTTTGGCCATTATTTGTGCTGTTTAGGATGTAACTAAAACAATAATGCTAATATATCTTGAATAAGCTCTTAATTTGAAAAATTGTATACTAAAGAGGTTCTCCCTAAAGCTTATTTAAGAGATAGAAGCACTCAATCACTTATACTTCCTTTTTTTTAATGATTACCTGTATTTTATTCTTTTGTGCGAACTTAGAATTATATAATGAAGATGAACCTTTTTTGGAAATAAAGGATTCTCTACCGAATGCATTGGCTTACAACTAAAAGCGAAGGATAACAGGCGAAGTAACAAATTATGTCTCATTCTCGAGTATATTGCTCTGCGATGCTCCAGGTTATCACAATTCCTCAATTAACCCAAAGTAGCTGGAATTATGCGAAATGTCCTTTTTTACGGCCAAAAGGTCTGACCCTTGTCGGATGGGTGGACTCTGTGCTGCTCTCTCTCTCCCTGCGCAGTGGGTGGTCCATGCGCATCTTCCTTCCCCCACTCCTAGGGACCTCCTCCTCCTCCATTTCATCGAAATTCGGGAGTTTACAACCCCAACGACAAATTGGGGTTGCCCTGGGCTCAATTAAATGCATTTGTGGTGGGAGTGCCCTGGTCGTAGTTGCCCGTTGAGGATGTCCTGGTCGTATCTCCTGTTGTCCCAGCTTGGAATGGTGTAGAAAATGTCGCAGCACCAGAGCCGGATGCTCCGGATACGGCGGCGGTTGAGGTGGAGACGGTGGCCAGCCCAGGCGACGGTAGTGAGGAGGCCGTGGAGGGTGAGGAGAATCCCAGACTGGAGCTCGTCGAGGCCGGCGACGTATGGTGTGGATGCAGGAAATGGGGCTGCCCCAGTTGGTGATGCGGATGCGAGTGCTGGTGGTGCTGCTGGTGCTGATGATGGTGGTGGTGGTGTAGCGGCGGCGGTGGGTGGCGGGCCAGCTGCATCCCTCCGCCGCCGTGGTGATTGTAGGAACCTAACATACTGCTGGCCGGATCTCCTCCCTGTGCCTGAGCCTGGCAGGCAGCCATTAGGCCGTGGAAGTCGAACTTGTAGGCATAACGCTTGCCATGCACCTTGGTCATTATGTTTTTGTCGTAGTAATACCTGAAAGGTGTAAAAATATATATTTATAGATTTTCATAGACCGCATTTCTTGGGAAAGCCCAATACTTTTTAAAAAGTAGTTTTTAGCTTTCACTAATTTTTAAAATCAAACAATTAAAATAAAGAATAACTCACCTGAGTGCCCGACTTAGCTTGTCGTAGTTCATGTTTGGCTTGGCCTTCCTCTCGCCCCATCGCCTGGCCACCTCGTCCGGGTCTGTGAGCCGGAACTCGCCCGATTGGCCCTCCCAACTGATGCAGGTGGCGTTGGACGAATCGGCGAGCAGCTCCAGCAGAAACTGCCATAGCTGTATCTGGCCCCCAGAGCCCTGGGCGACCAATCGGTGCGAGGCAGCGTTCAGCAGCTGATACGGATCTGGAATGAGAGAAGCAGCACAAGGGGGTCCATTAGTCCGCAGATACAGATATACAGATACAGATACAAAACACGGAGATACACGGAGAGGCAGAGAGCTAGCCGGGGAGAGAATCGCGAATGAAACCCAACCCAGTCAGACGAGGTTTTCTGGTGGGCGACGGCAACGTGGCATGAGTGCCAAATGGAATTGAAAGCCATAAGCCAGGCGGGATTCACAGAAAATCAACCGCAAGCGGACATAAATCCTGGAGCCGTTGTCACACTTTAAGAAAACCTGGCAAACATGTCTTCATTTTGATGGCATTTTATGGACAAATGTGGTCAAAAGTTTTAAAATCAGTTTATCAAGGAAACTTCTTATAGATCAAGTATATTTTTTTTTTAAATATTTAAAAGTATTTATTTGTTTCAAGGAAAAGCTTTAACTTTTATACTTTCATGAAAAGCAAACAAAATATTTGTATTTTATTGCAAAAAATTATTTAAAGTTAGTTTAGAGCGCTTATCCAGGATTAAACTAGAAATATTTGTATCCTTTTACTTTTAATATAAGTTCATAGGAAAATATTTTAAAAATGTAAAGCATATTTAAGTTTTTTTTAATAATTTTTCAACTTATACCAAATCAAGGAACTTCTGTCGTAAAATGCCCTTTTCCCTTTTTAAATCCCCTGTTTGGAAAAAACAAAGAACAGAACAAACAGCTAATCATAAATTGTAAATAAAAATTCTCAGAAAAATTGCACCTCGGACAAGGAATCCTGTTCTGGTATGATAATAGGCTTGGCTATCCGGCACTGGGACATTCCCACTATATGCTCCGTTCACCTACGCTGGAAAATCCCCTCAAAGTGCCGCGGCCAAAGTCGCGAAAGTGCCTTGACGCGGATGACTCATCCCAGTGCCCGGTGCCGGTGACCAGATCAAGCAGTGCCGACGCCAAGAGCCAGAGTCCCCGGCCCGCAGCAGCACCATGTGGCCAACCATTCACATTTCTAGACGCAGAAACACTGATCACCGGAAATGCCAGCAACCATTGAGAAAGCTCCTCGTCGCCGTCCATTCATTCATACATTCAAGTTTGTGTCTCAGCGGAAATTCCTATGAATTTTTTGGCCAACAAGGCGGCGATCTTACCATTGAAGATCATTGAGGTGTGAGCGTGCTGGTGGTGCTGATGGTGGTGGTGGTAGTGATGGTGGTGCACGGCCGCCGCCGCCGCTGCGGCGTGGTGCGAATGTGGATGCTGGGGGACGGAAGGCGCCGGCTGCATCCGGAGGCCGAAACGCCGGTTGAAATCCTCCGAAAGGCGCCACATAACGCCCACATCCACGCTGACACTCATGATGAATAGTCTTTTAATAATTCTCAGGTCTTTATATAAATTTTTATTCAGATATTTCACTTAGGAATTTCTTTTTTTTTGGCAACGGTATTTGTAGCATTTTGTTCTACACTCTTGGGATCATTTCTAATATCTAAGAGGATTAGCTTTTGTTTAAAATCTTTATTTTAGGAATGTGAATATTTCTGTACATTTCTGCTTATCATTTTCACTTTTCACATAGTTTTAGATTAGTATTTTTATTTTATTGGTTTTTCCATTGGAATTATCACGAGAGCGTGTGGACCGCTTCGGGCGATGGCCATTTGGCAACTGAACTTTCATCTGGAAGCTGTGGCCGGAATCCGCTCCTTATCACAGGACGGATGCCTGGCATCTTGGTGCTACGGCTGCGACTACGGCTCACCTGCGCAGCTGGTGGTAAATGCTGCTTCGGCATTTGCCGGAAAAGTCACAAAAGTCAGAGGGCACGTGCAGCCACTCAACCACCACCCACACCACCGCCCCCAAAGCGCAAAAAAACAAGTGACTTTACGATTTCTGAGATTTTCGACTGAAAAATACCTTGTACAAGAAATCATTTGTTTATTTTTAAAATGTCATATAATTTTTTGTTTATTTTAAAATTAGAAAACAAAAAAAAAGGCGTGGGAGAAATATTTGGGAATTCCAAAAAACAGGAAAATCATTGATTTTGTTTCTACAATACGTATGATCCTGGTTTTTATTAGTTTTTACTATTTTTTTTTAAAGGATGTTTGTCCTTGACTATTATATACCCTTTCTACCTCCAAATACCCTACATTCAAAGGGGGCGTGGACTCAGACAGTGAAGCACAAACAACAATTGTAATCTGCGTGACGGCGACGACGCGTAATCCTCTTTGGCATAAAAAACAAATCAATTAAATCGACGTCGCTCGCTTGCGGGGATCAGGGTAACCTTTACACAGGCCCACCGCCAACATATGCCAGACCCAAATCAGGAGGCTTTCCTTAGCTTTTCAGCAACCGATGTGGCTCTTGCCACAGGAAGGATGCGACGAATGAATATTTTCCTGTATTCCCCCACCCCCAGTCAGAATCCACGGGGGCAGGAGTGAGGATTCTGAAGCTGACCACCCGCAGAGCTGTTGTCACTGACAAGCCAACCAACCAACCAACCAACCAAACCACCCACCCAGCCGCATAGTCATCCTCTGCCTCGTTGAGTCCTTAAACTTGACTCGGCGACTTTTGTCGCTGGCGTGGGATTATTTTGATTTTATTATTAGATGCCACATCCTGCGAGAAATTATCATATTTACATCGTTTATTATTAAGTTCATCACTTGACGCGACCGCCCGCTAAGTCCTGCCACGCCCCCATGTTCCTCCACTCCGCCCCGTTGTCATCATCAGGAGTTAATAACTCGAAAAGTGTTGCATACTTTGCTGCTGTCGCCCCTGAGATTTTCGGCAGCGATTTACGTTTATGGAGTTTGGAAAGTTTGTCTTGGAGGAGAGGTAATTAAAAGGTTGTTCACTGGGAGATTGGAAGGGAGATCCTGGCCCACCTTTGGCCACTTTTCTTCGTTATCGGGGCATTAACCAAAAAGGGGGGTAGAATTAAGTGTGGGAGGAGTGTGGGAAAAACAATCAATGAAACACATAAGTAACGCGTCTATCGGCAAGTCAGCATCTTAATCAGTGGCCATTTGGCTACTCGGAGAGGTCGAAAGGATTCAATTGATGTCCTGACCACAAAGGACTCGCACGCACACACACACGCACTCTCCTAGAATCTGAGAGAATCGCTCCGTTGGGAATTGCACGTGAACCCAATTACCAAGCAGTTCAATCTGTGGCCACTGGACGCTTCAGATTTATGGGGAGCGAGATTAGCTTTTCTTTCGGAGGAAAGTTATTTCTAAGACTAAACATGAGCCAAGTTTATAAGAAGAAGTGTTTAGGGATATAGCTGGAAGGACTGTCTAGGTAGAAGCTAGATTTTCTTTACAATTTTGAAGTTCTTTATTACATGATAATGCACACGACTCGTCATTAGATCCTTTGTAGAAGTATCTATCACTAAACACTCCCATAGATTCAATTCCCATAGGAATTGAAATTTATTGAAGTACTTATAAGTTGGGGTTACCCTTCCCAATTTCCTAGGAAAATGAAATACGTAAATGCGTAAGTTGAGTTCCAGGTATAACTAGAAAATTGCTGGTTTATCTTTATAATTTGTAGAAATTGGCCTACTGCAAAGGCCCTACAAACAACACAAGATAATATACACTTATCTTTTATTACTACGAATATTGTTTATAGTTCAAACAATACGTATGCGAATGAATTGCATTATAAATCGCAAGTGAAAGCCACAACTATAGGTCATTGTTCTATAATTTATAAGAAAAGCCTACAAGATCCACTCACTTGGTTCGTTGTCATTCAGCATGGGACTCGTCTCGCGTCCTGTGGCCTGATACAGACTCAGGGCAAAGTGCTTGGCCAGGAGCGTGCCACCTCGCCTGGATCCTGCACAGACCCAGAAATCGGCACGACTCAGTTCGCAGAGCTCTCGACCCTCCTTGGGAAACCTGGTGATGTCCGGCTCTGGATCAAGCTTGAACTTTCGCGTAGACCACTTCACCCAGCTGGCAATGTCCTCGGCGGTCCAGGCATGCGGATCCACCGGCACCTCCACGGGTGTGATGCTCCTATAAGAGTCGGTGGATTCCCTTCTGGTTGGTTCTGAAGGCGGGTGGGGAGATTGAGAAGCGGTAGGAGGAGTGACCGTGTCCACAGACGCGGGCTCTGGTTTATTAAGGGCGGGTACTGGACAACTTCTGCTCGAGGAGGCGGAGGAGCTACTGACATCCGAGGTGTCAGAGTCAGTAGAAGAATCCGAGGATGAGTCACTGGATGATTCACTGGTAGAACTACTGCTACAGCGTCTTCTCCGCCTCCTTCGTCTTTGTGTGCTAGGTGAGGTTCTTCCTTCGACTTCGGGCACATCCTCCTTTTTCTTCGTCTCCTTCGCTTCCAGTTGGACTTGGTTGCCGCATCCGATGCTCTTGTGCGGGACATCCTGGTGCATGGCATTAAGTGGCCTCTGTTGGCACCAAACACTTTGTATCGTCTGGAGCTGGATCTGGATGTGACTAAGGCTTTGTAGGCAATTCTGCAGAATAGCCATTAAATTTTAAATATTTTTTTTCGGTCACTTGACGATTCTTTATCAGCTTCCGATTTTTGAAAACTTTCTGTTATTTTCAAGTAGATTCATTATACAATTTTTTTAAGAAATATTAAGCACATTTTTATTAAGCAAATGCAAATCGCAACACACGATTTCACAATTCTTCACTTTAAAGTATAACTTTTCTTTATAATTCACAAAGGATTTTAATTGAATTCTTAATTTATATTTCTTGAAAACAGCTTGAAATATTTTATAAAAATGAATTCTGCTTCCGTTGTTTTATTTTATTTTTTTTATTGCCTTATAAGTTTTTTATTTAACACTTTTTTAATATTTAAACAGCATCTCAGCAGCAGATCTTTGGTATTTTATTATTTTTAGCATTTAATATCATTTGAGTTTCCTTGGAAATGCACTTTATTGATATTAATATCGAAACGGATTTAGGATGTGAGGCCACAACAAACCCGGATGATTCACCAAGGTATTTCACCTGCTGGCCAAACAATCGTGGATCCACTTTCCACGTGCCGCGAAACCGTGAGTTGTGGAAATCTCTGGCGGAAAGTTAGCGATTGGAAATTTTTTAATAACCGCTATTGACCGATTACCGGGTTCGACCTGGCTAAGGAGGCCTGATCTCTGATCGGGATTGTGTATATAGAACTGTAATATTTTTTTTTGCGTCCGCACCGATTCAGCGTCGAACGCCAAGTGACGAATTAAACGATCACCCTCCCGGCCAACGGTGTGATAAAGCAATGACGAAGTCACCGTTCGCGAGCTTTTTGCTCCCCCGAGTGCCTCGTGATCAATTGGCTCGATGAGGAGAGAACCACGTAGAAGCAACCGGTTCCCTGGCCAAATTGGCTACCGGCCTGGCCAAAGTTTTCGCTCTGGAAAGCTCTCTGAATATTTCTCCGCTTATCGCCGGCAAATAACAACCTTAAGCATGACGTCGTGGAACTGGGCTTACTGGGCCGGATGAGTCACTCCGGGCACACATGTGGATACGATCGCCGGTTTGGTCGGTGGCTGTCGGTGGAGTTCCCCAGGCTTTCGGTGGGCTTTCGATGGGGTGGGTGGGGTAAGGTCGTTTTCGGTTGAGCGAAAATTCATTCATCGATTCCCAGGCCGCTCCGATGTTTGTTTTCAGCCTTTCGTCGCGTCATTTTTCTCGGAAAACTGCAATGAGTCGTTGTCTGTTGGCGGCAATCGGCCCAAATGCCTATAAGTGTTTGAATATCTCTTCAATATTTGGCAACAGGTCGCATTGCTATGATTACACTGAGAGAAATATCATTTTTCTTACTTATTTAGTACAAAAATAAAGCAACTAACTGTTGGGTGGCTACTAATTCTATTAGTATATTTGTATAAGCTCAGTTAAACTTTATATTATGATAAAAATCTATAGTTTATTAAAAAGATAATTCCTTATAAAAATTGTAAAGATTTTTTAAAAATATAATTTTTTGTTTCCTGTGTCTGCAAATCAACCTCATTACCCCCTTACTTATGTATCCAATTTAAAGCATATCAACTTGCAATTACGCTTGTTGTGTGTTTGAATTTTGTTCCGGTTTCCAGGAAACGCTTCTGAAATCATAGCTGAAGACGCTTTTGGCGTAAGTGATTCATGCTGATTCCGTGGCCCCCAGGCCTCCACCACCCTCTGCCATACCCACTCGTGATGGTGGCGCCGAACAAAACCACAATCATCCAAATCCATATCGCTCGCTGTTTATAAATATTTGCTAATAAATATATATATAGGGATGTAATTTTTTGTTGTGACGTTGAACGAGAGCGGGAGCTTTTACGAGGTGCCTCATATACTACATACGTTTTCCGTAAGTTTCATTCATAAAATTTAGAATGACTTGTAGGTTAGATAGGTTAGTGGTGTGTTATTGTGAGAAGTCTGACGAAATAGGTACTATATATGAATTGCTCATTCCGATTACGGATGTCTGAACTTTGACTAGTGGGTGCTTTCCACGAGGGCTTTGGAACTATCACGATAGTCACGGCGTTATACCATTCTGCGTTATCATTCAGATTGAATAAGTAGTTAAAAGCAGGGGGTTCCTTTGATTCAAGATTTTATTTAGTCATTGTGATAACTTTGGTTTTGCACTTACATCATATTACACAAGATTTAAATATTTATATGAACCCACATGGATTTCTGATTTTATTTTCCTTCTAAAAGAATGAATATTTCGCCCATGACTAGTTCGGGTGTTCTCTCGTTCTTGAGTCACCTAATGCAGCTCCTCGGTGATCTCCTCATCATCCGCCTCGTCATCGTCGTAGCTTGTCGTCATGCCCGAGGTGCTGGACATTCTAGTGGCTGTTGTGCCACTTGTGGAGGCAGTCACCTGTCGGCCTGAGTTCCAGATCAGGTCAAAGTCCAGGTCACACTCCTTGGCGATTTTCTGGACCACAGCACGCTCCAAGAGCCCCGAGGCACTCCACGAATTGTCCTTGACGGCCAGCTCTTTGAGAGCTCTGCCTGCTTCAGGATATTGCTTGGCGTATACCAAGGCACGCACCAGCATGGCCAGGATGTGGGCGTGTCGAATGGGCGGCAGCTCAGGCTTAACTAAAGGATGAGAAGAATTAAGAAATATTCTTTAAATAATTTTCTAAGATTTCCTACCCAACACGGTGCGACAGGCCCCGATGGCGTGCTGGTGGTCACCGTCTCTGAGTGCCTGCTGGATCTCCAGGATGCTCTTGACATCCGTCACCGTTCGCTGCAGATTGTTGTAGGCGTGCTGGGCGTGGCTAAGCTTCTCCAGGCACTTGGAGGCCTCCTGCATGGCGGTCAGAGCCTTGCCATAGTCCTGAAACTCTTCGATCTCAATCTGGGCGCAAATGGCATAAAAGTTGGCCAGCGAATCGAAGGCCTGGCCTTTCGTATAGAAGCTGACGATGTGCTTCAGGATCGTGGCATCCGATTGCCAGTCCAAGGCCTGCAGATAATTGGCAGCCATGATGTAGACCTCCCTCTGCCGGGACATGTTGGCAAAGAAGATGATCTTGTCCGTGTTGCCCGACTTCAGGAGACTCTTCATGGCCCGCATTTTGTCGCCCGCCTGGGTAAACTTCTTTGTGGCGCTGTGGTAGTCGCCCTGCTGTTGCAGCAACTCCCCCAGCTGGGTGAGAATGCTGACACGCGTCGCCTCCTCGAACTCTCCCTTTTCCGGGGTGAGCATCTCGGAGAGCTCTTCCGTCACGGGTACACCTTTCTCCAAGCAGATGTTCATGGCTCTTTCCAGGTGCCGGGTTTTGGCCAGTAGCTGAACCGCCTTCTGAAATTGTTCAATGCTGCAGAAGAAGTCGGCGCAGCGGTTTATCAGCTCCCCATCCGACTCCGGGACTAGCTCGGAGGCAATGATTTCGAGGATCTCCGGCTGCTGGGACTCAAAGGCCATCTCCAGGGCCTTGTGCAGCATCCCGGCACGGTGGTAGAGCTCCACGGCGTGCTTGAAGTTGCCGCACTCCTCGAAATAGGCGGCAGCAATGGCCTTGTCCCTCTGCCGCGAGGAGCTGGCTACCGTCCAGAGCTCCTCCTGAAAGTCGTTCTCCTTGCAGATTCGAATTGCGTTGCTGAAGGTCTGGGCACGCGTAAAGAACATGATGGCCTCCTGGAATTTTCCCACATTCTCGTAGTGACGTGCCAGGTGATAGCAGGCGGCTCTGTCGCCCGACTGCCTGGCGATGGCATCAGCCTTGGAGATCTTGCCCAGGTAGCAGAGAATCTTCACTTGCGAGAACCAGTCCTCTGCTTTGTGGTAGACAGCGAGGGCAGCATCCATATCTCCCGAACTCTCGATGTACTGTCCCCACCACTTGAGCAGCTTTGGATCGGTCGTAGTCTGAATATATCGCTTCATGGCCGCCGGATTCTCCAACAGCAGTTGTGTTATATTCTGGGAGGGATTCTGGGTCTTTTCGAAATACTCCAGAGCCCCCTTGATGTCGCCTCGTTCCCGCAGCTCCTGTGCCTTTTGGTAGTATGTGTGCTTCAGATGAATCCGATCCTCGGACTCCGCCACCTGCAGTGCCTCATCCAAGTGACCAGTGGCCTGCAGGAGTTTGTTGAGTAGATCGTACCGCTTGCAGCGCCGGTACAGATCCTTGGCCTCCTCAATCATGCCCAGTTCGATGGCCAACACAGCCACCTTGGCCTCGATTTCCAGATCATCGTCTTCCATGGCCTGGCGCAGGGTCCGAACCGATCGAGCCTGTTCCAGATGGCCCATGCACACCTTGGCCACGTCCAGTCGGTTTGTGTGCACACACATCTTGGCCAAATTGGTCCAAATCACCTTTGACTGAATCGAGCGAATACTGCGATAGGCCAGGTCCATGTTTCCTTCGGCCACATAGAGACTGAAGTTCAGGACCTGCTTTCTGGTCACAGCATCGCACTGCTGAAGATCCACGAAATCCTGGAGGGGTTGCTCCTCCACCGCATTGATCTTCAGGCGAATAACATTGGGTATGCAGAGGTTGAGCAACTGAGATCCGGGGGTCATATTTTGGGTTTCCAGGACATTCAGGCTTCCCCTCTCCGAGTAAAAGAGCAACAGTATCTTGGATTGGACGTAGTGACTGGGCTGCTGTTGCGGGTTCTTCTGCGGCAGATTCTTCTGTATTATGGATCTCACCTCCATGGCCAGTAGCCGGGGCTCCTCGGAGTCCCAGAAAATACGCACCGGCAGGCTGGAGGAAGAACTATCTTTCTTGGGACCAATGGCCGCCTCGTCCGGCAGATCATAGTCAAGAAGGTTGTTTCGCTCGAAATCCCAGCAATACAACACCGATATGGGCGTGAAGTTACTGCTGGCTATCACCATTCCCAGGTGACTGCCCTGGCTATTGCACTTCACCGAAATGAACTCCCCGAAGTCGTCGAAGATGTCGTGGCCCGACTTGCTGGGAAACAGTAGTTTCGGGTCATGTCGCGAAACATCATAGGCCTTCACATAGCCATTCATGGTGAAGACCGAAAGGTAGCAGCCACTCAAATCCATTCCGATGATTTTACCCTCAATGTCGCTGGCCTGGATGCGATGCAGCACCACTCCTCCCACGGAGTACACCATGATGTCGCTGTTGGCCAAACAGAAGATGTTCTGGTTGTACAAGCTCAAGGACAAACATTCCGCGGGAAAGGTTTGCAGGAGTTTTACGCTCAAGGGAGTAGCCGTGGTTGGGGTTGTGGTCGGTGGACCCTCCACTGCCTCCAGAATCTCATCGAACTCGTCCAGGCTTTTTTCGACTTTCTGCAGACTATAGGACGATATGCTGCGACCATTGCTCATCACCAGGCTCAGTTCGTTTAGAGCCAAGGCCGTGACAGCGAACTCCGACTGCACGGTGGTCTCTCTGCCACTGCAGTGCGTGAGTTGCACGGATTTCGCAGCACGCTGCACTGCCCACAGCTCCCGGGTGTGGAAAGCCAGCAGTGGTTGCTCCTTCAGCATGAAAACATTCGATAGACAGTTCACCAGCATGCATGGCTTGGCCAGCTCATTGAAACCCCACTCGCAGCTCCGGATAGCTCCTCTCACAGTGGACACATTGGTCAGCTGCCAAGCATCCTCGGGAGCATTTACCATCCGGCTGCCGCTCCTCTTCCAAGTGTATAGGTTTCCTTGGGATGTGCCCGCACACAGCGTTTGATTCGAGGAGCTGTAGGCCAGGCAGGTGAAAATCTCCCCACTCATGTTTCCGTACTTTGGAGTTTTTCGAGTCACACTGCTGCTTTCGGTGCTGTCCTGGCTGAAGAACTGATTCGAGGAGGAGATGGTGCCGTTGCTCAGACTGGTCTGCGAAGATCCTATCTGGGTACCGCTGGGCAAGTCCATTTTGAGGAGATAGTTGTCGCTCCGCTCGATGTCCCAAATACGAACAAACAGATCACCTGTATGGGAAGATATTGTCTTAAAAACTAACTATTAAAAAAGACTTTTCAGACTCACCCGTGATGATGGCCAGACTGTTTCCCGACCAGGCAATGCCACCCTGCCGACCACCTCCTCGTCCGCTCATTTTAACTCGATCGAGTTCCGTTAGAATTCCCGTGGATTCCACCAGAAACAGGGTAACAGTCAGATCCTCCATCAGGCAGATGACGGCATCCCTAGAAAGTATTTACCATTATAAGTCTATAGACATTTTTGCAACATTCCTACTTTTTTGGATGCCAGAGCATCTGAACAATGGGCGGTTGGGATCCAAACTTCATCACCTCGACACAGGCGCCTCCTTGGTTGATATAATATACCACACCGCCTTGGGTGCAGGCAAAGAAACAGTGATTGTCCCTCAACCCGGAAGGGAACATGCTGCGGGCTGCTGTGCGGGGCCTCCAGTTCGTAAGAGTATCCAAGGCATTCTCGTCTCCGGCCACGGCCGCTTTTGCCAGATTGGCCATCTCCTCGCGTACTTCGCTCTCCACTGTTCGCCGAAAGCAGATCAGGAGCAGCACCTCCCGCAGATCGTGAGAGAACATGGTCAGGAACTGATACTGGCCATCGCAGCGCCAACCGGTAACCAGGCCCATGGCATCGGCTGTTACCATACGTCCGCCCTGTTCACTGAACTGCAACAGGACAATGGCCGCCTTGTGGGGCGCATTTACGCTGGCGAACTCCCGATGTCCGGCAAACCACACATGGATGTCTCCATGCTCCCATCCGCTGGCCAGCAGTGCCTTCTCGGGATGCCAGCACAAGGCTGTAGCCTGGGAGGTGGCGTGCACTGGGTAGGTTACATCCCGTTGGGGTTCACCCTGTAGGATAAGGGTATGTTCAAAACTTTGTTAGAATTTTTTTACCAAAGGAAGTAGGTCTCCTTCTGTAATTACGTACAGTATCTGCGAATATGGTTACAGAACCACCACGTTCCGGACTGAAAGAGGCCACCGCAAACAGTGGCTCACTGGGATGCCAGCTACTAATAGTGCTAACTGCATCCGAATCCAGGAACTCGATTTTGGTATCAAAATACAGTGTCATCCTGGAAAACTTTTACATGAATGCGGCTTAAAAGCCAAAACAAAGTGAAAATGTGGTTCTTTGGCAACGGTTGCCATGTTGAACGGTTGCCATGTATTAGACCCGCAATCCTGCTTTTATTTACCTTCCAATAAATTCAACAGGTACATATGTAACTGCATGTATCTCTATTTTTTAAATCCTTCATCATATTTTTAATCTTATCATTCATATTTAAATCTGAAATCTTAAATCTTATTTTAATCTTTTTAAGCTTTGCGCAAAAATTGAGTCATGAAATAACATTCTTCAATTGGAAAATATAAAGTTATTTAATGAAATTGGCTCATGTAACTCTAAAATACATATTTAAAGTTGTCTTTAAATTTTAAACTTTCAACGCTTTGAATATCGTATGATTAGACTTTCGATAACGATAAGTGTATGAGATATCGCTTAACAGGCAGACCGGTATTTTTTAGTAGATTTACAGTGAAACGTGGTATTTTATGAAAGTCCCGATATGGGGATCTGGCAGCACTGCGGAATATAAAATACAAAAGTATTATCAAAAAAATGTACGTATGCCTAATTTAAACAGCTGACCTAAATAAATCTAATTTTAGGGTCACAAAAGAAGTGTGCCGAGTGTGTCAGCAAGATACCGGAGCCCTGGTAAACATATTCGATGGAGCCGGATTCCCAGTTGCAAAGGGCGATCCCTATCCCGATACGATATGCTTACCTTGTTTGATGGACACACAAAATGCCTTCAAGATGAAAGAAACCCACAAGAGGAGCCAACAAAAGAAAAGAAAAAAATATGTAGTAAATTTATTCATAGTTTTTTGCTCTTTTTCTTAAATCCCACAGCAATTTGGTAACACGCTCTTCCGCTTCATCTTTCAGTTCTTGCGGCAGCTCTTTCATTATTTCGGCCCAGTAGGTGACCACCGACGGAACGTTTGTGGTCTGCGATACTAGGGTCTTCTGCAAGTCAACGTACTCCGTAAATTTCTGTGTTAGGACACAGCTCTCAGCCGCCGCAGTCTTGCGCTTCGTAGTTGATGGCTCCTATCAAAAATAGTTACAATTAATTATTATAATTTAAAATTAGTCGGATTCCCTACTCACACAGGAATATGAGCTAGAACTCTCCTTCTCCATGTCCTCTATTCCCTCCTGAAGCTGTAGCTCTTGCTCCTCCAACATGCTCTGGTCGAATGAGCTGCTCGGTTGACTTTCGTCGAGGTACTCAGCCAATATGAGTTCTGGGTCCTGGATAATTTCGGAAGACGTTGACGCCTCTGGTGGTTTTGGTAGCGTGGTCGTTCTGTGTATTTATGAATTTAAAATTATTGCAAATTTGGAAGCTTGACCCAAAATTACCGTCTTTTGTCCGAGAGGCCCGGCAAAAAAGTCATTTCTGACGCAAAGTCCCAATCATAGTCGTCCTTCGCCTTCGGACCGGGAACAACAGACCCTCCAGCACTTCCACTTGGTTTCTTTTTTCTGGAGATCTTCTGGTGGTAGCGCATGCTGTCCCGCAACGATTTCCATGCACTTTTGCAATCTTTCACTAAAAAAGACTTAGATTTTACTAACAATTGGATTAAATATTAATTACTTACCGTCTTTCTGTAACTTCGCAGCAACAGCATCCCAGGCAGTATTTAGGCTTATGGCATTAAAATGCCCCTTGTGGGCCAAATCCCATATTATGGGCTTCGCCCTGACCGCAATTATTAACTTTAATTTATCCTCGCGGGTCGATAATTTTTCGGTCCGACAATTATATTTGTCTTTCCATTTTCGCTCCCTGTTTGTTTCATTCTCCTCGTCCTCCTCCTTCTTTACAATGCAATCTGGTTCCAAGCTCAGTTCCATGCATAATTCTTCATCATCATCAATTGGTTCGTTTTTAACTCGAAATTCATATTTTGGAAGAGGTCCTGAGCACTGACGGAGATTCTTTGCCGTAGAAGTTTCCATCATTTTTTTCTGAGCAATTATTAGTGATTTCTACTCCGGTACTCAAACGACGAAAATTATGGCTATCAAATTGAATGGCGTTGCCGGATCAAAAAAAAATAATCAGCTGATCTCGGGGTGTAAAATGAATTCAGTTATTTTGACAGCCAAAACATGGAGCGAAAATTGAAAGAGAAATATTAGAGAGAGAGAGACAGAGAGAAAGAGAACAGCTGTTCAGTATTACCCTTTTCCTTAATTATTTTGGTCACCCTAGCTCGGTAGCCAAATAAAGAGCGATTTGGCTATCACTCGTGTTACAGGCTATCAAATTGAATGGCGTTGCCAGATCAAAATAGTAAACAGCTGCTCTCGGCTGTAACAAACAGCTGTAACAATAATTCAGTTGATTTATTTTTACACCCCAAACATGGAGCGAAAATTGAAAGAAAAATATAATTGTCGTACCGAAAAATTTTCGGCCCGCGAGGATAAACTGAAGTTAATCAGTGCGGTCAGGTTGAAGCCCATAATATGGGATTTGAATCACAAGGGGCATTTTAACGCCATAAGCCTAAATACTGCCTGGGAGGCTGTTGCCGCGGTGTTACAGAAAGACGGTAAGTAATTAATATTTAATGAAATTGTTACTAAAATCTAAAATCTTTTATAGTGAAAGATTGCAAAAGCGCATGGAAATCGTTGCGGGCCAGCATGCGCTACCACCAGAAGATCTCCAGAAAAAAAAAACCAAGTGGAAGTGCTGGAGGGTCTGTTGTTCCCGGTCCGAAGGCGAAGGACGACTACGATTGGGACTTTGCGTCAGAAATGACTTTTTTGCCGGACCTCTCGGACAAAAGGCGGTAAGTTTGGGTCAAGCTTCCAAATTTGTAATAATTTTAAATTCATAAATACACAGAACGACTTCGCTACCAAAACCACCAGAGGCGTCAACGTCTTCCGAAATTTTCGAGGATCCAGAACACTTGTTTGATGAGTACCTCGACGAAAGTCAACCGAGCAGCTCATTTGACCAAAGCATGTTGGAGGAGCAAGAGCTACAGCTGCAGAACGGAATAGAGGACATGGAGAAGGAGAGTTCCAGCTCATATTCCTATGTGAGTAGGGAATCCGACTAATTTTAAATTATAATAATTAATTGTAACTATTTTTGATAGAAGCCATCAACTACGAAGCCCAAGACTGAGGCGGCTGAGAGCTGTGTCCTAACACAGAAATTTACGGAGTACGTTGACTTGCAGAAGACCCTAGTATCGCAGACCACAAACGTTCCGTCGTTGGTCACCTACTGGGCCGAAATAATGAAAGAGCTGCCGCAAGAGCTGAAAGATGAAGCGGAAGAGCGTGTAACCAAATTGCTGTGGGATTTGAGGAAAAGAACAAAATACTATGAATAAATTTACTAAATATTTATTTCTTTTCGTTTTCTTAATTATTTAAAATGCCTGCATAATCGGCTTGCCATTGAACAGATCCCATATCCGAATTAACATAATTTTTTATATTATTTCTCACAAATTTCGGATAGTTGCGAGGCCGCCCACGGTTTGTATCTGAATCGGTAGTCTCCACAGAAATCACAGGCTCACAGACTAACTCGTAGTTAGCCCGGTTGGTTCGCATACAATAATTATGCAGCACACAAGCTGCAGAAACAATTTTTTGGGCTCTGTCAGGATGGCACAGTAAAGTGGGTTGCACAGCAGCCCACCTCGCACTTAAAATGCCAAAAGCATTTTCAATGCACCGTCGGGCTCGGCTCAAACGGTAATTAAAAATTCTCTCCTCTTTAGTAAGTTTGCGGGAGCCGTATGCCTTCATGATCCGCTTGTGTAGCGGAAAAGCATCATCTGAAACCAAGAAATACGGAGTCCGAACTCCACCGAGCGTGGTGTCTTCAGGAAACTCCATGTTACCCTCAAGTAGCTCCCTTCCAATCCAAGACTTTGAGAATGCCTTCATGTCTCCTTCGCTTCCATATGCACCAACGTCTATAAACGTAAATCTGCAGGATGCGTCGCATATAGCTAATAGTATTATTGAATGAAAGCCCTGTAAATGCACAGTTTATTACTATTATGTCAGCTTAGGAAGGACCTTGTCTCACCTTAGAATTATAAAAAGCACTACCACAATTAGGTGGAGGTTTTATGGCAACATGCTTGCCACCTATAGCCCCAATACAATTTGGAAATTGACATAGTCCTTGAAACTCCTGAGCTCTTATTTTCATTGCTTTTACATCCCATGCCTCGATATCACCAGACAACGCCACACATATAGCATCGCAAACTTGTGGAATAATAAAACCCACATCTTGCTCACTTATGTGGTAGCATGAGGCCACAGGACGTTGCAAGGTTCCGCAAGCGAGGTACCTAGAATATGAAATGTTAAATTATGAATACACCGACTGTACCATTCTTACTCAAGGGTAAGGGCCAATTTTGCTTGCAGTGGTATTGCATCCGAACGGGAAGTTCTGTTCTGTACCAAATGCGGCATTACCAAGGTGAACAATTCCTCAAAGTTGCTCACCGACATATGAAAGTTTTCAAAGAAAACTGTTGGCGTCTTTACCATATTGTCGAACTGCAAATTATATTAAAGACATGTTTTAATATTAATATGTTTTAAAAACGTGTTTTTAGCATAATTAAAAACAAATACTTACATCGCTTGCAAATCTTCCGTTTAATTTTCTCTTAATCAAGTAATCGTTTCTTCTGGCGCGACGACCAGTTTTCTTTTTCTTTATTAGCTCCTTGGCGGCGAAATACATAAAGAAAACACCAAAATCCGATCGGTTTGAATTCATTTTTGCACAAATAATTGGATTTACAATCATTTAGTTTATCGATATCACTTCGATATCGCGGCACAGGGTGATTATGGTACTATTTACAAAACAATCTAGGTTTTCTTTAGAAACCAGCAAAGATATGACGATGTTTCTGACAATTTGTTTAATTTATAAATACGTAAGTATAAATCTTATTACATTAATTTATCAATGAATGTATAAACTATTCTATTTCAGGGATTCGACGGATGTGTATAGTTTGACCTATAAGATTAAAACAAACTGTGGAAACAGTTGACTCTGCAGGCACGGCCTTTTTTCAATAATCGTGGACCACCGTCGATTCCAAGTGTTTGAGGAAAATGTCAAACATCGCAAATGGAGAAAAATCGGATAAAAATCTATGCCATATATGTACCAAGTCCTATGAACTCGGCTACCAACTAAAGGCCCACATCCGCAGTCACGAAAGGAGGGCTCTTAGAAGAAAAAATCGGCTGCGGTGTCGCAGAAATAAGCATGCACTTCAAAACACTTTAAATAGACTCTATTCGACTGAGGATCAAGGAGGGACATCCTTAGAGGATAAAGAAGGGACATCAATTGAAGAGAAAAGCAGACAAGAAAATGGAAAAGAGAATTTCGACGATGTTCTATTAGAGAAATTGGATCGCAACGAAGATAATTGCAACAGTAAGATCAAAGATAATCAAGGTTTCGACAAGGACGACAAAGAGTTCTTGGATGAAAAAGCTCATTTCCATGATGAGAAATCTGAGGATTTAGTCGAGGAACCGATTAACGTTGATGACGGAGATTTCTCGCCGAATTTAAATGACCCTCTGGAAATTAAAAACAGCAGTGAAAAACCAGCAAAAAAATCGAATTTAAAATTAGAATGGGAAGGAACTTTTCATGACCTTGTCCAGTCTAATGAGGAACCAGCTAACTGTTTTGCGTGTCCTTATTGTCGGGAGATATATGCTGGAAGGGATACCCTTAATAGGCACATTCTAAGTCACAATTTTGGGTCAGTATTCAAAGGCTCTCCGAATAAAAATGTCAGCAGTGATGACTACCCAATTTATGAGGGATCGACTGAGGATTACTTTTTCAATATGCCAGAAAGCGAAGTTGAGAAATTGTTTGGACAAAAAACGGATGCATTTGAAAGATTTCTTGAAGACTTAGAAGATACAACAGATGATGCTGAAATTGATAAGAATCTTCAGTGCCCGGATTGTCATAGAATATTTAAGAAAAAAATGTACCTGAGGATACACCTTCGGACCCATACAGGAGAGCGACCATTTAAGTGCCCCCACTGCTCCCAGGCATTCAAGCAAAGACCACATCTTACTGCCCACAAACGTATCCATACGGAAGAGCGTCCTTATCAATGTAGCTATTGCTCCGAATGTTTCAAATCGAAGATCACTCTTAAAAGGCACATAATACAACATGCAGGCAAGGAACATCTTCCTACGAATTCTCCAAGTGAATCCAACAAATCTCAGCATGAATCTGTGGTTACATTAAACAATACCCAAGAGAAGGATCCTCAAAAGGAAGATCCAGCGAAAGGACTCTCCATAATTAAATGCCCCTTTTGTTACGAGCATTTCCTGTCGGAAAACTATCTTCAAGCACACATTGGCAGTGTTCATATGGGAGAGCGATGTTATAAATGTCCCGAATGTCAGGAAGAATTTAAAAAACAATCACATATGACCCAACATATGAAGATCCACAAATGTGTCTTTTAGATTTTAGAATGAGGACTGGAATCTTCTTTAATTTCACTAAAAAAAATGAAAATTTATTAAAAACTATTGTGTTTCTTAAAGCTAAGCTAGATATTTGCCCAAAGCTAAATATTTGTTGGAATACATTATGTTATAATATAATTTTTTTAATAATAAGATAGAGAATAATGAATTAAAAATGTTAAAACATTTAAAAATCAAAAAATCTAAAAAAGTCAGGCTTGAAACTATAAATTCTTGAAACTAAAGAATTTACCATTTTGTTAACTACATATTGCCTACTAACATTTCAAAAATAAAAATAAGAAGGTTTGAAATTGTTTATCTAAATTTCCTCTTCATTTTTTAAAATACATTTTCCTCTGCGTGGATACTTTTAACAGAATCGCTTGTGCTGTTATACGCAATCAGCTGTTAACTTTTTTCTGTCAACCTCGAAGAAGAAGAATACAGGCACAGCCGAGAAATAGTTGTTGATTTTTGTTAAATTTTTCTATTAAAAATTCTTTAAAATGTCTATTGCCAAACGTGTGCAGGTGGGTACTTCTATTATCTACATAATCTTTCTAGTAATGTCCTATTTTTCCACACAATTTAGCAATGGGCAACGTTTGCACGAACTTGGCACATTTATGATTGCACCTGGCAGAATCCATTCGAGTCGGCGAAATTGGTTAAAACACACTTAATGGGCCTACATAAACCCATTTACCATCCTATGAGTAAGTAATACACTTAGTAAAGTTATATTGCATTGATTTTGCATATAGAATTAAGGATACTCGGGTTTTTTGGACACATCTTGTGTCATTACATCACCGGCGTGTTTCCCTAAGTTTTTGTTGCTGTATTAAAAAACCAAAACAAAAGTGATAATTTTCTTCGATCTGAATAAATGGTAAATATTATAGCATATAACTGCAGACAAAATAAATTTTATATATTTCCTCTATGAAAAGTATAAATGTTTCTATTGAAACCCCAGTACATAATACAAGAAAAATACATTTATTTTGGCTGCAAAGAAAACCATTTAGTATTCGTTTACCTTTATAACTGATCAGTGATTGATGTACCTACTTTTAGGATAAGCAAGTTTTCAAAATGGCCAAGCAATTTAAAAAAAATATAATTTTCCAGATGACTGCGGAGACCATGTGGTACTGATTAACACTCGGGAAATCGCTCTGCCTGGCGACGAATGGGTGAAGCGAGTTTATTTCCACCATACTGGATATCCTGGTGGAGCTTCGTGGACTCTGGCCTGGCAGCTCCATGAAAAGGATCCCACGATGGTGATGAAAAAGGCGGTATACAACTCAATGCATGGAAATCTGCAGCGTAGATATACAATGCAGAGGCTGCATTTATTCGCCGACGATCAGGTTCCGGAGGAAATCCTGGAGAATGTTACAAATCAAATCCGTACCCCGCGCACAGTACCCCAGCGACTGGATCACATTGATAAGGAAACGCTGGAGAATTTCCCTAGCATTATGGATTATCCAAAGGATTATATTCTGCGTTGATATGTTGTTTAATTAAGCAAAATATAACTACTTTACTAAAAACAAATGTCTGTAATATGAGTTTAATTGGAAGATAAGAATATATTTTTTGGGAGAATCTGGTTCAAGAATTATTATTTTCGTTCAAGTATTAAAAAAATACGACCAATATATTAGGATTATTAAACTTTTGTTTTTAATAGCATCCCCCCTAAAGATTCGTCTGAAACAGTACCATCACTAAATTAAAGAATTTGTTTTTGAATTTTTATAAAAGTATTATTCGTTAAATTTACTCAATTTAGAATAAAATAAAACTGTAATCTGTATTTATTTTTATTTTGTTAAAATTTACATTTTTAAATACATTACCTTAGGAAGCTTTTGCAAGCTTGGGAAAACTTGGCAACCCTATTTATTTACCGGCTGCGTCAGTGAGTTTGCAATTTAATCATTTATTTCTACGGCTCTCATTTTTTATCCGCCTACGGTCCAGATATATGAGCATTATATAGTCTGGTGCGTTCATCGGTGAAGTCAACCGCAAAGCTAGAAAACCATAAACAGCTGGTTAGGATTTTTACTTATCTGGTTTTATTTCTTTTAGCGATAGCGTGCTTTTATAAAAAGATTAAATATATTGTTTTCGTTTATGATTCTTCAGTCTCCACTCGCGGCTTCTGCAGTTCACATCGTCTTCTACCGATTTACCAGATACAGAAGCGCAACATGGGTCGTTTGGGTACCGTGGATCCTAGCTCCTACTCGCAGCCAGATTTGATTACCACTGAACACAGTGTCCTCAACTGGAAGGTGGACTTTGGTGCCACTAAACTGCAAGGAAGTGTCCTCCATAAGTTCAATGTGCTATCGACGAATCTGGAACAGATTGTAAGTAATAGAAACTGAAAGAAATCGATGAGAACAATAATTATCCCATAACTCAGATCCTGGATGTGCGTGACATTAATGTTACCAATGCCACGTTGCTGGCCGGAGGCAGTCAACTCCCAATCAATTTTTTCATCAGCGATCCCGTGGACGATATTGGCCAGAAGCTAACATTGGAGTTGCCATCTGGAACGGCTAAGGGCAGGTAAGCTCTGCGATTACCAATCTTATCTTTATAACACTCGTAAATAATCGGAAACACAATATTTTAGTCTCGAGGTTCTTATTGATTATGAGACGTCCAGCAGTGCAAGTGGATTGCAGTGGCTTAGTCCCGCACAGACTCTGGGAAAGGAGCATCCCTACATGTTCTCCCAGTGCCAGGCTATTCACGCTCGTTCAGTGATTCCCTGCCAGGATACGCCGGCTGTTAAGTTCACCTACGATGCCTATGTTGAGCATCCCAGTGAGTTGACAGCTCTGATGAGTGCTATTATCCAAAAGAAGGAGCCTGGAAAGACACAGTTTAAGCAGGATGTGCCCATTCCAGCCTATCTGGTGGCCATTGCCATTGGCAAGCTCGTATCCCGTCCACTAGGCGAGAACTCCAACGTATGGGCTGAAGAGGCCATTGTTGATGCTTGTGCCGAGGAATTTTCTGAAACGGCCGTCATGCTGAAAACGGCTTCCGATCTATGTGGCCCGTATGTCTGGAAGCAGTACGATCTGCTGGTGATGCCTCCCTCGTTTCCCTTCGGCGGCATGGAGAATCCCTGCTTGACTTTTGTTACTCCAACTCTCCTGGCAGGCGACAAATCTTTGGCCGATGTGGTGGCTCATGAGATTGCTCACAGCTGGACTGGAAACCTCGTGACCAACAAGAACTTTGAGCACTTCTGGTTGAATGAAGGATTCACCGTGTTTGTGGAGTCAAAGATCGTTGGAAGGATGCAGGGTGCTAAGGAGCTGGACTTTAAGATGCTCAGTAACCTCACTGACCTGCAGGAGTGCGTAAGTATCCAAGCAACAATTTATTTTTGAAAGTAATTCATGTTTTTAAAACATTAATCCAGATTCGTACTCAACTGGACAAGACACCTGAGCTGACCAAACTGGTGGTGGATCTGTCCAACTGTGGACCCGATGATGCCTTCTCTTCAGTGCCTTATATCAAGGGTTCTACTTTCCTGCGCTATTTGGAAGACTTGTTCGGCGGCCCATCTGTGTTTGAGCCGTTCCTGCGCGATTACTTGAAAAAATACGCCTACAAATCGATTGAAACCAACGATTTCAAGAGTGCCTTGTATGACTACTTTAAGGATACCGACAAGAAAGATAAGCTGGAAGCTATTGACTGGGATCTGTGGCTGAGCAGTGAAGGCATGCCGCCCATTATTCCCAAGTAAGCAAAGCTGTCAGGAATATTTCTTTATAAATTAAATCTTGAATGTCTTTTTAGATTCGATGAATCCCTGGCTAACGTAACCAAGGAACTGGCGCTGTTGTGGAGCTCCAAGTCGGTTGCTGAGCTGAATGATAGTCCCGACATCAAGAAAACCATTTCCATTCATCAACTGATTGATTTCTTGGGGAAACTCATTGAGAGCAAGGATATTGTTGATTTGACCGAGAAAAAGATTGAGCTCCTGGAGTCCACCTATAACTTGAAGGCGTCCAAGAACGCCGAGGTTCGCTTCCGCCTGAACCGTCTGATCATTCGTGCTCGCTTGATCAAACGTCTGGACGAGATCATTGCCTTTGCCAACTCGAACTTCCGCATGAAGTTCTGCCGGCCCATCTACCGCGACCTTGCCGGTTGGCCGGAAGCTAAGCCCGCGGCTGTTCGCAATTTCGAAAGCGTCAAGGATCAGATGATGGCTGTGTGCTCGCACACCATCGAAAAGGATCTGGGATTGAAGTAAATTTAAGTCTGAAATTATGCATTTCTCACAAACTGGAAACGTATACATTAAATTGTACATTAACAAGTAAAATATCGTAACGTTGAATTTAAACTTTGAAGAGCCCAAAATAATATATTTTTTGATTAATTTTCGTTTTCTTGAATTATTTGTTTTTATTAAAAAATAAGCAAAACTACGTTTATAACAAGTTGATTTCCATTTCCATGCTCATTTTAATTTCTAATCTTCAATTTTTCTTGCAATTTTCCTCGTTACCTTGATACCATATTGTTACCAATTATATATCCATCTTGTTTTTATAGTTATAGCTCAACATTGACCAATTTCAAATATTTGGTGTTCGTAAAACTAATCAAATGGGCGCTGATCTGGTTGATCTTCGTTTTTCAAATTTCATGTTATTTAAATTCATTAAATTTCCCTCACTTTTCCCATTTATTTAAATTTATTATTGTTTGCTTTGCTCGGCTGTTTAAATATTTTCTCCGTTGGTGTCTCAACTTTAAAACCCGACGAGTTTTGCTTCTGGTTTTTAAACTAATCAACAATTTTGCATCCTTACACTGACCGAAATGCATCTCAACATGTCCTGCCAATTTAATAGCTGAGATCGTACCTATTTTCATTCATTTGGTTTTGGATTTAAACATCTCATCGTTGATCTTTTGGGCTGAGGAATTAAAAACTATCACGCACTAGAATTATCATTGGAACGGGACGTGGATGGACCACCCGGATCATTGCCCAGCACGAATGTGGGGCTCTGGCGGGATGTGTGATAGTGGTAGCCCTCTCTGTAGCGCTGATTGGGTTTCGACCGTGCGGTTTGTGTGTGACCCAACGCTGGACGCTGATTGTTGAGCTCATTGGGTCGTTTGGCTATTAAATAATAATTATTATTAAATATATTTATTTAAAAAATTGATAAAAATAACTTACCAGGTATATAAGGCTTTTGATTATAGGACGATTGTTGTTGTTGTTGGTTATATAGATCCGATGATGTTGCATTGCCATTATGGTGATATGGCGTCGTCTGCAGATCGGTGCTACAATTAATGGGACTCATCGGCGTCATCTCGCGATCCTCGATAAACAATTCACTGGCATCGTCGGGCACCTGACGGTACTGAGTCCATGGCCAGGATGCGATGCCCGACAAAAGAAATGCCTCCAAGGCACACATATAGCCAATAATCTAAAATTAAAAATATTTATAAATCGATATGATGTCATATTTAAAATATTTAGTATGTACTTACGCCTGTGGCCAGCAGTGTGTCCTTGGAATGCTTGGATACCCATGTGTATTCCACGGCATAGAGCACCATATGGACAAGCAGCGTGGAGCTCAAAATAAATATCAAACCAATACTCAGGTACATCCACGTATTCTACGCAACAGAAACCCAAAACGAGTCGAATCAAAAATTGATGAAAAATTTTAAATTCAATGGCAATGTCACCTACCACTTTTGTCCAATTGAATGGGAACATTAGGGCTATATGCGATATATCCAGAAAGAGCATGAGACATGTGATGAGGAGCGAGAAGAGCGCACAGAAGACCATCAGCCTCAGGCGTCCGATGAGTGGCAGTAGAAAGAGGCCCACCTGTACGGTGCCCGCGGAGCATTCGCAGGCCAAACAGGCGGCCGAGGATAACTTTAAGAGGGACATTTAATATATAGTTATCTTTAGTGATTTATGTATAAGGCCATTAGACTTACCACCAATAGTATGCGCACAATCCCTGTAGGCGATTTCAAGTGTTGCGGATCACAGTGAAGGGCGACGCCCCAGGGCAGGGGGGTGTGGCCGCCCCTCTGCTTGTAGTTGGCATGCGAGTCCCAGGAGGTGCAAGTGCCCAGGGGGGATTCCAGGGACAGCGAGTGCGAGTGCGAGTGGGAGAGCTCGCCGGCCCTGCTGCCAGCTATCTCAAAGTCCTGCTCATCGTCCAGCTGACAGCAGACCGGCTCCAGCTCCAACTCCCGAATCTCGTCCAGCAGCAGTTCTATCTCGTCCGTGCCATATAGATCAGATACAGACGGTATATAACGTTGGGGTTGTTGCATTGCCCGTGCCGGGATGTGTCCCACATCACCGATGGTTGCCCCTCAACTGTCAAAAACTGCGCTTCCCTCCTTCCCGTTTTCTATCTTTTTTTCTCTCTCTATATCCTGTGATGGTATCCTTGTATCTGTCTCCTTGTTTGCGTTGTTAATTTTTATCTTTTAATTATACGAATATCTACAGGGAAAGAAAATATTTATCAATTTTATGAAAAAGTTTTATCCTGCTTACGGTCTATATGGATTTTATGGTACAAAGGAAAATCCCTATTCGTTTTATTCTTGCCCATCTTAAATATTATCATTTATGTTCATATATGTATGAAAAAATGGTTGGTTCTATAGCTTTCTCTCAATATTTTTTATGTTTAACGCTCGCAAACGTTTTTGCTGTCCTCCTTCTGCCCCATTTGGTATGCTATAGAAATTGATAACTGCCGAGCAGCTTGCCCCCGACGCTCATTAGACATCCTAGGCCCTTTTACCATTTTAGCCACACCCCCGCACTCTCTGGCAACCGCTCTTCATGGCTCCCGCCTGTGCATAACCATAACGGTAATTTGATATGGGTCGTCGACGACTTTGGCGTCACCGCTGCCCGGCTGTCACTCATACGCCATGTGTGCCGCAACTAAATCGTGGCAAGGCGAAACTCCCCAGGGTCCTACCAATCTGAATACGCTTTCCGTGGTCTGTCAACGACTAGGTTTTCTTTTAAGGAATAATTCAAGAAAAGGAATTTAATTTCAAGGAAAGGGTATGCTGTTTAAAGTGTAAAAGAAAAATAAAATAAAAGAAATCACAACCATGATATGAGTATAAACTTTTTGTGAAAGTTACGGGCTATGATTTATTTTAAAAATTTTAATGGATCTTTGTAAAGAGTTTGTAAAGTTTTTTCCCACATTGTTTTTATATAAACTATCTCTAAAGATTTGTATTTTTATCCTGAAAATGGATGAAACTCTTGCATCAATCAATGAAACTCCCCCTCCTTTAGGACAAGAACTGGTGTTAGCCTCTTGCCACATGGTTTCATTTATTATTTTTAATTGCATCTGTTGTATCGATAGCCCACCTACCAGATGATGTGGCTGCCAACTGGAAATTAAATCGAATTGGTTTTGTGCGCCGCTTCTGCAGGCCCCATTACCCCCAGTCAGTTTTCATTTTCACTTTTTCCCTTCGACGTCCCGTTTTGATTTTCCCCCGGCGCCACCCCCATGGCTGATGGCTCGATGGCTGTTTTTCCCGTGGAATGCCATGAAATTGCACTTTCCCCACCACACACATCGGCAATTAGCACAGACATAAAATGCGGTTGTATGTGATGGCAACAACATGAAAGCCCAACTCCAGGGAGAATTTCAACAATTTTCAGCTGTCCGGTGGCATTTTCCTTGAGCTGTCATAATCAGGACACAGATGAAGGTAGCTTATGCTCCTTGTTGTCAGTTGTCCTGCTGCTTTTTCCAACTTTGTTGGTTTTTGCTGCATCACAAGGACTCCGAACTGCAGCTGGCCAGGAAAACGGAAAATGCCAAAGGATGGGGAATGTGGATGGGGATGAGGGGTCAAAATAGCACATGCATATAGTATGTATATATGAAAATACATTTCTCTCGGGACAGGCAATGTAACAATTTGTTGCCTCTCTTTCTAGCCGAGTAGTCCCATCTCTTTCGGTTACTCTCTGTAGTTTTGGCGAAGTTTTTGTTGGTGGTGCCGTTCGTGTTGTCCTTGCTCTAGTTTTAGCGCCCGAATGTCCTCAGCCTCCGGTCTGGCTTTTCACAACCAGAATGAGAATCATCCTCTGCCCTAGCCCCAGTGCCCCTTGTATTCCAACGCCCTTATCTCTGCCTATTATCATTGCACATAATCTCCCGATGCTCGAGTGCCTAATGAGAGTCCTTGTCAGCACATCTTTGCAGAAGAGGACCTGCTCTATCTTATCCACTTCACCATCGATTCAACGGCATTAAGCCCTTCACCTGTAGTCTCTCAATGAATATATTCCCCCCTTTTTCATTTCCATTTTTAACATGCACACAGCAACAAATGCATTATGAATACTGATTCGATTTCTGGCCATTAAAATTCAATTTATGTATTCATTATTCAATTTCAATTAACAGATTTCATGGGTTTAAATAATATAATAACAGTAATTATATGATTTGGCAAATTAATTTAAATATAAATAGATTATTTCGCGGGTAATTATTTATATGTTTCAGAAGGACTTTGAATTTATGGCTATTTTGTGGCAGTGCACTATTTGAAATCAATTATGCTGATCTGCATATAAACCTACTTGGCTTCCTGTAGGGCTCCACCATGAGCTCTACTCACCTCCCAAGCCCCCTCCCAAGCTTTTTTTGTTTTTTGTCTTTCAGGAAGTGCAAGTGCTGTGTATGCAAATTTATTGTCAATGAAGGGGATTGGAATTGGCGTTTAGGCTTGATAGGAGCTGTAGAAGAACTGCCTCGGGGCATCGGGGAAGACTCATGGAGGGAAGCCGGGCTCAAGGGTTGGACACTCGACGTGAACGACGTTGGCTCGTTGGTTGCATTTCTTATTTATGAACGTGCATAGACAATGCTTTTGGGTTCTTGTTGCTTTTTGTTTGAGTTGAGTACCTTCTGGTTGAAATACAGAGACACACACACACGGTGTAGTACGGTGCGGTTGATGTGCAACTTTTGTCGCATTCAATGGACCAAAGTTGCCGTAAATAACTTTTAATAGAATTTTTAATGGGGTCCGTCGTTGATGGCCGTCGGGCCTGTTCGCTTTTGGCCTGGCAATTTGGTTTTAATATAGATTACCATAATGATTTCTCAATGTTGGGGAATTTGTTGAAATGCGGTGAAGTGTAAAGTGTGGGAGGTGGTTGTGGTGGTCCTGGGGAAGTATAGTGAATTTATTTATATCGTAAACTCAATGTTAAGCTGCTTATGCATTTGTATGAATAAAAGTACTATCATATGAGAAATAGACCAAGTTAAAACCCTGGGTAAATGGTTCTTCAAAATGCTAACTTTTCTCGTACTTTAGAGAGAATTTAGAAAAGGCGACCATTTACGAATCAGGGCTTCAATATGCTTCAATGTTTATAAAAACACGAGTAACAAAATTGTTTCTCAAATTCGAGAGATTATGTATAATTTTTCGAAACAAATATCCGTTAAAACTATGATATGTCCTTTGGCCAAAATTTAAACTTTTCATCTAAATTTTAGTCAATATTTTAGTGGTTATCCATCTGATTTTTAATAGGAATACCATTCTTAAATCCGTGTTTCAATTGCTTTCAATTTACATTAAAACCTTATGAAAATCGGAATGTAAAATTTTGGGTCAATTTTTGGCCAAAATCATAATGTTACCCCTTTCAAAAATTTGCAAAAATTAGGTCAGATTTTAGTTGGTTAGATTTTGTTGGAAATTGATAGTACTCGAGGTTCTAAGACCGGGAAGGCATAACATTCGCCGATGGGAGAATTATTATTAAAGTTATGGCCATTTCTGCGAAATAAATAGGGGTCGTACTCAACATTTCCCCATGTCCTAGTTTTATCTTCTTGTCTTTTTCCGTTTTAAGAAATTATAAATTCTAATGTCTCTAATTCCAAATTCCAAAAGAGTCTCTTATAAAGGTAACAATTGATTAGAAAGATAAACTTTAGAAAGTTTCCTACACAGGTACATAACTAAAATAAATGCGTTTAGAACTTACCCACCACAAGTAAGTTCTTCTTTCCAAATTTATTGACTGAATAATAAAACTGACCCCGCCAATTCTTTTGAAGAAACTTATCGGCCAAGTGCAGAGTGAGCTTCAAAGCATAAAGCCTGATATAAAGCCTGATATAGAGCAAATGTCGGACAGTAACGGACCTGAATAAATTCTAGACAAAAATTATTGGAATTTTTGTTGTACTTTTTTTGGCTATATATTTTAGGGTTGTTGTTGCTGAATGCAGACAAGTTGACTCTCGTCCTCAATTCGTGGCGGCGTTCAATGCGGCTGGAAAATGCAGGACATTGGCAAGGGGATTGGGCGAGAATTCAGCGGGTCCTGAGACCCAGGACCTTTTCCTACTTATTATGCCGCCGCATGTTTCTCTATGTTTGCTCTTTTGCGGAATTATCGATTACAAATGAATATTTCATCAGGAGGACTGGAGGAGAGGTAAATAAAGTGGTCGCGGGGAGGCGGGAGAAGGAGCAGGAAGTAGCAAAGGCGAGAGGTGCCTGGCACCTGGTACCTTTCTACTTCCGTTTCCGGGTCGCGACACCTCCCCGGCTATTTTCAATTAAAATGCAGCATTCTTTGCGTTCTCCTGCCAGGAATTTTTTAACACAGAACAAAATTAGTGGTATGGAAGTTTTTAAGAATATAACAAATATTATTTTGTTAAGAAATTTACATAACTTTTTTATATACATTTAATAGTATTTATTATATATTTCTATAAAAAAAATATATTACTTTTTGGTGTGACTAACATCACCTTTTAATACCTAGCTAGGTCCTAGTCCCTGTCTCCTCTTTAAAATACTGTTTAATGTATGGTGTATTCCCGTCCTCTGTTCTGCTTTGTGTCGCATAATTACCAATGCCAGGATAATTAAGGCAGCGCCTGGCTGCCAGGCCACATAAAGAAAAAAGGACAACGAGTCCCGAATGCGGGTCCCGACCCGAGGGAATCCAAAAATGGAGTGGGAATATGAATGGGTCTGGAACGGAATGGGCGGTGGTGTGCTGAGGGGGCGGAGTATGACGGTGATTCGGTGGCTCGGAGATTCGAGGATTCGGTGGTGCGAGCACGTGACTAACGGTAATGGCACGCCAAATCACAGGAGAAATGAAATGTTTGCCGGGCGAGAGTGTTCGGAATTCCAAATGCGAACAAAACAAGGCACATTTCCTGATGTTTCAACGAATTTTCGTATTTTATTTTGTTAGAAAATAGAAAAGATGTCACCGTTATTAAATTATGTTTGTAGAGATTTCATTTTTAGATTTTAAATCATTTTTCCAAACATCAGAATATGAGTGACAGCTTGGGGATTGAAATGTTTCTTCCTAGGACATGTCCTTTTTGTTTGTTTGCTATCGTTTAAACTTTAAAGTCAAAAACATTCCTTTTGATGGAAAACAAAAGCTTCGAAATTAAAGTTGACTATCTTACTTATCATTTAAAAACTTTTAAATCAATTAAAACAGAAACTTTTGGCTTTGTGGGCTTAAATTTCAATTAAAAGGTGTTCAGTGCCTGGAAAAAAGGGTTCCCTTGCAAGGGGCAACTCTTGATCCTCTTATGCTAAACTCAGCATAAACTCCACTTCAGTTTTCCACCTCCTTGCCACTCGGTGGCGCTCCCCTTCTCCATCAACTTGGCCAGAAAGTGATTAAGGCTCACGTTTCGGGATTACGTAAGCTCCTACAGGGATACTTAGCCAGCTGGGCCTCGGAGCTCGGAGCGTTTATAAATGCGAGCATGTGTATGTTTGGATGTTGTGTCCTAAGGATATCATGTGTTTATGCGCGATTCCTGAAACGAAACTCACCCGCCGACCATTTCCCCCAACCTTTCCCCCCAAAACACATTTTTACCTGGAGGTTTTGGGGCGTCCCCTGACACGTGAGCTTCATAAAAAAAAGAGGCAAGATGGCCTCGTCATTTCATGGACGTTGCAGCACGCGAGGGGTCCTCTAAGCCAGAGAACCATTCCCACTCTACTGGAACCTATTCCTCCTATGTATTACCCCCCGAGCCACCCATTCTTTCCCAAAGTTTTCACTTTTGTTGGGATTTTCTTTGGCCACTTTTCCCCGCTGCGTAAACACAGCTATTAAATGCGAACTGACCCCAAAAGCTGACCGACTCGGAAACCGACAGGGACAACTCAATAAATCGAATTTTATTTTATGAGAGATGGATGGCTTTTCAGAGAAAAAATTGGACTTGACTTTTCGCTAATGAAAGGTAAATATTTAATTAAAATTAAAAGACTTTCATTCATTTATTCTAAGGTCTCATTCAATTGATTTATTGAAAGGTTTTGGTTTTATTTATTACTGTTTCACTGTACCTAACATCCCTCCAAGTCCCTCACCTCAAGTTGGTAGTAAACGGGCGGTGCAATAACCTCGTTTAGTTGCAGCAACGACCTTGAACCAGTTTAATTTTTAAGAAAAAATTTCCAGCCAAAGGGAAAAAGTCAAGGAGGTAGGTACTGGAGGGAAGGTATTAGAAGACTTTGCCAAGTTAGAAGTCTTGCAAATATCTCGGAATATTAATAAGGCCCAAAGCGTCTAACGGCCATTTAATTGCAACCACATACAACCGCCCCAAAAAGTACACACATGTGAATAGTTGTGGGTGGGCTGGAATGAGGTTCTATGACAGAAAACTAAAAATAAACAAATGAGCCAGGCCAAAAACACAAAAAAAGAATCGGAAAAGGCCCGAAGAACGAGTTGAGGAAGCCAGAAGGCGCCTGCGTGAGAGGGAGAGAGATAGGGCCAGAGAAAGCTGAAAGAGAAAACACTTTCGGAGAGAAAGTGAGAAAGAGAGGGGCGAGAAAAGTTATTGTTGTGGCTGCAGAAGGATTTTAAGGAAGTGAAATAGCTGCAGACTGAATTCTTCACAGACAAAGTTTCCTATCTGCTTCCTCTTCCTTGTGCACCACCTCTCTGCTTCTTTCTATAGGCGTCCTAGCTGTCACTTCCTGTGTGTGTATGACTCTATGTGTGAGTGAGTGTGTGTGTTTCTAAGAGATTGAAAACACGCTGGTCAAGACAACTTTTTCTCATGTTGGTTTTTGAATTAATTTTTAAATATTTTATACTTTGTAAGTAAAATGAGTATATTATTTAATAATTTTATTTTAATATGAACTATTTTATGTGATTTTATGAGGGTCTACAAATGAGTACTTATTAACTAATATCGATCGTGACTAGTCTTGTTCTCAATTATATCAATTATCGCTCATTAGGCACTGCCATAAATCTAAGTGTGAATTACTTTAGCTAATTAATTATCCATAATTACAGTAAATTAGTAATTTTCTTTACATAATGCTATAAAGAATCAGTTCCAAACAAGTGTACTTTCATTTTCATAAATTTATAGGCTTATTTTTTTAAATAACCTGAATTAGATCTTATATTTTAAAGGTATTAATTGAATTTATTATCCTAAGGATTTCCTTCAAGCCTTTTTTATTATTTAAGTATTTAAAAAGTTTTCCTAAATAAATAAGTATTATTATAAGTATTATTATATTAATTCTAAGACAATATGACTTTTTTTTTGACTCCCCAGAACCTCTAAAAATATAATATATTTTTTATTTAGCAGTGAACTTGGTTCAATTGAACCAATTCAGAGCGTGAACCTTGCACACTCGCAAACATCCTTGCTCTCCTAGTATCCTTCTCTATGAATTTCACTGAGTCGGTGTGAGTTTGTGTTTGTATTTGTCTGTGTGTGTGTGCCTCAAAGTGTTATATTGACATTTGGCTACATAATGATTTATGCTGCTGCAGGAGTCGGGCGATCCTGGCTCCATGTATGTAATTTCTGCTGCTATTTTTAGAGCCAACTGTCCATAATTTATTTTTATGTACGAACAGCAGTGGAAGCAACAACAGAAATAGAAACTACACAAACTGAGACAAAAACAAGCTCACATAAGGATATATGTTAGGTTTTTTGTTGTTTGGTGGAGCAGGGGCAAGCGAAGGGCAAACGCTGAAAAGCATGCTATGATTTTTGCGATGAAGGTGGGCGGTGAAATCGAAAGGTCCGTCCCCCTTCGCGTCCAGAAGGGATGGTCGAGTGTTCGTGTATACAACTAGTTAAATAAATTTACACTTGACCCACCTTTTTTATTTTCTCGCTTTATATATGTAAGTATCTTTTCAGTTCCTCCAAATGCGCGGCACGTTCCTATTTCTATTTTTTTGGCCAGCAAAAATCTTTCGAAAATAGCCTTTTTTTATAGGCCTCTAAATGCTGCACATGTGTTTGTGATGTGATGGGTGACTGTGGATGTGAGTGTGAATGTTAGTTCATTCATGGACCAAAATTTAGGTTTCAGTTTTTCCTGGTACTGTGTGTGTGCGGATAGCATGGGTGTGTGTGTGGCAGGAAGCTGGCATTTTATATGTGATTTCCTGGTTTTTTTAAATATATATACATCTATAGATATTTTTCCTATTTGGAGTTTTGTTTTTTAAGTTTCAACATTTCGCACATTCCGGTTTCTTGTCGTTGGTTATTTGATCATTTTCATTTAGCTTGCGCAGCAAACAACAATTTTCATTTTCACACACTCGCACGAAAATCATTACTCAGTATGCACGGCTTTCCACGGGCTTTTCATTTGGCACCCCCTTTCCCCGCGTCTCGCCATTTGGGCCATGCTGCTTTCACTGCTTTTACTGCCTTTGCTGCTCCTGCTGCTGCTGCTGCCTTTTCAACTGTTTCTACTGCCTTTCAGCATGGGCCCACACACACACACGCACGCCACACATACATACGTATACATATATGTGTCGCAAAGGGGGCGTGGCTGGCGGGGGGGCGTACGAATGCAAAGCAGCAACTCGGACGTCGAAACAACGCGACACCAACACTGAAAAATGGCAAAGGAAAATGCACGGAAAATCGCCAACCGACAGCGTTAAAAGCCAGAAAACGACTGAGCCCCAAAAGCCCCAAAAAAATAACTGAGAGCTGAGAATGAGACGAGACTTAGAAGGGGAGAGAGAGTGAGCAGGAGACTGAGAAAGAGAAAGAGAGAACCATGCTGCGTGCACATCCTTTGCAGGGAAGACATTTTTGGAACTAGTTCAAAGCCAAAGCCATTAGGCACTGAAAATAATTTGAAATATAATCATAAAAATCATAAATGTATAATCATAAAAATGTAAATGTTTTATAAAATAATTATTAATTAAAAATCCCTAATATATCTTATTTTATCCCAAAGAAATGGCAAACAAATTATATCATTATTGCACACCTGTTGTAATATGTTCTTATTTTATGTTTTTAAAATATATCGCCTTGATAACACCTTTTATTTCGTATCAATTTTTTATTGCAGTGCACATGAAGAGCGACTGCCGGCTATTTACTGATAAGCTTCCTCAATAATACGATGCCCGTCCGAAGCCCCACTTCCAATGATCAGTTGTGCTTCGCATTTCGAGAGGACCGAACGTCTGGCCAGTATCAACGGAGATATTAAACCACAGATTCGAAATAATATATACGTACCTACAATATATAGTGCAGTTATACTAAATAAAGCTTAGGATTTCGAAATGGAAAGGTGAGTTTCGGGATTACTTTTCCATGAGTCACTATGAACGGTTCAAAATAATGTGTTTTTTGGAATTAATTCCTAGTTTTTGGCAAGAGTTGAAATCACTTTTGAAGACCCTGGTTTGCTTTGTGGTTGCCCTGATGCTGGTGCCTCTGCTGCTCTTATCTTTCCTCTGTAAGTAATCGACATATCCCCAGCAGTGATCGATGATCGTTCATATAGGTGATTGGTGATCAATAATCGCTGATCAGCGATCCGCGACACGCGCTGCCTCACTGATAAGCAACATAAATCAAGAACTTCAAAAGGGGCCGGCTATATAAATAAATAAATGGGTTGATTAACCGATCCCATTCTCAGTCATCCATTAGGATCATAAAAGAGTTTTTCTCAATGAGAGAGAGAGAGAGCACTGTCTCTGTTTAGTAAAGACCTTCGGAGAAAGTTCTATTGATAAGGTCTTTTGTTTATAAATAATAGAGATTACCTGTTGTACCTTTGCGGAACCCAGACGAGCGGACAAGCGAACCTTGACCAACTGAATTACTCATAAAATTTTGCTATTGATAAGCCGATTTTTTGTTGCTCAGTACCCGGCAAATGTAGAGATAATGGGAATATAGGTTTGGGACTAAAAGGGATTTAAATATTCTTGAAATAATAATAAACATGTAACTTATATTCAATTAATATTTAATTGTGGAGATAATGTTTATTAAGAATCGGACTAAAATTGGGAAAGATATAGACATCGCATTTCAAAAGGTCCCATCAGGAAAAATGGACAAAAAATCTAAAAAATATTTTGTGTCAGGATTTTGATGCAGAATGATGGGAAATCGATCCAGAAATCGTTTAAGGTACTCCGCTTGAGAATCAGATCAGATTTGGGAAAGATATGGTCATCACAGTGGGCCCTATAGGAAAAAACCCCATTTTCAAGGGGTCCCATCAGGAAAAATGGACAAAAAATCTAAAAAATATTTTGTTTCTGGATTTTGATGCAGAATGGTGCAGAATCGATCCAGAAATCGTTTAAGGTACTTCGCTTGAGAATCCGATCAGAATTGGGAAAGATATGGTCATCACAGTGGGCCCCATAGGAAAAAACCCCATTTTTAAGGGGTCCCATCAGAAAAAATAGACAAAAAATCTAAAAAATATTTTGTGTCAGGATTTTGATGCAGAATGATGGGAAATCGATCCAGAAATCGTTTAAGGTACTTCGCTTGAGAATCGGATGAGAATTGGGAAAGATATGGTCATCACAGTGGGCCCCATAGGGAAAAACCCCATTTTTAAGGGGTCCATCAGGAAAAATGGACAAAAAATCTAAAAAATATTTTGTGTCAGGATTTTGATGCAGAATGATGGGAAATCGATCCAGAAATCGTTTAAGGTACTCCGCTTGAGAATCAGATCAGATTTGGGAAAGATATGGTCATCACAGTGGGCCCTATAGGAAAAAACCCCATTTTCAAGGGGTCCCATCAGGAAAAATGGACAAAAAATCTAAAAAATATTTTGTGTCAGGATTTTGATGCAGATTGATGGGAAATCGATCCAGAAATCGTTTAAGGTACTTCGCTTGAGAATCGGATGAGAATTGGGAAAGATATGGTCATCACAGTGGGCCCTATAGGGAAAAACCCCATTTTCAAGGGGTCCCATCAGGAAAAATGGACAAAAAATCTAAAAAATATTTTGTGTCAGGATTTTGATGCAGAACGATGGGAAATCGATCCAGAAATCGTTTAAGGTACTCCGCTTGAGAATCAGATCAGAATTGGGAAAGATATGGTCATCACAGTGGGCCCTATAGGAAAAAACCCCATTTTCAAGGGGTCCCATCAGGAAAAATGGACAAAAAATCTAAAAAATATTTTGTGTCAGGATTTTGATGCAGATTGATGGGAAATCGATCCAGAAATCGTTTAAGGTACTTCGCTTGAGAATCGGATGAGAATTGGGAAAGATATGGTCATCACAGTGGGCCCCATAGGGAAAAACCCCATTTTCAAGGGGTCCCATCAGGAAAAATGGACAAAAAATCTAAAAAATATTTTGTGTCAGGATTTTGATGCAGAATGATGGGAAATCGATCCAGAAATCGTTTAAGGTATTCCGCTTGAGAATCGGATCAGAATTGGGGAAGAAAATAGGAAAAAACCCCATTTTCAAGGGGTCCCATCAGGAAAAATGGACAAAAAATCTAAAAAATATTTTGTGTCAGGCCCCATAGGGAAAAACCCCATTTTCAAGGGGTCCCATCAGGAAAAATGGACAAAAAATCTAAAAAATATTTTGTGTCAGGATTTTGATGCAGAATGATGGGAAATCGATCCAGAAATCGTTTAAGGTACTTCGCTTGAGAATCGGATCAGAATTGGGGAAGATATGGTCATCACAGTGGGCCCCATAGGGAAAAACCCCATTTTCAAGGGGTCTCATCAGGAAAAATGGACAAAAAATCTAAAAAATATTTTGTGCCAGGATTTTAATGCAGAATGATGGGAAATCGATCCAGAAATCGTTTAAGGTATTCCGCTTGAGAATCGGATGAGAATTGGGAAAGATATGGTCATCACAGTGGGCCCCATAGGGAAAAACCCCATTTTCAAGGGGTCCCATCAGGAAAAATGGACAAAAAATCTAAAAAATATTTTGTGTCAGGATTTTGATGCAGAATGATGGGAAATCGATCCAGAAATCGTTTAAGGTACTTCGCTTGAGAATCGGATGAGAATTGGGAAAGATATGGTCATCACAGTGGGCCCCATAGGGAAAAACCCCATTTTCAAGGGGTCTCATCAGGAAAAATGGACAAAAAATCTAAAAAATATTTTGTGCCAGGATTTTGATGCAGAATGATGGGAAATCGATCCAGAAATCGTTTAAGGTACTTCGCTTGAGAATCCGATCAGAATTGGGAAAGATATGGTCATCACAGTGGGCCCCATAGGGAAAAACCCCATTTTTAAGGGGTCCATCAGGAAAAATGGACAAAAAATCTAAAAAATATTTTGTGTCAGGATTTTAATGCAGAATGATGGGAAATCGATCCAGAAATCGTTTAAGGTATTCCGCTTGAGAATCGGATCAGAATTGGGGAAGATATGGTCATCACAGTGGGCCCTATAGGAAAAAACCCCATTTTTAAGGGGTCCCATCAGGAAAAATGGACAAAAAATCTAAAAAATATTTTGTTTCTGGATTTTGATGCAGAATGGTGCAGAATCGATCTAGAAATCGTTTAAGGTACTCCGCTTGAGAATCGGATCAGAATTGGGGAAGATGTGGTCATCACAGTGGGCCCTATAGGGGAAAACCCCATTTTTAAGGGGTCCATCAGGAAAAATGGACAAAAAATCTAAAAAATATTTCTTGTCAGGATTTTGATGCAGAATGATGGGAAATCCATCCAGAAATTGTTTAAGGTACTCCGCGTAAGAATCGGATCCGAATTAAGGAAGATATGGTCATCACAGTGGGCCCTATAGGGGAAAACCCCATTTTCAAGGGGTCCCATCAGGAAAAATGGACAAAAAATCTAAAAAATATTTTGTTTCTGGATTTTGATGCAGAATGGTGCAGAATCGATCTAGAAATCGTTTAAGGTACTCCGCTTAAGAATCGGATAAGAAATGGGGAAGATATGGCCATCACAGTGGGCCCTATAGGGGAAAACCCCATTTTCAAAAGATGCCATCACGAAAAATGGACAATTGGGGGAAAATTATAATATATTTAAGGATCTTACAAGGATATGCCTTTCGATAAATATTTTATCTTATCTTAAGTGATGGGTATATCACTTCGGCTTCGCCCGAAGTTTGCTTTCCTTTCTTGTTTAATTTACAAATGGATGGTACTAGTACATCACTATCATCAACATCACTATACATCACTTATTAACAATTGAATTATATATTAATCAGATGTATTTAATTTTCTAGGTGCCCACTTTGGCAACGAACTATCGAATTATGTTCTCAGCATTAAATATCCCAACCTCACAATCTCAAAGTCCAAGAAGATCCGGACTTTAATCGACACCCCAAAGAACGCTGGAATCTTTCACTTTCTTCTACAGGTTGAGGGTAATTGTGATTTTGAAAAAATCAAGCGCTCGTACTCCCAGTATTTAACAGATTTGAGGGATAAAACAGGAACGTTAAGGTTTCCAAAGTTGCGCCAAAAATTGGTAACCTGTTGGGGCAATTATGCTTGGGTTAATGACAATAGGTGAGTTCTTACCAAGGTTTTGGGAATGTTATTGATTTGAATACATTAATTATCTTTTTCAAGTGGCTTCAACATTAACAATCATGTTCTGCTGAGCACCCACAAGTATCGAGGACGTCCTGTCACTGAATCGAATATCCAGGATTATGTTAGTGAACTGGCCACCAAGTACATACCCTCCGACCTGCCCCAATGGCAGGTGATTGTGATACCCAACTCGGAGCCCTCTCAACCCTATTATATACTGATTAAATTGCACCACCTGATTATTGCCGAGGAGGAGGACTTGCATGTGAGTGAGATGCTGCTGCTGCAGGATCCTCAGAACCAAAAGAAAACTCTGATGTCCCTGAATGATGGTTTGGCTGAGATCTCGAACCAGGAACAGCAGCTGTCGCATTTTGTGCGAAAGCCTGAACACATTAGCCGATTGATTAATCATCTCGTACATCTGGTTGTGTGTCGATGGCAGCAGTTTATTTACGAATTCGAGTCCCTGGAGGGTCCTGACGGCTCCAGCTCCATTGCCCCCGTCAGAAATCTCAGTCAGCTTTTGTCCTTGCTGATTATTGTAATGGTTAATGTAGTTTTGGGATACTGGCGGAATCGTAACCTGCTCCAGAAACTAAAACGACGATCGGGTCATTATAGAAATGAAATGGGTAGAATTCAAACTATTAGACTGCTTTTGAATCGAGAAATAGAACAGAGAAATCTTAGCTGGGTGGGAGCCAGGAATGCCATATATAATAGTCTGCAGCCAACTCACTTGGCCAAAGTTTGGACCCGATTCCTCTGGCGACTTAATCTCAATCATTTCCTGCTCTTACCATATCACTTTTACTGCGAATTCATAGCCTTTGGTGATGTCCTGTTCAAGGGCCAAACCGCGTACACTTCAACTTATTGTGCTAGACTCCATTTGTACGTCCCCCTGCTACTTTATGCACAATTAGAGCTTTTCAAGATATTCTGGGAGCTGTTCAAGGCTCCAAGAAATATCTACGAAGTGTTAATAGAACAGCCCACCAAGGAGCTAAATATTTTGCACAAGAAGTCCTATGCAGGAAGGAAGATTGTGTCCTTTAGTCGCTCCTTAAATGGGGCTCAATTAAGAGAACGAAATCGAGAAAAGTTCAATAACAATCTCAGGGAATCCGACTTTAGTTTGACTTGCTTGGCTGGAGCCGTTCACGACTACTTCGAGACATTCTCCAGCGACACCCAGGTTCCAAATCTATTGAATACAACTTGCAGGACAATAGATAAAGGATACTTTACTAGTCGGAGTGGTGATAAATCAGAAAATATCGGGGGCGTTGTGTTTTTGCAATTGCCTTTGAAAAAGCCCGATACAAATCATGCCAAGGAACTCCACGAAATTGTGGAGAAAATTCGAAGGCAACAAATAATGATATACTTAGCATCGATCGGCCAAACCAAATATAGTCTGCTCACATCCCTATTGCCTCATGTGCTCACCAAAATATTTATAAACTTTTTCTCCTACAACTTTCCGATCACAATCACTGAGATTTACGGAGCCACGGATGAGTTTCAATCGGCCTGGGGTCAGAAAGTGCAGGATGTCCTGCTGTTTAGGCCACCCCAATCAAAGACTTGCCTTTCATTGAATCTTCACCGTTTCGGTGATAAATATAGACTGGCCGTAATGGCAGATACCCATTTGGCACCGGATCACACAATCATCACGAGATCCTTTGAACGATATATGGAGACGATCACTCTCTGACATCTCTACGAAATCTTATGTATCTATGGATATTTATCAATTAAACGAAATAAAAACTATTTATCCAACCTATGATATGGTACTTTTGACATTCAAGCATAAGATGGCTTTGGAATGACTGTTTCTTGTCATCTAAGCTTTTATTTTCAGTTTTCAGATATATTTTTCATATGGAGATAATCATATAATATTAAAAGTTTCTAATAATTGCCACGATACGAGTACTTCGATGGATTGCCACATGGACTATCGCGGCGAGCTGCGACAGCATTTCTTTGGATCAAAAAATGTTTCAGTTGGTTTAATTTTTAAGTATAAAAAAGAGTGTCCTTAAGAGTTATACCTTTTTTCTTGTTTTTATATAGCAAAAGAATTCCCGAACCTATGTCTCGAAACAATTGACGAAAACTCATCATTGTGGACATAATAAGTTTATTGATCATTCGAAGCACCAAGAACATCATAAATGTCTTCATAATCGTGGGTCGGGATTAAATCAGGGATATTCCCCAGTTAAGACATCTAATTTTTATCAAAGTCAGACGTATCAGAAAATAAATAATGATATTGCGCCAATGGTATAATGGGAGCTGCTGGGGAATAAATGTATCAGATTATAAAATTTCTTTTTATTAGCCAGGAAATGTCAGACGATCGGGCATACAAATGGACACGACAAGAAATCGTCAAAGCCGACACTATACTGATCTGCCAAAGTACGAAGAACTCAATAATTATTCTCCTAATAATGATAATGGAATGCAACAAAATCAAAAAACTTGTCAAAGAAATCATTCTAGTCGAAATAATATCTCTAAGATGGTAAGGACGTATTACATTTTTAAAGTCGTATACTTTGATTTTCAAGCTATCCTTTTTTAGAAATATAATTTAAAAGCAGATTATCAAAACAGTCCTAGATTTAAGAGCAATTCCAAGTCTAAAATCCCTTACCAATACGATAATAACCTTCCTAGACCAAATGGAGAATGTAAAGCAGGAAGGGATGTAAACAATAAGATACTTTATAAAAATTCGGCTTTTAGAATTCCCACCTCCAGCAAAAGCGAGCATGCCGATGATGAGGATGACAAGGATGCATCTCCAAACCATTACTCCCTCAAGCCTCGCAAAAAGGAAAGTTTTAACTTTATCGACTCTGCGCGAGCCCATTGCCAGGAGGTCAATAAAAAATACCGTCAGCCGCGGCAGTCGCATATAGTGGAAGACCTGGTTCCAACTCCTGATTCCAGTAATAAGGACTCAAAGAAATTGGGACCGACTCGGAACACATTCCATAGTCCCAAGAATTGCGATGACCTCAGATCGATAGTTCGCTCGCAAATTCAGATCCAGAAGGTTTTGGATCATTCCATAAGGGCGGGAATATCGCCGTTGAACAGCTCGCCAAGAGAAGATACGTCCCCAAATGAAGAGTTATTGTCCACAGCTAGGGCGACCAAGGGATCGCCCGTTCGGCATAAATGCGAGCCGGTCAATAACCGCTATCAGTGCCAAAAACACTCTAACACAGTGAATTTCCACCATAATAGCAGTGGGTCCAGTACCAAGAACACTAAACCCTCTGAAGTTACCGTAATAAGTGCCAAAAGTGGCTTGGATCTGAGGAAAATAGTTCGCTCGCAAATAGAAGTACAGAAGGACTTGGACATCTCCATGAGGGCTGGACTTTCAAAGAAAGGGACTGTCCAGACTACAGCCCAGGTAAACCGAATTCCCTTTGACATCGGAACCACCTTCAAGGTTCCCAACATGAGCAATCCAATCAATGTAAACAAGATTGATTCCCAAATGGAGAATTCCCCCCAAGCCTCCTCTTGTACTCAACCACTTGACTTCACCGTCAGTGCCGATGATATAGTGAGCTCCAAAGTGATTACCCCCGTGATCCAGAAGATACAAAGGATGTACCTAAACACATTGCAGGACGAATTGTCTATTATGGAATATATGCAGAAGGTTCCAAAGTTGGTCAGTGAGGTTTACAGGCGCGAGGCCGCCGAAAAAGAGTCAAAGATTTAAGTTCTAATATTATTTTGTTGTTTGTGTCATATATATTTTGTAAAAAATAAATTAGAGGTTTATCAAAATTATGAAAATCAATAACAATAGTCTACTTTTTATAAAAAACCTGTTTTTTTTTAAATTTAAACAGTTTTAAAAATTTTACATTTCCCGCCTCACATCATGTTAACCTACATGCGCCTAACAGCGCCCTTAACATTGGACGTTTCGCAGCACTCTCCAAACTATAGTGCTGCATAATGCATTATTCTTTTATTTTGCATTTAAGCGGCCAAACAATAAGCGCAGAAAAAAATTAACTTTCGGCTATGGCAGAGGCGGAATTTTGAATTCAATAACCCGTAGACAGACAGGAGAAAGGATCTGTTAAAATAAAAGCTAAGAAACTGGAGGAAGGCAGCCAACCGGAAAGCTACATGGAAGACTCGCATGCCCATTGATTTTTCGCTACGGACTTTGCTGTAACAAAAAAAGGAGTAAATATTGGTGCTGTAATCAGTGCTGGAATTTAGCCAGCAGCTAATAAAATCCTCACAATGAGCGGTAAGACAACGAAGCGAAGGAGTTTTGTTTTAATTTTGTTTTTGTTTATGCGAGGGAAGCATATTGTGACGACTGTATGGGAATTTGCAGTCTACTTTTAGGGAGTGGGGGGAAATATTGAAGGAAGGACGCACCTGCGCCCTAACTCCCCCCGACCTTAAAAGTATCCTGTGGAAGTTGGACACCCCCCGATGAAGTCATCAATTGTATGGCAATGTTACAAAGTATACACAGTGGGAATTTCTTGGATTTTACTATGAATTTTTTAAAAATAGTTGGGTTACGGCATGCCCTTTTAATAAATTAAAATGTTAGCTAATATTTTTTTAAAAATCTTTTAAAAGGCGACGAAAGCGGGGAAGCGGATAAGCACATTTTAAATTTGTCAAAGCAGAAACTGAAAAAGGTTCCCAAGCAGGACGATGCGCACAGCGTCCGCCAGCTCATCCTGGATGAGAATGAACTGCAGAAGATCGACAACATAGACTCGTACCTTAAGGTTGAATCGGTAATTGTCAAGAGATCCAACCATTATGAACCAATAATAATTATATATATTATTTGTTAGCTCTCCCTGGCCAAAAATCAATTGCTGCGCATGTATGGCGTTTGTCGGCTGCACTGCCTCCGGGAACTCAATCTATCCTTCAATGGCATACTCTCCATCGACGGCTTGAAGGAGTGCATTCACCTGCGCGTTTTAAATTTGGAGGGAAACACCATTAAAACCATCGAACACCTTAACACGAATGTGAATTTGGAAATCTTGAATTTGTCGGAGAATAGCATCGGGAGCATCTCAGATATATCCTATTTGCGTAATCTTAAGGAACTATATTTGCATGGAAATCGGCTGACGCATCTTAAGCAGTGCGACAAGTATCTGCCCTCATCCTTGGAAACCCTCACCCTGGCCAGAAATCAAATCAATGACCTCAACGAAATCTGCACGCTCTCCCATTTGAACAATCTGCTAAGCATATCCATTTCAGGGAATCCGTGTGTGAACATGAGCAACAGCTTGGAGTAAGTGTTTCTAATGGAAATATGTGGAATTTAAATATTAATAGTATATTCTCTTTAGGGGCTTTGACTATAGACCGTTTGTGTTAAACTGGTGCATGAGCTTGAAATACATTGATGGCTATGTGGTGGATCCAATCGAGAGTCTCAAGGCGGAGTGGCTTTACAGTCAAGGTAGAGGCCGCCAGTTTCGTGTGGGGGATCAGCACGCTCTGGCCAAGTATCTCAGCTCCATGTGCCCACTGGTGGGCAAGGCCCTGGAAAACGAAAACGATCGAAAACTACGCTTAATACTGAGCAAGGCCCAACACCACCAACGTCAATTGCAGGAGGAGATTATGGATAATGTGAATAGCTCAGCCAGCACTTCGCCCTCGTCCCATCGGAAAAAGCCTACGAGTCGAATCCAGTCGCCTAGATGTGAGATTGAGTTTAACTTTCTGATTTAGGTTGAGGATTATAACTGAATTTACTTGCAGTTTCCCGTTTGAGTGGTCGCCAAGGATCGCCTGAATCCATGGTAAATAGCTATCATGGGAACAGTAGCTGCAACAACAGCGTTGTCAGCGATAATGGCTCTGCCAACAATTCCCTACAAATGAGCATTTCGTTAATCGAGAATATAAGAAACGATGGCGAAGCATATTCGCTGGCCGGCAGTGGAATGTCTAGCAGTGTCACCACCAAAACCTACAACTCTACAGAGTCAACGCCCAGGAATATTACTCCAAATCCATACAATGGTATAATTAAATCAATTATATCATAATTCTCATTTTTAAACTATCTGTTTCGTTAGATCAAACATTTATTGGTCAAATTCCCACTGGTGGTCCCTTGGCTGCTGCCTCGAAAATGGTTCCCGTTCCGGAAACGCTTATGAGTCCGGATGTTTGTCCCGCCGCAGTAGCCCAGAAGATGACTGTCAGTGCTATCAACTCACAACTTCACAAATCCAAAATCAATAAGAACAAAGGTTGCCATTTACATTCAATCTCTACTCCTTACAACATCTACATCAGTATACTTATGAGAAATAAATATTTTTATTATTTCTTACTCGCCAAAAACCAGATAACAAATTAAACTTGCCGCGGGTACGAAGTCCACAACTGAAAAGGAACCAAAGTCCGACGAGTAGTCCCCGGAAATCAACCGGCAAAATGAGTGGCGATAAAATGCAGCAGGAAAAAATAAATTCGTCCACAGTAATGGTGGATGCCGGGGGCTTCAGTACTGATGATGATGGAGACCAGATTAACATCGAGAAACTAAAAACTATCCGTAAGATGGCCGCCCAGAAGCAGCAGGAACAACAGCAGCTAGAGATTAAGCAGCAGCAGCTGGACAACAGCAACGACAGCACCCAGACCTGCGCTGATCGCTTGATTGAACATGTTACCGAGTCCTCGGCTGTAACCATTCAGAAGATGTGGCGTGGATATCACGCCCGCAAGAAGAACAACCAGGATATAGCCGAGCGCTTGCAGCGCCGTCGCACTCAGGAATACATTGAGTAGGTCAAAACTTACAGGTTATATAACTTTTATATCTAATTCCAATGATTTATACAGGCAACTTAGCAAGGACATGGTACTCACCAAGGCACAGCTCGAGAACGAGCGCAAAATTCAGCAACTGCAGATGCAGGCCATCAATGCGTTGTGGAAAAAGGTATCCACCATGCAAGTGGACCCCAGGGCCGCACCTCCAGCCGTGGACCAGGTGGAGGATGCCGTTGCCGGCCCTGGCAACGTTAGCCTTGATCAGAACTCGGCCTCGGTGGTCAATGACCTGGCCAAGCGATGCACCTTGCTGACCGATCAGGTTCAATCACTACAGAGTTCGATTGGAACCATTGTCAACTGTCTGACAATGGTGTGCAACCTACCGCAGGATGCAATTAAAAAGCAGGCGGAGATTATCGACTGCAGCTCCACACAGACGGACTTGATTGCCGTTCACACTCCTCAGATCGAGGATCTTACCAATTTTCCTTTCACCAAAGCTAGACCCTCAACCTTGGCATTGGAGACCAAGCACGAAATGATCGCCTCATCGAAAATAGAGGAACTGAACGATGGTGAACTCAAGGAGAACGACGAGGCTGTTCATCTCGAAAACGAGACATAAAAAATCTCAGTTAAACGCTATAACTAATCGTGTAGGCTTTTATGTAGCTTTTGCAACAATTTTTCAACAAGCTGCAGCAGAAATCATTTAATTAGTGGTCCCCAAAGGAAAAAACAAAATTTTTTGTTATATTTTGAATTGTAGTGAAGGTATAAAACCTATGGTTAACTAAATACAAAGCGCAATTTTTGTAACGCAGTTATAACTTCATTTTTAATTAATTAGTTCTTTGAATAATTTAAATTCTTTGATTTTTTATTAAATTTAAACTAGATTACGACTCTTCACCAGCAGCAGGAATAACAAACATGTTTCGGTGCCACATTTCTGAGAGATGCACCATTAAAAAAAACCTTAACTAATTTTAAATAAATTATGGAATGTCAGTCTTCATCGCTGCTGGATGTGTCATCTTCATCCTCCCCGGAGGATTCTCGTATTACAGGCCGATTTGTGTTGGGCGGCAGATCATCCTCGAAATCGGAGTCATCTTGATTTTGAGCGGAGATTTCTTCCTGGCCAGATTTTTTGGTGAACTTTTCTGGCCAGATTCCAGCTTTGGTGTATTCCTTGACATGCTCAGTAGTAAGGATTTTGCAGATTTCGGCTTTGACTTTGTCGCCCTCCTCGATGGGTTCAATCAGCAGGAAATCGCCTCGTTTCACCCACATACTTTTACGGAATTTATTGGGCATGGAGACTACAAGAATTGTTTAAATTATATTTTTTGAATAGTTTAAGCGGGAGGCTAAGGCCTGCTCCACACTCACCCAGAAAGTTCTCCTCGTTGGTGGCCGCTTCCACCTCGTGGAGATTGTTTCCACGGCTGCTGACCACCCGAACGATTTTCTGCTGGTCTGTGGGCAGCGCAAAGTCATCCTCCATCATCTCCTTAATGAGGTGCTTGCGACGGCTGATACTCGGGTGGGATCGATGCATTTTGGTCAGTAAATTTTAAGGAAAAACGTAAATTTACAAAATATTTATAATTTGTGGTGCCATTTAGTGTGCCCAGATATATTTAACTAGGATTGACCAACATTAGTTTCTTAACATGGCTCTGTTAAGTATTAACAGTGCCTGTACATTTTTAGACTGGTATTTTGGCTCCTTATTTGAATTAAAGAAGGGTTGGCAGAAGTTTCTAAAAATTTTACCCATTATTTAAATAGAGTATATACGATCACAACAGCACGAGGACAATTTATTTTTAGCGCCACGCTTGCATATACATAAGTAATTCAAATTTTGTATACAATTTTGTAACTTAACAAATTAGCGGAGAAAAAATCCATATAACGAGAAATTTGCTTAGCAATAGTGTGAATAAAAAGCAACTACAATTAAAAAATATATCATCGTGGTGTTTCTTAGATTAGGTATTCAGTTTTTGCTGCGTCTCATAAGCATTCGCTCCTTTAAAGAAATGCGACCGGACTTTTCTACTTTCGTGGAGACGTTTTTACGGGACTCGATTTGTTTAGTCTTCTTCATCCTGTAAATCGGTAAAAAGATAAGTTTATAATGCCATAAAATAGATATTTTAGATTTACTTACAATTCATTTAAGAGATCTGTGATCATCTTCTTCCAAATATCTTTAAAATCGTTAGTGAAGTTGGTCCAGTACTCGAAAAACTGATCGGGTGTGCACTTTTCCAGTGTCACAGAACCAGTTTTTGGTGTAAAGTGATAAAACTTCATCGTCTTCATGAACAAGTCGCGGCACTCCTGGAGAAGCTGCTTGAGCCTGTCCATTGATTCTTCAGCTCCTGCAATGAACTCCTCCATTTTGGACTTAAAGGGCTCCTGGATATCCGGACTGGAGGCGGCCAGAACTTTGGCTGTGGTTTTCTTGTGTTCTAAATGGAAGATGTTTCTTTTTAGGAAAAGGTTGTTTAACAAAAGAATTCAATTCTCACCCTTGAATTTAGTGTCGAGCTCATCAATGAGTGTGTTTACAACATCGAAATCCAACTGCGCCGCTCTCTCCACGTCCGCTGGCTCTGGGATTGGCAGCCGGATCTCCAAAAGATGCACTCCCTCCTTTCTCCTGTGCTCAATGTACGTGCGCACTATGAAGTGGAGCAAAGTGGTGTGCGAATCCTTGGACTTGACATCCTTGAGCTTCCCGAGAATATCCAGATTAAAGCCATCGGCCTGGCCGCGCTGGCGGTTGCCACCGTTCATATAATTACCAAGAGTCAAAATTATGGAAAACACGAGTTTGAGGTCTTCACTTTCGATGAGCTGCTTGGAAAGCTGAGAAATAGTCTCCAGCTTGCGGACCAACAGAGTGAGGGACTCCTCAAATTCGGTCTGGAAGACGATGCACGAGATCCGCTCCTTTGCCATCGAGATCAACGATATGTCCAGCAGGAACTGCTCGGGATGATCGAGGGGTATGTCCCCTCCGGCGGCCTCCTTAATCATCTGCAGTTCGGCATCGGTGCCCTGAATATTGCTAATGGTCTGCAGTGCCTCCAAACTGACCACTGACGTATCTATGTGGTATATTGCATGCTCGATTTCGCTGGACGGGACGTGCAAGCTCCTCCAAATGATTCCCACATTGCGGGACCGCTCCTGGTCGAGGACCTTAATCGATTTCGCCCTCTTGACCTTGGCTTCCTTGGGCCGGCTGACCGGCGCCATCGCCTGGCGGGAAAACAGCTCCGTAAATTCGTCGATATTGTCCAGAGGGGTTTCCTCGATTTCCGTCCAAATTTCCTTGGTGGGAGGGGGGGTAGATTCCACCGCAGGTGGTTCTTCCGGTGAGCTGCCACTATTGTCTGTACTGTCGGTGGAATTGGCCACCGACGGGGGTCGTGGGACTGGCGGGGCACTAGTCACGATTCGGGTCCAGTATAAGGGACGCATGGGCTTTGGCGGGTTAACAGCACTCTTGCGCATTGCTGAAAAGTACAATTTATTTAAAATAATGAAGAATAGGATAACGAATCTTTACACTCACTATTTGTGCGATGGAACCAATTCCCTTCGGCGGGATCTGGAAGCGGGGCGGGTGAGATCAGCGACTTGGAGGGCGAGGAGCCCATAGGAGGTGGTGGGGGCGGGATTCCGCAGGCACCCGGTGCTGGAGGGGGTGGAGGCGGTCCCGCGCCACATCCTGGCGGCGGGGGAGGAGGTGGTGGAGCTGCCATCATGAAAGGGGGTGGTGGTGGTGGTGGAGGTGGAGGTGGGGCGTTTAATGAAAAAGGAGGCGGCGGTGGAGGTGGTGGCGGTGGGGGTGGTTTGAAGTGCAGTGGAGCGGGAGGCGGTGGAGGCGGTTTTGGGATTGTCGATTGCTGGCTGCCTGTATCACTGTTGCCTTTGTCCTTGGAATCCTGACTATCGTTCTGTGCGGCACCGCACTTGCACGATCCTTTGCAGTTTATAATCTCTTCCCCGAAATCTTCTACTTCCGTTTGGGTACCTGCATCCACGACGTTTGTCAGGTTGACGTCCGTCTTGTTGTACTCATAAACGGTCGATTCGCTGCCGTTCAGGACATCCGAGAGATTCACACACCTTTTGGATGGTCGCCGCGGTGGTTCATCCACACTGCTCAGCAGTTCGTTAACCACCGCATGGACCTCCGCCAAAGTGGTACAGTTTAGGAGGCGTTTTTTCAGAATCTGCTGGAGGGTATTTTGATTTTCCGATACTGAAGTGGTTTCTGCACCTGCCACGGCTGCCGCTGATGATGCTGCTGTCGCTGCTATTGCTGGTACTCCAAGAGCACCTGATGCATTGCTCAAAGAGATCGCCTCCAGGTTTCGTAGACCAGATGGGGTACTCGAAAATGGCCAAGCTGCCACTGCATCCAGTTTCCCGGGAGTCAGGGGCAGTGATGTTGTCGGCTGTTCCGTGTGCGTCCATTGGTACATCTCATACGGCTGAGGATTGAAAAAATATTTATTAAATTATACATTTTCTGACTGAAGAATGAAAAATAAATTTGTATATTTTTAAAGAAAAGGGCCAAGTGCATTGGTTGCAAGTTGGTCTCGAGCGTGCCACAAGCGACAAAGCTTAAAAGCACCCACTGGCCTAAGTTGGCTTTATTTTCTTCTATCCACTTCATGGAAAACTCTTTTGATTTTGATTGTGCATGTCGTCGCTGACTTTTCAGTCCCACTGTGGGGACTGCCTTTCCTGTCCTGTGACGTCGTAAAGGAAAATAAAAGTGAACAGGATACAGAGTGGATAAAAAAAGGGGAATATTGAATATAAAAAGTGTTACTTAAGAGTGCTGGAATTTGAAATTAAAGGCAATTTCCCAGAAAATTGTAATTAAGAGATCAAAAATATGAAAGGCTGGTCGTCCACCCAATTCCACACATACTTGTCGCTCATCGCTGACAAATGCAATTAAAATTGCAATTTAATTATGCCGTTAACAAGTGGCGCTCACTTTGCATTTCAGCATACCCATCCACCCACTCCCACCCACACAGAAAGGCTAATCAGTCAAAGAACTGAGAACTTGACAAATGCAAATCAAGTGCAACAGCTTGCCCCGATGGCTGATTTTGCAGATGAAAACACACTCTCACACACACAGTATATATATCCCTCTTCCAGGAGTATATGGGCTCTAAGGGCATAGGAAAGTGGGGTAAATAGGGTGGGTCGAGTTTATCGCACTTTACACCATTTGCACCAAGTGTTTGCACTTCTGGCTGGTGGTGTCGGCGATTTGCATGTTGTTTGCACATTTTAAAGAAACCCAAGTAACCCACAAGTAACCAGACCACCCACAACCCGCACCTCAAAAAAAAAACTGGAAAACCCCAACCAAAAACCCCCAGAAGAGACCTCATAAAGGTGGGGTAGGCTAAAGCCAAACATAATCACATCTTAGACACATTTAACCTTAACTTCTAGTCAAGTCAAGTCCCTATTCCCACTTAATTAACAACAACATCAAATTCTATCTAATCTAATACCATCAGCCACTTGATATAGCTTCTCTTTATATATATATATATATCTAAAGAGTAAAATAACAATCGAACACGCGCTGAAAGAGTCCCAAACAAATCGAACATTCACGCACTTTTAGTTACATTGCACATTCAAATCCAGTTTCCTCATTTCTGCATCAAAGTTTCGTTTGTTCCGGCAGACCCTGTAGAATAATACTACTATATAGTATAGTTGGGTGGCGGGGAATGGGTTCAACGGAGAAAAACTTTCGACTCAAAGTAATAAAAACGCACAAACTTTCAATGAGCTGCAGCAACAATAACATGAAGAAACAGAAGGGACTTACGGCATAAATAAAAAGAAAATAAGAAAGGATACAGTAAGTCCTTTGAAAAGGATAAAACTTACTTGAAAAAATATATTTTTTTAACTTAAAGAGCTTGGTTTAATCACTCTTAACGATAATCTAATCAAAAAGACTATAATAATTTACAACTAGGGTATTAGTTAATATAGTATAGCCACTGTACAAATCCAAGAAAAGTTGAAGTCAAAGTCGAACAACGAACCTTTGGCTTTGTCTCTCCTTTTCGCACCCCTGTGTCCTGGCCTGTTGCCCAAAAAGTTCGAACACCATTCCGGAGACATCGGAGACGTCGTCAGCCCTCTCTCTATATACCTCCGACCCCTGTGTATAGTCCTACTTGGCAGCCAGTTGAAGAAATTTGTGATATCATAATCTTGAGCTCAAGTATCATCACATAGAAAATCACTTAACGGTGTCTCTTGTCCCGCCAGACCCCCCTCTCTTGATTCTTTCTATATTCATCAGGATGTGTGTGAGAGTGTGTGTGTGGGTGGGTGGGGGTGTGTATTTGGCTCTCTCAGGGATTTGAGGTTAGGCTGCTGTGGCTAAAACTTTTGGCCTAAACTAATTTGAGGGCTATATCTAGTGCTTCATTATTTGCGGTGGTATTTGGTTGTTGTATGTTGGTCATGTTGCTCATGTTGTTGTTTTTGTTGCAACTTGTGGTAATTTGTTGTTTTTGTTATTGTCCCTGCTGTCGCCTGTCTAATAACACTTAACCGGGGTCTCGGTTTACAGCCCTCGAAATGGAAGCGGAACAACCATCTTCTTTGGCATCTTCATCTTTTGGCCTTTTTGTGCTGGCCGGGCAATTAAAGCTTTTCCGCCTTTTCCCAGGCTATTTGTTTATTTAGCTTTCTGGTCAAGAGCAGTGCTAAATGCTAATGCCCCGGGGCCGAGACCGAGGCTAAACTGTACCCAATATGGCCAACTATTATGGAGTCCATTAGGCCCAACGCAGATGAAGATGACCAACCACCATCGCCAGATGCTTGCTTGCCCTGAAAGAGTTGGCCCAAAGAACGAGTGGACAAAAAAGGCAAAAAGGGCAGTTAACTGGTGGACATATAAAAGGACTTGAATTGCCAAGCTGCACTTGGAACAAATTAATTATATACAAATTATTTTTTAAAAGAAAAATTACACAATAAAAAACGAAAAAATTGTTGAAAGATTCAAACATTCAAAGATCTGTATATATTTAAGATTTGAGAACCTCTTTAAGATTTATAGGATATCATCTTCAAAAGTTTCTTCTCATCAATTTCCTACTTATAGTTTATTTTACTATAATTTTTTCCAGTGCATCTCAATGACCAACTTTGGTTTCATAATTTGTACAGGCAATAAAAACAACAAAATCAACAGCTATGGCCGAGCAGTAGAAGCGAAAAATTGTTAATGCAGCCAAGAGAAGTTGGCTTCTGATAGTTGACGGCTGCCGACTGTAAAGTTTTAACAAGTTCTGACACTTGCAGGCAGGGACTGCGCCGGGCCGTCGCCAGTAGGCGTGGCAGGGGTTAGATGGACAACCGCTATGGAGCTCTCGGTTAAATGAAAGTGCAACGAAGGCCTGCACCGACTTACTTCTCACTCGGTTTGTCCTTTTTTTTTGCAATAGAATTGCTAATTTCCGGGCACAACTTTGTGGTTCGTTTTTGTGGCACAACTTTGCGAAACGACTTCGAGCAGGGGCAACACTGCGTATGGGTGATGTTATGCAGAGAGGTCAAAAGTTAAAGAATCAAAGTGCCGAGGGAGTCTGGACATTATGAACAAATTTAATTAAATGATGAAAAGTAGCTAGTGAATCAATAATTTATAATTTTTAAAAATTCAACCTACCAGATTGAGAGCTCAGTGCAATCACAGGCTGCAGTCATTAACTATAGTTTTTCCTCAGACGCTAATGACTTGAAACTAAGTTAAGCTCCCTAAGCCCCCCCCTATAAACCCTTCATCGCCATGATTTTATTCCCTTTTTTTGTGCCCCATGATTTGATAGCCAACGCGCTGTCATCATTTCCGTTGGCGCCGCGGCAACATCCGCCAGGACCTTCGACTAGGAACCTATTAGCACCCTCTGCCACTCTCGAAATGGAGATGACCAATTTCCGGAAAGGATGGTAGTACATTGAACTTACGCTGAATCCGCCGTCCAAGTGCTCGTTGGAGATCTGCTTGAGGACGCCGACATATTTGAGATTATTGCAAAACTGCATCGCCAGCGAGTAGAATAGTTCCTGGTTGAAGTCGTGAAGCGAACTTTTTGGGTTATTTTGCATCGTTGAGATAATCCATTTCATCAGCATTTGACCTGCAAGGCAAAAAAGGGAAAGCAGTTGTTACTGACTGAAATAACTTTGATCACAGCTGGTCCACTTATTCACTTTGTGTCCCCCAACCATGGGGCCAGAAGAAAAAAAAAAATAAAAGAAAACTTATAGCCACTAAGTTGAGAGATTTATGGGCGGGAGACGCTAGGGGGTAAGCCAACTCCCAAAACTGAGAACCCAACAACAAGAAAAAACTGTGGAATAAATAATTTTCTGGGGCAGGAGTCAGACAGAAAGCTGAATGAATAGATGGAATAATCCTAATCAATAGGGCAACCAAAGAAATACCCTAAGAATTCAAGATTATTGTTTATAGCTATACTTTTTTTATGAATGGATCCATATCAGCAATATGGATTTATATCTAATGATATTACTCAAAGTTTTTTCGCGTATGCCTCGGTTACTCATCTAATCAGTTTAGCCATTGAACTACCTAATTTTAAATCGTATGACTAATGTAATGATAAGATAGAGACAGTAAAAGTGGACCCTATTAAAGCATAAAAGGTATACACATTAAAAAGTGCATAAAATATCCAGTGCTTACTTAAATAAAATTAAATATTTATTTACAAGTAGATCCAAAAATAAACAATCTATTAATTTTTAAAAACCACAAACTACAAAGTTCTAATAATATTCTCACAGTCAATGGACTCTGTCATAAAAAACTTTTTGTAGTAAAAACAAAAAAAAAAATATATGTATAAAAAAAAGAAGAAACAAACTTACGCTGGCCGTCAGCGTTTGAGTGGGAAACAGTTCGCAGGAGCAGCAGGAGCAGATGTTTTGGGTCACGAGTCGTGGGCAGGTCAACGGTCATCCCTTGGATGCGTAGGATGCTAATTCCCGACCAGGTCCCCGACTCCCAGCCCAAAGACAGGGCATCAGGTGGCTCCTGGGCCGGTTCCAGCGCCTGTTCCACTCCACGTTCTCTTTGCAAAAACCGAGCAGTCTGCGCCCTTTTCCCGGCCAATGACATTATCTGAACGTAATGTGATGGTAGTTGGCTGGGGGAGAGGTCCTCTTCGAAATTCCATTTCGCAGAGAAATTCTGTGGTTCTGGTTTCTCGATATTAGTTTGAAAATTCCTCGACGGCTGCTTGGCCAGCAAAGAGCACCAAACGTTGCTTAAACTAGAGGACATATATGTGGAATATATGTATATTTTTTTTCTCAGATCGGAAGACCCAGTAGAACCTTCTCCGATCAATTCAAATACTAAAATGTCGAATCGGTTTCGCGTTGTACGTTTCGAGCAAAAAAAAAATTAATACTTGTCGTACATTATCAATGTCTAGAGCGTACATATATGACAACCCAATACGTCAGTTCTTTACACTTGGAAAAAATGAATAAAAAAGCCACCAAGCTTTATTTTATGAAAGCTTATATTGTCAATAATTTCTTCAAGTGTAACTGATAACACTTCAGCTATAGAGATAGAGAACTAGAGAGTATAACTATTAAGTTCAGAACAGGAGAGCTTCGATGGCCCTGACAAGGTCGTCTGGTTTATCAGTCATGGGTAATTTGTTCATCATGTTTTCATTGCCCTCCAAAGTTGAATCATTTTTATGAATTTTTCTTAAACACTAATGACGTTTCTTTCTCTTTAGAATTACGTCTAACTTTTATCATAAACTGACTAACCCCTTTCTTCATAGATTTTCCTGAAGGTTTGTTTTGATTTTCGTTGGCATTATCGCTGAAACTTTTAACAACCTTTTTGATGGGTGGAGTGTTTCGCCTTTTAGGACTTAAGATAGCGGCGAAAGCAGAGTGATAATGACTGATAACTTGATGGAGACAGTTGATAGATTAAATAAAAGTGATGGAAAGGCCTTTAAAAAGATTGAGTGACGCAAATCTTTACCGAAACACGTCTCAATGGGTTCTTTTAAAATCAATTATATTTTAAATATCAAACTTAAGATTTAAGAAAATGTATCTGCATCTATGGATACCCCTTGGTTGACCTCATTCCATTGTCTCCAAAGATCATTAACTCACGGACCACATGCAAAGCTGCTGGCAAGGATTGGCATATTGGATGATATCGATGGTGGCAATGGGGTTAAGTCCGCAGAGCAGCAGGACAACGGAAGGATGCGGAGCTTAGCTGGACATCGTTGGCCTCATCAGTAGTGGGGAATCTTTGTTGTTTCTGCACTTTTGTTGCCCCTATTGTTGTTGTGGCTTTTGCTTTTTTTGGCCTTTATTGCTGGCGCCGTCGCGGCAGTGGCAGCGACGTTGTGGCAAACGGTTTTGATGAAAACTGCGCCACGGAGAACGCAGAACAAATTTGCATAACTGCTTGCCAGGCAAATGCAACACTAGGACACTCCAAAAAAAAAATTAAAGGTTTCTGATTTAATTACCAAAAAAATTATGAAATTGTGAAAACTAATGCATTATAAAATCATATTAAAGTGCAACCTCAGAGCTTTATCTTTCGTATAGAAGTTCTAAATTTTTATAAAAAATTGTCCTAATATTTTTTCTTTTAGTGCACAGTCATTTTGTGACGGTTTAGAAGGGGAAGTGCATTGGATGGCAGCGGTTTTTGGCGCCTCACGCATGCATGCGTTGCATTCATCAACGGCAGAGTGACGTTCGCCCTCTTCATTCCGACAAACAAACCGGATGAGAATGAAACGATGCCGAAAACCACAAAGCAGAACTCAGAATGAAGCAATAGGGGACAGAAACTGAGAAGAGAATGGATACCAAAACGGAAGAATTGGGGAGCTTAAGCGAACTCCAAATACTCAAGAATGTTTTTGGAAAATTCTAAAAATTTCATTGAAAATATTCAAAACTTTCTTTCAAACTGCTAAGCTTTCTAAACTGTTTCTTAAATTTCGAAAATTGATATTTCAAATACCCATAATAATCCAACCAATTTACAAAAAGGATTACAGGGTATTTAGGGCCAAAGGAAGTGGCAGAATTTTGTGGCAGCTACATACCTTCTTCCCTTACCCAAAATATTGTTTCATTACGCTTTGGCCGGCAACATTGTCGTCTATACTTGGTGGCACCCAGATCTCCTTGGAGTTCTCCGCCCGCTGCACCCTCCGCTATACTCCTTTGGCTGCTTTTAGTCCTCATCCCGGCCAGAATCTCTTCATCCAAGCGAAGCTGGCGAACGTGATGTTGTCGAGCATATAAATCAGATTTTTGGTCCAAAAGCGGTGCCGGACGTTGCCTGATGAAAAGTCGCGACAAAAAGCTTCTGCTCTTGTCCGCCTGTTCTCCTACATAGTGGCCCGCCTTCTTCCTGCTCTGGCTACTACCATGGCATCCCCCCCATCCCAATTTAAGTACACGCCGTCGCCCCATCTTGCTGAAAAGCCACGAAGAATTGATGGCCACTTCAGAGACAATGACAACGACGGCGACAGCGCGAAAAGCGTAAGCTCCACTCGAAGAAAAATGTCTAGAAATAAGGTCTAATTTTGAATAGTTTGTGGCTAGAAAATGCCTTATTTTTAGAAGGAAAACTATGCTTTAAAAATGGCTTTTTACTATAAAGATTGTGACTCATTACAAGCTATTGATGGTCTAATGTCTTATCTACATTTTGTATTATCATGGCTGGATTATAGCTTAATTATCTTTGGCTTTCAAGTATTGGCTTTTTAAAAACCATTAAAAGCTTATTGAATTTGTTAGCCAATCGTCTGCTAATATTGCGCTTCAGAAACTGCCCTAGACCTCGCAGTTTTTAGTTTCCAGTGCACCAAATTGCGTGTCCAGCTGAGTGTTGGCCCCCATCCTCCATCCCCCGCCCCAGCGCTCCTTTGTCGCTTTTTTGGCCTAGACTCCCCCCTTGTTGCAGCTTCTCTGCTTCTTCGGTTGTTTGCCCAGCGAGGCGTTAAAATGTTTGTTTGCATTAATTTGCAGCAGACGACAACGGGCGGTTGATGATGATGATGACGGAGGATCAGGATCCGTGCATGACCAGGGGCGGGTATTATGAGAGGGGGTGTTAGCCAAGCCTGACAACGATGAGCTTACCAATTAGCGCTACCCCTCGAAGCTGGGCGTGGCATGTGTCAAAAACTGTGCCTCCAAAAATGCAGCCGGCACAGCGCTTTTGAAGTGAAAGTTTTGAGCATCTTTTTGCGAAAGAAATTCTGAATAAATGGAAATAGTTTTACAAAGAAAGTTCAATTTTCAAACGCACAGTGCAGGAGAAATAAATTCTATAAATTTTCTCTTTAAATATAGAAATATTTGCTAAGAGAATCTTTTAGAATCTATCATGGATTCTTAGATATTTTCGCAGGCTATGGCATTAAATTAACAAATTAGTATGCCTTATATAAAAGATTAAATATTTGTCTGGCATGTTAATTCATAGACAGAATTAAATTCCGGGAATTTTCCATCTCAGCTTGGGAGACGAATTCCGAGCCGTGGTCGGAAAGTATGCTATACATTTTCAGGTTCTAACCGGAAGGAGATTAAAGCCAAGGCTCGAGTGTATATGTGCGTGTGCACTTCAAACACTTGAGTGAAAATGTTAAGCCCGCAAGTTTTGCCTTCTCTCCTCTATTTACATACAAAATTTCCCAATTATGCAATCATTCAACTTGATTTGGCTTGCTTTTCTTGACTGATTTTCAGGAAAAAGAGCCAAGGAAGGGCGGCGGGCTATGGTCCCGGGAAGGTGAAAAGAAAGTCCGCTGGAGCTGAAGCAGGCAAATTAATTGTTAACTTTAAGCAAACAACAAACGCAATCAAACGTGGAACTACCAGGAAAAAAAATAAAAGAAATGTTTGAAAATCAAGTGAAAGGGGCGAGAAAAGGAAAGGGAAATAAAATTAAATGTTTCCCGAGTAACGACACAAAAGGCAAACAGTAAATGCGCAGAAATCGCAGAGGTTACCTTTATATTTCGTTTGCTTCCTTAAAATTCCATTTCTTCGGCGATTTTGCCGATTTCTCTTCTCGATATCCCTTTACTTTTACTGACTGCTCCTGCCTTTGGCAGGACCCTACTGGAGTCTCAGATTTGACTCATAAGTGACGAAAAGCAACGAGATAATGCTCTTAAAAAAAATATATCTTATTTCTTTTAAGGTTTCTTAAAATCTTAAGAATAGAGAGAATAATATCCCTTAAAAAAATTTAATTAATAAAAAAGCTAAACTATTAAAACAGTATTTAATTTTCATTTAAAGAAAGAGACATCTTCTTTGGGGAGATCATGGTAATATTTTTATTTTGTTATATATTTCTTCATAAAATATAATATATTTTTCATCAATATTTTCTTACAACCTCTGACTTAGTAGAGTATTTAAGCACGAATATTTCGGCAAACTTACCTTCGAACTTTTCATATGCAGCGAAGCTTAACTTTTCCGGTACATAAGATGAGCCGCGTCGCGAACCAGCCCCTACTGCTGCCCCTGTCCCTGCCCCAGCCACGCCCCCCGGAACTTCCGGCAGGGTTGCTGCCGCCAGCGACGAAGTCGGCGTGGCCAAGAGCGTTGTCTCCTCACTCAGAATCGGGGGATTGGATTGCGAATTGGAGCTACTGCTATTGCCCACCGAAGACTTCTCGACCGTGAAGCTGGCGACCTTCTTTAGCACATTGCTCGACAAAAGGGGCGTGGTGGGTGTACCAAAGCCCGGGGGCGGCGGTGGCAGTGGCAGGGGCGCCGTGTCATCCTCGACATTGTCAGTAGCGAGTACCACTGCTGGCGGTGCTGCAGAATTCGTTTGAGACTGCACAGGTGTTTGAGATGATTTAAACGAAATTATAACAGTTGATTGCGTTTCCAGCGACGATGGCGCGGCTCCTGTAGCATTTCCTAAAAGTCCTGACGCTCCTGCGAATGAATGAATGAATGACGAGGCAATGGCATTAGCCGGATAAATTTGTATAGAAATTCCTGAGTTTATTTGGGGGCTTTTGGCCCGAGCTTGCTGGCTGGCTGCTTAAATAAGTGAAAAATTGAAGATAAATGTATTCAGGCGGCGCATAAGTCACTTCCCATAATTACTGGTTAAATTGTAAAATTTTCGGCAAACATTTGTCAATCATTAATCATATCTTATAAATGCTATAGGTATTTTCAAAGTTACAAATAGTTGCAGTGTTTATCGAATGACTTGATAAATAAAGTAAAATTTCTGTTTACTTTGTGGCTCTTTAGTTTGTTTGCTTTTTTGGGAGGAGATGAAAATTTGAATATGCTAAAGAACGTCACGTCAATATTTAAATGATTTACAATCATAAAATCGAAATTCATGTACAACAAGGGCATAAAAAATGGCTCCTGCTGCCGGCAAAATAAACATACAATTTTTCTAGTGCATTAAATCTTCCATTACCTTCCCCCTGGCAGGACCTGGCCAATCAGGACTCCACCTCCCGGGTTTCGGGTGTGGGGAGGGAGGCACTTTTTTTATGGTCCCTTCACTCCGATTGAGTAGACCCTGCGGAGCGCTTATCGCAGCCCATCATCATTGACTGTGTACCCAAGTGGTTACGCCGACCCCAGCATCCAACACCGGCCGCGGACCCTCCGATTTCGCCTACAGGCCTTCGATTTGGCGGAAAACTCCCGCGTGTATCATTCTATATAACATGATTTAATTAAAATTTAAACTTTCGTTTTTTTTTCCAGCCGCTTGGTTGGCTGGCTGGTCGGATGGTTTGTTCCAGAGCCGCCCCTGCGGAGTAACAACAATGGGGATTCAACAAAGTCAGAAAAGGAAGCTGAAGCTCCGAGCCTGAAGCGCCTGTTTCCGGCCAACATTTTGTAAACAATGAAGACGTGTTTGCAATTTTTAAGTTTTTACAAATGTTTTTTTGTTACTCGGTAGTATTTTTTCGGCGCTTTATTTCCAGCTCTTCTGGGTATTCGCGAGCGATATGCTATATACCCCAAGCCGAAGGCCCGAAAAAAGCAGCGAACCATGTTTGCTTTTGTTTATCGAGCTGAGCTGAGCGAGTTGGGTGAACGCAATTAGACGAAGCTGGTGGGCGGGCGGGTCTGGGCCAGGAAGGAAGGGGGCCTGGAGAGGAGTTTTGGGGCCACTTTAGCCGGGCCAATTATATATTTAAAATATCATGTGAGGCGGGGGCGTGGGAGTGAAACGAGTCCTTGCATAAATGTGCCAATAATTACTTTTGGGTCCTGCTTGCTTTTGTTACATTTTTTTTCCCACAAGCATTATTCTCGCATCTTTTTTTCTTAATTTTTTTTTTGTTTTTTGGGTAAAGGCGTCGCTGATCGGATCAGTTTGAAAAACAAAGACAGAAAGGGTTTCGGGGGAGGTGGGAAAATTTGAGAGACGGCTTGCTACATGAGTTAATTAAAAAACTTTGCGTTAAGGTCCTGCCATCGTCCTTTTTGTTTGATATTTTTTTCTATGTTGGTCAAGAAAAGTATCAAGTTCATTAAGATATTTACAGATGTTTAAGAAATATGAAAAAATATGTAATTTAATAATTAGCAAGCTTCTCATAATTGAAAAAAAAGTTCATAACTCCTTAATAGTTTAAGTATTTTTAATAACCATTAAATTTTAATATCAGTTAAATTTGCCTAGTTGCTTTTTTGTGCCATCAGCTCTGAAGAGACTTAAGGCTCTTGAATTTTTTGAAAGGACATGTGTGGAAGGTGCAGCCCTCGAGTCTACAGTTTGGCAAGCACTCCTGTGCGACCCGTGTTTACTCTTGAAATTGGCGCAGAGAAAAATAAGCAACAATCCGCACAAAAAAGGGACAAGCTTTTAGACATCTCTTCTCCCCAACATCTTTTTTTTTTTTTTGAAGGACTCAAGGACCACTCAGTAGAGCACACATATGGCTACAAGTGGGACAACAAACAGGACCAGAAATTTTGAAAATTGAGAGAGAGGGGTAAGCCTCTTTTATATAATTCATTTAAATGTTTAAAAAACTAAATTCTGAAACATCAATAGACTAAATTTTTTAAAGACCTAATGGTAAATATTTAATTATATTTATTCTCACCTGATTCGATGGGGGTTGCAACACCTGACGTTTGACTGACGGCTGCCGTAAATCTGGATGACAGATTCTGCAACTCCACCTTTTTCGCCTTGGAGACGTTGAATAATTCCCCATTTCCCAGCGGTGAGTCCACGCGATTTCCAGATCCACCCTCCATATTACCTGGGGTCAAGGGTGATCCAGTGCCACTGCCCAGGACTTGGGCCAGCTTCTTGCCCAACTGCAAAGCCATTAGTTCGTCCGGCGAACTCTCCGCCGGGCTACTCGATGCTACCAATAGATCCGAGCTGAGCAATATGGCCGGCTGGGCTTCCTCAACCTCCTGCAGGTCATTGGCTATGGTTAGGCGGTACACCTGTGATATACTCAAGCAGGCCAACTTATCCTTGAGACAACGTTGCTGCAACTCGTGAACCCCCTCGGCTGTACTCGGCGAACAGGTGTCCACTGAAGTCACACTTATTTCGCTCAGTGGACGATCGCGTTTTGATTGTGGAATCCGGACGAGGTCGTTCTTAGCTGCATTTAGATACTGTTTGGGTTCGACTATTTCCGGAACGGGATCTGTGAATAGGGAATCATTGCTTGAGCAGGTTGTGCACAGGGATCTCTGGTCGTAGGGTATGGAATGGTGATGGATCGAGTTGGAATGATGGTGAAACTGCCGCTGTCTTTGGCGATGGGTCAGAGTGTCGTTGGAGGCATAGAAACAGTCGTCGCCGCTGCAGTTGTGGAACTCAAGGGAGTCGGTGCAATCCAAACTTATAACGTCGTCTATATTCGGATTTATTTTTAAATGCCAGCAGCACAAAGTTCAGAAACAGAAAGGTTTTCAAAATAGTTATAGAAAGTGTATGGAAGTTAGTTAGAGAGAAAGGTTAGGAAAACTAAAAAAAAATATTGACAAAATATGTGAAATATGTTGTTAGAAGTTAAACTTTTATCAAATCCAAAAATTTAAAAAAAAAAAATGTTTCTTGATAAGCCGTTTTTTAATAACTTTATGGCTAGTTTTCTGATTATTATTTCTTTAAATTCTTTTTAATAAACTGCCAAAAATGAAAACAGAACAATGAGCTCATTTTTTAATTATTTCAAAAATAAAAAAGTCTGCCAACTGTTTGTTGAATGATTTATTTGGCATTAATTCGCGACTCTGATGGCTCATTCACAAAAATGCGACATGTGTAAGAAATATTAATTAAAAAAAAGTAAATAAAAACAAGGCGCCACTGGAAAGAAACAGAGAGTGTGGATACCATACTATATAACTCTCTCCAAGAGAACTGGAAACCGAATGGAACTGAAAAAAAAGCCCAAAACTAAGCCCCAAAGAGCCGTAGAATTATGAAAATCTATATGGAAAAAGGTTGTGAAAGAAAAACAGGGGAATACATAGGTGTGTTCTACTGGACAAATGAAAATGAGAAAGGTTAGAGAAAATCCCCCAAAAAAGTAAACAAAGAAAATCGTACACAACAAAACTCCAAACTGGTTTGGCTCTGGGCCACTTCAGAAGGGGAAAAAAAAGAGAGATAGGGCTAGTGAGTTGAGAAAGAGAGGGGGCGAATAAATAAGCGTTGGCGTCAGTCTTTTTTCCTTTTTTCTCCCATTTAAACACGCACCACAAATTGTTTAATTTGTTGTCTATGGGTAATTAAAGAAAATTGAAACAAAAACAAAAAGAGTCCAAAGGCTAAGATGGGTCTAGATAACAAAGGAAAAGGTACATCACCATCCCCAAAAAAAAAAAGGAGAGAAAAAGAACACTGCTATCACACCTGTAGAGGTCGGTTTCGGTTTTTGTTTTTTTCTGTTTCAGGTGAGGAAATTAGCTAATAATGGTATTCATGGGGCACTTTTCTTCAAACACAACTCGTCACTTTTCACAGAGTATTTCATCACATTGAGCTTACTTTTTATTTGTAATTTATACTATATTTTTGTTAAAACTTTAGATGGTCTTTTATTTCGAAGCTTGGAACGATCTGCGCGGAAGCGAGTTCAGTTACTAACAACTGGTTTGCCGAAGGGGGACTTGGGTTTGGCTGTCGGGGCCCCAACAGTGCGGAAAGACCCGCTGGAAGCCGCACAACCCAGAGAGGGAGCACTATTTTGAGAGAAATTCAGAGAAAAAGAGAGAAATGTGAACGATACGGGAGAGTAATGGGAATATATTTTTATGAGTCTTAAGCTCGAATTACATGGAACGAAAGCAGAGCAGAAACAACAGAGAGGCATGGGGATCAAGTGAAAAGATCGAAGTCATGATACCCTAAAAGTATTATTCCAAAAATACTTGTTGGTTTTAATTCTTGTATTTTAAAAAATAAACATAATTTAAGTCATATATCTTAAAATGATAATGAAGAAGAATAAATTATTATAATAGTAGGTACAGGTTTTTTTTTTATAACTATAATATTCTATAATAATTTTCTGAAATATTTACATATGTAGGTACTTTTAAAAACTTTTCATAAAAAGTAAAAATTTTATATTGCAGATCTGTAAAAATGTCAGTCTTTCATAGATTTAGACAGAATCCCTTCTGACAAATATCTTTAAAAACTGACATACCCTCTAATATTAATAATCATTAAAAAAAAACCATTGCAGCGGCCACGACACATTAGACTTAGAACATCGCATGTGGTTTTTCTTTCTTTGGTGACTAAGTCTGAGCTTACCCGCAACAATATTGGTTGCTTCTGTTGCCACTTTTTCAGATGTTGCTGCAAAAAGCTTTTCAATAAACGCACAGTGATCATCATTTTCGTGGATATCCTCCTCGATTTTTTGAGATTTTTTCTTGGGTTTCGGTGGAGGCTTTGGTGGGGGTTGGGGTGCAATGCGTCTCTTTCGAGGTTGCTTGGTTGTCGGTGGGGGTTCCTGCAACGACTGGTGTTGCTCCTCAATGGACAGAATACCCAAGGACTCGGCCTCCAATACATTGTCCTGATCGTCTTTGGATTTATTTGTCAGGTGACACAGTTGGCCAAAACTACAACGATCCTCCGTTTCTAATTGCAAGGACCTAAGCTTTTTCAAACGCGGTGGTTTGGCGGGCGCTTTGAAATAAATGAATTTTTGTTGCATACTTTTGTTCCGCAGCATTACTATCTATATGAATCGAATTTCTATATTCAAGCTATTGTAGTTGCCTTGGAAATCTTCTCTTGGATGGTGACATTTATTTTATATTTCATTTAATCTATTTTGGACATTTATTGGACTTAAAGATTTGTAGTTTGATGAAATCTTAAAATCTTAAAGTCTCCAATCTTTTTGAACATGGCTATTGTTTTGAGGACTCTACGTTTATAATCGCATTTTATTTTATTTTTTAAATATTTTTGAGGATAATTTTGATAGAAAAAAACGAAAAGTGACAGTTGCAATAAATGCTACTGTGAAATAAAATTTTAAATCGTATTTAATTATGGATTTATGTTCTATGAAAACCATTTAAAATTTAATGCACCTAAGGGCCTGTAGAATGTTTATTTCCTGAGGCTTTTATTGAATTTATTATTAGTTTTAAATCAAGTTAAATCCAACTTAAATTCCATATATAATGCTCCCAAGAGTATGCAACGTATTTTGGACTAGATTGTAAAATTTAGTATTTACACGCGTAATTTTTGCCACATCATAACAAATTGTAAACATCATTAAACAATTGTTAAAACTAGACTAATTAAACACACACTACTACACATACACATATAAAATGGCGAAAAAGGATCTCTATGCAGGATAGCGACAGAGAGGGGCATAGACAGATAGAGATAGAGAGACAGCAGGCTATAGAAGAGATGAGTGAGTTTTGAACTTTACATGGAAATGTACAAGCAAAACTATTAAAACTAATTGCCATAAATATTAGCGGCCAGCCACGTGCCATGCCGAAAACTTTTTCACATTACAGTGTATGTGTATGTGTATGTGTGTGGGTATAATTGTGTGTTAGCATTAGTGGTGTGTGTGCACGAGTGGATGCGTGGGTGTGGGTGCTTAATTGAGCACGTTGCCCTGACTCCGCCAGGGGCTGCAGTTCCGAAAATAAAAAAAAAAAACTGGTAAGCCGACTTCCACAGCCATGCCTGGAGGTGCCACCCACCCATCGCCCATCACACCCTTTGGGTTTTTCGCTCCAAATCATGGCTATACACCAAGCGCCAAAGGGTATTTTTGATTATTCGATTTCGGTTGGCAGAGCTTGAACATGTGTTGTGGCAGGAAGACTAACTCTTTAACTTTCTACCTTTTTAATAAACTGATTCCGCTAAAATGTAGGTCTGGCTGAAACAAGAAGTACTGGCAAGTCGAGCAGGACTTCTGAGTGTCCTTTCCTTATGCGATTTTCCTGGGGATCTCTTTCCTTTAGGCGCTGATTCTTGGCCCCCATGAATTATGAATTTATGCATTGAAAAAGGCCCCAAAAACAGCTGCGTGTGTGTGAGTAAATGAATTGCGAGAAGTGTGCCGTGAAGGGGGCAGGAGGGACAGCCGGGGGCTATCATCTCTCATCGCTGAAAGGGAATTTTTGATATGAAGCCACCACCCCCAACCCACAACCTTTCCACCCGTTTTTCCCTCCGGACCGGCACGTTTAGGATTTTTCGTTGATTTGATTTTAGGCTTTGGCTCCGCTGCAATGGCGAAAAAGCTTCTTGCACTTCATGGCGAAGAGGATATGGTGTGGGCGGGTGATTCTTTGGAGCCACCAAAGCATTGGGTATGATGAAGCATCTCTTTTTCGCTTCTGAATTGCTTTTTGATATGCGCCTCAGCCTTGAACGCGTTTTTTTTTTCGCAAGCGAGGAAAAACTAAAGCGCGAAAGAATATGGTACAGTCTGGGAAAAATTGTATCCCCAAAAAAAAAATTAAATAGTAATGGTTTATCAAGTCTAGACCATTTACCAACCATTACTTGAACTAACAATAATCATATTACTTGATCTTTCATATAAATTTAACAATCATATTTAGCAAATAGAAAAGCAAATATATCAATCAACATCATTCTGGCTTCGTGGTATCCTTCCACTGCCATTTATCCTCCTGCCATTCAAAATGCAAAACTATTTCCTGCGCTAACAAGAGCATTAAGAGTTCACTTTCGCGGATTGTAACCCTTTATCACTCCACCTCCCATATTTTTTCCAGTTTGAGTGATTTTTTTAACGTTTGTTTTTCTTTTCAACCATTTTTTTTTCATTTTTTTTTTGTGGCATGAGTATTGAGGAAAAGTCAGACGCCTGAAGCTTTTGAACTCGACGCGTTTTTCTTATGGCTGTTAATAGACAGTCGTAAGTTTTGAAGTGGGTCGCATTCTGATGCTTCTGTGTGTTCCTTCGCCCAGTTTTTGGGTTCTGTTTTTTATATATATATTTTTTGCAGTTTTTTTTCTTTTCGTCCTGTTTTCAGTTTCCCAGTTGCTGAGTTATGACTGCGAACGTGCTTGCTTTTGAGCTTCTGTTTTCGCCTGGGTGTCTGTCTGTGTTCGGCTTAATATTTTTAAAGTGGGCGTCTTAAAGATTTCACATGAATAACTAAAATCTATAAATTTTTGATTTCACTTTGCCAAAAAAAGCACAACACTTGAAAAATAAAAGACAGGAGGGCAAAAAATATTATATTTCGAAGGAAAATGCCAATAAGTTACAAGCAAGTCAAAAACTTGAGAGTTACGGCTTCGATGAGGGATGATGATATATGTATATTGAGGGTCGAAGGGTTCTAGGGTGGGGATTTTGCAACAGACGAAGGTGCCACAACAATAACAACAGTATCAACAACAACAACAACAGTCAAGTAAGCTCAAAATTTCAGAAGAGTCAAGCGGTAGGGGTAAAAAAAAGGGAGAGCACTGAGCGTAGAAAATTTCATAAAAAACTTCAATGAAAAGTTTATATTTTTTGTTCGCTTCTGCCGGGTCATTTTTTTTTTGTGTTTTTTATCCATTGTTGTAAAAGTTACCCGAAAAATTCTTATTTAAACTCCGCTTAAATTGCAATAAAGTCAAGTTGAAGAGAGTTTGATGTACAGTGTCTCAAATTTGTTTAAATCAATTATTAAATACTTTAATTAAATACAAAATGAAGTTGCCATTAACTAGTCATTTTATTTAGTCTTATTAAAGCTTAAAAACTTTTAAAATGTTCTATTTTTTTGACATTTATATCTTTGAAACGTACTGTAGTCTGAAGTTGCAGAGTTAAGTATTAAAACAAAAGTCCCCAAAAACAAAAAACTACAAAAAAAGAGGAAATCTGAAGGAACAAAAAAGTTGGAATATTGAAAAATGCAAGGGTCAAGCTGGGAGTGGGTGGGAGGAGGTTTTTTTTTTTGGAAAAATAGAAAAACGAACTAACAAACTGAATTTGATGCATACCAACAATGTCTGAAAAAAATAACAACAATAAGCAAAGTAAGTTCCCCAACAAGGAATCAACAATATAAATAACAACTAAAGGATACACCGAGAAGAAAGTTTTCAAAAAGAAGGTGTTCTTAAAGCTTAAATTTAAAAAAAGGTTATATCAAAGTATATATCCTTGAAGTTATTTTTAAAAAACCACTTCAAGAATATATCTTTCATCCTAAAAATTGTGTTTTGCAATTCTTTTTGTGCATTTCTAGGGGATCTGGGGGATTAACTTACGAAAATCTATTTGTTCGGCGCCGTTATCCAATTGTCCCGCTTCCACTTCCACTTGCACTTCCGCTTCCGGTGTGGTCCAGTCCCCGCTTCCATCCCTGGCCACCAGACTTCCCTCCGATCGGGTTTTGGTGAAGCCAGGATTGGTTTTCGGTTTTGGTGAAGCCAGGAATGCCTCGCGAATCCTTTTCTGTCCCACAAAACGGCTCAGAACGTGCATTCGACTGCTCCGGCGTTCAATCAGTGCCACGCCCACACCACCCACATCGCCCACTTCCCGGGTAATGCCGCTGGTGCCGCCCCGTCCCATTCGCACTAGACTGCCGCCACCTGGCGGTGACTTTTCATCGCTGTTTGCCGCTCGATTTTGTGAGTTTCCCATGTTGATGCAACTTTTGCTCCTCTTGGTCCTGGGTTCGTTGTTGTTGTCTCTGGTGGCAGCGCTGCGGTACTGTAAAAGAAGTTTACAAAAATCAATTAAAAAACTTTTCAATCAGTCGCATTGTTTGCGTGGGGTTTTAAAAAAATGTTTCTCAGGTATTTGCTCTGAAAATACTCTACAAAATTGTTTCGCAAAGGATTTAAAATACAAAATGGTTTATTTTCATACTATAAAAACTATATCATGGAAATACCATTTTTATTTTTTTTATTTTATAATCAATTACAGATAAATAATTTGACTTTATGAACAAACTGCAGGGAGTTTCAAGTGCATTGTAAAATTAAAGGCTAGTTTTTTATCCTTCTCGAAGGCTAACAACTTTTTTATTGAAAAATAGTTTCAGAAATATGAAATGAATTAGTTGACAGAGGCACCTGAAGGGAAATAAGTCTGACTTTGGAATCGAACAGTAGATGGCAGACCTGGGGTGGTTGACAAAAAGTTGCTACCATAGTTGTAGGATTTCTAAAGCCAAGTTCGATTACTGGGGATGGGTTAAGGTGGTAGTGGCAATTATTCTGGGGCTTATTCCTTTGCTGCCATGTCAATAGCCAATTGCTCAAGGCCATTGGCCATGTAGTTGCAACTGAAATTTTATCCTGAAATCGGTGTTTCGAGCTTCTGCTCTTCACTTCTTCAGCCTCCCAGTTGAAATTTTAAACTTTTACTTTTTGGCAAAACTTTTGCAGAACATTTCCATAGACTAATGATCATTAAAGAGAGATTTAGAGATATTTCATCTATCAAAAATAAATAAATACGATTCAGAGCTCATCCTTTGTTGGTCGTTTCTAAGGTGGGTTGGTGGTGTTTAAAAATCAATTGAATTTGAATAAAAGTTTTCAAGGTTTTAAAGTTTGGAATATGGAAAAATTATAAAACTATAAATTTATATCTTTCATATAGCTGTCTTTACCCAGCCAATATTTATCTTCTCAGACTTTGGTTTACTATCTTATCCGATAAAATTGTCATATCAATCAAGTTCAATGACTTTATAAAAATTGTAATCTATAATTATTTTTTCGGCTTTTCTAAGAGAGCGTTTTTTTTCAAAAAAAAAGAACTCACGGCTCTCTCATAAATCACAATAAAAACAAATTAGGAATTTTTTATTGGCCGAGGACAGGGACCACCTTGTTTTTATTAGGCCTCGAAAAATGGTCGACTAATTGAAATAATGAAGGAGGAGAGGGACGGGCCCCGGGGAGAGGTGTTAAAAATTGCTGGCCAAAATTAATTGGTAGCAATAAATTGCTGACTGTTGTCCGCCCACGTGACTCATTTTGTTGTACTTTTAGGCCTTCAAAAAAAAAAAAAAAAACACCAAAAAACTCACCCCTCATTTTAGAGGATATCAAGCCGGAAAAGAAATTGAGACACACTTGAATAAAAATTTAAATAAAATATTTGAGGTATTTAAATAATTTTTTTACTTGAAAATTTTAAAATACATTTTTTGAAACCGAATTTATAGTCAAAATTGTGTATTTTGACTTTAAATACTATGTATGTGTCCTTCACACAAATCAGTATTCAATTATAAAGAAAATGTAACATGGAGGGTCCCTATAAGAGTTGGGTTTTCTTTGCCATGTGGTGGGGGGGCGACAGTGGGGGGCTTGGCAAAGGAAACCACGCGAAACACATTTTCTTAATTGTGTCAAAAGCGCAATTTTCTGCAATTTGTGTGAAAGAAAGTGAAAGCAAAGCACAAAAACACTTGTGTTTATAAACGTAAGCCGAAAGCTTACGCATTTGAAACAAATCTCCACACACACACACATACACTCACTTACCCACCTGAGTGTTAAAAAGAGAGAGCTATAGAGACGAAGCTGCCTCTCTTTCTTCCGGTGCAATTTGTTGAACAAATCTGATGTTGCTGTTTGGTGCTGTTTGGCTTTGGCTCCACCGCCCTCCTAAACACCACCCGGAAAAAGAAAATCGGGCGCGGCTGGCCCTCTGCTTACTATTAATACATATACATACACATCTGTTTTGATTGTGTGTTTTGGGTTGATTTTTTTGCACCCTTTTCGGTACTAATGTTTGAGGTTCGTGAGTTCTCCTATTTCCGCACTATGGTTTCACTTCACTGCCTTAATGGCCAGAATTTCACTGATTAGTTCTGCGATCTGGCAATTTCCGCTTCCGTTTAGCATTTCTGGCACTTGGCTTGCACATGGCCGACACCCAACAAAATATTTGTTAGCACTTTTGTTATTTAATTGCAAAGTGCAGGAAAAGCTGGAAAACTGCAACTGCAGCTGTCAGATGAAGTGTCACAACAAAGCGACCGAATGCCCGAAAGAGAGCCGACAGGACTGCCGAGGAGAGAGCCGAGCGCCGAACAGCTGACTCATAGTCCTAGGACAACAAAATGGGAGAGCACTATTCGGCGAAGCAACAGCGGGAAAAATCGATGGCACACTAACTGTGAATCCAACGAACCCATCAATGGCGGAGAGCGGCGAGAGAGTTCGTAATGTGCGAAATTCGGAGAGCACCTTGTGTCTGATAACAGCTGAGAGCGTTTGTTATGACTTTGATTCTTATTTTTAATTTTTTTAAAGGGTTGCTAAGGCTATCATATACCCTGTAAAATATAATCTTATTTTTACAGAATTATACCATTTTTGTTATCTTAGTTTTTGGTGCGAATATTTGATTTCTAAGAAATGATATTTTTTAAGGGGTCTTCTAGTTTTCATAAAAACTACATTAAAATGTTATGAAAATTGTATTTTTGGATATTTTGATAGGAACTATTATATATAAACCACATCATTTATTAGACTCTAAATCACCTTTCACTTCCCATTATGCATTTTTTTTAGAAAACTGCGCAGAGCTTGATAACTTAGAATTTTTTATATAGATTTGATTATAATGTTTTTATTTTTGTGGAAGAATTGATAAGGTTTTCAGTTACCATGAGAGAAGTATTTAAAATAGTATTTAATGCAGCACGACAACTAGGCGTATACTTAATTTACTTTTAATTCGAAAAAATCTTTGTTTTGATATGTAAAACAAGTTATACCCTTAAATATCTTGTTAAAAATGCCAAAATATCTTGTCCTAGCCAGCTAGTCCTTGTTAGTTGAGAAATTCGCTTATAGATTACCGAATACCGATGCGAAACCCTAATTGTAGCTCACATCTTGGTCTGGCAAATCGAATCGAGCGCCTCATTAGCATCGACCATCGGGGGACTTAATGTTGGGGTTACGATACCGGGCAGTCGAGCCATGACTCATTGTCCAGGCACAATCAACAAACACACACTGATATAAATACGCTTACACGCTTGTACACAAATACATACAAATGGAGCAGGTCCCCGGGCAATTGCAATTGTGATTTTATGAGCTTTTCCGGGCTAACTTCTGTGGGGGGTTTTGAGCATCAATGGCTCGGCTGTGGTTTATACGCGAGTTTACACAGAGAAAATTTTTTTTAAAATGAAAAAAAAAGACTAAAGCTTTAACACTAAAAAAGTATGTTGTAAAAAGTATGAAAGTTTTCCCTAAATTTAAAGTAAAATATATTCCATTTCCATTTAAAATATGTAAAGCCTATGTATATTTTTTCAGTGCATAAGCGCTTATGAAGCTCACCTCTCTTTTTATTTTATTTTATTATTCGTGTACTCTCCCTTTAACCTTTGGGGCAGTGAGAATAAAAAACGGACTTTCGAACATAAATAAAAATAAAATTTTGCTAATTTGCTTGAATGAATGATTAAAAGGGGGGTCTTTCAGTCTTTTCAAATGTTAAGATAGGAGAAAGAATTCCCCCTTAAACGATGATGCAATATAATAATACTTTGTTTTTATATTCGCCCGTACAGTGTTTGCTTTTGGTGGTGTGGCCGGAGTTGGTCAGCTTTATAGAGATTGTCTTATGTTTACTCAATGGATTTAAAAAAGTATTTTTAATTGGTAGTCCGGGGTTATATGAGCGAATTATAAATACACTATTTAACATTTTAGTTCTAAGTTTTATACATAAAACTTATAGAGCTATTATCCTACTTATAGAGCTACTTATAAAGAGTTTGTAGAGCTACTTATTTCAGCTATTATCCATTGATTGGTGTATAAGACTTATTGAACAATTTCTAACTGCCAATATTTTTCAAATTAGTTTTACCATCTTACATTAAAAGTAAGAAAAATAATATTTTAAAACTATATTAAGATAATCTACAAAATTTTTCTTTTATGATCCGTAATGCCCGCTCTTAGTTAGGGTATTTAAATCGTATTACTTTTTATCTTGGCTTTTTTTGTGGTGTTTTATTTTTGTTTTCGCTGGGGCGTTAATTTTTTCGGACTTTTCGCACATTTCTTATTGTGCCCCCAAAACCCCCCTCCAAGCCAACATTTTTTTGTGGGTCATCACCATGTGAGGGTGTGTGTAAGTGTGTGGTGTGTGTGATTGAGCGATTGTTGTTGCTACAACAATTACTGTTGGAAATTTGTTGTTGCTGCTGCTCAGCTGATAAGCCGTTTATTGCTGCCTGCTACACAACTTGGATAAGAAGGAGACTTATGAACGGACAGACGGACGGACAAACGGACACACGGACGGACGTAAGTAGCCGTGGGTCCGAGAATCCGATTAGATTTATGCATTTCGTAACTCATTAGCCGACTCAGATGCGATTTGTGCGACTAACGAAGGGAAACGGAACTGGAGAAAAGCGTTTTTAATTAGCTCATGAAAGATTTCCCAATTTAATTGGACTTAATGCATGTGGGCGAAATCCAGAGAAAAGTTTCCTTCACAAAATGTTGCACTTCTTCTACTGGCTTTGGGGACTGGGTGGGTGGATTTTAATTAATTTTACACGACATCTCGGCGAGAGAGAGTGCATGCTGAGGCCTTGGGAATGCATTTTGACACATTGTTTGACAAATTGCCAGACGCTGGGGACAAACCAACTCACACACTTTCAACAAAAGACACACTCGGCAAGAAAAGGACGGAAAAAGAGATAGAGAAAGAGATGGCAAGCGGTGGGCTGGGCGGCAGGTAACAGAATCATCAAAGCTAAACTTGACGGCAAACTTGTGTCGTTGACGCACAAGTTTAATGCCAAAAGGCAACGTAAGGCTGCCAACGAAGCCCGGATAAATTGAGTCGGTTTGGGGCGTAGAAGGAGGGTCTATAAATAATTTATAAATATATATAAATTCACAAATCAACCACAAAGCAGAACTCAGGTATCCTTATCCCAAAAATATGCTTAATATGTAACCCTTTAACCCCTCTTTTTAGTAAGCCCCTGTCAGCCACACGCAGGTGCATTGACATCAACAATGTTGCACTAACTGCTCTTTTTGGCAACGCGCAAAATGTCGCCCGCAACATGGCGTATGAGCAATGTCTGAGCGCAGCACAAATAGCAACAATAGCAACTTGGAGAAGCACAAATACAAACAACAAGAACAATCATCATCTGGCCGGAGCATCCAATACGCTCCAGGGGCAGCTAAAACGGTGCCACCACCCTACTAACCACCCACCTCCCTTTTAAGCCCCACTAACCCCCTTCGATCCAACGACAAAGTCAGTAATGGTCAATAAAAAGCAATGCGAACTGGGCCAAGCGACAATGAGAAAACGCCAGCGATTTGGATTATGCACTGAGAGAAATTTTAAGGAGCTTGATAAATTAAAAATTGGTTTTTGGTATGAAAAGTAACCAAACAGCTGCCATTTTGATTTTTTATTACTATAGTTCTATTATAAATAAATGATATTTAAGCCCTAAGGGGGCTATAAACCCTTTTTTTCAAGTGTATTCAATTGGGATCACGTTGGAAGATGAGCAGTCTAGAAAAGCGGACAACAGATGGCGCCAGTGGCAGTTGCCCTAGAGATGATAGCGTGAAATTGCACGGAATTGGCCAAAGGGAGGTGCAAAGCAGGACTCGGTGCAATGTGGGCGTGGCCCAGCCAAACGAAAGCCTAATGAAAGGAGCACACTTTACGTGCAGCTGGGATTTGTGGCAGAAAAGCATCGGAGTGGGAAAATTGGACCAGGTCATGCTCACGTATTGGATGGAAAAGCAGTTTGTCATTAAAGTTCCCGACTTAATTTTATCTGAAAGAGACATTTTACGCCATTAAAGCAAACCTCCAATGCAATTGGATCAACATTAACCAAGATCCCTCGGCTAACCCGGGGCACTACAAAATGGACTACCAAAATCTAAATTGCGTGTGTCCCAAAAAATCACTCGAAATTTGACCGCAATTTCGCACAGAGCTCGAACACATAGTTTTGCACACGTTTGTGGAAAGTACGGCCAAACTAACCAACAAAAAAATATTCACGTGTTGCGACGAAATGAAAATTATTTTAAATTATAGCCCCTTTCCAGGCCTAACGAACCCCCGCCCTCCTATCCACCACAACCACATGTTAGCCCAAATATGCCAGAGACAGGTTACCAAAATGTAGCCACGTGTAACCAAAAACACATTTTCAACATTTTGTAGATAAAAGTGGATCTAATATTATGCATTGGCTTGAAAAATAATTCCAAAAATTAGAGGTGTAAAGTTGATGGATGAAAATCTATGGATAGTATATAAAAGATAAAATTTCAGAGCAAGCACCCAGATTTTATTAAACCACTTGTAGTCTGCTATCCTAAATACCGACTCGTATACATTTTTTATCCCCTCGTAATGACACGCCCACACTCCCACAGACACGCCCCCACAGATGCACACCACTACAGACACACCTACACCAACACAGAGAAAAAGAGACAGATCGATCCGTTCGTATTGGACACCGTTTGCAGAGCTGCAACTTTAATTGCTTTGGTGGTTTGTGCCAAATTAGATTCTGCGGTTTTGTCGCGTCGCCATTCCGGTAATCGAGGATGTACTGTACAGAGAGAGGACTTGCCTGGGGGGCACAAGGGGCGATGGGTGCTGGTGGCTGATGGCTGGTGACTGGGTGGTGTCTTGGCCATCACCTTTTCCCCAAACTCAATCGAATTGGAGCTAAGAGCTGACGCCGACCATGCACATGCCATCTGACTCTGACGCTGACGCAGACGCCCATCAATTAAACTTGTCAATGAGATTGCGATGCAAAAGCAGCAGAAACAGCGACAAGAATCCGGGGAATAAGAATTAATGGTTAGGGGGTGAAATGGTATCGGGGGTTTAAGCCATTTTGCATTCAAAGCTCTTCTAAAAGTTAACTACAGTTCACTCAATATAGGTTTCTAAATTAGGAATGTAGTTAAGGACATGTTTAGCCTTAAATTTCCGGTAACAGGAATGGTAATTCAATTAAATGCTAAACATGTCTGAAATGTAAACTTTAATATTCCATGGATATTTCTAAAATATTCAGTCCAACCTTACACATTTAAGCATGGCCTGAAGCTTAAAAACAACAACCAAATTCCTTTCAATGCAATCAACAAGGTCCCAAGGATAAGTAGCTCTACATATTCCCAGCAAATGTTATCCTAACTTTTTTTTTGAGTAATTTTTTTTGGTTTGGTATAGAATTTGTAAAAAAAAATTTAATGCAAATGCGGGTGAACAGCGAATCTTTTTCTTTCTATATCCCAATTTCCATTCGTGATGGCCGCGGGCCATTGACATGACTCTCTAGTCTTGGTTTTTATCCTGGTGGCTTGTCCTGTCGTTATGGACTCTGGTCTGTGGTCCTATCTACTATCTCAACAATTGTACGCACCAAGAAATTGATTTATTTTTGTTTACGCCAAAACAGCAAAAAGTTTACCACAATTTTAGCTTCTCTCCTTATAAATGCTGGGGGCCAAGTTTTTCTTGGTTTATTCTTCTGTTTATTGTACACAGAAGAAAATTATAAGGATTTAAGAACAGGATATGTTAAGGATATAAGATTCATTTTTATTGAAAAAATTAAAAAATTGTAAACTAGTTTTGATTGAAAAAATTAAGTTATTTTCTTAGTAATATGTATTATATATTTAATAAATTTGTATTTAATCTTTTAGTGTCTCGTTTCGTTAGCTGTTTCTTGTGAAGAGTCGGGCTAATCCTAATGCTCTCTAATTACATTGGCCAGCAAGTCAACAGAGTCAAGGCCAAGTTTCTTCTCTGTCTATTTGAGTTTGCCATGTTCGCTGTCTACTTTCCAGCCCGCTTATCATTTTTTAGTCCTGGCTTATAGACACTCCTAATTATTGGCCCTCTGGCCAAGCCAAGAACTCAAGAATGCGGCCATTGAACTAGTCTCTACGAGCTTTTCGTTTCATGAGCCTGTGTTTATGAGGGTGCCACGACACCTGACGACATCAATTAGGCTACCAGGCAGGTGCTACTACTAGGCATGGTAAACGGGGCTAAGAAATTCCCACCTTCTGACCGACAAATGTCAAGACGGGCACCACTTTTCTTTCGTTGTAAGAAATCTAAGGGGTGTTTATGCGTTCTGAGTGGTTGAGAAATTTTTTATTTTCAAGAGGGGTTTTCCTGTAGCTAGAGTTTAATTATGGAAGGTGTGAAAATTCTAGCAGTTCACAAGAGAAGAATTTTCTTCCGTTTATTTCTTAAATAATGTGGAAGAACTATTTGGAAAAACGGAGAATATAAAAGTAGTTGTTAGGGGGTTTTTCTTATTTTTTTTGAATTTCTAATAGACTAAATAAGTTTTACTTATTTCTAAGAGTTTTAAGTTCTTGGGCCTTGTGGCCTTGATATTTTCCTGCATTTTTTATTTTTAATTTTTCTAGTTATAATAATGCGTTTCCCACACACTCTCATCTAGAGTGATATGGCTAACAAGCATTTATATTTATTTCTCTATATCCACAACCATTTTTCTGTTTCTGCGTCGTGAAAATTTATGAAGGGCACTCCAAATGGCCTACGAGCCGGCTTACAATTCCCTCAGCCCTCCCGGCCCCCACTGCCGTGGGGCTAAAGCTGCACAGTACTTAAAGGTGGGGAGTGGGGCCAAAGAAAAAACGTAGAGGGGGGTGGAAAAAAAAGAAGCCTCAGACGAGGCGAGCAAAATGGCGAGCAATAAAAATAATTGCAAATTTCGAAATTTAAGTGAAGGCATGAGGCACGTTTAAAGTGTCGCCTGGCAGCTACTACCCCTGCCCCTAAGCTGCCACACCACCGTGGCACGGTGTTACCCCCCTCCAGTACAAACAATGGCCAAAAAAACAACAAAATCTGAGGAAAATGCTCGGCGCAGTGTAAAATCTGCGAATCGGGGTTTTTTTTTTTTTTTTTTTTGCCATTGTATGGGTACGGGTATGTGTGTGAGTGTGTTTGTGTTTTACAATCTGTTTCGCAACTCACGTAAAATATAAGGTAATTTGTGGAAATTTGATGTTTATCGTAAATTGTTTTTTATTTGCACAATGTCACCATTTTGCGGTTTGCCAGCAGCGCACACTGGCAGTCTGGCACGCATACATGCATGTGGAAACACTGGTGGTCAGAGTTGCCAGGCAGCCAGAAATAAAATAAATACTTTTTAATCAGTGGGAAAAATTTCAAAAGTGTAAAGTGAAAAAGGGGAAATCCACTTGAAGGCTATTTTTTAATAAATAATTTTATAAAATCAATGATATTTCATTAAAATATGGTATTTAACTCAACACTTTCTACCTTAAAATTGTAAGAGCCCTTCGGTTAGGGTATCACAAATTTTTCTACCTTAATTGCGCCCCCAAAAAAATGGAGGTGCTGGCAAAAACAATTGCAAACATTTTTCAATTTACCTGCATGGCCGAAACACCCCTCCGCCTTTTGTTGTTCATTCTTCCGGTTGCCGTTGTTGTTGTTTTTATTGCTGTTATTGTGGTGCCTTCTTCCTTTTTTGTTGTTGTTTTTTTTAGTATGGGTATTGCTAGTGTACTTGCAACACGATCGCCGTAATGCAATAGGGCCAATAGTATGAGAACAGTTATTGAAACGGAGAGTACTGGGTAGTATTCCCCAATAATATCTGTTAACATTTTGACCAAAAAAAATTTGACAAAAAACAGAACGAAACAACACGAATTTTGTCAGGAAAGTAAAAAGAATGCCTACTCAATGAAAGACACACCATGGTAATGTAATTTTCATTTTATTCATTTTATAATTATCGTATATTCTGTTTTACATTGTATAATATATATCGTATATCGTTACCGTCTAGATGTTACATTTAAAATTAGCTTTTCGGTTTTGCAATAAAAATTTCGGTGAAATGTTTTCAACGCCTGGCGTTTAAGAACAGTTTTCTAATAGTTTACATTTAGTTGAAGTGGAAATTATAAAAAACAGAAATTTTTTTTAAAGAGAACGGACCATTAAACATAGTTAAAGACTTAGACTTACAAATACCGACTAGGTTATTTTGATCTTATTTGGTTTTGGATTACAGATAATTTTTTTGGCTTAATCTTAAATAGGTTTTTGAAAAATTATTTGTGTCTAGAAGAGTAACTAACACACACAAATAACTTTCCAAAAGCCCTTCTTATTTTTAATTAATTACCATTTATTAAATATATTTAATCTTGAATTTAACATAGATGTTCTATTCTCTTTGGTTTACTCTGTTTTGGTGTATTTACAAAATTCCTTAAATCCTAATTATCCATTTAAATGGTTTCTATTGCTATGGGGAAAGTTAAAATTTAAGTTAATTTGTTGAAGTACATTTCTATGCTTAACTTGTTGCGCAAACATGTCGGAAAATACTTCCGTCGAAATTCACTTCTAAGCTTTTATTATATTCCCGCTGGCCTTTGTTTGCCAAACATCAAAATAAATGCCTCAATTATGTGGATTTATTACTTGAATATTTCATAACGTAGTTGAACAATTATTGGATTAAAGATATTTTCCAGCTTTATGGGTTTTCCTGTTGTGCAACAAAATGTTTTGCATTTTTTAGCTTTATTTTCTCTACTTTATCACCGATTGCAAGTGGGCTCTATTGTATAGAGTTCGAGTTTTAAATTGAAAACAAAAAGAAAATATGTGTAGAACAAAATGCTTTAATAATCATTTTTGATGGCTACATGCTGAAAGCACTAAAGAAATTTATGCCATTTTATTTTCATTAAAGAAAGAGTTTCTAGAAAGAAAATAGAGCAATATTTTACACTGAAGTCTGAGGGAAGTTTCTTAAATAATTGGTTGATTTTTTGGTAATTACTTTTCATGAATGATTGGAAATGCAAATAATATTTTAAAATATGCTTTGTCTCGATTTTTTAGTTGCTTTTGTAGAGCTCACTTTATTTTAGCTAACACACTCAATTTTAAATACCCCGCAGCTACAAATTGAAATTAAATTGCATTTTGCGTTTGTTGATTATTCCGTTTTTCCAGCTATTATAATTTTATTCAAAGATTTTGTCTTTTTACGCTAAAAGATATTTTTGCTATTTTATTTTTCATATTTTGCGGTTTTGTTTCGTTTGTCTATTTATAAATATATATTTTTTAGTTGCAAGTCTATATGTGTAATGTAAATGCAACTCCCTTGGACTTTTGACTGGCAGCATCAGTTTAAAGTTGGTTGCAACAATTTCAATTTAATAACTCCATCGAGTTATGGGGTGGTGGTGGGCTGTCGGGGGGGCGTTGAGTCTACTATTTACAAAATGCACAGTAAATAAATTGATATTGTGTGCTCTGATTTTGTGTGAAAACTGTGAACTGTGCGAACTGAATAGAGCTGCGCTGAGGGCTTTGTGCGATGTCAAATTAATTTGCAAATTTACACAATCTAATTTTAGGTCACCCAGGGACACACTGGCTCACCGATTGTTAATTTGTAATTACAATTTTTGCATTATTATAGGCATCGACAATGCGAACAATTGAAATTAGCAGCGCAATTAGTCGATCCGAGAAAACAAATATTCGTTTCAATTTAATGCCCCAACGGAGACAAAAGCTAATGAGGAGTCGAAAAGTTCTTCCACCTCCATCTCCACCTCAGCCTCTGCAATTGTTTTTAGCCCTTTTTCGATTCGTTTCATGTCGATGGGTTATTTTTATTGGCCATGGCCATGGTTTGTTTCTGGCCTATACACTCCTCTCGAAAAGCAATTAAATGAACATTTTGTCTCTTTTATTTGATTTAAATCAACAAAATTTTGCATATTTTGCAAACAGCAGTAAAAAAGGCATAGAAAAACCTCAAAAGGTGGCTTTTGTGTTTGGTTGTTGGTTTAACAATGATTTGACCAGAATATTATGGCCGTGTTTTTACAGTTTGTCGCCATGGACCTCAATATTTTTGGCCATGGTGGTCATTCTGGCCATGGTGGCCGTGGCATAAAGTACCGAATAAATTATTATTTAAATTTAAATTAAATATTGGGTGCGAAAAAAGATTAAAATAGGAAATGAAGTGGTATAGTTTTTGGCAATTTGATGGCTGTTTGCTGGTTTGACTTTTCAATTTACTAAAATTGTAAAGAGTTGTATTTGAAAAAAAAGGGAAAACCAGTGGCTTATATAAAAACTCTATTTTTAGTAAACTTTTAGGAATAGTTCTTAATTGTATTTATATGCTTTTTGTAGACTTTTCACATTTACAGCGATTTTGGGATTTTTTTTGTTGTTGGTCGAAATAGGTAAATTTCCACTTAATTAGGTTTTTATGTTTGCTTTGTTAGCCATTTTTACGCCACTTAAACATTTAAAAATTCTATTTTTTATGCTTGTGTGTTTTGTAGACTTACTTAAATGCTAATGTCAAAATGTATGTTGGTTTCTCTTAACGGCCAATTAGTTTAATTTGCCAAATCCTGTATTATATCCGCTGCAACGAGAGAGACGAAAATCGATTTGCGTTTAGTGCGATTTAAGCTCATTAATAAATAACGATAAAATATGCAATTTAAATTAATTAATGCTGGTGTGCTATGGAGAATGTCCCACTAAGCTATTAATTTGTGTACACAAAATATGCATGCAAGTTGTTTTATATTATATAGTTTTTTTTTTATTTTCTATGTGGAACGGGGTCAGAAAAATGCTAGTCGCCTGCCTGAATTTCAATGCATTTATATTTTATGCATTTATTTATAAAAAATATATACACCCTCGCTCCAAATGCATTTGCATTCAATCAGCATAATGCGAATGTGAATGGGCTGTATCATTTTGTATATCCACATATATAGATATTTTTATCTAAATTCTATTGGTATTATATTCGCTGAATTCCAATATCTGTGCTTATATGGTGGGTGAAGCTCGATGCGACTGCCAAAACACTTCACATGCTCGGAGGTAGAATCTGGCCCTCTTCGCCCACTTGTCACCTCTCACTCCTTTCCCGCTGATTTGAGGTGACACTTTATGCACTTTGACTTGCCTCTGACAATTGCAACTTTTGCATAAATACATTTTCTGCATTTTCCACACTCCCACCCACAATCCACAACACAATCACACTCAGTCGCTTTTCAAGTCAAGTGTTTGTGGAAATTCACGCTAGCTTGTCTGGCACAATAAAATACTTTTGGATACAAAATACGTTTCTGATGCATTTCAATTCGCGTCGCGAATATTTATCTCTGGCAAAGCCACAGGAGTTTTGTTTGCTATTTTCGGTGAAATGCATTTCCCGATCAGCTTTGGCCTGCCAACCGATTTTTCCCCATCTCGGCTAAAAACTCAATTAACGCGCCATGTTTTCTTTTTTTTTCCTCCAGCCACCAAAAAAAAAAGAATTTCCTTTCACAAAATGTGACATGGTCGTTTGAGCTTTATGTTGGCCGCTTGTTGTTATGTTTCATTACCTAATAAACATTTTATGAGTGGCGTTGGGCTTTTGGTCAGAACCAGAAAGACAGACAACCGCGCAAATTGGTAAATTGTTTGAAAAGATGCATTACACGCAGCTCCATGGGGCAGAGTCAATGGCCATCAGGTACCCCATTTTCCATTTACCCGCCGCCCACTCAGCCTGTTTTCCTGCTTTCATCTCCGCTTGGCCTTTATAGTAACCCATTTTGGCCAGGCCGTAATTAACAAGCTGCAAAACGGCTCCAATGGGCTGGCAATGAGTTTTCCGGCATTTTTTTTTTTTGTATTTTTCCGCCTTTTTTGAAGGGGTTTGAGGGAACAAAGAGTTGATTAGCTATCGAATCGGGGTTGCCTGGTTGGTTTTTATAGCTTCCTTAATTATTGAAATGGTTCAAGAATAAATAATTTAAGGGATTTTCTTTTGGGTTTGAAACCCCAACGATTTAATATTTGGTAAACCATCTTAACTTTTTCTCTACATTGATTTTCTATAATTTTTGAATAACTTTTTAAACAATTTATAAGAAATACCACTAGTCTATATTTCAGAGTATCCAAACGTCTTTCTAAAACAATTAGGTTAATGTCCAATATAAACTCTGTTAATGTTGACCCCCTTGTATCCTTTGCCAAAGTCCTGGCTGCTGTTGGCTCATAAAACAAGCTTGTCTGCAATAAGGTGCGTTGCTCTGCCAGGATGCTGCCTGTAGTGCTACCTGTCCACCTTCCACTCCCAGCTCATTTTCCTCCCTCCCACCAACCCACCGTACTGTACGCCTGTGTCGCCCTCTGCCTTTTGGCTCGCTCTTGTATTTATGCCTATGAATATTTCATTTAATTGAAGCGCATTCATTACCAACCGCACACCAACAACAACAACAGCCACCCACATCCCCGAATGCTATCTCTTTTCGCCTCATATCCCCCTCTCTTTTGCTTTTTCATCACCTCACCGCCGCACTTTTGGCGTTGTAATTAAAATAAATTTATTACGTAAAATGTTTTGCCAAAAAATTTGTCGAAAGTTGTGGCCTGGCCCCATGGCGTAATAAATAATGTTGGAGTTGTATGGGGAATGTAGGTATAAGTACATACATATACGTTCGGATGACGGTGCAGGTGTGGGAGTGTTTGCATATCTCTGCGAATGTATGTTTAATGATCTGTGTACTTGTTGGGTTGTTGCTTTTGTTCTACGGAAATTGATGCGGTTAATATGCTTCCAATTGTTAATTTTTGTATCTTTTCGTTTGCATTTCGAAAAGCCACAGCAACAAAATAAAAACAAAAATAATCAAACCCAATTATACGAGGCAAGCTGAAACCAAAAAGCGAAAACAAAAAGCTAAATCTAATCAACAGGAAAAACAAACCGACCTAGCAACCAGCAAACCAGCAACCAACAAATTTTATGGATAACCCAAAAATTTATGATTATCCCTCTGATTGGCGAAACCAATGTTATTCAGTGTTGCAAATATTGATTGGCCTTCAATAATGGGGGTTTTTTTGGTGGTTTAATAAATTATCAAGACAGTTTTTAGTGATAGACTTGGAGAGTATTCTCGAATCAACATCAACCTGAACATAGAAAATGAATCAGTCAGACATCGCTCCAAATTTTGCCCAATTTTCAGCACAACATCGACACCAGAAGCCGAGGGAAAATGATATCAAGAACAGCACTAATTGAAATCCAAGCCAAACGCAAACTGCAAAATGCTTCGGAGTGTACTGCGCTGCAATTCAATACGGGGACTAGAGTGAAACACTTGAAATAAAAATATTTGGAATTGCGTAACGCGTTTCGTGATTTGTATTGTTTGGCATTGGACTCCGCTGGACTCCGGACTCAGTACGGCGGATTTTGTGGACCATGGATAGAGGATAGCAGTAGTAGATCCCAGAGTAGATCCCACAAATCGGCAATTGGATTGCGCAAATCGAGAAACTCGCAAACTGGAAAGCATTGCATACTTTGCAGCGCAATTTCTGGCATTGAAACAACAGCGAAATACTTGGCTTTTTCGTTGTTGTTTGATTCTTTCTATTGTTGTTTCTCAACGGTCATCAAAGTCAAAACGAGATGGCTGTACAATAGACAGAAAGAGGAAGGGATAGAGTGTGAGAGTGAGAGGGTTAACAAAAGTCTGCCCCTTTTATTGCTTTAAACTGGCCCTCGAGTTCCACTTGCAGTTGAAGCCAAGTCCTCGCCAAAAAGTGGTAGCAGTACAATAGAAGAACCAAAAAAAAAAAAAGAAAACAAAACAAAGAAGCAACTGTCAGGATCTCGGTCTCGTCTTCATCAGAAATCCTTGGCTGACACTATGGGAAGCCCCTTTTACCTATTGTATCCCCTCGCCGATTGTCGTTCCGTTTTTTTTTTGTGGCATTTTGCTAAAAGGGTATTTACATTTGGTTTCATATTTGCTGAATGGAAGTGAAAGGATTTTGGGAGAAGCCAGGTCCTTAAGGTTTTGTTAAACTTTAACTTTTAGAGATATTTCCGACAGACAGATAAAGTCATTTTCGTTTTAAAAATAAAAACCTCTTTAAAAATATTCACATTTTCCATCAATGACCATTAAGGGTATTTGTGGCTTCGTTTTTGTGTCACCTTTTCGTTGGCCATCATCTTGAGTTGGCATATTTTGGTAGCTTCTTTCGTTTTCGGTTGCGCTTTGTTCCTTTGCGGCCAAAAATGCGGCACACGCCACTGCAGATGCGGGGATTTTGGCCACGTAGAAGCAGTAGACGAAAAGGAAGTCGAGTCTTTGGCCATGGCTTTTGTTTTAATTGAAATGTTTTTGCCTCTCCACTCGCTGCAGCCACTGATGCAGCTGCTTCTCCTTTCTAAGCCGATTAGAACCAGTTCATAATGTATACGGCTAAATTTGAAAGCTGGCCAGGAACTGCTCTCCAGCATTCCCCTCCAGAAAACAATTGTTTGGGTCCACCCTGTGGAGAGACCGCAATCACCGCAGCAGTCTCTCTACGCTTTTGTCTGTCTATCTAATTGAAGGAACATTTAGTAGAAATGAACCGGCACATGGGGCGTATGCGCAACGTGGCGGGTGTCTTATGCATAACAAAACAAAAATCACGCATACGCCCCGTGTGTCCGAGTGTGTGTGTGTTTGGGATAGTGCATACTAAAAAACCGCAGGATCCAAATGAAAGCAAATTCCATACCCTACTAGAAGGCAGAAGGCATCAAGCAGCAATCGCATTTCTTTTTATGCATTCCATGTTGCATGTTGCGGCCGACAATGGGGAGAATCATTCAATTTCTGGTCCATTGGGAGCTCCTGCGGTTTGGGGGTTCATGGAAAAATCTATTAACATTTGAGGGGGGAGTTTTGGAATTCCTGATGTCTATTCTACAAAAATAATATGAAAATAAAATTAAAAGATAACTATAAATATTCGTCTGTTTAAAAAAAAATAAATAAAAGGATCCAGCAAAATATTTGTTGCCTCTTTAAAAACAAACTCTCTCCACACTTTTCCATTTTTCAGCTTTATTTTTGTTTATTTTTATTTACTTATGGATATTTTTTGGGTTTTATTTTGTGTGTGTGGCGTGTTCGGTTACCATTCAGCGATTCAGTTCACTTACAGCTGGCAGCGTTGTTTGATTTTGATTTCGTAAAATATTTTTAGCTCTTGCATTTTAGATTTTTAATAGTGCCAGCTCGCTCGCTCCCTATCCGCATCGCTCCTCTGCCTTGGATTTTTTTTTATATTTTGCCGTTTTCAGAAGCGATAGATGTCGCTGCAAGCGTTTTGTTGTTTTTAAGGAGCAGAACGAGAAGGACTTTCAGGGGCTGAAGGGGGAAGGTTTTTTTTTTGCAGAGGAAGCTGAAGCCTAGAGCTGACTATTTTATGTGCATTTATCTCGGTATGCTGCTGCATCCTGGCGCTGCATAAAAGGATATACAGATGCAAATTCTATACCGAAACGTATGTAGATGGGATAAGGGGAATACGGAACAAGGGTTATCCACTTGTGGAGAAAGGATGTTGGGATGAGAGGCTGGAGCCGGAGCATGGGCTGCTAGCTGCCATTGTCCCGAAAGTGGGGAAATTCTATTTTATTTATCCCCGGCTAGGAGCAGCTCCGTCTAGGATCCCCAGCACAACTCTTAGCCAAACATTTTCCAACACTTAAGTGCATAATCAATCAAACTGATTTCTCAGTCGCCTCAACCGATTCGGATTTTCTGGCAATGGATTTGTGTGGACGTCGATTGGATTTGTGGATGGATTATTTTTCCCATGGGATTTTTCTATTTTTGGCCGAGCTTGAGTTCTGCCAAGACATAATGGAATTTTTGCTTTCGGAATTCCGAAGCAATGATTTCAAAAATCTTTCAAATTAACAAAAAGAAAACTTACCCATTTGCTGCTGTGGCTTGGGCTGCTGTCCCAGGTCCTTTCTCTGCGGCGGTAGAGGCGGTTGCTTGCTGGATTTTCTCAGGGTGCCATACCGCTGGGCAGCTTGCAACATTTCGTGGGGCGCCAAGGGCTGCGCCGGGGCAGACCCACCGGCGGCGGCCACGAAGCTCTGCTGGCTCAGGGAACTGGTCACCGTCTGGATGTGCGGCGAGTAGCCGCTGTAGTCCACCAGGCCGCTGAACGCCGACGGTGGCCGCTCCACGTAGATCTGCTGCGACTGGGCGGCGGCCAATTGGAGGCGCCACAAGGCCTCCTGCGACATGTCCCTGGCGTTGCTGTAGTTGTTCTCATTCGAATTGTTGCTCGACCCTGCGAATGGCCATACACATTGGTTTTCTGGTTATTTTCGGGCTTAATTAAAGACTCCCGAGAAACTAAATAGGCAGAGTTGTGTGAAAAAGGGTGCCAAGTGCTTCAGGTGCTTAGAAGTGAGTGCGAAAAAAACTTGAAAGTCACGGTGGCTAATTAGAAACAAATACACAAACTAACATGAACTAACATGGATTCATAAGTGCCCGTATTACCCAGTCATTCCCATCAGGCAGCTGTCCAGAAACAGCTCAAGTGTGTGGGAATAGTGCCACCCGTGTTATTTATTTTTAATAACATAAAATAATTAAAATTAATCAAAATATTAGTATTTCTTTGCTATTATTTTGGTCATCCCCTCATTAAATAGTTTATATCATTTAATAATTCCTCTTTAATAATTTTCAGAAATACAATATTTACATCACGTGCATTCGTTGAACTTGTTAGGTTGTTAGGGTTTCGGTCAAAGGGCGTCTTTTAAAATGTTCAACCAAATTCTTGACACGTTTTCGAGTAAATTGTATTTCGAAAGAAAACAAATAACAAAAACCTTCACGACGAAATTTAAGTTGAAAAACACAAGTTGTGGAACAAACTGCCTGGCTGTCGAGTCGAATATCTTAATTCCATTATCCGGGACGGGTCATCGATTACATTATCGCCTCTCGGGCTTCCATTGGTGGACGGCCTTCATGCGGCGGACGCAGGACAGGGTGGCGGCCACCAGTTGCCTGGAACCGGTGACCAGAATATCCAGCTCGTTCTTCATTCCATAGCTTTGCTTGCCGTACTTGTTCAGCAGATGTTCGAAGAAGGCGTTGATCGAGATCGATAGCTGGGAATTGTCCTTTTTGCCGTTCTCCTCACACAATGCCCGCCAGTTTCCGGCATTCCGTTTGGCCCGCTGCAGCTCCTCCATTCCGTGCCAGACCATCGGGTTGCCCTCCTCCTCGGCCATTATCTCGCCCTCGAAAAAGTTCGGACTTGGCACAAAGCAGGCCTCCTCGAAGCGCAGATTGCTCCGGATGATGGTCAGGAGGTCCTTGGCATTGAACTCGTTGACCTTGTTGAAGAGCAAGACCTTCGGCTGACGGTTGGAGCGCGTCCTCGTGTAGAACCAGTCGCGGCAGGCCATCATGGATTCGAAGGTGTCGGCGCTGTCCAGGTAGACGTTGAACATGTCGTGCTTGATGAAATCGAACTGTCCTGGCTGCTCGTACAACTCGATACCCCGAGTGGTTCCAGGTGTCAGGGATGTGGAATTGTGCTCCAGGCCCACAACATATTCCGGCTTGTGGCGTCGCAGGTAATCGTAAGCCAGTTGGATGCCCAGAGATCCGTTCAAGCGCATCGAGTAGTTGGCTTTGTTCATCAGATGCTTGTTGCTCAGATTGCCCTCCATGTAGTCGGTGAAGGCGGGCACCCGATGGAGCTGCAAGCCCAGCTGGTTGGCCTTTTGGGCCAGGACCTCGGAGCACTCCGTTTGGGTGACGCTGGTGTAGATGCTGGCATGGGGCTTCATGATGGCCGCCTTGGCCCAGGCAATGTCCCGCAGGGAATTGCTCAGATTCGAACTCTGCTCCCATCCCAGCGTCGTGATGCCGATTGTCTCGGCATGGTAGGCTATATTGGTGGCATCGCTGGCGCACATCTGTCCCACCTCCACAATGATCACATCCACGCGGGCCTGGTGAAAGGCATGGAAGGCCATGACGGTCATTAGTTTGTTGTACGAGGCTGTTGGCTTCGTAGTCGCCAATTCGTTGTGGATTTTCCAAAACAACTCCGTAAACTTGGTCTCCTCCAGGGGATCGCCGTCGATCCGGATGCGCTCACTGGTTAGAAACATGTGGGGGGAGCAAAGGACTCCCGTTTTGACGCCGTGGCATCGCAGGATGCTCTCCACGATGCCACAGGTCGAGCCCCGGCCCTTGGAGCCGGCTATTTGGATCACGGGTATGTTTTTCAGTTGCTCCCTCCTCAGGCCTGTCTTCTCCAGACATTCCAGCGTCTGCTCTATTATCGGATCCGCTTCTGCCTTACTGCTCTTGGAGGTGGCTCTTCCAGCTGCCGGCTCCAGGGACTGGTAGCTATTCAACTGCTTGATGGCATCCAAATAGGCCAGGTGCTCGGGACTCTTCTCCTCCGGTTCCGGTTCTTGGAGAGTTGTTAGTACTGCGTTTTGGTTGCTTGTCGGAGGTGGAATTGATGGCGCCTCGTTTGTCTTACTAATTTGTTGCATTTGTTGCATCTTCTGGGCATGCAGCTCCTTGCCCGCCTGCTGCTTGGCCTGCATGTCCTTCAGCCACTGGGCCTGCTTCTTTTGCTGCGTTCCCTGCATCCGACTCATCCAGGACTTGCGCTGCGCCTCCGAGGAGGCACCCTTGAATGCTTCGTCTGGTTCTGGCTTCTTCAGAGGCTGATTGCTCATATTTCCCATATTACCCATATTTTGTGACTGCCAGGGGTTCTGATTCCGGGGCATCCCGCCAAAATTTTGACCAAAACCCGAATTTTGATGGTTTTGGTTTTTCATTTTCGCAGGACTCGCCGGTGTACTGCCCTTGGCAGCCGCCAGTTTGGCTTTCTTTTGCATTTCCGGTGAGACTTTTGCCATCCACTTGGCCCGTTGATCGGCGATGTTGGGTATCGTTGGTTTTTGGGTGGCTGTTATGGCGGAAGGATGTTTAATTTTTGTCCCTATTCCCGAGTTGATGGTGCCTATGGGCTTCTTCTTGTTATCCGGAGGTGGTGGCTGATCAAGTGGTTGTGGCATGTCCTGCTCTGGCGTGGCCTGCGGGGATGTTGATTGCGACTGAGGCTGGGACTGGACTTGCTTCTTGGACAGCTCCTTGATCGTGGCCTTGGTGGGCCTTGGCTGGGGCGACTTGAAGCTCATTTTGAAGAAGCTCTGACTCGACTGCACCCACCATTGAATACTGCCCCGCAAACGCGGCTTTTGTCTTCGGGCAATCAACGGCAACAGCGAATACATTCCGACAACGTTTGGGGCGAACAATTAAAACGAAAAATACGATTTTTAGTTGATTTTTTTTTAGCGATTTTGTTTAGAGAGGAATCAGGCGAATGAATAGCCAAGAAGTGTCTAAATTTTGATCATGGATTTTGTCGAGGGAATTTTCTGTGTCAGACTTGTTCAAATTTTAATCGTTTGTTACGGCTTTAAAATTCCAAAAGTGTCACTTCTATCGGACACATAACGGAAAGGTAGAAATATTAAAAATATTACTGATATAGTATCCTTTGAATAAATTAATCAATAAACCATAAAATAAATTAATTTGTAAAGAAAATGAGTTTATACTTTTAAGCAATAACCTTTTTGTTCTTAAATATTATCTAGTTATTTTCAGTGTTTTGTTTTTTAAGGATTATTTATCCTTTGTACATCCTTAATTAAGTATATACTTCCAAATAAAACTATGCTTAAATACATTTTATGGATTTTAGTTTATATTATTCTTTCTTGTCAGAAAAAATAATATAAAACCCATTTCAAAACGCCGCCCTCCCCCGTAATCCGCTTAATTTTATTTTAATTATTTTCCATTTTGGAGTGCAACAATTTGTGGCAGGCACGAAACAGCAAGTGCGAGTGGAAAACATTTTTGGGGTGTGGTGCATATTTTTAGTGTCGAGTGGGTGTGGGTGCAACATTTTGCTTATTTGCTTGCATGTGGTGGTGCGATACTGAAAGTTGCTCCTTTTCAGTTTTCAGTTTTGTCACTTCTAGCTGGAGTTACCTGTAATGGCTAGTGTTGTTGTTGTTGTTGCGGCTTTGGCGTTACGGGAAGTTGTTGTGATGGTGGTTGCCAAAGCTGTGGTGGTGCCCGCTGTGGCTGCGGTTATCAAAGCCCTCTCTCTATCCCTTTCCCTTTCTCTATTTGCCAGATGAATGCGTTGCAAGGTGGTTGTGGAGGTGGAGCTGGAGCTGTGGTTGTTGTTGGTGGTGTTGTTGGTGGAATGGTTGCTGTTGCCGTTGTTGTTGTTGTTGCTGCTGCTGAAGATTTTGTTGTTGGTGGTGCTGGCAATGGTGGGTTGTTTCGTTAGATTGGCGCGTGCTATAAGTTGCTGCTTCGGGTTAATGTTGCTACTACCACTGCCAGTTCCGCCGATGTTGCATGTTGCTGGTGTCGCCTCAAGTGGTCCTGCTTTGGTTCCAACCACCAACGATGAGTGCAGGAGTGTGTGGTGTACAAGTATGGGTGTGTATGAGTGGGTGGTTGTGTGGTAGTGCGGGGGGCAGAGAAATAGTAATTAAGTTGACGCTTGCCAGAGAGATGCAAAGAAAGGGCCACAAAGCCAACGGAAGCCCACAATTAAAATGCAGTCTTGGTTGTTGCACTTCAGTAGAAATGAGCTACATTGCTTAACTATACGTTTTTAACCAGCTTAAATATTTTAAAATTATTTTTAAAAATTTATCCTTGCAATATTCCTCAAATTCTTCCATTTAATTCCTTCCCATATTGCTTAAATTTTAAAAACTGGTCTTAGGGGCTTGGTTTAAGCTTCTCAACCAAATCGGATTAAGGCCTAAGAGGTCGTCGCTTTAAGAGAGACACAGATTATTCCAATTATTTATTTTATTTCTTAAGCAATCATAATTGCTTCTCATTTGTTTATTAAACTTATCATTTATTGCATAATAAAATATAAAGATATCGTTGATTTATAGTTTTCCTAAGAAATGTGACATAATAAAAGCAATTAGGAAAAAATTGGCTTGAATCGAATTGGCTTTTAAGGCTCTTATGGCAGCCAATTAAAATCGGTCAAGTGGTAGAGATCTTGGCCAAAGGCTACCCAAGGATAACGCTTTAATTCTCATTAATTGGCATTACGATGGCAAGTTTTCAGCCGCTCCCATTTCCGTTTCCGTTGCCGATTGGTGTCATTTCGGTTGCCAAGGCGAGCTGCTTACGGTCGGACACCAAAACACCATGGAAAATTGGTGGGAAAATCTGTGTGAAAATCTGCAGAGTGATGTGGGGGTGGGGGGCAGTGGCTGGGTGGCAGCTGGAGAGCGGATAGTGGACAGGGAACACGCTGCATTTGCATGAGTAGCTCGGTAAGTGGAGAACGGAGGTGCCGTTCTAGATTGACATGAAATGCAATTACGGCCAAAAAGTCCAGCACGGGCATCCGGGAATCCGGATTCCGGATCCGGGGGAGACAAGGACTCACCATCGAAATGGCCGCCATAAATCTGCGCCGAAAAATGTGTCGCTTAATCAAGACACACACACCACGCCCACACTCCCCCACCGCCTCTTAAAACCTCAAAGCCTCACCCCAAAAACCACCGCACCGTGCCACCCCACACTTCTGGGTCCCTCATCACTGACGGAAAGGCACAGAGCCACGTCTCTTCATAAGTTGTCGCCTGGGTGGCACGGAATCGGTCCACCCTAATACACTTGGAGAAAAGGTGGCACCTTTTTAGGAAACTAATTCATGTGTTGAAACTCCTTAACATGTTTCTTTTGGATTTAGATCCTATATATCCTATCCTTTTTTGAAAAAACTTTCAGAATAATAGAAATATATTTCTCTGTGGCTGTACTTACACTCTCCGGCTCCGGTTCCGATGCCGTGTCCATGTCCATGTCCGTGTCCTATTCCGTGGGATCCTGCTGCCGAGTTGGCGGCGGAGGGCAGCACTTGATAGCTGTCGCCGTCCACGCCGATGGCACTTGTCACATGATAGCCATAGCCGTTTGAGTGTGCACCACTGCTGACTCCTCCTCCAGACCCACTGCCTGCCCCAGATCCTGCCCCGGCACCACTGTAAATTCCCAGAATGGCTTTGGGTTGTTGGTACTGGCCGTGGTTGCTGTGGTGCTGCTGCTGTTGCATATTCAGCTGCTCGTCGGGATCGTGGAGGGCGGTGAGGGTGAGCTCCATGCCACAGCCTCCACCGGTCTCCTTGGAGTCCAGGCTGCCGGTGGGGTAGTAGGGCGGTGGGGGCGGGGGCTGCTGCTGCGACTGCTGTTGCGGGTCACCCACCGACGTCTGGGTCAGCGAGGGTCTCCGGCTGGCGTCCAAATCAAGGTCGTACTCCTTGCCTCCGGCGGTACCGGGAGTCGTGGTGTTTGTGGCCGTGCCTGTCCCCCCGGCCGCCTCCTTTTTGGCAGCGTGTGTCCTGCGACAGCGACAAAAGGCGTACAGTAGTGCCAGAAAGATGCAGAAGGATATCGAGGCGATGATGATGGCCACCAGGGCGGAGGTCGTCATAGAGGAGTTGTGCGGCATGTAGGACTTGCCAACTGGAAGGATTAAGTCAAAAGGTTATAATGGGGATATAATCCGAAAAGAGTGTAATGTTTGGACTTAAATTCTAATCTTTTTTTAATAAAATATTTAAAAAATTATACTCACTTTCTGCATTTGCGTAGGCCCCGCAGTGTTCGTGATTAGATCGCAGACATAGCTTAACTCTTACCACGGGTCCTGGGCCTGCTGTCTCTGCCAGCGCCATTGTTCGATCCTCGCCGTGATGGGAGCCACCTGCCACGCCTCCTACCACACCGCCACCCATGCCCAAACTGCGGCCTGAGGTGGCGGTCGTGTAATGAGCCGGCCGGGACATGTGATTGATGACGGCCTCCTTGAATGTGGTCTCGCTTCCCGAGGGCAGCAACGTCAGTGTCTCCACAATCTCCCACATGGGTACAGTTGCGTCACGCGTTACTAGCGACTCGACCACGGCAATCAGGGACAAGCAAGTGGCTGCCACATTGATGCCCAGGACATGGGAGTTGGGATCGTAGCTGACATGCAGGGGCGGTGGAATTTTACTGACTTTCGTGGTGGCCACCACCTCGTTGGAGTAGGCAGAGGTTCCCTTGGAATTCAGGGCGTAGACCTTGAACATGTAGCTCTGATGCTGGTCCAAAGGTGCCAGCTTACAGGGGTTCTCCTTGAAGCAGTTGAACTCAATCCATTCGTGATTGGAGTTGCCGCTGGACGAGCTGCTGATCTGATAGCTGGGGATGTAGCCATGGCCCGAGCAGTCGGACAGGCTTTGCTCCCTTGGGGTGGCCACTCTCCGGTAGCTAACCAAGTACTTGGTGTTTGAGAAGCCCCCATTGAAGCCTGGTATCCAATTCAGAACAGCATAGTTGTGACCCACTTCCAGGATCTTCAGGTTCGTCGGTTTCTCCGGCGAGCCCTTTGGCTGCAATCTAATGGGTGCTCGGATACTGTCTAACGGATTCACGGCTCTGCAGATATAGTCCCCATAGTCGGAATGCTGCAGGTGGGCTATCCTCAAGATCGAGGTGTAAATGTCATTGTTCTCCATCCTGGTGCTGATCTCGTAGTGGCCGTCGGAGGACATGGTCAGAGGTGAGGGATTGTTTCCGTACTGCCACTGGAATTCCGGCTTCGGATAGGCCTGGACACGGCACACAACTTCGGCGGATTCCCGCAAGTCGTAGGCCACCTTATTATACTGATGGATGATTATTGGTTCGTGCTCGATCCTCAGATGCATGGAGGAGTTGGCCGAGTTGACGTCATTCTCGTAGAGGCATGTGTAGAGACCCCTATCGTTGGGCAGCAGTTGATTCCCGTTGGGTCTCGCCTTGCCCCTGAATCGGAGAATGCTCTGAACCGCCACCACGCCACCACCGGCATCTGTGGGTGTGGTGCGTATGTCGAACATTTTCCTGGTGGCCAGAATTTCCGTGCCATCCTTGATCCATCGAATCTGTGGAGTTGGTTTCCCTTTGGCACTGCAGGTTACGGCATAGTCTACATCGCCCACTCGGCGGGTCATGTGCTGTTGCAGCTTAGCCAGGAACTGCGGTGGCTGATGCACCTCCAAGATAATGGTGGCTATCTTGCCGATTCCCAGCTCATTGACAGCATGACAGTGGTACTTTCCCTCACTGCCCAAATGCGCCTTGGGGATGGAGTACTGGGGACCCTGGGCCAGGATTTTCTGAGTGTTTCCGATATCGCCGTCAATGTCGCGGAACCAACGATACTGTGGCACTGGCCACCCGGGAGGCATTGCTGAGCAGGTCAGGGTCACGCCATTGCCCACATGAACCACTGGCTTGTTGGGTGTTATGTAGGCCTGACCAGGACGATGGCGAACCAGCAGCGCCACTGTGGAGTTACCCACCCCCTCGACCCTCTTTGAGTTAAAGGGCTGCATTATATTCACCGATCGGCAGATATAGTTCCCGGCATGTTCCGCCCTCACAGAGCCCAGGGTCAATAGCTCGCCATTATGTCGGAAATCGGGGGCTCCTTCCTTTAGCCATTCAATGTTGATGGGCGATGGATTGGCAGTGACATTGCATCGAATCAGGACCGTCTCTCCCTCCTCGGCTTCGTGGGTTTTCGATTCGATGACCACAATGGGTGGATACAGGACATCCAGAACTATATCCTTTTCTCCCGTTTTTCCTAGGCCATTATCAGCGCTGCAGGTGTACTTTCCGGCGTGATGACGATTCACCCTGTAGATGGTGTGCGTGGGCGTGGCACTCACATACTGTCCGTTTCTCGACCATCTCACATTGCTGACCATGGGCTTGGCATCCACCCGGCACTCCAGCTTGGCCACGTGATCGCGTTCTATGCGGAGGGGGTTCTGGGGTCCGACTTCCACTCGGGGATAGTCTAGAAATAGAAAGATTGGGTATTATTATACTAGAAACCCCAAGTAAAAAGCTTAAGAACTATATAAAAATAAAGAAACAAGTACTGCCAATTTTAGGCCTCATAGAACCTATTATCCCAAATTTATTCACCCAATGAAAATCTATTTTTTTCGGTTCATTTGGGTTAGCATACAAATAGGCAATTACAGTAGCTAGTTTAGATTCCCCTCTCGGTTTAGGTTGTTACGCTGGCCCATTAACTTGTCAATAACCGTTTTCAATTACACAATGACGGCAACATGAACAGTAATCGCAAAAACGAAAAAAAAAACCACTATAAAAAAAGCAGTTTATACCAGGGAAGGACGTTGACGAGTTCAGCGTGACCCATCGACATTTTTAAATAATGCCATTTTGTGGTACAAAGAAAAAAACAATATATGTTTAGTGGGGGAACAGGGCCTAGAAATTACCAAGGTACGGTGGTTTAGGTAAAATATTTGGCAGGAAAATAGTTTCAGTACTAATACTCGTTTTAAGACTTGTACAGTAAAAGTCCAAATATCCTATAACTGAAATGTGGTTGTTAACAACTTGTCTAGACATTATTTGATTTCCCTTCCCCGTTGTCTTTATCTTTATATCATTTATAGGCCAACTTTTCCCATTTAAAGAGGTGGAAACCTCTTAGCCTTTACTTCGATTTCAGTGACTTTTAGTCGTTTAACTCACCATTGTACGCGTTGGTCATTTGGTTTAAGTGCCTTTAGTTTCGTTCCGTATCGCATCGTATCGAATTGGAGGCACTCGACCCTCATCCACAACCCAACCACCCACCCATCAGCCGTCGCCCACAAGTCCTCCTCTCTCATCCACAACTTATAGTACCGCGATTTTCCTCCATTTTCCCCGCCCAACTGTGGAAAAGCGCGTTCAGTCAGGCGTGAGGCATAATAGTGGCTAAGTATAATTGTTGCTGTTGTTGTTGCGCCAATTAACTTTCGAACACTTTAGTTTAATCACCGTCTGCCCAACCGAACCGAGTCTGACCTCCATGCCTCCCCTTTGACCCCCCGCACTTTACGGCTTTTCCCCCATTTCCCATTTCCCTCACAGTTATGGCCCTGATAGCCCGATACTTGTGTTGTTGGCGGCCCAACATTTTGGCCAATTGTTTTTTGTTGGCTTTCTAATTCGTAAAGCGAAGTTAATGTGCCTGGGTTATGGGCTTAGTTTACAGGAAAATAAAAAAAATATTTTAAGAATTTTTATATATAATAATTCAATACACTAACATAAAATAATTTGAAGAGATTATTCGAAAGGACTTAGTATTCTGTATAAAGACACTAGAGGCAACTATAATCTTGTATCTTTTAAAGAAATATTAGGTAACAAAAAAAAAATACAAAAAATAAATTATTTTTTACTCGAGTTTTCGGTGCTGCTTAAGTGCACCATATGAGAATCGAGGAGGAGGGCGATATTTTTTAATTAATTTTTTTTTTTAATTTCACTAAATAGTTACCAAAATAAAACATCTTTTGGAATGTTATTATGAAAGTATGAGTGTTATATTATATTTTCAGATGTATAATGTATAAACAAACAGTTTCCTTTAGAAATAATAAAAGGAAGGAAAGACTATTGTAGACAGATATAGATCCAGACAGATGAACCTGCTTATGTCGACTCATCAGTTAAACCTGATGATGAATATTTATACTTTATTGGGTCGCTCCTTCATAGCGTTGCAAACTTTTTACCAAAATTATAATACCCTCTGCAAGAGCATAAAAATACCGTCCTAAAAAACAGTTTCCTAGAAAAATTCTGCGTTATCCGGGACCCAATTACGCGTTGCCCGAAAACATTAAAGCCTAACTCCTAAATGAGGGACCATGAACACACACATACACATACTATAACATATTTGTGTGTGTGCTAATGTGCGTAAGCATGGCAGTGTGTGTGTTTGCTGGTGTGTGTAATTATAAAATAAAATTTAATGAGCAGAGCTTGTCAGCGGACCGGCGAGGGAGACCAGAAAAACAGAAGCCACGAAGGATGGTATGGAAAAAATCAAGTTTGCATTTCAACACATGGTGTTCCAGCACCACCCTCTCTCCCACTATTGTAGGATGGAAGCCCCCTGGCCATTTTCATGCCCAGCCAGCCATGTAGTTTCACGCTGATGTCGGGGTGTTGCTGCCACGCCCATCTCTCTCTCCCCCCGAAGCCCTGGTAGCCCTAGACCAGCATTCTTGCTGTCCTGACATTTGCCATGGCACTCGCCTTCATTTCACTTCATTCCTATTTTTCATAGTTTAATAACAGGAGAAATGTGTGAAAAAGCGAAAAAAATTAATTTCTATTTCTTGAGCAGGGAATAACGATTTTGGGTTGGTGTTTGCTCATCTTGAAACTTACATGACATCTTTAAAAGGCCACAGAGAAAGCTACATCTATTTGAATCTTAAAAATCTGAAAACAAAATATTTTTTTCACTTTTTGTAAAATTTTGTGGATGATCCCCTTCAAAAATGGGGAAGACTGCATGGGAGTCCAATCTGACCCTCTGCGAACGCTATATCTTTGCCAATTTCCATCCGATCTTTAGACGGAATACCTTAAACGATTTGTGGATCGATTCTCCATTAATCTGCATCAAAATCTAGGAACAAAATATTTTTTCACTTTTTTGTCAAATTTTCTGGATGATCCCCTTCAAAAATGGGGAAGACCGCATAGGAGGCCCACATTACACCCTGCGAACGCTATATCTTGGCCAATTTTCATCCGATCCTTAAACGGAATACCTTAAACGATTTGTGGAACGATTCTCCATTAATCTGCATCAAAATCTAGGAACAAAATATTTTTTCACTTTTTTGTCAAATTTTCTGGATGATCCCCTTCAAAAATGGGGAAGACCGCATAGGAGGCCCACATTACACCCTGCGAACGCTATATCTTGGCCAATTTTCATCCGATCCTTAAACGGAATATCTTAAACGATTTGTGGATCGATTCTCCATAATTCTAAATCAAAATCTAGGAACAAAATATTTTTTCACTTTTTTGTCAAATTTTCTGGATGATCCCCTTCAAAAATGGGGAAGACCGCATAGGAGGCCCACATTACACCCTGCAAACGGTATATCTTTGCCAATTTTCATCCGATCCTTGAACGGAATACCTTAAACGATTTGTGGATCGATTCTCCATTAATCTGCATCAAAATCTAGGAACAAAATATTTTTTCACTTTTTTGTCAAATTTTCTGGATGATCCCCTTCAAAAATGGGGAAGACCGCATAGGAGGCCCACATTACACCCTGCGAACGCTATATCTTGGCCAATTTTCATCCGATCCTTGAACGGAATACCTTTAACGATTTGTGGATCAATTCTCCATAAATCTGCATCAAAATCTAGGAACAAAATATTTTTTCACTTTTTTGTCAAATTTTTTGGATTTTTCCCTTCAAAAATGGGGAAGACTGCATGGGAGGCCAATATGACTCCAACAAACGCTATATCTTTGCCAATTTTCATCCGATCCTTGAACGGAATACCTTAAACGATTTGTGGATCGATTCTCCATAAATCTGCATCAAAATCTAGGAACAAAATATTTTTTCACTTTTTTGTCAAATTTTCTGGATGATCCCCTTCAAAAATGGGGAAGACCGCATAGGAGGCCCACATTACACCCTGCGAACGCTATATCTTGGCCAATTTTCATCCGATCCTTAAACGGAATATCTTAAACGATGTGTGGATCGATTCTCCATAATTCTAAATCAAAATCTAGGAACAAAATATTTTTTCACTTTTTTGTCAAATTTTCTGGATGATCCCCTTCAAAAATGGGGAAGACCGCATAGGAGGCCCACATTACACCCTGCGAACGCTATATCTTGGCCAATTTTCATCCGATCCTTGAACGGAATACCTTTAACGATTTGTGGACCAATTCTCCATAAATCTGCATCAAAATCTAGGAACAAAATATTTTTTCACTTTTTTGTCAAATTTTTTGGATTTTTCCCTTCAAAAATGGGGAAGACTGCATGGGAGGCCAATATGACTCCAACAAACGCTATATCTTTGCCAATTTTCATCCGATCCTTGAACGGAATACCTTAAACGATTTGTGGATCGATTCTCCATAAATCTGCATCAAAATCTAGGAACAAAATATTTTTTCACTTTTTTGTCAAATTTTCTGGATGATCCCCTTCAAAAATGGGGAAGACCGCATAGGAGGCCAACATGACCCCCTGCGAACGCTATATCTTTGCCAATTTTCATCCGATCCTTGAACGGAATACCTTAAACGATTTGTTGATCGATTCTCCATAAATCTGCATCAAAATCTAGGAACAAAATATTTTTTCACTTTTTTGTCAAATTTTCTAGATGATCTCCCTCAAAAATGGGCAAAACACATAGTAGGCCAATATGACTATGAATATGAATAGTAGGCCATAGTAGGCCAACAATGTAGAGTATTTGCTGGTGGTTGTGGAGCAAGAACCCACATTGTGTAATCATTTTTTGCGCAAATTTTTTAAATGAGTTGGCTTGGACCTTGTTCACATGTATGCTGCCACGCCCCAACCGCCACGCCAAGCCTCCTTCCGATACCACCTACCATGGCTGTTTGCTCCACTGGTTCGGCTTGCACATTGTGATTTTATGACCAGCTACATTAGTGCCATGAAATATGCTCCGCCTGCACCAGCAACCGGCCCACCTGCAACCCACCACGTGCATTGCCCACCTGGCATTCACCTGGCCCAGTCGCAAGGAACGCAACTCAAACCAAAACGTACCCGCAACCCAAAACCCAAGCCGAGTCGACGAGATCCTGGCTTCCGGCTAGGCAGCGTTAAATAAAAATGAAACGTTGCGCATACGCCGCGTTGGCCGTGGCGTAACTTATGCCCGCTGGCCATTTTTGCAGGGAAATTTAATTATTTAACCCGGAACTGGGCCGAAACTCGGGTTTTTGTGTTGTTGCTGCTGTTGTTGTTGCTGTTGGTTTCCCGCTCCTTGCCATTTCAGGCAGGATGTATCACACACACCTGCTCGGAGTTATTTTAATGAGTTGAGTTTGCTGTTTGGCTTTAAGCTTTTCGCAGGCTATAAGTCTCAAACTGAACACAGAGGAAAATGTGTGTGGAGAATTTCTCTTTTGAGGTATTTTATGAGGAATTTAGATGAGACTTGGTAAGGGAATAACTTTGGTTTTAGATTTTAATAATTAATTGGAAAAGTTATATTTTTTTCTCTTATTAATCATATTTTGTAATCTATCCTTTCTTGAAATTATCAAAATATATATTTTAAATTTTTCTCGCTGTGATTTCGCCTTTAGCTGCATATGCCGTCTTTATGCAGCTGACATTTTCCACCCCCAGCTTTCCATCTTGTCCAAATTGAAAAGTTACAAACGACAAAGGCGGCAAACGGGAAAAAGCGATGGGTAGTGGGACCAGAGGGGAAAGGTGAAAGGAGTGGGGGCGGGATGCAGCTGCCGCCGATTCTTCTTCTGGTGCTACTGCTGCTTCCTTTGCCTGCTGTCGCGTACGTGTCACAGTGAACACATCACGTGACTTCCGGCGCGCGTGCTGGCAACACCTAACCACCTCCTGTACTATGCTCCAGCTCGGTTCCACCCGCCAGGATACACTCATGCCTCTGGTCTTTCAGCGGAGAAAAAATAAATATCGAAATGCCAGTGGAAATGTGTTCAAATTAAGAAACCTAATGGAAGCAGGGATTTCTCTTTTCCTGATGCTTCGAGGGGAGAAAATGTTAGTCAGTGAAGCATATTTGAAAAAGGCATTAAAGCCAGATGACATATGGATGGCCAATAGCTTTAATAACACTTTAGTTGCAGTTTTTGCAAATGGAAAACTGCAGCAAGAACTGTATTGTTAGAGAGTCGAAGCCAATTTAACTGATATTTGTGTTTTTTGTAACAAAAGCCAAGCAAAAATGCCACATCATCGATATGGCCAGAATATACAGACGGATTTAAAATAAATCAACCGATACATGTGCCAGAGTGTAATCATTATGCAGCGCGTATTTCCCACCAAGCCCCTACCTCCACTTCGCCAACCACTCTTGGCCAAGTTGAATGGCCAACTTTTATGGCACCGGCAATCGATGGCTTATAAAAACTATACCATACATTTTCGGGACCCCAGCAAAGGGGGTCATTGAGCAAAGAAAAAAAAAAGGGGTCAGTATGGAGGGGGGTCGGAGTGAGTGTTGAGGGTGTCACTTCATTGTGCACTTGATTGCGCTTTGTGCATTGGTCCGTAGGTGTCATATGGCTGGTGGAAATTAATTGAATTGGCTTTGGACGTACAGTGAGTACTGCGAAAACAAAAACATGTGGAGGAGTTCTGTAGAGCACTTGCGGTTACCCACTGACGAGGACAATGATGATGAAGCTGCCGTGTTGGGCGAACCAAAAAGTGCAGTTAATTGAAATTGGGCAAAGCAATTAATTTTGCTTTTGTCACAAAAGCTGTTAAGCCGAAGCCGGGACATCTGAAAAACACTCGACCAGAAGAATCCTTTGCTGAAACATTTGTTTCTATAATTTGTGCTTAAAGCGGCTTAAAGTTTCTTTTCTTTTTATAATTTTTTTTTAGTTGGTTTGTCGTCCTGTGTTACCTGCTTTACCTGCCAACTGAGTCCGGCGGTCTCTAAAAAAGTCTCAAGTTGAGAGTTCTTCTACTGGAGTAGCACTCAAAAGTCCAAAGTCTAGCTGGGTCCACTACAACAATGCTGCTCTAGCTGCATTCATTAAAATGCCGTTAAAAGCCAGAAATTTTAAACTTGGCCCAAAGAAGTCCGACAAAAATGTAAGGGGATAAAGTTGAAATCAGCTTAAGAAAACTGAGCCGAAGCACAGAAAAATTTGCTATGAGGGAGCTATCTTGAAGTGTACACTAAGAAAAAGGGAGGTCGTTTTTCAAATTTAAAATAATTTCATTGTCAGACTAAGACTTTAGCCGGGAAAAGCTTTTTGGTTTGAGTGTAACAAGGAGTAAGCTCGTTGAGGCAACTCAAAAATTGCTGGCCAAAAATTTCGGTTTGTCTTGGCCATCCTGCCGCATTCCTTTTGTGGTTATGCAAATGGCCAAGAAGCTGGCCAATAACCAGGACCAAAGCCAAACTAAACCCAACCAAAAACCGAAGTCGGTTGGCTGACATTGCCCCGGCACTGACACTAATTGCAATTGTGTGCAGCATTAGACCGACTTTCTGCTCCCGTCCTGGTGTAAAAAGGTTTTCGTGTAGCCGAGTCAGCAGACATCGTCGCTGGTTTAACGCTTTTTTTGTTCCTCAGACCTGGCCTCTCCTCCTGGCTGGTTTCTTGGCCTTTTTTGCACTCAGCTTGTGCCGGCAGTGGCATAATCAAAACGGACAGGCAACGAATCCTGGCCGAATCTCGAAGTATTCGAATGATATTGGCCAAAGCCATAACATGAAACAGCCCAAGCCCGAAACTCGAGACGTGCTGACTTTTCCGAGATGTGATTGCGATTTCCAGAGAACGTTCGCCTGTCTTGTCAAGTCAAGGTGGAAGTTTATGAGGTGGTGGTGCTAGTGGTGGTGCAATGTGGCTAGCTTAAACAGAACCATAATCTTCTATGTAGTATTCTTAAATTTATGTTTTAGTCTTCCAATAGAAATCTTTTCATTATTTTGAGAATACGTTAAAATTTCATAAAACCCTAAAAGTGATTGACAAATATTTTAGCCATGAGGAAACAACTTCGGAAACATTTTCAACTGCCAATTCCGGTTCTGTTTGCCTTGGGTAATCTTCTGGCTAATGCGCATTATTGTCAAATGACATCGACGGCCCGGAGAGTTGCTGTTGCAGATGCATTTGCATGCCACACACCTGGTAGCACCACAGCTATGCCACTCTTGGAGAAAGCATCTTTTTTATTCAAATTGAAATGTCTTTTCAACGGGTTTGCTTTCCACTTCAGCGGTCCATGACACATGAGTGGTGTTTGTCTTCGTCGTCGGCGACTTTTTGGCCAAGGACTCCAAAAAAAAAGGACAAAAAATAATCAAAAAATGGATTGGAAGGACCTAAGATACAGACTATGGAATACCGCTAATATTATATTTTTATATCAGTCTTAAACTCGTTTTTGTTGGATTTTGTGCCTATTTTTAGAATCATTTCTGAATTATTTAGTATTTAAATTATATTTAAAATGAAGGGTAGAAAAACCTAAATGACATCTAATCTAATTAGTTTTATAAAATATATTCTGGTATTCGATATTTTAAGATCTATTCGACTTTTGATTACCCTGCTAATACCTCTTAAATTCCGCGATTGTCGCGTTCGAGGAGTGTGTGGCTGTATGGAATGCCAAAGGTTTATTACGTGCGGTGCATGCAACTGAACAAAAGTCACGTGCCGGGCACACCTGTGTGTGCGTGTGTTCCATAAAAGGGGGTGGGTGTGCTTGAAATTTCAGGCTGGAGATTGCATTTGGCAAGCCCCTCGGTTAGAGGAGTGGGTGGCAGCAAGGAATGTTATACATGGTGGAACGTGCCTCTCACAGGTGCAGCAAACTGTGCCAAGTTGACAAGGCGTTGTTGGCCCTCGTGTTTTGTCTATGCGTGCCCACGTTGCGTATGCGCAATTTGATGGCCTTGCCACCCACGCGACTGACTGCCTGGCTACCTGCCTGCCGTTCCGCAATTTCCCCACTCCCATTCGAAAACGCCAAAAAGGCAGCTCTCTGGCTTTATATGAATTCTTTTTATTCCATCTAGGAAAAACACTGAAAATGCGGGCCAGAGGGGCTGCGAGAGAGACATTTTCAATAATTTCATTTGGGGATTTTCGCACGTTATAAAACACTCAACGGTCGGAGGAGAAGTCGCCTCGATGACAACATGACGCATTGGGAGTTTATTTTTCCAAAAATATATATATATTCTTCTCCATCTCGATTTTTTCCCATTTTTCTCTCTCAATTTTTTGGTGTTTTTTATTTTTTTGAGTTTTGTATTTTCATTTTTTTTGTAGCTCCTGGCATAAATCAATCAAATGCAGGCACAACACGCAATGCACACACACAGTAACAGCCCGAGAGCGAAATAAACAAACCGAGTCGGCAAACAGAGATATATGTTTGCTTCTATATCCATATATATATGTATATATAGGATGAAGAAGCAGACAAGAAAGAGACAGCTTCGTTAGAGAAGAACGAGACACATACTCGTACATGCATGAATCGAATGACATTGGCAGCGCTTTCAGGAATCCATGCAAACATTTTCAATTAAAAAATTGCCCTGCCATTTGTCAGCTGCTGTTTCCCATTCTTTCCTCAACTTCCGCCCCTATTTCTGTTGGTGCTCTCCGCCTTCTACTTTCTTCTTCGGATGGCTTCGCTATCAATTGCTTATCAATCACAATCACAGTCATGAGACAGCGTCGTCTTTTCCTCGAATTCGCATTCATATCCGTCTCAATGCATCTGCAGCTGTCGTACAGTGCGTGTCAAACTACCATCGAAATGTTTTCTTATTTGGGTTAAGGATTGTGCGGAAAATTAGGACGTGATGTCTGATTTTCAACTAATTTTGACAGTCGGAGGAAATAGAGATATCAATAGCACTACAGGTGTACTTTTAGAGCGAAAAAATATTCTTTTATTTTTATAAAAGTCGATTCTGGATATGAGAGACAATTTTTATTTGAATGAACTTATCTGCTATAACCCCACTAAAAAAAAAGAGATAAATAAGTATGTATATTACATTTTAAATAGTTTTTTATTAAGGGATTTTCAATATTAACTTTATTAAAGGCAGAAATCACACAAAAGTGTCGATTAAAATGGAACCAACTAAAGAACCATTTTAGCATTTCTTATACAAAATCTATTAAAAATGCTACAAATTATACAATTTCCAATTGCATGAACCATTCTGATTGCCAATTAGTCAAAGCAAATAGTTGCTTTTAACAAATTCCATCAAAATTAGCCTACCAAGGCAGCAACACAATTTTGGGTCTCCAAATTGCAATGGCCCCCAGGCCGAACAATGACTGTCAAACTGTGTTCTGGCCATTTGCCATGCCATGCCATATGAGCCTTTCGTGTGCCGCCCGCAGGCATTTCAAATTTCGAAGCCAACTGAAAGCCCGGAATGCCGCTGCAAATTCAATTGTTCTTGTCGAACATCTCACCAATCGCTGGGCAAAGTTTGTTGATGCGGCTTTTACTGCTTCAGAAGCATGCGGCTCCTGCGGCGCCTCCCCTTTTTGCCATACCCTTCCAGCATACTCCGCCCCATTTGCAGCTGAATGCACCTTGGAGGCTTCACTTTTGACCCCGCAGGGGGGTGGTAGCCAGAAATTGTTCGGCCTGGTGGTGGTGGTGTTGCCTGCTGCCAGTGGCCCGAACTGACTTGCTGCTAATGGATTTTAAATGAGCATCATAAATAGCAGCAGCAGGACCTGGAGTCCTGGCACACGCCGAAAAATTGCATCGACCACGCCTGCCGCAGCCATAAAAGGAGTTCTACTTTCTGAGGGCTGCCATGCCCCATTCTCCTTCCCTAGAACCACTTGGCTGTTGTCATTTATTCTTATTCAGTTTGTTGTCTGTGGTTTGTTCGGGCTGTTTCTTTGTATTTTTTATGTCAGCAACAGAGTACCCTATATAAGAATATTAAAACTACATCTTTTAATAAAGTAAAAGTATTTATTAAGGAGGTTATACAAGTGGGCTTAACTTGTAGAAAATCTTAGGGAATCTTTCAGTCATATCCCTAACTAATAAGTATTTTTCTAGCCCTTACAGAACTAGTCTTTTCTTCTTTTCTTAACTTGACGTTCATTTCTTTCGTCTTTTTTTTTGCGAAATGAAAAAGACTATAAATATTTGTTACGTTGACGACGCCAAGGGAGAAACACGCAATCATACACACACCATATACATTTATAAGAGACATTTATATATAAACACATATGAGCTGTTCTTGTTGTCTGCTTTTGCGGCTACAAATCCGGCGTGTATAAAAATGACTGCAATTTATGTTTTCCTATGAATATATTTGTGGCAAGCTCAGCTTGCCTCTTCTGCCTCATCCTGGGCCCCAACCACCAATATTTTTTCGCCTTTTATTGCTTGTAGTAGTTGCCGTAGTTTGTTACATTATTTGATTGCATAAATTTTATGCAGATTCCGTAACATGTCATTGCTAGTGATTTTTATTAAATGCAGTGTGAACGCGCGGTGACAAGTAGATTGCGCATACGCCGCGTTGTCCGCTTTGGTCGCTCAGTCCTCTGCCTTAAATGTGTCCCGAAAATTTAATATCCGCATCAAATGTGTTATGATGTTGGGGATCTAGTGGGAGGAATAGTGGGGCTTGGTTGCCAACTAATATGACAAGTTGATGCTCCGGTCCGGTCGGGCTGCAGCTGATTTCAGTTGTTGTGGCCCAATAACTAACAATCAAGTGGCATTGTGTGGGGGGGCGTTTGCCTCTGGGTGGCAGACACTTTATGTGTCTCGTGTCATGTGTTTGGCTTTTCGGTCACGTTGATCATGCGACAACAAACGGGGCTGAATTGGCGACATATGTTCTCATAAGGCTCTTGCCAAACTTTAATTGCAAAAACCCAGAAAAAAATATGCCACAAGTGAAGAATGAGAATCGGAAATATGTAAGTTTGTTAGGTCAGCGGTTGACCAAGTTTTTGTGGTCAAGGAATAAACGGCTTTTAAATGAAGTGAAGGTGTAGTAATTATTCAAGGCTTTGCAGGGTTTCTTTTCAATCTTAAAGTTAGTTAGAAAACTTACCAAATTAAATATGAATATCAGGAAAAGTATGTAAAAAGGTCATAATTTTTGGATGGCTAATAGTTTAATAAAAGGCTTTCAAGCTTAAAAATCTTTTTCCAAACTTGTCTAATCAAATTGTAGAACATGTTTAAAAAGCCCAATGCCCAAAAAATGTGTTCAATGCCCTCGACTACTTACAGTTGACATTCAAAGAGACACTGGTCTCCAGGGTATGCCCCTCGGGCATGGCTCGGTTCCAGACAACGCACTTGTACTTGGCGCCATCGTCGGCCCGTCGGGGCACAATCTGCAGGGTGGCATTCGTATAGTGGTTCTTCGATCCGCCCTTCAGGGCGTACGACTGCAGTGGCACGGTGCTGCCCTCGCGGTACCAGCTGCAAAAAATACGAGAGCGATGGCCACGATTTAGTGCCAAAAACAGAGGAAATAGAGAAATGGTAACAGTTACAAAAGCATTATTAATGAAGGCAACCGCCCGTTAAGTGATTTACTTGGCCACAAACCCAAAAAGAGAAGCAACAAAAAATGTTCAAAAGTTTAAAGGAATTCTTTTAAAGGAGTAAAACTTAAATTCTTGTATATACTGTCATAAAATATGAATCTGTGGATATTCTTACGTTATCATAGGATCTGGGGAGCCACCGATACTGCTGCATGTCAACTCCAGTGGCTTCTCCTCGGTGGCCACCGCCAAGTTTCCGGGAGTGACCATCGGCGGGTGGGGAGCCGTCAGCACTGTCAGATTGTAGAACTCCTGATGGACATCCGCCCCGGTGCCCTTTGCCTTTATCCGGCACTCGAAACGTCCATTATCCCGATTGTAGGAGGTGTTTTTGATTTGCAGATCGTAAATACCACGACTCGGCCGAAAGTCCAAACTGGAATGGAGAGAATCAAAAGGAAAGTAAATGGTTTGTTCTGACCAAAGGGACTGCTGACTACTGACTGCCAGCGATTTATTAAGTACAAGGCCGTGGGGAAAACTTTTACTTTATGCAAATTAACTGCCTGTATATATTTTTTGTTGATTTACAGGCAGCTGAACATACAAAAGGCCCCCATACACATACACATATATTTATTTATTTCAATATTTATTTATCTTTATATAAATGTGAGCTTTCATTGGAATTAATGCTCTGTTGGTTACACTAACTAGGGTTTTGATATCAAAACATTAAGAGGAATTGTAATTGAAACCATGAAGAGGATGATTAGTCAGTAACTCAAAATAAATAACTTTCTTAAGGACTTGCCAAATCCATAGAAGAGCATCGTGCAGTTAGTAATGCTTTCAAGGATTCCGGAAAATAAATTCCTGTTCACTTGTTTTCGTTAAGTAGCTTTTCCTACTCCGCCCGCCCAAACTCCTCTCATCTTGTTTTTCATTTTCATTTTCATTTTCATTCATTCGGTAGCCTTCTGTTTTCCGTGTTTTCGCTTCTGTATGGCCGTGTATTTGTTGGGTTTTCCCTTGAATCCATTTTGGCGGGGCTTAAAAGCCATGTTCCCAAGTCCGGTGCGAAATAAAATGAAAAATGCTCATGGCAAATTAAGCGTCGAACTCATTTTTGTAAATTTATTAGCCCAATTCTGGGACCGGACTCGGCTGCCCGGGGGTCCTGCTCCTGCTCCTCGTCCTGTCTTGGGCAAAACATTTTTATTAATTTAAGATGGCTGCAGTGGTACCTTGATGGCGGAAAGAGGATAAGAATAAGGACGAGGATGAGGATGAGGGTGAGGAATAAGGATGTTGGCCGGATGGCGGATTGACTTTCTAAGACCAAATGGAAAAACTCAATCAAGCATAATGGCTGCAAAACTGTTGCATATTGCCGCGGCGGATATTTCATTTCATTTTCTACTTTTTTGGTGGATAGACTTTAGTATTAAGGGTATATAAGGTTCTTGGATTTTAGATAAAACAAAACTATATTTGTAACAGTTCATAGAACATTTTAAGATATATGTATTTCTCACACTATATTCTAGGGTATCTTATAGTCTTTTAACTTTCATCTATGCTATATATCCTTGATCTCTACTTATCTTTCTTCTTTCACTTGTTTTTTAATAATTGTTGGGAAGAAAAAGCACGAGGATGGAAGACTCCTTTCCGGCAGCTGCCTAGGCCTGGCTTTTGTGTTTAAGTTTTAATTTCTGATGATGAGATTTTTCGCCAACTGGTTATGGGGAAATCGTGGGCGGCTGCCGAGCCAGAGGCGTGGCAGAAATCAAGCACTCGACAATATTAAAGTGGATCTTATAAACTTCTTCAGCGGCAGTGCTGTGGGATGCAAAGTTCTTTTCGGGCTCACAAAATAAAAAATGTAAAAAAATTTCAATTTTGATAACTTTCTAGAAGAGGTATATGTATATGTGTGGTTAAAAAAAAGAGTAGATGGGGAAAGGATAAAGAAGAAAGCTGGGAGGAAACGGTTGCATTTTGTAGAACTGGCAGAGATTTCATTTGGTTTTTCCCATTTTTTTTCCTGCCGCTGCTACCGCTTTTGCCATTGCATTTCCGGTAGCGACTTTTACGAGGCAGGCTGTCTTGAAAGGATACTTGAGAGGGGCAGAGAAAGGATATGGGAGTAGGAGACGGGGGGGGGGGGGCCGTGAAAAGGAGTCGTATATGTGGAGTGCGGCTCAAGCGAAGCACATAATTGCCTCTGCCAGGAGGCCTTTCTTTTTCTCTCTCTCTCTCCATCTGGCAGCGATGTCCTTGCAGCCTCGAAAAGAAGGAATTTCTAATGTGTACGTAAGTGCCTCCCCATCCTCCTCCACCCGTCCAGCATCTACCCTTCTTGGTCCTACTCCTTGTTCTTCTGCTTTCGGTTATTATGTTGCATCGTCGCAGGACTTATGCAAAACAGTCGCAGAATTGTTATGCAAATTGTTGCCAATTACACGGCACAGCCTATTTGCCTCAACGAGTCCAACGAGATGGCCCACACACACTGGCACACACACAAAGGCATCCACATATAGGCCCACAATTACGTGAAAAGTATTGAACAATTACCCTGACCTACTTGTCTCTGGAATTGGGAATGGCTCTTATGAGTGGATGGAGTTTATTAATAAAGACAGAAAATAATATCTCTTATGATGTATGAAGTATTATAAGTATTATAGTTTTCCTTCTAATTGGGTATAATTTTTCAGAATTCAATATCACAGCAGCATCTTTGGAAAACTCCTGCACTCAAAATAAAATTTACCCTTAAATTTAGAAATTCGCCATAAAACTTAATTTTTTCTAAATACAAGAAAAAATTTCTAGTTTCTAGAAAAAATTTTCTTAAATCAAAGAAGTTTTTCTCAAATATAGAAATAGTCGCCATAAACTGAAATCGCCCTAAAATCAAGAAAACTTTTCTATAATTAAGGAAAATTATGACTTATTTTCAGGAAATATTTTCTTAATAATAGAAAGGGTCACCATAAAATTTACCAACCCTAAAAAATAGAAAACTGTTTCTACAATATAGAAATCCTTTTCTTAAAAAGATACTAACCCTAAAAAATAGAAAACTGTTTCTACAATATAGAAATTCCTTTCTTAAAAAGATACTAACCCTACAAAATAGAAAACTGTTTCTACAATATAGAAATTCCTTTCTTAAAAAGATACTAACCCTAAAAAATTGTTCAAGCATTGAACACTATTTTATATACAAATTCCAAAGATAGAGTTTCAAGGGATCGGACCCAAGGAAATATGAGATAAACAGCATGGTTTAAAACCGATCCCCTGCAGCCTAAGATAAAAAGCACAAACATAAGCATCATAAATAACAAACATAAGCGCATCCGCTTGTCACACTTGAGAAAGGGTCGCATAGCATGTCAACGTGCAGTGCGTTGATAAGTAGTTTTTAATAGTTTTAAGATTTTTATGTATCTTACTTATAAGAGAACTTTGACGAATAAAATCAGTTTCCATAAGGAGCTCATTGGAGTACGACATTTATTTTGGGGCTCCTCTTAACAAAAATAGAAAACTGTTTCTACAATATAGAAATTCCTTTCTAAAAAAGATACCAACCCAAAAAAATAGAAAACTGTTTCTACAATATAGAAATTCCTTTCTAAAAATGCACAGTGTTACCCTTTAATTTAGGTAACCCTAGAAAATATAAATATTTTGTTTAATATAGAATTTTTTGTACCTGTCATTTTTTCAACACGTAACATCGACAGTGTTGTAGGTGTTATCGAACCCTGCACGCGTGTGCGTATCGAACCAATATCGAAAAAATAACGGTGTTATCCAACTCTAAGATGACTTGTCAAATTTTCGTGGAAGTGACAAGTTAATTTAACGAGATTACAAATTTCTAACAAATTTTCTAAATAAAAGTTCTAATGGATTCTTTGTTAAAAAAGTTAAACGGAGAAGCGTTCGCCTCCATCTTTGCTGGTAAGTTACTAAAAAAGATCATTATATCCTTGCAGAGGGTATTATAATTTTTTCCAAAAGTGTGCAACGCAGTGAAGGAGACATCTCCGACCCTATAAAGTATATATATTCTTGATCAGGATCACCTCCTGAGTTGATATGAGCATGTCCGTCTGTCCGTCTGTCTGTCTGTTTCTACGCGAACTAGTCTCTCAGTTTTGAAGCTATCGTTTTGAAGCTATTGCACGCAGTATATAAGTCGGAACGGCCCGGATCGGCCGACTATATCCTATAGCTGTCATATAACTGAACGATCGGAAATGGTTCTTGGTAGAAATATCAACTTTCTTATTTTTGAAGATAGAAGTTTGGGATTTTTTTTAGATTTTGTATTTTAGTAAATTGGTTTTATTATGATGTAATCATAAGGATCGGCCAACTATATCCGATGCTTGCGATACATATCCGGTTATAACTGCAAGGGTATATCAACTTCGGCTCAGCCCGAAGTTAGCTTTCCTTTCTTGTTTTATTTAATTTAATTGTGAATTTGCATGATAGATCTTAATTTTGACGTAGAAACCCTAAAACATTTAAAGTGGGAGCAATTGAGGCTTGAAATTCCCACTGAATTAGTAGGGAAAGCAGTAGTTTTCTACTCAAATCTACAAACTTGGAAACGCCAAGTGAGTAAATTGCAAATTACAAAGAATTTGTTGTATTTATTTTGTTTTGTAATGCTTAGTGAGCCTTAACTCAATAAGAAATACACACGTACACATACATACATACATACGTAGGGGCTACATGCCATTTTTTTCACTTATTCCAAGGAGCAAAAGTCTCTGAACTCTGAATCTTTCGCTTTTTACTGAGGTACGAAGCGATCGATTTCCAATAACTTTTACACAAATAAAATAACAAATTCTTAATTTTTTATTGACTTTATTTTGATTTATAGATACAATAATTTTTAACCTTTTTTATTTCTTACAATCATTTGCTATATAATTTATTTTTTATTATTTTAACTTAGAATAATTACCACGACGATTTTGAGAGCAGCATTTCAATCACTGATGTAAGAATAAGTGGCAAAGTCCGTTTAGCTTCATCATTAACTTTCATCTTATAATAATTAGATTGATTTATCAAAAATCTTGGCTCACAGCCCCAGAGCAGCGACTGTAGTCAACTACTATAAGGAAGCCAAAACATTATCGAATGAGCTTCGGAAACTTTTAAGCACCATTATTGCAGAATATTTTGTTTTGAATAATGTAAAACCCAAACAGGAATTATTGTCAGCAATAGCTGAGGGAATTCAGCAGATGTTTGAATCGGAAATAAAGGTATTAGTAAAGACACCAAAAAAAAAATTATTGAAACTAATTAAATATATTTTTATAGGAAACCTATTACATCCAGAATATTGGGAAAAAGCCAGGAGGTCTGCTGTATAGCAAGATTTACAACTTAAAGGCCAAGGAGAAGAAATTAACTGCTGCTAAAATAACTGCTGCCCCTTCTAACAATGAAAATATTAGCCCAAACACATTTTCAGGTAATATAAAATTATATAAAATATTACGATATTATTATTATTATTACCGTTTACTTTTCAAGACGACAATCTCGACACAAATAGAATTTGGCTAATGTACAACATTGAGCCTCGTGAAGAGGTTAATGAAAAGTGGAACTTAACTTTTGAGTGGCGCAACAGTTTTTTTGCGTCAGAAGCTACGCTTAGCTCTATTTTTGAAGAATTTCCAATTCTTAATCAGGCTTTTGGACACGAATTGGTAATGTTTTTTTCACATAAATTTTGTTTCATTTAATTCATTTATTGAATCAATTTTTAGATTGTGGCAGACTACGATCGACTTTATTCAAAAAAATGCGAAGACTTTGCTGAAAATTGGAACAAGTTACCAATGCTCTTCCACTGCTTACATCAAAAGTGAAGGAAGTCCAAAGTACGAATCTTTTAAAAACATTCACTCAGCAAAGCGAAGGTAAAAGGGCTTATATAACACTACTTTTAAACTGTGATATATTTATGTCGCAATATTAATTGACGTGATTTTTCTACAGATAAAAAGGACGCACTACTTTTGCACATAATTCATGCAGTTCTCGTCCCCACCAAAAGGGGAAAACGTTGTGCTTCGGGAAATTTAAAAGTGAAGTACACAATTCAAGATTCAAGGGACAATTTTATTATATACCGGAGCAGCGTTGGAGAGCTTCAATCTTATTTGAAAGCTAGAACTGAAGACAGTTTTGAAAAGAAACAAACTCTTCAACCATTGATTTGTTGCATTGGTTCTAGTCCTTTTAGTTTACAGAAATATTTTGTATATGTTTCAGGAATTTACTACGAATTTCCGGACATTTTAACAAGCGTGGCAGTTTGTTTTAAAATATTGTTAGTTTTAAACTTGAAATACCCGGACGAATGCAGTTTGGTTTGGACATTTATCCAACAATACTTTTTTAAACTTCATTTAAAAACTGATTTGAAAAATAGGACTCTTTCCGAGCTCATAAACGATCTAAACAATTTAAAAACGTAATTTCTGGATTTAATTTAATAATTTTTTTTAATATTTCATAATTTAAAATTTTAAAACTTTAACTTAATTGGATATTTAAGAATAGGAATAAGTATAGGAATAGGCATAGGAATAAGTATAGGAATAGGCATAGGAATAGGCATAGGAATAAGTATAGGAATAAGTATAGGAATAAGTATAGGAATAAGTATAGGAATAGGCATAGGAATAAGTATAGGAATAGGCATAGGAATAAGAATAGGAAAATATTAGCGACCTTCAATAAAAAATTAAAAACAAAAAAATGATTGCTTGTAAAATTTGCTTTGTATCTTTTGAAAACATTAATAACTTTCTATCTCATACGAAAAAAGAACACACTCTTTTACCTTGTATAAGTTTACCTTGCTGCTTCTCAAATTGCTTGCAAAATTTTTCAAGTTTTAAAAGTTTTTCCGTTCACATTCGGAAAGAAGCCCTAAAATCTATTCCAGATAGTCAAAATTCAGAAGCAAACTCTTTTCAATATGTTTCTCATAATTCCTACAGCAACGCAGTTGAAGACACATCAGAGGACAGGACTAAAAAAAATAATTTTAATTATAAAAAAACAATAGACGAATCACTAAAATTAACACTAGACATAGGGTCAGATTTAAAACTGCCACGAAAAACTACATTCAAGATTCAAAAAAAAATAAAAACCCATATAACAGAGCCGATTCAAAAAGAACTAAAAAAAATATATTCTAAGCTTAAAGAAGCGGGTGGGTTGTCAGAAGTTCAAAATGACATCGAAAAGCTTATAAATTTTTGTGAAGACCCATTCAAAAGTTTTTCCAACGAATACCAATTAATTAAAAAATTGAAACTCCTTAATTTATATGAAGATCCAAAAATAATTTGCGTTGACGACACTATTTCAACCATTCGAAAATCGAATCAGATTGTGTTGGGCTCAAAAAAATCTAAAGGTGCAATCTTTCCCTTAGATTTTCAATTAAAAAAGTTTTTTGAGTTACCAAACGTATTTTCCAGTTTCGTTCAAACACTAAAGTTTTTGGAAGAGCAAGAGAATATAACAAATTTTGTTTGCGGAAATCTTTGGAAAAAAATTAGGTTAGCTGAAAAGAATTCATTGAAATCAATAATCCCTTTTTTTTTGTATGTGGATGATTTTGAGGTCAATAATCCTCTAGGACCCCATTGTGCACCACTCATGGCTGTGTATTTGTCCTTTCCAACATCACCAATACAGTACAATTGTATTTTTACCGCTGCGATATTTAAATCAGCGGACATAAAACTACATGGTAATTCAAAATGCCTTTTTCAATTAGTGCAATTATTGAAAGGTTTTGAAAATGAAGGACTTTTGTTAAATATAAACGGAAAAGAAGAAAGGCTTCATTTAGTATTAAGTCTTATATTAGGTGATAATTTGGGACTTAATAGTATAATGGGTTTTACAACCTCATTCTCCGCAGGCATATTCTGCAGATTTTGTAAATTGTCAAAAGACGAGTGTCATTACTGTATCGAAGTTCCGGTAGAATCACTTAGAAATGAACTCAACTATAAGAATGATTTGGAATTATTAGATCCATTATCTAGTGGAATAAAGTCGAATTGTATTCTTAATGAACTTAAACATTTCTCTGCAGTAAATAACTTTTCTGTAGATCTACTACATGACGTGTTCGAGGGCATTTTAAAATATGATTTGTCTCAGGTTATCCTGTATTATATTAAAAAGGGAAATTTTGACTTAGAGCTAATGAATATCAGAAAGACTTATTTTCCTTATGGTGCATCGGAAATCGGAAATATCTTTCCCCCTTTGCAAATGAATCATTTGAAAAAGTATAACATAAAAGCCACTGCACGGGAACTCCTTTCATTCGCAACTTATTTCCCTTTAATGATAGGAGATTGTATAAGCCCCGATGACAACGTTTGGGAATTCGTAAAAAATTTGATGAAACTATTAGATTTAATAACTTTAAGTGAATATTCACCTAAAAATTTAAAGGACTTAAAAGAAATTATTAAGTTACATAATCAACAATATACATTACTATTCAATGATACTCTTAAACCTAAGCATCACTTTCTTAACCACTACCACAGAATAGTGATAGAGTCTGGTCCTCTGAAATATTTGTGGACATTTCCGTTTGAGGCCAAACATAAGAGCCTTAAATCTTACGCCAAAAATATTTCTTGCAGAAAGAATATTATGGCTTCTCTATCCATTAAAATGTGCATAAATTATTCTCATTTCTTGCAAAGTTTTTCGGTTGAGCAAATAATATTTAGTGAAACCAAAAGCTCTGCAAAAATTCGGTTTATTTCAATGAAATAAACAAAATGTTTAAAAATATTGACAAAATTACATGCTTTGGGCACATAAAGTTACGCAACATAATATACAAAAGAGGTTACGTTTTGTATACTTATGAACCAGAAGTTAAGTTTGAAGCTTTCGAGATCAAAGAAATATGTAAGAGCTCTGCAGACAATGAAGTACAATTTTTAACTGTTGAAGTCGAATGCGAATATTCATCACACTTAACTAGTTTTAAGAAATTGAATTACAAACACCTTAAAATAGTTCCTTTCAATATGTTAAATTTTCCTCCTATCGAATACCATTTAGTTAACAATAGCTTGTACCTAAAACCAAAATGTTATTTTTAAGAAATAGTATTAAAGCTCTAAAAATTAAAATAAGAATGTATTAAAATAAACGTGTAATTAGGCTTATATAAACAAAATTTAAGAAAAAAGGTAACACAAATTGGTAATGTTTTTTATACATTAATTATCTTGCTGAAAACATTCCCTTAAAAAAGCGAAGGTAAAAATGCAATAATTACACTACCTTAAAACGTGTTTTAAAACATTCACGATTAAATAGTATATTGATATATTTATATCGCAATATTAATTGACGTTATTTTCCACAGATAAAAAGAACGCACATGATTCACGCTATTCTAGTCCCCACCAAAAGGGGAAAACGTGGTGCTACTGGAAATTTAAAAGTCAAGTATACAATTCAAGATTCGAGGGTCAAATTTAGAGCTATCAAGAGAGCTATCAAAGAAAACAAATGTAAATGTAAAAATAATGTAAAAATATGTAAATGTATGATGTAATATGTAATGTAAAATGTAGAAATAAAATGTCTAGAATTTAGAAAAGGTCACCTTTAATTTAAGAAATATTTGTATATATTGTAGAAAGGGTTGTCTTAATTTTAGGGCGCCTTGCCCTGGGGCTTAGAAAAAATCGCCATGAAATCAAGAAATTTTTTCCTTAGTTTTAGAAAGGTACTTTCTAAAAACTAGAAAAACAAACCCTAAATTTAAGAAATTTTTTTCTATTTTTTAGAAATTTTTTCTTATTTTTAGGGCAATTTGCCTATATTTTAGAAAGGAAACCCTAAATTTAAGAAATTTTTTTCTTATTTGAAGGGAAATTTGCCTTATATTTTAGAAAGGAAACCATAAATTTAAGAAATTTTTTTCTTATTTTTAGGGCAATTTGCCTTAGATTTGAGATAGGACACCCTAAATTTAAGAAATTTTTTTCTATTTTTTAGAAATTTTTTTCTTATTTTTAGGGAAATTGGCCGTAGATTTTAGAAAGGAAACGCCATTAATTTTAGAAAAATTTACCCTAAATTTAAGAAATTTTTTTCTATTTTTTAGAAATTTTTTTCTTATTTTTAGGGCAATTTTCCTTATATTTTAGAAAGGAAATGCCATTAATTTTAGAAAAATTTACCCTAAATTTTATGGTGCGGTGCCGTTGAAGACAAAAATAGGGCGAATTTCTAAATCTTAGGGTTAATTTTTTTTTGAGTGTGGCCACTTTTCACAAAAAAGAAAAAAACAGGTAACAGAGCCCTGTTGGCCAGCTCTAACTTTAGCCTCACTATCAATCGACCAAGAAGGAATAAATAAAGGATAATCTAGGGAAGGCGAAGGCGGAGTCCTGTGGCAGGATACATGGCTTGTTAACGGTAACTAAAGCTCACTTTATAGTTGCCTCATTGAAGAGGGAGGCGTGGGGTGATTATGTTATTATCGGTTTAGTATCGAAGTCTTATGGCTCGTTTTCTTCGTTACCCCGTCTCATGTCTCATGTAATTCAATTTGCCGAGACATCCTTCGGCGCCTTCACCGCCATCGCTTCCTTTGACTTTCTCCGCTTTCTTTCTGCTGTCCACAGTTTCGCATGCCAAGGAGTCGTCCCGAGAAAGTAATAAACTTTCATCCCGCTTTCTTAGTTATCGGAAAAGTTGAGGCACTCGGAAAAACAAATCACATATAAAGTGTGGAAATGAATAATGAAAGATTTAATTCAAGATTTATAAGATTATTGAAATTAATTGAAATATTCTTACATAATCTTTTTTAAAAAAGTCTTAATTTATTCTCATAACTTTGAACAATTTATAAGTTAATTAAATTAAAAAAGTTAAATTTTTTCGAGTGCCTCTTTAAGAAATGGAACTGAAACTGAGGAAGCCGATGAGGGGAAAAAAATGTAAACGCGCCAAAGGATGCGATGGGTTGCTTCCCCTCCACCCCCTCGGTTCAGTTCCTCCGCCACATTATCCACCCCCCTGGCACCCACCAGCACCCCTCAACGATGTGCGTTATGTGCGGATAATTGACTTTTAAAATGTGTGTGCGATATCACAACAACAGCAACAAAAAAGCAGAAACAATGGATGAGGGGGCCATGTGGCGGAGAAAGTGGGTATCCTGACGTATAATTAAACGGCATATTGTCACGCATCCCTGAAACCGAAAGGAAGAAAAAAAGGACGATGGCTGGCGAAAGAGAAAGTAGCTGGGAGTGTAAAGTGTGAGGGAGACAAGAAGGATGCAGGACCTTCCCCACTGTGTTGTGACCATTAAACGCTTGTCCTTGCTTACTGTTTCGCATTCTGCTTTTGTTTGTTATTGTTTGGACTTTTACTTTCACTTTCTTTCACTTTGTCTTCGTGGGAAAATAAATAAGGTGGCTCAGCACAGAAACTACTATTAGTTACTAGATTAGTAGCAGAACGGATATCCTGGTGACTAAGTGGATTTTAAGGATTAATAAAAATACTTTTAAGAAGAAAAACTTAATAAGAGAAAACTTTTTAATCAATTTCTTAAGTAAAGAGAAGTAAAGTATTTTAGTTCATAGCTTAACTGCGGTTGCTGCTTTTATAGCACTCGACAATTTTAGTGACTCGGTAATCCCCTAAGAGCACTATAACTCTCTGAATTTGTCAACTTTTTAACAAGTTGGCCGGCAAAAAAAAAAAAGTCAGTATAAATAAATAAAAACAGCCCAACAAATCAGCGAACAACTGAACTGAGTTTACAAGCCCCCCTCGTCCACTCCGGCGGAACGTTCATCAAGTTATTCACACAATCTCCGTCAAATGACGGACGGGAGTCACCCATTGACCCCTCTTGAAGCCACAAAGCCGCTCTGCCACACCCCTCAAACGACCCTCCCGCCCACGCCACCAGCCAAACTGGCCCCAACTGGCAGTGCCAGTGACTTATTTATGCAAATGGCCATAACAAATGAGGCGCATACACTCGACGCTCTCTCTCTCGGCCTCCCCATCGGACTGGGTGGGTGAGGGGCTGGCTTAAGGAGGCGTTGGGTAATTGTGGGAGGGGCCATGGCAACCGCACAGTGGAAACGATTAATTTGGTGCCCAGTGCAGCTCCAAAACTCAAACGCTGTCCAAGCCTTTCCAAAAGGGATGCCCACAGGGGTGAATGGCTGAGTTAGGAGGGTAGGGGGTGCTAGTGTCCAATGTTGCAACGTATGTCTCAATCGTGCACCATGGCAGCTCATCAGTGGCTGCCGGAGGGGTATTACTGTACAGTGGGACGGGCTCATTATTGAAACATGTTGCTAACATTTGTTATGCAAAGGCGACATACATGCTAAATGTGACTGCAAGGGAGGTCCACAACAGGGGAGAAGGACATTTAGATCCTAGGGGTAAGAGGTCCTTGGAGTTGTGTTTAGGATATGCAATTGGTATCCATCAAGCTTATTGGCTGGCATGCATATTTTAAAAGCATTCCGGCTTATTTCAATCATAACCATTCTATAAATCATAAGAATTTTAAATATTAAATACTTAAAAACTATAAAAATTTATTAATATAAAACTTCCAACTTTTCCACAGTTGTTGCATGCCCCTTCTATGTGTGGCATATTGACGCTAACTCTTGCACGAAATTTCTATAAATGCCTGGCAACCTGCCACGAATCCATTGCCACGCCCCTTTTTCACGTCGCGCCTCTAACGAGCCAGTGTTGTCATGTCCACCTCGGCAGCTACTAGCCCCTCACCTGGCCGCTTATTGCCAATTTGATGCTGTCTATCTGCATCTGTGTGTGCTAGTATCTGTGTTGACTTTATCTGCTGTCCAAACGAAAGAGCACGGATTGGATACTCATCCTGGATGGCAGGTACACAGGGAGAAATAATATTAATATAAATTCAAGACATATTTGGTAATAATTTTCTACAATACAATGTAGAACCTAAAACTATAATACACTTGAAAAAATATCCTATTTAGAGTAGTAATGGCTAGTAATCCCGGGTGGCCTTGCCAACTAAACTATTTACCTCTTGGGATGCTTGTTGTTGCCTTGGCTACAGTTGTCGCCCCGCCCTCATATAGCTCCTCCCCCATTACGACATTTTCTCTGTGAATCGCACTTTATACATTTTGTGTGCATGTATGGGTTGGCTCTTTAACGTTAACGGTAAACGTGTGCAAATGACAGCGATATGACAGGTCAAGGCAGTCAAGCGGACGCACACACACGTGCTCAAAAGTATGTACACTGTGAGAAACAAATCCTTAGAAAGTGGATGATTATAACCTTTTCAGATTAAATATATTACTAATAATTTTTTAAAATAATTTTTGAAAAATACTCTTTCTAAAATTATAAATTTAATTTTTTTAAACTATTTTCTTGGAGTGCCTCACTAACTGTTGCAGTAGCTTTGGCAACAGCCGGCCTCTCTCACATCTCACACATTATCCTTGGGAAAGGTTTTAGTGTCATTGTCACCAGGTGTTGATAAGGGCAACGAGAAACTGTCTCCCACCGAAGGTCATATTTATGGCTGATATGTCTCTCGTTTCTCAGGTGAAATTCTTGAAATTAAAGTTCGTGTGTCTCGATGTGATAAGGGTCTCCCCAAACAGAAAATAATAAAATTTTTCGATGGCTGGATGTTTATCAAATTCTCAAGTTTATTATCTGTTTTATTTACTTTAAAGTCGAGCAGAAAGTCAATGCATTTTCAAGCATTTTCATAAGCCATAATGGAATTCAAAATATCAGGCATTAGTCCCTGGGAATTTGCACATTTTTCCGTATGCCTTAGAATCAGGGATTCCAAATCAAAGTCAATTACTTGACAAATGTGTCTGGAAGTGTGTGTGTTGGAGAGTTGTGTTGTGATTGTCAAAGGATATTGTCCGTCCTTTCTGAGGCAAAATATTCCCATTGCACTTCGTGGGGTCGGAGACTGTGTGATATGTGGCTCCATCATAAGCCTGTTGAGTGGCTTAGTGAGCTGGCATTTGTTTTGTTCTCAAAAAAAAAAAAAACAACAAATTTCTGTGGTTATTTGTTTGTTTGAGATTTCCTCTGGCCATGTTTATTCTTGACACATAAGCAGAATGAAGAAAAAATAGGGGTATGCGCTTAAAAGCCGCAATGACTCTTCGTATTGACAATATTAAGTAGCCGACCCGTTGGAGTGCGAAAGAGTGCGATGTATTTGGGAAGAGGAAAGCTATGCATCATGATTCCATGTCCAGAATCCCCACAAGCAGCTGCCATCTGCTGTCCAGCTTCGCATATTTCTCCACTGTCACTGATTTCTCAATAGATTTCACAGAGCAATGTGCATAAATCATAACTTGGTTTGAGGATTCTCTTCTCAGAGACAGAGACTGGGACAGAGACTGGGACACAGACAGGGGCAGGGGGCGTGGCCTGAAGCAGTTTTTTGGGGGGATGGGTGGGGTTAGTGCTTTAAGCAAAAGTCAAACCACTGACAGCTGCATAGGGGAACTGTGGGTGGCCTGGCTTGTATTGCCATCGGGGCTAGGGTTGGGGGATATTTTTTTTGGTGCTCTTGCGGTCCAAAAGGCAACTGCAGCTGGGCTTGCGGCTAGCCTTTGTTTGGCATTTTTTGAGATATGTGATTTCCTATTTTTTATGCAGAAAAATGTCCTAGTGTTTAATAGCTAGCTTTAAAAAAGAGTATAATACTTGCAACTTAGAGCATATCTTATTCGTTGTTGACATTTTCGAACTGTTTTTGTTTGTTCCCATTTCAGCCATGTCCTTTTCTATGACTCCTTTTCTACGCGAGGAGGGGGTCATGTCACTTTTTTTATTTCCGTGGCATCTGGAGCAAAGCAATACCAAGCACCAGCAGCGATGGCTGTAAAAATTTTCTGCTGTGTTGTCGCCACAGTCAAAATGACTGTGAAAAATAAATGTTAATATGATGGGGACTTGGTCAGCGATAGGTCACACACATGAATCCAGCTGGCCAGCTGGAAGCCGTGTGGAAAAAGCATCAATTTTTTTCCCAAAACATTTTCCATAAAGAAGGGCGAGCTTGTCGTTCGGCTTTAGTTAAAAATCGTGTGGCCTAGACGCGTAAACGAAAATTGCAGTGAGCAGAAAATTTATGAGTCTCCCGCGTTTTGGCCCACTTTCTTCAGCCTTGAACTCTGCCTGTTAATTTTCTTCCGCGCCAGCTTATTTACGACCCGACGAAGAAGAAAGTGTGAGGAAAACATGCTGCCACAACAGATCTTGGGCGAGTGTATGCCGAGGACACTTTGTATTACTTTGCATAATTTTGTGGCAAGTTGTGAAAGGGGTATATCAGTTTAAGGTCATAAGGAAAGGGATAGTATTTAAAATAGGTATGAAATAAAGGAAAATATATATGAAAAGACCTCTAAAAAATATTTAAAATTCATTCAAGTCTAAAAAACTCTTGTAGATATTATTTCATGAATTTCTTAGACTTTTTAGAGCATTTCGAATTCGCCACTTTCTTCTCTAACTCATGTTCTCTTGTTTTATGTTTCTTCACATTTTATTTTGCATATTTAGCTTTTTGCTGTAGCAATTTCTGGCTTTTGTCTGTCTGACAGTCGCATGTTATGTGGCCCGCCTTATATGCATAAATATGATGTTGATTTTTATGATTTCTATAATGTTTCATTATGCTGCGTTTTACGACACAAGCGGGAGTGTGTGTGCCTCCGCCTTCCTATCCCCGTCCTGAAATTCCAGGCTTTACATACACACATATATGAGTATGAGTATATCTCGCTTCGTTTCTGGTTTAATTTATGGGCCTTTTGTTTGCAATTGTGTGTTGGTATGTTGTTTGAACATTCCGCCTATCTGGGCTCCCGGTTCTCCTATTTTGGTGTACAGTGTAATACACATACAAACAAAAGCGGGACTCGCTCTGGGAAATGCCCGCTCCCCTCGCTTTACACATTTTATGTGCGCTCAAAAGCCAATTTCGTAGAGATTTGGCCGGGTCGAAAAACTTGCGGACCCATTATAAGCGCATAATCTTTTCCTAACACACATACCCAGTATACACCCACCCACATATACACAATAGGGCCAAAAATGAAATGGCTAAGCTTCCCTAAGTCAACTCCCCCTTAGCTATACGCTTCGCCCCTCAATGTTGTTAGATAATTTTTGACTTTGCCAGACCAGAAAAATACTTTGGCACACACTTTACTTTGCCAGTTTCGCCGGAAACCCACAGACAGACTTTTGTTTTTGGTTTCACGAGCTCGCATTTTAAAGCTAGCTTCTAGGCACAAGTTTTTCTTAAGAGCCAAGCTCTAATGGCCAACATTTCAGTGGCAACGCCTCGGAGAAAAAATACATGTCTGTCACTGTTGATCACATTTTGAAAATGTCAAGTCTCTGGTTGGCACAGTCGTAAAATATTTAAGTTTTTAACCAAAAATAACATACATTATTGGGGCACCTGTCGTTTTTTCTTAAGTTCCAAGGCATCTTCTTAATGAAATCTTTAAAATAATAATGCCTTTTTTAAATTTTATTCTCTACGCCTGTGAAATGATTCCAATGTCTAATTTCTTTAGAGCAATTTTTTTTCTTTTCGCCTCCTGGTTTTTACGAGCAACGCCTTACAAATGAGTTTTAGCCACTGACAAGGCCACCCCGGGGAGGCGGGTGCTTTAGATGGGTGGGCGTGGCAAGTTTGGGGGTGGGGGAGGAACCAAGTCGCGCCATTTTCATGGAGAGACCCCACGCCGGTCGTTCGGTTCTATTGCCTGCTTTATGACAGTTTCATAGACTTTTTATGTTTATGCCGGAGCGTTTAGTGAGCGCAGCTGTTGCGTCCGCTTCGCAGGGCCAACTGCCACTTTGAGTTGTGCCCCACCCCCTGTCCACTCCCCCCACCTCCACCGACGCCCATTTGAAGGCCAATTGTGTCTCTCGGTTTGGCCTAGTACAGTGAAGGGTGAAAGTTGGGAAAACTAGATTAAAGCCAAACTCGATGAGGAAATGCTTCAAGTTTAGAAACTAGTTTAGAAATTTTAGGAAATAAAATAAATGTTTTGAAAAAGTTTTATTTTTGTACTTTTTTAATTAAACTTTAAAGGCAATGTGTCAGGAAATCTTTAAAATTGGCTAATAATTCACAGCCACTGCCAATGCTTATTAATTTCCTTCCTAATCTCGCTTCACTGTACCTTGGCCAACTGCGAGGCGTTGCTATATTTATATTTGCGTTTCTTATCTCCACGTAATTAAGGCAATGGCCACAGGACCCAACTGCGTGTTGCCTCCTCGGCGGCCGTTCGTTCTAATCATCATCGCCATAGCCATCATCGACAAGCGTTGTCATCCAGGGGAAGCCCTTAACCCTTGGCACTCCCTCCTCACCCCACGCCCGTTAACCTTCTAAGTTCGACTTTTCGGTGGGGGGGCCATCACGAAACTATGTGTTTCCTTTTATTTTTGTTGCCTGCGGCCTCGCGGGAACAATAATGTCCCGGGCCTTTGGGAAGAAGTGATGAGGAGTTGCTGGGCAACAGCTGGTGCCGAAGAGAGAAGCCCCAACCCCAAGCGAAAAGCCCCCTTGGCACAATCCTCAAGGCTAAGCCAGGTCCTCACCGCATTCATTGTTATTTTCCGACAGATCTGACTGGTGGGTGGGGGTGGTGGTTGAAAATGGGAAACACGAGCAACTCCTCAGCATCCTCAGCGCGTCCTGGGGGGGAGGAGGGCACGTCCCAGCACCTGCTCATCAGGCAGCCCTGCTCCTGATTGGTAACAGGTTACCGGGATAGCAGTTAACAGATTTCTCCCGTTGATTTTGCGCGCTGAATTTTTAATTACTGCACCAGCGAAAAGCTCAAATATTCCCCCGAAAATTATGTTACAACTTAAGCTGTCTGTGCGAAAAGTTGGGAAAACGATGAAGAGTCAGTCGATGCCGTCCTTGGCTGTCTGGTTACATTCTCATTAAACTTTAATTTTTATTCTCTGTCGGAAAAGTGCTTAAATTGATGTAATCGCTAAAGAAAGCTTCATTCGTTATTGATGATTTTCAGAATTAGAGTGGAGGAGCCATGTAATTGATTTGATTTTGGTTTTAGAGATGTCTGAGCTGTGAAATGAGTTCTAAAACTGAAACTTAAATTCAATATTAAGGTATATCTTAAGCTAAAAAGTTTTTATCCCACTAAAGATATGTGATAATTTGGTATCCCCATTCATGTTTTGTTTTCCTAAAAATTATGGTCCCCCAGAAATCTTTTTCAAGAACCGAACATATATTTTCAAGCCATGTAATTTGTGAGCTGCAGTCTTTTGATAGCATGGAATCCGTGCCGAGCTTCGGATTTTAATGAGCGCACACGCCACCATGGCTGCAACTCTATATAGATGGTAATGCCCGATATTCGCACTTAATGAGCTTCACCCCTCATAAAGTTTGGCCATAAACTATACTCTGGGTGGACTTTAAGTTGTCGTGGACATTAAAATGCCGGAACCTCGCCTTGGGTCAACCCATTAAATTGGCAGAGGCAGTGGCAGGACCACTACCAGGACACACAACACATCCTTAAGCCAATTTTCGATAAGCTTCCGGGAAGACCACCCAGCAAAACCCTCTTCATTGTCTGTCAATGCGAAAGTATGAGCAAAAAATATTTCTACATTAAAGGTGACAGCAGCAGACGTTGCCACTGATTCCTCATTTTGAGTTGTGGGTCCTGAACCCGGACCGGAATCCTGTATACTGTATACTGAATCCTGGTGCTTGTGACAGCGCCAGCAGGAAACAAACAAACAACGCAGCAATGCAAACACAGGACAGATGGGATCGTCGGCGGGTTTTGAGGGGTTTTCCAAGGGGGGAGTCCTGCCGGCAAATTTCAGGACAGTGCGTGTGTTTATTTTGTCGTAAATTGATTTTAACGGCGAATGACAAACAGCAGCAGTCGGCAGGAGCAGGGAACAAGAGCAAAAGGAGCCGGAGCACGAACGCCATTTTGCGGCATTTAAAAGTATATTTAAAACTTGCAAGATTGCCTTAGATGAGCTCTTAAAAAATTGAGATACACTGTCGCCACATTGTTGGGCTCGTAACGTTAAAGATGATCAACTTTTTAAAGCGTTTTTAAATAAATCATAAATTTTAGTTTATTATTTTAAAAAGAGTTATACTTTTCCCATTTAATTTCTTGGAAAGAAAATCAAAAAAAAAGAGAAAAAGCCCCAAGACAGGTTGCCGCATATTCATTTTCTGATTAGAAAAATTATTACATAAAATTTATGTTAGTTGACAAAGTTTATGGGGCTTATGGGGAAGCTGCGCCACCGGAAGATGGAGACAAGACATGGAGCTGCCTGTTAATGGCTTCCCTTCAGGGTTGCCGCTCGCCATTTTAACTGTATTATGGCGGCCACAAAACAGCAACGGTGGCAACAACAAGCTTAATAAATGTCGCCACAAAGAGGGCGAGAATACGACGGAGGCAAGGGAACGTAAAAGATGGAATGGCGCGGGGACGATGAGGTGTCGCCATCGTCTACCTGGCAACATGTTAAGCAGGTGTTTCCAAATCACTTACGATGGAACATCTCCGAAACAACAAGAAACAACGCAGCGGCAGCAACATCAGGAGGAATGCCAAAGGATGCTGCTGATTCTGCCGCCGGCGACATTGTCGAGGAGCTTGCAACAATAACAGCCAGCAAATAATAAACAACAAATTTAGCAACATCAACTTTGTCAGACAGAGAGTGCCGCCATGCCACTTGTCTCATTTGCAAGCGCACTACGCTGCGTATACGTAATGTGCTGAAATACCCACAAAGCTGCGATTCAAATTTCCAGCTTCCAGCAATTTCTGACAATTGCGGCTGTAACTGATGCAATTTGGAATTACCGAGTGTGTATTTTCGGAGGCAAATAATATGATACCTGGCATCAGTATTAATTAATTTCAATTTTAGATAAATGTTTAATTAAGAAAGTGAAATAGTAGAACTATCTTCAACAAGGTTTTAAATTACGTGATTTTAATGGCTTTTGTATTGGAATTTATAATGCAAATCTTTCATTTAAATTCCTTAAATTTCTGCTAATAATGCTCACTTCAAAGTCTTTAAGCTCGAAGCGGCCAAGTGTAAGTTAGCAAATGACAACAACAACAACACCAAAAGCGGAAGAAAAAAAACAAGGAACATTTAAACTGAATTATTCATAAAGTTTGGCAACTGAGAGACAAAAAGGGGGGCCAGAGGAGACCGTTGGAAAGGCGGCGGAGGCGGCCGGGCCAACTGCTTCCTGTGTGTCATGGCCATGAGTCCTGCTCCAGCTACTGTTTCCCAGGACCTTGCTTCGACCCACTCTCCCTGCCACTGCCATCGCCTTGTGCGGTTATTGCGGCGAAGAATGGCGGCCGGAAGTACACGTTGACAAGTCGCACTTCGTACGGCGGACAACTTCCGGCGGCGGCTTTCGGTTCCCCCTACCGTCCTGGCTCTCCCTTCCGTCTCTCAACTTTCGGTTTTCGGTTTTATGAACTTCACATGACCGGCGGGCGGTCGGTTGGACACCTTTGGTTCCGTCCACTTGCCACTTTACCCTCCTGTACACCCACAGCCAGCTATGGCCACCTCTGCCTCTGATCCAGTTTTCTGTGACCTTTTCCCTTGGCCAACCGCCACCGCATGTGCGTATTTGCATGGAACAGAGGCGAGTTTAAGACCGTTTATTGTTGGTGTTGCAATGCTTGTTTATGCCCCAAAAGTGTGCTTGGTTACACTGACAAAAAAATAGCTAACAGTCTGTGATTTTTAAGGGCTCTTTCAAACCAGGTTTTAATATTTTATTTTAATTGAAAGAAAATGTTTGTTGTTCAATATTTTACTCTTTACGACTGCCTTAATACTAATAACTAATATTATCTTTCAGTGTAGTACCGTATGTGTGGTTATGTAAATGTCTGCTGGCTTAAGCTAACTTTAAATTACGCTTAGCGACTAAAATTAATTTACGCAACGCCACGAGCACGAAAACAACAAAAGGCAGAACAACAACGGGCAACGGCAACGGCAACGCCAACAGAAAATGTGCAAATGTGGCAAATGGATGGGGCAAGAACCGCACTTGGGGCATAGCCGCCACATGGCGCGGCACTAACTAAGCCTCTTTTGGGGTTTGTGCATTGCATTTAGAAAATCTGCAAAATCTGTGTCCTAGGTCGTAAAGTCAATTAATACGCCGCGGAAAGTGAAAATCATTAAAAGCGTTTGTTGAAAGGAGCTTTTAATATTTTGGAAATCGTGTGGCAAGTTCTCAATGGTTTTTTGGGCTTTGAACAGCACGTGCTAGTATTGATTGAACTGAAATATAAATTATAATGGTAGTATCATCGAGCCTTCCTAACAACCCCAATTTGTCTTTGTAATTTTGGCAATTTGCTTATTTAAAAGTAATTGATTTCACCCGTTCACTTCGCCACTTTGCCACTTGGCCAGTTGACCACTTGACCTGCTTATTTTCAATAAGTTTTGGGAATCCATCAAACTTCTAAATTGCCCAGCTCCATCAACGGGGCTCAGATCACGTTGGTACCATCCAATAAATGATGGATGGATTGAATTGGATTGGTTTGCTTTCTGGCCCTGACCACTGGCCGATACTTGGCTTTTTTTTTTGGTATTTTATATCGTTTCCCTTATTTTTTGCGGTTCCCCGCCCTAAAATTGTCATTTTGATGACCTTAACAACCTCGCTTGTACCCCAAACCCGCATTTTATTTCCTCTGACTGCCTGTTTGTTGAATGATATTGGAATTTTGTGTTTTGTTATGTTCTGTTGTGTTGTGTGGCTGCCTCTTGTTGTTTAAGTGCCGCAAACATTTCGCTGTTGGAGCGTGGAAAACAATCAGAAAAAACGAGGAAAAAAAAAAAGAAATTTGCTTTTCACTGAACAGATAGCAAAAAAAAAAAGATTTCAAACAATAAAAAATCAAAAGCATGAAGAACAAGCCGAAAAAAACGGAAAAGCTTCCGCCACATCAGGAGGCATTTTTCAATTGTGTTAAAAGAAATTTAATATGAAACTCATGTTGTCTATCGATTTTTAATTTCGGTTTTCTACAGCATCCATTCAGCCGCCACTGGGCGCCTTTTCAGGGACTTTGTTGTGGTTTTCTTGTATCAGAAAAGTAGATGATGATGAAACATCCAAGGACAGGGACTTACATATGTGATTGATTATGGCAGCCAAAATATTTAATTTTTAATCATGCATTGTAATCCAAAATATAATGATAGAATCAAGTAATTTTCTTAAATCTATATAGATATTTGGCTCTAAAAGTATCAACTTATTTTTCCTTGAGCTTCCCCTAGTCGGTGGCACCTTTTGGTCCTTTTGTTATTTGTTTTTCTGTTGGGTAGGGCCCTCCTCTGCTCAGCTGACACATTTCGCATTTCGGGTGATGGATGTGCGGCAATAATTTCTGCTATTTATGCAAACGTAGCTTGTTGTTATCAATGGATGGACTTTAGCCCCCACAGCACCACTCTAACCTCTAATCTCTCCCATCCCGCTTGTCTCCCAGAAACCAGTTTCATGTTACCAGTTTGCCTTTTTATGCGGGTCAACATTTAACCTTTACCTTGCCAGCAGACATACATCAAAATCCGCAGATCAAATGCTGACTTTTTCAAAGGGGGGCTGGCTGCAGGCTGGGGCCTGGAAACGGCAACACGTGTGTTGTTTCCAAACCCGTTGCGGATCCCCACAGTCGCGACATCTATCGGCCGATATGGAAATATATATATCCCGATGTGTATGTGGATGTGGGTCCTTGCTGCTCTCCACTTATGCAAATTGAAATGCAAATAAGCCATGCCGACTGTATAGGCGTTTTATGTTCAAATCTCCCTTAAAAGTCGCCTTGCTTTTGTGTTTCCCATTTGTGTATTTTGTATTTTGTTATGGCACGCTTTATTGAATTCATTTAAAAAACAATTTATCTTTTTCTGGTGCTGCTGTTGGTGCTACTGCTACTGCCACGGCTGCTACCGTTGGGAAACTTCTGCCTGGGATAACAGAAAATATTCCTGTATTTTTTTTATTTTCCATAAAACGGAAAAAATCTTGGATCAGAAAAGAGGAAAAAAAAGAAACGTAACCGGGAAAATTTTTGAGCCTGTATGGAGTTGCATGGAAAACTGCCTTGCCTTTTGTCTAACATTCCAATTAGCCTTTTGTTTCGATGTCAATGCAAAACAGGCAAACCCTTCATCTTTTTTTCACTATTTCTCCTATTCATTTCGAGTGCAAGCTGTGAGCATAAAAAATTGTAAAGATTTTTGTTCTGTTGGTCACGCCTTTTAAGGATCACAATTGCCTTTTGTGCACCGCCTCCTGTCAATGACTAAATGTATGGCTGTTCAGTGGAAAAACTGAGCAAAAAAAATAAATAAAAAGCAATCTGATGGCCTTTTAACAACTCGAACTTGTTGGCTTTCCATTGCCCTAGGCAGTGGATGTTGCCTAATGGCCAGTTAGTTTGACTTTTCTTGACAAAAAGAACCTTTAACCATCGGGTTTATCTTTAAGAAAAACAAGAAATGGGTGAGTTGAATGCTTGTGGTTGGAAATTTTATTTCTTTCAGGTTGCAGATGAGATTTTAGAGTTTTCTGTAAGAAATTGCTTTGTTATTTTATTCATTAAGAGACTTATTGTTCAGGTTCTATGGCTAAAAAAAAAAAAAAAACAAAACAAACCTCATGTTTGTATACAATTTTAAAGCCATCACTTTTACATTCACCCCCAAATATTTTTATGGAACTGAGCCTTCTTTTTCCCACCAAAGGACCTGGACCATTAGTCTGAATCCTGGGACTACATAAATCAAGCAAATTGTTTAACGCGCGATTAGCAAAATTCTGTTATAATAATTCTTGTTGTATTTTTGGCAGTCGTGTTTGCTTCTTACACGTTTTTGGCATTTGCATGTTCTGCGGCTTTTCCTACTTAGCGAAAACATGCAGTACATGCTTTGGTATCTGTAGCTGTATCTGAATTTCTATATGTATCCAAGAGTATGTTTTTGAATCATTTATTTATTACTCTTGTCCTCTGGTGGTCTGTCGCCCTTCCCACCTTGTAAGAGGCTCTTTGTCTGGCGTGTATTTTGAATGGCCTGTTGAAATTTTCCAAACGATTTGCAGCATACGCCGCATTGAATATTTTCCTGCCCTACCCAGCCCCATCTCGTTGGGCCTTTATGTTTTATTATTTTTGTTGTGTTCTTCGGAGCTTTTTGTTGTTGTTTATTCACGCTCAAAATGCTGTGGAAAATGATTATTATGATTAATAAATAAATATGCTGGCAAAACCGAGCAACGCACTTTATTCAAACAGTTTGAAAAGTTCCACCACTTCCACCCAAAGACTTTAGGATTCAATCCGCACTCGTTTCCCTTATTCGGAAGAAAGGAGCCACCATGGCGGATACGCAATGTGTTACCAATATCCAAAGACAATGGGATAAGGCATGGAAATTAGCGAGAAAAATATATACCTATTCAAGTATGTCTCTAAGTTCCCTGAACTTTCTGTTATTGTTCCTAAATTTTTAGCATACCCTTCTCATTAGCAAAGTTTGTAACTTTTCAAATCACTTTTCATCCTTGGATCTCGATCTGTGTCTGCCCCCATTGTCGCAATGATGGCATAACAATAATTTTGTTTTCCAGCCTAGAATTCCTGGGCCAACAGCTGCGCCTGATGGCTCAGAAGGATGAAATGAAAGTGTGGGTGGACGGGTAGGTGTGGGCTCCCAGATGGGAAGCCATCAACTTGTTTGCACCACCCGGCCGATTGGCCGATTGGTGGGGGTAATGAATTATCGTCAGCCAGATGAACATTTAATGATGTACAATGGCATCGATGACGTTGCGACGACATGGCCGCTCTTGGCGTTCTTGTACTCGTTGTCGTTGGTAATTTTAATAAATTTAACAGTTGAGAGAGCACGGGAGTTTCGAGGCGCATCTTTCATCTTTTATCGCGCGGAAAAACAATCCTTTGCGTCCTGGCAATTAAATAAATGTCCTCTCGCGCACTGGGAACAGCCTTTAACCTGCAGCCTTAACATCCTCGCTGTCATTGCTCATTGACAGCCATCAGGCATCAGAGTTGAATTTATGAGGCTGTCTGTGATTTATCAGCCCGTTGCACAAACACACGGCCAGGATGTACATTGTACATGTATACGGAGGCACTTACCGATAATTCGAATTGAGCTGCACATCGCCGATGGCCACGTTCTCGAACAATGTGGGACAGCAGGTCCAGCGTGCCCAGTAGAAGGTGAAGTCACTCGAGTCGTAATGCTCGGTGAAGCGGCACTTGAGCACCAGATCGACGCCCTCACGCGTGTCCAGCGAATCGTCCCCGGAGATCAGGCCAATGGAGAGCCATAGGTGACCTGGAAAGAAATGGTAGACCTTTTAGTGCACAGCAAGAAATTAAAATTATCGTTCTTTAAACACGAAAAGCAACAATCTCAATAAAACAAATGCTTTTACAAAACCCAACCCATCAATTATACATCTATTTTTTAGTTTACTACCTCTGTACTACCGGCTAACCTGTAACTACAATTCAATTACCCTGTGCAAATTCGTAGAGTTCGCGTTCATTTAATTAAGAACAAAACCCGTCGAAATCCAGTACAAAAATTCATAAAATAACACTGATATATACCTGCTGGTAGACTGATTTGATTTATTTTTTCGTTATTATTAACGCAGCAGGGCGAAAACGAAAATCAATATCCCGAACAGTCCTTGCAACAAAAAAATAGAAAATCAACGATGCTCACAAAAAAAGGAAATAAAAAAAATATTGGTATTGTACAACTCATGGAAATTGTAAATCTATACCACAAAAATGAATAATTCACGCGCAACACCAACCATAACAGAATGGACAGGGAAGTGAAACAACTGCATTCAAATTGGTTTGTGTTCCCGAAAAGGATTTCGAATAGATTTTGGAGTGATGTTCTGTAATCATTTTTAGCGAATTTTAGTAAAAGTTTTATGTTTACTTAGAAGAGTCAGTTGTTCATTTATGGAAACTATTTTTGCATAATTGGTAGACAACTAGAGAAATAAGTTTTCCAAAATTTCATAGATTTTTTTGGGGTTAGAGGGAAAATGAAACTTTGAAGCTCTTACTGGCCGCATTGTGGTCGCTTAACAGTTTGAGAAGCACCGGTCAAATAAAACTAAGAACGGTGCACCGTTTAGTTTCTATATTTCGTGTGTGTGTGTGTGTGTTAGGTTTGAGTGTGTGTGTTCAGCTAAATGGAGCAAATGGTCGAGTGGACGCCATTGGGTCGAGTGGATAGGGGGCGTAGTACGGGAAGTGGTGGTTAAGGGAGGTTGTTTGCTCATGCAGCGCTTAGTTTTAATTTGTCTGCCTGAATTTTAGTTTTTCCTGTGTTTCTGCTTTTTATATTCAGCGCTCTCCTTGTTTTTTCACTCCGCTCAATTTTCATGTATTTTGTTGGAGAAGCAAATCTGTTTTTTGTGCAATTCCCTACCATTCCAGAATGTGTATGTTTTGCGGATATTTTTCACTAGCTCTCCACTGTTACGCTTCGTTTTTTCCGATATATCCCCTATATTATACAGCTCAAAAAAAAAAAATATAAACAAAAGGATGGCCAAAGCAACAGCTTTATTGTGTTGAGATTTTCGGAATATATATATAAAACATATATAAACAAACTCAATGCACTGTATGTGGTTGAATTTTAAATTGAGCTGCCATCGCTCAAATGTATGCTGCACTTTTTATTTTCGGCAACTGCATCCCCTTTTTTCTGTTTACATCTTTTTTAATTGAATGATGTATAGGATTTCATCCAGCCCCGCTTACAGATGCTGTAATTAACAATTTCTGTTCATTGGCCGACATAAAAAGCGGTTAAAATATTTATAAATAAAATAAAAACCTTGTCGGCCTTGTCGGTTTATTTGCTTTTGTACGACGCGTGTTTCGTTGATTTTCTTGCCAGTGGTTTTTAAAATCAGCTTGACAGATTTATATCACGTTTATTATAGTATATATTTTCATTTAAAAACAAAGTGTATGTAACATTTCTCGAAATAAACTCTCCAAACTCTTATTCACGGGTCACCAGCTATCTGGTTTAATCACACCACTTTGCACACAATTTTCCAACAACTTCTAATCAGGGGAATTTACAATCCAAATCAAATCAATTAGATGTAAAAATCCCAGTTCGATCATTGAAGGCAATTTGAAATTTCAGCAAAATCAACACCGATGGAGAGCAAATCATGTTTAACATTTGCTTTAGCTACCGATTTACATATTTCCATCCAAATAATTATGAATACAAGCTCACTTTTCCCCATAGGGGCTTTCGGCTATATTGCAGTGACCACGCCCCCACTCGCCCATTTGTGCATACGTAAGCATGATATGGATATGCATACATTCGTATACTGCCATATAGATTTCATTTGGGTTATATAAGTTGATTTTGGAAACAGACAGACTGCTGGAGGGGCGTGGGTGTGGAAATTACCATAAGCAAGTCAAAAGAAAAACACTTTTTTTGGGGCCAGACCTCGAGGAAAAACGGACTATGAAATGTGTTGAAGTTTTTTTTTCCGGTACTTCCCAGAATTGTATTTATATTTTTAGTAATTTTCTCTGACCGTAAGGCAGACGCTGTATTTTGCAATTATTTAAACAAGCTTTTGCAATCTGATGGATTTTAAAATGTAAATTAACTTTGTTTGCATACAAAAGTTTTCCATCACAGTTTGCCAGCCATTTTTGGGTAAAAACTTATTTCTCCCCCCTTTCATATACTATATGGAGTGTGTGTGTGTATTTTGTAATAATTAGCCATCATTAGAGTTTCGGTAAAAGTTTTACTTCGTCTCGCTTTTCCTGGCGGCTTTATGAATTTTTCAATTGTTCCCTCTTCGCTCCGGCACGACAACTGAAAACTTTATCTCCACTCCGTTCAGTTGAGTTGAGTTCAGCTCTGAAATGCTTAAACATTCATAAATGCAAGTGCACACATCTCACTAGCACTTTTCCAGGGGGAGGGGGTGTTACGAAAGAGGGTAACGGGTTCGTTTGGGCCAAAAAGATGCCAAAGCAAAAGTCAAGTCTGGCCAAATGCAACCAAAACAAAACCCCAAAGCAAACAACAAAAAACTTTACACACATTTGTGAGCAAAAAAAAAGTGCAACTTTTTTAACTCTTGTTTTAGTTTTATTTTAGTTTTTTTTTTAGTTTGGTTGGCTGTGGTAGCTTTTTTTGTTGCGTATGCTGTGAGTTTGACTTTGTTTTGGGTCGACGACGCCTTGGCTTTATAAACACAAATGGCTAAGGAAGTCAAAGCAACGATTTGGAATTTTAATGAAGTTCAAATGCAGAGAAATGTGTTGAAAATAAAGAATAATTACTTTTAATAAAAACTAAAATCCTTAGCAATTATCTAAGAAGTCATTCCGAATGACTTATTCCCCACCCCCCTATTGAGGTCAAATATGCAACCGAAAGTGTAATGCACTCTGGTAACCATTTCCCCTGAAGCAATTCCGGTATCCTTTGCCCCCAAAAAACCCTTACTTAAGACTCATAAAACATCCAACACTTCCACATCATTTTCTGGCGGTGTCTGCTTGACTTGTTTGTAATTATTTATTTCGCATAAAGTGTGGAAGACTTCTGTGCGTAGCGAAGAGTTATAGCATTTATGTGGGCATTGTGTGTGCATGCAGTGTGTTGTCTAGAGTTTTTAAAACAGATTTCATGCTACAACGCCGACATCCATGCAACGAGTGGTATGAGAGGATGAGTGAGGAAAATGTTTTTCCGAGCAATGCATCTAATGTGTGCTCATGTGTATGCTTCTCTGTGTGTGTGTGTGTGTGTGTATTACACTTAAAACAAGCTGCTCGGCTCGTTTGCTTGTGGCTTTCCTTGATGTTGAGACAACCCCTGACTCACTGATTCACCTCTCCTCTTCACACTCTCCAAACCATCTCCCTCAAAATATTCCTTCGGCTTTGTCCAGCTTTTGCTTTTCTTTCAGCTTAATGCGAATTTCTGCTTTTAACAACAGCCATTGTTGTTGCTGAGCGGCAGCGTGTGGGTGTGTGGCATAAATATAATATGTAGTCTCGCCGCCTGGCATTGTTGTTGTAAAATATATTACTTTTTAACCTCGGAGTTGCTGAAGTTTCTTGGCTCCATATCCCCCCGCATCTGTTTGTAATTTTTACTCATAACAATTACAACAATAGCAATTGCCGTCTGAAAATCAACTACATATATGTATTTGAGTGTATTTCTGTCATGGTCGTAGCTTTAGACTTGAAAGGGGATTAAATCTAGTATAAGTTACTTGGAATCTGGGCAGGTTTTGGGCTTTGCGACAGCTAGGAAGAGCACTTATGGTTTTTAAAGATTCGGGTTGGGAGTAATAGTTTTTGGGTTCACATTTGTGACGCAATTTCGTAACGGCTTTTGGGGAAGTGTTGACTAAACATTTTTATTCTTAGAGGTATACCGCAATGCAAACCACAAATAGGTGTATACTTTTTAATAAATGTACTTAAAAAAAAAATTTCCACTTAATAATTTACCCCTCTTTGACCACATCCTTGTTGCCCCATTCAAGTTTATGACTGGCTCTGTGTTCCATGTAATGTGTTGCTGACATGCGCTAAGTTGTTGCGGTTGTTGATGTTGGTGTTGCTGGTGTTGCTTCTGTTGCTGCTATGCCCTAATGCCATAAGTCTTTAGTGCCGCTCTCAAAGCGACTGGGAAGAGCCTTTGTCGGCAGGATAAGAACTGGCTAAAGGAGTACACACACATGTATATAAATACAAACATCTCCTTGGGTTCAACATATGGCTGTTTATACGCTCAGCAACACACTGCAGCTGCATCTCCAGCAACTGCAACTGCCACTGCCACTGCAACATGAGCTCGCTGACAATCAGGCGAAGCTTCTCCATTTGTGACAAATATTTACCACACATAAGCCATAATAAGCGATACAGGGAAATAAAATGAATGGCAATTGGTCCGCCAGTCGATCGTAAAAAGAGCAAACAAGCCAACAAAGAAGGTAACTGCAATTTAATAACACATCCTGCGGATTTTTAAGAGTCTCCAGTCACTGAGACATCTCATTAAGAGGTCGACAATATGAAACATTTTGCAAATTAACTGCATACGTTGCGTATGCGTAATATGCGCCAGAGCCAGGTATTTGCTTAGTCTGCTGCAGTACAAGTTGGAAAATGGACTGAAAATGGGTTGAAAGTGGCAAGTGGAATGTGGAAAATCTGACTGTCTGATGACTAAGCAATGGTCGAGACTGGCAGTGGAATGAGAAGAAGGGGTGAGGCCAATTATAGAATCCTACAAATGGATGCTCTTAGAGGTATTATAAAGATTACTAAATGAATTATATTTTTCTACCAGATTTTAGTGGGTATATATTTATATTAAATAATAATAATTTATTGTACTAACCCTCTAAAATATTAAAATATTCTTAATATGTAACCACTCCATCTGCCACTCCAATCACATTTCGCAGCTAATGTGCCTGAAATGAAAATATGATTTCCTCATCTCTATGGCTTATGACTGGCTGGCTGGTGGAAGGAAGCATGGGAAAAGTTTTTACGCTGCGTATGCGTAACATCTGGCTAAAACGCTGCCAGTTGAGATTGCAGCGGATTTGGTGGCAAAAAGGAAAGAGCCAGGCCAGAGCGGGACAGGACGAACCGGCTAGAAGGAGCGGGAGGGGCAAAAGCGAAAAGGGAACGAAGATGTAAGGACTTGTGTGCCACTCAGAATACCCAATTTCACTTTAATTAAAACATTTGCAGCTAGTAATGTTGGCAAAAGTTGCCTATCCACTTAGAGGGAGATAGAAAGACAAGGCCTGAGGGAGAATGGGAAAGAGAAAGGATGCCGCCATCCAGGGTACGTATATTACATAATATGCCATTAATAAAAGTGTTTAAAGTTCACTTAAGTGCCGCATGGAGCTTTAGACAAACGGAAACCGTATCAACAACAGTTAAAGCAAACCGAGCCAACTAAAACCCAAACGCACACAAACACCCACACACTGGCACAGGACTATGGTAAGGACCAGGAGGAGAGGACTAAGGGTTTGGGCTTGGGTTATCATCTGCTCTACCTATACTCAGCCATTTGGATCCCATGACTGACTACCAAGCAGTTCTGCCATAGTTCCATCTCCTTCCACCATCGTTTTATATGCGACCAGTGCAAAGTAAACATTTTCAGAATGGGGATAACAATGATGGCGGGGGGCAGGAGGGGTATTTAAGCCAAAAGGGGGCCACCATGCGATGTCGCAATAGAGACGACAGGCAAGGAACTCGAATGGCAAGAAATTGAAATGAAAAATCAACGTCACATTGCGAATGGAACTTCATTTATGCTGAAAGTGAACAGGAGTATGCCTCTATTTTGCACAAAAACAAAAATATAGGAAAAAGGATTTCTTCAAAGGATACTTGCTTTTTCAAAAACAAAAACTTTCATTTCAGATATTTTGGATAAGGTACTTCTGCAAGAGTGTTTATATCGAGTTTCAAAAGCAAGAAAAATGCAAGACTTAAGTAAATGAACATAGAACTCATGGTACTAACAGGACTCTCTACCATTTAATGTAAATGAAATCTCATTCAAGCATAATTTAGTTTTTAAATTGCCATTTTTTTCTGTGCAAGACACCCCCTCCTCATCAAACTATAGACAGCACTCTCATATCCGCCGGCTAAGAGACTGTGGATCCATTCAGAGAATTGACTTTGTGGCTGCTGCGTTGAAAGCCAAGTCAAGTCAATAAGGCACGCACAGATGGACGATGTTTAAGGCAGCAGCAGGAGGTCAGGGGAGTTATGGGGGACGGTGCTGCAAGAGGCACAAACAGAAACCAAGAATCTGCCCGAGAATATGCCTATGGTGACCGCACATGCCCGGCGATTCGAGTGCCAGTGAGATGGAGAGCATATCTGAAAATGCTAATGCAGTTTGCCAGACAAAGATATCCGCAGATCAAGTACGGAGTACAGAATACGGAATTCTGAGGTGTCTTAATTGATGAGGCATCCTTATTGTTTGAAAATTGAGGGAATAACTCGAATAGTAATACCATATTAAAGGAAAATATTAAAGGGAAATGATAAAATAAATTTGAATTCCTAAACATTTCCTCGGAAAGTCGTGTAATAAGAGTATAAAACAACTACCATTTGAGTCAACTATGGCACTTGACCTCCATTTCTTGCATAATACAATTGCCAGGGTCCGTTTCAATTGTCATCATTTGGCCAGCATTCCTCTATATTTTCTGCAGCTATGCTGTGCCATTAATTTGGCATAATTTGTGCGAAAATTGTCAAAGGAAGCCGCAATGGAGTGCAGTGATTGAGTGGGCCTGGCACTGGGCACTCGGACTGCATAAATCATGCGGTTAAGTTGTAAAACATTAAACTTAATTTGTTGGAAATTAAATAATGCTAAATATTCCGAACGTTTCAGTTGCATGCAGTCAGTCAGTCGTGCTGAATGTTTATCATGTTCATGTTGCACACTTTTGTGCCCCTCACTATTTCGAACATGAACCTGCAGCAACAACAGCTGGCTGTAGTTGTAGTTGCAGCACTTGCTGCACACAATTTATGATGGCATTTACACGAAGGAAAGAGAACACAGAATGCCGTAGAAAGAGAGCTGACTTTTCAGTCCTTGTTTTGTGGCATATGCCACAAGTTTTTGGCCTCCACACAGCGCCGCTTTTTGTTTTTGTCAAGCACCAGCTGACGCCTCTTAATTAAATTATGCTTTTTAATTAGGCCACTCTGTATGTGTGTGTGTTGTGGGTGTGTGGCTATATGGGTGTTTGTGGCATGCATTCTCCCTCTGCTGCAAAAATTCTCATATCGGTGAGAGCGCTACTAATTGAGCATTTTCTTTGTTGCACTCTGCTTTCCATAGCCAAGAGCTCAACAAATCAAAGCCATTTTTCCGGTTTTTCAATTACTTTTGAGCTTTTTAAATTAATTATAACTTAACTTAATAAGAAACCAATAAAACTGGCAATAGAATAGACTCCTAAAGACTAATTTAATTCAATCAATTTTATTTTTTCTTTTGGATAATTTTTAAACTTTTAATAAATCCTCAAATAGGTTTATTTTGGCCAACAAATCTTGCAAATTATTCAACTTTTGCTGCACCGTTCTGACCAAAAGAATATCTCTAGTCCTTTTGGGCCAGTTCAGAATCGTTCTATCCATTCCTCTGTATTTATTTTGAGTTTTCCATTAGAATAATCTCTTAACAGATTCACTTTACAAGCAGGAGTTGGACCATTTCAGTTTAGCTCTCGACCCTTGTTTTTATACCAAAATTTTATTCTCATATTTTCTATTTTCTGCATAATTTGCCCTGTTCCATATTTTTTGAGGGACTCAAGCGGACAGGACGCTTATCTACCAAAAAAAACGGAGATAGAATTTTCTGTGGCTAAACGCATATTCACACAAATTTGTTGTCATGTTTTTCGTTGCTCTGAGGATAATTTAAAAACAGAAGCACCTTTGACACTTGCAACTGACACTTGGGCAATTCTGGCCCCACAAAAAAAAGGACAAACCCCAGACGCTTTAATTTAATATGCCGTTGACCAGAGAGTTTTTTGGGGAAGAGGAGGGGCAAGGAGGTGCTTTTGGGCAAAAACCAAGTCCCAAAAGTGTACCCAAATCACTTTTGAAACTATCTTGCGCCTTGACACAGACCCAGAGGGATACGGACTAGCAAGGAGACTGGGCTGGCAGAAGTTTAAATGCGGCTAAGCATTTTAGACCACAAGGCTCGAAAAAGGCTCAAATTTTATTCACACATAAGGACACTGGAAGAAAACGGAAAAGTTTACTTAGAAGTAAGAGATAAAATCAGATAAACTAATAAGAAAGAGTACTTTTTAAATATTAAACTTAAGCATATGACTCTTAAAATTTAGTTAGGTACCTCAATTTTTATTCAAGTGTAAATATTTTTGAGGTCCTTAAGGATTTTCATTGAGATAAGCGTTGAGCATTTACAACCTGAACCTTTTCCTTTGTATTATCCGTTTTTTTCTACGCCAACAAAATTAAATTTGAATGCATGCATTATAACGAGCCACACTGCGAAAAAAAATAGGATGTGGCCACAGTTTGGGAGGAACTGGTGGCAATATTAGCCTCGAGGGCAGTGGGGCAATCAGTTGTAGAACACAAATCAATTGCCCGATGCCAGCCAAGCGTAAATTACGTGACACGCCACGTTGCGTATACGTAATGAGTTCCATTTTTTTGCCTCCCATGCTGGCAAAATGAAACAAAAACCAAACAGAGGAAAAGCAGAGAAACAAGTCGGACAAATAAAGGAGATACAAGTACACTCACATACATACATATATGCACACACATGGCTCAGGAAAACTAACGAACTGGTAGGGGAACGGAGGGGCTAAGATTTCAGGCCAAAGAAAAAAAAACTGACAACAGCATGAAAAATTGTCACTGGCTGAGAGTGGATACCTCCTTTTTCCGCTTTTCCGCCACGCTTTTCCAACTTGCCATTTACCACCTCTCTCCACCCCCAGCCAGGACTTCTTCAGCCAGGATCTTCCAGTGCAGCCGAAACCGAAAACACTGGAGAGAAACCGGAAATGTTGCTTAATAAAAACGGATATACCAATTTAGTTGTGTGCAGTAGTAAACAACAACAACAATAACAATAGCAACAACATCCTGAAAAGCGGAAAAGCGGGAACAAGAGAAAACAATGGCGGCCAAGGAGAGCAATGAGTGCCGGAATAAAAAGGCAAGCAGCGATAAGAAAACTCTTGCGAGGAAAAGTCTCGAAGGGGAAAAATCCCGGTAAAAGGGGCAAGCAGCTGCAAAGCGCAAATAAACACAAAAATAATAGAAATTCATTTAAAGTTAAACTAAAACTAAAACAACAAGAAGAAGCTAAGAAAGATTCAAGACAAGAGTAAACAAAAGTGAAATGGTGGAAATAAAAATGATGGAACTAAGGATATCCTTAAATCAGAGCAGGACTATCATCCGAGAGGGTATCTATAAGATCTATAAGTGGCTTATTTTTGTGGAGCTTTAAAAACCTTGAAACCTTCTCTTAAGATCCTTAACTTCCAGAAAATCCTACCTCAGGCTTCCTTTTCCTAAAAAATTCCATTTCCTTTTTGAAATTCCTTCGATCTATCGGTAGGCCACCATGAATAAAAGGGAATTAAGCTGGCTGTGCCCCCCAACGTTGCATTTCCATTGAAAGCCCTGCATACTCCTAGAAAAAAAAAAACAAAAGCCCCCCCACCGAAAAAAAAGGAGCTACGCCAGCGTTAAAATGTACAGCGCAGTGATCAGGATCAGGAACACAATGGGCCAGGACGAAGCTGTGGCATGTTGAACATATTTGTCGACTAAACGGACAAAGGGGGAGACGGTGCACAGTGTGTGGCGAAAAAGAGATGAACCCCAATAGTGTGGGTAGGAGAGTGTCACTAAAGTTTAGTCCACAACTTGAGTGGAGTTTGTGGTACGGTTTGTTTTTTTTTTAAAGCAAGAAAAAATCAAAAAAATATCCAAGAGTTTTAGATATCTTCTTTTATAAAATTTAAAAAAATGTTTAAGCTTTTGTTTAATAAAAATAAAATATTAAGCCTATAGTTTTATTAAGCATATATTGGTTCATGACCATTTTTCTCAGTGCCCCGCTCTTTGCTGCTGTTGATATTGCCTCGGCCGCAATTTTTGTGTTTTAGGGTTTTAAGCTTTTTAGTTTTTTCTCCTCTAATTCTCTCTCCCCAGTTCTCTAGCGCATTCCGAATTTTTTTTGTTTTTGTTTTTTTTTTTTGGTTGTTGGCCGCTTTGTTTTGCGGCCAATGCAGCTCGTTTACGTTTGAATGCACTTCAGTGCAGATGGGCCTCCAAGAGGGATGGAGGCGAGCTAAGGGGGTTAACTGGATTGCAAAGAGCCGGCCCATTCGACTGGGGGCTTGTCCCAAACAAATGACCAAAATGACACATGACCACATGGCCGGCTCGAAAAAATATATATTTAGGCCAAAAGAGACCACATTCTTGCAACAAAATTGCATTCAAAATGTAAATATTTTTACCCATAAACCTAAGACTCTCAAATAATTAGAGTTAAAACCATAAATCAAGCGCAAAATCTGAGCCTAAGGAAGTTCAAGAACCTTGGTCGTTTCTGGTAACAGGAAGTGGTTAAGAACAAGGACCAAAATCCCACACAAAAACCAAACTAATGGTAGGGAAGGAAAATGTTGTTTCAAGCTGTGTGCACGAGCGGAATTTTCTTCGTTTTCTCATTTTTTTTTTTGGTCTACATTTTTTTCAACATTTTTCTTATATTTTTTTTTGGGTTTTCGGGCGATTGTGTTCAACTGTTTTTCGCGTAGCTGTCATAAAAACTCGCCATAGGAAACGGAAAGAAAATTTGTGCCAAAAATACACACAACACAAAACAACCAGGAACAGGAGAAAAAAAAATGGAAAGCAACATGCCGAGTTGAAAGTAGGGAAAATATTGAGGCAGGGTAACATAGAAAAGGACTCGCATGTGCCTCCTTTTTTGAAAGGAGTAAAAGATAAATAATGGCTGACATGATGCGTGCCTAGTACATACTACATATATATGTATAAAGGGGGAGGGTGATGAGGCAGGGATGGGCTCATTTCCTGAGCATGATTGAAGGCGGTGCCATAACCCACAGTACCAAGGCCGATATTACTCAAACGATGTTTGTCGGAAGGCGCTGGCCAAATTGCCCGCACAAATAAGATGATAGATAAGCCAGTGCCAGATGACTCAATTAGCGAAAGATAATGAATGGCGGTGGTCGGGGGCAGATTGTCAAACAGATGCTACCATAAATGATGATTTGGCCAAGACCTGCTACAACTGGAAACTATTTATGGCTACATCGAAATAATGGCTTTATACTCATAATTTATGGTAAATAAATAAGCCATTATATCTTAAACTCATTTAAGTTTTATCAATCAGTAGCATGTGAGTTTGTTTGGAAGTCAAATATTTGTTAGATTGATTGCCAGATTTCTTGTAGCGGAATGCTGTCGGCCAATCAACTAAAGTTGTCGAATCAGCCAACTCCTTAGATTATACTCCCCAGCTGAAAGAAACTCCAGATCCACGTGCCTCTGTTTATTCTTCCTGAACTGATTAAGGTGCTTCTTGGCCATTTTTCTGTTGGCCATGTTTGTTGTTTCTTGTTGTTACTCTGTTAACGGTTAACGGCGTTCAACTGTGACAAATGCGTTTGTCGGTTCACCCCACACGAAGACCACACATAAAGAACCAGATATATGACGGTTCTATAGATACCACCCCAGCAAGACAAGCAAACCCATAACATATGTTGGTGTGCATGTTTGGCCGGCTTAGAAATATTATTTATGAACAAGGAACACAGACAATGCCCGGGATCTTATGGCATAACCTTAGCCCGATTGCAGCACCGAAAAAAAAATATTAAGCAATATCTAACCATTGTTCAAGGTACATCCCTATATTTCCCTCGGTGTACCTCTCTCTATCCTCAATTCCTTTGCGGCACTTGTAATTTCTGCTGAGGTTTTTTTTCGCTTTGTTGCACGTTTAGTAAATAAATCACGCGTTACGTGGTTCGGCCATTTTTTATATAAATAATTCGAGCCAAGTTTGCTGTTTTAGTTTTTACACCAACCAACCGGGGTTGTGTGGAGCATTGATATACTGATACTGTGACCTGTGAACCCACTGACCATCGGACCGCACCGCCTCCTCTGCTGCTCCTTTCGATGATTTATGGCGTGTGGCCTATTAACGTGTATGTTGCGTGTTCGGCCACGCCCCCCGTTTTCAGTTGGCCGAGGTTTTGTTTTCGATATCATAAATAAACGCAAATCTATAAACTAAACAAAACTAACCGATGGTAAGGCTGAGGTGCTGGAGCTGCCGGAGCCTAATCGGGAAACAACCTAGTACATGACTCGCTTGTTGTTTATGTCTTTTGGCTAATGAGCACGAACTTGTCAATGTGTCAATTTAATTAGACAAGCAAACTCACACTCTGCCCCCACAGTGTACTGCCAACAATAACCCAACGGCTTCAATGGACATCGAATATTGAATTATGCGACAACAGCGGCAGCGGCAAAAACAATATCCGCTGGCGGGGCCCTATTTGACCAAGTCGGATGTTTACTTACACTTGGCTACAATCTATAAATGCATTGCCTCCTCCATCATCCTCCATCTAAGGAAGTGATTCCTTCGCAGAACCATTAGGAACAAAAATATAACGCATACGCCATGTGTGTTTGTCAAGAAGAGAACACGAGAAAGTGAGGGTTTATGATGTTTATGAAGGGCTATTATACACTGTTATTTATTAATTATGTATATTTAGTAAATATTATATATTTTTCTATTATTTTTCTCGTTTTGAAATTTCTTTCAGTGCATCAATAGTAGTAATGACAGTCACAGCCGGAGCCAAAATCAAATCATTTATGCCAGAGCTGTCCTGTCCTTCGACCCCATCAATAATGTCCCTTTGACAGGAGTCCTCCTTAGTGGCCTGCTCTCCATTTTGCCCTTCGCCACTTTCTTCTCTCGTCCTCGTCCTCGTCCTTGTCCAGGACCTGGACGTTGGCCAAACAATTAACGCCACAGCCGCCTTAATGATTTATGTGAGACATCAAGGTGGGGATTGATTTTCGAATGCGAGAAGGGTGAGCAGAAAATGGTTTACTACGCTTTGTGAGCTTTGCATTCTGGAGTCGAGGAGATCATTTGGACTTATGGTGAATCAGAAATCATCGGAAAAGAGGAGACAAAAGCTAATAATTGGATACGGAACAATGAACTTACATTATCTGCTTTTCAGAAGAAAAAGGTATATTCTCTGGAACGTTAAGGGGAAGATTGCTTGGTACTTCAAGTAATCTGTCTATTAGACCATAGATATTTAAAAAACTTAGTTCCTAATGACTTTCTGTCAGGCCATTAAACTTTTGAAGCGGTATTTATCTTAGTTGCCATTTTCTTTTTTAGCAGCTTGTTTTAGCTTTTCAAAAAGACCCTCAGAACTTCTCCGAGAGAATCTTCCAAAGTTATTACGTTTTCTTGTCGGATAAAGATTTCGGTATATAATCCACTTCAAGACCCGGCTCTTATCCCAGAAATACTCGAGAAAGTCTTCCCATCTCTCTGGCTCTTTCTATTTTGGCTAATGCTATCTCTGTCACTTGCTTAGCATGCAAATTTGATGGCGTTGGCCATAAAATGCAACTCTCTTTTCATACCCCCTTCTTCTGGCTCGAGTGTCGTCTACATTTTCATTTTGAAATTTCACTTGGAAAAATTTTAACTACTTTCTGGCAAGGCACTTGGTCTTTATACAAAAACAAAAAAAAAAGCAAAAATTAAACCCCTTGCCGCCATCATGGCAATCCTCTTTGGCATTGTTTGTCTATTTACACGAGCTCATTAACATTTGAAATGACTTTTTGCTTCGGTTACTGGGATGGTAGGACAAGGAGTCCCCCATCTCGGGGTTGGGGGCATTATTTTTTGTGCGTTGAGTTATTTTAATGTTTTGCTTTTCGGCTCGGCAAACACTTGGCACTGCCACAGGGCCTCTCATCAGCTATCCAGCTCTCCAACTCTCCAGCTCTACTCTTTGCTCCTTAGCTTTTAATTCTTTCTTTTTTATATGCATTAAATGAAATTTGCAAAAATAATTTATAGCCAACAAATAAAAAAGTCTCAGCACAGCTTGGCAGTATTTTTAAATACTCTGCCATCAACAAGGCAAATAAAATTTTTTAAAGTCTCTTTGCTTACTCTTTCTATTTATTTTAAACAATTTAAATACAAATTTATTTATATAACCTCTTTAGTAGAGTCTCTGCTAATAGAGTGATTCATTTTTTATCAATACCCAACAAGCCGAAAGCTGGAAAAGAGTTGAAAAATTCTTTCGTACTCATTTATGCTAATTTGCGTAATTATGCGCTTCATAAAATCACTCGGCAAATGCAAACTGAAGTTGGAAAATTGTGGCATTCTTTATTTTCCACTCGTACCGTAGTTATACTTCTTGCTGTAACAATAAACAAAAAAGCCAAAAGGCATTACAAATAACACATCAAAACATGGAAAAAGTTTCGGCTAACTCCCAAAAACCGGCGGATGAAAATGATGAAAATTCATAAATGAGTTGAAAGGCCTGCTAAGCATTTATTTATTCTAGCCCCTTCTAATTTTCCCTCTTTTCTTGGTTTGACAAACTTTTTACTTCCGCCTGGTTTTGGCATTTACATTTTGATGGAAAATGAGTCAAATGATTAGGATATAACTTTAAAGAGTTGAAACGAAATATTTGCAAAAATTTAATAGACTTATCTGTCATTTGTTATACCCTTGCAGAGGGTATTATAATTTTAATAATTTATTAATAACAACATCTTCGAACCTATAAGGTATAAATATTCTTAAGCAGGATCACCTCTTTAGTTAATATAAGCATGTCCGTCTGTCTGTCCGTGTTCCCGTCTGCCTGTCTGTTTATCCGCAAAATACCCAACACTGTGGCCCATATAGGGGAAAACCCCATTTTCAATCCCATCACGAAAAATGGACGAAAAATCTGAAAAATATTTTGTCTCTGGATTTGGATGCAGAATGGTGGCGAATCAACCCAGAAATCGATTAAGGTACTCCGCTTGAGAATCGGATACGAATTGGCTAAGATACAGCCATCACAGTGCCCTATAGGGGAAAACCCCATTTTCAGGGGACCCATCACGAAAAATGGACAAAAAATATGAAAAATATTTTGTCTCAGGATTTTGATGCAGAATGGTGGAGAATCGATCCACAAATCGATTAAGGTACTCCGCTTGAGAATCGGATCAGGATTGGCGAAGATATAGCCAACACAGTGGGCCCCATAGGGGAAAACCCCATTTTCAGGGGACCCATCACGAAAAATGGACGAAAAATCTAAAAAATATTTTGTCTCAGGATTTTGATGCAGAATGGTGGAGAATCGATCCACAAATCGATTAAGGTACTCCGCTTGAGAATCGGATCAGGATTGGCGAAGATATAGCCAACACAGTGGGCCCCATAGGGGAAAACCCCATTTTCAGGGGACCCATCACGAAAAATGGACGAAAAATCTAAAAAATATTTTGTCTCAGGATTTTGATGCAGAATGGTGGAGAATCGATCCACAAATCGATTAAGGTACTCCGCTTGAGAATCTTATCAGGATTGGCGAAGATATAGCCATCACAGTGGGCCCTATAGAGGAAAACCCCATTTTCAGGGGACCCATCACGAAAAATGGACGAAAAATCTAAAAAATATTTTGTCTCAGGATTTTGATGCAGAATGGTGGAGAATCGATCCACAAATCGATTAAGGTACTCCGCTTGAGAATCGGATCAGGATTGGCGAAGATATAGCCAACACAGTGGGCCCCATAGGGGAAAACCCCATTTTCAGGGGACCCATCACGAAAAATGGACGAAAAATCTAAAAAATATTTTGTCTCAGGATTTTGATGCAGAATGGTGGAGAATCGATCCACAAATCGATTAAGGTACTCCGCTTGAGAATCGGATCAGGATTGGCGAAGATATAGCCAACACAGTGGGCCCCATAGGGGAAAACCCCATTTTCAGGGGACCCATCACGAAAAATGGACGAAAAATCTAAAAAATATTTTGTCTCAGGATTTTGATGCAGAATGGTGGCCAATCGATCCAGAAATCGTTTAAGGTACTCCGCTTGAGAATCTGATGAGAATTGGGGAAGATATGGCCATCACTGTGGGCCGTATAGGGGAAACCGCATTTTTAAGAGTAAGACCTTCAACCTCATATTTTAAATAGGACTTTCACTTCCATTTTCCCTTGCTTTAATGAATAATTGCGGCTAGATTTGTAAGCGTGTTTTAGCCAATTAATTATTTACCAACCTCTTCGTCCACTGGCTGCCTCAGCTCAGCATAAATTATGCTAACAGTAATTGACAGAAAAAAAAAAAAACAAACAAAACCCATCTTCATTGTGTGATTTGCAATTTAGCTTAGCCAGAGTTGGTTTTGCGACCAGATTTGAAAATTGCCTATCTCGCCAATTCGATGTTTGTAAATATTCTGACACGAGAGTGCCAAATCCATTGACAAATAAAGTGTTTTTCGAATTTTCAATGCATAAAAAATGCATCGTTCGCTCTATTGGCATCTATTAATAAACGCATTCGAATGCTGCTGTGTGCATTCTATTTGCATATTTTATTTCAAAGTGTGGCCAAAATGCTGAACAATCCCATTTCATTTAAGTGTATTTGTGCTTTTAATAGAGGTAAATTGAAAAGGATGGCCGGAAGATGAATTCTGTGGCTATTAAAGGGTAAATAGGAGTTGAATTGGAAACATATCAGTCACAGTCATTTCACAAGCTGAAATAAAATAATTTTAATGCACATTCTTTAATAATGTTTTTCAGCATTGCATTTATTTTAAAAATAATTTCACCGAATATGGAGACAACGTAAAAAATTGAATTGAATTCAGTTTCAGATTCTGTCAGAAATAAATTCTTCTCCTTTTTATGGGACTTGCATTGCATCACTTATGTTCAATTTATAGGCTTTTACGATTCTTTTGCTGGACATTTTTGTAGTGTTAAATAAATTTCGGTTGTAATAAAAGCCCCACTTTCGGACCAAGTTCCCAGTCACGCCCCCTTAACCGATGCCGCCCATTCGGTGGACAGGCACTCCGACTTGTCTGGCACATTTCGCCATTGAAATGCAAATGAAATTGAATTGTTAATTTCAAATAGAAAATCCATGCGGGCCATTCATTCAATATTGAATGTGCTCGCAATAAATGTAATGACTGGCACAGTTTTTCCCGAATTTTTCCTGGCTTTTCCGTCGTTTGCTCTTTTTGCATTGGCAACGTGGAGCCAAAAATTGGCACGCAAACAAATTTTGTAGGAAACGTGGTCCATTATTTTCGGTCACGACAGAATTCGAGAGTGCACTGATATATATACCATGTTATATGTACAGACGTATACATTTAAATGCTTTTTATATTTGGCATATATGCATATAGAATATGACATTTCCGCTTCCGCTTGTCGAGTCATTCTAAAAATCTATTTTCGTGGCCGTTATGAGGATTTTATGCAACATTAATATCATTTTTTAATGCCACAGAGATGAAGGAAATTGAATTTGAAGGAGTAATGGCAAAGATAGTTGTTTAAAAATTCAAGTTAATTGAAGAGTTCATGAAAAATATTCGCCATAATTTACCCCACACATTTTTTGCTCCATAGTTGCTGTGCTGCCCCAGTTTTAAATGACTTTTGCTTATAGTTTTTTAACAGCCCCCACTCAACGACACATTTATGGAAATTATTTCTCTTTTCCAATTCCTGTTACGCGCTTTTGAATAAAAGAATACGTTCAAGTTGACCCATTGACTCCCTGCCCCTGTTGGGCTGCCCCATTAACCCCATGTCCAACCCTTTTCTGGGCCATCCCTTAACCCTCTGGCTACCTCAACAGTTTTCACTGTGTCAAAACTAAACGCTGTCTGAACGCCGTTGAACACGTTGACAAAGGTCGAGAAGGTGTCCCTCTTTTAACGCTATATCCGAAACGAAATGCCCCTCACCCATATATGTATGTATGTTGGGTACCCCAGCATTCCCCTTTCACCTGTCAAAGGTGAGTCTCTGGCAAAAGGGTGTGATTATGCCGCTGACATATGACACCTCTGCCACATATGTATGTATGTATGGGGTTTTTCTGTTTCTGTTGCTGTTTCTGCTTTTGGTGAGTGCTCGCATGTGTGTGTGTGTGCGGTCAAAATGTTGGGACCCAAAAAGTGTTGTGGCAAAATATTTTCTAGCTGAGTTTTCCCGGCTTTCCATGGCTGGATATCCTTTTTTCTATAAAAGGGCACTGAGAAAAATGGGAAAAGAATTTTTTAATTTATTTTCTATTCATACCCGATACGCCATTTTAAGAAGGACGCCATTTTAACATACATTAGCCTAAAAGTAGGCAACAAAATGTGGAGCAAAGGCCGATCCTTAAAGATCTAAGACTCTTGACTTTAACTTGATTTTCTTTACTTTTAAAAAATATTCTCTTAGTGCATATTTATTTATATTCGAGTTTTTTTTCTTGTTTATTTATTTTTACTATTTTTGGGGTGAAACCCTTTTGGCACATGTCAAAGCATTTTGAACTTGTTGGCATTTTGTAACACTTTCCGTGCACTTTTCTATGACTTCTCGATAGGTGAGAAAGGTGGGCGATCCATGGAGGAGGACAACCTTCAGCCCTTGCTCTTTGCTGTGTTTGTGTTCTTTTTTTTTTGTTGTTTGCGGGCCAACCCATCCCCAGCCCCTTTTTCTTTGGGCCGCCGTTATTTGGTTGCTTTCAAAATGCCATTTAGTAGAAAATTCAATAGAGCTTTGATTTTGTTTCGTTGATTTTCACAAAGTGCTAGCCCCGAAAAGCGGGTAGCCCCTTCTAAAACAGACCCCATGCCCCATCACCTGCCACCCGCACATCGTCTTTATCCCATCCTTAGCCCACGACTGCCCAGCTCTCCTCTATGCCACTCAAATCGATTTGGCCGGCGTTCGTTTTGTTGATTTTCCGTTGCGTTTTTGTTTAGCGTGAGGGGGCGAAAATCAAACTGTTAATTTGCGCTTTTGTCTGACTCTCCCACGATTTTCCCCCACCGGCCCCCCCCCCACCCCTCTGTTGCCACCTGGTGAAAAGCACTTTGGAACGCCCCTCCAGAGACCCGCCTCCCTTTTCGTTTGTTTGCTTGTTTTCGGGGTTAGCTTGGCGCTTTTTGTTTCTGTGGTTGGAAATTAATGTTTGCCTAAAGGATTTAATAAGTAAATGATTTTCATTTTCCATTTGCCGCCCAACGCATTTTTCAGCAGTGTGTGTGAAGTGGGGGTGTGTGCGTGAAGTGGTCCGAGCATCAACATCAACATCATCAATTTAAATTGAAATTGGGCAAAGGGACCTGGCCAAGTTTAGTTTAGTTGCTGGAATATTCCTTACCATACGAATTAAATGTAAATATTTTTTTTAGAATTTTTAAACACAGATTGGATAGTTCCAGAGCTCAGGAGCTTCGTAAATTATCTTTAAAGCTTTGGATACGAATTATTGAATGAAATATTAAAGGAACCAGAAGTCATTGAAAGCCTTCCCTACTTGTTTTTTTAGTAACACCAACAATCAAGCTTGGCCCTCAACTTTTAAAATGTCTCCATCATCAATCTTTTGCTCAAATTTGGTTTATTTTGATGTGCCGAAAAGAAAAAAGCTTAACTATTAAAACATCTTATTAGATTTCTTTGATGGCAAAGTTTTAGATGAAGTCCCTTAGCCCTCCATTGTTGCCCCTCCCTCATCACCAGCAGACAACACACGATGGTAGTTACTTTACTTTTTAATTACTTTTGTGCAAAATTCATTTATCACTTTTATCCCAGCTCAAACTCAGACGCTTGGACTCTCGGCCACACTTTCCACTAGAAGATCTATGCGAAGGGCCATTTTTCACCAGCAAACTTTTCACACACATATCTGGACGCAGGAGCGGATCTAGGAGCCAGGAGCCAGGGTTTTCCACACTTTCCAAGGATATATAAAATTGAACTCCCTTTGGCCAGTCATCGTCCAGTTTGGCAGCTACATAAAAAGAATAAAATCAAAAAAAAAAAAAAGAGGAATGTGCATGTGTGTGTTTGTGGGAGGCATTGAGGGCGGTCTGGGGCAAAAAGAAAAAGTCAAGTGGAAATTCAATGATGCCATTAATTGGCCAAAGTTTTCACTTATGTTCTGATTTTTCGCCTCCTTCCCTTTATACCCCCATTCCTTCTCTTTAGCTTCGCCCGTTAAATTTCCCATCCTCGAAAACTGGAAAAACTGTGCCAGGAAGTACGAATGTTGGTAGCGAACAATTTACGATTGCCAGTTGCAACTTTTGGCGAACGCTGCGAGCCAAATTGCATGAAATCAGTTTAGTCAGTAGTGCCCCCTCCTCCAGCAGAGCCTCCCTCTTCTCTGGTAGACACGTGCCGGTGCCCCTTTCTGGCCACGCCCCCTTTATCCAGCTGGCCGGGTAATTTATCTTGCAACTAAACGTTTCCTGCCCCAGCCATATGTGAGTGCAAGTGTTAGGATGGCTCGAATATGGAGTGTCTGAGGAAAAAAGAGGCTAGTCGATGGTAAGGAAAAGGGCAGGGGTCAGCAGGGTCGGGGAATGATAGCTGCCCCGACCAGGCCGTTTTCAAAAAATTTCTGCATGAAAAATAGCCGCGTCATTAGGCGTTGACATGCCATAAACAAAAATTGTTTTGGCAAAAAATGGAAATGCACAAAAGTGCAGTGCGGAAAACTATGCAAAATTTGTGGTAGGTCCTTAGATCATAATTCAAATCATAATAACAATAAATAAAAATATAAAATAAATAAAAATGTCGATGGTACCAACAAATCATATAACTAATTTCAATTATTTAATTAAAAACTAGGAAAAACACAACTGAGTAGCCATTTCTATGTTGAAACATAATTCTATAAATGAAAAATTAGGAATTGCAATTAAAAATTATACCATTTCCTCCAGTGCAAGGTGGAAAGACAGCAGACACAAGCTGAGTGAAACTTTTGGGCCCCCAGATTGATGACAAGCCTTCGGGTGGGGGCCGACACGACGATGTGGGGGCCGAAAGAGTTGCAGCATTCCCTGCAATGTCAATCGATGCTGCTCTTGTTTTCCCCCCACAATTTTTCCAGGTTCTCCTTGGTAGTTTTTATTTTTTTTTTGTTACTATTGAAACTTTTGCCAACTTGAAACTATTTTCAGGCATTTTTCCTTACACCCCACACGCCCCACTCTCCTGTCGTCCGACTAATAGCCAAAACTTTAAATTGTTCCTACCGCGGCCATATGAAAAGTCAACGGCAGCACCTCCTTCACCTCATTCCATTCCACAGGATCCCTTGGTCCTGCCGTGTTGCAGACAGTGCTGGAAAAAGGACACACGGAAAAAGAAAAATTTGCCAGAGAGTCGTTTATCTTCGAGCCCATAATGACAGTTTGGCAAAAGAGCTGGCTGCTGTGACAGCTCGGGGCTAAAATGCTGAAGGGGTATGGCGGGGTCTGATGGAGGAAAAAGTTAGCAAGAGGCGGGAAATAGTTGGACATCTGAGCTAATGTTGATTGCGGCTTGACAGTTACCTGTGAACAGTTTGGTGGCCAATTTCGCGGGGAAACGGGTCGTGGGGGCATGGAAGGATAACGATAGCTGTTGCAACTGATGGGGACATTTATATGGATTTATTTCTGGTTGCCTCAAGGGCTAGCAAAACTCGGTCCAGGGCTAAGCAAAGGATTTTTTTTATAAAAGGTAATTAATATTGAAAAATTGACTATGTCTCTTTATTTCTCTTACTCTTACGACAAACTTCTTTACTTTTATCTTTAAATCAATTGCAATTACACAAATCAAATTTCTGCCCATCGCAGCACTTTTAAATTATTTCGTCCATACCAATGATTGATTTACGATTGTTTTTATGGGACTCTCAATCGGAATTGTAAGTCCTCCAATGACCACCAAGTCACACATTAGTCCCATTAAATTTTTATCGTAGCTTTCTAAGACTTATATGGCTATTGGCTGTGGCCTCGTTGCTATAAAATGTTTTTTATAGGCCTTCTTTTTTGATTGCGATGGCCGAGAGCCGAAAGCGGAAAACACTTGACCTGCAGTTTTATGGCCACTGGAAAGTGCATGAGCTATGGTTTGACATGCAGTTTTTGGCAATTTGATTGCCTCGGCTTGCTGCTCGTAAATAACATGCAACACTCTCGAGAGGCAACATCCAAAATCGCATTTCACACATCACACTGTATCCGGTTATATATCTAAGATTACTTTTCTTGGCAGTTTGTTCATGGGATTTATACAAGGGAAATAATTTGTAAAAGTTCTAAAGAAAATATATTAAAATATTTAACTAAACATTAAAATGTAAGTTTAATTTTAAATTATAAATTAAATAATTTTATTTAAATAATTATAACCTTTTTTCAATTATTAAAATTAATTTTTTTGTCGCAGTGCCTGATGCATTTTCCGTAACCTTCATCAGCAACAAAGTTCCTGTTGCTGTCATAAATTATACGACAAATGCGTTTGTCTTGAGTGCGGACCCATATCCTTCTACTTCCTTGTTACCCCGTCTCCAAGCCCTCATTCCCCTTCATCCCACCACACCCTGTAACAGCAAGAACAACAAGAACTTTTGCTCCTGCCAAGTGCAATCATTGCCAGTGCTGCATTGTCGTGTTGCATACTTTTTTGGGCTCGTCCTGGAGCAAGGTTGCCGGCTGGGGCCGACTGCCGAGTGGGCGGGGTGCGGAGAGTCATATAGACTATGCAGCTAATATTATTTTATTGCTTGCGACTTAAGAAGCCGCAAAATTTATGCGACAACAACATGGTAGACGCTACAAGGCAATGTTGCTTGGGTTCTAGGACACAGTACCTTCTAAGCTTTAAAGTTATAAAAACGGAAATTATTTAAATAAATATTATTATAAAATATTAATCAATAGATTTATGAAATAAATATATATTCTATATATTGGGAATAAAATATTTAATTGAAATTTATTATTTTGAATTTCGTTTTAATCAGAAAAGCTCAAATATGTTAAAACTTCTTTATGAAACCCATCCAAAAATCTGTCCAATTTCGGGAAAAGTTTCTCCTCTCGAGCAGCCACTGTGGCCATAATAATAAAAGCCCAGCCAGCAGGTTACCAGGTTTGCCATTTTCGCTGCCAATGCTGCATTGTTCCTCATCTTCTCCTCGAGTTTCTTGGGTTTCTTGCAGCACCCGTTGAGGGGCGAATGCAAACAAATTTGCATGCCGTCAGTTACTATTTTACTGCCAGCTGGGAGAATCCTTCTGGGGAGTTGGCACTCGGGGGGGAGTATGTTGGGCGAAGTGTACTAGAAGTAGTAAATCTTTTTGGGTGTGTGTATGCAGGTTGGTGTGTGAGTGAAGGGGTGAGCTTTTTTTTATTCCACACCAGCCACCTCACAGCCAGGCTCTCCCGCAGCCATTGTGGTTATTTCGCTTCGCTTCGCAGCAGGTGGAAATGGAAGTGGCAGTGGAAGGCCTGGAACTTCTTGCGAGCGTTGCCACATGGTGTGAAATATGCACCAAAAAGGAAGAAGGACTACACCAGAGTTGGTTTTAAACACGGCGAGAAAAGGGTAATCAAATTTAAGACCCTAACTATATTATATCTGAAAAGGGTTCCAGAAGCACATTTAAAAATGTCTGTTAATGTCAGAAAAATAAATATATTCAAAATTATACATTTACCTAACAAATCATATAGGTTTATATTGAAAGAAAATTTCCTATATTAGTTAATAGTTATTTTTTTTCTGTGTGTTGAGAAAACCCAAAAGATTCGAAAGGACGAAGTTGGTAGATGGAAACAAAAACGACGCCGGTTTCGAGTGCCACATAAACGTCTGCATGTGATACCCACCCCCCTCTCCTGGTGCCCACCTTTATTCCACACCCCCACCTGTGTTGCCCCCCAACGTTTCATTTCGTTGCACTTCGCACACGTTGCACACACGTGACTTGTTTATGTAGTTGAACTTTCTGGCTGCGTCAGTGGCTCTAAAACCCTCATAACCCATCCATGGGCATCCCGTGCTTCATTTTCTGTTTCGTTAACTGCACACAAGCCTGGCGCACACCTGAGTTGAGTGTGTAACTTTCTGCGGTTTCTTTTATTGATATTTAAACATTTTCGAGGCTGCCCGCATAAATTTGGTGCTAATTTTTTTTAATGTGAGGCTCGTGGGTGGAAAATGCAGGAAATGGAGGAACATTAAATGGTAGAATGCATTATTAACAAAGTTAAAACAATTTAAAATTAAATTGAGGCGAAAGATATGCTTTAATTACTAGCCTAGGCTAGACAACCAATTCTAGCCCCAAACTTCTAGCATTTTTCAAACAAATCGTTCAGGAATTCAAGCAAATCTTAAAGCCAACAAATCAAGCTAATGGAAAAGAAATACCCTCAAAACAAAAAGCCGGCTAATTTGGCATTTAAACGTCAAATGTCAATCAAAACAACAACAGAATACAAGAATCCTGAAAATAGAAAGACGGAATAAAAATAGAAATCAGGCATTAGAGGAAAAAAAGCAAAACAAATCGTCCAGCAGAAAAACATAATTGGCCAAAAAAAAGGCAACTGAGAGTGGGTTGCTCGCAACCAAAAACAGGAAAAACCAAAGGAAAATTTGCTTAATGCCAACGAAGGAAAATTACAACTAAAAAAACCAAAAACAATAGTTAAACAGAAAAATTCAAACGAACAGAATGGAAAAAACGAGGCGAAAAATGAGCGGGCTTGAAGCAAACCTAAGCGAACAAAAAAAAGTAAAGTTGTGGGCAAAGTTCCACGAAAAATCTAAGATTCTTAGAAGAAGCGAAAAAAAATTCTTCATACATGTTGGCATATCTGTCCGCTACAAGAAAATCGCCTTTTCCAACGCCAAAGCTGTGGCGAAAAATCGTGAAAGTGTTGAAAGGCGGTAACAGATATTTGCCACAGAAAAGTTGGGGATAATGGATGCTAAAGAAAGTTTGAGATGTTAAAAAAAATATACATAAAATAAACACTATTTTTCAACCTCTTTTGTGGAAAAATAAATCAAAACTATTTTTAAGTAGCTCCTCACTCATTTAGAACACGAAATAATTCCTATTTATTAAAATAGGTTTCTGAAAATGTATCCTAGTTGTTTAAAATTCCATAAAAACTACATAACAAGCGATTATTAAGCAAAAAGTTAGAACATTTTTTTAAAGTGCACCTGACGCCGTCACAGCTCCATCATCATCAATTTTTTGTTGCATCCTAAAAGAAGCTCGAAGCTTTTTGGCTCTCCAGTCCTGGCTTTTGTATCTGTATCTCAGTATCTGCATCTGCATCTGTATCTGTGCCCTGTCCCAGGCGCTGGCACATGCATAAAACATGCATACCATGGCACACCATAAAAAAAGCGAGAGCTGCAGATAATGCCGTCAGTAACCGAAGGACCTAAAGGCAGGACGAACTCAACTGAACTGAACAGAACAGAGCAGATAGCCAGAATCGGCCGCGTCAAAATTCAATTGAGGCTGCCAAGGCGAAGGGAAGGATGCAAAAATGCAAATTAGAATGCCAAGGTACCGAATACAACAAAAGATACACCTACTCATACATCTGCAGCTACAGATGCAGATACAGTTACAGATACAAATAGAGTTGGGGCGGAGGAAGTGGATGTGGATGTGGATGTGGAAGTGGAAGTTCGGGGGCTCAAGCACCAGGTAGTGCTGTTAATTGTATGCAGTTTCCTAGGTGTTGCTGTCCGTTTTCTCCTGACGGCTGAGTGTTCAGCCTTCCCAGCGGACAGGTGAGGGAAATGCGGAAAATGAAGTGAAGGCCTGCCAAATGTATTCCCAGAAATTCTCAAGTGTTTTTTTTTCTTTGTTTTTTTGGAAGGCTGGCAGCCCCCAAGAGATTCATTTTACTGAGGTAATTTTTTGGTGAAACTCTGTGGAGATGCTAAAAGCAAAAGCAGCAGAAAGCAGACACATTCATACATTAATCGGATTGTTTCCACAGAAATGGGTCACAAATTAAACACATTAAAGAGGCCCATAATCCAAAAAGTATCTTTGAAAATATGAGAATGTATTTCTATTTTTAATATAGACAGCGGGAATATGATGGTTTTATTATTAAACTTTTTTTGAAATAAATTATTTATTCTTGTGAAATTTAATATACTTTCAGCTATCATATTTCTGTGAGTTGGTTTTATGAACTTTGGCATTTGAAAAGCTTAAGTCTGTCAACATTTAGTAAACTCCATTAATTTAATGCAAATAAAATTGTGTTTATTTATTTTGTCATTTCCATCAGTAAGCAAACTATATGTAATAGTATTTTTGCTAAAGAGCATTTTGAATTCGTTAATTGCTTATTTTGGAAGCTCTCAGATATCTGCAGAACTCACGTAATTTGCTTGTTTATCTGTGCGAGTTTTGTGTGTGTGCCTCGTGTGTCTGATTTAATTATTTCTGACACAGACAGATACTTTAGCCACATGCCAACAGTCAAGGGAGAACAATAACAAAAACACCAAGAACACATATACAGGAGAAACACGGCTGGCAAATATTTGCCAAGGATCACTTTCAATTTTATGAACGGAGACGTAGAATTCAAACCGTGCCTGGAAGTGGAAAAATGTACTCAATTTTTATGTTGAAAGTGAAGCCAGATACCGGTTCACATTTGCTTGCTTGTAATTTTAAACTCAATTAAATATCCATTCTCCATTGAATTCAACAATCTTCGGGGTGCACGCATAAACACTTTGTTTTCGATTGTTGAGGATTTCGGCATTTGGGAGATGAAAATTGTTTTGGGTTGAACCGAGAAATTAAAAGGAAATTGAATGCAAACAAAAGGCTAGGAAATCTGATTGGATTGGATTTTGGATGCTTAAGCCTGCAGCACAATAATAATTAAGAGCCGGAGCGAATTCATTGCCAATTTGTCTGTAAGCCGGATATGAGGGTGGGTCTTAAGGCTCAGAGGTCATAATTTATGTGATGTGCGATCCACCACATGCGAATAAAATGCCGGAAATTCAAAGAAAACAAGATAATATTTTCTATTCGAATATTGCAAATACTGTACACGAGAGTGGCACTGAACTCACAAAGTCTCTGTTGTCTAGACTTCCGTCGAGACTCGTGTCTGAAATTCGCAATGCGTTTGCAAAATAATAAGTAAGGGAAGTCGTCGCACTTACAGATACTTAAAAGCATCCGGGCCGGTGCAGTCCAACAAGAAATAAATAAAAGCGAAGCTCATGGCGACCAACAGTCTGCCCGAATGCTAATAAACATTAATTGCACAACATTTTCCATGACAGCAGGTCCTTGGCTGGGAAATCGTTTGCACAGATTTTCATTTCGGTCATTTAATAAGAAACAATGCAGATTTGCATGCCCTTACCAACGTCCTAGGGAACTACGAACGAAGTGATTTTATTCGAATGACTGCGTGTCGATTACATTAACGATAGGCTTTCCTCCGAAATTACTCATCAGTGAATAAGCTATTGGCTTGTGTGACTTTCGGAGGTAATAATATTACTTAGTGAGAAATAGATTGTCCTCCTATTGACAATAAAAGCTCCTTACAGTTGTCCATCCCTTTTGATAATTATCTATTTATTTGTCTATAAATACATCTTCAAAGCGTCTCAAGTGGCCCACACAATTTTCTTTGACTTCGCCTCCACAAAGTAAGTTTCCTTTCCCGCCATTCACTATTTTTGGAGAGCATTTAAACTTCGATCCTTCAACAACAACGCCGGCCAGGATTTACAAAAAAAAAAAAAAAATGGGGAAACAGGAGGAAAAATCCTTCAATTTTTATTTCTTCCATTTTACCTCCTTCTCTTAACATTTTTTGTTGCTTTTGTCTTTTCGTTTTACAGTTGAGCGAATTTTCTTTTAATTAATTTTAAATGAATGTCGTCCGTTTTGGCGCGCTGCAAACTTTAGCTGGACTACTCCGTAAATATATATATATAGAGTACTATATATATAGTGAATCGGGTGAAACGAGGTGAGGAACTTCGGTGGACAGCGTTGACTTTTAGCTTAATTAGCTTTCGGACGGAAAGTGCAGCGGTTTTTGGGGAGCTCCAGTCAGGTTAGTTTCTGATGCTGAAGGAGCTGGTCCTGTGCTGCCTCCACTGCCTCTCACTTACCCTACTATGTCTGCAACAACGTGCGGCAATTAAATATTGCATTCTGTGGCAAGAGTTTCAGAACAATGCTGCCACTGATGACGTCATGGGGCGGCGGGTGGCCGGCGGCCATACACAGACAGACACACAGACAGACAGACTGAGATGGAGACAAACAGATGACGATGTCCTGTTTTTGTATACTGCATGTTGTCCTTTTGTGCGTTGCCTTTTGCGCTTTTATGCAACTTTGTTGTTGCTACTGTTTATGCTATTGTTGCTGATGTTTTTGTTGGTGCTGTTGTTGGCGGCTCGCCGTCGCAGCATGTGGCAAGGCTTTTGTTACCGCTGTCGCTGCTGGCAGAAATGTTGACTTGTTTTGCTTGTTTTTACATTTTTATACCGAGCACTTATGAAAAACAAGGGCTTATCGTTTTTATGTATTTTTTAAAAATTGTTGGCTTGGAAGTTAAAATATAAATAAAATAAAGGACTTAATATTTTTCACAAAACTTCGATCAAATATTTTTATTTAATTCAAAATGTTTAAACAAAGATTCTGAATAAATATTTTTAAGCTTAAGTTGGTCAATCATTTATAAGTTAAGTATGCAATATAATCATCTGAAAAATTAATTTTTTTAATATTTTCCCTTTCTATATTTATAAAATATACTATAAAATTCAAGACTCCTAGGTATATTCCTTGTCGAATAAAATGTAATGCCACTAATTCCTTTTTTCAGTCTGCTCCTGTTGTTGTTTCCGCTGTTTTGTTATGTTTGTCGTCGCTCGTTTGTTTCTGTTTTGTGTTGCAACCGACTGGCCCCCCCTCTTGCTGGTATTTAACATTCATTTGAAATTGTCATGGCCCGCTGTTGGTCGACGGCTCTTTCCTGCTCGACGATTATGTTGATTGCAGCAGAGTTCCGTGCCCAGTCCCCCGCATCCTGGCATCCTGGCTCCTTATTGTTTGGCTAACTGAATGATGGAACACTCCACTCCACTTCCACTCCACACCCCTTGTCTAAAACAGGCTCACCCTCTACTACATATTTCGTCCTGTTGATCTGCTCCGCAAAGGAAGTTCTAGAGTGAGTGGTAAAGAGTTTAAGAGCAGACAGCCTGTCAATTGCAGCGATTCCCGTTGCAGCCATAAATTGCTAAAGTTTTTGGCAGATTTTCGAGGACATTCCTCTCAAACCCAAACCATTTTATTTGTTTTGCTTTGTTTATTTATTTCATTTTTTTTTTTATTTAAGGGGTATAGAACACCCCTGAATCAACTGGACCCGATTTCTGTTGCGCTCTATGCAAAAAATTTGCATTTTGAGCATGGACTTGTAATTTGATTTTTGACAAAACGCCAAAAACTTGTTTAGTTTTCATTCCCTAACCAAAAATTCGGGTATATAAGCTATGTATCAAGGTGGGAAATTTTTTTAAAATTCGAAAAACCCATATTTTGTAATCCTTAACTCTATTCTTAGCTTAAAAGTCAAATTTTTCCCTATAGCCTTATAACCCTTGATATCCAAAATACTCTCAATTTTAGAGTATCCCCGCCTAGTCATAAATTTAGACCATGTTTTCAATTTCTAGTTTTATTTATTCCATCAAGCCCATCCGTTTGCCTCGTCCTTTCTCCTTTTTTCCCCTCTCTTGTGATGGACTACAATTTATATTGCATACTTTCCAGCGCAGCGAATTTTTGGCTCGCTTTTGGAAAATCTCCCCCTCCTCGACACTTCCTTGCTGGATTTTCCCTTTCGGACGGGATTTCGAACTGGCGTCGAATGCTGCTTCATTTATATTTCAATTTTGATTCGTTTCTTGTCAATCAGCTAGACAAGCGCCTACCCCGTGCCCATTTTCGGTGGTACAGGAGGGGTGGTGGCAGCTAAAAATGTTGCCTGTCTGTGGCTTTTCGCCAAGCTGGAAATGTTTCAACGTTAATTGAAAATTTATTGAGACAAATTGTGTTTTATTTACGCATTATTGACGTTTTTCCCACTTTTTCTTGCTTGTTTTGTATTTATTTTTGTTCCTGCCTGCTGCTTTGTTTGGGATGAATTATTGGGAAAAGTTGTCGGCCATGATGATGGAAATGAGAATGAAATTGGTAATGGAAATGAAGCTATACATTTTGGACAGGCTACAGTTTGATGTGATTTGGGCAGGACAGGACACGGTCATCACCTTTTAACTGGCTTTTTTTCACAAATTGTGTGATAAACATGCCAAAGTCATTACCACAAATACAGTTCGTCAACATCATCTGGACTTTTAATTAATGCAAACAGATTTAACTCATTTTTTACGCACATGCCTTTGTGTGCTTAATCATGCACGTTACACGCTACATGTTACATAAGTGAATCGCTTCATGGAAATTGATATAAATCAATTGTCGCACGATTTTCCCATTGGCAATATAAAAAAAAAAACAAACAAAAGTGATGAGCAAATCTGCAGAGTGTGGGAGAGTAAATAAAAATTAAATGGTATAAAGCCCATACCCATAAACAAAAAGGTTTATAAAAATGAAGGGACACCATTCCATTGCCATTCCCATATCCCATTTCCGATCGACCGGCTTATGTCACTTTATTCGATGCTCTATTTCCATGACAACTTCATGAATAAATTCCCCATCGATTTGGAGTGTGGTGGCTGGTTCCTGGTGACTGGTTACTGGTGGAGGTGAAGTGCACGAATTAATTTATATGATATGTAAATTAATATGGAATATAAAATTTGTGCAATTAGCCGCTTGAATTGATTGACAAGAGTTGTGCTCTTTTTTCCCAACATCCCAGCCGCCAAAAAAGTGAACAGCAAATTGTTTTCGAGAACCGAGATTTAATTAAAAATAAATAAATACATGTTTGCTCGGGCATAAAATTATTAAAATAATGCATTTAAAATTATTTGACACAAAATGGTTTCTAAATAAAGTTGGCATACATTTTAAATTCTATTAAGTGGCATTTGCAATCTAATATCTAAAAGCTACAAGGACACTAGTTTTAATTATTCAATGTTTTAGTTTTAATACGATTAAAAATTATCAATGAGCTGTCAAATTTTTGACACAAAACTAACTCACTTTAACAAACTTTTAATTTTAGTTGCTACAATTTAAAATTTTAAGCACTGCTTAGCAGCTATCCCTTGATCCCCTGGGCAACCAGTTTTGGTAATCAATCAATTCCCAGTGCTCCCAGTCGATGCGATGTTTTCATTTGAATTTCAGCTGCTCAGTCAGTCGATGAGGCTGTTTCCACTTGAATGCTTTCCACAATCAATTTGTTAGGCAACCGTCGAACGTTGCCACCGAGCGCCGCAGCACTCACACAAATTATTTAATTATTTATGCAAATAAATAACTTTATATTGCACTTAATTTCATTTTTTTTCTACCACCACCACGTGCGACGTGCCAAAGTGAAGCAAAAAAGATTTTTACGCCAACAAAAGGTGTCAAATGGACTTAATTCATATTATCATTTTCTGTTCGAGGGTATGGTTTAATATTTTTTTTTTCCGCTGTCTGATTGTGACATTTATTATTTATTAGTTGCACTTTAATATTTTATGCACACATTCCGTTAGTTTTTTTTTTTTTATAATTTATAAATTGGCCAATTGTGCGTGATGGCTTAAAAAGTGCTCATTTTCCCCTGATTGGGAAGGTATTTACGAACACTATGTGCCATGTACATACTTTATCCGACAGTCAATTGACGGGCTCATTGGCCCACTGTGCGTTGAGAGGCATAATGAAGTTGATGCGCCATTGTTCCACGCTTGTCAATAAAGTGTCAATAATTTATAAAGCAAACAGAAGTTGTTCAGGACATAATACCATAACCGATGTAGCAAATCGCCGGCACAGCGAGTCGGCGGGGAGGCCCTACGAACCGACCCATCTCGGAAAGCGGAAAAAGTATCGCATCTAATGCAAATATTTGTGATACTTTGGCGCGACTCGCTCGCCTGCCAGCTCAATGTTTATTTAAAATTTATTAAAAAAGGAATTCAACAAATGTTTACAGCACACGGGGCTAGAGCGTGAGTGAGTGTGTTTATTATATGATTGCAATTCATGTTGACATACTTATAGCTCATCAATGCCATTTGTTGGCACTGTTGTCTGTCGTCGTCTGATGGAATTGATTCGATTCAACTAAGCTCGACATTTTCCAGTTTGTTTGCCCGGCAAAGAAGTATGTGTCGTGTAAACAGTGGCAATTTAAATAATTAATCCATAAATATTGTATGCTCAGGGCAGTCTGACTGGCTCTCGCCAGATACATTTTCTTCGAAAAGCTGCCATTGTCCATTGTCCTGTTCAAGTATTTGAATAATTTAATCCAATTGTAATTATGATATTTAAGTAATTAAGCAATGAACTTTATGTAAAGAGTAGAAATCTTCGGCTACTGAGGTGTTGGTAAATTATTAAATAAGTATTTGGAAGTAATAAGTTTCGGATGGCAATTGTCAGGCAAGTTAATTTAAATTTCTGTGTTGTGGTCAAGACGTTTTTGGTAGGATGGTTAAGTGCTGGCTAACAAATGAAAAGTGTCTTTGAGTTATTTTATTCAATCAATTATATAAATATTAAATAAAACAATCGTTTGAACACTTTGAAGTTTGAAACCTTACTATAAGGTAGATTCTTCAACTTGAATACGAATAAATTCCCCTTTAATATCCTTTATAAGCCTTATCCAAAACTTTCTAAAACTGCCCCAAAGTTATCAAAGCAAATTGAATCGCAAATATTCAATAATAAACCACAAATCGCACACAAAACCCTGAAATACCCTGGAAGCTATAGGAAGCCACGCTCCAAAGACGGAACCCTCTCCAACACTGAACACTGAACACTGAATGCCACAAAGTGGGGGCAAAGTGTTGTAAAGTGCAGCGAGGCGAGAGACTCATGCGACTGATTAAAAACGCGCGCCTTCTAAAACTGTCAAAGAGCCTTTGGCGGAGGATTTTATGATGAGAAAAACTTTTGAAGCGAAAGTGCGAAGCGAAGGCTGCTGCTTCTGCTGCCACTGCCTGCTGTCATCGTTGCAGGAAGTCGCTGCTGAGAAATTAAAAGGGGGAAGTCCCGCGAAGGGAAGCGGAGAGCTAGCGGGGATTTGCCACAAAGCCAGTGCAGGTTCCTAGCGCAAGCGACCCCCTGTTCGACGCAGGTAAGCGCCTGCATTTTGTCCTTTGTAATTAAACTTTACCGCGATGGGGAAAAGGACGACGATTATGAAACGTCGATGACGAAGCCATCGCCAAGGTGCAAAGGTGGAGACAACCCTAGACAACAACCCTAGAACAGACAACAGCAGACAACAAAACAATGCCAATGGCAATGAAAGCTTACTGTCTAATTCGCGTCTAGAGACACAAAATTAAAATATCTAATGTTCGTAGGAATTCCTTAATGCTCTAAAATAATTAAAAAAATAAATAAAAAATACTCAATGAATACAGAGGTTGATTAATACTATAATCATAGTAAACCAACCTTTTATTAAATTATTTACTAAAAGTAGAGAATGGTATGTAGCCCGAGACCTTCTCCATGAAAGGGTACAACAATTAGAGTCTACCAAAGCAACCGTACTACATACTGCATATCGGCATATGCAAGTGAAAAGTGCCACTCGAGCGGTTGGGAAAAAACAATAGAGGCGAGAGAATGGAGAATGGGAGCTCCGAGTGCAAGTGCCAGATGAAAAATGAAGAACAGAAATACGGAAAAACCTGAAGGAAAGAAAAGGCGGCGAGTGTCTGATTTTAGTTATGGCAAGGAGCATCCGTCTGGGCCTTGGGGCCTCCAACTGTCGAGATCCTACGAGTGTCGAGAAAGTGCAGGGCACGGCTCAGCGACTCGAAACAAAAGTGCAACTGGGCCCCCAGCCCAGCCCGGTTTATATTCCGCCAAGCTCCTTATCCCCTTACCCACCTCCGACCCACCTCATAGTATTCCTCATTTTCCTGGCACAACACGAAGAAGTTAGCATTCAACTTACAAGAGAAAGACAATTGCTGAGAGGGGGCGCCGGCGAAAAGGTTGAGGACAAACTGTTGCCTGGCCCATTCTAATTGAAAGCAGAACAACAGCCATGGCACACACACAAAAAAATAAAAATAAAATATAAAATAAGAGAAACAAGGAGCGTAAGCGCTGCAATTTGCACAAAAAGAAATTATGCAGAGCTCCGGCCGAATGGAAAACAAATCTGTGCAGTTGGCAGGCTAAATGGTGAAAAGGTCCTCGGAGAGATGGCCACTCAGAGATACCCTGAAAATTAGAAGGTGCTGTGGGAAACAATTAATGAGTGGAAAAGCAATTAGACAGTTTCGAAGCGATAAGAAGGATCTTAAAGGACGAGTTAATGGGGAAATCATTTAGGGGTCGGAAAGGAAGAAATTTTATAGGGAAAGGGGAATAATTAATTAAAAAAGTTGCAGGATAAAATTATTCATTAAATAAATCTGGAAAGGGAATCAAAAATATTTATATTAAATCAAAGTAAATTCAAAATATTTGAGCTATGATTTTGTGTTAAAATTTATAAAACCTTCACCATCCTTGACACACAATGAGAAACCAAAAAAAAATACTTTTTGCGTGAACAAATACAAAGGAGCCTGCAACAAGGTGCAACAAGCACCTGACCCCCTCGCCCTGCTGCTTTCCGACATTCTGTAACCCCTGGCAGTCCCCCTGGAAGAAAAGAGCTGCAAAAGTGCGAAATTGTAATAAAAAATGCACTGCCACGTGGCAAGAAGAGCGAACTGCTTAGCGAGTCGAGGGGGAAAAAGGCAAAAGATCCTTGAGGCGACTTTTGGAAATGCTAAGGTTAAGGGGATTTCCCCCCGGCCTGCTTGCGCCGCACTTCAATGGAGTTGCTTAAATCTAATTTGGGTTGGCTTCGCCTTTCTGCCTTTTGTGGCATTAGCTTGCCCGGCACGTGTTAAGAAATTATCCTTCCCCCTCAACGAAAAAAGAAAAAAAATTTCAATTTCTGTAAGTTTCCTCAGCAGCTCGCGTTGGATTTTCTCTCCGTTTTTTTTTTATAATTTTTGTTGCTGCTCCTGCTACTTCTGCATTTATGAAAAATTCATAAAGGATAATGAGCGACAAGAGCGTGTCAACGGTGCTGAGCTGGGTGGGGGGAAAAAAGTCGGGGGCCAAAACGTTTTGCCGAACCAGCGAGCAGGCAAAACGCCATGAAGCAAGGACATGCAGGACATCCTGCAATGGACATCCTCCCAATATCACGACAAAGCTGCTTCTGCATCAGCTTCAGCTTCTGCTTTTCCAGCTTCTGATGCTGCATCTGGCGCTAATTAAAATCCCGGCCAGCCATGCTCTGACGAGTTGCCATGACAGATAAGCGTCCTGTCGTCACAAGGACGAGGCGTAATGGAGTCAAAGGTGTTAGATAAGTAGCCATAGAAAAAAAGCGGATGGCCAAAGGGTTTCGTGAATTAAAAAGGTGTGTGGGGTTCTTTAGTAGCCACTGCAGTTGACAAGTGGAGCGTACACACAGGCACAAACAAAATGAAAAGACAGGCGACCCGCATTCCACACATTTTCGACTTTAACTTTTGCCTAAGGCCGACTCGCGGAAAAGGGAGAAATGCTCAGAAAACGGCAGTACAGAGGTTCAGAGGGCTAGTCTCCATTTAGTTATTGGGTTAATAAAACAAAGACGAGAGGGAGCACATAAAAAAAAACCAAGCAAAACAAAGCTTACCTACATAGTTTTAAGTCATGATGCACAAAAAAACCAGACTGGTAAAATAAAGAAATTAAATAAAAAACTTGGGCAGTAATATCAATTTTATTTTATTATTTTTTAGGATAAAATTACATTAAATAAAAACTGGTAACAATTCTTCAAAAAAATTTATTAAAACTGGTTTTCAATTTTTTTCAAGTGTCACACAGTGTTTTTATTCAGCTTCACGGGGCGTATGCGCAATATTTGTATGTGGATTAACAAGCAACGAGCTAAAAGTTAGTGGGTTGAGTGGACAGCGGTACAGTGTGGAATGCGTAAGTAAGACATGGCCAAGTACAGTACAGTTGACAGTTGGTGGTGGTGGGTTGGCGTATCTGGGGGTTTCGTTGGAAATAGCTGACACAGTCCCGGAATGGCATGGACAAAGAACGGATAACGAGTGGACAAAGGTAACCAAGGTTCTGCAACTCTGTTCCGTTGAAATTCAGAATTCTTTGGTCTTGTTTTACCTTTATATTTTTTTTTTGTATACCGCTTTTCCTTTCTCTTTGGCAATAGTTTTCCACATAATTTATGGTCTCTATTCAGAGCGGAAAAACTTGTACGATACGTAGGGTATAGAAGTACATGCACGTGTTATCTTACAAAGCTACATAGGCGGGAGTATCGTGGCAGTTGGATTTCCTTTTTAAATAAGTCCTAGAATGTATTTTATAAATGTTTGTTTCTAATTAACTAGTATGTTTGCGAATAGGTTGGATATGTTTAAAGAAACACTATTAAATTGTTAATATTTGACCAAGAGTTATCCCTCAATGATTGCCAGAAACTAACCTTTGGGTGATTTATCCTTCTCGCTTGCCAAACGCCCTAGAACCTTTCTTTAGGCATTCGACAGATTCAGGTATCTAATTGATTTGCCTGCAGAAAGAGACACAGGATACAGCCAGACAGAGACAGAGCGAGTGTGGTGCTACATGCCCCGGTATGGAATGCCGCAAGGAGCCGTAATAACTCGAGTGCTTTCTCAGCTTCTAGCTGTCGTTGTTGCTGTTGTTATTGCCACTTTGGGGGCATATCCTTCATCAGCGGCATCCTTGGGTGGTGCAATCAAAGTGAGATGGCTGAGATGGCTGCGACGTCTTAAATGATTCAACACCTTGAGAAGATAAGATCCTCCAAGGAGGACGGACATATCAATCAGGGCTCAAAGTCGCGAAGAAGGGGAGTTATGGGTGGGATGGGGGAAAACAGTCATTGTCAGATCTTTCTCCGGAATTCTCCTGTTTCGCTGTAGTCTCCAGTGGATGCGTGAGAAAAATTGCGTTGCATTATTTACATGTGCGCGAGCGAGCGCCTGAAAGCATGCTTTAATTTATTTTAATTCATTCTTTCGCCACACTCCCACACCGCCCCCATGGTGCTTCTCATCGAGTTGTCGTCGACAGCGTTGAGTGATATGTAAATATGCAGTTACGCGCTTACTTTGTCGTGCAATTACAGTAAACCAAGCATATACACCGTACAACCATCTCTCTGGCTCTCCCCTTCTCATCATCCGTGTCTGGTTGCCTCCTTTCCTCCGCGCCAGGACTCCTACATACAACCACTGCCATCTACATTTCCATCGCATCGGAGAGCAAACACCAGGGAAATTCTTTTGCTAATGCCAAACACATCCGTTCTTTATTTGATACCCTTGATGAGAGGGTATCATAATTTTTCGTGGTCTTATTAAATCAGGTGGGGTTTTGTACGATAATAAGGACTTGGATATGAAACCAGGATAAAGGATGTATTTAGTAATATAATGAAAGCTAAAAGGTGTGGCTTCTTTCTTTTATAAAATTTATTTTGAAAATAATTCCTTCATTGCAGAACAACAGAAAGTGGTATCCTATCGTCTTAACTTCTTCTATTTCTATTTCTTTCCTTTTATTAATGCCGTTCTGTTCCACAAAACTGAGATCCGAGATCTGGGAATCTTTGAGCTGATGGCGGCTTATTAGCCAGGCACTTTCGCAAACCTACACGTACCTGTAATGCCGAGCATGTGTAATTCCCCGATGTCTGGCAAAATGCTCCCTGCCTGCTGATTGACTTCCGCTTTGTCCCCCAGCAGCCCCACCATATCGCAGCCTTAATCGATTTTACACCCAAAGGACATTTTTTTGTGATTGTGTCTGCGGTTTGTAAGCTCTGCCTTTGATTTCCCACCATTCCTTTATTTATTTTTAGATTTTTTTTTCCTTTTTTCCATGAAGTTGTTTAAGCGCCTGTGTAAAAAGTCATTCTTATGAGAGAGTTGGGGGAATTCGTTTGCAGTGGTTACGAGTGGCTTCAATTAGATATGCGTATGCTGTTTGTTTTTAGGACTTGGCCACGTTTTTATTGCCCAGAAAGGAAAACGTGCTCTGTGTGTGCAACTGATGTCATTCGCCGTCAGGTGGAAAAATCTTATAAATTTTGAAATAACTTTCATAACTTATGGTGGGCGGAAAAGCTGTTACTGTTCTATGCAACTAATGCCATTGTCTTGTCACACATGTCGGATGCTGTCTGCGTTTGCTGTTTGAGTTTCCTCCCGCCGCCGCTAGTGGCGCTTAAAACGATGCTGGGGCATTTCCAGGGCAGGGTTTTATCCAGTGGGATGGTGTATGGGTTGGGAAGATGGGGGTCTACAAGTGGGTTATATCTCTGCTCCTCTTAATGTGGTTTAGTGCTTGGTTGACATGTTTGTACGGCGTGGACTTATGGCTGAAGGTACACACACACACACAGAACTTGTGTCTCCGGTCTTTTTTCGTTCGTCTGTGTGGGTTGATTCTTCGCTTGGGTTCTTCCATACTGAGCAAACAGAAATTTGTCTAAATTGGTTGGAAAGGCTTAACTCCACAGAAGTGGCTTTAATGTGTTCTAGTTGGGAAATCGTGAGAACAAACTTAAATTCCATTTAAAGTGATTTATTTTTCACAATTATTTCCCAACTTCTTTTCAACTTTAAAGCCGCAACAACAAAAAATTTAATTTTTAAAGCTTCCTGCTGCCTTTTTGCAACTGTCAAAAGCAGAACTCAAAATCGTTGACACTCACCTTTTGCCCGAATGTGAAAATATATTCTTAAGCTCTGCTTTTTCAACCAGGTTTCATTTCGTTTCTTTGGCTTGTTTTGCTTTATTTTTTAATGCTTTGTGGATGTGTGTGGATGTGTTTGGGTGGGTGTGTATTTGGCCGCCACTAAGCCACAGGCGGTTTGTTTGCTTGTTTGTTTGTTTGCAGTGTGTTTGAGCAAATTTGCTCGCCAACTCACTTTCATGTTTAATTAAAAGATAACACACACAAGCGCCCAAATGCAGATACGAGAACACCCACATACACCCGTCTTGGGGAGTCGAAAGGTTGCTTCTATGACAGTGATATGACAAGTCTTTAAGCATTTGCATCGTTTATCGGGCAAACTTCAACGTAAACGCCCCACTGCTCCACCGCCCCTCGTTTGCTTTTTGCAAATTTATGCAATTTCAGTTTTGTCTGTTTGTGAGTGTCTGGACTGGCGGCTTTCACTTTAAAGCTTTGGCAGCAGCGTCGTGTGCAACGTCCTGGAAAATATATTTCCCAAAACTCCGGTAAACTTATTTTCTCATGAAGAGGAAGAGGAGGCGACTCGCTACGTGCCGCTTATCGTCATTATAATTGAAAGCTTTAAAAATTTATTGCCAACTTTTCGGCTATTTAGCATATCAAATCGTAAAAAGCGAACGAGAGTCCAGGAAAACTCGCCAGGCACGCAAATAATTATATCCAAGCACTCGCAAATAAAAACAATTTCAATTGCCTTTTACGATGCATATTTAGGTTTTATACGCACTCGGGAAAAATTCTTTTAAAATCGTGTTCTATTCAATAAAAGTTTTTCAATTTAAGAAATGAATAAAAAATGCAATATCCTATTTACTTATTATTTTATAAAAGTACTTGATAATAGCCATAGAAAACATAGCTGAATACTGGCATTTATTTTGTAAATTATTTATTTTCTTCGAGTGCTTCTTTGAGTATCACCCTACACCACCACCGGCCATCAATTAATGTCGCGCTATAAAAAGTTCTATAAAGTGATTGACTGGCCAGTTTACCAAATGGAGTTGAGTGACCCCTGACCCCCTGTGAGCCATTTCAGAGCTCGATTGGCAACTTGCCATGTTGAAATATTTAAAGCCGCTTAAACAAATTGTGGTCTGGTCATGCGGTGACTTGTCAGACAGTTAAACATTACAAACGCACACACAGAGAAATCGAGAAGTAGGAAGAGTCGTCCAGTGGCTTATAGCCGGAGGCGGGGGCTATTTCATTACCGGGAAAATCAATAAGGGGAAGGGGAGTGTCAGGAGGTACGGAGTACTGCTTTCGTAATCTCCACATAAAACTCTCTCGTTAGGCGCATTAAATTACAAATTCCATTAAAATGATTATTAAAGCAAGTATTTGCTAATTAATTTACTTGCTACGCACAATGCCAGGACGCAATTAATAAATCCAAATAAGCAGCTATATTATAATCAGGACTCAACTTCAAGGCCCCTAACGGTCGAACAAGGCCCGGACTGGCCCAACACCCTGTAAAAGTCGTTTCGAGGCGGATTATACATTTAAATATTTTTATTGGCGCCCGTCCGAGTCTCCCTCTGGGGGTCATTAGGCCCCTGGCTACCCGCGGCGAGGGATATGTTAATTACATAAAGCATTAGAGAATTATGTGGATTTGTGGCATTCAATTAATTAGAGGGGCTGGCTGAGTTTTATAATAATCGCCCTATTTAAATTTCAACAGATCCTTTTACATTTCAAGCATCAAGTTTTACAGAACTCTCTCTGATTTCTTTCCTTTTCATCCTTTTATCTGAAAACCACTCATTCCACATTCAATTTCAGTGCAATTGCAATTTCGTTATTGTGATGGAATCGTAACAATCTACCCTTTGTTACCCACGGAAACACAATGAATTACAGCAGTGCCCCATGACCCCGGCTCACTGTAGTTCTTATGAATAATAAAGCAAATAATCTGTCAGCGTCGCAGCCGCCTAACCAAAAACCATAGGCGACCCGAAGCCAAACCCAACAGTTAACTGGCAATGGCTAAAGGCTGGAAAAAGAAAAGAGACGGGACTAGAATGTGAAGAAAGAGAGGCCACAACAGCCGGGGGAATGTCAGGGAGAAAGCCACAGCGACAAACGACTCAATTCGAGGGCGAAAAATCGAGTACTCTCAGTCGACGTTTGCTCTGTCTGTCGTATCAAAATCCTAGGTAAACATAGAAAGAAATCAAATCAAGATTTTATATGGTAATAGTTAAAACCTCTGAATTATTTACGATGGAAAAGCATTTTTGAAGATAATGTTGCCTACTGTTAAGGGTTACAAAATGGCGTCATATCCGCCATAGAACCATTTATATTTGAAAGAGATTTTCTTTTTGTGTAGGGAAATTCATAGAGGAAAAGCGGAAAGCGATCTCGGTGAGAGGGGAGCGTCCAGTCCAGTGCTAATAACACGAAATCCGATTTGAACGTTGGACCTGCGTGTGATAAAAACAACAACATCACGCAGTCTGCGGTTGCCTTTTTCCGTTTCGTTTCATTTGGTTCAGTTTGGTTTGCTTTTCAAGCCTATGTGTCTCTGTGTATGTGCGCTGGATGTGGGTGTGGGTGTAGGTGTGGGTATGGGATTACTGCGGCTCGTGCCACGCTGCGTATGCGTAACGTGCGTTTTAATGAAATATTGAATTTTATTGCCTGCGTGCCGAGGACGGGCTGTCAACAACTTTCAGTTCTTGGTACTTTTTGGTGGTCCAATCCAAAGCAAAAAAAAAAACGCTGACCCCAACTTGCTTCACAACTTGTCACTGCCTCGAGGGCTTGATTACACTGGGAATCAAGTCAATCAAATGATATGCTTTTAAATCAATACTTTTTAATAAAAGCCAAAAATTTAATAATTTGTTATAAAATCATAAATTTCTTCTGTATCTGTGAATTTCATTGGATGCAAAAATATGTATTATGTATGCCTTTATTATTTATTTATTCTTTCAGTAATTCAACAATAGAGCTTTGCATTGCTGATGATTTTGAAATTAAATTCATTTTATTAATCACTATTTTTTATGGATTTTTTTCTTGTGCAGGACATCCTTAACTCCCCCAGTGTAACCTCTTAATTTGATTCATTTTATTTTGTTATGTAAAAACTTGAAGTATATTCTTATTGCCCATATTCTCCAGTCTCCCCGGCTGGGTAATTTTTTACTTTTCGTTGCGGCTGCCTAATAAAAGCAATTTATGAAGCCCAAAGCGCGGAAATGAATTGTTAACCGAAAACTCTGTTTTTTTTTCGGGATGGCAGAGGATGATGTCCATGATGTTGTTGATGAGTGGGTGGTGTCTTTTGTTTATGGTCACTGGTCAACCTTTCCCCATCCACCACAGATGGAAGCTTCATGTAAACGCCTTTTGCGGCATTGTGAAATTTCCCAGAGCGCACATAAAAATGAAAACCGCCAGAAGGGGCAGATAACAAGTGGTAAAGAAAACAGGGGGTGTGCCACCGAGAACCGATGGGGGGCGGGCGAAAAGGTAAAGGAAAGCCAGCCAGGCGGAAGGAATGCAATCGACGGAATCTGGTTGGAAGTGCATATATGTACAGATATGGTTCCAATTAAGGTTTAATTCCTCGGTATGAATGTGAATATAATACACCCTCTTGTTATGGTGTTTTTCTTTTGATTAAAAGTTTTTTTTTTAAAGTTCATATTTTAAAGTGTTAAAGTCTAAAGAATGTTTTCCACTGAAGGGTTAACAAAATAATTCTGCAAGGCCAACAGAGATGGTTTCACTCACAAAATGGAAAAGAAAAACAGAGTAAGCCACAGCAGCCGCTGCCTTTGGTGTGATTTCAAGCCTCCGCCACCATTAATGTTTTTTTGCACTTTTGTTTCTGTTTAATTGTGAGATAAAACTTACCGATAATGAGCAGCTTAATGGTCGACATGTTTGACTGTGTTGTTGCTGATGTATTTTCAGTTCGTTTCCAACTCTTTTTTCCTGTTTTCATTCAGTTTTTTCTCTTTTCCTTTTTTTGCTGGCTGGTTTCGGGCTGGTTTAATGTTTTTGGGGCTGTCCTTGTCCGACGATTGTGGCAGCTGTTGCTTGCCGATTGATATTTACGGAAATATTAATCCGTTAAAGAGGCAACAGTTTGACAGAAACTGAGTCCCGGCGTAAATTGCATTTTAATGTCAATGCAACGGCCATGCAAGGTTGATGGAATACGCCACGCCGACGATTATCCCGAGACCCATTTTTTTTCTCCTATCGAATTCCGTGCTTATTTTGTGGTTTTAATCGTTCGCGGAATTTTTTTGTTTCTCCTTTATTATTTTATTGTTAATTTTGGCTTTAATTGTTTTTTGTTAAGTATAATATTGCTGGCCAGATTAAAGGCTCATGGGAGAATTGATTTTGCACAGGCCTTTTTGAAATATTCAACTGTCGGGATGCCTGGGCATCTGTAATTAAATGTTTCAATTAAATTAAATGCGACACACACACACACACACAAATATTCAGACAAGGTGGCCGATCGAAAGATAGGCTCATGCAAAATGCACATGTAAGGCGCCTAGAAGTAGGCAATGAATATTTAAAGCCTCAGACATTTCAATTTGAGACCCAGAAGAACAACGGAGGAAGTGGGCCAAGAGTGGGCCTCACATTTCTAGTGAAGCCATGCCTAGGCATTAAATTAACATATTTCCCAAATAATAATAATTTCCAGCCAACCGTGTGAGTGCGAGGCAGTGCCGAGGCAGAGTACGGGGAGCAGTGTGGGTGTGCGGGTGTCTGTTTCAGGTCAAAGAGATGGATCCTGCAAATGGAATTGTGCGAGTCAGTTGGCTTTTCTACACATGTAAACTGTTGCTAATGTCATGTTTACAATGCCCAACGACTTATGAGCGGGCAGCATGTCAGTCAAATGGCTCGGCTCGTTTCTGCTCGAAAATTGCCCATCGCTTGCGTGCTCCAAACTTATTACCTCCTCATTTTACCATTCGGCCAGTCCTGCCAATCCTGCCAGGCCAGGACACACTCATCCCCAGGTGAGATAGGATGGTTCCGTTCCGGCAGAATGGTTAATGGGTCTGTTGGCCAAGCCTCAGCAATTGCCGAGCTATTTATTTAAAACCGAGCCGAGGGAAACAAAGCCAAGGCATTTTATTCCCCGATTTTGTTAATGGAAATCTAAGTCGGGCTTTCCAGCTACACTCTCAACTAAATGCTGAGTAATTATAAGTTATTAATGGTTTGCTTTTGTGGAACATTTTATTTTTATCTTGAATTATATTTTCCAATGTTGTTTGGAGTAGGAAAACTTGTATATCTTTTTATAGAATCTCGGTTTCTTTTATATTTTCAGGAAATTATTAATGTGCCTTGTCAAATCTTGTTGAATCATCAATTTAATTTTGATTTTAGATGTTCTGGTTTTTGGAAATTGGATAATCATGGGTCTTGAGTACCTCTTATATTGGTATTTAATTTTAAATAAAAGTTCTTAAATCTCATAACTCAACCAATTTAACGGTGTGACGCCACCCAAGACTCATAATTTGCTGCTTATGCATTCCCATAAAAAATCACCCAACTAAACTCTAAGCTAAACCACTTTTGAGGACATAAAAATACCAGCAGGCACAACAATGGCCGAGGAATAAGCACAAGGAATGCGCCTTTTCAAAACGCCACAAGAAAGACCCCAAAATCAGCTGTCACAGTGGAATAATAAAAATAATTTATTTGCATTTTATTTGCACAGCCTGGGAGTCTGGCTCCGAATCTGAATCTGACTTGGATTTGGATTTAGCGTTTGGGTTCTAGGTCCACGGTCCAAGGCCCAAGGACCAAGGACAACAAGTTGCTGACACACAAGCGGAAAGTGGAAGCAAAAAAAAGTGAACCAGAGGAAATTATACGGATTTGACAGATGAGCGAATGCGACTTGGCTTGAGGTAAGTGGAGCACAACTTTCGCAGCGGCGGCTTTAAATTGAGCAGAAATTGTTTGTCACTGTTTGTTGGCCCCCTTTGGGGTTTCTCCATTTTTTTTTTCTATTTCTTTTTTGTTTTTGTTACACTAGTTTTGGCCCAGTTTCGTGGCTTTTGGCGGCATGAATATGCATGCGGCATAACATTGAATGGGACGGTTTGTGGGGGATGCAGGTCAGGGGATGCAGAAGGAGGAGGCAAGGTCACAGGTCTCGCAACTCGGTTATAAAAAAGGGGCAACAGTTGCACTTGAGTGCCATTTGTCGAAAGAGTTGCCCGGCAATTTGCATAATTACAAACGCACATGTAAGCGAAGCGCGGTTTCCGCCTGTCCGCAAATTCCACTTGCAACTGCACACACACTCACTCAAACACACGCAACACACACGCGAATGTTTCCTTGTTTTCTAAAATTGTTTTTTTTTTATTTTATTTTTTATGGATAGTACTATAGGTTTCTTAGGATTTTCTATCTCGGTTGCGCTCGGCTTTTCCGATTTTTCCGCTTTGCCGCCCGTTGCCGCAGAACGCTTCTTACCAACTAAGTGCAATTTCAGTTTTGTTCTAGCTTAAGAACGAAGTTGAAAGCCACGACGACGGAATCTGGCCCACGAGTACAGTGAACGTCGGGTGCCACGAACGCCGAGGCAGCTTCAGAACGAAGTGGAGCCTTTCGGCTGGAAAAAACACAACTTTTGGGGCGACTGCGCCGTGAGAAAGTCTTTGCAACATGTTGCCAAGGGAGAGAAAGTCAAGGGAGAAAGAGAAAGGCCTTAGCCTGAGGTCCTTTGTGGTAGGTTAGGGACTCTAGAGAATGAGAGGACTTGCTGGCTAAGAATCACTCGGGTTGTCCTAGGCCTTCTTATCATAAGGGCTTGTTTATTTTCTTTTTAGAATTAACAATTTCAAAATATATATTAAACAAAATAAAGTATTTAAAATTATTTAAATGATTTTGTTTATTTATAAAAGCAAAAGCACCAACTATAAAAAAATATTTGATGAGTATATTAAATATTTTATCAAGAAAAATTCCAATCTTACATGTGTATTTAGCTTAAAAATTAACACTTAAGATTCCCCTTTCTATTTTTTATTATTTAATATCAATTAATTACAATCCATCCTTATAAATTCCCCAGCCTGTCATAGCCCTCTCCCCATTTTGGCTTATTTATGTTTCGGGGTCACTCGAAGCTGGTTGTTTATGAGCATAAACACCCGAGTCTACGAAATTTTGTTTTGGGACCCGACATCGTCGGGACTCGGTTCTGGTCAAGTTAATGCCCCAATCCTGGCTAACTCCGGAGAGAGCGAGTCTGTTTCGATTCCATTACGTTCCGCTCTCCTTTGGCAACATGTTGGCCTGTGCATTCCAAAATGCATTCGGCTTTTTCGGCAAATGTTTGACATGAATCAACAGTTGGGCCTAAATGCTTCAGCCCGAATGTACACCAAGCCCTTGATTTTGGCATTTTTTATCATAAAATATATATTTTATTGCATGGCATGAAACTATGTTTTTTAGGCGCCTCACGAAATTCCGCGCAATCAACAAGAGTGGCACAAATTTAACTCCCAGCCACTGTTTCCGAGTAGTTTATGGCCCACCCTCAGGTTGATGAAAATTCTGTTCCCTTTGGAAATGTCTCGTGGGCCATAAAAAATATATTCAAATATGAGACGGGGTACCTTGCCCCACACAAACTCACAGATACAAAAAAAAAGTTGTTAAAAAGTCCAAATAAATTTGTTTCTCGCTCCTAGATGGAGTTGGGCCAAGTGTGGGGTACAAGAATGTGGAGGTGCCTCACAAATGTTTGACATAAATTTATGCGTTTTGTGTTCTGCCCACGAAAACTCCTCAACTTTGCTTGTAGATCAGGTTAGGTTGTCTGGGGTACATATTGGGGTAGGGTTCAGGGGTATAAGAGGTGGCAGTAACCAGTCATGGTTGAGGCTGGCAAACTAAAGTGTATTCCAAAATTGAGTTGTCATAAAAGCGTCAGTTGGAGAAGTAAAGGGAGACAGTGAAGGCATTTTTTAAATATTTTGAGAAATATTAAAATTTAAGGAGTTATAAGATAGCTACTGTAGAATATAAAATATATTCCATGAGGCTCAACAGAAATAAAATTAAGAAAATACCCTTTAAGTAATAACCACTGTACCTGAACGTAGACCATCTTTTATTTGCATGCCAATGCCAAACATGAAACACCTGTCCTGGAAGAGTCCTGGAGTCGGAGCAAAACACGGGAATAATCCACCACTTGGCTACAACTTTGGATTCATCCCTCCCACCCATTCAACCAGTTCGATACTTTCACTATTCACCCCACTCAAATGTCAAGTGAAAAGAGGATTGTGGCAGAGTTGGAAAAAAGTTTCCTTTTTTCGATTTAAATAAAAAGCCAGCAATGCGACAACACTTTGAACTTTGAAAGAGGTCCATAAAATACGCATATAATAAAAATACATAACAAATATGTCAACACTTTTAGAGCCGCTTTTCCGAAAGTCAAAGGTAGCCGAAAAGAAGCTAACAACTCTTGTTTTGTCTAACAATTTTATGAGGAAAAGTTTTTTAGGGAAAATCTATACACTTCTTTATAAGATTATTAAACTATTGAAATTGTTGGTGTAACTTAAGGACTCATTGAATTTATAAATCAAAAGTTTGGGCTTCCATAACCGCATCAACTTCAACTCATTAATTTCCATATACAGCTTAAAATATATTATTTAATGCATTTTTCAGGCCATTGTTCTCACGCCTCAACAAAAGTTAGTCCCCCGTCTTTAGTTTGTTTTTTTTTCTTTCAAGGGATAGAGGGAGGGGGAGGTAGGCGGGGGAGGCATGTGGAAAACCAGCTGCCGAACCGGCGGCGGTTTAAACATTTTTAATTAATTTACACACACACTTACGTACGCATACATAGACGCTTGAGGATGCACCGACACGCACACACAGACACGCAGCCAGTCAGCTGCTTGGCATGTGATGCACGTAAGATGCGTGGGCGGTTGGTCGGCGGTGTAGGGGCATGCGGCGTGAGGCGTGGCAGCAAGCAAATTAAGCGAGCCGAGGGATCTGCACTGCAGATGGAATTAAAATTGTAGCGAAATACTTTTGGTTGCAGCTGCAGGAGCAACGAAAGCAACATAAAACAACGCCGGCAACTACAGTTAATCAAATGTGAAATGACATGAACACTACCGACACGGCAGGGGTGGGGTGCGGAGGCGTTCTAGGTGGTGTGGCGCATAAATCAGAGCAGTCACGCCCACATTGGCCACCCGTTTTCAGACCCACCGACCAATTCGCACTTAATTGCTTAAACAAAAACGCTGCCACCCACTTTTCCATCGCACTATTGAGCAATTATGCAGGCGGCTGAGAGCCCAAAAAAGTATGCTATACCGCGAAAAATGTGTATTATTAATATTTTTAAATAATTATATTGAAAATGCATTATTATTTTAAATTTTATATTAATTCCAAGCTTAAAATCAAGTTAAAATATATCAGAGACAGCTGAAGAAATAATCACTTTTATAAGCTTTAAAATTTTCTTATCCTTCGAGCTTAATTGTTTGGTTATTTAATATTTAAAGTTTATCTTTTACAAAATTATTTTCCGTGTTCCAAATGAACCAAAAGTTTGAAAGGGAAAAAGGGAAAATAAGTAGCAAAATGCAGAGAAAACCAAACGAAACGTGGCAAATGTGTTAATATATTCAAGAAGGCCTCATCATCATCAGCGTCGTCAACGTTTTGTATTGTGCCCATATAATTTATGCGCGTTTTAATTTCATTTGGTACCTAACAAGTACCACGCCCACCTCAGTGGCTCACTGGGGGCCGCCAAAAAGGGGGGCGGTGGCGGCGGCGGCGGAAATAGGTTAGAATCGGGGAAAAGGCGAAATATGTTATTTTGACACCTTCAAGGTTGCGCCCATCTCAGACAGTTTGAGACGATTGGTTTGGGTTGGCACTTCAGGGAGCTGGGAAGGACTTGTCAGGGGATCATGGAATTAAAGGGAGTAAGCGGTACTTATTAAGAAAAGTCAAGAGAATATATATTTGGACATAAAAATACCCTTTTTATGTTAAGAATTTTAAATAATTAAGATCAAGGGATAATAGGAGCAAGTCTGTGTTTTGTACCTGACATGAATATTTATTATTACTTAGGATAGTTTTTATTATTTAAAAGAATGCAAATTTGCAAAAATATCAAGTATTCTATTCCTTCAAAATATACCATTATCTAGGAAATCCTTTTTTTATCCTTTTTTTTGATAAAGCCATTGAGTCCTTTTGAAAGGGTATTTCCCCTCTCGTTTTCCCTGTCAAATATCACCTCAATTTGTTATCCCTAACACCAAATCCTTTTTGCATATTGTTTTGTTATTCTTACACCCGCTGCCATTATTCTGTCACTCCCTTCCCGCCTCTGACTCGGTTGCCTTTAACACATTTCAAAATTCACAATTCAAAACGTGTTAATTAGCAGCCGTCGAAAAGGGGCAGAATTTTCGGGGGAATTTCTTTCCTCCACAATGTGTTAATGACTGGGCGTGTCCCGCCCAATGGGGGAGACCCCACCCACCTTTCTCCACCCGCTTGGCGGTACTCCTACGCGACTTTAATTTCCGCGTCGGCTTCTTGAGTTTTGGATGTCAATAAAATTAGCATTTTCTTTTGTTTTGTTTTGTTTGTGTGCTTGTCGCACAAATTAAACTGTTTCGAGGGCGTGGCCACATTATGCAACTAAATATTCATGCGAACGAAATTCCGCAGGCCTCGTCGCGAGAGTTTTGCTTTTAGGCTTATCCGCCATATTGATGCCGTCTTGAGTGAAGGAGCGTACTCCTTTCATCGGGCCCCCCGGGGAACAGTCATAACTATCAAATTACCCAAGGATATGTGTTTGCGGGGTAGCCATAAAAGCCAAGTTCTTGCCAGGAAGCTGTAGTAAATGAGCTCATTCGAGTTTAAGTTTTAAATATTTTATTGTAATTAAGCTGGAAATTTCTCTCCAGGGGAAGAGTCTGAAAATTGCCAGCAGATCACCAGATGTGAACATATTATAGGCTAGGAAGTGAGAGGGAAACTTTGGGGTGTGAAAATTAATCATTTAATATTTCAATTATATAAGACTTACTTTAAAAATCTTATCCTTAAACCTCTGTAGTAACACCAAACCTTTTCCATTTTCCACAGTTGCATTGTTTCAAGTTTCGTCCTGCAACATGAAAAAGGAAAATTCCTTAACGAACAGGCCTTTTGTTCTCTGGCCTGATTTACAGTGGCAAGTTTTGCCCTTTCATGGTCTCCTTAACCCCTCTCGGCCTGTTGTTTGGGGGCAGTTAACATTTGCTAGATGCACTCCTTAACACTTTGTTGCCGTTAATTATGCAACAGCCCTCGTCTGTTGCTTGTTTCCTTTTCTCGCTCCTCGATCCTGGAGCATCCTGGGGGGTTCGGCAAGTGCCATCCGCAGGCTGGGAAACTAAATGGAAACTGTCAAATGAACCGCAATTGTAATTGTGTTCTGCGAGTTTACTCTTCGGGTTGTTTTGCCTAAAAACTCTCTCCTTACCACTCACTCGGGCTATGAAATGATGTGTGCTATGGCGAAAACTTTCACCTGTTAATGACATTTCACATGGCACGAGATGGAGACGACAAACGCAACAAACTGCCGTGCCACCGAGCCAAATCCCAAGCCAAATCCTTGGCCAAAATCCAGAGCCAAGCCAGGACAACGCAAGCCTTCTTTTCGGTGTGGTGTTTATCCTTGCTTTTGGGTTGCATTTTGTTTCTGGGCGAAACTTTTCTGGGGAAAAATGGTTGAACAACTAAAACTTTAATTAAAAGTAGAAAATGTATTATTAAAACCAGAAAATAAAGAGGAAAGCAAATGAATCATTAAGCTGCCAGATGGTAGACGAAATGCTATACCTCGAAATACATCATTATTTTCAAATGCCTTACCTTACAATTTGCAATTACCTTTCTATACAATTGTCATGAGTCATAAGACCGAAAAAAAGCAAGTTATTTAATTTGTCAAGCCACCAGTAGAAGAATCGAATGCTGCCCCACCGACACCGACTCAAACACACAATTCGATTGCAATGTGCATTTATTCAACTGTAAATCAATAAATTTTAATTAAAATTGCAGCCATACGCAGTGACCCAACGACCCAATCAGCCAGGCCAATTGTCCTCTCTTGGCCAGCTATTTGTTCCCCTTTCTTTCCCACCCGCCTATGCCTGTCTCGTTCTGCACACTGATAAATGGGAACATCAACATTTTTGGTTGGAATGAGAGGCGGGACTGTAGCTTTTAACTAAAATTGTCCGATCTGGATGGCGATGGCCAAAAGCTCGTAATACGCATTTCCGTTGCCGCTAAGCGCCGTTCAGCATATAATTTGACATTTGGCAAGGTCATGTGAGCCTATCTACCATGCCCCTACCCCCACTGTCAGGATGCTTTCTGCAATCCTGTAAAGCCCTCTGGATAATTTCGTTATGCATTTCGATTTTGGCAATTGGCAATTGTGATTTGCAAATTGTGATTTTCGATTTGTAGATGACGGATGACGATTTGCAATTCGTGATTTGTGTGTGTTTGGCGTTTCCGTTGTGTTGGGAAACAATATTACGCATACGACATGATGGACATGACAACAGTCAACCCTTTGCTGCCCCCATTCCCTTTCCTTTATTGGCCTGCAGGCGTTGAAATAACCATCACTAACATGTACATTTCCTTTTCAGCGTTTTTGGAGATTAATCTGCGCCAAAATTGAAACATTATTTTAGGGGGTACTGTTTAAGGGGTTGCTTCTTTGATAGTTTGGGTTTGGGTTTTTGGCTTTTAATGCTTTTCTATTTTCGCACAATTTTCTGTCAAATTATGGAGCTAATGAAGTGCACGCTTGCTGTTCGCATTTTGCTTTTTCATATTTCCCAGATTATGCACAATTTATGCAGGAATGTTATGGATGTATGTAAATCTAACTGCCTTCCTACAACTTGTCCATAAATCTTGACACGAACGGCGGTATAGCATATATGTATATGTATAATCGCAATCTTGTGTACATCTAAATCAAATCATCTAAATGCGAGAAGGTGGCTTCAGGTGTTTCAATTGTGATTTGAGAGGCGATTGAGAATGTGGTTGGGATATTTTATGGCTCATTGATGGGGAGGACTTAGCTACAGGAAGGCTTCAGGTCTGACGTCTACAACACATCAACCTAATATGGAAAATACACATAAGCAAAATATGGAATTTTTAAAAGGGAATATTGCATGTAGAGTATTTCAAACCATAAAAGTTTTTGAAAAACTTTCCACATACTAGAAAGGCTACCCTTTAAGTTACTTTTCACTCACATCTCGTTTACACAAAAATTCATAGAAAATGCATTGCTGCTCATAACCAGGCAAACTTTTAGCTCACATTCAGCTGAACCTTCATGTGGATTGCTGTGTGACGAATTGTAATACAAATGAGCCAAAACAGGAGAAGCCAAGGCACCGCACCGAACCAGCAGCCCATGGCAGAGTCCTTGCGCCGCCCATGGGTTTCCCTGTTTCCCGGCACGTCGTTTAGTGCAACAACTTAATTTGCATATCAGCGCCACCAAATTGCACGCGGCATGCAATGATTGCCGAGAGGGTGGCCTGGGGATGGGATGGGTACTGTGGAATGGGCTGATGGGACCAATGGGTTTGGGGTATGGGAAAACGGGAAAATTGTTTTGCAGGCTGCGGAAAACTCATGCGCATGCAAAGGCGAACACACTTCATCAATTTGCCAATAAACTTGTGAGTACTTGGCGCAATAGTTGCCAACATTTCAATCAGGCCAAACACTCGGCTAGGGTTTTGATTTGCCCTATGCCAAAATCAAGCCCACACCCTTTTCGCCAACAGCCACCCCCCCACCAATACATCCCACACTTGTGCGAACTTTTCGAGTCAGCGCAAAAATTTTATGCACATGGCATAAAATCGAAATCAAAGTTGTTGCTGATTTGGCGCAAAATTAACAGGCAAAGCAGGCGCTGAGCTGTCAGCTCCCCCACGATCCTAGTCCAAGTCTCAAATTTCCTCTATTTTCCTATATATATATATATAGAAAGGGACCTTCGTCCTTTTCTTGAGGCAATTAAAGCAAGGAGCCATCGGTCCAAGGGAGTCCAAAGGAGCCCTCTTGTACTGGCCCCGAGTCGCGTCTTGTCTCAAATTAAATTTGCATTTCAAATTCCGTTTTTGTTGACATCCGGAAAGCGTTGGGGAGTTTCGCAAATCAAAGCGTTTAGTTTAGACAAATCCAAGAGCTATGGCTTGCCCCTCAAAGAAAAAGCAACAACAAAAAACATTACTTAAACAAACCAACAACAGGTCAGGAGGGAAAAAAAAAATCTAAGCAGCGGAAGGCAACAAAAAAACGAGAAGTTGAATGGGCAGGTGCCTGCCTGCATATAAATCAAAATAATTTCGTTTGGGTGCTGTAATTTCACAAGAGGTACCAGAGGAATCATGGAGTCTATGCACTGAGAAGAACATTAAAATATTGTCCCCTAAAATACCCAATTTTTTAAAACAAAGAAACATATCCTTAAACCGATTCTAGGCTTCTAACACCCCCTAACATTTAATTTAACGTCCAAACCTCTATTATTTTAAGGTTTTTTTTCAAGTGTACAATAAAAAGCAAGGCCCAACTCATGAAAAGGACAAATGAAGTGAAATTTAAATGATTGCATACTCCGAGGCGTTTGTTGAACCACTTATTTTCACCTAATTGCACACTCGAGTGGACAGACGATGCTTTTTCCACTCGAATAGAATCCTGGGGGTGTCCTCCTGCAAATACCAGTGAGGCAGAGGCGTGGTCAGAGGAACTGGAACCCCTGCCCCCTGTTCTTGGTCATTTCATCTTACGCAACAAAGTCGAAAAATATTTGGCAAACATTTTGTGTTCAACATTTTATCCTTCCGATTCAGAAGGCCCCCTTATCCATCCTCCTCTAGCTCTAGAAATGTTTAACCAATATTTGGGTGCGTGTGTCTGGATAACCATTTCCAAGTGCGTGTGTGTTGAGAGCATTTATGTAATTTGTGAGCATTTGTTGTGTTTGTGACAATAAGTGAAAACCAATTATAAAACGGCATAAGAAAGTGAAAGCCGGAAATTGCCAAGAGTGTCACAAAAGGGCCAGAGAAAGGAACGTGTCAGGGACATGAACAAACACTCTCGTATGTATGTGTTTGTGGGGGTGGGGGCACAAGGAACAAGGTCGTTGGGGCGGCTGTTGGATTGTAAACCGCAGGCAGCTCATTTGAGGCACAAGTTTTTACTTTTCATCTTCCGTTTGGTTTTTGTTTCTTTGGTTAATTTTGTGCCCCAGCCCAGACGAACAGAAACAAATTTCATGCAAATGGAAATGGAAAATGCAAATTAACAAGTTCCTTAATGGGCTTGTGGGCGGCTAAAAGGACAGTGGGCGGGGCAAAGTCACAGGCCGGAGAGACAGAGGCGGTGCAGCTCAATGTTTGTGCAACTGTAAACCGCAATTTTCAATTAAAAGTTGACAAGAATGCAACAAATACAAACTGTAAGTGACTCTCAAACTGTAGTCAATAAAAGTTGTATATTTCTCTATTTCTATTTCCATTTTTGATTTTGATAGTTTTTCAACCATAAGGCCCAAAGTCAGAGCTGTCATGCCTTCACCAACATCCTTTTCCGACTCCTTCAACTTCAACAACTCTATCAATCATAAAGTCACAGCCAAAGCATAAAAACTGTAGCTCAATAAAATGTTCTCGAAAATGTTCTCCACGAATAACACTTTCCAGATACGAGGCACTTCCACGGATATGTCGACAAAGGCAATGATTCCTTTTTGGGTAAACCATTTCAGTGCAGCTGAAATTTTCCCTCCTCGACAGGTCCCTCCCGTCGATTGTCCCCATTTTTCCCCCGTCCTGTATTACGCGTTTCTCCAGCAAGCACTGCATGTCATGACAGCAGCAGGAAATGCGTTTTCTGACGCCGCTGCTAAAGATGTCTGTATGAGTTTGGTAAGTGCACTGAGAAAAAAATATACTTAATAATAATAATCCAATCTGTAAGAGCTAGGCTTCACTTATAAATCCTTAGATGGTTTCTGACCTTAAGAAATATTTTCATTAAAAAGCTCTTAACTTTTTTCTCAGTACTTCAACATGGATTGCAAAATTTCGGAATAGCTGATGTTCTTGGTTTCTCGGTTAGGTTTACGGTTACGGTTTTTTGGCTATGCCGTGTGCCTGGTTCCTTCCGTTTCTTGTGCACCAAGCGCAGCGTCATAAATATTTAAATTGTGCGACGCCGCCACCGCTGGAACCACCGCTAGTACCATCCTCACCCCTTTCCCCTTTCACACTCCTTTAAGACTCCACAACCCCCTTTTTCTTCTACGCCTGTCTTGCGTGTTGCTTGCCGGCTTATTTTTTGACAGTTATCGATTCGCTGGTTGGGGCTTCAGTTTGTGATTCTGATTCCACTTCTGATTTTGATGCCGTCTTGACTCCACTCGCAGGCGTTTTATCTTGGCGGTTCCGCTTGCAATTCATTTCCTAAAATATGCATAAGCACTTGGGGAAAAAGTAAGAAATACATGTGCCTAGAAAAAGATAGCGAAACCAATTTGGAAATACTCTTAAAATAGCTTAGATAAATTACTATAAAATATTGGAAAAATAGAATTTTAATTCTTAACCCATTAATAATTATACTAACATGATATGTATCCTTTATTTTGAATTTTAAACCATAAAAAAAATAAAGTACCCTTTTAAAATAGTGTAAAATAGCTAAAAAGAGTAGGCACAGCCAACAGAAACTGATTCATTACACTGGATACGCGCTGTCAAGTTGGCTGCCACGCCCCTTACTCCTTGCCACCGTGCCACAACCTCCACCACCTCCCGCAAATCTCAGTCGATATGATGCGAGTTATGCGGCACTCATTTCCTTCTTTTGCGGCAGTTGAAAACTTTCCACGAAACTCGTTTGCCACTTTGTGCATGTTTAACTTTTTGGTCCCCTAACCCCCCAGGCCCCAGCACACAACACCCTTTAACCTCTTGGCCCCTCAGCTTTGATCATAATGACACTAGAGTGGTGCGAATGTTTTTACAAAATGCAGCAATTATGAAAAGCCTAAAAGCCCCAGCAGTCTTGTTATGACCAGGCATAAATCGAAAATACCACATTTGTTTGCTCAAGTTCTTAGGCAAGTGAGTGACCTGGTGAATTATCGTGTATTTAATATTTGCCAATATTTTGCCACTTCAGGGCAAAATAAAATATGCAAACTTCACATAATAGACGTGCCAATGTTTACAAAATATTTACAAGCCAAGGAAAATATCAAGGCTGGCTTAAAATATGAAAAATATTTGCGAAAATGGTGAAGGACATTCCTTTAAAACTATTAATAAATTTCAGAGAATTTCGTTTAATGCAAATATTTAAATTTTTGTTTGTTTAATAATTACAATAATATTGGCTAAACGAATTTAATTTTTGGGGTAAATTACAGTCATAGTTTAAACAGGACTATTGAAACCTCTATTTAACTCATTCATCCGCAACATTTAAAAAAAAAGCTTTAATTTGGAAAACTTAACTGCTATCTATCGATCAATTTTTTCTTCCTTATCGATACTTTTCACGGTTAATCCCCTAGCCATCCACTTTGTTGGAAGTACACACTGCGTATGAGTAATTTTTATCGGAGCTTTTTTCATGACGAGTTTTATTATTTCGCGGGGCTTATGGTTGGCGCATTTAGAAAGTTCAGTTACTAATAATTAGTCGAGGCATTTGGACGTGTTTGGAATTATTTTTTGGAAAATTAAAATAATCTGCTATGCCACCCCCACCCCACGACCACTGCGGAGGACCACCTCCCCGTCGCGGACCCGTCATTAAGGTCCAGATTGCACCACCATGGCCACGCCGTCACCACCGTCCACCACCTCAAGTCGTGGTTGTACAGCAAGCACCACCACCCCCACCGCCAGTTATGGTGGTGCAGCAGGCGGCTACTTACAACCCAGCACCACCACCACCTACCTACTACCCACCGCCGCCACCACCTGGCAGTGGCCACTATCATAATCCACAGTACTAAAAACCTTTGATCTGAACCACAAGAATTTATATATAGACATGTATAGAATATAGAAAAATAAAACAACAAACCAATATTACAAATTGTACTTAATTAATCATGATTGATCTTATACTTGAGTATTCCTAATTAAAAGCATAAGATTAAGATTATTTAATCAGCTCCCTCCCTCTTATCAAAACACCTGTTGAAATTGAAAGAATTGAAAGAACTACCAAAAATAAAATCTATAAGTTAGGTATTCTATTTCTATAAAATACATTTCTAGCTTATCTGAGAGAAAACCACTGATTACCTGCAGATGAGATAGTGTGGTAAACAAATAGCTAAAACCCGATCAATACAATTCACTTGTTGGTTCACAAATGTCCAACAACTATATCGTTATCAGACCCCGCCAGTTGTATAGTATGACTAAGTGCACCTTATCTTAGCCGCTAACCACTGGAATAATGCCCATAAACCCTGATTGATGGCGTCCGAACTTCCAGTGCGGTTCGTGTGAAAATTGTTTTGGGTCTGGGGTTCCAGTATCAGACAGTTGGCTGGGTGGTGAGGTTGAGGATTCGTGGATTCCATTCGGGAGTTGCTCAGCTATGCGGTACTATGAAAATCCATGTGGCTATCCTGCTGGCCATTACCATGGTCGTCCAAATATCGAGATTGATGTGGTTCCCAATTGGGGTGGCGCATTCTATCCGCCGCCGCCTCCGCCCGGGCCCGCCGAGGTTGTATACGTAACCCCAGCTGCCACCTATGCTCCAGGCACCCAGGTGGTGATGCCCCAGCCCTACGGAGGAGTAACAGTGGCCTCCTCTGCGGGATACTATCCCCAACAGTACCAGTACCAGCAGTATCCCCAGCCCTACAATCCATATTCGCAATGGTAACGCCGGATTTCATCAGGAGAAAAGATCCCCAACGAAAACAATGTTCCGATTGCAAAAACAAATGTGTTTTCCGATAAAGTGTAACCAAAACGAAAGATAACGCAATAGTCTTGTTGCCTTAAAGTTAAGTTATTGTCAATAATAAACCAAAACAAAAAGGTGCAGAAGATACGGTTTCCTACTGATAAGAAAGACAATGGTTTTTGATAATTTTGTATAAATAAATACGGTAGTAATCTATCACTAAAACCAAGATATGTGTGTGTTCTTTTTCGAATATGGCGGCAGGTTTTTACCTCCAAAAAATCCTAATATCCCAGGGATCTTGAGTTTATTGGAAAGAAAATAATCTGCAAAGAAATAATCTTCTATAATCTGCAAAGTTTAGTGATGCTTATAAGTAAAATGTACATAACACGATATATCTTTTTTTGAATCATCAATCACTGTTTTTACACTTCCAAAATATGTCCTTCCCCTTAAGTTCAAGTTTTATGATTCAGACCAGAATAACAAAGCTTATTTGACTTTGACGCTCCTCCCCCTCAGCTGGAAATAGCTTATCAATACTTATTTTTTATCGGAAGAGACATTAAGTCCACCTGACAAGATAATTAGCTGAGCTTCTGTGCAAAACATACATAGATAAATTCAAAAAAATTCCCCCAATTAGCGATAAAAACTTCCTTAAATAGTTAGGCGAGTGCGAAAATAAATTCAGTTTTCAAAAAGCGTCAAAGGCGACACATTAGCGAACAGAATGCCATACTACGAGGAGGAACGTCATCATCATCACCACCACCACCATGGCAGACCCATTGTGGAGGTGGATATTGTGCCCCCAAGGATACCACGACCAGTGATCGAGATCGATGTGGGTAGCCGCTATCCTCCCCCACCTCCCCAGATTGTAGAGGTCATCCAGCCGGCCCAGGTGTACCAGCCACCCCCGCCACCCATCGTTGAGGTGGATGTGATGCGTCCAGGTCGCCCCTTCATCGAGTTCGAGATTGGAGGTCGCCGTCCGCCCCCAACTGAGGAGGTCATCATTGTCCAGCAGCCTCCTCCACCAAGGTGGTAGGCATGGCTCATAGTTCGGAGGAGTGAACTAAATCCAGTTAAAGTCTGCAAAAGAAATCACTTAAATTAGAAGTTAAATTTAGAGCCAGATATGTACATTTCCAAACAATTTAAACACCAAATAATGTCTTGAAAAATATATTCACTTATTTATTGAAAACTCTGCTGATTATTTTATTATTGTTATAAAATATTATATTAAAATAAATACTGTATTAATTAATAAAAGTTCACTCTAACGATATTCTCACTTTGTTTAAGTTGTTGAGTAACCAAGGTGAAAAATATATCTAAACGTTGACGGGCATAATTACTCAGTAATTGAAAAATGGAAAAAATTATATTATGTTATATAAAAAATGTGTTGCCATTTAAAAAAAAAAATAAATTATTGCCCCTTAAACCTTCTGAGTGACAAATGTAATTAGCCTTCACTTCATTGTTAAATCAAAGACAAGTTCATCCTTGAGGGTTCGTTTTACGTTAACTAAGAGTATTTTATTAAGAGACTTATATTTCTATTTAAAGCCGTTTTGTTTTTCGTTGAATAAATCTATTTATAATCTAGCATTTATGTACTTAATAAACATGGTAGTGTAACTGCTGACATTTTCCATAAACAATGAACCAATGGAAGTTTATTTTAATTGTTCTTGTAAAATGTTTTGTCTACGGGGAACTTTAATCAAATGGTGACTTAAATGAATTAATTTCCTTGGTTATTTTAACTCGACGTATCAATAGAATTCATTTAAATGAAAATGCTCCCTTTTCTGTCTAATCTGGCAAAATACTTACACCCTCTAGTCTCTTTAATTGGAACTAAGTTCTTGCGGAATTTTTAATTGCAAATAATAGTTTAGTTATATTGCAAAAAAAATGTAATTGGGCAGGGTAAATTAACTTAAAACCTACATTCTATTTTACGTTTTCTTGTTATTTTGAATGACTAATAAAAATTAATAAATCTTAGGGCAACCCCAAGAAGCTAGGACTTTAATGAGTCAGCCTTTAGTATTCAAGTATTGACTTTAACCAGCCCTGGTCAAAAATGAATCACGGCAGCAAACACATCAAATTTGATTAATCTAATAAGTGATAACAATATAATAGAGGATTTCGTTATCGCCCTGGAACTGGCAATATGAACTGAAATAAATAAATGGAAAGGAGCAGCTTCGGCTGCAGTCTACCATTGGAAACACTTGGAAGAACATTCAGCAATTAAAGCCATGTCTGATGTGAACATTAACGTCACCTGCGAATGCCACCATCGCCGAGGACTTCTCTACGCAGCTCGTCCCTGGGCTTGGGGGCGTCCTTGCCGTAGATGCCGGAGGATGATGTCCAGGAGTATTTTGGTGGTCCCCACTAATGTTCCAACGACAACTACTACCACAACTACAGTCCCGATTGCAGTAACCTCATACTAGACAAAAATTGTCTTAAAATAAAATAAAGAGCATTTCAAAATTAAAAAACGTTTAAATCCATAGCATTAATAGAGAATTGGTAAAGTCAAAGCTATAGCCATAGCAGTGGGTCCGATTGGCCTCCGATTTTTTTTGCAGGGAGTCCATCAGGAAATTGTTTATGGTATTCCATGTAAGGATTAGATAAAAATTGGCCTAGATATAGCCTTCGCTTTTTTGCGAAGGCTCATTTTGGCTTCCTATGCGATTTTCCTCATTTTTGAATTGGGCCCTCCAGAAAATCTGACAAAAAAGTGATAAAATGATTTGTTTCCAGATTTTGATGCAGATTTATGCAAAATTGATCCCCAAATCGTTTAACGTACTCCGTTCAAGGATCAGATGAAAAATTCCAAAGATATAGCGTTCGCAAGGGGTCATATTGGCCTCCTATGCGGTCTTCCCCATTTTTGAAGGGGATCATCCAGAAAATTTGACAAAAAAGTGAAAAAATAATTTGTTCCCAGATTTTGATGCAGATTTATGCAGAGTCGATCCACAAATCGTTTAAGGTACTCCGTTCAAGGATCGGATGAAAAATGCCAAAGATATAGCGTTTGCAAGGGGTCATATGGGCCTCCTATGCGTTTTCCCCATTTTTGAAGGGTATCCATCAGAAAAATTGACAAAAAAGTGAAAAAATAATTTGTTCCCAGATTTTGATGCAGATTTATGCAGAATCGATCCACAAATCGTTTAAGGTACTCCGTTCAAGGATCGGATGAAAAATGCCAAAGATATAGCGTTTGCAAGGGGTCATATGGGCCTCCTATGCGTTTTCCCCATTTTTTAAGGGTATCCATCAGAAAAATGGACAAAAAAGTGAAAAAATAATTTGTTCCCAGATTTTGATGCAGATTTATGCAGAATCGATCCACAAATCGTTTAAGGTACTCCGTTCAAGGATCGGATGAAAAATGCTAAAGATATAGCGTTCGCAAGGGGTCATATTGGCCTACTATGCGTTTTCCCCATTTTTGAAGGGTATCCATCAGAAAAATTGACAAAAAAGTGAAAAAATAATTTGTTCCCAGATTTTAATGCAGATTTATGCAGAATCGATCCACAAATCGTTTAAAATACTCCGTTCAAGGATCGGATGAAAAATGCCAAAGATCTGGCGTTTGCAAGGGGTCATATGGGCCTCCTATGCGTTTTCCCCATTTTTGAAGGGTATCCATCAGAAAAATGGACAAAAAAGTGAAAACATAATTTGTTCCCAGATTTTGATGCAGATTTATGCAGAATCGATCCACAAATCGTTTAAGATACTCCATTCAAGGATCGGATGAAAAATTCCAAAGATATAGCGTTTGCAAGGGGTCATATGGGCCTCCTATGCGTTTTCCCCATTTTTTAAGGGTATCCATCAGAAAAATGGACAAAAAAGTGAAAAAATAATTTGTTTCCAGATTTTGATGCAGATTTATGCAGAATCGATCCACAAATCGTTTAAGATACTCCATTCAAGGATCGGATGAAAAATTCCAAAGATATAGCGTTTGCAAGGGGTCATATGGGTCTCCTATGCGTTTTCCCCATTTTTTAAGGGTATCCATCAGAAAAATGGACAAAAAAGTGAAAAAATAATTTGTTTCCAGATTTTGATGCAGATTTATGCAGAATCGATCCACAAATCGTTTAAGATACTCCATTCAAGGATCGGATGAAAAATTCCAAAGATATAGCGTTTGCAAGGGGTCATATGGGCCTCCTATGCGTTTTCCCCATTTTTGAAGGGTATCCATCAGAAAAATGGACAAAAAAGTGAAAAAATAATTTGTTCCCAGATTTTGATGCAGATTTATGCAGAATCGATCCACAAATCGTTTAAGGTACTCCGTTCAAGGATCGGATGAAAAATGCCAAAGATCTGGCGTTTTCAAGGGGTCATATGGGCCTCCTATGCGTTTTCCCCATTTTTGAAGGGTATCCATCAGAAAAATGGACAAAAAAGTGAAAAAATAATTTGTTCCCAGATTTTGATGCAGATTTATGCAGAGTCGATCCACAAATCGTTTAAGGTACTCCGTTCAAGGATCGGATGAAAAATGCCAAAGATATAGCGTTTGCAAGGGGTCATATGGGCCTCCTATGCGTTTTCCCCATTTTTGAAGGGTATCCATCAGAAAAATTGACAAAAAAGTGAAAAAATAATTTGTTTCCAGATTTTGATGCAGATTTATGCAGAATCGATCCACAAATCGTTTAAGATACTCCATTCAAGGATCGGATGAAAAATGCCAAAGATATAGCGTTTGCAAGGGGTCATATGGGCCTCCTATGCGTTTTCCCCATTTTTTAAGGGTATCCATCAGAAAAATGGACAAAAAAGTGAAAAAATAATTTGTTCCCAGATTTTGATGCAGATTTATGCAGAATCGATCCACAAATCGTTTAAGGTACTCCGTTCAAGGATCGGATGAAAAATGCTAAAGATATAGCGTTCGCAAGGGGTCATATTGGCCTACTATGCGTTTTCCCCATTTTTGAAGGGTATCCATCAGAAAAATTGACAAAAAAGTGAAAAAATAATTTGTTCCCAGATTTTAATGCAGATTTATGCAGAATCGATCCACAAATCGTTTAAAATACTCCGTTCAAGGATCGGATGAAAAATGCCAAAGATCTGGCGTTTGCAAGGGGTCATATGGGCCTCCTATGCGTTTTCCCCATTTTTGAAGGGTATCCATCAGAAAAATGGACAAAAAAGTGAAAACATAATTTGTTCCCAGATTTTGATGCAGATTTATGCAGAATCGATCCACAAATCGTTTAAGATACTCCATTCAAGGATCGGATGAAAAATTCCAAAGATATAGCGTTTGCAAGGGGTCATATGGGCCTCCTATGCGTTTTCCCCATTTTTTAAGGGTATCCATCAGAAAAATGGACAAAAAAGTGAAAAAATAATTTGTTTCCAGATTTTGATGCAGATTTATGCAGAATCGATCCACAAATCGTTTAAGATACTCCATTCAAGGATCGGATGAAAAATTCCAAAGATATAGCGTTTGCAAGGGGTCATATGGGCCTCCTATGCGTTTTCCCCATTTTTTAAGGGTATCCATCAGAAAAATGGACAAAAAAGTGAAAAAATAATTTGTTTCCAGATTTTGATGCAGATTTATGCAGAATCGATCCACAAATCGTTTAAGATACTCCATTCAAGGATCGGATGAAAAATTCCAAAGATATAGCGTTTGCAAGGGGTCATATGGGCCTCCTATGCGTTTTCCCCATTTTTGAAGGGTATCCATCAGAAAAATGGACAAAAAAGTGAAAAAATAATTTGTTCCCAGATTTTGATGCAGATTTATGCAGAATCGATCCACAAATCGTTTAAGGTACTCCGTTCAAGGATCGGATGAAAAATGCCAAAGATATAGCGTTTGCAAGGGGTCATATGGGCCTCCTATGCGTTTTCCCCATTTTTGAAGGGTATCCATCAGAAAAATTGACAAAAAAGTGAAAAAATAATTTGTTCCCAGATTTTGATGCAGATTTATGCAGAATCGATCCACAAATCGTTTAAGATACTCCATTCAAGGATCGGATGAAAAATGCCAAAGATATAGCGTTTGCAAGGGGTCATATGGGCCTCCTATGCGTTTCCCCATTTTTTAAGGGTATCCATCAGAAAAATGGACAAAAAAGTGAAAAAATAAATGCCAAAAATATAGCGTTCGCAAGGGGTCATATTGGCCTACTATGCGTTTTCCCCATTTTTGAAGGGTCTCCATCAGAAAAATTGACAAAAAAAGTGAAAAAATAATTTGTTCCCAGATTTTGATGCAGATTTATGCAGAATCGATCCACAAATCGTTAAAGATACTCCGTTCAAGGATCGGATAAAAAATGCCAAAGATCTGGCGTTTGCAAGGGGTCATATGGGCCTCCTATGCGTTTTCCCCATTTTTTAAGGGTATCCATCAGAAAAATTGACAAAAAGTGAAAAAATAATTTGTTCCCAGATTTTGATGCAGATTTATGCAGAATCGATCCACAAATCGTTTAAGATACTCCGTTCAAGGATCGGATGAAAATTGCCAAAGATATAGGGTTTGCAAGGGGTCATATTGGCCTCCTATGCGTTTTCCCCATTTTTGAAGGGTATCCATCAGAAAAATGGACAAAAAAGTGAAAAAATAATTTGTTCCCAGATTTTGATGCAGATTTATGCAGAATCGATCCACAAATCGTTTAAGGTACTCCGTTCAAGGATCGGATGAAAATTGCCAAAGATATAGGGTTTGCAAGGGGTCATATTGGCCTCCTATGCGTTTTCCCCATTTTTGAAGGGTATCCATCAGAAAAATGGACAAAAAAGTGAAAAAATAATTTGTTCCCAGATTTTGATGCAGATTTATGCAGAATCGATCCACAAATCGTTTAAGGTACTCCGTTCAAGGATCGGATGAAAATTGCCAAAGATATAGGGTTTGCAAGGGGTCATATTGGCCTCCTCTGCGTTTTCCCCATTTTTTAAGGGTATCCATCAGGAAAATTGACAAAAAAGTGAACAAATAATTTGTTCCTAGATGCAGATTTTTGATGCAGATTTATGCAGAATCGATCCACAAATCGTTTAAGCTATGCCGTTCAAGGATCGGATGAAAATTGGGCAATATAAAGTCTTTGCAGTGGGTCTCCGATATTAGCCTTCATGATGAAACCAGAAAACCCACATGAAAATTATTTGTTTAAATTAATTATTAAACATCAGTCATAATTGAGTGTCCTGATTAGGACGGATATCTTTAATTGTGCCACTGAATTAAACTTTATCTTTTGGGAAACCTCTAATGAAATCAAATGAGTCAACGCATTGAAAATTTAAACGAAATACACAGATATAATGAGTCACGATACAACTTGTGCGATTCGAGGAATTTCTTAAGGTATTAAGAGATATCCTTATCGCCCTTAAAAAATCATATAAATAGGAATAAAGAAGTGCAGAAAATTAATTTTATAACCAGTCACAATACCTTAGCAGAGTGGGAAACAACTTTGACAAAATGAACAATATCAATGTCAATATTCAGTGCGAGCCTCGCCGCCAAGGACTTCTATACAGATTGCACAACCGCAGGAACAGGAACATCATAGTGGTTCCCGCTCAGGTGGCAGTTCCTACCACCACCACCATTGCTACAACTACTCGTGTGGTCCCCGCAGTCATCACCATTTAGGTTATAACCTAAAAAAAAATATATTTAAAAAAATAAATGAATATTCAAGAAAACTATTTAATGTGTTTTTGTGTCTAATCTTATCCAATACTATTAATTATAATAAATACTGTAAATAGTAATTTAAATAATCAATCTGATTGATAAATCTGAAACAAGAAAGGAAAGCTAACTTCTTGCAGTTTTAACTCGGATGTACATATATCGAAAATAACGCAAATAGTTGGCCGATCCTTATTAAAATTTCATAATAAAAACTAACTATTAAAATACAAAATTTTAAAAAAGGACGAAGCTTATATCTACAAATATACATAAGATGGTATTCTTACCAAATACCATTTCCGAACGCTAAGCTATATGGAAGCTATAGAATATAGTCAGCCGATCCTTATGATCCTCGATTACTTCAAAACTGAGAGACTAGTTCGCTGAGAAACAGATAGATGGATATGCTCATATCAGGATGGCATCCTGATTAAGAATATACATATATACTTTACGATGTCTCCTTCCTTGCGTTGCAAGGGTATACAAATAATTAATTTAGTAATATAAAAAGTGCAAAGTCAATAATCTCCATGTACTTTCCAATGACATAGAATGAGTCACACGTTGACTTTGATCTTCAGGCAACCCCTACTGAAAAAGCCCCAATGATTCAATGACCTAAGCCAAACAGAAAAATATATTTATTTTATTTTACGGCTGGCCAGCCCTGGTATACTACTATCACCAAAGCGTCCAGCGCTCGTTGATCAATCAATGCATAGATAAAGTGCTCTTGAGGATTTACTTATCGCACTCCATGTGAAATGTGAAACTATGAAATGATAAATACTGAAGCCCCGCGTTCGAATTGGCCAGTGTACGTTGTGAACTCAAGAAACAAAGAACTTACAATAATATCGAACTAAAATGAGCAACATTAATGTCAATATCGAGTGCCACCATCGTCGAGGACTCCTCTACTATTCGAATCCTTGGCTTTGGGGAAGTCCTTGCCGTCGATGCCGTCGCCTGATGTCTCGTGGCGTCGTGGTGGTCCAAAATCCAACTTCAGGGTGTGTTTCTGCTCAAGTGGCCATGCCGCCAGGTAGAGGCGCCATAACCACAACGGCCAATGTGGTTCCAGCCCAAACGGCGAATAATTGGCAACAGCAACAGCAGTTCCAACAACAACAACAGTTCCAACAACAGCAGCAGTTTCAACAACAACAACAATTCCAACAACAACAGCAAATGGCTTCCGCACTTCCTCCAAAATACGAACAGGCCATAGCCGCCCCTTAAAAGTGTAAATAATATGTATTAAAAATAAATATATTTAAGTTAAAAGAATTCATAGATTTTCTTTGCTTAAAAAAGATGAAACCTAAAGAGATTCTACCGATCATTTGTTATGAGAAATTCTAATAAAAATCGTTTAAGGAAACACGACCAAACCAACTAAAAGTTGTCACTGACCGAAAATCCCAACTGAGACCGAGTTAAATAAGAATTAATTGGGCCCGCTGCTGCAGCCCAGTAAGGTGGCCAACTACTTTGTGCAATTAAAATAAATTGTATCTAGCAGTTACACCAAGCAGGTTAAGACCTAAGTTCAGGGTGATATGGGTTTTAGATACTCTAAAGGTATATAAAGAATTTAGATAAAATATATAAAATGCTTGAGATAACGAGAAATATAATATTATTAGAAATATATAATTATTTTAAGAAATATATAATTATTTTATACATAGAAATTATTTCGTAAAGGGTATTAAAACCTTATCTACTGCCAGACCTTCGCGAATTGTTTCCACCTTACAAAGGTTCATAACTAGCTTTATACCAGCTTCATGAAACTTTTCTCCACATAATATTTCATATTAAACTTTGCTGGCTTCTCCCTTTAACTTTTCTATCTTGCCTCTGTCTATTTTCATTTTTTCATTCTTAGTCACTAATTTATTTCACAGCTGCTTTATACGTATTCTCCTTTTTAAAAATGGTTAAATATTAAATTTTAAACACAGCTTATTACTTAAGATTTATGAAATTATAAGATATATATTTTAAAGTCTGTTAAAATTTATTTAATTATAACTTTTAGGTTTCTGTTTTTAGGCAACCTATCCTTGACCAAAAACCTATGACTACCCATACATTTTGCCAAACTATTAACCCATATAACCTACTCCTTCCCCAAGTTTAACACCCCTGCCACCCAGTCTTGATGTTTTCCGTTCAACATTTGCTTCACCGGCGACGGCGGCGACCTGTTTTCAGGCTTGTTTTATAAACAATGAGCATATTATGCGCCGGGCAACAACAATAGCCGTGGGTGGCAAAGTGCTTAGCTTGTGAAAATGGAGGTGGTATATGACGGAGAGAGGGCGATTCTTAGAGGCAGTCAAAAAACAAGGTGTTTCCGACAATTTTTAGCCCGCCCTGGGCCAACGTCTCAACGTCATTGTCGACCGTTTAGCGTCTTGGAAAATTCCGAAACGATTTAGAAGGCTGGGCCAAACGGGAAAGGGTTGTTAAGTAGCTGAAGTCCTCAGCTCCTTACTAGCTTGGTGGCTAAGCCACCGCCCACCCACGTTTTGTGATTGAGAAACCTGCAGTTAGCCTCAAATGATTTCCCTTTATTTTAACCCCAACCCCTTGGATCCTTTCAATTTACTCGAACCCCATAACCCAACGCTAGCTCCATGTTCGCCTTGGCCCTTTGTTTATGTGAGCTTTTGTCTACTGGTTCTGGGATATTTTAGCCAGGAACATTTTTAATTGTGTTTCCGGTAATTTACACTCTATTAAAAAATTTAAACTCCTTTGCTAAGGAAGCTCCCTGGCTGGGCGTCATTTTTAACCTTTAACTGGCCTGCAATGTCAGCTCATCATTCGGTTCATAAACAATATCATGATTACCATTTTTGCTCCCAAAAGCCATCATTGGCTTTTGTCTGGTTTGCCTGCTTTGGCTGATGATGGCAAAATCAAATTACATTAATAACTCGAGTTGGGCTTAAATCAAGCCCACAAAGGTGACTGATTCCTCCCCCTCATCGTTGTCAGGCATTCTCATTTTCTAACAGATTCAATCAGGATCCTCTACACTCTCAACTTATGGAAGCTGTTGGGAAAATTGTTGGCAAATTTTAAACAAAAACCAAAAAAGGAGAATGGAATGAGAAAAGCTAGAGGTGGCTAGTTTTAGAACATTTTACTAACCACGCCCACAAATTTCCGCCTCTGTGCGGCATACATGAAGAACTTTTGTTGTGATTGTTCATTGAGGCATTGAAAAATCTGAAAAGAACAAGTCCAGAATGCACTTGAAATATATTGAAAACAATTTGAAAAATATATATAAATAATTATAAAACAATTTATAAAGAAAAAAATTAATTACATCAAGATCCAAAGTTTTTAGATAATTTTTTATTAATTATAAAAAACTATTTCATTTTCTTTCTGTGCTTTTCAGCTAGGATATAATAGTTTTGGCATGGTAATGTGGTAGAAAAGCACTCCAGAGTCCAGACTCCAGACTCTAGACACCCTTCAAAGTTCAGTTTGTCCTGTGCATTACTCCATTCCTCAGCTTGCACGAAATGTCTATTCTAATCCGGAAATTAAATTCCATTTAGAAATTGTACCATATACAAAATGTTTGGTCAGACATGTGCCCCTCTTCTCAACATGTGTGTTTAGGATGGGGGATAACTATAGCTGGGCACATATCCATATGCTTAATTTATGGTGAGCTACTGGACCAACAAAGTCAGGAGGAGCAGTAGGCTTTGACCAGAAATTAACCCATCAACATATTTGGCAATTCCAATGGGGAACAGGAGGAACAACTGTATAGCCATCATATCGAGTGTAAATTACCAATTTTCGAAATTGACTTCCCAAAGGAAAATTAAGTTGGAATACTACAGAAATGAAAACTATGCTATTATTGAGCTGTTGGTATCAAGTTTTTAAAGCAATCCTGCTAGGGTTAACACTGGACAATATTTTATACAATTAAAACTTTGCTTGAATGAAGCCTTTCACCTGTAAACAGATTCGAGATATATTTCTCGAAAGGCTATAATATGTATATCCCTGGCTAAAAGGCAAACAAAACCAGCTTTGGCAGGCACTCTTATATTTAGCCAATCCTTTCGAGATGGGGGATTGTGGCGGGATTGAGGATTGAAGATTCAGGATTTAAATATCCCTTTTACAAGGGAATGACACATTTTATGTGTCAACTAATCAAACGCCAAAATACTGAAAATACCTGGGGCTGGGAGACAATCAAAATATCAAACTGCCAGCCATTTGTAGTAAAGTAATAGAGGGGTTGCATTCTAATGCGACAAAGCCATTTACTTTATTTGCTTTTCGGCTTCTACCGTTTTGTTTGTTTCTTGCGTGTGAGCAATAAAATTCTTTATCATTTTTTATTTGTTACTGTTACCCTGCTCTTTTTTTTTATTTTTTTTATACATATTGTCGTTTTTTTTTTTTTTTTTTTTTAAAACGCGCGCGAAAATGGGCAAATGGCAACGGCAAATGTTTATGGCTTGTTATTTGGGCATAAAAGCATTTCAGTCATTGCCACTCCCCCTTTTGTCATATGACGTGACTCCCACCTCACACACGCGCCAAAAATTATCATTCCGGAATAAAAAACAGCCACGGAACAATGAAATTGTCAAAAAATGTAAAACGAGACACGCATCAAAGTGAACTAAAGGCCCAGGACTGGAGGTCCTTTGGATGGGAGGGGGCCTGAGATCCAAATTGTTTTGCCAAACAAATAAATTTATGTTGGCAATTTGGAAATGAGACGAGGTAGGGGGGTTTGTTTTTTTTCCCAAGATAAATAGAGCGCCACTTGAGATGCTCATTCAGAGCTAATAAAAATTACGCAGCAATTGCAGAGGCCACAAAAAAATAAAATAAAATAAAAAGTAGCTGCAAAAGTTGGAAAGTGTCGACACTTCGAAGTGTCTCTTTCGCTTTCTTTAATGCCCCTTAACCCTTGGGCGCCGGGGCACGTAGCATCCTAGGATCGTTGAGGTCTCAATAGCCAGTCCCGAAGGACCAAAGGGCAAGGCGGGGAGTCAAAGGGGGCGCGTGACGCAAATGGCAAATGAAAAGCAAAGCGAAAACTGTTCGAATATAATAAGAAATGTAATCAGACTAAAGTGAGAAGAGGTTTAACTGAAAAAAATTATAAATAAATTACAGTTTTTTAAAAATAAATATATAAAAAATAAGATAAAGTTTAGAGTGAGTTTATAAATTTTGAAATATTTAATAAATCATAAAACTGTTAAAATTTTCTATTGCAAACCTTTAGTTTCTGTCAGTGTTTTAGCGAGAGAGTGAACAAAAATAAAAGCAAGTCCTGCAGATTTCGTGAGGTTAGCGCCATTGACCGGAAATGTAAAATGCACTTAAAACACATTCCCTGCCCCCTAACCCGTAACCCCTGTCCTTGGCCCGATCCCCCCCTCCCTGTAACAAAATACCGCTATCAATAAATTCGCACGTAGCCTAGGATGGTGTGGAGTGGCTGGACTGAAGGTGGCTCTCAATGGCAGGCGGGCGGGGATTTTAGAGCTCTGGATAATTGCGAAAAGTCAGTGCCAGAGTCAGCTGTAATTCCTTTTCTTTGGCCAACGGATTTTGTTCCTGGCACTCGCAATTTGAGCTTTTTGAAACAAACACGCGCCGAGGCAACTAAAAATGTTGAAAACCGAATCCCCACATACTATTCGGCTAACAGAGTAGGGGGCGAAAGCGTTAGGGACTATGATGAAAGTAAGGAAGGGAAAGGCGGGTAGCTGCGGTGACTGCTTTTAACGAAAATTGCTTCATTAGAACTGCGGCTTGAACGGCTTGACTCGAAGCACTCGACCGCCGCCTGATTGAGTTGCACTTTTTGCACTACTGGCCCGGCTATTGTGCAAGGCCTTGGCAACAAAGTTGCAAAATATCAAAGGAAAAACGTTAATGAAACTACCAGAATACGGTGGGAAAATATATATCAAATATTTTATATAATTAACTTTATATATTGGTAACTATTTGAAACCTGTAACTACCATTTACTCTTATAGAAGCTAAAAGATTACTTGAAAAGCAAACCACTTCACCTTAAACACTCTGACTGTTCCAGGGTATCCACTTTCCAAGTGAAAGCTATAGAACTTAATGAAATTAAAGGTAACACACTTTTAGGCTAATTGCTTTAAATGCGTGCTGAGGCTGCTGAACAAGAAAAACGATTTCAATGGCGGCAATAGAAAGAATCACTCTGATTGTGTTGCATGGCCCCCCCCAATGGCGTTTACTGTTTCTGTATCAGCTCTCCTGTTGTTCGGTAGCTCGTTTGCATTCATAAATCAAAAGAGCATGTGTCTATCATGGAGCCCAGCCTCCCTACCAGCAAACAATAGAGAGCCATAGAGATTATATAGAAATGGCCACACAATAAATAGGCGAAAAATGTGAAAGTAAAGCAACAAGAGCCAGGCCAGAGGAGCTCGCTTAACAAATGGAGCATAAATTACACATGGCCCATAGAAAAATGATACGCCGTGAACATAACACAGATGCCTGAAATTTTTGTTTAGGCATTTTTGGCCAAAACAAGAGGGTTGAGGGAAGGGAAGAGTATTAAACACTGTACGAAATATTATTTGTGAATATTAGACACTAAAATAAAATTGTAATAATAATTGAGATGAGGATTAAAAATGTATTTCTTCAAGAACATTAATTAAAAAAATATTTAAAATAATTTCTAATAAAATTTAATCTCTATTATTGTGCCTTTTATTACCATTAATCCATAGGACCTCGGCAAATTACCGAGATATCCCCCCAAAGATTATTTTATTCCGACTGTACTCATCATTTATAAAGTCCCTGGCGAGGGTTTGTTGCTTTTGGTTTTGGCATTTATGGTCATCAGCGTTTTTGGTTGGAAAAATGAAGTTAGCCTCGCTGTCTCATATCCGTTTCCAGTCCCTCGCAAACTAATCGCGTTACAATGAAAATTGATGATGCTTCACAAAGCACAAAAACCAAAAAAAAAAAGCACAAATATCAGCCAACCTAAACCAAAAACCATGTCCAAAAAAATAAAATCCAAAAATTGAAACGCAAGGAATACGAGAAATGCGAAATATAGAACGAGCGTTAGTTGAGTTGGCCAATAACTATGCAACATATTTGAGGACCACAAAAGTGGCCGGGAGATGTCATTGACTTTGTTGCCGCTTTACTGTTGTTGCAGCCACTTAAATTCAATTGACTCGATCCCCCGGCAGCAACAACAAATGTTTTGCCAAATATTGTCCACCAAGTCGAGTGGGTTAAAAGGAGGTGGGGTCCAGTTTTGGAGCCAGCGGGCTAGGAGCTGGGTCAGTTGAAGTTAACAAAGTTTTCGCAACGAAACAAACCAGAAAACCAAACAACAACATCGACAGCAGCTGCAGCCACAACTCGGTTTTGCACTAAAAATAATCCTATAATTATACAAAGTTTTTATAAAGGACTAGTATATGATACTTTACTGCCAGCAAAGAATTTTCATAAACTTTAGGTATCACGTATTGTTAGACACATTTTAAAAACTATTTTAATTTTTAAAAGTCTTTTTTTTAAGTGCATTTCCGTTTCGTGTCCATCGCTTTGGCTACTTAACTGTGCAGCCAACCAGGCCCAAAGTGTAGGCCGTAAAAATGCAATTAACTCGCGAGGACATTCTATCTGCGTGGGTGTACTATGTGTGTGTTGGGCTGGTGTGCGTGTAAACAACAATTGGGCCCGTATTACAAAATTCTTATAATTAAAATGAAAAACTAAAATAACCTAAAAAAAAATCCATACAGCAAAATAAAATAAAAATAGAATAACCTCTTTAACTATGGATTAATGTTTTTCTTCAAAAATATATCATAAAGAAACTGTATTAATTTAATATGCATTTAGAGAGCTCTTTATTTTATATTTTAAAATAAAATAAATATTCTATATTTTATAAATTTTATACTAAAAATAGTCTCAACCTCAAAACTGCGACCAAAGTCCCAACTAGATTGCAATTACAGGCCATTCTCGTGCCATGGCAAACATTTGACGTCCATGTGTGTGGTAGCGTGAATTTGGCCATGTGTGTTATGGCCATGTATGTGCCGGCGTCCAGTTAACATGATGACGCTTAAACATGGCTAAAAAGCATTATGGCAGGCTAAGTCAATTAGCGAGCTGCGACTACCGCCGCGCATTTCCCTGCCAGGGCAATGATCCATGCATTCCCCCTGTTCTACTTCCGGCCCGACCCCCTTTTCCAAGCCCCTGGGCAAGCAATTTGGCTTAATCAGATGGGGGGAGGGGAGGGGTGGTCCGCTGAGCGATTGCCGCTGTAAGTGAATCCAATCCATATTTGTTGGAAATTGTGTTTGGATTTGGCATTTCGGCTTCCACCTTAAATGCTTACCCCAAAAACACACGCACTTGATGAGCCAGATTTTGATTACACTTCAAGAAAAATATTATATTTTTTAAGATATTTCTTGAAGGCTACAAGAAAGCCCATTCTATTATTTTTCCAAGTGCAGCTAAGCAAAGGGTTTTTGTTTGTCAATTTGGCTGAATTTAGGAACGTGCCTGGCAAGCAATTGAGACCATGTCTCCACGGTGATCCCTTCGGCTTTCAATCCTTTATATGCTCCTCTCCTTGATTTTTCCGAAAAGGGGAAACCGAAACAGTGGCTGCCAATAGAAGCCAGGCATAAGTTTACTTCTAAACGAATTTTCCGATGTCTGGAATTGTGAAGGCTGGAAGCTTGAAGCGCTCCCCTTGGGCCACAGATTGGAAAATATTTAGAGCGCATTAGAGGGAAAAGGCTCGAACTAACCGTCAAGGATGCGGATACACTGGCATTTATCGTAAACTTCAACTGCCAAGGCGGCATGTCAAGGATTTCCCAGGCCCAGGGCATTTAAACCAACACGACACCTCACTGACAACGATTTGCCTTTAAACATGGGCCCATGGTCGCATGGGAGCGGGGAATGGCTTTTGTGTGGGCCGCATTTCGGGTGGCTTTAAATAATACCCATAGACCATATCAATATTGGCCTAATGGCTATGACAACGGCGGCATTTGCTAGACATAAAACCCAATGACAACTCTCTCTCCTGCCTGGGGGCCAAAAGGATAAAAAGGACTTGCCAAAAAAAACACAGGCAGACACAGACAACAATGCGAAATGCTAATCCAATTGAGTGGCAGACTGCAATAATCATAAACAGATATTAGTTATTTATATGGGGCTGTCCTTCCCAGAGACTATTAATTCCTCTTGGCGAGGACATAACGAAAATTTGGTAATTGCCCCAATGGACCATGACCAACTCGATGCAAAGTTCTGGCCAAGATTTCTTCGGGCTTACCTAATTGCAGCTAGACCGCTTGAGGGCACATTCTCGTAATGGCTCGAAACGAGTTCAAAGCCGACTCCGGATGGTATAGTTTTTCATTAGCCAGGGGTGCTGCCGGGCCTAATCCCTTCGATGGCCGCCTTTTAAGTCTAATTAACTGTTAATAGGCAATGAATCATTATTACTCAAATTTCAGAGGCGGAACGAGGGCGGCCATCTGAGTGTGTCGCCAGTTGACCACCGAAACACATCGAAATAAATTCATAAATGTGCGAGGGGTTAGTGTGACAACGACTAGGTGATATACTCTTTCAAATAAAATATTTATGAATTAATACAAGAGAGATGATAAATTCAAGATGATAAGTCAAAGGCTGAAATTCTAATTTAAATAAATGTAAAATCACTTTTGAAGAAAGCATCACTTAAGCCAATGCCTTTCAACGAATATTTATGAGATGTTTTTACCTGAACAAGAAAACCTTTTTGGCCACAATGACTTGGCCAAATCCTTTTACTAATTCAATATGCCGACGTAAGCCGTTTAACCCGAATAGCGTATCATAATTCATAAATAAAGTGTGACTAATGCCAATGAAAGAGGACCCTGGGCAGAACTTCAACTCCACCGAGTGTAACTGCAATCCATTAAGCAATAAAATTCATTCATTTATTATTTATTATGATTACACCCCCGCCACAACAACAACAACAACACAAAAACAACAACAACAAAAGCAAAAATAAAATACAACAATCGTCCAAACGACCATTGTTCTTCCTCATTTTTTCACTCTTTCTCCATGTTTCGTTCTCTTTCCCTCCTTGGGTGGGTGGACTTTAAGTGGTAATTACAGGCAGCCACGCCCACACATGAAATGGAAATGGAAATCATAAACATAAAGCTAAGAGGCGGCCGGCAAATGAGCCAAAACCAGAAGGAGTTGCAGGCGTAAGGGGGAGGAAGGATACAGGCAGGGTGACGGGTGGAGGATGAGGGCGTGGCCGGTCAGGCTAAGCAGATCATAAGCGGAAAGTGCTTTCGAGAGGGGGAGGATGGGGGCCAAGGATGAGGGAAAAGTGGGGCCATCCTGCGTAACAAATGCAATAAATGCGAAAAAAGGACTTGCCAACAAATGACGACAAGGAAATCAAAGGAAGGCCGGGGAAGGCGAGGAAGTTGGAGAAATTGTACACAATTTTAAGATACCCTTTAATAGAAACCTATATTTTAGTAATTTAATATATTAAAAAAAAAGACTTCCAATCAAGTCTCAAGATGAAACTTCCCAAATAGTTACCTTCCCTAGTTACCTTAAAATATTTAGTATCCAAAACTTTATAAACCATATTTCCCAAGTACTCTCCCCCTTCCCCAAAAAGGACATCAACAAACTTCTCTTATACACTGCGTCACAAAGAATATTCCAAGGCATAATAATAATTCGTAAATTGATTGTGTTTAGTGAAGTTTGAATAAATTTGCCAAATAAATGGAAGGATAACGACGTCAAGGAGAGAAGGCAAGCAGAAAGCAGCAGACGGAATCGGCAGGATAATCCACTAAAATTTACAACAAACGGAAACAGCAACAGGAAAAAGTCAAGCTGAGCAAGGATCTAACAAATAAAAATAAATTTCTTAGTCGATGAGTGCAGAGGACTCCAAAGGACTTCAGAGCAAGAGGAAAAGGCCAAAAAAAGTCATACATATACGTATATATATCAAGAAAACCCGAAAAGCGAACATATGCGCGTTGATGAGTTACCGCGGGGGAGGCGGGACAATAGAAATGGGGGCGGGGCCGATCTGGAGAATGAAATAAAAATGGAAAGCAAAGCAAAACTTATGACTGTCAGCAGATAAAGCGAGAGAGCTGCCATGAAAGGACCTAGCCAGGACAAGAATCGGAAAAAGGACGCGGCCGGGGCGGGACAGGGGAGCAGTCTCTGCCACCACCTCCGCCCACTTTGGCTCAAGTCCGCATATGTACACAGGCCACAGGACGAGGACTATCAAAGTGAAATGCTAAAGCAGCCAAAAATCCACGAAATAATGGCAGACACAACATGAAAACAACTGCGACAAGAACGCATGATATGGCGACGGATCAGACATAGGGATATAGTGTGAGGAAAAAAAATACACAGCACTAAGAGAAATAAAATAATAAAAAATAACTAAATGACTGTTTTCATTCTAACATTGATAAATACTTCCCTACAGTCTTTCCAAGATTCTTTTTTTATTCCTATATATCTTTCTCTCAGTGTACTTTCGCCTAGAAGAGAAGGCAGTCGGTCCTTGGATGAGCTGGACACCATGCAAGTGATAGTGAAAATCCTAGCTGGAAGCCACGGTGTCGTTGTCTTGCCCACCATTGCCATTCGGTGTCATTTGGCATCATCATCAATATGGCTAAAAGGACAATGCGTTAAATGCCAAGCTGCAAGCTACCCACCCTCCTTTCGTCCCTCGCCCATAGGTGACAGCTGGGCAATGAGTGCGCACATATTGCGCTTTCCTCCGTAAGCTCTCGCAATTGCTTTCGTTTTTTTTTTTTCGGCTCTCCTTCCCATGAAGGCAACAAACAAATAAAAAAAAATTGGCCCAAAAAAGGAGCCATTAAACGCACTTCAGTTCCTCGAACCTCCAGGTCCTTGCTAAATAGCCTATGGGAAACTTTATTTATCCTGTCTTTTCCTTCAACTTGTCATGGTCTTTGATTTTTTCTTTATGGCTCTGAATGATGCAGGCAGGTAGTTTTTAATATTTTTCATCTTTAATGTTTGGTAAATAAATATTTTAAATTTATTTAAATTAATCAATCCTTTTTCTTTAAGTTATTTAACCTTAAAGATTGGAATATAAAATGTTCATAACCATCAGGCTTGCGTTTTATGAAAAGGTTGAGAACTTTGCTAAACAAATTTAATGTAGTATACTTTTCAGGGCAAATTGAAAAATATTAAAAAATTGTTAAACTGCCATTTTTTTCATGCTTTAAAATGTATTTTATTGATTAAATACTATAACTATATTGAATTTACCTTTTACTCTAGTAAATATCTATAAAGCAGCCTCAGATTCTTTATGATTACCCATAGTTTACCCGGCACTGTGCCCCCCTTTTGTGCCACGACCACCTGCCTTTGGCCAACTGACTATCGACAGTTTGCACAAATGGGGCCATAAATATGCATTGTGTCACATTAGAGGGAGTGTGTATGGGTGTGTGTGTATGGCAGCGTGTGTATGGTTTCTATGTGCGTGCAGAGTGCTCAAGGGTGAGTTGGCTATATGTCACTGGAGGTTAATAGATTTTCTTTAGCATGTCAGCGGGGTTAGAGGGGAAATGCTCGCAGGAAAATGGCAAGACATACACTCAAAGGAAGATAGTAAGGCCCAAAGGATCGGGAGGAGGTTAAAGGCATGGTAGCCAGCCCAAGGGGTTAATGGACAGACGCTTCCGGCTAGAAGCACAACAAGGCTAAGAACATTAACTTTTCTACTTGCAAAGTTGCAATATAATGGGAATACATACTTGAATTATTGAGATACTTCTTCTATGGAACAAAAAATAAAACATCATAAAAATAATTCATTAGTTGAAATCCAATTTATTAATCCATTAGATACTCTCCATTAAAACTCCTAAAAATAACCACGGCGCCTGAACTATACATAAACACATTAAAAAAAATACTAATCCAAATCGGATCTTTTGTTCCCCCAAATATAATCCAAAGACAAACAATACAATTGCATGCAATAAATTAAATTCCAAATCCACAAGTTGATGGATGGAAGGCCAAAATATAAGCTAATCTTTCACCCACAAAATCGGGGCGATACCTGGCCCAAATCTGATGAAATTTAATTGCTTCAGGTCTCCCCTCCTCCAAAATATTTAACTCCTTCAACAAAGACATCTGAGATTTGGACATTGCGTGTGTGAAGCTTTTTCCTTTTACGAAGGCTTACCCTTCAAAGAATCTGTGGAGTTTTTATTACAATGTTCCTCAGAATGAAATATAAAAAAAAACATATATAAAGTAAAAGGAAAGAAGGGGTGCGTGGGCAGGAACTGGCGGCAAGAGCTAATGGATTCTATTTAACTTCCACCGACTGCTAATGGATTTTTCTTGACCCCAAATGAAAATGCGCATCGAAATGCGATTGAAAAATGCTTATAAAAAATAGAAGAAGGAAGTAACAACCAGAGAGCAGAGTATAATGGAGCAGTGAGTACAAAAAAAAATAGAAAATAATAGCAACAAACGAAGCTAAATGAATTGAAAATGGGAGTGAAATGCAATGGAAAAAATAGAAAAGTCGAGTCAGAAATCTAACGAAAGTGAGTGGGGATTATCCACCTGGTCTTGAGCCACTTTAATCTGTGAACTTTTCATATTATCTTCAATATCTTCTATCTAATTATACCAAATACTTATTCATTTTTATGAGCTTAACAAAAGAGGATGAGTCACCTGAAAAGGGTAAGAATTATGTTCCAAATAATGTTATGCCTCAACAATTTTTCTTTATTACCTGTGCTTCTTGTATATGGTGTAGGTGGTAACAATGCAACACTCTTCTGGAAACTCTCCCACCAAAAGCAGAAACCAAAAGTCGCCTAAAATAAATCAACTTCCGCTTCGTTGGCCGTTGGGTCCAAAGAACTCAAACATTTTTAAATGTAATGTGGTAAGTGTGGACAACAGTAATACTCTAGAAAATCCAGGAAAATAATATCCTTTTCACTCTTTTCGCCCTTTGGTCACACAACATCTAACTTTTGGAGAAAAGTATGCTTTGACTTCGGAATATGTGAAGGTCCTGAATAACTTGTAAAATATTTTTCAGTTACCAATCGGTCGTAGCTCAGAGCAGTTGTCTTTATTTTAAAAATTATAATTCTGTGACTATTAATTATTTTTATTTTTGATTTATTTTGAAAACTTCTGTGGTCTTTTGACAGCCTGCTTGTCACCACGGTGTGTTTCCTTATTATATTTTTTTTTTTTATTTTTTATTTTCTTACTTATTTATTTTTTTTCCAATCGCAAACCACCAAGGTGTGTCACATCACTGCTGTATCTTATTTTCTTTTTATTTTTTATTCTCTTATTTTTATGTAAATTATTTTCCAAATGTACACCCTGCTGGGCAATATATCTACTCTGCCAGCGACACCCTTTGACGGCTATATCTTATTTTCTTTTTATTTTTTATTCTCTTGTTTTTATATACATTATTTTCCAAATATACACCCTGCTGGCCAATATATCTACTGTTCTATCCAAATCCTTTGATGGCTATATCTTATTTTCTTTTTATTTTTTATTCTCTTTTTTTTATATACATTATTTTCCAAATATACACCCTGCTGGCCAATATATCTACTGTTCTATCCAAACCCTTTGATGGCTATATCTTATTTTGTTTTTATTTTTTATTTTCAAATTTTTATATACATTATTTTCCAAATATACACCCTGCTGGACAATATATCTACTGCGCCAGAGACTGCGACTGCGTTGATTATCCCTGACGTTCTTTCTTTTATTAAATTTTTTTTATAACTTTGGATCTCAGGTTTTTTATTTATTTTTATAATTTGTTTTTATTTGAGTACCTTATTTTCATATTTTATATTCCGAATACAGTTGTTCAGTGTATTAAGGTATGCTATAAAATCTTCTTCGGAATTCAAGTTCTTGATTTCAATTTTTATATTCATTTTTTTTTAATTCTTATGTTTTACCATCATTATTTAATCTATTTTTTGTTTAACTAAAAAAAAAAGATTTGGAAAATGTAATTTTTTTTTTTCGAAAACATTGAGACGCTCTTCAAATTACATTGCATGGGCGTTTCACAAAAATTAAAAGTGGGGAAGCCAAATGGCCTTTGGGCCCTCTGACATAACTCCGAGTCAGTCACTCGTCAGGGCCCAGAACTTGGCCACCTGTGGGCAGCGAAAAATACAGCATTAGGGCCGAAGAAAGAGAGCTGCGTCCCCGGAAAAACAAGAGATGATCGGGGGTGCATCGCCGTTCCGCTTGAGATGCACTTGAGAGCGGAATGCTTTGCATAAGACACAAAAACCTGACCTAACCAACGCAGACTTCCGGTCTCTCGAAGCGCGTTGAAAGTCAGTATCGCTCCCTCTCTGTCTGGCTAGCAATGGCCATCTCTTTCCATCCATTGTTGAGCACTTCACACACATACGATAATCATTTCACATTACGGTAAGATAATGATTTCATTATGTATTTTTCATGTTATTAATTATATTTTTCCCTCGCCGCAGACCTGGAAAATAGTGGGAAAATAATTATTGGTCTACAAATTTTCCTCCTTCAGACAATATCATGCTGATAATTGTATGTGTGCCCCCTTTTGAGAAGGAAGTTCAACTCGGGTCGCCAAGACCAACGCAGTGCCTCTTGAAGAGCCGCAAACTAATGGCAGTTGCGTGATGGTTGGACCAATCCCGAACCACTTACTTGTTGCAGGTTATAAGACGCCTAGATGGATTTTTAATGGCATTGAAGAGATACTAAAGAATACTATTTGATTTTCAATAAAAATTAAAGAATGCGATCACTGACCCTGAACTTAGATTACTAAAAAAATAGAGAAATAAAGGTTTCTAAATTTTAATCTTTGCGTTTTATCTCTTGAATCTATTACTCCCCTCAAGAAATTTTCCAACTAGGTTAATCACTAAGATTTGGAATTCAATCAATCAAATATATGGCTTTCCACCTTTAGGCATTATCGTATAAATAATACTTTGCCTTAATCCATGACCCAAAATCAGGTTAACGCCTTTTTTGGCCATCACACACCTTTTTCTCAGTTTTCTCAGGTTTTTGTTTGATCTTTTGGGTAAATATATATTTTTTTGGTAGCGCCAGTTTTAAGTGGCAACTAAGGCGTGGAATATTGCCACCAAATCGATTTTTGATCGTCAAGAAAAGTTGATTAATCAAATAAAAAATAAATCCATATACCAGAAGGTAAATAGTAGTTTAGTTGTTGATTTTTTCCTCTATCCTGGCTGGCAAGCTTATATATTTTCATTGACCAAAATCAAGTCCTGCCATTTGTTTGTTGCTCTTCTTCAATTTACAATTGAACCGCAAATGAAGTCACTCCCACATGCACTTACACATCGTTATAAGTCACGCACAATTGCACAACCACTCGACCACCCTTCGCCCCCACTTCTCCCCCCTCTGTCGTCACACTTTGGTGTCTTAACCCCTCGATTGTTGTCTGTCCCCGAGGTGAAGAGAAGCCAACAAGAGCAATTATTAACCATAAACAATTGAGAAGTTCCCACAGTTTGTCCGTCACCTCCCCTATACGTTTCCCCCCGGGAGAAAAGAACAGCTGTATAAGCACCGCGGGGTGGGGCAAGGGGGTGGGTTTTTCCATGGTGCCAGCAGGTGCAGGCGGTGGAGGGTTAAAGGTTGTGCCGGTGATACCCAAGGAAACTTGTTGAGCTGGACGACGTTTTCGTACCGCTTCGCTGACTTCTTGCCAGCAGGTTGTGGGTTAAGAGACCAGCCCTGGGGGGGTTAAGGATGCGAGGGTCGGAAGACATATAACTTAACCCAGGGGAGTCCCAGGGAATCGTCAGCCTCATCATTATTGCAGTCATCAACAAAGCTGAGAGAAAATATCTGTTAACACAACAGCGTTGGCCTGACAGGGGTTACAAAGAGGGTGGGTGGCCCAAAAGCTACATCACACCGAAAATAAATCATAAAAAAATATCAATTTCACAAAGTGTGGGAACTACATTACTCCAATAGCTTAAAAACACACCACTAATAAATATTCAAAGAAAAAAAACTAGAGAGACCTAATCCTCAAATATCCTTTATTAAAAATATTTTACCCATTTGGAAAATTAATTAAATTAGATTTTCCAGTGCAGCAACTATTTCAATTGCGGTTTCCCTGGTTCGGGCTTCTCTTCGCCACCAACAATAAACAAAATCAAATTTCTATAAACAAAAACAGTGGCCTGCTATTGCCAAATACCAAAAAGGGTCATCAGGTGAACAAACAATCGGCGACGAGGCCGAGGAACTAACTGAAGCTCTGGAAGGCAAAAAATAACAAATTTTGAAGGGGGGGCTGTCTGAGGGGTGGTCGGTCGATGATTGCCTCAGGAGCTTCAAGGGGTTGTCCTGGCAACCTGAAGACCAATTAATTGCAACCATGAAAAAACAGTTGACGGTCTTCCTTAAGTAAGCAACCTGATGTTTGCGAGGGCGTTCGAGGGGTAAGGCTGGGCAGAAATCGGGTTGGCCACTTCCAAAGGGAGTCATTGACTCAAAGGGAATGCGGTGAAAAAAGAAACCTGGAGAAATGGAGAAATGATAAAAGGTAGCAGGAGATAAAGTGATAAAAGCCAAGGCTACAAAGTCGCAAGTACTACTCTAAAAGCCTTTAATGGACCCAGCAAGTCAATCAGTTTTAAGTAGGAGTTGGGTAATTAGCACTAAATTAACATTGAAGTTGGTAGAGTGAAAAAATTATTAGGGAAACACTTTTCTAAGAAAACACATTATGTAAAATATAAGTCATAAAATTATTCTAACTTTGGTCACTCTAAGAAATCAAGTAGGCCTACCTCAAAAAGTCAAAAGTTTGGAGCAGTTGAGAGAAATGGTAAGTAAATTACTAAAACAACTAGCTAGGTACTACATTATTTAATACATTTTTAATAAGCTTTCAAAACTATATATTATCAATCATTAAATTCAATTTAAAGCTTTTCCTTTTCCCCCTTCTTTTTATTTAATAAAACACTTTCATTGCTTTTGCTTTAAAAAATATTTAATAATTAGTTTGCAAACAATTTCAAAGCTCTCGTTTTTTTAAGGAAATCGTGAATTGTTTTCACTGCCTTTTGGCATGCTTCTGCTGGGGCCATCACAGTAGCCATCGAACTCATCTGCAGCATGATTATTGGAAATGCCCCACATGCCGCATTTTCATGCCTTTTTGCCACTTTCACGCCGAACGCTCCTCAATGGCTGCCTCAATTTGTGCGATCTGCGATATCGCGGCTGGCAATTTGGCCAACTCTTGATGTATCAATAACGAGTCTCATATCAGCCGCTACCACTACCACTACCCCCCTTAATTTTCGCCAACTTGGCCAGTTGTCCACACACATATGGGGTCAGCTAACGGGACTTGTTTTCCACCGCCCGCACCGGCCTCCTCCCTGGTTGTCATTTTTCCTCCAGCTCTACAGCTCCTTTTCGTTCGTCTGGGCCCGTTGGCCAAAAACGAGTTGCAACAATTGAGCCCCAACTCAATTTGGTGGCTCAGATGCGGCTGCTTCTTTGCCTGCAACACGTTGCATGCGTCCCATAACGGTAATATAATGGCGTGTGTGCGTCTGCCACTGGAAAAATCCATGTATTTAATAGCTTTTAAGTAGCTTTTCTTAAAAATCTTTTAATAAACTCTTACATTTTTATTATTATTTACTTTAAATATTCTTTTAGTAAATATTATAAATTAAAATGTATATGTTTTTTTTATTAGTGTACCTTACCTTCATTGAATTCCCTGTTTTCCTCACATGTTGCCTGTCGCTTTGGTAATTAATTTGGCATAGGTGCGCCGCAAAAAAAAGAAAATAAATAATTGCAACTGCCTGGAACATACTTAAATTCAAAAAAAAAAAAGAGAGACTAAAAGACTGTTGCAAGTTGCCCATACAGTTGCCCCTTCAACTCGTAACCTTCTGAAAAATCTTGGCCTAGGCTAATAGAGTTGACCAAAGCCCATAAATGATACGATAAAGGTTTTCAGGCTTGAAGTGATTTTAGGAACTCAACTAGAGGGATGACTAAAGCAAAGGACATACTTGATATCCTTTATGGAGATATTGGAAAATATATTTTGAAAAATACAAGGTCTACAAATATTAAAAGACTAATAGTTTAATATTAAAATTCTTTAGATTCGAAATAAAAAATTAAAATCATTTTAAAAAGAAACGTGGGGTACCATTCTAAACTTTGAAAATTAATAATCTTTTAAATATTTTCCAAAATATAATATTTCAGAGTACTTTGGCTGAGGACAGTATTTCTAGAGAAAGTACCATAGACCTCAACAAGCCAAGCCTCTTCCCTGAAATTAACCAACTTTAGGGGCCAAGTTGGTTACCACTTTCGAATGCAAAATCGAGGAAAGGTAATTCCAAGCCAGAAGATGGACTCCTACTGTTGATACATTGTCCTGAAATTTGGGTTTTTGTTTTGAAAACTCAATCGTTGGGCCTGAAATTCGATTGTGGCACTTGCTACTAATTGAGCGCCCGGTTGCAAGACCAAGTTGCACTTGCAGCTGGAGTTGCACTTTTCTGGACCGAAACGGAGGCAATCCAATTATGCAGAGCCCAAAATACCATCATCCTCCACCCAGCTCTCCAATATCCTATGGATGACTAAACCCAAAGAGCTGACCAAGGCATTTTTGGAATCCAAATCCGAGTCCGAATCCGTATCCCCATCTCCAACTCCATTTCCATTTCCAATTCGTTTACCTTGAGTTCTTGTCTGAAATTCGCAATTGTTTGTCCAACTGCTTGGGCATTTCGTTCACGTAAAATGTGCAGAATTAAGCCACCGAAAATTATTAATTTCCAGAGACGCCGACGTGTTTCGTGTTAACCCATTGTTGACCCAGAGCCCCCACCAGGCGGCCCCCAATTGGCATTTCGCATTCTGAATATCCTTGCCGCTATCCTTTGTTTTCTGTTTTTTTTTTTCTTTGCGGATCACTTCCCGTTTCCTTGTTGCAATTAGCAAAATGTTCTTGATATGAGAGTGTGCCACGCCTCTGCTAGTTTTCCCCACCCAGCCCCCATGCATTTGGATAATTGTGAGCGTCGATTGAGGTGGGGAGGGTATTTCGGTTTTTGGCTCACTTCTTTTTCGGCGGTTGAGGGCCACAATTAGCAGCTCGAAGCGGGCCAATTTGCACAAGGCCAGCACAGACCGCACGCCCCCCCCCATACACACCCACCATACCCATACCCTTGAGCTTTCCCATTTTCCTCAACCACTGTGTGGAAATGAGCAATTTTTGCATGTGAGTGGGCGGTCTGCGGCACATTTTCCTGTGAAACTTTCTTGGGGGGGCGGCTTACACTGTAATTCCCAAAGGGGGGGTCGAGTTTAAAAGGGCGGCCGGTGGCAGGTGGGCAGTTCAAGTGGTTCATAAAACATGGTTGGCGGTCTGTTCTTATGCCTTTGTCTTCAGAACAATGACCCTTTTTAAGCGGAAAGGGAGTCAGTTGGCAAAGAACTTCCTGAAGCAAGTACTTATTCCAAAATTAATTTTCCTAAAACTATAGATTTTCCAACTAATCAGTTCATAAATTACCAAACTACATACTTTGGGGTAAATGGAAAATGCATCTGTACTTTGGCTTCCTGCCACTCTCCTCTTCAATCTAATAATACAACTATTTTGTGGCTCCATTTAGACATTGATCTACTCCCGTTCTCGGTATATATAGCAGCAACCTCTGACCCCCAAAGTCCCTTGGAGCTGGGAGCTTGGAGCTGCTGTACTATAAGAGGAAATTGCCTGGCAAATTGTGTTTCGCAAATGTCAAATGAAATATGCAATGCATCTAATGGATTAACTGGCTATGAGTTCCATCAATGCATCAAGCTGCGCTGGAAGGGTGGAAATTGGCTGGTTGGTTGGTTGGTTTGGATATTTGGCCAAAAGTTAAAAAGTTTTCCATCAACTTTTTGGCTTATAAAGATACAAATAGTTTCTAGATATATTTAACCATTTTATAAATATTTTTTAAAGCTATACTTTGAAGCTTTTATCAAAATATTCTCTATAATGCGTTGTATTTCAAACAAAGGCAAGAAAATAACAGAAAAAAATACCTTTCTTTATAACCACCCATATTTCTAACCCCCCTGGCAATTACAGAATTTTTTCCTTTTACGTTTTTATTATTTACGCATCAAATTTTATGACAAATACTTGAAAGGCCCAAAACGGATTATGTGCAATTGGAAATTAAATTAGAAATCTGGCGTAGAATTGGGGAAGTGATGAGTGCCACAAAGGGGAGATTTTGTTGTAGCTATATATTTTTCTGGTTTTTCCGGCCGGCCGGCTAGGCAGAGAAATAAAACTCTGAATCCGATTCCAAAATCCAAATCGGGAACTCAAGTGGCCGCCACACAGTGGGCCCCCAAAAGAATTGGTATTCCTGGGTGTGTGTGTTGTTTGTTATTGTTCCGCCAGCGTTCCAGTGCGTTTTCTTCCGCCAACTCATGCCATAAGCACAATCACAGAAAAAAAATCCAAACATTTTAATTCCCATTGAGTTCCTTATGGAGCAATTTCGAATCACTTCGAAAGGCCGAAGGAGGTAGCCAGAAAATTGCGTTCTAATCGAAGCGAATGAGCAGCCACCCATCCCCTACCATTAAGATGCATCCCTCAAGTGCCCTTTCATTTCGTTTTTTTGTTGTTCCTTCCACAAAACGTTGCACGAATCGAATTACAACAAAAGAATCCAAGAAACAGAAACACACACGAAGCAATTATATAGAACTTGATGCCGGGGCAGAGGTCTCTAGTACAAATATTTTGAACTTTGGTATGAACTTTAAAATAGAACTTGAATTCTAAAGAAAATATTCAAAATTAAGGTTTTATTTTAGAATCATACTAAGGAGATCAAATTTAAATATTTTAAAATTTATTTGCTTAATTTCTTTCTTAACCTTAAAGCTTTTGATAAGATTTCTTTACTAAATATTTAAAATTTCAATTAATCTTGACATGTCCACCATACCTTAATATGGCATTTCCGAATGGCATATGGTTCCGATTTCCAACCGCAGGCTGAACCAATTTTCATAGAGATTGCAATTTGGCCAACAACCTTAACCCCCTCACTACCCTAACCCCTTTCTTTTCGGCCACATACGATATGCGTCTATCCTTTTCTTGCTGTGCAGTTTCTTCTTCTTTTGGCAGCTGCCGGCCGTTGGTTGGAGTTGGGTTCGTAAACCTCAACCCATAATTAACTTGGCCGAAGCAAAATGGCCAAGGCAGACGACAAGAGCAACAGTCAGGAGGCAAAAGACAATGGACGGTGGACATACTAGCCACAAAGATACATTGTACAAAAAATAATCTTAAAATTATCTTAAAAAAGGCTTTTAATTTAAAAAAATATATTTTTAAGAATAGGAAAGTATAAAACATTAAATCTCCTAATATTTAAAATTTGTTTCAAAAATAAAATCATAAAATATCATTATGGTTAAGTGTGTAGCTCATTGGCCCCCTGGCTGTCTTAACTCTTTTTTCCTTTTACAGAGTTTTCTTGCATTTTCCCAACTGCTGCCCCCCAACTGGCCAAAAGTCATAGCCAAAACGTTTAGCGCGTGGTTAGTATGTGCTGGCCAAGTTGGTAAGTATCTTGGTATCTGTCTGTGCGTTGTCTCCTTCGGCTTCGCTTCGTCCACTGTGTCCAATGTGTCTTGAACTTGACTGACAGGCGACTGCTCTGCCACTGCCCTCTCTTTCTGACCTTACCACAGCCGTCTCTTTCACACCTTTACCACTTTGAAGTTGACTCTTAGTGGTTTTCTTCTTACCAATCTTCGGTTGCGTTGCGTGAGTTGCAACAAACCCAAGAAAATCAGCCAAAAGAGAAGTCTGAAATTAAGGTAAGACGAACAGCCAGAAGAAGTCGAGGGAAGAAAAGGTATCAAAGGTGGAGGAACTCCTTTATATTCTCCCCCCAGGTTCTTCTTTATTTTTTCATACATATTCTTATTGTTCTTTTTCAGTGGTGTTTTCTTTTGTATTTTGATGTTTTTTTTTTAACATTTCTACCTGCATTTTGGCCTTTAGTGCAATGCCTTGCAATGAGGACTAAAACAAAAACAGAAGAAGGGGTCTTCAGGGGTTGCTTGGGGTTATTATTTCTTATGAATATTTAGTAGATTTTTGAACTAACTTTTAGATGGCTTATTAATTATAAATTATCTTAAAAATATCTAGGTATCTTCTAATTTTTCTTCACAACCCCCTTGCTATTCAAATAGACCCCCTCCAAGATATTCCTTCTTCAAGATTCTTCAGTGGTTGCTTGGTTTAGTTTTTGTATGAATATTAAGTGATCTTTCTAACTAACTAGTAGATGGTTTATAAGTATATTATAAATTATCTTAAAATTATCTATGTATCTTCTAATTTTCCCTCGTAATCCCCTTGTTATTCAAAGAGTCCTCTCAAAGATAACCCTTCTTCAATATTCTTCAAAGGTTTTTTGGTTTAATTTTTGTTTAAATATTAAATGCTTTTTTTAACCAACTAGTAGATGGTTTATTTTTTTATACATTTTCCTAATTCTCTGTTCTATTTTTCCCTCGTAATCCCCTTGTAATTCAAGTAGTTTCCTCCTTCAAAAAAAACCCCATGATCATGTTTTGATTTTTTAATTTCATCCGCTGTCAGTTTCGGTTTCTTTTTAATTCTCTTCGGGTTCTTATTTCGGCTTGACCTGAACCTGAACCTCAAAAATCAACTTCAATTCAAGCTCCAACTCCCGCTTCTTAACCTTCAGCGGCTTCTGATTTTATTTTTATATCTGGCTTTTGTTTTCGTGTTGATTTCTTTTGTGTTTGGCTTAGTTTCGACCGTTGATATTTGATTTTCAATCAGGATATCAAGTGTTCAAGAAATCAGCTTTAATCAGAAAGGGGTTTTCAAGAAAACTAATGGATTACAATGATAGAATTCCATCTTAAAGACCCCTCAAATAATTAAATCAACATAATCCTTACCCTTCTACTACTTGTTCCCCCACCATATATTTTCATAAGTAATTTCCCATCCAGTTGAGCTCCTAGTTTCCTTTTCCTGTTGCGATTAATATGCATGGAAATCGTTAGAATAAATATTTATGGATGCGTAAGATTGTAAAATTAACGCAATTATAAAAGACCCGGCCACAGCAGCTAGAAGCAACAATAACCACGGGATAAAGATAATTAAGCTGGATTTTGCGTGTATTTCGTAGTCGGCAGAATTACTTACAAGTTGCGGAGGAGGATGGGTCTGGTGTGTCTGGCAAGAATTTTCACCTGAGGGCACAGGGTCCGGGGAGCACCTCCCAGAGGTCATTTGTATGCGCCTTTAGTAGCGGGACATGTCCGGAGTTTTATTATATAGACAGTGGTATTCGAGGGGGGAAATGGGCGACTGAAAACGGCGACAACGCCTCCGGGCCCAAATCAAAAATTCAATAAACATTGAGGAGCCCGAACTGAAAGAACAAGAAAATGCTGTAGAATGAGCAGAAAATCTGTTTTAAAATTATTTACCATTCTTGGGCTGCCTGGAAATTTATGAATTCGTTATGCCAAGCGCGTCAATGGGAAACTAAAAAATGCACAAAATACAAATGAAGTTGCTTCTAATAACCCAGACCATTGCTTCTCGATGATTGAAAGTTTGATTTATTTTATTTCTGCTTATTAGAATTAAGAAAGTTTCTTGAATTCATAAACTACTATTTGGTTCTTTGTGTTATTGAGCTCAAAGTACAGAGCCACTTAAGAATCAAGATGGGAGAAAGTTTTTTTTAAAGAGTCACCAACACAATTAGGAAATACATATTTAGAAATTCATATGAACTTTCAAGGGAGGCCAATATGGCCCACCGCGAATATCATATCTTGGCCAATTTCCATCCGATCCTTGAGGGGAATACCTTAAACGATTTCTAGATCGATTCTCTATAAATCTGCATCAAAATCTGGAAACAAATTATTTTTTCACTTTTTTCCAAAATTTTCTGATGGGTCCCCTTCAAAAATGTTGGAAACTGCATGGGAGCCCAATATGGCCCACCGCGAAGGCGATATCTTGGCCAATTTTCATCAGATCCTTGAAAGGAATACCTTAAACGATTTCTAGATCGATTCTCTATAAATCTGCATCAAAATCTGGAAACAAATTATTTTTTCACTTTTTTCCAAAAATTTTCTGATGGGTCCCCTTCAAAAATGTTGGAAACTGCATGCGAGCCCAATATGGCCCACCGCGAAGGCGATATCTTGGCCAATTTTCATCAGATCCTTGAGAGGAATACCTTAAACGATTTCTAGATCGATTCTCTATAAATCTGCATCAAAATCTGGAAACAAATTATTTTTTCACATTTTTCCAAAATTTTCTGATGGGTCCCCTTCAAAAATGTTGGAAACTGCATGGGAGCCCAATATGGCCCACCGCGAAGGCGATATCTTGGCCAATTTTCATCGGATCCTTGAGAGGAATACCTTAAACGATTTCTAGATCGATTCTCTATAAATCTGCATCAAAATCTGGAAACAAATTATTTTTTCACTTTTTTCCAAAAATTTTCTGATGGGTCCCCTTCAAAAATGTTGGAAACTGCATGCGAGCCCAATATGGCCCACCGCGAAGGCGATATCTTGGCCAATTTTCATCAGATCCTTGAGAGGAATACCTTAAACGATTTCTAGATCGATTCTCTATAAATCTGCATCAAAATCTGGAAACAAATTATTTTTTCACATTTTTCCAAAATTTTCTGATGGGTCCCCTTCAAAAATGTTGGAAACTGCATGGGAGCCCAATATGGCCCACCGCGAAGGCGATATCTTGGCCAATTTTCATCGGATCCTTGAGAGGAATACCTTAAACGATTTCTAGATCGATTCTCTATAAATCTGCATCAAAATCTGGTAACAAATTATTTTTTCACTTTTTTTCAAAATTTTCTGATGGGTCCCCTTCAAAAATGTTGGAAACTGCATGGGAGCCCAATATGGCCCACAGCGAAGGCGATATCTTGGTCAATTTTCATCCGATCCTTGAGAGGAATACCTTAAATGATTTCTAGATTGATTCTCTATAAATCTGCATCAAAATCTGGAAACAAATTATTTTTTCACTTTTTTCTAAAATTTTCTGATGGGTCCCCTTCAAAAATGTTGGAAACTGCATGGGAGGCCGATATGGCCCACCGCAAAGACCATATCTTGGCCAATTTCCATCCGATCCTTGAGACGAATACCTTAAACGATTTCTAGATTGATTCTCTATAAATCTGCATCAAAATCTGGAAACAAATTATTTTTTCACATTTTTCCAAAATTTTCTGATGGGTCCCCTTCAAAAATGTTGGAAACTGCATGGGAGCCCAATATGGCTCACCGCAAAGACCATATCTTGGCCAATTTTCATCCGATCCTTGAGAAGAATACCTTAAACGATTCCTAGATCGATTCTCTGTAAATCTGCATCAAAATCTGGAAACAAATTATTTTTTCACATTTTTCCAAAATTTTCTGATGGGTCCCCTTCAAAAATGTTGGAAACTGCATGGGAGCCCAATATGGCTCACCGCAAAGACCATATCTTGGCCAATTTTCATCCGATCCTTGAGAAGAATACCTTAAACGATTCCTAGATCGATTCTCTGTAAATCTGCATCAAAATCTGGAAAAAAATTATTGTTTCACTTTTTTCCAAAATTTTCTGATGGGTCCCCTTCAAAAATGTTGGAAACTGCATAGGAGCCCAATATGGCCCACCGCGAAGGGGATATCTTGGCCAATTTCCATCCGATCCTTGAGAGGAATACCTTAAACGATTCCTAGATCGATTCTCTGTAAATCTGCATCAAAATCTGGAAATAAATTATTGTTTCACTTTTTTCCAAAATTTTCTGATGGGTCCCCTTCAAAAATGTTGGAAACTGCATAGGAGCCCAATATGGCCCACCGCGAAGGGAATATCTTGGCCAATTTCCATCCGATCCTTGAGAGGAATACCTTAAACGATTTCTAGATCGATTCTCTATAAATCTGCATCAAAATCTGGAAACAAATTATTTTTTCACTTTTTTCCAAAATTTTCTGATGGGTCCCCTTCAAAAATGTTGGAAACTGCATTGGAGCCCAATATGGCCCCCCGCGAAGGGGATATCTTGGCCAATTTTCATCCGATCCTTAAAAAGGATACCTCAATCAGTTTGTAATTTTATTGGCTCATTGGTATCAAAATCCTTGTGGTATATTTTTTAACGATTTTTTGACGGACCTCCTTTCCAACAAATGTAGGAGCAGGAATTATGATATTTTGACCTTTATTTTGAAGACTTTTAAGAGCTATTTCTTGAGAATTATATTCCGATTCTCAAATGGAATATCTAAGGTGATTTTTAGACCGATTCTCTATAAACCTGCATAAAAATTAGTACAATAATATATATTTTAGTATTTTTGTAAATTTTTCTGGCAAGATACTTTAGAAAATTAAGGTTATCATTATGTTGGAGTATTTAAGGCTCAATGATGGATGTGGGGCCTTGCCAATCTGCATCCTATAGTTACCATAATAAAGACTAAGAAAGGTTTCGTTTAAAAGACTTTGGGTTGGGTCGTGTATAAAAATAAAAAAAAAGCAAGGAATACGAAACAAAAATATAAGGTTTATGCTGAAAAGTTTCATAGCCAGGAGCTTTCTGTCTCAACAAGAACAAGTTTCTTGAAGAAACAGGTTACAACTGATGGCCAGGAGAGTGGTGGGGAAAAGGTAGATGTGAAGAGAGGGGGGAGGTGTGTAACCGAAGAAACAGCAGCCTAAGCAAACAGAAACCCAGGCGACAAAAACCGCGAACCAAAAGAGAACCCAAGAATCGGAAACCCGACTCAAGAGCTTGAAGACTCTACAACACCACTATCTACTCTATGTATGTATATAACCCCAACTCCAAACTCCCCCAGAAAAACTGGTTAAAAGTAGATCGTTAACAGCGTCTTAGGGGGTATGAGAGGGATGGGTATATATGGCTTAAACTTAACGAAGTTTCTTGGCTCAAACTTGTTGCATGTCTTTTGTCTCCTTCCCTGTCGCTCTTGCGTTCCCCTCTTATCGTTCTGACTCTTTCTTCTGGCCCGACTCAGTGCACTGCTTGATCGTGTTGACTGACAACTTGTTGCTGGTTTTGGTTACTTTGTTGGCCAACTGGTTTTTCTTGTCCAAAAACAAGTTTACGAGAAACGCTCGCAAAACGCTAGCGTTTTCGAAAAACGCTCGAAAAACGCAACATGTTGCTGGTCTTGCGCTGGCGCTCTCCTAGTTCGAAAATGTTAAGCTTTTTAGAGAGTAGTGTTTCTGTTAATTGATTTAACAGATGTTGTGAAGTGGCTCTGTGGATTGGAGATGTTAACATATATTTTAAATAACAGTATCTTTATGTTGGGATTTAAATATTTAAAAAATTAAAAGTTTAAAATTAACATAATAAAAAATTTATGAAAAATATTTAATAAATTTATACAAATTTTTATGAAATTTAGGCTTAAGTATCTTAATATTAAATACAATAAATAGCCTAATATTAGGCTTTAAAATATGTTATTATTTTCTTAAAGATTCAAGTTATTATTTTCAAATAGTGGAAGTCTTCTTCTCTTTTAATATACTGTTAAGCTATTACTTGTCTTTCTTGTAATAAAATTTCTTTTAAAATACCATATTTTTTGAAGAATCCTATAATTGTTTTCTAGACCTTTATAAAATCATATACTTTACTTATCTCACACCTTTTTAAAAATAAAAATATTCAAAAATTGTATTTTTAGTGTAAAACATTCTCAGCCTAACAGTCCGAGTTCGAAACTCTCTCTTTCGCGGCCCGAACACCTTCGAAATGGGTTTCGGGTGTGTTCGGATATTTTCCGAACGCTGAGTGGCAGGGTAGCAGCCCGAAATATCCAAAATACCCTACATTCGAGTGCGAGCACTGTTAAGCGTTGTTTCGAGCCAAGAGCAGTGCGCGTCGCCGTCGCGTTTTCCGGTCGATTTTCGCTATATTTTCGCCCATTTTCGCGAGTGACAACAAAAAACAGATACCACAAATCATTGCAGAAATATTGGAATTATCTGACAACAAAAAAAATACTTAAATTAAGGTATAAAAAAAAGTGTTTTTAACCTCTCTATGGTGTGTTTGTGTGTGTGTGGTAATCACTGTTTAAACTGGATTTAAAAAAACATATCAAAAACCATAAGAAACACCAAAGTTTTGATAAGAAATCTTTAAAAATCTTCTAAAAAAAAAATTAAAAATTGAAACTTGAAGAAAAAGGAGCTAAAAAGAGAGATGGAGAAATAAAATAAAACAGCATCTTAAAAGTGGCAGCTGCGTCATCGGTCGACGTCGACGTCGGCGCCGGTTCAGGCTTCATTAGTTGGCGTCTTTTTCGCTCCCCTCGCCCTCTCCCTCTAGCTCTTTCTCTCTCTTTTAACAGATCCTCCGATCTCTTGGTCTCTCGATCGCCCCTCGCGCCATCTCATTTACTCTTGCACACCTTTACCTGTCAAACAGGTTTCTCCAAAAGGTGTGTGCCGTGTCTGTGTGTGCGAGTGTGTGTGTGTGCTGGCTTGGTTTGAGTTTCTTGGAAACCTTTCAAGCGCTTTTCTTACCTGTTTCCCAAAAACAACAACAACAACAAAGTTGTTGCTGCAACTCTGAAAATTACAAAAAAAAACAACAAAAACAAGAACTGTTAAGATGCAATTATAACTGTGAAGGAGACCAAAACCAATATTGGAAAATAGTGTAAAAAAATAAAATATATGTATATAAATATTAAAATTAAAAACATATACTTAAAAGTGAACTTAAGTGATAAAAAAAACTTTCTTAAATAAAATATAAAAAATATTAAATATTGGAATACCTATTAATTCTCCAAAATTAATTAATGCTCTCTACAAATTTTCAGTTTGTTCGTCTTCTTATTTCCGGAAAACCTCTCTTTCCAAATAATTAAAAAAAAACTTACATGTGTTTAAAAAAATAAATATTTTATGTGGTGCTAAAAAAAAAATAAGAAAAAAAACATACCAACCAACGCTATGGAGCGTTGCATCCACAACAACACCACCCCCAGCTAGAGGAGCTGGTTGGTGTCTGTGTGTGTGTGGAGGAGTGCCAACTACCGTTATCATCATTGACAAGAAAAAGGAGAAAGAGAAGGCAACGTAATAGCTAAAAGTTTTCCTCGAAAGACAACGTCAAGTGCAGTTTTTTGGCCAAAAAAAAACAACAACAAAAAATAAAGCGGAAGCTGCGATAATAACCAAACAGCTAAGAAGTAACAGCAACAAGGACGAAGGACGAAAAATCACACATCAAATAGCCTGCAACAAAATGAGGCACCGAGCAACAACAGAGATAGCGATAGTCCGCAACAGGAGACAGTCGGCGCTAAATATTTGGCACTTTTTTCTGATAGGTGAGTTTTTTGGGTTTTTACCCCTCCGATAAGCCTAGGTTAGGGTTCGGGTTCTTAAATAAAAAGAGCCCTGATAAGACCATAGTCTGGGGTATATGATAATCCCTAACCCTGGTGGAATTTCATTAGAAATTATTAAAATATATATATTTTTAATTACCAACCTTAAACGTAAGGCCTATAGTTTATCCTATATGACTTGCGATATTATAATCCTGATATAATCATATTTATTAATCTCAATCTTAAATCTTAAATCATTTCTTATAACTTGGCTTATAAGCATCCTTGATGTCTACCTTCACAAATCAATTAAAACTTTTCCCCAACTCCCTAGAATCCCACCTTTCTCCAAGGAAGATCTTGGAATACCTTTTCCCTGTCACCTTTGCTGTTGTCACCTTGCAACGTCACTTTAGTTTTTTGTTGGTTGTTGTTGCTGCTTCTTGACATCAGCATAAAGTTTTTTTATCTCCTTGCCACACCAGCCTCTTGGTATCCTTTTGGCTCCTGTCAATTGGCAGCATTTACTGTTCTAGACAGAGTTCGGGATATTAAAACAAAACTTGAACTACAGGCAAGAGTGCTTGGATGAAACTGTCCTCTTTACTTCCTCCTTATAGGTTGTTATAAGGTATAAGGTTCTTTAGTTATAAAGCAAAGAGATAAAGAGATTAAATATATTAAATATTAATAAATATATACAAATAGATTCATTTTATGATTAAATTATGATTATTTCAATTAGTATGATTATAATATCGTAAGTTTTTGGAGGAAAGTATGATAAGTAAAGGAGATTTCAGGAACTTGAAAGGCCTTAAGTTCTATAATAAATCTGTATATTTATTTCCATATATTTAATTCAAAAAACCCCTTTATTTATGAATATTAAGCCCAATCTTCAAGTTGCATATAAACACTACTCACTGTTCCCATTAGAAAAAAATATCAGAAAAAAATTAAAATAAAAAAAGAAACCTGTGATATAAGAAAACTTAACTTTGGCACGCTCCAAGAAACTTTTATTTCTCCTAATTTTTGTATAACTTTGCTTGGGGAATACTTGCTTAATAATACTTGTTTAAGAGATTTTAACCCCTCGTCAAGTTAAATTTAAATGTGAATTATATCCACTCAATCGGGCAAATCGGTCAAGGGAGCAACTCGAAAAGGGGAGCCACTCCTTCAACCTCTCGACACTTTTATTAATTTGTCAGTGATTAGTTTGGGTTCACCCCTCTCACTATATTATATAGAAGATATCTCTTCCCTTGCACCATTAACTTTATGGCGCTTCCCTCTGTTTTCTGTTTAGTGCTCACGGTGCTGTGTGTGCGTAATCATTTAATAAATAAAACGTGTTGATTTGACATCTTAATTGGGCCTTTGACACGCGTGCCTTTGCCTTGTAGAAATTACTACTCGTAATCGTAAAAGTTTGGGTCTTGGGCTCTTCTCCAGACCCCAACTGTCAACGCCACAAAGAATCAAAAGTCGCCAAAGAATCAGAAATCAATGAACTCTCCAGTGGAGGTTGTTGTTATTTTTTTCATTTTTGGCCTAAAGCTTATGTGGGGAATTGCTCAACTCTGTGGGGCATTATTAGATTTGATGACAGAGTGGCCAGGGGAATAGGTGGCCCGACATGGCATTAAAAACACATTAAAAGATTAGCAAGGAATAGGGATTGCAAGATCTGGTCAGCTTTGAAGAAATAATTAGGAAACTATGGAGGAATAGGAATTAATTTTGAGGTTAATGACTTGGTTTTTATATTATTTTAGATTATTTTAATAAATAACAGTACTTTACGCCATATTAGTTTCATTTTAAAGGGTCTGGTCTCATTACTATCATTTAGTTTTGGAAGGACACTATCTATTTTCCTCATTTAGTTTTCCCCTTTGATCCTTAATCTGTACCTTACTTAGAACCAGTCACAAGTTTAAGGACATGGTTTGTATCTTATGTCATTTAAAAGATACATATGTAACTGTACTCTCCTCCATATTAGTTTCCCTTTAAGAAGTCTGGTCTCTTTACCATACTTTATTTTTCAAAGGACCTTATGTTTAGTTTTCCCTGTTGATCCTTGAAGTGCCTTACAATTTGGCAGAGTTTTCCTTGAAATATCCTGTATATGTGTAAGTTTTTTTCGGGAGAAACGCAGGATATTGCCTTGAGGAGGTACTTGAAAGGTTATACTACCTGTCTCTCTTGCACTTGTTGCACAAACGACTGTCCCTGTCTCTGTCACAATTTGTGTGCGTTTTTCTTCGGGGGTCTTTATGTTTATTTTCTTGCCTTTGGTTTTATATTCGTTTGCAGCTTTGTTTTATTTATGCCTTTAGCCGCTCGTCTACCTTCAGCCGGTTTCCCTTTGAGTTTTCCACATTCATTTCATTTCCTGGCTTTTCCAAGTGCCTGGCTCCTAAAACTGCTTCTTCTCTCCCCCGAATTTCTCCTTTCTCCTCTCTCTCTATCTCTCCACCTTTCTCCTGGGTTCTAGTGTTCGTGTTTTTAGCGCGTGAATTATGATTGTGGCTTAGTTTTTCTCACTTTTCCGGAGTTGTTATTGTCTCTGTTGTTTTTGCTATTTTTGGTGCCTGGCATATCCTTTTCCCACACAGATACAGACCTACACACACATGCAGTAGAGCCGCCTGCGGTGCTTCTTCCACCAAAAAAAGTATCTGCAACTGCTGCAACTTTGAAATTAAAATAAATTAAACAAATATTTTGTTTGTTTCAAACATTTTTTACGTGCAAAATTCAGCGACGTGTGCGGAAATGTGTGCTCCCCAAAAAGAGCCAGGACGAGGCCAGGATACTGCTGGTGGCAAGCAGCGGGTGTTGGCAACAGCTGCACCAAAGACACCAGAGTGCGATATATATATATTGTAGATATATATTCCAAAATTTGCATTTGGAAAATCAAAGTTGAATTGCACAGAGGAACGGTAAAGGATAAAGAGACAGCCAGAGGCGCTCCAAAAAGGGGGTGGTGGCACACTAGATACAATAAATTGGTTTATTTAGCTTGAGTTTCGGGGTCTGTAGGGGAAATATTGATATACCTAAAAAAAAAAAAATTTAATTAGAACCAAAAATAGAGAGTTTATAGACATTATTATGGAATTTAGACACAAACTAAAGTCTAGTGTTGTGTTCTCGACAATATTAATTCCAAATACAAAAGCTAATAACTTTTCACAGTTTTCTATAGTCATTTTCCAATAGTTTCTTTTTGGGAAACCATGATTTTCGAACCCCTGGTGTTTGCCTAACGCCCTTTACCATAAAAACTGCAACCCGTATACGCAGTATCTGATGCTTTGGCATATGGAATTTATAACTCTCTTGCCCAGAATTTATATCTCTCGCTCCGCATATTTGTAGTCATGTTTATGCACTGCACTACCCCCCCTTTTTTTTTTGTTGGAGGTGGGTGGCGGATTTTAAACTTGCAGCTGTTTAAACAACTTCCATGCATAGCCCAAAAAAAGATACAAGAATTCCTCAACATTTAAATGATGTTTCTCACACACACTCACTTCTGAAATGGTAGAGATAGCGAGTTGAAATACAATAAAAATTCAATAACATTTGCTGACTGACTGATGACGAAGTTAGCACGTTTTTTAAACCCCTGAGTGACCTCGTCATTGGTTTTGGTTACAGAAAAATTTTCGCCAGCATTGGCATAAAATAAATATTTTTCTAAAATGATCAGCTGCTGTTTTTTGAGAACTTTTTTTCAACAAAATGTCAATGATTTTAATGGTTTTTTTGGTTGGTATCACACCAAGCCAATTTGTATCTTTGCTTTGATGAAGTTGCGGAGAAAAATATTAATTTTTTTGCATTTTTTATTTATGACACAAATACCCTTATTTGTTTGCATTCCAATTGTTAGAAAAAGTCAGGTGTCTGGAAGACGTAGAAAAAAACACAGCTACTGACTCAACAGCTTGTGAATAATTAATTTTTATTTATTTTTACATTTATTTTTTTACTTTTTGCATTCCGTATGCGTTTGGCGCGTTTAAAATCGCTATTAAATCGCCAAGCAGTCGCCAACGTGATGGCATTTCTTGACCAACTCTCCGTAGCTACTGTCACGCCTCACCTGGCGGGCCGCACCTCAACGTCGCCCACACTACTCACTCACTACCTTCTCCTAATTGAGTCCAGCTACTGGAATTGGAATTGGAATTGGAGTCGGGGAATCGGGGAATCGGTCTTCAAGAGAAGCTCGGATCATTAGCATGGATTGTGTTGTGGATACTTGATGATTTTAGTTTTTTGCTGTGACAAGTTCCTTCATCAAGTGGGTGATCTGTGGGAGGTGGCATTTTTTGGGATTTAATTGTAGATACTCTTGGGGAATCTGTTATGTGATGACTTGTTTTTATTTAAAAAATACATTGTTGGAATTTGAGAATAGGTTATACTTTAAAATAGTCGAGTCTAAGAGCCTTTTAATATTTAATATTTTAATATTTTTAATATTTAATATTAAGAGCATTTAATATTCGCTCTGAAACATGGCCTCTTTGGTGTATATTTTTTATATTTTCCCTCAGCTATCTCTCCCCCTTTCAGCACTTTCTTCCCAGCTTTTTTTGCCTGTACTCTTTATTTTTTTTTGTATTTTTGTATTTATATATAATTCTTTCTTTAACTGCCTCAACTGCCCACTCAAAAGCAAGTCGCTTTTTGTGGGGCTTCTGTTTGCTGATTTTTTGCTTTGGGTTCTCCTTTTGTTGGCTTCTTTATTGGGGATTGCGTTTTCGCTTAAAGAGAGAGAAGAAGAGTAGAAAAGAAGGGCCCAGTGGCCAGTGCCCAGTTGCCGCCAGTTGCCAGTCTGCTCTAATTTGTATGCGTAACATGTCAAAAATCGTTGTGGTCAATACACTGATTGCTTTTGCATGTACCCTAAAGATACGGGGTATCTGTATCTGTAGCTGTATCTGAAATGCTATCGGAGTATCTCTAACTGGGCAAACATATCTTTTGTATCTGTATCTGGAGCTTGGAGTATCGCTGGCACGTTTCATGTTTCGCTGATGTATTTATGGCTGACTGTTTTTTTTCGCTACCACTTCTACTTATTTCTGGCTTTCTTTCCTTGATTGGAGTTAGCGGGTTAAGTGAGTATGGGTCTCTCTTAAAAAAAGGGGTTAAGAAGTGAGGGAGAAAAGGGTTCAGGTTGAAGAAGGTTTAAGGCTGGAAGGGCTTAAGTGGAATTGGAAAAGTTGGTCAAGTTTTAGATCAGGGCTGTCTATAAAGACTATAGCTTTCAGTAATATCTTCACCATTCAATAGGAAATAAATTTTGACTAATTGCGGTGACATCTACATCTACCTTTTCACGTCCATTTGTCATTATTTAATTTTCAGAACGTCACTATTTTTCCGCCTAGATAAATAGATTAATTAGACCACAACCAAATGTTTCAATATCCCTGTTACTGCCTGTAGGCATGACTCTCCCCTAAACCCTCATAATGATCGTTTAGCACTCGAAACAGGGAAAAGGCCAACAAAAACTTTTCCCAGTGGTGGCTCCCCTCAGGCTCAACCCTTGTAGAAGACACCCGAAATCAGTGCATCCCTTAACCTTCTCCACGAATGCAATCCCCTTTCGGTTCAATCCAATCCAATCCTATACTTTTGTTGCCTTTGCTTGGGTTTCTCAAGCATATCAATTCACTTTTTTAAGGGATTGTGCATCTGGCTGAAAGGATAAGGGCCTGTGTCCTGGGGGGTGTCAGTCTGTCTCTCTGTCTGTCTGAGAAAATGCAAAGCAACATTGTAAAAATTAAACAAAATGAACTGTGAAAACCTTTTTTTGTGAAACGCATTTCCTTTCCAGCATTTAAATCGTCCTTTGGGGGTTGCAGATCTCCATCCTTTGACACGCCCATTATCGGCATAAAAGGACTAAAAAGTGAAACACAGAAACGAATGTTAAACTCCATGCTATGCAAAATATTTTTCTAATCAAACATTCCATTTGCCAGGACTAAGTGGGAGTTATCCTTGGGAGTGGGTGTTGGGTGGTGGTTTCCTCAGCCGCATCTGAAGTTTTAATTTCGTCTCAAGTGTAAAAAATTCATTTGCAATACGGCTGATGTCTGTCAACCCTCGGTCTTCCAATTTGTAATGCTCATTTGGAATAAAATAATAAATTCTTGAAATTAAAGACTGGCAACCCCAACAGGAATCACCCACTTTTTGGCTTAACTTTCAGTTATTTTATTAATTTTTCCATTGAACTCGAAATATTTATTATTTTCTCTTTGTGCGAAATTGATTTCGTTTCGGGATCAAACTGAAAAAAAAGGGGAAGGGGGTAAAGCATTCAGCAGAAAGTGTAAAAAATTGTATTTGCTTATTTCCATTTTTAATCATTTCGCCAGCTCGTTTTTTTTCTACCCATTGTTTGTCGTCTGTATATTTATTTTATAATACGCACTGCACTCGGCTGATCATCCCTTTTGGAGCACCCTCCCTCTTGTATTCATTTTTTTTCGATTTTTTATTAAATTGTCTTTTTTTTTTGTGGGAGAAAAAGTGTATATTTTTATTGAGTTTCATTGAAGCGCATGAAATTGCAATATAAGTCTATGAATGGGGATAAAAACCAAACTCTGGCTCTTGATAATGTTTTTGAATTGCTAATGGAAACACGAAGCAATGTGCTTTTAATTAAAAACTTAAAGTTTCTTTAATCAAAGAAAGTGAGGGAGGCTACTACGACGAGTTCATGTTGGGGGTTAAATTAATAATTTTTGCCGCTCAGATGCGGAAGAAATTAATGGAAGGGAGTAGCAGTAGGCAGCTGCCTGTAGCTTCAATAAATTAAAAATGAATTATGAAAGCATTAATTGTTCTTAAGCCGGGTTTAAAGATCAAAATGATGAAAATATATTAGTGCCAACTAGAAGGGTATATCTACAGGAACCTCCCAAGAAAGCCTCTCTTTATTATTTAATTTATTTCTTCTCGCTAATCACCTGCCACCCACTTCTTATTTTATTTGTCAAGTGTCAGGTTCTTAAAAAAAAAATTAAATACGCAATGAATTCAATTGACAAGAGACTGAGTTGTTGGGAAAATCAATTTCAAGTGAAAATGTATGCGAAACATTTTTTTCGGCGCCAATTGGACTCCTCCTTCAGCGATTTTTCTTCGCCTTTGTCTGGCAATGAAAATGTGCTTGTAATAATAACTTGGGATAGGATGGTAGTCTCCTTTTTTTTGGCTTTGGGGGGGTTGGCTTTGCGGCTATAGAAAGTAAAATTCAAGGACAAACAAACGGAAAAGTCAAACAGTTTTTTTCATTCCGCCCACTCGTTTTTGGGCCTCAAACATTTTCCCCTCTGGCTTAAAAGCAGACATAACTCTGCTTAGAAGTTCTAGGTTGTGTTTTCTTGCCTTATTCTCCTTTTTTTCTTATTTTTTTGTAAGTAAATTTCATTACACTTACCTCAAGGCAGGGCACCCCAAACCCAAGTCCTGGAATAAATTTTTAGCGGCAGGGCAGAGCGATTTTCAGTTTCTGCTTAGGCAGCAATAAATTTTAAAGACGCCTCCAGGGCAATTTTAAAGCCTAATTTCCATTTTCCGAGGGTTAGGGGTAGGGTATGGCTTTTGAAAAGGTATTTTGGGGCAGGTCTAATCTAAGTTGAAAAACTTTTGCCTACCTGGAGAAGAGAGGTAGAGGTGGAGAGAGGAACTACTTTGCGTAATTATGTCAATTGCCATTAGGGAAATGCCACCCAAAAAACCACCCACATTTTGGCAACCATCGATACTACTACTTTGACTTCCATCTGGTGCTGGGATATGTCTTTGTCTGGCTTTAGGGGTGGCAGGGGCGCGACTGCTAACCAGCATAATCCTTAACACTTCAAGGCCGTAATGTGTCGGCAGGAGGATAGAAAATGAAAGAAAATAAAATCGCTGTTGCGTGCCCCAGAGACATTCCGAGTAAAATACGCTTAATAGTGCCACAAAATCAATCAAAAGTCAGTTTACGATATCGGCGGGGTCAAAAGGGCAAACAAGTCTGAAGGGGCACCATGGAGGACACGCCACCAAAACGGTTGTCATTAATTTTGCACATAATTGAAAATTGATTAAGGCTTACTTTTATTGAAAAATATTATAAAATAAGTATCAAATGTCAGTGAAAAATATCTCTCAAATTAAAAAATGAAATTTACCTTAAAGCTTTTTATTTTTTTCACTTGTTTGAGGAGAGAGCTTATTAAACATGAATTAATTTCAATTAATTTGTCATTTGCAGAGGTGTAGTAACCACTCGTACTGAGTTTGAGTCCCTAAGTTATGATTTAAATAATGTTTTAGTTTAATATTTTAAATTAGTTATATTTTTTTTATGATAATACTCATTATTTGCACTTTTTGAAATATAATATTTCCAATTAAAATTTTGTTTTAGGGTATTTTGACATGCTGGTCAACTTTTCCTGTTAAATTTCATAAATGAAATGCATTTTAATTAATTTTGCACAATTTGATGCGTTTGTCAGTGTCCTGGTGATGGTCCTGGGTGGGTGTCCCCTGCAACTCAAACTTTGTTTACATAAATATTTAATAGACCAGATAAATTTCAATGAATTGACTTTGAAAGTGACGCTACTGGATGGTGTGGGCTTTAGCCTTTTTAATGCCAGACATAAGCAAATTAATTTATTTATTTCCATAGATATGCACCTGTTTTTTGCATTACATACTATAGAGAGCTTCGATATCGAATATCGATTTAACTTATTTGCATTTAATGTTTGTTTATTTGCTTGTTTAATTAGTACAAAAAAATAGATATATGGAAATGGTCAAAAGCAAAATAATTCAATTATGTCGGCTTCGAATGGCGCAAAGAAAATATTCGCCAATTATTTATAGAAATTCTTTTCAATATCAAACTGAGCAAAGCTAAAAAATATTTTAATTTTTTATTAGTTTGCCGTTGGCTTTAAGGATTTCCATGAATATTTAATGAATTTTTAAATGAACATGCATCGAGTCTTTAATTGATATATAGAGTCATATATAGAGTCTTTAGTAACAAAACTTGGTTGTCAGATAAAATGGAAATTTATCCATTAATCTGATTGGCTGTTTAGTCATTATTTTTGGCGGAATTAGATAATACAAAATTAATGTGACTTTGTTTTAATAAATTTTAAATTTAGAACAGTGTCTCAGATAAGCAACAAAAAAGCTATATTTTTTTTTTACAACTAAACATAAAAAATATGGCACTAGAATGCTAATTAATTCATTGTTGGTAAGGTTACTAGCCACTAAGGTTTGTAGAATTGTTTATTTAAAAATTGTATAAATATTTAAGTATTGAGGAAAAGAGAAGGGGCTTGCTTGTAGGGGGAGTAATGCTGACTCGCCTCACCTTCTAATTATATGTGGCCCACTTCTTGGTTTTCAGCCTTATGTTGCGCTTCATTCGTTACAAATTTCAAATGAACTCGATCCCTGGACTGGAGCCCCAAGACCTGGAACTAGAGTGGAGGTCTGATGGGGAGAGAAAGCAAACAATAAACAAAAGCATAAAATTGTCGGTGTAAATGGGGTTTATTACAACACACATACACACCCAGACACCATGGGGCGAACCTGTAGTGCAGCTGTCTAAGCAGAAAAGCGGGAAAGGTGTGAAAATTGGGGGCACATGCAGGGCAACACTTTAAGAAAAAACGAGTAAATTCTAAAGATTTCTAAAAAATTTTTATTTTATTTTTCAAGTTAATATTTAAGCTTAGAAACACTTTAAATAAATTGATTAAAGTTTTAATATTTCATAAACATCGCATAGCAACATGTTGCTTCACTTAACAGTGGCTTAACATTTCAGTACAGTCTTAACATTGGGGGCTCTTGCAACATTCCGTTGTAATCTGAAAAGCTTAAGAATACTACGTGACTTGCGCTTGATTTATAACGGTAAAAAGAATGTCACAAGCGTTGAAATAAAACAAAAATAAAGAAACAAGAGAAGAAGGAGGAGGGGGAAGAGAATAGGTGTTGTAAGAATCAGTGAGAAAACGGTAGTTGTTGCTGTTTCTGCTTAGTCAGTGGCGAGTTTATCAACGAAGCATTGCGAGAAGACTCTCTTCTTCTCCCCTTTCTTCTCGGTGACACTTAAAAACTCATTAGCCAAAGAAGAACGAGAAAACCGAGAGAAACACAAAGAGGAAATAGAATCCAGCTAAATTGTCAACTTGTTGCGCCAGCCACGCCCACTCATAACGCCTATAAACCGCAAAAAAAAAAAACTAGACAGCTGAAACAAGACAGAAAAGTAGAGGCCTTTCAACAGCTGCCACAAAACTTAAAGTTGGTCAAGAGTTAAGGTTATAGAAGAGATAACTACGGATTATAGGAAATATTAAAAGAGGTTTTCTTAACCTTTTTTGTTAGGAAAAAATTTAAAGAAAATTATGAAAAAAATGATTATTTTAATAAGTTTAGGGTATCACAGTTTCGAACTATTTCCTCGTATTCTTCACTTCTGTATCATCTGTGTGCCTTCCAAATCCACTTGTCAACTCCAGTGCACTGAAGAAGAGACCTATTCCGGGAGCTCCAGCTGGGATACTGGTCTCTGTCCAGATCTGAGACTCCACACCCAAGGCACCACTGACATCCCCGTCTTAAGAGTGTCAAAACAAAACTATTTATTTTCCTCACTGCGACAAAGATAAAGAGAGACCGCTTTCTTTCTTTTTAAAAATTGTGGCGACATTGAAATTAAACTGTCTGTCTGTGGGGTGTGTGTGTGTCTGGGTGGGGGCAGCAACTAGAATGCGGCAATGAAACGTACTTTTTGAAGAGTCAGCACCCCGATCGTATGCGAAATAGGTGACTTATAGCTTCAGCCATATAACTTCTTAGAAAGTATATAACCAGCATGGCATACCTTATTCAAAATCCTATAGAAACAGCAACTTGCAACATGCAACGTGCAACTTGCAATTTGTGTTGCTGCCTCTTACTTTAAGTGGCTTTGCTACTGCTGCTGCTGTGGCGAAATAACTGGAAAAAGCATCAGTGGCAAGAGGCAGCCTACACATGGGGGTGGCATGGGTGGCAATATTAGCTGGGGAGCCAAATGGGGAGAGCTCCTCTGAGCGAGAAGGAGTATGAGAAACAGCAAAATTGACAAGCGCAACATTGAAATTGCTACAATGACAAACTGCAACGTGGCATGGAAGTGGAAGTGGAGGTGCAGCAGGGGAGGATGGAGGAGGGGGGCCAGCTGATGCACTGCCACTTGACAGAGACGAATGTTGCATGCTGGCAAAGGGGGGTGGAGTGAGGGTGATGCTGCACGTGCGTCCCTGCCACACAGACATTTAAATATAAACCGAAGATTGCCGCAGATGCTGCTGGTGCACTGAGAAATAAAAGTTTCGGTTGTTTAGCTTTCTTTATGCAACTTGCCTTGAGAATATATGCCACATTTTCTCTCAGTGATGGTAGGGGGTGGGGGAGGATTGAAAAATCTACACCAAGCTGATGAGTTGGGGCGTGGAGGGATCTCTGAGTAGGTGGCAGGGCATGTTTAATTAATGCAAAGTAAATAAGAAAAACGAACCAAACGCCAGAGACGCCACTGGAGGAAACCAACGAAATTGATTGAGGAATGTACCACAGATAGGGGGGGGAGGGAGTGAGGGGGTGGCTATAGAAGGCAATGTGCAACATACCCCTCAGCCACCATCCTGTTGCATTGTTTTCCTGGGCTATTTATAAAGTTTTGCTTCCTCTGCCGCCCGTAGCTTGAATAGATTGGCCAAAAATTGTTGGTAAATTGGTTTTTGGTGTTTTTTCGGCTCGAAAAGCAGCTCTGTAATTCGTAATTGGTTTTCAAATCTGAGGGTGACATTAATTTTAAAGTCTTTCAAGATTAAGATTTCGAAGAGTCACACACTAGAGCTCTCAACGTGCCGTTTCTTGATTAATTTATAAACTGATATATACGATGACATCATAATTATTCATTTATGTTGACATTTAACTTGAAGCTATAGGTATTTGCTCTTTAAAAGATGTATAAGGTCAGCTATAGAAATTGTTTATTAATTATAAATAGTTTTCTCAACAGTTGGCAGCTTAAAATTATAAATTAGTAGAGTATTTATTGAAAAAAGTCATAAAATATAGTAAGTTTGTTGAATGAATAACGATAATTTCCACCTTTCAGAACTTAACAACTTTGAGAAATCCTTTGCCTCCTTTGCTGTCGTTTTTTGCCTTCTCGTCCCTTGGTCACACTGTTCAGGTGCATAAGCCACCTTGTTCAGTGTTACCTTTCTCTACATTTATACATTTATTATACCTTTCTTTTAAAAATAAAAATAAAATTGTCTTATATATTTCACCTTTCTCTACATTTATACATTTATTATACCTTTCTTTTAAAAATAATTACTTTGCCATCTATTTAATAAATTATATAAAACATAAGCAATTTGTTAAATTAATTAATTATGAAATATATAAAACAATCCAATTTCTCCAACATATTAACTAATTATACTCTTTTTTTGTGTTTCATTTTAGGTAAGTCCCGTGGATCAAGCTTTAATAAAAATAGTAAGCCTTGTGAAAGGTTATTTTTTTCTACTTAATTGTAAGTTTTTCCATTTCATTTTGTTAAATTAACAATGATGCTGTGACGATTTTTCATGATTTATGAACAATCGCATATTTTTGATATTTTCACTTTGGAAGTAAACAGAAAAAGAAAGTGCCAACTAAAATAACTACTGAATGGGGAGTAAAAAAAATAACAAAAAAAACCTGCAACTAAAAATATTTTGTTACAAAAGCGAAAAAAAAAGTAAAAGTTATAACGTGCCTCTCTTTCGTATCGCATATAGCCATCTCTATCGGCTAAGTAGCTTTCAGCAGCTGCTCCAAATGTAATTGTAATTGGCAAGAAAATCCTAATCAAGTGTAACCAAGAAAGAGGGGAGAAAAAAAAAGAGTATCTCAAATCTTATTAAGGCAAAGCGAAAAGATTATTTCCTTTTTTTTTCCTCCAAAGAGGTAGTGGAAAGTACTATACCGACCAGCTCAGCTCATCATCTTCGTCACATGCATAAAGCTCATTTCATTCACGACAAATATACACAACCCCCTTTGTGGCCTCTCTTGCCTCTTGCAACAAGCTATCTGAGAGTTCAAATTTCGAAATTCGAAACTGCGGCAAGAAGACTTGGGACTGAGGCTGTAGTCTGCTATCTGCTTTCATCGCTCGGGCACAGTGGCCATCATTGATATGAGCCACTATCCTCATAACCCGCCTCCTCCTCCGTTGGGTTGCAAATCAATGATGCGCAATAATTAGCACAGCTCTCGGTTGGTGGCTGAAAGATAACCCGATCTTTTCTGGTCGGCACTGTGCGCCCTTTGACGTCGTTCCTCCAATCAGAAACAGATGCATCCAGCGGATACAAGGGTTTATTAAAGGGCTTGAAGTTCTTTAATGAAATACGATATGATTAGTATTTTATGAGAATAGACCTGCAGGGCTGACCTGACCCCCCACTATCTTCCATCTATTTTCCAATTTTTCCAAAAACTTCAAACTCCCAGCTCTGGCAATAAAATGGCTCATCTGTTGGCCATCGTGCCATGTTTGGCATTTCGCAATGTCGTCCTCCCTACCCGGGGTGTGTGTTTGCCAAAAAGCCAAGCATCATCATAATAATTATGGCAAAAATCGTCCGCTGTCAACGAACATGAAAATGCATCCATTTGGGGAGGGTTTGGGGGAGGGAGGGTGGTATCCTCCAAAGTGGGTGGTAAGTGGGCTAAAAGGATGCCACTTCAAAATGGCTGCCAACATTCAATGCTCTCGAAGTAAAGTGGGTGGTTTGTTGGAGAGCCTGCGACCGCATTCAAAACCACAATTTCATACAAAATTTCACAAGGACCAGGCATGCCCCCCTGTCACTCCCACTGCCCCTTCCCCCTCCCTCTGGCATCCACATAAATGCATTTTTCGGAATGCGTGTCGCGTAAAATTTTCTTTCTGCTGCTGTTGTGTTCTGTACTCGTTTTGGTGGCTGCCAATTTGCCTGCCACCTCCCCCTCCAGGCCCCCCTGTCCTCGGTGTCCTGGCCAAATGCCTAACCATTTTCCCGCCATATTTCAACCTTTTGGCCGAGTGTGTTGTTGCAGCAACAGACAAACAAATGTTGCCACCAAAAACACCAAAGAAATATCTAAAAAAAAAAATGACCCATAGACTAGGTCCTTCAATCATTGAGATCCTTCCTACTCTTCTTTCCAAATATTTGTTGATTTATTCATGATACTCGTGAGACATTTTTCATTAAAATCTTGGTCTTTTGGGAGCTTAACCTGCACTCTAGTCTGGTGGCTTCCAGATAAGAAAATGCTTCGAAAATTGCAGTTTTTCTCACACGCCTGAAAGTGACAAGAAAAAGTCCAGTCTCCGAGCCAAGTTGATAGAAATCGGATGACTGTTGTTTCTGTATGTTTGCTGTTGTTGTCAGCGTTTCACATGATTGTGTACAAATGTCATTAGGCACAAAGCAGATGAACTTTTATCCGAGTCTCTACCACCACCACCCCCACCACCCAAACAACAATAACACAAAAGCGTATTTTCCCCCTTTAAGTTGCTAAAGTTTTCCAGTTCCTCTAATCTTGCGGCAAGTGCATTTCATTCCGACTCTTTCTACCCCACTATTGCTGTCTCTTTTGGCGTGTGAGTAACTGCCGACAGGTTGACACACAAACACAATTACAGAGATCACGAGATACTATCTGAAAAATATCCAAAATGGGAAAAAAAAACCTACCAGAGAAGATAAAAAAGTAACATGCGGAGAGGTTTTCGGTTTGTTGCCAACAAAAAATTGCATTTTTCCCCTGGCTTATCGAATTTCAACCATAAAGCATCCACAAGTGACACAGATGGGTGCAAAAAAAATTATATTAAATAAAGGGGAAAATAAAATAAATAAAATATACTGTTAAGGAGCCAAAGGAAGCTTTATTTTAGTGCATACTTTCAAAGCAGGTTGAGAGGAGAATTTATACAAAAAAATTCTTTAAAAAATATTGGTTCCATGTTCTGTATAGAGTTTATAGAGGAGGGATCTATGGATAATATAAGGTATTACTCGAGGGAATTATAAGTAAAGCCTCTTGTTAGTAGCCACTCTTCCAAATAAATAAAAATATATATTTTTAGTTGCGGATAAAGCTTTATTTTTATGCATATTTTCAAAAGAGGTTGAAAGGAAAATGATGTACATAAATGCTTAAAAAATATTAGTTTCATATTCAATATTAAATGCTAGTTTATAGAGAAAATTTCTATAGGACGTTGAAGGATTATAGGATACATATTACTGGTAGGAATTATTAGTATCTAGCCTGTTCTCCATAGACTCTCCTCCAAAATAATAAAAATTTATAGATCATTTAAGGTTTTATTCGTAGAAACTAATAGTCATTATTAGTAACTAGCCTCTTCTCCAGAGCATCTTCTACAAATAAATACAACATATTTTATAGTAGCGAAGGAATCTCTATATTTAAAGAAGGATTGGCAGCAAATATGCAGGCTTATAGGGGCTAGAACTGTATATCATGTATATGTATGTAGGTATACCCCCTAGAAACTATAAGTAAGGTAATGCCCCTTCTTTAAAGCTCTATAGCTATCATACTTTTCTCTTGACTCATAGCTTTCCTAATCTTTTCATTTCATGCTCGATCTCATGCTTTAGTCATCTCTGCATTGAAATTAAATTTTCTTTAATAAAAATATGCCTATAATTCAGAAAAACCATATACCAAACCCCAAAAAAGTAGTAACTCATCCAAAAGCACACATTTCAAAGCAAATATCTCCCGCCTTAGTCAGTTGTGACCAACTTTAGATGACACACATAATATTATTATACTTTATAATTAAAATATAAAGCCGGGCATCCATTTCCGTGGCATATGAGTCACAAAATTGCGAAATATTCTCTGGGTAAGCCCCGAAAAGAAACTTTCTGCTTTAAAAAGAGCGTTTCAAGTCGCTGTTAATGAGTCACACATTAAAGAGACGTACTATATGCTTCTTGTGTTTCACTTCCTGGCACCTGTGTTTTGGCCAAAAAACCCGAGATACTCTCCACTATTTTCTTTTATTTTATTTTGGCGTTTAATTAAGCCAAAAAATGGGTTAAGAGGAAAACTCTAAAATACCAAAAAAGATAGTACTGGCAGTGGTGTTGCTTTAAAATACTGGAGATGGGTCACAAAAGGGGGTATTTGCTGGAAAAAATCGTGTCAAGTCGAGAAATTTGTTCAGGTGGGGTAGGAGGCGTGGCTCGTCGTCTGTCTGCCAAAAGAAAAGGAAAACTTTTCTCTCGCTTTTCATGTGCGCGTCATGCATAATAAGAGGAAAATAGCGAAAGGATGAGCGCCGGGAGGAGCTCCACATATGCGTGAGGTATAGGAGGAGGCGGAGGCTCCATGGAAGTGCATTCAAATATTAAAAAACACCTCAGGCTAGGAGGTTAAAAAGTGAAGAGAGCACGAAAAAGTCCAGAGGATGGGGGATGGAGCTCTGGCACTTAGCCGAAATTAACTGAAGTTTGCCACTTTTGTTGTTGGAAACTGCATCTGATGACAGCTAAAAGGCACTGCAGTTGGCAAAAAAAGAGCTTAACTGGACACGACAAGGATTCCAGGACACGCAAAATCCCCCTCCTGTCCAAGCTCTCGTTCTCACGGCGTCACCATTTTCATTTGCCAAAGTGAAAAATAATTAAAAAGGCGTTAAAGCGGCAACAAACTAAACGGTGGAAGGACCAACCCAACCCCGCCAGCCATAAAGGAGACCAGAAGGTGCTAAAAGAAAAGGACCAAGATTTCCCGAGAAAGGCGGTAGATGATGAGCCCCTGGTTGGTGGCTGCTCCGGCTGTGTTTGGCGTTGACACTTTAAATCATTTTGGTGTTGGCCCCGGATATTTTAATTATTAAAAGCAAAGGATTCGCAGAATTTGCCAGGATGCTGCCGCACACAGGAGGAAGCAGCCACTGTGGCAGCCCAGCCACAGCCAGCTAGAAGATGCAACAAACCCAACTAGAACGGAGGGAAACGGACGCCACGCGTGGAAATTGCCGAGCAGGAGCCTGTGGCGATGCTTTCCCCCCCTTTATTTATACAAAAGGAAAAGCAAAATTAGAGCAGCGAGAAGAGGTCCTGCCACCAGGACTAGGAAGTATTTAGAGCATACGGGAATGCAAAACCACAGAAAGGGAATTTAAGTTAAAGAAAAAGGAATTCCAATTAAAAGTTTATATAATTTTTAAATTTTTAAATTGATTGAAAAAATCATACTACCCATTATCCTGGAAATGCCAGGTGAGCGCAGCAGCGAATGCGACAAAATCTAAACGCAAATGGAGCGACAAGGATGCTGAGCCAAGGATAAGCAGGAAAATGAAGCCGCAGGCTCCAGAAATGATGAGGCCACAGCGACAGAGAGATAAGGAGTAGGGCGGAGGCGAGAGAAAAAAAGGAAAATCCCAGGTAGCCCAAGGATTTGTTAGGTGCCATAACAAAGTGTGTCTGCTGTGCCTCTCACTCAAGGATACTCCATTTCCTTTGGCTTTTCCTTCAGTTTGTTTTTCTTTTTCGTGGGAAAAAAATGATGGACACGACAGTAGAAGAAAATTGGAAGAAAGCCCACAAGCCACATCATTTTCTAATTTGTAACTAATTCTCTAGGCAAGTCGCTGCTTCTTCAAAATAAATTCTCCCATAAATTATAAATGTATTTCCATTTCTTTATTCTTTTGGGCTTCTGTGGGACTTTAAGGCGTAATTAGCATTAGCATCGTTGGCTCTGTTTCGGTGACCTATCAAATGCCTATCAGCAGCAGGTCAGAATCGGAATTGCCTGTATTTACATAATTCTATAAAATACCCATTAGAGCCGCCGAACCAATGACCAAAAATATCTTCTTGTGGAACCAGAAGAGCGCCCATAAAATGACTAATTAACTTTAAGCGTCTTTCCGAACCCCCACTCTTGGTATTATTATTTTTTTTCTTTTTCTTATAGATGTTGCCTTGTTCAACTTCTTTTTTTTTTTGTGTTTTTTTGTTAATGATGTTTTTGGTTACACCTGCTCAGGGGCTTGCATTTCATATGTATGAGCTGAGTCTCTACGAATATGTAGATGCGAGCATTAAATATCAAATTTTGAGACATTGGCTTATTATCTCTCTCTGGCGGGTTTCATAATCGCTTTGAAAACTGAAAGACTCGTAGTCGTCCCCCCTCAACCAAAACAAAAGACAAACATAAAGAAATACAAACAGTATTTGGCAAGATATAAGGTTATTCAACACCTGACAACAAAGAACTACGTTTTTATGAGGTTTTAACAACCTGAAGAATGGCTGAACATGATTTTGAATCGTAAATTTCTTAAAATATTATAAAATATAATTCTTTAAATAATATTCATAAACTATAGCCATTGACATCCATGTGCTTCCTATAAACATCGCCCCTTCTCTGGCAACCCTTGGCAGACCATTAAAATATAAAATATCATCATCAAATATAACCATACATCTCTTCACTGACTTGTCTTGCATTTCTTGGGAAGGGGGGGTTTTCGTGTGTGTAAGATGAAACGTCATAAAAAAAGGCAAAATACCCAAAAAATATCCGAAATAATACAAAAAAGTGGAGAAATAATAACGCTGAGTGGGGCAATGCCGCTGTGCCATGTGTTGTGACGGCTCTCCGACGTTTTCTGTGATGGGTTTTGATGGGAAGCTGGGAAATATACATACATTCTTACAAGATATATAATACTATATGGTATATAGACTCGAATTATAAAAGGGGGGCTATTAGAACTGGAGTGGGAGGTGGCAGCTAGAGGCTTCTTTCAGAGATGATTATGATGGATTAATCGATGGATGGATAGATGGTTGGAAGGTTGTTATTTTCTTAAGTATCTTAAATATCCATAAATAGTATAAAAGTCAATCTTAAATTCTACCTTTAAAGGAATATTTTTAATTATAATTTTTTCAACAATTTCCTTAACTTTTACTTCCTCTAGAAAGCAGGTGTCTTGTTGCTCCTCTTGTGGGGTTATTTATTGCAACTTCCCTTCTTGTTTTTTATTTGAATTTTTTTAATTTCAACTATCCCAGTTTTTTGATTAAATTTTATTGTTGGCCTTTTGTGCTTTTTCCTATTATTTTCTTTATTTTACTTCTATTTCTAATTTGATTTTCGAAAGGTTATCGCGCTGTATGGGCCTTTAAGATGTTGGTTGGTTGGTTGGTTGAGGTAGTAGGTGTGGGGCATGCTACCATCTTTGGTGTTTTTCTTGTTGTTGTTGTTGGATAGCTATGCAAATGACTTTATCGCTTCTTTATCATTGCTCTTTCTCCCTGTTTCTTTTTCTTCTTTAATTTCTTTCTCCACTTTCTGTTCTATTCTTTAGTGGATTTATAGACGAGCAACAGACTAAAACAACAATAGATACTGGTTGTTAGATGGGAGGGGAGGGGTCTACAAACGTGGTCCATGACTTGACTTTTGTTGACTCTTCTTCCTCTTCCACCTACCTGTTTCCAGCTGCCCCCCACCCCACTCCCCACTCCCTATATTTATGTTTGCTCGCATCATCATCTGGCTGGCTCTTCCTCCATCCAATGCCTCTGTTGGCATTTCGTTGACCTAAAAAACGTTCAAGCCAAAGAAATAAAATTTCGAAAAAAAAATGCCAGCTAAGGAGACAAACATAAATTGTTGTTGCTGATGCTGCAGCGGCTGCTGTTGTCGCCGGCGTTTATTAAGATTCGTTGATGATGCAGCAACAGCAGCAGCATCTGAGGCAGTTGCATGTTGCAGCTTTCTTACCTGCCTTGTCTTGTTTTTTTTTTTAGCAGCTGCTACCCCAAAAGATACATACATACTTCCCCACCGCAACTCCAATCGCCTTGCGATCTCGCTTCCTTGTCTTGCCGTTTCGGCCTTCAATCTCAGCTTTAAAGTGCCAATCTAAAGTGTAATTAAGTTTTTTTTTCCTCTGCTGTTTCTCTCGCAAAACATCTGCCATTTGATTTTTTTTCTTGCCTCATCTTAAAGTGGTTTAAAGGAAAAAAAGGATTGTGGCCTTATAGGTTACGCCCTTCCAGGAACTCTTCATCATCGCAGCTTCAGTTTTGGGGTTTTTATTTTTATTTTTATGGCATATCGCGGGCCGGTTGCCAAATATTTGCCTCGTGCATTATTTTTAAGGGTTTCTGGCCAGAAAGAGCTTCCAAAAAGGAGGCTAAATAACAAGAAATCCTTTCAGATGACCGTTAATTTTCAAAAAAGGGACTAAATATCAACAAGAAGTTGTACAGATTTCTCTTCTTAAACGGAGTATCATGGTTGTGATTTTTTAAAGCTTGCATGTGAACTACTCTTTCAAGCCATTGGCTGTGATTATGTTAATTTAATTAATATATTTGTATATATACAGAAACGGCAACTTGTTGCTTATAGGGCTTGTAGTGCTTGCCTTGCACTCTCATTACAAAATAGCACCAATTATGTTGTAAAAATTACGAAAAATTACCCCTGGAGTTTTTTAAATTCTTTAAACTCCCAAAAAAGAAACATCTGCCCTTTCAGTAGTTTTCTGGTTTCTCTTATTTTATAGCCATGTGCTTCTACCTCTACTACCTATGGCTATGAAACACTTCCTCTCTCCACCGACCTAGTACTTAGTTTTCCCCGAAATCATCCGCTACTTTGCCCTTTTTCGAAAATTTAATTTTGATTTTAATTTGAGTTAGAGTTGGGTCCGCATCTAGCTGCCTTTGATTCTGTTTCTGTTGGCCCTATCGGCCGGAAATTGTTTTTTAATTGGTTGGCGAGGAGGAGGAGGGTGAGAATCGAAAACTCTCGAATGATTTGTGGTCTCGGGTTGCACATAAATATTTATTGCAAGTCAGATAGGATCGTCGTTTCTTTATCAGCCTCATCAGCAGTTGCACTTTGCAATTGCAGTTGCTGTTGTACAGATTCTCTGCAGATTCCCTTGGTTGGAGTCTTTTTTCTGTTGATTTCATTGTTCTAGTTTATCAACTTTTGTCATCGGAAGGCAGAAGAAGACACCCCAGGCCAGAGAAATATGTGCAAAGTTTTCTAGGTTTGTTGTTATTTTGTTCAAAAATATTATATTTTTAAAATCCATCTTTTTATGTTGATGAGTTGTTATTAGCCTTGGTCTGTTCTTATTTTCTCACCCTACCTAGTCCCATTGTTCCCAGGTCCCCTCATATTTATTCACGCCTCTTTATTTTCTTGCCAAGTCTCCTATTACAACATTTTTTTTCCAATGTAGTCTGAGCTCTTGCCTGCATCTGAGTTTGAAATCCGAGATTCCTGTTCAATGCCAGTGAAATAAAATAACACACATTGTATGTACCTGTAAGCAGGCTGCCTCACTTGGGGTATTTTTTGTAATTAAATGAAATTTTAGACTGGCATTTCAAGGTGATATCACAGAGGATAGGCTCTCTAATCTTTTAATTAAATAAAAAATACCTCTTATGTATATTCTATTATAATATTATCTGATACAATTTACTTACAAGACTCTACTCTCTTTTTTATCTTTCAGGTAAGCTTTGATTCCCTATACCTTTGATTGGAATAACAACGTGGGACTCGAAAAAAGCAAAGTTTGTGGCAAGCAAGTGTGGCAAGCAAAAATCAATTTTGTTTATAGCTTTGAGTAGAACTTAAATTGAATCAACAAAGGAAGGATGCTTAGTGTGCTCCTTTTGCCTTCTTAATATCAAAGCAGCTTGAAGAGCCTCATCCGCTCGCTCCCCTCCTTTGGGTGCATCACTTACATGGCCCACACATTTCGGTCTAAACTCTTTCCTCTGCAGACTCGTCTCTGTCTCCGGCACGTTGCTGCCATTTTCAATTTTGCATTTTAATAATAAAATTTTGCACAGCAGCAGTGCAGAAAAAAAAAGATGATACAAGAAAGTGGAAGTAAAAAAAAATATACACAGGATGCTATACAGTACCTACGAAAAAAACTGGCAGCTGGGCAAACTTTTAACGCCAGACGACGATGCATGATTACTTTGTTGATGATGACAACCCTGCCAAGGCAGGAAATGCACTAAGAAAAATACTTCTATATTTTTTAAAAGATTATTTAAAAGTGGGAAGAGATCTTTGAAACCAAAGTGCAGTAGTGATTATTTTATTAATATTATTATGTATATTTATTTTTATTTTTTTTCAACTGTACTTCCTTTACCAGCTTGCCTGAGTGATGGGCTATGTGGGGGGGCATAGAGCAGCCATGGCGTTTGTTCCTGGCAACATGTTGTTGTCTGCGCCACAAAGTATGCAATACATTTTGGCACGTGGCTTGCCCTTTGTCTCAACTTGTTTTTTTTTTATTTCAGGAATTTCGGTAGTCCCAAGTAGTCAGTCTGCTTTCAGCTCCCCCTTAGTTTCCCCCAGCCTCCATCCTCCCCTAGCTTGTTTATCATTTTGCTGCGTGCTGCCTGCAATTTGTTGCATGTTGCAAGCACTTTAGTTTTTTTCTTTTTTTTTGGACCAAAATATGCACCTCACGTTTTATAGCTCTCTATTTTTTTTCGCCCTCCTCCCGGGTTTTTTTAATTACGATCTGCATTGACGTAGATTTCCTTTAGCACACAAAAGCACACATTCTTGTTGAACTTTAACCCAATGTTTATACAAAATCTGCTTATCAAGAGCCGGTTATTTTTGTTTATTTAAAAATTTCCGCTTCTATTGCGTGTACTTGGGACTACTTCGATTATATTCGTGGGCTGCTTTAGATACAGATGCAGATACAGATACAGATTCTGGTCGAAGGTTTTGTTTTCGTTTCTGGCTCACATAATTTCTGTATCGAGTTTGCGGAAAACATTTCGGTTGGATAAATTACACAGCCCTCTGTGTCGTATGCATAAATTTCGCGCTACGTTTTGTTTTATCTTGGAACACATGTTTCACCGTTTATTTTTTATTTTAGGCCATTTTCGGCACAACAAAAAAAAAGCCTTCAAATTTTACACTAAATTGACTTTTGGCCGCACAATTTTTGCATGCACAATTACATTTGGCGTTTCGCACTGGCTTCTGGTTGCTGGCTGCTGGCCCAGTAATTGTTAAAATAAATCAAAAATTCAATTGCACAAAAGTGACATTTTTGAGGCATTTGTTAGATCGTTTCTGGCCATTAAAAAATAACTATAAGGTAGTCTTTTCGATGAAATTTCTTTTGATTTTTTGTCTGTTAACAAACAGTGTTGTAAAGTGATTTGACATACAAATTTTTTAGTATATTTTAACCTTAACTGTGCCTAAAGAATTTTAGGCTTAGGCTTTATTAAATTTTTGTTAGAAGCTTATTCGAGGAATTAAATTCAGGATTAAAAGTGGCCTTAACAAGGCCTTAATGTATCCTAGATTCTAATAAAAATATTGGAGCAGATACTAGCTACCATAGAATGTATAAAAAATATATTGTACATATATTAAAACCCCAGGCACAGTTTAAGGGTTAACCACACTCTTGTTAACCAACACTACTTTCCTCACAATCTGTCATTTTGACAGAAAGACATCCCTATAGTAATTGTATCCTACTGCTACCTTAAATAGTAATGGTCAAGTGCCTAACTTTAAAGATTAAATGCTTATTTGAAAATCAATACTATTGTTAGCAAAAACCAATTAATTGGCATTCCATATTTGTTAAACTAATATTGTTTAGTTTGCCTTTTTAATTCCCCTGTTTATGCTTCTCAAGCAGCAGTGCAAGTAATTTGTGAAAGTTGTCTAATATTTGTTACAAGATATTGTGCAAATGATGGTGGGTCCGGGTTAAGTTCACTTTCAGTTTCCAAGCCAAGTCCAGCTGCCCGTGAAGAAATGGGCGGCATAAGGGGGAGACTATACCCATCTCACATACTAGACTATGTGGCAATAGCAGGTGAACGAGAGATGTAAAGCGAAAAGCGTGTAAACTTCATGCACAATGAGCAAATTTCCATGGTCAGTCTTCGCTCTGTTCGCTCTGTCTATAATGCGCTTAGTAAAGTTTTTGATTGCATTACAACAGATATTTAGATGGAGAGTCTGTCTTAGTGTCGGTGTCTGTCGCTTATGCAATTTATTTAAACACATTTTCCCTCTCCACGTCTATAAATTGCTTCGATTATGGGATTACACATCGTCTTACACCACCGCAATAACATGTCCGACACAAAACAATTTGCTCAAAGTGCGTAAAGGATTTTTCACTTATTTTCTTAAGCCTTCCTGCAGGAGCTGGACAACAAACGAGATTAAAGTTTTCATAATTTCTTCAGATTCAGCAGAGAAAACATCTCGAAGGAAGATAAAGTTGTCATTCATTTGCATCACTCATCCGTAGTCTTTTGCTTTTGCTTATGATTTTCCTTTTGCTTTGTTTTAATTTATGCAAATTTTCCAAGATTTCCAGCAACATTTTTTTTGTTAGCCGACTGCTGGCTTTTTATCTTATGCATCATTTACAAATTGTTTTGCTTGGGAAAATCCACATAATTGCTGGCTTAAATGTAAATGAATTTCAATTAAAATTAGGCAAAGCAATATGCAAATTTAAATGTCTCTTTCAATTTATTTATGGCCGAACATTTGAATCGTAAGTTAAAGAGGTTCTCAGGCCATCGCTGCCTGCCAGTTCTTCAGGTTCACACACATAACTCTTTGTCGCCGATGTCTATAAATATTTTATTTGAATCGAATTTAACAAAGTCGCCATCATCAAGGAATTAAAGTTAGAAATGACAGAGAATTGTTGTCATGGTTTCTAGAGTTTTTCTAAAGTTAAGAGATGGCCTGATAGGGAGGAAGTTTTTGCAAAAAACCCCACCTCAAGAGTACTTAAGTAGGGTTGGGTAAGGCGTGTCCTTTGGCCACATTAGAGGTGCAATCCCCTCCACCCTTTTCGACTCATTTCGTATTGATTAACCAGAGAAAATCCATCATTGTCAATGCGGTCTGGTTGCCTCAGTCTCATTAGACATTTGTCCATTAAACAGGGCCACAGTGCTCTGAAAAAAAGACTCCCATTAAACGCCACAACCAGATGGTGGAAGAACAAAAAAAAAAGAAAAAAACTCTGGAGATGACCAGGTGAAAACGTGCGAACACTGGTGGACCGGACAGGGACCCTTTCCTTGCATAAACTTGACTTAATTAGCAGCGCAACTAACTTGGCTATTTAAACAGGTGCAAAAACAGGAGCAAGTGCACCAGAAACCAGAAAGAGGAACCCAACCCGACAATTGCCATTTCCCATTTGCTTTCAGGCTTTCAAGTGCCGCAAATGGCAATTAAAATGCAAAAAATAAAAAAAAATCCCCTGACTTTAAGCCCCATTTGGATAAAAACCTAAAAGCTCCAACATATATGCAAAAGGTAGTGTAGAAAGGGTTTAAAAACAGATTAAGCCAAAATGGCCAAAACCAAATTCAATTGTTAACTGAGGCTGGCAATTAATAGAAGTGTAAATGGGGTCTTAAATTTGAGAGATATGAGAGGGATATTAGTTACAAGATTTGTTCACCAAAGAAATCCCCATCCAATCATGGAAACTTTATAGATATTCCCCAGACCAGATCGGTGAAATATCTAGCTTGACCCAGGGCCAAGAATGCAATGTTGCTGTTTGATTTTTGTTACAATTTTTGTCGTGATATTTTGTTGTTGTTGCGGTTGTTGTCAGTGTGCTTTAACCCTTGTCAAATCCCTGCCCAGTCCAACAAACAAAAAAAAAAGAACCGAAAATTTCAGAGAACCCAAAAAATAATGTGGGTCACTTGACGCACAACAACAAAAACAAAAGCAAAGAAAAACAACAAGAACACGACGTATAAAAACAGTTGGAAAATTTATTGTCGCCGGTAGTGTTTTTTTTTTCTACTTCCATCGGTGGAAAAGCTGGAAAAGCTGCCAAAAAAGAGCGACACCAACTACCCAAAATGTTGTCATGCATTTGCTCTACTTTTGCTCTATCTATCTCTTTCCCATCGACCTATGGCCATCTCTTTCCGCTGGCAGGTCCATCGTTGGTTTATTGAGTGTCGCCGAAGCAGGACATGCACTGGAATTGGGGGATAGGCTATCGAGAACTTCTAATTTTTTGGGGCTTTGGTATTTTTGTTTTTAATTTATTGTGGCACTTTGGTTCGGCGGGCCATATAGATAATATTAATAGCCCTAGTCCGGTCAGCAAATCCGAAAGGTAAGCGACTCTAATGGGCCGAGATAGTCGTGAAAAGATTTCACGCCATAAAAACCACCTTTATTGAACCATTTGGAACCTAAACCGAAAAGGTTTTCCAATCACTTGAAAAATGGTAGGCAGTTAAGAGAAGTTTTACACTATTTCCTGAAAAAAAGGGAGTGGTGAGGTGTCAAGTTTTATAATAATGGTATAATAGCAGGTGCCATATTCCCTTAATTAATTACAAAACACTAAAAGGTAAAGTTTTTTCCACCAAAAAATATTTCAAACTTGCAAGCAGCATCCTCTACTCATATTGCGTATACGCCACGTTGTCATGCTTTGTTGCCATCTATTCCATCATGTTGCTCGTTTTTCCTTTTGCCGTCGCGCTACTGTCGAGCATAGCTGGCTGCGTTTTTATGATGATTTTTAGTATTATTGCATTGCAATTTTAAATGGCAAACATTTTGTTGCTGTCAGCAACTGTTGAAGTTTCCTCCTACTGTAGCTAGAGCAGCGTATTCCCTCTGGCCTGGAGCTACCCTGACTTTTATTATATGTATATTTTAATGCTAAATGGGAAAAATTACTTTCATTTTCCTCGGAATTGGTTTTACAAGCAAAAGGAGCTCCAGCTCCAGCTAACAGAAAGTTGAGCAAAACAAGCGGCAAAAACACAGGCGAGCGCGAAAAACTTTTTGTTGAGTGAAAAATGCAACAGAAAAGGGAGCTAGCTAGCTAGCTAGCTGGATATGCATTTCCAGGGACAGGGACTGACTTGAAAAGTCTGACTCGCAGCAGCTCCCTGGTCTCAGTTCCGACTCTGATCCTCTCGTGGCAATATATGTAATGCGAAAGTTTTTAATTTAGCGCCAACTTAGCGCCGAGACTCGGCAAACGCAAAGCAACTGGAAGGGAAATGCCAAAAAGAGCATGAAATAAAAAAATCCTGCAAGCCAGGGAGCCAGCCAGGGAGCCAGTTGGGGGGAGATTTTTTGAAATATGCTTTAAAAAATAATCAACTTGCCGAGATTGCCAAAGCGAGCGTGTAGAGTGGAGAACTGAACTGAAGAAAAACTCAGAGGGATTCTCTGGGCCAAGAAATGTGGCCCAGTTGCTTTTGCCAGAACTTTTCATATTTTTTTGTTTCTCTCAACTTGTTTCGGATTCTTGGCCAGTTTTTCTGTAATTTTTTTTGTTGGGTTATGATTGTTTTTGGAATTTAGTATTAGTTTGGCATTATTTATTAGTTTTGGCTTTAATTTGTAGAAAGTCCTGATGAGAGGCAAAGTTTTTTGGTAGAATAAGAGCCTTAAATTGCGAAAACTTTGGCCATAAAAGTAGAGGGGTTTTTATTTTAGGGGGGTTATGTAATTTGTCGACAATCGAAAGGCGTTTTGGCCAAATGAACTGCCAAACCTGGCTCGTGGCTCCACCCTCATGCCAGCTGCATGCCGCAATTCTTTTGTCTGACTCTCCTAGGTGGCATGAACTGGATTTGTTGTGGCAGGCGGGTCGGTGTATGGCGGGTTGCATGAGTAACCGGCACTGGTCAGTAACCAAACTCAAGTCGAGAGAACTTGCTCGGCAAAAAAAAAATGCTTACAAAAATAAATGCGGGTCAAAAAAAAAGGGGAGAGTTGTATGTGGGCGTTTCAGCCACGCTGGCTGAAAATTAAATTTACACTATGCTCTACAAAAAAAAAAGCTCCACAGAAAAAGCGAGAAAATCGAGATGCAGATATAGAAGAAGGAGCTGCAACGCGAACAACTTTACACTAAGCTCTCGCCGAGAACCGCAAAACAAATGAATGAAATACTCAGAGACGACTACTACCACAACATGGAATGGACACAGGACATTGTTTATGGAGGGAAAAGGGGGCAGAGTCCTTTAGACTCTAGAGAGGGCCAGGGGACCAACGGGGAACAATTCGCTCACAAAGGATGAGCGAAGCTTTACTGACATATTTCCAGTGTCATTTCTCAGTCTGTGAGGATGCCGGCGGGAAAACCGTACAAGAACAGCTGTTGTGGACTAAAAAAAAAAGGATATATATAGAGGACGGATAGGAAGGGAAATCCCCATTTCTAAAGCTAAAGCTGCCAAGTCCTTGTCTCGACCCAAATCAACAAGGACTCAATCTGGTTTTCTGCTTAAAATTCTAGTTATCACCAGAATAGTGAGAGTAACAATAGTTCTGATTAAGGGCTCGACTCGAGGACTTCGAGACAATCATTTTGCGCAAAAATTGATGTCACTCCCTCCCTTTAATATTTGACCGCAGCTGTATATATTTTTCATGAATTATGCGTTTGGTTAGGAAGCTTGGGAAAGTCAAGCTTGTGTGGTTGTATATTTTTTTATGGCATACTTTGCGGCATTTCTTGGGAGTAGTGCCACGACTCCCCCCTTCACAAATTTGAATACAAACATTGCTGCTGCCGGAGTTTCCACATGAAATATGATAATTCATTACACGAGCACAGCCCTCCAGAAAAAAAAAATGATGAGAAAAAATATAAAGAAACGACACTCACTCAATTGTATCTTATGCAAATTGCCAGTAATTTTTCCTCCTGCCTTGGTGCGGCGGCTCCTTTTCTGCGTTTCCTTTCCGGTTTCCTGTGTGCTTAGAAGGATGCTTCCTTCAGATCTCCTTCCGTTTTCTTTTTTTTTTATTTTTTTGGTGAAAGGCTGAGAGAGTGTATCTCAAGCTCATCTGTTGTTTGGTTGTTTTTTTTTTGTCTTTGGCATTTAAAAAATATTTATGGCATGCAAGGCTGATTTTTAATTGAATCACAAGCCTGCGTTATAAATAAGGTCCTGAATAAATGCAAAGCAAACATGTTCCGGATGCTCCTCCTTATTTGTTTATGATTATGGATGCGATAATAAGAGTTTTCACCAAAAAACACCTGACATTTAATGAATTTTCTTGCAATTCCTATTCAAGAATGGAAGTTTCCCAAGAAATCAATCGCTTGCTGGCTTTTAAAAAAATGTGAATTATTTTAATTAGCTTTTGGGAAAGTGTCCACGTGTCTGAGTGGGAAGTGGAATCTCAGGCGGTAATGAGAAAATCTCCCCCTCCACTCCCCCGTCCAATTTTTCTTCCCCCGCGAGTGTCAACAACTTGGAGTTGAGTTGGTCAAGCGATGGGTTTTTCCTTCGCCTCTGACTTTTTATCGTTTCGCCTCGCCTGCACTTGGGTAAACAAAAGTTTCTTCTGGCCAGCTCCGGCTCCTTCTCTGGTGGTTTATTTGTTTGGCCAGCAAACTTGGCTACCTTGTGCACTCGTATCTATCTTCCAGATACGTTTTGCACTCGGCTGTAGTTGCCACTCTGCCGACTGCAATCGATGAAGCGTAAATGTTCAAATATTGCTGGAGATATTTCTTTACAGCCTTTCCAGCACACTCCTTAGGTCCACCTCCATCTCCACCTCCTCCGGAAAACAAAAACGTGCTCTGGTCATTACCAGTGAACAACCGCAGGGGGAGCAGGGGGTAGCAGGAGAAAATCCCATTGCAGTAGCACAGCAGCACAAAAGATACAAAAGTATCTTGCAGATTGCCCTAGGGTATTTTCCAGTTCAACCGAAACTACTTCGACTTGTTCTATTTCTCCACCAGCTGCTGATTCGTTTTTCTTTTTTTTTTTTTGTGATTTTGTGGAAGTGTATCTGGGGAGTGCCAAGTGATAAAGTGGTCACCAATGCTGGAGGCAATTTATGAAGTGCACGGAAACAAACAATCTAACTACAGGATCCCCCCCTTAATCCTTCAAGATTTAAAACTTTATTTTTCGCTCTCTGTACGAATATTTTTTTCGCTTCATTTTCAAATGCATTTTTAATAAACTCCACCTGCTAAAGTGTTGAACTTTGCAATGCCACAAAAGTTTGCGCGAATATGATAAGTGCCACGCCCCCCAAGGGAGGGCGCATATGGGCAAGTGAAATTGAATTTTCCCCAGTGTTGATAAAGTGATACGCAGGATGGGGGAACTCCTCCTCTGACCCAAAAGTCAACAGCGAAAAAAAGAGGAAAATTCTTGGTGGCTCGTCCCGCTTCTTTGGCTTCTCTTCTGCACTTTTTCGAGTGCAAAAGTTTGGCGCACTTGGCCCGCTTTTGATTTGGTCGGCCCCGGAGAGCGGAGTGCATGCATGTGCAACTTTTTGTGGCAGTAAGAAAAATTTTCAGCATTCGGCTGCCTTTGGCCCTGGATTTTTGTGTGGTTTGTCAAGTGGCAAGTGGCAGAATGGGTGTGTGGGTGGTAGCTGGTGAAAATTGCCAAAGTTGGCAAGCTTATTTATTAATATTTCAACACCAGTTCGGTTGGGGGGCAACCCCCAAACCCATTCCTTTTGCTGAAAATCAACAAGTGTTTGTTTTGCTTTTGAAAATTGCATTTTCATTCGACTTCTTCTTGCGGAAATGTATGCCAAAAGAGGACCTAGGCAGGAAGGATATGGCCAGGGAGGAGGTCTCTCCTTTCTTGTAAACAAGAAAAAAAAAATAAAGAGCTACGAAAACATTTCAGTTCTTGTGGAACTTTCGAAAGTTGCAACTTATCTGTTGTTGCTTATATTTCTTTATTTTGTTTTGGGGGGAGAGCACAAAAGTTTCTTCTTAAGCCATGTTAACCACACACATTCGCACCACAGAGGGTTAAGAGGCTCTGCTCTTGCACTCATGTGTACGAGTAGTATCTTGCTGCCTGAAAAGTTGCAACTCGAACTGGTTTTTCCACTTTGGCCAAAGCAATTTGGGGCTCGCTGCATAAAAACGCATAAATGCTGCTGCAGAAAAGTTGTCTTTTTTTTGAGACACACGACTTGCAGATACAACTTGTATCTCACCGAAACTCCTCGACTTTAGCGACTCTGTGCCCCTTTTCTCCAAGAAGAGAGATGGAGATTCTTGTTTCTTTGGCACGCATCTTATGAGTGAGTCTCCCCCCTCTTGGTTCGACATTTGTTGCTGCCACTTTTCCGCATTGTCATGCAAAAGTTGTAATGAAATAACGGTACAAGAGAGCTGTAGGTAGATATAGGTGTCCACATCTGCTGGTGGCATACCTTCCCTCTACCTTCTTGCGAAAAAAGACAGCTGCAACATGCGATTTTCTCTTAACTTAACCCACTACTGGCTGTGGGTTTTTGTTGCCATTTTTCTTATAATTTATTCAGGGGCCTTGTCTATATAGGCACTATATTCTTGATTTATTTGTTATTATAGGAAGGTATAACTAATCTCCTCTAGTGGGTTAAATGTGCCACTTAAATGTTGTCACGTTTCTTGTTTTCTTAACCCCCACACATAATGTCTCTTAACATTTGTGATTTCTTGGTATTCTTGGCCCAGGAGCTTACAACTTGGCCATCAATATATATTCCTCCGACTTGCAGACAACACACAAAAAACCAGTTTGCCGCACCTTAACCCCGCACCTCCTTGGGCTTGGGCCTTAAATTGCAATCTTCTTCCGATTCGTTGACTTTTGCTGTCTCAGACTTGGGTTGTCTTTTGTCCTTTCCTGCCAAGGATAAACGGGAGCGCCGTTTAAAACAGATAACATTCATTGTAACAGCAGCAGGCTGCAGCCAGAAGTCACTCCTAGCCCTACTAGCCACCTCCTGGCCACCTCCATGCTGCCCTTTTAACACCTCCTCCTCCTGGCCATACCTTTTTGGAATCGTTTGGTTTGATTTTTTTTCTTAAGCTTTCTCTATCTGTGTGAGTCATAAGAAAATTATGTTGCATTTTATGGGCGCGGAGCTGAAGCAGTTGCAGTTTTTATCGACTGGATTCAGCAGCAGTTGGCAAGGACTAAAGATGTTGCACTGAAAGAAATTAGAAAGTTTTCTTAGAGAGTAAGAAGATAACTTATCCTTTTCACTGTCAGTGCAAGAATTTTGTCCGGCCAGTCCAACATAAAGACATTAAAGGCTTGAGATTGCGACTTTGGTGCAGTGCCAGGACAACAACCCGAGTTGCAGAGAGAGTCCTGAACACTGTATGTGATTTGCCATTGTTCTTGGCCTGGCCTGCAGAGGCTGCAGGCAAAATAATAAGACATAATTCCTAAGCTCCTGCTGTTGCTCGGTGTCCTGGTCCCAGGTCCTTTATCCTTTTGGCATCTCTTCGCTGTGTCCTGTACACATTATGCATAACTTTGCAGCTGTCTCTCTGGGATTTCCTGTGTGGCATTAGCAACCTTAGAAGAATCACAAAAAGAAGTCTCTTAATAAATAAAATCAATAAAATTTAAATAACATTAATAAAAAATAATACTCTCTGTGTAACTAATTTCCAACTATAATATTCACTAACTAAAAAAGAAAATATTATACGAACTTTGTTTCCAATTAAAATCAAAAATCTATGCCAACTTACAGTACATTGTAATCAAGTGCATGAAAGAGACAACTATTAGAGCGAAAGAGAAGGACAGTGATGGTGAAAAAGAGAGGGGGATATGCTATCTAGCTAGTGCTAGAGCGTAGGTATTTCTTACATTTTATGGCCAAATTCAATGCTGGTAATTAACTCTGAAAATCCAATTATGGCGAACTTTTCCAAAGTCTGCCACCATATCAGTTGCTGTCTCTCTCTCGCCATGTCCATCGCCCCGTCTCTTTCGCTTGTGGCATGGTGCATGTGTGGCAAGGTATATGTATGTATGTAGGTGTCTGTGGAAGTGTGAAGTTTCCTCGAAGTTGGGTGGTGTGTGGGCGTTGTTGCATTTATAAGTGATATGCAGAACATGCAATTAACAAGACCAAGTCTCCTTCTCTGTTACCCATTTTCTCGGGTCTTCTCGGAGGTTTCCCTTGAGGCAGCCACAAAACAGCTCACAGCTTGGGATAGGCCCCACCAACCGTGCCACATCCCAGTTTCCCAGCCTTTTGCCCTTTTGTCTGTCATTGTTTCCATTTTAATATAATTCCCACGTCATAATTGCGTATTGTGTGGAAGCTTCACTTGGAAACTCCACAGTAGGTGTCGGCTAGTCACCTGTGTGCCTGGCTGGTCTGTGAATTCTTGGCCAGAAGCTCCAAGAAAAGGCCATTGACCAAATGCACTAGTTGGTCTTTAAATCTTAACATTTGAAGACCTGACTTGTAGGAGGATTATTACCTTAATTCCTTAACTTTACCAATTTCTTTGCTAATGTATACATTTTCATAAAAGTACATAAATAAAAAGTTGATTTCTTTTCATGCCTTTGGCTCCATTAGCTTTTAGTTTAAAAAAAGGAATATTCCTGAACGGAAATTGAATTTTTCAGCCCTTCTCTTGGGTCCAACCATCAGTCGACTTCTCTTGGCTTGCATATTATTTTTAATTTCCAGCAATTATAAGAAATTTTTCTTTTAACCTTCTCTTCTCTCTCTCTGAGAGCTCTCGCCAGGGTTCTGTAACGATAATTTAATTAGTTGCAAGTGGCTGCCGTTGGTTGGGCGGTCGGCCGTATGCCCCATTAATTGCACTTAACATTTCCTGAATTCTTAATGTTCGACACTGAAGGCGGCGAAAATCGGAATCGAAAAAGTAAAGAAGCCGCCCTGGACATGGGCTGTTTAAAGGTCTCAATTAATCGGGGATTGAATCTTAACTTGTTGGAGTTATTGGAGGCCAACAGCAATGCATAGGTCTGGACAGGAGAGGACAACATCTGGCAATTTGCCTAAGTGCAGTGAGCTGAACCTCCTTGGGCCTTCGGCCTTCGCCATCGCCATCCTTTCGCCGTTGTGCTCATCTAAAGTTTTTAATTAGAAACGCATCCTGCGAAAATGGACAGCACTAACTCTTCCTACCCTACCCTTTCTCTACCACCTCTCTGGTAAGCAGTCAAGTGAAATGAGCAAAAGAAATGCGTTGACAACCAGGCCAAAAGAGCTTCACAAAAGTAACTTTAATGGCAGACAGAGACGGCTAGAATAAATGAATGAAATGGGCACAACGCCGCCCGTTTCGCCAGGACCCAGATCGCAGGACTCTCGAACAAGAAACGAACGAAAGAACGAAACTTTTGACATAAATTCCTGGCCCAAAAAAAAAGAAAACACAAGATAGAACTCTCGGGGCCAAGGCGAAAATGAGAAGTGATGCTGGCAGTGTTGCCACCTTGACGTGTGACGCCAGATCCTCTTTATCCTTCGGATTAGATGGGGATATTTCAGACGAGTGCCAAATTAATTTTAATGCGATTTTCATGGGCCGCTGCTGCGTCGCATAACTTTGCGATTTTAACGACTATTGGCCCCTAATGCAAATGCAGTAAGAATAGCAGCGCTCTAGTCTTTAAACTTGGCCCAGACTAGGGTGTCTGGGTCTTTGGCACAAATACAGAAATTTATTGCCCCTCGAATACTTTTTTGTGGAGTGGCTTAAACGCCGTCTCATGCATATTTGATGCCAAATATAAAGCGGCTATAAATTCCACTCGAAATTTACGCACCAAAGTAAGAGTAATGCGCCAAGAGTCCCCAAAAAATAAAAGAAAAGCTGAAACCTTAACTGAAACGAAGCGAATCCATGGGATACGCGTGTGTGTTCAAGGTGCGCTTAAAGGTAGGCCATGTATCTCCAAACTTTGTCGTCTGGACTTAGGAGGAGAGTGTGTGTGGGTGGGTTCTAAGCATATGAAAAAGTTACTTGAAATTGTTTTCATTTTTTTTTTTCTATCGAGTTGGTTTGCGTTGAGTTGTTGAGGTATAACCCTCCTCTCACCCACAAACATACACCCACAATAATGCTTTATTAAGAATTAAACAAAAATTGTCCTTTGTTTTTGTTTTTAAACCGATTTCTTTTCGAAGTGGTGGAGGCAGATGATGAAAATTTCATGAAAACTGAAAAGGTTCTTTGGCTTGAAAGTAAAGTAAAAAGTTATGATTTTTTTTAAGAAGCCTGAAAGTATGACAAAGTTGCATTGTGTGGCGGTCAAGAATTTAAATTATTTATGGATGTAGGAATCGAAAGTCCTTTGAAAAGTTTACTTTCCTCTTCAATACTGATACTACATATACTTTTATTGTCAACCAGAAACTTTATTTATATTTTGTATTATTTTTTATCCTTTCAGCTGTGACAGCATTGAGCTCCTCGACCATCCTGGCCGATGAGTCGATCGACACACGCGAGAATGCCGACCTGACCCTCAAGTGTCGCTTTAATGACAAGTACGATTCGAATGATTTCTCCTTCTTCTGGACCCGTTCGATTGCGAATCCGGCCCAGTTCGATAACGTGGCCATTGGTGATGTGCAGCTGAGTTCCGGCTATAGGTGAGTAGTAATGGACATCAAATCCCAGTCCATGGCCATGATAATTGCGGGAATGGGACCAGCTTTGAGGGATGTTAAATGCTGCTGTCCATAAAGCTGATGTCGTTTATGGTTGGTGCGGTGGTGGATGGGGTCGTAAAGTGAAATTTTGTGGGGGAATCCTGCTAGTGGCAGTCTGGCTCTGTGTCCTTTTCTCTTTTGGCATTAACGGCATATCCTTCCCTGACCAAGTACAGTTTATCCTGGCAGGCAAAAGCAGAAGCAGCAGTAGCAACAGCAGCAGTTGGCAGCCATTTGTTAAGTTAATTAAATGTTTCACACTCCCTCCATCCCCCCCCACCAGTTAAAGCTCCAGGTCAAACCCATTCCAGACGACCTGGATAATGCGATTTATGCATGTGACTGACTGGGCTGGCAACTTAATTAAAATCAAGTTCTTGGCAATTTAAACAAATACCAGGCAGCCGAGAGTTAAGTCCGAACTTGGCCATAGTCCTGGATACATCAATGGGCCTAACAAGGACATTAAAGAGAGATTATTAATATTTAAATATAACTTTAAAATATTTATATCATCAAGCTTGAATTATTAAGTAACTATGGTCATTCTCCTCCTCGTGACTCACGACTCTGGTCTAGTTTCCCCATCACTAGTTCCCAATGTTTCGGCTTAATCCTTAATGTCAACGCCGCGTGTTGCATGTTGAGACAATTATGAGCCTGCCACCCACAAGCCCATCTACACACATGGTCCTCCGACCATTGGTGTTTCTGTGTTTATGTTTCATTTTCATTACCTCCCTTGCCGCCCCCTTTTCAATTGTATTTTTATTTGCTTGGTGCCTTGCGACTTCCGCTTCCTGTTGGCCGCCAGCTTTTTAATGTTCGGCTACTGCTGCACGGGTTTCTTTATGTTTCTTTATGTGGCAACACATAAATTTTAAGTGCCAACTGTGCGGCACAGTCGTGCGACTTGTGGAAAGTGCAGCCCAGCCAGCGGTCCATTCCAATTCGTTGCGCTTCCGTTTCATTCCGCTTCGTTTCATTCCGCAAATAAAATGGCCGCAAGCCAGCTTCTTCTAGAAGTCCTCATATTTTAAAATTAAATATATTTTAAGAAAAAATTAAAATATATATCCCTAAAAATATGAAACTATTTCTATGTCCTTATATGTGTCTAAGGATAATAAAACCAAATCAACAAATAGGAAAAGTACAGCCTTAAAAGGCAATGAGGGGCCCAAGAAATCGCGCAGCCTGCCAGGCAAATTGTAAAATATATTTTTACTGCAATTTGTGCCGAAAGCTAACAAGGATAAGGAAACAACAAGGCAACAAGGACACGAACAAAACACAGCCCTAACCAGAACCTGGGCCACCAGGACACATGGCCCAAGGAGAGACAGAAGCGAGCCAAACCGGCCACATAATGAAGGCTGAGATAGTACCCTTACTCCTCCTGCCACGCCCTTGTCTCTGTCCCTGCTTCCTTGGCTATATCTATATCTGTGCCCCATCTGTGCGGCAGCAAAAGTGAAATTACTGCAAATTTGCTGGCAATGCCAAAATACAAAAAACTGCAAAAAAAAAAAAAAGGAATTACACCATTTTTTCTTTGGGCCAAAATGTCGCGACGGGTCGAAAGACAAAAAAAAATGTCCCAAGAAAAAGAAAGCTCACGGCTAATATTTCGCTGAACATTTAATTTAACGAGACATCGGGGGAATGCTCCGCTTTCAGAGATTGAGAAACAATGAGTGCGGCATTTGGAAGTCAACGCAATTGTCGGAGGATTCAAGGGGCCAGGGATCCGCAATCTCTTGGATTTCGAATTTCACTTGTGGGGTGATTCGATTGCATACTTCAGGGCGAAAGTGTATCGTAAATCAGGACAAGGCATCTAAATATTCTGTTTTAGGCTAAGGCTAATAATATGTCTCTAATATGAGGTGTTTTTGGTTAGAATTACAAGGATAAGAATTACAGAAGATATAGCCATCGATGTGGGCCATATAGGAAAAAACCCCATTTTCAAGGGATCCCATCAGGAAAAATGGACCAAAAAATCTAACAAATATTTTGTCTCAGGATTTTGATGTAGAATGGTGGCAAATCGACCCAGAAATCGTTTAAGGTACTCCGCTTGAGAATCGGATGAGAATTGCGGAAGATATAGCCATCGCTGTGGGCCCTATAGGGGAAAATCGCATTTTCAAGGGATCCCATCACGAAAAATGGACAAAAAATCTAAAAAATATTTTGTCTCAGGATTTTGATGCGAATGGTGGCAAATCGACCCAGAAATCGTTTAAGGTACTCCGCTTGAGAATCGGATGAGAATTGCGGAAGATATAGCCATCGTTGTGGGCCCTATAGGGGAAAATCGCATTTTCAAGGGATCCCACCACGAAAAATGGACAAAAAATCTAAAAAATATTTTGTCTCAGGACTTTGATGCAGAATGGTGGCAAATCGACCCAGAAATCGTTTAAGGTACTCCACTTGAGAATCGGATGAGAATTGCGGAAGATATAGCCATCGCTGTGGGCCCTATAGGGGAAAATCGCATTTTCAAGGGATCCCATCACGAAAAATGGACAAAAAATCTAAAAAATATTTTGTCTCAGGATTTTGATGCAGAATGGTGGCAAATCGACCCAGAAATCGTTTAAGGTACTCCGCTTGAGAATCGGATGAGAATTGCGGAAGATATAGCCATCGTTGTGGGCCCTATAGGGGAAAATCGCATTTTCAAGGGATCCCACCACGAAAAATGGACAAAAAATCTAAAAAATATTTTGTCTCAGGATTTTGATGCAGAATGGTGGCAAATCGATCCAGAAATCGTTTAAGGTACTCCGCTTGAGAATCGGATGAGAATTGCGGAAGATATAGCCATCGCTGTGGGCCCTATAGGGGAAAATCGCATTTTCAAGGGATCCCATCACGAAAAATGGACAAAAAATCTAAAAAATATTTTGTCTCAGGATTTTTATGCAGAATGGTGGCAAATCGACCCAGAAATCGTTTAAGGTACTCCGCTTGAGAATCGGATGAGAATTGGGGAAGATATAGCCATCACTGTGGGCCATATAGGGAAAACCCCATTTTCAAGCTGCAAGGCTCCGCCTAAAGAAAGCTTTTCTTTCTTTTTTTCCTCTAAACTTTAAAGTAAAGTCTTCCCCCCTCGAAATTATCCTAATTTTTTGTGGGTCGCCTCTTTGTTTTCAACTCAGCCCAATAATTGGCGGCCGTTTAAATTTTTTCGTTGTCCTGCCATAAAAAATCAAAAAAAAAAGAAAAAACTTTTTTAAAACTTGCCCAGAGGGATGACTTGGAATTGAGGACAACACGAAGGACCAAGCAGCAGCAACAACAAATCACAAATTGCAATACCAGATAGAAAATAGAAAATAGAGGATAAAAATAAAAAATAAAACCCAAGACCTGCTTTGGATAAACTTGAAATTTTTGCACAACAAGAACATTGGGGCCTGGGGGCTTTTTACTTATTCCCCCGGAGTCCTTTTTGGTGGCGCTCAAGGACGCGTCCTTTCCCCCATTTTGGCTTGGCCACAATCCGAAGCCCCAGCCCCACCTGCTGATTTGAACCGCGAGGACCGAGAGGAGGGAGGAACTGAATAGGGATTCCCCAGAGCCGCGACTATGACGATGACTGCGCTTTGCCAGCAGTTTTTATAATTTGCACTTTTTTTTCTACGTCCACCCCGAGCACGTGTCCTGAGAATTCCTGCTATCCCAGCTGCAAATGAGCAAGTCGCCAGAGACATGTCCCCAAAATGCAGAGACGGGATAGGAGACAGGGACAGAAAGCAGCTGGAAAAAAAATGTTAAACTAGCAAGGACTCGCGATGGAGGGTCTGCGGAGAATTCTGTCAATTGGCTGTCCTCTACAGATAGAGAAGTTCACTTTTAAACAATTAAAAGCTTAACATAGAATCTGAAATTGACGTAAAAATTTGCATTTATTAAGCGAGGAAGTGCCAGGAGCTTGAGAGTTTAATTTAATTAATCCTGGAGCTTGGTTAATTATTTTTCTGTCTGTAAATATTCCATTCCTACTCCCTATGGCGGTTTAGGATTATCCTTGTTAGCTTTTTAGAGATTTTAAGAGCCAGATTCCTGGCAGAAATTAAATTTTTTCACAGACGCATCCCTATTTTGCGCTGCACTGCCTTTTTTGGCGGCAATTAGCACACGAATGTAGTTCTGCTTCTGTCTAATAGGGCTTATCCCCAAGGCTGGCCAATAAAAATTGTCTAGACTGTAGACTGTAGACGCAAATGGAAGCCTCCGAGTCGGTGGGAAATGCGCAATACTCCCACCAAAAAGCAATTCCATCAAGTCTTCAGTCAACGGTCCACTTGCAGATTGACAAATGAGCTTGCCAAAAGTTTCCACCTCTCACTTTTCGATGGGGAATGGCTAGTGGGTAGTGGGTGGCATCTTGTTTGCCAATCTAATAAACTGATGACTGACCAGCGTGGAAACGCCACGGATCCAGCGAAGCGCATTCAGCCGGCATCAATTTTCAGTAGTTGTCCAGGACAACGAGGATGACGAAGTCTGCCAAATAATCATCAGCATCAAGCTATTGAGAAAATTGTGAAAAAGAAAAAAATCTTAAAAAGAGGATACTGAAGTGGCCTTGAAATATTAAGACATTGACAAAATGAAGCCAACTAGAGATGGAGGGAATTGAATTCCTGACAGAATTAGAAAATTGGCAATCTCTTGAAAAGAAATACTTCTCTATTTCTATGATTTAATATGAAACTTAAAAATTAACATTTATTGACGAATAACATATGTAGGCATTAAAGAATTTTTATTAAAAGCTTTGAACATATGTGAACACTCGAATCAATTGAATTAAATGAAATATGGAAATCGAACGAAGGCAGCGAATTGACTGAAATGCCATTTAACAAAATCAATTGCCATAAATTCGAAAAGTTTGTCGGCCCCAGCCATTAAATCAAAAATGTCACACACAAATTACGAGAAGATAAATCGAATTTACGTAGTAGAAGGCCACCCTCAGATATGTAGTTTAAACAAACACTAGGAATCGATGTTTGTTTTCGGTTCTGGCTGGGAAATCTATTTATTTGACTAAACAACAAATCAAATAACTGTGAGAGAGTGTCTAGTCTAGTCATGGGCCATCTTCCATTTTCCAATTATAAACAATTTTTTCAATTAATTTCGGTTTTAGGGCCAAAGAAACCCCTCAGAGCCTAATAGTCCAACACATAACAATAACAATAAGGTAAACACACAGAGTTGTGCTGGAAAATTACATTACTTTTTTCTCCTGTTTACCTTTCACTTGGATACAGCCTGAGCTGAGGTGCGAGGACACAGGACCCAGGACCCAAGGTTCTTATTGGAAAATTGTCTAGGAAAAATATGCAAACATTTATTCGAACGTTGATTTTATTTATGTTGTACCTACCGCCCACCCTACTTGTCGCCGGCGTCGTCGTCAAATATTACCATTTCGTATTTATTTATATTGCGAGCGTTTAAAGTTTGGCCACCTGCGGGCAGAAAACAGGAAACGAATCAAGGACAAGAGTGGGAAAATCCAATATTAGCACAATTAGTGATGGCAGCTGAGAGGGCGGGGCAGCTGCTACTTTTCAAATAAAAATAAATTGATTTCTGGCCAAAAGAAAGAATGTAAATTGAGGAGAAATCTGGAAAATTGATTAACTTTTCTGTCTTTCAGACTCGACTTTCATCCGGAGCGCGGTATCTACGATCTCCAGATCAAGAATGTCTCGTACAATCGAGATAATGGTCGCTTCGAGTGCCGCATCAAGGCCAAGGGAACTGGAGCGGATGTCCATCAGGAGTTCCACAACCTCACCGTACTGACGCCACCCCATCCACCCGTGATCTCGCCCGGAAACATAGCCGTGGCCACCGAAGACAAGCCCTTGGAGCTGACCTGCAGCAGTATTGGCGGTTCTCCCGATCCCACCATAACGTAAGTTTATATTTTAATTATTTTTAATTTGTAATTAAATATTTAAATCACCTTTAGTTGGTATCGCGATGGTTCCAATTCCCCACTGCCATCTACTGTGCTGAGGGGCGGCACCAAGGATCAGCCCACGAATGCCACCTTGACGATAACTCCTCGTCGGGAAGACGATGGAGCCAAGTACAAGTGTGTGGTGAGGAACCGGGCCATGAACGAGGGAAAGCGTCTGGAAGCCACTGCCACTTTGAATGTTAACTGTGAGTAGAATTTTTATTAAAAAATACTGCATTTTTGGTATAATCTTAAAGGCCCCTGCTGAAAGAAGACCATTCCCCTGATAATCTTGGCCACCACTTGAGAATCATTAATAATTTCCTCATAAAGGCACACCCCAGCTCTAGTTGCAAGAAATATTCCCATAAATAACAATGCTTGACCATTGCTAATTAGAAACTTTGGCTGGGGAGAGTCTCTGTCTGAAGTTTTGAGGGAGATATGTATATACACTCCTATTCCAGATGGAGTCATCCATCCGTCCACCAAGCTTGACCTTCTCCATCCACTGCCCTCCAAATTGGAATCACTTAATTTGCATGCTCTGTGGCAATTACAATTACGAGTATAATGCAACACCATCTGAACATTAGCATAATGAAGGAAGGAAGAGACAATGAACAGTCGACGTTTAACCCCTGGTTGGGTTTTTTGTGTTTAACCCCTAAATCCCCCCTCCCACAAAGCTGCCTCTTAAAATGCACATGACACATTTAGTTTAAATGCCGCTGCCGGGCCCAGCCAGAAACTAGAAACTATTTAGATGCAACCGGCAACTGGCAACTAGCAACTAGCAACAGCGACTATCGCATAATCGCATATATCTTTTTTTTAAAAAGCCAACAAAGCCAAAAGCACAATAAATTACAAACACGAATGCGAATGCGAATACGAATGGTGACCTGCTGCTGACTGAACGCAAGTAATTAGAATAGAAATTTATGTGCCACTCGTAGTAGTTGTTGTTGCAACAAGTGGCAAAGGATGGTGTATGCCTGTGTGTGACCTGCTAGCTGTTAACGCTGGCTATTAGGGCTAATCAAAAAGGCAAATAAAGTGCAATATTGCCCCGGTCCCTTTCATGGCGAAGCAATCGAGTGTTTCGACCTAAACCTACCAAAGCACTGAGAGAAAATTAGTTGAAAATTCATAATAAATATTCTAAAAAACAAAAAAGATTAGAATTAATATTAATGAAATAAAATCCAAGGAAGAAAGACTCTAACATATCATAATATTAAAGGCAAACCTCTTTCGCTCTTTTATTTCTATAATTTTTCTCTTAGTTATTCTCTCACTTTATAGCCTGGCTGTGGTACCTTTAGCCATGGCTATTAACTGTGTAATTAATTCAAAAACACAACACACAAACGTGGCTCTAATGGCCAAGCTACAAGTATTAGAGCTGGCCTCAGTGTTTGTATTTGGTCTGGAATTAGACGAGTGGGCAGAAGACGGCACTAATTGCGATAGAAAATAACTATACAGAACTAGAGAAATATTCGAAAAAATTAATTATAAAATTTAAAACTTAAATTAAGGTAAACCCACATGGCGTATGAGTAATGCCGCCTACACTAGATAGTTGACCCAATGCTAATTAACCGCCTCTTCGATTGGTAACGCATTTCCTATGCACTTCAAACACTGCCACGCCCACTTAATATGAATGGGAGGCTATGCAGGCTAAAAAAAAACAAACATGTCTAAAATATAGGTCGCTGTGGTTTAATTAGCTGCCTCAGGGCCACGCCTTGCAACGCCCTAATTTGCATGTAAGCCACATTAAATAAATTTCAATAGATCGAGGCCTCAAATTCATTATGTTTATCTAATGTGTTTAGTCAATCGACAAACGCAAAAATGTTTAATTAGGAAAATATTAGTGCAGAAGGACTACGAACTGAGGGGGTGGAGGGAATAAAAGGCCATGAAACCACAAAGTAAATTTCGACGGGGATTTGTAAATTGTAAATGCTTATTAATTGCCAGCATTTGGATTTATTTTGGGCTTAGTTTGAAATAAATTCAAAAAGGGAGAGGGACTCTGAACAGGAACCACAGTAATTGCAGGAAAAATACGGAAAAAGGAAGACATCCAAGAAAGGATATGTGAACTCTGATTGTGGCTAAGGATTTTCCACTTGCGGTCGGTCGGTTGGTGTCCTTTCAGAGAGACCTTCTCTCACCTCCGGTTTCCCCGGCTAGTAATGCGTTTTTAAACAAGCACAACCCGTAGCCCCGGAGTAGATCAAACAGGGAAATGATGTCCTGTCTGTATCCTGTGTCCTGTGTCCTGACCTCTTCCTTTCTGCCAAGCCTTCAGGCATTTTGCGGTTGCTGCTAGCCAGAAAATCCACAGGGACAAATATAGACCCAAGTAGAAGTCCCCAAGGTGCCCAGGGAAAACTAAGACCTACACAACGAAAATCAATGAAAGCTTTTCCATAGAAAAAGAGAAAAAGGATTTCATGCGAAATATCAAGTATATCCTTTCTCACAGTGCAAGGAGCAGACACAGTCGAGTCGAAAGGGAACCTTTTCTGGTTTTGTTTGTTTAGCCAACAGTTGAGCTCTGAAATTAAATCAAAAGCAATTTAATTGAAATCAGCAACAGGGATGAGCAGAAAAGCCTCTCCTGTGCGGAGTGCTATCCTGGCTGGATATCCTTTCTCACTTTGATTTACGCTGGGCAATAAAAATTCACTTTTCCCTCTGTTCTCTGGCTCTGGCTCTGGTCGGCCCATTGACACCTACAAATTAATCAGAAAATGAGCCACGTTCTTGGCCTAATCTCCAGTAATAACTCATTGCCAAATGGCCGGCCATAAATCGCAGAAGAGTAGAAGAGGAAAGCAGTGGAAATTGTCGCGCTAATAACCGCAAAATGACAAAATTGCCACGAAAAATCAACGATGGCAATAATTTCAAATTTCTCTGTCTCTGCCGGGAGCGGGAATATGGCAAAGGAAAGTCAAGTTTAATCTGGCCGGGCTCTGTAATGTATTGCCTTTGGCCCGAGGGTCTCCTTCCCCGGCCAGCCGACCGACCGGCCTGATGAAGCCAATCGGATCTGAAGGGCAGGAAAGGCGAGGGTTTTCCGATTTCCACCTGGCTTGGAAAAAGCCAGTAGGAAAGTAGGCAAGCAACAGACAGGTGCTATACCGGGAAAAGGACTCGGGTTAGGGCTTTTGTTTTTGATTCTAAGCTGACATGGCAGAGGGGCAGATCTAGCTTGGGCTTAATATATATATGCGAGTGTATATGTTTTTTTTCGGTTCTGCTGTCAAATCTTTGTCCCCGGCACGAAAACCGCTTAAGTTTGTTGGCGGCTTAGCACAGAGGGCGGAATGGAGTGGAGCTGGAAATTTTCAGCCTATCAGGGCTTGAAATCCCTTGGAATGTGTTGGCCATTTAAGAAAATGGAACATACTCCTCAAATATTTAACTGAAAAGCTACATCCCTAAGGGGAGCAGCTATTAAAGCTTGGAAAAGCGTTTAAAGTAAGAGGAGTTGCCTTAATGAAGACTCTTTTTTAAAAATCATAATTAAGAGATACTTGCTGCATGGCTTCCCAACTCGCCCAAGTGCCGGCCCCCTCACTGTTTTGTTTTTATTCCTCCCCCCACTCTCATGGGTCCATCATTTTCCATAGTTTAATGTCAGGCAATTAACTTTTGTCTGGCTCCCCCCCGAGAAGAGGCAGCAGGCCCGAGAGGAGCTCCAAGAGGAGTAGGCCTGTCACATGACCTGCCAGTCAGCGATGAGATCATGCATAAAAAAGCCAAAGGAAAAGCAAAGCCTGGGAGGAAGACCCAAGCCCAAGCCCAAGCCCCAGCCCCAGCCCAACTGAACTGAACTGAACCGAACCGAAGCACGTCCTCAGATGGAAATGGAAATGTTAAATGTAAATGCGGCATATGGAAAAAGCGGGAAACGACCTTGTTCTCTGTTTGGGCCTTAACACCCCCGGCTGGGTGGAGTTCTTTGGGTGGATAATGGATAATGGTGAGGTTGGGGCAGCAGCAGATTGGTAGATTGTCACAGGCAAATAGGCGGGACAACACGAAAATCAAGCAAGTAAATGCCAATACACATGCACTGCCAACAACACACAGAGAGAAATGTAATTGAAAAGTCAATTATTGGGAAAAAATGGAAAATAAAGTATGGGAAGCTCTGGTGGTAATAACTCCTCCTTTATTTACATTGAAAATCTAAAACTTTTATTTAAAAAATATACTTTTATTTGCGTGTAAAACTAGAAATGGACGAGGGCATTGAGGCACAACAGGATGTGGAGGTTGAGGTTGAGGATGCTGCGGCTGTGGCATTCAAGGATTCAAGGCTTAACATGGCGTAAACACAAAAGCCTCTAAAGGCATCAACTGCGGCATATAAAGTGGCATTACACATAGAGCAGAGAGGACCAGCCAGCCAACCAGCTAAGGCCAGAAGGAAAAAAGAATAACACACGAAATAAACGCAAACATGTCCTTTGGCAGGAAGTGCCGCAAAGACAAAAAGAGATTGTCGAGTGGCATCGTCGACGCATTAAATTGAAGATGATGATGATAATGCGCCAGATAAGTCCGGAGTTGGGGATCTCGAGTCTAGGATCTGGATTCCCCTATTCTGGGGTCCAAGGGGTCATAGGTAACTGCCAACTTAGCGTCAATAAATGGGGAGCAGAGTCGAGTCGAGTCGAGTGGTGGGGGTTGGGGGTTGAGGGCCGTTCAGAGGGCGGAAAGGTCGTCGTCGTCGTCTGCAACAAGCCATGAAAAAGAAGGAGCAGTTGGAAAAACAGCCACAGGATAACATCTGCCATTTGCGGCCAGGACGAAAGATGAAACAATGCGGCAGGAAAACAACGAGGAGAAAAACGAACCAAAAACGGGAACCAAAGGATGTGGATGCGGCTGCGGATCAGGACATGTGGGATGTTGGGTACTATTTACTTGGCATTAAGCAAACTTCAAATAAAAAGGATAACGAGCGCATTGCGAGACACGCAGGCAACTCAAAATGCCACTGGAACTGGCTCAACAATGCCACAAAAAAACAAAAAGAAATAAAGAGCAATCAGGGGGCGTGCTGGCTGAGTGGCATGCCCCAAAACTGAGGACTGAGGAAATTGTGGATACTTCGACAAAGGGATGCTGCTGCTGCCATGAAAGGCACGACAATTGCACACAATTTTCATTTATTGTTTGGCTACACATTTGGTCACATTATGTCTCAGACCACCCACTCGATGAGCAGAAACAAAAACAGGCCCCCAAAAAACGAGGAAAACATCATCCTGTAGGGGAATTTTCCTGCAACACACGCTTATGTCCTTAAACATCCTCCAAAAAAAGAACAAGAAGAGAAAAGGAAAACCCAAAATGCCGCCTCAAATTTTGACGCTTCATTTCCATTTCTCTCGCATTTTCGTGTTGAGGTCACTTTGGGTTTTGGGTTTTGGGTTTTAGGTTCCTGTTTAGGACTTGGGGGGTTAAATTCTTGGGTTAAGAAGTTAGCTAAGGTTGCAGACGCGTGCGGTTCGAATGAAATACTTTATCTTGTCGATTGAAATCGGAGATTTATGATTTAAATTTTACAAAAATTAACTAAAGAGGTTGTCTACCATGTAAGGCCTTCAAAAGAGCCCATCGGCAAAGGAATACATTTCAATTTGCACAAATATCCTGGAACTGTTTAGCTGCGGGCTTCTGTTTTCGCTTTTATTTCTTTTAGCTCTCGATGATATGCCAAACGGCCAAAACAAACTTTGCATTGTTAGTCACGATGATGGCGATATATATACGACTACCCTTTTCCCTCAGACTATATCCATATCTAGGAGCCTATTGTTGTTGTCCAATGATGATGATGATGATGATGTGGATGTGTGGATGATGTCAACAATGCAAACAGCACGCGTCGCTTGTCGCAGTTTCTCGGGGTTCAAGGGGGTTAACAGCAGTTGGGCGGACAATGACTCGGCATTGTTTCTATAAAGCCAACCCACTGGGCCCTGGTAATGGCAATGATCATTAGGGATCTGCTGCTAATTAAAGTAAATTTTGCGATTCAATGAAACCTGTTTATGGTTAAAATAGGAAGCTACTCCTAGTTACCAAAGCACACGCACCTAAACATGTCAATAATATTCAAAATTGAAATGTCAAAATGCTAATTCTGCACATTTGTTTGACTTTTGCCGTACAGACTGAAGTGCACTTGAAATAAAATCTTACTCTTAACACATTTTAATAATTTATTTTCCTAAAAATCTAAACCTAACACCAGAATACAATGTTTGGAATTTTAAAAATATTTTTGAAAAAATATTCAGAGCCATGTTTTCCTACCCTACCCTACCCTCTATCTTGTGTCACTTTATCCATATCCTTGAGAGAGAATGCCATGCAATTTGCGCAATGTGTGCAAATTTGCACAAGCCGCACCAAAAATTTTATTTACAAAATTTTCGTGCCAAATTTGACTTTTGCCAAACGCACCAGAGTCAGCTTTTAGCTTCCAGTTTCCAGCTACAGCTCCAGCTCTCAGAGAATGATGTGAAATGATGGTGTGATAGGAGGGTGGAGCTGGGGTGGACCATGCCTGGCTGGAATCTCTGGCATTTGTGCAGTTCTCCTGCAGCTGCAGCTGCCATCCAAATATTTTTCCACTGACTGACTAATGAATTGAGCAGTGGGACCCAAAACCGAATCCAAATGTCTGATCAGAATGCAAATTGTAGACACTATGAAAAAAAATATACATACTACTATAATCTTTAAATTCATAAACCTGAAAGATAGTATTAAAGCCTTAAATCTAACCGAAAATTCAATGAAAGCCCTGTTCGGCAACTACATCTAAAGGATGGGCCACCAGTTTGGAAAAAGTTTCTGGCCAAAAAAACAGAAAACAAAAAATGAATCAGAGTTATTTCCGTTTTCAATTGAAAACTATGCAACGAAACTCAGCCAAACAATTGTAGTCAGATTTAGTTTTTTTCCCTCTGTCCTATCCTGTTTGATGGGTTTATTGTTTAGACGGTTTTTTTTCTCAAAAAAAAGGAGAACTAACCACCTTCCGTAACATGATTTCCATCAATAGCCCTCAGGACTTACTGCTATGCAGGTCTCTCGGTTTCAAATGAAATTGTACATTTTTGTCAATTAGGTTTTAATTACATTTTTCGAACATCCAATGTTCACCTCAAACATTGTGTTGGCTAATTAAAAGTTCTCTCTCTACATTTCCATATATTTTCACATTTTAGGTAAATCTAATTTTTGCCTGCGGAAATTGTACTATTTTTTTTTTTGGGAAAAAAGCACAATATTTACAGGCATATCAATGTCTACATATAAATTTATTATGGCCGTAAAAGAGTTGCAAACAAGGAATTTACATTGAACTGGGGTAGGGGTTTGGGGAAGCTGCAGAATGTGGCATAACACTGGAGTAGTAAAGTTTTTAGGGCACACATGTTGCTCGAGGCAGGCTGCCCATAAGTAAGGATATTGGCAGAACACCAGATACTCTTTAAAAATGAATATCTGTAGAAGAATTCCCATATGCCCTGGAAAAACTCGAATAAATTTTCTTCTCCTTGAGTTAGAGAGGTGGTGGTGGTGGTGGTCATAAATCATCATTATCATATGTATGTAGTATAACTCCAAGGATAATACCCCACCAAAGTTGGAATAGAGTGCATTACAATTGACAGCCCAGCCAGTTGGAGGAGGTTGCAAGGAGGTCCTTACTTTTGTGGTGGCGTGTAGGATATTTCTTTTGCGGCAAGAACGTAGAAAGTATGAAAAATCTGCAGGCAAATAAAGCCAACAAATGTGGCAGAACCATCGACAATGGCTGCAAAAATAGTAAAACCAGTGCAGAAAGAGCTCAAGAAACTGAAAATGGAATACAAAAATAATAAAAATGAAAAACGCATGGCAAGAAAAGTACGCAAAGTGCAGAACAAATGGAACAACTTACAAAAGCTACCATGCCACACAGCCAATAACAATAATAGCAACAACTACAAATAGTGTATAGTGTGTGCCACATGCTGGAGAAAAACAACAACAACAATTGGCAGCAATATGAACAACAATCTTGAATATTGCACGTTTACATATGTAGATACATTTCCTGCAGCAAATGCTGCTCCAGTAGCAGCAGATGCTTCTTTCTGCCAGCAGTTGGAAATGAAAACGAAAACTGCAGACCATCCAGAGCCAGCAACTGAAAACCGAGTTCAACTCAACTGAAACTGAACTGAAAGTGAACTGAGCAGAAAAGAAACAGCTTGGAAAAAATCAAGAATTTACAGACAAAAAAATATAAGAGTGTTTTAATATATTAAATTAAAGTTAATAAAGATAAAGGATTAACCTAAGGGGAAAAAGCGTTCTTTAAATATTCATTTTAATAAATAATATTTGATTAAATATTTCACATATTTGTTAAAGATTTTTTTTTTTCGCTGCATAAACACGTGGCATTCACTGCCAGTTAATTTAAAAATTTTATTTACATTTGGCCTGCTGCTGGGGGAGCCTAAAGGGTACAACTGGTGGCAACTATAGTAGAGGTAGAGGAGCTTGGCCGATGGATGCTGAGGATTGTATTGTTTACATTTAGTGCAGCTTCCATTCAGCAGCAGCTGACGTGGCTTGGGGCTGCAATGTGGCGACTTTGGCTTTTCCAGCTAGCCTGCGATAACAAAAACACAGGGGCAACTGAACTAGCAACATTCAGTGTGTTTTTGTCCCCTGAGGGTTAAGTTCCTGACGCACACACACCCATGATAGTTCATCCTGCAGTTGGAAAAAAGATATAGATATATCTATATAGAAAAAGAAAAAGATATATTAATCTTAAAACCTAATATCCTAATAAAACAAAAGCCTGGCCACAGCTTAGCCGACACGTGTCTTAACCAATTAAAGCGGAAGGTCCTCTTTAGTTGAATCCAACGTCCATTTGTGTCACTGTTTAGTTTCCAAGACGACCATTCAAATCCGGAATGTTGTCCTGGAAACCAGACATTCGCCTCTTCAATTCTTCTGCCTCAATTTCCGGCTAGACTCCCACACATTGGCTATTCAAAAAACACCTTTCAAGGATATTAAAGAACAAATGAAACTGACAGCTACAATTTTCTTCTACTTGAAGTGGCTTGCCCATTTCCATTTCCCTTCTAATGCAATTCCTTGGGATGACAAAGGAAGCTGGAATCTGTTCAAAATTAACTAAATATTTACAAATGCAATGAAATTCGGTTTGTGGGTTGAGAGCCAAAGGAGTTTGTAGTGGAAGAAAATTAATTTAACATAAAATTAAATGCAAGGCAGTGCAAGGCTCCTCCTGCAGGACATTCTCGCCTTCAAGGGTAATATTAAAAGCAAAGTTTTCGCCTCTTTTTTTTCCAAAGTTCTCGGCTGGTGCTCGCCTTGTCTTTTTGCCGGCTCCCAAATGAATTTAATTATTTAGGTCAAAAGACAGGGCAATGTCGTGCCAGTCGCCAGGACAATGCCTGGCCAGAGAGAAAAAAAAATATATATAGAAAAGTCGGGGAATTGGGTTTATTATGGGGCAAGGTTATCACCCGATGGGGTTCCACACCCAGCACGTTCTAGCTGAAACTTGTGCCTTCTGCTGCTTTAATATTTTTGCAAATAATTCCTCTTCTGTAGGAAGTCTGCTTCCCTAGATCATTTTCCCTGTTTTATAAATTCTTAAAGTTTTAAAGTCCTCTAGCTTTAGACTAGATAATATAATTTAATAACCATTTTATTTAAATATTCCAAGAAGTTATATGATGGCCAACTAGAGTATCTAAAGTCCCCCAAATCCCTGTAGAGCCTCTCAAATTTTTGCCAGCCCATCCAGAACTTTTGTTTACTTTCTTCTCGCCCTCATTTCAGGATCCTCTGTTCCTATTCCTCTGTTTTTTTGTTCAGCTCGTCTGGGTTTTGTTGCGCGTCAAGTAAATAAATAAAAGCAAAAGTTTTTTTGGCCCGGCGCACGATTCTAACTGTTACTTTTAGCCAGGCTACTGGTCCACCACCCCGGGAGGGCGGAAAAACGGCAACACTAATGACATCGTTTGTGGGCTTCCCTATTCTCGTACGGATGTGTGTGTGTGTGTATGGCTGGAAAAACTTTGTCAATAATTTTGCTGCCTATTTAAAGCAGCCTCCCACCACCACCCATCTGCCAGCTTCCAGCTCCCATTTCCCATTTTCCATTTGCCAGCTCCATTTTTTTTCTCTTCTTGTTTACCATTAAAATTCCAACCAGACAATTTACAAAAATTTGTGTTGTTTAAATAGCGAAGCAACTTTTTTCCCTCATGCCACATAGCCTTTTAAATTAATTTGGGGCAGCTTTGATTGCAGGGCATCGGCGTCTGTTTTCCTCAGAGAGGTGAAGAACATTTGGAATTGTTTATGCCCCAAAACATGTGGAGGCCCATAAAATTAGTCAGTTGAACTGAGATGGAGGAAAAACTTTTCATTGATTTGCCACAAATTGTGTGCCATAAAAATAAACTGAAAACCGACCGAAAACTGGACAGATGAGAATATTATAAGACGGTGGGGTGGGGAGATGGAAGTCCAATTATGTTGTGTTTGTTCATTTGTATCTGGCCGTTGCACAGATACATCTGTTTGTTTACACGTTCATTTGCAGCACGACTCTCAAAAGCGGTAGTACATAGTAGTATATCAATATGTTTTTTTGTGGGGGACGGAGGAGCAGGGCATGTCCATAAAATTCATTCTTCATATATGCGGCAAAATTTATTAAATCTTTTGCTTGATTTTTCTCAACAATTTTTGTCTGGCCAGTCTCTGGTATGTGTGTTTTTGACCAAACATTTGCTTTGGTCGGCACAATTTGATTCCGTTTTATGGCCAACCATTGTCAGATACATATGTATATGTAGGCCTCCTCTGTATAGCCTCCTCTGTATCCTATCTAGTATCTGCATGTGTGGCCAATAAAATTTTTAGTACAATAAACATTTGTCCGTTTATCAGTTGGTTTTGCTCTCTTATTGCTATTGCTGTTGGTTATTTTTTGTCTAAAAAGCTTTTTGCACATTTCATTTGTGAATTCAATTGAGGATGAGACACATCTCTACTCTAGAGAGGGTACAGATTTTCCTTTTCCCCGGAAAATGACATGCCACACAAAAACCTGAAACAACAAAGCCTTAAATATTTTTTTCTGAAAAAATACTCAGTATCTTTATATCTTTTCTGGTGTGTTGCTTCTCTTTGATCCAGTTCGTGATCGCTTTAAAGTGTTTCCACTTTGGATAACATACAGAAAAGTTTTGCTTTTTCAGGCACGTTTTTTGAGTTTTTGGTTTTATAGATCTAGATTCTGGGATGTATATGTTTTTTAGGCACGTTCTTAGTAGAATAGATTTGCCAGATACATTGACACTTGTGCCTTGAGTTTTTTATGATTTTATTTTATTCCACATTTCTTGCCAACTAATTGTCATCGCTTTCCTAATGTTGTCAGCTTCCTTTATCTAGTTTTTATGGACAAAGTATCTGGCCATGTATATTCACAGCTTCTGAGTATCTGGAGAACCTCTTTATCTGGAACTGGTTAGAGCTGTTCAATTAAATGATTTTCTTGTTACCAGACTTAATGTGCCTGCTAAATACTGTCCGGCTAAGAGAGAGGATGAGGATGAATTCAAGGAAGAGACCGGGTCTGGAGACCGGGATGGTTGTTTATTTGTCTTCGTTGAATATGTCTTCCTGTAATTTATGAGCAGTGGCCAACTGGTTTCCTCAGTCTTGGCCATTGCTATTGCTATTCTTGTTTTCTATTTTTTTTCTTCCCATGTCCAGAACTGTGTGCCTGTGCCGCAGTTGTTTTAGTTTATGCGCTCAATTTAGTAACTAGTTAGCCAGAAATGGTCGTCGGTACTGCTGATGGTCAGACCCGAAAACCACTCACGGGCCAAGGAATAGAAATGGCAATGGGGCAGGGGCAGGGGCATGTGGCAGGGGCAAAACCAAACAAGAAACTAATAAAAAGCCAAAGCAGAAGCCACAAGAGCTCATAGCTCAAACGCGCTGACAGCAGGCACGAGTTATGCGTACGTATCTCCACTTGAAGAGGGAATGGGATCTAGAACTTGGAACTTGGAACTGCCAGCTGGGCAAGGGAGTGGGCAGAATGTATGTATGAGGAGCTTTTCCAACTAAATGCTATAAAAATTCTTGACTTAATAGCAAAACAAGACAGGGAACAAGCGTATCTAGGCGAGCTACAAAAGAGGATAAAATAATAGGAACAAGTAGATAAAATATATCTTGAAACTAGTTTAGTTTTGATTAAGATTTGAGTAAAAATTACACTTAAAATTTAATAAAAATGTATTTAAAATTAAAACCAAGACTAGTATTGTGACCACAACTGTCTGAAGTAAGGAAACCCTCGTGTAGGGCCACTAAAGAAAACTAACAAGTTACAAAAGCAAACCATCTGGCCAAAGGAGATGGCAAAGATGAGAATGCCAAGTCCTCCTAGTCCTAGTCCAGTGGATGTGGCAGCTGGGTAGAACCTTTGGAAGTTGGTGGTCCATATGTAGGCAGCAGCAGCAGCTTGGAAACAAGAAAAACTTGAAAGGCCAAAGAAAAACATTTAGTAGATGATGAAAATCATGGCAACATAAACTTGAAGATGCCACAACTGTTCAACAGAAGAAAGGCAAGAGACCAGACCAGCCAGGAGATAAGTGAAAGAAAGGAGTAGAGATGCCAGTTGATAGGACTCTGATTGGAATAGGAAACACTATCGATATGGCTTAATGGCATTTGGTTTAAAGTTGAAATTTAATCATTAATTGCCTGGCCAGGGACTATATCTATTCCCCAATTCCTCTTTCTCTAAAATTTATGGATGATGGCTGTTGGATGATGGCTGTTGGAAAATTTGTGTATCTTTTTAAACTTGACGTTCATTAGTTACGAATAGAAAGGCCCAAGGAGAAGTAGGAGCTGTCTGTATAGGAGGAGGGATAAGTCTTTTAGGCGCCTTATCATTTATCTTAGACCTCGGGCCAAATGTTTTCTGGCCTGCCAATTTCGCGTGTCTTGAAGTCTAGAGAGTGGGTGGTGGGTGGCACAAGGACGAGTTGTTCATTCGGGTTTTCGTTTTGGTTTTGGGGGCTTGTTGGTCATATCAAATCGCTTTTGCTTCTGCCTTGCTGTCTTGGCTTCTGTGGCCTGTGGCTCAGCGCGTGCCTGGCCAACAACCCGCCACCATCTCCTCCACCTCCTCCTTCCTCCCACACACATCAAAATTGGATTTAGCCAAGTTAAGCAACGACCATTCAGGGAGTTAAAGCTCAGTCGATTATTTTTAATGGATTTTGTGCCTTTTCCTTTTTTTTGGCCTCGCCATTCGGTAATTAAAATTAAAATTAATATTAGCCACTGCTGTTTGCTCTAATTTTATTTCTCCTTTGATAGTTAGATTTGTTTGGCTCTTAAAGGCTTCTTAAATTAAAGCACCAGTTAAGTTTCAAACTAATTGCCTTGGAAAATCCCTCGATAAATTGCATTAGACCTTGTCGTGAAGGTGCCCCTTGGATTAGCCATATAAATTGCCATCACATGTCCAGATCTAAACTAAATTTTTAACATTTTCTTATTCTGCGTGGGCATCTAAACCCAACGAGATTTTTTTCCATTGGTCCTTTTCTCAATTTTTTGTTCGGAAAAGGTCTTTGTATTTGTTAATAGTATTTTCCAAGCGAATGGTTGGGGACAGGATACTGAAGTAATTGCTGGAGGATGGGGAATGGTGGGTGGAGTCGAGAGCAGAAACCTGGCAACAATTTGGCAATTGATTGGAAAAATATTTCTAACACGATTTGCAGAGGTCCTCTTATTTCCACCCTCCTTCTTCTACTTATTTTTTTTTGGTGATCCTGTAAACTAATTCAATTATTTGCGTACATAATTTAAGGAGCATGTCCGAGAGCGTTGAGCAAGAAATTTATATGCAAAACACGCATAAAATTGTGGCCCTTCCATCCACTAGCCATCCGCCAGTCTTTGTGGCGGGGGGGTTTTCATTATTTATGAACACGAAGCTGTCGGCTGTGGAAATAATTGAGGGAACTTCACTTCCAGGGCTCCATTTTAAAGTAATCAAGGGAATGAAGGGGCCTATTTTTAGGTCACTACCTCCAGTAGTGGGGGAAAAATGGCAGGAATGCAATGCAGAACGACCCGGCCTGGCCCAAATGTGTAAAACATGTTCGCAAAGTGACAATTAAGCCAATTTGAAGCCATTTAGCGGGCAAGCAACTTGAAACGCAAACAAAAGTCCGCCCGTCCGTTATGGCAACTGAAACTGAAACTATACAAAAGTTGAAGTATATGGCCGACAGAACGAAACAAAATGGGTACAGAAGGAGGTCTTGATTTCTAACCAAACAATGCTTTAATGGTCGCCGGCAATAAAGCCAGACAATCAAATGTAATTACACGCACATAAACACGCAAAAGACGCGAGTCCAAGACTGAGAATTTAACTTCAATATACAGGTACACTGAGAGGAAAAAAATGAGAGATATTAAACACAAATATCAACCAATCTATAAGCTTTCTATAAGCTCTTAGTTATATCTTGCAGTGTAAGATTGAGACACCTGAACCCGCACAACACAGACCTTTTGTAAAAGGTAGCCAAGAGAGAGAATCACGCAATTTACTATAATTTGCAGAAGGAGATTGTGTAATGGAGGGGCTTTGAGGGGAAAGAGTTGCTCCAGTTTCTTGAGATTGCGGCAACTAAAGTTCTTATACTTCTCTGGTGGCTGTCAATGGTCGGGACTGTGAGTTTATGAGCAAAGTCATTAGGCAGCTGGCGACACTTATCCAGGGGGCAGTTAATTACAAAGTGGTTGTGGCCAGGGCAACTTGAAGGAGGGAGCTCTGCCAGGGCCGGGGCTCTGCTGGTCATAATTTCACGCCATTTGCGGTGCATAAGAGGCCACTAATGTTAGACTATGACTTGCAGTCCGTGTTTAAGATGAATTCCTTTCAAGTGGAGAGAAGAAGTATCCTTATCTTCTATTAAAACTCTAATATATTTCCACAAAGTTTGATTTAAAATAATTATTAAACATCCAGGCATCCAGTTCTTTCATCTACCAATTAACCCTGTTGCTGCTAATGACCCTAAGACCCTAAGATCCACCGACCTTCAGACACTTCATTAGTTTAATTAATAATTGACAAATTTCGTGTCTAATCAGACGGCGTGCTGGCAGACTAATCATGACCAGCTCTTCAGCCCCATCCCTCCCCTCCCTCCCCCTAAATTAATTCAATTAGAAGTTTTGGATTATGCCGCCTGATTATGCCAAAAATGCTGCGTGTTTATTAATTTTCTTGATTTTTTTTGCTGCGGTTTCGCTTTGATTCCAAGCTCTGTGACTAGACTAATTTTCCATGTTTCTCTTCGCCAGATTATCCCCGCGTCGAGGTTGGCCCCGAGAATCCTTTGCGGGTGGAACGTGACCGGACTGCCAAGCTGGAGTGTAACGTGGATGCCAAGCCCAAGGTGCCGAATGTCCGATGGACGCGAAACGGTCGCTTCATCAGCTCCTCGCTGGTCCATACCATTCATCGGGTGTCGGTGCAGGATGCCGGCAAGTATACCTGCAGTGCGGACAATGGCCTGGGCAAGACCGGAGAGCAGGAGCTCATCCTGGACATTCTCTATCCGCCGACGGTGGTCATCGAGTCGAAGACCCGCGAGGCCGAGGAGGGCGAAACCGTGACCATTCGCTGCAATGTGACCGCCAATCCCTCGCCCGTGACCATTGAATGGCTGAAGGAGGGCGCCCCCGACTTCCGATTCAGTGGCGATGTGCTCACCCTGAATTCCGTGAGGGCGGAACATGCCGGAACGTACGTCTGCCGAGCCGTGAACTGGATGCACAGTCAGGGACAGGAGAGGAGCGAGCGCGTCGGCAACTCCACGGTGGCTCTACTGGTGCGACATCGTCCGGGCCAGGCTTACATCACCCCCAATCGTCCCGTGGTGCATGTGGGCAACGGAGTGACCCTCACCTGCTCGGCCAACCCGCCCGGATGGCCGGTGCCGCAGTACAGATGGTTCCGCGACATGGACGGCGAGTTCTCCAGCACCCAGAAGATCCTGGCCCAGGGACCCCAGTACTCCATCCCCAAAGCCCACCTGGGCAACGAGGGCAAGTACCACTGCCACGCCGTGAACGAGCTGGGCATCGGCATGATGGCCACCATTGTCCTGGAGATCCACCAGCCGCCCCAGTTCCTGGCCAAGCTGCAGCAGCACATGACCCGCCGAGTGGGAGACACCGACTACACGGTGACCTGCAGCGCCAAGGGAAAGCCGGCGCCGAGTGTCAAGTGGCTGAAAGACGGCGTCGAGATCCAGCCCGACCAGAACCTGTACGAGGTGCAGACCAATCCCGACCAGGGCCTCAACGGCATGGTCACCGTCCAGAGCCAGTTGAAGTTCCGTGGCAAGGCCCGTCCTAACGGCAACGCCCTGGTGCCCGGCGATCGTGGCCTGTACACCTGTCTCTACCAAAACGAGGTCAACTCGGCCAACTCGTCCATGCAGCTGAGGATCGAGCACGAGCCCATCGTCCTGCACCAGTACAACAAGGTGGCCTTCGACATCCGGGAGACCGCCGAGGTGGTCTGCAAGGTCCAGGCCTACCCGAAGCCAGAGTTCCAGTGGCAGTTCGGCAACAACCCGTCGCCCCTGACCATGTCCTCGGACGGACACTACGAGATCAGCACCACCACCGACAACAACGACATCTACACCTCCATCCTGAGGATCAACTCGCTGACCCATTCGGACTACGGTGAATACACCTGCCGGGTGGTCAACTCCCTGGACACGATCCGAGCTCCCATCCGGCTGCAGCAGAAGGGACCGCCGGAGAAGCCCACCAACCTGCGGGCCATCGATGTCGGCCACAACTACGTCACCCTCAGCTGGGACCCCGGCTTCGATGGCGGCCTGAGCAAGACCAAGTTCTTCGTCAGCTACCGCCGTGTGGCCATGCCCCGCGAGGAGCAACTGATCCCCGACTGCGCCACCCTGGCCAACTCGAACTCCGACTGGGTGGAGGTGGACTGCCAGCGGGACATTCCCTGCAAGGTCACCTCGCTGGAGCAGCACCAGAGCTACGCCTTCAAGGTCAAGGCATTGAACCCCAAGAGCGGATCACCCTACTCCAATGAGATCCTGGTCACCACCAAGGTCAGCCGGATTCCGCCGCCTCTGCAGGTCACCTACCAGCCGAGTACCCGGATCTTGGGCATCGATGTGGGCGCCACCTGCCTGTCCCTTGTGGCCGTGGTGGAGTCCCTGGTGAATGCCAACACCCCGATGGCGTCCTGGGAAGTGGTGGCTACGCTCGACCAGTTGCAACTGTCCGGAAACGGACCCACCCACAAGGATCAGGAAATCGATCGTTTGAACGGACTAAACCGACAGACCGGAAGCCGGGCCCTGGGTCTTCCCAATCCGGACGACGAGGACAACAGCCTGAACACCCTGGCCCTGGAGGACGAGAACAAGCCCACCGTGCGTGTCAAGCTGTGCCTGAGGTCGAACATGGAGCACTGCGGAGGCTACACCGATGCCGAGGGTGAGTATTGGGTCGGAAATTCATAAAAGTTTTCCAAGAAGGAGCTGGGAGTGGTGGAAAAATAGGAGAGGAGCGCGTGGAGGATGCCTGGAATGCTCGCAGGATGATTTCCATTATATGCAAAGCCATTACGAGCAATTGCACCACTTGAATGACCAGCAGCCTGGCTGCCTGGACAATCAATCACTCATCCAGTTCCCCGTATCCTGCGTCCTGTGGCAGTGGTCGCGGCGGTCTCATCGCTGTTTACCCAGCTTACCACCCATCTTTCAAAAAGCGAAGCCATTCATCCATCCAGGCATCCATTCCTCCATCTATCCAACCATTCATCCAACTATCCCTCCATCCAACCATCCATCCATCCACTTCAACTCCTTGCAATGCATTTTTCATGGCTTCATTTCATCTCTTTCTGGTTGGGAATTCCACTGCAAAGTGTGTTTCAAGATGGGGTTCTTGAAATTCCAAAGGATACGATTTTAAAAGATACCTATTCTAATAATTATTTCTCTTAATTTTTTTTAGTTGGAGGTCCTTTCATAGCGGAGAGCAGTGTGGCCACGCCCACCTTGATTGCCATCATCGTGTCCTGCATCGTGTTCGCCCTCTTCGCCGGCCTGATCCTGATGTTCTGCCGCTGCAAGAAGAACCAGTCGAAGAAGAGCGCCGCCGCCAAGGACTACGAAATGGACTCGGTGCGCCCCTCCATCGTGGCCGCCCAGCAGAACCAGGCCCCGCCCCCGTACTACCCCGCCTCTGGCCTGGACAACAAGGCCCTGGAGCACTCGATGGATCTCGCCCTGAGCATGGAGGAGCAGAAGACGGCTCTGTATGCCGCCCAGAACGGCTATAGCTATCACCCGGGCAGTGGAGTGGTCGGCGTGGGTCTGGGAGGCGGCGGCGTCGGAGTCGGCGTGGGTGGCAGTGTGGTCAGCGGTATGGGAGTGGGCGGAGGTGTCGGCGTGGGAGGAATCGGCGGCAGTGGCGTTGGCGTCAATGGACTGATGCCCCCAATGCCAGGAAATGAATGTAAGTACCAGAATCCTTTCCAAACTTTCAAATCTGCCCTCGAAAAGGTCCTGAAAACCAAAGTGAGAAATACTTCCGGTTGGGACATGTCCTTTTTGGTCCTTTAGATTCCTTTTTTTTTGTTTGTTGAAAGGTACAGGAGCACCGCTTCCACCTGCGGTGATTTTTCATTGTCGGCAGGACATGCACAGTCGCACAAAATGAAATCCCTGCCACCGTTTAGAGGGGGGTTGAGAGGCGGGGCGGGGTGTTGTAAAATTATGCTGCCCCTGAAAATGGTGGAAAAGTGCAAAATGGAGTTGAGTGCAAATCGATGGTGGAGATGGTGGAACATTCATCAAGCGCGTTTTCTATTTTCTATTTTTTTTTTCCTTCCGCCCACGCACCTGAAAAGGACGAGAACGAGGGGATGGGGTGCCGAAGAGAAAGCAATTTCCACTTCCGTTGTAAATTTGTTGAAACAGCAATTTTTTCTAAACGTTACTGGTTTTGTAGTATTTTGTAATATACTTTCCATTTTCGATTGTTGTTGTGCCCGCTGTCGCGTACATCGTCCATTCATCCTGAGGGGTCCTTTCGCCAGCCCCCCCTTTCTGATTCCATTCAGTCTACCAGGGTTGTCAGGGTGTGCCACACAAAATGAATGCGTAAAACCGGACTGAAGAGCTTTCTGTTCAAAAAGGACGATCCCCATCCTCGACCATTTTGTTCTCTCTGCGGTTTCACACAATTCACCATACAATTCATTATTAATTGTTGTGGTGTCCTTTGAGGGGAAGCGAGCTCCTTTCTATAATGATGTCCAAATTAAAAATTCCCTTTTAGCCAGGAACATGAAACGTAATAGAAGCATCCTCCATGCTCTAACCCATAACTGGACATTGGAAAATTGTAATTTCTTTTTTGGTTTTAGCCCCCCAATTGGCAGCTATTTTTGAGCCAATTTCGAGTTTCAATTGTTTTCGAAGGCCAATTAAAAATTTTAAGGCGCTTAGTCTGGGCCTTAGGGGTTAAGGGTCGAGGGTCCCTGGGTTTGGGGCAAACATTGCCACTTAATTGCATTTAAAAACGATTTCGGTGGAAAACGAGGAAGTGGCACAAAGTGGGAGTTGCAGTAACAGCTAATTTGCCAAGTGAAAGTGCCATGAATAATAAAGATTGCAGTAGGAGCAGGAGCTGGAGCAGGAGCTGGAGCTGGCAATTGCAGGACGAACAGAGGAAACTCCATTTCTCCCCTACCACCTCCCCCCTTTAGCTTATTGTGAGCGCTAATTGCCGCTTAAGGAGCAGGCAGCCACAAGCGAAGAGTCGTCGAAACACACGAGGCCACACCGAAATGTCCTTAGCCAGATGCTCTAGTCCTGACTCGGTTTTACACTGAAAGAACTTTAAGATCTTTTAGCTGGAAAATTAATTAATTTTTAAGGCCTTAAAAGTCTATAAATATTTGTTGTTATTTTAAGTTTCTTTATCCTTTAGAAATATTCTTTTAAAACCCTATTTTTTTTCTGTGTAAAGCTCCTTTCGTTTACACTTCTGTCTGCAACTGAGAGTTCCTGGGGGTTAGGGGCGCCAGTAGCTTCATTGTTTCAGTTGCCTGCACTTTTCGGGCTCGTTAACGGCCACCCAGTTTAGGCCACCGCCCCTTTAACTTCCGCTCCCCAAAGGGGGAGACCTCCTCCTGGTCTAGGCCAAAAACCTAATGAACTTTGCATGTAAACCGGCGACAACAATAAAAACAATCAAGTGAAGTGAGTATCAGGCCAATAAAGGCAAAGGTGAGCAAAAAAAAACGAGGTTGGCAAGGAAATTAAGTTGGAATTTAATTCTTGTAATTTTAATCCTTTCTTAAATAGTTTTTAAAGTTGGTACAAGTTTGTTGCACTCCAAGGATCAAGTCCAAGGAGGCAGAGGCCACAAAATACGCCCACGGCTAGACGACAGCCAGGACATGTTCCAGGACACAAAACAAGCAGCTGAAGCAGCTGAAAATTTTCGAAAAAACCAAATAAATGCAAACAAATGTCGTCGCATATACACCGAAAAGTCAACCAACCATCCAAAATAGAGAAATGGAAAATAAAAATGTGGAAAAAATGGTTTTTAGAGAGGGGGTGGAGGCCAACAAAAATGGGGAAAAAAATAGAAAAAAAGAACAGAAGGAATCTCGCGCTTGGCAAAATTTATGCGCTAAATAAATAAAGCCATGAACCCGCGCGACGGGCCAACAAATGTCTGCCATGTTCAACTCTGGTCTGGTTTAGTTGGGTTTTGGTTTAGATGGGATTCTTCTGGTTCGCCTATTCGACGAACGACGGGTGTTTCCATAGGAATACCATACCAGCTCTGACGCTTTTCTATGCAATTCAGTTTTGGGCTTCGGCCCCCCAAAAAGCAAATAGCCGCAAAATAGTTTAACGCGCCCTAGAAACGTTAACTGAAGAGCAAGCTGACTAGGACACTTGAAAAAAATGCCTAAAGGATTTTTTAAAAGTCTAATTTTTATTAATATCTAGGACTAATATTTTATTTTTAAAATTCAAAATAAAAGACCATTTATCAAAGCTTTTTGTTTGACTTTCTTTTTTGGACCAGCCACCCTTCTGGACATGTTTATCTTGTACGAGTAGGAGGACTGCCTTGGCCCAGCTGACAAACTGACCCAGCCCACTGACCTAACCCCAAACCGAAAGCAAACCCAAAACCAAACTAAACCACACACCACCAACAATATTCCGAAGACACTATCTATGAGTTCCAATTTGCTGGCTTTTGCCTTTTTTTTTTTTTTGCATTTGACCAAACTAATTGGCTTAAATCTAAACACTGTTGCCAACAGTAAAAACATGCTTCGAAAATGAAAGGGGGAAACCCGTTTACGGTATTATGAAAATCATCAATACCCTTGGCCCGGTCTGGGCCCGGTCCGGTCTTTGTTTAAGACCTTTCAACTTTTTCTGTCTTGAACTGAAAATTTCTGTCATGCCCAGCTGATCAGGAACAACACGGTGAACTCCTGTGAGAGTTTCCTTAACAAAGTTACTTCACTTCACTCTTGTCCGCCCCGCAGGCTTTTCATTCATTACCAAAAAAACAGAGGAAAAAAAAACAAGAACCTAAGAAACTGAAGCTGTGAGTGCTTTCAACATTTGGGCCAACTTCGGCGAAAGGGAAATGCCAAAAGAAAGGCCCAGAGTTGGACGAAGGAGGAAGTGGCAGCGGAAAAGTGCAACACGGCAAGTTCAGGAACTCGACTGTAGGATCACACTTTCCCTGCCCTCGTTGCAGATGCCCCCAAAAAATAGCCCGACCCTTGTTGTGCCTCCTAAGTTTAAACGCATTTAGGGCAAACGCCAGAGAGCCCTGGCAAGCAGACTCTGAGTCGCGTCGCTAATTAAAAGTGCAACAAGGCAGGCAAAGGAGCCTACACAGGGAAAAATTAATTACATACTTAAATCCTACTTACATCTTAGTTAAAATTTTATTCTCAGTGCATACATTAAAGCCCAGATAAGGTTGAACCCTGTTGGTGGTGCCATTAACACCCCAAACACCGAACTGGGCTTGAGTTCAGTTGAGATGAGTTGCCTCGAGTGGGAAGCCAAGTAACTGGGAGCAAAAGTGAGGAGGCAGACCAGACCGGCAGGCAGGCAGGCAGCACAAGTTATGCCCCTTAACCTCCTGAGCCCAGGCAGGCTGCCCTGCTATTTAGTTAACCGTTAATGGCATTTGAAACTGTTTTTATTGTGAGACTGCCGCTGCCTCCTTCTGCTGCTACTTCCTACTGCTGCTGCTGCTGCTGTTGCACAAAAATGTTGCATAATTGTAAGCGCTTCCGGTTGAAAAGTTTGTCGAGTGAATTAGGAGGGAAAACTTTCCACCAGCCCCAGCACTTTTACATGAAAAGATTTTCCAACGCAAACTGTACTAGAGAGTGGGGAGTTTAATAAGCTGTTTTGGGGAGGGACTGACTGGAGGCGTGACTGGGCCAGAACTATGCCGCAACTGTTGTTGTTATTTGCTCAAATCAATGCACAAAACTTTGAGAAACTTTAATTGCTTCAAAAAAATAAAAATAAATATAAGAATAAACCAGAAATAGGAGGGGGTGGGGTCTCTCTCTCCAGACAATGGAAATGCATTAAAATTTTCATCATCGTGGCGGGGGTATGGGGTATTTTGTTATTTCGGTCAAATATTTGGCAAACTTGAGCAATCAAAAGTTGTCGCTGGCAAAAGATTTGATGCTTATCAAATTGAAAAGTTTCTCTCCTCCTATCCAGTCGTTATATTTTCGTCTTTTTTTTTTCGCTGCAATTCGAAAATATATAAAAATAATAATAACAATGAGAGCGAGAAGGAGCAGAATGTTGAGGCATAAAATTACTCAAGCAAATATGCAAATTAACTGGGACCAAGTTGGTCGCATGAAATGTAAATGAAGTTAATATTATTACTGTTTTAGTTTTATGGCTAATCATAAAAATTATCACGCCCACCAAAACGAGGCATAAAAACGTAGCCCTAAACCTAAACCCGACTCGCAGTCGCAGTTTCCAGTTCCCAGTTCCAGCTGCGCTGACACGCGAGTAGTAAGCCAAAACTTGTCATAAAAATTCACATTTCTCAGGGACTGTCTAGAGTGGAACTCAATCTGTGGAAAATCACTAAAAATCGAACCATTTTATTGCATACTTTTTCATGCGTGACAAAAGACCTTGCACTGAAAAATAGGCAATGGTTTTTGCAAATAATTTGGAATTTAAATTTTAAATTTATTTGAAAACTCCTTCCCTGACAAATCCTGCAAAAGGCATGAAATTATATTTTTGAAAAGCCATTCTTCTGCTAACCAGTTGAGACTAAACTTGAGTCAAAATTCAAAAAGTTTTGGTGTGTTGTCGGCAAGCGTGCGTTTAATATTTATGAGTGATTTATCACGATATAAAAATAATAATAAATGCGTCCAGGCAGCCAGCACGCACCAACAAGCAGACGGAACCATGAATGAAAATGGCAAAGTCGTGGAGCAGAGCTGGGTAAGAATAGGAACACCAGCTGCTCCTCATCAAAGGCAAGGCAAAGGACAAAGGAGCTTCTCCTCCTCCGATATCCCATAAAAATTTGTCAAAAAGTTGAAGGACACAGAGCGGCAAAGAAGCGGGGCGAAGTGGAATTCTGTGTTCCATTGGAGGGTTTATGACGCTCGGATAGATTTTAAGTGGCGCACACGGCGTATGCGCAATGTGATGAACTATTAATTACGCCTTGTCTCAACGAGAGCTCGTTCCTCGGGGCAGTTAATAAATTCGTTTAATGCCTCTGTCATTTTTATGTGTTAATCAATAAAAATCCGGCCCAAAACCAAGAGAGAATATCAACTTTGTTGTGGAGCCTTGTGAAAGTTTGGCTTAATTTTAATTAAATTTTATTTTACTGCCAACGAGCGAAAGTTTCTTCCTGGCCAAAAGCCAATAGTGACCAAAGGACAGTCTCTTGACGTTGGAATATGTATATTTTTGATATTTTTATTTAAGGCCCCTTTAAGCCACTTTACAATTACTAGGGCACATTCATCATTTGCCATTCTGTTCATATGTGTTTTTTTTCTGTTTCTGCTCTGTTACAGGGGTCAACATGGGCTACATGGAGAACAACTACTCGAACTCGAACAATGGCGGAAGTGTCAACTCGCAGGACTCGTTGTGGCAGGTGAAAATGTCGGCAGCGGCTGTGGGTGCCCAACAGAGTCTCGTCCAGGCGCCAATGAATCAATATGTGGAACAGCAACCCGCCTACGGATACGATCCTCTCACCCACGGTGGCTATGGGGCGGTCGATGACTATGCCCCCTATCCCCATCTCACGGCCACGCCCAGCCAGGTGGGCGATGAGTACCATAATTTGCGCAACAGCCAGAATCCGTCCCGGCAGGACTACTGCAGTGATCCCTATGCATCTGTGCAGAAACCGAAGAAGCGAGTCGACCAGCATTTAGGTGAGTATCCATTACGAAAGGATAACGAGTTAAGGATTTAGGAGGATAGTTTGGAGTGAATGTTTAAAAACGGAGAAGAAAATCAATCAATTTCCTAATGAAATAATGCTTGTAAACAAATTTCATCAAAATGCCTCAAGTAGGATAAGGCCAAGCTGAAGAATATTACTGCAGATTTGTTAGAGCAACTTTGCCTCATTTTGATTGATAAACTTTCCCCAAACGCACCAAGAACCGACCGAGAACCCCCTCAGAAGTTTCCTATTTTCTGACACATTAAGCTGTGGTGCTATCATGCCCTAGTCTATCGGAGGGCTAGAAACTTTCCAGAAAAAGAGTAAGGTCCTTCCTGTCTTTGGAACCGGGCCTATGTCAAAAACTGGGCTAAGGCAACTGAGACTGACTGAAAAAAAAGTTGGCCCAACATTTCTGTTGGCATTTTGGGCTTTGGCTCGCTTTCAGTTATGACAAGTTAAGCACTAAAATGCCGAAATCTAAAATGTTTCTGCGCCCTTTTTGCCATGCTAATTATAAACACTGTCCGAGGGGTCAGAGGGTTCTCCCCCGAAGAGAACATGTCGCAAATAAATAATATTTTGAGGCAATATGCTGTTCGAACATTCTTGGCTTGGCTTAAAGTATTTACTGAGTTTTGCTTTAAGTTCACTGAAGCAGACAACACAGCACCAAACCGCAACGAAATCAACAAGAATTGGAACGAGAACTGAAACTGGGAGGGGAAGTTTGTGCCCTTTGGCATCCACAGCTTGTTTTTGGGATTGTCTATGTATTTCTGTCTGTCTGTATACTTTTCGCTTCGACTGTATACAGTATAGAGTGTGTGTTCGAATTTTTGCGGAATCCATTTTTGCCGCATGGCCCATGTTGTTATGTGTGTTTTATTATTTATATACACTTTGATGAGTTACTTTAATATTTTAAAACTATAAGAGAAATATATATTTATTTTTTAAAATATAAAAATCGAGAAATATTATCTATATTTTATAAAAAAATAAACCTCCCCTTCTGTTTGAATATCTTTTGAATGAATTTTACAAGCGTATTGACTCTTCGGCATTTTTTTTACAAAAACATTCCTGAACTTTTCATATTGTTTTTGTTGAGCAACCGTTTGGTGTTTGTTTGTCGTTGTTATTGTAATGCCAATAACACCGCAAGTGTTTTAAAATATTAAATAATAAAAAGCGAACCGAACCGAACCGAACCAGAGCCCAAGATGAACAGCCACAGTGAGAGTTTTGAGTTGGATCAACAGCAGCGGTGACTGTAAAGCGCCCATGGGTCGTATGCGTAATATTCCCTTACTTTTGTGTTTGTATGTGTGTGTTGGTGTTGGCCACAACTATGAGCTTTGTGTGTATGTGTCTGTTATCTTTACGCTTTATGAGCACCAAAACCCGCAAAAAAAAAAACATTTTTGGTAGCTGGTTGTTGTTTTTGGGGTTTTATTGCCCAGGACTTGCAGGACTCACAGGATGGTACTGTTGCGTTTGTTGTTGTTGTTGTTTTTTTGCCTGAATATTGTTAGCTGGCATTTTTTTTAGCCTGTTTTCGTTATGTGTTTCATCTTTCTTTGCGCTTTGGTGCGTGCATATAAAATGCAATAAAAAAAGGGAAGCGAAAAAAAGCACTAGAGGCGATTTCCTACTACCCCTCTTCATATACCATACATACATATATATTTTTTTTTGGCTTTGTTTACTGAGGTTAAACGCAAGACAACAAAAAATTTTAGAGAGGAAAATAGGCTACTGGGTGTGTGTATTTTTTTTTTTCTACCAAAACTAAGAAATGCACAACCCAAAAAAACCAAAACATAAACGGAAGCAAAAAACAGCCAGCGGTGGGAGAAAAAAAATGATTGCAACTTGAAATGCCAAAAACCAACGGCATAACAACAGCTGTCCAAGCCAAAGGGAGGATGCTGGATGCAGGATGCAGCAACTATTCGGTCATGTCAATAAAATACAACAAAAATATCGAAGATGCTACACCAAACATCCAGCTACAAGATGGAAGATACATCCCCCTTGAGTGCCATCAAAAGCAAAGCAAACTAAAAGCGAGGCCAGCTCTGAATCTGGAGAGGGTTAATGTTGCAAAGAGGCGTGGTGGCAGGTTGCCAGTGAGGCTGGGGTGGCATGTGTGGCAAGAGAAACCCAGCAGATTGACAGTGCTACAATATGCAAATACATCTTCATTACATTGATGTCAGCTTAAGCACAGCTTGCAACTGCAACTGAAAGTGTGTGTGTGTGTGTGGCCTTGTCGGTGTGTGTGCCTGCAACTGTCGGTGTTTGTATGTTTAAAAGCTTTTACACTTGCCAAACTCACATTTGAGACCCCCTCCTGGCTCACACACCCTGCCTGCCTACAGCCTGGCTGCTCTCTCCCTGCCAGCCAAACCTCAGCTGACTTTTGTGCTATGCAAAATGCATCTAAAGCACTGAGAGAAATATTTTAAAATGTTTAAACAAATCTACAAAAAATTACAAAGAAAACTAGTTAAACTTATCCACAGTGCATAGTAGTGAGTGAGCAATCAGAAGGGTTTTTGGGTGGTAGATGAGGGCCTGCAAAAAAGGACGAAGAGGTGCTGGCCATGGCCGGAAGGAAGTCTGCGGCAGGCGCCAAAAAGCTGCGTAAGCAAATTTTTTCCTCATCTGTTAACATGAAAAGAAGGTTACACAGTATAAAGCATATAGGATTGAGGATATATATACATACGTATGTAGGAAAGGGTGTGAGGCATCAGACATACTGACTGATTGATTATGCAGACTTTTGTGTCAGTTGGCTGAGCGCTTTTGTTTGGTCTTTTGTCAAACATACACAGACATCCACACAGACATACGACAGCAGCCAGAAAATGGCTTTAATTCATCATTAGGGAATGAGGAAAAGAGAGAAAGCCAACCACAAGATGAAGAACAAGACGAGGATTATCCCGGGCTTTTAGCAGATTATTCAAATTGCTACTTCATGAATATACATAAACGATTTTGATTAATATCAGAGCATTTATAGCAACGCGACATATGCCTGACGAGACGAGAGCATAATTGAAGCCGGAAAATGGGTCGGTACGGAAAGGAAAACTTTCAATTTAAGGGATTAAGTGAAAGTCTTTCAGGCTCGTTTTCTAATTGATTAATTTTTTAAAAACCCTGACCATTTTCCCTGTAATGTATCTTGAATAATATGTTTATATTGGAGGATGAGAGCCTTTTTTTTAGGCTAAGCAGTAAATGCCAAGAAAGTTTATTCAAAGTGCCATAAGAATCGTGTTCTGGCTGCGCTTTCCCTTTCTCTAGCTGGAAGGATTCCAAATGCTTGCAAAGGATGAAGTGAAGGCGGCTGGCTGGCAATAGGGAATCACATAAATCACATGAGTCAGGATTTTTGCAACAAGGAAAGGAGCTCCTAGCTTCCAGACTAACAAAAAAAAACTACATGGCCAGGAGAAACACACTCCACAGCACTAAACACACACTAAGTGGATTTGTGAGTGGAGGAGATGGGAGATGGTAGAAAGCCAGTGGCCAAAAGGCAACAAATGATAAGCGTTTTGGCTTCTATATTTTTTGAACCCAGGGAGTCTCTACTCTTTGTTTGTGTTGGTGGGATAAACTCATCTGCAATTTGTTTACTTTCGACGTATTCTGAAAATTTACTAAAAAAGAATGGGTTATTACGAGCTTAGCATAACAAAAAAAAACACAAAAAACTTGGCCAGAGAATAACAGAAAACGAAAGGGTTAGCTAAAAAAAAAAAAAAAAAAAGAAAGTAAAAGAAAAACATGTCCCTTCTCCCTAGGAGGAAAAACACGCACACAGACACTGGGAAAATTTGCATGCAAAGACAGGCGAGTGGAAAGTGGCGACCAACAGTGCGTATGCTTAACGCAAAAACGATTAAGTTGTTGAGAGAGAGTTGAGAGTCGAAAGACTGAGTGGAAATTGAAAAACAGCATGAAAAACCACTAGCAGGCATTGAGGAAAAAACTAGTGTGTGTATGTGGGCGGTCGGGAGGAGGCGGGGCACAATAAAGTTATGCGCATAATATCCTCAGCTCACGTATTGGCCATAAAATGCGACCAGGAACCCAAACAGGAGCCAAATCTTCGAACAGTTGAAAATCTACGAAAGGAAATAGTTGGAAAAAAGGATTGGCTTTTGCAGCTTTCCTCCTGGCTCTCGGCTGGCTGGCTTTCCCTTTTCTATTTTTTTTTTTCTACTTTTTGGGTCAAGTTTATGCAGATGCCAAGAGTAGAGTGGCGAGTGGCAAGTGGAGAGTGAAGAAAGGCACAGGATAAAAAAAAATGGAGGAAAAGGCGTTGGGGCGACGGCGACAAACGCGCTTTGGAATTTTTCACACGACCAAGAATCCTGGGGAAAATCCACGGAAGAGGAGAAGGTCTGATGGTTGCCAGCCAGTTGAATGGGACGGAATATGTTAAAGAGCAGTTGTTAAAAAGGATTTACGTTTTACATTTGTGAACAGGGCAAGAAATAAATGGTAGAGTTCAAAAGACTTAAGACAAATTTAAATAATTTTAGCAAGAGATTTTAGTAAAGAACTATGAATAGTTAACAGTTTTAAAAGTAGAAAATTATATTTGATTCCGTTAACTATTCCATTATTTTATTTACCGTGCATTCAGAAGTGAGACATTCACACATTGGTATTTGGCCAAAAAAGCATTTGATGCGGCGATTTCGTTTTCCCCATCTTTGTCCCTTTTTTATTTTTTTTATTTTGAAATTCAAATTCCAATAAATTTTCCAACGATTTGGCACACAAAGCAATCCAAAGCATAGCAAAGCCAGTCAAAGGCAAAAAAAAAGAAAGAAGGGAACTAAAAGCTGGGGAGAAAGTGTGAGAGTGCATGGAGGTTGTTAGTGTTGAATCCTTTGCCGGATTTGCATGGCCAAAAAGAGCTGCGGACATGGCTTGAAAGTGGAGATGGAGCTGCGGGTTGGGGGTTGGGTTTGGGGGATGCGCTTAAATATGCAACAATTTGTAGCAGACAAAGATGTTTGCCAAAGTGCCGAGTGCCGATGGCCGATGGCCGAGTGCGGGGAAGAACGGTTGTCCTTTGATTATAAATTAATGTCCTGTTTACAAGGGGTCGGATCCCTACCCCAGCTCCGCAAACCAAATGCCAGAAAATGCCTCTAATTCGTTTACAATTTGTAGTGGGATGGGCCTTGGACAGGGAACAACACAGCTGCAGCTGCAATTGCAGCAATCTGCGCCGGAATTGGTACTCGTTAGTGAGAGCAATCAACTGGTAAATTAAAACAATTGCTTTTGGGGTCGCAAAAAAAATTCCCACCCGGTTAAGCTGACAATTTAAGGCTTCGATAAACTACAATGATGGGTGCAGTTAAATGCGTTCAATCAAACGAATGATAATTAAATTGCCAAAAGCTTCTATAAATCGTACAACTTGCGTTTGTCAAATTGCGAAATTGATTGATTTGTGTCACAAGGATGAGAGTGGATGAATGTGTGTTTGATTTCATTTTAAGCTATACCTTAAGCATTAGACAATTTTTAAGTGCTGGCAAAATATTCCCTAACTTTTGGCTATTTTTCTCTATTATTCTCATACATGTCTTGCCTAATCGTAAAAATTAAAAAAAAATATATTGAAATTTTAAATCAAATAGCGGACATTATACAGGATGTTACGCTCTAACGGAGCGCGCAGGCTGAAGTAAGTTTAAGTCAACAAGGACAAAATTAAAAATAGAATTCCATTACTGTGATGATGCAGAATTTTTCGAGTTTCAGTTTTAAGTTTGCTTTAATTTTTGTGGAGCCTATAAGCACCGACCACAGAAGCCACAGAAACATAACAGCACTCCACCATAACACTCCACCCACCTCCAACAGCCACCCTTAGAAAACACTCGCCGTGTGTTTGTTTTGATTAGCATTTTGTTTTTAATTGTTTTAGCATGACTTTGCCGCTTTTTCGCCCATTTTGGTAAACTAATTTAAACAATTTCCCTCATTCTCTGTCTTCTGTCTCTGTTTTGTGTAGATTCACCATATCACGACGTAAGCGGCCTGCCCAATCCCTACAACATGGAGCACATGGAACAGGACGAGGTCCTGCCGCCCCAGCAGCATATGTCCCTGAGCTACGACGACAGCTTTGAGGGCGAATATTCGACAACGCCGAATGCCAGGAACCGTCGCGTCATACGCGAAATTATTGTCTAGGAAATTCTAGTTCGAAATGAGAAGTTATCGGATCAGCACACCCAATATTCTACCACTCTCACACGCTAAATTCCATTATTATCATCATCGTACTCATTCATCGTTTCTGGATCTAATATTTTTGTTTTTTTATTTACTCGGACTTCCTGCTACCTTCTTGACTGGAGGAAGCAGAAGGAGGAGGTTTTTTTTAAAAAGTGGCCATTTTGAATACTTTTTTTTAATATAAATAATAATTTGATGTAAGCTTAGGTTTGAGGTTTTAGACGACGAACGAACGTGTGTTGAGTTTTATTGGCAACGAACGAGATATTCGCATAGATACCATAATACCCTAGGCATTAGAGTTCCGATCTATCATCGCTCTAGTTCAGCACTTTGTTGACACAAACACACAACTGACAAAAAACTGAACGATAAATAAACAAGATATACACACACACGGATAAAAGCATCACTGGACGAGCACTAAATGTTACGATTTACCAGGTACCATAGGGCTAAAAAGTAGGTTATATTAAAGGTCATCTAGGTCCCAGTTGCAACAAACGAACTTTAAACTTTAAGGCATCAAATGTTGAAAGGAGCGGAATTTCAAAAAACAAATCTCACACTTCACATAGTCTAAGGTTGATTAACTCTTAAGTGATTCTTGAAGTGGTTCTGTGCGATCTTCTCAATAGGGCTCCGAGCTATATCTCCACGATATAGCCAATATTTTCGCAATAACCGCCCTAGCACAGTCCAAATAAACAAAAAATTCAAATAAAATACAAAAAAAATATATAAAACAAAAAAACATACATAAACAGTACGACCTGCCACAAAAAATTAAGAAAAAAAAGAAGAAACTTACCTTAACTTAATTTTACATTTTTAAATATATCTGAAGAGAAAAAAAAGAAAATGTGGCTTTAAGTAAGTTATACTATGATACAGAACTAAAACACAGACAACTTTAAAAAATTATTAAAAATAATTAAAAAATAGTACAGCGACAAGCAAACAAAACCCAATTCCTCCAATCGAAAAACTTTAAATTAATTTACAAAATTTTTACCACCTAACGATAAAGTTTGTTCTGTTTTCCATTTGTTCGTTCGAGCTTTGTGTTGAAAATTCAAAATTTTAATTGTAATAATCGATTAATTTGTAATTACTGTTAAGTCTAGAAAACGATTGATTAAGTTATGTTAACCCATTGAGTTAAATTATAAATGTTTTGTTTGTGCATTGCGTTGTGTTTTTTAACCCTTTATCAACTGTGTTTTTTGCAACTTTTTGACAATGGCACACACACACACACGAAAATTGAAAAAAAGATGAGAAAATGCGATGCGGAACATTTTTTAGCTAAGATTTAAATGTAAATACATGTGTAATTTGTATATATTTACTTGAATTGCAAAGTAAATAAGCAGCAGCGGCAACTTAAATTAAATTGTAGTTAATTTTAAACAATTTCAAAATGAATTTAAGTAGTAAGCAAGTGTTTAAGAGCAAATGCCACAAAATATAAAGCGGAACATCAGAGAAGCTTGCTAAAAAAAACAAAAACGAATTAAGAAATCTTAAGAATAGAAAAGAAAATCTCGTTAAATGAACAAAATAAAACCATAATGAGCAAGTAAGAAAGAAACAAATACGAAAATGAGAATCTTTATTATATAAATTATACACTTTAAATCGGATAAGCGAATATACATTATATATATATATACATATACACGTACATATACATCTACTTATTATTTGTAAATAAGTAAAGCATAAATTTTCATTTGAAAAACCTCTCCCCTCCCCCCAAACGAAACGAAATTCATTAAAAAAATATATTTCCAAACAAAACACAAAAAAAAAGTGCAAATCAAAGCAACATTTTTTATTTAGCAAAAATATTTATATATTTTTTGCAATTTGACTGACAGCAGTGGCAGTGGCACACAAAACACGAGCGATATAACAAAAAAATTAAAAAATGTTGAGAAAAAAGTATGGATACGAAGCGGCAGAGACAGAGAATTTGATGCCCTCGGGCGGGCTGTTCAAACAATAAAACACTTTGTTAACTATTTTGTATGCATTTCTGATTTCATTCAATTCAACAAATTGCCACCACACAACACGAAAAGAAAAAACATTAGCTAAAATATTTATGCATATACATACACAGCCAAACACTCATTCATTCACCCAAAAAAAAAATGGAAAACACCCATTGACACTCATGTGCGTTCACAAAAACAAAACATACAATATTTTTTTATTCAGTTTTAAAAAGAAAGGTAAAATAAAGCAAAACATCAAAAAAAAAAGAGAAGAATTTAAATTAAATATATATGGCGTTTTGATTTTTCGAATCCTGGGGAAATTGGTTAAACTGAATGGTGGGTGGTGAACGGTGGGTAGTGGGGTTTGGGAGGTGGGTGGTAACTCCGCCAAAGAAGTCGGAAAGAAGCAACAGCAGCTGCGGGCATTGCATAATGTGCCATGTTTAAGTTGATTGGCACCAAATTTATAGCATGCAATTTGACTTAAGTGGCAGTGCCGTCGACGCAGCACTCTGGCAACCCTGGCGGGCAACCCTGGTGGCGCCGGAAGTAACACGACACTGACATTTTAATTTAGTGCCAAGCGCAGGACCGCCCCGCCACTACAACACCCAAAACCCACCCACAGTTTCGCTTCCTGTTCGTGTCACTGCTGCAGTTTTGCGTAAGAAACGCCAGCCGTTGACAGGGACGGGGAGGGGGAGAGGGGGTGGAAAGAAAAACGCCTTTGGAAAAGCCATCAGCTCGAAATCAAATGGCGATGATTAACAGGCGGATAAGTGGATTAAAAAAATTCAACGGCAATCAATAAATATTTATGGTAAGTTCAAGAATTTCAGAAGCCATTTCAGAGGTGCTAGAGGTAAGAATATACATTAAAAATTATAACGAAACTTAAGTTTATAAATAGTAGAATTTATTTTTTCATAACTTTATAAAGTTGGATAAAAATGTAGGTCACAGGACAGGAGCACTAGGTCCTGCCGGGTGTGCTAAATAAATTCAAAGAGACACCGAGCGTAGTACCAGCCGCCATTCACATCTCAATGCGAGAAACAAAAGCAGCATATGGAAATTCATTTAGTACACTTGGCCTCACCACCACCCACTATTAACCCGTCCCTGGGCGAGGGTGGTGCTCATCCAGCACGTAGACGCCAACCGCCGTCAATTAAAGCGCTGCCGGTGTTGCCTAATTGGATTTATGCCACATTTATGTGTGTGTGTAGGTGAAAATTCGCTCGTGCTAAAAATCAGCAGGATAATGAGCGAGAACGCCTGCCATTAGGCCCCGGAAAAACACAGGGACCACCCACCCAGGAACTAGGCAAACCAAACGTAACCAAAGGACAGGGACACAGCCACAAACTTGATGCCTCATCCGTACCAACAATTGCAACTTGGCGAGCGCACTAACAACTTTCGAGGACTTTAAATGAAATTACGCGAAAACTTTCGGACTACCATTCAGTCAGTGGTGGGAACTTTTTCAAGAGATCGCCATGGAAGTGAATCCCTCGATTGCGGTCGAGGGCACGCCTGCGGCCATAATGAGTTTCATAAATTACCGCAAATTAAAGACACGATGAGTAGTCCACCTTATATTCGTATTATTATGTATAATAAGATGCCATCTCATGGTATGGTTTCAACCAATTCCACGTGTACAGTGGCGTTGTTTAATAATTTAAATAACAATTAATTAATAAAAAAAAAGTCCTTAACATTTTGTTTTAAGAATTATGATAGCCTGTTTGTTGTTTTCATTATTCAAAAGGGGTCTATCGGGATCCCTGTCCACTGTTGAAGTAACTGCACTGCCCCAGTACCCAATACCCCACCAAAACTCATCCCTCATTCTGTTTGTGTGGATTCTGCGGTCATTGGTTTGTAATTAATGCGACCAGAAGCTGACCAGGGAGCGACTTGGCACGCCTGTGGCAGCCTAATGTTGCACGGTCCCGAAAGCATCCAAGTCAGAGGCCCGGAGGCAAATTCCGGAATCCCTCGCCCGTCTGCGGTTGCTTTACGGCCGGGAAAATTGGCAATGGAGAGGCATGCCTGCAGACGCCCCACCAGCTCGTCGAGTGCTTTTGTGTTTAATTTTATTAATTATCGACGTAATCTTTGAAGTTCGTGGCAGCTTGCCACCCTGCTAAACTCCTGGGGAGAACCAACTTTTGTCTGTTTGGCCTTTTGGGCCTAACTTCACACATCTAATATCCCACAGATGTGAAGGCGCCTCCATTAATCGTGTTAACTCGAACGTGTGTGGCAGTTTTGGCGCGAATTCCGCCCACGAAAGTACGAAGAGAAAGTTGCAACCAAATCCAATTTTGATGTGGCAGCCGAAAGGTCGAGGTATCTGACGAGTGCACTGAATTTATTCTCACTTCAATTTATTTTTTTCTATTTATACCCTTGAAGAGGGTATTATTATTTCGGTTAACGTGTTTTTTTTTCATTTTCAAGGGTTCCCATCCAGAAATCGTTTAAGTTACTCCTCTTGGGAATCGGATGAGAATTGGGGAAGATATAGCCATCGCTGTAAGCCATATAGGGAAAAACCCCATTTTCAAGGGATCCCATCACGAAAAATGGACAAAAAATCTAAAAAATATTTAGTCTCAGGATTTTATGCAGAATGGTGGCAAATCAATACAGAAATCGTTTAAGGTACTCCGCTTGAGAATCGGATGAGAATTGGGAAAGATATAGCCATCGCTGTGAGCCATATACGGAAAAACTCCATTTTCAAGGGATCCCATCATGAAAAATGGACAAAAAATCTAAAAAATATTTCGTCTCAGGATTTTGATGCAGAATGGTGGCAAATCGGTCCAGAAATCGTTTAGGGTACTCCTCTTGAGAATCGGATGAGAATTGGGAAAGATATAGCCATCGCTGTGAGCCATATACGGAAAAACTCCATTTTCAAGGGATCCCATCATGAAAAATGGACAAAAAATCTAAAAAATATTTCGTCTCAGGATTTTGATGCAGAATGGTGGCAAATCGGTCCAGAAATCGTTTAAGGTACTCCGCTTGAGAATCGGATGAGAATTGGGGAAGGTATAGCCATCGCTGTGGGCCATATAGGAAAAATCCCATTTTCAAGGGATCCCATCATGAAAAATGGACAAAAAATCTAAAAAATATTTCGTCTCAGGATTTTGATGCAGAATGGTGGCAAATCGGTCCAGAAATCGTTTAGGGTACTCCTCTTGAGAATCGGATGAGAATTGGGAAAGATATAGCCATCGCTGTGAGCCATATACGGAAAAACTCCATTTTCAAGGGATCCCATCATGAAAAATGGACAAAAAATCTAAAAAATATTTCGTCTCAGGATTTTGATGCAGAATGGTGGCAAATCGGTCCAGAAATCGTTTAAGGTACTCCGCTTGAGAATCGGATGAGAATTGGGGAAGGTATAGCCATCGCTGTGGGCCATATAGGAAAAATCCCATTTTCAAGGGATCCCATCATGAAAAATGGACAAAAAATCTAAAAAATATTTCGTCTCAGGATTTTGATGCAGAATGGTGGCAAATCGGTCCAGAAATCGTTTAGGGTACTCCTCTTGAGAATCGGATGAGAATTGGGAAAGATATAGCCATCGCTGTGAGCCATATACGGAAAAACTCCATTTTCAAGGGATCCCATCATGAAAAATGGACAAAAAATCTAAAAAATATTTCGTCTCAGGATTTTGATGCAGAATGGTGGCAAATCGGTCCAGAAATCGTTTAAGGTACTCCGCTTGAGAATCGGATGAGAATTGGGGAAGGTATAGCCATCGCTGTGGGCCATATAGGAAAAATCCCATTTTCAAGGGATCCCATCATGAAAAATGGACAAAAAATCTAAAAAATATTTCGTCTCAGGATTTTGATGCAGAATGGTGGCAAATCGGTCCAGAAATCGTTTAAGGTACTCCGCTTGAGAATCGGATGAGAATTGGGGAAGGTATAGCCATCGCTGTGGGCCATATAGGAAAAACCCCATTTTCAAGGGATCCCATCATGAAAAATGGACAAAAAATCTAAAAAATATTTTGTCTCAGGATTTTGATGCAGAATGGTGGCGAATCGATCCAGAAATCGTTTAAGGTACTCCGCTTGACAATCGGATAAGAATTGGGAAAGATATAGCCATCGCTGTGAGCCATATACGGAAAAACTCCATTTTCAAGGGATCCCATCATGAAAAATGGACAAAAAATCGAAAAAATATTTCGTCTCAGGATTTTGATGCAGAATGGTCGCAAATCAATCCAGAAATCATTTAAGGTACTCCGCTTAAGAATCAGATTGCGGAAGATATAACCATCGCTGTGGGCCCAAAAAATCGCATTTTCACGAAAAATGGAAAAAAAATCTATAAAATATTTCGTCTTAGGATTTTGATGCAGAATGGTGGATTAATGCAATATATACGCGATAAATATCCGATCTTAACTGCAAGGTTATTTTAAATTCGGCTCCGCCCGACTCAGATTTCTGAGATAAAATTTAAATTTGATTCCGTGGCTATTTTTTTTCCCATTTCGAAGAAAGTTGAACCTTTATTTAGAAATTGCCCTTCAACCAGTTTCCTTATCGGCGGACCTTCCCTGGCAACAGCTGCTCATTACCAACTAATCCTGGGCAGCAATTTAACTGCCTTGGATCCTGATAAACGAATCAGAACTCATTGCCAGGCAACTATGGTGGTTGGCTTGTGTTTGCGTAATTTGAGCGCAAATATTGAAGTTTCAAAACCACCGGCACAGGCAACTGTAGCAAGCACCACAAATAAAAGAATAATAATAATAATGAGCAAATATTTAAACAGCCGAAAACTTATCAGACATTTTTCCAAGAGAAAGAGGGTACCATAAAAATGCTAACACCTACACATTGAAAAATTTTGTTAAAAGGGATGGTTTTATACCAACAAAAATGTATTTAAATAATAACAATAATCAAGAATATATATGAAATTTGAAAAGGGCACTTTCTACAATTTATTTTTTTGTGTGTATAAGAATTCCCATTTGATAAAAATGACGTTGAGATGGGAAACATCCCTTCAGTTCCAATCCTCCGTCCTTTTATTCGTCGCATTGCTGATTGTAATTATGAATGAAATTTGAATTGCCAGTGGAGAATCAGAGAATGGGTATTCGCTACACTTTCCGTTGCAGTTGCCGGACACGTGGCAACTTCTGATCCCCGGTCACGTGGCCCAGCCCCCCACTCACCCCTCATCGGAAGTGCCAATAAGTAGTTGTCAATATTGACTGATTATCTCGACACGGCGGCCCTGGCGAGGGGCGAGCGAAGGCAGGACGCCGTGATTGCGAGTTGTTTGAGACTTAAGCGGAAGTAAACATAAATCACTGCGATGCCAGCGATAGGAAAAGGTCTGTCGCTATCAAGGGTTGAGAGGCAGGGAAGAAAGGACACCCTCCGTCGTATCTTCCACGGGAAGAGGCCATAATTTAAGCTGGCAGTCGACAGGAAGAAGCTGCTACCATTTAGTTCCATCTCTGAGAAATCTATGTCAAACAGGAGATGTGCATAATTGCATTCGAATGGCACCACAACCCGCAAAGCGGGATGAAATTGCAATCCCAGCTTAATCGGGCAAAGAAACTAAACGATGATTTTATCAACCATTAGGATCACCGAATGATATCTTCTTTGGTTGAAAGCCTGGGGGAATTGTATCCCAAGATTATATTAAATAGAAAGAAAAGATGCCAGTTCCAAGTGCCAATTAAATATGAAATCTGAACAGAAAAAATAAATATTATTTAAACATAATGACTAAAAGTCTTATACGAATTCTAAAATTAGAGCGAATTATCTTTTGGGTCTAGCCCAGCTCTGATAGTTGTTCTTCCAAAGGAATATTAATTTCGTCTTATCAGCAAAAAGAGCGAAAAACCATGAATCACTTTTCTGCAAAATAAATTTTGATTAAAACATTATTTTAAAATCAGAAATTCCCCATTGCCACTCAGTTGCTTAGACATTCTGTACGTAGAAACACGACGCTCTTGTTGGAAACTATGGATTTAATTTGGATTATTCTGGGACTAATTTCTGTATTCCACATTGATCTTTCTCTGGGAAACTGTGACTTATCTTTGAAACTGGCTAATGGAAATATAACTTTTCGCCATGAGATCTATATTAAAATTGAATGCAATCCCGGCTATACAATTCAGGGATATGAATATTACTTTTGTCAGTTAAAGAATCAACCTTTACCTTTTTGTGCCAGTAAGTAATTAAAAGTATTTATTTTCATACACATAGCGGATGTGGATATCTATATTAAAGAGTAATATTTTGTTTCCCATTCAGAGTCGGGATGCTCGAAGCTAGAGAATCCGGAGAACGGGGCCCTCATGAATCCCATCGGTGAGAAGGCGGTGATCATGTGCAATGATGGGTATGTCTTGGTTGGAACTCGTTTTGCGTACTGTGACGGCAAGAATTGGACTAACAAGTTGGGCAAGTGCATTGAAAGCAGCCACAAAAAAGATCAGTCCTGCGACTTCGAGAGTGAGGATCAGTGCGGATGGCAGGGAGATAAGACCTTCGGTAATTCTTGGCACCGAACCAAGGACCACACTTCCGACGGTTACTTTGTGAGCCTTTTTACAATGACTTTCGACAAGATCTATCACTATGAATCACCGATCTTTCCGCGTATGCTCAGCTTAAATACCTCTTGCTTCCGTTTCCAATACAAGATAGAGGGAAACGAAAAAGGTCGTCTAGTAGTTTCGGTCAAGCCATCCTCCTTGTCTTTGGATGATATGCAAAGGGGCAAGTAAGTGTGAATAGAACTAGAATAGTCCATTTTTTTTAAGATAATAACATATAAGATTAAACGATTAAAATCCCTTTTCAGATATGGAAATTTCAGTAAAATGGCAATTTCAAGATCTCAGAACGGTTGGCATGTAGAAACAATTCCTATTGATAAAATGGATACAGACTTTCAGATCGTGTTCACATATTCGAGCAATGGAGTGAGTTCGGTTGGAGTCGACAACGTTAAGCTAATGACGGGTCAGAGTTGCATGGCTGATCATCTCATAACCACATCAAAGGCCCCCTCCGCGGAAGAATCAACGTTTGGCCATGACTATACTACCGAATCAACTTACCATCCAAGCTCGCCAAGGATCGCAGACAAAACTTTAGAACTAACGAAGTCGACGGTGCGCACAGACTTAAAGGATAAGGAAAGCTCCGAATCGGAGTCAAATATCAAGGCTTCTAACCAATCAACGTATGCCAGCGAACTAATCGGGTTGGATGATCTTACCACTTCACCAAGGATGAGCTGTTCCAACCGATGTGGCCAAGTAATGCGCCCGGGCATGGATCACGTTGCACTTCAAGGCACCTACATTAAGGGATGTGGCTGCAGTGAACATTGTAGTGATGACAATAACTGTTGTGAGGACTTTGCTGAAGAATGCCTGACCAAGAACATTCCAGAAACTAGAGAGCCAATACCAATGGAAACCCCACCAAAAAAAGAACCAACGCCTACAAATCGGATTTGGCAGTCAAAACCATTGAATTCCTTAAAAATGAACTGCTCCAATCGATGTGGCCAAATAATGCGCCCGGGCATGGATCACGTTGCATCTGATGGAACCTATATCAAGGGATGTGGTTGCAGTGTTCATTGTATTCAGGACGATAACTGTTGTGACGATTATTTTAAGGAATGCGAGTCGAAGGAAAATGCGGAAATTAAAGAGCCAATACCAATGGAAACGGGATCCACAGAAGTATCAACGCCAATGTCAACCAATCCCATTTCAGCGCAAAAACCTAAAAACTTTCCAGGGATTTTCACTTACATTCGGTAAGAATGTTTATTAAAGGATTTAAAAATGTGATTTTTTATTAAAGCCTTTTAACATGAATATTTTTTTTCAATAATAGCGCAAAATTTAGGATTCCTGAGGCGGAAGGTCAAGTTAATAATATCGACATTGATGTGATCGAGGTGAACGCAGGGTAACTAAATCACAAAAAAAAACTTTAATCTTTAATCTACATGAAATAATTTCAGTTGCGCGGATTTGGCGGACTTGGGGCTTCAATTACTAGAAGATCTTTAATACAACATTATTCGAAAAATTTATATAAACTATGAATATTATATAATATTAAAAAATTTCAAAATAAAACAATCTTTTATAATTTCTCCTTAAAATGGTAAATGTGTTTATAAGAAAATTAATAAAAAAGATAGAAATTATAAAATATTTTTGTTTTGTTGGCGAATAATAAATTATTTATAGAAACGTTATTTTTTTGCACATACATTGTATGTTTGAAATTCAAACTTTGAATTCGCCACAAGTCTTTTATCAGAGCTTCCGCTGGCTTCAGAAGAAATATATAGCAGCTGATTAAGAAAATTCCAATTTGGGAATTTTTCAGTTTCTCAGTTTTTAATGCGCTTTTCTCCAGCTCACATCGAAAATTGTCGAAGCGATGAGGTTCTTATGGATCTTACACCTATTATTTTTATACGATTTACATCTTATCAATGGAGTCTGTATAAATTATCCTGATTTGCCGAATGGAAATGCAACGGTGCGAAAAGGAAATCATGTGCTCTTCCAATGCCATAAAGGATATGAACTGCAAGGAAGATCGATTTTCTCTGCCAATTCTGATGGAGTATTGAGAGGAATAATGCCAGTCTGTAGCAGTAAGAATGGAATAATATATTTTATAGGATTTGAAATAAAACCTCTTTATTTCAGAGGCTGGATGCAAGAAACCTAAGCAGCCCCCAAACGGAGTACTGATTATTTACGATCATTTAAAAGCCATCGTCAGGTGCAATAAAGAATACATTTTGGTTGGATACGGAGTAGCCTACTGTAATGGGACTCAATGGAGCAATGAGCTTGGAAATTGTCAAAAACGCAATCGAACAGACTATTCCTGTGGCTTTGAAAGTGCAGATTTGTGTGGTTGGACAACGTCCACCCATCCTTGGAAGAGGGTCAGTACATTGGAAAACTTTCCCTCGGATTATCCTTCGAAAAAATATGTAAATCTTGAGAAAGGTTACTTTATGCGAGTGGAGCCAGAGACTGGTACAAGAACGACCTCCGAACTGACATCTCCCATCTATCCAAGATCACTTAGCTCAGAGTCCGTTTGCTGTTTCGGTTTTCAATACTTTATTTATGGACTTAACAATTACTATAGTGAGTCTCAATTGGAGTTGCATGTGAAACTTGTTCCCAGAATCGAAAATAAAGTTCTGGTGGTATCACCTAGGTGAGTTGAAGCATTTGCAATTATTAATTACATTATAAATGATAAATAAAACATACAGTTCTCGCATATGGAAGTTGTCGAATCCCCAAATCGGCGAGTGGGTTCAGGATGCTGCTATAATTCCAGAAATGACATATGACTTTCAGGTCTCCTTTACAGCCAACAACTATGGTTCGAAATTATGGGATATGGCCATTGACAATGTGACATTATTGACTGGCAAAGATTGCTGGAATTTATTTGATAATTTGAAAGAAATATCAACTGAATGTATAGATCAGAGTATCTATGCTCATACAGAATATCCTGAATATTGAAAGTGCCTTCTTTTGTTTGTATTTTATCACTCGTATGAAATATTTTGTAATCTTTATTCTATAGTTTTATAATCGTCTTAATCCTACCTATCCACATGAACAACAAAGATATTATATAACTAAAACTAACATGGAACTTTTTAATAAAATATACCCTTATATTCCCCATCTTTCGACAAGTCTTTACAACTGAGAAAAAATCGGGTAAGATTTGAGAGTTCTAAAATAAGATGGATTTTGCTAGAAGATATAAAATTTTGACGATTTTGATTTTGTAACATTCGGCGATCTGATAATTATTCCTAAATATATGGTATGGTGACCAAATCAAGTTTTGGCTGCGCATCTTAGGTAACATTTAAGACACTTTGCATCGTATTTGGGAAATGACCACCATTTCCGAATCATCCAATCTCCATCAAAATATTGTATAAATCGGGAAATACAACTTTTGGTAGATTTTTGTTAGGCCATGCTTTTTTTGGTAGGTTTTGACAAAGAAAGATAGTTTTCGAAGATCCAAGACCGGGAAGGTATAAAATTCAACGATATGCCAACTTACAACTAAGTTATAATAATTATGAAAAACAAAACTTTGAATTTAATATGTATAATAATTTGCATAAATTATTGGCAGAGCTTGTAGATTACAAAAAAAACGTGTAATATTCCATTCAGCAAATATTATTAAATTATTACACAATTACTGAAATTTGGTACTCCCTGTGGTTCTCTTAAGTATTAAAATGAATGAACTCAGTGTTATCTTCAAACGGAAAGAGCGAATGAATTGTCTTTCAACTGTGAGTGCGTTGATAAATTCGAGTTTCTTTCCAACTCAGTTGTTTTTCATTCTTTTAAGATACAAGTACAAGAGCTCTAAGGCGGCTTCCTTAGACGAAATGGAATTTTTTAATCAGTTTCTGACTATAGTTTGTATATTATATTTTGGAACCAGGAGCCAGACACCAGGAGTCAGTGCGGCGTGTGAAAGATCTTTTGTTTTGCAACACGGCTCCGTGTCAGTGCGATCAAGAAATATTATTCGGTTCAGGTGCAATCGGGGCTATACCCTGCAGGGAATTTCTGTGGGGGTCTGTGATCGAATTGGTCGTATACAAGGAGAACGACCATTTTGTGCCAGTAAGTTTTTCTACTAATTAAAAGGGTCTGTAAAAAAACAGACTCTTCAATATAATATGGTATTTTTTTTCAATATTCAAAAATAATAAACACTCAAGAGACTTTTTGCATGAAACTATTTAAAGAAAATGCATATTAAAGAAAGAGAAGAGTTTTAAGTTTTCAATCAAAGTGTTTAATATTTCTTCAAATATTATTAAATGATTAAAAAATTACTGAAATAATTAGAGTCCTCTCTCAGTTCCGTCGTTCTCTTAACTAAAAACACGAATAAGCTCAGTATTATCTTCAAACGGAAAGAGTGAATGAATCGTATTGCAGTTTATTTCCAATTCAGTTGTTTTTCATACTTTTAAAATTAAAGTACAATAGCTCTAAAGCGGCTTCCTAAAACAGAATGGAATTTTTCAATATTTGCTTGGCTATAGTTTGCATATTATGTTTTGGACAGACAACAGCATTTAGTTCGTTGTGTGAAAGAACTATAAGTCTTCCTCATGGAAGCATGAGATCGAGACCAAATAATTTTATTCGGTTCCGTTGCGTGCGGGGTTATCTTCTGCACGGAAGTCAAGTTGGCTATTGTGATCGATATGGTCGTTTATTGGGAGGCCTACCATATTGTGCCAGTAAGTTTCATATAAATGTTCTAATTAAGTTCAATTAAAACCAGCAAATATTTATACAAATATTTTGTTCAAGTGAGTAATTTGGCAGCTTATGTTTAAAGAGTAAGATTGCCAAAAATATTAAAACAACGTTTTTCATTAAAATTCGTTTCATTCAAATTTTTATTAAATTTCGCAAGAATAACCTAAAAATTAATAAATTTTTCATTTTTAGAGGCTGGATGCTCACAATTGGAAAATCCGGAAAACGGGGAACTTTTATCTTATGACGGCCTGAGAGCCATGATCGCGTGCAAAGATGGATATGTTCTGGTAGGGAATCGTATGACCTACTGCGACGGAAGTTCATGGAACACTCAGCTCGGTGAGTGTTTGACGAGTAACCACACCAAGGACCACTCTTGCGACTTTGAGAGCGAGGATCAGTGCGGTTGGCAGGCGGAGGTGGGCTTCCGGCAACCATGGAAACGCATCAGTACAGTGCACGATTACCACTCCCTACGAACTGGCCCCCATCATGATCACACCTTCCGTAACGCCTCCGGTGGTCACTACATGCGCATGGAAACACAAACTGGCGCCCACGGGAGCTACCACTTCATATCGCCGGTATATCCCCGAGCTCTCAGCTTAAAAACAGCCTGCTGTTTCCGGTTCCACTACTTCATGTACGGAACCGGAGTGGGCAGTCTGGTGGTCTCCGTCAAGCCAGTGAATATCTCCGTCACAGACATGTGGAGCAAATTCAAGGCCAAGTGAGTTTTATCCCAGCGGATATGGTATAAGTCTCTGGAATTCCCCAAGATAACAATTTCAAAAACACTTATCTTTTTAAAAACATTCATATATTGTTGCATAAAGAATATCGTCACTTAACGATGCGGGCGGATATTACGTTTGCATTTTATACATTTCTAAGCAAAATAATGAAAGCAACGTTTTACCCACAGATATTCCAAGTTCGATATTTCTGGCTCCCAGGGTAGAGAGTGGATAGAGCACACAATCTCCATTGATGAAATGGAATCGGACTTTGTGGTTATCTTCACCGCCACGGATGCCGTATCTCGGTTCGGAGACATTGCCATCGATGATGTTAAGTTGATGACAGGCCAGGAATGTGGGGTAGGTGACTTCACCACCACAACGGAGCCGCCGGCACCAGTGTCGGCCATTAGTGAAGAACCGGTGGTGTATGACATGATGAACTGCACCAAACGGTGCGGCCAGTTGATGTTACCTGGTATGGATCACATTGGACCGGATGGGAACTACATCAAAGGATGTGGCTGTAGTGAGGAGTGCCTGCAATTTGAAAATTGTTGTCCCGATTATTTAGAACAATGTGTTTTGATCGATACGACTATGGTAGCCATAGAACCAAATACAACATCAACTTCAACAACCACAACACCAAAACCCACAACTACAACTAGAAAAACAACAACAACAACTACCACAAAAAGGACTACAACACCAACTATTACGACAACAACAACACCGAAACCCACAACAACAACAAAAACCACAACAACCACAAAAAGAACCACAACAACGACAAAAAGAACCACCACTTCTACTTCTACAACAAAACTAATGCCAAATACAACAACAGTAAGAACAACCACTTCAAAAACGCCCACACCAAGAACTCAAAACACACCAACAACAATAAAAACAACAACGACAACAAACAGAACAACAACAATGAAAATAAATCCCACAACAACCACACCAGTAAAAAGTAAGTAATAATATTCTTATTAAATATTTATAAAATAAAACTATCTTTATTCTTATAGTTACTATCCCTAATAATCGAATAACCTGGAAAGTAGATCCCGATGACATTGCTGGGCATATGGATGTGAAGGAAAACATTCCCAATCCTGCATTAGTAATGCTCTTCCTACTGATTGGTGTTGTTCTAGTGGTGGTTCTCATAAATCTTATAAAGCGTTGGACTAACCCAATCAATGGACATCAAAACGAGAAGGCGGTCAGTTTTAAGAAGGTATTCGATAAGATAAGAAAACCAACATCATTGCTCGGACAACGTCAGAGGAATTCTCTGCAAGAACCACTATACAGTTCAGCTAATGAGGACTCTGAGGATGATACACGATTAGACGAAATGGGTGTGGATATTCGTAATGTCTCCGAACTATAAGTTCCTTTATACAAGTTAGAAATCTACTGGAATTCTCTCTTAAAAATTAAAGATTAGCATTAAAGTTTTAAGGTATGATAGCCTTTTTCTCTGGAAAAATAAATAAACCTATAATTATATTATTGAGCAAAAAGGTATTTTGCCTTTTACCCTTTTTTTTACAATGAATGGTATTCGAAAAAATATATCCCCTCTGTGAAACTATGAATAACCCAATCAAATTAGGCTTTATTGTGTTTATTTAAGGGAAGCAGGAGCAGAGCATCTAGAAAATTGAATACGCAAAAGAAAAACAGGTGCAAAGCCACCGGAATCGAATATATTTATTTCCGGATCGACTCGAGATGTTCCCCCCTTGGGATTGAATCATTTTTGTGCACGTTTAAGGGGCTTTGAATATAAGAAGAAACATACCCCGATCTCCGCTTTCTCTAATCAAATCTTGTGGGGAGTGTCAGTTACCCGACTTGCCCTCGGGCTCTTTCTCCTAGTGCTGGTCCTGTCCCAGGTCCCAGGACCTTGTCTTGCTGGTTTTCCCTTTTTCCCTCCTGCAGATGCTGTGGCTGCTGTCAGTCAGTCAGCCAGCCCTCGGTATCTGAATGTTGCACGTGTCCTGCCAGCGGCTGTTGCAACCACCGATTCCAGGCTATTGGCAACAAAAAGAAAAAAAAAACACAGGGAAACCCAAGACCCATGAACCCAAAAATCCAAGCCCAGCCAAGTAACCACCAGCCGAGTTTTCTGGGGGCAGGCTCGTGTTTTAACAGCGGCTTTTGGTTGTGATTTAGTGGCAGCTTAGCGTCTGGCACGGGACCAGTTAGCAGTAACCAGCCACCAGCGACCTCTAGCTCAGCCCTTCTATATACACTTTAAGAAATTAAATCATGAGATGTGTTTAAGGTTAAGCCAAAATTAAGAAGAAGGAATTTTGCATAAAAACTTACAACTTCCTTAAGCTTTAACTACCTTTTCTTTTGTTATTATAATTTAATTTTTTTCTCCCAGTGTAAGAAAGATTTGTGCTGCTCTCAGCTGAAATAACTGGGCATTTCATGCAATTATTGCCTCTGGACCAGACGGGTCCCAGACCGAAGACCCCGGCCACTGAAATTGCTAGTTTGCACGCTCAACAAATTTTCACACAAGATTTTCCGCAGCGTTTTGCATTACAACCCACCACCCCATTCCTTTTTGAGTTTTTCCGACCGACACCCTTGTCGGTTGTTTTCGAGGATTTCCACAACCCCAAAGATTTTATATTTTTCCGAGGCACTTCCTGTTTGCGATTGTGATTTAACGCCCGTCGCCGTTGCCACCGCCGCCGTCGTTCTCTATCGACTTCTCACACATCATTTGGCGGCTAAAAATTTTCCTGTTTTTCCTAAACTGCTCTTACTTTTTTTGGTTTTTGGGTTTTAATTAAAAAGGCATTTTGATATGCCAGACAGGGGGCGTGCCTGAAGTTGCTTTTGCCGCATTTTTACCCTAATGCCCATTGAGGCACTAATTAAATGGTAAGTAAGTTGGCTTATCTAGGGGTTGGGATGGTCTAAAGATGCCACTTGGTTTAGGGTTGAGTTGCGTATTCCTCATTATTTCTGTACTGCTGCATCGTAAATTTTCAAGGGACAAATTTTTGCATGCCATCCGAAGAGGCCTGAAATGTGGGTTTGGCGAAATGGCCGGGCTTGAGAGCCGGCCAACACCCCCTGGCTTATCTATCACATTCCGACCAGGCCCACACACGTTGCAGAAAAGAGACGCACCCTCCTTATTGTCCCTTTCCACCGATTTCAAGTCCCTAGGCATTTCACTGTCCCGCTCTTATCGCGGCAATAAATCGCATTAATTTATTGTTGTCGCCGCATATTTGGTGGCACGGTGGCAAACCCTCTGCCCCTTCAAGCCAAGTAGGCTTGTCCACTGGCCAAGGTGGAAATCTGAGGGTGGAGTGTTCCAAAGAAAAGCGACAGCTACTGCATTGTTATTGTTTTCTATTTAACACTTTTTAGTGGATGGTACACAAGAAGGAGGGTATGTCAACTTAGAACTTAGCCCAAAAAAGCAACAACTTTTGATTACATTAAAAGAAATAGAAGATCTTCATGAAAAATATAATAAAAAGATTTTTAAAATAAGAAAAGCTATATTTTTGATAAACAAAGCAAGTACTTCAAGTATCTAGTCTTCAGTTTAAAATAAAGTCTTACAGAGTGTTTAAAATTCTTTACTTTCAACCAAAACCCAACATAAAAATGTCTCTGCATTACGTTTTTATTGTTTTCTCATTTCTATCAGCTGTGTCAGCATTTCAGTTTTGCCATTTTAATCTCCATCCAAAGGACATGTGCGAAATTGTTGCCTAAGATCCCAATCACTAGCCGGCGGGCAGGAGCAGGAACGGAGGAAGCAGCGCCGGACTCGAGGGCAGCAGTATATTTATAACACTACGGCTGCAATTTATTATGCAGTGTCTGGACATTGGTCAGTAGAGTGGTGTGGAGTGAAGTTTTTGGGGCTACTTTAATGTGCCAGTCTCCAAAGATGTCACCTTGTGTACGGCCGCCAGCGGGACATGTACTGGTGCTGAGGGTGGACTGGGGGCTGGGATGTTTAAGCCAACATACAAAACCTGGCCAAGATTTATGCACTCAAGTTATGGCGGGCCAGACTGAAACTTTATCGTTGGCACTGAAAGTTGGTACACAAAGCAAAATCGGTTATAAGAAAATTAGATTTGGTTCTAAAAAAGGAATTTTAATAAAACTTCAGAAATTAAAAAAATTGTTTGGAAAAAGTACCTATAATTTAATTTATAAATTTAATATCTTAAATTTTTCCCTTTGTGCATACATTTTTTTTCTTCCACCAGCTTGACCAAAATGCAACACATTTTAGTCCTTTTCCCTTACCCTCCGCCAGGATATTCAAGCTGTTGTTGTTGTTGGCCTGGTCTCGACATTTCCTGTTGCCGCCCGTTATCAGTTCACCAAAGTTGTTGTCGACTGCAGATCTCTTTTTGCATTTCTTGTGTGTGTCAGGGAGTATTTTTGCACAAGGAACTATACATTTAAATAACACACAACAACCACACACCGAAGCAAAAAAAAAGCTGCATGTGGGTGGCCGAAATAAAACAAAAATGAATTTCTTTGGTAACTTTTTAAAAATAGAAAATTCTGCCGCAAGATTTGCAAAAACCTCTTGTCTTGTCCTCTTGGTTGCATAAATATTAAATTAAAACAAAAGTCAAAAATAAATATGAAACAAAAATGTCAGAGAAAGCATTAATTTCCCAAGAAATCAATAAAAACTCTTTGCCAATTTTTGCAATCCTCTTACAGGACAAGCCAAAAAAAATATACGAGTTGTAAGGATACAGAAGCAAACGTCATGGCTATATTTTCATTATTTCCAATGGAATTATAAGCGTCATCATCGGGATCAGGATCATCGTCCTTGTAATCGTTGGCAGCAGCACGAAAACTAATTAAGCATCACATTTCACATCCAATTTGACCTCGCTCCCCCGAGAGCTCCGACAAACGGCAAAGGAAATGAGGGGAAAAACAAAACCCAAATCGAAATATAAGCCAAAATAAATTTCTCGTTCACCAAATGCGCTTTCATAATTAATATGAACAACCGGCAAGTGAATCCTTGAAGCAGGACGATAAGGAAAAGGGCGAACCGGAAAGTCATAGCTGCCATGACAACAAATGGAAATGGAGAGCTGAAGAAAAATATGGAAAGAGGCTGGCTTCAATAACGTTGATGGTCTGGGTTCGGTATTGATGTTCTTTATAGTCCTTCAATGACTAATCCGCATCCGTACTTGCATCCGCATTCGCATCCGCATCTCCAGTTGAATGAAAAGTGCAGCGAAAGCAGAATTACCAAAATCTTATGGCTAGAAAGAACTTGAAGAAATTTTGTATCATTTCAAATGATATTATTGATTCATTATTTGTACCTTTAATGTTGATAGTCTTTAAAAACCTATGGAAATTCGAACCTAGAAAATTGTATTCATTTTGAATTAAATAATAAAATTAGAATACTTGAAATATTTTTTAAAATAACTAAGATCCTTCAACACTTTTTTGCAAATGTAACAATAATCCTTTAACCTCTTTTGCCTCACAGTGCACTTTTTTGAAAAACATATCGAAAATCAAACAATTGTCTTTCTTACAATGGCACACAACATTCATTGTGCCGGGCGCACCCAGAAATTGATGTATTGTTTTTCCTCGACCAGCATCTGCTGCCGGAAAAACTCGCAGGAAAATCTGAAGGAGAATGGCGGGCGAAAAGAAAAGCCAAAAGAAGCTGCACCATTGCAAGGTTTAATCAGCAGCTTACAAGGGTAAACAATGGCCAAAAAAAAACACCATACATACATATATAAAGCGAGAGGGGAGAATTGGGAAATGGAGAAAGGAAAAGCCAAAAAGTACACTAGAATGGTATGGAAAATGCGATCCATCAAAATGAAATTGAAATCTTTTGCTCATTTTTGAGCTTCTCACAAAGAGACAGCACGCTGGGGTGAAGAGATGCAAAAATTTCGGTTTGAAATTCGCATTTGGCATTGCAGTTTGTCTTTGGCCTGACTTGGCTGCTGATTCTGCTTCGGCTGATGCTGGATGCTGTTCCCTTGTCGCCCTCTCCTGGAGCCCCATTCCACTCTCACTTTGCCATGTCAATCAATGTCAATAAAACAATTACTGTCACTTGCAGCTGGGCAGAAGGCAAGGACATGTCCGGGCTGGGAGGTGAACGGGACGAAAAGGATGAACAGCCAACGACGACTTTGGACTTGGTGTCATGTTCGAGTAGCTGGAAAAAGGAGATGGAGTTTCACGATCAGAAGAGGGTTGGGGATGTACGAGATAGAAAAAGGGAATCCCCCAGCAGTTGTCGCAGCTGGAGTTTTGAAATCGAAGCGGGTTGGCCACTCAACAGAAATTCACCCACAATACGGTTTGACAAGCACTGACAAAAATAAAATGGTGACTAATTTAGGAAACTTTTTTTAAAGTCAATGTTTCTTGGCTCCTTATATTATATTATATTTATTTAAGGTTTAATATTATTTATAGCAAACTATTGTTTATTTTTTTATTGATACGAACATTTGCCATATTGAATAAAAAAATTCGTAAGTAATTATTTATTCAGCCAAAAATTGTTGGTTTTTGTTTACTTAATTTATTAATAAAGCAGTTATTTTTAATTTTAGTGTAAGATCCCTCGGCAGCCACTCAACTCCCATGGCGAAACTTCTGGTTGTGCCACATTTTGGGGTAAACTGTTTGCGGTCCTGCAGCCCACACTACCTCAGTTTACTGGCAATAAAACCCGACCAGCTACCCCGAAACAGCCAACTCAACGCAACGCAACTCCATTGCCACTGTGACAAATCGTTTGCTTTAGACATGGCCCTGCCATTGGCATAATCGTTCCGTCATTGCAGTTTCTGTTGCACAAGGCAACGGGCTTGGTCCGCCCCTGAAACTTGCAACATTGTGTCTAGTTTTGAGTTACATTGTCTAGGCATCGAAGTTGCGTTGACAGTCATCGACATTTGTTCGAGGTTTTTGGCCCGCCAGCCTCGCCAGCAAAATTTCCAGTCACATGCATAAAACATGAGGCCCAAAACCATAGGTGAGGACTTGGCCAAGAGAAGGGGCCAGAAAATGTGGGCAATAACTTTGGGACGTCTATAAGTAGAAGCCGGTGGAGATGACTTGGAAAACTTAGAGTTTGGCCAGCCCTTCAGGATAAGAGTTTTAAAAAAAGTCATACCATAGTCTAAGTCTTTTTATAAAATATTTTCATAATTTCATAAGACTTTTTATAATCAAAAGAAGCAAAGAAAATAACTATTCATTTAAATTTCTTAAAGTGTACTCTATATTAGAGGTTGGGAAAAAAACGTTTCCTAAAAGGCGACAAAGGACAGGCCGAAAATCTTGAAAGAGGCTCAATTTGATAGACTGCCTGAATCTGGAATTGTGCAACTGGAACTGCACCTGCAAGCTGCAACTGTTACAGCAGCTACATGTGCAACTCTTATTGGATCTGAAATCACAGGTTTGTCCGTTTGCTGAGAAATAATCTGCAGATGATTGGATACTTCTGCCTTTCTGGTTGCAGCCCAATAAGGAAAGAAGTCAAAAATGTGGTGCCCTTTGTAAGAACATGGTTATCTCATAGGTAGGATTAGGTATCCTGATTGGGAGGCAGACATAAAAATTGGGGTTAGTCCCGATTAAATTCTATGATTACTGACATTCCCAACGCCCACCTAGAATCATGACAGAAATCGTAATTAATTGATAGATTATGAAAGGACAATACACCTCGCAGGACCATGCAGTCCAAGTACTTCCTAATGAATACTATTAGCATTAGTCAATTAGCTAATCGCCTTCGCTTCTTGTCATTCCCTAAACCGAAGTCAATTCAAATGTATTTGACGGATGCATAAGTATGCATATATTTGAATAGAGTTGAGTGAAGGTGTATCTCTGACAGATTTCCACCCACAGATCGGATCACTGCATTATTCATGCACTTCTCCATGCGGATTGCGGGTGGCTCTGTGTTGGATGCGAAAAGGGGGCGGGAGTGGGTTTTAGGATATAGGGAACTGTAGGTGGAAAAGTGACAAACGAGCTGTAAAAATTGTTCCACACGAAACCAAATGAAATATTCACGGAATTGTTGAAGGAACTGCAAATGAATTATAAAACGTGCACGCTTACGAAAGGCGACAGGAATGAATAGGGCGATGGATATAGACGGGCCGTGAGAGAAGGACTTACAAATGTCGGGGAATAGATGTCAATGATGATGATGATGTGACACTCAACGATGATGCATCTTGGGAGGTTCTTGAAGTTTCTATCAGGGAAGAGGGAGTTCTATGTATAGCTCACAATATAAATGAAATAAATTTATTTTTAGTAATTTTATGCAGCATTAAAATGTTTTATTTAATAACAATATAATATAACAAATATTAAAATACGTTTCGGTGATCAGTTCATTTTCCTAGTTCAGAATATCTATTTCTCTCTCTAGCCCTTGGATTCCTCTAGCCCATTTTTTTAAGTTTATTGCATCATCCATTTAGGCTCACCGCAGACACACTGCCTGACCTGGCGCTCCAGATTCTTGATCATACCCAGGATATTCCTGCACAAATTATCACGATCTTCGCAGCCGTCGCAGGTCTTACCACCGGGTCCACAAGGTTGGCAACCACATGGTTTGGTAGTGGGTTTCCTAGTTGTTGTTGTCGTGCGAATGGGTTTCTTAGTCGTTGTTGTCGTGCGAACGGGTTTCTTAGTTGTTGTTGTCTTGCGAGTGGATTTTGTAGCCCTGGTAGATTTGGTTGTCCTGCGAGTGGATGTTGGCTTGGGAGTGGTTGTTGTTGACTTGGTGGTTGTTGGCTTGGGAGTTGTTGTCGTTGTTGTGGTCGTCGTGGTTGTTGTTGTCGTGGTTGTTGTGGACTTGGTGGTTGTTGTTGGTTTGCGAGTGGTTGTTGTAGTCGTGGTGGTTGTTGGCTTGCGAGTGGTTGTTGTCGTGGTTGTTGTTGGTTTGCGAGTGGTTGTTGTTGTCGTGGTGGTTGTTGGCTTGCGAGTGGTTGTTGTCGTTGTCGTGGTTGTTGTTGGTTTGCGAGTGGTTGTTGTTGTCGTGGTGGTTGTTGGCTTGCGAGTGGTTGTTGTCGTTGTCGTGGTTGTTGTTGGTTTGCGAGTAGTTGTTGTAGTTGTACTCTTGACAGTTGGAGGCTCGCAAGGAGGTGCCGTAGTGGTTGAAGGCTCGCAAGGAGCTTGAGTGGTTGTGGTGGTAGTTGGAGGCTCGCAAGGTGGTGGGGTAGTAGGACATCCACAGTCATAGGTTGGTGATCCCGAGCCAGAAATCACCAATACGCAAGCTGTTGGAAGTGGATATTAAGTAAAAAGGAAAGGAATTATAATATCACGATTATATTACCGATCACAATTCCTAGAGCCAACTTCATGTTTTCTTCAGATCACTTAACCACTGACTGATGCCCTCCTTGGCGCTGCTATCCCATTTTATACTCGATTAATCCAACAAAAAAAGCAGTAGTTAAAAATAGTAACCAGCATTGAGTAAACATTACAATAACCCCTGATGATTACAATTTATTGAATTATAATAACCATACCATCCGAAAAGTCTGATCCAGTTCAAGGGCAAGTATCCGTATTGTTTGTTTATTTTGGGTATCGCGTGTACCATATGCAAACCCAAACTCTATATTTAAGGTTATTCTGTTTGGATAGATGTTTTAACAAAAGCATAGGAACTCAAATGTATGACGAAACACACCTGCAATATAAGCTTAAACATTTGTTTAAACAGTAAACAGTATTGGCAATTATTTTTGCACATTTATTAAATACAAATACGAAAATCATTCAATTATAAATTATATATTGATTATAAATAGAACCTCCAGATGGCTGAAGTACAAATTAAACTTTATAATGGGTTGCCAGCCCCCCCAACTTTATCCTTAGTTTGTGGCTGAAAACAAACTAATCAAATAATCATAATTGCTGTGGCTGGAACTTCCATTTCATTTCTGCAATTTCGCTGTTTGCAGCTGCAACAAAGTGCTTTTAACCATTCGCCTACGATTTTGTGGCACTGCCAACAACAATGTCCAAAAGGACTTAAGGCTTCGATATTTCGCATTTGCATGCTGAATGAAATTGGCGTGTGGACAATGCAAAATACAGATGACTGGCTGGGCAACAAAAAGCCATAAAGTAGGAGACTAGGATGCATCTGCCAGGAGCAGAGGCAGTCACTACCTCAAATGCCACAACATCACTGCGGGGCAATTGCACCACTCGAACCACTCCCCCTAGCCATCTAAGGCATCCCGAAACCATCCGCCAAACCACCAGAAGGAAGGCGATCTCTTGTCGCCACTGACACGTAAACTATTTGGCACGCAATGCACTTGGCGACTTGCTGATGTTGACGCACATAAAATGCCAAATGCTGTGAAGGATGCCGATGGTGCGGTCCTCCTACTTTTGATACAGCACCCCATCCAGTACTCCCCTCGATACCACCATCTACCGATTTTCCTAGCTTGGCTGCTGCAAAAGCCACCAAGCAATTTGCCCGAGACGAAGCTCTGGCAGGGAAACTGGTCTGGTCTACTCCTCACTTCTGGCAGGGGCATAATGCGATTTGGGAATTGATTGCGCCAGGCACTCGACAAATGTGTGCAGGGTGAGTGCACACAGAAAAACAAGAACCTCTTATGTATGTTCAGTTTTTATTTAATTTTCTATAAAATTATCTAAATGATCTTAAGTGAAAGAAATGGATCCATATTCTGTGAAAATTACGATCTTTCCGCTCAAAAACCCTTCCGCACCCTTCTTTCAAAAATGTCCTTTGTTACGATGTTTTAAAAACCTTAAACTCTAAACCATACCAGTTCTTTCAAACAATGATTATGCCTAAAGCATAGCTTAAAATACATATTTATTTTAAATTTAAGAGCTTTATTGATTACGAACTCTAAATCTTTAAATTTATACTCTTAAAACCGAAGTTAAGTCATTTTGGAAATCAAGTTTTTGAAAATTTTCCCTCAATGCAAACAATTTGGTGGGAATAGCAAACCGCTGGCCCTTAACTCAACCAGACATCAACTAGCTGAGCTCTCCACCCGCAGAATTTCGCACTCATTTTACGCAAATTACATTTTGCGTTTCGCTGGTCGGTCAACCCCGGGACACAAAACCCAAAAACCAAACCCTAAAACTCAACTGGAAACCAGGCAAAGGAGCACAAAGCCAAAAAAATACAAAAAAGAATAAACCACAAAAAAAAGTGGAAGCATTTTGTTATAGGGTTTTTAATATGCCATTCATCAAGGCGATGTGAGAGGCAATGGGCCGCAGTTGCCACTTGTAGACTGTTTGTAAGCCTGTCATTCACTCTGACTTTATTGACAGGGGCTGGCTCGACAGGCGTCCGCCTGGTCACGTGTTGCCAACAATTCAATTTGAAACTCGTAACCCACTTGCACCACCCAAATACCCAACCATCCAGCCAGCCAGCCAACCGTCCAAAACGCCCACAATGGAGGAACAGAACAGAACACCACCCATCCAGCATGACGCATTCATTCATCTCGGAAGCTTCGCCTTCGACTATCCTCTGTCCACTTGCCCCATACACTTTTGGCTTTGCAACTAACTAGGGAGCTAGGAGGCGTGGCAGGGCAGGACAGAGCAGCAAGTAGGCGAACAACATGAGTAGCAACAACTGCTGTGGGCTGCTGATTGCGTTGACAACATTGTGCCATTGTGTGTCAAACCATAACGCAAATAGAGATGGGCCAATCACATTGCCACGGAAATAAAACAGCAAACAAAGAAAACAACTTTTTGGGGATTGTCCGATGGTTCTAGTACTTCTTCAAACTTTTATTTTTATGAGAAAAATTTATCCCCACACTTTTCAAGAAGTTAGAACTTAATGTATTGGATGGAAATGATCAATATAATTCATGAACTGAATAGAATTTATTATATGAAAAATTTGAGTTTTAATTTAAAAAATATGCCACATACGGAATCATTTATTATGCATATTTCACCCACTTTTAATAATCTCATGATTTGGCCACATGACAAGCTATATCCTCCGGGCATTTCTATGCATTATTTTCGTGTCACGTCCGTCTGTCTGTCAGGAGATCTTTTTGATCCCGGCTTTTGGTCACAGCCATCGTCATCACATTCGTTGGCCTATATGAGACGGCTCGTAAATCACGCAAATATATGCACCCCTTGGCACGCCCCCTTATCCACCCTGCCGCCAAAATCAGGGGTGTAGTGGCAGACGCCCATATTTACCGTAGCAACAGCTCTTGTCGGGTGGATGGGCACTTTTCAGCCATAGCCAATGGTTCTCAAACTGTACTGTAAGAAAAACTTAAAAAAAGATACAAGTAGTTTTTGATTAAAACTTTCTGATAATGTTAATTAAAATTAAAAAGAAAATCTTCCTTTAAAAAAGGAATATACTCTTTTGAGGATATTTGGTTTACTTTTGTGAAAAAATTCTTTAAAACCTATCAAAACCCCATCAAAAATACCCCTTATTTATAAGTGTGTACTGCGATGGGAAAGCCTTTCTAACCATCGAGTCTCTGACAGCCTTGCAACCGGGGGCGATTACAATTTCAATGGTTTGAGGGCATCATTTCGCCATTGTGTTTATGGAAATTCCTGGCCCAACTTCCCCTTTTTTCTCTTTCCCAACTTTGTTGGATGCTTACTACGACGTAATTGCAACAATTTTCCGATGACGCATGCTGTGCGTATATATGTATGTGTAGGTTACGCCCCCATTTTCAACTGTCCGCCCCCTTTAGGCAGTCTGTGGAAGCAGACCGAAGGCTGTCTGTTGCTTTGGATTTGGTTGATTTACTTGTTTGGGTTTTGATTTCCGTTTGATTTGAGGAGTTTGGATGGGAGCCAGGCGCAGGCACAGATCCCAACTCAGTGCCGGAAAGCATCTTTCGTTAATCGCCTTCATTGGGGCCGGAGTCTGTCTAATGGTTTAATGAATTCACTGTCTGGCCTCCCATACCAATTTACTTTATACTCCAGCACTCATTTCGTATCTTTTACGAGCAAAACACTTAAATGCAATGGCCAAGTATATTTCACAATGGAGTGCGATTCCAGCTTAATTATGCGCAGGCAGCAGCAGACAGACCGTAACCTAAACCCAAACCCAAACCCTAAGAGCTCCGCGCCCGGAGTAGACCCGTCTAAAATCCGCACTCAATCCTGGCAACAAAAAGGGGGGAAAGCTCAGACGGAATCAACAAAAAATGACTGAGAGTGAAGGACACGCTTACAAGTCCTTAGTTCGGCATTTCAAAAATTTGTGCACAAAAGCCCAAAGACAAGCAGAAGCCAGTAGCGCATCAACTAGCAACAAACAATTATTAATGGGTGTCGTAGAGATATCTTCCAAAGAATATAGACTCTAAGAATATCCTTTCAAATAAGAGTTTCAAAATAACTTGTTATAAAATCAAAAAATTAAATCTTAATTCTAGATGAGTATAGTTATATTTAATATCATTTCATATATATATGAAATATATATGATGGTATGTATATATACCATCCTTCTGTAGCTTACACTTTATTAATTCGAATATCCTCCGTATCATTTTAATAATATTTACTGGGTGTACATTGAAGGGTTGGCTGGTCCTTCGTCCTTTGACCATCGCGCCCCCTTTATTTATCATTATCCTGCCAACCTCTCGTCTACCCAACATGGCAGAAACTGTGGCAGAAACAGGAATGTAAGCAAAAGCCAAAAAACAGAAGAAGAACTTGTAGCAATAACTGAAACAGAAACAGAGAGCGAAACAGAAGCTTTTGGCCATCTTGGCTGGCATTTTCCATAAGGACTTTATTACTTTTTCATCTCGTTTCATTTCGTTTTAATTTTATTATGAGCCAAAATGGCAATGGCATTTCGGCAGCCCCCCTTCTCTTTTCTTTGTTAACAAATAAATAGTGTAGAGTGGGGCGGAAACAAGTGTAAGGAAATGTCTAAAAACAATGAAGAATATTATATGCCAATGAAAATGAAAATGGAAATGGAGATGATCATCCCAACTCACAGCTTTCCAGCGAAACAATTTTTTAATTAAATTTTGTGTGTATTTCGTACAAATATGAATAATTATTTATGGCCAACACACAGACATATAAATTTGGGTTGGCAGTTAATGCCAACAGCCAGGCGATATATATTATCTGTCTTAAAATAGAAAATGAACATAAGGCGCACATTTGGCATATTTTATGAAGATATAGACGGGGTGCCAACGGGCAGTGGCAATGGCAGTGGCAGCGGGTTTCCCAACGATTAATTGTCGAGCCTCCATTCAAAAGTGTTGTTGTGCATTTAAATTGCAGATGATTATTTAAATTTCGCATACAATTTACATAATGAAGGTCCCTCCTTGCCCTACTCGTTATCCTTCGGGCTCCAGCTTTATCTCACTCGTTCCCTGCTGTTCAAATTAATCAAACAAATTGCTTCTGCCCTGGATCTCTGACTCTTCTATCCACTTCTCGGGCCATCCATTTCTCATTTCTCTGGCCAGCGAAATGAGAATTTGGTTATTGGAGTCGCGTCTTTTCCGGTTCAGCCTTCAAAATGTAATTTGCAAAAATATTTGCTTTCAATAAAATTTAGATAGCATACAGGATCCAGTGGGTGGGGCGAGTGGCATACAGGAAAATAGCATTGACTGAAAGAAAATGGCCTTGGTTTTTTTTTCTGCTTAGCTCAGCTTGGTCCATACATGGGAAAATTCTTGTGGTCGGGGAGTTCCACAAAACATTTCAGTATTCAAATCACAAAGATCTATATTCAAGCTACAAAAATATTAAAAGAGAATATGATTCCTAAGATTCTATTGTAGTGGCAATATTTTTCCCCTAAAAAGCTTTTCCGAAATCCCATTGCAGAACATCCAAGACCCAAAAATATGGCAAATTTTCGCCATTCACATTACCGAATTTCAATCAGTTTTCAATCAGTTTGGCCGTTTCATTTGATTTCATTCGCATTGGAATTCTGCATTTTGTGCCTCGTCCCGGGGCAAGCGGCTTTTATATGGCAATTAGCTTAATTCTATTAAAATTCAATGCAGCTCAGAGCGTGCAACTTCAGCAAAATTTCAACAGAGCTTTGTTGTTGATATTGCCATTGAAGTTTCAATTGTTGTTGACTTTTTTGTTGCACCCACATCATATCCATATACAATATAGCTTATGAGCGAATTATATTCATCAGAGCCATTGTCCTGTTTTTGGCCATGTTCGACCACTTTGTTGGCCACATAATGATAATGATTACAAAAAAAAAAAAGTCGAAAAGGAAAAACAAACACAAATAAGAGTAATCATGACAATGTAAATGCAAAGCAGAATATCAATTTACATTTAGCATATTAATTGAATTTTTGCTTTTGCAATATTGTCTATTTCGGATGATGATTTGTGTACACACTTCTCCGCTGAAAAGCAACAAAAACCACCGATCCACCGCCCACAACATTGGTCTTTTGTGTTTGTGATGCGTAATTGGAATATTTATTTTTCATCCCATTTTGCAATCACTAAACCGCAATGAGAAAACACCTGCCCCGCCAACATGCCACCACCGCCATTCCCGCGTCCCAACTCTTTGTCCTGTAAAATGCCATCGGCATGCCACACACTTGCCCCCATTGCACCAATACAGTGGCACAACAAAGGTAAATGTCATGCATGCCACGTGTCTGTCTTGGACATGGCCAATGTCCTAAATGTCCCATGTCCGCAGTCCGTTGTCCTATTTGCCAATTTGCCAAACTTTTGCGTTAATTATGAGTCAAAATCAGCATTCCGCTGAAATTGGTTAGTCATAGATGGTTTTATAGGGTTTCTGCATAAAATCTGATTTAAATGTTTTAAAAATTAAATAATGATACAGAGCCATTTAAAGTAGGTGTAAAACATATATTAAGTGAAATATTTTATTACTTTTAGTATTAAAACTTTTTAAACCCCTTTTGTGACTCCAAATTGATGTTCTTGCATTTTGTGTAATTGTTTCCAATTAGCTGCAAGCTACAAAGTCAACAAATCATTGCAACTCACATACAGTGACAGGCAAAAGTGTACCACTGAGTTTAGATACGACTATTTTTGAATGGTTTACGAAATAATAATAGGGGTATCTCGTTACCCGTTTATTTGCCCAGAGGGCTATACATTTGATGCTCTAAATTTCATTTACTTTGTTACTGAGAAAACCAAACAACAACAAGGATACCAATGAAACCAAGCCATACTGCACTCATACCCCTCCTCTTATGAGTAGCAACCTCGCGGGCATAATGGATACAAAGTTGCAATTAGCGTTGCAAATCGAACGATTTGCAATTAATTATAAAGCATGGCAAAGAAATAATTTTCAGTTTAAACAAAGGATGAATAATCTACGAGGCTCCACAGGAACAAAAGAGACAGCGTCATGTGCAGGATACTGAATTATGCGTAAATGCTTTAAATTTGATTACCGCACAACATAGACATTAATTTGTCTATTTTAGAGAGAATTAGTTTCTGGATAATGATTGAAATTAATCTGACAATCGGGAAAAAACTCTAAATTTAATTATCATTTTGAAATCAAAATTTTATAACCTGTTTACTATCCATAAACACTCATCTGCAGTCCTTTACGAGAGCAATGCATTTTTAAAAACACAAGATACTCCCCATGAAGTCCCAGAGTGGCGTTTTCCACTTAGACCCCGACCTCGAGAAAATTCTCGCAATGATTTCCCCAGATGGCACTTAAGACTCTTAAGCGGGGAAAAGCCGGGAAAGAAATCCGAGCACATAAATAAGGGGAAACCCCAAGCAAAACACACAAACAAACAGTAACCGCACACATAAGACACAACACATGTATTCAACGTATAAATAAAAATGTCATCAAAAGCATTTAAAAATTTGCAAAATGCAAAATACAAAATGGGCGAATAATTCAATTCTGGCCCAGAACGCAAGTCATAAGTAGGCTAAGGCTAAGGACACTCGGCTGGTCCCACTCGAGGGGAGAATTTCTGAAAAATGGTTGCGCAAAATATTCGCATTTTCATGCTGAGATTTTCCGGCAAAATAGGAATTATGACGATTAGATTATTACGCATACTTGACGATTTATGCGATTAAGAATACAAAAATAATATGAAATAAAAGCCGCTTGACAAAAAAGTAGGAAGAGGGTTGCAGAATGCACATCCGAGGGGGGTTGAAACTTGTACCAGACCAGAATACTGTTATTGTTGAACCTCGAATGGGGGAATGGGATGTCTGGCATTTTATAACCCCAGAAACTGAGCTCAACTACCAGCAGCAGCATCATATTAAAAAATGCCAAATGCTGAGGCAACCGTCAAATCATCTACGGAATTGTCATCAAATTGAAAGCTCTTGCTCCCCAGCTAAGCTGCAACGCGTGGCTGCCCTTTTTTTCCTCCATTCACTGCTATATTCATTTTTATTGTCATCATTTATGGCTTTTCCATGGGGTTTGAGAGGAAATGAAAAACCCCTTTTCCCTTTTAAGTAAAACTGTTGAGAAAATCAATCGCTGCCGCTTCATCCTTTTTGGGTCAAGTCCCTGCGACAAAGCCCTCTCTATGTATTTTTTTCTAGTAATTAGCACAGTTAAGAACCAAGCCATAAAAGCATTAAACTCGAATTCAATTCCAACAGCTGGCTAGATATTTTTGATCCTATAATATGGCACTTGGGGGGGGGAGTCTAATGCCCCAGTAATCCTGAATAAGTGACCATGGTGGAAACATTTATCAAAACAGGATTGTTAACAGGGAAGGGATTTAAGTTTGAATTGTATTTCAAGCTAGGGTTTACTTGGTTTTCATCCCTTCTAGGGGTTTCATTTCATTGATCTTTTATGGATTTTTTGATAGTGAGAGAATAATAAATCATCCTCTAATAATTTAAAAATACTTTTACATAAATTGTAAAACAATCTTTTAGATTAAAGAGCCTCCATATCAAATATGCATAAATTCTTACAAAGTTTTGTGGAATTTTAAGGCATCACCAAAAGGACATTGCACTAAAAGTCAGCCGGACTTTTTGGCTTCCCTCCTTCCACAGTGGACCACTTATCCAGAATTTCTTTGGCCGCATTCACGTCGCGACAGTTTTTGTCTGGCCTGCGGCGGCTGAATGGCCCAGGACGGCAAAAGGCTTCTTATATCCCACCGACAGGACCTGTCCGCCCCACACAGCCCGGCTTTTCGCACCATCCTCAGACTTTTGTGGCCTTTGTTTATTGAACATTTAAATTGAACAAGTTGCCAATCGATTGTCGATTGCTGTTCGGCAACGTGTCCGCTTTCAGTTGCTGCAGCATCACGTTGCACGTTGCTCGGGGCGTGTTAATAAATCGAGTGACTCTCATGTGTCGATAATTATGCCATTGATTGCTTAATTGCAATGCATATGCATATATACCCGCCATCCGCCTCGCCAACTTCAGCCTGTTCTCTCTTCTTGAATTCCCGGGCGACTCGTCCTGCAATTTAATTGCAAGCTTAAAGTACACACAGAGGACCTACTTCCAAATACAGATAGAAAATAATCAACTTTTAAATGCATTAAATTAAAATTATTTTATCAAATGTTACAAAGTTTACTAAATTATTTAAATATTTTTAACGCATTACCTAAACTGTTTAAAACTTTTAGCACTTAAAACATTTCAACTACCACTTTCAACAGTGCATTTAAAAAAAGACTAGGAACGCAGGATGAAGGACGAGTTGGAAGATGAGGACTCGAGACCTGGGATGCTGTTCTGTAGCTGCTGTTATTTTTGTTGTCGCCGTGGCACTTTGCATGCATTTCATTTTAATTTAATTTCAGCCGCCTTTTGCTTTCATCTTGCGCCTGCCAAAGGACACTTAGCATCCTGGCAGCCCAGGACTCTCGGTCGGGACTCTCGAGTGTCTCGCATGTGTGGCATGTGCAACAACTTGAATTATGCACATGAGACTTGGCTGCCAGCCCTTAGGGCCTCTGACTGCCACGCCCCTTTGCGTTGAATGCACACTCACAACCACACCACAACCAGCCCCATCTGCGACCTTCAACAATTTACCCAAATACGCAATTCTCTCGCATACTCAAACATACAGGATTCAGGCATCGGGAATCCGAAATCAGAAATCAGGAATCAGGATAATGAAGGAGCCCAATGCCGCCTCGAAATACGAGTGTAATGGAGATGCTCGCGGAGATTCAGATAATGGGATGCCAATCAGGGGTTGCATTTCCCGATCCGTATCCGTATGCCTTATCCGGTGAAAGGAGTACTGGAACTGCATTACCCAGCAAAGGGTTTAAGCTTTTACCTTGAGTGCCATGATATGCATATATTTGTTTTAATAAATCCTTAAAAAAAGTATCTCCAAACTGAGACTTAAAAGCAAATATACTCCCTTACACTTCTGATATTCTGTTATAAACTAAAATTAAATTTAAGAAAATTAAACTTAGAAATGCTGTTTCCCTTTGCTATTCCCGAGAGACCGAGAAACCGAGACCTGATTTCATTTTACGATAATTACATGTGAGGACGACAACTAATGCTGGCCAGGACGAACAAGGTCCCTCTTGGCCTGCAAGGACCCTCATGCAAATGACAGCCATTTCCGGAGCTCTGTCCGACTGACTGGTCACATTTAGTCGCATACATAATATTATTATATTTGCGTTGCCACTTTGCCTTACATTCGATCCATTGAATCGCAGCACACTTATCAAAAGCCACACGTTGCCAAACACTCACGCAGAACACATACATTCGGTTTATTAAATAATTACGCTCTAATTGCAAAAGTGACTGCGGTTCGACGGGCCTTTGGCCCTCGAAAAATAATGCCAGAATCTTGTTGAGCCAAATGTGTGAATAATATGGCACTGGGAATTCCCCAATTCAGGCAAGGGCTGTTCAGTGTTTGTGATTTCGGATTTGCCGCAGTTCGTGCCTCATTTAGTTGGAAAAGCAGCGGCGTGCAATCAACTTGATTGAGTGCTGAAAATGGGAAAATTACCGACTCTAACCCACTCTAGTGGTTTGAAAATTGCTCAGAACTCAATCCTTGGCTAAATACAGGTTTATTTTCCATCGTGAATTTCAAAGCCCCGCAACTTTGTTGACCAGAAAAACAATGGCAGAGTTCAGACTGCGCAAAAAGTATTATAAAGATACTGAGTTCCAGCAGCTTCGTCGAAATATACTCGATCTAAACTCGCTTGTGTCAATATTCAGAGCAAGCAGAGCGTACATGTATATATATTTTCGCACAACTGCTCTTCATTTTACGTATTTTGTTTCCATATTTTTACCAGAATGTGCGCTATATGTATGAACCGTAAAAGCAAATTCCAGAAAAAGCGAAACATTGTTAATTGAATATAGAAAACTGAAATTGATTCAACCATGAAGGTGGAGAAAATTCCAATGGAGATTGATTGCATAGCATGTGGAAATATTGTAAATGAAATTTACTTAAAGGCAAAGAGCAAATAGAATTTTAGAGATTGAAATAAATGGCTTTCGGATGTTAACTTGAAGTTGAGCTTGCTAAATCCTAACAAACACATTGAAATTTGAAAAATAATAAAAATCTCTTTTGAAAGAAGAATTAAACTTACAGACCCTATATTATTTCACACTATTTTGCAGTTTCTAGCCCAACTAATTCCCACTGTACCATGTATGTACTTGCCACAAGCCCTTCTCCAATGAGTCTGTGTGTGCCCTTGCCCTCGTTGTGGTGGCTTTAAATATACGTACATATGTGTGCAACATTTGCAACACTCCGCGGACAGTACGTGGCCATAATTAAATGTCGACATGCAACGCAGCGCCAGAAAGTATGCTATATAGCTACAAAGCAGAGATTTCCTTTTGGCTTTGGTGCTGGTGATGGTGTTGGTAACCCTGATGGTGCGAGGGTTAGTTTGGCTGAAAAGCTAAGAGAAAAAACGAACTAGGACAGCGCAGAAGTGGGTTCCCGAACACCACTGAGCCTCTCCCTGCACGTAATGATGTAATAAAATCATTTCACACCTCATGAAATGTCGGCAATTTCCGTTGAAATTCGATTGAACTTCCTGCTTTCAATCGGGCCGAAAAAAAATGTGAAAAAGAGGCGGCTGAACATGGCTGGGCAATAGTGGACTAGGCACGACCCTGGCTTGCATACGTGGCATGTATATCATTATACTCCCACACCCACAGAGACACCCTCGGACACACACACTTCTAGACACAGACATGGGAAAAACATTCCGTATCTGGAACGCCGCTGACGTTTTAATTTTATTCGATTCCCAAAACTGATTCCAAACGAGAGAACTGCGGAAAAGAAATTCTTGACTCAAAATTGATTGAAATGATATTGCAAAGGCGTGATATAACGAACGCATTGGCTTCTAGAATCTAGATACACTGAAAATAATTCTATTAGGGTTATTAGTACATGGAGCTTCGCAATCCAAAATATTTTACTTAATCCCAAAACTATTCTTACATTATCCTTTAATTTCTTGTAATATTTATTTACGTATTTCCTTTTCTCTTTTCTCATTTAGAAAATCTATTAGAAAATAAAATTCCTTTCAAGTTTGGGATCCATCTCTCTCTCTTTTGGCTTGAATCGTAAAAAACACAGGAAATCATTCCGTCATTCCATAAATTGTTATGTCGTAAATCTCGGCAATCAAATGGCCTGCACACGTACGCACACACACGCATCTTCTTTTTTTCATCAATGTGTGTGTGTATGTCCTTGAGGCTGTCTCGTGTTTCATGCTTCTTTTCCGCTGTCTGTGGCCAAAATTGTTGCCCAAGTCTCAGGTTCATTGTGTGATTTTCAGGGCAGCAGTGATTTTTGCCCAACTAACCAAAAAACAAAAAGCTTAAGGCTAGTAAATGGTTTTCCCAACCCTTTGTTTTAAATCTTTATTATTCTGGATTAAGATTTTAAAAATTAAAGATATATATTTAAACGTTCAATATTTTATAAATATAGTTTCTATTAAAGATCTATTATTTTTCTTAGACTTAACTATTCTGAAGCATCTACCTATATTCTGTGTTATAAATTTCGTATACTGCCTTTCCTCAACTTAGCCCAGACACTCTCCATTCATATATTCATTTCCAAGAATAAAACACCGACTGTCAAAAATAATAGCCAACACCATGTCGATGCTGAAGTCGGGGCCAAAACGGATGTTGCAACAGAGAAGCAAAACGGATGTGTAGTTCATAAATTTCGTCAACTGCCATAATAACAAACTGGGGAGTCAACAGAAATTGACTTGTCGCCTGCTCGTAGATTACACAACACCCAGTACACCCAAAAACAGTTTCCCTGGGTGGCACGGGATGACAAAAAGAAAAAGAGAATTTTCCGTTGGCTGACCAAAAAAAATCAATGATTCCCAAGAAGTAGAGTCATCTTGTGGCCAAAATCATAAGTATCGGGGGAATGGGGACGGATTGGCAGGTGAATTTGTCAGGTTTGGCCGCCACAAGCACAAACTTATATACGATACATGAACATTGACAATATACACAGACTGGGCCATTAGTCAAAAGTGTGACGAACGAGACTGTATTAACAAATAACTTTCAAAGAACACTCTTAGAGAAAAATGTACCTCTTTATTTTTCACACTTAATGCATTTAATTATTAATTTGTGACACGATTATGCAACGAAATCCTATATTATAAAAAGATGAGAAGAAAATGAAATTATAAATTTACCTGTGATCTGAAGCCATGAATATACCTTGGATATATGCAAGTAAGATTTTGAAAACTTGTAGTTTAAATATTTTAACAGAAGTAAATAATATTTTTTTTAGCTATTTTCGGAGTTTTAATCCCATGGCTTGGACCTTCACGTGTTTGGACATGGCCAGGAAAATAATATATGTATAATTAATACACTTATAATTCGCTTATATGAAAAAAGATTGGAAACAAGATTTCATGGTACACCTGGATTGATTTATAAAATAATTCTTCAGCTAAATAGTTTAGGTATTTCTTTTTAATACGACTATACGCTTTTAATGCGAGAAATTTGAACTGGGGTTATTGTAGTATAACTAATTGGTTTTATATCTTTTTGCTTTTATATATACGTGACAAAAGTAAAAATACTTATTGACATGATCTGAGACAATGAATACAGTTTGGTTATCTACAGGTAAATTTTGATATTTTTTAATTTGAAGAAAAATTTATAAATAATCTTCTTTTGTAGCTATTTTCTGTGTTATAATATTTGGAAAGTGGTGGACACTGCCACCAGGCAACAAATGGGGTGGGTGAAAATGGATTTACATACATCCTTATTTACAATTTACTGTTAATAGCAAGAAAATAAAATATAAGTGTAATAACACATTGCATAATCTTTAACTTGTTTATGCTTTAAATACATTGATTCATATAATTATTCATATTGATAAAAAATATATCTATTTTTTTAAATTTACATTTGCAAATACACATTTCTTTTTAATACTATACGCCTTTAATGCGAGAAATTTGAAACTGGCGTTATTGTGGTTTAACTAATTGGTCTTATATGTATATTTTTGCTTTTATATATACATTGGTGAAAACAGTAAAAATAGTTTTTTTATTGGCGTAATCTGAGACAATGAATACAGTTTGGTTATCGACAGGTAAATTTTGATATTTTTTTAATTTGAAGAAACTTTTGTAAATAATCTTCTTTTATAGCTATTTTCTATATTGTAATAATTGGAAAGTGGTGGACACTGCCACCAGGCAACAAATGGGGTGGGTGAAATGGACTTACATACATTGTTATTCATCAAATGGAATATAAATAAAACTACTCACAAATAATCTTGTTCTTTATTTATACAACTTACTGTTAGTAGCAAGAAAATAAAGATAACTTCGGGCGGAGCCGATTAATAAGGACCGCCGAAGAATGAATAAGTTGCTCTACAACTGAAATATATGAATGACTCCACTTTCGTGTTATTGAAGATAGAAGTTTTGAATTTTCTACAGATTATATTTTTCTTTTTCTCAAGTCTTTTTCTCAAAAAATCTCAAGTTTCTACCTTTTAGTGCTTTCAAAGATAGAAACTTGAAATTTTTTTTTTAAATTTTTATTCTAAGAAATAAGTTTTTTCATTAAATTCTAACATGTACATAAGTACAGCCCAATATATGCACTATTTGCGATATATATCCCATCTTAACCGCAAGGGTATATCAACTTCCACTCCGCCGGAAGTTAGCTTTTCTTTCTTAATGTTTATTCAGTTTCCAGGTAACAATAAGGTTATTTTATAAACTTTGACATTTTACCATTTTAAAGCGATAAATTATAATTTTGTTCTATTTTTGTATGTGTATTTGACTAATAGCCGATTTCCAATATAAATAAGTCTCTAAAAATGATATTTGTTATTACTTTCGAGGTTTAAAACAATGAACATTCTTGGGTTTATTATAGGTAGCCTTGGCTTATATGGGTTTCTAAAATAATAATAACATTTTTTTTATAGCTCTTCTATTCGTAGCAGATAAGACCCGGCCACCCGGATCATGAAATGGAAAACGATCCAAGCTATATGGCTAAACTACTCCAAGTAGTTTTGTACCCAAAACTAATAAAGGAATTATAAAAAATTTAAATATATGTTTATTATTACAATTGAGATACGCCCAAAACGATCGAGAAATCGTTTAAGGTACTCCACTTGAGAATCGGATGAGAATTGGGGAAGATAAAGCAATCCCTGTGGGCTCTATAGGGAAAACCCCATTTGCAAGGGATCCCATCACGAAAAATGGACAAAAAATCGAAAAAATATTTTGTATCAGGATTTTGATGCAGAACGGTGGCAAATCGATCTAGAAATCGTTTAAGGTATTCCGCTTGTGAATCGGATGAGAATTGGGAAAGATATAGCAATCCCTGTGGGCTCTATAGGGAAAACCCCATTTGCAAGGGATCCCATCACGAAAAATGGACAAAAAATCTAAAAAATATTTTGTCTCGAGATTTTGATGCAGAATGTTGGCGAATCGATCCAGAAATCGTTTAAGGTACTCCGCTTGAGAATCGGATGAGAATTGGGAAAGATATAGCAATCCCTGTGAGCTCTATAGGGAAAACCCCATTTGCAAGGGATCCCATCACGAAAAATGGACAAAAAATTTAAAAAATATTTTGTATCAGGGGTTTGATGCAGAATGGTGGCAAATCGATCCAGAAATCGTTTAAGGTACTCCGCTTAAGAATCGGATCAGAATTGGGGAATATATAGCAATCCCTGTGGGCTCTATAGGGAAAACCCCATTTGCAAGGGATCCCATCACGAAAAATGGACAAAAAATTTAAAAAATATTTTGTATCAGGATTTTGATGCAGAATGGTGGCAAATCGATCTAGAAATCGTTTAAGGTACTCCGCTTGAGAATCGAATGAGAATTGGGGAAGATATAGCCATAACTGTGGCCCATATAGGGGACGAACCCATTTTTAAGGGATCCCATTACGAAAAATGGACAAAAAATCGAAAAAATATTTTGTCTCGAGATTTTGATGCAGAATGGTGGCAAATCGATCCAGAAATCGTTTAAGGTACTCCGCTTAAGAATCGGTTGAGAATTGGGAAAGATATAGGAATCCCTGTGGGCTCTATAGGGAAAACCCCATTTGCAAGGGATCCCATTACGAAAAATGGACAAAAAATCGAAAAAATATTTTGTCTCGAGATTTTGATGCAGAATGGTGGTGAATCGATCCAGAAATCGTTTAAGGTACTCCGCTTGAGAATCGGATGAGAATTGGGGAAGATATAGCCATCATATAGGGGAAAACCCCATTTGCAAGGGATCCCATCACGAAAAATGGACAAAAAATTTAAAAAATATTTTGTATCGGGATTTTGATGCAGAATAGTGGCAAATCGATCCAGAAATCGTTTAAGGTACTCCGCTTGAGAATCGGTTGAGAATTGAGAAAGATATAGCAATCCCTGTGGGCTCTATAGGGAAAACCCCATTTGCAAGGGATCCCATTACGAAAAATGGACAAAAAATCGAAAAAATATTTTGTCTCGAGATTTTGATGCAGAATGGTGGCGAATCGATCCAGAAATCGTTTAAGGTACTCCGCTTGAGAATCGGATGAGAATTGGGGAAGATATAGCCATCATATAGGGGAAAACCCCATTTGCAAGGGATCCCACCACGAAAAATGGACAAAAAATTTAAAAAATATTTTGTATCGGGATTTTGATGCAGAATGGTGGCAAATCGATCCAGAAATCGTTTAAGGTACTCCGCTTAAGAATCGGTTGAGAATTGGGAAAGATATAGCAATCCCTGTGGGCTCTATAGGGAAAACCCCATTTGCAAGGGATCCCATTACGAAAAATGGACAAAAAATCGAAAAAATATTTTGTCTCGAGATTTTGATGCAGAATGGTGGCGAATCGATCCAGAAGTCGTTTAAGGTACTCCGCTTGAGAATCGGTTGAGAATTGGGAAAGATATAGCAATCCCTGTGGGCTCTATAGGGAAAACCCCATTTGCAAGGGATCCCATTACGAAAAATGGACAAAAAATCGAAAAAATATTTTGTCTTGAGATTTTGATGCAGAATGGTGGCGAATCGATCCAGAAATCGTTTAAGGTACTCCGCTTGAGAATCGGATGAGAATTGGGAAAGATATAGCAATCCCTGTGGGCTCTATAGGGAAAACCCCATTTGCAAGGGATCCCATTACGAAAAATGGACGAAAAATCTAAAAAATATTTTGTCTCGCGATTTTGATGCAGATTGAGGTACTCCGCTTGAGAATTGGAGAAGATATAGCCATCACTGAGAGCCATAAAGGGAAAAACCCCATCAGGATCAGCCTGCGATAAATATCCGATCTTATCCGCAAGGGTATATCAACTTCGGCTCTGCCCGAAATTATTTTTTCTTACATAATTTTTATTCAACTTCCAGGTAAAAGTAAAGGTTATTTTAAAAACTTTTGACATTTAACCATTTTAAAGCGATAAATTATAATTCTACTGTTTTACTGTTGTATGTGTATTTGACTAATAGCTGATTTCCAATATAAATAGGTGTCTAAAAATGATATTTTTTATTACTTTCGAGATCTAAAACAATGAAGATTCTTGGACTTCTTATAAGTGAGCTTGTGGCTTATATAGGTTTTTAAAGTTTTTTATTTTTGCATATTTTTTATAGCTCTTCTATTCGTAGCAGCAAGAAATAGAACTCGGCGACCCGGATCATGAAATGGAAAATGAACCAAGCTAAACTACTCCAAGTTGTTCTGTAGCCAAAATAAAGAAATTATAAAAAAATGAAATATTTCTACAAGTATTGAGATACCCAAGACGATCCCCTTTCTTTGAACAATCAATCCAACTGTCTGGCTCTCAGTCGGTTGGTGCGCAATTTATAGACCCATCAACCCCCAGGACCCCATTTCATCATGTCTGTCGTGGACAATTTTCAATATAGCGGAACTATTAAGGCAGTTAAATGATAAATTATGCGCCACAATAAGCAGTTGGCGCAAGTCAGGAGCCGTGAAAGCTTTTTATGATGACGCACTTCCGTCCGGTCCTCTTCCGATTGAGTTTCCCAAGCCCCAATCCGGCGGCTCATCTGTTTGTCTGTCTGGTGGAGCGGTCAGGTCCGCAGTTTTCCGAGGGCTTTCCCAGCTCTTAAACCCACTTACCCCCCTCTCGCACACACACACACACACACTTTTCCAGATGGTCAACCGAAGCCGTTCACTGCGGGCGTGCGCTTCAATTGCGACTTTTATGGCACATCAATCGTTGGCATCGTCCTCCGACGTCCGCCGTTCGCCGTCCGCTGTCCGAAGCCGTTAAGTTTTATTGATTCCAATGGCTCAGGGATTTGCTCAGTGATTGTCCGCAGTCCACAGAAACTGACCAGAGTCCTGAATCAGGATTCAGGATATGGGAAATTCCATAGCCCCCTCACTTCCTTCACCAGATTTCTCGCTGGCTCATAAAGTGCCTTCAACGCCTTTTGACTTAACCGCTCGCTTTGTCTTCCCTTTTTTCTGGCTCTCTACCATTTCTCGGCTGCACTATCAACCGAACCCACTTCGACCCCCTGAAGGTCATTAAGTCAAGCTGTGGACATAAATAACCCGCAGGACATTGCAAAAGTTCCCGGGCGCTTTAAGGATTTCCAGCTAAAGACTGCGGCAGGTGTTGAGCCTTTAGCCTTCGCAGTTCCACGCTGTTTGCTCTTCATGTTCATGTCCTTGTCCATGTCTAGGGCTTTGGTCCTGTTCTTGGTCTATCAAAAGGTGGTTAAAAGTCATTTAAACGAGCGAGGAAGTCTGACAATCAAAGCAGGGATTACAAATTACAAGGGCATCAATGGAATCAGGACTAAACACATATATTCAAGAAAAACAGTCTGAGAAGGATAATAAATAGTTCCAATAAACAGTTCTTATAGACGGAATTTAATTAAAACCAAACTTAGAATCATTACAAAGATTCTACTGAATTTCAACTAAATAAAAGAGAATTTCGTAAGCAAGCCAGAGAAATTTTAGTAAATAAACACTGTGGGTCTTGCCTTGAAAAGCAATTGAAACCCATGTTGTTGGAAGTGTTTTGGGAAGCCCGAAACATTATTCCGGGTGTTGAGTGCTTGGTTCAGGGCTCTGGGTACTCAATCCTCTCGGTTCCTGGTTCCAGGATGTGCGGAGGTTGCGGCTGAGTGTTGTCTGTGGGTAAGAGACCGAGTGCATTGTATTTCCACTTACTAATCGGCTAATGCTGGGGCACAGTGCTCAACTGGTAATGCACCTTGAAAAATATTTCTTAAATAAAATTAATATCCTTGATTAATAGAGCCTATAAAATCTTGAAAATATGTACTATAAACTCAAAACGAAAATTGTTCCTTAATTCAATTAATTTCCTTAACATTTTATTCCAGTACCTTAAAAAGCTTTTGCCTTAGTTCTGTTGCCTAGTTTTGTAATTAACATGGCATTCAAGCCAAATCTGTGCAGCAACCCATCACCCTTCTGGCCTTGCCCCAAACTCCGAGTGCGGTTGCCATAGAGAGAGAGTTGAAATTGAAATGCTAAGAAATGTTTAAATACAGACAATTGGAATCGGAGTCAACACCTTTTCACTTCGCTTAGAGCTGCAATATGCAACATGTCAATTAGTCAGAGTTTGTACCACGAAAAATGGCAGCAGCTGCCAAATTTAATTTCCCCATCCTCGATCCCCCTGACTTCTTTTCCCTTTTAACTGTCTACTGAATGGATTCAAAGCATTTTCATGTCGCACACAAAATCCAAAAAAAAGCAAAAAAATAAAATGGAAAAACGAAGCGAAAACTTTTCAACATGTGTTGGCAGCTTTTTGGTCGAAAGGCAAGGGAAAAATGTCGAAGAAAACTCCTTCAAAGTTGTTGGAGAGAGTGAGCAAAAAAAAAATATAAAAAAAGGTGCCAAGTGGCAAGTGGCAGGTAATAATCTATGCATGTGTGGGTGGACCAGAGCCAGGCAAGGGGCAAGATTGGGGGAGGCCACGGACTCAGCCGACACTTGGCAGCACTTTACATTTATTGTGGCAGCCGAGGATGCGAGATCTGAGGCAGAGGCATGCATTCGAAAGTGCCTGTCATGGGCACAAGCCAAAGCAAAAGTGTTGCTGAAGACTAAAATATAGCAGTGGTCAGAAAAATATACATTTTTATTATAAATTATATTTAAATAAGTAAGCTGTATGATTTAAAAAAATAGTTTATAAATAAATAATAGGGACCCTAAACACTCTTACATTATTCACAAAATAGCTACCGTGTCTGCGGCTAGAGCACTGAATGGCCACAATTCTAAGCTGTCTTAGTTGCTTATTATGCAACCCCCTCGGAACCTACTTGCAACACCATCCGTATTTTTTTTTTTTAGCCTTCCTTCTTGCCATTGCCAAGTCATCGTCGCTGAGCGTGCGGAAATGAGCAGCTGTCTTGGCCTGGTCCTCTTTTCTCTCTAACCCTCTAACAGAATTTGCCTCAATAGCACCAGAGAAAAAACCAGGCAATGGGAATGTTTAAGTTTAAGCCAGGTCCATACGCCCACCCTCCATGAAATTCCAGTTGCCTTCGGGGGCTCACTTGTGCTAAGTAGTCGCAGCAGTCGAGTGCAATGAAATTTTAGCTGAGGCCCCAGCTGCCGTTTTCAAGAAGAGCTAGTAAGTCAAACCCACAGAGATGCACATTCAGAAAAATCTATAGTTCGTTTTTTGTATTTTTTGAAGATCCTTTTTTAAAAGCCATTACAAAAAGGCTTAAAATCACACTCACTTTGAAGAAAAAAATCATAATAAATATTTTAGGCCCTCGAGGCCCTATTTCTTTCAGTGCACTTACTTTCTCACACTAATGCTTACCAACACACATGTCATAAACACGCACACACACCCTGAACTAAATAGTGGGGCCAAGAGCGAAAGAGATAGAATGCCGAACAGCAGCTGCAACTGCAGCAGCCATTTTTTATCATCATTTCCGGAACTCGTTGACAAACGGAAGCGACGAGCCGAGTGCAAAAGGGGAATGATGATTGTATGGGCGGGCGAGGAGGGGAGGCTGAAAAGCGAGGGCGAACACATTAAGGCAAAGCTCGAAGGGTAAGGGAGGACCAAAAAGGGGGAGTGAAATGAACGGATATGACCGAAATAGCATAGCCATTGCTTATAATTTTACATTTGAAAACTACACTTTGAACTACTTTTAGATGTAAGTACGTACTTACTTATACGACCATCGATGGTACGATTATCCCCCAGAACTAGTATACTCTTTTCTATAGCAGCTTCTAAGGTCTATCAGCTAAAGAAGTCGGTTCGACTATCAGCTATAGGATGCAAAATAATATTTGATACAAAATTATCCCAAAAGTTCAACAAATTCTAAACACCATAAAATACATAATAGTTTAGTGGTTAAATCGATAAAATCCATAAAATAATTTGTCAAAAATAATGTTTACTTGCTGATCCAACCACAACAATGCCCATATAATAATCTACAGTTTCGGGTACTGGGAATTGTTTCATATCACGATTATGTACATTTTATGTGTATTATTAATAGTAACCAAATATATTTAATTCAATTCGTTGGCAAACACACACACAACGCAAAACCCACATCATTCCGATAGTGTCAAGTTTTTATGTTCGCCATGAAAAGCCCCTCCAACTGCCCATAAAAAAGTCATAAAACATCGATATCAATGAGCACATATTTGGCCATCCCTTCCAGCCACTCGACAAGTATTTCGGCCCAAACAGTACCAAAATCTCCGGCTAATTTCTTGGCCCAAACCAAGCAGCGCATTCGCTTGGTCAACCATTGGACACGCTTAACACTTCCTCCACTAACATCCCCCCTCCTATCCCTTTTGACTTTTTCGGTCCCATGTGTCCCCTTTTTTGGTGCCATTTCTTTTGGCCACTTTCTGCAGTTACTGCCGTTTACTCCATATCAGCAAATCCAAGCCCATACCACGCCCTGCTCGTTGGGCTCATTCGACAGGATTCACTCTTTATGTATGGTGCACTGTAATACATTTTATGGGTATGTTTGGTAAAATTTTTCATAAAATATCTTCATTTTGTTTTAAGATTTTTAAGCTTTTAAAACTTTACTGCCATTAAAATAGTATTTAATATTTTTAACATTTCTTGCAGTGTCCAAAAATTATGTGAGTCTTAGTGGAGTATTTTTTTCGCATTGACAGCAAATTCGAAATATATTTGCCCAGCATTTGCCCACTGGCTGGCTGGCTTCCTTTCCAGCCACGTTTTACACCACATTTTCGGGGCTTTCAACGGCTTTCCATCTCTTTCCATTGCTCTACCTCACTCTCTCCCACAATGTCTTCCCCTTTCTTTCGCTCTTAAGGCTGAAATGTTTTTACTGCTGAATGGGTAATTTAGTATTTGGCAATTAGCTTTTGCTTTCGGCTCTCCTGCCTGTGAGGATTTCCTTTCTTTAGCCGGATTTTCCATTTTCTTTTTTTTCTTTCTCTTTTCTGTATGTTTCTATACCCGTCTCTGTTTTTGGACTAGTTGTGCTCTCTTTCGACGCCTGTTTCCATTCATTGGCACATGCATTCTGCCGAGTCGTCCTGTTTGTTTATCTGTTAAATTATGCAGTCGTCTATTAAGTGGCTGAGATTTATGTGACCACCGCCAGCAGGAGTGGAAATAAAGCAAAAGGACTCCGCCATGGCGGTGCTTTTCATTTCCATGAGCCAGCATCCGAAAGCCAGAGAACAGAGGCAACCAATAGTATATCATTTACAAACATTAAATCAATATTCAATCATTTAAGGCTTAAGCTATGATGCTTAAACGTTTAAACTCTTGAAACATAATACACTTTAATCACGAAATAAAAATGTTTAAAATTAAGCTGGGCAAACCCAAATGGGAAATAAGATAAGCATTTAATTGCCATAAAATTATATGATTCACGCACCAATTTTTACTTACTGTCCACATAATTTCACTTATGATACAGCGAACAAGGCGCATAAATTAAAAATAACATTTAAATAAAATTTATATAGATACGAAATAATAATATGCATGTTGGCGTATCCATAATACAGTATATACAATAGTAATATGCGAAATTTGTTTTCCACTTTTGTCATTTGCAATTATTTTGCCATGTTGGACCTGCACCCACCCGGTCCCAGGGTTTGGCCCGCTGTCATTTCATTTTGTTTACGCTTCATTAAATATTATTGAAATGCTGCAATTAATTGCGTAATTGTTATTTTATGTCACAATGCGGCAGCAGCAACTGTTTCGGGCACTTTAAGCACTTGACACAACAGCCAATGGCCAATAAGAGTTGCCCTTTGGCTTGCTTTCTCCCACGCCATTTCCCTCTCCGCCATTTTAGTTCCTGCCCATACAAACACACTCACCGCCCTGAGGGCCATTTTGCCCGCCAACAAATTGCACATTAAATTAAACACAAATAACTCGTAAAATTATAAAATTGTTGAATGTAAAAACGTAAAGTGCAACAACTATGTAATTAGCTGCCAAATCAACAAGCGCGCAAATTATCAGTTAAAATATAAGGGAACAAATTAAATAAAAAATAAAAATATACAACTTCCAGAGACCACAACAGCCAACAAAAAAAAATGTTGAACACGCAACGGGGATATCTGAACGACGAGCTTACACGCGAATACCCTTTAAAGGATATATGAATACATTCTTGAGGGAAAACAGCTCAATTTTGATATGAAAAATTAATTAAAACTTCAAGCTATAAACCGTTATTGACTAGAGTATGAAACTATTTTAATAAATTAATTAATAAGGAGGAGGAAAAATAATAATCACTGCTAATTTATGATAATAAAAGGATTAAGAAAAGTTTTTAAGCAAAATTGAATTAAATAATCAAAAGCCAGTATTTATACAATATTTTTTATTTTTTATCCAGGGGCAGGGTATCAATCATTTTGGTATTTTAGACACAAGGCAGAATAATAAAAGGCGGTAATAACACACATAACTCTTCCATCGCATGCAATTCGGGCCAGTTTGAGGTTACACCGCTGGACGTTGAACAATTGCCTGACATTTCACTTAGCCAACCTCAACACATTTCACTTTTTTACAACCATTTCGTTGTGAATTAGTCTAAGTTCGCTTCGGCTTCTCATTCTGTTTCTGAGCAAACAAAGGGAAAAAAATACATACATATACTATGTGTGTGTACAAAATGTGGCAGTAAATCAAAAGAAGAAATAGGGGAGCAGGGGGTGGATGGGCAGGAGGTGCCCCCAGTAGAGGGTGCCCCCACCCAAAGCCATTTGTCAAGCGTCAACGAGAGCGCTGACAAGTGAGAAGCGGATGGGGTTGACTAGGCTTTGGTTTGGGGGTAGTACTATACACTCTTCAACCCAAAACTCAAGTAAACAGTAAAAAAAGGATATATATTTTTAACATTTTTTTCTGAATTCTTTCTTGAAAGTACACTTGTACTATTTTTAGTGTATTGTATTCCCCACATAGTTATTATTATTACTTTTTTGTATGATGTGTGTGTGTTTCTGGGCTAAAGCGATTTAATTTCATTATTAAACAATGGGCGACAAAGTGGCAGCAGATTTCATTTATGACCCGCCTGCTAACAACACGCGATGTGTCCCCTGGCCTGCAACCCCAAACCTCAACCTCAATCTTTTGTGAAAAGAACTAAAATGAAGTGAAGTGACCCGCCCTGCCCTGCCTCAACTAATTTCACATTGAAGCCCGCCAACAACAACAGCACGCAAGGGGTGGTCTGTACTCGGGGGCGTGTCAGCGGTCAGGTCAACGTTGAAGTATTGCCCAGGAACCAGATAATTAAGCATAATGACAGAAATATTATATAGCACTTGCAGCACTTGCTTGATAGATGACCCCTGGAAAAACACCCACGTCTGCCAAGTGGCTTTAGGCCATCCGGATTTAGAGCAAAGTTGAGTGAAGGCAGCCTGAAATATGGCCAAGATGACACAGGAACAACCAATTTAGTGCCAACACTAATCAAATCACAGATTATGGTAACATAGGGTTAAAAGAATTAGGTTAAAGAATCTAGACTCCCCATAGACATAGAGAACTAGCAATCTGAGATACCATTTAGTTTCTTTAAAAAGCAACAATTTCGCATTGGTTGTCGGGTTTCGCATCTAAAATCCTGTGAAACTAAATTTAAAAGTGGCCCCATTCTCAGCTCAACTAACCAAAAAATAATATTTGACTAACTAAAGATTTCCCCAGTTGTTGCCTTTGGCCACAGCATTTGAGTAGCCGAGTCGAGTTCAAATTTGCCTACACTTGTCGGGTAATTGCTGTGAAGTGGAGTGCTCGTCTGAGCGGCTGTCTGTCTGTTTGAATCTGTCTGGTTTAGTTTCGGTGTCTCTGGCTGTCACTCTGCCATTCAGTCAGTCACTCACTCACTCAGTCATTCAGTCAGCCATTCATTCAGCCAGTGAGTCGGTCGAAAAGCCAACGCAACCGCATTCATTTGCCAAATTAATGGCATTTCATTTGGGGCTGCTGCAGATTCAACTCGACTTCATTCATGCAAGGATGTTGTCGTTGTCGTAGTCCTCGTCCTCATCCTCGTAGTTGTCCTCATCGTTGTCTTTCTTGTTGTTCCTATTGTTGTTGTCTGTCCCAAATTTACGTGTCTGGTTTGGCCGCTTCGGGGTAAAAGATACTACTGCTCCTAAACCAACTTTTATGCACAGGAAAAAAATATAAAATATTAAAAAAGTACTTGGGATGTTTTTACAGTTGTAATATTATTTAGAATTTGGTTAATAAAATTTGTATAATATATATTTCAATATTGAAGAGCCCTAAAAAGTATGCTACATTATTATACCCCATTACCAAATAATATTTTTCCTTAGTGCAGCAACTCCTTTTAGTAAACCAAAGTCGCTTCTTTATGCCAACTGGCTACCAGCCAGGAAAACTCCTCTTTGGATTTTACCCTCCAGGGGATTTTGGAGGCGGAACACTAGAAGGGGTCCCCGGATTGAGGATCTACATTTCCAGGCGAACGATTTTGGCAGCCAGTTGTTTGTCAACGGCGTGCGATTATTCAAAAGTGCAACATGCAAATTTATTTTGTGCATAAAATGTTATGAGCTCGCATGAAAATGTCTGACAACAATTGAGACTGGCAATCGCTGTCCCCTGACCCCCAAAACCCGAAAATGTTCATTTCAGAAGCCACCACGCCCCAATCCCCAAAATCACAAAAGTTGGCAAACATTTCAATGGGGGGTTATCATGTTTAACCCTGTGGGAATACATTTTTATTTGGCCAATTATAAGTATCTAAAAACTATCTAAAAGTTTAAACTTTAGACAGAATATATCTTAGTTTTAGTATTTTAGACTGTTTTGTTTTAATCAAGTAGCTTGCTAATTGGATGGCAAAGTGTGTCAAGGGTGGCAACCACTTTTTCTCTGATTGTTTCCATCCATTATGGTTTCCACAATCAAACCTTGAATTGATTTCAACCGCTGCCGCACATACACAACGCACCGCATTTCAATTAATGTGTATTGTGTGATATGGTGTATCCGCCATACCCATGTCCTCAACTCTCGGAAAAAATGGTTAAAAAACATAATATTGAAGGGGACAGGTGGCGGCTGGAAAAGCCGCCAGTGATTTGCACTTTTCCAGCTCATTAAAATCGCATAATTTGTTAAATATTTACGAGTTTGTTAAGCGCGTCCCGACCCTCTGAATCCGGTTTATACTTTTCGCAGAAGCTTCATTTCCCTAATAAAATTACTGTCAATTAACGCCTGGTACCGCGTACCAGGTTTTTCCCATGACCCGAAAAATTCAACCTCCTCTCTAGGTTCGAAGGTGGAGCCTTCGGAGCACGTGCCGTTGGCATTTGGATTATTATTTACTTAGAGGGGTCTTCAGGTACAAAATCAGGAACAGGCTCTCCCTTTTTTGGCGGCAACATGGTCAATAAATTATGTAAACGGCTTAAGCTGCTGGGAATTTTTCATTTTTTTTCCAAGCCAGTCGCATAAGTTAAGAACTGACAGTTCAGAGAATTAATTTTATGAAATTCTGTGAAATTTGATTGAGAGGTGGTTTGGTGGATGGATAGTACCCAAAAATTAATCACTCTAAAGGGGTTAAAATAATTAAATTTATTTATTCTTGTAAAGCTATTTAATACTTTGAAATTCCCTACCACTCAAGAAATATTTCAGAACTTCTATTGTAGACTTTTCATAGAAATTCCTTCTCCATCTAATTATTTAAAAAAAGATAACCATAAAATCTAAAGCCACCTCGAAGCACTTCATGCAAATGATCTATATTTTATATCCAAAATTTGATGACTCCTACATTGAACCGAAAAGCCTTCCTTCCAAGAATGAAATTAATTTTTCCGCTGACACAGCCAAAGAAAAAAGACGCATTATTTGAGAGCCAAAAGAATCGAAAGGAAAACTGCAGCATCGTCAAAGTGAAAGCTGAAATCTAGGAATACCAAAACCAGGAAGCGACCAGGAGTGTCCAACATCCAACACATAAAATTTCAACGGAACGGAAGCTAAAAAAAAAAAAAGAAACAATAATAAAATCGAGGAGGCAAGAAAAAACATAAAGCTGATGGATTTACGAACAGAACAAACCATTTTTCAGAGGCGATGCAAGAGCAAGAGAATGGGTGGTGCAGGGATGTGGAAAACTCAGTGGTTTGGTGGCTGTCTAAGAGCATGCCACCAAATAATAATAGTTTTTCACTTGTTCAGTTTGACCGCCAGCAGCCAAGCGCCGAGTTTATGTGACAAACGTGACTCAAGCGACAATTGCTCGGCTTTCACCCGGGAAAGTCGTGGGGGAAAATTTCGTGAGGGATGCCCGGAAAAGTGGCAGGAGCAAGAGCACTGACGCAGGGTGGGGTAGAAAAGTGGGGCCGCCTTTTTTATGGCCACACAATAAAGCGAGCAATTGAGCGTCTTAAAGTGTCGCCCAAGTGCATTTAAATCACACACTTTGCGACCATTTGCCGTAATTTGACTTTAAATGTTATGGCCAAGAGTTGATTCGCCTTCAGCTTCACACCCACTTCCGCCCACTTTCATCCCACCCAGCCCTTGCTAGTTTTCTAGCAGCGAGACCTTGGCATATACTCCAATTTTATGGCCAATGTCTGGAGCTTACAACTGCTGGCCGAAACCAAGAAAAAAAAATAAGAAAAACATAAATTTGATGTACATGTCGATTATGTGCCAAAAAAAAACCATTTTATGCTTCAACTGAATGACCTTGTCCAAATGAGGTCATCAGCAAATTTTTGGTAAATAAATGGCCGTAAAAACTATCAACTTATGCATGATAATTTCAGACAGTCAATGACTAACATGTTAAAACCATGAAAAGCCAACAAAAAAATATATATATTAAACAAAAACTGAAACACAAGCTTTGGTCAATACAAAAGGTTGCAAATAAATTAAGCTAATAAAATGGGGAATAAAAAAATTATCAATCGATAGTTTGGTAAAAACTGAAATGATAGATTCATAAAAAAAATAGTCTTAAAAAAGTGGAAATGCCAGAGATATATAATAATATTTACGAGGATGTAAGGACCATTATTTATTAAATGATTGATTGCACTTTTCATGGTTTTAAGAGTTTGCCAGGTCATTTAAGTATTTAAATTAAAACGATTCTCTAATTTGGACTCAATATTGAGTTATTTAAAAATCACAACCTATAAACGACAATTACAATTTGATTTTATGCCCAATTTTCCCTTAAAGCGAAACAAAGATACATTGGCCATAACACAAGTTCCTTTATAGTTCAATTAATTTTTTAACTGCCAATAAAATATTGTTTGCCGCCATAGACGGCCATCAAGATAATGTCGCCCACTATCTATGGCTAATTTTCGTGACTTTAAAAGCAGAAAGGGAGGCGGGATCGAAAGTGAGGAGGAAAGAGTGGGGAAAATGAAGTGGAAAAGCGGTGGCGCCTGCTGCTCAGCCTTGTGGAGAAAAGCGCTGGATTCTCGATTGCAGGATGCGACCGCTTAAGTGCCTCTGCCAGAGTCATAACAATACACTCCAACAGCCGCCGCTTCGGTGATGGTGGTGGTGGTGGCGGTAGCGGTGGCATAGCAACAAAAGCCGCCGCTGACATGCCGCTTATTATTTATGTATTTTAATAACAGGCAGTCGACGATGCCGACGACGTCGCGACAGAGCTAAAAAATGGAGGGGCTCGGGGCGGTTGGTCCGGAACAGGAGGAGCGGGCAATGGCTGAAATGAAGTACAATGGCCGACAGGCTACAAAATGGACATTGGTTAATGCGACAGCTGCTGTGCAGATCGAAAAACCAGAACAGCGCAAAAAAAGCAAAAAAATAAAGAAAATGCGAAAAATAAAAAATGGAAAGAGAGAATTGCGGCTTGCGTTGCTGCCTGTTAAAAACAATAAACAAACTTAAATACAAGCCGCGGCCCACTTGGCGTATACTTAATGACAGACGAGACTTGAACTTTAAACCAAAGCTGCAGCTTAATTGAAATGTTATCCACGGTTTCTAGGGTTACTTGTATGAGAACTTTAAATAAATTTTAAATCTTATTAAAATTTATGAATATGACTATATTAAATGCACTGAAAAATACATGTTTTTAAAGCTAGAATATTGAGGTAATAAAACTCTAAGGGTATCTTCAACCACTACATGACTTTTAGATCTTAAATAAATCCACTAAAAACACACTGCCTTAATTTTCTTTACTATTATTTTTTTCAGTGCTTAAACCCTTTCATTTCATAATTAATGCTCTGTTTTAAATTTACATTTACAATGCCGTTACATGATGCTCGCTGAGGCTGATGCGCATTAAGTACCAAAAAGGGGCGTGGCAGGGCAGGTAAAACGCTGGCAATGGCAATGCCGATGACTCAGCTTAACCACAATCAGTTGCACACAAATGCCTATACATACTTACATATAATATATATGTGTATTCACAATGAATCCGTATGTGGCATATAGCATATCCAGCTGTAATTTCTTCTTACATTCCAGGGAATCCAAACTGAAAGCGGCTTAATGAAATTATCATTGCAGCTTCATTGTCTTGCGGCCAAGTGAAATTGCCAGAAAATTGCCAACAATTTTAAGACAACCACGTTAAATATGGAAAATGTCTTTACAAAATTTAATTAATAGCTAAAAGTAATGAAATAATCTAAAAATAAACTATTTTTAGGGACAAGTCAAAGGCATATAATAACAAGAATCTATTTATAATATATATAGTCTTAAAATATTTCTCTTTATTATATATTTTCCATCGCCTTGAGCTTATGTATATTGTCAAGAGATTTTCCACTTATCGCTTTGCATTTCCCTGTATATTTAAATATCCTTTTTCCTCAGGACCAGCAGATGTTGAGAAAAATAAATGAGCAACATACGCACTATATTCAGATGCAGTGCTTATTGTGTGCCACGCCCACTCTCTGCTCTAACCACCCTCCTCATTACCATCCAGCAGATGCAGCGCAGTTGAACAAAAAACAAAAATGTATAGAAATTACGCATACGCAGTGTGTGCTGAAGTTGCAGCATGTTGTTGCCGTTGCTGCAGGCTATGTAGTTGTAGTTGTAGGTTTCTGCTGTTGCTGTTTCTGTTGCATTTGGGCGTTTTTAATGAGCATAGGCAAGCAACCAACAACATCAGCAGCTCGCGAATTTCTTTCGCCATATCCGATATTCATGCATAAATATTCGCAGCTGCCTGTCTGAGAGACCCTTTGTGTGTGTGAGTGGGTGGTTCATGTGTTGGTTACCAGCCTGATTCAGTTTCTAGTATACACTGGATAAAAAACCTTTATATTTTGAATATGTTTTTTAAAGAATGGGGACTGCAATCTAAGTCTCTGAAAAATGAGTATGTACTTCTTAAAAACCAAAAGGAGTACAAGATTTTCCTAACCCTAGTCTCTTCTATTATTTATTTCTTCTATTTCTTAAATATTTATTCTCTAACTATAAGAAATATTATTTTCAGTGCCTTATCTGGCATTGCCATAACATTAATTTTGTTAATTAAAAGTTTCTCGCAGCTTTAAAGTTTACTGCCAGATGTTAGATCTTGTTTTTGTTGTTATGGTCGCTGTAACTGTCAGCCATCGGCCTTGTAACACTCTTTTATGCACATATGTGTCAAACACAGATACAAAAATGCACACCCACACATATGCAAACAAATACCTGTCCTAGAATTCAGACTTTGATTTGTTTTTCCCAGCCAAAGGCAACTTTTACTTGCAAAACTTGACATGGCTGTCATTGTCCCTGTTGTTAAAAAAAAAAAGTATCCCAACATTGATTTAAAAAGTCATAAGTGGCAAATAGGTCATGGTCTCAACTAATACGAATTTTTATTCTATGAAAATTTAAGAACCTTATTAAAAATGCTTCAATTTATTGACTTATATATTAAGTTTGTTTAAGACTAATTGCCTAGGGGCGTAATGTCGGAAATTTTTGTTTTTAGAGGTTTGTAAAAGCCAACATTGACTTGTTTGCTTAAATTATAACTTAAGTATGGAAATAATAATATTTCAATAAGGTAACTAATAAATAATATGATGCCAAGATATCTTATTTGACATTTCAAACAAAAGGGCAGAAATACAATATTGTTTTCATAATTGGTGGCATTTCGAAATACGCATCAAAGGTCAGCTTAAATATCATATAATGTCATTAATTATAAATGACATATTGTTAATATATTTGACATTTTGAATATCTCCCTAATTGGTCTGGTTTCAAGTGAATCTGAAAAACAAATGTCAACTGTATTCTCACAAATTTGTCAAAAACTTTAAAGCCATTTCAATAGCCTGGCTGTTTGTCGACCATTTCAGCTACCAACTAACCTCTTTATGTTCACTGGCATTGTTGTGATGACTGTTTCTGGATGCGTTATTGCCTTTGACAATGTCACAATGGCATCGGCAGCTTCCGCCATAATTTTTTTCCAGTTTTTTGTCCCTTTCGCTTTTGGCAGCAGACTGAAATATTTTTTTGTGAAGGGAATTGGCGGGGATACTGTGCGCTTTGTTGTCAAATTGAAAGTGCTGTGTGTCTGGAGTCACATGACGGGGATATTTTATGAGCTCCTTTGGCGCTCTCTGATGGCCCAGTCATTTGCACAAGTCGTGACATACTAACACGCTTCGAAAAGGGCGGCTGGCGAGCGGCGGGGCGTGGCGTGGCATGGCAAGTGTCGAATGCCGCCAGTTTGCCGCTTCGCCTTACACCAACAACAATCACTTCCTTCTTGTCCTGGGCCGTAACATTTTTTTTGCTTGTTATAGTCCCAGCCTTTTATTTTTTTTTATACGTATATGCAAAGCGGTCATAAAATTTGCAAAAACTTTTAATGGTTCATAAAATATTTAACGTAATGGCGGCGGCAACGGCCAAACCGGTTAAAGAGGCGAAAGACCAAAAGGTCACAGCACAGCAGCCCTAGCAGCAGGAGCAGAAGGCGATGAAGACCCAGGGAGCAGGAACAGGGCCAAGACCAGGAGCTGGTCCAGGACCAGGCCCAAAGTAGGAGTAGAAACTGGGTGATAGCCGCAGGACGAGGACCACGCCAAAAGAGATTTGTTGGCTGCCAACAGGCCGCAAACGATGCAACAACAGCAACAAAGAATTGCACATGCTTGCCACACGCTATGCACAAAGAAAAATATTTTAAACTTAAGTTTAGGAAAGGAAAGAAAAATACATAAGAAAAATGTAGAATAAAAAACAAACTAATATAATCAGATTAGAAAAGAATTTATGCCTTGATTGACCCTTAAAAATTTTTATCAGTGCAGTAGAGCACCCTCTACCACCCACCGCTTGCTGTGATCTCTGCTCGGGCTGCTGCAATTTATTTAAACCACTTTTCCACTTGTTGTTTTTTCTTTCCGTCTCTATCCCACACCCGATTTATTTTTTGCTTGGGCCAACCGCCCCACATAATTGCAAATTATCGCTTCAGCCATCGTGTCGTGACCATTTTCGGTTAGCTGACCACTTGCCCCACTGCAGTCGGCTGTCCGCTCCCGCCACCACCCACTACCCGGGGGATTTATGTTCCAGTGAGCTGCCCTCAGGTGTCGCATCCTCTAAATTAATGCCATGTGCATGTTTTAATTGCAATGGCTAAGCTGCTGAGCTGATTTTCGCCACCTCCATCTCTCCACCCGCCCTGTGGCATGTCCATTTTGGGGCCAATAAATTGCTCGTTTTCATTTTCCGCCACCCCGCCACGATTTCACTCCCCAATCTCCCATAATTCGCTGGGGTGTTGAAAAGTCGAATTCGATTATCAGCTGTGTATATGACAGGATATCGGGGAATAAAGTGGATAGCGACGAGAGAGTGGGTTAGCTGAGAATTTATGAGATAACCATGAAATTCGCAGGAAAGCCATAGATTTGGATTAAGAAAAGGGGTTTGTTTTCGGTAAATTAAATTAATATAATATTATAGCAGAGTATATATACTTATAATCCACATTAGTACACGCCCATTCAATCAGCACCTCAATCTGGCTGGCTTCCGCCAAAAATTTATCATTCCTCCAGATGCCGGAGGGAGAGTCCACGCACATTTATAATACAGTAATTACCGCCTTGAGTCGCAACCATAATTCTGTGGCAGCAACAAATACCAGAACTTACCAGGATTTTGACAGTTGCGGCGTAAGCCTTGTGGCGGAAGTTGGCGAACCAACGGCCGGAAGCGGAAATGCGCAAATGCCAAGGCAGCAAATGAAAATGGTTCCCCAAGCGGCGTTTATCTGCCAAAAGAAAGTCTGCCTTTGGCTCCCACCAAGAATCGGTGAAGGTTTGAAAATAAAAATAAAAAATGTCTTACACATGAATTGATTGGCGAAATTTCTAAACTGACGTGTTTTAGTTGTCAATTTATTTTGGCGGTTGGCAGGATACAGAATAAAAAAATAAAACGTTTACCAGGATTATTCAACTTCCAAGCCACGTTTTTTTCTTTGTTTTGGTTTTTTTTTTTTTTTTGTTGTGTGATGAAGGCGTGGTTTTTACACGAAAGTGAAAAAAAAAAACATTTGCATGCAAATGCAAAACATAGTCAAAGGCAACTTCCGTTCCCATTTTCATTGCCGTATTTTCAACCGAATTTTCACCAGGCTCACCATCACGTACAAAGGAAGTGGAAATGGAGGCGGGGCGAACCGAAGCGGAGGCGTGCTCGCCTTCGCTTTTAATTTTAATGCGTGCAACACGCTCGCGCTTCCCAAAAATTAAGCGTCGGTTTATTTTGCCACTCCTCCCGCCCCTCCGCCTTGCCACTTTTTCCTTCCATCGCGCCTTCCATCCTGTGAAACTTTCACCAGACAGAATATTCAGTGTCTTCCCTTTGGTTTCCTCATTTTTGTTCGCATTTTCCATTCTTTATATTATTCCTCCCCGGGTTTTTGGGCTGGTTGGTCCAAACAAATAGGCGTCGATTAGGCAAATCAACGCATTTGTATGCAGATTATGTGCTGCTCTGAGGAAAAACAGCCAGAAATGGAGAGACTCTCGACGAGAAGCAAGTGGATAGGGACATTCAGCTTGTTGTCTCTAATTGCGACTCAGTCTTTTAGGCGCTCAACTAGGCGTATGCGTGATAAAAACTGTATACAAACAATTTTTGGCAACTCTTATGAGCAGATAAAAAGGACAACTTTACTTTTGTGGCTGCTTAATGGGAGGATAAAAAATAAAAGTGGTTTACAATTTTAATAAATATTTTAGGAGAGATTATAGTGTAAGGACAAATGAAGATTCTTACAATTTTAAAGACATAAACCCCAATAAGTCAAATAACACTGACAATAACCGCAAAAAAGTGTCACATTTAGAGCTATCTCATGACATTTTCCTTACAGTTTCATTTATCCTATGTGGGTGGAGTACCTCCTTCTTTTCGGAAAAACATCAAAAGTGAAAGCTACTCCCCTATTCCCATTACTCTTCGTATCTACTCGTATCGCTTCTCTGTGAGCAGAACATTGTCATGTATCATTACCATTTCAATTCACTTGACTTGCCACCCGCAACTTATTCCACTTGCCTGGTGTAATTTCCTGATGTTCCTGCCTCGTGTCTCGCTTTAAACAACAACGATCTGGTGCTAATTTCAAGCGATTGCTTTACAACGTTTCAGACAACCATCCCTGTTCCCATCTCCGTCCCTGTGCCGGGATGTGGATCTCTAATCCCCTTACCCCCCTTTTGGCCAAAACACCACAATCAATACGGCCAACGCTTTTTGGGTCCCTTGCCGCGTGTTGAATTTCAATGCATACTCTTAGGCCGTACATCAAAAAAATATTTGTTTGCCATTTCACATATCACACAAGGACGAAGGCGCGACTCTAAATGTGTTGAGAGTGCACTCGAGGAAATAATTTGTACGAAATCATTTTCAGTAAAAATAGGCAAAGATTTCTATAACTATACCTTTACCTGGAATTATACATATTTTATCTTTCAGATTAGAATTCTTTCTTTTATTAATATTTAATAGCATTAAAAAGTTATAGTCCTTCTAGCTATCACCTTTGCTTTCTCCCCTAAAATATTTATTAAAAATTTTTTATTATATATTTAAGACATTTCTCCCAGTGCTTCAATGCCAGCTAACTGAAATGTTGTTGTTTTTCGAAATTCTAGGACTGCAGGAATCACATGCGTTTGGCATTTGACGCCAGAGAAAGAAAAAGCGCTGACGATGACGAAAACTCGTCCTTTTCAGCGGCGATTTCTTTGCCTGTTCCAGCTGCCTGTTGTTTCTGTTGTTTTGTTTTATACCACTTGCAAGTGGATTTATTTTGCAATGCCCCAACGGAATTTTAATGGATCCCTCACCCGCGATTTTTACCCCATTCCATAGCCGGCGAATGAACGAACGAACGAACGAACGTGTCTTGTCCTCTTGCACAGAGAAAATGGCCCAAAGACTTTGGCGCCTGCTTAAAATTTCACTCATGTGGCGACGCTGGCGCATTCCTCCCTGGTTCCTTCCAATGTTCCCATGTTTTTGCCATGCCCCCGTGGAGGCAAAATGCTTTACTCTCGTTTGTTGGGGTCACCATTTTACAGTTGGTCGTGTTTGTTTTTGTTAATTCGGTGCCACACTTCTGGTTTTATGTACATTTCACTTGTCCTGTCGCGCGCATAAAATGCGAAATTTAATTAGTCGTGTAGGTAAAAATGACATTTAAAATTATTTCGCCCTTGTTGACAACATGGGAAGTCACGATCCCAGAAGGAGAGAACAATAACATAACAATCAAGAGATTAAAGTCTAACAGACTGGAACTTTAAAGAGGTTTTTTTTAATTTGAAAATATATATATCTTAAAGACATGATAAATATTCAATTAAAATTTAAAAATGAATCCTATTTTGCAGGAAATTTACTTGATCCTTCAAAGAGCCACTCACATTAAGTGCCATATTTTTCATTATTTCATATATTTTTATTTCCATGCATTATGCATGTTTGTGGCATTTAATTATGCACACTCATATATACTCATTTTTACCCCTTTGTGTACATTAATATATTTATAATAGGGCTTACACACGTCCGCCATAACGAACTATTTGGCTTCTTAATTCGCTTTCGCCCGGGTAAAATAAAATAATTATTGAAAGCCAACAAACATACACATCAATTTATATTTGTAATAACCTTTTGAAGTCCGTCCCCACACCCACCCACACAACCGAAAGTGAAGTATTTATTTAACTTTCGCCTTTCTTTTTGAATGCCTCTTGCAGCAGTTTGGAGTAATGTGGCCGCTGTTTTGACCCCCAGGTATCGGGGTTAACCCCACCGAGGGTGACCTTAACCGCCCACTAACTCACTCCCGCCCCACTTGTTTCCATATTCCCTCAGCAGTCACCCACTAGCTGGGACCAGTCCCATCCAATCCCATCGCAACCATCCACATGTAGTTAAGCTCACCTAAATACATTTTTGCTAGAATAAACAAGCAACCTTGGGTGTTTACCATAAAAAGTAGGTAAACTTGAGTGCAAAAATTGCGTAGCAAATGCGGATGTATGAGTTGAGTTCACCACAAACACATACCCACACACAAATACATCCACAAACATACACCAAATGCACATAAAAATGTGAAAACGAACAACATTAACAAGCGCAGGAGGGTCTGGGTTATGGGGTATGAGTATGAGTGTGGGTGTGGGTGGTAGTTGGGGGGTTAGAACAAGCTCTGAGTTCTGACTGAATGGAAACGAAATAAAAATAACAAGCAACAAGCAAGCTGGCAACATGAAGAGGGACACCAAGAAAAGGCAAAATGAACAGGGAACAGAGAATCCTCGAAAATAAAGAAAAGAAAAGCTCAAGAGAGGGTTTTCAAGATTTGTTGCAGGATTAAAACTACCTATTAGTTTAAGCTGTAAATTTAAATAATCCTTAATTTAGCTTTAAAAAGGATAAAACCTATTAATTGAAAATTTTAATAGGAAAGCTTATATACCTCCAAATATTCTAGAAAAAGATTTACTTTGAATTAAAATAAAGATAAATTATAATGACATATTTTGAAGAAATTAATATATGTAATTTTTAAAGATCCAAAAGATTTTAGTCCCAAAAAACAAATTTTTAATAAAGCTTACAATAAATAAAATTAAATAATGACTTAAACCCTTAAGGCTTTTCTTAGAATTCCCTCAAAATTATTACCCATAACATACCCTATAAAATTAAAAGAACCCAAAAAGAACATCTCAAGATTTGGATGCTGAGGAAAAAAAGTATGAGAAAAAGAAGGGGTTCCAACTCTGACGTCGAACACATTACAAGCAAAAGCACTTTTGACAAAAGTAGGCGCCAGCGAAAATAAACAAACAAATGGCAAAAGAAACAAAGACACACCGACAGTGAGACAGACAGACATCGGAAATAATAATAAGACAAGGATGGCAAAGAAATGTGCAAGGAAGATAACAGATAGGCCCGCTCATGTGCGTGTTTCAAGGATCTCAAGGACTACAACATTAAGGAGGAAAAAAAGTATAGCATGAATTTGTGCATGAACAATGCTCCAAAAAAAAAAAATACAAGAAAAAATAGATAGAAAAAAAAGGGAAAAATCAGGAAAGAAAAACCCGTAAGGGCGAAACATCAACTCATTGAAAAGAGAAAGGGGGGTGCAAGAGGGGGAACTGCACAACACGGATATGAAGTACACAAGCCACACAGACGCAAAACGGATATCATTAAGACGTGCGTATATGTATGCAGTGAACAAAATATAGTTAAAATCAAAAGAAAATATTTTAAAGTATATATTTCACATTTTCAAAAATGTAATTTTTTTATTTCTATTTTAAACCCTTTTTTAAAAATTTATTTATTTAAAATATCAATATTATTCTCTCCGTGTTATCTGCATGGAAATGAACTGTACAGTCGGTGCCGGCGTGCAACAGAAAATGGCCAAGTGGAATGGCCAAGAGGAAAGTGCCAAAAAAGAGGAATACAAAGGGGTGGAGGTCCTGCAAAATGAGACGGTACTGGGGGGCAAACGGAGGGGAAAAGGATGCAGCGCTGTGATGAGCAACGGTAAAGAAACCAATTTACCCGACCTGGCCCGAAACGCAGGAGTACGGAATACAGTCAAGGAAATGTTAAACAACACAGCTGATGTTGCTGCCGATTCTGATGCTTCTGCTTTAATTCGCCAACAACAATCAAGGGGGTCAAGGGGGGTCAATCGGTGATGCCAAAGGAAAATGAAAAGCAAACCGAAATTGTTGTAAAAGATATTCGAATTAATGCAACGGAAAGCAAAGGCGAAATAAGGAGAGAGCGATAAGCAATATGGAAAGCATTATGCCAGGATATGGAAATCAGGTGCACAGACACAAGCAAATGAATAAAAGGAAAGAATAATTCCAGATTCCCTTATAGGATTTTATATTTATTTTCATAATAGATATTTTTTTGTTCAACAGACTGGAAAAGAAAATATTTTCTCGAGATGTATAGAAACAAGTTAAAGGCTTTGTTTATATAACAGACTTGGCCAAAGCAATCAAAGAACCTGTAAAGCGTAGGATCTGAAAAGCAAAACATGTTCATTTATATTTGGAAATCAAAGCCCTAAAAAAGACGGTTCTTACAGATGTTAGAGTTTCCAAAGAGGGTGAAAAGAAGGGAATTTTAATGGTCAGAACACGCTGGGCACGAGCAATCATCAAAAGAGCCATTTTTTGAACCCGAACACTATGACCATACCAGTGGCTGGAAAAAGTAGAGCGAGCCAGCTCCGAGCACTGAAAAATATTAAAAATTAATTTATAAAACAATTAAAATCATATAAAATTCTATTCCATACAGCTTCCATTATATGCGAGCCTCCGAGGCAATATAAAAAGATTTCCACGCCCACGGCGCAGGTGTAGACCACATACACAATAATGCCCAGACCGGAGAACTATGAATTATAAAAATTTTAAGTAAGTATAGTTAATTAAAAGAAGCTAAACTCACCAATAAAATATCTACCACACTAGTGCCAATAATCAAACTCGAGGTAACAAAATGGGCCAAAGTAATCTCCACCATCACTCCCGACAATCTTTCGGTTAGTTCAGCCACTTCGTTATGTCGATCCACTAGTTTTTCCATTTCTCGAACTATCCGTGCCTCCTGATTTTCATCAGGACTCTTTTCAATATCTTTAACTTCCAATAAATCAAAGACATCATCCCGAAGGCACATTAATAAAACTGTGAGGTAGACACAAAATCCCAAAAAGAAACCATCGGCTCCCACAAAACAAACGACTGTGATATAACCATGCCAATGGACGAGGATATAGGTGATGGGATATAGAGGTAAACGAAGTAGAGGATCAGGGAAGCTAAAAATGAAGATTTAATTATATAATTTCTTATAGTACTATTCATTTTTGTATCCCCTATACTCACATCATTTTAAAAGGCGTTTCATAGATCCACTCCTTTCCCCTCGACTTCCTCAGAATATTATCCATCAGATGTCTGATGGAATACGAAGTACTAGTACAAAATCCGCAGCACAATAGCAAAGTAGTTAGCCTAGTGGCTAAAGTATAGAACCTCTTTTTATAGCCCAATTTTCGCTGAGATCTTTGCTGCTCTGTTAGAAATCTCACTCGTTGGATTAAACTTTTAAGTTCGTCCTGGTAATACCAAATGGCAATCATTTTCACCAACGACAAAATACTGGAGGCCACCGGACACAGGGCATCCAGAGCCGTGGCTATATTAATCGGTATATAGTGTATGCCATAGTAAGCCTCCGCATAGCAGCCGTAACTTAGGATAAAAAAGTTGAAGAAACTCCATAGCCGGACCGGCAAAGTTCTCTTCTGTTCCGGATACAGACCAATCAGCGACAATGCAAACTTTGGCACCAGAAAATAATGCCGTTCCATCGGATACGAGGCGGTGAGGAATCGAGGTAACATCCTTCACCAAAAACACCAAACACTTTTCAGCTCATAATCTGCCAGCCAACTGCCCTCGGCCTTTTATACTGCCTTCAAAAATATATATAGTATGTTGGTATATGTATATACCAACACACAAAGCACTTGAGTAGCATAATTGATGAGTTGGGCGTTGTCCTTGCTCATAGTTCGATAAGTTTTCAAATTGTTAACCCTCAATTAGGCAACGATTTCGGATAGGAGAGCTGGACTAGACAAACGGTGGTGGGGGCGATCTGGAGGCGTGGCAAATTGGGCGTGTTCGTAATTAAACTTTAGTTTTCGGTAAACGATTTTTAATGACCTTTGCCATGAATTTTGTGTGAGCTTGGCAGGTACTATATAACACAAAAAATGGGTAAGTGGGGTAGAGGCTAAAATTATAATCTAATTAAAGTTATCAAATTAATACTATGATAAAATATTTAAAAATTAATAGGATAAGCATCTAGCAATAGTTTTCTGAGACTTATAATAGAAGTCCTACTTTAGACCCTTGCTAGAAAAAACCCCTGTATTTGTAACCAAACATGTTGACCCTCCATCACAGACCCTCCATTTTCACACAGTTTAAGGATCTGAGCTTAGCAAGTGTTGCCAGGTTACTTGCAGTTTGAATAAATATTTTATAAGCTGTCCATGTGCTTACCAGTATGTTTGTGATTGTGTGTGTGTGATGATTATGCAAACTGCAGTTATTTGGTAAATACAAGGATGGCCAATAAATTAATTTAGCTAGATGGCCGACTGGCTGACTTGCAGGTTGAATGGCTGAATGAAAATTTCGGCTTGGGAAATTGGGTCGGGGAAAGAGGCGAAACTAACGATGGTTCTCAATGGGGCATTGGGCCCGGCAGCTAACTGCACTGCCAGAAATTTTTTAAAATATTTCACAAATTATAGTGGACATACTAGTCGTATACTTAATATTTCTCAAATGCCTGTTTGCCCAACCTGGCCTACCAGTCGTATACTTCATATGGAACTTTTTTTTGGAAAAATTAGTTTTAAAGAGGAGACCCAATTTTTTCTATGTAGAATTTCTTGTGTACGTTGAAAGCTCGAAGCCAATATTCTAGCCGAAGCCATAGACCAAGCCGTAAACGTAGCCGGAGTAGGAGACGGAACTGGCTCTGACGAGACTGTCCTGTACGGATGGACAAACGGACTTTTAGACGGAGGGAACTGGCTCTTTGCATAATTGATGGCTGCAGGTGTATTTGCGCTCAAATGAGGCATGCTAAACACATGCCTTTGACACTTATACACACACGCCATGGCCTAGAACACCAGCATCAAACACACGCTCACATGTTTGGAAGTTCTGCGATATCCTGCCGTGCAAAACAACTAAACTAAAGGCAGCCGCTGGCAAGGCCAAAACAAAAACATTAGGAAAACTGTGTAAACACATAATGCGGATGGTAAATGCTGAATGAAAATAAAAAAAAAACCATAAATGACGTGAACAGAGGTGAACAGAAATTAAAAGTTTGTCAAAATAATGGGTCCTTTTTATGAGCTAAACAATATGTCCTTTTAAAGCTCTATAAACTTGAAATATATCATTCATTTCCATAACTCTTTAACTCTTACATCTCAGTTAAGCCTACACCTAATCTAAGGTACACAAATCTACCTGAGACCCATTTAAATATCAACCCTTTCAATGCGATACGATCTCTCGCACGGTGATAACTTTATTCAACTTTAAATTTTGTTTAACATCTCCACCAACAATATCCCATCTAACACAAAAGGCCTATGGGGCCAGGACCTCTCGAACTTCTACCGTCCTGTGTAAAGGGATCGAAAGCGTCCATTCAAATTGAAAAATTTACGTGGAAAACATGCAAATTTATGCCATAAACACAATGAGTTTAATGTTCGAACGGGAGGACCTCCGAATAAAAAAAAAAAAAAAAGAAACAGGTAGAGTATGGGGAAATGGAAAGAGACAAAAACGGAGGGGGAAAGAGAGGGTGGCAGAGTGAGAAAGCACACCTCAACCTGTGTAAACTTATGGCCTGACAGTTTCAACCGCATTCTGGGGACGATTTGTAGGCCACACGACCAGGCCCCAAAAAAAAAAAAAAAAAGAATGGCAAAGAGAAATATATTAAACAGTCCATTTTTTTGCGGCAAACACAAGCCCCTAAAAAGCCCCTTCACTATCCATTTTTTCCTGCTCCTGCTCTGACATTTTATTGACAAAATTATTGAACACGTTTTGACCGTGCCACACAAATCTAGCCCCAGAGCAGCGATGGCAACATAATGGCGACTCACCCGCCCGCTCGCTTCCATCACGCAGGCTCCCATTGTCAAACGCCCCAGGTCACGGCACGACCGTGGGCTATTGGGCGTGGCAGGGGCGTGGTCGAGTGGTATAATGGCCGCGGAGGTGAGTTGAGGCACCTCGGCGCAACGGCCATTGAATTTATATGAATTTATAATTGAAAATTAAACAACTTGGCAAATAAGGTGGGTAATTGCCTGATGATGGAATGCTCTTGAAAAAATTTTCTTTTAAATTATTTGTTAAGTAAGTATAGTATATTAAAGAAAAAAAGAAATAATATTTGTAGATAATTCTATTTGGTCAACAATTTTAAAGACTTTTAAACCCATACCTTTTTGTTAATATCAACGAAAACAGATCTAAAATGATTTTAAAAAATTATTGAACTATTATAGTCTAGTCGACATTTATGAATCCATTTAGGGTATAGCCTAGCACATTTCACCTGTCCATGCGTTTCCGCCTAATGAATGGCTTATTTAATTCGACCCGATGTGTGTGTGTTTGGCTAGAGAAGAGTAGGCCAAGCACGTTGAGTGCGAGCCCGTCCGCGTTGCATTTATAATGACAAATGCATTTTTGATAAAATCCGCTGAGCATCAAAATTCGCATTTGTGTGCTCATGAATACGCGGCCATTCGCGTGTGTATGTATTAGCAGGAGAGTATGAGTGTGGGTGGGTGTTCTGGCTAATTTGTTTGCACATAGGCGAGTGTTTAACATTGTGAGTGAGTGTGTGTGTGTTTGTAGGTCTCTGAAAGCGATATGTCAATTTGGAGCACTCCCCCACATACACATGACATACCTATCAATTTTATTATAGAACACATCCACACTCCTGTGGAGAGTGGAAAACCACCCAACCACTCAGCGATATCCAGCCAAACCACCCAACCATCCACCCACCAAAAGCTGCTGCCTTTTGTATGGCGATAAACTTAATTTGAATAATAAATTACGTTGATATTTAATCAGCGTTGTCCTGCGATAAAATCCAATGGCCCCAGAGAAGGAATTCCATAGAGTAAGCGAGAGGGCAAGTCGCCGAGTGAAAGAGACGTAAGGTCTCACAGAGCTGGCGTGCAACTGATAATGAAAGTCCTGGTCAGAGTCCTGGTTCTGTTCTGTTGTGATCCTTTTCCCTGGCTGCGAATCCTTCGCACGCACTGGCCATAAACTGCATGAAGTCATTATCGTTAAGCGGAATTTGTGTTAATCTGATAACAAAATTATGAACAATTAAGTCATTGCATGCGAATTGAAAATTTAAATGGCCCCTCAGACCGACAAAAGCGACGAGAGTTCCCGATCTGAAGTGAATTCAAAGCCGCATTAATTTAAAACACACAAAAAAATCCCCATAAAGATTAAACAAACAAAAAAGATGTAGTAGTTAAAAAAAAGGGAATATGCATTTGAAAAAGGCCGAATTATAAATATTTAATTGTGAGCTTAACCCAATTTGAAAGTCAATTGTGGTTTTAACAATCATAAGCTTTAGTTACATAGAAACAGGAGTAGAAAAAATGACATAATAAATGGTTGAATATTATTTAAACAACTATCCAATTAAATTTTAAATCAATTACGAATTTAAACCTTTTTGTATTTTATTTTCAGTGCACGAGCTGTGAAGCTTACACGAAAGTACACAGTGCTGAATGAATGTTTGTTTATCTGTATACGAGTGTAATAATCATAGACCAAGGGGGCCAATGCACTCGGCCACAACAGAAAAAAAGCCGACAACGATACAGAGACCCAGACATCACACAATGAGAGACAAATGCAAATTAAGCCTCGTAAACAATGTCGCATATTCATATGGAAGCGCAGTGGCGGCACAAATAAATTGGCCTAAAAATACAACAAAAAAAATGGCCAAAAAGGCGCACACAGACACCGCCAGCCGCCGTGACAACAATAAAAGTTGTACATTTCGCTTACATGGCAATTATGTTAAAATATTCAGTCAGAAATGCGGCTGGAACAGGTGAGATATATTTGTACATCCAGACAGCGAGATGACCTGTCTGGCAGATAAAGGTACACATATATGTCTGTAAAAATTATGGATATTAGGTTAATAAAATGGTGGAAAAAAGTATGGTCTAATAAGGGTAATGAAAAATAGAATAAATGGAAAATAGAAACGGAAAACCTCTTAAGTATTGATCCTTTGTCATTTTATACACATATGTACCCAATTACTATAACTAATCCCCCCACAAAAGCATGTTAAATGCAAAAATATATATATCAACAACAGCCAAGAATTCCGAGTAAACAAACGCTGGCAGCAAATGCAGAAATCAGCTAACAAATGTGCAATGAAGTCATTAGAAGTCAAGTGCAGCCCTCTGCTCTGGAAAGTATGCTACGAATTATTGTCCTCTATTTTCTGTCCTTTTTTTCAAATGAATGCTGGTGTGCGGACAACATATGTTGTGCGCGGCAAAATTTCATTAAATAAATACAAAACAAAATGGTATCACATTCAGTGCATCCAGCACACTGCAATTATGGCAGGTGAAAGGGTTTTGGTTGCAGTTTGTGGTTGCGCCTGGCCCGCTTTTTCACAGTTTTGTTTCCGCGGGAAATCGCACACTAAAATTCTGAGAGAGAAAGTTGTCAGTTTCAGTTTAGGAGGCAACAACGAAAACAGACAACAAAAAAATGAGAAAAAAAACATATACCTAACAGCGAAAAATAGAGAATCCAAAACCATTAAAAACTAATGAGATTTAAATGCAAATTCCAGTTTTAGTGGCCAACAAGGAGGCGGCCACTTTCCGGCTGTTTTTGAGCACTACAGTATGTGTGTGTGTGTGTGTGAGCAGCAAATGACTAAATTTACATAAAACCATTCTGGCGGCAAACGGCGTGAGAAGCGGTTGACCCCACCCCAACTCTCACCTGGCTGGTCAGAAAATTGGCCACGTTTAAAGTGGGCAGCAGATTTTGAAAGTATCAGCTTAATAAGGAAATTCTTTAGACCAATTTAAGGTTCATTCGAAAAGAAAGTTTAATGTTTTAAATATAATTGTTTTTACCTTATATTTTTTTGCTTGATGCTGTGGTTTTTTTCTTTTTTTCAATGTATTTTGGTTAACCAAGTTGTCCTTTGCAATACCTTTACAGTTAAAGGGTATGGTATGAAGTTCTAGTTTTAATTTAAGTATTTTAAAAATATATGTAACAAAATGGTTAAATTGTAATTAGTTAATTAATTTGATGTAAGTTAATTAAAGTAAAAACCTTTTTTCTCATTTGATGATGGGTACATCATAGTCTAATTAGTCTACCTCATTTTTGCTCTCATTTTTAATTTTTTCCACCATTTTTTTAGGGTTTTTCCATTTGCTCGTTGCGGTCATTTTGGCAAATGTTTGCCAACGACAAGTGGTCATTGTCATTGTTTGCCATTTGGCTGCGGACTTCCAACCTCTCTTGCCAGCAAATTTCATTTCAGCCCAAATGTAAAGTGCGAAAATGGTTAAAAGTGGCAATCAAATTTTCATGCCTACAAATATAAAATTTAAATGAAAATGGGCACTAATTTTTTTCACCCACTTTTTGTTATAAATCCCGCATTTACTTTTTTTTTTTACCCAGCTAATTGCTTCTAATGAGCAATCTTACAAAGATGACACAAACTAATAAAAAATAAAACAACTTTTTCTCGTTTGTTGCCAACATTGTTGTTGTTGCTGTTGTTTGTCATGTGTCGGCAAAATGTTGACAATGAAAATGATTATGAGTGACTGCATGCTGGGGGTTGTGTGTGCTGAATCAAAGGGGAGCTATAAGGGTATCCAGCCTTGTCGGCTGCTGTTTGAAATTGCTGCGACGTGTAAATGTCGCTAATGTGCCGAGGACACCGACAACGACAATGTGGATGTGGGCATAACAGCGAATGCACTGGGGAAAATAATAATAATTTAGAAAAAAAAAAACTTTGACACTAATTTATAGCAACTGAACTGCATAAAAATATATTGGAAAATGAACATGCTAAGCTTTATTATTTTCTATGATATTCTTAAATGATGTAATTATTTTTAATTTCAATAGTCACTTTACATCTTAGCTCAAGTTTCTTCTGGTGTATAGATGAGGATGTGATTCCGTACAATGATGCGAGGGACGTAAGCCATCATGGCCAGCAGGCAGGTGTTTTGGTAAGCTTTCGGCCTTGTCTAAGCCAATGTCAAAAGCGGTGCTGCGGACACATAGCTAGAGTCCTAGATCCGCCACCAAACAAGTGAGACAGAGAGAGAGGAAAATAGACTGAGATGGAGCAATACAGAGGGCAAAGGGAAACAAGCACATTACGGCACACATCGTTGGCCATAAGGTTAAGCTGTTTTCATCAGACACCCACAGAAAAATTCGGGGTAGCGACGGCAGCTGTCGCCATCAAAGTCAAAGTGCTGCAAATTAGATTTTTATGTTAATTAAAAAGGTACGCGTACGCGTACGCACACATTCTAATAAACATTTTGGCTCACACATTCTGAAAATGTCTGAAATCTGATTTCCGCAGTTTCTGTCTCAGCCAAATCAATTGGCTGGAAATGATCTTAATTCGCTTAAGAAAATTCACCAAGCGGCAGACAAATCGATGATTGAGCGAGTAACTGAATGGGTGAGTGAGTGATTCAATGAATGAGTGAAGTGAACTCCTCGAAAGCAAGTCATCAAGTTGGTGTGGTGGCAACTTTCGACAGGTGAAAGTTGAGCGATTAAATGCCAGAGATTCGCAACAGATTAATGAGAGATTAACCCTTGAAGGATGGTGAAACTTTTCGAGGGAATATAAGTAGTTCCACAGATACAGAGGAGCAAACCAAATAGAATTTATGGTTCATCATATATAATTCTTAGATTTTTCAAATTTAATTCTTCAAATGGCTTTTAAAATGTACATTCAATGCCAACTGAAAAGAGCAAACCAAGTAAAGGCAACATGTAAGATGGCTGTATATTTGTCGTCAAAGAGTTGTCAACTTGTAAGTCAAACATCCCCGCCAGCCAGTTGGCACTTGTAAAGTCAAAGTCATCTAAAATATGCCCGCGACTTGTGCATACTTCATTTCATAAATTACGCAGGCATTAAAAGCGCAGATAGGCCACCCACTCACCATCCCACCTAAGGAAGTACTTACCCCTCAAACTTGAAGCCCGGCATTGGAGGTCCTCCACCTCAAAATGAAAACCAAAACGAAGTTCTCAAAGCAATTGATGCGCACCATAAATCTTCAAGCATGTGAAGAGTCTGCTTCTCCCCTCAAAGTCAACCTGGAGGACCTGAAAAGTGTGAGGATTGAGGGGGCATAGCAGCCTATCAGTCGCAGCTATTTATCATTTAGGTACTCCACTCAGTTAGTCATTTTTTTATTCGTTTTTGCGTTGGGTGTGAGTTATTGCAATTCTGCAACAATTTTTCTTTCGAGTGCCGGTGGCCACTTCAAGACTTTCATATCAAGTTCAGTTTGGCGAGAAAAGGATTTGAAAAGCGGAACGACGGCAGGTGGTCCATCTATATTTTTTTTTTCAGCCTGCACTGGATAAAAATATTATGAAAAATATTTGGAAAAAAAGAATAAGTTTAAATACGAAAAATGAAAGAAATGATATGAAAAAGACTGAATCTTCCAATATTAAATAAAAATGTATTTGCTTTCAAATTTTGTTTCATGTGTAAGCTGTCACCTCTTCTCACGGCTGTTTTGTGATTTTAATGCCGATTGACAGGAAGTAGGAAACGCGGAAGGTTGAGGGGGAAAAGCCAGGGAAAACAGACATAGACTGAGACTGAAGACTTGGTTAAGTCAGTGTCAGGCTGTGTTATCCTCTCTGTCCGTCCGTCATTTCACTTCCAAGCAAGTCCTTGCCACCCTCTATGCCATCTCGGCAGACGGACCTGCGGACGCACAGTATCTTGGTAATGGACTTGGCACTTTGCAACTTACCCATTCAAAATGTGTGTGTAAGAAGTTTAAATCGCATCCAGAAGCAGAAGAATCTGGCCAAGACGACGAAGAAGCAGCAGCAGTAGTAGGAATAGCAGCAGGAGCAGCAGGAACTGAAGCCGAAGGACTCTGATGCTCACACTTGAATAAATACCAAGACGAGCCGGATGACGATGGCGACGTTGTCATTGCAATTGCAAATAAATAAGAAAGCCGGGGCGCAGCGAATCCAGTGGAATTCTCTCTCCAGGATGGGCGACAAAGTTGCCTCGGGGATGCAGGGACAAGGCGCCAGGCGGCAGGACGACTTTTAAGTTGCTTGTAATAAAATTGCTGCAAGGACTTGGGAAAAGTGCAAAAATGAAGTGCACAGATGCTTATCAACTCGGTATCCAACATCACTCTCCCTACCTTCACTTCCCCCCGATTTCAATGCCCAGTCCTTCAATCAAGTTGCAGATACTTTGGCTATGATTTAACCGACACCTTCGCCTGGAGAACACGGTTCCTGGGATCGGTGTTATTTTGGTCTCTAAGAATATTTTTTTTTCAAGGGAAAAATTCTTTTAAAAATGAATTGTGTAGAGTATTACAAAAATTAATTTAAAAAGCAGACAATAAAAAGTGTTTTTTATTATTTATTAGCCCCATAAACATTAAGAACTACACTATTTATTTAATATTACCTTTTTCCACTTTTTCCAGTGTTTTTATCTGCTTAAATTGTAAAGAAAAAAAGCAAGAATTCGAATGGTATCAAAAATAAAAATCCCAGGGAATGAGATTCTGGGAATTCTGAGGAAATGGGGCCGAAGTGGGCGTGTCAAAGCTCATTACTTGTTGTCATGTTACGATTACGTTGGCAAAGCTTACGTTACGTAAATGTAATTCATAGCCTTGTAAGATATGTGTGTTTTTAGGGAAAGAGACGGCAGACGTCAGCTAATAGGAGAAAAGAGATGGTGGGAGATAGGTAAGCAAGTAGCTAGCAACTTCGGTGTCATAATGAAGTGTCTGCTTCTCTGCTCCACGGTGAGGTCCTTCCATCCGGAATCTCTTTTCTGTGATGTATGGCTGTCATTTCACACATACATACTAGCAGGATAAAGATTGTCTGAGTGATTGTGCATGTGTGTGTGTTTGTGTGCTGGTGTCTGCACTCCAGTCTGCACGCTGTCTGTGTGTATGTGATAAGCCTTTGCTAACTAGCTGCATGCTCACAGATTTGTAGCTGTTACTAAAAGTTCACTCACAGCAAGAAGTCTCAGCCGGGATAAGAGCGAAAAAATATCACAAAAATCTGATGGTTAAGGGGATAAACAGCAGGACGAAGTCAATCCATAATATAGCCAACTAGCTGGTGCTAATAAGACTTACAACATTAACAAGCCAGCATATAATTTCAATCCGTTTTCCTATTTCCCGATTGTTGAGCGATGGAAATTACCTTCCCTAAACTCCTCTTGTAAGCTTGTGAGCCAATAAGAGTGCTACATGTGAGCCGGGGAATTTTCCGTTTTCTATTTTCCACAATTATCGGTTAATTAAAATGAGTTTGCCGGGGGAAATAGAAAGAAAACTTTTGCATTCGGATGGTAATGCTTCCCATTTTGATTCCCTAGAAGTTACAATTGTTAAAGCAATGATTGGTCCATGATTATTCAATATTTAAATAAGATTATATTCAATATTCAATAAAATAAACCATCAATTGAAAAAAAAAATAAAAGTTTCTTGTTTTTTCCCTGAAAGCCATTCCATTCTTTGTAAGCCATTATATCACTCATACGCCATGTTGCACAATTAAATCTAGCTCCAAATTATTCTTTTTATTATTAAAATTATTTATAAAATTCGCTTGAAAGTAAAATATAATCAAGAAACAAACTTTTTATTTTAAAATATTAAAAAAAGAAAACTATATCACTCATACGCAGTGTTGCCCCAAAAACTGAAAATCAAACTTCAATCAAAAGGGAAAAATTTGTTAAAAAAACATAAAATTATATTTAATCCTAAGCCCAGGATTCTTGAAAAAATATTGTCCATTGTTTTTATTAATTATAAATGCTACTTTCAAACTTTAACTCACCCACCCCTTTATTTAAGCTAAATGCATAACAAAAACCTTCTGCTGAACTGATCGCAAGTTTTAATTTAAAATCCCCTAGACAGTATCTGGCAGGTTTATCATTTTGCAAAGCTCTCTTCTTCCCTGCACCCGCGGCATTTCCATATACCGAGAAAAAATAAACTTTGCCAAAGCAAAAATTGTTACTAAATGGTTTATGCACACATGGAAGCTGCTGTCTGGAAAGGCATGGGGAGGGGGAAAAAAAGCTGGGAAAAAATAAATAACAGAGCCGAGGAAAAAGCCGAGAAGGGAACGTAATGTTACAAAATAAATGCAACATGTAATGATTGCAAAAGTTATAAAACGTAAATTAAGTTGAACGAATGAAGAGTTACCGACCGAGCGCCAGTGTAATGTAATGAAAATGGGAAATGGAAAATACTGCAAACAGAAGCCAAAAGGCACTACTAACAAAAGCAACAACAACAGCAACAGAAACAACAAGAACTTCCCACACAACATGCTCGCAATGTTGTTTTCCAACTTTTAATGCTGTGAGGAGAGAGTGCGAGAGGAAAACTGTTGGGGGAAAAACTATGAAATTAACTGCTTATTAAGGCCAGCCAGAGAAGCCTGTGATGGATTCCGCTCCTATGCGAACAGGACTACTTCAAGTTTGTCAAGTGAAACTTTCTGCCAAATGGCATGGAAAATGTTACCACACTGGGTTTTCTGGGGTCTGAGTTTCTGAGAGGAAAAATAAGGGTCTAGAGCAGAACAGACGACGACAGAGCATCATTAATTATTTTGCTCATTAGCGTGTGTAAGAGACATTACTAACCAACCAGCCACGCAGCCAACTCAGTCAGCTAGATAGCTGGTAGCCAACCAACAAAAATACCAACAAAAGCAACAAATGCGGCATAAGAAAATTCTTGAAATTTTCTTAGTTAAGGGCCTGGCTTCCTCTTATATCTCAGACATCCTTTTTCCCCTTCCTTTGGCTGTGCCCTGTCGTATCTGTGTCGTGTCAAAAGCAGCAAATGCTGCAAAAAATTGCAATTGAAAAAGGCACACAGAATGTAGATGAGACGTTGAATACGTAAAGTGTGCGTACGATGGTAAACTTTTTGGATTTCCAACTATATATACATATATTATACAAATAAAGGGTCGATTTCAAAGAAAATTTTAAATTGATTTTTATTTTTAATCAATAAATAAACTAAATTAATATTTAGTTTTACGCAATAGATACTGCAAAAAAAACAAGTCCTTATTTCAGTTTCTTTACTATAAGATACCCGATACTTCTAGTCTATAAGTACTGAGTATGAATATTTTTTACCATCTTCCAATATTTCCAAATATTTGGCATTTCCCATTCGATTCCTTTCTTGCCAAAATACTTTAGTGTTTGATAAAAGCAATTGCAGTCGGCAACAACTATGGAAAGCAGCTGCAAGTTGAAGCATCAAGTTGTCGTTGTCGCTGCTGTCGTCATCGTTGTCTGCTGCATCACGTAAAAGGGTCGCCAACGGGGTAAAGGGTAAAATGGGGCAACAAAAAGGGGGGTCTAAGAAAAGGGTGTGTGTGTGTGCTACGTACGTTCAAAGTCAAATCTACACAATGGCTTCAAAATGTGTGCTTAAACATTTTATTTATCACGCCAAATGCATACGTACTTCTATATGTGGACATGTATGTATCTGTGAACAGGAAATGGGCGAACGTGTGTGTGAGTGAAAAAATATGCGAACTTTCTGCATCACGTTGCGGGTATTCAATGATTTTTCAAACACTTTTCCTCGCCACGCATTTATCGCAATTGTCTGCATTTCACAGTCATTTTTATTTCTTTGTGTTAAGAAAAGCACGAAAGAGTGTCGCTTTCCTTATCTATATTCTTTTTGTTTTTCTTTAAGAAAAGCTTGAAAATTTTTGAAGTTGAAGTCAAATTTGGAGAAAGGGGTTCGTATCTCTTAATGCTATGATAATACTTGCATAAACTTATGCTCTTCGACTACGTGAGTCAGCATATGAAGTCATCAAAATAGTTTGGCGATTTCAGGTTTAAGAAGAAATTCAAACAGCCAAGGATGACAAATAAAACTTTTCAACTTAAGTATTTAAAGTATGATTTTTACTAGAGATATAGTTTGAGATCAAAGAGGATTAACCATCAATAGGTTTTCTTTAACAAGTAATAACATTCAAACAGAATTCTCAAGATATCTTTTAGTTTAATGACTTCTATATAACTTTTTCCTTTTTAATTTCCTTTCAACACATCCTTTTAACGACCTGCTGAAATCTCAACTAAAATTAAAAACAAGAAAAATGAAATTAAATGCAATGAACCATTAAACAGGCCCATAATCATTGATCTTTTAATCAATTTGGGCCGCCAATAAAACAGAGAAAAAGGTTGGGCACAAAAGCGAAAGCAAACGGGCCAAAGGTCATAAAACACTTTGTCTATATATACACCCAAATATATATATCTATATAGAAGTTCACCTTTCGCTGAGCAGATTAGGCCAACTTTTAAATGGTTTTAATGTGCTTTTTATGGTCCGAGAGGTAGATCCCAGTCCCGCAACGGGAATCGTTTAACCTTCACGGCATATGAGTAATGAGAGTTTTAGTGGCCTGCATTGATTTTTCATTTTTAGCCCAGTCCTCTGAATGTTTTTTATGCCTTCTCCCTGAAAACTCTACCCTAATTACAGAAACCTGTCATAAGATTAGAGGAGGGCAAAGTTTATTTCACTGCGAATCTTTTTTTTTTCAGTTGCTTTTTGGTAGAAAAACTTCATGGACTCTGGAGGCTGTGTTATGACATTGTAACCGTCCGATAAGCAAATGTCAGAGTGGGTCAGAGAGAGGTCAGGGAAAGGGTCAAAGTTGCAGTAGCCTTCTGCCATTTGTCATTTAAATTTCCTACGAAAGGCCAAGAAAAATAATAATGGAAAGGGAATCTATACAGATGAAAAAAATAAAGGGGGTTTTTAAATAAAAACTAAGAGATTACAAGGCTTCAAGAGCTATGCTTAACATATAATTATAGTAGAAATATTTATTTTTTATTAATTTTTCAATTTCATACAAATTATAGAAACTTTTCCCCGGGTGCAGTGAAAATTTTGCATTTCATTCTGAGACTCTCTACCTCGCAACTCCCGTCCTGGAAACCTTTCCTTCATTTTCGGTTTTTATCTCCGGGGCCCGTTTCAGCTCCTCGAAACGAATAAAAAAAGTTGAAGTGAAAAAGTTAAGCAATTAACAAGCTGATAACTTTTTCGGGCCGACTTGCAGCCTTCGCTACTCAGTTTCTCCAATTTTCTCCCCAGCCTTTGTCCCATACAATGCGAACCAGCCCCAGCCGCGTCTTCGTGACTTTTCATTTACTGTTTGCATACAATTCGGTGTCAGTTTTCGAGGTCAACCCCTGAAGTCAGGGGCCTCTAAGGGCTTGATAACCCCCCGAGGGCTAAGAGTTTTATGGCCAAAAGGCTATGCGACTCTGGGCATAAAGCGGCCTATCCGGCGTATCCGGTTTTTATGTCCTCATACGGCATAATTGCGGCACGGTAATTGGCCTGACAATTGCGCTGAATGGGAATGCTTCGCTGCCCGCTTAAGTATCCTATTACAAAGCAAAAAAAATAAAATAAAGGTCTGAAAAGTTCTTTGTGCGAGTTTTATGCAAATATCCACAAAGATATAACCTTATCCAGCTATTGTGCAACAAAAATGTCAAACAATAAACGGGAAAAATGGTTTGGAGGTTTTAAATAAAAAAGGAAAATTAAATAGAAAGAAATTAAAAAAAGGTGTTTAAGGCAATTTTAAATTTACAGATATATAATACTATTTAGCAAAGATAAGCCAAAGATTCTAAAGCTATAAATAACAACTATTTGATCATATTCCCCCTCAAAGAAAAATGATTTATTTATTAGAGACATTATCTTTCCAAATAAAACCTCAAATAAACCTCTTTGAAAATCATTAATATTTTATATAATCGTTTTGCCATCAAAATTATTCCTACTTAGAGGACATAAATATGTGATCAATAAATATAAAAAAATTTCAACCCCAACAAATAACTGCAAATCGCTTTATAGGATCGTCAACCCCTTTTATTTTTGGGTGACTATAATTCTGGGGGGGAATATACACGCCATTTGACACATTCCCCCACCCAGCTAATGCTAATGCACAATTCTCGAGAGTTTATAAAACCAGATAAAAAGAAGAGGAACAACTGGGTAGATAGCCGGGAAGAGACAGTGGCAAAAAGATGGCCATCTTTATGCTGGGCCAAAAACTGACAGAAATAAAGTGAAGTTGGTCATAAATTTGCTTTTACGCCAAGATGACTTCATAAAGCGACAAATACGCAAAGCATAATGCCGAGTGCAGCCAACCCAAAATTTTTCGGGCTATAATACTAAGGAATAGGGGAAAGAGGGAGGAGCAGGAGGAGTGCCTGTAGATCCGTAGGAGAACTAAAGGGGCGTGGCAAGGAGGCGCCGCAATGCAGGCAACAAAAACTGTTGTGTTTTGTGTCTGGCTGCTGGCATTGTTGCTGCCACTGTCGCCGGATCAAGGAGGTGGGGAGTGGGTTGAAGAAAATAGGGGCGTAAATAGGGTAAGAAAGAGGGAAGAAAAGTCGAAGGGGGGGAGGGGGGCATGGCACAAATGCCTGTCGCCTTTTCCAGACATCGCTGATTTATATGCATGGCTCACATACAACGAGAAGAATCACAGGCAAAAAATGAGGAAAGTTTGGAATATTTGACAAAAATATAGTTATAGATATAGTATAAAAGGTAAAAGAAAGAAAGCCTTTCTGAAATAAGGCTCTTCAACAAAATGGCGACCAGAACTCTCAATCAATCCAAAACACTATTAAAATATCTTATTCTTTTGGACAAATAGTCCGATTTCCCTTTCAAACTATTCATTGAATATTCTTCGAGTGCACTCGACCACAGGGAAGGACGAAAAATCGTAGGAGCGGACCAAAGGGGCTCTGCCAGATAAGAGAGATGGGATGCACAGGCTAAAGCCGAGAGCTGAGGTGCTGCCACGCGCATTTTTCCGATTTTGCATTGCATACTTTTTGGGTGAACGCGTCGCTGCTCGGAGAATGTGAAACAGAGAAAGGTTTTCGTGGAAACCGGGAATGGGTGTTGGGGTGCGGGGCAAACGTCTCGATTTTTTACTTTGAACACAAATATTGAACGTTTACATTACTCTGCCCCTCCTACCCCATGACCCTTGGAGTCGCCCGCCCCCCTTGGAGTACCCCTTCCGAATGGTACGCATGAAAGCGTTGCAAGTCAGCAGCGTGAACGAAGAGAAATTGCCAAAACGAGCAGAGCAACAACAACAATGGGCACTGAAGTAAGGGAGCCTGGAAAAAGATAGCGATTCCATGGCCAGAAGAAGGACAGCGGTACTTAGAGAATTTTGAATAATATTCAAAAGATTTTTTTAATTTTTAAGATACTTTTCCCATCCTAATATTTCTAATAATCTTATAACGTATCTTGAAATAATTGATTAATTTTCTAACCTTTCTTTCAGTGTAAGATTGGAGTACGGAAAGCGAGAACGGAATTGCGAACGTACATATAGTATATGCGCCAGAGGAAGTGGGATGGCATCGAGGTACAAGGAAAGAGACAGGAACAGGGAGACTGAGAGACAGCAACAGAGCAGCTTACAAGCGCATTTCGATTATTGTTGATGTAATCATAATTTTTCATTTCCAAAGTAAACGATACCAGACCGCGGCTCTGCCCTTCATCTTCCTCCTTCCCATCGCATGCCCCTCTCACTTCATCGCCCATTTCCACGCCCCTTTTCGAGGGCATAAAGAATCGACGAGAATTAAACGAACTTTTCATTTATTTACATGAAAAGCATGAGAAACGCGTTTTAAACGCGTACCGCGTCAATGATTTAAGTAAACAAACAGCACGAGGAGTGGAAAGTATTGAATCGAAGTTGGATATATCATGGAGTTGGTAATACTTTATTTTTCAAGGCTTTTATAATCATTTATAAAATTTAAAAACATTAAATAAAATCATTTTTAAACAATATATTCAAAAAAATATATTAATTTTATAAAACCAACTGGTACTCACCGGATACCCATTTCCTAGGGTATTAAAAAAAAAAAAAACAACAATCATGGGAGGCGGGAGCCGGATGACAAGGCCAGGCAGGCTCTGGCAGAGATTTTCGGTTTGGATTCGACTGCGGTTGCAAGGGGGGTCCTGGCCAATGCGGTGCGAAAGGGGAGGGCTTGCCGGCTGTCTTGCATCATTAATTACAATTTGAGCTGCACACGCAGAGTCGAGATCCCAGATTCACGGGAATTCACAGAGGGGAGTTGGGGTCACCGAAAATAAAAAGAAAATAAAAAAAACTACAACAGACAAGCTGCGAATAAAAAAGGCGAGAAGGAAGTATGGCTTTATATAACCCAATCCTGGACAGTTGGCTGAAAAGCCTACCATACACCATACACCAAGGCTACATAGTAGACTCGTACATATATTAAAATCGGTCTATATATATATGTATATATGCGTATCCGGTCGTCTGTGGCTGTGCTGACATTTTAATTGCACTGCATGACTCCCGTAATTTGCTTAATTAATCAACGTTTTTACGCTTATCAATATCGGAAGGCGTTTTTAAAGGAATTCTGGAGGAACAAGAAAGGAAAGCGAACTTCGGGCGGAGCCGAAGTTGATATACCCTTGCAGTTAAAACCGGATATATATCGCAAACATCGGATATAGTTGGCCGATCCTTATGGAAATAGGAAAATATAATCCAATTTATTACAATACAAAATCTAAAAAAAGTCCCAAACTTCTATCTTCAAAAATACGAAAGTTGATATTTCTACCAAATACCATTTCCGATCGTTCAGTTATATGGCAGCTATGGGATATAGTCGGCCGATCCTAATGAAATTTGGTAGGTTGGGTCAACTGACCAAAAATAGAATCTGTATTAAATTCCAGCTTTCTATCTTCAAAAACACGAAAGTTGGGTCATTTCCGATCGTTCAGTTATATGGCAGCTATAGGATATAGTCGTCCGATCCTTATGAAATTTGGCATGTCGTAATGTTTTGCTAAAAATAGCTCTCGTGTCAAATTTGAACTCTCTAACTCTAAAAACACCAAAGTTATACCATTTCCGATCAATCAGTTATATGGCAGCTATAGGATATAGTCGGCCGATCCCGGTCGTTCCGACTTATATACTGCGTGCAAAGGAAAGAAGGGTGTGTGCAAAGTTTCAAGTCGATAGCTTTAAAACTGAGAGACTAGTTCGCGTAGAAACAGACAGACAGACAGACGGACAGACGGACAGACGGACAGACGGACAGACGGACATGCTCATATCAACTCAGGAGGTGATCCTGATCAAGAATATATATACTTTATAGGGTCGGAGATGTCTCCTTCACTGCGTTGCACACTTTTGGACAAAATTATAATACCCTCTGCAAGGGTATAAAAATCCCAGCAGCCATTGAATAATTTGTCTTGTCAAAAAGTGCCCAACTAAGCAATATTGAAGAATTAATGGTTATAAAAGACAAAATCATTTTCTTTACAAAATGTGAAAGTAAGGTGACATATGCGTTTTTAAATAAAAATACATACTATGGAAAATATAGCCAACATGGCGTATGAGAAATATTTACAGGATTTTTTATAAGTTTATACACTTAAATACTAGAAACTATTAGATATAAAACTTTACATTAATATATTAGCTGTCTTTTAAATAAATATCATTGACAACATGGCGTATACTTCATTTCTCAGAAAACCCATCATACGCCCACATGGCGTATGAGTAATTTTTATGCATCAATGAACTTCTTTATTTTCTTCAAATACAACCACAAGTTTAGTTAACATTTTTAAACTTATAGTCTAAGCAAAAGCTTTTTCAATGCTATCGCAATATTGCACCACTGCTATTGCAACGCATTATGCTGCTTACCTTAATGCGTAAATTACCATCGTTGCCACATCAGCTGAGCCATAAAATCTGCACACAAAGGCATTTGCGGATTGGATGTGGGTCAAAGTTGGGAAGGCAATGTGGGTGGCGGCGCGGGAGCCAAGACAAAGACGAAGGCAGGTGACGCGGGTCGGTAATTTTGCAGTAATTGAAACCATCAAAGCATGGGTAATGCCATTTGTGCGAGAGCGAGTGGCAGAAAGAGGCAATTACAGGGACTACGATAATATTAATGCATGCGGAGGTGGTTACCATTGTTGAGGCCTCTCTCCTTATCGCAAATGCGGCGAATATTATCTCCGATAATGAGAAAACTAATTGTGAGCTATGCAAATGTGGCAGAGCCAGATGCACCTGGCCATGTGTATTTGGGATGGTGCCGAGGTGTGCGGCGTGGCATGCCCCATGTGTGGGCGTATGCCGGCAAGTGTGAAAGCAATTAGATTTGACAGTTTATCGGGGTTCATTTGAATAAACGGAAATTGCTGGCTAAACAAACACAAGAGTTAGTTGTGAGTGGTAAGCAATAACAGTTTATAGGATTATTATAGGGTTACTAATAAAAAATCAGGTTTCAAATAAGGTTTAGGTATTCTTCTAACATCTAGAATCTAGGTCATGCTATTGAGTTGATGAGAGGCCGCCAACCAGAACAGCTAATCAAAGTCTCTCTCCTAAACTCGCAACTCATTGCATTCATATCCTTACGGCAGCTCTGTTGCACTTGGAAAAGTCCTTAATTTTGTGATTGCAGCAAAGTTGTCATGTCAGCTGATTTCGCTCTCAGTGAAACTTAAAGATTGCCTCCCCCAAAATTTATCTCACTGAAATTTAGTCGAATTTGAATTTCAAATTGTTAGCCGATGTTCTTGTTGTTTCTGTTGTTAGTCCTGTGATTGACGCCGCCGGCCTCTGACATTGTCGCTGCTGCTGAGCTGCCTGCCTCCGGGCTGCCGGCAGAGGTGTTGGGTATGAAAATTAATTCAAGCAAATTTCCAGACTTCCATCTGCTTGCTGAATGAAAATTACAGGTGAATTACTGGTAAACGTCAGGCGTCAGATTGGAGCACTTGTGTCACATTATCTGCACTTCATTAGAAATTAGATGGAAGCAATTTGGGGCCACATTTAAATAGTTATTGGGTTATAGATTGGCCAAGGTAGATTCAATACGTCTATAAAAGGTTTAAATTTGAATAACATTTGGGACATTGTATTTCTAAATGTATTTAATAATTATATTAGCACTTGGTTACAGTTTGCAGATTTTGAATACAGTTTGAAACAGTACAGTTTTAGAATCACATCAGTTATAGTTATAAAGTTTTGAAGTCTTAAGCAATCGGATTTAAAGTTTTTCCTATATTTATCCTATATATTATTTGATTCTTAATTTTAAATAGAAGGGCTATTCCTCTATGACTTTGCTGTGAATTTTTTATATTTCTTAAACTTCAAACATCTTTTTTTAAACATCTATACAGTTTTAAAGCTATCGCTTAGAGTTTTAAGATAACTGGATCTGCAAAAAGTGCATGGCCACAGTCACGTTTCCGGTTTCTCTTTTCCCACTAATTTTCCCATATCCTTGCAACTACACAAGCTAAGGAAAGGAAACCGCAATTTTGATTAAAGAACTTGGCATTGTTGTTGCTATTGTTTGTTTGCATGGCTATGTTGCTGCATTTTCCGTGTTTTCAAGAAATAGACGTAAGCATCTGGCTGCATTTACTGCTGAGGGAAAGTGAAAAGCCCTCAATTGTCGGTTAGCTGTTGTGGCTTTTGAACTTATTTCCGTTCTTCTATTTTCTGACCCTGCCACGTGCTGAAATGTTGGCCAACTACTTTTACTTTTTCCCTCATTTTCCTACCTACATACCTTCTTACTTCGTTTTATCGGTAGACTGGACAAATCTAATACCGACTGCTGTTTCTCACCTTTTGACAGCTCATTACATAACATGTCGCTTCTGCTCTCTGGATTTCCCTACTGTTCTCTCACCTGCCGGCCGGTGCATAATGAACATATGTGTGTGGGTGTGTAAGTAATTTGGAGTTCAATTACCTCGCTAATATGAGATGTCGATATTGTCACAGCGGTAGGCACTTCCCATCTCCTTTTCACACACACTCCCTCAATGGTTGTTGCCCCCGTTGTTGCATGTATCTTGGATTCGTTAATTATTTTGACAGGCGGCCATGTTGACAACCGCACAAAGTCAACGGTGTGGGTTAACCGAGAAGGGCAGATCCCAAAACCGAAGATAATATACTCTTTAATATATTATTACAATTTTAAAATAAATCTTAAATCTACAGAACTGATAAAGTTATAATATTTGTACTTTGAAGTAAAATAAAATTATTAATTTCATTTTAGAAAGTTAATAACAAACAAAAACACATTAATACTGAAACCTTTATATATACTTTTCTTATGTTTCTTTAGAAAATAAGTAAGTAACTGATGTAAAAGAAATACGCTACAAAAGTTCAGTTGCCCTCTTCAATAGCCACACATCAGAAGTAACAACTTGAGAAGTCCTGATGTAGCCACATGAAACTTGCATGAGTCCTGTCTGTTCCTCTGTCAGCTCCATTCCCTTCATGTTCTCATGCGCCTTCATCTCAATATAACCGTAATTTGTGTGGCAGCCCCAGCCATTTTGGCCAACCACTGATTATGCCACATCCGAAATGGACATGTCAAATTAACCGTTACATATGTATAAACAAAGCCAGCTACCAACAGTCGAATGTTTTTGAACTTTAACTTTCTTACGACGAAACTTCTTGACTGCTAGAAGAATACTATTTAAAGAATAGCTTTAATAAAATGAGCGGAAATGTCAACTATCAGGACATTTGTATAAAACACTAACTAAAATAATAACATAATTAATTTTTCATTTTTTAGTCAATTTTTCTGATGGACCCCCTTCAAAAATGGTCAAAATGCATGGGAGCCCAATATCACCCACCGCGAAAGCCATATCTTTGCAAATTTCCGTCTGATCCTAGAGCGGAAAACCTTAATCGATTTGTGGATCGATTCTCCATCAATCTGCATCAAAATCTGGGCACAAATTATTTTTTCACTTTTTAGTCAATTTTTCTGATGGACCCCCTTCAAAAATGCTGAAAATGCATGGGAGCCCAATATCACCCACCGCGAAGCCCATATCTTTGCCAATTTCCATCTGATCCTTGAGCGGAGTACCTTATTCGATTTGTGGGTCAATTTTCCACCAATCTGCATCAAAATCTGGACACAAATTATTTTTTCACTTTTTTGTCAATTTTTCTGATGGATCCCCTTCAAAAATGCTGAAAATGCATGGGAGCCCAATATCACCCACCGCGAAGTCCATATCTCTGCCAATTTCCATCTGATCCTTGAGCGGAGTACCTTATTCGATTTGTGGGTCGATTCTCCACCAATCTGCATTAAAATCTGGACACAAATTATTTTTTTTTCACTTTTTTGTCAATTTTTCTGATGGATCCCCTTCAAAAATGCTGAAAATGCATGGGAGCCCAATATCACCCACCGCGAAGCCCATATCTTTGCCAATTTCCATCTGATCCTTGAGCGGAGTACCTTATTCGATTTGTGGGTCGATTCTCCACCAATCTGCATCAAAATCTGGACACAAATTATTTTTTTCACTTTTTTGTCAATTTTTCTGATGGATCCCCTTCAAAAATGCTGAAAATGCATGGGAGCCCAATATCACCCACCGCGAAGTCCATATCTTTGCCAATTTCCATCTGATCCTTGAGCGGAGTACCTTATTCGATTTGTGGGTCGATTTTCCACCAATCTGCATCAAAATCTGGACACAAATTATTTTTTCACTTTTTTGTCAATTTTTCTGATGGATCCCCTTCAAAAATGCTGAAAATGCATGGGAGCCCAATATCCACCACCGCGAAGTCCATATCTCTGCCAATTCCCATCTGATCCTTGAGCGGAGTACCTTATTCGATTTGTGGGTCGATTTTCCACCAATCTGCATCAAAATCTGGACACAAATAATTTTTTCACTTTTTTGTCAATTTTTCTGATGGGTCCCCTTCAAAAATGCTGAAAATGCATGGGAGCCCAATATCACCCACCGCGAAGTCCATATCTTTGCCAATTTTCATCTGATCCTTGAGCGGAGTACCTTATTCGATTTGTGGGTCGATTTTCCACCAATCTGCATCAAAATCTAGACACAAATTATTTTTTCACTTTTTTGTCAATTTTTCTGATGGATCCCCTTCAAAAATGCTGAAATTACATGGGAGCCCAATATCACCCACCGCGAAGCCCATATCTTTGCCATTTTCCATCTGATCCTTGAGCGGAGTACCTTATTCGATTTGTGGGTCGATTCTCCACCAATCTGCATCAAAATCTGGACACAAATTATTTTTTCACTTTTTTGTCAATTTTTCTGAGGGATCCCCTTCAAAAATGCTGAAAATGCATGGGAGCCCAATATCCACCACCGCGAAGTCCATATCTCTGCCAATTTCCATCTGATCCTTGAGCGGAGTACCTTATTCGATTTGTGGGTCGATTTTCCACCAATCTGCATCAAAATCTGGACACAAATTATATTTTCACTTTTTTGTCAATTTTTCTGATGGATCCCCTTCAAAAATGGTCAAAATGCATGGGAGCCCAATATCACCCACCGCGAAGTCCATATCTTTGCCAATTTCCATCTGATCCTTGAGCGGAGTACCTTATTCGATTTGTGGGTCGATTCTCCACCAATCTGCATCAAAATCTGGACACAAATTATTTTTTCACTTTTTTGTCAATTTTTCTGATGGATCCCCTTCAAAAATGCTGAAAATGCATGGGAGCCCAATATCACCCACCGCGAAGTCCATATCTTTGCCAATTTCTATCTGATCCTTGAGCGGAGTACCTTATTCGATTTGTGGGTCGATTCTCCACCAATCTGCATCAAAATCTGGACACAAATTATTTTTTCACTATTTTGCCAATTTTTCTGATGGATCCCCTTCAAAAATGCTGAAAATGCATGGGAGCCCAATATCACCCACCGCGAAGCCCATATCTTTGCCAATTTCCATCTGATCCTTGAGCGGAGTACCTTATTCGATTTGTGGGTCGATTTTCCACCAATCTGCATCAAAATCTGGACACAAATTATATTTTCACTTTTTTGTCAATTTTTCTGATGGATCCCCTTCAAAAATGGTCAAAATGCATGGGAGCCCAATATCACCCACCGCGAAGTCCATATCTCTGCCAATTTCCATCTGATCCTTGAGCGGAGTACCTTATTCGATTTGTGGGTCGATTCTCCACCAATCTGCATCAAAATCTGGACACAAATTATTTTTTCACTATTTTGCCAATTTTTCTGATGGATCCCCTTCAAAAATGCTGAAAATGCATGGGAGCCCAATATCACCCACCGCGAAGCCCATATCTTTGCCAATTTCCATCTGATCCTTGAGCGGAGTACCTTATTCGATTTGTGGGTCGATTTTCCACCAATCTGCATCAAAATCTAGACACAAATTATTTTTTCACTTTTTTGTCAATTTTTCTGATGGATCCCCTTCAAAAATGCTGAAATTACATGGGAGCCCAATATCACCCACCGCGAAGCCCATATCTTTGCCATTTTCCATCTGATCCTTGAGCGGAGTACCTTATTCGATTTGTGGGTCGATTCTCCACCAATCTGCATCAAAATCTGGACACAAATTATTTTTTCACTTTTTTGTCAATTTTTCTGAGGGATCCCCTTCAAAAATGCTGAAAATGCATGGGAGCCCAATATCACCCACCGCGAAGTCCATATCTTTGCCAATTTCCATCTGATCCTTGAGCGGAGTACCTTATTCGATTTGTGGGTCGATTCTCCACCAATCTGCATCAAAATCTGGACACAAATTATTTTTTCACTTTTTTGTCAATTTTTCTGATGGATCCCCTTCAAAAATGCTGAAAATGCATGGGAGCCCAATATCACCCACCGCGAAGTCCATATCTTTGCCAATTTCCATCTGATCCTTGAGCGGAGTACCTTATTCGATTTGTGGGTCGATTCTCCACCAATCTGCATCAAAATCTGGACACAAATTATTTTTTCACTTTTTTGTCAATTTTTCTGATGGATCCCCTTCAAAAATGCTGAAAATGCATGGGAGCCCAATATCACCCACCGCGAAGTCCATATCTTTGCCAATTTCCATCTGATCCTTGAGCGGAGTACCTTATTCGATTTGTGGGTCGATTCTCCACCAATCTGCATCAAAATCTGGACACAAATTATTTTTTCACTTTTTTGTCAATTTTTCTGATGGATCCCCTTCAAAAATGCTGAAAATGCATGGGAGCCCAATATCACCCACCGCGAAGTCCATATCTTTGCCAATTTCCATCTGATCCTTGAGCGGAGTACCTTATTCGATTTGTGGGTCGATTCTCCACCAATCTGCATCAAAATCTGGACACAAATTATTTTTTCACTTTTTTGTCAATTTTTCTGATGGATCCCCTTCAAAAATGCTGAAAATGCATGGGAGCCCAATATCACCCACCGCGAAGTCCATATCTTTGCCAATTTCCATCTGATCCTTGAGCGGAGTACCTTATTCGATTTGTGGGTCGATTCTCCACCAATCTGCATCAAAATCTGGACACAAATTATTTTTTCACTTTTTTGTCAATTTTTCTGATGGATCCCCTTCAAAAATGCTGAAAATGCATGGGAGCCCAATATCACCCACCGCGAAGTCCATATCTTTGCCAATTTCCATCTGATCCTTGAGCGGAGTACCTTATTCGATTTGTGGGTCGATTCTCCACCAATCTGCATCAAAATCTGGACACAAATTATTTTTTCACTTTTTTGTCAATTTTTCTGATGGATCCCCTTCAAAAATGCTGAAAATGCATGGGAGCCCAATATCACCCACCGCGAAGTCCATATCTTTGCCAATTTCTATCTGATCCTTGAGCGGAGTACCTTATTCGATTTGTGGGTCGATTCTCCACCAATCTGCATCAAAATCTGGACACAAATTATTTTTTCACTATTTTGCCAATTTTTCTGATGGATCCCCTTCAAAAATGCTGAAAATGCATGGGAGCCCAATATCACCCACCGCGAAGCCCATATCTTTGCCAATTTCCATCTGATCCTTGAGCGGAGTACCTTATTCGATTTGTGGGTCGATTCTCCACCAATCTGCATCAAAATCTGGACACAAATTATTTTTTCACTTTTTTGTCAATTTTTCTGAGGGATCCCCTTCAAAAATGCTGAAAATGCATGGGAGCCCAATGTCACCCACCGCGAAGCCCATATCTTTTCCAATTTCCATCTGATCCTTGAGCGGAGTACCTTATTCGATTTGTGGGTCGATTTTCCACCAATCTGCATCAAAATCTGGACACAAATTATTTTTTCACTTTTTTGTCAATTTTTCTGATGGATCCCCTTCAAAAATGCTGAAAATGCATGGGAGCCCAATGTCACCCACCGCGAAGCCCATATCTTTTCCAATTTCCATCTGATCCTTGAGCGGAGTACCTTATTCGATTTGTGAGTCATCAATCAATCTGCATCAAATCTAAAAGCATTTTATTTTTTTATTTTATTATTTTAACATATATAATAATAATTATAATAATTTTAACATATAATTTTTTTCAAAAATTTTCGGATGCACTCCCTAAAGAAATGTGCGTAAATGCAGCCTCGGACTCGGCCTGCTGCTTGGCTCTTTTATCAGCTTTTGCCTTCTGCTCGGCTTCGTGCAGAGCCATCATATCTTTTTCGTAGATGTCGGCCAGAAGCGGCTCGTTGTCCGGAACAGAGGTTCTCTCGCAGAACTGCTGTCTATCTGGGTTCCAGCAAATCTCGTAGGCCGAGAAAATTAAACGTTTGTTAAAGAGCTCCGGAATATAACGGCAGGAGATCCACATCTTTAATTCATTGATGTCCTCGGGTAGGCCCTCCATCACACCACATGCGTTGCGTCCGTGGTTCTTGAATATCACGTACCCGGTTATATTGGCAATACGGCAGCGCTCCAGCAATCGCTGTTTGAAGTGACTGCGGTGCATAATATGATGCAACTCGAACTCGGTCCGCATCACCTTCATTTCGAATAACTTCGAAGACATTTTGGGTTTGGTTTTTTCCTCGGCCTCAGCCTTTGCTTTCTGCTCGGCTTCTTTTTGCAGAGCCATAATATCTTCTTCGTGGATGTCGGCCAGAAGCGGCTCCTTGTCCGGAACAGAGGTTCTCTCGTAAAACTCCTGTCTATCTGGGTTCCAGAAAATCTTTTTGGTTTTGGTTTTTTCCTCGGCCTCAGCCTTTGCTTTCTGCTCGGCTTCTTCTTGTAGAGCCATAATATCTTCTTTGTGGATGTCGGCCAGAAGCGGCTCGTTGTCCGGAACAGAGGTTCTCTCGCAGAACTCCTGTCTATCCTCTATCCAGAGGTTCCAGCAAATCTTTATGGGTTTGGTTTTTTCCTCGGCCTCAGCCTTTGCCTTCTGCTCGGCTTCTTTTTGCAGAGCCGTAATATCTTCTTCGTGGATGTCGGCCAAAAGCGGCTCCTTGTCCGGAACAGAGGTTCTCTCGCAGAACTCCTGTCTATCTGGGTTCCAGAAAATCTTTTTGGGTTTGGTTTTTTCCTCGGCCTCAGCCTTTGCCTTCTGCTCGGCTTCTTTTTGCAGAGCCGTAATATCTTCTTTGTGGATGTCGGCCAAAAGTGGCTCCTTGTCCGGAACAGAGGTTCTCTCGCAGAACTCCTGTCTATCCTCTATCCAGAAGTTCATGCAAATCTTTATGGGTTTGGTTTTTTCCTCGGCCTCAGCCTTTGCCTTCTGCTCGGCTTCTTTTTGCAGAGCCGTAATATCTTCTTCGTGGATGTCGGCCAAAAGCGGCTCCTTGTCCGGAACAGAGGTTCTCTCGCTGAACTCCTGTCTATCCTCTATCCAGAGGTTCATGCAAATCTTTATGGGTTTGGTTTTTTCCTCGGCCTCAGCCTTTGCCTTCTGCTCGGCTTCTGTTTGCAGAGCCAGAATATCTTTTTCATAGATGTCGGCCAGAAGCGGCTCGTTGTCCGGAACAGAGATTCTCTCGCAAAACTCCTGTCTATCTAGATTCCAGCAAATCTCGTAGGCCGAGAAAATAAGGCGTTTATTAAAGATCTCCGGAATATAACGGCAGGAGATCCACATCTTCAATTCATTGATGTCCTCGGGTAGGCCCTCCATCACACCACATGCATTTTGTCCGTGGTTCTTGTATATCACGTACCCGGTTATATTGGCATTACGGCAGCGCTCCAGCAAACGCTGTTTGAAGCGATTGCGGCGCATAATGTGGTGCAACTCGAACTCGGTCCGCATCACCATATTATCGGATAACTTCGAAGACTTTTCGGGTTTGGTTTTTTCCATTTTAGTTTTCAAAAAAATGTTTATTATTCCAGTTGGTGACTCTTATTTTTATGAATTGCTCCGTATTTTGTGAGGTTTCGATACGACTGAGATCTGATCATAAAGCCACAGCTACTTGGGGTTGAGTGGCCTGTCATGGACTACTTTGTTACGTTTTTATACCTGGTACTCGTAGAGTACAAGGGTATATTGTAGTCGTGTGAATATATGTTAAATACAGAAGAATTCACCTCAGACTCCACAAAGTCCTTGTCCATAAAGTTGGGAATTGCATGGAAAGATATATCTTTGCCAATTTTCATCGGTTCTTTTAATGGAAAGCCTTTAACAATTCATAAACATAAACACACCGATTTTGTTTACAAGATTCATTTATTCAACACTCTTAGAGCTATTTACACAGATCGCATAAGGGTATTTAAGTTCCCAGTTTTTGGAGGCAGCAGCAGTTCCCAGAGAAGCCAGCCCAGGATGAGTCCGTAGGCCAGCCAGGCTAACTGCTGCCGCCGATGCCGCCACTAGATAATCGAAGGATCCTTGACTCCCAAGTGATCCTCTTTATGTTCATTGTTATTGTTGTTGCTGATGAAATCCCGACGGAAAGCGTTCCAATTGGGATCCGGATAGTCCTTTAACAAACTCCAGTTGGGGGAAGGAACATCTGGCGAAAGCCAATTAAAATCAGCCACATCTGTGTAGTTATTTTGCGATTTGTTCAACCCGGAGGACAAATAGTCAGCCTCTATTTCGGGATAATCGTAATTGTATTCGCCGATTTCGATGCCTTGGCAATCTTCAACAATCGCCCGACACGTAACATGCAGGTATATCCTTGTCAACTGAGAGGAGTGTAATCTCAACTGCTGACAAGCTATGGCAATAGTGCATTTATCCATATTCTCAGCGAAGAAGGAGCGAGCAATGGGCCCACAAAGCAGGGTGCAGTTTGAAGCCTTGGAGACCTGAACGGATCCCGGATGCCCTTGCAGTTCTAGCAAACAATGACTAACATTGGATATTGTTATATCCTGGCCATTGACTTGGCCGCTTTTAAGGACAATGTGTTCGTTCTTTCGGTTCGATATAGTCCAGCTAAAATTGGAACCAAGTTTCTGTTGACTTTTTGGTGCCTTGGAATCAACGGAGTCTATGTCGGCTGCGGGTTTCAGTTTGGGAGCTGTTTTCTTGCCACTAAAACCGAACTTTTTCTTGGGCATCAGGCGCTGGCGTACCTCTTCATTGGTTGAGGTTAGAGTATTAAGGATATTCTGACAGGACTTGATCTTAAAATCCGACAAGAACATTGTGGAAGCTGTGAGATATCTCTGCAATTCCTGTATCTGCAGGGTAATGTCCGCAAAGTTTTGGCTCAAGTCTGTGGGTGGGGCGTCTCCGCTGCTCGATTGCAGTTTCTTCAATCGCTGTTCGATATCAAAAGCACGTTGTCCAAAGGCTTGAGCAAAATAGTCCACGCCCTCGTTCTGCACAGACTCCTTCGATCGCTGCTCCGATTTCACATCCAAATAGTTTTGTCGGTCCTTGTTACGCTTATTTAATCTCTCTAGGACTTGGTCCTTTCGATTTCCTGAGTCGTCATCCATTCTTTGGAACTATCTGTAAGAGGTAAATCTGGTTAAAAATCAATTTCCAGAGGAAAACTTCTTTTTTGTGGGGCGAAATGAATCACCGTTGTTGTTGTTTTCCTTCAGAAGTTGCGCAGCTGCAGGAAAAATCCGGAAAATTCCGTAATTATTTGACTGGTAAGGCAGTTGTGTGAGTTATCCTTTATTGCTCTTTACAAAACCTGGTCATTATTTATTAATATATATACCTGTTTTATGTTAAAATGTAAATAACAATAAATATTTATCGCAGCTGCTCCCAAAAACAAATCAGTGTGGCCAAAGAATACCAAGTTAGTTGGAAGTAGGAATAAAATATACCATAAGTATACTAAATACTTGAAAGTTTGGCGGGCGATTTAAAAGTCGTTCTGATTACTTGACCATCATTTTCCTAAAAATTTGATTAAAAAATAAATTTGGTATTCCTGGTTTCTGGTTTCACTTTTTATTTTCGATCAAAAACTACAGGCAACAATTATTTGAAGCGGTCATTTAGAAGTGGCGGTGTGTGTTGTGTTGGATGGTATATTACTTAATTGGCTTACAATAATCAAGTTGAACATATTTACAATTGAATTTAGTTAAATACATAAACGTAATGTATATAATAAAATATTTATATATATAGTTAGGTGTGTGCTTGATGCGTGTGCCCTATTGCAAGCAAATGTCCTAAAAAGCATTTGTACTTCTAGCTTTCGTTATGTTTACTCATTTGTTAGCAACATTTCAACACTTAAGTACTAGAAAAATATTAAATACATCTTTCGTTTGGATTCTATTACATTTCTCCTTCACTTTCTTCAATTATTTGGTTGATCTTAGTTACTGGTTGATTTGGGTTTCATCCTCTTGCTTCGTTTCCGTTTCCGGTTCCGGTTTCGGTTCTCTGCTTCCGTTTAAGGCACATGACACATTCCTGAATATGATGTGCGTTTTGTATATATAGTAAGTAAGTAGTATTAAGTATAACACACTAAAACTATTGACTACACAATGTTTTTTCAAATTCGCTTCCAGGTTCGCTTCGGAATTTGTGCTCTAGTATTTTGAAGAGGGGGTAGGGGGAACTCTAATGAGAAAAATCAAATTCCAATTATACAATGCATATGACCAGCAAATGACTAAAAAATTATCATGCCACGATACACAGATCGTGGACAAATGTATGTAGTACACCAAAAAAATGTATAATATGTAAATTTCTCGGAAATGTTTTCGCGCATCTTTAGTTAGATCTTGAGATCCTTATTATATAGATCATGAAAGCTCGCCGATGGGAGCATTTTGGAGCCACAGATCGTGAATGAAGTTGTACAGATTATCGCTGACGGCCACCTGTAATAAAAAAAAGAATATTTAAATAATTTATAAATAAAATATCTAATTATTAACCTACCTTATAGGGCGTTGGGTTCAGCGTTCTCTTGTGATCATTTCGAAGGGTCTTGAGCGAAATTTGCACTTTTTCGCGCACTTGTTCCAAGGTCGGCAATTGCTGGCAAATCTTTCCGGATTTCCAGTACACCTTGTACAGGGATTCCACATGAGAGGGTATAACATAGGCTCGTTTAGACTCCTGGAACGGATGTCGGCAAAGGACCTTCTGGCCAACTGCTGGTGGCGGTTCCGATACCTTCTGTAGCAGATCGATCAGAGCATGACCATCAGCGCTATATAAACGGTAGGCATTCTTGTTGCCGGGCATGGTGACCTTTTCCACATCCTGGCTGAGCTTGATCCTAGGCTGGCCATTGATCTCCACCAGCTTGTAGACACAGCCCAGGGCGGGTTGACGCTGGCAGGTCACTAAAACGCGAGAATAATTATAAGAATATGTTTTTAATATTTTCTAAATAATATTAAGTCTTACCCAAATGCGTTCCAATGCCAAAGCAATCAATTTTGTGACCCTGCTCGTTCAAACTCAGAATGGTATCCTCGTTGATATCATTCGAAGCCACAATTGTCAGCTTATTGAACCATGGAACCTTGAAGCGTTCTGCCACCTTTTCGAATGTTTCCCTGGCCAGGCAGGACAAATAGGCCAGATCTCCAGAGTCGATCCTTATGCCCAAAGCATGATAGCCCAAATCATTGAGAGCCAAAGCCACGGCGCTGAAATTCAGCAAGCCACTCCTAGGAAAATAAAAATTATATAAAATATAGTTAATTATTTTAGTTAAAGAAAACCTTAAAGTGCTGCTTGGTTTTTCTAGTATTTTTCAATCCAACAAAAATATTTCTCTCTTTTGCTATACAAGTTGTTTCAATTAATTATTTAATTTTTTTGCCACTAAGTTCAAAGCGAATATTACAGAAAAATCTCAAGTGTGAAGCTATAAAAAAAATGTGTCAAGAAACCAATTAAAATTGGTTCTGTTTTGCAAGTGCTGCTATTAAAAAACAACTTTCTTGGTGTTTCGAAAATATTTGAGATTGTTTTTTTAAAAAGGGGACTGCAGCACAAAATGTCGAAAGATTGTATCTTTCTTGTCTTTAAGCCATGCAGTGTGCTCTCTCGGACTCTTTCATTTAAATATGTACAAGTTTAAAAAACTAACGAAAAAATATTTTAGAAAAATTTTCAGAATATTTGGTATTTGTTTTCATAAAGAGGATTAAAAATTGAACACAACAAAAATTAGGGAAGGGACAAAATAGAACAAAGTTTTTAAACTCAGAAAAAAAATGTTAAATTGTGTTTCGAGGACAAGGACACTTGAAAAAAGGATTAAATATATGACAGCATTAGAGTGATTCAGTGCGAGTTTCCGTTTTGGGTTTTATTTGACGTTTTTGTGCTAAAAACAAATGAATAATTTCACAAGTTGGTGGAACAAACGTTAACTTTTAAACACAAAAGGTTTATTAATTTTAGGTTTACGTTACTTATATTAATTCTAATCCAAGCATTAGATGATTATTGATTTTATTTTAATGAGAATTTAAGTTTTTTTAATCCAATAGTTGTTTATTTTAAATTTACTGAAAATAATCCAATTAGGAAAATGATTTTTAAAAACTTGAAATTTGTTTTATGCACTTTTTAATATTTTGTTTTATGTATGACTTTAGTTTATTGTTGCAGTAATTGTTGCTTTTGAGTGGATGAGTTCATGTCATATGATATTTTAGTGTTTTTGTTTAAAAAATGTTGTTGGTTGTTTTGGTTTTTTTTTTTGTTTTTAACTTGAAGACGTGTGTTTTACATACCTCTGCCAAAATAGTGCCGGAAGTCATTTTTTTGTTTACTATGTTAGGTATCGTAAATTCTTTCTTTCGGATTCATTTTATGGATATCTGATTCGGGTTCGATTAATGTTTGGGTTTTATATTTTTTTGATTGTTTCACATTCACATTTAGGACGAGAGAAAATAAAAAGCATAATAAACAAAACTGAGTTAGAGAAAATAATGATAAACGAAAGAATGTAATATTGAGCAGGTTAGTCAAGAAATTAGTGATACACCGGAAAAAATAAAGTGTTATATATAGAAAAGAGAGTGTATGTAGGTAAGCAGGAAAGAAAGGCAAACAAAAGCAAACAAAAAATAATTTTTATAATTCGACTTCACCTGTTCTGGCTGACTTTATTGACCAGAATTTGTACCCAATTATTGGGTCACCCTAATGAGATGACTTGTGGACCAAATTTCTATATCTTTTAACACCAAAGCAGAGGACACATACATATGTACACATATATCAGCTTAAACATAAACATATATATGCGTGTATATGAAGGTTAAAATTTTGAATTTCGTAAGTATCTATAATTTTGGTTAATATTTCGATGATTTCATGCAGGCTTAAAAAAAAACTTAAAACTTTATAGCAGTTAGTTTAAAAACAAGGCTTAAGCTAAATATTAACATTTTTTTAAAGAAATAATAACCGGAAGTTAACAAATAGCTGCAGAAGGGTTAGTAAAATATGAAAATGTAAAAGTTAATGGGAATGAAAGGGTATTATAAATTATAGAAGAGAATTTATAGATTTCTCATATTTCTATTTCTGTTTTTTTCTTTTTGCTTTCTATTATTCTTTATTTTTGATTTTTAATTTTTTTTTTAGTTAACGAAATTTACCTGAATGACTTCTCGACATATTTTGGAAGGTATGCCGTCCCATTGGACGTGGCTGTTGTGGTTGTTGTCTCAGTGGTTGTTGCTGTCGTTGTTCTCGATTTTGTATCTTTTATTTTTATATCTTTGGACACTTTAGTGCCATTTTGAGATACACCATTCGGTTGCCCATTGACCTGGTGTTCTTTCACTTGACCGTTCTTTCTCTGACCGTTCTTTAGGCCATTTACATTTGGCTTTATTTTTGGCGGACTATTCTCAGACTTGATATCATTGATTAGATTGGGTTCTGTGGTGGCTTGTTCTGTCTCTCGGCTGTTGGATAATACTTTGGATTATTACTCAAAACTCAAAAAAAAAAAAAAAAGAGGAACCAAAACACAAGGAAGAATGATTGGATAGAGGGATCAAGGATCAAGGATTCATATCTAGTGTAAAAGTTGATGTTCTTGAACTTTCGTAATAGTTACTCTGAAATTGGATTATTTATCTGGCTGGTGCACGTCTCGAGAGTCTCAAATACAAATACAAAATAGACCAAAGAAATCCATACTCAAAAAATAACAAGGTTAAAAAAATCGGGGGTAACCAGGAAAGAGATATAGAGTTACGGGATAACAACAAAATAATTAAAACTAAAAACCGAACACAAAAACCGTTCCGAGAGAATCTGCCTAAAAGCGAAATACCTCTTAACATCGTACGTATCGACAAGGGCCATGAATCCATCAGGGAATGCAATGGCATAGGACACCATGGCCGCCAGTTCGCCTTCGCTCGACTCCTCGGTGGACACGTCCAGGACGTGCGACAGCATTTGCCGGTGATGGATAGCATGCTCCAATAGATCCTCCATGATTCCTATTAAACATATAAGTTTTTATTTAATTTTTAAATATATATATGAATTATTTTTATCCTTACCCGTTTGCTTGTGCTTGATGAGACGGGTCTTGAGTTCTCCCACGCTGCTGAAACTGGTGATATAGGCATGGGCATGGGTTCCCTTCACAGGAATATTGAAGAGCTTTCCAGCCAAGACATTGGAGGTGCCATCAAAACCACCTAAGAGATTAAAATTGTAAAAAAATTAAACTTAAACCTCTAATCCAAAAAAAGGGAAAGAATCCTTGACAGGAACCTTGACGCCGCCTCCTGCCATCGATTATATAGGAGGATATATCCGATGATACTACCCACACCCACTCCCACCATTTGGGAACGCATTAAAAACTTTTAGCATTCAGCTTGCCAAACAAACGGAACCCCAAAAGTTACGATGTGTGAGCGCCAATTGAAAGGCATCGCAGCGTTATGCCCGGATACGGATTTGGAGCCGATAGGCACTGCCTGGCACCGATTTCCCATATACATGGACACCCAGCTGCACCGCCCCCCCACCAACCTTCGAGGGCGTTGCGTGTGCCACCCACTTTAGGGACTTTTACTGGCATCGGGCCGCATTTAGTTTAACACATAAACAAGAGTTCTTGAACTTTGCCGGAGCGAGGTGAAGCGGATGCCTTGATGAAGTTGGGGAATTACTCATCGGTTGGTGGGTGGGTGGTAGGAACCTTGATAGGGGGTTCAAACCTCATAGAGGAAGAAGCAAATCGGGTAGAAGCCTCAGCTCAGCCTGACAGTGACACGTGCTTTGCATGCATGCACATCATAAAAATTCAGGCAGAAAACAATATGAAAAGTCTATACATTCCCTTCATTCCATAAACCCTTCAAGGGATCGGAGAAGAGTATACAACATTGGTTTGATAAAGATTTAATATACCTTTTAAATTATAGATAATATTATAGAGAATGCCTACACATCTTAGGAACTACATATTCTCATAAAAATATAGTCTTTTTCTTTTAAACATTACAGATCTTAGTCCTATGCCTAGAATACCTATCCTACCCCGAGAAAAGGTATATGATAACCCCTACTAAAAGGTGACTATGACTGATTTTGCCCACTACCCCAATCCTCTATTATTTTTAATTGATAATGAGCTGTCTGCATGCAATTCGGCAATGCCGAAAAAATGCTTTATAGCTCGCACACGGTTGACCTTACTTGTCACGGCTCCTATAGCCTATAGCTATAGTAGCTTGGGGCGTGTGAAAGTTTCATTTTTTATGGTTCTGCCATAATGTAACATGTACCTGTGTACGAATACTTTGATGCGGATAGTCCACCATCTGGGCCCTGGGCTCGACGCAGTCCAAATTCCAATAGTTTGACATGTTTTCCAGCAACCATGCGATATCTAGCTGCATTGGTGGCCATTAAGCTGTTTATTAAGGTAAGAAATAAAAGAAGAACTATTAGGAAATTTCCAGATTTGGTATAAAAGATATGAAAATACCTGGCGTAGTTCACCAAGGTGAGAAGGGTCGTCTCCAGCAGCTGGACTATGATCAGGGGACCCTCAATTTTAATAATGGGAACTCTGAAATGAACATTAAATTATTTTATTAATCTTAACTGGTTCATTGTTTGCTACAAAGTCTAGAAAAAGTTGCAATTATAATGCTTGTCATACAGCTATTCTAAGATAAAACTGGCAAATATTTGCCAAACCACATAAAAACCATAAAGATATTTAGAACCATGAGCTGGATGTTTCACAATAATCTCGTTGTTTACAAATAAAAAGAGTCACTTTAATTTAAGAGTAATTTTAAATGAGTAATATAACGATACTCCATGAGTTCTTTTGGCATTATTTGCTTTATGCTTTATCTATTAATAATAAAATTCAGAAATAGCCAAAAGCTTATCTATCACGTCATAAAGTATCATTCAAACACACCGTGGAAAAGCTACTGTGCCCTCATCAATGGCATACAAGGTGACATCCCGCGCCGTTAAATTACCCAGGTACTCGAAAAACTCATTTTCAATGCCCTCGGGTAACGTTTGTTTTAGATATTCGATATCTGAAAAATAATATAGATAGATTAGCATTTATAATATATATACTAGTTATTAAAGAACTTACCGCTTTGGGAATAATGGAAGCTATCCAGGAATTTGAGGCACTCCTCTAGACCGGCAAATATGGTGAATTCACCGTGGAATGGATTGTTGCGAAAGAATAGATCAAATACCGCTGTGTCATCGGTTTTGTCGGATTTCCAATATGCATAGGCCATGGTTATTTGATACAAGTCTGTAATATCATAAAATGTCATTAAAAACCTTATATTTTTTTAAGATTTTCTTTAATAAAAAATCGAGCCTGATAAGATAACCTGAAAAGTCCATGGCTGATGGGGGCAATTAAAAAAGAGCTCTATATATGTACATATATTCCTATAATCAGCCCGTACGGGAGCACATAAGCGGCAAGCCCGTAAATGAAATGCAAATTCTTATCTAAGTGCAAAGACCCAAAGATCGGGTGTGTTTTCTTTATTTTTTTATTTATTTATTTGTGCTCGTGTCGTCTGTTGTGCCTAAAAATATGCCGGGCACTTCTATATACACTATATAGAAAAAAAACCAAATCAACAAATAGCACTTCTATATAGCGCGCCAAATTGTCTCTGAATTTCTGAAGCTAAATGTCAGCCAGTTTAGGAGCTTATTTGGAAATGATTGAAAAAACTGTAAGATTATTGACATAATCAAAACAAAATTTGTCGTAGCAGGTCATTATTTTATAGTACTCGTAATATTTTAATAATTTTAAAAATTATTGAATAAGGAGTAAGGCCTCTAAGGAGTTCAAAGGCAAGATATAGAACCAAAGGCCAGCTATAGATATTAAATTTAAGAAAAAGGATCCCCTCGACTTGCCATGGATTTCCAAATATTTGCATTCCTCATGGACCTAGCTTGGAAGAATCGTCTGACTATACCCGCTTTGGTTTCTACTGCATTTATTTTAATGGATCTACGTATGGAGATGGGACCCGAAATGACCATTATAACTGTGAGAGCTCCCACATTAAGACAATAAAAATATATATCATTTAAAAGGGAAGATCTTTTACTTCATTACCGGTTAGTAGTGGCTGGACAACACCATTCTGATTCATCCGTCCACGATCCATAAACTGGCCGCCCGTGCTCATTTCACGGTCGTTCATTTTGTCGCCGATCTGGGTGGATTACTAAGCTATATGGATATAGTCTTTTTTGATTATTTTTTTTATTTTTTATTTTTTCTTCAAATGTCTGTTCACACGCGACTCGTATGCGAGCAATTAATGTGCCAAGTAAACAAATTAATTAATTTGTTGGTTTATTTATTTGGGCGAATGCCGTTGAACTTTTAATAGCTGGGTTTGTGTGTGATATCTGTAAAAAAAACAGAAAATTGTTTGCAATTGTTGGGGAGGTTATTGTAAGTTGGTATTTAATGTTTTTTAAGATCAAATGACGTAAGATAGCGTTGAAATAGCATCTTTTTGTTAGCATAAGAATGCAATAAAATAATTAGAAGCTTTTGAAAGAAACTTGTTTTTTTATTATTTTATGAGACTTTATTTAATAAAACCTCTATTTCATTTAAAAATTTTGTTTCATAGTGTTTTTATTTCACAATCACTCAAGTTTACAAACAAACTACAAACTTTTAAAATTCTAATTTGCATAAAAATCCTTTAAAATCTAAATTTTATGCTGGACTCTGTTATCAATTAGTATGATAGTTTATTTGTTTTTTTTTTTATTTTATTTTTTTTTTGTTGATAACGCGAGTAGTGGCCTCTATTATCACACACACTCTACTGGGGTGATCACCTCGGTTCGGTTTGCACTATTCAAACTTTTCCGCTCAGATTTCGAAGCTCGAATGAATTTTGAAATTCGCAAAAGGGGGCTAGCAAGCTGACGGCGTCGCTGCACAGTGGGACAAATTACAAAAAAAAAAATTTTAAATTATTGAAGAATTTTCTTTATTTTTTTTACTAAATTAAAAAAACAGTAAAAAAATATCTTTACAATTTTTTCTTGATTTTTTAACTTATATCAAAGCTTTTTATCAAAAACGCCCCACAGTGCCTTGGCAGCGAAGAGAAGCTAAACTTGCGTGAGAGCCGAAAACAAAATGCAGTTTTGTTTTTTTTTTTTATTATTATTATTATTAAGAGAGAACTCTTGTTGATTTTTGTTGTTGGGGTTGCCATTGGCAGCCGGTTGCTGATTATTCTTCGATTTTGTTTTTTCCCCTCTCTTTCGGGCCTTGTGTTTGTTTCAACACAGCGGCTGCTGGGCGCCGCTTTTTCTATTGATTACATTTCCACACAACGTGTTGCTGCATACTGAAGGTTGTGTGAAGGTCGCCGGACGCTCTACCCAAAAAAAGCCAAACACTCGCACACCCACACACACACACCCGCAAAGCTATGGAGAATCGAGAGGGAGGCTGGAATGGAAAAATAGGGCGTGGGCGGCGTAGTATTATTATCTATGCACTTTCACTTTTTTTTTTTTGCGCACATTTCAATTCATTATTTATTATTATTTATTTATAGGATGCGGATATTTCAATTGTTAAGAATGCCATTGATAACACTTTAATTTGAAACTCGATTTGTTGTTTTTGTGCAAGACTTAAGCGATTTGCATTAATGTGTACGCTCGTAGTTAGCTGGAAAAGTAGAAAATTACTTTTTATTCATTAAGCTCACAGCAGTCGCTTTTTATTTTTTTCTTTTTCGCGCACGTTCTTCTTCTTTGCTGGTTCCCAGCTGATAAGAGAATTTGGCCAAAGCTGCCAACTGCTTATCAGTTTTAAGTGTTGTAAAAGGTATTTATGTCTAATAAAATTAAAGATATATTTTAATTTTTGAATTAGCAAGTTTTAAAAAAATACATGGCAATGTTTTTTAAAACATATAAGCCTGTTTTATTTTATTATTTGGAAAATTTGTAAGACTAGGTGGAAGGTTTTTTGAAATAATCGAGCCTGGAAGTTATTTTCAAGCGCGCTTTCGAAAATTTTTTAAAAACAGCGATTTAATGTTACACATGAAACTTTAATCTTAATCTTTAAAAAATAAGCCACTTTATGTGTTTAAACTAGATAATGAATTGTCCACCTCTGGAGGCCATTCCAAATCAATTCCCACCACATCCAATGCTTGAATATCCACGGCCTTCCCTATGATGGAGGATAATGAGGGAGTGGTCCTTCCAAATTCTCCATGAACCAGCTCCTTTATGTAGGTCCCAGCTTGAGTAACAATATCCACAATCAAAGCTTGTGGATTGCCGCGTTGGACGCGAGCCTTAACACTATAAACGGTCCTGGGTCGGGTATGCAAAGGACGACGATGAAGGACTCGGATGGGAGTCTTTTGTTGGATATCAAAACTTTCAGATATTTGAAGTTTTTCCAAAATCTCCACGGTTACTGGTTCCTTCAGAGCACAAAGAGCACGATAGAATTTCTTTTTTTGCTCCTCGCCTGTTTTTATATGCGATAGCTCCTCCCGCGCTACCACTTGTAGATTTACTATGGAAACCTTTCCGGACTCGTCCACAGCCTGCTCCATTTTGTGGGCTTGTTCTTGGGTCAGTGAACTCCTGATGGAGTTGGGAATCTCGAGAACAAACGGCCTTCCTTTACCCAAGCAGCGAACATCGACATCTTCCCGTCCGCTGGACATAAAGATGATTTTATCCGGCTTCTCCGTGAAGTGCGCTCCAACATTCCGGATGATTATCTCCTCGATACTGTCCTCCATAACTCTCTGGCCATTAAGGACCCACGGCGTGTGCGAAATTTCGCGGTTTACTTTCCGATATCTTCCAGCCACACAGACCAATGGACCTTGCAGCTCAATGGTTTTTAGCTCAAGGGGTTCGTCAACAGTTGGAGAGGGGATTTGGAAATACTTCTCAAAAGTATCTGCCTTGACTTTCGCCGGTTGGTATTGCTTTTCCAGCAAGCCTCGCGAGATTTCAATGCGTTTCTGATGGGCAGCCTTATAGGGAAAGGCTTCCTTGTTGAGCTTCACCAGTTTGTCAACCTCCTCCTCCTCTAGCTGGTGCCTGAGATCCACACTAATCATTAGCCCATTGGCGTCGTACTCTTTGCCCAACTTTTCACATATTATTGGGTGTAGAATAAGCTTTACGGCCTCCTTAATGGGGACATCTGGGGGGTTATTGGCGTCTATGATCGGCCCGAATTTTCTTTGCAGGGCATACCACATGGCCAACTGTCTTAGCTGCAGGATCATGGGTAAACTAATGGCTAAAACGATTGTCTGGCAATCGTATTTACCAAAATCAGAGTTGAGGATACCCGCCAGGAGCTCCTTTTGAAAATCCTCCGAAAATAGACCCAAACAAGTCGAGCAAATGGTTAAACGTTGTTTTTTGGCAGGCTGATCATCTGGTGGTGTGCTACCATCTTCATTTTCAACAGTTTCATTCACTTTTATATCCAACTATTCAAATAGAAAGCCAGCTTATCAAATTGCTTCCAAATAATACAATTTTTGAATCCGAACTCACGTTTCGAAGAGTTTCGTTGATATCCTTATACTCGGAGCCTCTAGCCTTCAAGTAGCGCAGCTGGCAAACCTCGCAAACGCCCCAGGATCTCAGAAAATCCACCAAATCCTGATTTTTCATGGCTATTTAAAAAAATAAACAAATTTTTGTAAACAAAACGTGTTGAGCGGTTCGCGAGTTGGCCAACACTGACAGCTGTCATTGGTTTGAGGCATTAGCCAACACTTCTCGGCTTGCATACAGAAAATACAAAATAATTGTTTTCATTGCAAATCTTTAACAAATTAAGGTGTGTAACTAAACTTATAACAAATCAGCCTAAACAAACATATTATTTAACTGCATTGAAAGTAATGGGGAGCAGATAATCTCCGTAAATTAGTGTTTACGGCCATTGTTTATGGTTACGTCACAGTGAGAAGTGACAAAAATCTTTCCATCTAGGAATATTAACTTATTTTCTGGTTTTCTTTTTCTCTTAGCAAAGATGTCGTTGACTCCATTTTTGCGCCTCCCCTTGACCGATTTAACCGGCTGTCTTATTAACCATCAGACCTACGACAAATGCGGACAATTCGAAATGAAAATGATGGAGTGCTTTGAGGCCTACGGCCTGGAGCGCGGAAAGCGCGAATGTGCCGACCTTATTTCCGATTTCCAGGAGTGCGTTGGCATGCAAAAACAGCTCTTGCGATTCCATGTAAGCTTATTGCTGGCTATCAACCATTTGCATCGTATATTTATGTTCTTTAATGCACTTTCAGGCCATGCGAAATGAACGCTACAAGCAGTGGCTCAAGGGAGAGCGCAAGGGCAACGAGTTCTATGCTGATCCCCCTCGTGTGGATGCCTATTAAGTGTGGAGGAATCTTTATTGAGTAAAAAGCATATTGTATAGCCGCAAATTGTGTAAAAATAAAGAAAATTAAAATTAACATTTTCAATCAGCTGTTCCGTTTATCAGTTAAGCAAATGGACAGCACCGTGCTGCTTAGCTCAGCATCGTCAAGGAAAAATTATAACTGAAATTAAAAGTTTATACAAAAATTTATATTTAAGAGATTTTTTTAAAGAAAGTTATTATTAATATCCATTAATATTCGTTATTAACGTTTTTATGGAACTATTTACCAACTAAAAACAAGTGTTGGTAAACACCAAACAGTTAAACAACCGAGTTGGCATCTTTTGGATTTGTTGTGAAGCGAAGTTTTTCTTGTTCCGGCTGAAAATTGATAATTTCTTCATAAAAATCTACTAAAATGGGTACCAAACGACCCAATAACAGCGTGGTTCTGGCCCAGGAGCCAAAACGCAGCAAAAGCGAACTGATAGCCTACACAAATCGGGATAAAGCGCTCCTGGAATCGGTAAGCGTGGTGGCAAGAAGAAGCACGGAGAAATTAATGAAAAAAATTGCAATTTTATACTTTTATGCTATTTTTTAGGGTGTTAGACGTACTTCGAACCTTCAGGCACCCATAATGCAACTGGAGGGTCATGAGGGGGAGATCTTCACCACAGAATTTCATCCGGAGGGAGAGATGCTGCTATCGTCCGGGTTTGATAGGCAGATTCGTGAGTGAAATTTTGGGCCAGTTTTGTATATTATTTTCATTATTATTGTTTTGCAGACATATGGCAGGTTTATGGTGACTGTGAGAATATAATGGCTTTATCCGGGCACAGTGGCGCTGTAATGGAAGCCCATTTCACGCCGGATGGTTCGCATATATTCTCCTGCTCGACGGACAAAACTCTAGCCATTTGGGACATTGTTACGGGTCAACGGCAGCGACGCTTCAAGGGTCACGGGAACTTTGTGAACAGTGTGCAGGGATCGCGACGAGGCCAACAGCTGCTGTGCTCGGGAAGCGATGATCGGACCATAAAGATCTGGGATGCGAGGAAGAAACACGCCGCCCATACGCTGGAGTCCCCCTTCCAGGTTACTGCAGTTTGTTTTGGTGACACCGGAGAACAAGTAATCACCGGAGGCATCGATAATGAACTGAAAATTTGGGATATTCGAAAGCAGGCGGTTCTGCATAACTTGCGAGGACACGCAGATACTGTTACCGGCATGGCGCTATCCCCGGAAGGTGATTTTGTCCTTACCAACGCCATGGACAACACGCTGAGAGTGTGGGACGTGAGGCCCTATGCTCCTGGAGAGCGGTGTGTCAAGGTATTCCAGGGCCATCAGCACAATTTTGAGAAGAATCTGCTGCGATGCGCTTGGTCACCGGGAAGCGACAAAATATCCTGCGGTTCGGCCGATCGGCATGTCTACATTTGGGATGTCAACACGAGGCGGATTCTGTACAAGCTGCCCGGACATAATGGCAGTGTAAACGATGTGGATTTCAGTCCGAAAGAACCTTTAATTTTGTCTGGATCCAGCGATAAAACCTTGTATCTGGGCGAGATTGAGGACTGACCTATGGAGAAGCCAAGTCAAAGGATAGGCCCACTGCTGGAGACTCCAGTGGAATGACAAAATGGAGAAATCGAAGATTAGTTTTATGATCAAGATACAAATAAATAATTTTAATATAACCCTCCCCCCCATATACACAATTGCGTCGTAAAAGACCAATCTATCAAGAGAGTCTTCCAGCGTAGCAGAATCGCGTCATAGTTCGCATTTATAATTGCAATTTCTGATAAGCGAGCATTGATTTTCCCAATGAGTCAGTGCAGAAAATAATTAAAAAAAAACAATATGGTTACTTTTGAGAGGCGTTATATCACAAATATGTTTTATTTTGGATCAATGAGTTAAATAAGTTATATTTCGTTGCTGCGGTGGTTGGAGATGATTCGTTTTCGTGGCTTATACTGGCAGCGCACTTGTCGAGGCCGAAACACTCGTCTTGAACAATTGCCCGAAGAACTTGAGACCCGTAGCTCCACCCGGAACCATACCCAGTACCATAAACAGTAATGCTATTATTTGCGCCACAGCAAACAGTACTGTGAATGCGGTGCTTTTGGCCACCAAGGCACAATACAGGGTTAACAACAGGCAGGAACTGTACGATATGGAAGTCAGGAGTCTCGGCTTGGAGAACATCTGTCGCAGAAAGGCTCCGAATCCGGACAAAAAGCAAAAGCTTAGGATAAAGAAGAGACTGCCCAGGGTGTAGAGCAGGGCGAACTTTCGGGCTTTCAAGATGAGAACGGGAATGTATAGAGTCGATAGGGATATGCAGAGTCCTCCCATTCCCAAACAGGCCACAAAACCCACGATTCTCTGCAGTCGGGACTGAAATATAAACGAAAATGGATTATAAATAAATTGTTTAGGGCTTAGGACTCAATGTAATCTTACCAGTTTGGGACAACAGGAGTCCTGAGTGTCCTTTAGCCAACTATTGGCCTCCGGCTCCGTGTTTTTGGAAAATAATCCCAGACTTGGGACCTTCAACTGTGGCAGCTTTACATTGAAGATCTTCTTCTGGTCACTCTGCGGCAGTAAATATTCATCCAAATCGGACTTTAAACTACTCATGGCTCAAGTAGTTTTTCACAACTTTTTCTTAAAAATAATAATTTTCTTATTTATTGTGTGTCGTGTCAGAAACAAAACAAAACATGCGGAAAGGTACCTAACTCGTGCGTGTCACCAGCGATGCCAACCTGCTTTTAGACTTTTGGTTTTCCGTTGTTATCGGTTATTGTTATCGCCTTTCAAATTCGCGCCCAATTTTTAATCACTTTCAAGTTTATTCCAAACGAAGAAGGCTTTGCATTCGATTTTCTGGCCAAAATATGGGGTATATAAGGGGCACAAGCATTTCTTTTCAATCAGTCGGAGCTCAGCCGCTCAAGGAGCCACAATTATTTTATTTTTTGTATTATTTTTATTTTTTTCTCTTCGACTTTTCTGATATTTATTTATTTTCTTATTTTAAATTGGATTGAGGACGATCTGGACAATCCATATGGATCTTATTGATTTTTAATTTTTTTTTTCCATTAATTTTTTAATTTACATTTTATTAAAAATGATAAAACACTGTGGTCTATTCCAATCTCCAACGTTTAAGACGCCCCCTGCTCTTATTTATCCTTTTTTCTTTTTATATCAACTTTTTTTAAATATATTTTTGTATTTTTTAACCATATATTTAACGAAAAACACTTAAAGGTTCTTGCTCTTCAATGGGCCCATAGCCGTTAAATTAGAGGGTTCCAAACGCACTTAGTATGGCCATTAATTATTTATTTTTTCTTTTTTTAATTTTTTTTCTTTTTATTATTAATTTTTTATATATTTTGCAATTTTTTTATTTTCCTCTTCAGAACCTTCGTCTTCTCACCTTATTTTTCATTTTGTCGAGCTTGCCAATCATCATCTTATTTTTTTTTTTTTAGTTTTCAATTCGTTTTTTCCATTTTTATTCGTTAATTTTTTAATTTACATTTTATTAAAAATGATAAAACACTGTGGTCTATTCCAATCTCCAACGTTTAAGACACCCCTTCTCTTATTTATCCTTTTTTTCTTTTTATATCCATGAAGAGGATATATTTTGTCCATTTTTTTTTTTATATATATACATTTTTTTATATTTAAACCGAATATTTAACTAAATAAAACAATTAACGGTTCACTCTCTTCAATTGGCCCATAGCCGTTGTACTCCATTGTGGCAAATGCCCTTAATAGGGTCATCAATTAAATCCAAATTAATCTTTTAACAATTAATGTTATCTCGACACTTCTCGACTTCTATGGTATTTAATTATCTTTTTATTTTAAATTAAACTATTACAATGAACCTTGTTTTTACAAAAATAATTTTCATATAAAATTGTTTTTAACAATAATATTTTTTAAAAAAAAAAAAATAACTTATTTTATTTTCCAATCGGTTTCACTCTTATCTTATTTTTTTATTTTCTTTTTTTATTTTATTTTCTTTTTATTTATTTTCTTATATATTTTATAATTTTTTTATTTTTTATCCCGAATCTCGAATCTTCTTCTTCAGAGCTCGAGTCTTCTTCGGGACCTCATCTTGTTCATCTTGCCCTTCACCATCTTTTTTTTGTAGCTTTCGATTCGTTGTTTCCATTTTTATTCATTAATTTTTTAATTTTACATTTTATTAAAAATTATAACAAAAGACTGGTCAAATCATCCACGTAGAAGACTCCCACTTCTTCTATTTATAATTATTTCTTCTTATATCCTTGCAGAGGATATAATTTTTCCAAAATTGTTAATTTTTTTTTGTAATTTTTTGTTTTAATTTTTTAATCAATTATCTAAGATTCAGAAAGGCTAACAAACCTATGACTAAGAAATTAATAAATTTAATCTATATTTCTATTTTGTCTTCAATTATATATCTTTGCTTAATTAAAATTTTTTAAATTTTCCCTCCCCGAATCGGGTTAACCGGTTAGTTAAGCAAACCGGTTAGATTTAGTGTGACCGTAAAGCATTTTACAGACCATGTCAAATAGTGCATGGGTGGCAACCCTTAAGGCAGCAGCGGCAAATGGTGGCCAAATTTTTCCTCGGCACCACGGTCACACTGAAAAAAAAAGCCAAACGGAGTGAAGTCGCAACGGACAGCGCGCGCGTCCAGGCGAGCAAAAAAAAAAAAAAAAAAAAAGAAAACAACAAAAAGTAAAACAGTAGCGGCGGGCAATTAAATAAAAACGCCGCCAAAACACACACAAGTAAAAAAAAATAAAAATTGTTATCTAAACAAAAAAATATAAATATAAATACGGCAAGAGTGGCCCCTCCCGTCTCCCCATCTATCTCTGAGTGCGCGTGTGTGTGTGAGAGCGTTGGTGTATCTGTGTATCTGTGCGCCGCGAGTTATGTGAGTTTGTGTGAAAATGCATTAATTACACCAACACCGCAATAACAACAACAACAACAACAACCACAACAAGAGTTAAATAAAAATCAAATACAATAAAAAAAAAAGAAACAAAAACAAAAAGGCAATCGCAAATGCAAATGGAAATCGAGCCAATAAATTAAAAAAAAATTTGTAATTTTTTTATTGTTTTTCAATTCATTTTTTGTGATGCCTTTTTTTCTGTCGAATTTAATTCGCAGGAAAACCGCAGCAACAAAAATTCAAAACCAAAATCATCACAACAAGGAGGACAACCCCCTCATCACCACCACCCTCTTCTAGAGATCTAAATCGGTTATATATATGTTGGACTCGGTATATCGGTTCGAGATCGGTCCGTTTGCGGTTCGGTAGAAAGTCGGAGCCAGAACTTTAAACGGGCGCGTCGCTACCTTTTTTGGAGGTTTTCGAAAAAATAAGCAACTAAAGTTGGAAAAAAGCTACTCAAAATCCAGTAAAAATGCGCAAATTTCGAATACAGTCCAAAACGGGTTTATAAAACAAAAAAATACAACAAAAAACAAAGGAAAAACAACAACAAGCTGCGTAAGAGGATCCTCTAATGTTAAGCCAAGGAAATCCACTCCAATGGTGTAAGTATTTACCACCAATAGCAGGTTGTGGCGCTTTTCCGGGGGGAAAATCAAGGAAACTTCCAGGGGTCTCAAGAAAATGGGAAGACTGTGTTAGAAGAGAGATTCTGGCTAAGAGGGAAAATCAAGAAAACTTCCAGGAGTCTCTAGAAGAGATTAGAAGAAGGACATGGAGGAAAGATTCTGACTAAAAGGGAAAATCAAGGAAACTTCCAGGGGTCTCTAGAAGAGATTAGAAGAAGGTCTTAAAAGAGAGATTCTGGCTAAGAGGGAAAATCAAGGACATACCCAGGGGTCTCTAGAAAAGATTAGAAGAAGGTCTGAGAAGAGAGATCTATAAGAGACCTTTCCTTTTTCTAGTTTTTCCATTTTTTCTTAATTTTTCTAACTTTTAGGTTCTAAAAACCACATTTTCTTTAATCTAGTTTTTTATTACTACTTTTTTTTAATAGAACTAGTCTTAATATTCAATATTTTAAATATATTTTCTCAGTAAAACATTTATTTTTAACTAATTCCCTTGAATTCCCACTTTTATTAAAAGTACCACCATTATGCGAGATCTTTAAAAGACCTCACATACCATATTTGGGATTTCAATTCTCAGAAGATTGGGCCTTATCGCTTCTTAGTAACAATTCTTCTTATTTAATTAAATATTTATTTAAAAAAAACCCAAAAATTAATGGAATTTCCCTAATTTTCTCTTTTTAGTCATCAACGCAAATGGTAAGAAAGGAAGAAAGTCGCTGAAATATCAACTAAAAAATGGATAAATCTTAAAACAAATTACAAAAAAATAAAAAACAAGAGGTAACCCCATGGATAAACAACCAAAAAAATAAGTGAATTCTTAAAACCCGAAAAGAGTGTCTAAAGTGTAGAAGTGGAAATTCTAATTTAAAAAATTCTTAAAAAATTAAAACAAAAGCCAATAAATTTGCCAAAAAAAATTTAACAACTAAAAATTACAAAAAATTTCTTTAAAAAAATCGGGAAGAATTCTTCCTCTGGTTCGTGCTTCTTGGATCTCCACAAAGAAAAATGGCACAAAAATGAGCTCTAGCAGCAGCGACGTTGGCAGTGGCAGAGCTTCGGTGACTGAGGACGTCGCCGTCGACTGAGAACGACGGCGGGCAGCAATTACTCGAAAGCCAAGAATTTCATCAGAAATTCAAAGCACATACATACAGGCAGGCAGGCACAAACATGCACACAAATACAAGCCGAGCCAAACGGGCGACGTGCAGTGTTGGAAATTTGTAGCAAAAAAAAAAAAAAAAAAAAAAATCCAGGCTGACAGCTCCCCCAACGTACGAAAAAGTAACATGGCGACTATATATAAATCCAAGTGTATATGTGTATGTGTGTGTTGGTGTTGGTGGGGTCTCCTCCAAACTACAAAAACGAACAACGCAAAAATAAAGCTGGCAACTAGAGCGAAAGAGAGAACAATATCGAAAGCTAATGTGTGTGTATGTGTGTGTTGGTTGGTGTTGATGGGGTCTCCTCCAAACTACAAAAACGAACAACGCAAAAATAAAGCTGGCAACTAGAGCGAAAGAGAGAACAATATCGAAAGCTAATAAGGGTTGGAGCGAGATGACCGATTAGCGTAAAGAGTGGTGGAGAGAAATTGTCGTGTCGCTTGAAAAATCGATTCAGCTGGTGTGCGAGCAAGATAGAGAGATGCAGTAACCCGTTTGCTTTGCGTGCGCATATATAGAGTATATATACTCTTGCAAGTGTGTGTGAGAGTGTTGGGGAGAGAGCAAAACTACAAAGTTGGCGCGGCATGTGGTGGCATCCATCTCTCCTTTTTATCCCCCCCTGGAGCTCCCCATCTCTCTCGCTCTTTGGCAAATGCGGTCGTCGCGCTGTAGCTGCTTCTTCTTCTTATATACATATTTGTGTGTGGTCACGTAGCTAGGCTACAAATACATACAGAAAACTGGTTTTCAGTTGCTGCTGCTGCTGGCAATATTCATGAATTCTAGTTAATATCGCCTGCCTGGTTGCCTGCCTGACTTTAATGGGGTTTTTCCCCCAAAGAAAAACTAAACTTCAACTAAAGCCCGAAAAGGAAATTCATATTTTCCACAAAATGGCGACAAAAAACTCAAAACACAAATCTAGATACAAAAAGTATCTTTGTATCTTTTTGTGAGGATATTCATTTGTGAGGTTGTTTTTCCTAGCGATTTTCTGCGTGCCCCACCAGTTCTACAAAGCGACTGAAATCGCGCAGCGCTACGGCCCCAAGTTTTTTAGGGGAGCAGCGCAGCCAACAGCTCTGCCGGCTGCGGAGAAACTTTCACGCGATCATTCCGAACGGGGAGTGGGCTTATGGGTTGGAGCAGGACAGACATAGGGCATCATCATACCATTTATTGTATGTACAGCCATCGCACACAGAGAGAGAGAGACCTATGTATGTATTGGTGATTTCCTGCTGCGCCCCAAAAGAAAATACGTAGAAGCAGGGGCGTCAGACCTCCCCCTTTACCGAAAGCTCCCCCCTTTTTTTAACACGCCACTGCCTGGGACAAGACAAGGGAAGGGTGGGGGGTGGGGGGGCTACAAAACTACACGATTTATGGTAGAACGTGCAACAACAAAGCACCCCTACAAGCACACTGCTCGCTACAGCGCTACATGACTACATAACCATTTTATAAATACACACAACCCGAGAGATACTCGTTTTCCATGTACGAAACGAAACAGAAAAAAAAAAACAACAGAAAAAGTACCAGCTATAAATTCTTTATATACTTTTGAGATACATACATAGACACCCCTTATGTATTGTGTGCGCGCTGAAGCAGCAACAACGGCACTGCGCTGTCTCGCTCTAACAACCACGTCAGACAGCAGCGGCAGTGCAAACGTCAATTATAAGCAAACAATGCCATGTTGCCAGTTTTCACTTTTAGCCAAAAACCGGGGTGAGCTATAGGTTCGAAAGAGATAGCTGTACATATGTACATATATAGTGAGGTAGCGATGTTGCCGCACTTCACATGCTGCTGCCTGTGTGTAGTTTCCATGCTTGTTTTTGGTTTTTGGGTTCTTTAATGCATGGAATTTTAACATGCTGCTGCTGTACCACCCCTAGAGGGGGGTGGGGGGTCATTTTCCACCTTCCCGCATTTGTATTGTATTGTAGAGGAAATGGCCCTATACAAGAAGTTTATCTTTTATATAGTCAGTCGTATATAGCTGGAGAGGGGGTAGAACCATTGAAATTTCAATAAATTTAAATTGCTCTAGTTGAATTAAATGGAAAAACGTATTTTTAGTTGCTAAATTAAGGCAAATTGGCATAAGTGAAGTCGATGTCCAACAACAACAACAACAACAAATCTAAAGAAATCAAGTGCAAAAATCAACCAAAAAAAAACACCCCCCCTTACTACCCCTCCATTTATATTAAAATAAATTGAAATCTTCCCCCCAACAATCCCCCCGTCACCGTCTTCAAAATGTATCTGTATCTTTTACAAAAATCTATCTTAATCCCCCCCTAAAGAAGTGTATGTGCGAGTGAAGTGCTGCCCCCGCCCCCTAAGATGAGCTTCTGGAAGAAGCCACAAATCTAATCCGAAATCTAATCGTCTTTCTAATATTTCTATATATATATATAGTGCTACCTACCATCATGTGCGAGTGAAGAAGAAGAGATCAACAAATAATTAAATTTCAAATTTTAAAAATTCCAAAAAAAATTAAACAATAATCTTAAAAAAATAAGAGAAAAATAATAAAAAAAGAAATATAAGTAGTGTTGTATAATGTTTAATGGGAAGGAGGGCGCCCATTTAAAATAAAAAAAAATAAAATCAAATAAAATGCCGCCCCTCCCCCTTCCCATGTGGCAATGCTCCACCTAAATCAAAGTATAAGAAGAAGAATAAGAATGATGATGAAGAAGAAGTAGCAGATTCTGCAGAAGATTCTGGTGAAGTGTTCCGTTATCGAAAAATGGTACGCGACAGTAGCCGCAACAATTGTTTTGGAAAATTAACAGCCGAAACTCATCAGCAGGAGCAGTCTAATAATAATATTACAAACAACAACAACAACAACAACATTATAAACAACAATAATAATAATAATCAGATATTGAAAAGGTGAGAGATACGAGATACGAAAGGAAGGAGATACTATGATAATAAGGGGGGGGGGGTTCTTTTAAAAGTAGCTTTAAGATATTTTGAAATATTATAAAATAATACAAATTAATAGAAAATATTATATTATAATCTAGTATCTAATCTAGTATCTTGTACTAATAGTACTACTATCTTATCTAATATAAACTAAGGTAAGATTTTTGTAAAAATATAATATAATATTTGGACCTTGTAATGGTAAGGTTTTAAAGATAGGATATTGTTATAGGATACAAGGTTTTATAGCTTCTATTATATTAAATATAAGCTTTTATTATAACCTAAAAAATGGTTTTAAAGAACTGATCTATAATCTGAATAAAGAAATGTAATATATTCTTAAACAAAGTAAAAAAAGACCTAAAAAATGAATAAAATATAAAAAAAGAAAATATAAAAAAAAGAAAAGATAATAAACCTAAAAACCGAAATATATAATTTTCCTTAAAATAAACCTTTTTATTTTCAAAAAGATACAATATTCCCCAAACCCCCAGACCCCAAACCCTCCAGAGCAAAGGTATCTCTCCTCTAAAATCTATCTTCCAGATGCGTACGTGAGTGTCTGTGTGGGTGTGGGTGCCTAAATGCCTCAGTCACGATTAACCATTTCAGAAAAAAAAATAAAAAAAAAAAAAACAACTTCCAACTTCCAATCGAAAAAATCCAACTTCCAAGAGGAGGCTACTACGGCAGTATGTAAATTGTATCTTGTATCTTTTAGATGCTAGATGCCAGCGTAGGCCAGTTTCAAGAGCTACTTGGGCTACCCACACGACTATAAAGACGACGAGGCCGTTGTTCTTATCATCAAAAAGAAGAATACAAAAAAAAAAAAAGAATGTATCTTACAGATGCATTTCCAAATAGTAATCTATGAGATAGAAAAAGCTAATGGCTAATGGGTAATGGATAATGGCCATGCCCGAAAAAGAATGCGTAACTCTGTTACCTTGACTTGTCGTGTCTTTGCTTTTCTAACCCAAGTATCTTTTACCTGAGATACTATATATGTATCTATGAGTATGCTAGAGTGGCTATGTATTTGTGAGCCAACTGTCTACGTGTCTAGAAATCAAGAAGAATCAAGGGAACACAACCGAGAGAAACAACATGTGGCAATGGCTGCTGTTTAGGTTGCTTAGAAGATACAGATACTCTTCTAGCCATCCTCTAGATACCTCTTTCTTCTACAGATATTACGTAATATTCTCTCTCTCTCTCTCTTATGGGCCTAAAATGAACCTCTCTCTCTTGTTTTGTTTTGTTTTCTTGATGGGGTGACCCCCTTCCTTTCTCTATTTTTGTGTTTTTTGGTGCAAAAGTCAAATGTTTTAATTGCTTCATTAGGTACACTATTATAGAGACTATATAGTAGAGACCCACACACACACACACACATCTATATCCCCTTGGTCTGGTGGTGCATTAAACCCGCATCAATGTCAAACAACAGCACTATAGTGGTGCCTACCATATAGTAGTTTTTGCGGTAATTACCTACTCGGTTCGGTTCAAAACCAGACGTTGTCTTCTGACATTGACAATGAACTCCCCTCCGGTTATCGGTATTATTATAAGCCAAGAAGTCAGACCCCCCCCCAAAAAACTCGACAAACAACTCATAGATACAATTGTAGTTTGAAGATACATCAAGTTGAATTACGCACTATGGGCTAATAGGTATCTTTTCCCTCAAAATCTCTCCTTCCTTTAAGATCCTTGATCTGTCGATAAGCATTGGGACTAATTTAAGTCCTAAAATATGGCCTAGAGTACCCCCTAAAATAATAATACCCCCTCCACAGATCACTTTATTAAATTGAATTTCGTGTTTCGCTTTTTAACACGATATGTCATCTCAGGGGGAGGAACAACAACAAAAACAAGCTACACACGACAATAATGACAACAACAACAACATTAGCAATGATCTATATCAGTATATAGCCTCTATATATATATGTTTTTTTGACTCGTTTTCAATGTCATGTTACATTTATATTTTTGTTCTCTGATGCTTGATTTTCATAGTTTTTTGTAGAATTTGTAGATTAGATAGAAGAGAGTATCTATCAGATACGTGGCTTACTTACACCGAAAGCCACTCAATTATTTTCTATTCCCCAATAATTACCATACCATTTGTACTTTCGTACTTGATAATTATTCAAATGTTTAGTCATGGCTATGGCGTGTTTTTGTTATTTTTTTTCCGACCCGGGGGTCTGTTGTGTGGAGGGGAGGTCTCTCTATATCTAGGGGTCTCGTATTACTCATCTGTCTATCCATTCCAATACGACTGCTTTCTTTCAAGGAACAGAAACCCCCCCCCCCAAAAAAATAAAAACAGAACCTGGAACCAGAACCAGAGCTCTATAATCGTAGCTATATATTTTCATAGTCATATATTGTTATTATTTTTGTTTTGGACGATTTCTCTGGTTTGATAAGGCCTGGGTGGTGGTGAGTGGGTGGGTGGTTGTATCATTTATTTAACTGCCTAGGATTTTTATCTTAAAGTTGTTTATTATTATGGGTATTTTTTTGTATTTTATTATAATAGAACAGATGGCTTTAGCTTTGAAAGTGGGTATTTCCCTTGGAAGATTGTTTCTTTTGACGCTGAATAGAGTTTTTTGATATTTTTTAAAGGTTTCTTTCTAAGATTTATTTATAGAACTGAGTTCCTGAGTTTTATATTTTTATATAATACTAAATATAGTTTCTTGAATATTTTTTAAAGGTTTCTTTGTAGAATTTATGTATAGAAGTCAAAGTTCCTTAGTTTCATATTTTTCTATAATATTTTAAAGCATTTTTCAATATTTTTGAGGTTATAAAGGATTCTTTTTGAGGTTTCTGTTCATTTTTGTTCATGTTCCTTCATGTTCAGGTTGGTTTCAAGTCTAGAACCCCTTGAGAATTACACTTTATAGCTAAAATTACATGCGATCAGAATTTATAAAAGGTTTCTTTCTATATAATATAAAAGATTTCTATATAGAAGATAAATCTTAGAAAGAAACTTGTTAAAAATTTTAGTTCCCTTAGTTTTTATTTAGAATTTCCTTAGTTTCATACTTTTCTATAATATTTTATAGCAATTTTTCCATTTATTTTTGAGGTTATAAAGTTTTTTGAGGCTTCTATTCATGTTGGTTCATGCTCAGGTTCATTTCTAGTCTAGAACCACTTGAGAATTCCAAGAGCTATCAAACAAAATAAATACTTTGTTAAATTATATATAAAATAGAGCCCTGATGGGCCCTGCTCTTAGCCCTATTTCCTGACCATACAACCATATCGTGTAGTACGTTCAGGAACGTGAAGCTATAGTTGGTTCATGCAAGTTGTGCAATTATTTTTCATAAAGCTATTCCAATGCTATTGTTTTACACTTTTTTTTGGTTTTTTTTTTTGCCTGGCAATGCACATTTCATTGTTGTTTTTTTTTCTGGCAGTGTCGTAATACCAACAAAAAACAATAACAAAGTTGCTAAAAAAAATCAGAAAAAAAAGCACAAAATGCCATGCAATAGGAGGATAGAGATATCATAAGGGAACGTGACGAATGTTGGGGAAAGAAGGCTGGCAGGAGAGGAAGGTGGGGGAGGAGGTGGAAGACTCCGACGCCTGTCAGTGATGCGATAACTCAGCTTTTGTATGGGAAATTAGAAAATTCCCAAATAATTTCACACATGAGCTGAGCCGTGGAGGAGAGATGAGACTCTGGAGAGGTGACTCTTCTAATGGCTCCTATCTCGCTTATTCGCTTTGGCAACGTTGCCGCACTTCACATCCCCATACACGTTGACAAAAGGTGCTAAAGAACCGGACAGACCGACAGACAGACACAAAAGATTATCATCAAGTGTGTGTGTGTGTGTGTGTGTGTGTGTGTGTGTGTGTGTGTGGCACAAAAGAAGGCAAGAAGGCGCACCAAGAAATCGATTATTATTCCAAAAAAAAGAGCTGGACGGAACGGGCTCAGAGCTCAGAAATTATGGCCATAATAGACAGAAGCGGTCAGGAGGAGAAAGAGAGAACAAGTGGGGTAATCTTCTGAAGAACTATGCCTATGATTTTCTTAAGAATTGTTTCCTGGATGGTAAAAAGACTAAACTATACTAGGGAGGCTTTGAAATATCTGTAAAAATTTTTAGGGAGAAAATATTCACCTTTTTTTTAGGAAAAAGATAGATTTTTTAAAGGATTTTAAGGCCTAAGGTTCTTAAAATGTTTATATTATATTCTCTATAAGTTATAAAGATGATACTGAGCTCTAACCACATCTGTAGAATCATCTATAACCCCATACCTTGTGAAAGAAACCAAAGAAGGATGATGATGATGGGTTCGGATCGGTCTGCTTTTGGGCTTCAGTGTTGGGATCGGGTTCTGTTACCTGATAACCAGTTGGAACCTGGACCTGGACTTGAGATTATGTTTAATGATCGCATCATGATGATGATGATGATGATGATGATGGGTCCAGACCGGGTCTGGTGACGTTGTTAACCGGTTTCTTGGTTTATTTTGTATCTTTTGTGCCTCCTGGTATCATAAAGACCCGATCAGGTGCATACATAATAATACTACTACTGCTGGCAACTGAAAATTAAGCGACATTGTTGCAGCAATTTTCTTCATCGTATGGCTTCAACGCAGAGACACAAAAGGCAGAACAAGCTACAGATACAAGCTACACTGCAAAGATACAGATACACAGCATTCACTCAAGAGAGTGCGAGAGAGAGAGGGGAGGAAAAACTATAGCTACGCGGCTACAAAGCGACAGCGAAACAACAAGAAAAAAAAAAATGTGCTTCTGCTGCTTGCTGATGTGAAGTTTGGCAACGTCGCTGCCTCGGCTGCTACTCTCTGCGACTGAGACTGAGACTGCGAGACTGCCTTTGGTGGGTTTGCAATTTCGCATCTAACAGATACAATAATACCCCAGAGCCAGCTGTAGACGCTCGTTGTGCTTGTTTTTCTTGTTTCACACACACATACACATACACACACGTTTGCTTGTTTTCAATTAGAGTCGAAAAAACACAGGGTATTTGTTGTTGTTGTTGGTGGCGGACGAGTATCTTGCAAATATACCGCACGTTGTGTAAACATCAGTCGCTGTCGCTGCTGCTGTCTCTGCCTCTGCCTCGGTCGACGCTCACGTCGAAGTAAGCTTTTTTGCATTTGTATGAGTGGTTGCCTTTGTGGTCGCTGCTTTTGTAGGTTTTCTTCTTCTTTATGGCCGTCTTCAGTCGCTGCTGCTGCTCCCTCTCTTCTTCTTCTTTTTGTGCTTTATTTTTATGCTGGCATTTTTGCGGCACTTGAATATTGCTGGCTCATTCGCTCCGACTCTCTTGGTTTTGCCCTCTCGCTTCCTCTTTGTCGTTTAATTGCAAAATGAGTCATGCACACACACGCTCGCACAGCAGTCCGTGGAGACAAACACATGTATAATTTCAAAGTCCATGGCTGGTCAGCAAAAAAAAAAAATACAAAATATATATATATGTATATATATATTCGTTAATCAATTGGATTTCTTTGGAGGGCTAAGCATGAGAGTGAAAGAGAAAGAATATCGCGTGTGCAGGAAGCAACTGCTTCAAGTCCTACTACTCCCACCCCCTCCCTCCTTCCAAGTACCACAACCCTCTCTGATAAATAAATAAATAGACTTTGCCCAGCAGCAGCATCCTTCGATGGGAACAAAAGATTTTTATTTCTACTTCTATACCACCCTCCTCCCCCCCTTATTAAGAAAACGAGCCAAGATCAAAGCAGAAGAGGAGGGTAATTTGTTATTTGTCAAGTTGAGAGCCACTCGTGGAAGTTGCGGCTTAAGTTTGGAATTAACTAAACGAGCTTCAGTTTAAAGGAGGATTTCTCTTCTTCTTCCAAGGGGGGTTTAATGGACATTAAAAATAAATTGGTAAAGTTTTTTTTCTTCTTTTTTTTGGATACAGACTCCCAGGCTGGGAGGCTAAAAATACATTAGAAATTGAATAAATAATTGGAAATAATTATAAATGCATTAAATATAAATGTAGGGGATTTTTTTGAGGGCTTGATATAAGGCTATGATTTATTAAAGAAATGTTATTATTCTTAAAAAGTACAGAGATCAGAGGTCTTTACAGAGATCATATAATAGTAGATAGATGTCTTTTGTGACTTAATATTTGGAGAATTATTAGTTACTTTATCTAAAAACCTCAAAAGTTAATTTTTGGTTCTATTATGATGAAGATTTCTTTACTAGATACATAGATATCTATTGTGAATCAATGCTGGGAGTATTATTAGTTACTTATGAAGTATTTATAGAAATGGAAAAATATGAAGCTACAATCCCTAAAATATAGGCTTAATCCTAGGGGACTATTTAAGAAAACATCATAGAAAAAAACATAGAAAACATCATTCTATATAAAACAGATATCTATTGTGAATAAATACATGAATAATTATTATTAAAATACAAGGAAATTAAGGAAAATTATAGGGAAATATAAGAATATATAGGGAATATAATGATTTATCTATAACCCTAAAAATCCTCACCTTTTCCTATAGATCACCTATGACCATCTCACAATGGGGATTATACTACAAACCCCACCAACAAATATAATAAATTATATTACAGACACCCAATTATCGTTTCCCACACCAGATATTACATATTTAAGGGGCGTGCTTTCATTTCCTTTCTTTTTTAATCATTTTTATTTATTTATTTATTTTTCGGATGGTACATACCCCTTTGTTATGATTTTCCACAAAAAAAGTGTATTTTTCACGCAATTTGCATGTTTCATTGCATTTGAAATTCTGGTTTTTGTTTGTTTTCCAATTAGCAAAGCAATTAAAAATAATAATTAAAAATTTATTCAACATGAAAAGAGTGTGTAGAGTGGGTACAGATATTCTGCCACACCCCTGACAGCCAGAACCGCCTTTAAAAAAACAGCTGACAAGTGAAAATATACATTAAATTATTACGTGAATTTTGAATGGGATATATGATATATATATCTCTGGGCTGTATATACATTAAATAAAATACATAAAGAGAGAATTGAATTAACGACAATAACAATAATAGCAACAACAACAATAAGAGCAGTAAGCACAAAAGCCATAGCAATAATATCACGCATACGCCCCGTGCTACAATGGTTGAAATGATAAAATAAAACTCATCCACGAAATTCACCCACAATTCGAATGGGGGGGCTTTTAGTGAAAGGAGGATAGAGGGTAGAGGGAGGGGTGGGTAGTCCCACCAATTGCAATTGCAATAATTGACAATAATTTCAGTAATTATTCCGTAAATTACTTTGATTTTCCCCTCCTCCTCCCATCTCATATAGACTTTTATCTCTCAGCCACCCACATGACAATAATAATAAACCCTCACACCACTTTAACATCCGCCACGATATAAATCTTTTTAATAATTAAATTGTGAATAATAATTATAATAAAATTTAGCAATTATCAATCAAGAATTACTTATAGAACTTAGTGGATATTATTCTATAGAGTATCTAGTTTCAGTGTATTTTTTTTTAGAGCTCTCCTGCTAATTGTTTTTGATTAGTTTTCGAGAGGGCGTTACGACCCGCATGACTGACTTGGCTCTTGGGTTTATTCTTCGCCAGTTTGGCCAATGAGAGGGCCGCCTTTCATTGCATTTCTCAGTCTCTCTAGTCTTCAGACAAATAGAATAGTGAGGTCATTGACCAGACCAGATACCAGATACCATAGATAACTCTATCTGCACGCCAAAAATATTTTGCACTTTTTAGGCTTAGATACTAGAGACTTGTATCTAGAGTTTGGTCATTTTTTAGGGGATTTTTAGCCCATATATATTGTTCTGGTAGTTGAACAGTTCTGCCTGCCTGGCTATGGTTTATAATTTATATCCACAACCCCAGTAGTCCCTTTCCAGTTATTTTATTTTGCAGTCCAAAGTTCAGTTGCACATGTGTGTCTCATTGGAGCGGCCTTTCGCTTTCATGCTCAGCCATAGGCCATCCACTCTTTCCCTCTAAATGTGAATATATACCATATAGTATATGTATATATATATCTACCATATCTGTCTGGCTAGAACAAAGAAAGAGTCAGCCATCCAGCCAGGCTACTCTGCTATGATAATGGCAGAAATTGTCCAGCTAGTCTGGAGCTGGGGTCTGGTATACCATCTTTTCGCCATTCAGAGAATATGAATATGAATTTGTTGTTCTCTGTAGAGGCTTCCTGCAGTGGCAGTTGCAGGATGACAAAGACAAAGCTTCCACTGTTTTCTATTTAGCGGTCTGTGGACCTTGAGCTTTCGGCTTTGTCTGGGGGGGTTTTGAACTAAACCTGTTCTGCCGGCCTGCCCTTATGCAGGATGCCGAGTCATAGAACCCTTTTCCTTCCACTCGCTGATTATTATGCAGCAATGCTAAGCCACCGCCATTCAACAAATAACTTTGACATTCAAAATATGCTGAAGCGGAAATCCGCGCGGAAAGGAGCCTACAGCCATACAGGCAGCTGTGCATTATTCTGCCTGGAATTCCAAAAAAAATATATACACATATATAGACATACATACTTGAATGCAAATATTTCCCTCCTTTTTTTTTGTGAATGAATGAAACGGTTTGTTGTTGTGGCAGTCCCCTTGCTTGCAACCCCTTTTTTTAGGGCAGAACCCCTCACCACCCTATGATTTATGTTAAGTTATGCAGATCTCATGTTGCAGCATTAAATTTCACATTTGATTTCTCGTTTTAAAGTCAGAGACAGAGAACCCTTAAATATTAAACAATTAATCATTTAGCTTATGTACCTTGAAAGACCATATGGTATAGGCCTATAGGCCCTATTCCTACCTATATAGTCAGCGATCTTTAAGGGAATACAAAATAGCTTCTGGGCTAAACCGTTACACGTCATTTCACTCAACTTCAAGCGAGTGTGACGGGACTGAGAACGACCGATTTAGACACCCGGAAATTGTCGTCTTCTAGCTTCAGCCCCAGAGACCCCTTTGGATACTATAGCCCCTACAGCAATACCCATACCAATACCATATATCTCACAGATACATTAGTGTGTTTGCCTTGCACATTTAAATACAATTTTCATATTTTTATATATATATTTTTTATGGCTGTCTAGACACCACAGCCACACAGCTCCACATACCAACCCACAGCTCTATAACTCTACTGAATATTTGTATCTATGGATATAGATATATATATATGCCAGCCATTTTCTGATTAATGTTTGAAAGACCCCACACTTGTCAAGTTGAGGTAATTTTTGAATGAATTCCGATTGCAATTATCGTCTATAGAATGGATCTGGAGAACCATATTTGCAACAAGATTTTAAATATGGTTATAATGGGGGGGTTATTAAGACAAGTGGTATTACGAAATGTTGATGTAATACCTGATCTATAGGGAGTGTAAATTATTTCCACAATAATTAAAAAGAAAAACAAATTATCCACTCAAAGTAAAGCCTTAATGAATATTTATTCATCATTATTTTCTGAATCTGCGATTTCCACTTGATGGATATATATCCATGTATATATCCCCTCGATATATTTAATCCGAATGGCACTTAATCGCTCGACATAATCTCAGCAAAAAGACCATAAAGTAGATGCGGGCGGCCCAAGTGTATCCATCAGATACTCAGATACTGTATGCCTAGGCCAAAGATCTTAAAGTCGACAGAATTCTCACACTCGCTTCAAGCTCCGGTTTGTTGAAGAATTCACCCACACAGTTGTGTCTTTGAAGAACACCCACTTCACGTCTCTACGATTTTAGTGAAACTCGTTTGGATGTTGCACTAGTTGCAACTAGTTTCCATTATTATTATTGCTCTGCTCTGCAGCTGGCGTACAACTATCTTTGTATCTGTATCTCAAAGTTAAAGCTCTAAAGAATGAGCTCAGCTATAGTCGTCGTCTGAGTCTTGAGACCGACCGAGTTCGTGAACTGTCAACGTTTTCTTCTTGCTTCTTGCTGATGCATTTTTCTTTGGTTTCTTTTTATTTTTTTTTGCAGTTTTCTGTGTATTTTCCTCGTTTTTCTTGCTCTTTAAGTGCAGCTGTCAGTCAAAGTGGCTGCAACTGCCTCTAAATGTCTCCACACACTGACTCTGACTGTCGTTGTCGTTGTGGTTGTTTTAGTTTTGCTGCAAATGAGGTCGCTTAATTGTTTTCCTCTCTCCCTCGGCCACCATGGCGTATACTTGATGTCTGCCTGTATGTATATATATGTATAAAGTGTATATCCCTTTTGCCTGATGATGGTTTATTAGTTCATCCTGCTCAGAGGCAGCTCAGAGGCCTCTTTTGTAATTTAATACTTTTGCAAAATGTTACCAACCTTGCTGCTTTCTTGTGGTTTGCCTTCGCTTGAAAGGCTTGCCCTTAGCTTTTAGCTATATACAGAGATATATACACAGATATATACCCCAGAGAGACAATAGTTAGCCATTCAGAGGCTTCAGATCTTAAGGGCTGCCTGCTATTCTGATAGATAATGCTTTCTTTATTCTTAACTATACAATATATTCTTTTATTTTATAATATTTCAACTTAAATTAGTCTCTTCTATATAATTTTGTTAACTAATCCCTTATTTTTCTTTCTATTTCTTGCAGGTATGTCGTAATATCGTAATTCTGCCAAAAATAAAATACATGAATTATTACAATTGGTAAATATGAGAAACAGATTGTGTATCTATGTATCTGTGTGAGCCAGTTTTTCAATTTCAATATTTTTCTCTTTCTTGTTTACGATTGAAAAATGCAATTTTGTGGATTTTTTTTTGTTGATTTTGAAAATTGCCAAAATGCAGTCGAGTTGGAAGAACGATTTCTATTCATTGGCCCGAAAAGTTTACGATCGGTGTGCCAGAAAGGGATTTCAAATATTTTGCTTTTCAAAAATTTTATGTCTGTTTCTGTATATAGAATATTAATGTGTGGTTTGTTTAAGACTTAAGATGGATTATATATTGTATATAGTTCAAAAAGAAACTACTGAAAATTCACCTGATTGATTTTAAGCCTTCCAGCTCTCTGTTCCAGCTATTTCTAATTTGCTCTCAGTTAGTATATCTTCTAGGTTTATGATCTTAGATCTTTCACTCGATCCCTAGGTGGTAGAGACTAAAATTCGATTTTATTCTCCCAAAAACGATTCAATTATTCAAATACTCATTAACCCAAATTGTGGGTAGAGAGGTGGCCCAGAGGTGGGCTGTGTAGTTCCATGCCGTGCCATGTGCGCATCTAAAATGTTTTTATTGATTCACTTGGGGCTCGGGCCTCTGTCTATATAGTACAGTATATATATTATAGAAATCCGTGTAGTACACTGGCATATGTTTGGCATTATATGGATTATTCTTGGCTGGCATTGGTGGAGATTTTTCGCCGTATATGCTTTAATTTCCATATCGATACAATGGATTCTATTCTAGTATTATTTTCCAGTGCGATTTTTCCTTTGACGTCAATTGTTGAATGGTTTTTTTTTTGGCTAGATATCGAGTGCTTATTTAATGGAATCAAGTGAATTATAAATCAATATAGATTATGGAGATTGTCTGATTTTTTTTTGGTGAAAGAAGGTTATCCCTAGAGGTCTATACTATATTCTTTTTTGACTCATCTCATGGTTGTAGAGACCATATGGTTAAGAAATCTGTTTTCAAAGTATCATATACCATTTAGTGCGACCATGTTTCATATCTAGCACGTTCTGTTTTATTTTTCTAGGGGCTTTTAGGCCTATTACCTCTTCTTATCTTCAGCTGTAGCCTCCAGTGGGCCGTAAATTGTCGCCTACACTATGTGTGCCATTCTGATTAGAACAAAAAAAATATTATCTCTGATAAGAGAACCCTGGTACTGTTATATGACTAAGTGATAGGTATACGTATCTCTCGGGTTCTCTATAGGTGCCTTTTAGAGGGATTTACGTTTGTTATTTAATTCCTCACATGTTGTGTGGTGGGGAATCGATATCTTATCGGGCCTACTCCAAATTAGAACATTTTCATCAAACTATCGTGCCTTTAATGGAGGCAACATGTGCATAGTTTTTTAGATAAAGAAAATGTTTATAAATAGGAATTTAAGAGGTTCTCTAATGCAAAATATCACCAAAGAACTGCCAGCCTTGGTTTAACAAAAGATTAAAACATTCAAGTTGGTTTTTTTTCACAAAAAACCCTAAATGTACTGGTATATATAGGTCTACGTTTTGTACATATATTTGATTAATAAATGCGTTTCCCCTGCGACGATTAGATAAGGGTCTTGCTGATAAAGAATTATACGAGTGAGTAACAAAAGCTCATACGACCCAGCACCAGTCTAGAATAAGGGGGGAACGAATCAGAGGATTTATTTCTTTGAAAATAATAATGGAAATCGTATAAATATTTTTGAGCTGCGTAATAATATCCGGCCTTTACATACATATATATTTTTTAAGTGGATATATAATAGTAATAGTAATATTATATCACCAAGTACTTCAATAAGCTTGTCTGGGCAAAATTCCTTAGTTTACTGCGGAGACTGATAAGCGGAGGAGGAAACTTTGTCAAGGTTCTTAAGTGACCTTGAACGAGGGCTGATTAGAGCTTAAAAATACAATAAAATATATATATTTCAGACTTTAAAATGGTCTACGAACCCTTGAATTTCCCTTCTCTTATTATTTTATTTAATTTTTTTAATATATGTAGCTACTTGGGTTTACCCTCAAGTGAAAGCAATTTTGACCCTTGGAATATTACTGAACAACTCTTAGAGATTGTCTCAATTAATTTTAAAAGCTTTTGGGGATTTTTTTTGGCTACTTTTTGGTTATTTTTTTTGTGTTTATTTATCCATTCTATTTCTATTCATATATTTATTCCCCTTTTTTTTGGTTCTATATGGTGCCTAGCACCGGATTTGTATTTATAATTTTAACCCCCTAAATTATAAATGTAAATAAATAATTGTTTAAACTTTAAACTCTTAAATGATCAAGTGATTAATTAACTTGAGAGAGATGTGGCATTAATTATGAACCATATAGAGAGGTCTTATTGAGAATTTTCTTGTGTGGCTTTTCCTTTCATAGACATTGTTGGGATTTCTGCTCATAAAAGGCTCAAATCAGCATAACAAACGCGCCAAATACAAATCATAATGCCCATAAAAAAATATATATATCTACTGGATATAGTATATGAGTATATATATACTATAACTGGTAAGATGAACAAGCACAAGCTTTTGAGCCAAGTTCTTTGCTTATGCTAACCATACAAAGCCTCTCTATATATATATACATATTTGTATAGCCAAGAGTACAGATTTATATATATCGGAGGGGGTATACATATATGTACATATATGTATATTTGGAGGAGCCACAAAAGACCAAGGCAAACACAAGCGGAAAGAATGACAGAAGAACAGACAGAGGAAATCTCCATATAAACAGACCCCCTTTCCCCCCCTACACACACACGCACTCCATACAAGTATACTATATAGAGATATATATATATATATATATATTTTCAACCTCTTACCTACCTACCTACCTACCAACAACAAATGTACCTGTTGTGCGTTAAGAAAAGACAAGACAGCACAGACAGAGTAAAAAAAAAAAAATAAAAAAAAAATATCAAAAGCAAGTTAAAATGTTATTCAAGTTACCTTTGAGTCTCGAATGGACTCGAAACCGGTTGGCGGTTCACGTAGGTGCTGCCAACTCACTGCCCGGCGAACAAAAAAAAAAATAAAAAATAAAAAAAAAATAAGAAAGCAAAATGCTAGTCTGGTCGAGATGCGATATGAGGTTGGCTTTAAATGAGAATGGAGCATAGGAAACTGACTAGAAAGATTAATATTTTTATTCTTATAAAACGTGAACCCCTTTTTCTAGGAGTTTTCCCATTGGAAGTCTTAAATAATACATCTTTTAATGCTTTCTAGATCTCTAGATAGGTGAATAATTCCCATAATCGAGTGTTTTATTAAAAAATTTACTAAAAAAAGGATAAAGTCAGGAGAAAATATCTTAGACTTTAAGATACTATACTTTCAGACGACTTTAAGATACTATACATTCATAATGAACCGCTGAAGTTGTGGATTCAAGTCTGTTTCTAAGTAGAATCACTTGAAGTTTGTAATTTAGGCAGTTACATTGATACCGCTTGATAATTTTGGATAAAAAAATCCTTAATACATGTTAGACTTTCAGATCAAATATTTAATATAGGGCGCTTCCTCATAATATACCGCTGAAATGTTAGATTCCAGCCTTTTTCTAAGTAGGGCTTCTTTAAGTCTGCAAGTTACATAAATCCTTTGATATATATATTCATAAATCTAGAGAAAATATATTTAAATCATCGTATACTTCAAAATACATTATTTATAGAAGGGCGCTGCCTCATAATGTACCGCTCAAAATGTAGATTCAACTCTTTTTCTCTGTTAATGGTAATAGAAGTCTGTAACTAAGGTAGATCCTTTTATACCTCTTGATAAGTCTGGATAAAAATATCCTTAAAACATCATAGACTTTAAGATACTATACTTTAAAAAGGACGCTGCCTCACAATGTACCGCTGAAATATTAAATTCAAGACTGTTTCTAAGTAGAGCTACTTGTAGTTTCTAGTTTAGATACAAATATTGAAATAATTTTAGACCCAATTTTTTCAAGAACCCTTTAGATAATCTCGTCCCTCTAAAACCCTTTTAATCCCTTTTTGGAAAAAAAGGGCAACCACTGAATTATGTTTTCATTTGTCGGTTATCTGCCCTCCACTTGGTCTTTGTCATCATCGTCTGGCGATGTAAACCAGTTTAGAGCTTAAGTGGCGACATTTTAAGTTGTTTGTATTTCTCAGGCATACACGAACGATTACCTCTAGATGCGTACCTATATATATATATCTTACCCCCTCCTCATCTATGAGCTATAAGCCATTTAAAATTTGTTTCATGATCTTAAGGCTTAAGGAATTGTTTTCGTAGATTTTTTTATATTTTTATCTTTTTATTTTCCTGCTGGGAGTTGCTACTGTTGTTTATTGTCTATGAAAGGAGAGACTCGGTGGTTTTTGGAGGCTGTCGGCTTCCCACACAGCATCTGAGACTCTGCGTCTCAAATCGGTAACCTTGAAAATGTTTATATGATTTTTTGGGCCACTTGAAGAGGGCCAGAGACAGAGACAGAGCCAGATACCGAGCCAGTGGCAGTTCCCTTATTTCCTTATCCCTAAAGAGGCATGGATTTTATTTATCTTGATGGCTGTTTGTGTCTTGATTTTTATTTTTATATTTTTTTCAGATATTTTCTTTCAAGGTTCTGTTGTCTGGCTACCTACCTACCTACATTTTGGGTCGAGTGGCTTTTTGGGAAGATAATTTATGCGCCAGCCAGCATCAGCTTTAAAATTCCTGATCCACTTGGTTTCTGATCATTGGAGAGGATGTGCTGCGACCCTTTTGTGGCAGATAAGACCCTCTCTGCCACTTCAAAAAAAGCCAGAAACACTTGAGAATATTTCTCCTCCTTCCTCACTCAGGCCCTCATCATGTTTTATTGTTATTTTTATAATACTTCTTGTATTTTGGTTACTATATTTAGATGGTTTTTAATTAGGGATTCTAGCTAGTTTCTAGTCTGAAGATTCTTTCATTTTTAATTAAAGTTAATTGCTTGTTAGGGAGTCGGGGGTGAAGAAGGATGTTTCTTTAAGGTATTTTTCTTTTGGAGATGCGCTCTGTTGCACTGGGAATGATATTCATGATATTCAGCTGGAGGCCCCCAAAGAATCCCCCCATTTGCATAACCGGATTCTTCGTAGAACGAGAACAAGAAACGAGATCGAGTTCGTGTTGGAGTTGAAGTTGGAGATCGAGATCCATGGGGCATGTGGTGGTCTATAAGTTTATGAGGAGTGGGTTGCTGGCCATTAAACCATTGTCCCACTCATTGGAACAGATTTGGGATCGCGTGTTCTTGGACTGTCATTTCTTGAACTGGCCACCGATCACCGGCCACCTGCTGCACTGATTGCATTTCAAGAAGGAGGCAGTGGACCTGAGACCTGGAGGGGACTAACCGGTTCTACCAGGGGCCATAACTTGTGACTTATTCAATTTATTTGTTTGTTTCTTTTTTTTGTTCCAGTAGTGGGGTTTATTTTTTCCCCTTTCGTGGTTCTGTAAAGAAGACAAGACGTTGATTCAAGAGTTCATTCGAGTCGAGTCGAGGCTCATTCATTTCGCTTCTCACATAAATCTTGATGGCTGAATCACTTTGCCAATTCCTGTATCTGTATCTGTATCTGTATCTGTGGGCCAAGTGCAGTTTTCTTTATTTTCTTCCAGACTTGATGGATGGATGGATGGATGGAGGTGTTGCTGCTGATGAGGTCATTTCGATTCTCATTTAATTGATGGTTCAATTTTTTGTCCAAAAAAGAGGTTTTCTTTGCAGACTTGTTACTTTGATTACTATGATTATTGATCATCCAGAGACTTGACAACTCTGTGCCTTTGTCATGCTTTCAGTGTGTATTTGGCAACCCTATAAAATTGCACTTCGTTTGCACAAATTGTTGTAATTGCCACCTAGACTTGGCTTGGCTTTCACCCAACTGTGGTTGTGGCCTAAACCCCTGCGTGAGTCACTCCCTCCCCCTTTTGTTTTTTTTTCTATTTTCCAGTAGCGCCTCGCTAGACAAACGTGCCACAAATCGTAGAGTGCAACGCACTCGAATCTGTTGCAAATATTTTTTATTTGCACACTTATAATAATCGCGTATATGGTTGGCATTAAAAACAAATTGTTATGACGGCCTCATCAGATGTACATGATTATCATCATTATGATGATGATAATGATGTCATGATGATGATCATGATGATGATCATGATGTTGAGCATTGAACTAATTGTTCGCTCAACCAAAATTTCAATAACAATCCACAATTAAATAGACAATGAATTGAAAAATGTGAGAAGTTTTGAGGAAGATTGTTTGAAGATTGTATCTTTGATTAATTAATGAATTTAAAATTAATTTGTTAAAAAAAGAAAGAAAGAATTGGTTATTTATGGTGTTAAAGGCAATTAAAAAGAGATTAGAGTTTAAAGGAGGTCTTTATTAGGTTTCAAGTGAAGAATATTAGTTGAAAAACAGGCTGTTTTTGTTTAAAAAGATTTCTGAGGCCTCCTAGTAGCTATTTTTTAAAAAAAATTGTTTAAAATTATTAAATTAAGTTAAAGGCAATTAAAAGGAGATTAGAGTTATAAAGATTAGTCTATATTAGGTTTCTAAAGAGAATATTAGTTGAAAATATTTCTAAAAACATTTCTTAAGCCTTCTGGTAGCTATTTTCTTTAAAAAATTTCCTTAATTAAATGCCTCTTCCCTTTATCTTAAAAAACCCATCATCTGTAAAACATATTTATGTTAATTTCTTGAAGACATAGGCCCTAAAAGGCATTTATTTAAAAATCTATTTTTTCAAGTGGTCTTTAAAAAGAAGGGAAATGCTTATAATTTCATTGGAATGGCATTGGAAAATTGATTGGTTTATCAATCAATTATATTTTGGAGATATTCAGACAGAGTTTTCTTTAATTTATTGTCATCTGATGTTTGTTTTTGAAGAGGGCGTTGTCTTTTGGTTTCTTTAACTGTAAACTTTGACAAAAAAAAAGAAAAAAAATTCAAAATTTAGAAAAAAAAAAAGTTAAACAAACAACTCGAGTCGAACAACAAATCAAATGTGGAATGAATAATTAAACATGATTGCATTTGGTTTTTATTTGACTTTGTCTTATTGTTGTTGTTTTTTTGTTGTTGCAGCTGAAAAACTGCTGCCAAGAACTGCAACAACAACAAGAACAACTACCACTGCAAGAAAACAAGAAAAGCTGTTGCCGGCTTTTCAGTCATTCAGTCGAGAGGCCAACAAACCCAAACTAGAACGTGGGTGTTGGAATTGAACACTAAACCCAATTCCACCAATACTACCCATGTGCATTATGGCGGCAAACAAAAGAAGAACAAGAAACACAAACAAATGCACATACACTCATGGCCCGTGCTGTAGTTTTTTTTGAGGTTTTTTTTCGGCTTTGTTGTAGTTGTTAACTGCACGCGACATGGCTGAAATATACACGCAGCCAGCCACACACGCACACTCCATAGCCCAAATACTAGGCTAGTAATAGTGGTGGTACTAGTGCTTGTGTAAATTGCATAAGTAAACAAAAAAAGAAATAAACTAAAGATTTAACCGATAAAGTTTAGAAGTTTGTGAGGTTTTGGAACTTTGGTTGGCCAAGTTAATAGGGAAATGCTCTTTTTAGGGGGGGTCTTAGGAGCGAGTTTAGAGAGAAAGAAATGTTTAGAAATATTAGAATTATATAGTTATAGAAAAGTTATAGAAAACTATAAGAGACTTAGTTTTAAACTTAAAGAGAGTTTATTTTAAGAGTTAAACTTTATAAAACAATAGTTTTGAATAAAACCAATTAAAAATGCATTATAATTCTTTAAAATACATAAAATTTTAAGAAAAAATTCTAGAAAGAATACATATATTTTGCAGTACCCCCTGCTTGCCACTAAAATAAACCGCAATGTTTGTCAACGGTAGTTGCACTGCCAAACTGTAAAGTTTTGCAACAAAAAAATAGCACTAACTTGGCCATGCAGGTGGGCGTTACATTTTAGCATTTGGTGCCAAGGGGCGTGGTCCAAACCAAAGCAAAGAAAAGAGTTCAATGAAACCAAGAAAATAAGCATATTGGTGGCATGCTTTTGAGAAAAGCAAGGATTTTAAAGAAAAAAGAGGTTATACTTATAGAAAAAGTATAAGAGGTTAGAGGTAAGAGGTTATAGGATGATAATAAGAGGAGAATAAGAGGTTAAATAGGTTGAATATAGGAAGTTACACCAAAAAAATGGCCAATAAAATTATGAAATAACAGAAATATAAGGAAATAGTAAGCTCTTTCTAGTAAAAAAGTGAAATTTAACAAAAATCTAAGGTTAACTGTCTTTTAAAAAATTGCCAAAAAATAAAGCCCAAGCTTATATTGCAAATCTTAAAAAAAGAGAGCCCCCAGTTGAACTCTTTTTTTTTTTTGCATCTTGAGGTTAAATTTCGGTTATTTTTTCTCTTCTTTTTTGTTAACATAATTTTTTTTCGTGTCAATGACTTTTTTGCGGGGCTCCTCCAAGTGGAAGTTTCTTTTTATTGTTGCGGGTGGCAGGCCAAGCCTGAGTAGCTACTGTAGCTTTTGTCGCCACCAGCCACTGCCAGCGTCGCTGTTCTCTGCCGCCGAGCAGCTGACGTAGCTGCTACCAAATCTGCGTGCACTTAAAAATTTTGTTTGTGGTTTATTTTTTTTTTGTTTTTATGATTTCTCCCCATTAGTTGGTTTTGGCGCCCCCCTTTCTTTTTGGAACTTTGAAACCAACTTCATTTGCATTTTGTCGCTTTTTTCTGTTTATTGTTTTATTTGCTTGTTTGTTTGTTGTTTTGTTGGCTCGCTTGTGCCATAAACTGTTATTGTTATGAGCCCCAAAGGATGCCTCAATGCTCTTGTTGATTTTCAATTGCTTGCTCCAGAAAACAAAAAATGTTATTTCCTTCCCCAACCTTACCTACATATTTTTTTTGTAGTTTTTGAGGCCAAACAAACGATGGTGCTTGTTTGTAATTGTTTTTATTACAAAAAAAATATCTTAAAATATTAATTATTTTTAATAAAGTAAAGGAAGTTAAAAAAAACTATACTAGATAACGATATAACGCTGTTTTGATAACAGAATCTATCAAAGACAATCTAACGACGTCACACATGGCGTATACGTGCTATAGATACCTCACATTACGTATACGCCATGTATGACGTAGGCTTTGCTAGTTTTAACAAAAAAAAAATATAAAAAATAGCAAAAATCAAGAACTGTATGATTGTATGGTTTAATTTAAAAATATTTAAAATATTTCCCACTTTTTTTTTATGAATTTGTTTATTAATTTTCCAACCGACACCAACAGCTGACCACAAAGCTTTACCATTTTTCTTTTGGGGGCCTTTTGTTTACTCGGTCATAAATTTTCCAATTTGACTTAAATTGGCTGTTTAATACCCAGCCCCCCATCCCCTCCCCCTCCATTCTTATGCCATATGCAATCTTTCACAGGCTCGAACGATTGCGTGAAAAATTTTCTTTTTTTGATATTTTTAGCTTTTATTTTTGCCCTTGGAATATTTGACACGATTTCTGTTTATTTTTTAATGGGCCTAGTGGTGTGTTGAAAAATTAAACAAAAAAAGTGGAAATTCTTAAAGATTTTAAGTTCCCACATGGAAAAGTTTTTTATTTTACTTTTTTTTAATGCTAGGTCCCCCCCCCCCTTGAGTCTTCTTTGCATTTGTTGTTGGGGTATGTCGCTACTCTCCAATGTCAGCCAGAGAGATCAATAAACTTTTGGCAAATAACAAGAAATGGAAGCGCGAAATAAAGAGACAAGAAAAGAAAACAAATTAAAGAGCATGAAGAGAAGATTACAAGCAAAAAGAAAGAAAAGAAAAGAAAAGCAAAAGAAATGGCAGCAAAAGTCGAGACAGATAAAGCCAAAGCCGAGCGAAAGGGAGGCCAAATATTGAAGTTGATGTCTGGTCATGGAAAACATACATATATCTCTTTATATACTATGCATTATTTATATAATGAAGCATATATACAATACATCATCATAGCCGGAATGGGACTGACTGACTGACTCTGTCTGTCTTTCTTTTTGGCCAACACCACCAACCACCTCCTCCTCTTGTTATTTTTGGCAACAAAAGCAACCAAATCTGCGTCATCATCATTAAAGTTTCTCGGGTCTGTCTGCAGGCGAAAAACACAAATAACACAAGGAACTTTCAATCTTTTTTTCCAAAAAAAAATAAAGATGAAAGACAAGCCAAAGAATTGCAAAATAATGAGGAAAATCTTTGCAGAAAGCTAACAAAAATAGAAATCACCTGATATATTCCTTTTGAACTCTCATATTAGATGGTCTTTTTCCGCCTTTTATGTAATAGATGCCCCAAAGTATCATTAATCACGACTTCAATTGCAATACTTTGTTAAAAAAAAGAGGAAATATTCATTAATCAAAACATGAAAGACTTGAATGTAAAACATAATCTTAAAGGTCGACAATCTAGACATAAGACATCTTACTTTCTTCCCTGTGTTTTCTTTTTTTTTTCCTAAAAATAATAACAAGCAAATATATATAATTTATTTTTATCTGTTGCCTCAATGTTTTGTTTTTTTTTTGGCATTTCTTGGCAGCTGGCAGCAGTTCTAAACGCTTTTGAACTTTTGCACTTTTGTGTAAACATAGACCTTATTTTAAATCTTATTTAATTATTTTACTTTTTTTTTTTACTTTCAGGTGCGTATCCTTGAAGCGACACTGCCTGCCTCAAGTCCTGGATTATTGAGGCAGCCATTGAGTGACGATGATAGTGATGTAAGTCCCCCAACTCACTCATCTAATATGTATAAACAAACATATATGTATATATATTTTTTTTTCTACTACCAGCAGTCGGTCAGTCCTCGCGACTTGCTAATCAAGTTGACCTTTTCCGACTAGCATTAGTTATAAATTATTTGTTTCTGTTTCCCTCTAGACATTAGTCAACTTGAATATCTATAAAGCCTATGAATGTCTGTGGAAATAAACAAATAAAGACACGTGGTTGGGGTTGGGTTAGTGGACAAATAGACAATAAAGTTATGACATTTTCTAAGCCAGTTGGATAATAGGAAACTTTTAATTAAAAAACACTCCATAGAAGTGTATAGATACTATCATAGGCCCCGATTTCCATGGATGCTTTCTTGATCAGCTGATGACAGTGCTCCTCCAAAGCTTTTGAATAAAACTCTTCCGATCCAATGGTGGGTGACCCACTTAGGCATTTTAATAGATTTCCAAAAACCAGTTCTAACAAGGAAATCAAACACGAAAATAATACAATGACCAAACCCAAACCAAACCCCAAAAAAAAGAGCCACACCAGAGAGTTGAAGTGTCAATAAATCTGAGCAAACAATATCGGATTTCTTAAATCCACACTGGCCACAAAAATGGCCATATGTGGCCACAGTTTAAATAAATTAACCAAAAAAACTAAATGCAAAGAGAAAAAAATATAAAAGGCGCAAAAAATATTTTAATAGAGCTGTTTTCAAGGTTTTGGAGTGACGACTTAAGGTTTCCGTCGCTCGGGCTCGAGGCTACAAAAATCTAAGAAAACAAAACTCCACAAATAAACAAAAAATTGTGATAAAAAAAAAAGAGGTTTAAAAAAAACACCGTTTCCAGTTGGGTCAATAGACTTTTGGAAGACACTTAAGATGAATTGTGGCTTGGTGGCTTGGTGACTGCTTTTGATTATGAAAATTTATGCCTAACGGTGGAGAGGAGAGGCGAAAGGTCAACTCGATATCGGAGGTCAAGCCTCCTGCATTTCGCTGTCTCTAATAATACTAATGCATTCATTAAGTATTAGTTTTTAATCAATTTTAGAGACAGATCCCGTGTGGATGTGATTTACGAGTCGCAGTCACAAATTCCAAGCACGATAATCAAATAGAACGGAGTGCAAACTCAAAAGGCCTCAAAATAAAAAACAAATAGTGACTCAAGACTCTAAAGAAAACAATACGTGGCGAGAAAAAAATAAAAAACCAGAGAACTTAACATTTTAATTACTTTTTTGTGATGCAAGCCGGGAAAAAACCGATAAAAACTCGCCTAACGAGGGAATTATTAAGTAATACAAGTCTAACAATAGCTTGCGATTAGAAGCTCTGAAATATATAATCAAATATATATAGAGTTCTCAGGAACTGTAGCTGATTGACTAGCAGCCCTAACTAAGCAGAAACTTTGAACCAAATCAGGATGCAGGGAGGTGGACATTAATCATACGCCTCATTGACCAAGCAACCGGGCCACCACCTGAGCATCGGCCAAGCAATCGACTGTGTCCTTGTTCTGGCTCTGGTTTTCCCCGGGGGCATGTGTCAGGCCAATCAAGGCAGACACAGGCATTGGTCTGGATCCGGGTAATGGCCAGGATATCAGCCCGTCTTGCCTTGCCCTGTGGCCCCTTTCCTGCTTAAGCTTTATCCTGCCCAGGGTGTAAGCCAATTTGCTGGGACCGTGTTAGATTGCCAGTCAGCTAGTTCGAATCCTACATTCTCCATCCTTTTGCAGTCCTTAATACCTTCCTTTTTTGGATTTACTGTGGTGCTGCAGAGGTTCTACAGTGGTCATTGGAAAGGCAAGAATTGGTAGGATTTTAGAGAAGAATTTCAAAGGATTTAAATGGTAATTAATAAGATTATAATCAAACCAAACAAAACTCATACTTAATCCTGTTTAAAACAAATTTTTAGTGTGACCAAAGTTGAATATTTTCTTACCCAAAATGTTCAATCTCTACTGCAACTCCTTCCTTTTCCATTTTCCCAATTTTTTCCATCTGAACGCTTTCCCAACCATTTTTTTTGACAGCTAACGAAGCGAGGGCAGCCCTTAAGCTCCTCGGGGGCAAGTGCCACGCCCAGCTTATTAGCATGGGCGCTAGTTACGTGGATTAAAGCCAGAGGCGTGGGTCGCAACAGGGGCTTAGTACGCTGCTGCTGCTGCTGCTGCGGTTGGGGGATTACCCAATCGATATGTCGGGTCTTTGTTTGCATTATGAAATGTATTTTTTTCCCCTCTGGGGTTTACTCGCTGGCGCCTCCATAGGCCCCTCTGGGCATCCTCCTCCTTCCAAATTGATAATTAAGGCAAGTAAAGTGAGGAGGAGGAGGAGCTGCCAGCATCATCATTGTCATGGTGGCATGATGGTGTTGCATCCTCCATTGTTCGTTTAGAATTACGAGAAGAGCGAGTGCCTCGAATTTCGCGACATGATTAATATCTGTGCATTAATTAGACGCGTCACAACCGTCTCATGACTCATCCTTGCAACGAAAATCCACTCCCTCTCCACTGCTAGCCCCTGCCACCACCTCTGTCTGCCACTCATTAGTCTCTTCGTAAAATTTTCTGTGAAAGTTGAAGAACAAAAAAGTTTCAAGAAAACAAAAAATCCATCTCCGAGGGTGTCGCCAGATCAAGAAATAAGATGGAGTGCCATATGTTTTTATAACAACATCCAGCTTAATTAAAGAAGAACTTTGGATGTTGACAAATTTTAATTTAGAAAATAATTACTCCAGACCGGGGGGAAACTTTTAATTGTGTTTATTGAAATGAAAGAGTTTTGGTTTTAATTAGTTGGAGAGTTTTATTTATTGGAGAAGGTAAACAACTCAATCAGGCTGGGTTTTAATTAAATTTCCGAAACAATTTCCCATAAAAACCCAGCGATTATAATCTCCAAGCCCGCCCAAAAGCTATATATTTGATTTATTGGAATCTGGACTTTGGACCTGCATCTTATTGAGTTGTGTGGGCGTTGTTGTCGGCGTTCAGAAATTCAATTTACTTCCAATGCACCACCCACCTCCCTTCTTTTTTTTGTTGTCTTGTCTAGCAATTTAATTTTTGAAGTCTGTCGCTGGCCTACGTCACTCCAACTGACAGCCGCTGTCAACTGGGCCGAGATTGTGGCTTAGATATAGAGATATAGGGATAGAGGGGGAGAAAGATGGATGAGTGTAGAGACTTATAGAGTGTAGAGACTTTACGCAATGAAAACAGTGCTATTGCAACTGCAATTGCGCCCACCGACCAAAAAATCCATTAAAAATTTCACCCGGCAACGAACCGGAGGCTTCAAAACTCAAACAAAGATACAGATACAAACACAAACACAAATATAAATACAAAATATAAACACAGTGACGGCTAAACAAATGCGTATGCAAATTTAGGAAGTTAACAAAACAGCAAACCCATGAGGAAACTAGGCAACCAACGCAAATGCAATGCAAATTTCAGATACAAATATGCTAGCTACCTCGACAATGAATGAATGAATGAATGAATGAATGAATGAGTAAATGAGGCAATGAGGCAATGAACCAATGAAATGTTGTTCAAAATATTTGAATAATTGACAGGCGAGCCAAAAAGTGCACAAATTTTATTATTTTCTTGCATTTGGTTATGCGCTGTGATTGTTGCAAACAGATACAAATGCCAGGCAACGCCCCCTCATCACAGGTGGGGGGTTGGGATGGAGGCGGTTTATGTAACATCTGTATTATCCAACTGCACTGCACCGGTGCCTAATTAAAATGCCCAACAAAAATCAAAGAAAGAAACCATAACTGCAGTAAGCTGTTGCATTAAAAATTTAAAAACTCAATTTGAAAAATTGCATTAACCTGGAAATGTCACAAGAAACACTCAAAGAAATCAATAATCAAAGTATGAGTATATAAAAATCATAATTTTAGGATATATCTCTCAGTGTATATAGCTAGTGATTAGTGAGTTTCCCTTACCAGAGGCCAGAAATTGGAAAACTTTTTTGCGCGCAAAATGTCAGTTTAAATTATGCCTCAAAATGGACATGTGAATGGACAGTTGCCTGTGCCAGTTTTTATCTGAAAAAAAAAAAAATTGATTTTCTGGTATTTGTTTCTACCTTTTCTACCTCTGTATGCTTTGAGGGAAAAAAAGGGCCAACGATGCGTATGCGTAATATTGCGCATACGCCCCAGCGCCTCTGGTTTCGGTTACTTTTTCCCATTTATTTGCTATTTGTTTTATCGTTCCAATTAAAATGAATATGCACACACTAGATAGAGAAATAAATTGGGAAAAATTCAATTAAACTTAAAAAGCAAATAAAAAATATTTGAAATAGACCACGCCCATAAAAGTTGATTTTTTTGATGAACTAAGCTTAGATAGATGGGTAAGGAAATGGATTTTGGAGAATCAAACAAGATGACCACAGAGTTGCGGTCTGGAAGAGTAATTGTTCTTGCTCCACCTCCTGACCACATGGTTCTATCTGCTCCTACTCCTCCTCCTATGCCTCCAAGGCAATTTCCAATTGAAGTTTGTCGAATGTGTTTGGAAAGCAATTGAAAACCTAAAAGACTTTTAAGAGGAATTTTAAACTAATCCCTGGAATATAATATTACCCAAAAAAGGACCTCAACCTCTTCCATAAATTACAATTCTCTAGTCATGACTGTCTTTATTCCTCCAGCATATACCCTAAGCTCATCATTAATAATGATTGCATTTCGAGAATCCATTTGCCACAGCCTCTGGATGTGGATGTGGAATGTGGATATAAAAAGGGGTAAAGCCCTTGTGATTCGTTAGTTTAAGATGCCGGTCTCAGGACTCTGGGTTCAGGACCTCAACCTGCCACTCCCCGTTTTTATTTATCGCCCTGCCATTACAAGGATGCCATGACTCTGTGGTTACTGCATCGGCATCCGGGGTATCCTTCGGCAGCCAGTTTCTGCTTTTTCATTTGGGTGTGTCGCCCCAGAATCCTTGCCTCTCTCTCACTCACTCTCTGTGTGGATGCGATGCATTGAAATAAATTGCAAAATGCATTAAAAAGAAATGGAAACAAAAAAATAAAAATAAAAAAACTTGAGCCATAATCAATCTTCATGTGGCAATGCTTCATTGCCCTGCTGTGGTTCTGGAAGGATGGAGAGATGGGGTATAGGGTATAGATACATGTACCTCCCCCCAAAAATACAGGCTATATATATTGCTCATTAAATTTCAGCTGAGAAGTGTGGCAGTAGAAGGGGGGTATAGCCAATGCAATTAAATTTCATTCCCCAGGTTCTGCTGCAGGAATATTATATACACATGTACGAGTTATATAACTCAGAACTGCAGCAGATACAGATACAGATACTGGCGTCAAATGCAACTGTGAATTTCCCTGGAAAATATTGATCGAAAAATCAATTCTAATTAAATTGTCAGCGTTTTCTGTTCACTGCCTGACTGGCTGGCCCTCCTCCTCCTACTAAGAGGTGATTATGTATCTATCTATCTATCCAAAGAGTGTGAATGTGTAAATGTATCTGTGCATCTGTTTTCACTTGATTGGGTTTGGCAAACAAAGTTAGCTAGTTCCCAGTGCGCTCTTAGCCAAATTGAATTCATTTAAATGCAGCAAAACAAATTAGGACTAAAACACAGGACACGACACAAATCGTGGCAGTAAACTGTCAGTTGAATCCAGCCTCTGCCACTGCCTCTGTGGTTGTTGGTTCGTTCTCCAAATGAGATTAAACGGGCCACGCGGTCGAGTCCTGGATTTAATTGAAATGAAAGTAGAGTCCTTGTGTCTGCATTTAAGCTAATTTAAAATGATGCTAATTGGTTCAGAAATTGCAAATTAGTCACTCACCCAGACCCAGAGGCATGGGATTACGGAAATTTAATCCGTTCTCGGGTTTTTGGGGCAAAAAGAGAGCTTAGACAACCCACTAGACCCACCCACTACCCACTGGCATTAAGTCCCGATTACAAATAAATCATGAGAGTGCATAATGGTGGGGATTTATATTTAATTAAATTTTGTGTTCAAAAAGTATATATGTTTTATGTATTTATGGAAATCTGGGATTCCTATTCAGGCTTAAATTGGTTTAATTTTCCCTTGTGGGTTTTATTTTCGCCCTCAAGGGCTTTATAGCTTCCTTCCTATTCAGAATTCACATTAATTCCGTTCTGTGCCAGTGAATTATGCAGTTGCAACAATTTCCAACTTACCTTTGTTCCATTCATTTTGCATTAAGCTTGACTTGTTCAGGTACATACATATATGTAGATATATCTGTTCATGAACGAGTGTGTTTTCCAATTTATGCCCAAACATGCATATATTTGTTGAAATTTAATTACTTGCATTACTGCCAGCACAGGGAGTGGCACTTCTGCAGCAAATATTCCAGCCAGAATTCAATCCTTTGTCCTTAATTTTCATTTCTTCTTGGTTATGGCTATACACAGCAAGAAATTAGGGGTATTTTTGGTAAATTTATTGCCTAAATGGTCTCTTTAGGGGAGTAATTTGTGAAAAAATTACAGTTTCGAGCTCCAAATTGTTGATTTTTTTTTAATTATTATTTTTATATTTTTTTTCCATTTATGAAATTTTTAAGGTTGTATTTAGAGACCCTAACTAAAATCCCTAACTAACTTTAGCTATGAACTTTATAAATAGAACCAAAATATGACCTATTGTGCTTATATTTTTGGTTTAAAACAAAAATTAAATTAAATTAAAATTCATTTTTTTATTAATCCAAGCTCTTAATTTATTTTCAAAATAATTTAAACTAAATAAATAATTTTCCTCTATGTAGGTGATAATTTGCACATGCTCTCAAAAGTAGGCAATGAAAATGGTTTCTGTCCTGGATAGCTCTCTGCAGCTGCCCATTGTTTTGCTGTATAACTGTATTTTAAAGCCACTCCCAAAAAGCGAACATTGTTGTTGTTACTGCTACCGCTTCCGCTCCCGCTCCTGCTGCTGCTGCAGCATTTTGTTATTTTTTAGTTTGGTAGTATAGTTCTGCTCTTGGCCAAAAAGCTTCTTCATTAGCAGCTGCACATGGCACTAGAGGGAACCAAAAAAAAAAGAAAGAAGAAGAAGAAAACTAGCAATAATAATAACACTGCACTTAAAACAACAAGAAACGGATGAGAGCTTATATTGCCGGCATTAGACAGAGAGAGAGATAGACAAGTGCTAGAGATGGAGGACTTCCTTCTGGAGGAAAAACCAACATGGCGTCGCCAGTGTCTCTTCGAACTGCTTTCATTTTCCATTTCCACGACCTCGTTTTCAGACAAACCAGCCCAGCCAGCATCTCCCCCTCTTTGAAAGGTTAGGGATATAAGGACATAGCTCCCCCCCCACCCACCACCCCCTTTTGAATTGTTAGTTCAGGCTCCTGAACATTTTTAGTTGATTTTGCTATCCTTTCGTTATCCTCTCGCTCTCTCTTTCGCTCTCTCTATACTTTTGCTATTTTTGTCATTTCCTTTTGGTGCTGCAATTTATGTTGTTGTTGTTTTGATTGTTATTGTTGCTGTTGGTTTTATGGCCCTGCGGCTGTGGGTGGTCTCCCGAGCGCCACCTCCTCCAGCCAGGATATGAAAGACAACCGATGTCCTGACTATATATACATACATACATGTCCTTTATATACATATATGCCTATACATATGTATATATTTTGCGTATGTAATATAACCAGCGGCAATATTTTCCCGTTATATTATGTACGAGTAATGGAATTTGGAGCGCGCAGGCGCTCTCTCTTTTGTTCTGGCACCTTCCCTATGGTTCTCCTCTCAGTCCCTAAGGTCTCCTCTCTCCTGGTTGCTCCTCCACACCCATGTTTCTCAGCCGTTCTTGTTGTTGTTATTGTTTCTTGCATAAGTTTCATTCAATACTTTGAGCCGGCCTGGGACTGGGACTGGGGACTGGGCTTGGGCCTGGGACAGTTAGTTCTCTTCTCTGTTTCCACCCACTCCCACCCACTTTTGGGGTTTTTGTTTTCCTTTTTTCCTTTTTGGCTGAGCGCTTCCGGTTGCGTCACTTTGGCCTAGGAAAGCAGCGCTGCGTCATTTTTCTCCACCTCCCTTGTATTTCCGTCCTGCCCATGCCCGTCCTCCCTCGCCACTTGTCTTGTCGCCTTGCTGCCACACAGCTTTTATTCAACTTTGCCCTCTGACTTTGTCGCAGAGACGACACACACACACACACACACATACACAGGACATACAGGGGGTAGCTGCATACAGTGACAGAACGGCACTTTAATTGAGGTCGCCAGTTGAAGTTAATAATAAGCCCAGCCAGGATGTTGCAAGAGATGCGTTGACTGCAATATTTATACACTGAAAAATATTATAAGTAGATTATAGTTGGGGATTTTTGTAAGAAAATTAAGAGACTTGTTTATAAAATTAAATATATTTAGTTAACCTTTAAAAAGTAGTGCTTTATTATGTTTTATTTTATTATTAATTTCTTTAAAAACTACTTCCAATTAAGTATAATATTTCCCTTAGTGAAAATTAAACCCCATTAGCTGTTTCCTTATTTTAACCCGCTTTGCATACTGCCCTCCCCTGCCCTCTGTCCTCTGCTTTGAGCCATGGGCGCTTTACAGCCACCCACTTTTTGCAGTTCACTGCGGGGGCGTGGCCCTTTTGGGAAGAGCTTTATATAACATTAAAGCCATGGAACTGCAACTGCAACTCTAGGCTTCTATTGTCTGGTTAGGCTTTAAAGGGGCATCCCCATTATGTGGCAGAAAATATAGGATTTTATGAAAGAAGAGGTCCCTTGAGAGAAAATAAAGAAAGGAAATAAATAAATGAGCTTGAAGTAAAGCTTTTGGGGATTCTGTAATGGTAATGGCTATATGGTTTGTAACTCCAGAGCCTTCTAGGTGTCTAGAGGTTTTGATAAAGAATAAATAAGGCAGAATAAAATAAAAATTGCCCTATTTTAAAATATATTTAAAATCACTTTGTAGTTAAAATATTCTCCAACTCATTCCTGAAAACTTTCGAATTTCTTTTTAATGAGTTTTTCTTTTATTTTTATTTTCCTTCAGAATCTTATCCCTAAAATCAAACATTTGAAACATTTCCCAAAAAATGCCAGCCATTTCAACCTTCAACCTGGAGCATTTCCAAAAAGTTACAAGTTTAAGAACCTCCTAGGGCCAAAACCCTAGGTCCTTTATCTCCCTTTTTTTGGCCAAATTTTGGGTTGGGCCCGTCGGGTGGCCTGTCCCTGTCGCTCTTTTGTTAAAAGTTTTATCTAATTCCTTTGCGAGAATACCATGTTTACGTCCTGTGTGTCCTGTCCTGTCATTCCCGTGTCCTTCAACTTTTGCCCGGCTCCACGGGGGCTGCTGGTGATTCTGGCTGCCATTCTGCCGAATGGGCTCCAGCTACAGCTCCTGTTTTTTGTCCTGCGCTACTGCTACTGCTGCCAACTCCCTGATGTTGATAAATTTCACGCCCTGGAGGAGACGCAGTCAGGGCATGTTCTCCATCGCCATCTCCATCTCCATCCTCAAAATTACTTTGACTGCAGTGCCAGTGCCAGGACGATGGGCAGAGGACTGGGCTGGCAGGACAGGGCAGGACACCGCCCCAGCAATGATTGAATGAAAGGCTAAAAAAGGATTTCAGGAATTTCAACTCTGTTGTATGTACACTTCTGTGTGTGTCTCTGTATGGAGGAATATCCTGTTGGCTATATAGAGCCATACCCCATCCTTTAAACCACCCACTCTTATGTATATATGTACATAATGGGTATGTATAGGCGAGACCCAGCCAAATATACACAGAAATAACCTCAAACAAGGACGTTCGGTGAGAAACTTTTGCCGGGACCAAAGAATAGGGAAGCCTGGCCAGCCGCAGGATACACTGAAAGGAAACTATTGATAGGTAATATAGAGGTAATGATAGTAAAGATATATAGAGGATGTAAGACATTATAGAGATGGTTACCTAGGTCTGGGGAGTCTATCTTTTCTACCTCTCTTAGGAACTCTTAGAATCTTTTAAAGTCTAGAGACTTGTTTCTTGTACCTCTTGTTCTAAACTTTGGGCATTATTTTAAAGTTTTCTATAGCTCTTTTAAACCTTTCAATTATTACCTTTTTTTTTATAAAAGTTTCATCTAAAAATATGAGAAATTACTTTCCTAAATTGCTTTTTATAAAAGTTCATATTTATTATATTTGTTATGGTGTGCACTCTTGAAGGGTCCATACTGCGGCTTCTTCTACCTCTTCTTGGCTCTTCTGGCCATGTATTACATAAGCGGTGTAACACACACACACTCGTACCTATACCTAGGCAGCCAAAACATGGCAGTAATGCAATTTACAGACGCCCAAAAATGTCCACCCACCTTTCTGGGCGGTTCGATGGGTGGCATGGCATGGGTGGGCTTGGGTTTTTGGGGACACCACCAGCAGCAGCAGCAGCAGAAGCACCAGAAGCAGCAGCGACGATGGCGTTACTTGAACTGGTGACCAGCCACTCCCCAGATTACCTCCCCAGCTCTCCCCTCCCTCTTGGGTCACCAATCTGCAATGGTTGGCGCAACAAATGTTGCCCAGTAATAGGGTATCAGTGTGTGTGTGTGGGTGTATTTGGATGTACTGGTGTTGGTGTGTGGCCCTGCAATTCCCCGAACCGGGCGCACTTTTAGCTGAATTGATTTTTCCGAGCACCTCGACTGCGCATGGCGGACAAAGTTGCCTCTTTCTTCCGCCCATCTCTCTTGCTCCTGAGGTCGCCCACTCACACACACACACTTTCCTGGAGACAGTGATCTATGCCACAGGACTCTCAAGATTCCTTTCCAAAAGTTTAGAATCGAAACTACATATATAGAACCAAAGAGACGACTTCCCTGTTAAGTGCCACCCGCCCTGAGTCATGCCACATGCAACATTGCCACTTGGTCTGCCAAGTGCTCTGTCTCTGCTCAGGTCAGAGCTTGCAGCAAACTGAGGCAGCGACTGCAGCCACATATATGTATGTATATAGCTGTTATGTGGCAGTCACATCCATATCTATATCCATATCTATGGTATATACTGCTATAGCTACTATATATGGGGGAAACGGCTTGATTGTTGGCTGTTTCTGTTCTATATGGCCATATTTTAAGTGCTGCTGGCTTAAAGAGCTTAATGCGGCTTTAAAAAAAATCTCCGAGACATGGAAGGAAATTGAGCGATGATGGCAAATAGAAAAAGGGTGGGGATCAGGCCAAACTAGGAATGGCTTCAATTCATCAGTCAGTACGGAGGCATTGTATGGATGGGATGGGAACTTGCAACCTCAAGCCTCCAGTCAGTATGAGGTATTGGATTAGAAGACTATCTATGGATGGCAACTGCTTTTATTATTTTTCAAAAATATATCCACAGATGCTGGATAAATATTTCAGGTTTCTATCAACCCCTAGCATTAGTCTCAACCCCCAGATGCATTTCCTATCCCAAATGACATATGTACCGATCTTTGATCCTAAATCCCAGATCTGAAAAGAGGCGCGCGGCCAGGGGACGAGGTCGCTTAGGTTGCTTATCTATGGATGAGATTAAAACCCAGCAGCAGAGAGTAGGCGATGATACGATCGGATCGATCGACTGAGGTCTATTACTGATGAGGAGAGAGTGTGAGACGAACCTCCAGTCTCTGGACTCGGTGCCATTGAATGAGTTCATAAGCCTCATTTCTAAGCCTCATAGGTGTTCTCTACAACAGAAACTAGATCTATATTATAGATTCTATAATGTATAAAATATAGAATTTATTATTTAATAAAATATGAAATATTATATCTTCAAGTTTAAGTATCTTTTAAGATTATATCTCCCCTTTAAGGTTGTAAAAATATGTAAAAATATGTAATTGTAAATGTTATACCTTTCAAGCCCCCTGGCCTTTGCCCGTTTTGTTTTTCTTTAGGAATTTTTGCATTTTTATGTAAAATTGCCATAAAATGAACAAAAACACATCTTGTTCTGGATCTCATTTCTCTGTTTCTCAGTTTCCCAGTCGCTTAAAGGTCCTAAACAATGAAAAGAAATACAAACATTTAGCAAAGGTCGTTCAGCATTTTGCTCGTTTCGGTTTCCCTCAGGAAAAGTACTAGAAATATATAGAACTGAACCCCTCCCTGGTCGGTCGGAGAGTTCCCAAGTTCCCTCGGTTTCGAATGGAATGAGTTCTTCGCGAGCCTTTTGCGCGTTAATTTCATCTGGGGGTTGGTTTTTGCGTCTTTAATGGTATTGTTTTTTTTTTGTTTTTAGCCTGAAACGAGTTCAGGTAGAAAAGTAAATGCTAAATGCTATATTTTTCTACCTGGTTTCCTCTTTGGGCATTCGCTTCCTATCCATGTCCCTTTCCCACTCGCAGACTGTCAGAGAAAACAACAACATTTGGTCGACCCTATAAGTAAATTTTGAAATGGTCTTCCGATCGAACCAGTCAGTCGAGCCGGAAATATTTTAGGAATTGCATCTCTCAGTGGGTCAACAATTAAAAAAAAACATTTCTTAAGTGTTTTTAAACCATTTTGGTATGTGAAATTAAGTTTAAATTTGTTTATTTATGTTTAAAACGAATATTAAGCAGAGAGAACTGAGCAGGATGTGGAGTAAGACATTAAGTGAGGTTATGACGTTTTAGAAAATGTCATTTTGACAATTATTGTTAAACGTGTTAGTTCTTGTTTGAACAGAAATTAAAGGAAACAAGTAAGACCTAATAATTGGTTTAAAGTTTTATATGGTTTCTTTAAATAATTACTACTTTAAAAATATATAAAAGTTTGATTAAAATTGTTTATAAATTAAAACAAAACAAATGGCAAGAAATATATATTAAAGTGATAGATAAAGTAAAAAATATACCTAATTAAATTTAAAACATTTATCAAGCCATAACAAAAACAAAAACAATTTTAAAGCTATATTATATAGTTTCTAAAATCTAAAATAAAAACATCTTCAACGTAACGTAATTTCATTACGTTGTTAGAGATGAAACTTCTGTCAGGGACGGCACTATGTACTTAGCCCAGGCTCCAACCATTCCAAGTTCACAACCTTTTAATTGCCAACTTCTGCAGCACTACACGCGAATGAGCGTACCAAGCGGAAACAACGAATTATTTAAACAAAAACGAAACGCTGAAAGAACGCGACTGAGAAAAATTATAAAATTAATATAGTGCCGTGCAAAATCAAGTAAAAAATACGAATATATAAAATAGGAAAACCGGTTTTCTGGCAGCCGGCAAAGTAAAAAAGTCAAAGGCAAAAAATAACGTGGCTCCCGGCATTTTTTGTTTGTGTGCGTGCTCTCCCTGGAGCAGTGTGTGTGTGTGTGTCGAGAGTTTATTTATTTGTTTGTGTGTGTGTGTTGCCGCGTAAACAGAATAAGAAAGAAGAATAAGCGAAAGAAGAATTTGGCGCCGTTTATATATTTATTTGGTCGGTTGGTCGGTGAAATCTCTTCTCCAGTGGATGACCATCGAAGGCCGAGTAGCTCACTAGTTGGGACACAAGGCGGCTATATCCGGTGGTGGTCCTCGGGTCCTCGATGAGAGACCCAAGCCCAGGTTCGCCCGCTTGCCCCGGGCCCTGTGGTCCTGTCCTGTCCATCAAAACTCAATAACGACAACGATTTCCTAGAGAAAACCGAGAAATAATATTATGCGGAGGTGGGTTGGACCAGGAGCACTCCAAAAATCCAGCTCTGTGATGCCTCTAGTCTAGTTCTAGGTCTTAATCTTTCTTAAGTTAGTTATTAAGTGCTAAATATTAAATAACTTGACTAATTAGTCATCTAACTTGTAATCCATAGGTCTACAGAGGAACCACCGACAAACAGCTACGAAAGGAACTACTACGACCGCACCAACAGCCGCTTAGTCAGTCAATATCAGTCGAACGCCTCCATACCCCACTCCCACGCCAACGCCCACGCCCACGGCCACACAAATTCCAACGCCGCCAGTCCAGGATCCTCGGAGAGATCACGGAATAGAGATCGCCTGTACAGGAATGGTTCTGCCAGTGGTCACAGCAGCAACAGCATCAACAACAGCAGCAACACGACGACGACGACGACGACAGCAGCAGCGGCAACAGCAGCGTCAGCAGCAGCAGCAGCGGCAGCGGCAGCTGGAGCAGTAGGAGTAGGAGTTGGAGGAGCTGGAGCTGGCGGTGTAGGTGTAGGTGTAGTTGGTGGTGGTGGTGGAGGAGGTAGCGGTTTGGGAGCACCGCAAGCGCTTGGCGACCGGAGCAGCAGCCACAATATCCACCAAAATCAACAGACAGCGCGGGTGGCACCACCACAGTCATGGTACGAAGCCGCCGCTGCTGCAACGACGGCCCAATTGAAAAGTCCTGGTGGCAGTGGCAATGCCGGCGCCTCAGCAGCCGGTGGCTTCCCAATGAGCAGCTCACCGATCAATCAGCATCATCCACACCATCCGCCTCCACATTCGCAACAGCATCCGCATCCGCATCAGCAGCCACCTCCGCATCTACAGAATCCTCAACACCACCCGCACTACAGCAGCAACAGCAGCAGTCCAAGCGGAGGTGTTGGAGGAGGAGGAGGCACCTGCTCATCACCCGCCCAATCCCAATCCGTACACCGGAGCGTCGCGTATGCGGGCAGTGCTCCTGCGGATGATTCGCTGGCCAACGCCACCGCCGCCGCGCGCAAGATCCTCCTGCACAACAGTAAACACAATAAGCTGTTAAAGGGAGCAGCAGGTACGGGCACGGGCACGGGCACTGGAACGGGAACGAGTAGTGGAGGAGCACGTTCTGGTTCGGAATCGCCAGGTGGTGCGAGCAACGTTCCAATGACGACGACAAGTACAATCACAAACAATAGTTTTAGTAGTAATAGTTTAAATAATACAATAAACACGGCAACTCCAACCATGCCCACGATAGCATCTGGAGGTAGTGGAGCGGCCGGAGCAGGATCAGCAGCTGGTACTGGAGCAGGAGCGGGAGCAGGAGCAGCGCCAGGAAGCGGCAGTGGTGACATTCTAAATGTGGCCGCTACGTTGGCGGCCGCCGTGGACGGTAATGGTATGCCCACGCATCCAGTCCGGACGCGACACCACCTGCACGGACGCAGCACCACCTCATCCAGTCGCTCGCACTCGCGATCACCGAGCAGCTACAGCAGCTCGCACAGCTCCTCGTCGGCCTCCTCGCACTCCTCGTCCCACTCGCACGCGTCCAGTCCCGTCCAGTCTACGGGCAATTGTGCGATGGCGACGACATCGTCGGATGGTCGAAGCGGTCGCAACCTTCAGTCAGTGGCCGTGACCAGTAAGTACTCGAGGATCTATTCCTTGAAGGACACTACTAACTTCCATTCTCTCTTCGCAGGCAACTCTTCAAATCCCAGTGGCAATGCTGGTGTCGCCAGCACTGCAGTCAGTGGCGGAGGCTGCGGCTCGAGCTCATCCTCCTCGAGCAGCTCCAGCTCGAGCATATCCTGCCTGACAGCCAATCCTGTGGTGCATTCCGAGGACAACCGGCCACTGGCGATACGTGTCCGCAACCTGCCCGCCCGTTCCTCAGACACATCCCTCAAGGATGGTCTCTTCCATGAGTACAAAAAGCACGGCAAGGTCACGTGGGTGAAGGTTGTTGGACAGAATTCGGAGCGTTATGCCCTGGTCTGTTTCAAGAAGCCGGACGATGTGGAGAAGGCATTGGAGGTGTCGCACGACAAGCACTTCTTTGGCTGCAAAATCGAGGTGGAACCCTACCAGGGCTACGACGTGGAAGACAACGAGTTCCGGCCGTACGAAGCGGAGCTGGACGAGTACCATCCGAAGTCGACGCGGACCCTGTTCATTGGGAACCTGGAGAAGGACATCACCGCCGGCGAGCTGCGCGGCCACTTCGAGGGCTTCGGCGAGATCATCGAGATCGACATCAAGAAGCAGGGCCTCAACGCGTACGCCTTCTGTCAGTATTCGGACATTGTCTCCGTGGTGAAGGCAATGCGCAAAATGGATGGCGAGCACCTGGGCAGCAACCGGATCAAGCTCGGCTTCGGCAAGTCCATGCCCACCAACTGTGTCTGGATCGATGGTGTTGGCGAGAAGGTCTCCGAGTCGTTCCTGCAGTCCCAGTTCACGCGCTTCGGCACCGTCACCAAGGTCAGCATTGATCGGAACAGGCAGCTGGCCCTGGTCCTCTATGACCAGGTGCAGAATGCCCAGGCCGCGGTCAAGGATATGCGTGGCACGATTATGCGCGGCCGGAAGTTGCAGGTGGACTTTGCATCCCGGGAGTGCCAGGACGCCTTCTACGACAAGCAGGAGAAGCAGGCGCAGCAGCAGCAACAGCAAACACAGAGTGCTGGTAGGTTTCTGTCAAACTTTGATCTGTCAAACTTTTCTGTCAGTTAGTTAGTCTAGTTAGTCTGACTTAGTCACTGCTTAATAATGCATTACTATTCTCGAAAAGGTTCCTCTTCGCGCTTCAATCGCTACGATCCAACCGCCTCGACGTCGCAGTCCCGCTCGCGGGCCTCTTCGTTCAGCCGGCACCAGAACAACTCCAACGATGGTAGCTCGCCCAGCAACACGCCCGGCAGTGCAGCCGCCAGTGCCGGTGGAGCCAACAGCTCCAGCAGCAGTTCAACCAACCAAAGCACCATCGGAAGCGGCAGTGGCACCGCCAGTGGCAGCACCAGCTCGGCCAGCAGTGCCATGCCAGCGCCAACGGTCGGAGCTACTGCAGTGCCGGGAACAGCCCTGCCACCCATGGGTGGATCGTCGTCCGCCAGTTCCATGGCCATGTCGCAGGCAGCCTTGGCGCAGCGGATGCGTATGGCGAGAAGCACCCGGCACACCGTCGACTTTGACTTCAACGATGCCAGCGGATCTGGAGGAGTTCGAGCCCGTAACTTTCGCAGCTTCGAGGACCAGAACAACAGCGGCGGTGGACCAGATGAGGAGGTGCGCTCCGATTCTCCAGTAGTGTCCCGCCTGGGAGATCCCCTCGAGGTAGCGATGACCAATAGTCAGACTGGTGCAGGAGCCTCTGGAAGCAGCAGTCGAAGGCGTTGCGGTAAGATTGCCAAAGATTTGCACCACGTGCACAATCAACGTTTCCATTTACCAGAACAACTCGAGGAATGCCCGTCCAGTGGTGATGAGGGCGTGGTCAGTCCGCGGAAGCGCATCAAAATGGATTACCACCATCACCACCATCATTCCAATGCCAGCGGGGTGAGTACTCTCTCATATTTCGTTAGAATTCCTTAAGTAATCATATAATCCTTTCAGCTGGAGTCCACTGGTGACCACAGCAGCAGCATCAAGCCCAGCCCCATTTCCCTGTCCAACTGTGATGTGATACACGATCCCCTGAATCGCAAGAGCGAGATTCGTCGGGTCTCCGAAACTGGCGGAGCCTCCACAGCTGGCATCAAGTTCCCTGGCCACCAGTCTTCAGGTCCATCATCCATGATGCTCAGCTGCCGGCGCCCGTCCATCGACGTGGGAGCCCTGACGGCGCTCTCCAATTCCTCGGCCTTTCGGCACGGTATTGTGGGCGCCAGCAGCATGGACCAGCAGCACCTGATGAACGCCTCACTGGCGGCGAAGCGCCGACGTGTCACCACAACCATGCAGCCATCGGGATCGATCTCCAGCTGCAGTACCTCGAACGTGGGAGGAGCGTCGGGCTCGTCGTCGGGCCTGAGCGGTATCAGTAGTCTGCCGACGGATGATTACCATCACCATGCCTCCAGAGGCAGGGGCCACCAGCTACATTCCCATCACTCGCACGAGGCCAGTGGCGGCGAGAGTGCGGACGGATCCCGGCCAGGTACGCCGCTTTGCGATGAGCGGCCCGAGGTGCTGCCGACGGAGCCGCGCCGCCTGCCGCCGCCCCGAGAGAGGGCGCGCGAGCGGAATCGCGAAGTGATGTGGCTGCCGCTACCCAAGTTCGGGGTGCTCTTCTTCCAGCAACAGCAGCAGCAGCTACAGCAGCAACAGTCCCGGCTGGGATTATCCTCGGCGGGAGGCTCGGGCTCCGGCTCGTCATCGGTTGGTGCGTCATCCGCCTCCTGCTCCCTCAGCAACTCTAGTCTAAACGTGGGCTCGGGATCGGCTTTCCTGCCCAGCCCATCGTCGCGCTACTGGCGATCCTCTTCGTCCTCATCGCACCACCACCAGCATCATCACCAGCACCACCACCACCACGGCAACCAGCAGCAGTCGCAGCAGCAGCCCCAGCAGCCGGGCTCTCAGGGAGGTTCCTCCTCTAACTCCGGCCTGATGGCCAGTCCGGCGCGACCCCGCTCCCTGAGTTCCAATTCCAGCGACTCGGATGTTCCGGGTCACAATACCGGAGGCAGTCCGTCGTTGGACGAGCGGCTGCGCAACTTCGAGGAGAACTACGAACGGTGGTCGGGTGGCAGCAGTCGGGAACACGGCTCATCGTCGGGACACACTCCCTCGAGTGCCACTCCGTCGTGGCAGCTGTCCATGCACATGAACCTGGGCAGCAGCAGCCTCAACTCCCACCAACCCAGCTCCGGCTCCGGCAACAGCAACAGCTCCAGCGGCACCACCTCCAGCACGACGAGCAATTCCCGGCACAAGTTCCTCGACATCGATGAGCTGCAGCCGTCCGATATTGTGAAGTCGGTGCTGGCCAAGAAGAGCATCTTCGACGATGACTACCAGCGCCTGAAGAAGAACCAGCTGTTCGATCCGGCCAGCTCGGACTTCGCCCTGGGATCGAGTTCCTCTACCCTGATTGGTTCGACCTTGTGTGGTGCCGGTGCGTCCCGGCATCCCAGCGGAAATACCTCACCGGCCCTGCCCAATCTGGCGGCCACCAAGACGACGCCCATCATTGGCAACTGCAGCGGGGCGAGCAGCAAGACAGGAGGCCTGCTCCAGCGACTGAGCAGCCTCTCGCCGATGAACTCACCCCAGGCGTCGATGTCGCCCTACAACAGTCCGTCGCCGTCGCCCTCGGTGGGCGGAAGCGTTAATCTCGGCCAGCTAAACAAGCCCTCGGCGCCGGGAGGACTCGGTGGAGCAGTGACAGCGTGCAGTGCACCGTCGTCCTCGCCCTCGGGACCCACCAAGGGCCTCCAGTATCCGTTTCCCAGCCACCCGCCATTGCCCAACACGGCAGCACCACCACCAGCTGTACAGCCGGCGCCACCACCGCCCCCGGAAATGGCCAAGCATCCACGATTGCCGAGCACTCCAGTGGCCGCCGGAGGGGGTTCTCTCACAAAGAGCTTGAGCGTGCCCGATGCCAATCCTCAGCAGCAGTCCCCGGCTCGGGCGCAGCTGCAAAAGTCGGCGTCAGTGCCTGGGAGCACCAATGTGGGCACCACCACCAGCAGCAGCAGCGCGTCCTCCAGTGGCCCAGCAGCTGCATTCATCTCGTCCAGCGGTAACAGTTCCTCTAACATCCATGTACAAAAGCCAAATCCCAGCAGCGAGGAAGATCAGCACCAGCAGAAGAAGAGTGCGTCCTCATCGGCCACTGCATCCGCCTCCCAGTCACAGTCGCAGACCTCTAGTTCCAAGAAGAGTCAGGACAAGTCCAGCCACAAGCACAACAACCGGTCGGAGGGCGAGAAGAAGGCCAAGAAGTCCGAGAAGAGTTCCTCATCCGACAAGCGCAAGAACTCGGCCACGTCGCAGTCCTCCAAGTCGGCCACTCCGCGCATCGAAGACGAATCCAGCGACTCCGAGGAGCCGGCGGAGAAGTCCGAGAAGGAGCAGCGGCAGGAGCGCGAGAAGAAGGAGCGCCTGGAGCGAGAGAAGCGGGAGAAGGAGCTCCGAAAGCAGCAGGAGCGGGAGGAGAAGGAGCGCAAAGCTCTCCAGGAGGAGAAGGAGAAGGAGGAACGCAAGGCCAAAGAAGAGCGCGAACGAGAGCGAAAGGTTCAGGAGGAGAAGGAACAAAAAGAGAAGGAGGAGCGCGAGCAGCGGGAGCGTGAGCAGCGAGAGAAGGAGCAGCGGGAGAAGGAGCTACGGGAGAAGGAGCTACGGGAGAAAGAGCAGCGCGAGAAGGAACTGCTCCGAGCGAAAGAGCAACGGGAGAAGGAACTCCACGAGAAGGAGCAGCGGGAAAAAGAGCTCCTCCGTGAGAAGGAGCAGCGGGAGCGAGAGCAGCAGGAAGCCCGCATGGCCAGAATGCGAGAGCTCTCCACCTACCACAAGAGCAAGTCGGAGGCCAGCTCCGAGGCCAGCAGCTTCTACGCCCACAACAACAATCCCTCCCAGCAGCAGTCCTCTGGCGCCTCCTTCGTCGACGGTCAGCACAACAAGGAGAACTCCGTGGATGCGGTGGCTCCTCCAGCAGCGGCCAGTACTCCCACAACAGCCGAGAACTCCTCCAAAGACCGATCCCGGAAGTCATCGCGGAACTCGCCAGTGCGGATGCACAAGCGACGCCTCAGCTCGCAGGACAGCAACCACAGCGGTGGTGCTGGTGGCGGTTCGTCCAGCCAGCAGAACCACCATGACGACTATGTGAAGCGCATCCGGATGGAGAACTCGCAGCAGAACGCAGCCACCCAGAACAGCAACCAGCGATTGAACGACCGGCGGGACTCCAAGGAGCATAAGGAGCACAAGACCAGCAGCTCGTCCAAGGATGAGAAGAACAACTGCTCGTCCAACTCCAAGTCCTCCTCCTCCAAACATCATCGCCGGGAGAAACACCACCAAAAGAGCAGCTCATCCCTGGAGACGGTGCCCTCGATGGAAGTGGTGGGTTCCCTGGATCCCAAGGCACAGCTAAACACCAGCGAAGAGGAGCAGCCGGCCCAGCCGAAACGGGAGAAGGACAGAGAGCACTCCAGTGGCCATCATGGCCATGGAAGCAGCTCGAGGCACAAGAGCAAGCGTGAGCACCACCACCATCGCGAGAAGAAACGCCATTCGGTGGCCGAGTCCACGAATACGGATGAGGAGCATCCACCGCACCGGAGAATCTCGGCGGCGGGCAGTGGCTCGGCCGGTGAGCTCAGCTCAGCGGCCACGAACACGTCCAGCGGGAAGCCACATCACCACCACCACCGGCGCAGTCTGGAGCGCAAGTCGTCGCGGGGATCGGATGAAGGCCACCACTCTTCCAAGTCCTCGCGCATCAAGCTCATGATGCTGAGCTCAGCGGACTCCGACGATACGGACGATGCCTCCAAGAAGCACTCGATCTTCGACATACCCGATGACTGTCCCAACGTGTCCATGTACGACAAGGTGAAGGCCAGGAGCTGCAAGAACATGCAGCGCCAGGCGGAGGAGAAGAAGATCAAGGCCAAGTTCTCGCAGCTGAAGCAGTCCCGGGCCAAGAAGAAGCGCTCCACCAGCTACGACGGTGACTCCGACACCGAGTTCGAGGACCGTCATCATCGGAACAGTGGCAGCAGCAGCTTCCATGGCCGTTATCCTGGTCTCTCCAGCAGCGACGACGAGGATGAGGAGGGCGAGGGTCGCATGCAGCGGCGCATCTTCTCCGACTCGGAGGTGGAGCAGGGAGATCCCGAGCAGGGTGAGTCCATGTCGGATGCCAACCGAGCCATCCAAATGCAGAACCTGCGGCGACTGTGCGACGGTGACGACACGTCCGAGGATGAGATCCGGCGCACTGTCCTGAAGCACAACTTTATGGGCAAACGGAACTCGCACTCCACCCGGATAGCTTCCGACTCGGAGTCGCAGTCCCAGCCGCCGCCGGAAGTGGTCATCAAACAGGAGCCCGCTCCCACACCGACACCGATACCCACCGCGGAGCAGCTCATCAAACAGGAGCAGCTGTCGGACAACGAGCAGAAGTTCAAGTCCCGCCACGACTCCAACTCATCCATGGAGGAGCGCAAGGTGAAGGCGGAGCGGGAGATCAAGAAGGAGTACGGAGACTTCTACAACTCCTCCAGCTATACCTACTCCGACTCTGGCAAGCTGAAGGAGTACTCCCCGGAGACGCGCAAGAAGCACAAGAAGAGCAAGAAGCGCTTGAAGTCCTCGTCCACGGTGGAGTCCTCGGCGCCTCCCACGCCTCTGGTGGTGACGCCCTCAACACCCTCGATCTTTGACGTCCACACCCCCAATACGAACACCCCAACATCCTCGAATGCCGGCGACTGCAAGGTGCGATTCGATTCCTTCGATGACCTGAAAACGGAAAACCCTTCTCTGTCCATGGACATCTCGGCCAGCGAGCGGCGCAAGCACAAGGAGCGCAAGGAGAAGAAGCGCGAGAAGCTGAGGAATCTCACCGAGGCCAACAGTGCCACAGCGATTGGCGGCAACTCCACCGCCAACTCCGCCACACCCAATGATGTGACATCCGAGAAGCTCTCCAAGGAGGAGCGCCACCGGCTGAAGAAGTCGAAGAAGTCCAAGAGCCTGGACACCTCCTCCGGGGCGAGGTTGTACAACTCCAGCGCGGGAGCCATGCCGACAGCTTCTCCCATGCCCGCCACTCCCACCTCGGCACCACCGATTCCACCCCAGCAGTCGAAGCGGGGCGAGGACAAGATGGAGTACATCTTTGGCATCATTTCGGACGAGGAGGAGTCCCAGTTCCCGGATGAGCAGAGCGACAATCACAAGGAGATCTCGGCCAGCTGCGTGTCCATAGCGGGACCCACTGTGTCGGCTGCCCTGCAGACCTACAAGCAGGAGCCCATGACGCCCAGCAAGCAAGAGGTGGCTCTGCCCGTCCCGGACGAGCTGCAGCAGCAGCAGCACCCGGTGGAGAAGAGCCGACAGGCGGGTGGCAGCAGCTCATCGTCGCACGCCGAGCGGGAGCGACACCGCAAGGAGAAGCGCGAGAAGAAGCGGCGCGAGAAATCCCAGCGAGAACAGCAGCAGCAGCTCCAGCAACAGCAGCAGCTCTCCTCGAAGATGGAGTCCAAGCTGGAGGACGACAACAGCGTGGACATGGATGAGGCGGGCCGGGCACTGGAGGCGCAGCTGATGATCGACTTTGACAAGCCGATGCCCGAGGAGGCCACTCCATCCACTGCCACCACCTACCGCTCGGACATGGCAGACGTGTTCCGCTTCTCCGACAACGAGGACAACAACTCCGTGGAGATCATACCCAAGGGATCGGGCAAATCCGAGCAGCAGGAGCAGCACAAGAGCCGCGACAAGAAGAAGAAGAAGAAGCGGTCCAAGGAGGAGAAGCAACAGCATCGCCGCGAGTCGCAGCCCCCAGTAGTGGCCTGCAACTCATCCGCCGCTCCACCCACTCCCGGCAAGCTTACCGTCAACGTCCAAGCAGCCAGCAAACACGCGGAGGAGCAGATGATGGAGACCACCACCACCAAGCAGCGTCCCTCGTCGCCTCCAATGTGCAAGCCATCGCCCAGCCTGCCCTGCCTGATAGGCGACGATGATGAGGATGTCCTGGTGCCGGCTCCTAAGGTCCCGGCTCCGAAGACACCCGTCACGCCCACGAATAGAGCCTCTAACGATAGCCTGGTGACGCCGTCGCGTGAGAAGCCGCGCCTGATCAGTCCCATACCCAAGACGCCCACCATCACGGCCAACAACAGCTCCATGCTGTCCACCCAGTCGGCGGAGACGCCGGTCAGCAGTGGCGCCGGCGTGGGTGCCTCTTCGGCTCTGGCCACCACCCCCACATCCTCGACAGCAGCGGCAGCGGCCAGCGAGTCGGCCGGAGTGGAAACCTCATCCCCCACCTGCCAGAACAAAAAGAAGGACAACTTCATTCCTGGCTTCGACGGCCAGCTGGATGACAGGATTAGCGAGTCTGCTGTCCAGTCCATCTCGGCGGAGTTCAACTCCACCACCTTGCTGGATCCGTTGGCGGACGAGCCCAAGATCCCAGTGGCCTCGCCCCCGGGAGCCGTCAAGCCCCCGGAGAAGATGGAAGACACCAAGTCGCGGGTGACGATCTCGCAGGAGGAGACCGAGAGCGCAGTGTCCGCCCTGCTGGGCGAGAGCTTCGGCACCTCCTCCACAGCGGACTACTCCCTCGACGGCATGGATGAGATGAACTCGGTGAGTGAGGTGGATACACCGGCACCACCTCTGGTCCTCGCCGAACCGGACGAGGAAGCTGCTCTGGCTGCCAAGGCGATCGAGGGTGCTGTGGAACCGGTGCCCATACTGGAGGAGATCGAACCAGAACCGGAGCCAGAGGCAGCGCCCGAGCCGGAGCCAGAACCAGAGAACGAGCCTGAACCGGAGCCCGAGCAGCCCGCCGGAGTCCTGGATCCCGACGAGCTGAACAAGGCGGTCCAGAGCTTGCGGCACGAGGACATGATGGACATCAAGGCGGACACGCCGCAGTCGGAGAGCGGTCTGCAGATCGACACCGACACGGAGGAGAACCCCGACGAGGCGGACAGCAGTGGCCCCAGCCTGAAGATCGACGAAACGGCCCAGAGCACCTCCTCGCCGGAGAAGTCCATGGAGAACACGAGCAGCTCATCCGCACCAGTCAAGGTGGAGCCTCTGAAGCCCAGCCAGGAGAGTGCCAAGCCGCAGCCCTCGGTGATCACCAAGTTGCCGTCGCTGGAGCCCCAGAAGCCAGTAGCCAGTGCGGTGCCCTCGCCGGCAAAGATAGAACCGCCGACCATCAGCAAGCTGCTGCAGCCCCTGGTCCAACCGGTCCAGACTGTGCTGCCGGCTCCCACTCCTGCCACCCATGCCACTCCCGTCATCAACCTGGATCTGTCCAACGTCATGGGCAACTGCTCCAGCTCCAGCTCTGGGTCTGGAAGCAGCAGCTCCTGCACAGCCTCGCCAGCGGCGTCCGTTTCCATGTCCTTTGGCAGTCCCACCACTCCCGGCCAGAACATTATGCCGCAGGCTTCCACACCGAAGCAGGCACCTCCTCCAACGCCACAGCAGCCACTGCGGACGCAGTCGCTCATCATGCAGCCACCAACTATATCGATTCCCGACAACATACCCCACTTTGCGGTGCCGCAGATGGTATTGTCGCCGCACCAGCAGCCGCAGCAGCCCATCCCAGGATCCTATGTCCTGGGCATGCGAGCTCCGTCGCCGCACAGTCCTCTGCTGTCGCCAGGACGTGGTGGAGCGCCCAGTCGCCTGGTGGGTCCACTGAGTCCCGCCGGCAAGCAGCCAGTGGTTAACCAGCAGCCCCAGCAACACGCCCTGATGACTAGCCCGCAAGGCAGCAACATGAGTCCCCTGGCCAGTCCAACGGCTCGGGTGGTGGCCACCAACAGCTCGCCCACCACCAGCAAGCCGAACAGCTACCAGCCGAGGAGCCAGCAACCGCAGCAGCCCTCGCCCAAGTCGGTGATTGAGTTGCAGACGTCGCCGCAGCTGATCCCTGTGCCGCTGCAGAAGATGCCGCCCATGGCAGTGCCCCATCACCCGACCATCATCAGCAAGGTGGTGACGGTGCAGCCGCAGCAGGCGACCCAGTCGCAGGTGGCAAGCTCACCGCCTCTGGGCAGCCTGCCGCCGCACAAGAACCTCCACGTCAGCGGCCAGCAGCAGCAGCAACACCACCAGGCCCAGCAGCAGCAGCAGCAGCACTCGCCCCAGATGATGGCCAAGATGGCGGCGCACCAGCAGCACGTCCAGCACCTGATGCACCAGCAGATCATGCAACAGCAGAAGTACCAGCAGATCCAACAGCAGCAGCAACAGCAGCGAATGCATGGCCAGCCCCAGCCTCTGACTCCTGTCCAGCAACATCAGTTGCAACAGCAGCAGACCCAGGCCCAGCAGCAGTTGAACCAACAGCACCAGGCCCAACAGCAGCAGCTCAGCCAGCAGCACCAGGCCCAGCAGCAGCAGCTCAACCAGCAGCACCAGGCCCAGCAGCAGCATCTCAACCAGCAGCAGCAGTTGCATATCCAGAAGTTGCAGCAACAGATCCATGTGCCACAGCAGCAGCAGCAACAACAGCAGCAGCAATCGTCGCCCCAGGGAGGTCCCCATCTGGTGCCACAGACTCCGATGTTTGCCCAACAACCTCCTCAGCAGCAGCATCTTGGTCCGCATGCACCACCCCGAGGAGGACCACCACAGCAGCAGCCCCAGCAGTTGCCGCATAGTCCACCTACCAAGCCGAATCCCCTGCCCGGACAGCCTACAGCAATCCTGTCGAGGGTTGGACCCCAGCAGTCGTTGCAGCCGCCACCACAGCACTCGCCGCAGCAGCAACAAGCCTCTCCTGGCGCTAGTCTGCCACATCCAACGCCACTCAACGTCATCCAGAGCGCTCCAAAGCTGATTGTCCAGCAGCACATAGTACCGCCACCGAGCCAGGTGGCTGGCCCGCCACCACCAGCATCCGGACACACCACTACCACCAACGCCATTCACTATCCGCCGAACCAGGCCAACGAGAAGCCAGCTCCGCCGGGCCATGGGGAGTCAGCAGCAATGCTGGCCACTTTGAAGACCTCCGAGAGTGTCTCGGTCATACGCACCCCCACCCCCACCACCAGCTCGGCCGTCATCTCGCCCAAGGCCGGGCCAGGAGCTGCGTCTTTGCTGACGGAGGAGAATCTGATTAAGATCTCGCAGCCGAAGCAGGATGAGCTCATCGAGCAGGACTCCAAGGAGGTGGACAGCGACTACTGGTCCGCCAAGGAGGTGAACATCGACAGTGTGATCAAGAAGCTCGAGCCTCCGGCCGCTGGCAAGGATGTGGCTCCAGCAGCACCACCAGCACAGCCGGTTCCGGTCGCCAATCCAGCATTGGTGGAGATGGCCAACCAGGAGAAGACCCTCCTGGCCAATGTGAACAGCTCCAATGACCACGACACCGAGGATGAAACGGAAACGCGACAGCTTCCTCCGGTGAAGCTATCCACGCCTACAGTGGGCAGGCCACCGGGACGAGGAGGAGCAACCAAGCGCGGTCGACAGCCTCGAGGCGTCAAAAAGCAAGGAGGCATCCCGCTAACGACACCATCGCTGGCTGCCCCAGGGGCAGATGCCGCTCTGGGCCTGCAGCCAGGAGACAACGGGGTGCAGACCCGACTGCGAAAGCCGGTCACTGCGCCTGTCACCCGTGGCCGGAAGGGTCGTCCGCCAAGGAATCTCCTCCTGCAGCAACAGCAGATCCAACAGCAACAGCTGGCAGCAGCCGCAGCAGCAGCAGCGGCTACCCCACCAGTTGCCACACCCCCTGTGGCCACTCCCAACCCGAATCCCACTGTTGTGCTGACGGCTGCCGAGAAGAAGGCCATCAACCAGGCCATCACGCAAGTGCAGGAGCAGTTGAGCGGCGGCAGCAGCAGCCAGGACATCTACGAGTTCCACGAGGATGCGGGCGATGAGCCCGGCAAGGGCAAGGCAGCGGCCTCCAGCGCCATGGCGCCTGGCGAGGACCAACGCCCGCGGCTCATACTGACCATCAACAAGACGCAGCCCTCCATCAAGAACAGCGCCACCGATCCCGAGCAGGCTGGCAGTGACGTGTCCCAGTCGGCGGATCCCTCGGGCGACAGTTCAGAGCTGGGCAACACCCGCAAGTCGCGACGCCTGCAGGAGAAGGAGGATCGCAGCACCGTGGATGACATCATCGAGGATGTGGTCCGGAATACCAACACCCCGACCGGCAATGCCCAGCAGCTTCCCAAGGGCGCCCAGACGCCGCCGCGACGCTCGGGCAGGAATGCCCAGGCCAAGAAGGTCGATGTGGTGCAGCCACCGAACTCAGTGGGCCGCCCCAGGCGTTTCAAGGACAGGAAGACCATCACCGATATGCCCTCTATGATGGAGGAGCCACCAGTGGCTGTCAATCCCACGCCACCTGCTGCTCCAGCGGCTCCTGTGCATCTGCCACCAACACCCGAGCCAGTGCAGCAGCAGCCGCCAGCACACATGCCGCGGCTGGACAGCAAGGAGGTGGAGACTCCGGCTCCAGTGTCGGTGCCCGTCTCTGTGGCACCCGTGCCGGTCCCCGTACCGGTTCCAGTGCCCGTTTCCCTGCCCATGCCAGTTCCGAAGCCAACTATGCCTCAGCACCCCAAGAAGAAGGCCATTGCCGCGGCAGAGATCGAATCCTACCAGGCCATCAACTCGTCCATACCCAGCGGCGGCCTGCCGATGCACCAGACAGCTGCGCCGGCCACCCAGAAGATCACGGGCGGAGCAGCCGATGCGGTGAGCAAGGCTCTGGTGGATCCAGTCACAGGCGTCATCACTGCCGGCATGCCGCAGGGCAAGGAGGGCAACCTGCCGGCAGCTACAGCCGCTGCTTCGGCCAACAGCAGCAGTGACATGGGACCACTGGGCCCGGCCAACAACTTCCAGCAGCAGCAACAGCAGCACCTCCACCAGCAGCAGCAGCAGCAGCCCCACCTGCCGTTGCAGCATCCCCAACAGAACCAGCCAGGTCTGCAGCAGATCAGTGCCACAGTCATTGCCCCGGCCACCACTCCGATCACTTCCCTGGGCAAGCCCGTCCAACTGGAGCTGAACAAGCCAGTGAGTGTGCTGGTGAAGGGCAATCCCAACCCGATGGTGATCCAGCAGCAGCAGCAGCCGCCACAGCAAATGGTGGTGCCGCCGAAGCAGCCGATTGTGATCCAACAGAGTCCGTTGCCGACGGTGTTGCAACATGCCCAGCACACCAATGTGCGGCCTCCGCAGCCCCTCAAGGCGCATGTCCTGAACCGGGAGAAGAATCTCCAGCAGCAACAACAGCAGCAGCAACAGATGACTCCCACGAAACAGCCAGGAGCCAACCAACAACCGCTCCCGGGCCACATGCTCCTGACGGATGCCGCCGGCAATCAGCAACTTCTGCAGCCCAACCAGATGATAGCTCGCCATCTGCAGCAGCAACAGCAGCAGCACTTGATGGTGAACGTGCCACCGCCAACGGCCCACTCGCCGCACTCCCCCAGGATAGCCGGCCAGGGAGCTGGAGTCGCTGGAAACCCACAGCAGCCACAGCCGCAGACGCTGGTGATCAAGCAGGCCACTTCGGCAGCCCCGCAGCAGATCCTACACGTGGTCAGCTCGAAGGCCTCGGTGGCAGCCACACCGCCGCCCACATCCTCGGCGGGAGCTCATCTGCAAATGGCCAAGCCCAACTTTGGCTATGCGCCACCCACCTCCACGGCAGCCGTGGTGCAGCAACAGCAGCTCTACAAGCCACCCAACCAACAACAAAAGGGTGCTCCGGTCCAGATTCCTCCCCACGGGATGATACTGCCCACGCATCCGGCCCTGTTGCTGCAGCAGAAGCCTCCAGCCCATCTGCAGCCGCAGCAGCACCAGCTAACGCCATCGCCACCGCCGGGAAAACCCAATCCTGTGGTTCACAGCCTGCAGGCTGGCCAAATCCTGCCCGGAAATGTGGGTAGCCCGCCGCCCGTCTCCGCTGCCGTCCTGAAATCGGCCCAGCAGCAGGTGAACTCCGCAGCAGCAGCAGCGGGTAAGTTGGCTATGATGAGCTATAGTCCTCACTGGAAACTAATCAATGACCATTTCCTTACAGTCTTGCGCACAGCCATCCCGAACATCAGTCCACAAGGTCAGCCAAGAGTATCGCCGCTGGTTATGCCTCCGGTGATGACCGGAGTGCCTGCCTTCGATGCCAGTTTGGTAAGTTTTCCAAGAACTCTAGTACGGTTTTACTTTAGTTTGGTTTATGCTTTCGGTTGTCTCTCGAAAAAATGCTTCTTTACTAACCATTACCGTTAATCTACCAATCCCTAACTTGCCTTCATGGACGCAGCATGACCTGGGCGCCTATGTCAGTGGACGGCGCACCCAGAGTCCGCCTCCGGCCCATCAGCAGGCATCGCCCATAACACCGGTAATGCACAAGTTTTACTTGCGGAGCTTTCAAGTAGCGTAACCCAATTGCCAACCCCAACTATCTTAGTCTGAGTCACTTAGAAACCTAATCCCACTGCTATTATACTTTTATTTTAAAACTAATATTTAATATTTTAATTGCAGAACGATTCCACGTACCGAGGAGTGCCTCCGTCCAGGGAGTTCATGATCTACCAGCATCACCTGATGCGTGGCGGCGACTATGACGACAAAAGCAGTCCCCCATTGGAGCTCAGGCGACCTGGCAGCGGGCCACCCAGGACCATTGCAGTGCCGCATAGTCTGCAGAGTCCACAAGATCGGACAGCAGCGGGTAGGTTGAATAGTATGTCTATATTAGTACCAGGTCCTAAGGCATCTGTTTCTCCAGATTCCCCGCAAATGGCTCAGGTTTATGTCCACAATGCGCGCATCCCTCCGGCTCACTTCAGCGACATGGCTACACGGGCCACGGGCTACTATGATGGTGGCGGCATACAACTGGAACCACCGCCAGCCCATCGACCAGCTGCCTCCATCAGTGTGGTGGTGCCGCCACCAATGCCCGCCGTTTCCACCAGTCCGTTCATCGGTCGCGATGGCGTGTTGCATCCTTCCAAGCCGATAGAGATGCAGCTGGATGAGCGTGAGATGGAGCGCATGTCCATGATTGCAGCAGCTGGTGAGTACTACACCTGTTTACATCAAGGAGAACCCTTTGAGACTAAGGTGTTCTTTAATTCTCTAGTTAAACAGCAGCAGGAGCATCTGCCACCTGGCCTGCACGCCGGCCTGGAGATCTCTGCCCAACAGGCACCGCCGGCCATCGCTCCACCAGCTGGTGATTCTCTAATTACTCTGCTGCAGCGTTACCCTGTAATGTGGCAGGGTCTGTTGGCCCTGAAGACCGATCAAGCTGCCGTCCAGATGCACTTCGTCCATGGCAATCCGAATGTGGCGCGAGCTTCGCTGCCCAGCTTGGCGGATACGAGCACGCCGCTGCTCAGGATTGCGCAGAGAATGCGACTGGAGCAGACCCAGCTAGAGGGAGTGGCCAAGAAAATGCAGGTATGTATAGCAATAGTCACTAACTAGGATAACTGAAACTAATCCTATACCCTTTTGTAACCCAGGTGGATAAGGAGCACTGCATGCTATTGGCCTTGCCCTGTGGACGCGACCATGCTGATGTGCTGCAGCACTCGCGGAACCTACAAACCGGATTCATCACCTACCTGCAACAGAAAATGGCCGCCGGTATCGTAAACATACCCATACCGGGAAGCGAGCAGGCGGCCTATGTGGTGCACATCTTCCCGGCCTGCGACTTCGCCAACGAGAACCTGGAGCGAGCCGCCCCCGATCTCAAGAATCGTGTGGCCGAGTTGGCACATCTCCTGATCGTCATCGCCACTGTGTAAAGGACACAGGACTCATACCGGACTTGATCCACCAACTGACTTGATCTATAACCGGATTTGGAATAAAACCACAGGACTAGACAAACTAAAACCACGGAATAGAAACAGAAAAGATTGAAGAACCGAAAGAATGGAAGCAAAAACAAGTTACGCTCTTCTAGTATTTTAAGTAATTTTAAATAGCGATTAAACAAGCAAAAGTTTAAAAAAGCAAAGCAAAACAAAACGAACTTAAAACGCAGAAAAATGCAAAAAACACTTTATTGAATAAAAAACAACAACAACAACAAACCGATGCCAGCAGAGAAAAAAATTACAAAACGCGAAAGATTTTGAGATTTTAAACTCAAGAGTTCTTGAAAGAAAAGCAAAACCTTAAAAAAATACCTTCAGATCAGATCCCCCGCACTTTGAAAGCAAAAAAAGCGAGACAATTAATTATTTAAAATTTTTTCTAATTTAAAAACAAACAAAAAAATATATACAAAACAAAAACTATTTAAAAAAAAAGGAAAACAAAAAACCCTTTAACAAGCTTGCAAAGTATCGTTAAGTTTGATCTCAAGAATGAAAGTTTTATTTTTGCTTAATTTAAAATGAAAGAAAAGAAAAAAAAACACGTAAAAAATGAGAACAATCCAAAACACACACATAAACACACACCACACACAAAAAACAAACAAAAAAAATATGAAATGTTAAAGAAAAGCTTAAAAAATAATAACTGTTTATCTGTACTATGCATACTACTACCCATACACATACATAATATGAATATCCGATCCTCTATCCCCCTAAAAACACGTTTAAGTTTTTGATTGGCGAGTAACTTTCGACTACTTCCGGTGGGACTACAATAGTTACTGTTCCACATTTTACAAAGTATCCTATGCCTTTGATCAACTCAAGCTTAGTTTTCTTCAATTTTGTTTCTTAAATCGGTTCCTTGGCTCTATGGAATGCCTGTCTTTCAAAAAAAAAATATATATAATTAAGAACAGGGCCTGGCATAGACCCAATGAACTGCAGATGATACTACGGTCTGGTCTTATCGCCCTGCTGTCAAGCACAACTAGGTTTAAAGATGCGCCCAGAGGCTTTTCCTACGATAACATACACACGTATACATTATGCATTACATTTATATTACATTATCTAGACGCGTAACTAAATATAATCCAATATGTTAAGCCAAATATTTTAAAGCTTAGACACGGTTCGTGTTGTAATTTCCGCTCTGCACCAGAGTTTTTCTTCAATATGACTTTTCAAAAATTCCAGCAACGGATGTGGTGAGATTTCAAGACCACATTGTTGTTGTTGGTAATTTTTGTTGGTTGTCCTACGAAAATGTTTCTTTCTGTTCGATTTTTTTTCTTTTATTTCATTAAAAACAAAACACCACCACTGCCACCACAATACTAAAGCTATATAATTAAAAACATAAAAACACCGGACTATGACCAACCAATTCAGGGCGTTCCGAGCCGCAGCCCCCCCTCAGTTGAATTATTGGCATCGGGAGACTTTGTAAAATGTTGGACAGTTTCAGGGCCCCGCTTTATACGAATAAAAAAATGCTGACAACATCTACATGAGAAACCTTAACATAAAAATACCCCAAACACACACTATATGATACAATAACCTATATAGTAACCCTCTCTCTGAACACTCCTTAAACTTAAACGTACGTTCTCACGCCCACTTGTAAATTATGTGACAACAGAATAATAATAAAAAATGATTAAAAAATATATAAAAAGAAAAACAAAACATGAGAAAAAACACAATTAAAGTAAAGAAAACAAAAACACAACTGTAAAATATTTAAATTATTTAGATTCTAACGAATATGAAATGTAAATACAGTTTAATTAGTGTTTAGCGCGTATTTAGTTGTATGTTTTAAAACTAAACTAAAGAGAACATTGTACATTATATAACACAATTAACAATACGAGAACACGAAAGATCAGATCTACCAGAGATCCCACAGAAACGGAAACCGATCAGAAAAAAAAAACAAAAAAAAAGTAAACAAAAGAGAAAATTAAAAAATATAATTAAAAAAAAAAAGAAGAAGAAAAGAAAAGCAGCAAGTAAACCAACACATTTTTCAAGTTAAAACAGATGAAGCGCTGTTAAACATATGTTAATGTATAAGTTGTATGTTTTAAGACACTTTTTAGTTATTTCCTAAGTTACTTTGAAGAAACCGATTAAATTACACTTATTTCTTACAATTGTTTGTTTGTTTTTTTATTTCTACATTCTGAATAATATTTTCCCTCTACTCCAAAAACCAAAAAGAAAAAATGGAAAACCTTAAAACAGTTGATGGTTGTTCACATATACCGATTTCTACTGTCTCTATCTCTATATTTCTCGGCCCGTAAAGCCATCAAGTCGAAACCCATTAGCGAAATGCAACTTATACATACATATATACATAATATATATAGATGTTAATGTTATAACTGTAATTAAATAAATTCTATACCTATGCAGATGTTCTGGTTTCCTTTTTTTAACAATTAGGGTCTGGGAAATATTTTAATTCTTCAGATTCAATTCAGATTCAAAACAAAGTATTTGAATTTAATTTTCTATATCTAACAGTAATAGGTTCCCCGATTCAAATTTTCGCGCGTTATATATTTTTTCTTTTACAACACACCTTTTTTTTATCGATAACTTTGTAGTTTCCGGCAACACTATGGACCGATATTGCCATCTGGTATATTTTTGTCGCCCCTGGTTTATTTAGCCGCAAGGTGTTTTTATTTGGGTTTTTATATTAAAAACACTTATTTGGCTAATTGAAATAGTTTTAGTCTTAAAAGGAACACCCAAGAACATTCAGAGATGGCGAACTTGATACAGAAGAGTGAGTTTCAACCAGCTGACTTGGTTTTAATTCAGTGTTTTCAGTTGCATTTGTTGTGTAACTTCCACGACACTTGCTTCGAATTTGGAAGATTATTTACTGATTTCCATTCTTTTTAGCTCTTCCCCTGACAAAAACTAATACACCTGCTCTGCAATTTCTACGCTACAGAGGAAAAATCAACATACAACGTCCCAAAGAGCCGCATTATGAGCGGGCGCGTGTGATAGCCGTAACCCAACCAAAATACCCGGAAGCTCCCAGGTCAAAAACATGCTTTCAAAAGAGGGCTGAGCGTTTTCAAGAGCAAGTTGAGAATCCCTACAACGATATTATAGCCCGGGAAGTGCGCAACTGGCTTGAACACTCCCAGCTGGTGGCCATCTTCCATCTGAACTCCATTACCTCCGATGAAATCTTCCGAGTGAGGGTTGACCTGCACAAACAGAACCTCCATCTTAAATCCTACGGCCGTAAGATCATTGGACAGGCTGTTAAGGATACTCGCTACGAGGCCATAATGCCACTGTTTCACTCTAACCACTGCATCGTGTTCTCCCCGGATCAACAGCGTGTTTCCACTCTTCTGAAGATCACACGTCGGGTGCCCCAAATGGTGCTGCTTGGAGGAATTGTGGAGAACACCCTGCTGAGCAGAAACGAGCTTATGGCCTACGCTCAGATGCCAGGTCTGCAGGCTGCCCAGGCGCAGCTCGTCCAGACTCTCAACCAAGCAGCTGGCAACCTTGTCCAGCAGCTTCAGGCCCATCAGAACAGCTTTGTCCAAGTCCTAGATGTTTACGCTAAAGGCGAAGCTAAGGATGCAGCTGAAGAGTCCAAGGAAGAAACCAAGGAGTAGTAATAAAATAGCATTTGTTAAATAACAACAAAAGTGAAAATGTTATTCTGTCTTTCATACTAAACTAGCTGCTAAAAATTCTTTAACTATTCGATGAGAGTTCTCCGAAACTTTATGACTAGATTGCACTTTCCAAAGGGGCATGAAACTTCTGCTGGAATGATGGCGTCAGTTGCAGCGACTCTTCGGTGGTGCTCAGGAGCTGATCGTGGTGGTTTGATGGTGCCAGCGCTGTCTACAATTGAAGGCCATATTGGCCAGAGCTTCAGCGGCATCGAGCTCATCCTTGTGGTGCAGCATCCAGCGATCATCGAGCGCCGCCGCTGCCGTTGCATCGCTGGTGAAGATCACTTGACTCTGGTTATGTCGATCCTGTCCATTATTGCCATTCAATTTTTGTCTTAAATAAGGATAATATTATTAATTAATCTAGTTAGATTGCCCTCTCCGACTTACCTGTTTGTATTCCATTCAATGTGATAGTTATTCCGATCGGGTGTGAACTTGGCTGCACTTTCCAGCCATTTATTAAGTTGGGTTGCAGGCTTAGGGACGTCGTCTTCCACTGTAGAGCTATCGCGCAGGTACTTCTCCATCATCTGGTGCTTATACTTGGCTTTTCCCGCAGCCACAGTGGGCAAAAGGGGTATCCTATCTTCCAGTTCCGCAGATTCCACATAAAAGTTGGGCTTATACGCGGATGTGGATGCATTGTTGGCATTACCATCGCTGCCAGTGCTGTGACTGGACAACTCGTCATCATCGTAGTCGTTGTCTTCATCCTCTGCCGGACACGAGCGCATCTCCTCCTCCCAAATACTGTCCTCCGATGAGATGCTAAACTGCTCAACATTTCCTCGGGCATTGTGGTTATAATTTTTGATTAGGTGACCCCATGACTTCTTGGCCTTTTCCCGCTCCGAGTTCTTTAATTTTCGCCTCCAGTTTGCAAACCAGTTGCAGATCTGGGTATATGTTAGACCAGTCTCAGCTGCCAGTTGTTTTTTCTCTTCCCGACTAGGATACGGATTCTCGCGGCGTCGGATAAGCCAATCCTTTAACATTCGCTTGATGTCCGGGGTAAACAGACGCTTGGCGGCACGGGTTGGCGGATGCAGTTCATCTTCTGGGGGCCAGGCACGCCTTAAGGAGAAAAATTCAATATTATTTTATTAGTTTATTCACAAGAATACCCCCTTATCTCACCTGCTGTGACGACGATTCCTTTTGGGCCTCGTAGATTTCTCCATAGTATCCTGAAAATAAAAATAACATGGATTTCAAAATCGTCTGCCATGTCACGGCCCATCTCTGCTCTTCATAATAATGGCAATCGTTTTAAAAATACCCTGTAAGTCAATTTAATTTCAAAACTTTCGGTGGGTGGCGCTATTTCTGGTCGATGAATTTTCATGTTTTTTGGTTTTTCTCTTTGTGTTTTCTTTTCGAATTAAATGAAACAAATATTTTGGCTATGTCGCACAGAGAGCGAGAGTGAGAGAAAGCGAGAAGATTGGGGGCGTCAGATATCGGACAGAATTCTATTAGAAATCCTATTCTCCCACCATATGTACCAATCTGTTAAGGGTCTTAAAAATGCTCCCTCGGTTCGTACCATCATCTCAGGTGTCTCAGTATGTTTTTCATGTTTTTCACAAAACCCACTCTCTTTTTTTGTTGAAAAATTCATTGATAAATACAAAGAGTCATGTTTTTCCACTGACCAAAAACTGTACATACATATAGAAACGAGTGTATTTTTATTCGAATATTTAAGTGTGACACTGACCAGATCTGTTTACGATTCTCAGCTAATTTTCGTCCAAGTGACCCTTAAATGACACTTTCACTTTTATTCTTTTTTTTAAGGAAACTCTTTAAAAAATAAAACGCTTACATGAAAAGATCAAGAACATTTGTTGATATTTTCATTTAGTTTTGTTAACATTTATTATATAATCTAACATAACATTGATTTGTTTTTGAAAAAAACTCGAAAATATAATCTCCTATTCTAGTTTCAAATGACAAACATTAAAAAACGTTTGAAATCTTTATTCCGCTTTTGGATTTCCACAAATATGTAAAACACCCACCTGTAAATATTTTCTAAATTCTGATTATGTTTCGTTCTATTTAAAAACTTTTTCGAAAACGGTGACTGCTTGCATCGACGTCCTATCGCAAACTGAACTCTCGGGAAAAGTTTTCAAAATCGACCGAAGATGCTTTTCCCACGATCGTTCAGATTCGGCTGACGACGAAGACCTCAACACTTTATCATACGAGTATGGACACTTTTAATCTATTTACAAAACAGATACAAACTATCTATGTGTGTGCTTATTTTAAAATGATCACAGTTCTTACGACATGGGAATTACGAAGAGAATATTTGGCGTTTAGCGAATTACTTTCGCTCTCGAGGGGATATTTTATTGATGGTCGAGTATTTCGCAGTTGATGGCGGTGGGAGTGGGTTAGTCGGTGGCCATGAAGTGCGTGAATTTAAAATATGTTCCAACTGATTTGTAAAAAAAACAGGTAAAAGAAAACTTTTATTCTAACGTTCATTATTATGGTTATTGCTTAAAATATCTAAATTGCAATAAAAACAGTTTTTATTTGTTGTTTTCTTGTTATTTGTTATTTATTGTTATTTACGAATGCTGTTTTTAATTGTTTCTTTCAAAATATAAAAGTCTCCTTTTAACGGAAAAAAACATTTTGTATTTGTAACAGCTTACAGTTTTAGAAGGATTGCTTTATTTGTGAGTTTTACAACACTAATTTAATTCATTTTTGAATCCTATATTTTAATATTTTGACATTTTCAATTTAAGAAGTATCTTTTTTGCTTAAATAATATTCCAAATTTTCCTTCGTAAATAAATTTTAAGTTATTTATAAAAAGCTTAGTTTTATATCGACGCTCATGCAAATATCGATGTTTCGATAAAAGAATCGATTTTATTTCCAGCTCTAAACCACAGAAATAAAGCGTAATATTTTTTAAACTCGAAATTTACAAAGCACCGGCGGCCATGAACGAATCGGTACGCTACGACCGGTGCCAGGTGGTCCAACTGGACGTCCTGGGCGAGTCGCAGGTGTCCTCTTCTGCGGAGGAAGAGCAGCCGGCCCAACCAATCCAGCCCCAAGGAATTGGCAACGTAAGCCCCTTCTTTGTTTCGTTTTCTGACTCATTTTACTAATTACGTGTTTTTTTTCGACTTTTGCTATATTTAGAACCTTTTCACCCACGACGGAGTCCTTCTGAAGAAGGCCAGTGCGGAGCATATCTCAGACCTAAACACCAGTGGAGCCTTGAGCTTGGTGGAGTACTCCCTACCACGGAGAAAATTGTTCCTCGAATGGCAGCCAAACGATTCAATTATAATAGCTGACAATAGTCAGGATCAGGGCGACTGGGCGCTGGTGGACAGAATTTCCGGCCGAACTCGAACAACCTCCGAATGTCGAGCTTTCAATACGAAACCCATCGAACCTAGTGGCGGGGGTGCAGCTCGTGCCCGGATAATGCGCACGCCACTTGATGATCTGGCCACCGTGGAGGTTCGTCACCGCGGCCAGACATTACGATTTATGCGCAAAGGAGCCGGAGGCCTTCACAGCGAGTTCTTCTTCCAGCACGGCAATGCGGATCGCTTCGTTCGCGCCATGCGCGACCAGCACTTCATTGAAAGTTCGGAAAATAATCGTGGCGGCGAAGAGTACACCTTCCTGACCAATGAGAACCAGAAATTGAAGAAGACGTTCGCCGAATTGGATATTGGGGAGATAAAGTCCAGCCCATCCCCACGAGAAAGCTGGCTGCCCAATAAGCTGGCTGGATTTCTGGGTAACATCCCAGACTATGTCCAACCGCCGTTTCAGCGATCGCCCAAATCCAGGCCAGGGGCTCTGATATCAGGGGACCGACAAACTTCTCCGGATAACTACCAAATAATTGGCCTAAGCGGCAGTACTAACAGCGCTTGCTCTTCCAATGGCCAGAGTAGGGGTGGCAGCGCGGATAAATCTCCGGGGGATAGCGAACTGGAAAACCTGAATTCCCAGGACGAGAAAATAGTTAACAACTTGCCCGATCGGCAAAGAGTGGAGCGAGGTTAGTGGATAGCACTCCTTACCTTGAAATCTATTAAATACCCTTACTTTTTTATAGGTCTTCCTCTCACGGAAACGCAGTGGCTGGAGTTCCAAACGCCAGACGGCCGGATCTCGGACAGTGCCCGCATCAAGGAGTTAGTTTTTCGTGGTGGCATCGTTCACAGCCTTCGGTCCGAGGTCTGGAAGTACCTGCTCAATTACTACAAGTGGTCGGACACTGATTTGGAGCGGATCGAACGACGTAAGCAAAAGTCCATCGAATACTACAACATGAAGGCCCAGTGGCTAGCCATGACAACCGCCCAGGAGTCGAACTTTAGCGGATACCGCGAGCGCAAGTGCCAAATCGAAAAGGATGTAAAGCGTACGGATCGCTCGCTTCCGTTTTTTGCCGGAGAGGATAATCCGAATATCGCCCTGCTGCAGGGCATTCTTATGACGTACGTGATGTACAACTTCGACCTAGGCTATGTCCAGGGCATGTCGGATCTGTTGGCTCCGATTTTGGAGATCCAGGTGAACGAGGTGGATGCCTTCTGGTGCTTCGTGGGCTTCATGGAACTGGTGTTCACCAACTTCGACATGGACCAAGCTGGAATGAAGACACAGTTCGCCCAGATACGTCGCTTGATTGAGTTCGCCAATGCTCCGCTGTTCAACTACATGCGTTCCCACGACTCGGACAACATGTACTTCTGTTTCCGATGGCTCCTGGTCTGGTATAAGCGGGAGCTAAACAACGACGATGTTTTGAAGGTGTGGGAGTGCCTGTGGACCCGCCTTCCATGCCCCAACTTCCACCTGCTGTTCTCGGTGGCCATTCTGGACCAGGAGACCAGCATCATAATCGAAAGCCAGTACGAGTTCACTGAGATTTTGAAGCACGTAAACGAACTGTCTGGAAACATAGACGTGCAGAAGACTCTGGAGATTGCCGAGGCTATTTACCTGCAACTTAAGGCTTCGGAAACGCTGCCAAACGATATACGCTCCATTATTGGAGAGCCACTACTACCAGCAGCTGCTGGCGAGGAAGTCGACGGTGTTATGGAGGACGAGGAACAGGCCTACTCAGACGACGGCTTCGACGAGCTGGTGAGGGAGCTTACTCCCGAGGAAAAAGAACGCCAGCAAGCTCTTCTCGAAGAAGCCTGTGAGCGATCGTTATTCCTGCAGTTCCACTAGAGTTTATATTCACAATGAGGAATACTGGAGGAAAGCAAGCCAAAAGCCCTTAGCAAAGCATGCGCAAACTACACTGCCCTTTAAGGATTTTATTCATAACAAAAAAGGACAATTGGAGATTCTACCAATAACCATTTAATATCCTTTTCTGTTTAAAACAAAGGAATGGCAACTAAAAGCATTAATCTTATGTAAAACCTCTGATTGTCCTTGTAAAATTATATGGGCAGTGTTTTCTTAGACTCTAAGACTCAAAGTTTACTAACGCATCGATGCGAAGCGAGTTAAGTGCTTTAACTGCAGATTTATATATTGTATATTATACATATTTGTACGTTTTGTATTTATTGTAAGTTCTGTCATACCCCAAAAGTACCCCATTCCCGCATATCAACCCCATTCATATTCCTTATCATACCAAAACAAAGTTTCCAATTAATTAGGATTTAACTATCGAGCCCGTTCGTAATTCGGAATTTAAGGTATATCCCCTTTTTTTTTGGTTTTCTCAAATTCCACACGCACAGCTCTTGTTGTCTTTTTCTAAGTTTACTCAATTACTGTGAATATACATCGATATACAAGTACATTCAAAATGCGTAGTAAAAAATATCTAAATACAACATCAGAATGCACACGAAATCCCTTGTTTTAATCAGCGTATAATTGCAAATTTTTATTAGGGGCGTGTGCCCGTTAACCGATCACGAGTCAACCGCGTTGCGAATTGATAAGGTAATTACTAATTACACAATATTTTAGTAGCTCTTAGGAATTTTTCCTAAGATATAGCCATCACTGTAGACCCCATAGGTTAAAACTTTATTTTCAAAGGATCCTATCATGAAAAATGGAGAAAAAATCTAAAAAATATTTTGTCTCGGGGTTTTGATGCAGAATGATGGAGAATCGATCTAGAAATCGATTAAGGTACTCCGCTTGAGAATCGGATGAGAATTACGGAAGATATAGCCATCACTGTGGGCCATATGGGGGAAAATCCATTTTCAAGGGATCCTATCATGAAAAATGGAGAAAAAATCTAACAAATATTTTGTCTCAGGGTTTTGATGCAGAATGGTGGAGAATCGATCTAGAAATCGTTTAAGGTACTCCGCTTGAGAATCGGATGAGAATTGAGGAAGATATAGCTATCACTGTGGGCCATATGGGGGAAAATCCATTTTCAAGGGATCCTATCATGAAAAATGGAGAAAAAATCTAAAAAATATTTTGTCTCAGGGTTTTGATGCAGAATGGTGGAGAATCGATCTAGAAATCGTTTAAGGTACTCCGCTTGAGAATCGGATGAGAATTGAGGAAGATATAGCTATCACTGTGGGCCATATGGGGGAAAATCCATTTTCATCCTATCATGAAAAATGGAGAAAAAATCTAAAAAATATTTTGTCTCGGGGTTTTGATGCAGAATGATGGAGAATCGATCTAGAAATCGTTTAAGGTACTCCGCTTGAGAGTCGGATGAGAATTGAGGAAGATATAGCTATCACTGTGGGCCATATAGGGGAAAATCCATTTTGAAGGGATCCTATCATGAAAAATGGAGAAAAAATCTAAAAAATATTTTGTCTCAGGGTTTTGATGCAGAATGGTGGAGAATCGATCTAGAAATCGTTTAAGGTACTCCGCTTGAGAATCGGATGAGAATTGAGGAAGATATAGCTATCACTGTGGGCCATATGGGGGAAAATCCATTTTCAAGGGATCCTATCATGAAAAATGGAGAAAAAATCTAAAAAATATTTTGTCTCAGGGTTTTGATGCAGAATGGTGGAGAATCGATCTAGAAATCGTTTAAGGTACTCCGCTTGAGAATCGGATGAGAATTGAGGAAGATATAGCTATCACTGTGGGCCATATGGGGGAAAATCCATTTTCATCCTATCATGAAAAATGGAGAAAAAATCTAAAAAATATTTTGTCTCAGGGTTTTGATGCAGAATGATGGAGAATCGATCTAGAAATCGTTTAAGGTACTCCGCTTGAAAATCGGATGAGAATTGAGGAGGATATAGCTATCACTGTGGGCCATATGGGGGAAAATCCATTTTCAAGGGATCCTATCATGAAAAATGGAGAAAAAATCTAAAAAATATTTTGTCTCAGGGTTTTGATGCAGAATGATGGAGAATCGATCTAGAAATCGTTTAAGGTACTCCGCTTGAGAATCGGATGAGAATTGGGGAAGATATAGCTATCACTGTGGGCCATATGGGGAAAATCCATTTTCAAGGGATCCTATCAAGAAAAATGGAGAAAAAATCTAAAAAATATTTTGTCTCAGGGTTTTGATGCAGAATGATGGAGAATCGATCTAGAAATCGTTTAAGGTACTCCGCTTGAGAATCGGATGAGAATTGGGGAAGATATAGCTATCACTGTGGGCCATATGGGGAAAATCCATTTTCAAGGGATCCTATCAAGAAAAATGGAGAAAAAATCTAAAAAATATTTTGTCTCAGGGTTTTGATGCAGAATGATGGAGAATCGATCTAGAAATCGTTTAAGGTACTCCGCTTGAAAATCGGATGAGAATTGAGGAGGATATAGCTATCACTGTGGGCCATATGGGGGAAAATCCATTTTCAAGGGATCCTATCATGAAAAATGGAGAAAAAATCTAAAAAATATTTTGTCTCAGGGTTTTGATGCAGAATGATGGAGAATCGATCTAGAAATCGTTTAAGGTACTCCGCTTGAGAATCGGATGAGAATTAGGGAAGATATAGCCATCACTGTGGCCCATATAGGGGAAAATCCATTTTCAAGGGATCCTATCATGAAAAATGGAGAAAAAATCTAAAAAATATTTTGTCTCAGGGTTTTGTTGCAGAATGATGGAGAATCGATCTAGAAATCGTTTAAGGTACTCCGCTTGAGAATCGGATGAGAATTACGGAAGATATAGCTATCACTGTGGGCCATATGGGGGAAAATCCATTTTCAAGGGATCCTATCATGAAAAATGGAGAAAAAATCTAAAAAATATTTTGTCTCAGGGTTTTGATGCAGAATGGTGGAGAATCGATCTAGAAATCGTTTAAGGTACTCCGCTTGAGAATCGGATGAGAATTAGGGAAGATATAGCCATCAATGTGGCCCATATAGGGGAAAATCCATTTTCAAGGGATCCTATCATGAAAAATGGACAAAAAATCTAAAAAATATTTTGTCTCAGGAGTTTGATGCAGAATGATGGAGAATCGATCCACAAATCGTTTAAGGTATTCCGCTTAAGAATCGGATGAGAATTACGAAAGATATAGCCATCACTGTGGGCCATATGGGGGAAAATCCATTTTCAAGGGATCCTATCATGAAAAATGGAGAAAAAATCTAAAAAATATTTTGTCTCAGGGTTTTGATGCAGAATGGTGGAGAATCGATCTAGAAATCGTTCAAGGTACTCCGCTTGAGAATTGGACATATAGGGAAATTATTTATGTATGTACTGTGTAGACACACACTAGCTGAGAAAACTTAGTTTAAAAACCAAATCCACCCAATTATAACAAAACTGTTTGTAATTTTTGAAATTTATTTTTTATGTTTATTTATCATCAATATCAGTAGTTGATGCTTGGTTGTTACTTGTTGCTGTAGTTGCTTCTTCTGGTTGTTGTTGCTTTTTGTTGTTCTGCAGTTATATTATAATTTTAATTAAGATTTTTACTTAAAATTTAAGTATGCAATATATGTTGGTTGCTTGTTTTTGCGTTTCTTTCATTTTTTTTGTTTTTTGTTTACTTTTCAGAATTAATCGTTTCGTAAAGAGCGAACAAAATAGATCCATAATTGGTATACCCATCCGAGTAACTATGCATTATGCGCTAATTACCGCTCATACCTTATCAAACGTGCAAGTTTCACACTCTCCTTGTTTTTTTTGTTTCAATTACATTAAAATTGATTTAATTAAAAAATTCTATTTTTCAATAAACGTTTCTCTTTCGTTAGTTGCGCGGCGCCTGGTCTGCTTAAGGGGGGTGTGTGTGGGTGTTGGTATTCATTTCATTAATCATATTTTTTTTTTAGTTTTATGTTTTTTGTTGGGTTACACAAAGATGCGTTTTTAAAAAAACATACAAATACAAATTACAATTACAAAAAATTAAAATCTACGCTCGAACGAAGCTTCTCATTGTGGAATGCTCCAATCCGATCCACTTCGTCCTTGCTCCATTCCATTCCATTCCTTTCACTAATTACAAAATTAAAATCATTAAAAAATTACACACAAAGAGTAGAGAGTACAGTATACAATACAACATAGTGAGGGGTGGATTGGGTGGTGGATCGTGGATTGAATGATTCGGCATGAGAGTACACGGTGTCTTACGATATTAAAAATGTTTAAGCAATGCGAGAGCCATTTCTGGGGGGTCATAGGTCATAGGTGATAAATTATGTACAGGTATCGTATATATAGAGACAATTGCATGTGTGTGAGGACAGCGCAGGAAACCCAAGTATCTGTGTCTCTTTTCTCAATTATAATTATAATTATGTGTGCCTGTTCTGTATAGTGTGTGTGTGTTCTATATAGTCGCTTATAAATTATGTGTGTGTGTGTGTGTGTGGTTGCAATAATTTAAACGGATAATCTTTATGCAGCAGCATTCGCTTCTCTCGTTACAATTAAATTATAAGCGCTTTTTAATCATGTTCCGTAACTGTATGAATATTTAAGCAGCACCAGGGAGTGGTTGGATGTGAATACCTAATCCGGTTCCAGTTATGCAGCAGTTGGAACTCGATTAGGTCAATTGAAATTAGAGCTTCAGCCCCCGACCGCCAGACGGTTTGCAGCAGTGTCTGTCGGCAGGAGGCTTCACTGTGATTGCCAGTCGCCACATCCCCCTGCCCCTGGATCCGCTCCTAACCTCTATATATAGTTTATATATGCTCTTATAATTTACACAACTTTAAGCTTAAGGGATCTAGTGGTAACAGTTAGCCTAGCATTTAATTTTCGCCTCGACCTCGTCTGCATCTGTTTGCTCATCGTCGTCTTCTTGCTCTTGATTCTTTGCTTCTGCTTGGGTTCTGGTTGATGTTGCTCTTGTTGGTGTGGTGCCTGTTTGGTGTTGGCTCCTCCCGTTCCACATCCTGCTCTCCGGCCTTTCGGAGGAGGTGGAGGAGCCGTGTCATCCTGCTAGCGCTGTCGCTCGGATCTGCGCAATACTCATTCATTCCGATCCTCCGCTCCGGATTCGCTTCCCGCCGAGAGATTCAGGCTGTTGGCATCCGCCGAGGAGCGCGTATGTCGCGTGGATCTCAGCTCTCGCCGCTTTTCGGGTGGCTGGCCATCTGCGGAAACGCTACCCTGTTCGTTTCCGGATCTCGGACGCTTCAGCCTGTTGGAGGAGCGACGGTTCTCCTCGGCAGCAGCAGCAGCTGCCGCCGCCGCCGCAGCGGAGGAACTGGAAGAGGAACCACCGCTCAGGTTGGCCGCCGAAGTATTTCCTGCCGTGTCCAAGTCCTCAACGCTGCCGCCGTGACTGCTACCCGGATTGCCGGATGTCGCCGGCTTCTTGAGAATGGGCTGTATGATCAGCTCGTCGGCCTCCTCGTACGGTGGGGGCAGTTTCGCCGCGTCCGCTGCATTGGTAATGGTCAGCGATATGCGCGACTCGGAGCGCTCCGAACGCTCACTGCTCGTGCTGGCCCCACTGCTGATCGGCGGAGCAATGGTGATGGTTGTCTGACTCGGCAGGTTGGCCGCCAAGCCGGCGGCAGCTGCTGATCCCGATCCGGATGCAGATCCCGAACCCGATCCCGATCCGGAGGCATTTAGAGGTGTCAGCGTAACCTTATCCTGTTCCGCGGACATGGGCGCTGGCGTGGAACTGCTGCTGGAGCTGCTTCCTCCTCTCAAGGTCTTCTCGATGCTGCTCATGCTGGCTCCCAGATTCAGGGGTAGGCCAGCTGCCAGGGCGGCTGCCGCCAGCTCCTCTTTTGTTGGATGGATTTCGCTGCGCGAACGCTTCGATTTCTGCTGTTGTTGCTGGTGCTCCGCGTCCAAGGCTGCAGCATAGGCTGCTGCCACCGAAGAGGAAGATGATCCGCCAGCCGACGTGGGAATCAGTGAAATGCCCGATCCCAGGCCCAAAGTCTTGGTGTAGTAGTCCATTTGTTGCTTGAAGGCATCCTGTTCACGCTGACGCTTCGATGAACTGCTGTTTCCTGAGGAGCTTCCGCCGCCGCTGCCACCTCCGCTCGAGCCACCAGCAGATCCGCCCGTTAATCCGGCCAAGCTGGCCAGAGATCCGGGTCCGCTTAGTGGCAGGGATCCTCCAGCGGCCGCCATTGCCTGGGCAGCCATTTCGGCCAAGAAGGCCTGCGAGAAATCACTAGTCATGCCCGGTATCTGAGGCAGTTGGGCTGCCGCTGCTGCTGCTGCCGCCGCGGCTGCCGATGACTTGGCGCTCTTGCTGGAGGACGACTGCGAGGTGGCCGTGTTCGAGGACGATGTGGACGGCATTTTGCCCTGCGAGAAGGCCTGCAGAGCGGCCAGATCCGTGGGCAGGGCTCCTCGGGCCAGACTCTCAAGCCACTTTTGGTGTTCCTTGGCTTGGTCGTTGGCACTCTGGCTGCTGCTTCGCTTGCTGGTGCTGCTAGAGGAGGTACTGCCGCCGCCGCCACCACCGGACGCCGAGCTGGAGGTTCCCGGCAGCGGTGGCATGCCCAAGGAGCTCATCAATCTGGTGGCCTGCGCCAAATCCATATTGCTCATTCGGCTTAGGGACTCCAGCAGAAGCGGATCCGCTCCTGGCATGAGCAAGCTGCTCAGTTGGGCCATGTCCGCTGCCGTGGGCGTGACTTGGGGCTGGCTCCTGCCACTCGACTGCCTGCCCCGACCAGATCCCGAGGCAGACGATGTGGACGGAGTGGTCACTGTGCTGGCTCCTCCCATGCTGGCCATGGCATTCATCAGGCTTGCCGCCGAGTTGGCAGCTGCCGAGGCATTCCTCGCCTGGCTGGACTTCGACTGCGACTGGTGCGATTTTGATTGTGTGGAACTCGTGTTCGAGGCGGAGGAAGTGGCTCCGTTTAGCAGGTTGTACTGCTGGGCCAGCTGGTCGTAGGCGGAGCCCAGGCCACTGGATCCCAGGGAGTAGGGATTCAAGCCGCCCAGTCCCATGGGTGGGTACAGAAGCGACGGATTCGGGAACAGGAAGGGGAAGCCTGCCGCCAGTTGGGAAGCCGAAGGAGCAGAGTTCTTTCCTCCGGCGCCTCCCGACGATCCACCTCCAGATCCTCCGCTGCTCGCGCTGAGGGCCGCCGCCAGTTGAGCTGCTTCGTTCTGGGCCTGTTGTTGCGCCTGCTGCTGCTGCTGCTTCTTCTTGCTCGCCGATGAGGACGAGGAGTTCGAGGAGCCGCCACCAGACTGCCCTTGATTCTTGCCGGATCCCGTCGCTCCGGAACTGCCCGTCAGTCCTCCGAGAGAAGGCCCGGCAGCTGCCATTAGCGCAGCCAGCGACTGGGTGTCCATACCCGCCAGGTTGCCCAATCCTCCCATGCCTGCCAGGCTGGCAAACAGATTCATGTTGTTCAGGTTACCCAATCCCGGTATGTTCGTCATTCCGGGCATTCCGCCGAACGGCATCGAAAGCAGCGGATTCTTCGGATCAAAGGCAGCCAGTGGATTCTTTGGATCGAATGCTCCCAGTCCGGGCAGATTAGCCAGAAGGTTGGGATTCAGACCTGCCAGAGAGCCGAACTGCAGTGCAGCCTGATCCAATGCGGCTGCCGCAGCCGATTGCTGGCGGGATGACTTCTTGGAACTGCCAGAGTTACCGGCTGGGGACTGGGCCGCGTTCTGCTGTTGCTGCTGGGTGTGGGACGAGGATGAGGCGTTGCTGGAGTTGGAGGATGGTCGGCCACCGTGCGACTTGACCGCCGATGAGCCGTAACTGCTATCCATTGAGCTGGGCTTGGGCGAAGGTGCCGACATCGGATTCTGCATCTGCTCCAGCCACTTGGGATCCACCTCATAGTTGGGATTCTCCGTGAGCCTGCAATGGAATTGGGATATTAGTAAGGAAGTCAGTAAGGAGAGATCCAACACTCACCATTGCATTAGTCGCTTGAGCTGCGGAGCCTTGTTGCCGCCGAGACGCTTGCCCGTCTGCTTGTTGATCACCGGCACGGGTTCCTCTCCAGTGAGATTCTGGGGGCCAGCCATCGACTGCTGTTGTTGTTGCTGTTGCTGCTGTTGTTGTTGTTGCTGCTGCTGTTGCTGTTGTTTCTGCAGCTGAGCGGCACTGGGGGACTGCTGGGAGGAGCTGCTCTGCTGCCGGTTGGAGCGCCGGCTGTTGGCACTGCCGGATCCTGCTCCTCCGCCTCCGACGTAGTCAATGCTGAGCTGGTCGCCCAGGGGACTGGTCATGTCGGATAGCCACTTGTTGACCTTGACGTCGTGCGGGGAATTGGCCGAGTACTTGGAGCTCAGCTTCATGGCCTGCTCCATTTCGGCCAGCATATTCTCGTAGGCCTTCCGCTGGGCTGGTGGCAGGAACTGCATCATCTTCTGTTGTTGCTTGAGGAAGGTCTGGGGATCGGTGGCCATCGTTTGGGCCAGGAGTGCGTTCAGGCTGTCCTTCGACGACAGTCCGCCCATGGCCATGTTCTGCAGGGCGCTCAGGCCGCTGCCGCCGGCAGCTCCTCCGCCGCTGGCCGATGAGCTTCCTCCGGCGCCGGATCCGCCGCTGGACGAGGCGCCCTTGGACTCTGCAATAGATAGATACGGTCGATTAGTAAAAGCTCCATGGTCGTTTGCCAATCCTCGGGCGGGGTAAAAGTAAAAGCGCAGAGACTCAAACTCACTTCCGGGCACTGTGGTTACAGTGATGGTGAAGGGTTTCTGGTTGGACTGCTGCTGACTGGACGACGACTGCAGATTGGCCGGCGTCACCGAAACGCTGGGCGGAATCTGCGGCTTCTTCGACGAAGGCAACGATGGATCCGGGAAGGTCTTCTGCTCCTTGGCCGCTGACAGGCCGAGCACAATCTCATCCAGCTTCTTGCGCTTCTTCTCCTTGCCAATCACAGGCTCTTCAATGGTCTGGAAGTAGAGATTACATTAAAACCCATCCCCAGAAGTCAAAAATCCTTCATGAAACCTACGCAATTATTCTTCTTCATTAGCTTGTTGAGCGTGTCGTCCAATTTGCTCTTGCTGCCCATCGAGGGGAAGGCTGAGCTGAGCGCCGCATGCACGCTGGACTTCTTGGAGGGCATGGAGAAGTCCTGCACCTCGCTCAGGTCGATGGCCACGGCATTGGAGGCCGACTTGAGCATCTCCGTCATGTTCATCTTGGGCAAGCTGCAGAGATTTAAGAGAAAGGTGATGAATACAGATTCTATGTAAACTTTCCATGGTAGACCCACCTTGAGGACAAGTCCATGGGTGCGCCCATTGAGGGCGGTGGCGTTTTCAGGGCCGGAACAGCTGGCTTGCTGAACTGGCCGGAAGATTGACGCGACAGCGAGGCGTGCTGGTGAGCGGGCGGCGGTTGCATGCCACTCAGGGCTGCCGACGAGCCACTACCACGTCCTCGGCCGGAAGATCCACCTGTCAGGGCTTCCATATTGGCTATCTCGCTTTCCCAGTCTTTGGGAGCCACTGGAAGAAGAAAAATAAACCAAAATTTAAGTATTTTTAAAGCTGGGATTGAAATCTATGGAATACTCACTTGTCGAGCTGTTGAGGAGGGCGTGTAGCTTGGCCCTCTCCGTCTCCACGTCGATGGCAATGTGACGCTTGCGCTTCTTGCCCTGTCCAGAACCGGCACTGGGCACATTGAGGCCACCCACTCCGCCAGCCGAGCCACCAGTTGCCGCACTCAGCGACATGCCGGGCAGCAGGCTGGACAGCGAGGTGGCGTTACCACCGGCTGCCGCAGCCGCCACAGCAGCGGCTACCGCAGCATTGATGCTATTCGCATCCAATCCTGGTAGAGTGGGAGCACTCACGGGCTTCGACTGGCCCATGGACTGGGACAGTCCAGTCGAGCCGGAGGCAGCGGCCGCCGAACTGGCCACTTGCTGCATCTGCGATGCCTGCAGGTGTTTCGTCACACCCTGGTCCGTAGTGATGGTGATCACGTCGGGTGTGGTGGAGCGGCGCTCCAGGCTGCTCAGGTGTGGAATGGATTCGTGGAGAGCGATGCTCAGATCGGTGACTCCCTTGCAGCTGGCAAAGGCACTGTACTTGCTGTCGACCGGCCACTTGCCGGACTCCACACAGGCCACAATGTGCGCGATGCGGCGTTCCAGGGCAAAGTCCTTGAACCAGCGGATCATGCACATCTCCAGCTTGGGCTTCTCCAGTTTCTGTTGCTTCACCGTCGCCGGCTGGATGACTTCCAGGTCGGGGAAACGGGCCTTCAGCTCGGCCGCTTGCTTCTTGCACTCCTCCTCCACGGCCTTCTCCTTCTCCTTCATGACCTCGTCATCGTCGGGATCTGTGGGTCCGGCCACCAGGTCAAGGATCTCTTGATCGCCAGCTGGCTTCTTGGCAGTCGTCTCGGTTTCTGAGGCAGCAGAAGCTTTCTCGGGGGTTTCAGCAGCTTCAGGAGTTGCCTTCTTCTCCTCCTTGTCGTTGTCCTCGGACTTCTCCTTGGATTCCTCCTTGGACTCTTCTGGCTTTTCATCCTCAGGCTTGGCAACTGCCTTATCCTCAGATTCCTTGGTATCGGTTTCTGATTTCTCTGGAGACTTCTCTTCAACGTCTGTTTTGGGCGCTTCCTCCACTTCCATTTTGGAGGATTCTTCCTCAGCTTCCTCCGATTTGTCTTTGTCTTCGGGGGATTTCTTCTCCTCTGGTTCGGGAGTCTTCTCAGGAGAGGCTTCAGCGGTGACCTCAGCCTTCTCTTGGCCATTTTCGGCTGGGATGGCTGGCTCTTCGACCTCCATCTTCTCCTCACTAGCCTTGGCTTCTTCGGTCTCGGAAGCATCCTTTTCAGCCTCAGCTGGCGACTTCTCCTTCTCAGCCGCGATAGCTTCAGGTTCAGTTTCCTTTTCGGAATCCTCGGCCTTGACAGCATCGTCCTTCACTTCCGTCTCAGCCTCAGCCTTGGCTGGTTCGTCCTCCTCCGACTTTTTCGGTTCTGGACTGGCAGCCTCCTTCTTTTCGGCGCTCTCCTCGGCCTTGACTTCCTCCTTGACGGGCGTGCCCTCCTTCTTGATGACACTTTCGTCGGTCATTAGCTCGTCATCCAGATCTATCACCTCGTTCTTGACGGCTTTCTCTGATGCGGCCTTCTCAGCGGCGGCTGCTTTCTCGGCGGCCGCCAGTTTCTCAGCCTTTTCGGCGTTGAAAGCCTCGAGCTTGATGGTGCGCTGGATTTGGGCCTCCAGTTCACGGATGAATCGCTTTTCCGACTCCCCGAAACTGAAGTTGGGGTCGTTGAAGATGAAGGTCTCGGAGCGGTAGAGACCGTGCTTAAGTACAGCCGTTATGAGTTCCTTGTCGTGGCGACCCGGCTCCCACCAGTCCGGTGTGTCGGCATTCATGGTGCAGAGCTTGAGCCTGTCCTCCAGCTGCGGGTTGCGGGCCACCTCGCGTAGCTTCGACAGCAGCTCCAACCGATCCAGTATCAGCTTGGCGTGCTCCTTCTCGATCTCCTCGATAATGCCCTCCAGTCCCCGCTCGGATTCGGCCAGTTTGAGGCCCGCTTGGCGCTTGCACATGGTCACAAAGACCTTGTAGTAGTCTGTCAGGGTTTCGTCGCTCTTTCGCTCCAGATGAGCCATTTGCTTGAACTTGGTCCAGTCTGGGGTGAGGGTGCTGGCATTGTTGGCGCCCATGGGCGTGGAGAGGTGCAAGTCCACTCCATAGCCGGTGAGGACTCGCAGGAATTCGTATTCCTCGCGGCGGTTCCACTTCTTGGGGATGAGCTGCAGGCGCTGGGATTCACGCTCTTTGGCGGCCAGCTCCATCTTGCCCTGCCGCTCCATTTTCTGGAAGAGAACAAAGAGTTGAAGATGGTTAGAGTGAGTTTTAATTAATAGTTCTCTCCAAAGACATCTAATGGTTAAGTATGCCATGACTCAATAGATTAGTCAGATCCCCTGATCAACAACTTTCCAGTCCCAGATAAGATAAGTCTATAATTACGTCGTACTGAGTTACAAATAAAATAAAAGTTGTGTCTTTCCCAACTCTGAGAAATGGAAAATAATTGGGTACCATTATTATTTGGGTCAGGCCATCAGCATAAACTTAATAGCCCTTAGAAGGGTATATCTTGGCGTAGTTGGGCAACCCTGGAAATGCATATAATAACCATATACATCCCAGACTTGCAGAGAGACCACCCCGATGTGCGATATACGACGATGTGTGTCTGCATTTCGCAAGTGCAAATTCATTACGAATATTTACACAATTTTTGTTCAAAAAAGAATGAAAAAAAAAAAGAATTAAAAAGCGTCCACGTCCACCAGGAACGACCCCTTCGTATTCGTATCAAACGTAATTCTAGACCCAAAGGGGATGGGACGTACCACCACCACCACCCTCTTTCCGAGGGTGCTCTGGATGGTGGTGGTGGCATGGTAGGGTGGCCGCCTCATCACCATCATCACCATCTACCGGGCCACTAATACTGCCTCCTTTCGAATTACACACACAAATTTTTGCAAAAGGCGACAAAAAATAAAAGAGAAACAAATGCGAATGGCGAGCACATAACAGGAGCGAGACAATGCCAAAAAAGAAAGGAGAAAAGGGGGAAAGGAGAAAGACAGAGAGACAGAGAGCTTATACCAACAAACTGAAACTGGAAATACAATAAAATCATAATAATAAAAGTAAAAAATCCATTTTACACCCCTAATAACACTCCGTCAGGAGGACACGGGCCAAAAGGCAGCAGGACAGAGACCGAGTTGGAGGGTGGGAGTGGGGGAGTAAACAGAGGCACAGGGGAAAAAGGGTGGGGGGGAGTAACTTTACATATATTTCAACTGTTAATTTGTTAGCTAATTAACTAAATACTTAGTTGCTTAATAGATGGAAATTTAAATTTAATTTTTATATAATTTTATTTCCAGTGCATAAAACACGGAGCACTGAGCCTGGTTCCAAGTACGCCGTGCTCTGCAATGGCGCCCAACGGGTCACAAGAAGGGTATGGAGCAGGAGCAGGAGCTGGAGCAGGAGCCAGCCAAAGGAGACACGAAACGGAGACGGAGACAAACAAATGAATCCTGTGAGACCAATTGCACGCGCCGCAGCCGAAGGAGTCCACCCTCGTACTCGTACTTGTATAGTCGGTACTTATTCGTAAATATATACATATATATCTGTATGTATGAGTGTTTTTGTTGTTTTGGCTGTGTATTCCCTCCTAGTTAGTTATGATAATAATAATGGTGGGCGACGGCGCACAGGAAAGTAAAGTGAAAGAAACAGAGCCAAGCATCGCAAAACGACTAAATTGCAGGGCCTGTCACAGAATGTCGTAAGGGGGGACACACATTAGACAACATGGCAACAATAATGGGGGGATAGCGATAGAGAGAGAGTATGGGGGATACCCGATATAGTTTCCTACTCAAGCAAACTAGATTTAATTGCTCCAAAAAGAAAGAGTATTATTTATACCCTTATAGATAATTAAAAAGATAATAAATACTATTAGACCACCTAGTTAGTACTATGTGGGGTTATAGCTCTACTTATCAAGCTTTTGCGAATTGGGGGTAAACAGTTCAGAGCTGTAAAATAAACACGATATGCGTGGGTAACTCTGATAGCTTCACCCCAAAAATTAGCACGAAAGCAATGAACCCCTCCGTTGCACTACTCTACCAACTATAATAAATATATCTTATGGATACAGTTCTCAAATAAATGTTAAATCAAACCACAAACAAAGTGCAAGTCCATGTGCATGAGGGAAGGGGATTGGGGGGACCAAGGAGTGTGCTGATCCCAAAAAGGATGCCAAGTGATGCGCAGGTTGGCAACCCTTTTCGCCAATGCCTCTCTCTCTTTGTTTTTGTTTCGGTTTATAAAGCTAACGGGTAAAGCCTCTTTTTTTTTAGCCCACCACCCACCAGGCCAGGTGGCACAGAAACAGTTACTGAGGAATATCAAATATACTGTTTATTACTGTAAACTGTAAATTAAATTTATGTAATGCATTTTTAACTAGAACCCATGATAAAACTAATATACTCTTTATAAGGGTGTTCAAAAAGGGGGGCAGAATAATAAATAAAATAAAATAAAAAACAAAACAAAACAAACGACAACCAAAAGATAAAGCAACTCGAACCTCTTCGTACTGACTTGACTCTGTCTATTCCCCCCGCTCACTCGCACTCACTGCCAGCCCCAAAAGTATCTCTATCTCGTTCGGCGCGGCATTCTCACGATACAAGTGCGAGGCAACTCGAGCGATTGATTATGATTATTAGTAGAACCGATGGCGATGGCGATGACGATGACGATGGCTATGTGGCGTTGTGCCTTCGTCTTGGACGTGGAAACGGCAGGTGATGGGAGAGAGACACGGAAAAAAAACGAATTTAAATGAGCGCCGCTTGGAAAAAGATAAACCAGGGGGCATGCCACATACTACTAGTTACTGCCTATTCAGGAAGTAACTATAAAATAAGCACCTCTCATATAAATATACACAATAATGTATAAATAGTGTCGATCCAACTACTATTTTGACCCCCGGTGTTTGGTTATCTTCTTCTTCTTGGGCTGCCTTTGGCCCTGTCGGGTTGTTACACATGATACCCTACCTACTCCTCGCTCTCTGGCAAGTAGTAGTAACCAAGTGAAGTGGCAACAACGACTGCGACGATTTCGTTATTCTTCGTACATGTGGAAATCTATAGGCATAAATTTATTGTTTTGTATTTTCGCTCGCTCGTGTGCAGCTTTTGCTTGTGAGAGAGAATGAGATGGAGATGGTACTCCACCAGGTTCACATCCCCACTATATAGCTCGTTCCCCAACTTTTGAGTCTCGTTTATACTTTTTTTTTTTCCTTCATTTGTGGCTGAGCGACTGACTGCCTGCCACCAGCTTGCACACACATTCTTTGCATATTCTCTTGCACTCTTGCATTCTCATTTTAATTAAGTGATATATTCCAACCCCCCTCCCCTCACCGCGCTCTATATATAGTATAAACTGTCATCGCATTGGGTGCCTCCTGGTGCCTGCTGCCTTAGTTACTTTACTTCTCATTTTAATGTGTTTTTTTTTTTGTTTTTTTTTTATTATTTTTACCTCCAAATAAATGCCATTTCCATTGTTTATGGCTGGTATTGGTGTTGGTGTTGTTGTTGTTGTTACTGCCGCTGCCGCTGCTGTGGCAGCTGCAATTTGTGAGGATTTGTTGAGATGCTCGCAGAAAGCTGAGAAGCTACTGAAATCCATGGGTTTAATAACCTCCATTTTGTACCAAAATTATAATATCACAAGCACAATTATTTAAGTAATATTAAGAATATTTAAATAACGAGCGAGAGAGAGAGAGAGAGACTTTGCTCTACGATTCTACTAGTTTCGTCATTATTATTGATTTCAATTAAGCACTAATTATCATTCAACTATTATTTGCACGGGGAGCTTTTGTTGTTGTTGTTGTCTCGGCAATTACATTATTCCATTTCGTTTGATTATTATTCCATCTCCCTTGCGCGCACTCCCATTTCGATACCGATACCCACTCCATCCATCCCCCACACCACCACTACTAATACTATTCCTCCAATCGCACTCCCATTCTCGCGATTTATCGGGCGGCCGCTCTGTTGCTCCGTTTTCGATTCGACCGACGAGCACTTGGACTTTTTACAACTTTACACCGCGGCGCTCAAACAAATAATGAGCGAGCGCATTTTCTGGCTAAAATACGAGAAACACTCCTCACACACACTACCACTACACCGCCACGCACACATGCGACCGACTCGACTCGACAAGAGAGACTCAGACTTGAGAGGGCCCACAGCCAAAGAGCGGTGAAAGAGGTGGGCAGAGGTAGTAGAGCGGGAAACCAAACAATCGTGAGATTAAGCCAAAACGCCGTTTTGGGTGAATGTGAATATGAATGAGATGGGCACAAAAACCCAGAGACGTCCGGAGGAGGGGGAGGGAGGTCGGAGCGGCGCGTCACTTGCAACTGGGGAGAGTCGTCGTCGTCGTCGCCGCCGGCGAGAGTCGCCAGTGAAAGAGAGGGCGCAGAGAGAGAGCGCCCGAGACTCAGGAGGCGGTAGAGAGTATCAAGAGTGGATGGACGAGTTGGAGCAGAAGGCAGCGGCAGCATTGTGTCAACTGTGTAATGTAAGCAAAGAAGAAGTCATCGAGAGGGTAGGCTGCGGAGGAGGTGGGTGGGGGCAGCAACACACGGCAAAATCCGATTCGGAGGCAACAAAAAAAAGGCAATGAAACAAATGTACCACAAAAACTGTTGACGACACATAGAGCGTAGCACAAAAGAGCGAACCAGGCCGCGATGCCGAGGGGGTAATGACAGACGCAGGACACATCGAAAAAAAATATAAAAAAAAGGGATAACAGGAGCAGTACAGCGAGAAGAGGAAGAGCCACATGCTAAGCCATGAAAATGGATTAGGGCCGAGGAGCAGGTACCACCAAGTGCCCAAGTGCAATCCGCCATGAAATTACAGGTAAACCCCTTATATCTTAAGCAGGAATCAATCACTCGGGAAACTGGATTATGGGGTCTATATCTAGCACTGTATCTTAGAAGATACTCCTTCCAACTGCCATCTCTAGGCCATCCTATAGATCTATCATAACCATATTATATAAACCTCAAGCTCAAACTGTATGATTCTATAGTTACCCCCCTCCCTCCCCCACTGACTTCGATTATTGACATTTTGCAATTGTTTAATTAATTCGACCTTTGGGCTATCTACATACGCTATCCACACTAAAGAAAGAAAGCGATGGATGGAGATTCCCGTGTGCAAGAGGGAGAGACAGCCAAAAAGCCAGAGCGAAAGATGGAAGCAGGGCAAAAGTGCGATAAGCACGTAGCCAGAGCAAAAACGAAACGAGATTATTAATCAATCCGCAAGATACAGATGCAGATACCACACATGTGCATGTCTGTCTGCATGTGTGCGGGTATCTGTGAGTTCGAGTATCCACAATACAACCAAACAAGAACATGCATGAGTGAGCGCGCAATGCGAGTATAATCGCAGTATCGATGCAATGGCGACACATCCTCAGCTCCAGAAAATGCACTCACACTAAGTGAGTGGCATGTGGATGTAAGAAGAAGGCAAGATCGAGCCAAGGGAGACTAATCGTAAATTTGACTAAACTAAATCGGGGAGAGGAAAAATAAGGCAGGTAGAAAAGGGCAGCTCTCATTGAGATTTAGACTCAGAGGCTGACAAGCGAAGCCGAGCCTACGATATATTGATGGGCTGATGGACTGCTGGGCCATTCGGCATATTGGTAAGATGGCAGGGCAACTTTTTCCAATGTTTTACGACTGACAGGTGTGAAGTGAAAAATGCGCCGACGCAGCAGCTGCAGATGCACTCAAATGGAAGAGCGAAAGAGTGAGTGTCAGTGACTGAGATGCGACGGAAACACGTGAGGCGCACGCGCACAGTGGGATAGAATTGAATAATTGATAAGGAAAATAACAAAAAAAAAGAATTATAATAATTATTATAAACTAATAAGAAAATTATTTAATCTTAGAAAATATAAACTGAATTTTTTTGTAAATATTATTTCCTTTTTTGCCCCACAGTACCTTGCAGCAGCCAAATGCTAATAAAATAATAAATCGAATGGCAACAGCAGCAGCCGAAGCAGCAGCAGCTACAACAGCAATAGCATAAAAAAGAGCAACGACAGCGGTCAGCAACAAAAGCTAAGCCAAAAGCATCCAACCAAGTCGAAGGTGGGCCCGAAGATGGTCGCAAAAAAGAATGGCAAACCTGCACAGGCACACACATAGACACACACACGCATGAGAAAAGCCAACAACTCTAAGCTTGTGTTCTAAATACACGTTGCAAATAAATGCAAAAAGGAATCAACAAAACAAAGCGAAAAATGCTTTTAAGCTGCAGCGGCAGCGGCAGCAACATAACGTGGAAAAATGAGAACGAATGAGCGAAGAAGATGGGGCTGGCTTGGAACAAGTAAGATGGACGGGAGGAGCGGGGAGTGGGAGCTCAAATGAGCACAATTAGGCGGCTTTATCGAAAACTCGCGCTATGCGAAAGAAAAGGACAAGAATACCGAAACAGGAACAGGTCACCAGTCACCAGTTACCAGTGAGTGCCCCATCTCCAAGTCACATATTGCGCTCAATAATTCAGTTCGTGAGAGGCAGAAGCATAAGCAGAAGCAGAATAAGCATCTCCGCCTAAAGAGAGAGTGCCATCCGTGCTATGCCCTCGCCCCCCACCCCCCAAAACCCTTAGACCAGGCCATTTGGGTGGGCGCACACAAAAAAGAAAAAAAAATTAAACATTGGATAAATCCAGAAAATGTAAAATTACAAACACACATTGCTTGGGCGACAGAGACAGCGCGATGTAGAGCTACTCGCATGGAAAACTAATACATACATACATACATACGGGTAGGCCCAAGTACAGCCAACGTAGCTAGGCAGCGGCAGCGGCAGTGGCAGAGTCAAACCAAACCAAACCTAAACCAAAACCACCCGATGATATCGAATGCCCAACAACAACAACAACATCAGGAGCAACAAATCCAAGTCGTCCACCAACGCCGCCACCTCTCTGCCGCAGTCGACGTCGCCGCAACAATCATCGTCACCAAAGGAAGGAACTTTACTTCGTCAATGCAACAACAACAACAACAACAACTTGGCTTTGCTCTTCTTGCCACTGTTAGGTGGTGCTTCTTCTTCTTCTTTTTTCGTATCCTTACTCCTGCCAGTTGGTAGTGTTGTGGGTTTGATTGATGGCGCGCTGCCACTGCCGCTCCCGCTGCCACTACCTCTGTCGCTCCAGACAGTGCTGATTCCCTAGCTTCCAGATACTCCAGATTATAAGCCACCTTAGCCAAAAATAGCTATCAAAAAAAAAAAAACCACTTGAATGTATCTACAAACTCGTAGAAAGATACTCGAATGTATCTTCCAATTGGTTAATCTTCTCAGACCAAGATACATTTGTATCTTTCAGCTTGCTTTCGAAGCATCTCTGATGCCTGGTGGCAGCACAGTGGAAATGCGGCGAATCGAAGCGTCAGGTTGTGCAATTGACTCCGGTTCTTCTTCGTTTGGGGCTCATAATTTGACCCAAGCCTTTTGGCCAATACGCTGCGGATTCCACTGTATTGCCTCCGCCACCACCACCTTGAGGCAGCAGGGGCAGAGGCAGCACAAAAAAAGGCGAACCATACCCGAAGCAGAGTCAAGCAAACGAACGGTTTTGCACTAGGCTGGGGGGCAGGGTGGGCAAGTGGGTAGTGGGTTGTTGGGTGGGGTGGAGGAATCATCGGCTTGGGTGTATTGCTGTTTTTGTTTCGGCCGCCGCCGAGTGTGCAAAGTGGTTTGACATTTCCTTCGCTTTTGGCCGCTCATTCGCATTCGGAGGATTCGCGAGATGGCACGAGAATGAGATGAGATGTGTGGCAAGTACGAACTGAGACGAGATTGGGATGGCCAAGAGAATATAATCTCCAAATGCTCCAACACTGTAAGTCTATGTATGTATGTATGTATGTATTTCTTTTATTTTGCATAAATTAAGCATAAGTGTATTTGCTATCGCTTCCCTGCTCTGCTCTATCGCTGCTCCTTTTTGGTGGTTTTCTCTTGCCGCTTTTGTTTGCCCATTCGTCCAGACACACGCACACACATACATTCGTTTAAAAAAAGGGAGGATACACAATTGCAGGCCGAGTTGACAGACTCCCCTCCTCCCCACCATCATCAGCACAGGTGACTTCACTTTTTATAGAGTCTCCACGTCTGATTTCCTCTGTTTTTCACACGATTTTCCATCCCCGGAAAACAGATTTATCGATAAAGTAGGTATTAGCGAATAAAAAAAGGACGCAAGGATTATGTTTTGTAAAATAAAGAGTTATAGAGGGCCATATAGAGGGTGGAATATGGCCCTTTCCTGGTTCCCCTCCCACCCTTCATACAATAATAATTGCTAATCACACCAGATGGCGCCACAAATACTTGAAATATGTTCAATAATTGGCTTATTTTGGATAAATGTTAGATATTATTTCTAATATGGCATTATAGACTCTATAGGTTAGTGATTAGTTAGTTAGACTCATGCAGGTTAGTTAGTTAGTGTTGGGTGGTAAGTGGCTTTGTGTTCGTGTCTGTGTTTTTGGGTTAAAGTCTCTCATCGGGGAAGTTCCTGGTTCATGGTCTATTAGCGCCTCGGAAAGGGTGGTGGGCAGCTAGTGTTCCCTGGATGGTGGTAGGTAGTTGGTAGGTTGGGTTGTCAAGGATTGATTTCATTCACTCACTCACAGGGTGTGAGTGGGGGTTGATTCAAAGGGCAAGGGGTAGTCTCACAAGTGGTTATAATATAAAAAAGGGGTATATCTATATATATATATATGGTATATAGTATGGGTACTCATCACTAGCGTACATTGTTCATGCTGACCAGGTACATGGCCAGCTTGTTGATGTCCAACTGGGCCAGCTGATTGACGTCGGTGGTGTTGAGGATGCTGAGCATCAGGCTGATGTCGGCGGCCGTGGGCATGGCCGGCATTCCCGACCCGGTCACAGAAACGGATCCACCCGCACCCTGCTGGCTCTGTCCGGACGTGCTGCCAGATCCACCGGCAGCTGCCGCAGCAGCAGCAGCGGCGGCCGAAGTGCTAGCACCCTGCGATTGCATCAGGGCCTGGAGACTGCGACCGGTGGGATCCAGTTGACCGGATGGGCCGGACGAGCCGGCACCGCCCGTACCGCTCTGCAGCTGCATCTGCATGGACTGCAACGTGGGTGTGGTGGGCACGGACAGCGGCGGTGTCGATGATACCAGTGCCTGGAGCTGTGGGACAGATGGGACAAGTTGCAGTTGGAGAATGATAGGCTATGATCTGGATGGTGAGATCTTGATGGTGGGGGGGAGCTATGGGTGATCCATAGTTTTGTTAATCAGCTGTTGGCTTCCATGGTTTTTGTTTCAAAATTTGCATTCTTCCGGCAAGATGATCGAATTCGGTTAGGTTCGGGAGCGACGTCATTCGGTCCGGGTCCAGGTCATCTGTCCGTTCTAACTACGGTTACGGTTCGCAACTAACTACGGCCAACAGCTAAGCAACAAAACTACGTACGGACACTACGGCACACAATCTAACAAACAATTAACAGAAGACTATAAAGCTTGATTCGGATTGGAGACTGATCCTCCGGAGAAGCCTCTTCTGGGCTTGGGGGGTTAGTCGGAGAATGAATGAATCCTAATGATTGGGAGTAACTGCACTCGGACACTCACCTTGGCCTTCTGCTGTTGCTTGAGCTCCTCCTTCTTGTAGTTCCTCTGGTAGGCGGTGATCACTCGTCGGAGTCGCGTGTTGAGGTCCTGCATCGACGGCCACATGGTGGTGGCATCCTCGACGGCCGCCACGGTGGGCGGGTAGCTGCCGGCCACGCTCTCCTCTTCGTCCAAGCCTAAATTTGAGTTGGAGTTAGCATTGTCGGTCGAGTTGTTTTGGCCTTTTGAATTAGCCGCTTTGGATGATGGATTATTGGTGGTAGTGGTGGTATTGGTGGTGGTGGTATTGGTGGTGGTATTGGTAATGGTAGTGGTAGTAGTAGTGATGTTTGTGGTGGCATTGTTAGTGCATGATTCCGCTTTATCCTCCTCGGCTCGAGCAATGGCAGCGTCGTCTGTCTTGGTTTCCCCAGCAGGAGCAGCACCAGCAGTTGGCTCCTTGCTTTCTTTTTGGTCCTTTTTGGTTTCTTTTTCTTTTTGATTTTGCTCCGATTCGTTGTCCGATTCATTGGAGGCACCAGTCTTGGCCTCCGACTCCTGGCCATCTCCGCCGACCTCCGGCGGCGAATCGGAGGAGTCGGCCGGATCACCGGAGCCAGAGGCTGAGACTGCTGCATCGGTTGGTTCTGGTTCTGAGGTATCTGCCGATTCTGGAGCTTTGTCTGATGATGCGTCCTGCTGGGAGGCATCAACATCACTGCCATTGCCCGGCGATGGATTGGCTTTGGATTTGGATGAGGATTCGGATGGCAGCGTCTCGTTGGATCCAGCTTTGGGTTGATTTTTGTCGCTGTTGGTTGCACATTCGCTGTTGGAACTCTTACCCGACGAACTGGGGCGCTCCGGGTCGAGGAGCGAGTCCTTGTTGTCGCCCCCAGTCAGTTTAGTGGAGTCCGAGTCTTTGGTGGTGGTGGTGCCGTCGTCGTCCACCTCATCGCCATCGTCATGCTTTGAATTTGCGTCGTCTTCGTTTCTGTTGTTTTTTCAAAAAGGAAAGAATTTATAAAATAGATGGCTTCAAATCTTAACTATTTTAGAAGAAGGTGGTTCATTCATTAGGTGGTCTTCATGCTAAACGCAATTAAAACGTTCTGAAACATCGAGAGAATAAACTCACAACACTCGCACACACACTTTCAGCGCAATGATGGATGTTTATGTTTGATTCTTGGAATGGCAAGTGATCTACAGAGCTATATCTTAGGATCTTAGCATCTTGACTGACACTTGTGGGTGCGTGAGTGTGTGGGAATGGAAATGTCCTTAGTCTTCTAGACTTGGGTCTGATCTTGAGTCTGAATTACGTCCCTAGTTTTAGTACTTATGGGAGGCACAATGTTGATTAAATAATGGCTTGTATGAATGAGTGCTAGCTCTGGGATTACATCCTGAATATATATATATAAAGTCTTAATGAAATGAATGACACCTTTAAATGATTTACTTGACTATCCAGTACTAGTTTCACTTTCAACGGGATTTTTAATTATTTTTTTTTGTATTTTTTTTTTTAAAACTTACATCGGCAAATTCGTGACGGCCAAATCGTCACCGGCACCGGCGCCCACATGGGTTACAAAGCACAGATTGGGATCGGCGCGCATCTGACGATACATTTCGCAGCCGTGCTTGTAGGTTCCGACCAAAAGACTCTTATCACAACAAATGGGATTCCACCATGAGGATGGCACTTGATCTGGCGTTGGCGGCGGGCGAATGGGGAGCTCGCTACGATGATTCGATTAACATTCGATAACATTCAAATGTTTTTGTTTTTTTTGGTGGTGTTTTGGTGGATATTTTTGTTTTTTTGGGGATTTTTTGCGAAAGAAATGCGCGAAAAAAGAAATGCGTTGGTTTAGTAAAAATTTTATCAATTTGGTTGGTTATTAAATTTTAGTTAAATTTTTCAATTTTCAATTTCGGTATGAGGTATAAAATAAAGAGAGAGTTAAATAAACAATTAAACCAAAAAGAAAATGAAAATCAAAAATATTAAATAGATAGATAATGAAATAATAAATAATAATATTAATTGCCAATTTGCACTACAGATCGCTACAAATGCAGAAATTCAATACAAAATTCAACTAAAAATCTTGTTTCATCTTCTTTTTTTTATGTGGTTTTTTGGAATTTTGAATTCGATATTCGATAAATACAAAAATGAATTTTGTAAGTTGCATGTGGAATTTGGATTATTTATTGATAAGGTAGGGTTGGGTTTATGAGAAGGGGGTTATATATAGTAGCGTGGATTTCCCTATTCGCCAGCTTCTCATTGTTTCTTCTTCTCTTCTTGTGGAAATGGAGGATATTGTAATATATAGCGTGCGTGCGAATAGCGAGCGAGCGAGAGCGATGATGGCGATCGATATCGGTAGTATGCTGGGAGGGTTATACTATATATAGTACTGTTTCATAGGGACATTACCTTTCCAGATTCATATTCAGATTGAGTGCCAGCTGCTGCTTGGCTTTCGTACTGCTGCAGTTTTCGGTGGTTATACAATATATACGTACAGATATTCGCAAATCAATTATGAATTATATAGTTAATCGAATTCAATCGAATAATCGAATAAAAACAACAAACACAGCAATATATAGAGAGAGATAGGAGGAGGTAATGTGCCGAGGATTAATTGGCAAAAGGATGATATAGTATGTATGGAATGTTGATGTGAAAAATGTACAAATGTTAGAGGCAAGCGATCGAACGTACATAGATTATATAGTTAAAGAGATTATAGAGAGAGATCGAATAAAAGACAGTTTGCATTACACCCGAACTTTGATTAAAAATAAATAGTAGAAAATAGATAATACTGTTTGCAAAAACAGCTCACAAATTGGCATAAATATTTATATAAAATAAAAATGATAATTTCATAAGAATAATTATAAAGAATATTGAAACACTCTTTTTGGCAATCAGTCAGTCAATCAATCAATCAACAACAACAAACAAAATGATCAATGAATGCCAAGTGTATTGCCGGCCACCTGGAGGGCCTTGCCTACCTGATGGGCGTGTTGTCCTTGATCTGCTGAACCAGATCCCCAATGACCTCGTGCTGGATGTAGTACAGCATCCTCACCCGCAGCAGAACTCTGCAAGGAATTAATGGAATTTCGAAATAAAAAATAGGAAAATGGAAGAAAAAATAGAAAAGAAAGGAAAGCTTTGTTAGTTAATGCCCGGCCTTTGGTTCTTGGGGGTTAAGCTTATAACAAATTCGATTCCACACGACTCACTTATTCGCGTGTCTGCCCAAGTGCTTCTTGTAGGCGCCCTCCAAGTACGCGTCCGCATCGTATTTCTCCTTCTTGCTCCAGTGATTCGGATCATGGATGCTGGTCGGATTGCTGACTGCCGCGGCCACGGCGCTGGCACTGATGCCGCCATCCTTGTCGGAGCCATCCAGGGCGCTGGACTTGTGAGCGGGTGTGGTGTTGCCACTATTGCTGCCCGAAGCGGTGCCAGGACCAGTCGAATCCTTGTTCGACTTGCCACCATTACGTCCTGTAAGTCAACATAATAGTCCCAAGGATATTAGTAGAATCTTATATTTGTATAGGAGTTGCCCTCGATTTGGGGTTGAGGAAAGATCAGTTCCGAGAGCAACTCTATAAGAGTGCAATGTATGAGCTGATGAGGCTTATGATGGCTCTACTTGATTTTAAAGAATTTTGAGAAGAGACCCTGCCTGGTTCAGGCTCAAGGTTAGTTATGAAAGTTATGTGAACACCAATTTCTAAGCAAATGAATGAATATTGCGATATTGTATTATTTTTAAACATAAAAACTATTAAAAGATAAGGATAAGGTAAAAGGCATACAATGGCATGGCAACATAACATACACACACTTTTTTTTTTTCGTCCAGTCTAGTACTAAGCTCTAGTATCAGAGCTCCAATGTCCTCGTCCAAGTCACAGTCCAAATCGAGAGAGATTCGATTCAATTCGAGATTAAAGCAAGTCGGAAGAACTGGAGGCCATAGACCCAAACACTCTACACAAAAAATGACTCATGGGTGGACTCATTTGAAGTACGAATACATTTACAAGATAATTTTGAGAAGAAACACAAAAAAAGGTTAAGATGGTAAGGTAGTCCAGAGCCCCTTAGAAGTAGTGTGTAGAAGACTTTGTACAAAAGATTTGGATTCTTTTGGTGGAATTTGGAGAAACTCTCTACGTCCGTGCAGCAGTTGGGGTGTGCGTGAATGTAGCGTTTTACCATACCTTTGGCGTTCCTACCTCGTGGCACCAAGTTGTGTAGGCCACTATGATCCCTGCTGATCTTCTGCACCTCCCCGTCCTCGGTGGGCGTTATCAGGTCCCAGATGAACGTCTTGATCTTCTCGTCGCCCTTGTACACTTGCAGGCAGTATAGCAGCTGTAAGGGTTTGATTTTAAAATGAAATTAGTAGATATTCTGACTTAGAATGTATCTTGTATCTATAGTTTTGAGTTTCAGCAAGTTGAGAAGATAGTTTTTACTCAGCGGAAACCTAAAGTTTCCTCAATATTAGCATGGTTGGTCATCACTAAGCAGAGACTTGGGGGGAAGTCCTCCGACTGTAACTTACGATAATGCGGGCACAGTCCTCGATGTCGATATCGCGCCAGCCACGCTTGAATTGTCCCAACTCCAGGAGCTCTGACCAACGGCCCCATCTGGAAAAAAGATAAAATGTAATTTAAAATCTAGTTCAATCTAGTCACCCTTTAGACTTAGTAATAGAGTAATTCAAATTCCATAAACAAAAACGCCACAAATACTATCCTTTGTTGTTAAACAAAAAATTAGAATCCTAGCCAGAAACCATGTCGGAACACAGCATGAGAGAAACCATTAGCCGCCGCTCGTTGCGCTCCATGAAGTCTCGGGTGAGCAAGTCGGCCTTCTTCGAGTACACCCCCCCGCAGGAAGTGGACATTGTGGCCATCATCTACAAGTTCTACCTGGAGGACTTTCGCAACTTCTCCGAGGAGGAAAAGGAGAGTCGCCTGGCCGGCCTAGATGCCCTGGACATGCTGCGCACCGTCGAGCAGGTGCACAACGATGTGGCCACCCTGCGGCTGGAGAATCACATTATGGTGGAGTTTCTGGAGAAGAACGATCCCAAGTTGCTGTTGGGATTAAGGCAACGCCGCACTTCCATTCTGCGGAGGCTGCAAACGAAGCGGAACTCGGGCAGCCACGTGGCCAGCAGTCGGCACTCGAGCTCCAAGCGCTCGATACCCATGTCTGTGAACCAGCTGGTGGGCCTGGGATCCGCCGGAGTCCTCACGGAGAAGCGTCGCGGCATGGACTACAAGCTGAACTTTAAGGCCAAGGCGGAGATGGCCGAGAAAAGGGCAGCCGAGGTGGAGAAGCGGGTTTCGGACATCGAAAGGAATGGTAAGGTTACTTAAAGGATGATGGGGGATACTACTAAGGATTATCTTCATAGCCATGACGGAGGTAAAGCAGCTTCGGGCCAAAATTGAGGAACTGCGTTATCGCAGCGAGGAAACCATTGAAACGGAAAACAACTTCATGCTACACTTCATGCGGGACGAGAACGACATTGCCTTCCTGGAGTCGGCCACTGAGCGGCAGATCGAGCGGAAGCTGCGCAAGTTCACCACCAACTGGTTCAAGAACGCTCGAGCTCTGCTGGGCACCATGAAGCTGACCATCGTGTCGCTGCAGGAGACCTGCCAGCAGCATCGCGCCGACCTGATCACAAAGTCGGATCTCAGCGGCATCCTAACAGCTGTGGACTTTGAAAAGCTGATCATTAAGCGCACGGAGCTGGTCAACCAGCTGGAGGAGAAGAACATCCACATGGCGGGCCTGAAGGGAGTTACCGGCAAGACATCGCTGGCCATGACTGAGGAGAAGCAGGCCATGATGAACCTGGAAGCCGAGATGCGCAATGTCTTGAACCGAACCGAGGAGGTGACCCGAGCCATTGTCAAGCTGGAGAAGGAGGTGGCCCAGGTGCAGGCGCACAACGCCAAGGACTATGTGACTCTGGACGAACTGAAGGCCCAGCTGCAGGAGTACGAGGCACCCAGCGTCAGTGAGTACATCGAGCGCAAGGAGGAGGCGCACAACCTCGAGAAGGAGGAGAAGATGCTGCAGCGCAAGATCTACATCCTGAACATGAAGCTCAACAATGCCATTCGCAGGCGCAACCGCATGCAGGAATACTAACCTACACTTTAAAAAAATATTAAATCATATATTTTGTGTTTAAAGCCCAATAAAGTTATGAAGAACTCACCCAAAGGATAGCAGTCCCTTTTCCACCTTGAAGCACTCGGACTTGGCCCAGTTTCCATACTGGATCTCCTCCAGTCCCAGAGCGGCCAGGGCATCGCGTTCTCGTGGAATGTACTCATCGTGGCCCTTCTTCTCCCGATTGCGATCTCGCTTCTCCTTACGGCGACGGGAACGAAGACCTGAGGGATTAAGAGGCATTAGTTTCTGTCCAAGATTACCCAAATAAGCAAAACTCCTACCTATTCCTCCCTCTTCATCGCTGTTTTCGTTGGAGGAGTCCTCCGAGTTGATTTCCATGACATCCTCATGGCCGTAGCGCTTGATCTGGGTGCGCCTTCTCGGCTCGGATAGGACCAGATCCTCGGTTTCATCGCGCTCGCAGGCATCCGGATCGATGTCCACCTTCTTGGCCCACTTGGTCCAGAAGTCGGGGTCATCTATGGTGATGTCCGAACGGTTGCCGGAGGCGGCAAAGGAGGCCTTCGAGAAGGTGGAGCCCTTCTCCGACTCCATGGTGATGACCTGGGTGCGACGCTTGAGGATGGAATCGATGTCCTCTTCGCAGAACTTGTCGCCGGCGTTGTCATCGTCCATGACAGCTCCGTAGGCGCCCTTCTTGAGCAGGTCCTCGATCTCCTTCTTGGACAGCTGCTTGTTGTTTCCGTCCTTGGAGCCCTGGGTGTTCATCGACTGGAGCACCGCCTTGTCGAGTCCGAGCTTCATGGAGGCCTTGTCGAACATCTCGCGTTCGTAGGTGTTCCTGCAGAGCAGACGGTAGATCTTCACCATTTTCCGCTGGCCGATACGATGGCATCGGGCCTGGGCCTGCAGATCGTTCTGGGGATTCCAGTCGGAGTCGTAGATGATGACCGTGTCGGCAGCCGTCAAGTTGATGCCCAATCCTCCCGCCTTCGTGCAAAGCAGGAACACGAATCGGTCCGATCCCGGCTTGGAGTACCGATCAATGGCCTCCTGGCGCAAGTTTCCGCGAATTCGACCGTCAATTCGCTCGAAAGGATACTTGCGGTACACCAGATAGTCCTCCAGGATGTCCAGGCACCGGACCATCTGACTGAAGATGAGCACCCGGTGTCCGTTGGCCTTCAGCTTGGGAAGCAGCTTGTCAATCAGGACCATTTTTCCGGCCGAGAGGATCAGGTTCTTGTAGTAGGACTCTGGATCCTCGCCGTGCTGCGACTTAAAATCGTACTGGATCTGCTCCTCGGCTCCGTTGAGGAGATAGGGATGGATGCAGCACTTTCTCAGCTCCATCATGGTGTTCATCAGGTTCGGGATGTTGGCGGATGTGGTGCCCTTCTTCAGGAAACTGAAGTTCTGCTCCAGGATGCCGCGGTAGTACTTCTTCTGAATGTTGGTCAGCTCCACCTCGATAATGGTTTCTTCCTTGGGCGCCAGACTCTTCTCCACATCGTCCTTCAGACGACGCAGCATCATGGGCTTCAGGAGCGCCTGCAGCTTGTTGACCTCCTCCTCGGTGCGGAGACTTCCGAACTCGGACATGAACTCCTCCTGCGAGGAGAACTGCGAGGGCTCCAGGAAATTCAGCAGCGAGAACAGCTCGCTGATGTTGTTCTGCAGGGGAGTTCCCGACAGGAGGACTCGGTGCTCCAAGTTCAACTGCCGCAGGCCCTCCAGCAGCTTGCAGTTCCGGTTCTTGAGACGATGGGCCTCGTCGATGACGCAGAGCCGCCAGTTGAAGGCCTTCAAGTCCATGTAGTCCGTCACGATCATCTCGAAAGTGGTGATCAGCACATTGAACTTGATGGGCTCCTTGAGGACCTTGCCGGTCTCCGTCTTATAGTAGAACTCGTAGTCCTGGATCATCTGTTTGCTGGTCACCGAGCCGTGGTACACCACCACGTTCATGTCGGTCCAGCCCTCGAATTCGCGCTGCCAGTTGGGAATGGTGGACAGCGGGGCTATGACCAGGAAGGGTCCTCTGATGCCGTACTCGTAAACCGAGTGGACGAAGGTCAAACTCTGGATGGTCTTGCCGAGACCCATTTCGTCGGCTAGGATGCAGTTGTGCGTGTTGTACCAGGAGAACTTCAACCAGTTCAGGCCCTCCAGCTGGTAGGGTCGCAGGCTGTTGCCAGCCTTGTAGACGGGGGTCTTCTCCAGCTTCTTCCACTGCTCCGGGTGCGGACGCTTCTTGCTCTTCCACTCGCAGCGCATGGGGATCTTGTTGAAGCGCAGATACTGCTCGATCTTGTCGTTGTCGACATCCTCCTCCAGCTCCCAGGTGCAGTCCTCGTAGGGCAGGGACTTCCACTTGACCAGGTAGTGCTTCGTGGTCTCGCCACTGTTCTCGTCCGTGTGCACGGACATGTCCAGCACGCGATCCACCTCAGTAAAGTCGGGATTGAACGGCTCCTCCTCGATGTTCTCGAAGATGTTCAGCTGCTGCGACTGCTTCTGCTGGAAGCGACGAATCTTGGCGGCCACCCGTCGGTCTCCCTTGAGGAGCTCCTCCTCCGTCCTCCACTCGCAGTGGAGGTAGCTGAAGTTGCGATACTTCACGAAGTACTCCTCCACATCGATGTAGACGGGCTCGGGCTTGTTTTCCTTCTCGGCCTCCTCCTTCTTCTCGGTTTCCTCGCCCTCCTTGGGTTCTTCCTTTTCCTCTTCCTTTTCGGAGCCATCCTTGTCCTTCTTCTCGTCCTCCGTTTCTTCGGAAGACTTCTCCTCGCTGGTAGACTCCTCCTTCGGCTTGGGAGAGCCCGGGGTTTCGTCTACCTCCATTTTCTCTTCGGAGGCTTCAGTCTCCTTGGCCTCCTCGGCAGTTTCTACATCGGAAGATTTCTCCTCTTCATTGGTCTCTGATTTCTCCTCAGTCTTTTCATCTTCAGCTTGCTCCTCCGGTTTAGATTCCTTCTCAGCCGACTCATCCACCTCCATCTCCTCCTCCTTCTTCGGTGAGGCGGGGGCCTCTTCTGGCTTTTCATTCTCTGCTGGAGTTTCCTCCTTGTCAACCTCCATGGCGGAGGATTCCGTTTCGGGCTTACTCTCCTCTGGCTTGGATTCCCCTTCTGGGGCTTCTCCTGCTTCGCCTTCGGGTTTCGGCTTCTCCTCGTCTTCGGCAGACTTCTCAGTCTCCTCCGGTTTCTCCTCCTCTTTGGGCTCTGGAGTCTTCTCCTTTGGTTTCTCTGGGATCAGCTCACGTTTGCCCATCCGCACGGCCAGGACGTACTGCACCACCATGCTGTCCTCGTCGCCAGTGTTGATGTACACATAGTTCGGCTTGGAGGACATGGCTGCGTTGGCGGCATCGGTGGAGCTCTGACGCTCCTTCTCAGCGGCGGCGGCAGCAGCTGCCGAGGTGCTGGAACTGGCCTCCAACTGGCTGCTCTCGTCCATGGCAATATTGGACTTATCTTCCCCGGCCTCCTGGCCACCAGCTTCTCCTTCGGCTCCGGACTGGGGCTCGGTCTTCTCCGCATCACTGCCGGCATTGGAGTTGGCAGCGTTGGCCGAAGATTTCTTCTCCTTTTTCACCGGAGAGGCCACCAACAGGGAGTTCTCGTCGTCGGAAAACCGTAGCATCACATCGTCGATGTACTTCTTGCGCTGCGTGTTCCTGGAGGACCTCCTCTTGTTCGAGTCCAGTTCTGAGTCTGGTGGCGGCGATGGAGGCGGTGTTCTATCCAGAGTGTCGTCCTCGCCGTCGGATTCGGGGACGATGCGGCCGCGGTTCCTGCGCTTCTTCAGCGCCTTGGCGGACAGAGATCCGCGGTTTCTGCGCGCACTGCCTCCTTCCTCGGAGTTGGCATTGCGGCGACTCCTAGCGGTGGACCGCTTGCGGTCTCGGCGGCTCGGCGTCGAAGCTGCGTCGCCAGCAGAGTCTGGTACAGAGTCCACCGTCTCGTCGCCCGCCTCGGGCTCCTTCTCCTCCTCGTTGGCACTTCGCGGAATCTTTGAAACCGGTATGTCGTCGTAGTCCGGCGACTCTCCGTCCACGCCGACCACCGCGGAAGTGGTCTCAGCCTCACCATCGGCGGACTCCGCCTTGGGAACCAGTGGCTTGTTGTCTTCCACCTCGCTGCCCTCGCCCGTTTGCTCCGCGCCGTCGTCTCCGTACTGCTTCTTGCTCTTCTTGCTGGTACTGGCTCGTTTCTTGGCGGCTGGAGCCGGCGAGTCTGTGGAGTTGGGATCGTTGGGATCCTTGGGCTTCTTCGACTTGGGCGTCCTGTCGCGCGGCGGCTTGTTGGGATCCTTGGGTATCCGTGGCTTTCGCGGCTTCTTCTTTTTGCCGCTGCCATCGGTGGAGGTGTCCAGCTCGTTGGCGGAATGGACGTCCTGCGAGAGGTCTCCCATGCCCTCACTGTACTCCAGCATGCCCACAACGCTGGTGTCACCAGCTCCCTGGGTAACACAGTCCTCGGATACGGGGAGCTGGGTGGTTGGGATACTCTGGGTGGCATTGGCCTGTCCCACCACCACGTTGCTGCTGATGTCCATCAAGTCCTGGCCCACCTGGGCCACTTTCTCGCCCTTCTTTGCGCGGGGCTTCCGCGGCTTGTTGGCGCCCTTTCCCCGTCCCCGCCCCGTGGTGCTGGAGACCTGGGGACTCTCCACCATCTGCTGGTTGTGGAGCGGGTTGCTGCCGTACATGGGTGGCATCGACTGGAACAGCACACACTGCGGCCCACCGCCGGCGCACTGGTCGTTGACCTCGTGCTGCTGGAGGAGATTCAGTCGCTCCTGCAGCCGCATCAGCTTCTCTTGGTGCTGATGCTCGTGGCCAGGTGGCATGCAGTATATCTCCTGGATCTGCTGCTGGAGGGCAGCAATCTCCTGCTGGTGCAGCATCGGATAGGGCGGATACATGCCAGGTGCTCCGCCATAAGGGGGCATCATAGGTGGCATATGGCCCTGATTCTGACCGTCGTATCCAGGAGCCATGGGGTAGTGCGGGGGAATCTGTTGCTGTTGTTGAGGTGGCGGTGGTTCCATCGGAGGCACTGCTCCGGACTTGTCCTCTCCCACCTCGTCGGTGCTCTTGGCATCTTCCGACAGCGAAGTGTTCATGTCACCCAATGGCTGGCTGATCTGCGTCTGCTCCACCTCGTCGGTTGGCTTCTCCAGCTGCTCCTCTTGAACGGCCGGTAGCTCTGTACTCAGATTCGTTTCCTGTGTCTTGGAGATACTCGACTCGTCCTGCGGCAGCTCTGGCTCGCTGGCCACGACTCCTCCCAGTCCCAGGCCATCGCTTTCGCTTTGATTCTTCTCAAACTCGGCGTTCGACGACTGCGAGTTGCTGTCCAGGAGAGCGGCGGCAGCGGCCGAGGCGTTAGAAGCCACTGCAGCGACTGCTGCCGAGTTGGAGGACATGGAGTTGTTGTCGAAGAGCCCCACGTCCACGCCCACGTGCTGCGCACTCTCGGAGTTGCCGCCGTGCGAGTTGGTGTTGTCCATGAGCAGCTGCTGCTGGTTGTTGCTGCTGCTGTTGATGCTGCTCTGGGAGTTGCTGTCGTGCACCGAAGTGGGCTGGTTGTTGACGATGCTGTTGGTGCTGCTGTTGCTGCTGCTGTTGTTGCTGTCGTTGGCGGCCACCGCCAGCGTCGAGGAATCATTTGAGTTGGCCGTCTCATTGAGGATGCTGCTCAGATGGTGAGACGGTGTTGTGGGCTGTGGCGGCTGCTGCTGCGGCACCGGCGCCTGCTGTTGCTGAGCTTGCGGCACTTGTTGCTGCTGCTGCTGGCTCTGTTGCTGCTGCTGCTGCTGTTGCATCTGCGCCGGTATCGGGGAGCTGACATGAGCTGGCGAGCTCACATGTTGCGCTGCAGGAGCCTGATTGTCGCCCAGGATGTTCGCAAATGGATCGAACTGCTGCTGGGACTGGTTGTAGCTGGGCAAGGTGTGCTGTTGCTGGTGGTGGGGGGACTGTTGCTGCTGCTGGTGGATCGGCGACTGGTGCTGCATTTGCTGGTGATGCGGCGATGTCAACGCCGCCTGCGGTTGCTGCTGCTGCTGGGCAGCCTGGGTCTGCTGGGTGGATTCCAGAGTGGGCTGTATCAAGTGGTGCATGCTCGGCAGGGTCTGCTGCAGTTGCTGCTGACTGCTCTGGCTGCTGGCCGTGGTTCCGGAGCTGCTTCCTCCCCCAACAATGTCGTTGATGGAGTGCTGCAGCTGATCGTTCAGCGATTGTTGTTGCTGCTGTTGGTGTTGTTGCTGCTGCTGCTGTTGTTGTTGCTGTTGCTGCTGTTGTTGTTGCTGCGGAGGTTGCACCTGGGCAGCCACTGGCGGTACAACCTGTTGCGGCGCTTGGGGTTGCTGCTGCTGCTGCCCCATCGCCTGGCCGTACATGCTCATCTGCTGCTGGTGGTGTTGCTGTTGTGCCTGCAACATGGCTGCCTGTTGCTGTTGCGGCGCCGCTTGTTGCTGCTGTTGTTGTTGCTGAGCCTGCTGCTGGGCTTGCTGCTGCTGCTGCTGGGCCGCCTGCTGTTGTTGCTGCATGGCAGCCATGTGCTGGCTGCCCCACTGCTGGTGGTGTTGCTGCTGCTGCTGTTGCTGCGGTGATGCCGGCATCCTGGGGCCCACAGCGCTCCTGTACGCCGAGGGGTAGTCCATGGGCGGTAGGCCGTGAGCCTGCGTGGGCATCACCATTTGTTCGAGGGCCTGCAATGTGTTGACAGGTGCCGCTACTGGCGGCACTGGAACCTTCGACCCGGCACCCACCACTGCTCCACCAACTGCTGCGGAAGGTGGCTGGGGGCGCGGAGACGGCAATCCCACCATACCCTGGATGCTGTGCTGGCTGGGCTGCTGAGGCTGCTGCACCTGTTGCTGCTGCTGGGCCTGCGCTTGCTGGGGGGCCGGTGGTTTAGCTGGCGACACACCCACCGGTCGCGGGGACATCTGGGGATGCGGCGACATGGTCGGCGGGCGGGGCGACATTTGTGGCGAGAGCTGGGGGAAGGGTGCACGATACTGGGGCGAGGAATTGAGCTGGGCAGCCGCCTGCTTGGACATGTAGGGCGGAGCAGCCTGCTGCTGTTGCTGTTGTGCCTGTTGCTGCTGGACCTGCTGTTGCTGGGCCTGCTGTTGCTGCTGGACTTGCTGCTGCTGCTGGTGGTGGCTGCCGTAGCTGGGCGGCATGCCCATGTGCGGCGGCGGCAGTCCGGCACCCGGCAACTGCTGCTGCATCAGCGACACGTGTGGCTGCTGCTGCTGTTGTGCCTGCTGCTGCACCTGCTGCGCCTGCTGCTGCGACTGCAGTTGCTGCTGCTGATGGGCACCCAACTGCTGCTGATGGTGGCCCGGAGGAGCTGCCCCTGGAACATGTTGCCCGTAGGCGGAGGCCTGATTTGGATCCAGGCCCGAGTGCCCGTAGCCCACGTGCTGTGGAGCTCCTCGGCCGGGTTGGTGCTGCATGGGGCTGCCGTAGGGACTGTGAGCGTAGCCCTGGGGCGTGGGCGGTTGTCCGGCTTGGACTGCAGGTGCTCCCACACCAGGATACAGCGGGTGCTGCCCTGGCGCTTGAGGATAATGCTGCGGCAGTCGAGCCTGCTGCTGACTCTGCTGCTGCTGCTGTTGCTGGGCCTGCTGCTGCTGCACTTGCTGCGCCTGCTGCTGCGCCTGCACCTGCTGCTGCTGCTGTGGCGTTGGTGGCTGCTGGGATCCATAGCCCGCCATCATGCCCTGCTATTAAGATTAGATTATAGCCACTGATATGCTTCCAAAAAAACAAGTTGCTCACCTGCTGGGCACCATAGGGGGCTAGTTTCTGCTGATCCTGTTGTCCGTAGGCGGGCATGTGTTGCCGGTAGGCGCTGGCATTGCTCTGGCGCTGCTGCTGCGCCGGAGGAGCTGCCTGCGGATGACCGTAGGCACCCAGACCCGCGCCCGGATACGCCGCTGCTTGGCCCGGTACGCCGGTCGGTGCTGCACCCCAGCCGCTTAGATCGCCCATGCCGCCGACACCGACGCCGACACCAACGCCAACTCCCAGGCCCATGGCTGCCTGATGATCGGCGGCCCCCAGCCCGTACAGATTCTCCGCCGTTGGCTGGTACGATGGGTATTGGGGCTGTTGCTGTAGCGGGTGGGGAGCGCGATGACGCGGCGGGTAGCCACCGGGCGGACCCATGGCCCGTGGATTAGCCGCCGCTGCTGCTGCTGCGGCTGCCGCTGCATCGTAACGGTAATAGGGATCTCTATAAATCAATAAAAACATATATATATATATTATTAGAGGGTTTTAATTTTAATCCTTTCAAGGCCAAGTTATCCCATTAGATACCCCGGTACCTCCTCACTTTGGAGGGGTTGGTGGTGAACTCACCCTTGGTGATTTCCGTGAAACATATTTTGTGCATTTCCATCCATCAGATTTTTTAAACGCAGCGCACACAGAAATGTCCGTTACGCGTCGAAGGACGCGACACGCCGCTGCGTTTTAGATTTGCTCGTCTATTGGCTTAATTTTGATGCTGCTCTCTGCGCGTGGCCGTTGTCGAAAGGTTAAAAGGTGTAGCCAGAGACACCACAGAGACCGGAACCCGGATATAGACGCGGGGGTTGTTTAAAAAGTATCGTTTAACCCTAAAGATCGATCTCTTGGTCTTAGTCTCTTCTATATCTCATATATATTTATTGCCCAATCGATTGCAATTATATATTATATGTTGGTTCTAACTACTAAACTTAATTACAACTGGTGTGCAATTGAACGTCTTCTGGTTGCTTTCATATGGTAAGGTCATTTGTGTCCCATGGCCGATCTTTGACATAATCGCAGTGAAACACATTCGCTCACAGCTACAAAAAAAAATACAGAAACTAGGTTAGTAATATGGGGGGGGTAAGTATTCTATATAAGAGCACAGTAATCCACTTTATTTTGAGCGTATTTTAAGCGAGGGATCTGGAAAGATAAGAAAAGATATATAAAATTAAATAAAAGGAATAAAATATAATATATATTCTTAATAATTAGTTATATTCTTAACACTCTGTAGATGACAATTGTTGGCTTTGCTTCAACTTTTAAGGGGAAAAGCTATACGCTTATGAATTTCATAGTTTGGCACATACAACGTACAGTTTGACCCCCCAAATGGTTGAGCAATATTGTCAGTGGGTATTACTAGACTATATAGTATATATAGAAGGGAAAATCAAAGGAAAAAGGCTTAAAAAGCTATAAAAACTAATTAATGATTCACTTTTGCTGCAAAAGGGGGTAGATAACTCTGAAAATTGCTTGGCTTTTCTTTCTTTCCAGAGGAGGAGGAGGTTTCAGATGGTGGGATGAGTGGTGGTGGTGGGTTGAGTGGAAAATCTTGTGCGGCGACAGTGGGAAAAAACAATGGAAACTCTATCGATTTTTCGCATTGTCTCCGTGGCTGCTTTTTGGCCGAAAAATCTAAAGTAGCAGAGCCACTCGGAGAGCAAAATGAAGGAAAAAAGGCGAGCAGCAGCAGAAACCATAAAAAAAATGCGGGTGGGTTGACTGACTGGTTGTTGTTTTAGTTGCTTCTGTTATTGTTGTTGTTGTTGTTGTTGGTGGAAGCTGCGCGAACCCAAAGATATGCAAATAGAGCGGGCCGGGAGGGTGGTGGTGGCATGGTGGCAAAGGCAAGGTGTGGTGTCTGTTTTTATACTTTTGCAAATGGAAAGTGGAGAGATATAGACACAAAACTACCGAGAGTACATAGAGATATGCACTTGCACACAACCGAAATTCGCTGCCGCTGCTGGTGCTGCCTCGGTGTACAGTTATAACCAGCACAGATACTACAGCACATCATCAGTATAACTTATGTGGAGTAGTGTGTGGTGGTGGAGTGTGGTTGACATGGGCTAAGCGGTGGAGCTTAGCACCGCGCTCCAACACCCCACCGAAGCCACCCACTATCACTCCCCCCACCACCCTCCGCGCCCCTTTATGGCAAGTTTGTGAGTCGTTCGCGCTCATTGGACAATCATTTAGCCAGTCGTCACCGTCTCGGTTGTACATACACAGAGAAAAATATTTTAAATAAAAAAAAATTAAATTCTAAAAAAATTGTATAAAAAGGCTTTAAATATTGCTCTCTAAAATCTTTTAACCTATTATTTTAATATATATTTTTACGAATTCCCTAGAATTTTTCTCAGTGCATTTATTGTTTTTGTTGCCCTCGAGCTGGCAGCTCTAGCTGCTTTGACTTTGCCGTAATCAATTACATTTCGCTTTGCAATTTCAGCTATTTATTTATTTAGTTTCAGCTTTTGCCATTATTATTAGGCGAGTATTACATACATATATATATATGTACATATATGTACATCTGTGTGATTGTGTGGCCAGACTTTACTTTTGTATATCTGGCAGATATCTATCAGGGAGTGAGTGTGTGTGTGTGTCGCATTTTTTCCACGTTTCGCTTTAGTTTTCATTTCTTGACTGCTTCTTCTGCTCACCTTTATTTTTTTTTTTTGTATTTTGGCGTGGCTTTTTACACAAACAAATCAAGTCAAGTAATTGCAAAAACAATAAACTAAAAGCAATAGTAATATGCATATGTATGTTTGTATGTTTGGCGGCATGTATTGTATGTTTGTTTGTATTTCTGTTTGTGTAAGCAAAGCAGACATCTGAAAAATTGTGAAATTATACTTTACTCGCCGCCTCTCTTTTTCTCTTTTTGTCTATGGCTATGGCTATGTCTATGTCTCTGTCTGTCTGTCTGCGCACAACTGTACATTTGTTTTAAATAAGCGAAAAATCGATTAAAGGTGATAATAGACAAGCAAATTTCAGTGGGTCCAAAACAACGACAAAGACGCGACGCGAGCCACATTTTTGTGACCCGACGACGACGTCGACACCACCAACCCACCAACCAACCCACCAACGCCTCAGAACCAGCAACAAAAATTGCTTGGGGATTAGCTTTCATGACAAGTCTACAGTGAGACATCTTTAAAGGGAATAAGGTCTTCATAATTATTGTTATCTACATGTATTTATTTAACTTTGAATTATAAAATGTTATGTTTTTCATTCATAATTAAGCTTTCTGGTGTTTAAAAATTCATTTCTTTATTGTTTCTTATCTATAGTTAGAAGTAAGACTATCAATTCTATCTCTAATCATATTCAAGTATAAAATTTATTATAAAAATGGCAAAAATATTTCAAACTTTTTTATGAATATTTTCTTAAATTTTACTGTTCATCCTAGAATTACTACTGTAATTCCCACTGTGTATCTACTGTTTTCCTTTTCAATCATCATTTTATGAGCCATGAAAATAACTTTTGAAAGGTTCACTCCATATACTCCAGTACCCCCCCTTAAACAAAATATAACCCATCGATGGGATTGCTCTTTTTTGCACCTACAGTGGAAGTTTAATTCAAAAACCAGGCTTATGATTAAAAATTTGCAACAACAATACAAAAACAAATACAATAAACATCCAAAACAAAAAAGTAAAGAAAAAGGTTCATTAACCTGAAGTCTTGGGCTAATGTTTTTAGTTGGCTAACAATTTTTGACAGTTGCTTTGTGGCTTTATTTCGCTCTTAGGGCCACAACTCTGCTGAATGGCCTTTTGTGACAAATATTTGAAATTTAATAGGGTCTTGAAGTATGTATACTTTTTAAGAAAGTATCTTTTTAAAATTCATCTTTATTTCTTATCTTTAGAAACATATTTTAATAAAATTGTATATAATTTATAATTAAACCATTTATAGCCACTGATTTTCCCCAGTGTATTAGAAATGCGTTTGTTATGAAGAGATTGTACACAGTCGAAGAACTCTGCAGATACACGGACACACTTACAGATACATAGATAGGTAGGCAGGCAAGGCTGGCACATGTATGAGCGAATGAATCTTGCTTTAATAACAATCAAGTCAAGTGGCTGGGTCCGCGCTAACAGTAACTAAAAAGTACAGTTGGTTTGTGTAAGAAAAGCCAAAGCCAGCCAGCCATCTAGCCATCCAGCCAGCCACATTCAACATTCAGCCAAGTCCGTCACTCAACTCGGTCCAAAAACGAGCCAAAGAGCAATATATAAATGAGGAGGAGGGTGGGGTGGAGTGAGATGGAGTGGGGAGGGGGTTGTTGTTGGTGAAACGCAAAGAAGCAGAGCAGAGACAGATGGGCGCAGCAGCAGCAGCAGCAAAACGCGCACTCATACACACAAGCATACGTACATAAAAATGGTAATAAAATAGGTAAAGTAACAGCGGCAGCTCCAGCACCAGCACACCAGCTCTGGTTCAAGATGAAGAAGAAGCATCAGGCGACGGCGACAGCGACAGCGAAAAGGCATAAAGCCACACACAGTTTTCGGAAAAGCCAAAGACCCATGCGGAGAGCCCCCAATTCATCTACTAACTCCCCTACGAAAACCCTCGCCAACCTCTCCTCTCCAAAAAGCCAGTGGAGAGCGGAGACAAACACAAAACAACTCACAAAAGTTTGCTGGGCAAAAATTACAAACACGTCGCAGCTTTTTGAATGTGTAACGGTACATTTATGGGAAGCTCAATTGGCATTAGAGATGGGGGGGAATGTATCGCATGCCCAAGCGAATCTTTTTAAAGATACTTTCCAAGATACTTATCTTTTAAGTATCTGTATCTCACTTCACTTGCTATATCTTTTAAACCTAATCGGCTCAGCTCACCTCTAGCATTGATGCCTGATGACGTTGCAAATAGAGTTGCCAAACAGTGCAACAAAAGATGAAAGATGTGGAATAGGCAAGGCAAAGGTGTTTGCCTGCGACAATAAAAACTGACGCTATGTTTCCCGCTAGAATTAACAAAATATTATACAAAATGGGAAGTGAGAAGCCACACACACACAGACACAGGCGACAAACACACAGATACAAGTCCTGACCCGATTATCGAGTTAAACGGTTGTATAAAATTTGCACCTGGACCTAAACCGGATCGAATATAGAGGATATAGAGGTGCCCATTGTCAAAAATCTAGCAACAATAAACCCAGAGAGCTCAAAATATGAGAACCAGAGCGTACTTCGCTCCCGAGTACCGTGCCGGCTGAAAACGAGAGAGCGGCGAAAACACACGACACGGCCAACTGAGAGAGATGGCTGAGAGAGAGTGGCTGAGAGAATAAAAACGAAGGGGAAAAAAAACAGCCCAACAAGTGAAACGAGTGTATAAAAGCAAAAATGTTGAACCGAAAAAGAAAAGAAAAAAAAAACAACAACAAAAACACAGAGAGCAAAGCAAAGCGTGCGCTAAACATCGAATGAAAAGCAAAATTACAAAAGCAAAGCGAGTATATCACGTGCTGCGGCAGACGTACGAGAAGGGGAGTGGAAGCCAAGGCGGGGAGGGGCGCCATGGAGGGGCTGGGCTGGGGTAAAGAGGGGGGGTTGGGTCGTGTGCCGGCCTTTGGCGGCAGCGCTGCCGGCGCAGCAGCTGGCGATGACTGCAAAAGCGACAGAGAGACAGACAAAGCGACAGACCGTCTGTTTCGTATAGAAAGAGAGTGGGCAACGGAGGCGGCGATGAGCCCAGTCAAAACAAAAATGCGAATGAACCGAGGGCAGAGCGATAGCAAAACAATATTTAAAAATAAAATATAAAAATAAATGATTAACTTTAAGTAGGTTTGAGGGGTTAATAGAAACTATTGAGAGAGGGCGTTTGGATAAATGAGTACTTTTGAGATAAAGATACTGTATCTTTTGAATATGAATCTTTGAAGTTAAAGTTGGGTGGTCAGCACAATTGACAGATGGAAAGAGATGAAATGAGAAAATCCACAAACAAGAGGCAATCCAAAACGAAATGAAGAAAAGAAATGGCGATTTCGATGGCGGCGACAACATTACGGCTACGGCTACGGCGACAAGTACACAACACGTATTATGCATGGAATAAAGTGTGTATTTGTAGGTGTATGTTGATATGTATGTGTGTGTGTGAGTATTGGGGATTCGCATGATTCGTGCAAATTCGCCGCATAGTTGTTTCTGTTGTCGTTGTTGTTGTTGCTATTTTATTCGCATTCGCATATCGTGGTGCCGCCTTTGGGTTTGCTGGTGCTGCTGCTGCCTTTTGTCTGTATGTATCTGTATCTGTATCTGTGCTTGTTTGTGCTTCGTGGTGTTTGTGAGTTGGGGTCGTCGTCGTTCATATGTTTGCTTTATCGTTGTTGTTATTGTTGTTGGTGATGGGCCTTGTGTTGTTTGGTCGGGTTTGATTCGGTTTTTTGGGATGGATGGGATGATATTATGGTTGCTGGTCGCCGCTGGTAGCCTCTGCGACTCTTCCTCTTTTCCCATCCATCGGTTCTCTCGCCCTTCATCAACTCTTCTTCTTCATGTTTGGCGTTTTGAGTGTGTCGTCGCTCTTTCGATTAATACAGTCCAATCTCTTTGATATCAATTATTTTTCCTCTATTAAAAACCTACACTGACAGACCTTCTAAAATACTATCATAAAATAATAAATATATTTATTATATTGCTTTTTATTTTTTTCAGTGCTTTTAAAAATTTTACTGTAATTTGTACTTTTCTCATTTGCACGTCAACAAAGTTATTTTTTCTTCTTTCTTTTTTTTTTATTACTTTAATTTTTTTCGCCGCAGCCCCAAAGCAACAGCAACAACGGTAACCAATGAGTGGAGTGGAGTGGAGAACTGAGCTGCCCACTCGGCTTTAGCTTTATTCGCATATTAACAAGTGGGGGGAGGTTGGGGGGATGGGGGCACGCAGAGACGCTCAGAGAGAGGGCCAACGGGGGCGTGTGACGCTTTTTATTTTCGCTGCTTTTGATGCTTCTTCTTCTTCTTATTCGGTCGGGTTGCCCCCACCAAAATGGGAGAAAAAAAAAAAAAAAAGAGTTGATTGAAATTATTTCGCTCGTGTTTGTGTGCGAGTTTTTCGCTCAATTTCGTTGTTCGTGTGTGTGTGTGTGTGCGTGTTCGTCTCGCCGCGACTCGTCGTCTGTCTCTGGCTGGCTGTCTGTATGAGTGATTGTACGTACGTGTGTATCTGCTTTTGGTTAAAGATACATAATTATTTCTAAAAAGCATTTTCTGCCTGGCCATTGTTGTAAATCGCTCGCGATTTCACGTTTCTCTTCGCCACAATGTACTTATCAGTAAAGTTTAACTAAAAATAGTATTACTCACCATTTTATATATTTATTTTCCGTTTATTTTTTTTTTCGTTCGTTTTGCAGCTAATCCATTTGACTTTATCTTGTTTATTATCGCCGGTTCTCACAATTTACAGTTAATTTTTAGGTAGGGTTTTGCGTTAAAGGTTGTTCTCCCGGTGGGCTTTTTTTTTTTTTGTGTGTCGGTGGTTTCCGATTCGGTTTTTGGTCACGCAATCATTTTGGACGCAAGTTATCGATAGTTAAGCATAGCGCGATTCGCGATTTGCAGGAGAATGACAGATAGATGACAAGAGTGACAGAAACACAAACAGAAACAATGGCAATTGCAACAATAACAACAACAACAACAATGCTAATTCAAGTATAGATACACACATGCGAAATAATAATTGTAGCACAATTGCCACAGTAAGAAGCAGAAATCTGAAGAGGAAGCAATGGCGAGAAACTACAAAAGCGCAACGATTGCAATTGCTGTTTTTTCCGTCGCGACTTTGCGAGGCTGTTGCTTCTTCTTCAGCTAGTCAGCCAGTCAGCCAGCCAGCTAGCTCCTCTCGTTGCACACACACAGACACCACACATGCTCATATTCACTCACTTGACGCACGATAATTACAATTAAACATGATATACTCGCACGTTGAGTTTTGCAGCCGAAAAGAAACAAAGAAATCGATAGATATTGCTGGAAGTTGCCACTGCCTTTTCTGCTGCATCTTCTTCTTCTTTCTCGTAATTGCAGAAGTGGAAAAAAAAGATGAAATGGAGAAAAGAAAAAAAAAATTGTTACAGCCGCCGAGTGGAAGAGGAAGAGACACACACAACAGACGACGCGACGCGTCGAGAGCAGGGACAAGCGCATGAATTTTACGCTCTCTCTCATAGCGGCCGAGAGCCAGGGAGAGCGGGAGAGGTATAGTAGTGGCCCGGCTAGAAAAACGTGTGTCCAAGCAGCTAAATTGTGTGTGTTTGTATGTTCGGGGTGGTGTGGTGTGGGGGACAAAGGGAGGCAGACGACGACGACGACGACGACTGATGAGTTGACAGAGGCCGAAGCAGAAAGCAGAGCAAAAAGCAATCAAAGAAGAGCAAGAAACGGGGATACCGTTGCATATGCAATGTATCCAGTGGCGTACGCAGGGGAAAAGCAGCTCTAAGCTAGCCCCAACTTCCTCCCATCCTTGACTTTTAAAACAGCAACAATACCCCCTTGGATTCTTGAAATGAGATCGGTGCGCCCCTGATTGTATCTACATGTGTAACGGTGACAGAGTGGTCACCTCCAACTCATCAATATCGGATGGGGTTTGGAATCTTTTATTCTTCTAAGATTATGTAAATAAATAAGAAGTATGAGTGCTCTAGAAGAACAATCTAGAGGATCTCTAGATCAACTAGAACATCTAAAGCATCTAAAGCTTTCTTTTGAAATCTTTCCTGAAACGGAACCAGCATTGTTTTCCAATTATTTATAAACCAGCACTTACAGACAAATAAAAAAAAACATTTCACAAATGAATCACAATGCAACCTATTTAAGACTTAATTGTAATTGCCATTTGTATTTTATGAATATATCTTGGCACTTTGATTCCACCCCACGCCACCCCCCTTTGGTCGCAACAATAACAAAATCTGAATAGACCAGCGAGAAATGGAAACAGAGCAGCGATTGCAGAGAAACTGAATTATTGCAGATGGACAAATGTGGGGGTGTAAAGTGCGATGCGGTGCGGTGCGGAGCGGAGCGGGATGAGGAGGATTCAGGAGGCCATCTCCTGCACAGGTGCAAAATGTGCGGCGCTGCATCTCCCGAACAAGCGAATAATGTTGGCAACACTGCATCGGGGCACCAATACATACACAAAAATTTATTCGACGCGCGATACGCGAAAAAGAAGAAATTAATCGAAGGGAAACACTAATTTTTTTTTTTTTTTCGTGGGAGAAAGAAAAATGGCGAGCTAAGGTAAAGACAAAAAACGTAAAAAAGAGCAGGCAATAATCAAGGCGATGATTACAATCAAACAAACGAGCATCGCAAACACACACACACACGCACTCTCACACACAGGCGGTCCATTTTTAATTATATTAGTCGGGAGGGGGCAGGAAGGTAGGCAGGCAAGGCAGGCAAAAAAAAACTTCAGCTCACACTTTCGCATTTGATTTTTGGGGTGTTCTTTGATGTTCCAATTAATTAATTACACACACGAACACAAATGCACTGGGTTTTTCGGCGAAAAACAATTGAAAATTGGACATTGGCTGATGCTTTTCAGCTTTTCTTAGTCGTCTCGCGAAATACATATTTCTTTTGCCGTTTTTCTCGTCTCGTTGCTTGACTTGTGTGCGCTCTCCTCTCTCTTCAGCTCTCTTCTTTCTTCTTCTTTGCACATTTTTTCTTTTCAAGTGTCTCTGCTCCGGGTTCTTTTTTTCAAATACAATTTTCGCTTAAAATACGCTCAATTTCGATGGGGTTTTCGGCGGATTTAGTTGCCGGCCACTTGGCGACGGCTTTTTTACATTTTTTACCAATTAATTTGCACTTTTAGTTACCGTTTAACGCAAATTTCTCGCAGCCAAATTCCGTGTAACGCGTTTTAATGTGTCTCCATTTTGTTTTTTTCCGCGATAGTATCGGTGTTTTGCAGTTCTTCTCGTTTCTCGATTTCTGACACCACCCGGTATCAGATTCTAATCACCCTGTGCCATAGTGTTAAAATGTCAAAGTGCCAGGGCTGGAAAAGAATTTTTTAGTATTTTGAAAAAATTCCAGTAAATTTAAATAAAAATTAAGTTAAAAAAACTGTCTAATATTATACTTTTTCTTTCATTAAGTAAAATATTTTATTTTTGGTTCAGTGGACTTTTAGTCTTTTATTGGGTTGATTATTTTCACTAGTTTCATTCAACTCGGCTTGAAGATCCTCCATTTCTTGATCATCTTCTGCCTCGGAGCTGTCTGAGAAGACGACAGGTCCATTTCCTTTAACAAACATGATCGTCTTTCCCATGCGCCGGGATTCGGCTTTTAAGAAAAGTTTCCGACAATTCCGATCCACAGCATTCTTGCCCTGATCCTCTGATAAACCAAATATATAGGCTCTAAAAGAGTAAATATTTTATAGGAGTTATAGATTAGTTTTAAATAGAAAGACTTACAAATTGGCAACGTCGTAGGGGCCTCTCAATTGGAACTCGTGGACCGCCCCGCTGCTGAAGATGATGTTTTTGGACTTGCCTTTGGTGCAGTAGTTCTGGGCAATTTTGATCATGTCCTTTCGGTTATTAGAATCAGCTATCGCAGGAGCATATTTGATTTCGAAAAACATGCCACGTCGGACTGCTATCTGGTAAGCCTTTCGATTAACCAACAGCCTGGAACCAGCCACAGGATCAAAGGTGACAAGCTCGCCATTAAAAGAAGTGCAGCAGTGCTGAAAATTTTTTCTAGAGTTTAGTATGAAATGAAAATGTGGGGTGTCTGATAACTTACCGTCAGTGCAGCATCGGTTTTTGGTTGTCCAGCTATCACGTTGAACTTTCGCAGATTCAGTGAAACACTCTGCAGAAAATGATATTCAAATAACCAAATCGGAGCACCTTTAACTTCAATAATTTACCATTGCATGTGAGACATTGACATCCACGTAGAGAATGGTAATCCTCTGAAGGATCCTCAGCTTGCCCTGGAACTCTTTGCGCAGGTGCTCGATCTTGTGGGGCTCGGGAAACATCTCGGATCCCCGCTTCCCAGGCTCCTTTTTGCTGTGATCGAAGCTCTGTTCGATGGCAATGGTCTTGTAGCCCACTGGAAGTGAAGACAAGTTTGAATTTGAGACTCTAGGTGCATTGTTTATAGCTTACAGTCCACGAGTTCATTCAACAGGGCGCGCATCACCTTGTCATCTTTGTTATATATTACACTTAAATCGTAAAATGGATTCGTTTGCTCCATTTCTGATTTGTTTTTTGTTTTTAGTTGGCCGCGTGCAACCAGAGCTACCAGACTAGCACAAAAACAGTCTGTTAACATGTCCACTGTTAGCCAATAACATATGTTAAAATGTATTTTGCGTTTAAAAGCTATCTAATTTTGGTTATAAAGATGTAAAGGCAGTTAAAATAAGTGTTTTTTCCAAATAATAGTCAAATATTTTGATTAATAAAGCTCTTATGAATTTTTAAATTAAATTTGGTGGGACTACTTGCTCACTCGATCGTTTTGCAGCACTGTTCTATATTTTGGGCACGTGCTGGGTGTGCAAACACTGGCGCAACAAGGTAAACACAACACGACGCAATATTTTGTCGGAATTTTACCTGGTTTTCACCTGGTTCGCGGCGCATTAATCAACCGAAACTAGCGCTCAAAATAAACATAAAACACTACGGAACGTTTATCCAATCGAGTTGAATGAAATTCATACGGAATTCGGTCGGAAAAAAAAGGAATTTATCAAATAGGGGGGTGGCGGGTTGATCGAAACAAAAACAAAAACAAAAACAGGAGCTGAGCAAAAACAAAAACAAAAACAAGCGACGAAATTTTACGAGAAATTCACCTGCTCCTCACCTCGTGAGCCGATTACCTGATGACGTGGACGAAGGCGAAGGCGAAGGACAGCGCGAAAGGACAGGATATATACATATTTTTCCAGTGCACCAGATGCATACACATACACAATTAGGCCCAAGCAAAATGCAGCGGGAAACCAGTTTGTTGTTGTTGTTTTAGTTGTTGTTGCAGCAAATAAGTTGCAGCAAAAATCCTGCTCTTAAGTACAAAGCTTTGTAAAAAAAAAACAAATTGAAAAAAAAGTAAAATAAAAAGCGGTAGCAACAGCATTGCAAAAAAAAAAAGGGCCAAGAAGGTGCGACAACAACGACAAAAAGTTGTTTGTCAACTTGTTGCCAATGTTGCAGCCACAAAGTGGCTGGCTGTACAAGCAGCTACAGCAGCTAAACATCGCCAGTGGCCATTGCGGTACCGCCGGCCCAGGAACAGGATAAACACTCTCTAAAGAACTCCACAAAAAAACAAAAAACGAGCGAACAGGTGGAATAGCACACAGGACTTCCCAGCAAGGTAATTAGATGGCATAACTTGCAATGACATTCCGATTAACATCCAGGGATATTCCAGGATCATTAAGGGATACACATTCATGTAGGTGTTTCTGGAACATGACAAAATCTTCAATAATTGGATATAACCTTGATTGATACATGTATCTCGTTTGGAATATTCCAATCTACTAAATACATTTTCAAAATCACAGAAAACTATCTGAAAGGTAAGAGTTTCTTAAAATTACTAGAATATTAATAATTATTCCTATTTCTTTAAAGAAGGAGAAGTAAAATTTTGAAGGAAAACTTTAAAGAAGGGTAAGACTAGAGAAGACCCAATCCCAAACTAATAGAAAACCAATAAACATTCCTCTACATATTCCAGTTAACTAAAAAACAGCCATGTCCACGGTTACAAGAAGCGCCAGTGCCAGTCCCATGGCTTTAAACGGCATCATCGACCCCAGCATGTTCCCCCTCAAGTCCACCGCCGATGTGGTGAATCTCTTCCGGCGTGCATTAACCTCCGGCATCGAACCAGATCTCACACTGCTCTCCATCGTCGTGGGCTACATCGAGCTATCGCTGACCACGGGGGAAGCAGCGGCACAAGCTGCCCAGGCCGCCGCCGCAGCAGCAGCAGCAGGTGACATCAGTCAGGCGGGGACAGGTGTGCAATATTCCTTAATTTATCGTTCGGGTCTTGCCTTTCCGTTTACCGTTAACCAATTAGCAAAAGGGTAACTGTTGAAAGCGGAAATGTTTGCAAATTGGCTTGTAGGGCAGTTGGTCACATGGAAATAAGCTAACTAACCCCTAATTGGGTCCTTTATTGGTCGCACATACAAGGGGGTTCTTTATTTAATTAAGGAGATACCTACACAGTTAAATAATGTTATTATTAGGCTTGCAATTATGCCATAATTATAAATTATTAATTATTTTCCAGGTGGAAATGACGTGATCATGGGCAACACTGTGCCCTTTCCGGTAGTGACCCACGAACTGATCGCCGGCCTGTACAAGAAGTTCCAAACCATTTTGTCGGTGGTGGACAAGCCGAAGCCCCATCGGCAGGCCACCCGGGAGGTGATCAAGAAGGTGTCGGACGTGATCTGGAACTCGCTGATCCGCAGCAGCTACAAGGATCGGGCGCATCTCCAAAACCTCTACAGCTATCTGTCCGGCAACAAGTTGGACTGCTTTGGAGTTGCCCTGGCGGTGGTGGCTGGCTGCCAGTTGCTGGGCTACAAGGATGTGCGGCTGGCCATATCGGAGGATCATGCCTGGGTGGTGTTTGGACAGAAGCGAGTGGAGACCATCGAAGTGACATGGCACGGAAAGGGCAGTGAGGATAAGCGTGGGCAGGACATACGCCCTGGCATTGAATCTGGATCTTGGCTGTATTTGGGTAAATATCTTATCCTTTCTAGATCATCATGAGGTATTAATGATCTGAACTTTCCCATAAGGTGGTCTGGCGGTGATTTGTGAGCGTGGAATGGAGGTGGCAGCCATCTGCGCTGCCCTAAACATCTCACTCACCTCGAATAGTGATTGCGTCGAGGTGGCAGACCTCCAGCAGCAGCTGTTGTGGCTCCTCTATGACCTTGGACATCTCAAACGCTATCCCATGGCTCTGGGCACCCTCGGCGAACTGGAGGAGATCCATCGCACCCACTCGAGCATTAGTTGCGAGCAGCTTTACCGCGAGGCCATTGAGTCGGCCAGGACCCATTACCGGAACCACCATGTCTATCCGTACACCTACCAGGGAAACTACTACAATCGCTTGCTAAAGTACAGAGATGCTTTTGCCGCCTGGGCCAACGCTGCGGATGTGATTCGTTTGTACACGTACCAGTGTCGGGACGACGAGGAAATCTACAAGGAGCTATTGGACATTGCTAACGAGCTGATTCCATATGTTATGAAGACGGAGAGCTCGGGCCATTCGGCCAGAAGTATTCTGCGGGATGCGGAGGTGTTTGCTAATTTATTGAGATTCTACGACGGCATTTGCCAGTGGGAGGAGGATAGTTTAACGCCCATTTTGCACATCGGCTGGGCCAAGCCACTCGTGAACAACATCACCAAGTTCGACTACGATATAAGGTCCCAGGTGGTGATCAAGCTGCCCGAGGATATGGAGACAGAGCAGGCTAAAGCACAGGCTCAGGTCCAGGCCCAGGCCGAACAGGAGGCTAAGGAATCGAAAGAAGCTGCCGGATCAGAGGCTCTGGAGGGAAACAACAATATGGTTGTGAAAAAGGAGGAGGTAAGTTGGAGTTGTCTTTATTAGAATTATTTTTAAATTTTTGTTTAAACCCAAAATAGAAATCCAAAAACTCCGAATTGCCAACCACTTTGGCAGACTTGACGGCTGCCTGTGGCGAGAAGATTCTCAATCCGGATTTCCTACTCCAAGGCGGGGGACAGCCCTTTGCCGATCAGAAGCAGCAATCGGCCGAAAGGGAGACGGATATTTCGGAGCCCGTCAACAACAACAACAATAATAATAACAACAATAGCAATAGCAACAATAACAACAACAATGCTGAGAAGGAGGCTACTAAAACCACAAATACGACAAGCAATGGAAGCGGAAAATCTGTCCAGTTGCCAGTTACTAGTGAAGCTAGCAACGCCAGCCAAGCCCCAGTCGCAACCCCAGTCCAACAAGAGAAACTACAGCACAAAGAAGCTAAAATAGAGAAGACGAGCGATGAGTTCGATCCTTACGAGATAATGCTCAAGAAGCCGGTCATCACCCTGTACAGCCAGAAGATGAAGGGCCTGAAGGACCTGCTCCTGGCCGAGAAGCTCAACACCCACGCCATTTCCCTCCAGGTGACGGCTCAGTCGGTGGCCTCCCGGAAAGTTCGAGGAGTGGAGAAGCATTCGGCCACCATTTCAGCCACCATCACAGCGATTGCCTCCAACTCGGGCGAAGGTCTTCTGGCGGGCGGAGGCACGACAGGTGGAACAGGAGGAGGTGGTGGTGCAGCAGGAGGCGGAGGCGGAGCATCACTGGGTGCATCGTCGTCGCCAGGCGGAGACTCGATAGCCGCCTCGCGACCGAAGAGAACGCGGCGCGAGTAATCCTCGTTTGGAACAAATATTGGAAAAAGTCGTAATTATCAGGTGTGAAAGTTAGAGTGGATCGAAATGGCTTGAATAATGGTGATATGGAAAAGCATTTTATTTTTTGGTAATCTTCAAGTACAACAACTCGATGAGTGCTTAGCAAAAGTCAGTGTACAAACGTAATATTTTAAAGAATTCTTTAAACAAAAAATTTGGATTTCAAAACATTTCGAACCATTCTAACCGAAACCTTGCATATATATCTATGCTATAATATTTTTGATGTTTTATGTGTATTTATATAGTTCGTAAGCGCGTAACAAAAGCAACAACAAAAATAACCCGTTGGAAAACGCTTAGCGTTTTAAAAAAAAACTAAAAAAAAAAAATTTAACAAAAATGGAACACAAACAAGCCCCAAAACAAAAAACACACCAGCACACAAGAAATTATAAGCTATACTAAGTATTTATATAATGTATTTTTATCTGTTATCCTTTTACTCTTTGTATTTATTGCTACAACTATGTATTTTTTCCCACTTTAATGTTTTTACTTTGCTTTCTTATTATTATTTTTTAAGCGTAACTTTATTGGTGCTCTTCTATGAAACGAAAATTTTTGAATAATTAATTCGGTTCTTTTCTGGATAGAAATCCGAACCGTTTTATGTTTACTTTGAAGCATTTTATTGAGGCTAAGCTAATTGATTTTACTAAGTTTAACCATACACCCTTTAATCTTTAAGAATATCCTTATTTTTGCAATTCAGAAAACCGCGAAACTTTGTTACGAATCTTTAAAAAAAGCGGCAAAATAGTCGAGAAAAGTCGAGACCGTAATGGAAAACAAAAGAATTACATATTTAACACTTCCTCTATATGTGATACAACACTTTTTCTAGAAAAGCTTTCATATTATCTTATAAAACTTAATAGAATAGACCACAAACCACACACTTCACTCCACAACTCTTGAAAAGAACACAATAACAAGACGATGGGCGAGCGTATGAGGAAATTGTAAGGCTTGTATGGGGATATAATGCAGTCCTTTATGTCCTTTATCCCGAACCCCCATTTAGATACTGCAATTATGAACAAAATCGGAGCTTGTACTACCCCATTGTTAAACGATGATAATAATTGCATTGAATTTAATTTGATTTTGTGCGTAGAGCATCTGTGATGAAAAAAAGAAAATAATGTATGAAAGTGGAGAAATGAGGCGAAAGATTGAAGTTAAGATTGAAATAATAATGATATAGAGCCCAAGACAGCACACAAAACCGAACAAGAATATTACTAATCGAATGTATGGTGTTTTATTCCTCATATACGACAGCAACAGACTAAAAGCAAATACAAATGTATCAAAAAAAATCAAAAACTATTTAATTATGTATTGTAGATTTTGCGAACAGAACGCAGCAACTAAATGTTAAATGTTGAACTACAGTTATAAACTTACATCTAAATGTAACCTAGATGCATAAACAAAACAAAGAAAACAAATCAACAAATGGATATAGATATATTTTGGCATACAAAATTTTTACCATTAAGTAAGAGGAGAAATTAAGGAGGCTTTTCATTTTTGTATTTATTTACCAAAACCCTTTGGACAACGAAAAATCCAATCCAATAGAAGACCGATGGTTCGCTAAGCAACAAATCAAAAGGCAACAACTGAACAAACGAAACAATATGAAAACCTATAAAACATATATAACAAAAACACAAAAACATATATTTATGTATATTTATTCATGTTAAAGTAAATTACATTTTTGCTCTAATTGTTTAAAATAGCCAACCAACCGAAGCCGATCGATTTAAAAGTAGCTTAAATTCCAAATGCTCAATAATCCTTTTAGCTTGAAAGTCAAATAGCCAACAGTCAAAATGTTACAAAAATCATTAAATGCAAAAAAAATATTACCTTTTTTATTGCTTTTTATAAACCAGTGGATATTAACGTAAATTTAAAAAATTATCTAAAAGCAGGACCTTTTCTTGATTTACCTTAATATCTACTAGTTTTTAAAGAGCTTACGAGTTTCTTATTTAATTAATTACTTAAAAAAGATATATTTCTTGGTTTAAAATATTTATTTCTTTAAAAAAATTTTAATTTTTAAAGATTTAGTCGTTTTTCAACACTGATCTTTAGTGTGACCGTTCTTACAGTTCATAAAATACCAGATTCGTTTACTGGCAGAGCTGTCAGCCCTGGGAACAAATGACTAGGCATCATTTTGGCAACAAAAAACAGCGTCCGAGCATTGTCGATCTGAAATAAATCTAGACATAAGCCTTTAAATCGCACATAAAATGTCGGCACCAGACAAGGAGAAGGAGAAGGATAAGGAGGAGACCAACAACAAGGGCGAGGACTTGGGTCTGCTCGAAGAGGATGATGAATTCGAAGAGTTTCCCGCTGAAGGTGCGAAAAATCTTTCTATAATAAAATCGACCAAGTTCTAAGATATTACTCTTTTAGATTTTCGCGTTGGTGACGACGAGGAGGAACTGAACGTTTGGGAGGACAACTGGGATGACGACAACGTCGAGGATGACTTCAGCCAACAGTTGAAGGCCCATCTGGAAAGCAAGAAAATGGAGACGTGAACCATCTACCGGCAACCTCCCCCCCTTTTGTTCAATCCTAACCATAAAAACGAGCTGAGCTGTTTTACAGTTTGTAGAATAAAATCAATATATTAAGTGGAAGTGAAAGATTATACATCTTCGGGGGACTGCCAATCATCGCCAAGCGCTTGGCAAATGTTATCTTCAAGTGCTGCATGGATCTGGTCCTCGTTATCGATCTCGACCTCTAGATCTTGATTCTTTTTCTCCTGTTTCTCCAATATCTTTTCCAGATCGTCAATCTTGGCCTTACGCTCTTCTATTTGCTTCTGAGTCTTGTTATCCTGCTCATCTAAAAGCTTTTTTCGGCTCTGGAGCTGCTTGTCTGTCTCCTGTTTTTTTTGTTGCTTTTCGGTCACCTCGTAAACACTTTTCTGTTCTTGTATTTTAACCTGAGCCAACTCTTTTTCTATAGCTTCCAGTTGCTTGCAGCTTTTTTTGTAATCCTCAATTACATTGGACGGAAGTATGGTTACGGCTTTCTCAATTTCGGCCACCATTTCCTGGCTGGACTCGATTTGTTGGCGCTGATCATTGAAGACCTTCTCCTTGTTGGCCAGTTCCATTTTACAGCTCTCAATATGGGAATTTATGCCCTGGATTTGTCTGCAATACATTGGTTTAGAATATATATTGTCGAAAAGTTCGTTGAGCTCACTTTTTAAGATCCATTACTTGGTTTTCCCCAACCACTTGTTGTTCCAAGTGGGAAATCCTTTTGTTGAGCTCCCCATGTTGCTGCTCGAGGAGCTCCACATCGTTTGTTAAGTCGCCAAGGGGTTTCTTCTTTTGGCCGAGTTCGGTTTGTCCTTGGATTAGATCCTTCTTCAGTTGCTCTATGTGGGTTTGACAGACTTCCATTTCGCTCTTAATGGTGGAAGCCTTCTGTTTACGTTGCTCTAATTCCGACGATTTAGCCGTGAACTCGGCATATAGAGATTCTCGGTGTTTAACGGCCTCTTCTGCGGGTCCCAAGACGCTCTTCTTAAAGAGCTTGTAGTAAGCCAAATAGTTGAGAAGAAATTCCAAGGTGTTTAGGGTCTTTTTGCCAGCTGGAAGGATACCATTTTTTGAAACAGGTTTCCCAATTCTCCTAAACAATGGATCTCACCTGGATTTATTATATCAACATAGGTGTATGTCTTATTCGGGAATGAAATCTGCAAGATGCGTTCTACTTGGCGGCAAAGCTTGATGAGGAAAAGACGCTTTTCCCGCGAAGGGTCAGACACTTCGCAGTCGACTTTGTGAGGGGGCTCAACTCGAAATCCAAAGGCTTTCAAGTACTGTATGAAGATCCTGGTGAGGATCGCCTCCGAAGGATGGGAGAGATCAGACTGACGGATAGACAAATCGGGTAGCAGACAGTTGCTTTGCTGCACCAGCTTCTCAATGTCATTAGACTTTGTTGAACCAGAGGCCATTATTTATAAATAATAAATAAAAACCAATTAAAAATACGAATATTCGTAAATTTGCGTTTAAATTGAAATGGATGCCAAAATGCAAAGCAATTTGATGTGACCAGATGAGGGCTTGGGAAAAAATACTGTATTAGTGCTGCAAGGAAAAAATACCAACTTAAAGGTTTTTAACTTTTATCTTTAAAATGGCGGTTATTGTTATAACTTTGAAGTTGCCATGGATTTTTATTATTTATTAAAGTTTCTGGTGGTTAGTTGTTCTTTTCAGGTTTGCAGTTTTAATATTTAAAGTATAACAAAATTAACAATTTACAGGCACTTTGTTTCAAAAAAGGGGATTCCCTACTTTTACTGCATAGGTTGTATAAATACAATAACCATACATTAACAAATTAGTAGATTATTTAGAATTTGTAAACTTATAATGAAAAGTGTTAGTACAAAACTTTAATAGAAAGATGGGGGAAAACCATTTTTGTTTCGAAATTCTAGAAAGCTAAGAAATGGCCTCCTCTAGTGCCGTAGAAGATGAGCATCTGACTGACTCGGATTTAACAGATGATGAAGGTAATCAAAGTTAAAATAACTTAAGAAGTACATAGATAATTTTAATATTATTATTTAAAAATATAGAACGCAGTGTGGAACCACGCCAGGAGGAAATCCGCCCCGAAACTCCAAAGCCTTCATACAGCGATGAGGAACTTCATCAACTGGTGGGCTATATCCAGCGGATGAGCGTGTTAAGTTGTCTGGATCACAGAGATTGGCTGGAGGCCACACTGGACATTATAAGAACTTGGCTACTGGAGGTCAACGAGCCCTTGCTGACCATCTACTATGACCGGGACGTTTTGTCCGCCAATTTAGGTATGCCCACAGTATGCGTCTCGGATTTGAGTTATTTCCGACGGGAGCCGAATGAAATATTTAGCGTGGACGGCTTCCATGATGAGATCACCTTTGGCACCCTCACCAGCGACGTCGATGGGTGTCTCAAGGAGCTGCTGGAACGTTTGTATGTTCCCTTTTTCCGCACCTATAGCGATTGGAACGCCACTGTGCGGAACCGCTTCTGTTCCAGCTTGGACAGATTTCTGGCTTTTCTCACCGGAATGCATCATCAGATAGCTGGCATGGCTGTCCTCTATGTACCGTACGTGATCAGCGAACTGGATGCAGGACCAGTGGATCGGCAATTGGTGAGAAATCTAGAGGTAACTGCCCTGTACTGGACCACCCAGATTCGTACGTTGCTTTCGGATTGCACCTTGACGGTGCCACACGATTTGGCCACCGTTCAGGATGAGTTTGATTTCTGGGAGTATCGCTGTGAGTGTAGAGAAAACATAGATCCATCTGAATTCTTATAGATCTCTTCTTGCAGACGAGGTGCTTCAGGGCATCAACGACCAATTGGCACAGTCAGATGTTCAAAAGATTCTAAAGGTCCTACAGAACGCCCAATCGGTTCACATGCCCCAAATGGAGGAGCTCATTGAAAGAGCCAAGCGGGAGCTGGTTCAGTCGCTTTCCAATATAAAGTTTCTCCGGCTTCTGATCGAGCCCTGCTCCAAAATCGATGCAGCTCCAAGTCCGGCTGATCTAACCAAGCTATTGCCCCGAATCATCCATATTATCCGCTTCATTTGGCTAAATTCTGAGTTCTATAACACGCCTGGTCTGGTGGTGGGATTGTTCCGGAACTTGAGTAACCAAATCATTAGGTAGGGTCTTCTTAAAACTAAGAATCTTTCAGAAATCCTAATTATTTTTATAGATTCTGCACAGATCAAGTTAAAGTGGATGAGATCCTAACCGGCAAGCCACGGTTCGGCATTAAGATGTGTAATATGGCCATAGACTGTTGCCTGGTTTACAAGGGCATCTACGAGGAGATATCCAAGGGCCAGGACAAGAAGTGGGAGCTCAATGAGGGCCTCATCTTCAACCATATCGAGGCTTTTGTGGAGCGTTTAAACGATGTTATTGATATTTGTGAGTCCATGATTGTTTTTGGTCGCTTGGATGAGAATGAGGCCATACCCAAGTCATCCTTTGGCGGTTCTTGTGGGCATGATCTGGAGAAGATTGCCGGAAATGTAGAGCAGCAGTTCATGGACACACTGAAAAACCTTCAGGATACTTCTCAGCCCTATATATTGAATGTACATCGATCGGAGTGGTATGATCAGGTCATTGATTTCCGGAAAAGTATGAAAAAGTTGGAGGAAACTGTTCAGCGTTTGATTTCCAATGTTTTTCAAAATGTGTGCAACGTGGAAGAGTCCCTGGAGGCACTACAGGTGGGACAAGAATTCTTCTTGATTTATTACACTCTTGCGGCCATCACTGTGGGTTATATAGTGAAAAACACCATTTTCAAGGGATCCCATCACAAAAAAAGTACAGAAATTGTAATAAATATTTCGTCTCAGGATTTTGATGCAGAATGGTGAAGAATCGATCTAGAAATCGATTAAGGTACTCCGCTTGAGGATCGGATGAGAATTGGGGAAGATATAGACATCACCGTGAGCCATATAGGGAAAACCCCATTTTCAAGGGATCCCATCAGGAAAAATGGACAAAAAATCTAAAAAATATTTTGTCTCAGGATTTTGATGCAGAATGGTGGAGAACCGATCTAGAAATCGATTAAGGTACTCCGCTTGAGGATCGGATGAGAATTGGGGAAGATACAGCCATCGCTGTGCGCCATATAGGGGAAAATACCATTTTCAAGGGATCCCATCAGGAAAAATGGACAAAAAATCTAAAAAATATTTTGTCTCAGGATTTTGATGCAGAATGGTGGAGAATCGATCTAGAAGTCGATTAAGGTACTCCGCTTGAGGATCGGATGAGAATTGGGGAAGATATAGACATCACCGTGAGCCATATAGGGAAAACCCCATTTTCAAGGGATCCCATCAGGAAAAATGGACAAAAAATCTAAAAAATATTTTGTCTCAGGATTTTGATGCAGAATGGTGGAGAATCGATCTAGAAATCGATTAAGGTACTCCGCTTGAGGATCGGATGAGAATTGGGGAAGATATAGCCATCACCGTGAGCCATATAGGGAAAACCCCATTTTCAAGGGATCCCATCAGGAAAAATGGACAAAAAAATCTAAAAAAATATTTTGTCTCAGGATTTTGATGCAGAATGGTGGAGAATCGATCTAGAAATCGATTAAGGTACTCCGCTTGAGGATCGGATGAGAATTGGGGAAGATATAGCCATCACCGTGAGCCATATAGGGAAACCCCCATTTTCAAGGGATCCCATCAGGAAAAATGGACAAAAAATCTAAAAAATATTTTGTCTCAGGATTTTGATGCAGAATGGTGGAGAATCGATCTAGAAATCGATTAAGGTACTCCGCTTGAGCATTGGATGAGAATTGGGGAAGATACAGCCATCACCGTGAGCCATATAGGGAAAACCCCATTTTCAAGGGATCCCATCAGGAAAAATGGACAAAAAATCTAAAAAATATTTTGTCTCAGGATTTTGATGCAGAATGGTGGAGAATCGATCTAGAAATCGATTAAGGTACTCCGCTTGAGGATCGGATGAGAATTGGGGAAGATATAGCCATCACCGTGAGCCATATAGGGAAAACCCCATTTTCAAGGGATCCCATCAGGAAAAATGGACAAAAAATCTAAAAAATATTTTTTCTCAGGATTTTGATGCAGAATGGTGGAGAATCGATCTAGAAATCGATTAAGGTACTCCGCTTGAGCATTGGATGAGAATTGGGGAAGATACAGCCATCACCGTGAGCCATATAGGGAAAACCCCATTTTCAAGGGATCCCATCAGGAAAAATGGACAAAAAATCTAAAAAATATTTTGTCTCAGGATTTTGAGGCAGAATGGTGGAGAATCGATCTAGAAATCGATTAAGGTACTCCGCTTGAGGATCGGATGAGAATTGGGGAAGATATAGCCATCACCGTGATCCATATAGGGGAAAACCCCATTTTCAAGGGATATAGGGAAAACCTCATTTTCAAGGGATCGCATCACGATAAATGGACAAAAAATCTAAAAAATATTTCGTCTCAGGCTCAAAATATTTCGTCTAGCCATCACTGTGGGCCATATTAGCGAAAAATAACCAATCTTAACCGCAAGGGTATATTACTTCGGCTCCGCCTGAAGTTAGCTTTCGTTTCTTGTTTTTTAACTGAAAATGAATTCCGCAGGCTTTGTTTTTCTTCTCGTATCGCCAGCGAGGAACTTTAAGGAAAACGTACTTGAAGGAAGTAAGCAAGCTGTGGAGATCTTTCTCAAAGGAAATGGATGCCACGGCAAGAAAACTCATCGAGGAGGGAAAGGAAGAATCCTGGCTGGCCAAATACGTATCTAAGGCCCTAAATTATCGTATTAACTTGGAGCGCTTGACCTGGCTCCGAGATCGCCTAACCAATGCCGAGTGGCTGCCTCCTGTTAAGGAGTCCTCTCCAGCTTTGGCCAAGTTTGATGCATTGCACCATGAGTTTCAAAAGGAAATCCGGCAGACCTACGAAGATTGGGTTGCCAAATGCTGTGGCTATACGGGAGATCTTAGCCAGCGCTTGGATCGATATTTAATTGTACGATCAAAGAAGTTCCGAGGACTTCTGGAGTCCAATGTTGATGAATCTGCTATAGAGTTGTGCGATCAGGCTCTGCACTTTGAAAGGATGGGCTTTGCCATACCCAACACCCTGAAAAAGGTCTATGAGAGACATGATATCCTTAGATTTCTTTTCAGTTCTGTTATACAATTGTGCCTTCGATATAATCGCATTCTGTCCGTGTTAACTGAAAGGGAAAGAAAGTTGTTTCGTCCTTTGGTTCAGGCCTGTGATCGTCAGATGGCTCCAGGACTCTTTAAGATCACCTATGGTTCTGAGTTAAACGAGGAATATTTCGAAGACGCAAATGAATTCTTGGTAGAGTTCCTGGATATAGTGAACATCTACAAGAGGGCTAATAGGGGAGTGGCCAGGAGCTGTGAAAAGATTTGCGACACCTGTCTTTTACATTTCTCATCGTTTTCTGGGGTAGTGGATATTTCGGTTTTCCAACTCCAGGTGTCAGAAAAACTAAAATCTTCGGGAGATATTCTGAGGAGTTACTACAGCAAAGTTGTGGAGCTTTTGTCGGCTTTCAGTCGCCAGTTTCAATCGGTGGATGATGAGGTTTGTAAAATCTTAAATTTAAAAACATTTTATAACCAAAACCTCTTCTTCAGATGTCTACCAGTTGGATAGCCTATGTCAATGACATGGACGACATGCTGGCCAGTTCTTTGATGACCAGTGCTCGTGGCTCTCTAACCAAGTTATTTGAGGCTCTGCACTGCGATGAGGATATGGCTGCGGCTCCTATTATAGTCATCGAGTCCGATATAAAGGATGGCAACATTGTTTTAAGCCCCGATATGGATACTATTGCGAATCTAATAAACGGAATTATTGACAATATACGCACCATGTTGGATCAGTTTCCAAGATTGGGTTATAAACTAAAGCTGCCCAAGGAACAACAGCGACCAGGCTTTGCCGAAGTATTCCGCGAGGATCAGGATTGCTCGGAGTTGATGAGAAGCATTCATGCGGAGATATCTAGACAGCGCCAGGAACTGGAGAAGTACGAGGAGCACTGGAATCGGCATCGTATATTGTGGGATACCACTGAGGAGGGATTCCGGAAAAAAATAAAGTCCAGTTCACGGACAGCTGGTGTTTTCGAAGGCGGTATTGAACATTACAGTGCTCTGGCAGATGATGTGTCCTTCGAGGATGCCATCACGACTGTGTACTTCATATTGGTCAACCAGAATGCTCTCAAGAGCACTATATTGGATTGGATAGAGAAATGGCAGGCTTTGAATATCAGAATTCTTCTGGACCATGCCAGCAATTGCATGGGATGTATGTTTTCATATTGTTTATTTTAGAAAACGAATATATTTTAATAATAATTTAATATTTAACAGCCTTGTACCGATATATGCGATGCAATGAACGTAATGTGATGAAAGTTCCCAGGACACTTCGTGAAACCTTGGCGGCCAAACAATTATTTGAGCAACTTTTGAAGGAAGTTCCTGTAAAACAGTCTGTCTTCACCCCGATGCTGGAACTCTTTGTCCTTCTACACAAATATAATGTTAAGCTGACCGATAAAACCCATCAACAGGTGTTGGGATTGGAGTCGTCTTGGTTGCACTACCTTCAGACCCTCAACGAGGCGGATGAAATGCTGGACAACGAGGGCTCTGAAACCAAGTTGGAGCTTCAGGGTCATGCCGATAAGTTCAAGTTTATTTTGAGGGAATTCCTTGAGGACTTTTATTCCAAGTTACCTAAGAAATAGGTTCATAACAGGTGAGTAATATTTTTATTTATCATTTGCAATCAAAACCTCAAATAAGCTTAAATGGGTATCGACGGGTAATTAAATTTGTGCTTAATTAGGCAGGGCGTTGATATGTGGTCTAGGTAGATTAATTTCATTGATGGAGAGTGGTTGGTGTGGGTGGGTTGGGATACTATCTGGGAGATGTTAAACTGACCATATAACCGCATCCTCTAATTAAATGATTTATATTTATGTCGTTTACCGGCTATCCATGACGTCATTATTTTTTAATGTATTTTGTTGTATAACCAAATGGCTTATTATCATTTTTGATTGATTGTTTGCCGGGAGTCTCACATAATTACCTGCACTCAGAGAAAGAAACAAGAACTTCGTACTAAAACAATGTTTAAGAAATGAAATTGTTAAGAAAAGTTGAAATTTTAAGAACGAAACTTCTTGATTTAATCTTGAAAAACTCGTATATTTAAATTAAAAAATACTAAGTATTTTCGAACTGGGATCGAACTTGTTACACTTCAATCACCATCTGAGAAGAAATGAGCGGTGGAGGCTCGACTATTATCGAGAACATACTCGTTCTCATTTCAATTCCATATTTTGATATTCATTTAGTCATCAGTCATGTTTCAAGAATTTGGTGTTATCAAATTAAGTACTTTTTTTTTCTAACAGTGTGGTAATGGGAATTTAAGTTGTAAGCTTTCAGTCATGAAGCAACCGCCGTTCAGTTGGTCACTTGTGTGGCTCTTGTTTTCCGTTTTTAACCCGAATTCAGTCAGATCCCATCACATTCTTGGCCTCTTTGTCAATGTGCATCGATCCCAGTTGCTAGTCCACTTGGCCGTGTGCCAAGCCCTCCTCCAGAGAGGTCACCAGTTGACTTTGGTCACCACCTTACCCCTGGAGAATCCCGAAATCGAGAAAAATGTAACACATATTTTGATACCCTGGAAACAGCCAAAGGATGAAAATCCCCGTGGATCTTCTAGTGATTTGTTGGGGCGCTTACAAAGGATGTCCCAGCGTCTTGAAAAGTCAGAAGAACTTCTCCTTTTGCCGGAATGGAAATCTTTTCTTCATAGACCTTCTTCCCTGAAAGTTGATCTACTACTTTTGGGTTATCACTTTAATGATCATCTACTGGGTGTAGCTGCCCATTTCAATTGTCCAGTGGCTATTATAACCACCCAACAGCCTACGGGTTTTGTAAATAATCTCATGGGAAATCCTGAAGAACGTTGGTATGTTTCTCAGCCGTACGACAGTCACCAAAGGAGTGGACTTAGTGCTTTGGTTTTTGGAGTTTGGGAGAAAATTGTGGAAGAAATGGCAAGAAGAGTGCTACAGAAGATATACAGGTTAGATGATATTTATAGAAATGACTAGAAAAATAATACAGTTTTTCTTTAAACTTTCTTTATAGTTCCCGCTTTCCTGAACCACAATATCCCAGTTTCCAGAAGATGCGGAAATCGGTTGTCTTGTCTTTAAATAATCATCACGGCATCAGTGAAGGACCCATAGCTCCGGTTTTGCCAAATATGGTGGATATAGGAGGCATTGTTTTGGAGCAAAGGATATCCAAATCAACAGCGGCTATGGGGAGTCGTCCTATCATTCTTTTCAGCTTGGGAACTCGGTTTACTTGGAAAAACACCCCCAAGCACATTTTGGACACATTTGAAAAAGCTTTTGCCGAGTTTTCCGACTATGATATATACTGGACCTACGATGGTCCAAATGCTGAAAATATTACGACAGAATATCCTTATTTAAAAGTATCAAAGTGGTGGCCCCAATGTCAGTTACTGGCCAGTGGAAAGGTTCACCTGTTCATCACTCATGGCGGAAAGGGAAGTCTTTCTGAGGCTCTGTACTATGGAGTACCCATGCTTGGCTTACCTTTGTTGGGAGATCAGCGAGCCAATCTTCATAAAATGCAAACCAGAAAATGGGGCTTGACTCTGTCTACCCACAATCTTACACATTTTGCACTGTCCACAGCTATGTCTGAAATACTTACTAATTTAGAATACAAAAATTCCATAGAAACAGCCTCTCAACTTTATCGGGATCGTCCCCAAAAATCCAGTGACTTGGCAACCTATTGGATCGAGTACATCATCCGGCATAATGGGGCCCACAATTTGCAGAATCCCGCTAAACATTTAAGCCTTGTAGAGTATTACTCCCTTGATGTTTATCTACTAGTCTATGGGGGATTAATTTTAATAATATTTATACTCAGAAAATTAAATCGCTTGCTATGACTAGAAGCTTCGTTTTAATTGTATACAGACATATATAAGTATATATTACATTAGGAGCTTAAGAGATGAACTTAATCGACAATAACTTAAGTACACTCGAATGTAGGTTGGCAATACTTCATCTTGAGACTCGAAGACATCTTCGATTAATTTAAATGTATGTATTTTTTTAGTTTCCGGTTTCACTGGCCTTTTAGCATTAAGATAATAAATTATTCGAATGGTTTTGAATATTTCGACAGGCTTTCGATTGATTTCGATTTCAATAATAGCCAGAAAAAAGCAATAATACTAAGGACTTAATATGTGGAAGGTCCTTCGGCATGAGAGTCTCTTCTTCAGTGGCACAGTACATCTCTCAATATGCGTTACTTTAAATATTAATATTATAGAATTATGGGATTTGGTTTAGCTCTTGCCGTTGTGGCCATTGGATTGGAATTTGTGGTACTGGAGGCTCGGATTCGCATTTTGATATCCTGGACGCGGACAACGCCCGTTTTTCATATCGTAAGCCCCATAACTGCAGAACGGAGGACTGCTATCACCGCGCAGAATCCGACTAAATATTAATAAAATAAATAAATATATTTTATACAATTTTAAAGACAACAATAAAATTTTACTCACCGTCGCTCCATTACGGAGAAGCCTTCCTCTCCATTCTTCAGCCGCTTGCAGGTTTCATTGTTCAGGTGGCAGTCGCATCGACACCGTTGCCCCTGTGCCTGGACTGTGTTTATCCGGTCGCCCCACTGAGATTCCGACAGGCTGAAGTCGGTGAAGTGCTTGGGGCACTGGCAGTTGGTGCTCCGTTTCCGGCGCATCTCGTTCCTCACACACTCGCATTCGGTGTGATTCTGCAACTGTATCATCCTGGGTATCGCCTGTTTGTTGTTGACCGCCACATAGAAAGCCTTCTCCACGATTTCCACGGTGTTGTTTTTCGCCTGGCACATGTAACCCGATTCACAGCAACCGGAGAACATACTGCATCGATGGAGGAACGTGGCCCGTGGAATATACTGGACATTTGTCTCCTCATTCATGTAGACTAGCTCCTTTCTTGGTATCCGGCAGCGGCCTTCTTCGCGCATCTCCGCACGATGCTTCAGGGCAAGTTCCGTAAGAGACGCCATTTGCTCTGAAAAAAAAAAATATAAAATAATTCGAAATTATTTCTGTAAAATTGTATCTATATAATTCTCACAAATGATGCATTTTATTTATATATTTAGAAGCCATTAACATAAAATCTGTGTAACATTTACCACATTTTATACGAATTTGTGTCATTGGAATAACCAGTTATCGGGTTTATTACTTAATAGCCGACTAAACTGCCGTTCATTCGCCTTTTCGTGGTTTCGGCCAGCAAACTGTCAGATACATTTTTCCCCATTCCCCTCCCCCTCCCGCCGTTGCCGTTTTCAATGCCTTTCGTGTGCGTTTTGCATGCGTTTCGGTAGCGTTTTTGATCGCCCACTGGCATGGCTTAAGATCATTTCTGCGATCTGTTTTCTTTCTTCTTGTCTTTTTTTTTTTTATTATTGATCGTCATCAGGAGATTGCACCTTTATGGCCTTTAAGTTTACCGTTACTGGGAAGACTTTTTTTCATTTTGTCGCTGCCATAAAAAAGCGCTCCGAGGAGATCTTTGCTGACGGTATTAAATTTTTGTTGTTGTTGGTGTCTGATGATCATAAAGTTGCAAAAGCAAAGCAGATCAGAGAGATCAGACAGCAGGGGTCTAGGGTGGCAAGAGGTGGCAAGGAGGGACCACCCAATGCTTAGTTAAGCGAGCTAATCCCAAAGTCCTAGTCACCATACCCCCAACTGGAAAACGCAAATTTGAGGGGGGAATCTCAAAAGGGAAACTCAACTGTGGGGATCCATATGTAATTTTCATAAACGCTTCATGATTGAATCATCAGCCAGACGAGCAGTGGGGTATCTAGCCTTGGAATGCCATTTTACACTTGGAAAAAATACAAGTATAGTCTGTATTCCCATAGAAACGCATCTCACTTCTAATGGAAAACCATATCCCTTTTTTTCAGTGCAAATGAGGTAGCTGCAGATTGAATCTAACCATTGAGAGAAGGGGAAGGATGGATATTTGGCTGCCTCAGAGTCTGTGAAGCTGCTTCTGCCACAACAGCCACATGAATAATTCAAGGGGCTCCTAGCTCAACAAGCCACGAGGACTGGAAACTCATGACCTGCCAAGGAGGGGTGGCACAGTGTTTCAGGAGGGGGGCAGTGGACAAATGCACTGTTGTTGTATGCCCCATGTTGAGAAAAGTCGGTTGGCCGGGCTGGCTGCCTTTGAACTTGATGGCATTGCCCATGAAAATGTGGGCCAATCCACGGGGTTTCCTGATGAAGACCTTTGCGAATTAATGGTTTAATTTTCTGTTCGATGGGTTATCTTAATACCTCAAGAATGAATTCTCATGAATGACCGGAAAGTCAAATATTAAAGTATTGTTTAGTAAACAGCACACTCAGGTGTTTACAATTAAAAAATATTTGACTTTCCGCTTTATCTTGAATGCAACCATAAAAAATGAGCCCACTTCGACCAAAATGTGCTAATATTTATTTTCCAACAAAATATATAAACAACCGCAACTGCTCAGGATGCAACTTCGAATCGGTATGCCAAAATAAATAAACAAATAAACAGGTAGAGGGAAACATTGCTTTTGATAAGAAAATTGTTGCATCATTAAGCATTTCAACAGGCAACAGGCAACATGCAACATGCAGCAGACAGCAGGCATTTTCATTGACAATTTCCCAGGCTTAGTGACACACTTTCATTGGCTTTGTCCACATGCTCTTAACGGTTTTCCCCCACCAGCCCCCCAAAAACCATTTTCGCGCCCATTAAGGCGGCAACAACAATTTTCCACTCAAATGCAAACGCTGGCAGGGGGAGATACCAAAAAAATACCAAAAAATAAAAGAAAAATATATTGGGACAGAGCGAGCTCACATTTCATTGTCAGGGGGTCTGGGTTAAGCCTGTGCGGTTGTCTCGTAATTTAAGTGGTTACTATAAGTCGTTGATACACTGAACAGAAAAATTTCAGAAGTTTTCAGCCACAAAATGATTAAAAATCAATTAGAACTTAAGGGTATCTTATCTTATCTGAAGGGTTCTCTATGATATTTCTTTACTTTATGGGATTTTATAACAAATAGTTTTCTTTCAGTGGATCTTTATAACATATTTTTTTAAAAGCCTGGTGTCTGTAAGCTTGTAATGAAGTAATTGGCAATATTTATGCAAACCTTCCCACCGAAAAATGCAGTTAACATGGCACCACGTACATTTCACAGATGACAGGTCTGGGTAAGAAGTAAGCATTTTTTGTGGCTAACAAGGCAAAACTCTTCTTTTAATTGCAACGAAAGTACAGATGTGGCCAAGACGTTGCTTATAAAGTATGTGTTTCCACCCTGAAGGCGGAAACTTCACTCGCACTTTCCTGGCAGTTAGAAAGTAAAGTGCGTAAGCTTAACTTGCCACTGACGCTTCAAGCCAAGTCTGTTGATGTTTGCGCTCTGGTTTTCCATCAACAGTGGAAGAGTCACGTGCCAAAGGATAAAACAGCCATTTTCATTTCCATTGTCATAAATAACAGGAAAAACAACTGGGATTGTTAGGACCTTAGATACAGTGGGAAGTAAAATAATGTAACTTTTTTTAAATAATTTTTAAAGGGAAATATAAAGCTTAGAATTATCTTGGAACTAGATATTGTCTAAGTTTGAATAAAACTTATATTTAATTTATATTTTTTTTTACTTGGTATTTTTTACACATTTGTTTAAACCTCCTGTCTCCACATCAAAGGCCATTTTATACCATTCTGTTTGGTTTATTTCGCCCTTTCTAGCTCAGCACAGTGTCGAGTTCGCTTAGCACATTTGCTTAGCACATTTTTTATGGCCAGAACGTGATGATCATGGGCGGGCGCCTGGAACATCTATTTGCAGAACAATTACCGGAGAAGGGAGACATCTTTAATGGCCCCAATGAACCCCAGCAAAGAGCTATAGCTATATAGTAAGCAGGGGGAAAACAAAATCAGCTATGGAAATCATACTCACTTATGTAGGTTCTCTTGGACTCTTGGACGGCCTCTGGGGTTCCCAATCTATTTATCTTCTCGGCTGTCACTTCCCCCACAGGCGCCTGATCAGATTGATAGCCATCGTCCTGGAGGGGCCATGAAAAAAATGCATAAAAAAGAACAAACAGGCATTGAATGCATTGAAAATTGATATGGCATTGCAGAAATTCTGCATCATGTGCGAAAATGCAGAATATATGTATTATATATATATCAACTAAAGTTGGTGTACTTTCTCTTTATTTATTTATTTATTTTTTTTTGGCTGTTGGCGAGCACGTAACTCTATTTCCCATTCAGAGGACGCACACACTTCGTGGATTTTATAATTTTTTTGTTCACAAATTTGGGACAAGAGCTGTTTCTGTCTGAATTTTTTCCTTTATAACATATTTATAGTTTTTAGGCAATTTTTTTTACACAGACTGCAAAAAAAGATTACATATACTACAGGAGTCGTAATAAATTGTTTTGGCCAATATTGTATTGGATGGAATATACTCTACTTAATCCAGAATGAAATAAAATTATGATGTAATCCTGATAAATTTTATTTTATTTTTTTTTAGCTGAATAACCGTGGGAAGTTTTAGTTGGGCAGCCATGTGCTTCTGAATAAACAGAAGGATTTAAGTTTTACATTCATTTTTGATGGATGGTTTAGTTTTTGTTTATATTTCATTTGTTAAGCTTAAGTTCTGAGCTTGAACTTTAAAACACGGATTATATTTTACATATTTGTGGAAATATAATTTCCTGGGTATTTTTTTTTTCTTTCTGCACGCAAAGGGCGAATCGAAAATAAATTGAATTTATGTTTTTTGATTTATACCGGCATGTGTTTGCTCGTTCACTCACCAACCAACAATTTTGATTTATTTAACAGATTTTTAACACGCTCCACACAAAAGCCGCAGCAAAACAGAACCGAAAGCGGTGCAGGAGCAACAACAGGGTGCAGGTGCAAAGGGGTAGCCTGCGTGCCACACCTGAGAGCACCTGAAAAGCTATCACTTACAGCTCAAAGAGCAACGGCAACGGATGTGGGTGGAAAGGAAAAACTTTTACAATTTGCATTGCCTCACACATTTATCGATTTTCAACAAAAGGATGCACTTGCTGTTCCGCCAAACCATCCTCCTGATCCTCCATCCAGCCCCCCATCCCTCCCCAAAAAATGTCATGAAAACTAACGACATGCATATAAGTGATACATAATGTGAAAAAGGGGAAAAAGGAATCGTTGGGGAGGACTGGAAAATGGGGGAGTGGCTGCTGCCTTCTGGGTGTAATAAATGAAGTGTGCATGTAAGAAAAATGACACCAGCAGGAAAAGCGGCGAGGCCAAAGGATACGGAAGGCGGCGAAAGTGGGCTAAGGATCCAGCATAACAACTCCATTCGCATTCCCAACAGAGTCACCAAAGCGTTAAGTAAAATGGTCAGCAAAATGGGCGGGATAGGATGTACGGGCAAGGGCATGGTCGTTGTGGGTGGGCAATCGTTTGGGAATCTGGATATTGAAGGTTATGCCAAGTCATCTCCCGCATGCAAAAGCAGCTAATGGTTCAGATGCCAACAACTATATTTTCGAATAAAAGGGATTTGTTTTCGAACAAAAACTGACTGTCATTTATCTCTTTGTTTTTACTTAAATATCAATTTAATAAAAACTGTATTAAGTTACTTTATAGTGAGCAATTAGTATTTAAAATAAAGAATATATTGTCCCTTGTATCTAGAAGGAATTAAAGAAAGGAAGCTTGAACTACGTTTAAATACGAAAAAATTGCCTATAAAGTTTCTTTTGAAAGATTTCTTTATTTAACTGTAGCTATAACTATATATTTTTATGCTACTTGAATCTTATGTTTTCTTTCCTTGAAAGTTTTTCTCAGAAGATTAATCCACTTATAGTATATTATCCTTTCCTAATGTTTAGTTCTATCCAAGTCTATCATAAAACTTTATAAAAAAGCTAATATTTACCAAAAAGTATTAACAAGTATTTTTCTTGGCCTTATTTTATTCAAAATTTTGTTGAACTTCCATATTAAATTTCTGTTAAATCCTAACAATTGTCCTTTAAATTAGTTTTCCTGCAAAATAAACACTTAAGGCAAAACATTGCAGCAGTTTATTTTCATTTAATTAATTCGTGGCTGTGAGTCATCACTAATATTTAATGTCCTCTTTGTTATTCTAGGAACGATCGTTTTTCTTGGATGAATCAAAGTCATCTAAATCCGTTCTGGAATCTGCCCTTCCCCGTCTCCCATCAGACCGTCAGCCTAGGTCTTCTTTTGATTATAACCAGTTCTACTTAAGCTTCATTACGCATGCTCAGCCATGACACGGCCATTTCATCCAGGTTGGCAGTTGCCCCGTGTGCCCCATCTGCCCCTCCCACACCGTCATGCACCGCAACCCCCTTTTTCTGCCGCCTGGAATTACCATCAATCTGCAGTGCCAATCCCAGGAGCAGGAACCGGAGCTAAGGATGCACCAAGAGAAATAAATGGTAGATTGGAAATGGATGGTTTTTCAGGAACTAGAATATAAGGCTTCTAAAAAGTATAGATGAAAAGATTGGTATTTCTATATTTAACAACCTTTATGAAAAAATCCTATATCCTATAACAAAAAAAATAGTTATAGGTACCTAATATTACTAATGGAAACTCTATCTACAAAAACAAGACTGTTCCCATATTTTAAACATTCTCTGAGTAGTTGTTACAAATTTATGCTTATTTTTAAGGAGCTTTTTTTAAGGTTAAACTAGAAATTCAAATATAAAAAAATCACTCTAATAAAGGATAATGTATGGATTTTCTTTATGTGGAACAGAGTTGTGACAGGGACACATGAATGAACACAAAAAAAAACCCATTAAGTGTCTGCTGGGTTGACAGTATTCGAAAAACAGTTGGTGTTCTTTTAGGCTCGCTTCTCTTGGTGCAACACCCTCCCCCCAACCATGCCACACCCCTCGCCACTGCCCATAACAATAAAAAAAGAAAAAAGAAACACCAAACTTCATTTGCATTTGGTTCTTGTTCTTTTTTGAGCGTTTGAAGGATGCCTTTAGACGGTGGAGCTGCTGGAGCAGCCGTTTCTTTATTATTTTTCACTTTTGCTTTTTTTCTCACCTTTTTTTTTTTTTTTGCTTTTTCTGTTGTTGTTGTTGTGCTGTTGTTTAGCCTCAATTTGGATTCCTGGCGTGGGTGTGACTTGTGTTTGGTATTTTACGAGCGAAAAGGTAACAACAACAGCAGCAGCGACAACAATAATAAAGAGCCTGTCGTGGGTTTATTTGCAATCAAAAGAGTTATGAGCCAAATGCAAATAGCGCACCCAGCACACACACTTTTATGATCCTCAATCCCTTACACTTAGATAAAAAAAGAAGTAGGCCTATATTTGTTGTTTTTAAAAATCCTAAACCAGTTCTTAAAAATCTTTAAAAAAGAAGGGAGTTTCATAGAGACAAGTTACTGGCTTCTATTTAAAAATTGGTTCTATAAAATGATTTCATTAATATTAATTTTATATTATATTAAGAGAACTTAGGCCTTTATACCCTATGCTATTCTTGCTGAACTATTCTTCTGAAAACTATAAAGAATTTCCTAAAAATATTTGTCTTTGTGTACTCCATTCAAGTTCTAAAATGTGAAAACTCTGACAGCCAGGTTCAGGGCTCTAAGGTGTTCCCTTTTGCTTGTTCCTGGTCAAGATTAAACACTCCGCGCCCCCTCCCCGTCACCCACTACCGCCTTTAGACCAAATTGTAAAATGCGTGAATGAGTAAAAAAAAGATGAAAAAAAGAAGCTAGAGAAACATCATCAACAGTGGCAGAGGCGGCACAAATAGTCTGGCCAACAAATTCGCCGACAACTGTGCAAATAAGCAGAGATAGTTAGCGAAAGGGGGGTCGCGGATATGGCCAAGAGGGGTCTTTTAGCCGGCAAGGGCAGTGAGGAAACAGAGAACCCAGCATATAGTACAATCCAATGTTGATTTATGCCAAAGAGAGCACAACAAACAGGGCCAACTAAATGTGCACTGCCTACAGTTCGGCGCTCTTGGCTAACTCTATGGGACCTCTATCTCCCTCATCATTTCTCCCTTTCGTATGCACACTTTCACCCACACACTCCCTCTTCACAACCCCCTTTCAAGCACCTCTCTTAGCCATCAAAGTCGACGAATATAAATGGCCAAGTAGATTCAACCAGCATCACAATGATTTTCGCTTTTGCTTAATTAGAATTTTCTTCAAAAAGGGTATGACGGAATAGAGGAAGTTAAGGAAAATATTTAAGAAAAATCTAAAATTTTTTATTTTATTTTTAGTTTTAAGTAAGCATGAAATAATGGTACTTTTAGATTTTTTCTTATAGAAAAAATCAATATATTTCTTTGGATATTTCAATAATAAGTATATTTTTCAAAGAACAAAATCCTATCATATATTTTCTATTTCCCAGAGCATCTAAACTTCGCCTCTAATACTCTGTTTGTTTTTCCTCCAACTTTTAAGGCCTTTTCCAGTTTTTTTTTGTGTTTTCTTAATTTGTGTTGAATGCCATGCTGCGAAATGCAAATGCCGCAATTGCAATTTGGCTAAAAGCTGAGAAGCAAAGTTTCATGAAAAAGAGCAACGTTTTGGAAAATGCATGCCTCGATTATTGTATTTTTTATGCTTTTCAGAATTGTAAACATGGCCCAGACACATACGATTGTGAAACAAAAACTAAAAAGCGTAAAACTAAAGAGCCATAGGCTGGACCACATGGCGTATGCTTAATGTGAAACTTATTGTGTTGGCTGGCGGGGCTGGTCGCCACAGATTTTGACATGAAAGTGCCAATTACGCGGCCACTCGCCTCGCCTCGACTCGTCTCCCCCAATTGGGCCATAAACTTAAGTAATTAAAAATAAGCATAACTTTTATATCTTAATTGAAACTACTTGCATTAAAAGCCTATACAATTTTATACTTTTTAGCGGACCAAAAGCACAAAAAATTGTGAAAAGGACTGGGCTGGTTGAAAATGCTTTTTGATTTTTAACGAGCGAATGTAGCCGCGAAATCTGCCGCGACTGCTTGGTCTTGGTCCGTTTATTATGACAATTTTTATATTTTTGTTTGCTTTTGGAAGGCTGTGAAAACGAAAGCAGCTGGTTGAAAGGAAAGCATGAAAGCAACAAAAATCACAGAAAAAAATCCGAAAGCAGCGACACTAAAGAGGAGCCGCCATTTGGGACCATAAAAGGCCATATACCATATAATATCCATCCAATGTCAATGACGGCCAGTCGTACCAAGAACAGGCACTAAAAGTCAGGGATGCAGGCATTACTAGGCATTACATGAAAGGCCTTAAAAAAGCAATTACCTGAGTAAGTTTAAAAATTTAGTAATTATTTAGTGGAAAAACAACAATCCCTCTCCTAGCAACTTGCTATTTTTATAATAATATCTCTATCACCTATAGATTTTGGATCCCTGCCAGAAATCTGAATCGCCATCTCACGGAGGCGCCAGCCAATTAAATCGTTTTGGTCACACAAGTCACAAAAGTTGCAGCAACATGTTGCAAGCTGTCTGTTGGTGCTGCGAATGCCGGAAATGTGAACTCATGCATCATCATCGCCGGCATAGTCTGGAAGGAATCGATCGCCGAACTGATTGCCAGTCGAGACGTCGAATTGAAGAACTCGTCTGACGAATACATGAGGCTGTGGTGGCATGGGGATCTGATCTGATGGGATTTGGGGGAAGAGACGTTGTCTGACTCTTCTAATTGCAACGCCCACACGCACCGGATAGATTGCCAAAGTGATTGAAACGTTGCAGCTCCAGCGATTCGATCTAGCGACTTGTCTGGCCTGCTCTAGATTGAGTTTTCAATCTGCAATTTGTTTGAATTTATCGGAGGCACTGCCACTGCCACCACACACTGGTTTCTGAATGAGAAATATATTCACTTTTGTGTGGGCCTTCCACATCAAGCCTTTACGTATACCATTCTAAATTTTCATTCTTAATTATAAATAGGATCAGATGATAAATGATTCAATAAATATAATTTATTAAATATTTTAAAAAAATCTCTTTTATCTTTTCCCCGAAGACGATTTCGAACCGGAGAGAGAAAAGGGAAAATGTGATATTAAATTTAGAACAAAGTATTTTTTATGATTTATGTTGGGGAAGAGTGTATTAAAGCCTCGTGTTGGGCATAATTTATTGTCTTAATTGCGTGACTCTTGGCGCAAGGCCCATTAAATGGCCAACAAGTCGCCGGCGATCAATCAGACACTTCGTACAGTCGCTGCCAGTAAATTATGGCCAAAAACGTGAAATTTTTGCTCTTAATTTATTGCCGCGCCGCCGCCGGCAAGTTTTTCTTTCTCCGCATTCCCGAGGCTCTTTTTCCACGGAATCGATTCCTCCGGCCCAAGCATTTCACGTTCATTAGTTAAGCAAAACAAGAAATTAATAATATAAAACTTTATAGATTTGTCATATAAATTCAGAGCTTCCGTATATAATATTTTGATGTTTTTTTTTTTTATATCGTTGGAATATGTCTTCTGACCGCCTAAAAAAGTGGTTCGCTATTATGTCATAAGCCGATTTGCCTGTCACTAGATTTATTTTTGTTTTTATCTTTGGAGAAAAGCGTGCTCCACTCTTCGACTGCTAATAAATCACAAAAGACCGACATTACTCCCCGAATCCCCCAATCTGTGGCGACTGATTTCATCATTCAACCCAATGGGGCAATATATGGGAGATCAATGGGGAATGGGGAGAACATTTTGTTTATTACTCGTTTCATTAAGGAAACGAAAGTGAAATGCTTTCTGTTTCATAATTACAATTTTTATTGTATAATATTACACATACGAGCAAGTATAATAATGAAAATGTGATTTCTTTGTTGTACTAAACTGAAAATATATGTGTATATATTTTCTTTGATAGTTCACTCTTATTGTACAAAGTTCAAGAGCAAATGTTGACTAAGCATCAACGCTATTCTGACGTCTTCTTGGGAAACATTCTTGGCACATTCTATATTTATCTTAGATAACCTCCTTTCCATTCGTATTCCATTAAAGATAAAGGCATTTTCTAGTCGTTCAACTATCGCCATTATACAAATAAGTGGCGTCATGCTAACGACCAGATCAAGTTATACTAATCATCCAGAAATTTATATGCTAACTATATGCATTTACCTTGCGATAAAATCAAAAAAGTTTATTATGATTAATTGATGTGTTTACTAGAACGATTCCTGACCTAATTAAAAGTCAATTAGGATTACTTTATTCTCTGCCAAAATATTTAGAATTTTTAATAAGTTCCGATAATTTGATATGAAAACATTGCCAGACTTTTCTCTACATTGTTGGCCAAAATAATTGAAATTTTAAAGCCAGTACTCGCATCACATCGCTGAGATATGGGTCTCATTCCAGCACAGAATATAGAATATGGGGGCAGAGCTATGCTCACTGAATGCGATGGCAAATAAACAGGCACTGAGTAAACACATGTAGAAAAATGGAATGGTGGGGTACTATATTTGAGATGGAGTTCGGAAGCTACTATTGCAATTTCGCAAACAAAAAACGGGGGAGGTGGCGGGTGGGGGCTGCAGGTTGCATGGAATTCAGCTTAAACAAGCAGATATTAAATTCCTTTCGAAAAAGGTCAGAGTGGTGCAGGGCCAGTGCGGGGTGAAGGTCTTGGAGAGTGGGGGCTTATTCAGGTAAAATCATGACCACAGACCATAAGCTTTTTATGCCACTCGAGTGCACATCCCAGCACCCATCCCTCCCAATCACCTCAGATTAAAGAAGAAGCTTATTAAAGTTTTCAATGGTATTGGATTCTATAGAACCTTGCAACAGATAAGAAATATACCAGAGGAACAGATAAGAAGTATATAACTTGAGAGAGATTTGTTGATTATAGAGGTTTGGGAAATCCCATACGTATATAATGATTTGTCTCAACTTTTTAAACAAAATTGGTGTAAATTAGTATGATTAAATTTAACGAACAGATAAGAAGTATATAATATGAGATAGATTTGTTGATTATAGAGGTTTGGGAAATCCCCTACATATATAATAATTTGTTTCACTTATTTAAACCTCCCTGAATAATTAATTATTTTCTTCAATTCGAATGTCATATACACTGCCCTATATTTTACCATTTTCCATCTCAATCAAGATCCATCAGTGTGAATCAATCACTGGGGGGCTCTTATTTGGCCCGTATTGATTTCCCTTTATGGGCGAGGCAATGGTTACAAGTTGTCAAGTCAATTATTCCAATTAACCGAGGACCACCATAACGGAAAGTGATCTCTTTAGGATGCGTTTCCCCCCTTTATTTTGTGAATTATGTTGGTCATTGACGTTGATCGTCGGCCAGTTGTCGGCAATGACAGAGAAATAATGGAAGATACAAAAAATAAAAGGGGGACAGGTTATTCTGGAGTGAGATCCCCTTTCCCGTTGAACTTTAAACGGAGCGACACAATTACAGGCCGGAAAGTGAAACCGATCGTTTGGCCTGGGATCTTGGAATTACATACATACATGTATGTTTTTGGCTTGTTAACCAAATTATTGGCTTCTACCTGGCGTAACACGTTTCATAATTGCCGCCGTTGTGTAACCAGCTTCTTTTTTTCGATTCACCAACCGTATGGGTGGGCTATGCGAACTGCGATCTGCAATGTGGGGAGTCTCTGAGGAGTGAATGGCTCTGAGATTGGCAACAGATTGTTTCAGGGTTAGTCACCCGATTCCGATTTGCCTACAATCTGAGGTTCAAGGTGACGGCACTAGTCGGTGGAGTGGCGATTATGATTCTCGATCGGATTCTAATGCGTAAAATCATGAGATTATATAGAAATTGTGTCAGGTCTGGGTAAACTGCAACTTTTAATATACATTCTCTTTGTATGTTGGTGATGGATTCCCGAGATATGTCATGCTCTCTTTTTTTTAAATCTATATTCTCAGGCTGATGACATCATACATTTATTTCCCCTAGAATCTTATCGGCTAATGTTAAAATTATAGCACACTTACCAAAAAATTTGCATTGACATAATTGCTATGGTCGGAGTACGAGAAGCGGGCGAGGTTGTTGCGGGGAATTGATGGCTGATGACGTGGCACGCGACCGCCCCACTGTGGTACTGCCCCATACTCCTCGTAATCCTCGGGCGAGGGTGTTATCGGCTGGGCCAGGGGACTGATGCCACTGTGCGATTTCAAGGTGAAGTCTCTCATCCCATAATTATGAGCAATGTCGTGCGTTGTGGTATCCATCGAATACCTCGAGTAGCCGCTAACCACTTCGGCCACAACCACCAGCAGGGTGATAAGGAGATTCATTTTAGCTTTAAAGCTCATATTGATGGTTTTAATTAAATATGTAAATATTCTTGGATTTTTTCGGTAATTTTATATTCACTGGAATTTTATAAGCATTTTTCACAAAAATTCACAAACTATTCCTTCCTGGAATTAAATAAAATAAGAATTTATTTATTCACTTTATTATACTCAGACACATTTCACATTATACTTTATTTAGTTACTCCAATTATTTTATTTTTTTGAATGGGAATTTGTTTATTGAGTAATTTATATACATATATAATGGGTATTCTAATTTTTGATTCGTCTCAGCAATAGCGTTTTAATTACTTGACTTAATTAGTTTTTGGAAACACACTTTTAAATGAGTAATTTATTTTATATATTTTTGCTAATTTGGTTTCTACCGCCAAGTATCCGTGTCCGCCACAACTTGCCACATCAGTTTCTTGGACTAACAAGTTGCTAAATATTCTTGGCAGCCAAATGCTTATTTTTTGGCACACGCCTTAGCTTTTAACGCCCAGCTGCACAATTTGGCAAAACTTTACTGATGCGCCGAATGTCATACAAATGGAAAAACAATATAGAAAATACACAAAAAATATATACACATATTCTCGCAGTAATTTTTTTTCAAAAAGATTATTTTTTTATTTAGCCTATTGTCAGTGAAAGACGAATTTCGCGTGCCTCTTTATTTTTGGTAACACAAATAGTAAAAAACTCATAAAAGAATTCAAAAAACTTTCGAAAACTAGTTTTAAAAATAAGCTGCATTAATTCTGAGAACTGCATCTAACATGTGCTCGCCATGATTTAATTTATTCATTGATTGATTTGCATTTTCTTATCAGTCAACGTAATTTGTAAATTTTATTGCAACCAGTTTCAATTAATATTTATCTTCAGAGATTTTTAATAGAGAGGTAATGTTGCAACCCGTTGCGAAATGTAATTAGCTTGGTGTCACCACAATTTTAAAACTTTTTTCCACAAATTTTTTTTATAGGGAATATTTTTTATATTTAATATTTAGCACCTTTTCACAGCATTTGTATTTATTTCTGACTTTTTTGTGTTGATCCTTGAAGCCTTTTGATGTTAAAAGGATATATTTTATTTAGTTTTATTTCATCGAGCGAAATATATATATATTTCTGACCGATTGAACGATGTTCACACAACGAAATGAGCCGGCAAACTGAACCGGAATTCTTAAACGCAGCAGCCTATATGTCTTTTCTCTTCGTCGGCTCTCACGATCATGGGACTGTGGGACGAATAAATTTATTTTTAAACAAAATCCTTGTAAATTAGTATGAATAAACTTAACAGCGATTATCGCTTATTGATTTGTGTGTTTTTTTTAAGAAATTACTTTAGAGAGGGCTGCACAATGCCAATAGTCTAGAGGTGGCAAATCTTTTAAGACTATTAGAGTACTTAATTTTTTCAAAACTAAATTTGAGAAGATCGTTCTTAATGGGGACTATATTTTTTTTGACAATTGGCGGGGATTACTTCTTATGGCGAAATAGTCTTAAATGAAAAGTTCTTTTCTTTAAATATATGTATTTATTAAATATTCTTTGTTAGACGTTTATCATTTACATATATATATTATATTTGTGTGTGTTTTTTATCATTGCTTTGAGTGGTGGTAGTATGAGTCTTTTGCGTCTTTTTTCTAAAACAAGGATCTCGGTCAGGTACCAGTATCTTTTTTGTGTAGAGCCTGATGTCCCACGGTTAAATCAGATCAAAATGTGACTTCTTACATCATTAATGTACAATATATAATGACAAATGTGTGAATTTCTATTACAAGCCTTGAAAGTACTTCATTCTTTTGGAAAATAATTCGTCTCGTCTGCCAGTCATGACTCATGATGATCACAAAGCTTTTGTTTTAAGAAACACATTTGTTTTTATTTCATTTTCTGGTCCCGGGACCATTCTAATTTCTGATTCATCGATGTTGTAAAATAAATATTTGATGGGAATTGATCATAAAGTTTTGCACTTAATTTATAATTTAACTATTGCTGGTTCAAGTTAGTAAGTTGGCAATTGAAAAGCTTAGAATGAATAAACTAAACTATGCAATAAACGATTGTGAGTTTTAATGTTACAAAATAAATTGTAATATATTAAAACAACAAAAAACAGGCAGGTATCTTGTCGAATTGGAAGGGGATTCCTCCTTGCCCGCTCGATTATGTTTTATTTTATTTCTATGAACTTGATAGTTTCTTCATTAGACTTTACTAATAGAAACTCTAATGAATATATGGATAAAGTAGCTGCATAAATTAGCTCACAGTTGATTTTTATTTCAAGTACACTGCCTTAGTGTAAATTGGGAAATTTAAGTAGTGATATCATTATTTAATGACTCATTGGGAATCAAATCCAAATTAACCCATACGGCGTGTGCCCTGCTTCGTTTTTGCGCGAAAGATTATAAAAGAATTTTTTCTCTACCAATGAGCCTATCTTGTCACACGTTATAAATAGAATAATTTATAACTATGGAGGTGTCTATTATATATCGCTCCCTGCTCTTGTTTGCCAACAGATAAGCCTGGGTTGCAACTAAAAAAAGCCTCATTTACACGCTAATTACAAATGAGCTTATCAATAATACGTCGGCATTTGGTTTAATATTCTTTTTGTTTTTTGGATTTCCCGGCATATATGCAGTATGTGCAAGCGTTGTGATTCAGCTCCCCAGATGTCAGCCAGCATGTCAACAGGTTATTTTGTTTCTTCGGATGCCCCTGCTTATGGAGATGCGTTCAGATACTCGACGGTTTCCGTTTTTATTTATGGCCCGAGGCTGGTTGTGCTAATAGCGCATATATCATATTAATGATCTCTGTCATGTGCTCTTGAGCTGGCCAAGATCGGCATCCATGCGTTTGCATTTCTTTTCACAGTTCTAAGACCAGACTTTGGGGCACGCCACTCTTTCGTTGGGGTTCCCTTCTCACATCCCTCAGGACTGTCAGTGCTCTGTCCCCGCGATGATGGACAGCAACTTTCAACGCTACCGTCAATCAGTCAGGCTTCTATTTTTTCTTGGAACTATGCCCTTAAAGTTTGGGTTATTTCAAGACAAGATATTTCTTCAAAATGTTAAATAATAAAATATATTTTTTAAGCTAAACAAAAGCTATTATTTGGTTTTTGTTGAATTGGAAAGTAAGCTTGATTCTTAAAGGGTATCTTGCCTTCGGTGTTAGGATTTGTGGTTTAGATTTCACACTTTGTTGTGCTTCCCACCTTGCCCCAAAAGGGGGCGTGCCCAGTGGGTGTTTTGCATTTCGCACCAGGCCAATAAGCTTTAATAGGTTTGAAGAATTTTACCTTTTCCTTGGTGGAAGTTTTCTTGTCAACGCCCACGTACCAATATTTGCATATGTGTTGCTCTATTGTGAAGTTGGACTTCCTGAACTATTTGTCTTTTTCAAAATATGTATATATATATTTTTAGGGGCTTACAACTTTACTTTGAACTTTACTTTATCAACTAAACCGTTTCGTGAAACAATTTTTGATAAACTGACTCATGAGACATCTAAATTCTGTGTACTTGAAACTTTATGAGTCTGAGGCCTTGACTTTTTAATTTCCCCTTAAAATTTCTCTAACTTTACAAATGCATTACCACATAATCTTTATGTTTTCTGTTTTTTTTTTGTTTTTTTTTTATCAACTTGCGAGGGCGTTGGGAAAAGCGATCGCTTACTTATCGCTTGGACGGCTTTTTTCCATCAGTTTAGTTTTCAGTTGTTCCAGTTTCCAGTGCGGTTTTTTGTTTCCTCCGATTGAGCCACAGAATTGACAATTAGTGAAAGTGTCTGGTCTGCATTTGTTGTGGCTGTTGCTGTTTGTTTAGGCCAAATATCTGTAATGGCTTTTATGGCTTACTGACTGAGAGACTGAGATCTTTGGCCCTGGGACGTGTGAATATTTGAGAAAATATTAAAATCCATGATTTGCACTTTGGCACGAAAGGTGTTTTAATCTTGGAAGGATTAAGTTCTAAAGTAGAATAGAAAAACTTATAAAACATAAAACCCTGACATTCTTTGAATTATTCATTGTACTCACTGGAAATTGTCAAAGTGCAAACAATAAAGAAATTATCAGAGACCCGAGCTTCGCCGGCGATTTATGACTTGCGGGGGCCTAATAGATTGCAACAACGACAAATTGTTGGTTTTTGCATTATGGGCCACAAAAAGGTAGCGATAAAGTGGCAACTGCTTTGGCCAGCTGCTCGACTGCCTGGCTGGCTGGCTGTTGACTCTTGGCCTAGTGACTCGAAACTGTGCCAATGAATTTGCCAGTAAATCAAACGCAATGTTCAAATAATTTGGCAGCGAAACCAATCGAAAAAGCGAGACAAGACGGCGGCAGCCAGCAACCTAAAAATAAATGCCATGACGAAGTGGAAAGCGCAACCCAAGACCCAATGATGAGACATATGCATACAACAGAGGCGGTGGGCGGTAGGCGGTTAGGCGGCAAGCCAGGCAAGCAGACAACGTGCCACAAGTTGCCAAGTAATTTTTTTCAACAATTTTTTTTATAGCGTCTGGCAATTGGCGATGATGCAAGGCGGTCGGTCGAGACCGCTCTTTGCGGCTTATTTTTTTACGACATTATTATTTGCCGGCGGTTCTTGTGGCGATTTTTTATGACATTCTGTTGCGGCTTTTGCAGTGCGTGGGCTCTCATTGATATTAATTGCTTGGTTTCCCTTTTGGAAGAAGGAGCAAGTTAGTGCAAGTGTTGATTTGGCTAATGCCTTCCGGCCTAAATGGGGGAGTATTGTCGAATTTGTTATGGCTGGGATTTTGGGGTATTAGGTTGTCTTAGAATGTCTGGGATAGTTTTAGGTTTCTGGGCTTTTAAGATTTTTTTGGAAATTCTTTTGAAATATATATATAAATATTATATACAATTCTAGTTATTTTATACTCCTAGAATTATACGTAGAGCTTAAAATTTTTTTTTAAGCATTACATTTCCCTAGTAACTTCCACTTTATGTCAGGCTATTTTGGCAAAACTTTGTGATTTTCGTATAAATAATTACGTATGCAATTTTATATATAATAAATATACATATCCATTACACATTAAGTTATTTATAGTAAAACTTAGTGAACAAATTTGGCGCCTTTGTTAAAAAGCTCTAACCAACAAGACATAAACTATATATGTAGTCTTTGGCACATTTTTGCGTGCCTTTTGGTGTTTTTTGGTTTTTCCTGGCATATGCTAGGACATAAAAAACCCAAATTGTGCTAATGTTTTTCATGTATATAGAAAGTATATATAGTTTTCCTTTTTTCTTGTGGGGCGCCGAAGCCAAAGCCAATTTGGCGACAGTTGCTTGATGCCAGCTTTTCCTCCCGCCTTACCCTTGGCAACCGCTGTGGGTGAGGCAACAAGTGTCTCTTGTCTGTTGTGTTTATTTTCTTGGCTGATTTACATGTGATGATTAATGCCTCCTATTTTTGGCCAAGACAATTTGCATCACGAAATTAGGTCAGTTTTTTGTGAGATCGGTTTTCTCTCCCTAGTTTTTTGTGCTCTCCCTAGTTTCCCAGTTGCAAGTTCAAAATTCTCCAGTGACCCGGATGCAAGTAGATTAATAGATAAGTGAGAAATGTTGTTGCAGACTCTTAAACCCAGACACGACGAAAAAAACCGCAGATCGCAATCAAAGGCGCGCCCTTGTTGGCGGTTTCTCTTTTTTTATTCAATTTGGTTTTAGCCAGGGCTCCTTGGGCTATTTTTTGATGCACTTGAACTTGACTCGGGAATTTAATAAAATATATAAAGAAAGCTTTAACATTTTTACTCTATTGTTTTTCTTTCTATGTATCTGGAAGATTGTTTTGTATCTCAACTACTGCATCTGTATCTGAGCGCATTGGTTTTTATCTCGCACAATGATGCTCTGTTGTCTCCGCTGTTTGTTTGCTCTTTTTAAGGTCCTATTTATGTTTGTTTGTTTACTTGTTTGCTAAGCATGCCGCGGGCTACAAAAAGGGGCTTGGGTTCTCTGTAATTGTGTGTTTTGCGCCTAAAGATATGCTTTGATTTTTGTCGGCAGCCGGCAGCTCTGGCCTTTCCCTTATCTTATTTTCTTGGGGCATCCCAGGCACCAAGCACACGCTTGAGTTCAAGTTCAATGCCTCATTGCGTGAGGTCTAAAAATTCTTTTACGTATATAGGATGTGGCTTTAAAATTGGTTATGCCTGACACTTGAGTTAATAATACATGGGATGTCCCTTCTTTTGATACTTTTCCTCGAAAATTGTCATTTTTTTCTAGGTTGGTGTGACGTGATGCTCTGCCTGTCAAGTTTTTCACTTCTGACTCACACATTCCATTGGATACCCACTGTGTGACCGTGGCAACAAGCACGTGGATAGATTTTCCCGGTAAACAAACAATTTTTTTGTTTGGCTTTTGGAGTTACTCGGGCAGGTTGCTCTCGTAGATCGGACAACGTGTCGGTTGTCACGTTCGGAAATAATTCCGGCCCCCGATTGAGTTTGAGAAACCGTAACCGAAATGGACCCTTGCTGCATTGTGATTGATTAAAAATCAGACATTCGACAGTTGCACTATAGTCCCCCTTATCCAGCTTGCCACCTGGCCCCTTCCACACTCTGTCTAATCAGTGGCAATTAGTGCAAACAACAGCCAAAACAAAATACAACAAAAAATTGTTCAATTGTGCAACCGGAGAGACATTGGTGTGTCGAAAAATTTGTCCAAGTTTTGTACCCTAATTGCCAAAGGTCAGAATCGGGGGAAGGGGTGACGGTTGGAGAGGAGTGTGTTGGATTATTACCGGTTGACCCCAACGGTTAACAGTCAGTTACCTCATCTGCATATGTGGCCGCTCTCTCGATTACGAAATCTCAGTCAACCGATTTTTTTGCATACATTTTTTCTTCCAAGTTTTTTTTTATCTGCATACAAATTGTTTAGTTGTGTGGCCCAAAGCGTCTCAACAAAAGCAACAACCATACGAAATATTTGTGCTAAAAAAATGGGGAACTAGACAGAAAAATTATACACATAGAGGTATCTGGAAGTAGCAGCGGCAAAATATGAGTTTTATGCAAATTGCTTTGTAAATTTGTGATATTTGTGTCTGCGAGCGCTTTTCCTTTTGTCCTATCCTACACAAGCCACCTCGATTTTCCTTGTTTTTCCAAAAGCCCCTCCTCCGCAGAACCCCTGAAAGACCCCCCTAAAAGACCCCCCTTAAAGCCCCTATTTTTAAAACCGCTTCATGTCTTCTACTGCGGTTATTGTAAACCAATTTGCTTATGTGATTTGTCTTTTCTACAGAAGGTTGTACAACCTCCCCTCGGCTCATGTCCCTCTCAATCTTTATTACCCCTTTGGGCGGCAGGCGGTGGGCGGTGGGCTTGGGGAAAGGCAAAAGGGTTCCGGGAGGATGGCAGAAAACCTGGGGAGAAAATGGGGCGGGGCTGGGGGACAGTTAATGGCTGCGGCGTGATGTTTGGCCCGATGGGAGGTGTGACATTTGACACAAAAGTGGGGAAGTGTGCATCATGTCTTCTTCTGCTTTGCCGGGAGCGGTTTTTGTGGTTATTGGGTTTACAATAGGAGGGTTTATTAAAGAAACTGGAAACATTTGCAAAAAAAAATTAAAATAAGTTGTGAAGGAATAGTAGAAAAATCACAGGATTACATGGGGAACTCAGTAGAGTGACTTAGAAGCCTTTTTTTTTGGTTTGGCTTTGATTTTTTTTATAGAACTACGCTTCCCTTTGTTTAAATTTTAGGACCACATTGGTGAGGCATAAAAACGAGAAGCACCTTGTTTTATGGGGGGAACCGTTTTCCAGACTGTTTCCGCATTCTGAGTCACCGCAACATCCAGTTGCAAGTGCAATATTTAAATGTTCCTTATTAATATGTGAATGATTCACTAAATTCTGGTTAAACCATGAAATTTAGTCAAGCCACTTTTTGGATGCAATCATTTCCACATTTCCATAACAAATTCTGAAAAGAAATGACTCATTAGTTGCATTTGGGATCATATGACTGAAAATTCGGAAACCTCAATATTATTTTCAAAAAGATGAAACAATAAAAAATAAACCAAATGACTCAGAAACTGTATTACGGGATACCAATTTTTTCCCCTGAGTAATTAACCAAAAAAACTGTTGACCCACGATACCCAGAAAAACACACACACACACTTTATGAAATTCAATTAAATCAGGCACGATGCCGAATTTCAATTTCGATTTTCAATACGTCGTTGTGTTTTTTACAAGCTTTCAATTCAAATGCGATAAATGACACGGGGCCAAAAAGCACACACAGAGCACTCAGATCGCGATTCGCAGAGCCAGAGTCAGAGCCAGAAACAAGCGCCAATGGCCAAGATTGCATCAGACAGTCGCAGATCACCTGGCGGAGGGGTGTTGCCACGCAGGGGGCTCGGATGGCTGGCAGAATGCCGGTGGAGGGACGGGTAGCCAAGATTATGGCTCATATCATATTCAAGACCAAATCGATGTCGAAGTCTGTCGGAGCGAGTCGCAAGTCTTGGCCTTTGGGGCGTTGTACGGCTGGCAATTAAATTGCAAAATAATAATTTTTAATACCAACTTGACTACGTCGACAACCACAACGACGACGATTGCTGTGGAAGACTCTCCATCTGGGACTTGGTCTCTGGCCTCAAACGAAATGGAAATCAATTGAATGTAAACAAATAAAAAATCTTGTAAAAAGTGTGGATAGTAAGGATGAAACCAAATATTAAATACCCTTTTTAGATACATTTTGTATTTATTAAAAAAAAAACTATTCCTGTTTCTGTTGAATTTTGTTCATTTTAGGAAGAAAGCTTTATCTTTTTTATAATACTTTTTAAGAGGAAGAATTTCCATGTATTTTTTTTATAAAAACATTCCATCAACCTGATGGCATAGCTTCCGGTTATTGATTTACAAAAAAACATAGATCCTAGATCATTTCCAGGGTATACCAAGGAGAGGCCACCATGGCATGTTAATTGAGCCGACTTTTGACGCTTTTGCGGAGGCGTCCGGGTCGTTTGACTTTTGTATCGATGTTGTGGGTAGATCTTAATAATTGGCCGTTGGCTTTCCCATCTAGCCGTTAAACGAACCCAAAAACTGTCTATTAAATTTAACTTAGATCGTACATTGACCCAGAGATCGATCGGTCGTAATAATGGCATCGAGTGTGGGTGTCGCGAAAACGAAAATGGGGCGAAAGGTTGTTAAATGATTAAGAGGCGTTGCATTAGCCACAATCCTAAAACCCCCCGATTTTCCACCTTCCTTTATTTTGCTCTTTTTTTACCGTAAAATGGAGACGAAGGGGGAGAATTGCAATAGGTGCATTAGAAAGTTCGTGGGAAGTCGTACCAGTTGGAATTATGCAGATGCTGCACAGGGGTGCGAGGCGAGAAAAGGTGCAGAAGTAGACTGGCTCTGGCGTAAAACTTTTCGCAGTCAGTGTGAAATGCTTTTCATAAAGGAAGTAAACCAAACACCCGAGCACATATGCAAAACTTAAGAGGTGGTAATGAAAAGAGCTAATACACAAACGAACATACAGATGCATGCACTTGCATTTGTGCACTTAGAGAAATTACATTTATTTTAAAATAATTTAAAAGTTAGATTAATATTTAAAGGTTTTCATTCTTCGTCACCTACCTAATCTACCTTCCACAGTGATGCGTTTTAGCATGTTTCTGTTAATACCGGGTATAGTATAGTAGACCCTATCATTAGTTCTCGTTTTCTATGTAAGTCCTTTGTTTTCAGTGCACTTGGCTTATTTTTGCTTACACACATCTTATGTTAATTGAAGCAATGCGTCAATGGCAATTCCCTGAGTGTTCACTTGCCCTCTTTCACAGTTTTTCCTCCCCCTTTCCTGACCTAACTTCATTTTCCACTCTGGGTTATGTCAACTGTGAAAAGCGCGCCTCGAAAAAGGTGGAAAATCTTGAACCATTTCACAGTAAGAACCAAAAACTTTTATTTCAATGTGTTCTATGCGCGTGTGAGTGGGTGTATGGGCGGGAACTGAAATGAATTCGAGAAAATGTGGGCGGGAAAACTATTAAGAAGAAGAAGGTGTTTCAAGGTAGACCAAGTGTGGCATAAAGGTGGCTTAAATTAGGCAAAGATTAGAAAGGAATTCATTTAAGCTTAAACTTATGTACATTGTACATAGGTTTATTACATTGTAAATTCTATAAACAAAAAATAAATCTCTTTATCGACCATTTTGTTGTCGATAAATATCGATATTTATTGCCCTAGGATATTTGGCCAAGACATTTAATCTCCGCTTAAGTGTAATTGCACTGAACAAACATTTAACACGACCAAAGCTCCCTGAGCAGCTAATCAATTATGATCAGGCCAAATGCCAAGGCCCATACAAAATACCTGCCACGCCCTCCAAACGCCAACTGCCCACTGATTTTCCCAAGAATGTATGTATGTACATATGTGGGAGAAGAGGCACGTTGCAGCGATTCCCAAGTGGAACATAATCGTGGCGATTTATGAGCCAGAAGAGCCGAACAATTTCCGGGGCTAATAATAAATATCAATAAGCCAAAAATTTATTACCAACTAACCGCAGAATTTGCAAAGGCTTCTGTGTTGCTTCTTCTTTGCCCAGCCAAAGAACTTGCTCATTGCCTGCTGTCTCTTTCTAAAGTCGACTTTCGTCCCTTTCCACTTGTGTTTCCCCTCTTTATCGCCTGCGGTGCCAACAAATCCCTTTGATTAATTCTAATAGCCTCAGATGTTCAGCCTCGACATCATTTCTTTCGTTTAATACTCAATTTGGTGTTGTACTCCCTATACTTTCCGTCCTGTTTGCACCATCTTCCCTCTCTATTGCTCTGTCATCGCTCGCCATCGCCACCTTCCGCCCGCCAGCCGCCACCCTCTCACTCATTCCCTTACAAGGCGTCAAGTTGTTTGCGTTGCTCTTCTGTGACTAATATGCAAACAAGCAAGCACCAGAAACTTGGCCAATAACTTAACTTGGCTCAAATGCTGCCTGCTGCCACATGCCCCTCATGCCTCCTCGTATGCATACATACGCATGCTTACACTCATACTTATACATGTCAAAGGCTGGCTGGGGCAACATTCACGCACTCGCCAAAAGGAAAAGAAATAATAAGTGTAAAGGAAATTATATATTACTTACAAGAACGAATATTCAAATACTCTAAAATCCATAAAAAAATAAAATATAACAACAATCAGGACTTCAGAAAGATTACAAGACGTATACTTAATAAATTACTCATACGTCATGTTGGCTCTAAACACTCTTTAAATAAAGTTACCAAAACACTTCTAGTTTTTTCTTGTTCTTTTGTTATACAATTTTACTTAACTTTATTTATTATCTTTTTATTAAAAATCCATTATATCCATTGCCAGAGTATCCAAATACACGAAGAACAAGTCCAGCGGCGGCGGGACATAAAGATAAGATTAGCACACGATTCGCAGCAGCGTTCGCAGCTGTTGTCGGCATCTCAGGGAATTCGAGCTCGATTGCTTTGTTTTCGGATTCCAGACAGTAGACAAAATGTTAGTGCACCACATTGAGAAATAAATATGAATTGTTTATAAAATGACTCATCGCAGTCGCATCGTTCTAAATGTTGGTAAAACAGACAAGAATTGGAAGGATTTTTATACAGCTGTGCCGTGAACGTTATTTATTTACAATTTATTGTTTACCACTTTATTTTTCCTTGGCTGTTGTTTATTGCTCTTTTTAATGAAATTCGTTCAATGTTCCTTTCTGTTTTTTTTTTTTATTTTTTTATTCAACTCGTTTTGGGTCTCTTGGTTGAGTCAGGTTCATCCTCTGAAATCTACCTCGTTCTGTATTATTTTTTTCGTTCGTGCCCCACATGCGTGGCCTATCAAAATGTTTCATATCAAGATACAGTTGAAGCTGGTGCATGTGTAAATATTTTTTTTATGAGTCCTTTTCCCCTGCCAGCCTTCTTTCAGGAGTTCCGAGGATAATCGCGGTCTTTTATGAAGCTCCCATGTCTGTGGGTCTGTGACTGCGCCTTTTGATATGTGAAGCGTGCCTGGGCATTGGGGTCGATGGTATTTATGGTCCTAAAGGTCAATGCAGAATAACCCAGCACGATCTCGACTTTCATACAAACACATTCAGACTTCTTTACTTTTAGGCATCCCAAGCATATCGCACCCACATTCGAGTCAAGGTCGAGAGTGTGATGTGGCCATCAAGAGTTCTATACTTGAATGAAAAAATATGGAGATACGAAAACATTTTAATATTTTTCAGTGGTTGAGCTCCTCCTATGTTTCATAAATTTGAACAATTTACATAAATCCTAACTGGCATCCATAAAGCGTAAAATTAAAACACGCAAAACAATGCACATAATTATTTTTCCAGGAACTCGTACGATTTCACGATAGGCCGAACCAACATTTAATTGCCTTTAAATTGGAGGCTGGTCCTTGAAACAGCTGCAATATTATGTTGAAATTAGTTTCAGTAGCAAATTTTGCACAGATCCTGTTTTTCCATGCCATTAAAATTTATGAATAAATGCAAAATTGTAAATTGCATTAATGCTTAATTCCTTGTAAACGATTGCAAATTTTCATTTGCCAAACAGAAACAAAAAGCGATAATAAAGGAAGCATCCGACAAAACAAATAAATTTATAAATAAGAGCCTAAAGTGAGAACACTTCCATATAATAATTATTTAACTATTCTATAGATGGGCTTAAATAGGTTGGCCCTGAATGCTATATGTATACCTAATACCTAATATGTACCCACTGCGAAAAACATATCTTGGCCAATATTCATCCGATTCTTAAGCGGAGTACCTTAAATGAATTGGGGATCGATTCTGCACTAATCTGAATCAAAATATTGAGACTCAATTTTTTTCAGATTTTCAATCAAATTTTCTGATGACCCCCTATGAAAATGGGGAAAATCGTGGTTGCCACAATATAGCCCACTGCGAAAGCCATATCTTGGCCAATATTCATCCGATTCTTAAGCGGAGTACCTTAAATGAATTTTTGATCGATTCTCCATTAATGTGCATCAAAATATTCAGACTCAATTTTTTTCAGATTTTCAATCAAATTTTCTGATGGACCCCCTATGAAAATGGGGAAAATCGTGGTTGCCACAATATAGCCCACTGCGAAAGCCATATCTTGGCCAATATTCATCCGATTCTTAAGCGGAGTACCTTAAATGAATTGTTGATCGATTCTCCATTAATGTGCATCAAAATATTCAGACTCAATTTTTTCAGATTTTCAATCAAATTTTCTGATGGACCCCCTATGAAAATGGGGAAAATCGTGGTTGCCACAATACAGCCCACTGCGAAAGCCATATCTTGGCCAATATTCATCTAATTTTTAAATGAAATACTTTAAAAGGCTTTCAGACTAGTTGTTTTTATTAGCATTGAAGATATTTAATTTTTCGAAATTTAAATAATTCTTAGGCGAAATACCTCTGCCTATTTCTGTAATGTAAGGTTTCCTGGTAATCTGCAACAAAATTTCAAATCGTAGTAACAGTAAGTGCATTGATAGTCCTACTGCCAAGTTCAGGATTTAAGCTGTTTCATCACTGCACCAGATCGTATCATATTGTAACGTTTTCAGCAGGAAATTAAATGCAATTTTGTGGAGACTCTATCCCCGGACAGGGCTCTAGTCGACCTCCACCTGTCTGTGCAACTGTGTGGGAGTTTGAAATTAAGCGGCATTTGCCGTTTGTTGGCATTTCCTGGGTGGAAAATGGAGGAATGCCGCCCACTTGAAAATTTCCATTTGCTCACTGCCTCCCTGCCCCTTACCCCCTTACAGTCGGCGCGTGTGTTTGTGTGAGTGAGTGTGTGGCGAGAATTAATTATGCAGGCATATCATGGCGACTCCTTGTCCCACTCTCTTTCTGGCTCCTTCTCTCTTTCATCCTTTCCGTGTGCGGTTTTAATTTGTGAGCTCGTGCCCGTGCATTTCGCTTGAGCCTTTACCTTTCTCCTTGGCCACTCACTCCACAGGACCATAATGTTTGCCCCGCCCACTGATGATCCTGCTTGCCACGCCCATCGCTTGTTGCTGCGGGTTTGAAAACATTATTTTGCTTGTTTTTGTTGTTCCTGTTGTTGTTGGCACTTTTGCCTTGTTTGCATTTCCGTGTGATTTCACTTGGCCAGCAAAAATCGATGATTGGCGAGTTAAAAGCGAGTGGGAGTTGTACCCTGAATATTAAACTGGTCTTATCTGATAGCCAGTTTTTTATTGCAATTTTAATTGATTTCGTTTGGCGGCCTTTTCCTTTGCTTCTCTGCAGTGACAGTGATGGCATCTTTGATGTTGTTTTTAAACTGATTTTATATTTCCAGAAAAAAAAGAGTTTGCATTTGCTATTTTATTTAAATCTGATAAACATGTCTTGAAAGTTCCTATACCCCTTAGTAAAACTAATCTAAGCCCCGATTATAACCATTATTATAGCCATTATAGAGCCAAGGCCACATTCCCATCAACCAAATGAGCTTATCTATGGCGTGGTGGCTCTTCCGCCCGCCAGGTGGCGCTATCATCGTAGTTAACCCTTCTGGGTGCACTCTGCTTATAAATTCTATAAATTTTAGATCGTAATGTGTGGCCAGCACCCATTTCGCTGTGCGTCCACCTGTCAGCGTGTCAGTATATGTGTGGGTGTCTGTGCGTGTCTCGGTGAAAATTACATCTGTGTGGTATTCTGCAGGTGGGAGGAATGTGGGCGGCAGTTGGGACTCTGTCTGAGATACTATTTGTTATGCATTTTCATTAGTAGAAACTTTCCAGTTAGATGCTGTCATTAGCTCGGAATTGGTTGACTGGATGGGTCCACAGGTTGTAATTGGAAAGTCTTTGAAGGCTAATCAGAAGGTGAACTAAGTAAAATGGGGGAGAACGGAGTGATTTATAAGCTCCAAAAGTTTTGTAACAACAAGCAAACATAATTATAAATACACTTTTGCTTTTCTATATATATTTTGTTTTATTATTTTTTGCAACTCATTAGCATTGCAGTTGGAACTTTCGCCACTTGACTTTCCCTGACTGGAACTCATTAAAGTGGCTCCTTTAGCGCCAGCCTGCTAATTAACACCTCACCTGACTCCATCCCATCCAGCATCCCATACCCCTTTTTTTAATAGTTAAAACCATTAACTTTCCATTGTTGGATTTTTCGTTTTATTCACTTTCATATTTATTTGGATTTTTGCATAGTAATAATATGTTTTGTTTTATTAGTAATGGTTGGTTTTTCTGTTCAAATTTGTGTTTTTTTTTTGCATTGGCTCTTATTATACATTAAAATTTATGCTAAAAGTGGTAAATAAAATCATTTTGAAATGTTTTCCTTTCATTTTGCGGTTAATTTTTTCTCAATATAGCTTCTATAAACAATTACACAGATTTATTGAAATATTCATATGATATTCAACGTACCATGGAGCTTGCAATGTCTCTATACGTTTGGATATTTGAGTTTGTCCGTTTGTGTGGAACGGATTTAATAAATATACATTTATATTTAAAATTTGAGCAAATAGAATGCCCGTAAATTATGGCAAACAAACGATAAAAATTGGTAAATGCGATATCGTGGAAATGAAGAACATTAAACGGCTTACGGTGTCAGGGCTAAATGGGTAAATAAATTCATAATAATTAGAGTTCCAAAATTTCAATTGAAATTAATATATGCAAATGTGTTATGAAATCCACGAATTATTTTGCTTTTTTTTTTGTAAATGCCAAATGGTTTGATTTTGAGTGCCGCTTAAATTTAGATTATATCTAAAATATATATATACAGTGCCTGGTGTGAGAACTATGATTTAGGTAAACTTAATATTAAAATGGTGCATTCGGCGAAGGAAAATAAAGTTCTATATAAAATCGATTTCTCTCAAGTCACTCGTTTGGCTTGCTTTGAGTTCTTTAAAATTGAAGATTTTCTTAATTAATTCTTGGGATTTTATTATCGAAGCTGGAGAGTTTGTGGGCTAGTTAATATTCATATATGGTTTATACATTTATCTGGCTACATTTAGTTATTAGTTTTCATATGTTCTGGTAACTTTATTAAATGCCTTTTTGCTTTAGTAAGTTCAAAGTCAGAATTATTAAAATAAAGCTACGAAAACTGGAGGAAAAAAAACAAAATTAAAATTTGACTAGAAATTATATATGAAAACTTAATTTTGTTTTTTTTTTTTTTAATGATTGTATTCTGATGTGTGTTGAGTCTTGTTTCGTATGTTTTCCTTTTTTTGTTTTGTGTTAAAACTTAATTTAAATAACATGAATATATGCATATGAATATATGCATCGTATATAGGTAAATTATAGACTTAACTCGTAGGTGTTTTCGTTTTATTGTGTTTATTATAATTAAATAACATAACATTAGTCAATTAAAACTAAAAACGCAGTCAATTTATATATTTGGAATTTCATTTTGCGTATGAATAAAATACACATAATTCATTATTGTTTATTTCTATAATGCTTCTTTGTAAATTGAATCATTTATGTTCAATTATTCGTGTGAGTTTGTTTTTTGTTTGGAGCTAAACATGCACAAAAAAGTCTTAGTTGTTTGCTAAATATTCTTTTTTTTTCTTTACAAATTTTCGGAATTAAGAGCAAAACTTTTTGTGGTCTTAAAACATCTAATACACAATCTTTTGATATACATTTAATTTGTAGGTGTATATTAGGATGGGTCGACTAGGAAATTTGTAAAAAATTGTTGTATTATTTGTTCTTGAAAATGGAAAAATAAGCTGGGGAGTATTTCTACTACGATACTGCTGTATTTTCTTCATATATCTAGGTCGACCCATCCTTGTGTATAAATAGATTTATTTTAATTATATTTTCGTATTGTTTTTGTATAGGATATGCAACTTAATTCACGTCTCTATATTTGCTTTTACTCGGCCAGGTGATGGAAAAACTCTTGTGGTTTTTCCTCCCTGTCCCGTTTTGAGTTTTCACACAGGCTGATTAATACTTTTCCTGGCTTCCATCGTGGTTTTTTGCTCATCTGTTTGGAGATTCTGTCAGCGCTTATGACATGATACTGTAGGCAAGTTCGTTATGTTTGGGACAGCGACCTTGTTTCTTGATAAAAGGACCGTATTCACAGGTGGGCAGCTTGCAGCGACCTTGCTCTATGCACCTGTATTGATTTGGGGGTATAACTCTATTATAAGGAACTTTATTGTAGGGCTTTATTATACTCACTTGCGATCGTTCAAGGAAAAATGTTCTTTGCCGCGTTTCAGGGAATCACAGCCGGCGTTGCTGGAAGTGCAATCGCACCTGCACTGGTCGTCGTCCTGCAGGATTTTCTCGAAAGCGCTCGGACAGGTGCAGCTTAAAACACTGGCACGGACCACTGTCATGGCCGTTTCCTCATTGTAATTGGATCGTTCGATGCAGTGGCACTCAGTGTGATTTACAAAGGTGCGCTTTTCAATCGTACGCGGTTCTTTGATGTCGTACACCTGGGGTTAAAGTTAAAGTTGAGAAAGTCGTTAATTAAATGCCACATTTAACAGGGATGCACTGGCATGGCACAGTGACATCCAGAGTCGCTTAATTAAACCAACTATTTGCATATCAAGCTCTGGCATTACATAATTCCCCCAAACGCCCTCAACCCATGACTTGTTTGCTCCCAATGCTATATATCTTTCGATCTGACACTAAGGGAGTTGACAGTCTGCTAAGCTGACTGCTCATCAAACTTGTTGTCATTGTTGCCGTGGCACGATGTCCGACGCTTATAATCATAGCTCTTGTAATTCTTAAATGAGTTGTCAATTGTCAAGGCAGGGGCTTATGGGGATTATTGGGAAACGTGTTAGGGGATTGTAGATTGAAGTTAAAACTGTGGTATTTAAATAAATACTTCTTCTTGCAGAACCTGCTTTTCAACAAAAAATTAAAATCTTAAAAAAAATCTTTTTTTCTTCACGAAACTTTTCAATGCTTTTATTAAGTTTAAAAGTCCGCTTTTTATTGCTATCCAAGAACCCTTAAATCCTTGTACTATTAGTTTATTTTCTTTCCCCTCAAATTTTTAAGAACGTGCCCTGGAAACTTTCCCCTTTTTCATTTAGCGAGACGCCTCTGTATGCCACAGCCATTAACAGACCACAAAACTTCTACAGCTGCTGATGCTTGGGATTGGATTGGTCTCATGCCACTTGCCACTTGCTACTTGCCACTTGCCCCCTCTATGTCGACACTTTCGTGGCTAGTCTGTGGTCCACATTTCACTGCTACTCCTCCGCTCCTCGTTGCTCCCTTGGCATTTGTGTGTTTTGTTGCATGACAAGTGCAAAATGATGAAATGCGTATGAATTGCATAAATTAAGTTGAATTCGTTTAATTAAAATAACAAGTTGGTTATTAATCAAGACTTGGCCAACGGCCAGTGGCCACTCATCTATGTAGCTCAGAGATCTCTCTGGTAAGGACCTGGCAAAGTGTGCCATGGAACAAAAAAAAAGGAAATAAAGAGAAAACGCTCGAGTTCTGCGAAGCATTTCAATTTTGATTGGACGCATCAAAGCAGAAGAAACTAACCAACCCAATAATGTCAAACAAAAACCATAAAAATCGGGCATCTTCTCGTTTCATGTATTTATGAAAATGCTGTAAATTGAGTTTTTAGTTCAGAGTTCCCTGCGGTTCGGTGGTTGTGAGGTACTCCTCCACTTTGTTGCCAGTTTTGGGTTGTGGTTTTGGCCAATCCTTATGCAAATGCAACGAACGAATTGAAAAAGTTTTCTGGCTGGGACCAACAACAAAAGTTTTTAGGGTTCTTTATTTTGCATGCCGAGGCACGAAAAAAATTCCTTGAGAACGAAAGCTTTACTTCACTAAGTGCAACAATAATTGCCGGAAACGGAAGTGCCAAGTGCTGCTGTTGTTACTTCGCTCAGCCCACCGTTCTTGGCAAACCGCATTTGTGCAACAAAAAAATTGCAGTAAAGTGCTTCTCTGTTTTCCCAGCTCAGTAAATATGCAAAAGTCGGCCTAAACTGCTTTTGGCAACAAAAGAAAATTTCCAACTAGGCTTTCAGGAGAAAATCCCCACCGGTTGACATATTTTTCATTTGAAAATAGTAAGTTCAAAAAAATATGGTAAAAATATAGACGAATTTGGGTTACTCAGGCTTACAAAACATTTATTAATAATTAATTTTGTTATGATGTATATTTTTTATGAGTTTAAGTGTAAGTATGATATAAAAACCATATTGTTTATGAGTGCTTTGAGAAAAGGTGGGGTTTCTGTGGGTGGTTGGGTTTCTTTCCAAGTTGGCATCTCTAATTGAGGTTGCGTTCTTAGTATGCAAATGCATTCATATACATACATATATTTATGTACATATGAAGGTAGGTATACCCCTTTCTCTTGAGAATGTGCGTGTGCGACCTGGACAATTAGTCAGTTATTGCTCGGTTTGCCAGGGGATTTTCAAGGGGCTTTTAAGGGGGGGCGATTAAGTCAGCTTTGTAGCGTGTAAGCATAAAATGTTTCTCCTAAATTTCCAGGCACTTGTTGTTTTGGCCCAAAACAATAGACCTTGTCGAGAGCTTAATTGAGCCGGAGAAGATGAGAGGTAAAGCTTCTTGGTTATTTGCAATATTTTGCCTTCAATTCAGGAAGTATTTTTTATGAGTGTTTGGTAAAGGCTATACAAAATATGTCCAAGTTGTCTCTAGGGACTAATATGATTTAGGTTTTTTAAAAATGTATAATACAAAATTAGTCTACAACTTTAAACTGTCTGAAATATTTTTTCCAAAGTTTCTTTAAGGACAACCATATCATAAATTCATAAATTTAAATATACAATTTAATATTCTTTTTATTTTTTCTATAGCAACCATATTTTATTGAAATTACATATTTTGTTTATGTTTGTTATTCATGGCTTAGTTTTAAGCTGGACTTTTACACGGCTTTCACGTCATCGAGGCATTAGAGACGGTTTTCCTTTAGTGCTACCTGCCACCATCTCCACCTGATTCCACCTATTTACGTGCTCACAATTTGCATTTTGGCCCGCTTCTCCCACGATACTGTCGCCACACACGTGGTTGCATGCCCCAGCCTGGTTGGGGGCTCTGAGTTTGAGAAAAATGCATTACGCAGCTTTAAAACTGCCTCGAATGTGTCACGAATGGTGGGGAGGAGGTGGGTCCTTAAACTCTTTTGGCAGCTTATTCCCGCCCCGGAGCTCCAGCCGCTTAGCTGCTCCTTCTCGTGCTTTCCTCCGCTTTGAACAACTCATCCCTAGCTCATTATATACACGCCTCGAGCTGGCCACATTTTGTGGCAAATTAATTAAATCACCGAAGTTTGGTGCGGTTAAGTCTTTGAATGGGGGCTAGACACTGCCAGAAAATAGAGGTCTAAAAGGCCTAAATCCTTTATGTTTGGAAATTTAAGTCATAGGAACCATTTTAAGGCATTTTAGAGGCCTAGCTTAAAAAGATTTGGAAGAGAATCTAAGGTTTGTAGTCTCCAGATGGACTCTATAGTATTTTCTCTCCCTGCATTCGATGGAGAATATAGATGAGGAGTCGCCCATGGAGCTAGCCATTTGCCTGTCAGTCAATTGACTTTTACTTTGGCTTCGGTTTGCTAAACAAGCAAAACTTTTCCTCGAATGGAGTGTGTGTGTGGGTGGGCGTTGGCTTTCACGATTAGAGGAGGCCTTTGATTTCTGCTCTAGCCTCTCACTTACCCTCCTCAATCCTAAAGCTCACTCCTTTCTGGACCTGGGTGAAAGTGGAGGTCATTGAACTCCCCTGCAAACACACACACACTCTCAAAAAAAGCTGAGAATTCAGGAGAAAAGGAGAGGAGACCAGCTCATAAATCTCACAATGCTTACAACATGTGGTGGAATTTGGTTTGCAACACCGCAAGGGGCAGTGGGTGTGAGGACATTGCCCTTTACAGTCTTGCACAATGCAGAATATCCCTCACAGCCCCCACATACCCCGTAGTATGGTACGACCAGGAACCTTCCTTGCCCCCAAATGCAAAAATTTGCGCAACATAAATTATGTTTTGTTAAAATGTTTACGCTTTTTTTTTTTTTGTAATGCTGTATGTTGTGGTGCTGCACTGCTCTTGTTATGGTTGTTGCATCCTCAGCCCGGTTATCGCTCCTTAACTCCTGTAGAAACCTTCAGGTTTCCAGTGTTCTTACACAAGCACGATTTTATGATTTGTATTTCTTCTTTTGGCTTAAAGTTTTGAATGGAAATGTGACTTAAGCCTTTTAAATCTTGTACTCTTGTTTAGTATAATGTTTCTAATATAATATATATTTTTTTAAAATTTTGTTCTCAGTGCTTGCTTTTGCTTTTGGCTCTCCAGCTGTGTGTGTGCTGGCCCGTCACTTGACACCTCTCAATGACAAACCGCTGAGTTTCTCCCTTCTGGCAGCCAGCTTCTTCTTCTTCAGTCTTTACAGCTTCCTTTTCTTCTTCTTCAGGCTCTTCTTCTCGCTTCTCTACACTCTTTAGAAGCTTCTTCTTTTTCCTATTTAGTGGCTTCTATATGTTATTCCTAAAATGTGTTCTTGTGTATATTTTAGCCATAGACTGCCAACAGCTTTTGGACACAAAGCTTCAACTTCATCTTCAGTTTCCTGGCCAGAAATATATATGCATATATATATTTTATTTTTTTTGTGGCCCCTATGTGAGAAAAGGATATGTGGGTGGGGAATGGTGTCGGAAACAGGACCAAGAGGAAGCAATGACGGACACAAAAGTTCCAAGAGGCCATACACTCTTCAACAGGAAGATTCCCCAGAACTTGTCATAAAGTTAGTTTAAGCCAAAAATACGGAAGTTTATTTTGGAATTTTCTCGGAGAGGCAATCCTAAAATTGTTTAAGCTTCAAGTGAAAACTATGCTTAAACAAAGTTATTAAATTATGTTTTACTTTAGGATCTATTTATTTTTCAAATAAATTCCAAGATACCCTATAACAGCCTCATCCTTTGGCCTGCCAAACTTTTTGCCTCGTAACTTGGCCATTAATTTTAAGGCCAAGCAGACCTCTCCCCCCTGTCTATTAATATTATCTGGCAGGTTTTTGCTCGAGTGTCGAAAATGTTAAATTGCTCCTTCAATAATTTGTGTGGCTTGACTCTCAAGTTATATTGGATAATTAAGCGGATGCCCTTTTTCTGGCCACGTGTGTGGGGCATGTTTGTCTAGTTCTTAAGCGTCTTGCGACTTGTGCCTCGAAAAACTATCTTCTTGGGCGTGAGTGTGTGCCTGCATAAATCTTGCAAGTGGAAACTTTTTGCGGCAAGCGCAGCATAAATATTTGAAAATTAAAAGCCATCCTTTTGGAGTACGGAGTGCCACGAGTTATGGCTGCCCTGTAGGTTACTAATAAAAAGAAACTTGCAGCCTGCCGCAAAAAGGAAATTTATGAAAGTTACGCAAAGAATGGAAAGTCACTCATAATGCAGAAATAAGCAAATGCCGGCTGGGAAAGTAACTGAAAATTTCCTAAGAAAGGAGCTTATGTTTACTCGACAAAAGATGGTTTTCTGTCACTGATAGAATATTAAAATTGCCTCTGGCAAGATGCTACAAAATAAATGAAAAATTAATTAATTTTCTGCCACAATTCTTTTTTGGGTTTAATTAGCAAACCACCAGATCATTAACAATCCAATTTGTAACATATTCAAGTCTGACGAAATGGGTTTTCCCGCCAACTTAATTACATTCTCGATTTCAAAACGTATTGAAAGCTCGTTATATAACAAAAAGGCAGAAAAAGAACAATGCCCGAGGCGGCCAGAGCACCCCCACGGCAACAATAATCATATCATGAGGCATAAATCACCAAACAAATTGAATTATCATTGCGTCATTAAAAAGTCATTTCAGTCGAAAGCCCGGAGACAACAAAAAAAAAGCATAAAAAAAAAATTAAATGAAAATAAAGGTGAAACGATATAATTATGTTGCAATATGGCGCCCTCAAGCATGACCTACGCCCCCAACAGTTATAACAACAACGCCACCAACAATTACCTTCGAAGGTAAAGTCATGAGACAGAGATAGGTATACACCACCTGAAAGAGATGGAGCTCTTAGTGCATTTATGTTAGAAGTCAGAAAACGCGAGCAAACCGCTCACGTTTGTCGCTTTAAAAAATCCAACAAATAATGACTGCCTGCATGTCACAATGAAAATTGCTTTTAATTTGTTGATTCTGTGTGCTCTTGTTGTTTCCGCTGCACCCAAGCATAACAATTGAATGAAAGTAATTTGACGAGGGCAGGGGCGTGGCTCTATCATAGGTTATTTAATAAAAAACTAGATTAAACACATCATCTTTTAATTACAACTTTTGAAAGCTCATTTTGATTACGGACTAGCATATCTATATATTGGTCAATTTGGAATTGATTTTGAAGAGGAATATATATTCTCTACTAAAATACATTATCGTATGTAAACTTAAATTTTTCCCCCAATTTTGTATTTAATTTTCTGGCCTACCAATTTTGATTACCTACAAAAAAAATCGACCCACTAAGAAGACTTTACTGATACTCACAAAGAAATATAGCTCGACGTTGTGGGTGCTCTTGGCGGCGCATATTTTACCCTTCCGGCAGCAGCCACTGTCCTCGCTGCAGCGATGCAAGATGGCACAACGGGGCCAGTACTCCTTCGAAGTGTCCTGTTGCACAAGCAGGCAACGTTTTTGAGGAATCCGGCAGGCGGCCTCCCTGGCTACTCTCTTAACATTTTCCTGGGCGAGCTCTAAAAAAAAAATTAAATAAAATAAATAAAATTAATTAATTTATAAAAAAGTTATAAAAAAATGATCTTTACTGTTCGCTTCCGAGAAACGCTTCTTCGAGTGTCCTTCTCCGTTGATTTCAATCTTACGCCTTGTTGATCCTCCTGTTGGTAAATAGTTGTGTGATATTGTATTTTTGATTTCCTGAAACAAAAAAAAAAAAAAGAATTGTAGTTTCCATTTAGGCCAAGTTAATTGATGGGCTTTTTGTGTTGCAACAACAATTCCCCAATTGTCTGTTCGCATTACGCATACGCCACCGGGCCCATTGGCAGCCATAAAAGTCGCTTACATTAATAAAGTCTCCATTTGGCGCGTGTGATGACAATTTGTCACCATTTTTATTGCTCATAGAGGGAAGAAATATATGTACAAGGTATATTCCATACATTAGGGAACGGGAAGCCCGACACAGATTGAGGTAACATGCCAGTGAAACATTAACAAGAAGTTGTGGGGCCAACTGGAGTTCATAAACTAAGAATTCATGTGCACACAGACGGTACCAAAAAGCAACAAGGGCAACACGAAAGCATTACAACATTAAACTACCAGAAAATATGGAAAAGTTTCAGTGGAATACCCTAACTATAAATCATAAAATTTTTAAAGAAAAAAGTAAAATACTGCAAATCTAAATTTGACTTCCTTATAATTTTTATTTTAGAAAATGTAATATTTTTAAGAACAAAATTTCAATACAGAGTCCAGATACCTTGATCCAATAGTGTAGAACAATGGCCACATGAAACAAATTGGCATTCAAGGCAATAAATACAACAGCGAGAACAATAGAGAAGAAATTGTCGGACACGGACATGGCTATAAAGCCGGGGCGGGCTCAGGGCATAAAGGAAATCAACCTGGTCCAGAAGCCGAACCAGAACCAGAACCAGCACCAGAAGCAAGCACCAGAAACTGAAACTGAAATCCAGGCCCAGTCAACCATTCGAATTCGAATTGGTAGCGAGACGGAATAAAGTACAAAAATGTTGACCAATGCGCACAATTGGCAATTTGTGAAGTTAAGCGAAATTAATGAGCTGGCTGCGGCCATAGCTCTCTTTTCTCGTCACATATATAAAAATATACCGGCCATATAGAACCATACACTCGTACTACCATATATATATATAGGCATTTCAGAGTAACGTAAATTGTGGAAATGTGGGTGGGCTCAAAATGGCTAAATAAAAGGCCAACGTGCTGGTTGGTAGTTGCCGGATAGCCTGTTCATTAGTCACACACCGAGGATGCAAGAGGGGCTGACCATAATATATATATATTCTATACACACTTTGGTTTAAGGTGCTCAAGAGCAATTGGCATAAATCTTCGTCTTTGGCATTTGTGTTATGTCCATCCATTCCCACTCCGATGCCAATGCCGATGTTGATTCCCATTCTCGTTTTCATTTGGGGGCTTAGTATTTCTGGTCCATTTGCTTTTGACCGAAAACAATGGCTCTTTGATGTTGGTCAATGATTTTTAGCGGTTTAACCTTGGGGCTTATGAATGAGGCTACCATTGTTGTTACTTTGGCTTCTCTCCTTGAGGGCCAGGCTTAATCTTTTCCGGACAGGGGGAGTGGAGCCGGGGAGATGGACAAGAATGCGGTGTTAATGCCTGATTTGATGGCATTCAGTCTTTGGTTTACGGCCAGGTAGATTCGCATCTGGCCATTGGGTGGCATTAAAAGTTAATGCAATTTGATTGAAATGCTCTTGGAGGCCGTGATAATGTGGCCAAGCACTTGTAGAAATTGGCAATAAAGATGCCTTGGGAAATGAAATATTTGAAAGATTATATTTTTTATAATTCACATCTTTGGATATAAGGTATTTCAACAGCCAAACTTGCAGGATCCTTGAAACTATCCCAAGTGCCCCTAAAGAGTCATCCAACACCCTGCCAGCGTCTGAGTTTTTATCTCATTTGGCAAATTGCATTTGCAAAAATCATTTTCCCTGACCCGTATACTTCCGGCTTTCTCTGTGAAACTTCCTTGGCATCTGCAAGCCAAGACTTGCAATTAAATTTATATTTTTTTTCCAGGGGATCCGATCCCATCACTCCGATTTCCCCAGCATTTCCGCCCAAACTGTTGACGACACTTCAGCCCGTGACGGCGTTTCACTGAGAATTTATCACCTTTTCGAGAGGGCTCAGTCACCCGGCTCCTCTATCTTCCTCTCGTTCTGACTCTTTGGTGCTGTCTCGCTTTTTTTGGGGCGCTTGCTATTGCCACGCCTCGTTTGTCAACTTTATTCAATTTTGAAAACTGCATAGCCACCCTGCCCGACAAGCTGCCTTCACTTTCATCAAACTTCTGGCATTTGACGCCGTCCTGGCTGCTTATTAAAAACTCAAACGTCCCTGGAAGAGTGCTTTCCCAGTGGCTCCCCCATCCATAGGTCCATGGCTACACCCCACCCATAGACACTTGGCTGTCGCGTTGAGAGCTGAAATATTGCAGCCTCTCCGGAGGATGCTCCCCCTTTTTTCCCAGGCCACTCCTGTCTGGCGGGTTCCGTCTGCTGCCATTTGATGGATGGCGGAGGGTTCTGGGGTGCTCAGCTCAGGAAATATGGAATTATTTTAAATCGTATTCAAGACATTGGTGAGTAGTTATATATTAAATATTCTGGTTAATAAGCTTTTGTAAATATTGCAATAAATGTTTAAAAAATAAATACAATTTAAGGAAGTTTTAGTTACTTTTGAGTTAAGAAGATGTTAACAAAACTTCAGATAAGTATTTTGTCTTTAATAAAAATATATATTTTCTGTAAACTAAGTAGAGTTGATTTTATTATATCTTTTCTATAGAATCTTTTTTTTCAGTGCCCTGTGAATAATGGTACCTCTCGCCAAGTATCCTTGATATCATATTCAAGTTGGAATGTTTTTTATTTATTAGCTGCATGCAAAATTGACTCGACGGGCAACCATAGGAATAATGGCTAACAAAATGAAAATTCTGCCAGCCGTTTGATGTGATTTTGAAAAAAATGTTTGAAATGTTTTGCTCCGCTCCGCTTGGCGCTGCATACTTTCAGGGGTGTTCATGTCAAATTGCGCATACGCCGCGTGTGACGCGAGGAATTGTTCAAAAATTTATTTGCATAGAAAAAGCGAATAAAAGTTTTTGTCAGATATATATGTACATATAAAAAAATATACATATTATATGTGAGAAAATATATGAAAGAAAAAGTTTCGCATTGAAAAGTTTTTTGTTCGGGGCAGGGTAGTAGAGAAAAGTGAAAAATTCAAATTCCGAATGCACCCACAACAAGGCAGAGGGAAATGTTTTGGTTCGTTGGGGTAATTGTTGTTTACTCATCATATTCAGCTACCCGTCGGATTCAGATTCACCTGTCTCTTTCTGTGTATTGTTACCTGCTGCGTCCTGCCTGCCTAGATGCATCTTGTTGCACATAAATTGTATTTGTTGAACTTTATAATGACAATGAAGTTGATGTTTTTACAAAGCAATTTGCTCAACTTCTATCTGTCTGTTTTGGCTATACCCGTCTCTTTCGCTGGCCATCTAGTTCTCTTGCTCTTTTCTTTTGCACAAAACTTTTGCCAACTTTTCTTTTGAGGCTGGGCTCATAAATTTTTATTATGAATGCACATATTTTCTCCAGCTTTAGTTGCAATCTCACTGCCCCTCGTTGTCTATTTCTCTTTCTAACCCAATGTTTTTGTCTCTTTTGGACCAGGAACTGCTGTCTCTTTCCCATAGTGTCGGTGTGTGTGTGTGGCTTAAATATGCGGCTCAGTTGGTGGCCAAGTTTGGTGCGGTTAATGTGCATTTGGCAGCTATTTGGAAACATGTTTTGTGGCAATTCTTTCCTCCCGGCGTGCCACCATAAATATTCACCCCAAATATGAAATGCTTTGTGGAATAAATTAAATGGCCAACAATTATGTTACATATACATATCTACATTTATTTTACATTTAACAATAGACAGTGTCTCATTCTAATTAAATGTCTTGGAAACATTGTTCCTGAATTAAGATCTTTGGGTTTCAATCACTTTGTGGCTTTCTCAGGCATTTATAATTTAATTAAAACATTTCTCACATTTCCCTTAACAAGCACACACTCAGTTCACCTGTAATTTGCTGTATACGAGGAGGGGCTATATATGAGAAGTTAACATTATTTATGTTGAGCTTGCCCCAGCATTTACCAAAATTTCCCAGGTGCCTTATTTTTCATTCAGCAGAGCCAACAACGGAGGGGAAAAAAATAAAAGAAAATATTGAAATCCAGAAAGGCGAAAGTGCAAAAGGAAAAAATAAAACAGCTTTAAGTCCTTAAAGGCCAGCAACTAATGAATTATAAATGTTAAGCCCACTGAATGATGGCAACCTTTAACAGTTTCAGCTTTTCCGGAATCTTTTTCGAGAGGCGTTGAATCGTTAGCGGGGTTATGGCCCTGAAGGGAGATATATATCCTGATGGTATATCCTTTCGTATGAATTTCTTTTTATTTGTTTTTATATTAAACACTTTTAAGAGAATATCAGCATACGATTTAAATGGAAGTAGTTATTACAATTCTTTTAATATTAAATAAGGGTTTCAAAAAAATATATTTTGTGATTAAAATGTTTTAAGAATTTAAAGAAAAGAGTATTTAAAGGCAGTCTCTGTTTCTGTTTGCAGTATTTTTTCCTGCCTTCATTAAGCTTGTGTAATGGTGACCACGCCCATACATGTGTGGGCGTTCTGTGGGCAGGGCGTATCATCGAAAGACTGCAGTCCTGTCGGGGGGCATTACAGTACCTGTCTTCCCATCAGGTTGCCCCAGCATGTCAGCTGCAGTTGCAACAACAAGGTCGTCCCTTTGTTGGACATCAACCTGCATTACAATGCAGTTGGTGTTCTGGGTCCCCTACCCTTTACCCTCATTTTGGCTTGTTCGAATTAACTTTGGCGCACCTAGCCATGGGTTTGTAACTGACCTGCAAGCCGACCCTCCACCATGGCAACCCACATGCTGACCCCACCCCAACCACGCCCACAATATAATCCAACAAGGACGGATAGTGGGAGGATATAGGGGCGGAGTGTTGGTATAAAGGCAATCATTCCGATATGAAGACAATGAAGATATCTGTCCGTTTGCGGACTTTCACTTGCTGTCTATCTGCCATTCTGTCAGAATTGTTTGTTTTCGGCAGGCTAATGGGCAAAAAAAAAACCCAGAAACCTGAAAGAGACAGGTAGTGTGAAGAGTGAAAGAGTCAGGACGACTGGCTTCTGACAGCTGTCAATCGATGAGTTCGTTTGAAATGGAAACTATAGAGACTTGAAATGTGATGTGCTATAAACTAGAATCCTGATTTAAAGCAGGGATTTCAAAGTCTCTCAAGCAAGAACTTTAAAAATATTAAACCATAAATATAGTTTTTGTGCAAAAACCCACAAAAATCCCAGGCAGTTGAAGAACTACTCAAAAAACCGCAGTCTACTTAACCAGACAACACTTGAAACTCTCATTAATTAGCCAGGATTTTTGTTGGGCAAAGAAAGCCTCAACAATCCCGGGAAACAAGCCCCCCACAAAGGCGTGGCCTCCATCCATCTTCCTGCAGTGTGCCCTAACCCCTTTGCTGCTCAACTGTCTCGTTTGACCCCCTGTCTAGTGGAGCCAACTATTTTGCAATTCAAAGCTGTGCAAAAAAACCACAGCGAGCGCCAAAACTTTACTTTGCATGGAGATAAAACCACAGAAATACTTGCCAACTTGCTTGCCATCTGGGCCTGGGCCTGGGCCGGCGAAAAATTTCGACCTGGACATGTCCTGGGGCTACGTTTCTTTTTTTTTTTGTCTGGCAGGACACACCAAGGCAGAGGCAGAGGAAGGAGGACTCACATGCCCACCGCAGAACAGCAGCCAAAAAGTGTCAAATTTATGAACGGCTTGCAAAACAAATTTAAAACTGCAACGCCAAGGATGTGGAAGTGAAAAAGTTAGGTGTGGAGCCAAAAAAGTGAGCGGCTGTTGGGTGGGGGGAGGGCCAAAGTTTAAAGTCTGCTTTTGGGCTAAAAACAGCAACCGCAAAAAGTTTCGGCCCAGTCAGTGGCAGTGGCAGAAAAGTCCCATTGCCCCAAAAAGCCGCAAACATAGAGGGGCGGAGAGAATAGAGGAGCGTCGAAAAACCAAAAATGAATTTTCAGTGTTGCCAACTTTCTGCGGATTAGTGGGCGTGGCAGGGGCGGGTGTATTGGGTTACGCATACTTATTATTTGTGCTACGCAACTGGAGCTCTCTCCAGTAAGCCAAACTCCGGCGCTAAACGCTGGCCATAAATTCATTTAGTAAGGCAATAGTGACCATAAATTTCCAGGCTATCGATTGCAACGGATATCCAGAATGGCAAAAAGTGGGCCAGAATGGTTAAAAAGAGGGTGGTGGGTGGTTGCAGCAACAGCAATAACTGCAACAAAAAAAGGCGCAAATACATGCCACAGAAGCAACCAAAGCCAAATGCCAAAGGCGATAAAATAGTTTATGTTCGTTGCTTATAGTTTTGTTTGTGTGTGAAAGGAATAGGGTATATCTTTGGAATTAAAAGGTCTTATTGAGTTTCAAAAAACGATTTTTGAAAAAAAAATTTGGTTATTAGTTATTAATTTCTTTAACATTATTGAAGTAATGATTATGATTTGGAATTATGATTGAATGAATTGATTATTTTGAAGAACATATTACCTACATCTTACTAAACAAATAAGGAATTTTAAGGAAAAAATATTAAAAAATTTACCATAATCTAATTTTTAACTAATAAAAGAGTAGTAAATAAAGTAAATTTAATGTAGAGTATTAAAAAACTCTTGGGGCTAACGAACTATCACCTTTCCTAACCACATGCCTACATATATCTTTTTGGCCAATAATTTGCTTTAATAAATCACATGGCCAAAAGGTTATTTGGCTTTTGGCCAAAAATTAAACAAGTATTGTAAACACTTTCTGCAGAATAATGAAAAAACAAGCTAAGCAAAAAAAGATATAAAATAGAGCGGAAGCGGAAATAAGTGTGCCATTTGATTAAAAAAAAGTAAAATCAGCCAGAGTCACTCGTTTAAAATTCCTTGTTTTTTTTTGTAACAAGTGACAGTAATTAAAAAAAAAGGAGAGAAAATAAAATGAATTAAAATCCATGAAGGTGCTACAGTTGTCTCCAATTTAAATTGCGACTCGGAGTCATTATGACCTTTTTTGGGTTGCCAGCCAAACTTAATATTAATGACTGGCTGGGAAATTAATTTCTGCAGTTGACTTTCACTTAAGAGGGTGGCCTGAAGGGGGTTGGCTTGGCCTGGCCTGGCTTGGTCTGACGTCTTCAGTTTCCCGATCCCATTTCCAAGTCTGTGCTGTTTTTTTTCACGTCTTTCTTTCCTGAACCCCAAGTGGGTCAACATTGATTTCCGTCAGTTGATGGCCAAAGACGCTTGTCCAGGCGATGGACGCAGCTCATAAATATTCCAAGCGGCACGCGCTCCTCGCCAAACAACCTTCCGTGGCCCCAAGTCCGCTCCTACCAGGGGGAGCACCCCCTCAAAAACCCACTCCTTTCAAAAGTGGCAAAACGAGGCGACAAAGTTGCTCTCCATTGATATGTTTGGATTGAAAAAAAAGGGGCCGAGGGAAACACAGAGGCAGGCGACTTGCTGTGCAACTGCAGAAACTGCAGCATTGATTGAAAATAAATAAATTCGTTCAGCTTGATGGCCAAGTTGCTCTGGGGTAAAAAAAAAAAAAAAAAATAAAATAAAGTAAAGTCTTGAATAAGTTCCAAAGGGCTAAGAAGGAAAAAGAAACAAGTCGATTGGAGAACAGCGAACTCAAAGAAATCGCTCTCAAGAAATAATTTCAATGAGTTGTTTGTTCAACTGAGTAATCAAAATGAATTGGAATGCTGTGAATGAACCCAAAGTGGAGGATCTTTGTAAATTATACCCATGGAATTCAGATAGTTAAGGTTCCAAATGATAATATGCTTTCTTAAATTTCATATTTTTTCCTTTAAATTCTTGTGGCGATTCGCTTTCAAAAGCTGTCAGTCGGACACACTTCTCGGAATTTCTTCAATCAATTTAACATCCTCTTTACATCAATTAAATTCTTCATTATGATTCAAGCGAAAACTCGTTGTGTGTGCTTGCTTATTTCAAAGGTTCCACTCACACATTAAATCATATTTCATTTTTGTGCGATTCCTCGAAACGATGTCCTCACACGCGAGGTTCTTGGTTGAGGTTCTTTTTTTTTCTCCATATATATATACATTTTTTTCTCATTTTACACATCTCTGGTGGTGAGAGGTTGCTTTTTGAACTGACTGTGGGTCCTGTTTTACGTCCGCTTACATAAATGATATATCCCTAAGTGTTTGGCATGCATATTTAATGCCAGTTTATGGAGTATTTTACCAGCTTGCTCTGGATTATTATCCCCCACTTTGAGACATTGCAATTTATTGATTTACTTCGTGTTGAATATAATTCCCTTCGTTTTTCACAATTTTGTATCGAGAGAACCAGACAGACACCCGGGCCCCTGAATAAATGATGTTGAAGGGCTTAAGATTCACGATTCAAAGAGCAACATTAACATTTTCAAAAGACTTTCTGGGCCCTGTGAAAGTTTCTCAAGAATTCTGCGAGCCAAAGTCAAAATCAATTGGCTTGGATTTTGGATTTATGGTTCATTGACTTGCGTTCATGCTTATCTTTGTGAGTCTTTATATATTTTCCCTGCCTCTTGATTTTAGACTTGAGCTCCTTTTCGGTTAAGTAATTTCGTTGGCAGCCGAAAACTTTCAATTGACGAACGATTATCGTATACATTTTGACAGCATCTCTGAATTTTACATTATTTCCCTAATTATTGTCAAACAAACTTAAGACTTCTTGAATGTTTCTTATCAAGGGCGGAATTTTTCCTTTACCTCTTGAGAATAATAAATTTGAAAAGGGGGGATATATCACTAGTTTATCGTTCATTAAACCTGTTGAACAAGTGCAATGTCTCTTGATTATTTATTTTTTTTTGTTTTCTCGCAGCGCCTGCACTTTGAACTCTTTCTAAGGTTCTGTTCTTTTAGAACTCTTTCTAAAACCCGGGAAATGTTCTTTGAGTTTTCCTGGATGGGTGTTACCCTTTTCCCCCGCTTTTCATGGGAGATGTTTGCTGCTTGTAATTGAATAGCCCCGGAGACTGTGGCTTACAATTATCTGCTGCTCGGTGGAAATGCAGGCCCCCCCTAGTTCTCACCTTCCCCCACCACACTATGTCTTTTGGGTTTTCTCCCATTGCCGCTTTTCCTCAATTGTAGTTGCCGCCTTTCCTCCTCTAATGGAGACTAATGAACTGCGGCGAGAGCGAGGAAAATCTGGGAGAAATCTTGTCTAGAAACAAGAGCAGGTAGAATCGTGCGTGCTCACAAATCTAATTACTTAAGATGATACGGATACATTTAATCATACTTCGGGAGAAGTTAAAGGAGTGCCAAAATAGAAATGTTTAATGGAATTATAAAATGAAATCATTGTGAACTTTAGAATGAAATTGTAAGAAAAAAACTTATATTTTAGAGAAGAATATCTTCGATTTCTTAAAAATAACACATGACTGGATAAAAAAAGTGAGTTGTTTAATTTTTTAACAAGTAGTCCATGACAATATTTTTGTCAAATAAAAAATTGAATTGGTCTCAACTGGGCTGTATAATATTCAGTATCAATACACACCTCAGAGTGAGAGGTCCTAAAATATGGTTCGAAAAAAATAAAAAGTAAGAAAAAGTGAAAATAATTAAAAAAAAAAAAAAGTTATAAAAGAAAAATAAATTAAAATACAAAAAATAGGAACTAACAAATATTAAACAAAAATACACTCAATAGAATAAGTGAAGAAAAGTTATAAATATTTGTTTCTATTTTTCTTTTTAGATTTTTTTTGGACCTGGCCTTAGCAAACTAAAGAGGCAATAGAGCTAAAACTACGATTTGAAATCCAAATTATCGATTTCAAGTGTAAGGGGTTATTTTGATTTCAACTGTATCCTAGGACCCTAGGGTAGGACAAAAAAAGCGACAACGGCAGGATGCGTTCCCAGTCATTAAATACGAGACATCTAATGTCGCTGGTTTCACCAGCATGCGAATTTATGAGAAACACTTCATAATTCAGTCAGCTGATCTTCCGATTCTGTGGCTGTTTCGACCAGTTCAAATCAGCGATTTTATCGGGTATAATAGACATCGAATTGGAAGATCGGTTGAATGAATTATTGGGGGCTCCTCGTAAATTCGCATAAAGCTGAAGTCCCCGCTGTAAAAGCTGTGATTCGGAGCCCTCAACAAGTCATCTGTAAACAATGCCAATATATTTGTAAACAAAATCAATTTTCCCACATCAACCGATTGTTAAACTCAGCAAAAATAAATTGTTAATGTCAGAAAGGAAAAAAGTCGGTTTAGTAATTAAAAATCCTTGCTGGCAGCAATTAAATCTGCCACACAGCCATGTAAAGTTGTTAATTTATGTTTGTTGAACAAATGTTTGCATTAATTTAAAATAGCACAGGACAGCAGAATTTTGTTCAAACAATAGATGGCATTTACGGGGTTTTTGCGGGGCATTAATTGATTTTGGCAATTGTACGAAAATATTTTGAATACACATATTGATTTGCATAGATCCGGTAAAATCTGGTTACGTTATCCACTTTAGGGTTTTTTTTTTAGCCAGACGGAAAATGGTATATTTATGTCATCTATGCTTACTGTGTGGTTGGTTTTCGGGTCATTTGGGTCACTCCTTTTGGAAAAACAAAAGGCCACAACAACACAAACATTGACCCACATTTCAATTTATTTTATTTGCTGCGGGTGTTGTTGCGGAGCATTCGTGATTTGTGCGAGAAAAACACAAATGAAAGTCATAAATTTTTTGGCGAAACATAGCAACCGTGGTGGTGGGGGGCTGTATCTGGTCTCCCTCTTAACAATACCATCCGGAAAATAAATGAATGTAGGTCAGAGGGTAAGTAATGTTAGTAATTCTAGGATATAAGGCCCGCAGACATTCACAAGTCAAATCAGCGTCAAGTTCGCGGCTCAACGTTTCAATTAAACTAAGTTCGTGGCAAATGTCTGAATTGCTTTTTGCTATTTTCTATTTTAGTTCGATTTGCCGGCAGACGGGAGCCAGACAAGTCACGTTTTCTTTTTCAGCGCCAAGAGCTATATATGGTAATGAATCGGACGCAGATCTATACTCTATAATGGAGGGGTATTGTGCTGTTTCTAGTTTCTCGAAGGGAATGTCAAGTACCTTAAAAGAGCGCTTCAGATGGGTCTTATTGGGCATCAATTCATCATGAAATTAACCCACATATTTTAGCTTAGTTTGTATTTTAGAGTATTAATTATTTCAACATGATTACGATGATTTTGCATGGCAGTCGACGCCAGTTTTTAATTGAATATTCAAAGCACAGACAGCGCACATCGAATTGATGGACAGGTCTCTTGTGGGTGCGACACACTCGATGACAGGAGCGGATGAAGGGGGCCCCCATTCAGCCGAGAACAAATAGGTAAAGGGGGGGTGATTCGTTCTCTATTCAAAGTGTAAATATTTGCAAAACGACTACTGAAGTCTAGAGATGCAGCTGGAGGCCGGAGATCCGTGATCGCGATCGAGATCGGGGAAATGGAGGAAGCCGAGTGTTGTTGATGGTTGACCAACAAATTGGTCACGATCGTTAAGCAAGACGCCTATTGTAATTGTTTGTGTGGCTCGGCTTGGAACTTGGGATCGTTTGCAGGTCATCCACCCGGGGCCCCGGAGCACAACAGATGCATTTACGACACAATATGCACATACTATATAGCTTATAATATATATATATTGGAGCGCCACGAACATGGGGGCGTATGTACAATATGGCAAGTTCAATGCAACGGAAGTGCCGCAACTGTCAGGAGTGGTTTTTAGTGTGGTTTTGTGGTTCCATTGACGGAGAACCAAAAAGGAGTGTTTGGCGGTTACTCCTCAAAAGGAGTTTTCGGGTCAGAACATTTCCCATTTCCATACAGTTCGTGAGAAAAAGCCTTCATATTACTCTTACAATACTAGCAGCTTCACTATTATTTCCGCCTCATCTGTGGCTTGACAGAACCACACAATGTGGGTGGTTTTTACTGCGGTGGCGTACTTACATGGCCATCATTGTCTTCTAATGTCTTGCCAGCTTTTCTTACCTGCAACGAAAAAGAGGAGGGGGGTTGAAATAATTATTGCAGTTGCAACAGAGAGGAAGTTTCGCCCGTGGGCGGCCAACAACAAAGTTGCAATTGTCTAAGTCGAAGTTCTGCAACTTCTGCCACTTGCTAATGTGTGGGGCCAACTTTTTACGAGTATGGCTGAGTATAAAAATAGTTACTGCCAGTAGTTAAATCTCTGCACAAAATAGTATTCTACCGTTTGCCCCAGTAACTTTTGTTCCCAAGTACTTGGGTGTACAAAATAGGAATTAGGAATAGAATTATACAGTAAAATATTTGTGTTAATATCACACCCAAATCAACTATCTTTTACTTTCCAATTGAAGAGAACCATTACTGCCGTAAACTCGTATCATTTATTTCCATTACAACTCAACTTTTGCCAACAATCTTTGAGAATAATCTTTTGTTGCACAAAACTTTAGTGTTTGCTTTTCTGCTCCTGACTTGGCAAACTTTACTTGGAACTTTTCTCGAATTTTTTACGATTGTGTGGCAAATCCCCCTATAATCATAATCAGCTCATATGCAAACATTGCTGAAACCATACAGCAACTACCGTGTGGGTGTGTGCCCCATCTCTTTCGGAGGCAGCTCCAGTGGTGCGTCTGCAACTTGTTGAGTCATTCAAGTGTTTAGCATTCAAGTGTCGGCCTCCAGTGGAAAACGAGTCATCAATCATCGACCGAAAAACCAACTAAAAACATGCTGCCATGCTGCCATTCTGCCTGCTGCCTGCCACAACTATGTATGTTGCACGAACGATCGTTGCGAACAATGTATGGATTTCAGGCTTATGACAAGTGAAATGGCACTTAATTGGCAAGTTAATGTAATGTATAATATTAAAACGGCAAAAGGCTTCCCAGGCCTATCAAGCCACGTTTACATTGTTGCTTTGTTGCAACTTTCACGCCAACAATTCCAACCCGACAACAAATTGTTGCATTTAATCTGCCAATTTCTGAGTAAAGGAAAAAAAAAATAGAAAATTATTGAGGTGCCGAAGATTAAAAAACGCTTCAACTGTGGGTGGCCATGGCAGCAGACTTGCCTTAATTTAATTAGACCCATGAAAAGATTGCCGCTGTGAACATTTCAAATTGTTTTCAATCAGCAACAAAAAAATAAAGCAGAAAAAAGTGGAAAAACGCCAGCAACACATGTCGCTCCAATTTTCCAGCTTGGTTTTTCCTTTAGTTGGCTTTTCTGGCCTGCTAAATGGTTTTTAATTGCCCAAAAAATCGCGAAGCAGCTGGCAACAAAAAAATGACAAACAAAAACCCAGACAATTGGCCAATAGAAACACATATAAAACTAGTTGAATTGGCTAATTGCTTTTTGGAGATTTTTTTTTCGCCAAGTTTATTTATGTTTGTCAAGATTTTTCAGCATATTTTTATCCCCTCCAATTATTCAATTTGGTGTCATTGGTGTCAACTGCTATTAAATAACGCTTCCATAAAATATTCAAACTTCGTTTAGAAAGTGCGTGCTGGGTAACGCCTACAATTTTTTTTTATGACTGACACAGCCAATCCCTACAGTGCACTCCATAAATTATGCAAAAGTGTCGAAGCGATTATGTGATTATATTCCCGGGGTTTTTCTCCAGGCTTTTCTCTAGAGAAACAGAAATAGATTTAAGTCCCTTTCTTTCTGCGCCACGCGACAATTAGCACTTCATTGACACATGTGCGACAAATGGAGTGAAAAGAAAGAGAAAGGGCGACACGGAAAGAGGGAGACAGGAAAAAGCGCACCCAGTGTTTGTGTCCCATAACCGAGAAATGGAGCATTTTATGCTCCAATAAAAATAATTAAGTGGCGTAATTGATAATGAATTTTTTCCTCCGCTGTTCGTTTCGGTAGAATTTTTTTCCCTTCGTTTATTTTTTTTTAATAATTTCATGTCATAATTTTGTGAATTTATGACATAATTTTTCGAAGGCGTCGCCAGTGAGTAAACGATGTCTCTTTTTGTATTTTTTTTGTTCAGCGTGATGATTTTATATACGATTCTGATAAGCTTTCGGGCCGGAAAGTGGGTGAAAAAAGTTCGATGGGGAAATGCAAATGAGATTGCAGCTAATTGCTGGTGTTTGGGAAAGCGATTAGGAATAATGGAATGTATTAATAATCAAAATATAATTAGTTATATTGTATGATAATATTATTATCTTTATTTTGGATTATCTGTGTAAGCTTTAAGCCTAGATCTCTAAAGCATTTTTTCTTTACTTCTTTTTTTTTATATCCATTAAGAGTGTGGTTATAATTTATATTGTGCCGACCAACAATCTTTATTTACGCTTGCAATATTGGCAACTTCAACAAGCTCGTAGATCACTTTAATGGCATTCAGTCTGTCTCTTTCGGGTCTGCGTTTTCCCTCTCTGTCGTCGGTTGCGGAATCTGAGTGCCCTGTCCCTCTCTTTTAGCCATCAAATACAGCCGCTCGAATCACTCTGGTCTGGTAGTAGTCACTCGAGTGGCGGGACGGGGGCGTGGCAGAAGTTCAACGGTTCGACAGAGCACTTGATACTTTTTATGTTCTTGTTGTCATTGCACGTTGCATTCTGTACTTGTCAATGGCAGAGCTTGAACAAGTTTTTTCTTTTCTCAATTTTTTTGTATTTTTTTTTGCACTTTTTCACTTTTTTTTTTTTGCGAACTTGACTTAGTCACTGTGTACACAACTGTACAACAAACAAGAATCATACTGGGAATTGTTGATGCACTCGACAATTTCCAGGATACGCTTGAAAAGAAATCCTGAGTGAAGTAAAAGTGAATCAGAGTGGCAGCTGAGCGGAAATCTAGTTGAATCAATGTTCAAGTCTCAATCAGAATGAAATAAGGTACAAACTACTGAGGTGTTGAAGATGATGCTTTAAAAACTAAAGAATTTTTCAAGGCTCTTCATAGAGCTTTTTCACTAATCGAATCATTTGATATCCCGATTAACAAACAAAGACTTATCCATTCAAATGAGGGGGAAAACACCCTCTTTCTCTTTGTGAATAACCGCATAATTTATTGAATATTTCCAATTCATGACTATAAATCTCGTTTCGTTTTTCCCTCCCAAAACAGAAGGTCAAACGGATAAATACTAATTAGCAACGCCCACTTTTGATTTCTATTTATTTTCGAATCCATTTCAAAATGTATCTGACGAGGCATAACTTCTCCAGTGCCCACTCGAAGTTCGATTTCGATTTCGTTTCCACTCACATTGATTGTAAATACTTGTGTCCAACTTGAGTTAGTTACAAGTGCTGCATGTGGCACTTTTTTTTCTCAGCCATTGTTTATTTTTTCTTTGTCCGAAGGGTCTTTGGGTGGAAATCCCCTTAACTGCCCTGAAAACTGGGAGCGTAACCAAAGTAACAAGGCAGTTCGGGGTCTTAAATATCTCTTAAGGTTGTTGTTTTGCCTTGCTTTTGTTTTCGTTTTAGAGTTTAGACTATTGAAGGTAAAGTTTGGTTATCTTTCAGATCAATAACATTAGAGTTCCTCCTCTACTATTATCCTATTAGCTGCTGTAACCCCAACATGCCATCGTGCTCCATAATTTTCATAACCCACAATTATCATATCAAAATTCAATGAAATTCCAGTTCGTGTCCCACATGGGAACCTAACCAAGTTGAACTGCCCAGCGTGTGACCTCCACACAGATGGACACTCGTCACTGGAAACCATAAACCGAAGCACGAACTCTGACCTCTCGTCCACATGATATCATTTCACTTCACTCCGCCACTCCTTTGATCAATTAGAGGGCTGGAGACATGCACTTGGTTCATGTCAAATGCACTTTTCAGTTTGTTTTACACTGAGAGAAATCAATCTAGCTTAAAGAAGAAAGTTAAGCAATTTTTTACGGGCTTGAGTAAGTTTTGTAGACATTCTTAGACATCTTTTCCAGACATTATTATTTATTTTTTATTAAATTTCTTTTAAGTGCACATTAAAGTGGCGCCTCGAAAGCATACAGAATACGAGGGAAGTGCTTATGAGATGGCAGCGGGGATTTCCATCGGAGGCATGCAACAGGGTCAAAAGAAGGGGAACCTCTTCAACCAGAGGGGCGGCCGGGTGTTTGAGTTACGAGCGGCGTCTATAATTTGTTCGAAGACACTGCGTGTGTGACACACTCTAAGCTGTCAGCATTTGATGGCTCACGGTAGCTACATATACTTCATGGCACTCCCATGCCACATACCTCTCGGTATTGCCCCCCGCTCGGTTCTGCCCCTTTCGAACCCAATTAAGCAATTTGTGGCTGACCATCATCGTCATGGAAAGCACACGCAGACGCACACGCCACAAAAAAGTCGGACTAATCTTGGCCAGCTTCGGGTTTAATGGCCAGGAATAATTATATTCGAATTTTACTGGCGATAATAAAAATAATTTTCACTTTGTGACCCAAAGGGCACTCACTAGTTGACATTTTCCATCATAAGTGAATAATTTTTTTATGTTTGATCGTTTGACTCGAAAGTGAAGGTTTTTATGACCGTTTATTAGATAAGTAATAGTTTAGGAATTATACATAAATGGTTTTTTATGGGTTGGGCGGGGCAAAATAGGTCAGAGGTCTCAGATCTCCAGAGATAGGAAATTTGATAGAGCTATAAACCGATTTGGATTTGGGAAATCATAATTGATAGAATAGGGCTAATAATCGAGTTTCAAAAAGGGAAAGTTTATGGAAATCGAATTAAAATCTTTATAACCAAACGGTTGCTGTTTTGATTTTAAGATTCCCATAGATATTTCATGAAATTTGCACCTAATATATTCTAAAGTTTATGAAGCTTCCATGACATTTATGAGTTTCTCAACGAAATCCACTCAACAACTTTGCCGATTCTGGCCAAGAACTTCAAGCTGAACTCAACCTGCTCGTGGCACTCTAAAGTCTGCACCAAATTTATGGCTGGTTCTACTTAGCCCAAGTCAAAAGCGTAGCTGTCATAAATTTTGGCCAAAATATGACTCAATGAACCCCGGCTGGCATGGTAATTTATTTGCAGAGCAAGTGGTAAGAGACGCGAGTAGGAGATGCCTTGGCCAAATGATTTAATTAGGCTGAAAATTAAAAACACAACCCCGCCAAGTGCCAAGAGCACAAAAAGCCACAAAACAGTGGGGGAATAACAAGTTTATCTGACAGATACCAGACGTAAGAAGTCAGAAGGAGAGGCCACCCATCAACGGGCTGTCAGTTAGTCATCAACTTTGTGATCATGATCTCTATGAAGCGTCGGTTCTGGTTCACTTTATCCAGCTCACACATAAAACTCTGACATAAATGCAGTTAGCTGTGCGTTGCATGCGAAAGTACTAGTATCTGGCAGATAGTATCTTCTAGATACATTTTATGTGTTGCCTTCGTTAGAAGGCAGCAACATTGTGTGTGGTTGACTAAATGCCCGACTGCTCAAATGAATGACTGAGTAACAGAGTGACTGAATGACTGAATGAGTCAGTGCGTGTGCACTTGGCAATTTCCCCAAGCTGAATGTATCTATATATCTCTCGGATGCAAGCACTGAATGGCTGCCGGCCCTCTTCTTTTATATTTTGTAGCTGTATTTGTATCTGTAAATCTGTGTATCTGTATCTATGCGCATTTCCCATCCAACTGCCCGCATATCCAATCAGTTTATGTCACCCAAAAATTTGACGAGGGCTTCCAATATTCATTTTACGTTTCTGTCTCATTTCGGTAGTCAATTAAATTTCCCCAGAATTTCAATAACCAGATCCAATGAAAAGGTCAACGTGTCAGTACATTGTTGGCCCAAGTTGAAGGTAAAAGATGGATGGTGGAATATTAACCACAGACCTAAAATACCAGAGATTCCTGGAAATGTTCACGGTGTTTGATTAATAAACAAAAGGAGCTGTGGTTAGAAGGATAAATATAGAAATAATAACAAAGGAATATGATTATTTTGAACGAAAAGTACCTTTCTTTCAGCTTTTATAAATTATTCATTATTCGGATTTTTATTTTTAAATTGAAAACCCTCCGGAGTATTCTTCTGATTCATTGTTCCTAATCGGCTTCCAAGAGGCCTAATCCCATTAATAATATTCCCTTCCAAGTCAGTTACCTTTTCTCCAATTTGCAAATCAGCAAAGAAATTTCTTGAATTTCTGTCCCCTCAATCGAAAAAAAGCAGGACCCTTCGAGATGAACGATGTTTCGTTCTTCGATTGGCTTCATTTGGTTGCTCAACATGCGCATTGTTGGGCTTCATTAACTTTTGCCCATGGATTGCGATTGAGACATTCGCACTCGGACGGAACATTCGAACAGCAATCGTCAGTTAGGCATATTTAATGGATTTTTTTTCTCCTTCTATATTCTGGATAAAGTTTTTACTCCCTAGCTTCCCATTGAAGTGGAAGAAAAGTCGGAAAAATATCTTTGATTTTTGTGTTTTTTGGGATTTTCGATTACATGTCGGATTTTCTGGGCTCTGCCCTTTGTTTATTCAGTCGACGGTAAATTGCTTTGTTTATACTTGTTGGAGTGAGAAATGCTAGTAGAACCTAGAAGTAGAAGCTCAGCACAAGGCACAAGTGTTTATTGCAAGTAAAAAGTGCCACTTGCACTTGGCACACAGCTGCCGCAGTCTATGTAAATGCATTCGAATGGAAAATAAAGAAAGGGGCTGGACCGGACCTTGGGGCATTGAACTCGAGTCGATGCATCGAGGAATAATTTCAAGGTGGCAATCAAAGCCAGAGGTAAACAAAAGTATATTCATATTTTCTTGTTATGCTATCTAAACAAACCAGAAGGGAAAAGTTTGTAAACAAGGAAGTGATAATAAATGTAAAGTTCTTTTAAGATATTTATTTGATAAAGAATGCATAGTATTTTAAGACACCCAATTATTCAAACTTTTAGGTCTTTGAAAAACCCCTATCCCCAATCAAAAAATATTTACAAAATTAATCTTCTTCAATTTTGAAATCTCATTATCTGATGTCACCGCACACTGACAGTGTTTAAACCATAAAAAAATATTTACAATTAATGCCACCCTTTGCTGAACAATTTCTGATGATGTTAGATGTGTAAACACAAATCAATTGATAGGGGGCGACCCATAAAGAAAGTTAGAAAAGGCAGTTGGGGAAAAGCAAGCTGCAAACGACAAGACCACAAGCCGAAAGGGCCAACAATTTTGAGGCAACTCCAACTTGATTAATGGCCCAATCCGGCCAAGAAGAGTGAAAAAAGTGTATGTATTATTTCTTGTGATGGGTGGCAAGTTGAGGAAAATTGAAAAGCCAATTGTATTGTTTTGCCGACAAAACAAAACAAAACATCTCAAAACAAATGATGTGCCAGCGGTGGTGCCGGTCAAATTCGACAAGGCAATCAAAATGAAGTTACCTCCGATTGGGGGTACATCCATTAATCACCGTAAAACCAAAAGAAATTGGAGTAGAAGAAAGCAGAGCCGAACAAAAAATAAAACACAAAATACAAGAACAGAAAACGATTTAAAACAAATTAATAGTGGCACAGAACATAAAGGGATAGTAGATTCCAGGCTATGGGACTCGAGCTGTTTCAATGTTTAATTAGTTTGCAGAACAATAGCCGCAGGGAAGGGGCTATGGCTTTAGTCATTCTCTGTTGTTGTGGTTCTCTTACCAAGTTTGAGTTTAATTAAAGCCACAAGCCGACAACCGGCAGTATAAAGTGTAGAAATTTGGAAGAAACCAACATTTTTTGGAAGGAATATCCATGGAAGTCGGAAATTGCAAGAACAAGTTGAAACTTAGAGCTTGGGTAAAATATTTATTAAAATAATATATAAGGAATATTAAAATAAAGTAGAATCCTTCAACTAAAGAAGATATGGGTACAAACTCTCTGATACCCGTTACTAACGAAAGGACTCTTGCTTATTATTCTTTTCAAATATTTATGAAAGTAAAATAAATAAATTATTTAGAAAAAAAATTAGAATCCTTCAAGTCCCGTCTCCTTTACAAGCAAATAAAATAAAAGCCACAGAGCTCTTAGTTTCTTTTCTTTTAATGAAAAGGAAGGCTTCAGTCGGAAAATTATTAAAATTGTGAGAAAACCTCAAAAAAATACACAGAACCCAAAAAACCGAGTCAAAAATAAACCAACAGCATAAAGCATAAAATTGTGTGGAAAACATAAACACAAATTATATGCAAAAGCAAGCCCACAATTGGGAGGCAAAAACAGCTCAAATAAAAAACGAGGACAGCAAATAAAATAGGCGAGCAAGTATAAAAAATGCTAAATAAAAATTAAATTCTGTTCATGCCAAGCACGAAACAAGGAAAATGGAAAACCAGCAAAGGAAAAGAATGAAAAGTCGTAGCCGGAGGGTGGCTCAAAAGGGGGCGTGGCTCGTAAGTTGCCACAAGGCCTCAGGCGAATTATTTGGGGGCAAGGATGACTGGATGGGGCTGGATGTGGGGGTTGGCTGTCGCACAAATTTTTAGTTAATTAAAACTAAAAGTGAAAATGCGCAAATTGCGGGTAATAAAAACGCTTAAAGCGACACAAGGGACACCAGAAGGGGCAAGGATAACCAGAATGGAATAAAGAGTAGACGCGAAAATAAGCGGGCAGGACAACAGCCATGAAAGGATACAAACGAGATGATGACATAATGTAAATAGTATAATTTAACATATTTTTATAATAGGTATCATAAGTACCCTTTAATATTAAAAGTTATTTTAAAAATATACTTTTCTGGACGGTATTTGTGGTTTAAAAAGTAGAGCTTTTGTTAAGAAACTATATGATACCCGACACTTATACATTAAATTCAAGCTAGGTAGGTCAGACCTAATATTCTAAAAAAAAGGATATACTTCAGAAGTACCGAGTATAGATATGCAAGCTCCTTTCATAAGCAAAAAAAACAAGATCCAAAAAAGGAAAAAAATTAAAAAGACCGGCATGAGAACGAAAAACAAATGCAATTTACAATGCTAACACTAAAATTGGGCAAAGAACCAACCAAAAAACCGTCGGAATGAAAAAAAAATCGTGGCTGTGAAATAAGAAAAATTTTGTTTGGACTGCAAAGCAGGCTGCATAAATGAGGAAAACGGCTGCAGAGGAAAAACCTGTGCGAAAAGCAGCGCGTGGAAAATAATGCCAACCCAGTGGAGGAAAAAAAAAGGAGAAAAGGGGGTAAATTGCGTACAACCAGTGGGTGGGGCTGGGGGCGGCATTGTTTAGTTGGTGAAATGCTGGACAGCCGGGTACAACGGAATGTGTTTCGGAAAATCGGGTCTGGGGGGTGGAAGAAAATGGGAGGCCCGGCAAAAAACAAGGCGACTAGTTAACAAAAGCCAGTATGCTGACAAAAAAGTAGAGACAGAAATGCAGGAGAAAGGGTCTTCTTTGTTGTGTTTAAGGTGACAAAGAATTAGCAGGGCCACAAAAGGATACCAGAAGGCAAGGGGAAAGCAGTGCTAGAACTTTTCGTCCTGAAAAGATGATGGACGATGCTAAGGAATGAATGGGGTTTACTAAAATGGATTATATTTTCCTAAATTCATTTAAATTAAAGAAGTAAACAAGACAAAGGGAAAAGGACTATCTAGAAATTAATTAAATATTTAAGAGATGTTTAAATCTATAACGGTTTCAGTCTAAAAGCTCCCGATTTTCTTTAAAATTCTACATTTTTAGTTCAGTGTTATTGTTATATTCAAGTCTCCTTATAAATTTTATAAGCTTTATCTAACTTTTCTTTAACACTTTACATATTTTCTTTCCAACAATTTCACTTTAAGCCATGGGGGAAAAATTCTTGAAGCAAGAATCTCTAGCCATGCAAATTTTCCCTCGTTTTCCTAACGTGTTCTTGTTTTTATTTTGTTGTGATCCATTTTGCTGACCAGCTAAATAAAAATGTAAAAACCGCGCAATGCTAACAAAATGCAGATTAAGTCAACAACTGGGGGGTGTTGCTTTTCACCAACCAAGGGGGATTTTTCAGCTAAAAAGAAAATGGATAGCATCTCAAAAAAAGATGGTAGATAGTGTTACGTTCTAGCAGATAATATGGAAATCAGAAAAATACTAAATCACTTGTTTTATTTCATTTTTCTTTCCTTGTTGCTTTTGGTAAGGGAATATTTTTGGGGTTTTTCTGCTATCTTAGAACGCATGGCGCAAGGGAATCAGTGAGTTTCTGGTAGTTCTCTTCATTTTAGCCAGAAAATGAAATAGAAAAAACCTCTGTAAAGGAAAGGTAAATCCCTCTTTTTTACATTTTCCACTTCATAAAAAAGTTTTGCTTTTCCACCAAAAAAAAAAAATAGGATTTCCCCTTTCCTGATTTTCAATTGCATTTGTCGGCTCACACAACGCCTAAAAAGTGTTTTTGTTTTTTTTTTATTTTTGAGTTGGAAAGGGGATGACCACATCATCAAATTGCTAAAAATAAAATATTACAGAGAAAGAGCCACTGGCACTGCCGGCAGTGGGAATTATGAAAAATGCCTTGTAAAGTGGCTGAACCCAGAAAAATCATCATTAAAAATTAGCTGCACTAATTTGATGTGAAAATTGGGTCAAAAAGAAGTGGTAGTGGTGGGGGTGGGCTGTAGCCGAGTTGATTGCCGCCTGCATTTGGCAAACAGGAGGCGTGGCTATATAGAGGGGAGCTAGTGGGGAGAAGAGCGTGTGCCAAGTCAATGAAGCCACAAACGTTTAATTGTTTGAATGCTTTGAATTAATTGAATGTGCAAGAGGCAGTGCCTCCAATTTTCCCCTCCACAAGCTGCAGCAGCTGCGTTTGTTTACTCGCGCCAAAATGTTTGAAGTGGCTCCCCCCCACGGGGGGTGGAGTGTATGTAGAGTGGGTGGGCGGTATACCCACTAGTGTGTAGCAGCGAAGCAGAACGAATTCGAGCTAATAGACTGATTGCAAAAGTTGCAGGAAAAGCGTGGAAAAGCACAAGGGAACTTGAGGAAGACATTGCCCAAGACAGAGACAGCCTCACTCTAGTGGTGAAAGAGACGGGAATAGGTTGGAGGCGAAGTGAAAGTGTTGGGAATCGATTTGAAAAGCAAATAAAATCGACTGCTAGATGCTTTCCAAAGGCGCCAAATAAAAGGGGTGCTGCAAGTGGGTGGGTAGTCCCTAAAATAAAAAGAAAATAGAAAATAAAGAAAGGAGAACATAGCGAGGGGAGAATTCTACATAAGTGCAGTGTCAATAATTGGGCGAGAATTCGATAAAGTGCAACAAATACAAGATAAAAGTGATCCCACACTCGATTGTATAATTAGACCCAATAATTGTTTATGCCCCAAATGTGAGTTGGCAGATCGTTAAAAAAAACAGCAGAGGAAATGTCTAGAATATGGCCTAGTAATACAAAAAAATACACCCTAATAAAATGAATATTATGCCAATAATTTAGAGGTTTAGGAAAATTGGTCTTTAAAGTATTAGCTTAATAGAATTGATCTGGAACATAGTTGTATAGCTTTAAAAAATTCTATTCAATAAAAAACACTTTGAATTCTATTATCATTAATTAAGGCTAATTGGAATCAAACAAACATTCCACTTTAAATGAAATGTAAGCTTCAAGTTTCGAGATCAATCTAGGTATATATTATATATGTTCAAGCTTAATTAGACAATAGTATACAACCGATTTATTTATCTGATTGGCTATGCCATTTGCCTGCATAATTTGATTTTTGCTTAATTCAATAAATCAGTTCTCCGACAGTTCCAGACAGCTTGACATTATAGAGGTTTGTCTAGAATTTGTAATACCTATTTTTTATTCTATGCTCTTTAAATCAGATTTTGCAAAACCCTTGGCATTTTCCACTTTTGTTTTCATTTTGATTGTAAAACCTTGATACTGGCTCCTCACCCTTTTTATTTGTTTTTTTAAATTTCTTGTTTTTTGTCCGACTTGCCCGCAGAAATTGCCACTCGGCATACAAATTAATTTGTTTTAATTGTGCCGCTCCCGGCACGTTCCATTTTCGAGATCCCATCGAGCCGATTAGCCCGAACTTTTGTTGTATTTTGAGATTATTAATTGCTGTGGGTAATTGTTCAGATTCAATTGAGATTTATATAGAGTAGAGATATTGCAATGTAAAGTATTTGACAATTAAATGGGTTTTCTTATGGAAGTATTCTTGACTTCTAGAAAGGCTTGGTGCAATCTTTCAATTAGGTGATTTCTTTCTTTAAACAAAAACATTTCCTGCATTTTTTAAAGAACCCGTTAAATGGAATCTCCAAGGAGTCACTCACATCATTATCCTCCGATTTGGCGGCATTTGATTCGGTTGCTGTTGCTGTTGCCGGTTGTCGTTGCAGTTGCATCTGCCTTTGCCTCTGATGTTGCTCCTTCTTCCGCCGATGGGCAATTTCGATTTGCTGCCATTCGACAGGAGAGTGCTGCCCCTCCTCCATGGTGTGCAACTCGAGATCGTCGTTATGGTATTCGTTATACTGAAGTTGGCTCTGGCTTCTTTTAATGGCTTTCTTGCGGAGCTTCTTGGACATGGCTTGAGATTTATGCTGATGATGACGCATCGGCAGTGGTGTTGCCAGGAGATGCTGTTGCAGATTCTGTTGCAGCCTCAGCTCCCACGCCATCAGATGTTGCTGCTCGTGTCTCAGATGCAGTTCTGAACTTTTATCACGTTCTCCGCTCAAGTCATCAGACAGGCGTTGCCCCGCCAACACCTCCTCTTCCGTGACAGCCTCCTCCAGCCAGGCATTCCTGGCCAGTTGATGGTCATTAGCGTTGGCTGGCTGCCACAGAGAGTTGGCCAAAATCAAGGCAAGCCACAAACTCTTTAACTGCATTTTGTTCAGGCGTCTCTGCTAATTAATTGCCTGGCACTATTTCGAGTGCTCCCCTTTTTTTGTGTGTAATTTTTCTAAGTTTTACTTAACAAATATCCAACATATGGCAGCTGAGAAATGTCTTAAGATTTACACAGATTTTTAAAGATTTTTCTCAACATTTTGCGGTCTGTGTTAATGCGACAAGAGGGGCATAAATCATAATCCAAACGAAGCAAACTGTGCCACGCACGCACAACAGATATTTCGTGAATGAAAAAGCCGCTTTGTAAATTATTTGGCTTTAATTGGAGGCCAAAAGAATAGGCTGACAGACAGCCGGACGGAGAGGAAATCGGCTAGACAAAAAATTGATTGCCAAATGCCAAGTAGTCTGTCAGTGTGTAGTTTTTTGGGGCTTAAATTATTGTTTGAATTTTGGAACACACAACGAGTCAAGGAGGAGAAACATTTCACAACCGCAGATATTTATTTACGCACTAACGGATGCAGATACAGATCCACTTGTAGATACAGATACAGAGACGTCTGAGTCACTTGAAAAGCCAACGACAACTGACATCTAGCCGCTTGCTAGCGACGATCCACAAGTCGTGGGCAGCAAATGTTGCAAAGCTATATATATTTCGATATTTCCTTTAAAAGTAGCAACAATTTAGTACATTTTATTTTTATTTTTTAAAAAATATATAACAAACATTTATATTTTATTTTTCAAAATTGTACTCTCATTGTTGGAGAACTTTTCTGGGATTACATTAGCAACATTTTTCCCTTGCCGCTTGGCTTGTGGAATGTAAACAGACAACAGCTGACCCGAAGCAACATAAACAAACCTTGGGAGTGGAAAATTCGAGTTAAGAGAGCCTCCAAAGAGCCAGAAAGAGAGCGGCGGCGCGCACATGGCAATGCAAGCAACATGTTGCTGAGTTCATCAACCGCCATGTCAGCAACATGTTGCCCTCATTTCTAGACATTGCATTTTCTAGGCCCGCCAATTGCATTTTTTGATTGTTTGTTCAACTAATTCAATAGCTCTGCATCGGGGCTTTTCCTCTTAAAAAATTAACATTCCATAACAGCGGGAAAGCGAACTGTTTAATGGCTTTTCGCAGTGCGCTTTTGATCTAGTTTGGATCTAGTGAAATTGCTCCACAAAGTAGGTGCTGCCATTAAATGGCAATAATCTATAAATTAAAGGTAAGGTGCTCTTTTTAATGCCTGCCTTAAAGACTCTATAGAGTTTAGGAATTTTTGAGTTTTAAGCTAAGTAAATGATATTAAATATCTGCGGCCCTAATTAGTTCATCAGATTTTAGGCTCTCCTGGTTGTGGTACGCAAGACACTTCAAAGGAATTTGTGTTATTATCTCAGCAGGTTATCTCGCCACCTCGGCACCTTTGGGGCGACACATTTGGCACCTGCCGCTTTGGCAGATTCCAGGGATTAGGACTCGGTCACGTTGATGCTTGTGCTGACGCCTTGCAGTGTTTGCTTTCCAGCCGTGGCTGTGGTGCACACTGCAACTGTGCTAATTGTTGTCAGCCAGTGGGCCTGCAGGATGATTGATGAACTCCACAAGGGCATGGCTAGGCCACGCTGGCACGCATCACAATCCACCTGCCCAGGTGTCCACCGGCCCTGGAATATTCCCTCCCAGGAAAAAGATCAGCATGGGATCATGATGAGGTGTTGCCCACTTGCACTTAATTGCACGTTTGGTCGGACGAATCAACGCCCAGGCCAGAAAACCGCCAAAGTCAAAGCCGAAAAACGCCCCTGGAATGGGCAGGCCACTGGTACACTGAGAGAATTACACTACCCACTTACATAAACAGCTATGTAACTTTTGATTTTAAGACTAAAATAGTAAAAACTTTTCCCCAAGTGTAATCTCTCCGAAAGAAGAGGATGCCCCCCACTGAGTGGCGATGGCGACTAGCGTGGAAATTTATGTGGCCAGTTGGCCGCGGCTAGCAGAGCTCCACAGCGAGGGGGGATATGAGGAGGTGGGGTGGTTCAGCGGGGCAAGGTGGCATTGCTGTTATTGCTGCCGCTCCTGCTGTTGCTGCATAATTGATAAATGTTTACAAATTATTATGTTGCACATACAGCAGCGGTGCCAGCAGCAACAACACACCGGCAGAGGCCACCCAGGCGAGGAGGCCACACCCCCTTATCCACCAGGGGCAGATTCTCTGGCGGTAAATCAGTGTGGTGAAAGAAGAGAGCTTGTTGGTGTTTATTTATTTAATTGATTGTTTTTAAAAGTAAAAAAATAATATTACAGAATACCCTCTCATGGAGATTTTAAAACGAGGGAGTTGGGATAATTTTAAAGGAGTAACCCCCTTTCTAGAGAGTATCATTATAGTCGCATCCTTTTGGTCCAGCTTTCTCCATTTCTCCCTGTGTTTGTTTTGGTATTTTGTCTGGCCCTGTAGCCGTTTTTTCTCACGACAAGGCGCCAACTGCATATTCATTTAATTTCTGTTCTGTTCTGTTCTGGCCGCTAATTAAAATGAATCCACGTAGACAGGCAGAAAGGCAGACAGGCAGCTAACGGGCTGAATAAAAGGCGAAAAGGGCCAAGGGAATGGGAGTCAGTTCCATTAGCTGTGGATACCATTGTGTAATGGATCGGTGGTGAGCTGTATTTATAGCAAAATCATTTTTCCATTGAGAGCGTATTAAACTGCTTCAGTCGGTGGTTTTCCACATTGCCCTTGGCATTAGGCATTTTTGCTTTTGTTTCACTTGTCTTACAGCTTCGATTTTTTATTTACTTTTATTCTGTCGTTTTTTTTTTTTGCTGCCGCATTCAATTTGGCTAAGTTGCCATTCGATTTTCCCAAGACTGAGGTGGCGGCCAGAGGAGGTGGAAATTGCAGAGGCAGCAGCTGCCAAAAGAAATGAAATCGAATTCAATACAAAATGCAAATGAGACCGCAAACGAGAAAAAACCGAATGAGAAATGAGACGCCAGCGAAATCATAAAAATCAAATTTGAAATTGATAGGGGAACGGGGCAGAACCAGGATGATGACTGGATATCACAGGATATACCACAGAAGCTGATGCTGAAAAGGAAATGGCTCAATCGACATCGAACCAAGGCCATCCCCTAACTGCTATGTGTGTGGCGGTGTAGGTTCCACTTTCTGACAGCCATTTCCTGGCAATTATTTAAAGCATTTAGTGTTTAACCCACGAACAATGCAGATCTATGACTTTAACCCCCCCGCCGTCCTCTCACTATGGAGGGTAGAAACTTTTCAATGCCCTAAACCGCTTAGTCCTCGGATGACGAGGGGAAAGGCAAATTGACTTAAGATAAGACTGGATGCCCGGGGCCCAAGGCCAAAGTGACAACAAACCCTAACCAGAAACAGAAAAACAAAGTCAAAAAAAAAGGGTGCTGCCTAACCCCATTTAAAGAGCAGAGCAATTTCCGGTTGCCCCCTGGGATAGAGACAGACTGCTAGACAATGACAGAGAGGGCAGACTTCCAGTCAGCCAGCATTCAAATATTTGTCATCATCAAGTGACATCTGTTTGTCGTGGGGTTTTTGTTTCGGAGGTCCACCAGAAAGTTCGTATAGTCAAAGGTCAGTGCCTGACTTCCACTACCATAAAGTTGGTTCATTGTTAGAGCTCTGGAATAAAGCTAAAGCTGCAACTATTTCAAACACCATTGCCCATGAAAAATGTAGCATGAAATAGAAGCTCTTCAAAAGTCAAAATTGCCTCACATAGATCATTCTTGCTTTCACAATGCAAGTCAATCGATTGTCAGCATGACGAAGAATTTGCATAAATCTCACAGTTCAGCTGCCACGCCCCCTTGCCATTCCGAATGGTGGCTTATCGATGGCCAAGACCAAGGCAGAAGAACGCCAGTTGGAAAGGTGAAAGGTGTGTGTAGATAAAAGCGGCAGGGAGATGCATCTTTCAAGGGAGGGGAGGTATTTTTAACGAGCTCCCAAGTTCTCGGTTCACGGTGCTCGCTTCCCAGGAAGCTGCAACAATTTTCAACGGAAAATGCATCCAAGGAAAATGTAAATAGCCAACAAGAAAATACAATAAAAGCAAACTCTAGCTGAAAATCCAGCTGGAAATGCAGTCGAGATTCCCCAATGTCCGCCCAAAAAACAAAAAAAAAAGATAAAAACTAAGGAAAATACCAAAAGACCCAATGACATAGTTTGCATACTCTCTCAACCGAAGAAGCAGGAAACATTTAAGGAGGAAATCCATAGTCGGGGGGAAGGAAAATCTAAAAAAGGGGGCAGAGTGGCAGAGAGGCGGAGACTATTAAAGCGGCATTTGCAGCGTGTTGAAAGGCGTCGAGGCTGCAATTAGCCGAGGCGCTCTTCCTACTAGTGGGGGGAGGCGGAAAAACAAGTTGGTGCATCATGTTGCGTGTGGGGCATAAAAATAGAATTGCATCTATTTTTGAGGAAACCTCAACAGGGGGACTTACTTTATGAGGTCCACCAGGTAATTTAAGTAGGAGGTGGAGCGGGAAAACTACCTACCCACCTCCTTCTCTTATGATCATTACATAACTAGTTGGTTCTATGAGTAACTACCATTAATGAAGAAAAGCTACCAGATATTTTGTTGACCTTTTAAGTTTAAAAAGGTATTTTAAAATAATTATTATTAATTGTTTATGTTTATGTGGTAGCTTATGTTTTAAGGTAATAACGGTTAGAGCTACAGTTACATTACAACAATAAAAATTACAACAAACAAAATTACAACAAAAAAAAAAAAATAATTTAAAAAAATAAATATTAAATTATCTGATTTTTTGGGCCTGCTTAGCTGCAACCTATGAGAATCGAGGAGGAGGGCACTTTTTTAAATAATTTTTTTTTTTAATTTTATTGAAAAGCTAACAAATTAAAGCATCTTTTACAATGTTATCATATGGAAATAAAAGCAAAAATTTGACTCTTCATTACTATTTGACTTTTAAGCGTCCTTGAAAGTAGGCAATGGAAATATAAGTGTTTACATTTTGAGATTAATAATTTATAAACAAACATGGTTTTCTGTAGAAATTAATGAAGACTTAAGTTAATTAGAGATATTCAAGGAAGGAATGTAAGGAATTGAGGAATCAAAATAAGCTTATCGAGTCGAGCCCAAAATAATTACCCTATTTTCCCATCAAAAGTTGAGATTCATTAAAAATCGCAAACCAGGAACTAAACTAAGGCATTAGACCATAGTTTCCAGCAGCTGGCACTAAAATCTAATCCCTCCTTAGAATTCCAAATGAAATTTCTCGCCAGCCAGGCAAACACAATGTTGTAGACTCTCTGCAGTAGTATCTTTGCTTTTCATAAACATTATAATCTGCAACTGAATTGATAGGCGCTTGTGTAGCCCCAGAAGGAGCTGAATTGTGAAATGCTATACACGGCTGTTTGTATGCGTGTGTATTGGCCATAAACAATTTAAGCCAATTCCAGTTAATGGCCGGGCTAACGATGCCAACGTGCGCCTTGTTAGTCAAAGCATTTTCGAGAATATTCTCAACATATTTCTATAATCATTGAGTCCGGGGTATAGACGTGCCAACGCTGCACCAATTGAAATAACTTCATAATGCTGTGGAACAAAGCCGTTTATAGGCTGGGCCTAAATTCAACCTTTGACCTATCCTAATTAAGTGCAACAATAAATGGCCGACCGACCGACCCGATTAGAAGGTTTTGCGTAGGCGTACTCCCGATTCGATCCGCACGAGACCCCTCGGCGAGATCCCTCCAAAATCCTGAAAACCTGAACCCAAAAACCCAGCATGCCTTGTCTAACTAATTGGATTAAATTTGATGCCCGACCTCATTCAATGGACCACTGGCGTTGTGTTTTTTTCAGGTAGGATCTATCGCATACACAAACAAACAGGATTCGGAGTTGGACAAAGGAAACGAATACCCAAAAACTCGTTCCTTGGCCGCTTTGTATCTCGACCAGAAATCAATGTAAACAGCCGGCCCAGACCCAGATCCCACACCCAAACCTAAACAAAGTAACAATGGCACTGGCAATTCGGCCAAGTCATTAGGGACTCCCTTGCACCTTTTGGTTACCATTTTGTACTTTTACGATGATTTCATGTCGACGATAACCGAACAAAACGCTCAAGTGGTCAGGGGGTAAGGTCGATGCTTTTCTAATCTCCTCGAGTGCATTTAAAATGAAATTAAATGAAAATTGTTTCCACTTTGATTGCGCTTTGGTTTAATGAAGGATGAGCGATTTTAACGAGCGGAAAAATTGGAATATTTGTTCAATAGGGGTATGAGGGAAAACCACTTTCAATGCTCAAGTATCGGGTATGCTATAGTATCTATAAGCCTTTTGAACATTTGTTTAATAAATAAATAATACAACTTTGAGTGGAAATGTTATTTAAATTGTTTTTCTTTTTCTTCCAAAGAAAGAGCAGAAAATGTCAAAAGCAGCATCTGCAGGAACCGCAGAATTTCTGAGGTCCTGGCGAGGACTTCTTTCAATTTCGGGTCTGCGCAGCATTTTGCTCAACTTAATTGTGTGAAAAACTTTTCAGTGAGTACAGTGAGTTACCATCTCTCCTGCTGTATGACAGCCCCAAGGAAGCGAAAGTAAAAATTATTTAATATGATGGGAGTTAAGAGAACAATAAAAACAAAGTTTTTGGCAAAAGCAGAAAGTGTGGGCTGCTGTACACAAATAAGAACAACTAACTTTGACTCAAACTTTAAACTAAAGAGATTTATAAAGTAAAGCTAAAGTGAATAAATCTCAAAAATATGTATTGCTAAACATATAATTTAATACGTTAAAGCTAAGCAGGAAAACTCATTTGAAAAGTAAGTAAAACCTTCTGAAATTCGCGCTGCCATGAAAACTTTGACAATAGAAATTGTTGAAGAAAAGAAGAGGGTATAGAAACGGGGCTTAATATGGGGTTTTCGTGAGGGATATTGTGGGGGGGTACACATCAGCAGGCAACACTTACCCGGCGACCGAGACATTTATGATGACGACAACATTTTTTCGCTTTCTATTTTGATGACGACGACGACGACAAGGACGACTGGGACGACTAGGACGAGGATGGAAGCTGGCACAGCAGCAATCACATGCAGAAAAATGCACTAAAAAAAAAACCACGCACACACTTGTACGTGAAAGGAATTGTTCTTGAAAAGGATTCAATGGAACGAAAATACGCCAGTGAGGGGATAAAATTGCAAGTTGCATTTTAGGCGAGATGGTGGATAAGTGCATGTCTTCAAGTGTTTGTGGGCGTTGGGAAAAAAAATAAAATTATATCCTAGAAGACCCTGGAAAAACATTGGATGAGCTGGAAAACAAGAATTCGTCACTGAAGTGGCAATAACGCCACAACAACTAGACATTGCGACAAAAATCGCGTGTGCCTTATCTCTAGCGGGAGTCCTGGCGGTTCGTGAGTCCAATTAAGGACCGACCCGACTTTAAAGTCTCTCTCTTTTCTTTTCCACCTAATCACTAACTAAACAATTAATCAACCAAGACCCAAGTTTCACCATGTGGCCAAACTGGAGGCAGATTCCGGCGGTAACGCCCAGGAAAGTGACATTTTCGAGGCGGAACGTCAACACGATGGCCCAAAACAGTTGCAGCTTTTGGACCCCACCGCCGAGCCGGTTGATTAATGAGCTGTGATGCTTGGAGGTCTCCAAAGTGGGTAACTGGGAAAGTGGGCGGGGCAGTGCAGTAACCGAAGCTGTAAGTTAAGCAGTTTTAAAAAGGGAAATGTCAGCTGAAGGATTTGTTACTGGTGACTGGGGAAATGAGTGGCTTGATTACGTGAGCTCAGCTCAGCTGCAAAAAGTCCGGGGAGCAGAATGGAAAGCACATCTAAAGGGCTCACTCAAAGAGAATAGTAATGGAAGATGATCAACAGGGAATTATTTTGAGTTAAAGGGACAGCTAGAACATAAGATCTATGTGTGTCAAGTCTATAAGTACTTGGTAATAAAAATTGCTGCAATTTAAGCAACATGAATAGTTTTGCAACACATGTAGCATATCTAGCCGAGAGCAAACAATTCTCATTTATTGCCAAAACAAACAACTTGTTCAACACATGTCTGAAAATATAATTTCCTTAACAAATTCGATTCTAAAAATAAGTGAAATAATTTCAAAAGCAAATACCCGGACATCAATCACATACAAAATATCAGATAACAACACACTCTTCAATCCAACATCCTAATCAAGTTTGGAAATTCAGTTTTAGTTTCAGTTGTGGCTCCCAAACCCCCCCTTATAAGTTGTGTGTGTGTGAGTTTGAACTGAAATATATCCGAAAACATACAGCATTAAGCTGCTCGGGGATAAATTACAAAATGGGAAAGCATAACCGAGTATCTGGGAAATATTTTTCCACTCTTGGATGGCAGACAAACTGGCAACAAATTGCATAAATCAAGTTACATATCAACTTGCAATCACAAACTCTACTGCCAGTTGCAGTCGCAGTCAGAGTCGGTACTGCATTAGGGTTTCTGGCCAAATAACAAACATTTTCATCTCGAAATTCCATTCCCAATGGAATGCAATTGAAATTTAATTTTGATAGATATTTTCTCGCTTTTTCTCCCCCAAAAAAGCCAAGCTTTTTCGCGCTTACACCCAGTATTTTTCTGCACTTTTTATTTCTGCACTTTATTGGCATGGTTTTCAAGGGGGTTTCTTTCACGACCCGATTTTCGTGGCTGGATGAGATTGAAATGTAATCAAAAATTGCGAATATTGCGAAAACTGAACTGCAAAGTACATCCTGCGGGCACATCTTAGTTGCAACGATTGCGTGGCAAGTGCTTCTGATGGTTTGTGGATTTGTGGCCATGGGTTTCATTACATTTTCAGTAGGAAATATTATTGTAATATTTTAACTAAACTTTGGTAATCAGCAACTGACAAATATTAAATGTTAATCAAAGCAAAGGTAACACATGTAACACTTAATTTAAGACACTGTTGAGCCAATCTACCAACAAATGGTGTACAAAATTAATTAAAGCAAACCTGAATCCTGACAAGGACACGCACAATGCACCCATGTGAGTGTGTGCCAGTGTGTGTAAATTTTCCAACCCGGAAAAGCCCATGCTTCTGGCTCCTAAAAGCGAGCACAGCTGCATACTAATAAGCTGCCATCCGGGCAGCACATCCTCAACCTCTTTTGGGCCAATACCTCATCCTGTCCACCTATACTGGCCACTTGGCATCTGGTATCCTCCGGCCATTTTCCCCGTCCTCGGGGTCTGTTGGTCAGCCACGTGCCACGCCTACAATTCCGGTGAGATTGGGGCGGCGGCGGTGGCGACGACAACGACGGCTGGGAAAAGCTGTCAAGCTGACGTCGGTACAAGCATTATGACGGCATTTACACATCAGCTCTGAAGCTTCAGCCTCAGCTTGGCCAGCAGCCGAGGATTAAGTGGAGGACCTTTGCCCAAGGACTAAGGCCGGGACTTGGGAGTCCTGAGCTCATAAGCCGTTGCAAAAAGGTTATACGACCGAATATATGTGACTAAGTAAAAATGACCCATAAAATGGGGATACAAGATATAGAGTACCTTTTAGTTGGAGAACTTATCTTGTTTTTTTAAAAAGAATTTTAAAATAGATTTATTTTAGCTCTTTAAGACCAATTTTAATGTCAAGATAGTCATCTTTTTTCTTACAATGTACCAAGGTTGCTTTTTAAAAAAGCATTCCTGTGAATTCTTTGAAATTTTTGCGACTACTATGCAAATAAATCCGAGTCTTCGTGGCTAAAAAACTCAATTTCAGCCAGTCAGTGCAGTAGCAGCTGTTACTTCAGCCTGAAACCCCCCCAGTTTTTTTTTATGGGGGGACTCTGAGGTTCAACCGTACCGGAGGTCAATCGTACTCCGCCACCCTTGTCCCCGCCAGGACATGTGGCTACAAACAGCGGGTGGCGCTTTCTATTTGTTTGCCTGCAAACACGCAGCGAGAAAAGAGCAGAACGGAGCCCAAGGACTAGAAGGACGCAGGACGAAGGATGTTGAGCATGCACTAGACCCATTTCGTAGATGGTTTAGAATGCAGGACAGGAGTTGAATTGCACTTGCCCAAAAAAAAAAACAAAAACCTAAACAGTGAAATAGTGGCTTATGGGATGTAGGGTTTCAAAATAAAATGTTTTTCTTTAAAATTTTAGAACTCTATACCCTTGATAGAGTCATTATACCCTTTTATAAAGAACTTCCAATGGTTCTATTTTAATAGAACTCTCAGTTACCAACAAAAAAAGCGAAATAAACCACCCCAACATTTTTTCACAGTCTCTCTGAGATATTCGCTTGAAATTTCGTTTTTCTGCAGACTGCACACGGTTTTTTGGATTGGGATAGGTCCTGGAATTTTGTTGGTTTCTCTGGTTGCGCGTCCTAAATGGATTTAGCTTGTCGCCCCATCTCTGTCTCTCTGTTTCTATCCATCTCTTTCCATGGGGGAAAATGGGATATGTGTTCATTTGCATGTGCCACATGTGTCCCAGAGTCGTTGTGTGTGGCTGAAATGCAATAAAAACGCCTGCCAGAGCTGATGTTAATTCACAAATTCAATTGTCAAATCAATACAAAATGGCAAATAAATTCTCATCTTTTTTTTTTAACGCCAGGCAGCTGTCAGTGAAGAAATATCAGCCAGATGAGTCAGAATCTCATTAAGTGCGACCTGTCACGTTCAATTACAATAAATATCCAGACAAGTGTCTGAAGTGAAGGTTTCTCTGAATGAAGACAGAAGCCAAGATGGCCAGAAGGCGGACATTGCACTTAAAGAATTCTAAAGTGGTTATTATGAAGTGTTAATAAGTATATTGGAGATTAGGCCTTAAGCGAGAATTGCAATTATTAGTCATAACTTGAAGTCTCTTCAGATACTTATTTTATTAAATAAAAGCTTTAGCTTCTTATTTTTTCCAAGTGTAGACAAAGAGATACTGAACAACCGGAAAACCGGACGGATGTGGCAGGTCAGGCCAAATTTCTGGTCACCAGCATCAGTGGGTTCCACATTTTGCGGTCACTTGATGGACAACCTTTGGACATTGGTCTTGTGTCTGTCTGTTTTTTTTTTATATTTTAGCCAACTGGCGGAAAAGTGTCTAAAAACAGACTAGGGTTAAGTGGGTGGTAGGTAATAGTAAGGCGAAAATTGCCGCAAGTTCGTCAACAAAGACAAATATTTGCAGATATTCAAACGATGTTGCGCGTCTGTTGATGTTGTTGCATTGCATGTTGCTGCTGCTGTTGCTGCTGTCGTTTCTGATGTTGATGTTGATTGTTGGTCTAGTGGCCGCTGCTTGACCAAAAGCCAACAATTGGTCACGATCACTTTGCCTTTATTGTTTTCGTTTCTATTTCTCTCTGGCTGTCGGCTATTTTTCCTTCCAGTACTTCCCTGGCTTTTCTCCAGGGCGTCCAATCCCCCTTGTTTTCGCACTTGGCTCGTTCGTGTTGCTGATTTGACGTGACTAATGGGTCGTTAGGCGTACGTATGTCCAGTCAGGGCCTCATGGAGCCAACAGGTGGACGGGGGGACCTGGTTAGTCATGCTCGAACTGAAGTCTCCTCTTTCCCGTTTACATGTTACAAATTGCGTAGCTCACTGCGTTGGGTTGATTGCAATGCTAGCCTTCAAGAAGGTCAAGGATGAGTGCAATACTGGCATAAAAGTGCAACATTTAAGTGTGTTATGCTATCCAATAATATAATTTCTTGTTAACAAGGATAAACTCATATACTATATAGACAACCCACATCTCTTAAGACCCAACCTCTTATCTTACCACTTCCAATTAATTCCATCCGATCATAACATTAATCCCGAAAATGTCACTGTCAGAACTCACCTGCAAAGAGATGCAAATAATGCGATAAGAATTAGTAAAGTATTTTGCATAAATCACGCGACAAACACTTGCTACAAGACCAAACAAATCGAAAATGCATTCCAAGATCGGAGGAAACACAATCACCTGCAATATCCATCACTATTAGCATCACCTTTGTCATGTCCATGCCCCGACCGCGATTAGCTTCGAAAATTTGGCATCTGTCGGATGCTATTTTTTTCTTGCCTTTTTTTTTTTTTTGTGGCATAAATTTGCATATGACATCATCAAAGTGGCAATAGCAGCAGCCAAAGTTTTGTGAAAAACAAACAAAAGTGCAAGCGGAATGCAAAAACCAACAAAAGTCGCAGTCAGAGCAAAAATCTTTGCCGACGCCGCCGCCTGTCAAATGATTTGCAACTCGGTGCAAATTCATTTGCCTACCAAGTTTGCCTCCCCTGCCCCAGTGCCAGCCCCAAGCCCAGTCTCCTACCATTGGCAATTATTAGTTGGCAGTCTGACGATGTCTGAAGAGTACAAGCCAAGCTCGAGACACACAGAGCAGTGATTTCCACTCCCAGACGACCGAAGACGAAGACCAAAAACTAAAGACTGTAGAAGGCAGACTGCCAGGCAGTTGCAGCTACAAACTGGGAACTGGCAGCTTGCAACTGCCCCGCGGTGGACACGAAGGCCACGACCAAGAAATAACAAAATTTTTGAAAATATATTTTCAAACGAATATTTTCAAGATACTCTTACTATTCTATTTTATTGGATAGGATTTTATTTTAAGACTTATAATGATGCTTTTCTTGACTATCTTGCTTTTATCTTAAATTTCTTAAAATCACAAACTGAAAGCTAAAATCCAGGCACCCTCAAGAAAGAGTATAGACAAAAAATGATTCGATGACTACAAGATTTGTTTGCCATCAAGTCTAGAATCCATTTTCCCTCCCTCCCGTTTGAAGCCGCCCATTTCTGGTCGATTTGCCGGCGATTTGGACGTTGATGAAGTGATTAACCAAGCCAGAGAGCATTTGGCTTTTTGATAGCGTTTAGTTTATGAGCTGACCTCGAGGGCTTCTCGGCTACTCGGCTCCTCCGCTTTTCAATGTTCCCGCGATTTGCGGTCGATGAAGCGCAATCGAATGCGATCGGCAGGTGCACCTCAGGTGAAGCAATGGGTGGGTTCAACCATAGCTGGATACTTAGATGCGGATGGGGTATGCAAATTGTGGCATTATGGCAGTGTGGTAGACAAGCTGGAGAGCTTCGATGGTCAAGAAAACAAACGATTTTGATTTATGAATAGGAATTCATAGAAGCTATTTAACTAGGTATATCTTTAGTTTATAAATTGTAGAGACATATATATTCCCATAAATTATGAATCATCTTAATCATATACACCTTTCGTAATAATTTAATAAAAATATCAAGTCAGATGATGGCCCAAGAAATGTTATATTTTTATAGATTCTAAGCAACCTTGACTTTGTTTCTTGAATTAGTTTCCAGACAGAAATAAAATTTTCTCAATTTTGTAATAGAATCAGAGGCAATAAATTCATGTTGGATAAGCTCGGCAAAGCCCTTTGAAAATATCCAAATGTTCTGCTTTATGAGATTTATAAATGTTCAGACAAATCTTCAAAAGCCCCGAATAAAGCGAGTTGGTTTTATTGAAAAGCGAAAGTGTTAAAGAGATACTGTAGTCCATCAAGAGACTCCACCCAGCTATAGGATTGTTATAAACCCAAATAAACGAAGATATACGTGTTGTTAGCCACCTTTAGCCCAAAAGTGTGTTTAATGCTCGTGAGTCTCGCCTTTTCAGACCTCACGAGTGCATTGTTCCCAATCGGAATCCAATAAAATTGATATAAAAATTGTGTAATAAAAGAAAATCGCTTACGAATGCCCAATCGAAATGCTGAAAATGAAATATTGATGAAATCCACTGGCTGCATTGTGCGCCTGACAAGCCAACAAACCGAACTTGACTTTGGCTTTTGAGAGTCGCGACTCAAGTCGCGTTTCTCGGGTCTCATGCATAATGCAACATTGAAAGACATTGGAAATTTCTATCAATTTAACGAAGAAATTAATCACTGGAGGGGAGAAGTTGTAGTTCGGCTACTGGGCTTTTCGACAATTTATTGACGGTGGACTGGCATTGGCATTTATTCTCCCAACGCGCCCAGAAAATATATGTCTGCCACACCATACATACATAGTGTGGACAATGGGTTAATGTCCAGCCGCAAAACGTGACCCCCCGTGATCTATTGAAATGCCGAAATGAACCAGAAATTGAGTCATCAGCACTGGTTATCAATATGACGTTTCGGACATTAATTAAAAGCCATTCAAATGCAGATTTTCGTCAACCTGGCAAATACCATAAGCGGACCCCCCATTAGGAATTTATGTCTGCGAATGCAGCATTCGAATTTATATTTTTGAATTTCAAATTCGAATACTTTTGTCCTCCATTTTCCATTCCATTCACTCCCAGCCCGAAATAATGTTTATTGATTAAGCTGTCAAAAGTGCATGACAATTTTTGGTTAAATTTTCATAATTTTTTGGCTTTTTTGTATTGTTTCTTTTTTATCCCAAATCGCATGGAAACTGACAACTCTTTTAATGCCAAATGAGCTGTAACAGTGGGCACAATGGGCCTTAAACTGCACTCTAGTCCGATATTAATCAAGTTGATATGCAAGTCACTTCATAAATCTGTCATCGACTCGAGGAGTGACAACCAAATGGCATTCGAACACTATATTTAAGTCGATAACATATGCTATTCGCTTGTTTAGCCTCTATAGTATTTAAATAGGTTTGCAGTTTACACTTAAATAGATAACTCGATAATTTCAATAAGAAAATGGCTTAATCACAAAATTAAAATAAATTAAATGGCTTAAATAAAACAAATTTTCTTATGGACCCCCTTTGAAAATGGACAAAATCGTGGTTGCCACAACATAGCCCACTGCGAAAGCCATATCTTGGCCAATATTCATCCGATTCTTAAGCGGAGTACCTTAAATCAATTGTAGATCGATTCTCCACTAATCTGCATCAAAATATTCAGACTCAATTTTTTTTCGATTTTCAATCAAATTTTCTGATGGACCCCCTATGAAAATGGGGAAAATCGTGGTTGCCACAATATAGCCCACTGCGAAAACCATATCTTGGCCAATATTCATCCGATTCTTAAGCGGAGTACCTTAAATGAATTCTTGATCAATTATCCACTAATCTGCATAAAAATATTCAGACTTAATTTTTTTCAGATTTTCAATCAAATTTTCTGATGATGAAAATGGGGAAAATCGTGGTTGCCACAATAGAGCCACTGCGAAAGCCATATCTTGGACAATATTCATCCGATTCTTAAGCGGAGTACCTTAAATGAATTGTGGATCGATTCTTCACTAATCTGCATCAAAATATTCAGACTCAATTTTTTTTCGATTTTCAATCAAATTTTCTGATGGACCCCCTATGAAAATGGGGAAAATCGTGGTAGCCACAATATAGCCCACTGCGAAAGCCATATCTTGGACAATATTCATCCGATTCTTAAGCGGAGTACCTTAAATGAATTGTGGATCGATTCTTCACTAATCTGCATCAAAATATTCAGACTCAATTTTTTTTCGATTTTCAATCAAATTTTCTGATGGACCCCCTATGAAAATGGGGAAAATCGTGGTTGCCACAATATAGCCCACTGCGAAAACCATATCTTGGCCAATATTCATCCGATTCTTAAGCGGAGTACCTTAAATGAATTGTAGATCGATTCTACACTAATCTGCATCAAAATATTCAGACTCAATTTTTTTTTGGTTTTCAATCAAATTTTCTGATGGACCCCCTACGAAAATGGCCAATATTCATCCGATTCTTAAGCGGAGTACCTTAAATGAATTGTAGATCGATTCTGCACTAATCTGCTTCAAAATATTCAGACTCAATTTTTTTCAGATTTTCAATCAAATTTTCTGATGGACCCCCTACGAAAATGGGGAATATCGTGGTTGCCATTATTTGGCCCACTGCGAAAGCCATATCTTGGCCAATATTCATCCGATTCTTAAGCGGAGTACCTTAAATGAATTGTAGATCGATTCTCCACTAATCTGCATCAAAATATTCAGACTCAATTTTTTTTTGGTTTTCAATCAAATTTTCTGATGGACCCCCTACGAAAATGGGGAATATCATGATGCCATTATTTGGCCCACTGCGAAAGCCATATCTTGGCCAATATTCATCCGATTCTTAAGCGGAGTACCTTAAATGAATTGTAGATCGATTCTGCACTAATCTGCTTCAAAATATTCAGACTCAATTTTTTTCAGATTTTCAATCAAATTTTCTGATGGACCCCCTACGAAAATGGGGAATATCGTGGTTGCCATTATTTGGCCCACTGCGAAAGCCATATCTTGGCCAATATTCATCCGATTCTTAAGCGGAGTACCTTAAATGAATTGTAGATCGATTCTCCACTAATCTGCATCAAAATATTCAGACTCAATTTTTTTTTGGTTTTCAATCAAATTTTCTGATGGACCCCCTACGAAAATGGGGAATATCATGATGCCATTATTTGGCCCACTGCGAAAGCCATATCTTGGCCAATATTCATCCGATTCTTAAGCGGAGTACCTTAAATGAATTGTAGATCGATTCTGCACTAATCTGCTTCAAAATATTCAGACTCAATTTTTTTCAGATTTTCAATCAAATTTTCTGATGGACCCCCTACGAAAATGGGGAATATCGTGGTTGCCATTATTTGGCCCACTGCGAAAGCCATATCTTGGCCAATATTCATCCGATTCTTAAGCGGAGTACCTTAAATCAATTGTAGATCGATTCTCCACTAATCTGCATCAAAATATTGGCACTCAATTTTTTTTCGATTTTCAATCAAATTTTCTGATGGACCCCCTATGAAAATGGTGAAAAGCGTGGTTGCCGTAATATGGCCCACTGCCAAAGCCATATCTTGGCCAATATTCATCCGATTCTTAAGCGGAGTACCTTAAATGAATTGTAGATCGATTCTCCACTAATCTGCATCAAAATATTGGCACTCAATTTTTTTTCGATTTTCAATCAAATTTTCTGATGGACCCCCTATGAAAATGGTGAAAAGCGTGGTTGCCGTAATATGGCCCACTGCCAAAGCCATATCTTGGCCAATATTCATCCGATTCTTAAGCGGAGTACCTTAAATGAATTGTAGATCGATTCTCCACTAATCTGCATCAAAATATTGGCACTCAATTTTTTTTCGATTTTCAATCAAATTTTCTGATGGACCCCCTATGAATATGGTGAAAAGCGTGGTTGCCGTAATATGGCCCACTGCCAAAGCCATATCTTGGCCAATATTCATCCGATTCTTAAGCGGAGTACCTTAAATGAATTGTAGATCGATTCTGCACTAATCTGCATCTAAATATTCAGACTCAATTTTTTTCAGATTTTCAATCAAATTTTCTGATGGACCCCCTATGAAAATGGGGAAAATCGTGCTTTCTATAACATGACCCACAGCGAAAGCCATATCTTGGCCAATATTCATCCGATTCTTAAGCGGAGTACCTTAAATGAATTGTAGATCGATTCTGCACTAATCTGCATCAAAATATTGGCACTCAATTTTTTTTCGATTTTCAATCAAATTTTCTGATGGACCCCCTATGAAAATGGGGAAAAGCGTGGTTGCCACAATATAGCCCACTTCGAAAGCCATATCTTGGCCAATATTCATCCGATTCTTAAGCGGAGTACCTTAAATGAATTGTGGATCGATTCTCCACTAATCTGCATTAAAATATTGACACTCAATTTTTTTCAGATTTTCAATCAAATTTTCTGATGGACCCCCTATGAAAATGGGGAATATCGTGGTTGCCACAATATAGCCCACTTCGAAAGCCATATCTTGGCCAATATTCATCCGATTCTTAAGCGGAGTACCTTAAATGAATTCTAGATCAATTATCCACTAATCTGCATCAAAATATTCAGACTCTATTTTTTTTAGATTTTCAATCAAATTTTCTGATCGACCCCCTATGAAAATGGTGAAAATCGTGGTTGCCATAACATGACCCACTGCGAAAGCCATATCTTGGCCAATATTCATCCGATTCTATGAGTACGATTTAAAAGGAATTTATTGTCTTAAACGAAATACTTTTTCATGGTTATTTTTACAGTTTGATACCACTGTCCATTAAAGCCATGTGAGACACTTGCCAGAGACACATACTCAAACACACACGATCATGCCACACTCGAGGCACACCCACCTGAGTGAATTCTCGTCGTTTATACGTACTATGACTTGCCTTGGCTCTCTAATCGCGGCTCTTATATTTTATACATATCTGTGTGGAATGGTTTTGCAATTTGCAGATACTTTTTGACACACATACCAGATAGACACTCACACTGACGCAGACACACAGATACTAAGCATCGCACTCTCACGTGGATGGAGGGTCCCCAGAGTGGCATGACTGACTCGAAAGATTTATGTTAAATTTTTAATGACCAGCCGGGCAATGCATCAACTTCAATATATATTTTGAATGAAGACATTTGCCAGCCAACCTCTGACCTTTGTTGCCTCACTTTTGGGAGTCTTCCAGAGTGTGGGTGTGGGAGAGATTATGTTGAGGACCTCGAAGTATTTGTGCCGCAGAAGGAACAGGTGGAACAATAGAGCTCAGCAGGTGACAGGGTTGGAGGTTCCAGGCCATCAAAAACATCATTTTATTTCCCCTTTTTGAATGGCATTTAATTTATTTGAATGCTTCTAATTCATCGGAATCCACAACTCGCACACATAAATGGGATACAGATAAACATTCCTAAAAGATACAGTAGAGCTCACTGAACATAAGAAAAAAAAGATATAAAATGTACTATAAAATGTGTGTGAAGGGGAAATAGTTTCAGATTTTATAGATTTTTTTCTGAATTTTAAAATTTTTCCATTTGTACAGCCATTATTTTCGAAGCTTTACTGTATCTATCTTCTAAAAAAAACCCAGTTTTTTGGATGAGTTATTTTTTGGGTGGCTTTTTTTTTGGCGAGAGCTTTAGTATTCAGTTACAGTTCAATAGTTCGGTTCGGTTAAAGTTTTCTTTTTCATTTGGATGGTGTTTTGAATAACTGGCATGACCGTGACTCTTTTCGCTTCGACCCCTTTGCCCCAAATTGCCTAACACGACATTCAATTTGTCTTTTGCGGCTTTTTTCGGGTTTTGCCGACGAAAAAAAAAATTGGAGGAAAAAGCGGAAATTGTAGGGCAAGCATTTCGCAATGGACTTGCAACAAACGTGTCAACAAAAATATTTTCGTTTGCCGGTCATGATTTATTGTCCAACTCTTTGACAAGCGTGTTATTTTGAGTCGTTTGTTGCCGCGGCTCTGTGTTATTTTGTCGTTTTGTCAGTTGCAAGTGTTGCGTGAAATAAAATCATTTTCCACCCGGGGTGTGGCACCTTTTTGTGGATATTAGATTACCTGAATTACACGAAAGTTTGCGCTTGCATGGAAGGTGTTACAGAACTTCGAAAAAAGGAGCTAAGGTGTGGCCTTGAGAGGGACAAATTTATGGTGAACTTGTGACAGAAAGACACATAAAGTTGTGGGCCTTTCGAATTCCCTTTAAATGAGCTGAGATTTATGGCAATTAAGCTATTGATTCAATTATGATTTACAATTTAGGGTTTTAATAAATAATAATGACAATGGACTTTAATTAATGTTTATGAGGGCGGTTTTCAATTGTTTCTGATTTATGGGAAAGTTAAAGATTTAAAACCAATAAGTGTATGATTTACAATCAATTTAGAATATATAGAATGTGTGAGTTGTATTCCAAGAGCAATACATTTTTCCAGACACTTCTATTTGGGTCAGGCTTATAAAGTTATATGACAATTGCAGCTGTCCATCCATAAAAACCATAAACTAAAAGTCTTTCACTCGCTTAAGATTTTCTCGTCACGTAATAAAATATTTATGCCTGTGTTCGCAGCTTAAATCAAACCAAACGTGATCACTGATCGTAATTGAGTTCTAACTGTAAAGATATCCCCGCATACATGAAAACCTTGACCCCAAAATAAATTCATGGGCCGAGGAGCAATGATGCATTTCCATGAATTACAATGAATTCTTCGTCAAGCTCCTCATCAAAATCAATCACAAAGTCGGCATCTCATCACATATGTCTTTGGTTATGTAGTTTACTAAAATGACAGAAAGAGACGGGATAATGTAACAAAAAAGAGAGGGGACGAGTTCTGGTTGAGCAAACAAAGACGAACTGCGAATGCATTCAACAGATACAAAGATACATATCATTGTGCCACCGACAAACCGTTTTCTGTCAGATTAACTAACAAACTGCTGTCGTCGCTCCCCAAAACTCCCTTTTTCCTCCCCGTCGCACCCAAAATACTATACATATTTGTAGTATAAACCCTGGGTGTGTGTGTGGCACTGTGTGTACCGCGAGTGTGTGTGGCATGATTTATAAAGTGACGAAGCCGCTAAAAGATTTCGCGGCATTCCAAGAATCTTCATAGCAGCATGTGTGGCACAAAAGAAACGTATTTGAACTTAAGCTGGAGTGAGAAATTAAAAAAAAAAAGAGGAAAGAGGGCATCTTTGGATGCACTGTATGTATGTACATTATCTGGATAGTCTAATAAAGTCATTGAAACTCCGAATCGCCAAGAAAAATAAACGAGAAGCGCAACATTGCCAATTAGTTGCTAGAATTTATATTGCTTCCTCTCCTTTGGGAAAGGGAAAATAATTTCTTGAAATTTATTTTCGAGACTGCTATAAATTATGGGAAGCTGGCTTAAAAAGTCCACCAAATAGAAAGACCAAAAGCCAGGCAATCTGGAGACAATAAGCACGAGTTGTGTAATGGAAAATGTCCAAAGAATAAGTCTTTAGCTGCAAGCGCCTTTAGAGATATATAGAGGAAAAGTCAAGTATTTTTTCTATATACTTCCCAAGATATTAGAGGGATGGTAAGATCGAAGGGAGGGCTTGAGAAAAACTAATGAATGCCCCTGGCAAGAAGGAAAACATCAACAGCATAAAGTGAAAAAGGAAAATCCCTGGGAAAGACACAAGAGAGCTAAAATGAAATTGCACTGCCAATAACAGGACGACAAAAAGAGGAATATATGTATGAAATGTGAGTGGAAATTAGCTGAAAAATGTCACCAACATCCCGCAGCCAACAGCCAACGGCCAAGAGAAATAGCTAGAAAGTAATCAAGAAATTTCTAATACAAGAGTAATAGCGAAACAAAGATAATAAAACTGAAATATTTGACAGAAAAAAAATGATTAGAAAACTCAAACAATAACAATTAAGTGTTTTTCTGAAATAAATTGAATAGTTTTTGCTTTCCCCACAGAGCTCCTACTGATAGAAAAGTATTACCACTTTTGTGGGCTTTTTTTATTGCTTTCCCCTACCATGCTTCAAGCTTCAAGGTCGTTGCAACCCCACTGCGACAACCTTCAACCACATCGGTGGGCGGTAAAACGATAAACTCTTGCTGTGTGCAAGTATGTGGCTTCAGTTGTCGCTTCTTAACCGTTTTTGACGTTTCGCCGTTCAAAGGCTAAGCCCACTCTAGGTTGCTTTTCACTTTCCTGAAGATCTGGCAAGCGGTAGAAGCCAGGAAAGTCGAAGGAAGCCAGCAGTGACAGGATGAAAAAACGCCACAAACTTTTGGCATGTATAGAACTACCATACACCCACAAAAGATGGCTAAAAGCTTGCAAACAAAAAACTGCAACAACAGAACCTGGAAAAGCTGGGAAAACAAGTGATTGGTGTCTGTGTGGGGTGGTGTGTGTTTGTGACAGTTTTTCGGGTGCAGGAAAATGGCAGGACTATATAGGATCCAAGACCTGGTATATCAAGTGGGGGTAAGTGCAAATGAGGGATGTGCATTAGAGTTGGGGGGGAAAAAGTTCAGAAAGAAATGGTAGATGGAAAAGTAGGACATCCAAAAAACTAGAAACTTAAACTGAAATGCACTATGGGAAGCCTTCTTAATGTAGCAATAAAAATTAAAAAGACTTAAAATCTGATTGAATAATCAACCAGCCGACGAATAAATAATTTTAATTTGTAAACAACCTCATTTTATTCAGAGTTAATTCGAAATGTTAATTAAGAATCATTCAAAGCTGATTATAGAATGCATATAAGCCAAAATAATATTTAATTGTGATGAAGAGAGAAGGATAAACGGCGTAATTGCAGCCAGTACGTGGCATGTTAACACGTCGGGGAAATGCTTTTTGCAGCAAAAGGTAAGGAAGGATGTCAGGATGGGCGACAGGAAAAGGAGCATACATCCTGCCGAGTAGCCGGCGTCATCCGCAGACATGTGTTAATTGTATTGTTCAGCATAAAAGTGTGGGGAGGGGGCGGGGGCCTTGTTATTTTGATGGCTCTGTGCCAATTCCCCTGGCGCCACCCCACTTCCGCTACCCACCTACCCAGCCTCCCACCTGCCACTTTGTTGTTGAACTTTTGTTTTTTGTGCCTCGTTTTACACGCAGTGGCTCTTTGTTTTTGCCCATTTTGTAATTATTGTTGTTTTTAGCCAAGTGTTTACTTAGTTGTTAACAATATTTCGAGTGCATTTCTCGTTTTCCAGAAGCACACGCACTTACTGACAATTGTCCACACACTTTTCAGGCCTCTCCACAAAACTCAAATTCAAATTTGTGATTAAGTGGGAAATTATGCTGTAATATTCATTAAGTTCAACTGATTGAAAAAATTGTATAGAGAGCAAAAAAAAAATTAATTCAAATTCACTCATGTGTTAAATTAAATATATTCAATTTTTTGCAGATGTTAATCAGTAGAATTTATTAGATTTTAATGTACTGGAAATAACATAGCAATGGCATATATTTCAGAACCAGATATATTCTAGAAACTATCTTAAGGTTTAGGATAATATATATCTCATAGCTACCAACGTCTAAAACATCTTTAGAAGTTCAAGAACTATTTCTACTCAAAGAAGCCGATCAAACCCACCTTTGTTAGGTTTATTTTATGATCCAAGGCCCCTTCACTATGTACTTACACCGACACCAATTTCTGGAGGACATAAACAACATCGAAGCTATTTTCAATGACAAGTTAAATAACTAAACTCCATTTACCTGCTACAAAGACAAAATGCTTGGCCAATAAATAAATAAATAAAAGACACTTCAAGTAACAAACTAAACCGACAAAGGCAGACAGCACCGACTACTTTCCTTGACCAAAATTATTTACTTTCAGACCAATTTAATTGGTCCTTTTTTTAAGGTAATTACACCAATGTATCTACTTGCCTGGGTAGGAGTGGCAGGGAAATAGCATTGACCTGAGGGTCGCGGGATCAAAGGGAGCCATGAAAATGCAATTAAAACCAGACCAACTGTCAGAAACCCAACTCTAAGCAAACAGAATGCCATGGCATCCAAAATTTGCAAATCAAATGCAACAGACAGACAGTTTTTATTTTTGTTTTTTTATTTTATGTGATTTTGTGTTTTATTTTCATTATGCTGGTTGCAATTAGTCAGCCGCACTGGTGAATGGCGAATGGTCAGCCAGAAAAGGCCAACACTAACCGAACACCCCCCTGAAATTTTGCACATTGTGTAAATATTTGACAAGAGCCCAGCACACCGAATAAAGCAACATGTCTGTCTGCCCTGGACTCCGGCTGTGCTTTTGCTGGTAAATGTGCTTTGCTTTGCCGTGCTTTGCTTTTGTTGTTAGCCAAAATGCAAACGGCATTAGCCATGGTCAGTGCGTTACGCCGCTCCTGAATAATGTTTATACACAGGGGGAAATTGGTTCTTATTTAAAGGACATTTTTGGAATATATTTTAGTAGATAGAGGCTATACTTTTTGAGAAAAGGTTCCCTATCCACAGAAAATTGTCCTATTATATGCCTATGTACTAGAGTCTATATTTTGTAATTCATATATTTTTTTTAGTGCCGCTTAAATGTTAAAATTTTCATCACAATCTCCTTCCGCAAAAAAATCACTGTTTAATTTAAAAATTATACTCGTTTCGCTGAGTACCCTTTGACATCTATATGTTTACCTATGGATTTACCGGATCAGCAACCGCCAACATCAAAAATCGCAATCAAACGTGAAACCGAAGCCCCAAATACCGGGCAGGCCCCAAAAATCTGTTGGTCATTTTGTGGCAAGAGTTTGGTATTCGCCCCGTTCTGTTCTGTTTATTCAACGGTGGCTGGTGTCTCTTATCAGTGGCCGACAATCCCCGACTGGTATGGAGCAATGCCAGAGCAACAACAATGGCTAATGACATCATGGACTCAGTCTCAGGGAGTCCGAGAATCTGCCTTATCACATAGTCAGTGGCTCGTCGCTATTTCTGAACAATGAGCGCAATGCCAAGCCTTGATGACTTACCTCAGATTCAGTGTTATAATGCGAAGGGGGGGCCCCGTTTCTGATTAGGGGGGTGTTCCTGTTCTTCTCACGCAACGCCTGGAGCTCTTTCTGGTGTTTCTGTTGCTGCAAATGATGATCGTGCTGGATTTTGTTCCACTGCTCGTTGGAGAAGGCCTCCTCGGACTCCGAATCGGAATCCTCGTTGAAATCATCCTCATTCAAGTCATTCTTATCTTGCAGATTGGCATCTAATAGGGTTAATTCTTGTTTCTCTGGTCGCTGGGTTGTTGTCGAAGTGGTGGTCGTTGTTGTGGTTTTGGGTGCTGCTGTGGTATGTGGCTTCTTGGTCACGTCCTTCTCCCTGTCCTGCTTGAACAACCAATCGAGAATGTGCCTCTTTTCGGCCGGCTTATCGTGGGGATTCGCCACACTTGGATGTCTGTTACTGTTCCGATTTCTATTTCGATTTTCGGCCAATTCCAGCTCATCCGACTGATCGTATTCGGTCTCCTTGTTCTCTATGGTGCGCCGAAGCTTTTCAGTGAAAAGTGAGTATCTGGGCATTTGACGGGCCAGCTCTTCATCCACTGCATTCGAGCTTGATTCATCATTATAGTCGTACTCATCCTCGTCCTCATCATCGTCCTCCTCATCAGACTCCTCGTCGGAGGTACTTGTGTCCAATTCCTGCCGCCAGTTGGGACCTCTGGTGGTGTGGTATTCAGCCCATGGGGGATTCATGCCATCCCGATCGAAGTAGCGGGTGTGATTCATGATCAGACCCCGGTGCGAGGTAGTCGGTGAGTCCGTGGTGAAGACTGTCCTGGGCGTGGAGGTTCCAAGGAAGGACATGCGATGTGGCTGGTGGCGCAGGGCCGGGAAAACCCTCTGCTCCCAGCTCTTGTGGTGGTGATTGTGGTGACGCAAGTGATGTTGTTGCATGGGAAGCTGCGACTCGAAGGTTTTCTCGAAGGCGGTGAGATCCCCCTCGGACCCGCCCATTGGCGGTGGCGGCTGATGATTCCCCCCGTTCCCCTCCAACTCGGCCCTCAAATGCTGCTCGTGCCGCAAATGATGATGCCGCTTCTGCTGATGCTGTTGGGCTGCCTCCAGTTGGTGCAACCGCTGTTGCTGATGCGAGATCCGGTGGGGAGGCGCCACCGTCGATACCCTTTGATCACTGGTATTAGCCCCGCCGAGAGGCATCACCATCAGCAATAGCCATAACATTTTGGCGCTCAACGAAGGCATGGCTATTTTTCTTGTTTTTTTTTTTTTTAATATTATTTTTTCTTTGTTTTTATATTTTATTGTACACTTTTCTTTGTTTTTTCTTTGCCCAGCAAGTGCGATTCTTTTTAAAGCATTTTTTCTTTTGTTTGGCTATTAGGCTATTAATTATGGCTTTTAATGCTGTGACACTTGCTGACGAGAACTTGAGCTTTTGCTTTTTGTTCGGAAAGGAATGCCAATTATTCACTTGGCGGTTAATCGTTAAAATTTTATTTGTGACACAAATGGTTTTATTATTTCTTAACACATTTCTGTTTCTCTTTGTTTATTTATATATTTTCACACTTTTCTTTTGCTGAAATATTTGCAAATTCATTCAAGAAATTTATATCTTTTAGTTTTGCACTTTTATTTATATTTAATTGGATTTGTATCAATTTTGTGACTTTAAACGCCCTCAACTTGCACACCAACTCAACTTATACAAACACCCACAACTTCACTCACGCACATCCGATTTTCTATATATCTGGGTTTTATATCAGCAGCGTGTCGGCTGGTTTGTGCAACGATTTGTTTGTTTTGATACACTGGGCCAGATGGCAGAACTCCATAGATGGGTTGGCTAAATGCTTTTCACTTATTCTCTCACCACGGATTATGCACGGATCCGATTTTCCAACAAGACCCGACGACTTACAGATAACGACTGTATCTCGTATGAATTGGATTGGATTCTGAGGCAGATGCGCCCGGTGCCAAAGTGTTGAGATACACTACCTATTACACTATCAACCAATGTTGCGATCCACACTGGCCCGCCAGTCAACATGCGAGAGAGCTATCAACATGTTGCAAGCAACTTTGGTACTGGAGCGGCAAGAAAAAATAGATAATTCATATCTATTAGCCGGGCCGATCTGGCTGGCTGGAGATTCGTTAGTCTAACCCGTTCTCTGGTTAAGTTAGCCAAGTTAAAACGAGGGAATTTCATTTAAGCCTGGACATTGTGCATGTTGCTTCATAAAATATAATGTCAACAATCTCCCACACAGTGTCTTCAGAAGCGCAGCATCCTCGGAAAATTATGCACTTTGAGAAAGTTTTTGGTAAACTATCTTAAAGTTAACTATTTTAAAATAAGGTTAATCTTTTTTGATGGTATTTAAGTAATTGGTAAACCACTTTATTGTAAAGATAAACTCATATTTTAAAATACCTAAAATTTAATAAAAGTTTGAATTATTCAATTCATTGCCTTAGAACCAGCTTTTATAACCTTGTTAATATATTCAAGTTAATTTTTTTATTACTTTAATATTTTAATTTAATTATTCTTAATATTTTCCATCTGTAGAGCAATCATCTTCATCTAAAATCAACAGCTCCAGTCATACGCCCATGTCTGCTAACTTTTCTGCCGTCTGAGAAGTTCTTTTCAAGTTTTCTGACTCTCAAGATTTTTTTGCGTTGGCCGTTGTGTTTTTTATTCGGGCTGTGTGGGCTGCTGCACAGGCTTTCATTACATAATAACAATAATGAGATTGTATTTTTTTATTCCGCCTTCTACTAAGTGTGATTTCCTGGGAATCCACAAAAACGTAACATCCTTGTGGTGGGGGACAATGGCACAGCAAGTAAAACCAATTTTCCAACTAATTGCCATTAAACGAAATGTTTATAAAAAAAATGTAGAAGAAAAGGTTTCCACTGGGATGAGTCACCGAGGCAAAGTTCTTAGCATGATCATAAAAAATAAGACTGATCGATGATAAAAGGCGGAAAACAAAGGGCCAGCAAGAAGGGTTGCAACCTCAAATGAAGACTTAAGATTTTACGAATGTCTTGGGGAGCTGAAAAAATTGATTTTCCCATTTTCCGATAGCTAAGCGTGCAAATAGGATTTGTCAGGCGATCAAATAAAAAATTCTACTTTTCCCACTAAATCACAGATGCTAAGATATCTGATTATGGGGAATTATGTTATATATCTTTGATAGTCAATGGTTAGTGGAAGTTCTTATGGAGAACCTTTAAGTTCTACCTCCTTTCCCTTTGATCTTTAAATACCTTTCTTTCCCTTTTTAGGTTTCTTGTAATGGCCTTTCTTGTTTGTCTTGTTGTAAGCTCCAAGGCAAACAAGTTTCGTTTTCTATTGCTGGAGGATTGTAAAGATTGTTATATCATTGTTGTTACTTTGTACATATTGTATCTACATCTATGTGTGTGTTTTGTTGACTTTTCGGGTTGGAAGGGGGAGAGTCGGTAGGTGATAAGCTATAAAGCTACAGGCGTCGCTCATAAAACTTGTATTATGTGTGGAATTTGACGCTCAATTTAAGATTTTAGATGGTTTGTGACCAAAAAGAAATGACATGAATTTAATTCAGATAGTTTAACAATTATAATGCCTAAATTATAATCCCTAATTCACCTTCAACCACAAATTAAGCTGCCTAATCCAACTCATATCCAATTAAGCTCTACATCCACTAGAATTTTCGTGTGCAACACCTAAAACCTAAAAGCTAAAAACTCCCGCCCCTTAATCCCAACCCAAGCCAACTAATTTGCAAACATTTTCAACTTCCCAACAAGTTCCAGGACAACTACTCCCCCAAAAACTAAAGCCCACGCTGCGGAGCACGAGGCAATTTAATAATCATGAAGCAATTTACACTGCACTTCACAGGAACTCCCAACTCCCTTTTTTGTGGGTGGAGTGCTTTTAATGAAATCATTGCCAGTGCTCGATAAAGCGTTAAAAAATCATTAGGTTGCTAATTAGGTTGACTAAAAATGCTCCAGTTACTTGCCGGCTAGAGCGTCACAAAGTTTCGAGTGAAGGACGAAAAGGGAGTACCCTACAGCATTCTCATCCTGGCTTAACCGAAACTTTCCCATCCTGCCCCTGCAACTTTGGCGATGTTTTCTTTTTCTTAATTGCTGGCTGTAAAGTTTTCGCCAACAGCGATGAGAATTAAAAAAACAAGAATGTTTCAAATTAATTTTGCCAACATCGGGAAGGTAAACAAATAAATCACTTTAAGAACTATAATTAAATTTAATTTCATTGGCCAAACTTTTAATTTAAATCCATTTAGTTACTTTTTTGCTGTCGCTTGAGACAAAATGGCAAACCGAATTTAATTGCATTTTCCCGAAAGGGAAAAATTTCATCGCCCTCGGGGGGGCAGACAGTAATTAGCATTTCCCGATCGACCTAATCAATCAGCGAAGGAGGAGGAGGCGGATAAAGAGGGCGTGGCTGCAGGTTAAATGCCAATAAACTTTCAGGAAAAAACAAAAACACGCTAAAAAACAAAAGAAAAATGAAGAAAAAATAATGAAAAGCCAGCAGCAAAGTCAAGAGCGATAAACAAAGTAGAGCAAAAGCGTGGCAAGAGGCAAAGGGGCGTGGTTGGAGGAGGGGGAGGCATGGGGGAGGCAATGAGTGGGTGTGGCAACTTTAGGGGCTCAAATTGTTTTCCCGTTGTTGCTGTGATTCTTATGGATGAATTTCTTTTGGCTTAGCTGCTGGGCAACCTATAAGATACAGATACTGGCTGTCAGCCAGGCCAAGAAGAACATGAAGTTGTTTTTGCACTGTCTTTTGGGGGGGCGTCGTGTTTTGGGGGCGTGTCTGTAACAATTTTCAAGTTGATATCTTCAGCAAGTGGCCAAGTGTGTGCAGGAATTTGAGAAAAACAAACTCTAGACAAACAGAGCCAAGTAAGCGATTGCCAGGAAATAAAATGGCCAAGAAACGAAATTGGCCAAAAGGAGTGAGATGGCAAAAGGGCAGCACAACACCAGCTAACTGGGTAAACCAAAATGGAATTTTTAATTTAGAACCTAAAAATATTCCAAAGATATCTAAGGTGAGGTGTTAAAATGCAAACTTGGCTTGAGAGTTAAAATTTGTTGATCAAAATATAAGAATTTTTAAACAATATGAACTTCTACCAGCAATTTATGGTTTCGACCATTATTCTGTTTTTCTTTCCTGCCACCAACTTAAGTTGCATATCGGTATTTTACCTGCCACACTTTGTAGCCACTTTTATGACAAATATAACCCTAAAAGAATGCCAGAGCACACAATGTTGCCAGTTTCCTTACTCCCACATAAGCATACACATTGCCACGCCCACTTTACACCCTGAGGGTGGGGGGGTACCGCCACAAGGAGCTCGTCTATATGTAGGATGTGGTAGTCCTCCTAGGAACTGGCCAAAGACAAATGGTTTGCCATTGAAGATGCGTTGCCATCATCGTCGGTGTCGTTGGCTCTTGTCTCTCTTGCCTCGTTAAAATCTGTGAAAAAATATGTCTGGCTTTCCGTTATACAGGGCGATATCTGTAGGGTTACAATATCCATTCTTTTTATTCTTTTTTCCTAGTGACACTCTGTTGTTATTGTTGGTGTTGGAGGCTTGTTAACAACACCAGGAGGTAGACACTTCCTGGGGCTGCCATGGTCCCTTTGCTTTTTACGCTGCACGAAAATATTTTTGAGCTTTTAAGGTTTTTAAAAAGTATATATGGCATTTTAAATCCACATAAATTAATCATAAATGGTTTATTATTTAACTTTGAGAGTCTATCTTTTATTTTAAAATATTTCCCAGTGTAAACTTAACGCATTTCCTTTCCGCATTGTCTTGAGCATCCTTTCCCAAGTCGCGTGTTTTATCCACAAAACTACCCGTGGCATCCCTGTTCCATTAACATTCTTTTCTATATATATGGGTATATATATAAATTTTTTTTTTGCACGTTTTCTGGGTTATAGGCCCCTTTTGTTTGTTGAGAAAAGAAGGCGCCGCTTTATGTCTACTAAAATGTTTTTTTTTTTTTTTTTAGCTGCTCCCTCCGGCAGCTTAAGTTGAAATGTTTAACGCTAGTAAAGGCGGATGGCATAGAGAATAGAGCAGACAATATGCCACCATTGATGGTGATGATGGAGGAGCCTGAATAGCAAACAGGAAGGTGCCTCCAACTAAACGGAAGTTCTGGCCACCGAGGCAAACAAGTCATTCTGTGGCAGCTCTCTCTCGAACAACAAAAAGATAAAGAAAAAGGGGCAAGTAACGGGCCTGGGAAAGTCATTCATGCAACTCAATTGTTATCGGTGGATGAGTCCACAGGTAGGGTTAGGATGAGTCCTGGGAAAAATATGGAATACTAATTCAAAGGATAATGTTTTATAAGAAAAAGTTTTTTTGAGAAAGATTTTAATTTTATCAAGAAATGATTTATGAATCATCTCAAAACCTAATAGTTTAAGGACTTTGTTAAGAACTTCAATCTTCCAGATGAAATCCATCATAAATGGCATTGCAAAATCCCACTTACATACATCAGGCATCAGACTTTGTCGAGGGCCCAGTAAACTTTTAAGCCGAAAACTTTTGCAGAGGCGTCTTAAAGTGAATGCCTGGGCATTTCTATGGCAGCTTTGAAGTTGGACACACTTGTTGCCACAGCAGCGTAGTCAGGGGGTAGAGGTAGCAGCGGTCGGAGGTCTCAAAGGAAAGGCCGAGTCACGTAGGTGGCAACAAATAACCGCCAGCTATAAACGACCCAAAAAATAAGTATACGAAGGAATCCCTCAAATGGGCTCACATACGAATCCAGAAGTTCTCTCTCTCTTTTTTTAAGGATTTTTAAAGGAATATTAAAACACTCTCGCATAAAAAAAAACAAATACAACAAGGATACCCAAAAAGTAAGTCAAAGATAGGTAGGTTGGCTCAGCTGGGCCCTGTTCGCCCATAGCTCAAGGTCAATCCACACAACCACCCAGTGGGCAGAGGCAGGGGGGTCATAGGACGGCAGGTTGGATGGCAAAGAGCTGGGCTCGGCTTTTCGGTGCCTTTTCGCTTGTTTGTGCATGCAAATAAATATAAAATTTTTATGAATGAACACGTATGATGAAAGAGCAACGAAGCAATGGATTCTACATACACAAAACACAGTGGGTGTCCACAAAAAAAAAATAGAATTGCTTAATATTTCATATAAAATTTAAGCAAGGAAAACTGTTTCTATTAAAAGCTATTTCTTATTAAAAAATATTCATAGTCCTTAGCCACAACTTCTACCCATAAAAATAGTAACATTTATTTAACAATTTTTATATTTTCCCATAGTACTGAGATCCTTTTTCATAAAAATCACCAACCTGGACCACCCTCCCTGCCCCGAAAGTCAACTACGTCCCTGGAGGCCAGCTCAGTACTGGAAACTGGCATGGTTTCGTTAACCAGGCCAGAACGGAAAATCTGTTAAAGGTAGCGGCCAAAACCAAACCAAACCAAGCCGAAACTGAAACTGAAACTGAGTATCCGGTGGTATGAAATGCCGGGGAGACGAGCAAATACTTGTATGAAAGTTGGCATGTTCTCTCGGTGTTCGCGTTTTGCCAGTAAAATGTTTCTATTTTTATCACCATTACGAAATGGAAAACACCGCCACTACGTACATATGTATTCCCCCAGACCGATTCCCCCGGTTTTGATCTTTACCTACCCCAAGCCCCCAACCTCCTCCGGCCCAGATCCTCCTGCCCTGGTGCCACACCCCCGCCTAGACGCCCCTTTGACTGCATTTGCATGTGAAACAAGCAGATAAATTCAGACATGCAAACGCCATAAATTTTTGTGAGGCGCCCTACGAGGAGGACCGAGCCGGGCCGGCAGTAACACAGTAGCCGTAACTCACTGAAATTTTTACATTTTTATCAGCAAACTAGTTTCGAAATATTAAAAATATTTTAAATACCAAAAAACGACAAGGTTGCTTGCTAAATAAAATAGAATTATGAGTTATACTAGGCATGCGAACATAGGATATACTGTTTTCTATGAATATTTCCTTTTCCTTAAGACTTTTCTGATAGAACTGATAGAATTAAGATCTAAAGCTCTATTATAATGCTTTGTAACAACAATCTTTTTATAAAAATAATGCTTATTTTTTTAATATACATTTTTCCAAGTGCTCTGGTTAAGAGAAGAATAAGAGACCGACATAGCGGCGTCATTTAAAATCGAAAATTTCACATATTTTTGCATCAAATTTGCATGCAACACCCGACCACCAGCATCACCACTACCGCCAGAGGAAGTGGAAGCAGGAAAAGGTCCCGGAGATTTTGCGGCAAAGATGCAGTTTCAGATGCAGCACCGTGTATGTGTTTTTTTTTATGTATGATACAGAGTCAGATGCAGATACATATAGAGCAAGTATTATGCAGATAGCAATGCTGCTATACATCTTGTTCTGAAAATATATATGAGTTAAATTTTGTGCGGGTTTAAACTTTTTGCCAGAAAATTGAAAAAGTTTTTGGGGTTAAAAGTAAAAGGAAATGGTGTTGAGACGACACAACAGCTTGTGGCATATGGAAACGTATGGAAAAATCGGCACAAGGTGGCCCTGAGCGGCAACTGATGCCTGTGATTAGGCCCAAGGCACGTTCCTCCCGCCCAAGTGGGAATAGCAGATAGTACCTCGGTATCCGATCCAGTATCCGTACTACACTAGACAGCAGGCAACAAACAGCAGACACCAGACAGAGACCGCCAACGTGGGCAAGATTTATGGCCTGCGATTGGGTTCCAGTTATTAGAAGACACAGTCCGGGTCCGAGAGCTGTGGCAATCGAATGCCGTTGCATAAATCAAATTCATTTGCCAACAGTTTTCACTCGGCAAGCGAATCTGCCGGATTGCCGGATTGCCAGATTGCTTGGCAGCAGAAGCTTGGCAAATGGAGCAACCAGGTTATTAGCCATCAACGTTTTGTTGACCAACAGGTAACAGGTAACAAGTAACAGGCAGAAGCCACTGCATTTGCAACTGCAACTGCATCTCCAGCCACTGGCCACTGGCTTGATTGAAACGTCCAACTGTCAGTGGTCGGGTGGTAGATGGCTCAATCACTTTTAGCCCCTTTTCTGGTGCACATTTTGCTGGTTATTGAATCTCAATTGAAGCTACTGAATGGACTTGTCTGGTAGAAGTTGGTAGAAGACCTCATATAGACTCTGAAGTTTTGGCTAATTGATGAATTTCACTTTGAATGGAAGGAAGGCTTTTAATTAACACATCATCTGTTATTTCGTAAATTAATTAAGAAATACTAGTACTAAAGAAGCTTGTCTCTAAATTTAATATTGAGAGCATCCATCATACTTTAATTCAGAGCCAGACCACATTTAACCACATCGACTTATCAAACAAATAGAAGAGAAGGCCTCCTTCTGGCTGAAACCCCATTTAAGCCACCATTAGAAAAGAGTTTTATGTTACCAGTCAGCAGCTAAAAGCATTTCACTTCGAAGGAATAGATGGAAAAACCTGAACCTGCCCCAATGCTGCACTCAAGTGAAATGCAAATGAAACCACAAAGGCAGCAGGCAGCAAAATATAAAAACCGAGATGAAATTGAAAATGGGGAATTGAAATGAAACTGAAAATGGAAAAAGGAAAAAATTACGATCGAGATTCTTCCAATGGGGGTCTTGTGGCCCATCAGAAGCGGTTGCTATTTGAATAATTGAAGTGTTGGCCATAACACAAAGGCCCTATAAGATACAAAGATACTCCTTTAGATACTCAACAAGTTTTCCGTCTGCTCCCTTTCTTTCTCTAGACTTTTTTCTTTGTTTGGCAAATTGCCAATTGTCGATGGCTTTGACGTTGCGAGCCGAGGAAAAGCGTGACAAATTGTTTGTATTTGAGGGAGGTCCTGGGGGCGACTTTGCAAAAGAGCAAGAAAAGAGGACTGTGCTCGGTCGAAGCCGGAACTCCTACACCCTTGCATTGGAATTTCAGTTTATCGGGTTACGTTATAAAGCAGATATAAGATATGGAACATATGGAAGGGACATCTTTATCCCTTTTAAATCTTACTACTGTGTACCATTTTGAAAACGTGAAACCCGTCTATCTGTATCACAATGTGTGAAACAAAACTTTGAACGATTTATGGCAAATATTTCAACAAATCAGTAAGGCAAAAATGTGTTTATTTATTTCAGAAAATGGTCCATAACTTTGGTAATACATGGCAAATCAATTAATGGTATACCTTCCCGGTCTTAGGTCATCGAGTGGAACAATTCTGCATCAAAAAATGGCCACCTGAAATCCGACCCAATTTTCGGAAATTTTCAAATCATGATTTTGGCCAAAAATCTACCTAAAATTAAACTTCTTGATTTTCATGACATTTTAATGCAAATTGAAAGATATTGGAGCTCTGATTTGTGAATGGTATTCCCTTTTGATTTGGGATACAGGATGCCCAAAATATTGTCTATAACGTGGATGAAAAGTTCGCAATTTGGCCAAGAGGTAACGCGTTGGTAACTCATTGGTAGTGAGTTTCACTCAAAAGTTTCAGTTTGGGCCACTGTGTTCCAAACACTATTTTACCCCCTGAAAGAGTATCACAACTCTGCAGACCGCAAAGAAAAAGAAGCTAAGAGTCATAAATTCCTGAGCAAAGAAATTTATCAGGCTTAGCCAAGCCAATTGATTTCAACCTCCTCCGCACTGCTCCACTCCGTTACGGTCTAGGCCAGAAAACAAATCCAATTGACCAACAAAAAGTCGGCAAAACGTATAAAAATTCTCCATTCGAAATTGAATCAAAGTTGAAGGCACGAACGAACTTACGCAAGCTTGCCCTCTCTGTCTGGCTCAAGTGAAATGTTGCAGCTGTACTTGCCACAAAAGATTTCCACGGCACAGAATCGGCCCTAACAGGGAAAATAAACAAGGGGCAGCTGCAAAATAAACAAGCTACAGGTATCTCAAAGATGCAGCAGCCAGAAACGCATCCCAAAGATACAATTCGATTCCGGCACTTCCACTTGTTTGCTTATCTAAGATAGCTTTAAATACCCGCCACAAAAAAATATCAGGTGAGAATTTATTTTGGCCACAAAATGTTTCAAGACGAAAACTTTGCTTTCTATCTGTCAGTTGCATCTTTAATGTTGTGCAAAGTGTCGCAAAGAATTTTCCGAGCTAAGAACCTCTTTTGAAGTACATTTTTGAATGCCCTTACAAATCGATTTTTAAGTTCTATACAACAAATACTTTAAAGAAAAGGCTGACTTGAAAAGATATTTAGTCTGGGCTCTTCTGGATGGCAATGGGCAGATCTCAATGACATCCCCTGATAGCTCTTTTTGATACATCAGCCTATTCTCATTAGAATAAAGAGTATCCATCGCTAAATGACTTTTGTATCTAGCTTAAGGTATTACAATAGTAGTGCTCATCGCTGAATATATTCACAATGTAACCTTATCACTACAGAACAATCCTTCGTGTTTCTATTTATTGACATAAAAGTCAACCAAATACATCAACGCATATCCTTTATCCAAAGTAACCACTTCAAAAAGTATTTCCCATATTTACACAAACTAAATCATCAATTCTCGATGCCCAAAAAGCCAACAAAAACCCCTACAACTTATGAGTATTTTTCTTCAGGCCAGGCACATAAAAAACATTCGAAGCTAATAAATCAAGCAAATATTTGGGTCACGCTTCCGTGGTTATGTGGCATACTGTCTGTCGAGTGCCCACTGTACATGGAGTGGGGACTCATGGAGGTGGAAAGTGGGTTCTGGGGGTAGGTGTAAATGGACATCGTCAGTGGCTAGTAAAAAAAGGAAAATATTTGCTTGAAAATTGCCTGTAAATATTTGTTGGGTAGATCAATGTGACTTGAAATCGGTTTTCGGTATTTGGTTCTCGTTTTTTGGTTGATTTATGCGCGGTCAGCCACACTCGCACACACTTGACCCAAACTTTGATCCAGACCCAGGGAGTCAGACTTCTGGCCCAGACTGATTTCACATGCTTATGCAGACATATGTTGGCCATAATTCAATGAAAGTGTCAACGGGGCGGCCAAAAGCCCGGCTCTCAAACTCAATCAATTCCGGCAGAATAAACAAACACAGAAACTTTTCTTAACAAAACATACATAGCCCCTTACCTTTCTTATATTTTTCTTAAGTACGTGACTAAGTTATAAGGCTAAATTGGATGGCGGAATTTCACTTCAAGCCAACAAGAAAACACATCTTGACTTGACTTTAAGAAGGCTTTTAAAGTCGCTAAATGTCAAATCGCCGTGACGTTGAAATGGCGAAAAGGAAACTGCACTTTCCACCAACGCAGACATAGTCAGCCACACACCGACAGACATCCTGGTGGTGGGCCATTTGTCGGTATGAACTGGCAGGATCACGACACATGGCCAGGCCAAGACCAAAACCGGCAGACAAACAACTGCGAAATGCATTTCGACATGTCCAAAGCTCCGAGCTGAGAGGCAAGGAAAAACCCAAAACCAAAAGGGTAACTCCTCTGGCCCCAAAATGCCATAAAAGAAAATGGAACATGTACAAGTGTCTCTCTCTATATATAGTACACTGGTATACAGTATGTACAAATATATGTACCTAAACACATAAAAACAAGTGTTTGTGTTGGCCATTTCCACCAGTGACTGCAGCAAACTGTCAGCTGCTAACTTTAAAAGCTTAAAATGTTTATAGAAAACTCGTTACACAAATCGAATAGAACCTAGTTCTCAAGTGAATCGAGGGAGTCTGTGGGTCAAGGGGGTCAAAAGGGTGGTCTGCTTCACGGCCAGCAGCCATGTCCCTTGGCCACATTGGGAACCATGGCCAAAAACTCACTAATTCCCCATCGTAAAAACTTCAATTGCTGTTGTCGATGGAGGTGTAATTTCCAAGTGCAATAGCTGAATTAAAATTGGCTAAAAGAAAATGCTGATGACGGACTGGCAGCATAAGGAGGAAGTTTCATTTCAACGGTTACAACCTGTAATTGCTTAACTTTAATTTCCACACAGGAGAAACGATTTCGAAGAGAAATTCCTATAACGAAATAGGAGCAATTAAAATAGCTTAGTGCTTGTTTTGAAATGTCTTTAGTTTTTTAAAGAAAATTTAGGGTTACTTTTGAGGGAGTTCCCCCTTTTAAGGTCTCTCTTTAGAGTCTTTATGTGGCTTTTACAATTTTGTTATTATCGGTTTATATTTTTATCAGCTTTCTTTATCAGTTATTGGCCTTTCATAATCTTATCTAATAAAACTGGCAAAAAATATTAAAAAAAAAAACTTTATTAAAGCCTATTAAAAAACCATCAATATATTATATATTATTAAATGAATACCCCATTTTCTAAATCTTCTTAAACTTTTTATTCCAAAAACTCCCTTAAAAGTAAAACAAAAACTTTCCAACAAATTTTCCAAACCTCTTGCTAAGCCAACCTCAATCATCGGCTATTATCCCGTCTTTAGCCAAAAACCATTATCGCCCAAACCTTTGTCTGGGCCCTTTTGTAAGCCAAATATTTGCCATATTCAACAAACAATTTTGCTAAGAAAAAAAATCCCTAAAGGATTCCCGGACTAAGCTTCGAGTCTGACTCCGCACTCATTTATTTGTGTAGCAATTAAAAAAGTATAAAACCAGCAAATTAAATGCGCCAACTGTTGGACAAACTTTCGTTCTATTTTTATTTTTTTTCGCCAAATTCTATTTTCTGGGCGAATTTTTTCAGCTGCTCCTTTTGGTAAACTTTTTCCACAAAGACTGGGCCAAAAAAAAAAAAACCAACAGGCGTCGCGTCGCCGCACTTAATTAAATTAGAAGAAGCCGCTCCGCGATTACCCCTCAAGCCCTCCTAACCAACACAGTGCCACCAAAACGCTACGAAAAGTCAACAATAACAAGCCGGGAAACGAACAAGCGAAAAATTGAGCTAAATTTTCGCAAACAGACGGCGACAGTCGCGGGAAATCAGCAAAACTAATGCCAAAGTTTTATTTTTTGGCAGTGGGGTGGTGGGGTAGGTGAAAAATATGGTCGATAGGGTGGGGCGAAAGGACAGTTCAGAGGGCGGCTGACAGCTGCCTTTAGTGGTCGTGTAAGTCGCGTGGGCGTGGCCTGTCACCCAGCTCATTGTCCCGTGAAATGGCCGACAACTTTCGTCGTCCAAGCGGATTTTAGTTTGTCGGACCGGTTCCGGTTTTTACTTCCGAAGATTTTTGGGTGTTTTAAGCTTAAAAGGTTTTGAAAAAAATGTATTTAAAAAAAATGTGTTTAATATAGTTTTACTAAATTTATTTATGGATACAGATGGAAATAGTCATACCAAAAAAAGTTAAACTAGACCTGATATAAATGTTTTGTGTTAAACAAAATTTATAAGAAAATTGCTTAAAAAATACTTATTTTTTTTAAATTTGCATATAAACTTTGCCAAACCGGAACAAGGAAATAAACTGTTTCCTTTTAGTCCTTCCTGATTTTTTTTGTTTTTGCTTTTGAAGAAGGCGGCACAAAGTTTATCAACTTAATTAGAGGCTTGATTACGTTGAATGCCGTCCATTTCCATGGGAATTAAAATTAAACGCTGTGGGACTCTGGCTAAAGAGACGTCAAAGAGAGAGAGGGGGTTGGGGGTAGGGATGGAGACGTCCGGATAGACGGATCCGGAGACAAAATCCGGATACGGTCACAGCACTTTGACATTTTAAAGCCGCCGCCAGACGGCATGACTCTTATCGCAGCGCCACCTACCCCATAGTAGGGACCCTACATAGCCACCCTCAGCCCCCTCGTTTACACAGTCTGTTATCAGCTTATGGCTCCCATTTGGTTAGCAGCCCTTTAACTGCTGCCATTTATCGTAGATTTGATTTATGGCGCAATTAAAAACTGCCCCAGATGAAAAAGGCGGCAATGGTGGGGTGGTTGGAGTACGGATAAAGTAGTGGGCGGCGAGTATTTAAGGCGTGGCCAGCTCACACGGCTCGGGATCGTCTCTTCGCCAGAAGGCAATACCATCGAAGCGAAGCCAAATTTATGGCAACAAATTTATTGGCAAAAAAAACGCGAAAAAAAAGGAAAAGTGTGGGAAAATTTAAATAGAATTTCCGCTTGCTTAAAAAAATGAAAAACGGGACAATTTTCGCGGAGGATATTGAGGATATTGGCGTTAAGCTGAGAGATCCTTATGAGAACATAAGAGACATAATAAATATACTCTATTAGCAGCAAACGAGATAAAAAAAATTTTTTTAATTGTATTAAAAATAAATATTATTTTTTATAAATTACAAACCTTTCTCATATCCTGGAACTTGCCCAGCAAACTCCTGATCATCCGCCAGATGTTTGCCTGCACTCTGAGTTATGCATTGTCGGTTAGCTTTGGACTTTTGGCCTCGTGTCAAACATGTATATATATATGAACACACACTAATACATAAAACCAACACAATCACAAGAATATATATAGCAAAGCTATATATTCTAAGCGTGTGCAGAAGTCAGTGCAACATGTTGCCAGTGCCATGAAATGTAAATAAATTTCTCATGCGGCCTGCCATGTCGTAAAACATGAGGTTAATGTGGTAAAAGCCGGCTAGACATCACATTCATGGTAGAAAGAATAGAGAGGGTACCAGAGAGGGGTCAGAGAGCAGCCAAGAGAATAGCCAGGAGTAGCGACGGGGCAGGCAACATTTTGTTGCCTAAGCAAACTATTAAGGACAGTAAGTGGCATTTAATGGGGTTTACTCGTGGATGGGAAATGCAATCGCATATTTCATTGCCAACTTTGGCTGAGCACAAGAGTTGTTTGGAGGAAACTACAAATCTGAACAAGTTGGACATGATAATGCAGAGTTGAACTTCTGTAACATAAGCTACTTGCTAAAATATTGTTTAGTTTCAAACAAAACTTTGTTTAACTTTGTTCCCATAACTTGAACTTTGAATAAAATCAAGATAAATAATAAATAACATTGGAAAGTAAAGAAATTATATTATTTTTGTTTAATAAGTATTTAAAGAGAATTTTAAATTTCCCGTAAAGAGGTCTAATGTTTCTCAACAGAAAGTCCTTGAGAGAAATAATTTGCCCCTAAGCCACCGTAAAGTATGCAACAACCCTTGCTCAACCTGCTCAAAGGTTGCTCAACCCTTCAAGACCCCATGTCCTCAGGCCAGAAACCAGGTCACGCAGTCAATTATTATAAACTGACACAACTGCCAAGGTACCAAATGTTAAATGTCCCGACCCTCCTTTTTGGCCTGTCTATTTAATTAACACGCACACATACACACACAGAGAGAGAGAATAAGAGATGAGGCAGCACCGAAAAAAAAATCTAGTTAAAAGTTTTTCTACTCTGAGCAGGATTGGCAAATTAATTTGGCGCCCTTTTGGCCGTGGCCCTAACTCGCCCATAAACTTCTAATTGGCAGCACATTCCGCATACGCCGCGTTGGCCCATGCAAAAAAAAAAATGGAAAACTTTTCATCCCCAGCCTGCCGGGGATGAGACCCAGAAACCAAAATAGACACACACCAAAAAAAAAATGCAACGAAGGGTGAAAAAGTTTGACGTTTTGTGGGTGGAAAAGTTATAATAGATTTTTAGTTTCACTCATTTAGTTTGAAATAATTTGGATGATGCCTAGAATGGCTAGGATAGACAACTATTTTCCCTCGACTAAACTGAATCATTTGTAGTTATGCCCCAAGTTGACTTTTCCCACAACATGCGCAGATGGAATGGAATTGTTTTAAATGAAGGGGAGTCTACTGGAATTGTGTAAACAATTTCCAAAAACTATTTAAAACTCAATTTGAAAATAATGGCCTAACCTAGATTATTTAAAAAACAAATTTCCACTTAAAGCCATAATACAAAGAATTTAAAATTGTTAAGCTTGTGGCTTAAAATGATATTCCATTATTCTCATCCATTTTATCAGCTTAATCTCTAGCTGCGTCTTCCATTTTGGCCAAAACTCAATTAAATTTGTTTATTCGTTTCCAAAACTAATCCGGCTGTTTAATGTGTTCAACTTGGCCAAAATGCTCATACATCTTGGCCAGAATACGCTTGCTCTATCTCCTTGAGTTCCGCCCGAGGAGAAAACTTTGTTGTTCTTGCTGCTGGTCTTTGGATCGTCTCCTAGCTTTCGCCCACACCGCTTTCCACGCCTGTCTCGGTCTCGGAAAACTTTCCCCTGGGCGTCATGCTGTCTGTGCTTGTGGCTTTTCGCTGCCAGTTTTATGGTCAACATTTTGCCAGCTACTCGACCCCCACACCCCACACCCACACCCACACCCATGATACTCAGACTCCTGTCTCCTGGCTCCTGTTTTTGCTTTTTGGTTCATATATCTTTAATTTTTTATGCTCGCCGTTATGTCAGCACATTTGCCATAGCATACTTTTCAGCAGCCACAAAACTTGAGTTGCTGTCATTAGTGGGAAAGATTGTGGACAAGAAGAATGAAGGAGATAGTACACAAAGAGAAATAATTAAAACAATATTAGCAAAAATATAAAACTTAAGATTAAGATTGTACGATTTTTATTCTAAAAAAGTCTCATAAATTTTCTTAACTATTTAATATTTATAACATAACTCTCAAGCTTTTATTTGCGTGCCTTTTGAATACTTTGCGTCCCATAACTGGGTCAACAATGGTAGCTCTTTGAGGACATCTTTCCCCTCTCCATCTTTTGCTGTTATCCACCGCTCCTGCTTTGTGGTTATCCTGGTTTTGTTGCTCCGCCATTGTCGGGGCCATCGCCCGTTTACAAGTCAAGTGGCGCGCATAACACCAAAAAATTGTGTAACGAAAACAATTTATTTTGCTGTAGAACTTGACGTTTGCCGTTTGCTTTTAGCTGTTTTGGTCCACCTCCTGTCATGGCCAGCTAGCCAGATTTGACAGCCAGATTGCCAGCTTCTTTCTGTTGCCACTACCATCAACACCAATTTGGCCAACTTTATTTACACCTTTTGTTTGGAATTTAATATTGGCTATTTGCCATTTATTTTGACACTGGAATCCTTTTGTGGCTTTTTAAATGTTTATTGACATTTATTATAAACCATTTTATTTGCATTTAAACGTGTTGCGTGTAAATTTAAATGCATACAGCAATTTATTCAAATTAATTGGAAAAACTATTTTTAAATTAGAATTCCATTTCAATGGGCATGCTTTTGACACTTACGTCGAGTGTGCCAAATAATTGACTCTTAAATATTTTCCTTTACTTATTGGCCATTTATTGCATTTTAATGAAAACCAAATATCAATATATTTTTGCGGTTTTGAATATTACATATTTTCGTGTTCTAGTATTGACTTTTATTTTACTATAATTTTACTTCTCTTCTTAAAGATTGATAAACTGGCAACTGAATCTGCAACATCTGGCAAACCTTTTAGTCGCTTCTCTTTGGTAGCAACGACCCACTGACCGAAAACCTGACAATTTTGGCCAAGCACTAAGCGGAAGGCAAACCGAGACCGAATGCAAACATTGCAGTTGGACGCCCGAAGTGGCCAAAAGCACTTGGCCATGTGTGCCGAAGCAGCTGCTCGCTTATTGTCAGTCGGCTTGGCTTACAACGACTGATGCTGCAGCTTAGTATTTGCATAAAGATTTGAATTTGAATGACAAAGGGAGCAAGTGCGTTGTGGGGAGGGGTGGGGGAGTTAGGACAAATAGCGCAAAGTTGCCACAAATATCAAGAATAAAGCAAATAAGCGCCAAGTGCTTGACAGGAAAAATAAAAGAGATTTTTTTTACATTTACATGGAGAGTATTTTATTCTATATTTTGTATATATACTCAATGCGTTTTTAACTTTCAAAGCTTAAAGTAATTTATAGGAAACATGGTAAGTAAAATGGAGATTAAAACCCAGTGGTTTTATCAAAAAAATTTTCTAAAATAAATTCCCAAAAAACCCCCCTACTAAGCCACCAAGTTGGACCACCAAAATAGCCAACCTTTCGAATGCCTAAGACAAATTATGCCACAAAGCACTTAGGGCAATTAAAAAGTAAACAAAATATTCAGGGAAACTGCGGAAATCACTGAACTGCCGACAGTCTAATGTGAAACATGTAAAAAACTTGCTCAAATCAGCGACGAAAACTGAAAGGCCAAAATAAACAAAACGATACGAAACCGCAACGAATGCAACCGATAAGCCTAATGAAGATTGCAATTGGCCAATTGTTGCCACTGCAGCTGAGATTTGTGTTTCTTATTTTCCATTTTTTTTTTGGCTTTTAGGCAATGGCAACAAAATTAGCAGCAATTAAAGGAAATTTGCAAGAAAATGCGATTAGTGCGGCCGATACCAATGTGTTTGAAGTTTCGCATTTTCGGGGGAAAGGTGAAGTCAAAGTCGATTTAAACACTAGCCTGGCTGTTATGGCCTGGAAAATTGGCCAATGAATTGCTTAGCCAGTGGAAAATGTGGCCATAAGTGGGTCAAATTGATTCTGATAAATGGCCAAGCAGCTGCTGGGAGACTTTAAGAACTTTTTTGCCATTTCACTTCCTTATTGGATATTTATCAAAGTTGGAATGGCAATTTCTTGAATTGTTGTTCTGGAAAGTGTGCAAGAAAAAGCCATTTATCTATTTTTAAGTATCTTAAATAATGTGTAGCCTAATTAAAGCTCAAGCATTCCCACACACGACATGTGTATAAAGTTGTCCATCAAGTCACAATATTTTGACAACTTGCTGTCAGTTTTAAAACAAAAGTGGCCCTTAATAAGATGCAAAATGACGAATGAGGGTCGCGTTCGTTTTTGATAAATTGATAAGGTCTTCGGAAGACCCAAATTACAGACCGCAAAAGGTTGCCCTAGGTACCCTGACTGCCCAATTAAATCCATATATGTATGGATGGATGGGAGGCATAATCAAAATCTGGAAAACAACAAAATGTAAACTTGTTGTGCATCTTCTTGTGAATAAGCTGAATCGAAGCAGAAGCAGTGGCTTGGGCTTTCAAGGGCAGTCGATAAATGACAAACTGGTTTTGGAAAATAAAATATAAAGAAAACGTAGCTGGGGACTAGCTGGGAGGGCGCAGTAGGTGTCAGCGGCATCTGCATTTCGATGAGTCAGTCTTGGTTCGACTGTGATTAGCATTTTTGTAGCTGCGACTCTTTGTCAATGGTCAAGGTCAATGGGCTGCTCACGATCTGACAAATTGAGTTAATTTAAATATTTAGAGCAGGAGTTGACAAAAAAAATCCACTAGATATCGCCCACATAAAAGTATAATCTCGGTAAAAATAATGCGGAAGTACCAATAAGGTTTAGGGGCTTTTATATGAAAAACAATGAACATTTTTTTAAAAGCCCTTAAAGATAAAATTAAAAAGTTAAAACAAATAAAAATTAAATTATCTTTCTCTGCCATCAATCAGTTTCAAGTACTCCCCATAGAGAATATTTTTACATTTTTTTAATTCGCCTCCGCACTCAATTACTTACATTCCCCACTGACGACCCACATAATTCCCACAAATTCCTGTCACTTTAATAAATCTATCAATAAATAATAGTGCAAAAAAGTAAGTGCATTAATTGCCTTAATATGCCATAAAAGTGCACGCATTGTGTGGCATCTGCAACAATGTTGCAATTGCCATCGATCAAATGAAAAGCCTTAACAATTTGCATGGCCATGCAAATTATGGCCAACAGGCTGGATGGTAAAAAACCGAAACAAAAGGCGACTCTCAGCTAAAAAAGCAACTAAAGTAAAATAAAATGAAAACTTTAGTTGCAGCAAAAAAAATTGACGTAACTGGCATTTAATTTGCAGGCGAAAGGCAACTTTCTAATAGCCGAATCGAAAGTTGCCAGTGCGATGAAGGAAATCAATCCTGCATATTTAAATATGATACAGAGACTTCAATTTAAATCAAACATTCAATCTATAAAAATTTGTGATAAAAAGAGGAAAATTTTATTGAAAGTGTGGGTTCAATCACCCATGTTTAATGTCTGTTTCCACCCTCAATAAACCTAAATAAATCTACTAATAGATATGACGTATTTTTCCAGCGCTTATCGTGCATTTCCAATTTCCTTTCACTCAATAACCCTTTATCAGCCGTACCCGGTAAGCCAATAAGAGATTGTTGGCCCATTCAACACTGCTTATCAGTGTACCGAATTATTTGAAATAAGTATGTTGAGGTGCGATCTGAAACCGCGTAATGCCAGTCGAATTCGGGAAGCGATCTAGCGCGGAAGCACCCATCAAGAGCCAACAAATTATGGCCGGAGTACGGATTGTAATCGCCTTTATTATTTGGCTCAAACTGTGTCTCATGATTTACCTGATAAACACTCATCAACCGATTTCTGTGGAATCCATTATGCGAGAGTATAAACCAATTAGCAACGAAGAACACCTCATAGATTTTCAAAACTTTTCCTATATGATTGAGCAGCCACCTTGTGAGATGGAAACCAAAGGATTAATTTTTATTCACTCGGCTCCGACAAATTTCGAAAAACGTGCTGTAATACGTGAGACGTGGGGTGGTGTTAATTCCCTTGATCACTCGCCACTTCGTGTCATTTTTGCAGTCGGAAAAGTTGAAAACGATACCGTCCAGGGTTCACTGGAGAAAGAACAATCCTTGTTTGGTGACATGCTGCAAGGGAACTTTGTGGATGGCTACTTCAATGTAACCTACAAGCATGTGATGGGCCTGAAATGGTTTCATACTCACTGTCAAGATGCCAAACTTTTAATAAAAGTTGATGATGATATATTTCTAAACACCGGAGAACTTATAGAGAACCTCGTAGAGCCAACCACCAAAAACAGGACCTTGGATAACTTCCTGCAACAAAGGGAAAGCTTATTGTTTTGTAGTTTAAAGCCCCACGATCCAGTGGCCCGAAGCTATCGCTCCAAGTGGCGTGTAACCTATGAGGAGTTCCCCGAAAAGTACTACCCAGACTTTTGCCCGGGCTTTACGATAGTCTACACCCCCGATACTGTGAAAAGACTTTACGAGGAGGTCCAGAAATCGTCCTACTTCCGCTTGGATGATGTTTACATAACCGGCATTATGTCCAGTCGTACGAATATCACGATTACGGACCTCAGTCCCTTTGTGATTTATCCAAGCCAAATGAATGCTCTTCTGGAAGGAGTAGTGCCCGTGAGTGATATGCAGTTTCTGGTTTCCCATCACAATATTAACCCCGGTCTGATGAGATCACTCTGGGCCCTTGTTTGAGCCGAAGAAGCTTGCGGCCATCTCTGACTCCCTCCAATTCCCCCCCAATTGCAATCTCCAATTCATGGCAAGTCAAGTACACGACTCGCCTCGTATTGGCCCACTTCAACATAAATCACAGACGGGGGCCCCCGAGGGCACGAGGGCCAACTGGCTCTTGACATTGTTTACCTTATCAGTTTCTGGAGGCTCCAGAATGCCGGCGGCTGAATGGCCAGTAGCTGGAAATCGAGCCTGAAACTACCGCACATATTTTTGACTGATGTTCTCGGGGCCGAAAACCCTCGTCCTTTGTTCCCGCTGGCCTTTGTTTTTTGGCCATTCGGAACGGAAGCTGTTGCTGGCTTTTGATGGATGCGTTGCAGCAGCTGTTTCGGCCAACAATGAAGCCGGACGGAGCTGAATGAAAAGCCAATCTGGTATATGGCGTGTGATGTGATGCATTATCTAAACGGACACTCAAGTTCATATTTCCTGGACTTGTGAACTTGAAAAGGCAGGCTATCCAAGTAACTTTTATCTCAATCCGTTCCTATAGTTCAATATCAGTATTATACTTTACATATAAGAAATTTGTGTAAAATTTGTAATAAAATATATTTATTGTAAAAACACGAGTTCCTATTCTTATGCTATCAGTTTCCTTGATAACGTTTAATCTCATTTTATCAGTATATTAGCTAGGAGTGGTGCAATCTTTCAGATAGCTTGCCACTAATGTTCAATGGATTTTATTGCTCATATGTACATACCTATGTCATATATGTTTTCTAGGCAACTATCAAACCGTGACATTAAGCTCAACAGCAACAGTCACCATATCGCATTCTCCATATCTTGTTGGCAGTTGTGTATCGCGATATATCTGGCTATTGAGGCTGGTAATTTGAATTGCAAAACGAAACTGTAGCCGAGGCTTATCTCTGAGTATATATCTCTTAAACGGTAGCTGGGGATAAACATACCCAGTATTTATAAATATTCCCATATCTGATTCTGTATCTATGTATCTGTGTCGCTGTCTGGCTGCCATTCTCTGGGCCAAAACAGCTGCAGGCCAAGTGTAAAAATTTGCACGCTTAAGTGTTGGCAAATATATGCAAATTATTATTACATCAATTCAGTTAATTGTCTGCAACAGCTTCTGGACAACTGACACTTAGCCTTTAATCTTTACTTTGTTTTCTTATCAAATGCCAAAAAAAATGAAACATGGCTGGCAGATATGCACTGGCGTGCACTTGAATAGGAACAAGAATTTTGTTATGTTTTTTTTTTTATTTTCTCTTAGTCTACTATAGCTATTGGCATATGCCTTGCTGATTTCTAAAGAAGAGAACATAGGCTAACTATAGAAATAAGAGAGAGGTCCCAATCATTTATCGTTATAATTTTTTTATCGTGTTTTCAACTGCAGTTTGAGCTTTGCCGTAGCCTATTCTGTTTTATTTATCTTTAAAAGGTGTGTAAGTTGACAAATAATAAACTTTATCGCATGGAATTTTGCTCAGAATGAAGAAAGTCTTTTCCTATTCAAGTGCATGCAAAAATGTACAGCTTTCTAGAAATGGTTCAGGAAAAACAGAAAAAAATTATGACGGGTTAGCCTTTGATCTCTTCTTCAAAAATCAGCAGTGCACATGCCGATAGCTATAATATATTAGGATTAGGATTCTAGTCCCTATTCAAGTGCACGGCAGTGTATGTATGATACATTGAAAGTATCTGGCGATACCGAAATTTATGACATTTGTGAGAATTACTTTTTATCATTTTCAAGATATTTTGGCCCGTTAAATTTGGTTCTTATCAGCTTACCCAATTAGGTGAAACATTTTTAACGCGCAAAGCTATAGCAAATCTCAGTTGACTTCGGGAACTTTTCCAGAGCGGAACAAATTAATAAGAGACCTTACAAATATGGTCCGAGGTCGAGTTGTAGTAGCTGTCGTTGTTTCTATAAATCTTTGCCTAATTATTTACCTGATAAGTAACCAACAAACCAGAAACCCAGAAACCACAGAAACTATCCACCGAGACTGTAAAACCGAAAGTCCTTTAGATCCCCTCATAGATATCGCGAATTTTTCCTATTTAATTGAGCAGCCACCTTGCCAAAAGGAAACCAAAGGACTAATTTTAATTCACTCTGCTCCGAAAAATTTTGAAAAACGTGCAGTGATACGTGAGACTTGGGGAGGTGTTAATTCCATTGAAAAATCACCACTTCGTGTAATTTTTGCGTTTGGAAAAGTGGATAATATTATCATCCAATCGTCCTTGATTACAGAACAATCATTATTTGGGGACCTTCTGCAAGGAAGCTTTATAGATACGTACAATAATGTCACCTACAAACACGCAATGGTTTTAAAATGGTTCAACAAATATTGTGCAAATGCCAAACTTTTGATAAAACTTGACGATGACGTATTTATAAACACAGGCAAACTTATCGAGAACCTCGTAGATCCGAAACCCGCTAAAAATGAGCTCGACACCTTCCTCCAAAAGAGTGAAAATTTATTGTTTTGCGGATTAAATAGACGAAATCCTGTAATCCGCAATCCGAATTCCAAGTGGTATGTCAGCCTTGAAGAATACCCCGACGAATACTATCCAGAATGTTGTGCGGGCTTCCTCGTTATCTACTCTCCTGATACGGCGAGAAGACTTTATGAAGAGGTTCAGAAGGCGCCCTACTTTAGAATAGATGATGTTTATATTACTGGAACAATGTCGAAACGAGCAAATATCACGATTACTAACAGCAGTCCCTTTGTGATTAACAACAGTCAAATGAATGCTCTTATAAAAGGGGAAATACCCGCCAATTCTATTAACTTTTTGGTTTCCTTTCACAATATTAATCCTGAGCAGATGAAATCCCTTTGGGCCTTTACACAAACAGCAAAGGATTAGGTTATTATTAGATTAGTTATATTATATTTGTGTTAATAGTCCATTTAAAAATTTTTTTAAATATAGAAATTGTATTATTAGTCATAACGATAAGATAAGAACACGTGCCAGACAAAACCAGTTTTTAATTATTATTTTTTAACACTATTGTACTTTTTGTGAAACTCTTTTCAATTAAGTGTTACAATTGCTGAGTAATAATCTGATTGTAATAATCTCTTAGTATGTTTCTACAAATTAAACTAAGATTTTAATAGAGCAAAAATAAATTACTAAGAACATTATCAATGAATAAAAATCCATGGGGTTTTTCGAACAAAGTCTACATCAATAAAAGTGGTTTACTTTATCAATATCAAAACCTTACCTTTACTTTTCGTATTTTTTTGGAATATATGTCACGGAAGAATGACGTTATTTGGCCAACATATAATTGTCTCAAAATATGTCCTTTCTGGACCGAATCGGTTTGAGTTTGGTTTTCACCATTTACAGTCCATTTTTTATTATTTTTTGGTCGATTTTCGATCTCCGAACCAACAACAATGGCTGGCCGCTGGACAATCAACCAAAAACGAGCGTCCATTTTCGATTTTTCATCATCAATGGGGAGCACTTCTTCCTTTCGGGCTTGACTTATTTCTTTGCCGTTTACTCGTTTTTTTTTCTTTATTTTCCCGCTTTTTTCGTTATTGTTCGCTGAAATTTTATTGGCCGCCCCTTTTGGCCATTTTTCGAGGCAAAGAGGGGCATCCTTTTTGTGACGGGTCTCTGGCCATTGTTTACTTCCGTTTCCGGCCGGAAAAAGGGGCCACGGCATATGCAAATATTTTCACCATGATTGCATTTTTCTCTCGTTTGATTTCTTGCCTTTGTTGTGCACGTGTCCCCTCTGCCTTTTTTCATTGTTAATCGAATTGATGAAATTAAAAAAATATCGGTTTCCCCGAAATGAATTTAAAGGGCAAAAGGTACAATTAGCTTTAAGCGCGAAATTTCATTATGCTGCCCTGTCACACTTATTCGTGTATCTCACTCCGGTATCTCATTTGTCATGCACATGCCAAGGATATAAAAGGATATAAAAGACACTCACATGTCGCTTAAATGTAATTAAATGAATTTGTTTATTTTACAAAATGAGCGTCGCACTTTTCACGCGCTTTTGAGCCAAATTTAAGTCACTTTTTTGTTTTATCCGCTGGTTTTTGGCCTAATTAAGTACACATATTTACACATGCCACATGTCCTTAAACCACATTTTCCCCCACTCATTTACCTCCTTTTCCATCTTCACGGTTGCCTTTTAAAACGCTCTTAAAACGCTTAGCTCCTGCTCTTGGGCGACTTTCATTTTACGACGCGTAAATAAAAATTAAAACCAGCTTACCCGATCCTTTTTTTGGGTTTATTTTGCGTTTATTTTGGATTTATTTGGTTACAACTTTTTAAGCAACTTTCCGTTGAGTGGTTTGCATTTTGTTAAGGTTTATGTTCTTGGCGTTTGTTTTGGAAGACTCGTGGAAATTATGTTTAAGCAGGCATTTAAAAGTTTTCTTTGTCTTGGGGTTTAATATCCGCTTGAAATTAGTAAGGATACGGAGATTTTTTAAACCCTTGCAGAGGTAATAGTACAGGAGTCATCTCCGACCATACAAAGTATATATATTCTCGGTCAGGATCACCTCCTGAGTTGATATAAGTCTGTCTGTCTGTTTCTACTCGAACTAAAAACAAGAGATCGAGAAATCGTTCAAGGTGCTCCGCTTGAGAATCGGATGAGAATTGGGCAAGATATGTATAACCATCAGAGTGGGCCACATTGGGGAAAACACCATTTTCAAAGGATCCCATCACGAAAAATGGACAAAAAATCTAAAAAATATTTTGTCTCAGGATTTTGATGCAGAATGGTGGAGAATCGATCCAGAAATCGTTTAAGGTACTCCGCTTGAGAATCGGATGAGAATTGTGGAAGATATAGCCATCACAGTGGCCCCTATAGGGAAAAACCCCATTTTCAGGGATCTCATCACGAAAAATGGACAAAAAATCTAAAAAATATTTTGTCTCAGGATTTTGATGCAGAATGGTGGAGAATCGATCCAGAAATCGTTTGAGGTACTCCGCTTGAGAATCGGATGAGAATTGTGGAAGATATAGCAATCACAGTGGCCCTATAGGGGAAAACGCCATTTTCAGGGATCCCATCACGAAAAATGGACAAAAAATTTAAAAAATATTTTGTCTCAGGATTTTGATGCAGAATGGTGGAGAATCGATCCAGAAATCGTTTGAGGTACTCCGCTTGAGAATCGGATGAGAATTGTGGAAGATATAGCCATCACAGTGGCCCCTATAGGGAAAAACCCCATTTTCAGGGATCCCATCACGAAAAATGGACAAAAAATCTAAAAAATATTTTGTCTCAGGATTTTGATGCAGAATGGTGGAGAATCGATCCAGAAATCGTTTGAGGTACTCCGCTTGAGAATCGGATGAGAATTGTGGAAGATATAGCCATCACAGTGGCCCCTATAGGGAAAAACCCCATTTTCAGGGATCCCATCACGAAAAATGGACAAAAAATCTAAAAAATATTTTGTCTCAGGATTTTGATGCAGAATGGTGGAGAATCGATCCAGAAATCGTTTGAGGTACTCCGCTTGAGAATCGGATGAGAATTGTGGAAGATATAGCCATCACAGTGGCCCCTATAGGGAAAAACCCCATTTTCAGGGATCCCATCACGAAAAATGGACAAAAAATCTAAAAAATATTTTGTCTCAGGATTTTGATGCAGAATGGTGGCAAATCGACACAGAAATCGTTCAAGGTGCTCCGCTTGAGAATCGGATGAGAATTGGGCAAGATATAACCATCAGAGTGGGCCATATTGGGGAAAACACCATTTTCAAAGGATCCCATCACGAAAAATGGACAAAAAATCTAAAAAATATTTTGTCTCAGAATTTTGATGCAGAATGGTGGAGAATCGATCCAGAAATCGTTTGAGGTACTCCGCTTGAGAATCGGATGAGAATTGTGGAAGATATAGCCATCACAGTGGGCCCTATAGGGGAAAACGCCATTTTCAGGGATCCCATCACGAAAAATGGACAAAAAATTTAAAAAATATTTTGTCTCAGGATTTTGATGCAGAATGGTGGAGAATCGATCCAGAAATCGTTTGAGGTACTCCGCTTGAGAATCGGATGAGAATTGTGGAAGATATAGCCATCACAGTGGCCCCTATAGGGAAAAACCCCCATTTTCCTTACATCGCTGTAAGTTATCTTATTAAAGTTCTACTATTTATAGCATTTATTTCTGATTAGTTAGTAATCTTGCCTTTGACTTGAATGGTTTCTAATTTTGTTTAAATTATGCAAACACACGAAGACATACATACATACTTACGTAGAACCCGAAAACCGTGTTTTTCGGCTGTCAAATTAATCTGTCACTTTCTGAGTTGGCTAAGTGACATTTACAAATCGCTACAAAGTGAACACGAAACAAACTAATCAGGCATGCCAAAAATTCAGCAAAGTTTGGGGGAAAAGTAAAAGGGGATTTGAATGGAAGGGAAAATATAAGCAATCGATAAAATGCAGAAAGGAAAAATGCAAAGGTTCACCTTTCTAGGGCAGAACTAAACAAGGACAACGATTCGACATAAACAAGAAAGGAAGGTAAGGGGCTTAGAGCCAATAGTAAGAGCGGGAAGCACTTAAGAACAGAAAGGGAAAGAACTTGGAGGACGAGAAAGAGATAGAAACATAGTCAGTGCTGGCCAGGTAAGTTGACTTACTCCCAATTGGTATTGGCATATTGGTCCAAGTTTTCAAACGCCAAAGTGGATTGCTCCTTGATTAATTAAAAGCTCTTTTGATGCTGCATTTGTGTGTCCACATGTGTGGGTTTCTACACTTCTTCCTAGGCACCACCATATCCTGTTTTGTATTCCCTTCAGTATCCTACTTCAGTTACCTCTGCTCCTTTTTGGCCGTGTGTGTGCTTTCGCCAGTGACAACAGAAGTTTGGTCACATTCAAGGACATAATAGTGTTGCCAAAGTGCTCTTAAATGCTTAAACTTAAGGGGAGGTCCTTTAGAGAAGCTTTAAAATTAAGGACAACTTCTAATTTTAATGCTAAATGGTCAGAATTTATACAAGAAATAAACTCGGTAAGTCCCTATTATTTTGACCATAATTATAGAGCTCTGTGGACCACCCAATATTGAAATCAGCTGCAAAAAGGTACAAAAATAGACCGAAAGAGCCGAAGATAACGACAGCCGACACACAGTCCTCGAAAATTGTCCTCCAATTTCTGGGCAAAATGTGTGCCAATTTTGGTGTTTGTATTTGAAGTCCTTTTGCTAATGGTTTGTCTGCTGTTTCGCCTCCTTTGTCCCCAATCCTTTGGAATTTGCATGGCCAAACGTAAATCAATTGCTCGACAAAGGAGCAAAGGATGCAGTCGTAGAGAATGGATAAACAACATCAACTAATTGCTTAAAGGTTGCTCCACAAAATGCAATCCACGACTAGGCTATATAAATTCATTAGATACTGATATAAGCCACACACTGACCAAACAAAGCACTTAAATGTTGTGTAAAAAGGCAAAAAAAAAAAAGACATCACATGTAAGTATAGCAATGAGATGGCGTGACCAGATCTTGCATGAGAATCAATATAAACACGAACATAAATGGAAACCAAAGTGGGTTTGGATCCAAGCATTGAACATGGCTAAAAAAATTAACATAAAACTAACGGGGGAAAAGCAGGTACATGAGCCGAGTTGTCGGAAGGTATTTCGTTAATAAATAAATAAGAAAATGACCCAATTAAGTTTATTTGAAAACAAAGATCCTAAGTTCATTAATTTATGCCAATTCAATTGGTAATAGTAGAAGTCATATAATCCCCCTGTACTGAGCCAATAAATTACTCATTCCTGGAATTACTGTCATATTAACCCATCATCACAAGCCCAGGGCAAAGCCCCTCGACCATCTCAACTTTGAGTCATCGACAGATGCTCGAAATGACCAACGCATTTTAGCTCCTATCAATTCAAGACATTCCCCAAAGCCAACCGAAAACAAAAGCCTCCACACGCAGTCCTGACCATCATTAACATGAACAGACGTGGAGATACAAAGACCTGTTGTCCCATCAAAATACACGGCAATAAATGGGTATTGCTTTCTTGACCATATAACACCCAGTACTATTCTACCTTTTTTGTAAAAAGTCTTTTGATACTAGTGTTTTATTATAATTTCTATTTAAAATTACCATTATTTTCTCTCACTGCTTAACTGAATCCTGTGGCTGTCCAAAACCGGTTAACAAGCTGGGAGAACTGGCAAGAACTCAGATATACCGAGGCCTAATGGCGCCAACGACGATTACTGAAAACATAGACATTAAATGCAGAGGAAGTGACATTAATTGCATTGATTTAGCAGGGCCTACAACCCTACAACCAACCGATAAAAGTTGGCCTATCCATCTCCATTATAGAGCCTCCTGCAGCAACGATTTCCGGGCAAGAAATTGTAAAACCGAAATGGGAAACATGACCATTACGCACCCATTGCGTATGCACTTCCAATTATTTGAAATTGTTGCTAATGAGAAATTAATTTGCAAAATGCTAATCAAGCGGTGGCAGTTGCTCGCTGGTCAGCATTCTCCATTCTAATTCCAACAAATTGCCATCGAAGCTGGCTGGCCAACGGATCGAAGTGATTTAATTAAGACTGTCGGTGGTCAGACAGTTGCACGAGTTTCCCAATTTTGGCATCGATTCCGTTTGGTCTCTAATGCGCATTTAATTGTTTTCGATTTAAACAAAAAATCGAACAGTAATTAGACCAGCAAGTAGTGCTCCTTTTAAACTTTTCAAAGCAAGTTAAGATTGGGAATTAGTGAAATACTCCTTTACTTAAAAATCCCCTTTTTAAAGTTTCCATATACATAATTACATAGTGTGGATTGTATGGCAATAGTTGCCCAAAACATTATTATTAGCTTTAAGAAAAAAAACTATAAATAAAGACCCAAACGATAAATATATCAACAATTGAGACAGGTGGGGCGTGTACGCAACATTAATCAAAACTTCAGGAAAATTACACCTGCAGTTCAAGACCCCTCGATATCTTCCGGCCCCTGTATGCAGCATTTCAATTTTTTCACACCACGCGGTAGTCTGTGCAACGGTACTTTATATTCCATTGCGTATCTTTTGTGTGTAATTGCCGCTGCAGATTGATTAATTCTGATTGATTAATGGCATTTAAAGTACGTGCGTGTCGATGGCGGGGAATCCAAAGGTGCGAATTTTTAAGGTAAACATTTCAATCATTTCGTAAAGGAAAGAAAATAGCAAGCGCTGAAGATAGAATTTGCAACTCCATAAAAAGAGAAAAATCGAATTTTTTTAAGGCCTCAAGAAAAATATTGATTGTCACATTGAAATTAATTATTTTTTAAGAATTTTATCATTTTAATATTATAAAATTTGTGAAAACTTAGGCGCCAAAATATATTTTTAAAGAAACACATAACAACCAAAGCTGATTGCTACAAAAGATGTATAGAAAAAATACCATATTTCTGAGGCCAACAATTCGGTATTCAACTTCAAACCTCCATATTTTGAATAAAAATTGTATAGCTTAGCCCTTCATTATTCAATTTTTAATCAGAGATCCAACCATTTATAATATTTTATAACTAGAAACCCCAATTCTAAAAATGTAAACAAACCTGGCGCTCACCTATGCGTGTGGTATTTCCATAATACACAACTCCGGTCACATTGTACACGTTTTGCCAAAAAATGCGCATAAAAACCATACATTATTTTTAATAAAAGAAAAATCAACCAAAAAAGGATAGTAAAAATGTCTGTGTTGCGTTTTCTGGTAACGCGCCAGGCTCTGGCTGCCCTGGCCCGGCCCAGAACCATAAACCTAATCGAAAATCGAGCTCAAATAGCTTTGGCCTCAACTTTGTGCAACCAAAATAGCCATAAACTTGTTCAAGACTTTGGAAAATCGAATGGAAATTTGAATATTATTCAAACTAGAGGACACAAGCGCTTCGGACACCAATCGGAGAAGACCCCCAATGTAACCAAGTACTTTCACATGTTCATACTGAGTTTATTCCTCATCTCGGTGACCGATTGGGGCAAGTAAGTGACTAACCAACAAAATCTTTGCAAACATCGTTTTTAAAGATTCTATTTATAGAGTTAAACGCCTGTTGATGCCGAAAGTGGACGCAGATGCTGGACAACGGCCGTCATCAGCTGCCGGGGTGAATGGCGAGGATAAATCATCTGATTCCGAGTCGGATGATAGCGAGGACGATGAGGGCGGTTCTGATTTGCACCTGCATGAGGGCAAGAAGATTCGCGAGAAAGTCGGTTTCCGCGAAAGGAAGGTACAAGGCTTCTGCTAACTAATCCAAAATTTAATGCTTTGAGCAAAAAGTTGTTATATTTTTTATTTATTAACTGGTTTAAACCGAATTTCACCATTCAAGAAGAGATACCCGTACATTAAAATATGTGCGAAAAGTGAAATTCGGTTGAAAACTAAGAACTATTTCCTTTGAATATATTTTTCAATTTGTTAAATGATTTTTCCGAAAATCTTGGTTTTTACTTTTATGTTTGTGTCGTCTTGATTTATGTTACACCATCACACACACCAAAAATCACACGAAAAACTCAAAGATCATTGAGTACGAGAACCGTATACGGCAGTTTTCAACGCCAGACAAAATATTCCGGTATTTTGCCACCGTAAGACTGCAGGATGCTACCCAGACAATCGTCTGTATGACACCCGAGGACTTTCTACGCTCCATTTATCCAGGAATCAAGCAGCCAGATGGTAAATTATTCATCCAGACATCCATTGTTAACTAACATTTAGTTTGATTAGTTTAGTTGATTTATTAGTTGAATAGTTTCTTTAGTCAATGTATTAGTTTGAAGCTCCTGTTTGGTTTTTAAAGCCTTGCTATTGAGCTAAAGCCATTGTTGTTTGCCTTAGATCATCGAGTATGAGAACCGTATCCGGCAGTTTTCTACGCCGGACAAAGTGTTTCGTTACTTTGCCACCATCCAAGTGCCAGTGGCTGATGATCGGCACGAGGTCTATATGACACCCACAGATTTTCTCACCAGTATGACGCCAGGAATGAAGCAGCCGGATGGTATGTGCTAGCTATGAAGGGATACCCTTTAGAATGTCGTAAATCTATAGATTACTAACTGAAGATTGTATTTTATCGGATGAAGCATATTTACGAGCAATATTTCTTTCCATTATTTTAGGTTTGGGCTTAGATCAGTATCGTCGGTATGACCCTAAGGTAAGGACTTAAAATTTTATTAAATGTCTTTATTAAACACCCTTTTTTTCAGTCTGTTGGAGAGCAGCTGAATCTTCACCTGGAAAAGAACAGCATCTTTTATAAACTGGGCTCATATGGACTGATTACTTTCTCGGACTACATTTTCCTACTCACAGTGCTTTCCAGTAGGTGGACTTGAATACTAAAAACTAAGGATTTTTAATGATATATTTAATTTTCCAGTTTCCCGTCGTCATTTTGAGATTGCCTTCCGCATGTTCGACCTCAACGGCGATGGAGACGTGGACTGTGAGGAATTTGAAATGGTGGCCACTTTGGTAAGGCAGCAAACCAGCATGGGAACCCGCCATCGAGATCATGCCAATACTGGAAACACTTTCAAGGTAATACAGAAATATGGTTTCTGTACAAAAAAAAAAAAAAAAATAGCAAAAAATAAGAAGACAGTACCTGGAGCCGTACTAAAATCAATGATTCCTTTTTGTATATTTGTATATTCTCTGTCTTTTGGCTTTAATCCTATAATATTGAACGCGTGTCTAAACTGTGTACATATCAAATCTTAATCTTCCTCTGTTTTTGACGTACTAACAGTCCTTAAAGGTACTTTGTGTATTAATGCTTATTGTCTACTTCTTCTTTTGCCCTTTTAATTGTTATTCTTTTTAAATCATTTATCCACATTCGCACTGAAGAACACCACTGATACCTTCGCTAGAAACTCCACAAATGCACCTGCTCCCAAGCACACAACTTCAACCTCTTGATGTTTAAGACTTAATTTCTATTAATTACTAATTAAATTTTTAAAAATACCTTTCTTAGGGTGTAAACTCAGCCTTGATCACATATTTCTTTGGACCCAATATGGATGAGAAGCTGACGATCGAAAAGTTCCTGGACTTCCAGGAGCAACTACAAAAGGAGATTCTATCGCTGGAATTTGAGAGAAAAGAACCGAACGAGGAGGGAAATATATCAGAAGCCGATTTCGCTGAGCTCCTGTTGGCCTATGCCGGATATCCTTTGAAGAAAAAGCAAAAGAAACTGAAGCGGGTGAAGCGACGATTCAGGGATCATGGCAAGGGAATCTCAAAGCAGGACTATCTAGACTTTTTCCACTTCTTGAACAATATCAATGATGTGGACACTGCCCTGACTTTCTATCACATTGCTGGAGCTTCCATTGATCAGCAAACGTTGCAACATGTGGCCAAAACAGTGGCCTTGGTCAACCTCTCCGATCATGTGGTGGATGTGGTCTTTACCATTTTCGATGAGAACAGTATGTTTTTAAATCTATGATTATAATATTATAAATTATAATATCCTCTCTGCCCCTTTTAGATGACAACCAGCTTAGCAACAAAGAGTTTATTTCGGTGATGAAAAACAGAGTGCAGCGCGGTTTGGAAAAGCCCAAGGACACTGGCTTCCTTAAGATGATGCGATCTGTCTTCAAATGCGCCAAAGAAACCAAACCCGTGCTACTGGACATCTAAAGATTTGTTTCTTGTTGGATTCTCCCGCTGAAAGCGCCCAATCTTAGTCATTTTTCCTACGCTTACGCTTCTCTCGACTATTTATTTATGTAGTTAATGTTTACTTGAAACGATTTTAGCTCAATCCTTTTGAAGCTGGGAACCCTCTTGAGGTTCTATTTTGTATAATTCACCGACTCTTGTGCACTTAATACTTTTAATTTTTTTTATTACAAAAATATATCATAATATTTATAAATAAAAAGAATAAGTTACAAAAAATACGCAACTAATTGCGCTTAGTACTGACTGTGGTTTTAAAATTTAAAGGGGATAAGGATTACGATTTATTCCTATGGAATGTTTAAGATTTTTTAAGAGGAGTACTCTTAGTGGTATATCTTCATAAATAATAATGTGATATGCGGAAATCTATAGTTTTCTTAAAAATCTAAAAAAGTAATAAATTATTGTCTTAACATCTTAGTTAATATTTAAACCATCTAAGCAATATCCACATCCTCCCGCTCCTCATCAACGTCATCCACACTCATTCCGTATAACTCCAAATCGTGTTTCTTCAAATGCGCCGTATAGGCATCCAATTCCGTAAATCTCTGCTGACACTCGCAGCACTCTAGCCAATCCTCCACAGAACTGTCCTCGTCCTCATCACTCTCGTATGTCGAGGATTTCCGGCTCCTCAACTCCTCCAGATGGTTCTCTTTGTGATCGGAGTACTCGAGGTAGTCACGGAACTTTGATGGACACCGAAGGCACTTGTACCAGCGGTCTCGCATATGGGTGACCATGTGTTTCTTAAGAGTGGAGCACTCCCTGAACGGTTTTCTGCATTTGGAGCAACTAAAGGGCTTTTCGCCCGTGTGGATCATATAATGGCGTTTAAGATTATGGCGGGTTCCGAAGGGACGATGGCATAGCGGACATGGATAAGATCGACGACTTCGATTTCTCGGCTTGGTCGATGTATTCCCATCATTGCTCAACGATGATGAGGAATTGGCACTGCTGCAGCTGGGTGGAAGAGGTGGTCGGCTCGGTAGCCTGGATGAGGAACCTGTTTCTGGTACAGATTTCGTGGCCGGAATTAAAGTCACCATCAATGTTGGTGGTAATACAGGTTGGGGCTGTTCCAGCTCCAGCTCCTCCATGTCTTCTTCCTCCATGTCGTCCTCCTCCTCCTCGTCATCCTCCAATTCCTGCTCCTCTCCCGTTTTATTTCCCAAATCCTCTGGCTGTGGCTTGATCATCAGATTCTTGCTCTCACAGTCGGCACACCTGGTGGAGTCCTGCACCAAAGGCTGCCCCAAGTGACAGATCATACAGATGTATTGGGGATCGTGTGAATGCCTCCGGCGATGCTTCTTCAAATCACTGAACTCCCGGAAGCGGCGTTCGCACAAATCGCAGGGAAAAGGACGTTCACCTGAAAGGATATAATAATTAGGATATTGTAAGCTATAATAATCCTTGCTGTTATACCGGTGTGGATCATCATGTGCCTTCGCAGGTTATAATTGGACTGAACTTTCTTCCCGCAAGCAGGACACTCGTACATGGGACGTCCTCTGCGGTTGACATAAGGACGTCTCTTCTTTGCTGACCACCTGGCGGAAGTATTCCGCCTTTTAAGGATCTTTTTGGGCTCCTGATCCTCTTCCTCAGACTGCAGTGTTATGATTTGATCTTGATTCGGACTATTTTTTGGACCTCCTCCATCCTGGTCCTTTAAAACGCAACTAACTCCACTAAGCGGAAGACTTTTCACCAGATCTTTGTCGCTTTTAGGATCCTCTTCCGGTTCACTGTCACTCAGCTCTATTTCGGCCACGATCCTTTGCTCCTGTCTGGGAATTAGCTCTATATCTGGTGATATCCTGTTTATGGAACAGTTCCAAGAGGCCAGACTTCTGGCTGCACTGATTATCAGCCCCTTGTGATGTTGTGTATCCTCCGGATCCAAGTCTATCACCTCCTCAACCCTTCGCTTCTCCGCCTCCCTCCTTTTAAGATATTCTTCCCGTTTCTTTCTCTCTTCCTCTTGTTTCCTCTTAATTTCCAACTCCTTCTGCTGTTGTTGTTGCCCGATCCTCCATAATAATCCCTTGATTTTCGCATCATCAATGGACACAAAGTTCTCCTCGGGCTCTTGGTATTCATATCGGACAGGATCAGGGGGAATGAGTCCACAGCTGGCACCGCAGTTGACGTCACAGCAGGCCGAGGCAGAGCAGCAGGGCATGAGGGTGCAGTCACTGCAGCAGTCGGCGCAGGACGATGATTTATTTAAAGCCAACTCCATGATCTTTATCTTTATCTGGGGACGAGGAGAAAAATAATAAACTATAAATAGGACTAGCAATATTAATACATGTATGTTTATTTTTCCCTATCTGCCTTGTGAAAGATATTGTATCTTTCAGATACTTTTTTTGAAACGGCAACCCAGGTATCTAATATCTAACAATGTAGCTTCTAATATCTCTCCCTTTAAATAAAAAAATTGAAATAACCCTTAAACATACCACATAAAAAAAATGTAATATTTCCACGGCGCTTCCAAGGAGCCACCGATCGTTGCTCTCCACCAAGCCTTGTGGAGCCTCTGTATTTCGGCACTCTCCGCTCTCAGTATCTTTTTGTTCGCGTTTTCAGTGCGTTGAGCGTCTGCCGTGTGAAGAAGTGAAGAAGAAACTGGATTCGCGATTCGCGATTTGCGGCTTGTTGGGCTCCCCGGCAAAACCTCTCGGCAAAAAAACAAAAACAAAGAGCCGCCGCAAAAGTCGAGCTTCGACGTCGACGTCGACAGCACTGCCCGCTACCTCTGCTCTGAATCAGCCATGCGAACGGCAGCAGAACAACAATAAAAGCTGCAGGCTTGAGCCTTGTCCGCCCCCTTCCCCATTTTTCGCGTGTGTGTTAACTTGATTTTTCTTCGGGCCACGCAGAGCAAAAACGAAATAGGAAAAAAAAATACAAAGAAAATGCGCCCCAAAGAAATAGCAACAACAAAAAAACAATTACAGTCAGAGCAACAGGCACGAATTTCAAGATTCAGAGAGTGAGAAAGAGTTTTAGGTTGTTGTAGGAGGGGGGAGGTGGGGATTGGGAGAGCTCCACTGGGGGCGTGTGTCTGAGGGGGAGGCGGGCAGAAGAAGGAAAAAGGGAGCAGCACGAAAGCAGCAACAACAACAAACACGATTTGAGGGAGCAACTACAAAAACAACATTTGGGGAGCAGCAGCTACTCACAGTAGAGGACAGCGGCCGAGACAGAAGCAGAGACGTCAGCGTCTACGTCGACGTTTATTGACGTCCGAGCAGCAACGCAAAACCGTGCGCCTTCATTTTTTTAATTCGCAGTTGCTTTTCATTATTTTTTTCTTTCCTACACTTTAGCTTTTATTGTTGATATTGCTTTCCTTAATTTCTTCCAGCCAATTGACTTAATTATTGGCCCCTATCGGTTGTTTCTTGTATTTTTGTCCGTCTCGGACAGGGTTATTATAGTGTTGTAAAATATACGCAAGAAAGCCCTTGATCTTTTTTATGATGAAGCTTTTTCAGATCCTTAATAACACAGGCCAACGAGGTTTTTTCATTAACTTGGGACTTGTTTTTGGTGTATTTTAGAGTCCTGATTCTTAGAATTAGGAAATTGGTTGTCATTAAGTATCTTTGACAAGCAGCAATCCAAATCCAAGTCCAAGCCATCCAAATTAAGTCGTTTTCTAGACTTTATAGTGCCTTACGTATTTGATTTTATCTAAAAGCTTTAAATCGTAAATTATATTCTAATAATAAGGGCACACCATTTTTAGCTTATTTATTTAAAAAAAGATTAAATTCTGTAAAGGTGATAAAAGTGAAACCTAGAGGCAAACTTTTTCACTTTCATCTTTTTCCAATTGTTTAAAAAAACCGAGATTTTTAAATATTTTCAAATATTCTTGTTTTTAAAACAAGATAGACATACCTACATAATCTGGATATGGTCTAGATTATAGATCATCAAACTATGTCCTTTTTCTTCAAAGAATAAATTTTTAAAGTATTTATTTTAGTCATAAAACCTTTCTTTTACGTCAAGATATTAATTATTTTCTACAAAAAGGATCCATTAAAAAATATTAGTTTTAAGTTCAAAAAATTCTTGAAATTCTTGATAAATGCTTGAATTTTAAACAACTTGAAGCTTTCGATCACCTGAGAAATCACCTGATGGGAGGTGCTCCACAAGTCTAGGATAGCGTGATCTTGGCTCATTTGTATGCAATTGCCGTGGGCCAGGTAGGTTCTACCTCGAAACCATATTATCCAGATTCGCTCTCAGCTAGGCTGCCATTTGAATTCTCGTTAATCGTGACTGCACCGCACATTCATTTCGCACTCATTTCATTTTGTTTTTGTTTCTGATTTTTTTTTTACCATAAAACTCGTTTGTTGGGGATCCGCGAACACACCGTCGTCCAGTCGCATGAAGTCAATATCAACAGAACGCCCACTCGACTTGGTCCGTGTGGAAACAGTGGATCAGTGTATCGGTCACGGACTCTGGCTTTCTCAGTTGGCCTGGCCGGTTGGGGCATCCGTGTTCGTTGCATCCAACCAACCACATACATATGTATGCATATTATGTCCGTGTCTGTGCCACAAATATTGTTTTCAGAGTGTGTGCCTCCTGGGGAGCAATGCTCGGCCTCTCGGTTTCTGCCTCAGTCTCCAGGTGTTCGAACTTTTTCAACTCGTGTGTATTCATATATGGATACATACTGGTACCTGGTAAACAGCCAAGTGCTTTATAAGGCTTGGATACGATGGCGATGGCGTGCTCGGTGAAATTGTTTCTTAAATGGCTTTGGGTTTCAATTAAATTTAACTATTTAAGGGTGAACTTGTTTGTCAAATAGGGGAAAAACTTAGTAGATAATAAGAACTATAGTATATAGATTTTCAAGACATCTAAAATATTGATGTAAGAGGCTTCTTTTCAACCTTCTTGAAAAAAGAGGAAAGAGGCTTATTCCATTATTTTCAACCATAAGGATTCTAAATATAAGAAATATACCTACTCCTAAATAGCTTCTTAAACCTTATTCAAATTTTTATAAGCATTTATTATATTAAGAGCCCTTTAAAAAATATTAAAACAAAATAACACTCTGATCTATTGAAAAAAATATTTAATAGGCAATTCTTTCGGTTTGGATCAATTCTAATTATAACATTTCCTGAAACTGGCTTACAGTAATTAGAATAAAATTGTAAGCCTATAATATACATATCGTGTGTGTATATATATCGTCTTATTAGATCGGCATATACGCAGATATCGCCGCTATTATTGTATCTCATTATAGACAGTATAATGATCGATTACATTCGTGTATAATATATATATATATTTATTTTATATATAAAGAGGAAACATATTTGGCAAAATTGGGTTCTCGGTAGCTAAAGTCTACTAACAAAACTAACTGAATCATATATATTAGTTATTTTTTTTATGCTTAACCAACAAAATATTATTAAGGTTTAAATCGAAACATTGGAAATGAAGAACATATCATAACACAAGGATCGGGGCTATATATAGGCTTAGGCTAACAGATTAAAAACAAAATTCTGAGGATGAGTGCTTTGTGATAGATGATATGCAGATGGTTCAGAACTCCACACGAACTATTTAACTATTTACAAAGAAGCTACTAACTAATATTTAGCAAATCAGGGAAATAGATAGACCCCAACGTATTATCGGTTTGAATTGGTTCGATATTTCGGTGAAAATGTATCAAGGAAGTCAGTTTTAATCGTAGGACTATCTTAAAAACTTAAACTTTGGATACTATGGGTGTAAAATTACTTTTTTAGTCTTAAAATAATTTTTTGAGTATAATTATAAAGAAAAATATTTGGACACAAAAAAAAAATGTTTTTAAGCTTAAAAAATATTTTACTCTACTTTATACTTGACTTTAAATCTTAAAGAAAAATAAATTGTAAAGAAAAAAAATATGTACATATGTAAATGAAAATATTAACACTTTTGAATAATCATTAAAATGTTTGTAAAGTTTAAAAATAAAGATTTTTAAAACAATCCAACGATTCAATCTTCACGACCAATATAAACCTCTAATCTAAAAAAATCGAACCCTAAGCTAATTGAAGGACCTTAAAGCTTTTGTGGGACATCCTTGCTGGCTGACCCCGTTCTCTCGTGATTAACGATAAACTTCTTGGCTCCCGACAGTCCCTGTTTGTTGATGTAGAAGCTCTTCTGGGCCAGAGGCGACCCACCGCCGTCCGAGTCCACCACCAATCGATTGAGAAAGGTGGCGGCCGTTTTGGCACCACTGTCGCAGGATGAGGACTCTATGCTGATGGTGGAGCAGCCACCGATCGATGATGTCTCGCTCTTAGCATCGTCCATCAGCGTAGCATCGTCGGTCAAGTCATTGGCCAGCACCTGAGCGTTGGAGGATGCGGTGGATACGATGGAGGAGGTGCGGCTACGGCAGGAGGATGAGTTGATCTCCGATTCGGGTATGGAGATGCCTTCGTCGATGCTCTGGCTCTGACTTCCACCCGAAACGAGGCACATGGCTGCTTCCAGATTAGGGCCACTACCCACTCCTCCAGGAGAAGCCGAGACTGGCGAGGGGCAACCAGAGCTGCTGCTATTGTTGTTGTTGCCTCCACTGCCAGATCCACTCACAGCATTGTTTGTGCAAAGTTTGGAGATGAAAAGTTTTGGGGTAATGCGACCATCATAGGTACCAGAGTCAGGGCTGGGACACACCGACGAGGGCGATTGGCAAACGGGTGAGGAGCCACGGCTGTGGATACAAATATTTTATTTTAATTAAATATTTCATTATATTTTCAGGTTGTTTTCTTTAAAATTATCTCATTGCTCAACCATTTGAAACATTTGCGAATACCTTACTATACATTGTCGTGCAATGTTCTTTTAATTGGGAACCCAAACTATAAAGTGTTATTTTTAGTTTCTTGAAAACATTTTTCAGCCTCACCGCAAATGCCTTATAATGTTTTTCAGCCTGCGAGTAGCTATATATAATTTACCTTTAACTTCTGGCCCAGTTAAGAGGTGATATTTCGAAAAATTTCTATGCTCTACAAATTTCTTTGGAAAAGATATGGTAGGCGATATCACCTACTATATTTTAAAATGCGATAAGACGACATGACAGGTGCATACGTTTTGCCAGAATAAATAAAAAAAGGGATGACAGTGCTTTAATTAGGCTTCGAAAATCTAAAAATATCTATAAATTGTAACCCCAAACCACTTAATTCCTTATCTTGGTGTTTCTTTTATAGACCCTATCGGGAAGTATGTATTTTTATTTCGCCAAGCCATGTAGTACCTGACTTTTGTAAAACGTGCCTTGGCTTTAATTACCAGAAGCCTATAAATAGTAGAAATATATAAAACTTGTTTGTTTATAGCTTTCGATTTGTTTCAGAAACCTTTTAGACAACCTTTCAGACAACCTACCTTTCTGTAAAAATCTTTTTCAGCGGCGGCGGCGAGTACACACTCCAATTACTGCCCTGGGCGGGATTATCGTCCAGCTCGAACTTTCTTTTCACTGGACCCAACTGCGAGGGTCTCATAGGGATGGGTGACATTGATCTCCGGGTGGCGAAGGTGCGCCGCGTTGGCGACGGCGAGTAGGGCAGTCTCATGCCCGCCCGGTTGCTGGTGGGACTTGGACTGGAGCAGCTAGTGCTGCCAGTGGGAGGCAGGGTGACTTGCAGGGGATTCGAAAACTCATCCGATTTGCAAGACCAGTTCTCGGTCACCAGGGTGAGATCCTCCCAGCTCTGGGAAATTTGAATTTCCCGGTGCACCTCCCTCTCGTGGTTAACCTCGCGACTGTTCAAGTCGGCGCACTCCTCCTGCCGGAGCTGGGAGACCCTCGGGGTCAGACACAATGTGGCACCATTAGCGCCTGTGGTCAGGGGACTGTAGCTGGCCGAATACCGACGAGCTCGCGGGGTGAAGATATTGAAAACCGGGGCTGGAGAGACCTCCCTAGAGTTGGGTTGCGATCGTATGTGTATATTCTTCCCAAAGAACTGGGAATATTCTGTGGATTGTGGCTGCTGTTGTTGGTTCTTCTTTGGGGTCTGCTCGTGCTCCTTGGCCGCCGCTGCAGCAGCTGCGGCTGCCCGTGTGGTCATCGGTGTTTTTCCGGATTTAGAACCGGGCGGAGTCCTTATAATGGGCACACTGAGGCAACGTTTAAGGGTCTTTGAGCTGGCGGTAGGTGGCGGGGGTTCCAACGTGTCCATGGGCTCGGCCAGGGACTTTTCCTGCTGTTTCTCATCGCCACTGGCTTTCGTCTCCGTTTCCATTGCGGTCTATCTAAAAATACAAGGGAGTTGTTTACATTTTGCGGGTATTTTTAAAGCCCTTAAGGGGGGCATTACAAAAATATCTGTCTGTTCCCAATTGACCACGACAGTCTTTTCGAAATGAAAGGGTTTTATTTTATGCAAAAATATATTTTATTTTTACTTGTTTACTGTCTGGGGTAGCCTTCAGTTCCTGGGCATTTTATTTACCTATTCCAAGAGGTATTTATTCAAGAATTTTTCATAATGTCTATGAAGATATGATCAGTTTTCAATACAAGGTAGTTATATCAACTATAGAAACTTGGGATCTTTAAAATATGTAGATCATTTATTACTATACCTACAATACGCGGGAAAGAGTATAAAAACCTCGACTTGAGGCCTTTTTTCTTTTGCTTCAGATATAAGTTTGTGGTTTGCCTTCTAATAGGAATTTTAGACTTTTCAGACTTTAGATTTTTGGTTCCTTTAGTGGAAACCTCAAGATAATATCTTAAAGTTACCCCAAAAACCATCAAACAAAAAACATATGACAATATCAGAAATACCAATAAATGCAGCTGATTAAGATTGACAGTTTAGTTTTAATTTTATCGATTACTGACAACGACTAACTAGTAAAAAAAACAAAGGTTATTTTTAAATTTAAAAAAATCTAAAACTTGCCTAATGCCCTGATATTAGATGGCTAATAGTGAACCACCGGATCCGATTAAAGCCCTTCTCTGGCCCTCATAGAAGCGATCGATGACTGACCATCTTAATTGTTATGGAGCTCTTAGCTCATCCACTAATTTTAAGCCATATTTCGATATATTTTTCGGTTCCCCAAGTAGGATGGGAATGTCTTCCTTGTCCGCAGGACTTCGGGAGCAGCGACAGCGCAGTTGGCGTCTCTGCTGCCGCGGGCAGAGAGGTTGGCTGCTCTTTTTTTCTACCAAAATCTGCGTGCCTATCGAGGCAATTTTAACAGCGATTTTTCACACTTCAACTGCATGGGGCATTTCAAATAACTGTTAAATTAGGATCGCCAAATCTTGAAGATCACTTTGCACTACCTACAGGCTACTAAAATAACGTGCAAATGCCCCAAAATACTTACAAAATTGTGTCCTGCGATTGTAATTTTCTGCTGCCCGTTTAGTTTTTTTCTAGTGTTGGCTAACGAAAAAACACACGCTCCCACACACACGTTCTGGCAGTATGACACACTACGCGTGGGTTCCAAATTAAACAAATATCTACAAAATTTATTTATTTTCTAGTTCAAAAGATACATGTGCGATTTAAGATTTAAATGATGTTTTAAGTTTCTCGCCAACTTCACAGAAAATACTAGATTTAAGGATTTATTGCTAGTATGATGCTAGCAACATTATTCTGTCTGGCTTCATGCATCTCCAACCGCTGTCGCTGTTCAACACTGTGGGCGCGCAATTCAAAATCACTCGTTGTTATAGGGGGAATATATTTTATTAAATACCACTCTTAGGTTGCTTAACTAAACCCAAAAGTTTATCGTTCCAGTTGAATAAAAAAATACATACCTGAAATGCATTGATAGACACTGTTACATTTATTAATTATGAATAAATTATAAGAAACTTGCATGTATGAGGTTCTATCATACTCGTTTACAAACTTTTGTATTAATCTTTTGGTTTTTCCATCGTTTTTGGTATGTGTTTATCGTTAATAAAAATCACAAGAAAATATAGTAACACAGTTGGAACCAAGATAACTGGCTAATTGAACTCATAAATCATAGTAACTAAATATTAGCTTATTAAACTCTGTTCTTCATGTTTACTTATCGTCGTTAGATTAGTTTTTCTCTCATTTAGCACAACTAATAATACTTAAGATATAAATATACATATACATTAATTAAATCGGCGAAAATGTTGTTTTTTTACTCATGACTACAATCTAAAGTTACATTTTAAGCTAATTTGTTGCTTGACGCGGTTCTTGATTCTTTTTTTTTTTGTATCCGCCTCGTTTGTATTTTAATTCATTTTACTTTCCAAAGACTTTCTTCTTCTGTTACGTTCTGGATGGTTTTCAATTGAAATCGTTCGTTACTTGACACTAAAAAAAATGGTGAAACGATGGTCTGTATAGCGATTACATTACTGTGAGCGATTCTAAATGGGTGGCTGCTGTGGAGTATCAAATTGCATGAAGAGTTGCTTGGCAAATGCAGAGCTTATGAGCGCTGGTCTTCTTCCAGGACCGATCCGATCCTAACCATCGGCCAGGGCTGGGGTAACCCAACCGTACTTTTCGTGCGTCTTGACCAGAGATCGGAATGACTCCTCTGCTGTCCGTCTAGTTGAGGGGAAGAATATTTAAACAAATTCTAAAGAATTGCCTCTTTAGCCCACTTACCGACTAAACTCCTTTGTACTCTTTGGTTTGCGCATTATTCGACCTTGACCTTTGACAACGCTGGCGGCAAACTGCATGATAACAGCCTCGACAGTGTAGGCGCTGGCCCATCCCCTGGGCGTGAGCAACTCCATACAGATGGCACCACCCTCCATCACGTAGCCCTTCTCGATGCGCGGCTCCACCACCCGCATAAAGGGCGGAGCAAACGGAAAGTTATCGGGGAAGCTCAAGTGCAGCAGGATGGCAGGTACGCCCAGCTCCTGCATGTCCCTGGCCAGCGGGGAATCCGGATCGATAACATGCAATCGCACATGCCACTCAAAAAGACTGTCGTTCACGAGTTCCACCTTTGGAAATGTTTAACCAATTAGTACTGAGGATAGATGGCAAATAAGAAGAAGACTCACTGTGAAAACCGCATCATTCTTGGTCTGCAGTCGCTCCATTTCGCGGTACTCCTTCATGAGGCGGCGGGATCTAATGGACTGATCCGGCGCCGCCATCAACTGGCGTCCCACCGTGGGCGCCACTCTGTAAGATTAGATTGAAGATTCCTAGCTCTTAAACTGAGACTTTTACTGTTATGGGTTTTTTGTTTTTTTTTTGTTTGTTTTTTACACAAAATACTGAACTATAAGACTAACAAAAACAAAACAAAAAAGAACATTTCACATACTTGTGATCTTGTCGTCGCCGCTTGCCTGGTGAGTCCCAAACGGGCTGATCGGCGGGTGTTGCCATCCGGACTACTGCGTTCTTGGAGGAGGATGCTGCACCACCCATGGCTCCCGCACCCATCGAAGAACTAGAGGCTGCTCCTTCATGGTTATTGTTGGTTATATTCGGATTACTACTTCCAGTGGCTCCATCAACCTTGTCATTGTTGTTGTTATTGTTATTATTATTATTATTATGGTTGTTGTTGTTGTTGTTATTGGTGGACTTGTGGTGGAAGATCTTGCGGAATGCAGTGACGACTCTCTCCTTGGAACGGGATGACATTTTGATTAACTGGACACTTCCTGGTGTGTTGAGCGGTGGTGGCTTTTGATTTCCTTACAAGCTTACAAGTACAGTAGTACCTCGTGTAGTACAGTGGTGTGTGGGCGTGGTGGTTCAGTCTTTTTCATTAAATTGTTTCTGGTGCTAAAAATCGATGCTAAAAGTAAATTAAATATAGAAAATACACATTAACTAACTTTAATAAAAATACAAATATTAAATAAACTCTCCTAATGTTGTTATTTAAGATTACCCACTTGGAAGGAAAACTTTCGGCATTAGCATTTTCTTTTAAGGCCCGGGAGTTGAGGAAAATTAACATACTTGTGCATGCTGAGGGTGCCATTACTTGGAATCAAATTCCCTTCCAGCAAATTTTCATATTTTAGTAGCCCTCGAAGACCCACCCCTATTGTGTGACCTTGAACTAGGAGCCAACCATCCACCCACATGAATAAGCGAAGATACTTTACCATGTCTAGCAGCCATAAGCACAAACAACACATCATCATCCTTGGGCGAACTTTTGGAGCAGAAGGAAAATATGTTAAATACCCGTCGCCGACTCGACAAAAAAACAAAACATTTTCCAAAAAAAAGGACGACATGGAAACTTATAACCAGAGGGACGAAATGTGGAGTGGGAGGAGAAGGAAGGTCCTTTAGAGAAAATAAAATTATGAAAGGCAGATGAGAAGTATTCTTCAGCAAGATATTCCTACAAATATATGAGTGGAATTAATATTTAAGCTTTAAATTAAAACTTTAGATAAATCATCCTAGTCTTACGAAAATAGCTACTCTAACCTTCTAATTTATTATTTTAAATCATATTCCCTCCAAATTAGATAAAGCTACAGAATAGAGCACCCAACCCCAAGCCTTATTCCTCTTGAATTCTTTAGGAGAAGCGTGCTCTCCACCCTCACCTTACTCATCCTTTCATGTCCGAGGTGTTGACCGAGCATGGTCTGGCCAAATTGTTTGCTTTGCGCATAATTAGCTTTGGCCCCGACGCTCGAGGTCCTCAAAAGGGATTCTTTGGGTCACTCCTGGGCTGTGGGTGGCTTTGGGCTTGAGCCAGAAAGAATAAAAAAAAAATACCTAAACTTTGTGGCCAAGGACAACGGTCGAGGGTGTCGTGGGTGGCACTTAGGGACTATTATTATTCTAAAAGGCAGAGATAAATGCGAGCTGAGATAAAATCAGCTTCAAGGGAGCATAAGGAGAGTTGCCAAAAGCCAAGGAAATTGCAAAAAACAAAAAAAATATATATAGTATATATATTAAATATTAAATGGAAGAAGATTTTAATGTATCTTTTTATATTCTGCTTTTATTTGACCCTTAACTGGTGAGATACATGTACTGTGAGATATCAGTAAAGAGGGATAATAAAGCTATTTTTTTGGAAGGTAATAGAGCCTTTTTCTTCATTAATCCTATAGATGATACTAGTATAAACAAACCTATCGAATACCTCTAAGCTTCATCTAACAAATTATAATTGATTGGTGGTATCGATGACCCTGACTATCCCTTCCGAAATGACCCTTCCGTTCCAGACTCATTAAGAGTTCATCAAGGTTCGAACTATCCAAGTTCTGGCCCATCCTTCCTATATCCTTCCTTCCTTTTGTCTTTTCCGCCCAGTTATTGTCCATTTCCTGCAGTTCTAGCTGCGTTCCAGCTATGTATTTTTAGAAAAAATTTTTACACTTTTGCTTTCAGCCAGCCAGGAGGCAGAAAAAACTTAACCAGGTCGAAACAAAGGCGCCACAGGGCCAAAAACAAAAAAAAAAAGAAAAGATAGCCAAACATGTTCCACAAATAAGGCAGACAAAGAGGGAAAATGGTCACAAGAATGGCAATGGGAATATTTCCTGTGGCAGCCACACATTTCAAAAATTCTGGAAGTTGGGGCATTTATCTAAACCAAATAAATGTCAACTATGGCTGAAATAGATTCCAGCCTCAAAGGCAGGAGAGACTCTTGAGATACAAGATTTCAATTCAGATGAGGGTGGAACTACATAAGTCTTTATAGTTTCATTATCTAAAATAATATTTAAATTATTAAATCTCTAGCTATACTTTAAGTATCTTTTTTTATTTAAAACACAAGACATATTTTATTTATTTATTTTTTTAAACCAAACACCACCCTAATTTATTTAATATATGTAGAGATTTGGCGACACACTGACTACACGGGTTGGGGTTATAGTATACAGATATATCTACATACATATATCTTATCTGGCGCCATAGAAATCGATAAAGAAAATGCCAACAGCAGCAGCTCTCCTGCCACACCACCACCCACTTTATTCCATATCTTATCCCACCCTATAACTGACCTATCCCATTAAGATACTTCATAATGGCCTTAGAAACCCAGAGTTATTCTTAAATATACTACAATTACCATCCAGCAATGCCCTCTTAACAAGGCTAATATATGTACATACATATATGACCAGAAGCGTGGGAAAATCAGGGTGTAATAAACAAGCTAACCAAACAATTAATAAAAACATTCTTTCGGTAAATCCATAAAATCCATAAAATCCATACATATATCCATATACCCGGCAGACATACTCGTAATCAGATCGAAACATATATGCAGAATATGTCTACAATGTATATATAGTAAATAGCGCTCGTGTATAAACAAGTCGAGGCATGTTGATTGTTGTTGTTGTTATATTTGCATGCAAATATCCTCGCCTGTCGCATGCAAATATCCGCATATCCGCGAATATTTAAGCACGAAAGTAAAAGGAAAGAAAATGCAAAAAAAATTGCATACAAAAAATACCAGAAATACCAGAATAATAACTGTGTCAGTTTGGGGATCTGCTCAGGTATGGGTTCTTGCTCTCCTTAAGCGCTTTTTTTTTATTGATTTTTGTTCTGGATGAGTGACTTTTTAATTAAATTCCAAATGATAAGCGTGAAAAAACACTGCAAAGAATTATTCACTAGGATATTGAGATATTTTTTATTTTTAAGAAGATTTTTTCTCTTCTAGACCATGTATAATTTTAGTTATTTCTTTTATTTAAATTTATAAAATATTTATTTTTAAGTGTAAAAGTGTAAAAGTCTTGTTTCATGGCATCTCGCTCGTTAATCTTGTGCTGCTTCTGGTGCAGTAGCTGAAAAAAATGCGGAAATATTTTGTAAATGGGGGCCTGACTGGAGGGGCGCATCGAGAACCGCTGACTAATGGCCCCTGCAACAGTTCTTTGTTCTCAGCCATTAGTGAACACCTACCCACACAATCAGACTATATATATATTCTATATATATTATATGCAGTATGCAGTGCTCCCGCCATGGATTCTGCCACGCGCCTTTGATGGCAAGTCTTCCTTCTTATTGGAGATGGAAATTCTTAATGGTCCAGTTGGAAACTTTTTCAATTAAAAACTATAGCATCTTTTATTGAATTATGAGAGTCGGAATCGTGATCAATGTTTAAAAATCATAATATATACAGGCCTGGACAGCCCCTACCCTTGTTGTGGCTTTGTTATAATTTATTTATAAACAATTCCAACGCTCTCGGGCACATGCAAATTGAATTAAGCCCAGAGTACTGATTCGGTTGGACTGGCCTGGGCCTGGGTCTGGGACTGGGCCTGGGGCTGGGTCTGGAAAGAGCTTTTTAAATGCACATTCAGCATTAATCAAGGCCAGGCGGGCATCCCTCGGTCTTCATTGTTTCCTGGTTAGTTGGCAACCAAATCGAAGTGCTTTGTCACTTGGATGGGGTTCGTTGACTCTCCAGAGCTCCAAAGACCAGAATAATTCCACATAACTGACTAACGGACCGTGACAGATGGTGATGCTTTAACCTCGTTATGGTCTTGAAAGGAGACTCATGGAGTTGACCTTGGTTATGTCTCTGTTGGTCTGTTTGTCATCTGGGATGTGGCGCCATGTGAATGACTCTTGAACTTGGCCTTTTAACGAAGAAGGTAATACACTCTTAGCCATAATGATATAATAGCTTTCTAGATATTTTTATTCAAAAAATAGTATATTTTTGTGGAGAACTCCTTTCTTGGCCCAGATCCACATTTTGTTTATGTATTTATTAAGCCTCTGGCAGCCATTGCCAGCACGTAGCAATAGATACAGAGATAGGAGCACAGCTCCTAGACAACCCACACGAGTGGGTATGTGTGGGAGTGGACCGAACCCAACCCGACCCTATGTCAACCACGACCAGACCCGGGCTGGGGAGGGGACTGGCGCGTGTTTCATTCAAACGGAAGCCATTTATGAAATTGCTTTCGACAAGAGAGAGCAACAAAGGCAGTGGCAATAGCAACAATGGCCACATCTCATGGGTTAAAAGTGGACTTTGGCCAGGACATCCAGACGCATGGACGACGTGGGTGGCGAGAAGTGACACTTTGGCGCGTCACTTGATGACGTTGGTGGCTCGATTGCAGCTTAGACTTCTACCTCAAAATATATATATTCTTTTGGAATTTAAAAATTTCTCTCTCTGTAGCTGGGATGTTTATTGCTTCGTATGTGAAACGACCTGTCAGCTTGGCTCTTGTCGGGTGTCAGCGCTAAGCACTCTGGATACCGGTTATGGCGCACCAGATAAGCTGGCAGGCTGTTTTAATGGCCAGGGATGGGCCGATTATTGCTTAATTTTCCAATATCTTCTAGGGCTATTATCTGGGTCATATCATTGGCTAAAATTTGAGGCTTGATATAGCTTTAATAATCGTAGTCTAACCTTTAACTCCCAACCGGGTACTGTGATGACGTCAATGGCTGACCTGAGCACTTAACGACACCTGCCACATTGTTTATCGCCTCTGCCCCCAAAACACCTACTTCATGCAACATGCATAGGCTAGGGTTCATCTAATTGCGGCGACCCCTGGGCTCCTTGAATCTATTTATAGGCCTCCCATTGGACAACAACTCCCATTTCCATGGCTATGCATAATCAATTTGTGGATGCGCCGCCGCATCCTACATACTCCACTCCTCCCGGGTTAAATCTATAAATTAATTCAGGCGTAAAAATAAAATGCCTACTCGGCGGCGGCGGCTGGCCCATAAAAAGTTGATGGGCCAAAGTGCACACACTGTGAACCCTGGAGCCCAGTACCCAGGACCCAGTACCCAAGCTTGGCTGATCAAGTGCGATTTAAATGCACAGCATGTCCGGAGGCTGGAGCAGGATATGGCTGCCACAGTAGAGACTCCAAATAATAGACTTTCTATTTTTTTATTAAAATTCTTATCATAAATCACAAAATTAATAGGTCATTTCTCAATAATTAGGTTTCAAAGCCATCAGGCTTTAATTATGTTATTTATGACACTTTTCTGGGTCGTTATAGCCTTCTGCGAGTAATAAATATTTATAATGCATTTTGAATAATTAATTGTTTCCCATATTTATTAGTTTCCACTGTAGACAAGGATGAACAGAGCTTTGGCGCCTGTCTTATTGCGTTAGAAGAGCTCAAGAGGAAGGGGGAAAAGCACACATACCCACATACCTATACACATATAAGACAAAAAGGAGAGAAAGGAGAGAATAGGTCTAGAGCAGGCAAGACATATTATCTATAGTCGAAGCTTATCCGCGTTCAGGCACCCTTTCTCCCTTGCTCTAATGTTGGTAGTGCCTCCTCTGATTTCATTCATGAATACCAAACAATATCCGACTTCTCGGCTTCTAAGAACGGGGGTGGGGGGGGCTTGGTGGGCGTGAAAATGCCAGCAGTAAATAAAATTTTAGCATTTTCTGCTTCTTGTTCATTTCCGTTCATTTGCTTAGATTTATTCCACACTCTACCATTTCTTTTCATCTCACTTACTAAAGCTTCTTCTTCTTCCTCTTTAACTGTCACTGGCAATAAAAGGCGAAAAACCGAGAACAACAACAAAATGGCCAAAACATGAATGGAAATTGAATAACCAACAAAATCTGAACCAAAAAAAAAAGTTTCTAGATTTTTCGTTGAGGCCCTTTTCTCTTACGTTTTTGTTTTTTTTTTTCGGTTGCTCCTTTATATTTTCATTTCGCTGAGCTTGTTATTTTTAGCTGGGATTTCATTTTCTTTTTGTTACATTTTGCTGGGCTCTCCTTGGGCTGTGATTTAAGGAAAATTTTGTATGAAAATATTATACCAAGACCCTGTGAACTTACTTTGGTCATTAGACTAATGAAAAGTTTATGGTTTTTAGTATTTTTTTTATTAATTTCAAGAGTACTTAAATTTTTAAATGAATTTTTATTATAAAAAAAAGTAAAATCCTTAAAAATAACCTTCAAATAGAGAGTCTAAGCCTTTTTAAATAATTTATTTAATATATTTCTTTATAATAATCCTTTATAAATATTTTAAAACCATGACCTGACCATGAAAAACATGGCCTTAAAATAAAACCACTCAAAACACAACGAAACCCTCGAAATATTCTGTATCAAGTTCAATGAAAAGCTGACATTGAAAGAGCGAGAGAGAGGAGCCAGCCACCTACCCCGTTCAGTTCCAAGGCAAAAAAAAAATAAATCCTGACCAATGTCAAAAGCTAAAGTGCATTGAATAGAACAAGCACAAACAAGTTGACAAACACTGGCGTCCACACGCGGCGGCGCCTCCTCAGTCATGCTTTCAATTGAAAATCGAAGGGAGGAGGCATGGAGGCTTTTTTGCAGAGCTTCCTGCGAGGAGTGAGAGGAAAGCCTTTAATTGGCAAATTGTTTTGAGACGCCAAAACTAATGGCGAAGAGGGGAGAAAAAATAAAAGACGGCAAAAGAGCGTCTACACACAGATAACGGTAACGCAAACAAGCACACAAACTTGAAAAAAAAAACTTACCAACGCGCAAAATGCAGTTTCGCCTTTGTTGATTTTTTCCCACGAAGCGTGTTTATCAGTGTTTTTTTTTTTTGTATATGATTGCAACTATTTCTTTTGTTGTTGCTTCCAATGCAATTCACACAGACCAACAAAATGATACAATAATACTAATTCCGCCGCCGACGACGCAAAAATCAATCAAATTCAATTGCTATTGAACAGACTCCGGCGTACTTTAATCTTATTTTGTTTACTACCCAGCAACAACAACTACGCATTCGATTTTTTCGCGCTATGAAAAACAAGTTCAGACAGGCTGCAGTTTTGGCGTTTTCAGTTTTCCGATTGGCACTTCCTGCATATTTTCGATGCGACCGTAGGATTACAGAGCTTCCTGCGCCGCCCGCCTGTTGTTCTTCGAAGTCAAATGCAGTGTGGCAGTATAAAATAGAGGTGTAATAATAATCGATAATAATAATCGATTTTTTTAATTTCTGATTGCGCATCGAACAGGGAAAACTTTTAAATTCCATTTAATAAAATTTAAATAAATTTGTATGAAATTATTTATTTTAAATTACCAATATTATGTTTTTATTTGAAAGTTTTTGTTATTTTATTAAATGGTTTTACTATTCATAGAAATAATGAATTTAATACTTGGCGCTTCAAATAGCATAATAATTCTGTGTTAATATTTAGAGTTTGTATTGAAAAGTAATATACATTTTTGCAGATAACTAAATTTAAATCAATGTATTTTTAAAGAAAAAGTTGTATTTTTAATAAACTCACGGTATTTTTTAGCCATCCTGGTTCTTCTTTTCCCCACTAGAGGCGCTGCGCCTGTTATCGAGGCAAAGGAATTTCTATCGGCGTTTATCCACCTCTAAATAAAAACCTTAAACTAGATTATAAAAAAAACGTCAATTTAGTGCAATTTATTGCAGTAAACACCCAAAAATTAGGTAGCCATAAGACTGTAATAACCCGACTTCAGTTCGTCTGAATCATCGAAAAAGAGCAGCACAGCGTGACAAAGGAAAACAAATCGCAACCAAAATGGTGAGTAATAGCCAAAAAATGACAAAACAACAAAAAAAAGGTGTCGAAGATCGGTGCCGCCCTAGTAGTGGCTCAAAGAAATTGGAAATTAATCCCTAAAAAGGTCGTTCACTAGGGGTGGCAGTACGGGACCCAAAACATGCCCATATATGGCAATCGTGGCAACTGCTTACCGGTGGCTGCCTCCCCCTCTCCCTTTGTCACCCTTATCTTCGATACGAATGACTCAAGTTAGTGTTTAATGTACCGTTATCTTTCAGTCTGAGATGCAAATGGACTGTGCTTTGGATCTGATGCGTCGCCTGCCGCCCCAGCAGATCGAGAAGAACCTAATCGATCTGATCGACCTGGCGCCGGACCTGTGCGAGGACCTTCTGTCGTCGGTGGACCAGCCCCTGAAGATTGCCAAAGACAAGGAGCATGGCAAGGATTACCTGCTGTGCGACTACAATCGCGACGGGGACTCCTACCGTTCGCCGTGGTCCAACACCTACTACCCGCCGCTGGAGGACGGCCAGATGCCCTCGGAGCGGCTGCGCAAGCTGGAAATTGAGGCCAACTACGCCTTCGACCAGTACCGCGAGATGTACTACGAGGGCGGAGTGTCGTCGGTGTATTTGTGGGATCTAGACCATGGTTTTGCTGCTGTGATACTCATCAAGAAGGCTGGTGATGGCAGCAAAATGATTCGCGGTTGCTGGGACTCCATTCACGTGGTGGAGGTTCAGGAGAAGACCACCGGTCGGACGGCCCACTACAAACTCACCTCCACGGCGATGCTGTGGCTCCAGACCAACAAGCAGGGCTCCGGTACAATGAACCTGGGCGGTTCCCTCACCCGCCAGACGGAACAGGATGCCAATGTTAGCGAGTCGTCGCCGCACATTGCCAACATTGGAAAAATGGTCGAGGAGATGGAGAACAAGATACGCAATACCCTCAATGAGATCTACTTTGGCAAGACGAAGGACATTGTGAACGGGCTGCGCAGCACGCAGTCGCTGGCCGATCAGCGCCAGCAAGCGGCCATGAAGCAGGACCTGGCGGCCGCCATCCGGAATCGCAACGTCAAGCCCGATTCGAACTGAGAGCCGAGAACCGAGCACTGAGCGGCTGAAGGCGGCAGGCTGCATCTGCACCCCCGCCCACATAATTCAATTTCAAGATAAACCAACCATAGCCCCAATCTATGCAAGGTCTCTCAACCTCACCGCATGATCTCGGATGTAATATGATGTGAATTATATAGCTGCCACCAAAGAAATATTACCTTAATGAATTAAGGAATCATTTTGGTAATATTTTAGTTCAGCTACAATTCCCCACTATTCACACCCGATGATCAGTAGGTCGGTGAGCTTGGAGACTCTGCATCAGATGCGGTGGGTATTCGATAGCAGACTAAAATTATGGAAAATATGCATTTGTAGGCAGTAAATTTGTTAAAAAAAAAGAGAGAATTGTTACACGAAAATGATTAATTGTAAATTTTGCCAATTTGTCTCTCCTTTGTCGACCGCCCCCGCCCATATTGTTGCAACTTAGAGACGTCCTACGCCCCAGAAACCAATATAAACAGTTCAGCAGGAACGCCAACTTCGCCGCCCTCAAGACAGTATCTATAAGTATTTGTATCTTATTTGTAAAATGCATATTTGTACCGATATCGGCTGCAAATGAGTTCTCAGTTCAGTTCTCAGTACTATCATTTGTGGACCCGTTTTATATAATTCTTCCGCGAATAAATATTGTGTTTATTAATTAATTAATGTGTGTGTCTCTGTGTTCTGTATACTCTAACACTAAGGAGCTCGAAGCGAAATAGTTAAACGAACTCACATTTTTTTAAATTGTATTATTACTGAGGAAATGCACATTACATTACCTTTCTTTTAAACTTAATAATTTTTTAACAATGAAGGCAATGAGAGAAATTTTATACAAAAATTGAAAACTAATAAAATAATGAAATAAATCGAGTTTTTTTATTTTTTGAGAGTGGTGGGGTATTAGTTTATTAGTCATTCATGATAAAGTAGTTCCCCTACTTCACGATAAGAACCCCTGATTAAATAGAACCCTCCTCCTCACTTGATATCTACCTTCATTTATTTATGAAAAAATCGAAGATCGTAGATTTTTTTTTGCTTGAAAATAAATTTAAATACGTTACGGTGTGTTTGTGTGTCGTATTTGATAGTGTGCTTACATATAGGTATTTATTTTTGAATGATTTTCGATTATCAGCAGATAAAGTTAAGGGTTTCCTTCTTCATAATTATAACAGAATACATCGTACATTTATATCGATCGTTTATCGTTTTTCGCTTTGTGTTACCAGCTATATACAAGGAGGCGACAATTAGCTCGAAATCCATTAAGTTTACGATTCGTCGCTATAGTTATCTACAACTTAGACTAGGTATTTACGAATAAGTTAGATTTATTTAGCGGGAGGACGTGAGCGTAGAAGTGACCTACGATTACATACAATATTTTACACGGGTTCGGGTTCGGATTCCGGGGGCGATCTCCGACTGGTCCGGACATATGGGAAGATCAGTAGTAGCAGTAGGAAAGCAGTAAAAGTTCTCGGATATAAATAAAATAAAACACATTGCGCATTTCAGCTATACTGCGGGACGAGACCCGGAAGTGTGAATGTCCAACCAATATGCATAAAGTCTCTTGGGTCCAGCGAAAGTCACAGCTTATTGCATTTTGGAAACCTCAAACTTGGTGTTGATGATTTCCTCATCCGAGTCCAGCACTGGCAGAGCTGGATCCACCATTGAGGAGGGTATATTCTCCTCCACCCAGCGTAGATCGTCCTCCTCGGTGGTGGTGGTGTTGCGCGTGGCAGTTGAGGTCTTAGGTGTACCATTCTGGCCACGCATCTTCACGCCATAGGCATCGGCCACAAACTGATCCTCCTCGTCTACAAGAAACTTGGTTTTATAAAATATTCTTCAGTAGGATTAAGGACTATCTTACCCTCTTCGTCTTCATCCTCTGGGTTGTCCAGCAGAGGCGTGAAGGCATACCGTTGATTGTTATTTGTGGGTCGCCATAGTATCATAATAACAAGCAGCAGAACAGAAAACAGAATGTGCCAAAATCCAGTATCAATCCAGATATCACGCCAGCCCTAAATCGGGGAAGAACATGTATAAGTATAAGGTCTTTTGGGCGATTCTTCGGTCTTTCTAATCAACTCACAGGCGTACAATTCTCGGTTCTACGTAGACGCAAGGCAAACAGCATAAATATGACGGAAGCAATAACCGCAAAGATTAGGGTGTTGGTAAAGTGCCTGTACAGAGATAGCTTCACCATATTTCTAAAATAAAAAGATGTCTAGATGCTATAAGCAATCCAAGGTGGAGGGCTTCATTTCCTCACCTTCTGAGCCGAAGAGTACGTGTGGTCTGTACCAGAGAGGTAAAGATCCACCAGCAGATGCCAGTGTCCAGCACTGCCAGAGGTATGCTGGCAACCAGGAGCTCACTGCGATCACTCTTGACATTGGTGATGCGCAAATAGCTCTCCACGCAAGCTAGAACAAAGTATAGAGTGCCGACTCCCACGACGCGGTGCAGCATGGGTCCCAAACGGGGTCTGGAAAAGATCATTTCAAAGTCAATCTTAGCTCCTGTTTAGTAAAAACTCCACTCACTTGACAATTCCAAAGCCCAGACTCATAATGATGACCAGCATCCTGGCCAGAGTGCGCTTAGCGCAGGACACAAACTCGGCCACCAATTCAGCATGCTGCACCGCCACTCCCGTGTTGGTCAGGGTCTGGTACTCGGCGTAGAAGAAGGCCTTCTCCAACATACCAAGCAATATGACGCCACCTATCCAGAATTGAATTCTCAGCAGATCTCGCCATTGGGCAAAAGAAACAAACAGCCAAATAATTCCGAATATAACGTAAACAATGCACATGATCAGATAGAACTGTAAACAAAATTCATTATTAAAGAATCTCAAATGGCATAAGGATTAGTCATTCATTTACTGGTAAGAATGGCCAGTCGATGGCCGATATAAATCCATGCGGTCCCAGGAACTCAATGTGGACCACAGCGCTGAACTGGGCTTGGGCTTGTACCGGTGTGATGAGGATTTCAATTTCGTAGATGCCATCGTCTTTAACGCTCGCAATGGGGTTTGTTGTGGGCTATAAAAAGTCAAGTTGTTTGAAAAAAAACGGAGATATAATGTCTGGAAGACTGAAGAACTAGAGCTCTTCAAAGAAAAGTGCGTCGTTTTCGCTAAACATATTTAAACTTTTTGGTGAGCTCGACCCTATGATACTCTTTACTGTAAAGATATTCTAGGTCTAGTTATCAAAGCTTCTATAAACATTTGTTTGATTGGAAAGTCTTGATGTTCTACAAAAAACTCATTTAGAGAGTTTACATTACTTCTCTTATCTTATCAAACTTGCTTCTTATTTGACAAACTTTTTAATTAAAATTATCAACTAAAGTTCTTACTATAAACTAAAACGGAAGCGGAACAACAAGACCTCTATCTCCAACAAGGTTGTCAAGGAAACTAATGTTTAATTCGCTACGGAAACGGCATGCCCGCCATACCACATACCCTATGTTCGGAGAAACGATAAGCCCCTAAAACTGATAACGCGGAATACAAAAAAAAAAATTCACACTTCTACTACAGGCGGTGTAGTAACCCATATAATTGCGCTCCCACACCGCTCCCCGTGGCTGAGTCATGTGAAGCTCACCGAAAGCGGGTGCTTGTTTTCCTTCATGGGATGTTTGGGTTCCGGCGTGGCTGCAGCTCCCTCCAATGTCTTGTCCTTGTCCGGCAGGAGAACGATGAGGCCATTATTACAGGTGTACAACTTGCTGACCACTGCTATAACGTTGTTTATACTCGAGTTTGTTTGCTGGATGGGATTCTCGGCTATTGATTGGAGCTGAAATTATGGAAGAATTTAGAGAAATTTAAGATCTGAAGAGGATAGAGAATCCTACCATTCGATCATCAAAGATGCAAGGATGCTCCGTCAGCCGGAATGTTATGTTCAAGACCGTCTCCACCTTGGCAATGCATCCCTTAACTGAAAACAAGCAAGGGTGTGGGGGTTAGTGGGCAGGAACTGGGTATTAGGATTCGTCACACTTACGTTGTGCATAGATTTTCGTATTGGCTAGTAGGGGACGCTGCTCCCGAATATTCGGAATGTCCTGTGGCAGAAAGGAATCAAATTGATTACGTAGCCGGAAACAAAAGACCCGACATGCGGCATACACATATTTGTTTTGTTTCCTCCGCGGGGGAGGAAGAAAGACCAAGTTCTTACCGTGAAAACGGGGATATCCACAATGCCAGCATCTGATTTGGCGGATGTTCGTATTGCCAGGGTGAGTAGCGCCAACGCGGCTACCAAAAGCGTTGACGTTTTCTGCATTTGACGTGTTATATACTCCCCACAATAGGACCCTAAATAAATAAAAATATTATTTCCTCTGCTATTCGGCTGGCGGCTAGTGTGACCAGAGTTTGAGTGTGTACAAGACAGTGTTGTCTAATTAAGAAAGTCCAATTGGAAGAGAAATAATTTGAATAAAGTTTAAACTTTCTAAGCTTGGTAATTGTATTAGACTGATAATTTTAAAAAATATGCACTTATTATTAATTATTTTATATCATTTTATTTAGCTTTTCTTGAATTCCAAAGCAAATGCAAGCAGTGCCAAGTCTCTGTTAAAATTGCACTGCTTGCGGGATAACAGCTGTTGTGACATAACCTGACAGAATCCAACAAAATGCTCCGCCGGGTAAATAAACCTTCAAAAAATGATAAATTGTTTATTAAAATGCATGTTTTTGTATGTTTCAGTTGTTGCCTACTGTGTGCCGGACGTGGCAGGTGCCGAAGGCCACCATTACAGCTGTGAGAAACGCCAGTGGCAGTGTTTACGAACCGGACTATCTGGAGGTTGGTCTACGGTTCAGATTTGGAGTCTTTTTATCTAATTAACTTTTAAAAATCCCTCAGTCCCTTAAGCCGAAGTTCCCCCAGTACGAGAGCCTTAATGTCCAGATCAAGGGCTATGACTACCCACAGTTGGAGAGCTACCAGCGCTTCCTGCACGGCCTGGCCGAGTACCTGGAACTGGACGTCTCCGATTGCTACGCCCTGCCGCCCCAGCAAACCCAGGTGCAGCGCCTGCGTCCGAATTCCGCTGTCATCGAATCCGAGTACAAACTGACCACATACGAGCGCAACCTGCAGCTAAACAACGTGGATGCCCCGGTCTATCCTCAGTTCCTGCGCATCGCCCAGGCGGCACTGCCCGAGGGCGTCAGCTTGCAGGTCCAACAGCACACAGATGACTGTGAGGAGCGTCGCTATGTGCCCGACAAGGAGCTGCTGGATCTCAAGTCGGAGCTGGAGCGCATGGGCGGGGCCACACCCACCAAGAAGAAGTAGAGTTCCACTTCCGATTTTGGCAAACATCTAGGGCTAAGCTTTAATAAGTAACTTGTATAAAGTGTAGAGCGGAACTTATTGCATAAAAAACTTTCCTATTTAAAGCTTTGCACTAACTAAAAAATGGACGGCAATAGTTACAGACGAGTGGAAGCTCTAAACCGAAAGTGTGTAAACTTCAAGATTGCACTATGAATTATTAGGTCAGACCACGCCGAAGTGGACCACCTTGATGGACGACGAGGAGGAGGAGGCGTTTTTGCTGCTGCTTTGTTTGGAATCCTCATCCCGGCGTCGTGTAGGGGGCTTCGTCATATCTGTAGGAGGATTACTATTAGATTTCTTTAAAAGAATATAAGATCGAAACCCATACTTGTAGTGATTGGATTAAAATCCTTAAGATATTCATCGTTGGGATGACAAAGTGGCAAGCTGTCAGCCAGCTCCTTCTTAGGATTGGTCAGATGCCGCGTGGCTGGCCTGGAGTAACCGTTTCTCTTGGGCGGCATTGGTTTCTCCTTGCGGGGAATCTCCTAAAACCAAATGAGTACTTGGATGATACAATTCCTGACCATTTCGGGGAGAAAATCTTACCGGCACCACTGCCACCTGTATGGTATCCGAGAACTTGACCTTGTTCTTCTCGGCCGTTTGTGATTTGGCACTGGGTGTGGCTGCCTCGCCGTTTGTCGGCGCTGGATTGGCCGGATTGGACAGAATGGAAGCAGTTGGCTTCTTGGACAGCAATCGCTTCTGGTAATCCTCACTGGTGACGTTCGGTAGCATGGCGGGAATATTACCAGACACCAACGGGTGCTGATAGAATTTAGGCTGATAGGTGGCCGTTGGTGGGGGTGATGTCGCTGGGAGTGTGTATTGCGCTCCAGGATCCGGTCGAAGCGGTGGACTGCTAGGCATGGGAAGGCCTACCGTCTGATCTGGCACATCCTGGGACCAAACGTTGCCTAGGAAAGAGCTTAATTATACACCAATCTCTGCTAGAATTCAGTTTCTCTTACCATTCACATTGGAACTCTTCACAGGCGCCTGGTGGAGACTGTTGCTCTTCAGGGAGAGGCTAGCCAGTGAAGTGGCTGGAGGTGCTAGTGAGACCTTCGGCAACGGTGGCCTCAGCTCCGGCTTGGGTATGTTGATCTTTATCATCTCGGCATTGAAGATCTTTGACTTGAAGGAGGGCAAGGGTGGCACGTATGTTTTCATAACCTGCTGTCCTTGCACCAAGCTAGAACCTGTTCCAAGTCCTGATCCAGTTTCCGTGCTCTGGCCACGCATCAGATCCGAGCAAGTCGATTGCGAACAGGCCGACTCGGAGCGCAGGTCACAGGTCAGGCTAAGGTTTCCGTTGGCACGGTCCTCCTCGTGGATTATGGCAGCGGCCTGACTGAAGGCTACTTGGGAAAACTCCCCCAGACTGGAGATGCACTTGGTCAGGTTGTACAGATCCATGAAGAGGTCATAGTCCCCCACGTCCTGGGCAATTTCAAATGCCTCCGAAAAGAGGTTCTTCCGCAAAAGATAAAAGCAGAAGCGTCGCTTTAAATCAAACACCTGGTCACTGAACTCATCTTTCGTCTCCTCGGAAAGATTGTGGGCGAATGTCTGAAGGGCTCGCGCCATCAGCTCGATGCGGGGACGCCGCTGATCTCCGCCGAAGAACACATAGTTGGCTATTTTGTGAAGAGTGATGAGGCACATGGCGCCGTAGGTCTCCCAGTTGAGGGCCGAAAGGACATTCACTGCCCGCTCCGGTTGCTGGAGTCGCAGGTACTTGTCTGCAATGACGTCCGCGGTGAGGCCCGAGTTGTGGATATCCCCTCGCATTCCGGCGCCGCCGAAGATGCGCATGCAGGCCAGCGGTCCCTGCTCATAAATCAACAACAGCAGACAGTCCGTCTGGGCGTAGGTGTGCTTGAAGCTGGTCAGGTCCGGTTTCCGGCTGAAGGCTACGTTCAGGAGCGTCGGTTGGGCCACGAAATAGTGCGACAGATCCAGCAGGTTCAAGGGGGTGACACTCTCGCTGACCAGCTGATGGCCAATGGTGGCCAGAGCCAGGTCAAAGCACTGCAGCACCGATCGCTCGTTGGCAACGCACAGCATGGCGGAGTCACAGTGCCAGGCGCACTCATTCGGAACGATCTCGATCTGGTTGGCGTACTTCGTCGACTGCTGGACCAGGTCGTGCAGGCAGATGTTGCGATCTATGCTGCCCAGAAAGAGCTTCTCCTGATCCGGGCTGAAGGCGAACGAACAGATTTGGGCGCCCATTGGTATCGAGGTAATGGCGGTGCGTTGCATCTTGCCGGCGGCCAGTTCATAGGAACAGATCTCAGCACTGATGTCGCCCTTGCGGGAAACCTTCTGCTCCAGGGTGATGATTTGGCTTTCGCTGCTCCGCAAGAAGTCCACGCACAGTGGATCGTTTTCCGACCAGCAATAGGCTATGGATTCCAACTGCAAGCTGGACAAGAATTAGAGATTAGCAAGGTCACTAGAATCCAAGCTAAAAGTTTACCCTTTTATTTTAAAGACATGGATGTTGGCTCGATCCTGATCTCGTATGGTCGGCCTCCAGGGATAGACCTCGTTTTGGGATGACTGCGTCCACACCACAAACAAATCGAAGCTACCATTGACGGTCAGGTGGCGGGCTAGCTTACGTTCCGTGGCTCCGGGGATAATCACATGAAAAATCCGGGGATCCATATTGGCGATCTTCTCGGGACCCTGTGACCGTGAATTCGGCCGCTGTAGATGCACCACCGTCAGCTGGTTGGTATTGTAAGCCAAGACGATGTGGGAACGGGTGAAAAAAGCTGAAGACAGTACACAGAAAACAAAAAAAAACAAAAACAAAAACACAAGCGACAAAGCTGAATGAGTGTCTTGAACAAAACATTGAGGAAAGCTGTGGTTAGGAGGAGGGGGATTTGTGAGCATGGGGCATGGTATGAGGGGTATGAGGTTCGCATATTTACAGGCAACAAAACAAGCAAGCAGATTAATTAAAAATTACAATAATTGCATGGCCGTGGATGTGTGCGTGCGGCTGTGTTGGTGTGGGAAAGTGCAAATCAAGTCGCACTTGTTGCCAATGCAAATTTCTCCATAACTGCACCATGGAGACCAGCCAGGCCGGGCCAAGATCGAGGGTTTATCAAGCCACGACATCAGATATACACTAATGCCTAGCCAAGCTTTAGTTGCAAGAAGTTTATAAATTTAAAATAGAACACTTTAGTGGCCAAAATGGGTAAATTATGCGAATTGGTTGGAAAATTCCAAGAAAAAGAGTAACTGCCTCCAGAGCCAAGACAACGGACAAATTACACCATAAAATCATGCGATTTAGATGAGATTTCCAATTGAAAGACGGGAAGACAGGTCCCCCCCGCCGCCGACGACTCACTCACCATCGGTGATGACCTCCGAGGCCAGTTTCCCCACCAGATACTTTTCAAACACCATCCTCAGTATGTCCCCGGTGTAGATATCCACGCATATGTGGCATATCAGACCGTTGGCGAATAGGAGCAGCACCTGGGCGGCGTCCTGCCATTCCGAGTGAATGATTCTATGCTGGCGCAGTAGATCCTCCAGCTTCTTGAGGTTATCCTTGAGGCGTCCAGCCGATTTACGACTGCTGTTCTTCAGCACGGCCAGTCCATTGCGGCGTTCTGTGTAATCACGCTTGGCCAGCGATATGGCGTCCTGGTGCTCCTGCTCCTTCTCCCGTTGGCGCAGGTAGCGAAAGGCGCCCAGGTCATTGCCCTTGATGCGCACCTCATCGCGCAACGTGGTCCAAAAGTGGGTCTCGCTTAGCAGCATTGTTGTGGCATCAGATCGGATCGGATCCGGACCAGATCGGTGGTAATCAGCGTTCGATTGCTCTCATTTGCATGGCCGCGGAATGGGTGTCAACTGCTCTCCAAGATGCGTTCTACAACTGAAGCTTTTTTTCCCTCCGAGATCCCGATTTTTGGGTTACTCCGATTGCACTGTCTTCCACTTGGCCACGCGTGAATGTTTCGGATTTTTCGAATATTTACTAATCCGCGATCAACAGGTAATTTTCCAATTTTGTTGTGTTGTGATACACTTTTTTTTGCTGCCCTACCACGACTGGCTGTGGTGAGTTTCGATCAGCTGTCTGGTCATCGATCGTGAGTTATCGTTAATCGATATTTATTTGTATGACCGTTTTTAGAAAAACTGTTGAGCCAAAATTTAAAATTTTATAGAGATTTACTTAGATTGTTTAATTACTTGGGGATCATATTAAAATTACTAAAAGAATAAGAAGTAGAAAGGAGTAACATAGCCATAATATCATAATATAATAGCCATCACTGTTTGCCATATAAAGTCAAATTTTATTTAAAAAAAAAATATTTAAAAAAAAAAATGTAAAAATAAAAATAATAAGATAATAAAACAAATTACAACAAAAAACAACAAAAACCAACAAAAACATAAACAATTACAATAACAACTTAAAAAGCCAAAAAAAAACAACAAAATTAATAAAATAAAATAAGTATTTTCCGACTTTTCGGGCGTGCTTAGGTGCAACCTATGAGAATCGAGGAGGAGGGCACTATTTTTTAATTAATTATTATAAATATTTTATTGAATAGTTACCAAATTAAAACAACTTAAGGCGAGTTATCATACGCAAAAAAACGGTAAAATGTTACTCTTCGTTACTTTTTGAATTCCAGGCGCCCAAAAATGTAGGCAATGGAGGTATGATTATTCACATTTTCAGATTTATAATTTATAGCCATGATGTTTTTCTTAAAAAATTATAGATGAATTATGTTTTTGTACAAGCTTCGTAAGCTTATCTATCGTGGCAACTAATCATCAGCTTATATAATACAGTTACTTTCCAGATATAACTAAATTACAAAAAACGAGAAAGGAAAGCTAACTTTGGGCGGAGTCGAAGTTCATGTACCCTTGATAGCTTGACCCTTGAACTTTGATAGTCGATAGCTTCAATACTGAGACTCTAGTTCGCGTAAACCCAGACAAACAGACGGACAGAGATATAGTCATCACTGTGGACCCTATAGGGGAAAACCCCATTTTCAAGGGATCCCGTCAGGAAAAATGGACAAAAAATCGAAAAAATATTTCGTCTCAGGATTTTGATGCAGAATGGTGGAGAATCGATCTAGAAATCGATTAAGGTATTCCGCTTGAGAATCGGATGAGAATTGAGGAAGATATGGCCATCACAGTGGACCCCATAGGGGAAAACCCCATTTTCAAGAGATCCCGTCAGGAAAAATGGACAAAAAATCGAAAAAATATTTCGTCTCAGGATTTTGATGCAGAATGGTGGAGAATCGATCCAGAAATCGTTTAAGGTACTCCGCTTGAGAATCGGATGAGAATTGAGGAAGATATGGCCATCACCGTGGACCCCACAGGGGAAAACCCCATTTTCAAGGGATCCCATCAGGAAAAATGGACAAAAAATCGAAAAAATATTTCGTCTCAAGATTTTGATGCAGAATGGTGGAGAATCGATCCAGAAATCGTTTAAGGTACTCCGCTTGAGAATCGGATGAGAATTGGGGAAGATATAGCCATCACCGTGGACCCCATAGGGGAAAACTGCATTTTCAAGGGATCCCATCAGGAAAAATGGACAAAAAATCGAAAAAATATTTCGTCTCAGGATTTTGATGCAGAATGGTGGAGAATCGATCCAGAAATCGTTTAAGGTACTCCGCTTGAGAATCGGATGAGAATTGAGGAAGATATGGCCATCACAGTGGACCCCACAGGGGAAACCCCATTTTCAAGGGATCCCATCAGGAAAAATGGACAAAAAACCTAAAAAATATTTCGTCTCAAGATTTTGATGCAGAATGGTGGAGAATCGATCCAGAAATCGTTTAAGGTACTCCGCTTGAGAATCGGATGAGAATTGAGGAAGATATGGCCATCACAGTGGACCCCACAGGGGAAACCCCATTTTCAAGGGATCCCATCAGGAAAAATGGACAAAAAACCTAAAAAATATTTCGTCTCAAGATTTTGATGCAGAATGGTGGAGAATCGATCCAGAAATCGTTTAAGGTACTCCGCTTGAGAATCGGATGAGAATTGGGGAAGATATAGCCATCACCGTGGACCCCATAGGGGAAAACCCCATTTTCAAGGGATCCCATCAGGAAAAATGGACAAAAAATCTAAAAAATATTTTGTGTCAGGATTTTGATGCAGAATGTTGGAGAATCAATCTAGAAATCATTTAAGGTACTCCGCTTGAGAATCGGATGAGAATCGGGGAAGATATAGCCATCACCGTGGACCCCATATGGGGAAAACTGCATTTCCAAGGGAACCCATCAGGAAAAATGGACAAAAAATCGAAAAAATATTTCGTCTCAGGATTTTGATGCAGAATGGTGGAGAATCGATCCAGAAATCGTTTAAGGTACTCCGCTTGAGAATCGGATGAGAATTGAGGAAGATATGGCCATCACCGTGGACCCCACAGGGGAAACCCCATTTTCAAGGGATCCCATCAGGAAAAATGGACAAAAAATCGAAAAAATATTTCGTCTCAAGATTTTGATGCAGAATGGTGGAGAATCGATCCAGAAATCGTTTAAGGTACTCCGCTTGAGAATCGGATGAGAATTGGGGAAGATATAGCCATCACCGTGGACCCCATATGGGGAAAACTGCATTTCCAAGGGAACCCATCAGGAAAAATGGACAAAAAATCGAAAAAATATTTCGTCTCAGGATTTTGATGCAGAATGGTGGAGAATCGATCCAGAAATCGTTTAAGGTACTCCGCTTGAGAATCGGATGAGAATTGAGGAAGATATGGCCATCACAGTGGACCCCACAGGGGAAACCCCATTTTCAAGGGATCCCATCAGGAAAAATGGACAAAAAACCTAAAAAATATTTCGTCTCAGGATTTTGATGCAGAATGGTGGAGAATCGATCCAGAAATCGTTTAAGGTACTCCGCTTGAGAATCGGATGAGAATTGAGGAAGATATGGCCATCACAGTGGACCCCACAGGGGAAAACCCCATTTTCAAGGGATCCCATCAGGAAAAATGGACAAAAAATCGAAAAAATATTTCGTCTCAGGATTTTGATGCAGAATGGTGGAGAATCGATCCAGAAATCGTTTAAGGTACTCCGCTTGAGAATCGGATGAGAATTGAGGAAGATATGGCCATCACAGTGGACCCCACAGGGGAAAACCCCATTTTCAAGGGATCCCATCAGGAAAAATGGACAAAAAATCGAAAAAATATTTCGTCTCAGGATTTTGATGCAGAATGGTGGAGAATCGATCCAGAAATCGTTTAAGGTACTCCGCTTGAGAATCGGATGAGAATTGAGGAAGATATGGCCATCACAGTGGACCCCACAGGGGAAAACCCCATTTTCAAGGGATCCCATCAGGAAAAATGGACAAAAAATCGAAAAAATATTTCGTCTCAGGATTTTGATGCAGAATGGTGGAGAATCGATCCAGAAATCGTTTAAGGTACTCCGCTTGAGAATCGGATGAGAATTGGGGAAGATATAGCCATCACCGTGGACCCCATAGGGGAAAACTGCATTTTCAAGGGATCCCATCAGGAAAAATGGACAAAAAATCGAAAAAATATTTCGTCTCAGGATTTTGATGCAGAATGGTGGAGAATCGATCCAGAAATCGTTTAAGGTACTCCGCTTGAGAATCGGATGAGAATTGAGGAAGATATGGCCATCACAGTGGACCCCCAGGGGAAAACCCTATTTTCAAGGGATCCCATCAGGAAAAATGGACAAAAAATCGAAAAAATATTTCGTCTCAGGATTTTGATGCAGAATGGTGGAGAATCGATCCAGAAATCGTTTAAGGTACTCCGCTTGAGAATCGGATGAGAATTGAGGAAGATATGGCCATCACCGTGGACCCCACAGGGGAAAACCCCATTTTCAAGGGATCCCATCAGGAAAAATGGACAAAAAATCGAAAAAATATTTCGTCTCAGGATTTTGATGCAGAATGGTGGAGAATCGATCCAGAAATCGTTTAAGGTACTCCGCTTGAGAATCGGATGAGAATTGAGGAAGATATGGCCATCACAGTGGACCCCACAGGGGAAACCCCATTTTCAAGGGATCCCATCAGGAAAAATGGACAAAAAACCTAAAAAATATTTCGTCTCAAGATTTTGATGCAGAATGGTGGAGAATCGATCCAGAAATCGTTTAAGGTACTCCGCTTGAGAATCGGATGAGAATTGGGGAAGATATAGCCATCACCGTGGACCCCATAGGGGAAAACCCCATTTTCAAGGGATCCCATCAGGAAAAATGGACAAAAAATCTAAAAAATATTTTGTGTCAGGATTTTGATGCAGAATGTTGGAGAATCAATCTAGAAATCATTTAAGGTACTCCGCTTGAGAATCGGATGAGAATCGGGGAAGATATAGCCATCACCGTGGACCCCATATGGGGAAAACTGCATTTCCAAGGGAACCCATCAGGAAAAATGGACAAAAAATCTGAAAAATATTTTGTCTCAGGATTTTGATGCAGAATGGTAGCGATTCGATCTAGAAATCGATTAAGGTACTCCGCTTGAGAATCGGATGGGAATTGGGGAAGATATAGCCATCACTGTGGGCCATATAGGGGAAAACCCCCGTAAGGATTGGCCAAAATATTCCTCTCAGTTCTGGCCTTCTGTTTATAATCTATTAATAAATCATCTCATATCAGTTATCCTAAGAAGTTTATTAACCTGGGCCAGCTTTTATTGGCGACAGTCTGCGATTGAAAGTTGAACTATGTTCGAGGGTCTGCAGACTTTCCAGCTGATAAGATAATGCGTTTATTCACGACCCACTCCGGCACTTGCGGCATTAAGCAATAAAGACTTGGATTATTTTTAAACAAAATTGTTGTATTTATTGATTTCACCATTAAATCAGATTGCAATCAATTATTCACAGTAGTTTTCTTGTTTCTTTGCTCGTTATCAATGAAATACGTTTTGGGGGCACTATAACTTATAGTGGTGCTCACTAACTAGTTAACTAAAGAACTAAATAAACAGCAATAATAATAATAATAATAGTTATCAGTATGTGGTAGAAGTAATGGTAACTAAAATGTATATCGCATTTGAGGAAACTTAACGGAAACGGTGTACAATTACGTATACGGATCGGCGCAGTGCAGCTCGGATCGGTTGGTACTATTTATATTAGTATTATTTTATATATATAATTTAGCGGCTTCTATTGGCAACTGCGGCCGATTCAACATTTTGTGCTTACAACTAACAAAACTAAAGGGAGCCATTTCATCTCATCTATTTACAATACACTCTGAGCGAATCGAATTCTATTTACATAACTATATCAAAATATCAACCATATCAACGTTTATACATTCACATATAATTGTATCTTTAACTAAATAGCAGCCTTTTCAAATTTTGATAACGTTTTTCAGCGAATCCATCGAATAAAACTTTTTCTCGTTGCCTCCTGGACAGTAGCTACTGCGAATCGGTCTTCTATATAGCATATATTTTAGCTTGGATTTTGGATTATATCGATCGTGGTGCGTGTTTGCTTCGTTGGCCAACGTTCAACGTTTAACGTCTCAAGTCTATCGAGTTCGTTTCATGTTTTTTTTTTTGGTGTGACTTAGAAGCTAGTTAACTAAGATTTGCGCTCGTTGGTGTCGATCGTCTAGAAAAAGGATTACAATTACAGATAGGTTGCAGCAGTCGCGTCTACATATGCACAGATTGGGTTTCTCCTCATAGTAAGTATTAATGTATGTATGTGTTAACTAATCGTCCCCAGACATCCAGATGGATTCATTAAAAATCGTAGAACTCATTGGACTTGTTGTTGAATCGCCGGGTGAGGACATAGACAACCGCTTCGTAGGTGGCCATCATGATCGCCGTGTTGGGAATCTGTCGCACCAGCTGTGTGGCCAAGCCTCTGTAAAGGAAAACAATAAAAACAGAGTTGAGTTACTACGCAAATAGCAGTAATTATAGTATAAATACCCCCAGTGATAATCAAATTAAGGTAAACAAACATACACATAAAAAAAAAATTGCGACGCAAAAAAGAGAATGAGTTTAAATAGATTTCACGCCCGTCGAGCGAATTCGTGGGTGGCGCATTATGATAATTCATTAGCGAATAAAATAGCAAAAAAATATATATAAGAATTGGCACTTTGGATTTTTTGCAGAGCATCCGTGTTGGCAAAAAATGTTTGTCTTTTTTTAAGCGACAGTCTGAGAATATATTCTTAAAATATAGACATTTTCTATAAATACAAAACGCCTTTAAAATATGGTGCTCTTACTAATCAGATTCATGTTTTTCAAATGGGATTCCCTTTGAATCAAAGCCATTAAAAGGTGTTAGACCTCACTTATAGACCTTAACAATATGGGATTTCCATAAAAAATGGGAACCACATATTTGTTTATAGAATCTTGGAAACCACTTCTACAATCTTATATTTTAAATCCCACATACCTATACAGTCCTGCTCGGCCCTCCTCTTTCCAAACTGTGTGCAGGGTTTGCCAGAAGGAGTTGTATTTGTTGCCCTCCTCCCGCAGACGAGTACGTGCCACCTCGTGGGGATACGCGATGCAGGAGGCAATCGTCTTGGAGACGGCGCCGGCCATCATGAACTCCAGGAAGTCGCGGGAACCTTTAGTGTCCGTATGCCGCTGATTTCGCTGCTCCAACTGGAATTATATTTTTTAATTAAGAAATCTAAGATCTTAGATCTCAAACCTTACCAATTTCGATTTAATAAACTCGTAGATAACAAAATGAACCATAGTCTCGCAGATGCCAAAATAACTGGCCGTGATACCCTTGTAGAAAGCGGCCACACCGCCCTGGGCATAGACCCTTTCGATGCACTGCCTCACCGTCATCTGGACCTTGGAGTTGTAGTCGAGCTGCATTCGCGTCTTGACAAACCAAATGGGATTCGTGGCCGTGGAGGAGACAAAGCCAGCACTGGCTGCGCTCATGATGTGAACCAATGGCGAGTCACGTTCAACAAAGCTGGAAATAAAATAGAAATCAATATTTGGAATTGGAAATCTTAAGACTCAAGAAGACCTTACCCCAAACTGTTGAGCGTGTTCTTGGTCTGCGAGTAGGTGCAGAAGTAGATGGCACGGGAGGGGGCCACGCCCACGAGATTCGGTCCCAGACCTTTGAAGAGGGCGCGGGGACCCTCGTTCTGAACAATATGTCTAAGAATTATAAAATATAATTAGTTTTTTTAATTTTAATTTTAAAGAATTCTATTTTACCTCAGACATTGGATGATGCTCATGGACTTGGGTGTGGTCGAGGAGATGCCGCAATGTGAAATGGCCATTATCTGCAAGATATAATAAAGATTTCATTAATTAAGCTATTAAAACATAAGTAATATTAATGAAGATGGAGGTATTGAAGTTACTGAGTAGATGTCTTAGGGATTAGAGCTAGTTAGGATGGCTTTGGCGATATAATGGGCATGAGTAAAGGCATGAGAATAGGTAAAAAAGAATTTGGTACTACCCTACGCACACCCCCAATCACCTGTGGCTGTGATCTGTTACGTAATATCGTTGTGCTTAGCTTACGTCGTTGTTCCGGCCGCAGCAGCTCCGATTGGCCGCCGTTCGCCGGTCCGCCAGCGTTCTCCACCAGCCGTGCCGGCGTCATAAAGGCCGTGGAGCTCTGCAGACGCGTCTTAACCACCTCCAGGGGGCATGTGACCACGGCGCCAACTGTGCCAGCGGATCTGGAAATCATAAAAATAAAGGAAATAAATAAATCAGAATGAGTAATGTTTTCAGAATTTCTAGTTATATAACATTTTAAGACCCTTGTTCAATTATCATAAAAATAAATCCCATTTGGCAATCGACTCACAAAAATATCCATTTCCCAAACTCATATTTCTTCCATTTGCGCCAATGCCCTGACTAAAAATATTCTCCCACTTAGTACATCCGACTAGAATGATGTTAAGTATACAAAGTCCCAATTCCATTACAAAATCAATAGCAAAGTGTGGGTCGTTTTTGATTGGCTGGCATTGTGGTTTGGGAAATCAAACACCAGGAGAAGGAGAAGGAAGCCATTGGCCCATTAAGTAGTCCATGCAAATTATAGAAAATTTTCTATTTTTCGATTCATTGCACATGCCAAGTGCATGTGAAACAAGGTCAGATAATTGTTTACTGAATTGTGAAACATGCTTTGAATATATAGAATATTATCTATTGGATACCATGAAAGTTTTCTTTGCTTAACAAAGAGTTCAAGACCTCAGCCTTGACTTTAAAGTTTCCGATAATCAAGATTAGAACATTTGTTTACACCTTTCGACAAAAAAAAAAAATAAATTAATTATACACGACCTTTCCCAAAATGAAAGAAAAAAGAGAACCAACACTGATTACTTCTATCAATATCAACAAACACGCCAACTTGTTGTTATCTAGCAAATAAATTTCAACAAAGCCCAGGGACTCGTGATCGCCAACTTGTAAATTGGCGGTTGGCAACTGGAAATAATGAAATTAAATTATAATAATCCGGTGGGCAATAAACCCAGCCAATGGGAAAGGGTTATGTAAGAAAGAAAAACCCGGAAAAGCCTGAACGTCTGTGGAAATGACAAAGAAACAATGGCGAAATGTTTGATCGATGGAACCAAAAAGGACACCGACTTCTGGGGACAGTCACGAACATCGCCGCCTTTTGGTTCTAGAATCTAGAACCGAGGGAATTTCACAAAATCCCCCTGATGTTGAGTGTGTCGAACCGGTGGCAACTGGTTATGGTTCGACCCGGCTCCTACTACCGATAACCTTTGATGGCCGGCCCAGTCGGCCGATGAATTGCAGTGGCCGGGACCGGATTAGCTTATCAGCTAATGATTCCTGGCTATCAGCAGGCCACGTCCATTAAACTATAGTACTCGAATCTGGTATTCTACACTGACTGACATAATTGATCTGGAACCGGTGAAAACACGCCACCATATGCTTGACACATATTCGAGGCTCCTCCAACTCTCTAACCACACACCAATTAATTGTGATTAATCAATGTATTAACGGGAAACTCGTCTATTGAATTTCAATTAGCATCTGGCTGGGACATCACGCGAAAATAAAGCAAACTATGGGCCGACGACAAAACGCAATTTAGCCAGACAGTTGGACAAACAATTCAAGGATAAGTATGATTTCATTGGAATGGTTTAATGACTTGGCTATAATGGGATTACAAACCTATTAGAGCAGCTTCCTAAATATTATCAATAATACTTTGGAAAAAATCAGTCTAGTCATCTCTCCACGTAAATCGTAATATCAATTTCCTTTTAATAAATAATTGTTTTGACAAACAAAACTGTCATGTTTACCTTACAAATTTGTTTAAATTTTTTAAGAATTTCACATCTTTGTATATAGATTATATATATTACAGATTCACCTATAGATCGATGGCCTTTTGGGGTGGCACATGTGCAAAAATCGTGCCACATTTAACCGGTGCGATTTATCTGTTCTTTGACATTTGTGTACAAAATACACGCGCTTGGCCCCCCCCTAGCGATAAGAGTGGAAATTTTGGAGCCCAGCAGACATTATTTTTTTTGGTTTGAAAAAGAAGAACAATTCGCGTAATCGTAACCGTAACCTTCACATGTTTCTTGTGATAATTTCAATTACCGGTGCGTCATCCCCACGTTTGGGGTGACTTTTGTCCAGCTGCTTGAAAATGACTTTCCTCGGTATACCTCTTAGGCCCCCCCAATATATAAAGCTGATAAAGTAGTCTTGGCGGGGGCCTCTTTCCAGACCTGGCTGGCTTATCATAAAACACAGAAAAAAATACGCATATTTGAATGCTTTTTGCGTTTCGCAGACTAACAATGTCGCTTATCAATGCGGTTTGTATTTTGTTTCTATTTTCGATTGCCAAATCGATGGAAAATTTCACGATTTTTGTTTGTAGGTCAAAGGAAGTGCAAGGGAACTGGTACTTTTAGTGAAAAATAAGAGAATTTTTAAACTATTTTCTTAGTATTTTAATTTTAATATGATGGCTTTTGCACTAGAACAGACCTGAGATGTTTTTAATTGGCATTTAAAATAAACTTGGCACGAGACTTTTATGAATTTCCTATCTTTTTCTATAAATATATATATTATATAGATATTCTTTTAATATAATTTGTGTCTAGATCAAGAGTAGAAATATAGACAAAAGCCCTTGACATACATACTTATTTTTTAATGTGTAAAATAGAAGAAAATATTATTCTTTCTAAACCTGGAAGCACCTTGCTTTTTAGAGGATTTCCTTGAGATACAAATGTATCTATATCTTTTTTCTACCAAAAATATGCGTACGTGAGAAGAGACATGACAACGATAAAAGGCCCAAAACAGAGAGAAAATATTTAGCTTGTTTTGACCAGGTCAGGCCACCAAAAAAAAGGCCAAAACCAAAACAAATTCCAGCTGATGGAAAATTACTAGTTATGAAATTTTTACAAAAAATCTAATGCTCTCTATAAGCTTATTTACAACTGACATTGTTTGTTTTGGTAAGACCCCTCCTGCCCCTTTCCCCATGAATGCCACCACAATGTTGTTTGTTGCATTCGTTTCGCCTTCAACTGAGTCAGTGTGCCAGAAAAAGTTTATTTGCCTGGCTGGGAGCTGGTAGGGGGGGGCATGTGTGTTGTTGTCTGGTAAGAAAAACCAAAACAAAATTCAAATCGCTTGCCAAGCTCAATTTAGAATTCTTTCTAGACAAGTATATAGTATTAACTATTGGTTGGGGATATAGAGAGACAAGTGTACAACAATATATATTTTGCCAAATCAGACAAAATAAACTCTTGTGAGAATAAATTCCTAAACTGTCGGAACAAATTTCACAATTGTTGCTAATAGCTGATTGTTTAAGATATTTTACATAAGATTTTATACAATTTTCTCTATCAGGACTATTTAAGATTTAATTTATAACATAATAGTTAAGCTTTTAAATGGTCTTTAGGGCTGTAAAGTTTATAATTTATTTTAGCTTGTCAAGATAGCTATATGAAACTGTTTTTTAATCAGAGACCTTAAATTAGTTACTTGGTCTTTGTTAAAAATATTAGTATATTAAGAATATTTAAGAATCTTTTTTTATATTTCTGACCCATATTGCAATCTTGATATTGTCTGCTTATGTAAGACTTAGTCGCCTTTAGTGGCTTTTGATGCTTGATTAGATGGATGCCCAAGTCGTTTAATTGTTTGCTTGCTGGCTTATTTATAGAGATAACAATTAACAATGTGTGTAGCAGGCAAGGTTGCTTTTGTTTTTGTTTTTGTTTTTTGTTTCTGTTTTCATTGCAACAACGTGTCCCCAACACGAGTTGCGGTTACAACCAACTAGGGGGCGAGGATTAAGGCGTCTCTTGCTGCAACGTGAATTTCATTCCCTTCTACTGTTTCTCTACTTAAAGTATATATATTATAGTATTTACAGACATTTGTGTGTGTAAACAAAGTCCACAAAAGATATAGGGGATATACATACATATATATAGTGGAAAGAAGTCTTACGACAATTTGTGCACATTGAAACCCATACTATTGTACTTTTGTAGAGGTTGCTGTTTTTTTTTATGTTTTATTTTTTGTTATTGTTGATAAGTGGCTTTAAGCTGCCGGCCGGCAAATTGTACGACCATTCAGAGGTTCCACTGGGGATCAAGAATTGACTTCAGAAGCAAATAACAGGGGGGGGGGAGGTCTGATTAAAGGCCACTGTCAAGGCAAAAAGTTAATAAAAGTCTAGGAACTAGTTGGATTAGTAACTGGGTAGAAGATCTCAATAGCACTTCTCATTTTTCACCTTTTGTGAAGGAAAAACTCATTTAACATTGGGTGTAAAATTAAACAAGTGTCAGCTAAAAATACACCTTTAAGATACTAAAAACAGGCCCTCTATTTTTCAAGCCCTCCTCCACCGCATTTGCATACATTTCCCGAATGACCAGAGGCTCGACTCCGGCCTGGCCGACAGTCGGAAATACGGAACAAGAACAATAACTTAAAAGCTAAACTCCTCATGTGTGTGTTTCACCTGGCTTTACCTCACTTCCCGCTTCAGTACACAAAAAAAAAAAAAAAAACAATAAAAAAAAACCAGGTTTATGCTTTTATGAAGTATTTTAAATGCGTATTATACCATTATATCTTTAAAATGTTAAAGAAAATAATAATATTTGAACTAATTATGTGAAATTATACGATTTTATGATTATTACAAACCTAATCTCAGCATTATTTGTACATAAGTGCTATAAATTATCAGTAAAATATTGAAAATATAATTTTATATTTTTAAAAAACAATAATATTTCCCAATTAATTATACCCTATTACTTCCTATCTCTATATATTTTAATACCAAACCTATATCCCCCAAAGTGTATGCGTAGGGTACTCGTAAAAACAAAAATAAATTCAGATGCGACAAGTCTAAAAATAGCCACCATAAAAGCAACAATAAAAATAATAATAACAGACTGAACTGAACTGAACAACAATGCAATTGAAGCTTCTCATGCTTGTCGTTTTTAATGAAATTGGACATTGCTTTTGGGGAAATGAAATCAGAAAAAAAGCCGAGAATTATGACAAAAATGGGGGGCATTTTTGGTAAAGATACCTCCTGATTGTTTTGTTTATTTATAATTGTTTGTTTGTTGCATGTTTTTCTATCACTTTTGATTGGTTTTACGTCAAATATTTGGCTTATCTGGCCAGTGATTTCGCCAGCTGTGTCGTTCCCGTAAAAATAAAACACGTGAACGGAGCATGTCGACCATAAAAATGTCGTTCTTGGTCTCTAAAGGGTATTATTAGGTGACTAAAAAAAAAGGTTTATAAAAATTCGCTTTTTCATAAAATTTCTAAAGTATTTCATCATCAAGTTTTAAATATTTCTAGGGTTTTTCTTCACAAATCTTTATAAAAGCTTTGTAGTGTATAGGGTGTTTAATCTTCGACTACCTCATAGTATTTGTATCTCCCAGATTTTTGGCCTTTATTTCCTTTTTGGCAATGGCGCCAAAAGTATTCAATTCACATTCCCCTTACGATCTCAACGGATCCGAACTAAATCTAATCGCAATTGCGACGTTCCCGGGCGGGAATTAAACTACAATTCCAAGAGAAACCGGTTTCGGTTGACTAGCCTGACCTGCGATAAGACGCAATACTGGCTAGAAACCGGGAGAGTCCAACAACAACAACAACAACAAAATAGAAAACTAATAGATTCCACTTACCCGCCGGCAATCAGATGGATGAAAGTATCTGCTGTGTTTTGGGCCATCTTCTTCTGCTTCTGTTTATCACTCTCTCTGTCGTGCACACTCTTCGCGTTTTTGGGGATTTATGAAATAGCTTTGCGTAATTATCGCGCACTTGGAAAAACGCGATTTTTTTTTAAGGCACGTCGCGAAATAAAAGCGCGTGGGCGGCGGACTAGGGGCGTGGAGGGCGGAAGGCGGGCCCCAAAGCTTTGGGGTTCTTAACCCGCTAACTGCAATCGCTTACACACTCCTCCTTTTCTTTTTTTTTTACTTATAACTTGTTTTGTATTATATCCCCAAGAGAACCTTCGTCCTTGTTGTTGTTGTTTTTATTTTGGTGCAGCCAATTTTTTTTTTTTCGGCAATGACCAGTTATGCAACTGCAGCAGAAATCACTGATAAGTCTTATCTTAAGGTAGCATAAACGTTAATGCGCACGGCGCCAAGTAAATCGAGCACAATTCGGTCAAGTCAATTCCGACTCTTCGGGTTGAGGTTTTGTATGAAAAAAACATGGACTTTTTGAGACTTCTATGGATTGTCTTGGGGCTTATGGCACTATGGACTTATCTGGGGGTTTCCGATACAAGCATATGCGGTCCCACTTGGAATCAGCTGATCTATCGAAGTTTAACCTGGCAACGCCTTTCCAACGATAGTTGGCAACTCCAATCGGTTAAATGAGTTCTGGCGCTAAATTAAAAAATTTTATTAAAAATCTACGATATAGAAATAAAATTTGTTTGTAGAGCTAAGATCTGGAAGCTATAAAACTCATCGATATCACCGATTTAAATTTATAAGCCTAGATATGACAGTTTTCCTGGAATAGATATCCAAAAAGGGCCGCTAAAATGCCAACTTTTAACACACATTTTAGTCAATATTTTAATCATTTCGAATCCGATTTAAAAATGAAATACCATTTACGAATCAGGAATCCAATAGCCACAAAATTGTATTAAAATATGATGAAAATGTAGAAATCATATTTTTAGTTTTTAGCCAAAATCACGATGTTACCCCTTTGAAAATTTTCAAAAATCAGGTCAGATTTTAGATGCCTAGGTTTTGATGTATAATTGTTCTACTTTAAAATCTTAGATCGGCAAGGTATAACACTCTTCGATCGGATAATTAGAAGTCAAGTTATGACCATTTTTCTAAAAAAATTTATGCCAAGAAGCTTGTAGACCATGTAGTGGCTTAAATGTTGACACATTCAAAATTTGAGACACATTCTAGTGAATATATAAACATTTTCTAATCGGGTTGGGAAAAGGAATACCATATACGAAACAGGTTAACTGTTTACATTGTAAACAGTTAAAATAGGCTCCGAACGTTCTTCTAACAGAATACCAATAGACGCTGGAAAATCTAAAAAGTCCACTTTTCAGGCAAACAATTGTTAGAACCATCATTCTCATCTGAAATAAGAAAAAAAGTTAAAACCACTTGTCGAATATTTTATTTGTATTGAACACTCAACAGCTTAAAGACTTTATTTATTGATCGATATCGATTTATTGCATTTTTCTCAACATTTTTTCTGCTGTAGTTGTATTGCTAGGTTCTAGTAGACATTTCTCATTGGTTTGGCATTACTGTTATTACCGTTATGTTCATGATGCAGGATTGCATTCTGGCTTACTAACTAATTAATAATTAAAATTGAATTATGAAAATTTCTGATAAATCTTTGTCTTGGTTTAGTTGTTTTTGTTATGTTGTAATTGTCCATTATAGGTTATGAAATTTTCCAAGTTTCTGGTACAGAATTTAAGAGACTTTTCAACTATTGCTTTCTGTTGGTTTTGTGTTTTTCAGTGTTTTAACAGCAATTATAGTCGATTGGCAACTTCTTTGGGATAAATGCACTTTTCATATTGCTGGGCTTGAATAACTATTGTGAATGGATGTGTGGTTGGCATCCCAGTGTGTTTCAGTGTTGGTTAAGCGCATTTGCATAGACTCCGATTCGAGTTGGATGTGTAAATATATTCCTCTACATGTATACATGGTATTATTATTGTTAGTATTGCATTTGCTTGCATCTTTTAGTTAATATATTTATCTATTTAATAGCCTTGCATAAACGTTTCTCTTGTTTTGTTTGTGACACGCAAAAACAGTGTTGTTAAATTACAAAAATATACTTTGTGTTTTGTTGGCTGTTCCTCGAAACTTAAGCTCTAATAATAAACCCGAATAAACGCAAAAAACTGTACTGTATTATGATATAATATTTATTTGCTTGTAGTTTGCAATTTTTAATTAATTTTTCTCATATTTCTCATTTCTTTTTCACTTATTACAATACAAAAGGTACGAAAGGCGCGAGAAACTCCGCTGGGGGAATCCATGAACCCCACACACGGAATTTACACTAAAAATTGACTTAATTGTGAAGAGTTAACTGAATTAATCATTTCTCAATTTCTCAAACGAAGAAGCTTAAACTAAACCATGATGTTTCTTGTGTTTTTCAGCTTAAACTTAACATTGTATTTCATGTGGTTGGATATTTTATGTTTAATCATTGTTTAATACTTAAACGCTACATTGCTGGAAAAGATAAGGTGACAATTGTTTGTTGGTGTTTCATCTGTTGGTGTTTTTTTTTTTATTTATATATAGGAAAACTTGACTGAAAAGCGGCAACTAGTTCGAGTATCTGTTATATGCGTTGCTTCTAACATTTTTTTTGGGAAGGATCTTTCGGGTGCGGATCTTAAAAAACTATCTCCATTATTCGGCGCGACAAAGTAGGGAAGCGAAGCGGAAGAGCCGCATCCAGCTAAAGAGCTTCGACTCCAACAGATTCTCCTCCGCCGTCGAGGTGGTCATCGATACCCGCGACGAATTGGAGGACTTGCTGGTCCGTTTCTGCTGCACAATCCTGGGCGAGCTCATCTTCATTATCGAGTAAGTCGTCTTGGCGGCTTCTGATTGCACACGCCACAAATGTGGGCGTGGGCTACGGGGTCACAAGCGTGGAAAAGAACTAAACGCACAAGCTGAAATGGAGAGAGAGCAGAAGAAGGTGAGGGGATTAGTCAAGTGCTATTCAAAGTGGCAAGTCAATGGGCTCAGTCGCTGAAGTATCACTCGACGACAGGATGCCGAGCGACATTTGAGCGGCAGTCAGCAAATACCCCAAAAAATTCCCATCAAAAAAGGTGACTTGAAGAGAGGTTTGATGAAAGGAGGCTAATAGTAGTGAAGGATAATACTCTAACTTTTATAGATAAATATTTTTTTTACTAAAATGAACCTAAGAAACCAAGCTAGTTATTGTTTTCAAACAAAAGCTAGTCAGTTTTATTCGCAATGCTTCATTGGCTCCATCGGGGCATTAACACACACCCATGGAAAACACAAAAAAAAAAATAAAGAAAACATGCCCAACCATCCAAAGCTGATGACCTTGCCTATATGCATAGACAACACATGCCCGTAGATACACATACAAGATACAGATACAAATGTATCTCTGCAAGCCAAGCCGTGTATGCCCAAAAAGAGGCCCAAATCGAAACGTCGGGGATTGCATGCATGCTCCAGTTTTTCCACATCTGGATATAGCCAGGCACCAGAGACCGATTCAATGACAAAACTTAACGGTTCGTTACATAGTTCCACACACATATAACTAAAAAAGCACACAAATTGTGCTCTGTGTACGAATCGGATATGTAAACACACACAAAGTACTGAAATTGATGTTTGCTTTAATTGGACAAAATCCTGTTTTTGTTTCTGTCCCTGGCTAAAGATTACACACGGCCGACAAAGATTGTTTGTTCTACGTCATTCGTAATTATGCAATGTGCAGCACTATCCTATACCGCCCATCCACCCAATTTTCCACTCCCACTGTCTCTAGCTTGTGGCAGCAAATTAATTTCAATTTCCAGTCAAGTTTTTACAATCGTTTCTTGCTTTTTTTTGTTCCCCTCCCCCCCTTGTTTGTGTCAACATCTATGGCGACAGTCCCAAAGTGCAGTCCCGCTCATAAAACATTTCCATATATCAATTGTGGCAGCAACAGCAACAGCAGCAATAAAAAAAAGCTTCGCCAGCAGCAGCTATCTTTTTCCGTCCACGCGACAACATAAAAATATTGTTTGAGTTTCTGTATTTCATCTTGTCGGTTTCTGGCTTTTCTTTCATTCTTCTAGCTTGTTGCTAAATAATTTTCAACTTTGTATGTTTTCCAAGCAATCTCTAGCTGGTGTCACTGCTCAAAATACGCCTGCGCATTCGCTTAGCTCATTATAATGCTGAGATCATGGCGATAGCCATGGCCCCAGAACACATTTCTAAAAAAACAGGGGAAATCGGATGGGAATTCTAAGCTAGACAAGAATTTCAGGAGGGCTATCATACGAAATTCCTCCTAAAATATCTATTATCTGAGATACTTTTTTCTTAAAAATATATTCCCTAGAATTTATAGAAATATCTGTCCTTTAAAGTGCATTCCAATTTCGGTTTCCCAAAAAAATATGTAATCTGCAATCCAAATTCCCTCGAAATTAACAAATCCCCCCTCTACAGTCTGATCCATTTTCACCACCGCCTCTGCCTTGGTTTCCATTTCTTTGCCTTAGCTTTGACATAAACATTTCGGGAATGAGAAATATTTTCTGTTTTCGTTGCTGTTGTTGCGCTTTAATCTTTTGATACCACGACTGCAGCTGCCGCGGTGTCAGTTGGGGCAGGATTGCGTGGCAAGGCCAGCGGGGCTGTGGGGCTGTGGGAGGGCCGGCTGGAAGATCGTGCCAGCGTGGGTGTTTCAAAGCTAACGGGCCAACACGATGCTCGCCCACATTTACCCCCCACCACCACCCAGTCCGACTACTTCAATGCCTTTTCTATTTCACAACCAGTGCGACACATTTTTTATTTTTACCTTTCCAAAGGGTATTCTCACTTTTTCATTAAGCTTTGGAGAAACTATTTGGACTTTGATATAATTTAAGAAAGTAAGAATAAAAATTATATAACCTTTTTCAGGGGACGCCTTCGAAAAACTGAATAGCCTTCAATACCAAAATATGACACCTTCCCATTTTTATATCTTTATATATTTTTATATCTTTATATCCAATTCGTATCCCATCCTTAAACGGAGTACCTCAAAAGATTTGTGGGTAGATTCTTCATAAATCTGCATTAAAATCTCACGACACAATTTTTTTCAGATTTTTATTGAATATTTCTGGGGGACCCCTCGAAAAACTGAAAAACCTTGGATTCCAAAATATGCCACCTTCCGATATCCATATCTTGGCCAATTCTTATCCGATCCCTAAACGGAGTACCTTAAAAGATTTGTGGGTCGATTCTTCACAAATCTGCATCAAAATCTTATCACTCAATTTTTTTTCGATTTTTATTCAATTTTTCCCCTTCGAAAACCTTGAAAAATCTTGGATACCAAAATATGTCACCTTTCGATATCCATATCTAGGCCAATTCTTAACCGATCTTTAAACAGAATACCTTAAAAGATTTGTGGGTAGATTCTCCACAAATCTGCATCAAAATCTTATCACTCAATTTTTTTTCGATTTTTATTCAAATTTTTTGGGGACCCCTTCGAAAACCTTTAAAAATCTTGGATCCCAAAATATGCCACCTTCCGATATCCATATCTTGGCCAATTCTTATCCGATCCTTAAACGGAAGGGCTTAAAGAATTTTTGGGTAGATTCTCCATAAATCTGCATCAAAATCTTATCAATCAATTTTTTTTAGATTTTTATTGAAAAATCGAAAAAACCCTTCGAAAAACTGAAAAACCTATGGACAATATCCATATCTTGACCAATTCTCATTCAATCTTTGAACGGAAGACCTTAAATGAATTGGGATCGATTCTGCATCAAAACTTTAAAACTTCAATAAAATAAAATTTATTAAAAAATTTATGGGAAGCGGGTCGAAGCAGATCACGTGGAAACTAATGAGGGAACTTTTACCTGCCCACCGGGCTCCCAATCACTCATGCTCTTCTCCAGCCCTCACCCCACTTCCCCTATTTTCTCCCTCAGTTCGATGACAATTTGGAGGCATTTGTTTTATTGCCCCTCCCGCTGCCGCACCGTCCCTCCGTCCGTTATCCGCCGGCACCGCGGGGCGTATGCGTGATGTTTTTATTGCCGTTAAATTAACCGAATGCCCAGGCATATTAAATTGTGGGGGGGATGTAAGGGAGTAGGAGTCTGAGGGGAACTACTGGAGAAATGGGTGCGAACATGCAATACTTTAGATTTGTGGATATGTCCACGAATTTTTCGGGGGCTTCGTGTCTCGGCCGCGGGTCATGGTCTTCAATATCCTGGGCGCCAAGCCATCTCGAGTGAAATTTATGAGTGTCGAGTGTTGGAAATCGAATATCTTTTGATGACGACGTTGTCTTTCGATGTAATTTGTGGCCCATCATGGTGTTCGCTGAAGCTTTATCGCCCACGCCGACAGCTCGACATATTTTAGGGCCCGTAATGGGAGCCATAACAGCTAATAATACCGGGAAAAATCTCAAGAGGTCGGGTTTCCCCATTGTCTTGGTCCTAACACCTCCTCCACTTCTTTTTTTTTGCTGCCCTTTGCACTTTATTTGACGTCTCTGCATCACTAGTAGTACGTATTTTTTTTCTTCTCCTAATTGACTTCAATTTTTATGTTGCTGTTGTGCCGTTTGTTTCTCTTATAGTTTTCAAATATATTATATTTTTTGTTGTTTGTCACCGTCACCCGGTGGCTCACATTGACCCACTTGGCGCCTGCTGTGCCTCTGCCAAAGTAACACACAACAACAGAAACTGCAGTCTGAGCCTGAGGTCTGTGCCAAATTCAATTATCAATTTGGTGCTTTTCATGAATTTTTCATTTCCACTCTAGGTTTTCCTCTAGCTGGCTGCACAATTTCGAATGCGAAACATTCGTCACGAAAGTGACAGTTGGAAAAAGTCAAACAGGGTTACTTTTGACAGCCTGTCTCGAAGCCTAGTCTTGTTAGCCTGATTTTGGAAATTAGATTTTAGAAATGATAGAATTTCTAAAATTTTGAAAACACCAAACTCTCTTATTATCATCATTATATGACCCCTTTTTCATCATCTATAATTATTAGAGTCTTGTTACATTTAGCATCTACCTGTTAAATCTCTAGAAACCACATCCGTTGCAGCTGCTCCATCAGAAACTAGTAGTAACTAGTAGTAGTGCCTTTATTGTTCTGCTATCGTTATTATTATTGCAGCCAGGCAGCAGCAGCAACTGTCACTTACAGCTATCTACTTTCATGTCACTTGGCCTGCCGCCCTGTCTCTTTCTATGCCCCGGCTGCTGTCTCTTTCGCCGGCCTGTCTCCGGCGGTTTCAATTGCATTTCAAATGAGCGCTGGAATCCCTCTGGAGCTCTGAGCTGGTTCGGTGTTGTTATCAACGCGCGTGCCACTTCAGCGCGTCGCTGACTGACACAACCGCAACCGCAATATAGCAACAACAAATAGACGACCCACTGCCCGGCCCACTTGAGCCGCCCAACCACTGCCTCTCACCCACCGCCCACTGTGACATCCGTCTTAATGAGGCTTCAATATCACTTGTCAAATTGCCACACACAAGTGCAAAGTGCACTCGAAAAAAATGCTTAATATTTTTATTATGATTTAAAAAATGGTTTATTAAAGAGCAAAATAATCTCCTCATATTACCACACATATGTATAGTATTTCCTCTTAAATCTAGAACGGATTTAATTTTTTTCTATCTGTAGAATTGTATTGTAATGGAGAGGCCCAGAGGTCTGGCGTCATAGAGGCAGATCTTTGTAAATAGATAACGATATCTAATTGGGTCAGGCTGTAGTTTAATACGCATATTACGCTTGATTGTAAGCCGTTTGATTGATTCAATGAATCTTAAATGGGAAACTGGAAAGCCTTGAAGCTTGGCCAGGCATTACATGACAAAATCGTTGATCTATAGGCTTCTCTTTATTTATTTATGTTTTTTTTGGGAGCGCCATGATCTCACCAAACTACAAGCTACAAACGATAAATAAATGACATCAGAGTTCGAAGAGGGGGGTGTAACACGTTCAACTTGAGGCGGCAATTAGAAGGCAGTATTTGAGAGATATAACTCATAAATATTAACAAAACACAAACACACACACTCTCCACTCGCTACTCGACGCTAATGCGAGTTCAAAGATGCAAAGATACACAGAGCACACACTAGATGGAAGGAAGATGGGAAAACCTGAATAAATATTTATAAGAATGCTAATTTTCGATTGCAGTGGCTGGCTGGCAGTAACAGTAAACCAAAGGGAAAATATGGGTAGAAGATGAAAAGATGCAGCAGATGCGGATAGTGGCCCAGAACCGCAGTCAAGCGATAGCTTTTTGGCGGCAGATGAGAGAGACAGAGGCTGGAAGGAAAAACCGCAACAGAAAAAACGCCGGCAAGTGCCCTAGTGCTGCCCTTGCCAGCGTCCCTCCCTTGGGGCAACTGCGACATTGTAACAGTCTAGTTAACTTGCAACTTACAAGCGAATGTATCTATGTATCTACAAGTTACTTTACAATGCCCCCCCAACCATCAGTGTTTGTTATTTCGTAGCTCCATCTCCCTCCGTTCAATGTGTTGACTGACTTTCCAAACGTGTTGTCATGTAAATTAACCAAAAACGGAAAAAAGAGAAAAAAACTTAAACAGCCATGTTGCGGGTTAGTTGAGGAATACGAGTTACATGCAGCTATGCTGGCAGTATCTCTCAGATGCACAGAACAAACACACAAGGGAGTGGGAGTGGGAGTCTATCCAGTAGAAGGAAGAAGTCGAGTCGGAGGTAGCCGCCACAGTGCCTGAGAAAGACAAATATAATTGACAATGGAGAACAGCTGGAGTGAGATGCAAACAACTCAGACAATGCCGTTTAAATGGAAAATTGTTAGACGTCACAGGCCAGGCCATCCCATCCCAGGCCAGGCTATTTCAGCAAAAAGCAGTTGTCAGCTGGCTGAAGAAAAACTTTGGCACAGAAACTCAACCTCAGGTTGCGGTGTAAATTGCCAAGAATGTCAAGAATAGGGCCATCTTTAAACAGTAATTTTTTTGTGGAGATTAAATCTTTGAAAGGGTAGAGACTAAACTATATCTATGATAATATACCACCTTAATGCTAAAAAACAGCCACTGACCTATTGTGAAACAATAGCAGATATATTTGTATATTTTAGTGAAACAAACAGACCCTGCCATTATGGATAGTGCCATATCCCCTAGCCATGATAGTGGCCACCAATGTGTTTCCTGTTCTTGGCCATTACGACCATTACGTATACGCCACGTATACGTAGCTAATACAAATGCAAATATTAAATCATTATTGCGCATGAAATGCCAACGTAAACAATAATAAACACTAAGACGAAGGCGAAGGAAAACCCAATAAACAATAAACCAAATGCGGCCAAAAAATAAAAGAAAAAACCCTGAAGACACAGAAGACACTGAAGAAGAAAGAAACTAAAGGTTCCAAGGTTCAAAGTTGGCCGAAAGAAATTGCGCGGTCAGCGTCGACGACGACTTCGCTCATTAGCTAAAACCGATTCCCCATTGTGGCCCGGCTCGTTAACTTTCCGAGTGGGCCAAGGGCCGGGGGGAGGGGCGGAACTAAAGCATGGCTTTATAGCTCGACTAACCTCTTACATAATGATGGGAAAATCTTTATGCCTCTGATAAGAAATGCGGCTCAGAGCTATGGGGAAATAACAATAAAGAGAAAAAAATATATATTGTTAGATGGAAAGAGATAGCTAGACCACTAGTGACAGAGATGGAGAGAGATCTAATGCTAATGGAGCACCCGATTTTCTGGGCATGGGTTTATGGCTCGTTAAATGGTTTTAAATAAATTAATGAATTTCCAAATTCCAAATACCAAATTGAAATTCAAATTAAATCCCCAAATGATGAAAATAACAAATTAAATCTCAATTACAGTGTATATATTTTTAATGGCCCGAAAAAAGAATGAAAGAATTATTGAGATTCAAAACAATTAAAGATTGTTTTCAATGCCCATTTTAATGGCCAAAGTGTACGTGAACTATTAACACTATTTTTCCTCTGAAGAAATAAAAATAAAACTCAATTGCAATCCCCTCTTGTAGACTGTAGTAGACCCAAGAATTTTCATTTTCCAACAAGTTTTTCTAGCTTGGAATGGGGGGAGGAGGGTTTCCACTCAAGTGCTATCACTGGTGGTCACTGCATAATTCAGAACACTTATTCGTGGGGCCACAAAATAAACAAAGATGACGCTTTGAAAAAATCGAAGACCACACACATACATACTAGAGAGGGTAGTGGGGGTTCTAAGCCAACATTTTGCATAGGATATCAACCTTTTCGTGACCTTTGGCCTGCAACCTCGAGCATCAACGCATCGATTTTCGATTAAATATAATTGACGGGACAGGGCACGCCCACTTCCGCCCATTTTATCCTGTTTGGGTTTTTCATCCTCCGTTGACGGCTCATTCCCACTGACCACTTTCAATTACCATTTGACACGCTTTGGTATTTTTTTTTTTTAGCCAGGCCAACCTACTAACTCCCTCCCTCCCCCCTCTATCCTGAAAATTGTTTTACATAATTTATGCTAGTCATCGTAGCCCGGCTTTATCTGTTTGTTTGTTGGCGAAATTGTTTCGAGGCTCATTGTAAGCCCCAAAACCGATGGCTTGCCATTAATTTTCAGCTAATCTCAATCAGTCAAACGGCCATGGGCCCTGGGAAAAATTTACTCGAGTTTTCCCGACCATTTTTGTTTTTATTTCCATCCATAACTCAAACTGTGAACTTTTATCGGGGCTTTGAGTGACAAGGCTCATTTTGGTTTTTTGAGACATTATCTTCTGGTAATGGCAAATTTCCGGTCTTGGGTAATTGAATTTTCTTCAGGAAACTCACAATTAAATGGTTCTTATATTGGGATGAGCTTAAGTAGGTTAGGGAAAGGTTTAGTTTTCTTCAAAGCAGATCTATCCGGTTGTTAACTGAATTTATCTGGAAAATCTATTAATTATAATGCTGTAATCAAATTTAAAATAGGCAATGGGAAAGGTGATTTATATATATCTCTCATTTATATTTTGCACATCTCATCTACAGAGAATCATAAACAAAATCTATAAATATCTTTCCCCTTTTATTAATTGAAACAAAGCGTATTGCTCTTTTATAAAAATGCAATTTCCACTTAATTTAAATACTTTTCTTTAATAAAACCCCACATGGACTACTACCAATTTGTCCATCTACCCAGATGGCCGACCATTACTTGTTGTCATTGATGTTTAATCTAATTTTTTTATCATTAATGAAAATGCACTTAGTGTAATGGCGGTGGGGGAGTAGTTATCTGGCAAACACTTTCATGTCCGCCCACTACTCGTTGTTTGTAAACTGCTTTGTTGTTCCCATACTCCCATACTATATATTATTTGGAGCGCAAATATTGATTTCCTTTTGGTTCCGAGTGATATTATGCTGATAAGGTTTTGTTTTTGGGGCGGGTTTTTGGGGGTATGCCCCATATGTTGGCTATAGTTTCGGTTGAGGGACGCCAAGTGCACTTAATGATATGATAAGAAGCAACTCTGACCCACATAGAGAGTGGCTATAGCTGATATAAGGCAGTGTATACTCGTTTGGAGAGAAAAAGACCCATTTGTACCCTCAATGGGTAACAGTGAATGCCCGCTTTAATGGCCCACAGTTCGATTTGTGGCATTAAAGTTGGCTCATTAAGCTCGATGAGCTTGCCAGCACCACTTGATGAACATTAATCATTAATTTTTATGTCGCTGCCAGCAGGACAAAGCAAATTAATTAAATTATAGCAATTCCTCAGCATTTATGCTGTAATTGATGTTGAGGTTCGAGTTAGGAGTCTCGATCTGAAGTATGTGAACTAACTCCCAACAAAAGAACAAGCCATACATGTTTGTGAAGCTCATTGGCCTATATAAAATTTCAGTCCCATGCCAGGGCCATAAACAAAAGGCGAAAATGATTAATAAACTTGGGCCGTTGGGGCGGGAGGGAGGGCTGTTGGTGTACGGAATACAGATGAAGTGACATAATTGAAAGAGCTGAAAGGGGTTGGGGCTGGGGAAGCCTTTGAGAACTTTCTGGGTGAGTACATGAAGCCAAAGTAATCAACTGCCACCAGAGCCCCAGAACCCAGCCAATATTCTTTTCAACAAACAAACAGTAGGAAAAAAAGCATTATTTGGTTGAGTTCGCATAAGAGCCACTTACCAACTTTTCCCAACAAAAGGTTAATGCTTAACCAAGAACATAAAAATCGGAACTTCCAGTTTGTCAAGAATTCTTGCCAATATGTACATATATGTTTTGAAACTCAGACAAGAGGTCACTTTTTGTGTTGACTTTTCAAACAAATGGAATTAAGCTTCATAGAAATAGAAATGTTTAATGTATTTCTTAGAAAACATATATCTCATCATTGAGGGGAAGCATACTTGTCAAATGTTTATGAAAAAAAGTAGAACACGAAAATATCAACAAGATGCGAAATGCGTTTTTCGTTTGCCATCAAAAATAAGACATTTTCCCCATCAGAATAGTGAACAGTTGACCCATTTCCAGAAATGTAGCCATCCAAAAATCACATAATAATAAATAATCAGATACCCATACCAGAGGATAAATCAATTTCCTATATCAGGGCACTCTATTGAAACTAAATAAAGCAATAGCTTTTCCTTTCATGCAGATGTCCTTCCCGATAAAACTAAAAAGGGAGGAGACCTCTTCTTGGCTGGGATAAGCTGGTATTAAAAAGGAAACGCATAAGCTCTCGTTCATATCGGGATTTATGCAGGAAATGTGAAAGAACTCTCGGGTGGTAATGGAAGTGGGTATGGGTATGGGAGGGTCATAAAACCAAATGAAAAACGAGTCCAGATTCAAAGGAAAAACGCCAAAAACAAAAAAACTTTTAGCCATGATTACGTAAATGCGTAAAAGAATGAAAGAGATGAATGGAGAGCGATAGAACGAGAGCGAGCCAAAGGAACCACTTGACGCATTTCAAGGACACGTGCAGCCTTCGCAAGGACACACGCAACACAAAACCGTTAGCCCAAGCAGGCGTTACACAACACTAACCAAAGGCCAAAACTTACCGTAATATGCAAGTTGGCAGCTCCTGTAGAGTGACTGCCGTTATCTGATGTTTTGATTGCCTTTTTTTTTTTGGAAATCAAAGTAGTCCTTGGATTGGTATGCTCGCTTTTGACAATCGGTACTGGTTGCCAGAACACACACAAACTTTTCGAAGTCGGCACGACGCTAACAAATTTTCCGTTCTCGTCGAAAACTTGTTGTTTTTAGGAATTTTTTCTTAAAAACTTTGTTTCTTTTTTTTGCAATTTGTTACCACTCGATCGAACGGTTTCGATCGTTGTGTGCTAGAAGCGGATTTGAGGAAGAACCTGCAGCAGGACAAGCGGACCGCGCGGTGAATATTACCTTCAGGTATTTATTAAGCTCCGAAACGTTACGTTATTCAGCAGAAAAATAGTCAAGCGGCGGGGCGCCTTATATAGGCCTCGCTCTCTTGAATAGACGTCGCAGTCGACGTCGACGCCTCTGCTGCTGCTTAACAATAACATATCGTGCTCCCAATAGTTGGGGCTCTCTCTGCGCTCTTTTGTGGCAAATAGCTCCAAAGCAGCGCGAGAGAGAGAACCTGCAGAAGCTGAGCAACAAGCAGCAGCAGAGAGCGCGAGAGAGCGGCCATCAGGTGAGCTTGTTGCTGGTTTATACGGGTGTGATTCTTACCAAAAAAAACACAATATTAAATAATTTTTAAGATTAAAAAAAAATTTTACCTATATTTAAAAGAGCATATTTTTATAAAAAATTGTCATATTTATAAAGAAGGCTTTGAATTTAGACTTAAAACCTTTATTCATAAAACCTAGCTGCCTAGTTTTGTATTTTATTTTTAATTATTAAAAAAATACCTAAAAAACAGTAACAAATTCTTTAAATATCATAATTTTTAAGAATTTTTCATTCACACTTTCCCTGACTCTCCACTCACTGCGCTGCAGCTCGTCCTCTCTCCCACTCATTCTGTCACCTATGTTGGGGCTTTCTCTCGCCCACTCTTTGGCTCTCCCCATGTGGACTCGACTCTTACGTTTCGTAGCATAAAATGCAAAGCCAACTAGCGACGTTGTTGTTTTTGCTGTTCAGGGGGCTTATGTAACTTTCGGGGCATCCACAGCGTTGAAGGGCAGTCTTCGACCTCGTTCTAGAAAAGAAGCCATCTACCCAACACCATTCCTCCTACCACCCACTATCCAGCCCCTAAAAAGAAAGTCCAAGAATAAGGGGAAAGGTAGCTAAAGAATAGCAAAAAGAGGGTAATATCTTAAAATTGTAATAGTTCTTAAAATCATATATTAAGATTATTAAAATTACTCTTAAACTGTTTAAATAATATTTAATATGGGGTAGAACCCATGCAGGGAAATCAAAACCAGAAATGTCTGCTTTTTGGGGGGCTGTGGGTGTTGCGGTGGGTGGCTCGCTGGCTCGGTGGCTCGGTGGGAGGTTGACGGGAACATCAAAGTCATGCCAAATTGCGCAACACAGTCAGGGTGCGTTGTTCTTGGTAACTCGCTGGGCACCCAAAGGACTTGGGGGAAAAGTTATTAGGGAGCTCGTTTCAAAAGCTAAACTCGAATTCCAGTGGCCAGCTTGAAGTTCTCTTACAAATTTCTATTAAAAACGCAGTTATTATCAAAGAATCAAATTAAATTCCATTTTAATGAAATTTAAGGTCAAAATATAAACTTTAAAAGCCTCCTGTTTGTGCCCCTTTTTGCATAACAATATCCGCACAACCCTTGCAATATCCGCACTCTACTCCTGTATCCTGTGTCCTGCATCCAGTGGCTCTCCCCCTTTTGTACCAGCCCCGTAGCAACCTCTCACCTTTTTATGGACTTCCGCAGCAATAGATCTAGTAAACAATAATGTCCCCACTCCACTCCACTCCACTACCAGCCCCCAGGGCTTCCCGTCCGGACCAGTTGAACCGTAATTTAATTTTGTGCGCCATTTATTTATAGTGGTCAGGCAGAGGAGCTCCAGCCAAGAGCCAGGATAGTTCTGCCTGCGGGTAAATTATGGTTCCTGGGCAAATTAGGTTAGCTTTTCAGGACCGTGTGGGGGTGTGGGTGTGAGTGTCTTGCTTGCAGATTTGTGGCCTAAAACACCTGACGCCAGAGAGGTCTATAGCTTGTCACTAACTTTTGGTAGATAGTATCTACAAGATACAAATTTGGGAGCTCATTTTATTTATTTTAATTTTCATATATCTAGTACTAGATCTATAGTATACTCCACTTGGGTCATCTTCTTCTTAGCTTTTGCTTTGTTTTTCTGTTTTTTTGGTTGTGCGGTGGCATCTGTTTTTGCCGCCAAAGGTGGGTTGCACGACGGTGGGTTGGGCGGCAGCGGATGGGGAGTGTGCGTAAAATGCGTTTTAATTGAAAGGAAATGTTCAAAGCACATGTGCAGCTGTTACTTGGCCAGGGGGGAGGGGCTTTTGGTGGCAGGCTATGGTAGCTGACTCGACTGGGTGGTGGGGCAGTCTTTCTGCCTGCTAATTGAATTACCTTTCGTTGGCTTTTTCCATTAGAAGTGCTACCGCCAAGTATCTGTGTGTGTATGAGTGTGTGTATATGCAATGTTTTGCTTTTCATTTAAATACCATTTTTATTCATTTTTTTGTTTTTTTTTTGTTTTTCCTATTCTCCTGACCCAATTTCGTTTTTGCTTTTGTGCAATTGCAGCTGCCTCTGTCTGGTATTTTGCAGCCAAAAGAGAGAGAGAGGGAGAGAAAGACAGAGGGAGAAAGACATAGAAAGAGAGAGAAGGAAGAAAAGAGACTGCCCCAACAGCGCAGTGTCTTCCCCATCCTTACTCCCCAGTAATACAGAATTCTAACGGTCTATAAATGTTTATGAATGACCTTTCTTGCAACACAGGTACACATTTTTGGCGGTTTTATTTCTCAGTTTTTAAATGAAAATACTCTTTCTAGTTCATAGCAATTAAAACTTTAATTTCCAAAGTTTTCATCTTTTATATTTTATATCCTTTTCAGCTTTACGAGGACATGGGTGCCGATGCTGAAAATGGAAAGAAGATCTTCGTTCAGAAGTGTGCTCAGTGCCACACCGCCGAGCCGGGTGGCAAGCACAAGGTGGGCCCCAATCTGGGCGGTATCGTAGGTCGCAAATGCGGCACTGCCCCCGGCTACAAATACACCGATGCCAACATCAAAAAGGGTATCAACTGGACTGAGGGCAACCTGGACGAGTATCTGAAGGATCCGAAGAAGTACATTCCCGGCACTAAGATGGTGTTTGCCGGACTTAAGAAAGCCGAGGATCGAGCTGATTTGATCGCCTACCTCAAGAAAAACAAGTAGAAAAAATTCGCCTGAAAAACAACAAGATCGACCATCAAACATACCCTACAATAACTTGGATGAATACAGATACAAACGAACTTTGGCAACTCTTCTTTGCCACAAACATTTAATTTTATTACTTGGACAGCGACCCAAGTGTGCTCACACTCAGTGCTTAATATCACACTGAATATACGATTAGAAATATCAAACACACTATTGAATGAAAACAGCAGCGGATTCAACATTTGAATTTGAAATTCGCGCGCTGCTGAGTTTCATGGCAGGCAGACTTGGAATGCGATACAATAGCGAGAACAACTTGAAATAAGAGAACATAAGCATTGGAAGCCAAAATAAAAAATATATTTCACATTCGAATTAAATGCTACTTTTTATTTTAAATGTATCGAAATATTTTAAAAATTATGAACCTGAAGGGTATATTCCAAAATAAGCTTTTAGTCTTTTTTTCATAATATATTTTGATATGTAATATGTAATGTAATCATTCGGAAAAAACATTTTGAATGCCCACCCTAGCTTTTTTTTACAGAAGAAACGAGAAAACTAATTTTTAGCCGAATAGAATGGTACTATTCCCATTAAAAACACTTCCTACGATTTACCAATACTGGCCGATTAACCGATTCACATGTTTTGACCTTTTCCAACCCTGAAAGCGCGGTTTCCCTGAAAAGCGTCAAAAGCGAAGAAGGCGTCATGGGCGACAAAATCTTAAAAAAAATGCCTGTAAGTATTTATTTAATAAATAGGTATCATTTAATTAATCCTTTTTTTTAGAAACTTGTTTTTCGGGACAGAGGGGAGTTACCTATCAGGGCACAAATAGCTCGCCGAAATTTGGCTTTATCTGCTGCTCCCGAAGGGAATGAAAACGTCGGTGATAACCAAAGATTCCAAAGATTCATAGATCAGCGAATCTATGAATTTAATGGTGTAAGTATTTTTGTAATAAATTTGTATTAAATTAATAAATAATTAAATGAAACCTTTTTTTTAGAGATTTTATTTTCCGAACGGAAGGGAAGCCCCTATTCGATATTTTAGGGATTTTCGCCCGCGTGCACGGCAACGGAAAGCCACACGGCAACGGAAAGCCGCACTAAGTCAACCCCAGCCGGCCAACCAGGACAGCGGTGAGCCGGCCAACCAGGCCAGCGGTGAGCCGGCCAACCAGGCCAGCGGTGAGCCGGCCAACCAGGCCAGCGGTGAGCCGGCCAACCAAGCCAGCGGTGAGCCGGCCAACCAAGCCAGCGGTGAGCCGGCCAACCAGGCCAGTGATGAGCCGGCCAACCAGGCCAGCGGTGAACCGGCCAACCTGGCCAGCGATGAGCCGGCCTGCGATCAGCAGCCAGCGCCGAACGCCTGATTCAATCGGCCGATTTAACTTGGACTTTTCTAGGAACCTAATTTGCAGCCGTCCATGTCCATGTTGATCCAGAATCCCAAAATAAACTACAAATAATGCTACTACCCCTGTTTAAGATAATGGTTCAATATTGACACAAATATTATAATTTATTATAATTGGGCAAAGGCCAGTATATCCTGGAAAATAAAGTCTTTGAAAAATAGAAAAACGCATCCTTATCATTCGCCCTAGCGTTTAGCATGCCTGGGGCCTCTTTTTGGTGGGCGGTTCGACTCATTGAGGAGCGTTTCAGCCATATCCGACTTGTACAGATGGGTGACCAGTTAGCTCTGCAAGTTGTCCATAACCGTATTAACTAGAAATACATTATGGCCAAGTTTTCAATACTGTCTCGTCGAATAGGAGCTGACGAGCCTCTCACATGTGATTCTGCCAGAACATACATAAATATTGTTCCTAGTAGAACCTAATAAATATAAAGCTTGTTTCACTTGTTTGTCTGCATCATTTTGTTGCTGGTGTTGGTTCTCTTGCAGTTGCTGTTGATGCGAGCATGAGACCGCCCTTAACCCTCCGTTACGAGTAGGGATCAGTGGAGTAGGGATTCAGCACACTTGGCACAAGCGCAGCATCCTCGTGGAAGTCCACTTTGTTGGATGCCAGCAAGACGAGGCTGTGGACGTGTTGTCGGTGGGATTTCTGTCCATGGAAGCCATGTTTCCGTGTTTCCTGTCTTACCACACCACGTGCCACGAACTTCGCCGGAATCCTGGTGGCGGTAATACTGCTGTAGTCTTGCAGTCATTGTGGCGCCAAACTTTGTAAGCCTTGTGCTCGCGGGAAATGTAAGAAAGCTATCCCTATGATTTATCATACTTTAAATTCGCCTTTTTTGGAATGCCAGCAAACAATTAAAAGATGGCGATTAACATGGCGCATAGCAAATTTTTGGTTCTGGAAAAGAAAAGTTCGGAACAAGAAAAACATGGATGAGAAGATCACGATGAAGAAAACAACCAACATAACATTGAAATGTCTTTAAAATAGTTGGCTGTTAACCGGGTTTTTATTCGATTTTCTCCAAATTTATAGGGCATATTCTAAAAATAATGGGCTATTAGCTAGTGTATCGTGTTTGTTGGCGCACCGTCTAGTTTCTGAGATAAAGCCCAAAACAATATGGGAAAATTTTCAAACCCATTTTAAGCTATTAAAATGTGGTGTAGAACCCCTTCAAAGTAAGAAAAAACAATAATTTATTTAATTCTTTACAATTATAGTGTTAATTTGATTAAATTTAGTGGCTAAATTCTGAAATAATTGAAAAACAAAAAGTTTTTCAATGTACATATTTTATTGTTTTTCTCAATTTTCAAATTTTTCCGATAACACCGGCGCTACCAGAAAATACTTTAAAAAATACCAGAAAAAATCCTGTTTTCGACAGTCTGGCAACACTGCAATTTTAACATTTCACATTCAAACCCTAAAATTTAACATTCGCAAAAAGTCTGCCGAACCGACGGTTTGTGTTCAATGTAAGTAGCGGGTGTGATTTTTGGTGCTCCAGTGACGTAAATATTACCTTGAATAGTTATTGATTAGCAAGTTCCGAGATAACTGGCGGCAGTTACTTCCGGGCTTTTTCAATTACATAATTTACTGTTGTGATCACCTGTAAACTTTATTCGCAGGAAAATAATTTAAATTTTTTGGGGGTTGATTCAGATATTACATAAACTGTCCTTGTGCGTATGTGTGTGTGTATATGAAGATTCTATAAGTTTTTCTTAATAGCTTTATTTTCCAGGTGATAAAGTTAGCAGTGTATTATTTATGACAAAAATAGCATCCCACAGATCCCCAAAGTCACATTGCCATTGAAAAAGCGTCGATTACATGAGCAAAAAAAAAAAAAATGGAAGAGAGCGCCAGCTAGCGATCATCTTCTATCTCTCTCGCTCTCGGTGGCAATATCAATTCTTGGAATTTTTTTATTCGCTCTTGTGGAGTTTTTAAAGCTCCGCCACGTGGTTGCTAGGCTGGTTTTTTTTCCTCCCAAAAAAGCCAATTCCTGGGTTTCATGTGGCAAGTTGATGGCGATTTTTCTTTTGCAGAAAGGAGGCTGCTTATGTAACATTGGCAGAACAAAGGCAACTTTTATGCTGGCCCAGTTTTTTCTCATCAGGCTCTCTCTCTCACTCTCAGCAGATGCCTTTGGCCTGCTTCCAATTGCACTTTCTATATAGCGGAAAAGTGTTTTTTTCCTCTCACACACACGCATGTGAGAACTTAATGAGAAAATTCCCACCAAGGCCAGATCGGATGTGTTGACATTGTTGTTGTTGTTTTGTAAACTCTCTTTAATTGTGTGGGTGGGTTACTCATTGCAACGGCACTTTACAGACTCTGAGGGAGGAAGGGGTTGGGAAAAAGGGAGAGGATTTTGGTGGAGAAGATACTCTTTAGAATCACTTTTAATAAGCTCTTATTTCAAGATTACCCTTTTGACCTAAACCCCCCTCTTTCGATGTCCTTGCCATGCCTCTGGTCAGTCCCAAGTTCGCATAGCTGCATGCAATTGCATGCATCCAATTAACCGTAATGGTAGCACACACACACACCCATCCATAGTTGGCCGTAACACTGACCCTGAATATAAAGCTTTCGCGATTAACTGTTTTTTCATGATTAAAGTTTTCCATTTCCGCATCCCTGAGATGTTATAGCTGTTGCTGACTGAGACTTCAGACATCTGACGCAATTAATATTCCACACAAGCGAAACTCAGACGGGGGCGAAGTGCGAATGTATGTGGGGCTACGAAAAAGAGAGCCGGAGAGTGGGGGGCAACAACATGTGACCAGAGACTGTCTGCTTTTTTTTTATTTTAAATAATTCGCATGTGTGGTTGATGACGTTGCCCTCCCCACACGCGCGCGAATCGAAAGGTGGTGCAGCGACAGTTAGATAATCTTTGTACTAATGGAGCTGTTATCAGAGAGTAACTAGAACTGACTAATGTATTTAACTGGGGGATTTTAATAGCCACAGTTTCCGCAAAAAGCTTATCAATTGTTTATATAACAGGGCAATAGGACAAATATTAGAATAGAATTAGAATTTAAACAATTATATAAAATTTTAACCATTTTCCTTTTAATTACAGTCGAGTCCGTGTTAACACATTTAAAACACACACATAATCCATAATGGGCGTTCCTGCTGGTGATGTTGAGAAGGGCAAGAAGCTGTTCGTGCAGCGTTGCGCTCAGTGCCACACCGTCGAGGCCGGTGGCAAGCACAAGGTGGGCCCCAACCTGCACGGTCTGATCGGCCGCAAGACCGGACAGGCTGCCGGTTTCGCGTACACGGACGCCAACAAGGCCAAGGGCATCACCTGGAACGAGGATACTCTCTTCGAGTACCTGGAGAATCCCAAGAAGTACATCCCCGGCACCAAGATGATCTTCGCCGGCCTGAAGAAGCCCAACGAGCGCGGTGACCTGATCGCTTACCTGAAGTCTGCCACCAAGTAAGGTGCCACTTGCCACCAGGGAGGCAGGGAGATGTCTTACTGTATTATTGTGTTCAGTCACAATCCGGCATAAGAACAGCAACAACTACAACAAATCAACAACAAAGTACAGACCTAAAAACTACACTTATTTTAATTATAAAGTTTAAATAGGACAATTTATTATTTAATTTAAATAAAAAGTGGAATATTTAATTTAAAACCGATGAGAATTGTGACAGCCACAAGATAAAAATTAAATAATAACAAAAAAACAAGTAAAAATATTAATTGTTTTTATAAGTGTAGGGGAGGGAAGAAAAAAACTTTCTTCTGAGGAACTTTGATCTCTTTTATTATCACCAAAGAGAATTATGGGCGTGCAAAATTGTTTGACACCCAAAGAGTAGGTTAGTTTTTACTACAAAGAGTGATAACGGTTATATCACGTGCCCTTAAACAGCAATGTCAGACACAGAGAGCCAGTAAGAGATTCCAGAATGTCTCGTGTCGTTGATAAGATTTGATAACAAAAGAGAGAGCCCACAGCTACGTCACAGGAAAGAGAGAGCTTTATGCACTGAAAATAATTACAAGACAATCAATATACTTTTAGCTAATTTATATATATTTTCTTTTACACTCGCAAATCTTTATCGTACACTTTAATAACAAACATTTTATTATGCAATACATATTTTTCATTTAGTTTATGCTTATTTGAATTAGATTTTAATGAAAGAAATACTTGATAGGTTTGTTTTTTTTACAATATATTTTTATAGTTTTCTTTAGTTGGTTTTTGTTTATGGTGCGCTGACGCGATTATAATACATTTAAGAGTGCATATCATCTGGATTAGAAAAAAACTCTGTACAGCGGCGCACACATATAATTAAGAACACAAATAATAATAACAACAAAATATATAAACAATTGAATCGAACAAATATATAAGAGGATATCTGCTGTATTTGTATTTGCCCCTTTTTTTTTTTTTTCTTATTTTTTGGAATGCCAACAAAAATCGAATTGTTCTCTCAATACGTTCTATGGGGCTGGAGGGGGGTTGGGCGTAAAAGAAGGGGGGGATATGGACTAACAAGAACTTAGTTTAGACAGGGAACAAACAGGCGCTTAAATGTAGCAAGAACAAACATCATGTTAAGTGTGTTGGAGGTTGAGCTGGAGAGATACCATACATCCTCCCCACCTCCCCATCGACTCTTATTGTTTAGTTAAGGTCTGGACAGGCTGGCGGCCTGGTGCATGGATGATGACTGATCTGACTCGGTTTGGACTCTCCTGCCTTAGGCCTTGCCGGCGATGGGAGCTGCTCCCTGCTTCTGGTTCTCGTTATCCTTCTCCAGCTGCTTGCCCAGGTATTCCCTGATTAGAAATAGAGAGAAACAAATGCACATTGAATTTCGTGGGGATGTCTTGAGAGGATCAGGGATGGAGATGATGATCTTGCAATCACACCACCTGCGGGGGTAGAGGTGAGAGGATGGGCCTAGGTGAATCATACTAACCAGTTGTGTACCATCAGCTTCTGGACGGCCAACAGGGCCTCGTACCGTACATTGGGATCCTCGTGGCCCAGATGTTGCATCACAATCTGTTTGCCACCCAGCTGTTCCAGGACACTATTATTGAGAAGAGGTTGGGTTTGAGAGTCTCTTCATCCAGGTTCATTGAGGAATGAATACTTACTGCTTGCCGCGGGGATAATGACGCACATACTCTCCAATGTCAAAGCAGGCAACAGACAGGATAATGGCGTCCTTGGAAGTCTCCAGCAGATGCACCAGGATACGCAGCAGTTCGTAGTTCTTCTCGTTGAGTCGCTGGGCATTTTCACGCCAGAATTTGGCCGACTTGTGGACCGGCGACCATTCCAAACGACCGCTGCGCACCTCGGTGGCATACTCATCGAAGGAGCTCAGGTCCTGGACAGAGTTCTGTAGCTTCTCGCTAAGGTATTCCACATCGGCGGTGATGTCCTCGTCGTCGAAACGACGCTGCTCCAAAATGGAGAGCTGCTTCAGCACCTTGCACTGGACCATGGCGATGCAATGGTCCTTGGCCACCGACGAATCCTCCGGCTTCTCGATCAGATTGCGGAAGACCGCGAGGATGATGCGAGTCACCTTCTCCTTGGCACAATCGCTCAGGATATCGGCCAGGATGGGGATCACGCTGAACTTGTTCATCTTGGCGGCCAGCAGGGGGTTGAAGGTCAGCACCCACAGGCAGAAGATCAACTGGTATTGCACCTATGAATAAGAAATCGAATTTAAATTGTACCAAACAATTTACACATTTCAATTTCAAACTCACCTGGAAGTTGACACGGGTCGACAGGATGCGGATCAGGGTGCTGATGCCATCCACGCCAACGAAGGCGAATCGGTACTCGTCCACGCGGAGCATCATCTGCAGGCACCTGGCCACCGACTGGATGTATTCGTTGTTCTGTATTCGGAGGCACAACAAAATGGGATTAGTCTCTCGTGATCCACACATTCTAGATGCGATTGTTAGCCTTGTTAGTTATGACGATTTGGAGCTGGAATCTATTATTCTTCCACTAACTATATACGACAACGATCATATTACTAAAAGCTACTAGGCACAATCAAAGGAGCACAGTGAGGAATAGAGAATAGAGTGGGTGGATAAGACTTGGAGGAGGTGCAACATCAATGGAACTCTGAACCTTTCACCTGTGTACCTACAACCATCACCTTGGGTCCTGCTGGTGGCCTTATCCTGCTGACTCCTTACGGTCTATTAGTCGGGTTAGTAAATAATAACGTACAAGTACCACACAAACACAAGGAAACAAAGTGGAAAGGTCATCTTGAAAACCTTTCGACCTTGTTTTGTGAACTTTACAATTTCTTGAGAGTTTGGTAGTGTTTGTGTGACTCTTTTTTGGGTGGAAAGTGGTGTGTAAGTGGATGTTGTTTGGTTTCTGCGAGTGGAGTTTGAATATCGGTACCGGTATCACACATTTGCCTTCCTGCTGCTGGTCACTGCTACTGCCGCCCACCTCCCGATAGCTCTCGTTGGCCAAATGGAGCTGCTGCTGCAGCTGGGCCAGGTTGGGACTGTACTGGTGGCCATGGTGATCTTTGTCTTTGCCATGCTGTCCATGCGAGTGCACAATGATCGTTTGTGTCCGCTTGGCCAGCTGGGCCATCTCTTGGAGATAAGCTAGTCCCTAGATGGGGTACAGGGGTCGTTGGATCGAGGATCATTGTGTGGGATAGTTGATTGGTGGTGGATGATCATCCACGGGTATTGAATTTAAATAATTTTAAATAAAAAATTAAAATTGTTCACACGAATCGGAGTGCAGCGGAACAAATATATATATATAAAACATATTTTTTTTGGATTGGACAAGAACACAAGGTAATTATAACAAAAATTATATATTGTGGTGCTTGTGTGACACGACAGAGTTCATGAGGTGGGATCAGATATATATATATATTCAGGATGTGACTAGATACTGAGTGGTATAATGGTGTCATGGCATATAATGGTCTTTGGTGTGATTTCCTCATTTTGCTGAGATTTGTTTGAAAATAAACGCAGACTGGGTTTTAGGACTTTCACGAGGTCAGTTTCGTTTGGTTTTAAGTAGAAATTGTATTATTTGTATTATTTAGATTAAACATAGAAGCAAGACTAGTTAGGCATGCAGAAATCCAGGTCATCAGTTAGTTATGATCAAGATTGAGAGAGTTTTGTATTGAAACCTTTGGTTTTCTTTGGCATTCTTTATATAATAATTCTAACTAGGGAGTAACCCAACATGCTAATAGATCGAGCAAACAAAGATTCATAAAAAAGAGCAAATAACAGGCTATAGGTTCTCTTGAACAGTGAAATATATAGAGCCTTATCTGCACTACTTGATATTCAAGAAAATTCTTTAAGCAGTGCAAACAAGTCTTCCCAAAAACACACTATTTACAATTTCTGGAATAGCCTCCACATGCACATCTGCTGCTCTCCCAACACATGCTCCAGCTTTGATGCAAACTTACATTGGTGGCCAGCTGATCCTTGAGGAACTGCAGGTAGAAGTTCAGGTCGGACTTGGGCATGGTCTCGTGACCCCAGCAGGCGAACTTGGCCAGAATCCTCGACGACATGTTGACAATGAAACCGTCCTGACGGTTCAACAGGTTCAGGAACGGTCCCCAGATGCACTGCTTCAGTTTGCCGGCTGTCTCATGGAAGAGATCCACTCGAGAACGATCCTCCTGCAGCAGATCGTCCAACAGCACCAGAATGTACTGGATGGTAGAGTCCTTCGACAGGTGGGAGACCAGGTTGAGGAGGGTCTTGACCACCTGATTCGAGTTCTGGGCCAGGTAGGTGCCGCGTGATTTGTCCAAAGTGCTGATTGCCTTGTAATCCTCCTCGCTGATCATCTGCGATTGCATGTAGGAGGCCCAGTTGATGGTCCTGGTGCGGATATCCGCGGCCTGCTGCTGCAGCACCGAAGTGGCAGCAATCATATCTAGCGGCATCGTAATAAAGTTAGTTAGTTCAGGTTATAGGGGTCCGAATTTTGTGACAGGGGGTGCTCCAGTGGGCGACCCCCCAATTCACACACACACACCCATACAGGCTCACTTCGATTTTTCACAGCCAGAGTTGGGTCACTCACCGATGTTTTCCTCGGGCAAATACAGGGCGGTAGTCATTTTGCTGGCTTTTCTTCGACGGCGGTTGTTATGGAGGAACACTTGTCGCTCGAACGCACAAATTCAAGAGCAGAATTTATGAAAATCTATTGCAAATTACCCAGTGTTTTTCACACCACTGCGACACATCAAAGACAGAAATTCAGCTGACTGGTCTTGTGACTTTTTCGCCGCACTTCGCCGTGTTGCCAGTGATGCCACCTATCGGAAAAATTTAAAGACAGCACTTCTGATGAAAATTGTGACTAAATTAACTTAATTATGGAAAATCTTCTTAAATTTTTCTTTATTAAATAATACAATTACTGGTATTAACTGTTTTTTATTTAATTTTAACCATCTTCAGTTTTAAATAGTCTTGTGACCTTTTCGCCGCAACTAGAGATGACACTTTGGCATATCGATAGCTTTTAAGCTTTTGGCATCTCAAAAAATGGACTTTACATTCAATTGCAAAAGAAAGCGATGTTCTTACAAAAATTACAATTTCCCGCCGTTTCCCACCGGTGAAATCTGTCAGGGAGTCTTCAATGGCCTCTCTGTGGAAGTAACTGAAGCCCAGCAGGGCAGATCTCTGTATGACAACGGCTGCTATGGCAAGGGAAGCAAGTCCCGAGGCGGACCGGCATCTGGAGAACAAGACGAGACCCTCCTCCTGGGCTTGGAGGAGTCCTGTTTCCTAGCCTTCTATCTTGGAAAGTTGGTTATTAAATCCGTATCAGGAGCTACCATGGATTGGCGGGGATTTCTAGACGCAGCCATGGAACTGAATGAGAGATTCCTCGAGAACTTGGCTTGCTATCTGTATCTAAAGTCCAAAAACTGGGTGATCAAGAGCGGCATTAAGTTTGGCGGCGACTTTCGTAAGTGTCCTTTCGTGGTAGTACTTCCTCTTAGACATATCTGCTTGTCCTTTTTAGTTATCTACAAAGAAAGTCCTCGTTTATATCACGCCAGCTTTTTGGTTATTGTTCAGACTTCGGATGACTGTGATTACTACCAACCAAAGAACCTAAAAGGGGTGCAACGTGTGGCGGAGACCTCCGACAAGGATGTCCTCATACTAAGGGTATCGCAACCAACGGATATAACCACTCCCGAGGATATTCAGGAAATCACAGTGACAGAAACAATTGTGCGGCGTTTCAATTACTCAACTTTTGTACAAAGCAAACAACATTAAGGAACTACAATGCAGAAATGCAGACTACAGCTTCTCCAGGCGATGCTTCTTGGGTATACCGGTGCTGCGATAGTCTGCCCTTTCCTGGAGGTATATCTTCTTGCAGTCCTCCTTGAAGCCTTCGTCCTGGTACCAGCGCGTGAGGCATTCCTTGAGGGCGGAGTTTTGTTTACGGCAGGTGGCCACCATCAGGATGCTGCTGGCCTTGCAGCACTCCCCAAAATCGGCCACTTCCTTGGCGCAGAACTCATCTCGAGCCCGGTCGCGCATAATCTTTGGAATCAGAACCTCTCGTTCCACCTTGCGCAACGATGTGTCGTTTGGATCACCTGAAGGATGGAGTTTTAGATAAAAGGACTTCCATTTAATGAGGATAACTCACCCAATCCATGAGGATTTCTCGGGTCAATCGCCGGCTGTTGTTCAAGACTCATATTGTGTTAAAAATACTATTTATTTTGTTCAGTCGCTGAGAACAACTTTTAGTGTGGCTGTATATGGAAAACGGAAAAATACTTTTTTTTTCACAGAAACTCTGCTTTGAAAAGTTTTATTATAAACAAAGTTTAAGAGCATAGTTATTTTTCTGTTTTATATTCTTTAATTGTATACTTTTCCCATTATTTAAGTTCTCTTTAGTAAACCATAGTTTAATTCCAATTAATTGTTAAAAACTTCATACCAAAAAAAGCCCATTTCCAGGCGCATTTTATTTATTAATTTTCTGCATTTAAAATGCTAAAATCCTAACTAAGCGGCGGGATCTGCGGACAAGCTCTTGGCTGTGATGGGGTCCAGGTTGCGCACTCCCTCCTTGTCCACAACAGAAACCGTAAAGTTGGGCAGGTTGATGACAAGACGCTTCTGGATCTCCACAACGCACTTCTTAAGGACGTCGTATGCCTCAGCCTGGGTAATGTTTGGGTACCAGTAGCGATCGTAGATGCTGGACGCGAAAATGGCACCATATCCATGACCGGCATAGTTAACAGACTTGGCGGAGGCCAAGTAATCGATGAATGTCAGCTCGGGGCCATCATTGGAATCGTATCTGAGAAGGTTTAGAAAAAAAATTAAGAATCTAGGATGAATTAGACCTTTAACTATGTCCTTACCCAGCTACGAACATGAACACCTGGTAAGGAGTGCGGCTGCGAAGGTATTCCGCCAGGTTCTTGCGGGTAAAATGTGCTGCCGCACGCGGGCTCAAATCGTAGCCATTCCTCATTTTGTACAAGGCAATGTTCTTCGAGATGAACTCGGTGAACTGCTCGGTGTCTCCGGACTCGCCGATGGTCGATATAAGCAGATTATCCGACACCTTGTGGATTTTGTTTTGATCTGTGGGGAGTAGGAAGTCATCCAATGAGACACAAGCCGCCATAGGGATTTGGTGCTCGGAAGCTTACCATCTTTCATGACGATAATGGAGCGGGCGTGAGTGGTGTCCGCAGCCAGCATCACAAAATCAGGACCCTTAATACCCAGCAGAGTTTCCATTTTGCAATTATTCACGTACTTTTAGGTAATTCAAGAAAAAATCAAATTGTTTGAGAATTGCCGAATGCGATGACAAGCAATAGTTAGGTGCAGTGTGACCTTTCACCGAAGGGAAGAAAATACCAAAGTTGATTAGTGCTGCCAAGTTTTGGTATTTTATGGTTCTGTCTGCTGAACGCGCCCGCTGTTATCAGAGATAAGAATCTAGCACCTTCACCAAAACAAAACGTTTTAAACAGTAATCTAGAAAGATGGAGGCACCTCCGGAACACTGCCCTGGCGTGGAGAGCGAGCAGGCGGGCAAGGTAAGCGCCTGTGCCGGCTGCCCCAACCAGGGAATCTGCAGCGATCCCAACAGGAAAGTCGAAGATCCCGGCAAGGCCTTGGTGGCAGAGTCCCTGAAGGACGTTAAAAACAAGCTGCTGATCCTCTCCGGCAAGGGAGGTGTGGGCAAGAGCACGGTGACCAGTCTCCTGACCCGGTACCTGGCCAGAAGTTGTCCGGACAGTAACTTTGGGGTGCTGGACATCGACATTTGTGGACCCTCGCAGCCCCGTTTGTTGGGCGCCCTGGGGGAGAATGTCCACCAATCCGGTTCCGGCTGGTCTCCCGTGGGCATTGACGACAACGTGTGCTTGATGTCCATTGGATTCCTCCTGGGCTCCGTGGATGATGCGATTATCTGGCGAGGACCAAAGAAGAACGGGATGATCCGGCAGTTCCTGAGTGAAGTGGACTGGGGAAACTTGGATCTCCTGCTGCTGGACACGCCACCGGGCACCTCTGACGAGCATCTGTCGGTGGTTTCCTATCTGAAAGATGACACCAAGCCCGAGTCCCTGCGGGCCATAATTGTGACCACGCCACAAGAGGTGGCTCTTCTGGATGTCCGCAAGGAGATCAACTTTTGCAAGAAACAAAACATTCCCATACTGGGAGTTATCGAGAACATGAGCAGTTTCCGGTGTGGTAATTGCGGGAACCACTCGGAGATCTTTCCAGCCACAACCGGAGGAGCAGCTGCCATGTGCGCCGAGATGGAGGTGCCGTTGCTCGGCTCCCTGCCCTTGGATCCCCAGATAGCCAAGGCCTGCGATTCTGGCGACGATATAACAGAAATCAAGAACTCCACCACAGAGGCTCTGGATGGGATTTGCTCCAAGATTATGTCCAGCTTCAGTTAGCAAGCCAATGTTGTTGAATAAAATAAAAATATTTGTATTTTTCGATAAACTTACGATAACATTATAAGGAAAATGATAAAAAAAACTAAAAAAGAGTGACTTGATGGTATTAGCTCCTTGCCGACCAACACTCGTCTGGGGTAACAATAGGTACAGGATTACAGAATAAAATATCTTAGAGGTTATGTCTTGGCAGGATCAGGAGAGCTAGGTGGGCTCTGCAACGAGATATCCACAGTTGGTCTTGCCTCTTCGATGGCAGTGCTTTCTACGGGCGGCAGGAAGGTGGTCTCCCTGCCAGGTACCAAGGAAGCGATCGTTGGACGTGGCTGTGCTTGTGTCTCGTTTATGCCCGTACTGTCCATGGGTGGAGCAAACGTAGTGTCCCTGCCGCCGGTCTCTTTTCCTGGCGGATCTTCCACCTCCGATGGTCTGGCTTGGCTCTGCGGCTCCTGGTTCTCATCGTTCGTGGGAGTCACTGTGCTGTCCATGATTTGACTGCCGCGTACAGCTGTGGGCCGTTGCCCGGTCAGCTGAGGTGGATGATTCAGCAGCGTAATGGAGTCCGTGCAGTCACTGACCTTGTAGATGCCAACCAAGTAGTTGGCCAACTCGAACATGTTCACACGCAGCGACACAATGATGAACTGGGCGTTCTTGGTTCGCTCCTGAAAACGAAGAAATCAGTAAAAGATAGATAACTAAGTGGCCACCAGTTACCTTTATGTAGTGACCCACAATGGACACGTTCTTAAAGTCCAGAGCAGCATCGATTTCATCCATAAAGTACAAGGGAGATGGCTTGTAGTAGTGCAGGGCAAACACCAGAGCCAAGGAGGAGAGGGTCTTCTCGCCTCCGGAGAGATTCGTTATGATTTTCCAGCTCTTTTTGGGTGGCCGCACCGAAAAGTTGATGCCCTCGAGGAACGGATCCATTGAGTCCCCTAGTTCCAGCTCAGCATCACCACCGAGCGTGATCATCTGGTACATTTCCTTCAACTTCCTGGTAATAATACTGAACCCGTCCATGAACTCCTTGTAGCGACGCTTGCGCACCTCCTCATACTTGTCACGCATCTCGTTTCGCTTCAAGGTGATGTCCTCCAGGACACGGACCCGATCCAGATAGACGTTGCGCTTCTCATTGAACTCCTTGATGCAGCCCAGATTCGGCTTCTTCTTCAGCTGCTCCTCCAGCAAGGTCTGCTTGTACTGCATATCCTCCAGTGTCTCTGCCTCCAGTTCCTCTTCGGTGAGCTCCTTAAGCGGCGCTTGTGGCTCGGTTTCGCCTGGAATCTCGTTGAGGGTCAGGGGCTTCAGTTGAGCCTTCCACTTGGGTATGTCGGACTTGACCTCGTTCATCTTTCCCGCCGCAGCTTGCATCTTGGTGTCTATCTCTATGCGTTCAATATTTCGTTTGTTCTCCTGCTTGTTTAGCTCGTCGATCTCCTTTTTAACGTCGGAGGATTGGGACTTGGCCTTGCCAATGGCTTCCTCTGCCAGCTCGGCATCCTTCTCCAGCTCCTCCTTCTTCTCCTGGCACTGCTGCCGCTCATCGCTCAGGGATCTCAACTTTTCCTCAGCCGTTTTGATGTTCTCTCGGAGATTGTTGTTGTTTCCGGTTATTTTTTCAATGTTGCGTTCCGCGGTGGCTAGGGCCACGTTCATGGATCGCACATTGGCCGCCAGTTTTTCCATCTGGGTGGTCACCTTCTTGATCTTGGCCTCCACCGGTTTGACGTTGTCATTTCGCAACGCATCGTACTGGTTTTGGATCTCTTCGATTTGCGTGGAAACGGCCTGTTCAGCAAACTGGGCCTGTTCCAGTTCCTGCTTAGCGGCTTCGATCTGTTCCTGGCGCTCCTTTACGGCTCCCTCGTCCGTGGTTTTCTTGAGCATCCGTTGGCGCTGGGCCTCGCACTGCTTCAGATTGCTGGCCATTTGCTGCTCCAGCGATGTAATGCTCACCGCCAGCCGCTTGTACTCCGCCTCGTCGCGCTGCTGGCTCATCTGTAGAGTTTGCACCTCCCGCTCCAACCGGCCCTGCTGCTCCTGGCAGTAATTGATCCGAGTCTGCAGTTCCTCGGCCTGCACTTGCATATCTTCGAGGGCTTTCTGGGATGTTTGCGAACTGTCGGCCGACTCCACCGTCTTTGTCTTCACTTGGGTGCCCATCTTGCCGCGCATGGCGCGATTGCCACCACCAGACATGGTGCCCGTCACCTCGATCAAGTCACCCCGCAAGGTAACAACACGGAAGCGTTGCCTGCCATATGCAATGCGAGTGCCCTGCTCCAGATCGTTGCACACCAAGGTGTTGCGCAGGGCAAAGTAGAAGGCGGTCCTCAAACGTTCATCCTCAATCTGGACCAGGTCGTACAGCCTAGGCACGTTCTCGGGACTGGGAAGATATTAAATTTTTATAAAAATTATTATAAAATAAAACCATTAGCTCTTCTTACGTATTTATGGGCGTTTCCGCCTCACGACGTAGATTTTCAATCTTTTCCAAAGTAATAAACGTGGCCCTGCCCACATTGTACTTCTTCAGGGCTGCAATAGCCTCCGAGGCAGTGTCATAGGTGTCGGTGACAATGTTATCCAGCCGACCACAGGCCGTGGAAATGGCCACATCGTACTTGGCATCAATGCCACCCAAGTTGCCCAGGCGACCCAGAATGCCGGGAATTTTTCCCTCCATCTTAAGGCGCATCAGAAAGTCAAGAACCTTGTCGTTGGAACGCTGGGCTTGCATGTTGCTGGATCTTTCATTGATCTGTAATAAATATAGTATAGTATTTTATAGAAAATTGTATAACATATCCTAATCCCTACCTCGGTCCTGATTTTGTTGCATTGCATGGATAGATTCCTCTCCTCCTTCACCAACTTATCCACCTCGGCGGACTTGGTTGCAATTTCCGTCTTCATTCGGGGGATACTCTCCTTCAGTTCATCCACCTTGGCCACTTTCTCCTGAAGGCTTTGCTGCGACTGCTCGTAGGATTTTTGTAGGGTTTCGTATTTCCTAGTCTCGGTGGTCTCTGCCTGCTTCAGGATTTTCAGTTGAGATTCAATCACCTGGAGCTCTGCCTTTGCGGAGTTGACCTTCTCCTTGAGGCCCACCAGCTCGTCACTGAGCTTGAGACGCTGTTCGGTCAATGGTTCGCTTTTTTCCTTCAAAAGGCTCAGCTGTTTCTCCAGCTCTTCGCTCAGCGTTGCCTTGTCCTTTTCCAGCCGCTCTATTTTCTTGTTACAATCTTCGATCTCTTGCTGGTTCTTCTCCGGCAGCTTGTGCAGATCCTCCAGTTCCTTTTCATTCTTTTCTATTTGGGTTTTGTCCTTCTTGCGCTGCTTGTTGGTGTTTTCCATGGTGCTCTGGACTTCGGTGTAGGCTCTTTCAGCTGCCACCAGTTTCTTCTTGATGGTCTCCCGTTGCTTCACTAGAGATTCATAGGCCCTGAAAATAATAGACCATATTAGACACCATAGTTCTTCCCTTTTATGATTTAGATACTCACTCGATCTCTTTTCGGATGATTTGTTCCTTCTCGGCCCGTTCCTTTTTCAGTGTTTCAGTGCCCTCGTCATGGGCTCGCAACTCTTCGACGCACACCTCGTGCTCCTTGGTGTACTGCTCCAGCTTCTGCTTCTTGATGCTGATGTACTTCTGGGTTACCCACGATTTGGTGCGCACAAAGTCATTTTCCTTCTTGAGATATTCAACAGCCTCGTTGAATGGCTGCTCCAGATCCTTCATATCGCGCTCGGCCAGCTTGCAGCGATTGTGCTTCTCCGTGCGGTCATCCGTCAGTTGATCCACACGCTGGTTGATCTGCTGGAGTGGTCGAATATAGCGCTGGGTACCTATGATGTCCTCCAGATACTCCAGCATTCCAGTGTCGTTCTCGTGCACTGCCTTGGGTTTCATCATGGCAATGGACTCCACCTCGCCCTGGAGGATCAAGAAACGATTGTGTATCAGATCAACATTGTGTTTCTTGAGCAGCTTGGCCACGTCCTTCAGCTGGGCGCGCTGATCATTGATTTTGTAATACGAAGAGTTGTCCTTCATGGCAGTACGTTCGATGACAATCTGGGAATTTGGCACAGTTTCGCAGGTGGCATCATCCTTGTCCACGATCTGCTCAAAGTGCACCGCCACGGAGCAGCTCCGGATGTTGGGAAACTGTGACGAAGAATGAATCAGAGTCGACACCTTCTTGCAACGGATGCGATTGGCCCGGCAGCCGAAAACAAACATCATAGAATCAATCACGTTGCTCTTCCCACTTCCATTCGGTCCAATGATGGCCGTGAAGCTCTGGTGGAACGGTCCAAGTTCCACTTCACCGGCATAACTTTTGAAATTCCGGTTGACTATCTTCTTAATAATTAGCCGGGGTCCGGTGCTCTCCATGGAGCAGTGCGGCGGTATCGGAGGCGGGATGTAGATGTCCCCGATCCGGGTGCCGCCCTCCTCGTCGTCAAAGATTAGCGCATCATCCAGAGCGTCCACGGCGGCGTCATCCTCCTCTTGTTGCACTTGCTTCTGTACTTGCTGCGGTGTTTTTGGCACGCGAAACTGACCTCCTTTCGGAGTGCCCACGCTTCCACGCGCCTTCTGCATCGTTTCGCTGGATGGAATAAATCGGGAAATAACGTCTAAATCCTCGAATTCACAAACTACACTTTTCAGGCGCCAATGAGCATTAGGACGCGGTTTTACAGTGTGACCAGGTGAGCACACCAATCGGTTCATCTTTTGTGAATTAAACGGTTTTTTCCGGTATTAGCCAACACTAAATCGGTTGATGATTATTTAAAGTTGTTATTTTTAAAATTTTTTATATTGGACAAGTTATTGACTTAAAAGAGTGAGATATATATTTGTTTTATTTGTTCGAAGGAATTCAACTAACAATTTAGTAAGACCGTTCAAATATAAAACAAAGTTTAACATTTTCACATGGCTGATAATAAAAAAGATAATTTTATGAAGAATTTTTTTTACAATATATTTGCAAAGAATTAAATTTTCAAAATTTAGCCAATTTTCCCGCTCAAGTCTGCTGATTTTAAACTTAAAGCTTTTTTTAAATACCAAAAATACTAAAATCACAGATTCAAAGCTCTTTTTACAGTGTGACCAAATTCTTAATAAAAAGAATCACAAAAAAATACAAAAATGGTCACTATAGCGCCCTAGTGGCTGGTCACATTACCCAATCCAACAGTTTCAATCGCAAAAATCAAGCCAGACGGATTGGTGGGTGACGGAGTGATAAACGACTTATGTCGCGACTGTAACGGAAAGATTTAAATTTATGTTTTGATGAAAACAAAAAATAGTCCAACTCGATAAATAAACTAGGTTTTTATTTTAAACGCTCGATATTAGAGGCATTCAAATATTCGTCTTAAAACTGAGCCTTAGCCGTGCAACTCTATTCCGGAATCCGGAGATAAATAACAATCGCCTGGTCCGTTGGTAATTGCAACAGCCACAAATCAGGCAGTAAAATCGGATTTGCAATCTTGGGAAAGAAGAAACGGACGCCACAGCTTCCTCAGATTGTTTTGTTGTTGCGAGTGTTCGTGTGTGTTGTTGTTGTTGTGTTTTGTGTGTGGTTTTGTGCGGCAACAAAGTCAAAGTCGTCGAAGCTGCTGCGAAACGTGAAATGCAAATTGAGGCAATAGCAAAATAAAAAAAAACATAACCGAAACAGAGACAATAACAAGCAACGCAACAAAACAAAAAAACAGCCAAGACAACAAAACGGTTTCGCGTGTGTTGAAAAATTGCATTGCAAACTAGCAGATAACAACAATAATAACAACGACAACAAAAATTGCGCGCCAAAAGCGAAAGAAACAAAAGGATTACACATAAACAAACCCAAAAGCAGAAGCAGCTGAGCGAGAGAGACGGCGAAAAATCAAAACATCTCGGCGAGAGGCTGAAATTCCAGTTTAACTGCCATCACACCATCACCACCCCCCCATCTCACCCACCTCTAGTGAAACTCACCGCGCGCCTCCCCCCGAGAAGGACGACGGGGCACTTGAAGCATTTCGTGGTGAGTTCGACAGCCTTTAGATTTTGGGTACCCAGATTGGCTTTTTTTTTTTGGTTTGTTCTTCGTCTGGGTTGTTCAATGTCCTCCACCAGCAAACATTTGGCAAAAGTGCAAAAGTCAAGGCTCCCATTCAATGGCACTTTTTTGATTTGCGCCTTTTTGACCTTTGCCCGCAAGTGTGGAAAAAATCGAGAGACTGCACACACACCGAGGACTTAGGAGTCCTTGATGTCTGCAAAGGCACAGTGGTTGTTGCAGCTCTCGGAATTAAGCCATTCCATAGATTATTCTTTATGGGTAGAATTATTAGTAGGAAAACAATGGGGTAACTCAATGCTGATTAATGCACTGTGACGAAATTGTGAAAAAATAATGTCGATTCTCGAATGTAGTCAGGTAGAAAAAGGGACAGATTCCGATACGTCCAACCCCGAACAAGATTACGTGCCTCCTTGGCATTGGATTACCTTGAGAATCGAGAATCGAGAGACCGGGAACCGGGAACCGAAAAAACCGATCGTGTGTGGCGAATACTGCCGGAATGCGATTTGAGCATTTGATGCAGAACCTGGTTTCAGAACCGGCTTTGATGACGTGATCCCTAAACCGGATTTCTCTTCAGATGGATCCTTTTTTTCTTAAATAATTTAGGGGTTTAATGAGGATGTAAACCGGATGAGAGTATTGAATATTTCTCAGCCTATTAGTAATGTCTTTCCCCATCTACTATTACTAATAGCCTTTGTATTTCCCTATCTTCAATGAACCTGCCTGTCATAAATTCTCAGCTTAATTACCACAGCCCTATTTCTCGCACATTATCCCATTATCTGCATTACACCACCATTGTGTCATCGATGACAAGAACCCACTCTGACTGACTGACCGTCTGGGAACGAAAAGAAAGAACTGATAAGGCAGCCAAGCCCCAAATACCAATAAAGTGGCATCATAATCGAGGACAATTATGATTAGAGAGAGAGAGAGAGAAAGGGGGCAGTTCAGCGATCGAGTGCTGATTTAGGTCCCACTGTGACACGACCTCGCGGCGACGTCTGCGTCTGCGTCTGCCCCGGTAATCAAACGTCTAGACAGCGTTCCGTCCGTCGTTGCAGCTTCTTTGGAGGCATCAGCCAGTAACCCGTACAGCCGTCGTTAACTCTTAGCTGCACCCAAAGCAACCCCCCTGCCAACTGTTCAGAAAAAGGGCTCATACAGTGGAAACTCTATAAATGATAAACCTTAAAAGAATTTTTAATAAAAAAATATACTTAAAAAAAAGTCTAAAATTTACATACACATATTACTTTTAGTTGTTTTTTTTTTTTAATCCTCTCTATCGAGGTTCCACTGTATATTTATATGCACAAACAAACAGTAGACACCAAAACACACTCGTACATAATCCCGTTTTATTGCACAGCATTTAAGCCAGCTACCAGAAAGAGAAAACGAATAAATGAGAGACACACAGACTGAGACAGGGGTCCTTTTGCTCCTCCTGGGGATCGGGGGCGCGTCGAGACATGTTTAACAGCAAACACACTCCACTCCATGAGTCTCGCGCTCAATCATTATGAAAATAGCGCTCGTAAATTACAAAACCATGGTTTTATTTGTCAAAATTTGAAACTTATTTGAACAGGCGCTAAGCAAACTGCAGAAGGCCGAAATCGAATCGGGTTTTGTTTTTGTATTTCTTGTTCTTTTTGGGGTTTGTTTTGTTTTTGGTTCCTTATTTTTATTTTTTTTTTGTTTCGCCCCCCTGTTTGGTGTGTGTGCGTGATTACCATGTCCATGCCCATTGGCTCTCTTTCACTCTCACACTCACTCTCTCTCTGTATAAAAAGGGAGGCCTGAGCTCCCAGCCCTTTTTTCGGGCCAACTCTGCCTCTCTCTCTTGCTCTTCTAATATTGTGGTTAGGCCCTCACATGTTTCATATTTCACTTGATTTTATCAATGAATTTCTAATTACTGGTTATTTTTTCTCTTTTTGCGGGTTATTAGTCCTCATCCTCATCACATGGTTGCCCATTTGGGTTGGGTTAATGATTGATAAAGTGTCACTGATGAGCTCAGACTCGGGCCAAAAAAATAACCTCGCTATTAATCTTGGCTTGATTGATGAACCAGCCAAAAGCTTTTTGACATATTAAAAATTTTAATGACCCTGCCTTGCATTCTCAAAAAAAAAAAAATCTCTCCGACAGCTGCTTAATATTTAAAATTTGCACAGATGGTTTTATGGTATTATAAGCGCCCAACAAGGCACTACCCCGATATCTTCATACTAAGCTGCACAATAAAATTTAATTATTTCATTGCCACACACGCAATCTCTGCAGAAACTTTAGAGCTTTTTATCGCAATTGTGGCAGCCAGCTAATTGTTTTGTCTTTTTAGATTTGCGCATTACATTTGTTTTGCTTTAATTACGATTAGTTTTTATACATCATTGTAAAAGGCAATTGAAAAAACACAAATTCCATTTCTGGGTTTACTTCCCATTTGGATTAGATTTGCGAATAAAAAAAGAATAGGCAGCAAGGTCATACAAGCGAGCAATCAAAGTGAAATATACAAAAAGAATGAGGGGACAATGGGGCTCCAGCCGATGGGGTAATGCTCTATATCGTACAAGATATATAGGATAAATTTTTAAACAATATTACCAAAGATCCAGTACTTTTTAAACGTAAGGAAGTAAACATAATAAGGATTTAATTTTATCTTTTATTTTTATGAGCTCTATCTATCATAATACTAGTACATATAGAGTACATATAGATATATATGTACTATACTAGTACATATAGATGCTATATTAATAATACCAAAAATGTAGAAGCTTCTGAGCCTTTTGAAGTAAAAATTCTAAGGATTTAGGTCCTTTACAATCTATTCTATTTTATAAGCTCTATTTTTTATACTACATATATAGATCTATGACATCTATAACATAGATAGATACAATATTACCAAATATTAAAAACATTATAAACCTGAATGAGGAAGAAATGTCCTATAAAGTAACTCTTTAAAGTAAACAATATAATGATTTAGTTCCTTAAATATCATATTATTGTATTTTTATGAGCTCTATCTTTCATTTCTTTCCTAATTATAGATAGAATCTATACTAATATTTCTCAAAAGTAAAGTTCATTATAAACCCTATAAATTAACAATAAAAATCAGGCATTCTCCGGATTTATTTCCTTTTAAAATCTTATCTTTTATACTTTTGTGAAATGAGCTAAGAAATCTTAAACACAGAGATAACCCATTAATAGAAGTCTTAAGCTATTACCTCTTTGTTTTCTTATCACTATCTTATCATACTGACACAGATTAAGGTTAACAATCTCTTCTTACTGCAGTTTCTACTCTCTGAACCTTATGGATTAGCTAAGAGATCCATAATATAGAGTAAAATGCGAACAGGCGCTGTGTGAATGAATGAAAAGTGTGTTTTTTTTGGACTATTTGATATGGAGGGGGCAATAATCGTATGCTTGGGAGAGGGTGCAAATAAGGAGGGGCGTCGGCCATGTGCTTGATACGTAATCATGGCACTTTTTGTTGCTGTTGTTGGTGTTGCCCTGCCCCACCACAAATAGCCATTTGTGTACGTTTCGTTTTGGGTTGCCACGGAGAGGCTCCTTATATGGTCATGTTTTATGCGGAGATTTTGAAATGTGCGTAATTCGCTTGTGGAGCTTGATAAGCTGGCTCCTCGAAAAGTATCCAACTCCTGCCAAAGATTGCCAAAGAAAGAGAAAAGATCGAGATACAAAGATACGTAGATACGTAGATACTACGTGTGGGATCAGGTTTTTTACAGAGACTTTTTAACTACAGGCGTAACTCAGTAAGTGGAAAGTGTGAATAAATAGAAAAGGAGTATTTTAATATGTGAAATATGATTTAAAAATGTAAATGCTTCAGTTTCCTGCTTTTTGTGATAAGAAATTATACAGAAATATTCAAAGAAATTCTCAGAAATATTTCTAAGAAATTTAATGGAATCAGTTGGGAATTTTGTTTTTTAGTTGTGAGTTTCTAAGAAAAATATTTATGTAGATTTTTAGTTCCATTTTTTTAACGAAGCTATAAAAATAATGTCTTTTTATATTTTATTTCTCTGAAATATAAAGTTCGATTTTTAGTGTCCAAACTGTAATTTTTTTCTAGATGAGACTTTCTAAGAAATATATTTATGTAAATATTTGGTTTTATTTGAAAAAAAGCTCTAAAAATTATGCGTTTTATTTTCTTTCTTTGAAATACTATAGTATATAGTTAGTATAGTATCTAGTTCAATTTTTAGTGTCCAAACTGTATGACCAAAAGCGGATGAGCAACTAAAGCGGTTTTAGTCACTGATTGCAATTACGATTCCGGCTTATGCAATTCATCATTATGGCCACAATTTGCCCAAGCGACCAACTGCAATTGAATCGCGTTTGGAAATGAATGCCCCCCCTACTACATCGAGTGGAAGCAACCCGAGTAACTCTCAAAAAAAAAAAAAAAAAGTGAAAACTTGTTTTCCTTTCTGTGATTATTGTTAGTTTGTTGTTTTTGGTGTGTGTAGATGTGTAGATTTGTATTGTTTTATTGTGTTATGTCTCTTGCATTTGACTTTGACTTTTCAACCGAGGCGGTGGTACGACGTCGTCACTTGAATTGTCGGCTTTTCCTTCATTTCTGATTTTTTTTTACCGCCTTTGTTGCGGTCTCGTCATCGGTCACAGTCACAGTAACCGTCTATATCCGAGTTACAGTGTAACGAATTGCATGGAATATTAAAAAAAAACGTTGCTACACGAAGTGGCCATCTTCAAGGTCGATCTATGGTTACCCTTTGATGATTTTTGGGGCTAACTAAGTTTAAACCTTGAAGGTCTTACCATGGTCATTAGGGTAAAAATGGCTTAAATTTCATAGCCTTCTCTTAGGCTTTAAAAATGCATCTTTCCTAGAAACCCCACTCGATATGAAACATTTTTCAATTACATAAAATAATTGCATTTTCCCACTGCCATAATTGACAGTTTACTGCAATTCATCTCACTTCTCCAGGGGCGATAATTGCATTAACAGCTGTATGTGTAATGTCCATGCCCCACTGTTCGGAAGCCACCACCCATCAGTTTCTCTTTCGCCTTGACAACCCCTCACGCGCCACTCCACCACCCCCCAAAACCCTGCCATGGGCATACAAAGTGCAATGACGTGAGAGACGCCAGCCAAAGGGAGCATAGGACAACATCCCCCACACTTAAGAGGGAGGTGGAGTGACCCCTGTCGTTACAAAGAGAGCCAAAGAAACAAAAAAAAAGAAAAGAGAAAAAGACATTACAGAACGAAGGAGCTCTGTTCGATTTTCAACTTCATGCTGCACATTTTGATGGTTTCCTGTGAACATTTCGGATATTTCCAAGCGTGCGACTTGTTGCATGCCACACACCAGAAAGAGAGCCTTGTGCCTTGTTGTAAGTTTAGAAGAGAGGCACTACAGAGCAATAAATGAACCCCATTACAATGGCATGTCTTTAAATGACGTCATCCATAACAAGAAAGGAAAGCTAACTTCGGGCGGAGCCGAAGTTTATATACCCTTGCAGTTAAAACCGGATATATATCGCAAACATCGGATATAGTTGGCCGATCCTTATGAGAATATGATAATATTACCCAATTTATTATAATACAAAAACCAAACCTAAAATTGTCCCAAACTTCTATATTCAAAAACACAAAAGTTGGGTCATTTCCGATCGTTCAGTTATATAGCAGCTATAGGATATGGTCGGCCGATCCTAATGAAATTTTGTAGGTTGGATCATCTGGCCAAAAATATAATCTGTATTAAGTTTCAGCTTTCTATCTTTAAAAACACGAAAGTTGGGTCATTTCCGATCGTTCAGTTATATGGCAGCTATAAGATATAGTCGGCCGATCCTTATGAAATTTGGCATGTCGTAATGGTTTGCCAAAAATAGCTCTCTTGTCAAATTTGAACTCTCTAACTCTAAAAACACCAAAGTTATACCATTTCCGATCAATCAGTTATATGGCAGCTATAGGATATAGTCGGCCGATCCGGGCCGTTCCGACTTATATACTGCGTGCAAAGGAAAGAAGGGTGTGTGCAAAGTTTCAAGACGATAGCTTCAAAACTGAGAGACTAGTTCGCGTAGAAACGGACAGACAGACAGACGGACAGACAGACGGACAGACAGACGGACAGACAGACGGACAGACGGACATGCTCATATCAACTCAGGAGGTGATCCTGATCAAGAATATATATACTTTATAGGGTCGGAGATGTCTCCTTCACTGCGTTGCACACTTTTGGACAAAATTATAATACCCTCTGCAAGGGTATAAAAAGTATCTTAAATGGGTAATAACTTTACAATTATCTTAGAGATGTTACATTTGTTTCACTTTCAAATAAAACCATAAAACTTTATTGATATATCTCTCATTTTTGATTAATATTGTTTATGCAAATTATTTTTACTTTCCTTTGATTGGTTCCATTTGGCTTCGTTCGTTTCTCGGACTTGGATTTTGTTCCGTTTCCGGCACTGATTGATTTGTTGTTGTTGCAGTTGTCGTCTTAATGGAGCTATCATATAATAAAAAAAAAATTTCAACTTACGTTTTGCTTTTATGAGGCAGCTTTTATTCAAATAATTTCGCCAAGTCATAGAAGATAAGCATAAGCAAGTGTGTGAAAAAAAAGAGTGAAAGGTTTAAGTGATTTTGTAGCTCTTTTAATTGTTTTTTCAGCTTTTTGGCTAAAAGCCGGTTGCAATCTTTGCTTTATTTGTTAAGTGCTGCAATTTCTTCAACGTCTAGTGGCTTACATAAATTTTTTGTGTTTTTTTTTGCTTTACGTTTTGAAATGATTATTACTGTCTGCAAACACCTCCCTCTCTTACGCTTTTGATTGGCTAATTTAGGGCTTGTTGTTGTGCTTGTTGTGGCTTTAACTGGTTGGGGATTTCGGCTTGCCAAGGCCACTTTATTGTAATGCTCATTTACACGCATTATGATTTAAAATGATTTCTTGTTAAGTCGCCGCCTTGAATATTAACTAATCACTTTTATGATCCATTTGGTTGGAAACCCGGACAAATCTTTACTATTTAATGACCCAAAAATTATGTCATAAAGACAGCTATTTCGTAGAATCTATAAAATATATATAACAATTCGATGAATGCTGAACATGAGCTGGTGGATGATCTAAATAAAGAAGCTTATTCAGCTATTTGGAAATTGTGAAATAAAATCAAGAAAATTGTATTTTTTATTCAAGGGAGAAGACTCTAAACTCAGCACACATTTTCCCTATAGGCCTCATAAACTAGACCCCTTTACGATCCCCATATAGCTTCAATAAAATAAACAAAATTACCTTACAACATACCTTCAATAAACCCATAAAATCTAATTATATTTAATGATACAAACATATAATCTTGTTAGGCAATTTCCACTTGATTTAAGGTTTAATTTTTGCTCAAAAAAACCACTACTCTTGATACCCATTTAACTTTATCAAAAAGTAACATATTTCCATAAAGCTCTGTGTCTGGTGCCCAACTAGACCCTCAAAAAAAAACAAAAACAAATAATGAAGAGCAATCATAAAAATGTTTATTAAATTTATTTCTTTTGGTTAGTGTTGTTGTTGTTGGGCCGGGCTATTATGGTTTTGGATGATAAGCGTTTTGCACCCGCATGGCTCTGGCTCTGGCTGGCGTTGAGAATTTTAGCTTGATTAGCCTCGCTGTGGGATTTCGATTACGAAATATATTCTTTTAATGGATTCACTCACCATAGTTTTCTGGGTGTAGTACCCCGCATATTTTGATGCTCTATAAAGAGATCTTGATAGAGATCAAGATAGATTTCTTCTATACTATTGATGGTTATAATATTATTAGTAGTTTTGGTAGGTTTCTGGAATTTTTTAAATAAACTTTAAGACTTGTTTTTTGAAGTTTTCTTAAAGAGTTTCTATATGAATTTCTTTAAAAATCCTTATCATTAGATATCTTCTAGTCCATACCATATATTTCCTATTTTCCCTATAATTTTGGTAGGTATCTAGACCTTCTTAAGTAAACTATGGATTTTGGTCTTATTTTTTTTGAAATTTTCTCAAAGAGTTTCTATAGAAGTTTCTTCCAATATGGCTATTACTAGGTATCTCTTAGTCCATACCCTATATATTCCATATTTTTATTCTTGGTTCGAACTATACATAAATGCTTCCCGACTCTCTAGGCAAAAACAAAAATTTTCTGTTTATTGTTCAAAAATTTGTTGTTTGGGGAATGGGGGTCGACCGAATTGTTTGTTTTTGTTATTGTTTATGCGGAATGCTGACTGTGGAATGCCACATGTACATATGTATATATATACATATATGTGGGGTGCCAAGCTGTTCTGTTTATAATTCCTATTACTGTTCAGATTTAGAAATGCATTTTCTGCCTGGGTTCCCATTTCCAGGAACCCATTCTTACAGTTGGGGCTAATGTAGGCATTTTTATTTTTTTTTGGCCAAATGGGGTTCCCAGGAAAGGTCAGTTCTTGGGGCAGGTTTGTAGTGGAGCTTCCTCATGCTATACCCACATAATCCCCTTGGATTCCTGGTAAACGTTTAGTACAAAGTTCCCCTCCCTCCTAGCGACACTTGCGCAATGCCAAGTTTTTGGTTGGTTTTGTGGACTTTGGACGGACTTTGTCCGGTTTTTGTATTGGCCACTTGTCAAGCCGCTTAGCCAAAAACAAAAAAGCAACAAACCACCAGCGAAAAGGCAAGAAATTAAACTGAAAATTGTTATTAAAAGAGCGTACAAGACGACAAACGATGTCGACGCGGAAAATTAGTGGCTGCGACTGACTGAATGAATGAATGACTGACTGAATGAGTGACTGAAGCGGACACTTTTGAGTGGGGAAGGTCGGGGGGAGTTCAGTGAAAGCCGGTAAGCCACTTGGCTGGCAGGTGGGGCAGTCACTGACTTACATTGCCGAACGCTTTTGGCCAGAGTGTTTCCTGTGGTTGCATCTCCCGCTGGGTGATTGACCAGAAAAACCATCGGCCCGGTGGGGTGGGGGAGTGGCAGATTATCTAATTTAATGACTCACCTGTTCAGACTGCTAATAAGAGGAGGCGTGAGGCGCAAAAAAGCCGACTAAACGGCTGGCCAATAAATTCTGACACGCTATTAAAAATAGGAGAAAAAAGAGGTATTTCAAAAGAGAGATGTTGGTAAGAAAAAGTGAGGGTGGTGGCTGGCCTTGCGTGTGTTTTTTTCCCCCTCTTGGCCAGGTCAGGCAAACAAAAGTCAATGTGACAAACACAAATAAATAGTAAAAATAAAAATAAAATTTCTATGACTAACACGCGCCTACAACAACGACTATGGGTGGTGGTGGTGGGTGGCTTTTGGGCTGGCTGGAAGGAGACAATTGGCAATTAGGTTCCATGACATAAGTGCGACTCTAGGTGGCCAGATCGGGAAATGGAAGACAAATAGAAATGGGTAAACATTAGGTGTTGGATGAGTAAACATTGTGCTGCAGTGGGAGTGCACTTTAGGGCTTTGAACTGGCCAGGAATATGACTCTGGAATACCAGGAACTATGACTCTGAAGAAGTGATGTCTGTCCCTAGAAGAATTTGTTGGTAGTTTAATATTTATTATCTAATCTATGATCTTATCTTGATCCATATCTATAGAAAACTATAACCTATAGAAAGCATTTGTATTTAAATTTTAAACAGAACTAGATCTCTGCTCAAAATAAGCTTTTAGTCACGAAACCACCTAGATTCCTTGAAACCTAGACTAGTCTTGCTTTATTTATCGAACTATAATGACCTTTTAAACTAGTTTAGTTAGTCAAATATTATATATTACTAAAACCTCTTCCAAAATCATAAATTCTTCGATAATTTTCTTTAAAAATAATCATTTAAAGCCTAAGAAACCCCCATTTCACGACCATACCCTTTTAAGACCTAACCCTTAACCCCTGACTACATGGCCAGCTGATTTTAAGCCAGAAAATTAACCCATAGCCACTTTAATCTCCACAAAGGCCACCGAGCCACCTGGAGCCATGAAAGACACCTGGAGACGAGCCCCCCTCGAGATATTATATTTCCGAAAGCTTTTATCGTCTTACTGTTTGCGGGTGTTTGTCCATTGTGGGGGTGGCACTGGGTGGCACTGGGTGGCGATTAGGGGGGGTGTCTGTTTCAAACCTGCCTGCAATTGTTGTTGGGCGGCGAGACAGGACGACAGGTCTATATTTCTGCTATCCTGTTGAAAAATCAGGGAAATCTATTTATTGATGTTTTTCGCAACAAAAGCCAAAGAGCGAGCGAACGAGAGGACGCGACAGTGTCCTGAGGGTCGAGGCTGCACAGTGACGTCAGTGGGCGAGGGAGATGGCTGCCAGCGTGGGAGAGAGATGGCAAAATAAAGCTTATTGGACAAACGTGAAGCTTTGTAAGCTGTCGGGGATAGCCTTCCTGCCACCCCTTGGGTGCCCCATTCTGACACTATTTCTCTCTCATTCTAACCCCCTGACTGGGTATGTCTCTTTCTGTCAGCGCCGTCTCATCCTGTCGCTGTCGTCATAGCTCCTGTTTGTCGACTCCTGTTGCTCCTGTCGAGCATCCTGCTGTTGGCACTTGCTGCTCGCCGGTTGATTTGAGGCGGAGTATTTGAGTTAGAGTTGCTCAATGGCGGGATCCCGGGTTCCGCCCCTTTATGCCACCATTCCCCAGACCCTGGTCCAGGCCCCGCCCATCCGCCCAATCGTCTAACCGCCCCTGGATGGCCTGGAGAATGTGGAGTGACAGCAACTTCCCCTGCTGTTGCTCCGTTTTTTTTTTTTTTTTTTTGGGGAGCTCTGGGATGGCCAAGAAGTTGGGGCATGTCTTAGACTTCCGTCTTATTAGCGGGAGACGGAAAATGCCGGAAAAGTGTGGTGGTGCCTGGCGTCTGCTCCGTTTTGTTTGTGTTGTGTGTGGAGCGGCCATTTTCTCCATGGAGCCAATTAGCACCAGGCGACCAGGAACAATGAGCCGAATGCCGGGCGCCTCGCCTCTGGCGCCCGATGGCTGTCGATTTTCCACATTCTTCCCCAGGAGGAGGCCGCTGTCGCCCCCATTGTGAAAGGAGCTTAGCTAGGGGCGGACGAGCTTCCGGAAAAGCTTTACCTGGGAGGATGCTGGCTGCTGCATCTCCTCCTCGTTTTGGGGTTTCTAGGGGAAATGTGGGCATTGGTGGTCTGCACACACGCGCGTGTCCTTTGTGCAGATGCAGAGGAGCTTCGGCTCGGGTCAAGGCTACTGGCCCCCCACCACCCACATGGCGCAAATGTCACGCGCCACATGCAACATCCTTGTGGCAGCTGACTGGCATTGTTCTTTTTTTCAAATGAAGGGTAGTGGCTAATGGTTGATTGGTTTTTTAAGGAGATTTTAGTAAATATTTAAGAAATAATATAATATTTAAGAAAGGCTATACTAGGGACTCTGGTCTAAGCTGAAATTCTATATAAAATATTATAATATGAGAGCCATTCTATAGAGTATTAACCTCTTCGAGGCCACTTTCCTCAAGAACCCCCATATGTGTCCATGATTTGGAAGAAAAGGAGGCTCTCTGACGAACAAAGAGCTTTCACTTTTCACTTTCTGAAGGATTTAATCCGTTTTAGCTTAGTTAGTAGCACCCGCCGGCTATGTTCTCTGTTCTATTCCGTTCTATTTCTATTCGTGGCTCTGAAATGCATATCTGGGTCAGCTGTTAGTTGGTTGTTTAGGGGCTTGCATAAGCCAGTCAGCCAGTCCGGCGGCAAGAAAGAAAATAAAATAAGAAAACTCGGCCCAAAAGCCAACCCCACCATCCCAAACCCCAACCCAAGCCCATAGCCAACCCGATTTTCCAACCCTGCCGTGTTTGGTTAGCTGCTGCAAATGAGGAAGCCTAAAATAGCGAACCAAACGCGTTACGTGTGTTGGCGTTGCAGCACAAACTTGCAGCAGGCAGCAGTTGCAGCAGCAATCGATTATAGAGGTCCGGTTACCAGCATTTTCCTTCTCGGCTCGCAGTTTTTAGCCGTTTGTCGTGTTGATAAGAACGCATTGGTTCGACGAAAGCGAAAGTCTGTGTTATTAAAATGTAAACCCAATGAAAGTGACAACAAAAGCCATCAACTAGCTCTGTTAGTTACCACCAACCACCACCAGACACCTCAAAACAAAAATTTTAATTCAAGCAACAGTTGCTTTTATTGTTCAATAAAAATATTAAAAAAATTTAAAGAAAAATATTAAAAATTCAAAAAGAAGAACCCTGAAAAATGCAGCGACCCTCTTCGAATATTTCTAGCAACATTATGAACCGCATGTCCATATTTGAAAGTGAGTGAAAAACTGCGTGAATAATTCATACGTATTTGTTCATTTATTCATCACTCTATTCAAACTCTATTCTTGGGGCCCAAACAAAACATCGAGTGTCTTCTTCGGGTCGGTGAAATCGTGGAGGCCATAAAGCCTTTTAGCTCTTATTGTTTCGCTTTTCCACGGCGATGGTGTAAAATGATTAAGTACACTACTATACTACTATACTACTCGTTGGTAAAAGTGTAGAAAATTCGGTCAAGACATGCCATCACATATGGCTGATAAGGTTGAAAGACTCTGAAAAGGTTTTGGTTTATGGAGGGGAATGGAGGGGCTTAAGTTATGCAAAGGAATGTGTTTTGGAGAAACTTGAGATTTATTAACGAAAGATAGGTAATGTAGATGCACAAAATTAAATTATGTCAGTAATGGAAAAATAATTGAAAAATAAGCCACACTATTTACAATTATACTTTAAAGATTGCCCCTGCCACTTGAAGTAAATATCAGAGGCACTTAAGCCTCCACCCTGGCACTTAACTGAGCTGTCATGGCTTGTTGGGCCCTTAACCCGGTTAACCCTCATAGAAAAACTTTCGTTTTAAAGAGACCACAAACCCAAGAAACCCCAACAACCACTTGATAATAATTCAGAGCTCTCTGTGCCATATCATTACTTCTAAACACAATGCACTCCCAATGTTGTCTTGATTTATGCCGACCCGAGACTGGGTCGACTTCGGTCATTCGGTGAAAACAAATTGCATATAATTACCCCCCCGGTGAAGTCTTTTTTAGACTCTTTGTAGACTCCCCAGACGTCCCTTATAGAGACCCCGCCATTTATTTCATTTACGTTAATTTCACACCCAAACCAGCAGACACACATATGTGCAGCTCATTAACCCACATGGTGGCGAGTGGGGCTAAAAAAAAATGTCTAGCAACTGGATGGGAGGGAGTTGGGGGTCGGGTCGAACCAGTCGATTGCGCAAGTGGAAACTTGTTGGCTATACCCTATCGCAACTGAGGTATTCTGTAAGGAATGTGCGTGCCACTTGCCACACCAACAATTTTCCTAAATAAACAAACAATTTTCGAAGGCATAACAAACATAATCGGAGAATTGCATAACATTTTCAAGTGGATTTAAATTGGGAAATGTTTTTAGAACAAGAAAGCCTCTTGCAACAGGTATCAAAGGGTATTCTATGCCCTTTATTAGGCCAGACTAGACCCCACCAGACATCCATAAAAATGCAAATCACAAGCTCCAAGTCGGCGAATGCAAATTTCCATTTGAAATCCAAGTAAAAATCAATCAAAACGGATTTGCATGCGATTTCCGATTGTGCCACATATGGATGGTGCATGGTATACCCCCTATACTTACCTAATGCATATTCGTTGATAAAACCCATTTCATCATACTGGCCAAAGGGCCTGACAATGTTAAAGGTCGAACCGACTTCATGGCCATTAGAGTCGGCAAACAAGAGACTTAATAAATCTTTGAAATGTTTGTTTGGTTGCTTTTCCAGCGAATCAGCCATAATTTGTTTGAATTGTTCGAAATGAGTCTGATGAAATTGATTGATTGATCGTCGGCCGCGAACTCTGAGCTGAGCGGAGTTGCCAATTAAGGTTGGTTAACCCTTTTCACAGAAATACCCCAAGCGTGTGAACTAGTATTTTCAGTTTAGGTATTTTTTTTTGGTTTTATGCAGTTCTGATTGCACTCTTTATGGCTCACAATTTGCCTTTAATTTTGCTTTTATTATTGACTTTTACTGGCCCACTTGGGCTAAGCATATTTATTCGCGGAATTTCGCTGAAACCAGCCCACTCGAGTCTTTAAATCGATGGCCCACTTTGCCGAGGGGTTTGGCTTTCGAACATTTTTCTTTAAAAAATTCATCAAACTAGCAATTATATTTATTTTATTTATTTTTCATATTTTATAGGCTAAAAAAACTTACTTGCCTTCTAGCCATTTTCAGCCATGTCATTGCCCTTTCAGCGCTGTTTCTTTATCCCTTATCATCGCCTATTAATCTAGTTTAGGTTTTGGGCTTCGGGCTTTGGGCCACAGCCACTAACTAGTCCGCCACAATGTGGGTTAATATGATGGGTGAACAAAAGAAGTTTGTTGGTGACGGTTCAGTAAAAACAAATTTAAAAAAAAAAGTAACCAGAACAAGAAAATAAAAAATAAAAGAACTTTACCGCTGTTCTTTGGGCTCTCATCTTTTTTTTTTTACGGTTTACAGCTCTTGTTGGCTGCTATCTGTTTTTTATTCTTTTTTTTTTTTTTTTTTGTAATAACAAATTGACAATGACATGAATGAGAAGAAATATTTAACCTTAATAAATGGCGAAGACAACGAAGCTTTAGACGTCTTTTGTTTGGTTTTCTTGGGGGGCTCCTATGGTGGCTCTTGTGTCTGCATTGTTGGGTGGTTAAGGCCCGAACTGATTTGTGTGGGGAAGGCCAAGTGCCAATTAAACTTTGCCACTGGAGAACGAAGGGGACACTGACCAGAGATGCACTGGAGAAAAATTTGTAAGGATTTTAATAGAAATATTCAATGCTATTTAAGCTTTGTTTTGGTTCCAAATATTTTTAAAATTTCAAGATTTTATTAAAGATATTATTTTAATTTTTAATAAAACATTTTTTTCTCTGTACCTCATCTTTAAGAATGCAAATCCGTTCACTTATCTTTGAACTCTCGCCATTCTGTTTCGATTTCAGATACGGCATTCAGGCACAGTCTGACCGAGGCTGAGAACGCGGCCGGAACGATGATGTCCATGACCAACTCCCCGCCGGCCACGCCCACCGGCGTACAAACGGACTCCGATGGCCTGATACTCCCAAAGAAGCTAATAAATCCCTGCATGGAGAGCACCGATCGCAAGGAGCTGCATCGAGAGCTCAAGTTTAATGCCAGAATGTAAGTAGATTTTAAATTTAAATTTTTAACAAGTTAAATATTTATTTAATTTATCATTTTTAGTGGTAAAAGCGTGCTAAACCAGAAATCGGAGCTGCAACGTGCCTACGATAAGCAAAAGGAGCGCCATATGGCCGCCGAACACCATTCGCCGGAGGCGGAAACCGTCGGAGGGATACCAGGACTGAAGGGTGAACTCGGCCGGGTGATCATGGAGCGGGCACAGAAGCACGAGGCGGCGGCCCAGAAACAGGATCAGGAGGAGGCCGAGGAGCGGCAGTACGTGAATCCCGAATATCTGAATGTTCGGGCCAAGCTGCGAACGGCGCATGCTGCCAACAATTAGAGATGACCTCCTCCCCAACGGGAGGTGTAGGCCTCCTAATCCTCATCCTCAGCCTCGGCTTGTTTAATGTTTAATGTTTAAATAACAATCGTAACCAAATTGTGTGAGGAAGGAATTATGTTTAATACGTTGACTTGATAGCAGTTTTCATTTTGATATTATGCAAAACTAGTTGTTTGTAATTAACTTTTATGCCTAGACCTAAGTCATTTAAACTTTTAGTTTGTTAGTTTTAATATTGTGAGCAATTTTCTTTGTCCTTTGTGTGTATAAACCATGTGTATAAAATTTGTTTTATTCTCCATTTCTTCCAAAAAAACCACAATTATGAAATGAGAAAATTATAAACACTTTGGGCCAACCGAGTGTCAATAATGTATTTAGTGTAGTTATGTGTATCTATATCAATTAATTTAGTGAGAACGATGATAATGCTGTATGTAAACAGGGGTATAAGATAGAAAGTAAGACAGAGATACAGACCGAACATGGGAGAATGATATTGGATCTACATATATAGAAACAAAAACTATTTTATGTCAAGCTAAGAAATTTAAAACAGATTACAGAACTATATACAACATATATCTATATACAAATTTTAGTTTCTGGAATTAATAAAAACCTTTTAATGTAGGAAAAAGTTATCAAAGCCAATGATTAATTGTGTTTTTTCTTTTTATTCGGATTATAGCTTTAGAAGTGGTACATATATTTCGGGATTCAGGATGCCTTTCAGGATTCCTTTTAAGCTGCGAACCTAATAATCAAACTAAGCTTTCATTTCTCATTTTATATAAATATTATTTATTTTTTTCGGATTAGTAAATCGATACGAATTTAAATACCATTTGAAACCTTTTCATCCTTTCTTGTTCTTGTTTTTCTTCTTAGTATCGGATTTCCTCACAGTTTTGGAGATTTCTACCTCTATTTTTTTCTCATCTTTAAGCTAAAATTTGTTAAATTATTTTCTCTTTAATTTTTAAAATATTTAAACATTACTTACACGCTCTAACTCCTTCTGCTGAGCTATTTTATCAAGAACCTCTTGAACTCTTCTCTTAAACATCTGAACAGTTTCCTTGGCATGTTGAAGGTCGTCCTTGCACTTACTAACCCGGTTACGAGTAAGTTGTACCATATTCTCCGCCAGTTCCATGTCAGTATCATAGTCCTCCTGAACCGTATTGATTTGTTGTTTATAGGACTCGATTAAGATCCGATATGTGCTATTAACGCTATCCCAAACGCTCATATCCTTAGACTTCAAATCGCGAATTTTTTCCAGCTTGTTGGAGTACTCCTTAAAGAGTTAATATTAATAAGGTTTACTATTGGAAAATGGTAAAGATTATCTTGCAACGCAGGTCTAAATAAAATTGACCTTGCTGTGCTTTATCATAAGTCCAATTTATTCTATATCTTGTTGATATGGGGCTTATGTCTAGAAAGTATTCTTTAGTAAATTAATTAAGATTTTAATGAAAGTTTTTCTTACAATAGATGTCGGATTGGATTTTACGGAGCTTGCGCTGCTTGTTAGCAAAATGTTCGTTATGAAATCCCTGATTCTTATTAAATTTCTCCGCATACAATCCTTTGTATATGGCCATTTGGCTTTCATATGGCAAGGCAATAATCTTGTCCACATCCTTTGTAGTGTTTCTATAAAAAAAAAATTATAACCAGAAAAGAAAGGTAACTTCGGGCAGTGCCGAAGGTGATATGCTTTAGCGATAGCTTTATCTTCCCCAATTTTCATCCGATTCTCAAGAGGAGTACCTTAAACGATTTATGGGTCGGATTCCCACCATTTTGCATCAAAATCCTGAGACAAAATATTTTTTAGATTTTTTGTCCATTTTTCCTGAAGGGATCCCTTGAAAATGGGATTTTCCCCTGTATGGCGCACAGCGATAGCTATATCTTCCCCAATTCTTATCCGATTCTCAAGCGGAGTACCTTAAACGATTTCTGGGTCGATTCTCCACCATTCTGCATCAAAATCCTGAGACAAAATATTTTGTAGATTTTTTGTCCATTTTTCCTGATGGGATCCCTTGAAAACGGGATATTCCCCTGTATGGCGCACAGCGATAGCTATATCTTCCCCAATTATTATCCGATTCTCAAGCGGAGTACCTTAAACGATTTCTGGGTCGATTCTCCACCATTCTGCATCAAAATCCTGAGACAAAATATTTTTTAGATTTTTTGTCCATTTTTCCTGAAGGGATCCCTTGAAAATGGGATTTTTCCCTGTATGGCGCACAGCGATAGCTATATCTTCCCCAATTCTTATCCGATTCTCAAGCGGAGTACCTTAAACGATTTCTGGGTCGATTCTCCACCATTCTGCATCAAAATCCTGAGACAAAATAATTTATAGATTTTTTGTCCAATTTTTCCTGATAGGATCCCTTGAAAACGGGTTATTCCCCTGTATGGCGCACAGCGATAGCTATATCTTCCCCAATTCTTATCCGATTCTCAAGCGGAGTACCTTAAACGATTTCTGGGTCGATTCTCCACCATTCTGCATCAAAATCCTGAAACAAAATATTTTTTAGATTTTTTGTCCATTTTTCCTGAAGGGATCCCTTGAAAATGTGATTTTTCCCTGTATGGCGCACAGCGATAGCTATATCTTCCCCAATTCTTATCCGATTCTCAAGCGGAGTACCTTAAACGATTTCTGGGTCGATTCTCCACCATTCTGCATCAAAATCCTGAGACAAAATATTTTTTAGATTTTTTGTCCATTTTTCCTGATAGGATCCCTTGAAAACGGGTTATTCCCCTGTATGGCGCACAGCGATAGCTATATCTTCCCCAATTCTTATCCGATTCTCAAGCGGAGTACCTTAAACGATTTCTGGGTCGATTCTCCACCATTCTGCATCAAAATCCTGAGACAAAATATTTTTTAGATTTTTTGTCCATTTTTCCTGAAGGGATCCCTTGAAAATGGGATTTTCCCCTGTATGGCGCACAGCGATAGCTATATCTTCCCGAATTCTTATCCGATTCTCAAGCGGAGTACCTTAAACGATTTCTGGGTCGATTCTCCACCATTCTGCATCAAAATCCTGAGACAAAATATTTTTTAGATTTTTTGTCCATTTTTCCTGAAGGGATCCCTTGAAAATGGGATTTTTCCCTGTATGGCGCACAGCGATAGCTATATCTTCCCCAATTCTTATCCGATTCTCAAGCGGAGTACCTTTAACGATTTCTGGGTCGATTCTCCACCATTCTGCATCAAAATCCTGAGACAAAATATTTTTTAGATTTTTTGTCCATTTTTCCTGATAGGATCCCTTGAAAACGGGTTATTCCCCTGTATGGCGCACAGCGATAGCTATATCTTCCCGAATTCTTATCCGATTCTCAAGCGGAGTACCTTAAACGATTTCTGGGTCGATTCTCCACCATTCTGCATCAAAATCCTGAGACAAAATATTTTTTAGATTTTTTGTCCATTTTTCCTGAAGGGATCCCTTGAAAATGGGATTTTTCCCTGTAGGGTCCACAGTGATGTCCATATCTTCCCCAATTCTGATCCGATTCTCAAGCGGAGTACCTTAAACGATTTCTGGGTCGATTCGCCACCATTCTGCATCAAAATCCTGAGACAAAATATTTTTTAGATTTTTTGTCAATTTTTCCTGATGGGATCCCTTGAAAACGGGTTATTCCCCTGTATGGCGCACAGCGATAGCTATATCTTCCCCAATTCTTATCCGATTCTCAAGCGGAGTACCTTAAACGATTTCTGGGTCGATTCTCCACCATTCTGCATCAAAATCCTGAGACAAAATATTTTTTAGATTTTTTGTCCATTTTTCCTGATAGGATCCCTTGAAAACGGGTTATTCCCCTGTATGGCGCACAGCGATAGCTATATCTTCCCCAATTCTTATCCGATTCTCAAGCGGAGTACCTTAAACGATTTCTGGGTCGATTCTCCACCATTCTGCATCAAAATCCTGAAACAAAATATTTTTTAGATTTTTTGTCCATTTTTCCTGAAGGGATCCCTTGAAAATGGGATTTTTCCCTGTATGGCGCACAGCGATAGCTATATCTTCCCCAATTCTTATCCGATTCTCAAGCGGAGTACCTTAAACGATTTCTGGGTCGATTCTCCACCATTCTGCATCAAAATCCTGAGACAAAATATTTTTTAGATTTTTTGTCCATTTTTCCTGATAGGATCCCTTGAAAACGGGTTATTCCCCTGTATGGCGCACAGCGATAGCTATATCTTCCCCAATTCTTATCCATTTCTCAAGCGGAGTACCTTAAACGATTTCTGGGTCGATTCTCCACCATTCTGCATCAAAATCCTGAAACAAAATATTTTTTAGATTTTTTGTCCATTTTTCCTGATAGGATCCCTTGAAAACGGGTTATTCCCCTGTAGGGTCCACAGTGATGTCCATATCTTCCCCAATTCTGATCCGATTCTCAAGCGGAGTACCTTAAACGATTTCTGGGTCGATTCGCCACCATTCTGCATCAAAATCCTGAGACAAAATATTTTTTAGATTTTTTGTCAATTTTTCCTGATGGGATCCCTTGAAAACGGGTTATTCCCCTGTATGGCGCACAGCGATAGCTATATCTTCCCCAATTCTTATCCGATTCTCAAGCGGAGTACCTTAAACGATTTCTGGGTCGATTCGCCACCATTCTGCATCAAAATCCTGAGACAAAATATTTTTTAGATTTTTTGTCAATTTTTCCTGATGGGATCCCTTGAAAACGGGTTATTCCCCTGTATGGCGCACAGCGATAGCTATATCTTCCCCAATTCTTATCCGATTCTCAAGCGAAGTACCTTAAACGATTTCTGGGTCGATTCTCCACCATTCTGCATCAAAATCCTGAAACAAAATATTTTTTAGATTTTTTGTCCATTTTTCCTGATAGGATCCCTTGAAAACGGGTTATTCCCCTGTAGGGTCCACAGTGATGTCCATATCTTCCCCAATTCTGATCCGATTCTCAAGCGGAGTACCTTAAACGATGCATCGATTTCCCCACCGATTCCCCATTATATACTGCTTGCAAAGGAAATAAGAGTGTATGCCAAGTTTCAAGTCGTTGGCTTTAAAACTGAGAGACTAGTTCGCATAAAAACAGACAGACGGACAGGACAAGGGCCAGAATTACTTACGAGATAGCATCATTAAATGTGGTCAGATTGTTAAAATTTGGATCTGAAGATACGTCGGAAATTAGGACATCTACCAATCGTATAACTTCTCCCAGATCGACATAGAATTTAAGTTCATCTAAAGTAACTTGTGATTTATCCTCTTCAAAAATATCAATATACACGGCGCTATGTTGCTCTTCGAATCGCCTCAATTTCTCCTTGTAGCACCATCCAAATATCGTATTAGTGGGATCAGTGCCCTCCGGCGGTATATCCCGCATTACATTTAGTAGCTCTCTTAGTTGCATTAACTGGAATATTACGCATACGCTGCTAAAGTCGGAAATTAGATTTTGGAAACGAGTTTTAAACATGAGAGTGGTTGCAAATATTGAATCCCGCTGTCGCTGTGAAAGACTCGATTTAAAAAGCGACGTCATTCGATTCATATACACAGTGGCACGAGCCGCATAGTCAACTCTGTACAGCATTGCATCGAAAACTTCGTGCTCTTGTAAGGTATCTCTTATTTTAAGATCCTTTGAACCAGGCATCCCATCCGTAACATTGAATTTTTTAGGGATTGCTTCTTTTTCTGGTAGGATTTTCTTAAGATAGGCATCGTGGCAATATTCCGAAGGTTTACTTGGCAGCGGAAAAAGTTCCATAATTTCCTCAATGTGTGACTTCATAACGCTATTGTGTAATGTGTCTTATGGTTAGTGTCTTTTATTATCCTTTTTTTTGGGTTTTTTTCTGAAGGATATATAGTGTTGTTTAGTGTTGTAGTGTTTTGTGTGGTTTAAGATATACTATATATTATTCTGACATTTTTCACAATGTTTAAATATTTTTCCATTGTTTTTTAATGTTTTTTTTTGTTTAAATAGTGATGATGACCCACTTGGGCTATCCCAAAAGTATGCAATAATTTTAGTTGGAGTAAATTTCTTTATTTTCGATTAAAATTAACACACGTAGTTTCATGTTATCCAAATAAGTCTTTTAAAGACATTCATAGTTAATAATACTTGATATTAGTCCTTTGCCCTTGAGACATCACTTCAAAAATTTAAAAGTTGTATGAATTGTGAGTAAAAAGTTATGAAAGTACTCCAAATATATGAATTTGGTTTGAGATTAACCTTTCTTCTTTTTACCCTTTTCCGGCTTGACAGGGACTTGCTGAGATGGTCTCTTGGAAGGTCGAGCCTGTGAAAGGAATTTAATTAAATGGCATTATACTTAGTTAAACCAATTATTATATTTACCGCTGATAGTCGTGCCCTTTCAGCCTCTTTTTCTTCGGCTATTTTATCGCGGACCTCTTTGGTTTTCCGTCTAAACATTTCCACCTTATCGATGGCCATTTTCAGGTCCTCCTTGCATTTGTTGACGCGATTCCGAGTGGCCTGCACTATGTTCTCAGCTGACTCCATGTCATCGTCGTAGGCCTGTTGGACCTGATTGATGCGCTTCTTATAGGATTCGATCAGGTAGAGGTATTCATATGTGACACTCTGGCGCACCCTGTTATCCTTTTCGGTTAATTCGGCCAGCTTTTCCAGCTCATCGGTGAAAACCTATAAGAGTTACTTTAAAATAGATAATACAAACATATATTTTGTTGAAGGACTAACCTTACAATGTAAGTCATCTTTGAATTGAAATTGTTCTTTCTTATCGTAGGTCCAATTCACTCTATATCGAGTCTCCACCGGCATGATGTCTACAAGGAAAATTATATAATTTTTAATAAATAAGCAATAACATATTAATAAACTTACAGTCGCTTTGAAAACGTTCTTTTTTTAAGGCAATCTGTTTGGCCTTCAAAAGAGGATTTCGAAACCTTCCTTCTTTATTCTGATTTTCTGCAGCCAAAGCATCGTGTTCGGCCATTACAGTTTCATATGGCAACGCAATTATCTTGTCAATGTCCATGGTGGTATCACTAAAATAAATTAAAACATAAAAGTTCTTCAATTACATAAAAGGCTGATAATGAGATCCTACGTGAGATGCTCCATAAAGCCACGGGGAGCACACAGATCCCTGTCCCTGGTCACATCGTTAAGCAGTATCCGTACCAGACGAATTATCTCGGTTAAGTCCACGTAAAACTTAAGGTCATCCAGTGTTGTTTGAGGTTTGTTTTCCTCTAAAATATCTATATATACTGTGGCATTTTGTTCCTTGAATCGCTTCAAATTTTCCTTGTAACACCAGACGAAAATTGTATTATTTGGATCAGTGCCAGCTGGGGGATGCTCTCTCATCACATTGAGGATTTCCTGGAGCTGGACTAGCTGATAGATGACGCAAACATTGCGAAAATCGGATATCAAATTGCGAAACCGGGTCTTGAACATTTGAGCCGTTTTAAAGGCCGATTTGCGCTGATCCAGGCTAAGAACGGACCGTTCAGTGGATCGCCTGGCCATCATGGTGGCCCTGGCCATATACATAGTTGCCCGTGCCTTGTAGTCCGTCGAATATAGATTGGCCAGGAAGTTCTCGTTTGCATTCTCGAAGGTAAACTCCATTTCACCCTCATCGTAAGTAGCCTTCCGGTCTGGCCGCTTCTCCAAAGCAAATGGAGCTAGCAACTTGCTGATGAACGCGTCATGACACATATGCGGCGGCTTCTCCGGCAATGGAAACAGGGCCATCACCTTCTTCATGTACTCCTTGTAGGAATATTTTTTGACCTCGGGCTTCGGTTCTTCTTCATCTTCATTGTCATCGTCATCGTGAAAAAAATCATGCATCGAGGAACGGAACAATAAGTCGTTATCCATGTTTTATGTTTCTGATATTTCGTATAATTGTGTTATCATGTGTAAGTTGGTTCTGTCACTGAAATTTTAAACCAAAGTATGATTCAAGTCTTGATACAATTTTTGAAAAATATTTAAAAAGTAGGCTTTGAAAATACAGTTCATATGGCATTAGTTTGAGTTTCCGTAGGAGAGCTCAGATATCATTCGTCTATCGTACGGTCAACAACAGTCAATCAATTTTGTCCACATTTTCACTCACAACTTACTTTATGTATTTGATTTTATTTTTCATAACGCTTTCTTGGCTTTTTCTGTATAAGTTTTCAAAATTTTGTGGTATTGAAATTTTAAGTTATATAAAGCAGTATAGAGGTAGGAGAAGAATGGAGGCAGAGGCAGGTTCGGGATGTGAGAAATATACCATGAAGGTTCTTACTGATGCCACCAAGGATGATACTTTAAATGGTGTCACACCTGTTACCAGAGATTTCGCTACCAATACTTATGAGGTAAGTTTAAAAAATGTATTTGCAATAACACTTTTTTACTGATTTTTGCAGCCAAACAAGATAAAGCCAGTAGCACGAGTGGAGCCCTTTCTACGCAGCGAGGAGTTCAAAACCTCCAGTGTAGAGACCGATATATCCCCCAGCATTGTAGCCGGTACAGATATGCCTGCCCCCATTTACGTAGCAACTCTGTTGTCTACCGATCCGGCTTCTTTAAGTACTCCTGACATGCCCCACTATTTACAACTGTTCCATCCGGATAGATCTAACATAAGTTATTCCAGCGATGCTCCTGAACGGAATATTCACGTGATTACCTACATCTGTATATTAATAATCACTGCCTTGCACCGCTTCAACCGCCGCAGGTTTTGGGAACCCAGCAATGCGACAAACCGCCGCATACTGCAACAGAGTTTCCGCTCCATACTATTGCTACTGAGAAATCTGACCACCGCGTATTCTCACTTCTTTGGTAGTAGTCACACGGAAATGGAAGGATTCCGAAAGTTACGTTTGATTTACATAAAGACACGTCGCATTAGACGCATGTTTGGGCGATTAAAGGTGACTTGGTACCGAAGGACCGGCCATGAGAACAGCGATGCCGAAAATGGTGGCGACGAGGATGACTCGGGGGCGGAGTATGCTCCAGCTAGGTACAATAAACATGTAAACATACTTCGGGCTATAAAGCGATACATGGAAATGGTGTTACGAATGAGATCTTCGGAGGAAACTATACCTTTCAAGCTGGATGCCACTAATCCGTTAATAGAGATCGTGATAGACGAGTTTGCATCTCTTCGGGTTCCAACCGTCCCAGTGACAATTCAACAGACCCCCTATTTTTTTTAGATCTTCTAGATTTTTCACAAAACTAGACCTAAAACCAAAAAATGGCTAGCACAATAAAGGAGATCTATTGTTGAATTAAATTGAAATCTTTGTAAGGAATTTGAAGTGCCTCATAGTGCTCTTCCGGCCCAGTGACCCCGATCGTGTCCCCGATTCGCAAAGCGCCAAATGCAGCAGTGAACAAAACACTGACTGACATTCCCATAATTATCCCATGTGGTAAGCAACGGTAGCGGTGGCAACACCAAACAGCAAACAGTCATGTGAATTACGACCCGTGCCTGATGTCAGTCAGTGTTAACATCATTACATGCAGAAGGAGTAGGGGAGGTTGCTGCGTCACTGTAGCAACTGCAAATTAAGCAGAAAGTTGTTTTGCCAATGGGGGAAAGTTTCAAAGACTACGGTATACCTTATAAATAATTTAACATTTATTTCAATGGCTTATAATTAGTTTAGAAGTGTTCATTTTTTGTATCACTCATACGCAGTGTGGGCTTATCTTCAAAGACCTAAAAGAGGTAAGTTTTTGTAAAAAAAAATATTTTATGAATATATATGTAAGTAAATCAGGTCTTAAATAACATACACATAAGCAAAAATAAATAAGCTTTATTAAAATAAAAAGGTTTGTAATACGCGTGGTATAAGTAATATTTTTAAAACCTTTTGAAAACAACTTTTCAGTGCTATTTTACATTTATACATTAAATTAAAAAAATTACCAGAATCATAAACTAAAACAAATATTTAACAAACAATTACATTCAATAGAGTGTATACCCTGTTCCAACTATTAAAGGGTGTGCAAACAAAAGGGGGCCCCTACATATGCACATATATATGGAAATACATACATAAATATGTATGCATAACTCAAATGCATGTGCGCATCAACTCCCACGCTCTCTGACTCTTCAGTCGCATTTCAGTTTGGGGCTCACCTGAGCTCCCTCTCTTTTTCCAACTTACGCTCCCGCTCTCACGCTAGTGTGGCTCAACACAGTGCTGAGTTAACTGTAGGCACCGCCACTGACTTGGGGCTCTCCCGCATACTCACACTCTTGCCTACTCACACACATGGGGGGCTTTCGTTCACTCGTTTTGGGGCCACTCTCTTCTTGCGGCGACTCTTTTGCTGCCTGGCAGCTCTGTTCGCCTGTTCCCTCGTATCGCGTAGAGGGACCTGCCTCAATGTTGCGCGTCGATTTTAGGGAGCCTACACCATAAAAATCGGCGACGCTTGGCCACTTTTTTTTGTCTTTGGAACTTCCCCTACTGTCCCAGACGGAGCTCCCCACAGCTACATTTTTCTTTGGCCGTGGGAGTTGGGTGGAGTGAGGGCGCTTGCGCGGAGTGCCACGCTTTGCAGCTTTGTCGCTCGGCCGCCATTTGTGATTCCCGCTGCCATGTCGCCAAATATGAAGCTAGCAGAAGCCACTGCAAGGAGGTTGCAATGTTGACTGGTTGGATGCTGCTTAGATGCCAGCAACTTGCCCTTGACATTTGACCTTAACCCGTAGGGATTTTGGATGGAATAATACGGTTGGAATATACTATTCTTTTAATTTCAATGCAAAATAGTCAAAATATTTTGAAAAATTTTTATTTTGACAAAAGTTGTTTAATAAGGGTTAAGCTTATGATGCAGCAGTGAGATCAAGAGCTTTGTCTGACAGCACTATGGTAGTTACATATGTACATACATATGTATGTATTTTCACCGTTATTGTCTGTCCCGCTTTCTTTTTTGCACATTTTTTTTTCACTTGTCTACTTTCAACGATTTCTGATTGCTTGTTTGCCAAACCGCAGTCAGTGCTGGTAATGCCGGCGGCAGCGGACGTAACGGTACATGACAATGCCCCACCGACGACCACAACGAAGCGACGCGACTCCTCCAGCGAGCGAGCTCCATCGCCGACGGTCGCATCTGATAGACAGCTGTCTCCCGGTTACGTCAGTCAAAATGACGCATCGTGTTTTGGTAACAGGAAAGCATGAATGCCACAAAGGCGCCCAATATGCGACGCCGATTCTGTCGCTGGAGCTGCTGGCGGCAAGAAAATCACCACGAAACAAAAGAACAAAGCCGAACACAGAAAAAGAAGAAGAATATAAAAAAAGAAAATAAACACACAACCCAGCAGCGACACGACAACAAAAAAATCCACCCTCGCTCCATGCGCTTGTTGGTATCTCGTTTCCTTTTCAATTAAGCTAAGTGCAGTGTCTGCCGGGCGATAGAGTGAGATGGGGAGTGTTGAGTGGGTGTTGGGGTTGAATGGCGGTGGAGCCCAGCACTTTTCGTGCGACAAATCCAAAATTCTTGCGCGCCCTAAGCTACAAAAGCAACGGTCTCGGTAGTGGTGTAAATTGCATTGTCAGCTAAAGTTGCCGCTTTTGGTGGCAGTGGTTGCAAAATGAAACTTTTAGCTGGAAATCTTCAAACTACAAAGGACTAAAACTGTACAGTTATAGAGATTACTCTTTGTATTAAAAGAACTTTACGTTGTGGCAACCCTGCGTATGAGTGATAAACCGGAAATGACCAACAAAACCATTTTTAAAATGTTATTTAGATGAGTTACTTTATATTCCTTAAAAGAGAGACTTTACTCTTATGAATTGTAGTTGTTTAAGAGTAAGAAATAGAAGAAATAATAGATCAACTCAACAAATCCACGAACTCTGCTCTCCACAATAAAATTTTTGTTGCCTACTTTTGGGGCGTACTTTACTAGAAAGTAGATTTAAAAGAATAATGTGAAGATTATTAATATGTTTAATATGAATATGTTGAATATGAAAAAATAGCGTTTTGAAAAGATATTATTTTAAATAGAAAATTTAAATTCTTTATCTCCCTTTCTGAAATATTCTTTAAGTAATTTTACGCCACAAATGCTCCAAATGAGCAGCACTGATGGCGTCGCAAACGCCAACGCCAATGATTCTTGCTGCCGCTTTCACACAAAAGCCAACAAAAGATACCACAACCAAGAGGGCCAAACCCAACTGTGTGGCCGAGGGCCTGCGGCGTCTGTAGTATGTGTGTTGGCCATCTCTGAGCGCCTGCTGCTTTGCGGACAAAATTTGAGCAGATCCGCTCACAAAAAAACGGCATTATGTACGGAACTATGAAATAGTAATGGGCGTAGGTTCCACAGCGTTCCAACCGCCGGCTCCAACTGGCTCCAGTGGCTCCACCGCAGCGTCAGCGGTGCCGGTGGTGCCCATTCCAATTGGAAATGGCATGCGAACGCGCACACCGCTCATATGGGAAAAGTCCCCAACTGGTATTTCGAGCAGGCGCGCATGTTTCCCAACTGCTCACTCCCCCAAAGAGTTTCGATGGGGATTCGTTTGGTTCTTTGTATGTACGTTTCACTCCGATAAGAAGCGATGACACAATGCGGCGAGATAAGAAGGCTAGAAAGAGAACGACAATGCAGGGCCATGAAAGAGATGGCAGAAGAGAGTGTGCACCGAAAGATAGAGAAAGAAAATCACAGGTATAAGGTTTAATCAGAAAGTCACTGATCGTGAGGATGATAACTGCGGGGTCTATACATACATATGTATGTACATGTATATAAGTATATAACTCTAATATTTATTTATTAAATATTTATTAAAAAATAAAAAAATATGATTTTATTTATTATTTTTATTTTTTTGATATTTTATTAAAGATTACTTATTATAAAGATTTTATTAAGATTATAATGACGGTTCTGGTTTAATCTATTATATGGTTCTGGATTAATCTATTATAATATTGTTTCACCAAGCCGACAAATATTAAAAAACATAGTTATAAAATTTTATTTAACTTAGTTGCTAAAAATTAAAAAAAATATATGTATCTTTTTTATATAGTTATGATCAATAGTTAATCTTCAATTACTTTATACATTGTTTTGACGTTACTCCCATATTGTTTTTACCCCTTTTTTTTAGAATCTGATAATTTGGCGATATGATTGGGTCGCTATATAAAGGTATAGCTTTGGGCAACGATCATTCAGTCGTGCGGCAAGCTCAGAGCAGTATAGTATTCTAATTTCTAATTTCACGGTAAGAGAAATAAAAGAGAACATTTTGAAAGATTACAGATCGCGAGTACTTGCAAAAAAAAAGCTTTCCCTCCCATGGGGTCTTCAATAAACATTTAGTTCTGTTTATTCTCCGCGCGAGTTTGGTGGCAGAGAACAAATAAATTTAATAAAAATAATAATAGTAATGCCATTAATTAGAATATTTTTTCTCTTCCAATTTGTGCTTTTGTAAACCCCCCAACAATTTAAGAGAGTTTCAGTGAGAAATAGTTTTTAACTTTTTATAACATTGAACATGAATTGTAATTAATATCAGATTTCCGTGGGTTTTTTCCAATTTCCTCATAAAAAGTGTTGCCAAAAAGCATCAAATTGTCAAAATAGTTGATGGAATTCTGTGTCGTGGGCAAGTGATTAGATGTGAACATATCTAGAGTTTTTGTGTTTTGGAATTTCGCAATAAATCTATGGGGGTCTCAAGTGGTGAGATAGTGTTGAGAAGTCAGAAAGTCGTACGTTTAACCCTTTTGACTTTGGTCGTGTTTTTGTGAAGTAGTTCCCGGTTATTATTTTATTCAACATTTTCTTTAAAGAATCAAATATACTTAGAAAATACTGTCATTAAAAGTTTTTTTTTTTTATTAAAGGAAACTAATTGTTTTCTAATATAATCAGGTTCTTGACTTTTAATTATTAAAATTTGAAGCCTCAATAAGTTAAAACCTCAAATCTTAATTACTTTAAAAATAACCCAAACTTTGACTTAATTTTAAAATGCTCCCCTTGTTTCAACCTCGTCTCTAAATATAAAACTTCTCAAACCAGTTGTGCGTCTTATACACTTTAGAAGAGAATTTAAAACTGCCGAAAGGTTTAAGAATATTTACAAAAATATATATACACATATAGGACTGAGAGCGGATCAGAATGCTGAACAGGTTCATTGGTTTATCGGCGACTATTGCGGCTCGCAGCAGCCGCAGTGGCTTTCTGCCTGCGTCGCTTTTAAAAGCTGGGTTCGTATTCCGCCTTTGAGCTCAGTTGCTCTCCAAACTCGACTTCGATCGCAACGCCCCATAAATATTCGAATATGAAATCGCTTGTGTTGCCACTGATTGTGGCATTGGCCATTGCCAGCTGTAGTAATGCCTCCCTTTTGCGCAGGGGCAGCAGGAATCAGAATCAAAACAAGACCATGTCCACTGGTAAGGCTTTCAAGGTCCTGGTGACCCATCCCGAGGTACCCCAAGAGGGCATTGATCTGCTCAAGGAGAACTGTGAAGTCATCCTGGTGAACAGTGTCCCCACCGATCGGGCGGAGCTCCTGCAGAAGCTGCGTGGTGTCGATGGTGTCCTGTGGGGCGGTCATGCTGCTCTCAACGCCGAGGCTCTGGATGCCGCTGGTCCTCAGTTGAAGTCCATCTCCACCATGTCGGCTGGTATCGATTATGTGGATGTTCCGGAGCTGAAGAAGCGCAAGATTCCATTGGGACACACACCCACAGTCCTCAACACGGCTGTCGCTGACTTGGCAGTGGGTCTCGTCATTGCCGCCAGTCGTCGTTTCCACGAGGGACGCAAGAAGATCGACAAGTGAGTTAATATTCTTTTTATTTTGCAAATAATAAACAAATCTAATCAAACTTTGAGAAAGTAACCTAATCTTGTTCTTAAAAATCTTGATAAGTTTAATTTTTGACATAAAACCCAAAGAGTTATAACCTCTATTTATAAAATATCCTCCATACATATAGTGACCAATGGGAGAACTACCACTTGAACTGGCTCTTGGGCCAGGACATTCGTGACTCCACCGTGGGTTTCTATGGCTTTGGCGGTATTGGCCAGGCTATTGCCAAGCGCCTTTCCGGCTTCGACATTGATCGCGTCCTGTACACCACCCGCCGTCGTGTTGCCAAGGAAATCGAGGAGGAGTACAATGCCAAGAAGGTCGACTTCGATACCCTGCTAGCTCAAAGTGACTTCATTGTCATTGCCTCCCCCCTGACCAAGGATACCGAGGGCGTGTTCAATGCCACAGCCTTTAACAAGATGAAGGAGACCGCCGTGCTGGTCAACATTGCCCGAGGAAGTGAGTTGGAAGCCCTTTAGTAGTACACACTTTTTTTAATAACTTATGGTTCTTGTCCCTAAAAGAAATCGTCAACCAGAACGACCTTTACGAGGCCTTGAAGTCTAACCGAATCTTCGCCGCCGGCCTGGACGTCACGGATCCGGAACCCCTGTCGCCCACAGACAAGCTGCTGACACTTGACAATGCCGGTGAGTGGAATGGGGGGGGGGGTAATCAAACTAAATTCGGTTTATTGATATCACCCTGTCCTGCTTTTGAGGCCCCCACCTTGGGTAGCATTCCTTATCAATTTTTGTGATTTCTTCTTATCTCCTTGCTAGTTGACATGGTCTGGGAGTATTTTGAGAGATTTTATTAAGGTTTTTTGAAGGTTACAATAAAAAAAAAGACCCAAAACGAGTAAAAGTGACCACTTTAACCTTTAGCTTAATTGAGTTTCTGTTCACTTTCAGTTATCCTGCCCCACATTGGATCTGCCACTAAGCGAACCCGCGCCGACATGGCCACCATTGCCGCCCACAATGTTCTCCGCGGCCTGGCCGGGGAGCCCATGCTGTCGCCCGCCTACTAGGAAATTCAAATTCAATCAAATTCCAATGGAAATTTGTGTGGGAAACCAGACCAGCCAGGTGTGAAAGGCCACCAGTGGCCTTGCCATGTTTGTAAATGTGAAAATAAAAAACTATTTTAATTACAATAGAAACAAGTGTGCACTTAAGCCAAGAGCTTAATTAACATAGAGGGTAGAATGGGTGGCTTTGGGATTGGAATATTATTCTTAAACAATTATTTTCAGTTCAGTTTACATGGAAAAAAATAATTATTTAGTTTCAATTATGTTAAAACTATTGCCAGTTATTTTTAAAATTTTTCTTTAGGGTACAATAAAATTCCTAAACAAAAAGAAGGACCTTTTGGAAGAGTGTCATGACAACCATAATAATAAACAATTAAGCTTACTATGAATATTTCCTGAATATTTGCGAGAAAATAGTTTCTAGCTTAAGAGAGTTTTTCCACCTTAAGAGCATTATAAGTTCAGAGAGAACTGGCGAAAGCTTTAGATTTATTTTCGGTTGCAAAATTTTCCACTAAACAGTCAAGTGTTTAACGCTGAAACTGACTGGTGATAGTTCTCTAAAGGAATATATATCCTATATATACACGCCATGTCCCGTCGTGCCTTTAAAGTACTCGTCTCCCATCCAAATGTACCGCCACCGGCTCTGGAGCTGCTTAGATCCCGAGGAGCAGAGACCATCATCTGCCAGAGTGTGCCCCCCTGCAGGGAGGAGATCCTGCAGAAAGTTCCCGGCGTGGATGCCATCTACTGGGCCCACTATCAGCCCCTGAATGCCGGAATTCTGGATGCTGCCGGCTCGCAGTTACGCTGCGTCAGCACCATGTCATCGGGGATAGATTTTGTGGATATTCCGGAATTCAAAAAGCGACAAATTCCACTTGGGCACACCCCTGGGGTGGTCAAGAATTCGGTGGCTGACCTGGCAATTGGATTGATGATTTCCGCCGGTCGTCATTTTCATGCTGGACGCGCTGAAATCGAAAGGTAAGAGTTTGAAAAACAGCTGCTTGCCACAGAGGGAGCTTTTGGCAGAAAAAGCTACTCTGATAAGGGTTGTCAAGTTGCTGAAATATATTCAAAATATCTCCCTCACTAGATCCCAATGGAAAACGGAGCAAATTAACTGGATGATGGGCCAGGAGATTCGTTATTCGGTGATCGGTTTCTTCGGATTTGGTGGCATTAGTCAGGCGATTGCCCAGCGGTTGCAGAGCTGGAATGTGGCTAAGATTATCTACCATACCCGGACGCGTAAGGAGAACGATGTCGACTACAAAGCTCAGCATGTGCCCTTCGAGCAACTTTTGCAGGAAAGCGATTTCTTGGTGGTAGCTGCTCCTCTGACCAACGAAACGAGGGATAAGTTCAATGCAAAGGCCTTCGAGTTGATGAAAAAGAGTTCGGTTTTCGTTAATGTGGCTCGAGGTGGTAAGTTTTCTTAAATATTTATTTAAAAAAATATATTTTTTATATTAATGATAACAAATCCTGTTATAGGCCTTGTTAACCAACCTGATCTTTATGATGCCTTGACTACTGGAAAGATTTTTGCCGCTGGGTTGGATGTTACCACCCCAGAACCACTGCCTGCCGATAATCCACTTCTAACTCTGCCTAATTGTGGTAAGTATAAATTATATACAAATTTTAAATTAGTATTAATATTAATTTAAACATTTATTGTAGTTATCCTTCCTCATATGGGCACTCAAACCTGGAAAACCACCACCGAAATGAGTCTTCTGGCTGCCAATAATATTATTAATGCCATGGATGGAAAACCCATGGTGAGACCTGCCTATTAAAAAATGAATTTGTACATTTACAGAAAATATTTTGTTAATAAAATATATACATAATTATAGAAAAACATAACTCTTTGACTATACTTGCTAGTATCTTACTACTTTAAGTTGTTTGCCAAACTAAAGTACTTATTTTATAAACTGACAGTTGTTTAATTTTCCGAAATATTATCACCAACAAAGCTTTAAATATGCTTAGCTTTCTTTTTAGTGATATCTGCTTCTCTACAAAAGAGTATACCCCCAAAGCTGATAGTTCAGTTGTTTGGCAAACGTGCCACAGTGAAGAAGTCTCTACAGATAATACCCAAACACTAGTTATACAATAGTGCCCCATTTTTAAGAGATTTAAAGCTAATGAAGAGAATTGCGAATAGTAAGCTAAAGCTTTTGCATTAAAAGAGAGATATTTTTGCATGCTCTGTGTTCCAAGACTTGTAATTGTTTTGACCATCAAATAATCTCTTTGTTTGATCATTAAAGCCCTTAGAACAATGTCCACAAACAAGACATATAAAGTGCTGATAGCACACACTGATGTTCCCGAGGAGGGACTGAAACTCCTTAGAGAAAGGTGCGAAGTCATTCGAATTGTGAACGATTACCCCAAAAATAGGGCTGAGATATTGGAGAAGATCAAGGGAGTTCATGCTGCCATTTGGGGTGGTCGGGATCTGCTGAATGCAGAGGTTCTAGATGCCGCAGGACCTCAGTTCAAGGTGGTGTCCACTATGTCCTCGGGCATCAACAATGTGGATGTGCCGGAGCTGAAAAAGCGAGGAATACCCCTAGGAAGCACTCCTGCCATGTTGGTAGTGGCGGTGGCTGACTTGGCGGTGGGCTTGCTGATCGCTGCAGCCCGAAGATTCCAAGAAGGCAGAAGAAAGATCGACAGGTGAGACTAATATTCAGTAAATCTTAATATCCTTTTATAACTCCTTTGCCTTTTAAGCAACAACTGGGAAACGCATCACCGTAATTGGATGCTGGGGCAGGATATCCGGGATTCCACAGTGGGCTTCTATGGTTTCGGTGGAATCGGTCAGGCCATTGCCAAGCGACTTTCCGGTTTCGAGATTGGTCGTGTCCTTTACACCACCAGGAGCAGAGTCAGCGAGGATATTGAGAAAAAGTTCAATGCCACAAAAGTGGACTTTGATACCCTCCTGGCGGAAAGTGACTTTGTGGTTATAGCCTCCCCGCTGACTCCCGAAACTGAGGGACTCTTCAATGCCACAGCCTTTAATAAAATGAAGACAACGTCTGTTCTGGTAAACATTGGCAGGGGCAGTAAGTTTATAAATTATAACTATTATATGGACATTAAAAATCAATTTTTTTATTTAGAAATTGTCAACCAGGATGACCTTTATGAGGCCTTGAAATCTAATCGCATTTTCGCCGCTGGCTTGGATGTCATGGTCCCAGAGCCTTTGCGTTCCAATGACAAGTTGCTGGCTCTGGATAATGTTGGTAGGTATAATAAATAATTTAATGATTTATGTTTGGTAATAGTTGACACTTTAGTTTGGTTGTCAGACAAACTCTTAAGACAAACACACACATTTCACAACTCTTGACATCTTTATCTTGTATCTCTCAAGTAACCATTATCAGAAGTACTTCAATAATCTTTTTTTCGTTACAGTCGTTACTCCTCATGTGGGCTATGCCACAAAAAGAACCCGGGTCGATGCCGCCAGTTTGGCAGCCCAAAATATTTTAAAAGGATTGGCCGGAGAACCCATGCCCTCACCGGCTTATTAAATAGATTTTGTAATAAAAAAGAGCATACATTAAATTTCCTACAAACCAAGATTCTAAGAAGATATTCAGTTTATTCACTTGGAGTATTATCACCCTCATCCTTTACCACATGTGGCAAGTAGAGTGAATCCCATTCCTCCCGCTGCAGAGCCTTGATATACTTCCGCCGCTCCTGAAGCACTTTCTGAAACAAATCCGGCACCTCGGACTGGTGCTTCTGGGCGATTTCCAGAGCCCTCCGCCAATTGTGCATCCTGAGAGCTAGACCCACCGCCTGCTCGTACTTCCGACCATGCAGAAGGATCGTCTCCGCCTCCAACATCCTGCCCAGCATCAGAGAGTTCTCCGCCATCTGCTCGGCACTCGAGGGCGTCAGTGTCTTCAGGTGCTGCAGGTAGCTGACCTTGTCGATCTGCAGGGCGGCCGCATAGGCCTCCTCGCTGATCTGGAGCTGGTGCTTCCGGGTGGCCACCGCCGCCAGGGTGGCCCACAAGTTGGCGTGTTGGGCCAGGCGGCAGATCTTCAGCGCCTGCGGCCACTGGCCCTCGAGCAGGGCACGATGGAGGAGCTCGCAGTAGAGGTTTACGGTCACGGGGAGACGGGCACCGGCACTGCAGAAGGTGACCACCGAGTCCTCGAAGCTCTCAATGGTTATGTGTTTGCCGAATTCTCTGAAATGATAAAGGATTTAAATGAAAGGAAACAAGAAGGGGTTATGTGATATCTCGAACTTGTTAGTCTTCCTTAAAGGATATCACAAGGATTAGTTTACAAACTTACGCCGTATCCAATGAAACTGTAGTCAAAGCTATGATTGTGGGATCGGAGGCACCTTCTCCTGGGCAATACCAAATACTGTAGCAGGAGTCATGAACCCCCACTAGGATATTCGTCTCACTGGCCCACATCATGGCCGTCAACTGGGTTCCGATCTTGTAGATCTCGTCCGAACGTTCCCCGTTCAGGTTTCTCGACTCACTCACAAACAGCTCCCGATTAGTGTCGATGAAGGATACGAACTGATCATCTGTTGTACCCGCCCGACAGGCTGCAATCTCGGCCAACTGCTGCTTGGCCCTCAGGGAGTGTGGCTCATACTGCCGCGAGGCACCGGGAATCAAATCGAACAAGTAGACCAGCGTGGGATCGGAGTTGTCGCGAATGGCCAGGACATCCAAGCCCAACGAAATGGATCGCCAGGTGAGCAATGGGATCTGGGCCTGGGATCCAGGATAGCGGGGATTCAGGTGTAGCCTACCCGTGTAAGTGTAAACCCAAATGGATGTGGCATCCAAAATCATAAAGTATCTGAAAGATAAAAGGAACAACTAAGTAGATAGTCTTTGTTGGTTACAGAAAGTAAACTCACTTCTTGCCAACTTGTATAACCCTGGTATCATTTCGTCCATCAATTATTATCGGTGTATTGATATACTTTTCATTGTAGATGTGCACCTGATGGGTGGTGGCCACCACCAGGTGTCCATAACCCAAAGCAAAGTTAATCACTCGTTGGGGAAAGTCCAGGACATCGCGAGTGCCAGTGGATATGTCCCTGAGGGTGATGGACTTCCGGCTATTGCTGATGGCTTTCAGGTTATTCGAGATGGCTTCCTGCTCGACGGCAAAGGCCACAATTAGCTGACCCGTGGAGGTGCCACATGCCACCTGAGTGCCATCCGCTGACCAGGAGAGGCTGAAAAGCGAACCTACAATCGGAGCTGAAAACCTAGAGCTGCTGTAGGTCCACTTTTGTAAGAAATAGGATGTTACTACGGGGGTTAATGGCTTTCATATACAAGACTTACCCCTGTAGAGTGACATAGCTTGAGAAGATTAAAAGTCCCCACTAGAAGGTAATCCTTTTCAGGATTAAAAGCCACACTGGTAATGGCATGTTCTTCGGTTGCACTCGTGAAGAGATTGGCTCCCTGGGCATCCCAGATCTTGAACCGAAAGTCCTCCCCACCAGAAGCTATTACATTGGATTGAGTTGACCAACTCAGACACAGAACCAAGCCATCATGGGCACGCCACTGAAAAGGATAATGATATTTATATTAGAATTGGAGGTACATATAATCCAGGACTCACCCTAATTATTTTACTATTGGCAGCCAAAGGTTTTATCGAAATATGCCCACCCTGGCAGAAGACAATGGAGGTGGAGTTAGGTGCCCAGCGGGCACAGTGAATGGCCTCCTCGTTCTGCACTACGGTGGAGCGGAGCATACCCGATCTTGACCAGATTTTGATCACTCCATCCTCTCCGGCAGTAAGCAGACCAGCACCATCCGGACTCCAGCGACCTGAACTAATGGCAGCTCCGTGGGCGGAGATGCTTCTTTCCACCCTGGCACTTTTGTTCAAAATAACAAACCGGCCATCGTTGCTGCAAACGAGAAGGGTGTCATTGCCCTTGCCACCGCCACTGCCCCGGCCACCCAGTAGAAGCCAATGCAGGTCCGTAGGCACAAAGTCATCTGGCAGTTTGGCCACCTCCACGGAATCCCGACTAACATCACTCCATTTGAAGATTTGATGGTCATCACTAATGGTTATAGAAAAGGAACCTTAAATATTTAACTTGAATACTTCAGAAAGGTAGACAAACCTACCTCACAAAATATATCTCTTCATTGCTACTCCAATCCACACAGATCAAGGGATAGTTTGTATTTATCTGGGCACTTTCATCATTTTCTTCATTGGTTTTTAAGGAATTCTTTTTACAAAAACGCGTTTTCAACTTCATTTTCAGAACTACTACTATTTGCGGCAACTAAAAATGAAAATACAGTTTCTGTTGTGGTTAACAATTGGTTGTTATGGTGATTTAAATAATTAGTTTCTTTTAGTTTGAGGGTTGAAGTAAATGGGTTTTTGTATTGACTTAATGGTTAATGTATGCGCTAGAAGGAATTTCCCTTACGAGATTCGTAAAAAAGTCCCAACTGGTGATCGTTGGTTGAAAGAAATTTATTTTCTAATTTTAAGTAAAACATAAAAAAAAATTAAAATTAAATAGGAAACTATTGGGCTTATATATAAACTATTTTTTAATATAAAACTAATTTAATTCCTAACCAAAAATATAATCTTTACATCATAATTTTATAATCTTCATATTAAAACGCCTTTCGTGACATTTTAGTTTACGGTTTCGCTTGCTTAATTACTTCCTTTATATTGTAAAGTCTTTGGGATGTATTTTTTGATATCTTAATTGCCAGTAATTAAGATTTTTGGAGCCACGCAATTACTGAGCTCCATTTCCGCTGTTGTAAGTAAATTGTTGCAGATAAAAAGCACTCCCAGTTGTAAAATTTTGCGCTTTTTTTTTGGGAAGTTGCTAGGCCAACCCACCTATAATTAGGGTTTGTTATTTAGTTAAGCAAACGAATCTGTTTTCAGCAGCAATTTGCCATAATCATTGTCAGTGACTGAGACGCACATGAGAATTGTTTAAGTAAATAAGATTTCACATCCAAAACGTGACAAGATCAGATTTGGAATAAAAATTACTACAAAAAAACTTGTTCTTTAATTGATTACTTTCTTATATCTAAAATGACTAATTCTTTCATAATGACTTTTAGCATAATTAGCAACATAAACGCTAATCGATTCCTTGAACCTGGGCTTCAATTATTTTCTAATTTGTTTGTAGCCATTAAAGGAATTTCATCAATAAATCGGTAGAACGCGAACTAATACACACCCCTGAGAAAACGGCCATCACCACACGTCATTGCCCTAAAATTGTTACCAATTTTCTTGGCTTTGCATATCAACCGAAATCCATCTACTCCATAGAGTTCTTGTATTCTTGTAAGTATTATCATCCCCCATATGGGGTCTTGTTTGGTTTCCACTCCGGAGGCGTGGATTATTGGAATTTCTTGACAGAAGTGACATATTTCATGTTCAATGAACTTGCCAACTCATTTTTCATGCTCCGGTACATTGTCTTACTAGATTTTCCATTAGGGTTTTCTTTCCTTTATTTGAGTTTGAATACAGGACCCGTATTGGGGGTAGTGGAGGAACTCAATATTTGGTTTATAAGAAATAGGTTTTCTGGCTTGAGGTAGATACTAATTTCGTAGGAAAGTGATTGGCTTATTATTTGTCTGGGCATTGAACTGGTTTGTCTGGACTAGGTTCATATACATATGTACTTAAGTTTTATAATTATAAAAAATTGATGATATTTTTCTATAAATGTCAGAACTATAATAGTTCTCAGATTTGTTTTTCTTGGATAAAACCCTCTAAAAATGTCGTCAAAACCTAAAGTTTTTATGACTGAACCAAAAATGCTAATAAAATTTCAATAAATTCGAGTGCAATCACTCAAGCGCAGTCCTAACCAATCTAACAATAAACCACACTCGGCGTCAGCAATTGAAAGTGCATCAAGTATTTGCAACATTTTGTGGCAAGAGCTACACTCTCTCTTTATCTCTCTCTCTCTCTTGGTGGAGTCAGCAAAGTGCCAACAGTGCATTTCCTTATCAAAAACTTGCACTTGATTAGACGGCGACACTGATGGCCAAATCGAAGTCAGCATTCAATTGAAACTGTCTGAGGAGAATGAGTGGCCATTAGGCGGCAAATGGTGTGGCAAAACGCATTGACCGAATGAGGCAGTGGGGCAAAAGAAGGGTTTTTATAATAATTTAAAATAAGAAATATTAAAACATTTAAATATAACAATATTGTAATTTTTGAAGGATTTTATATGAAGTACAAGGAGTTAAAGTTAATAAACTAGTCTTAGATTTAGGTTTAGAAGCTCAGAAACATTAAATTTAATGATTCTAAGTTATATGTATGAACATATTTCATAGATTTTTTTTTTAAATCTTAAAGTTTATTGCCACAAATATATGAATATCGCCCACTGTCATTAACATTGAAACTGCAAGTGTTTGTGGCAGCCATATCTTGGGGCACTGAAGCCCGTAAACCGACCCAGACCAATGCAGTTCCACTTTGTTCAACTCCTAGCCACTCAACCCAATCCGCTGTCGAACTGCCCTCCAGTTGTTCCCCCCCTTTAGTAATGGAAAATATTCTTCTCGTTGAACGAAAACCCCCTTTCAATTGCGCTCTCACTGTTTCAATCGTCGGTTTTCAACGATCGGCACTCGTGTGGATTTTGGGGTTGAGTTCGTTTTGTTATTTGTTCAATTCAACTGTCGCCTTTTCAGCTTCAGCTTTCGGTCCGAGTTTCATTTCGCAGTCAGATTGTCAACGGGTCGCATGCGTGTTACGGGTAAACGGAAAAAAATACCAAGCCACATAATTTTTTGGGGTCTCTCTGTAAAAAAAAATAAAGAAAATCTACTTGAAGTAAAAATTTCAAAGCCCCATTTTTAAGTGCAGTGTGTGCCAGTGTTGTGTAAATAATTATTCATTTATTCACCTGCAGTTTCCCGCTAAACAAAAAAAAAAAAGGAAAAGACATGACGTCCTACGGTTCAACAGGCTGCCTTCTACTTGGCTTATTTTCGCTGTTGCTGGTTTTTAATTCAGGTGCGTTTCTCGTCTATCCACCTCGGAGTACCCATGAAGTTGCAGCTAATTAGGCGGAGTAAGCTCTGGGGAGTTTGTAAAGTGCGTGGGCGTGATTTCCCATTTAAATGTGCAACAAAAAGCCAAGCAGGAGTTCACTGAACCAAAAGGATAAAGGGTTCGCAAAAGCAGCATACCATAATAAAGGGGGAGCTATGCTTCAAAAGGGGGAGATTAAAGCTGCTGAAGGATATTGAAGGATTGAGGAAAAACGTGCAAGGAGTGCACTTTATTTCTTATTTTATATAAAAGTAAATCATGTATTTCTTGCAATATCTTGAAAAATAAACAAAAACCCAGAGGAAAAATCGTAAACAAATTTTAGCTAGCGATCTCCTACAGCTTATTTTTCCATGATTTATTAATATTTATGCACTTGCGCGATATTTTCCTCAGCTATTTGTGTTTATTTTTACTTCAAACGCCTGACGTTCGAATACAATGAGCACAAAAATATATATTCAACCTTAAAATTTCTCGAAAAAATAATCAATATTATAAATAGCAAGTAGAAATGTTTGAGGAGGTCTTGCTGAAAAATTACTATGTAATTAACTAAATGTGATATAATTTCTTTATTTAAAAAATAAAATGTCTATTATCCAAGAGGAAGCGTGCCACATATCTGGTCATGTAATCAACTAAAAGTCTATTTGTGTTTATTATGCTGCGTGGGCGTGGCGAATGACAATCATGAGTGGCATAAACCGAACCAACCACTCGGCCAAACCCCTGAACTAAGCCCATTTCCACTTGCATGATGCGGTTGGTCATAAAAAGGAATATTTCGAGCTCTATGTCACCTCATGTACATGTGATTATTTTTTTGCTTAAAAACAACTCATCCGATTGTCAGCCTTAACCTTCCACATTATCTCAAAAGTCAGATCGTCGTCTTTAGCAGCGGACTTGTTTAATTAATAGTCCGCAGTTGCTTGGGACAAGCCTAATTAAATGCATTCAGATGATTAATAATTCAGTGCAGTTTAATTTGATCTTAAAAGGCACTCATCTAGAATATGGAAATTTCCAGAATGGCACACCCACCATAGGAGAAAATTGTAAAAATTACTAGTAATTTGCTTGCATTTGGAGTGCAATTTTCAAATAAATTCCAAAGTATTGATTCATATAATAAATGACAATTTCCTTCCTGAACTTTCATCATATTTTTTTGGTTAATAAGAAAATAAGAAAGATTTTCTTTTAAAATTTTTAGATTCTGATTTTTCAAAGATTCAAGTAAGAAATAGTGCACATGTAAGACATAAAGACTTTATTATGGGTCATTACATTTGTGAAACATTTTATTTAAGAGCTGAGGCAAAAAAATAACTTAGCATCTTTTGTTGATATTCTCTATTCGGTGGTATTCAAAAATGTTGAAAAATAGTCATGAGCTCAATATGATCCACTGCAAATCCCCACATCTCTGCCAATTATTATCCGATCCTTAAAAGGAATGCTTTAAATGATTTGTAGATCGATTCTCCATAAATCTGCATCAAAATCTGGACAAAAATTATTTTTTCACTTTTTTGTCAATTTTTCTGAGGGGTCCCCTTCAAAAATGCTGAAAATGTATGGGAGCCCAATATCACCCACCGCGAAGGCCATATCTTTGGCAATTTCCATCTGATCCTTGAGCGGTATATCTTAATCGAATTGTGGATTGATTCTCCATAAATCTGCATCAAAATCTGGACACAAATTATTTTTTCACTTTTTTGTCAAATTTTCTGAGGGGTCTCCTTCAAAACTGCTGAAAATGCATGGGAGCCCAATATCACCCACCGCGAAGGCCATATCTTTGGCAGTTTCCACCTGATCCTTGAGCGGAATACCTTGATCGAATTGTGGATTGATTCTCCATAAATCTGCATTAAAATCTGGACACAAATTATTTTTTCACTTTTTTGTCAAATTTTCTGAGGGGTCTCCTTCAAAACTGCTGAAAATGCATGGGAGCCCAATATCACCCACCGCGAAGGCCATATCTTTGGCAATTTCCATCTGATCCTTGAGCGGTATATCTTAATCGAATTGTGGATTGATTCTCCATAAATCTGCATCAAAATCTGGACAAAAATTATTTTTTCACTTTTTTCTCAATTTTTCTGAGGGGTCCCCTTCAAAAATGCTGAAAATGCATGGGAGCCCAATATCACCTACCGCGAAGGCCATATCTTTGGTAGTTTCCATCTGATCCTTGAGCGGAATACCTTAATCGAATTGTGGATTGATTCTCCATAAATCTGCATCAAAATCAGGACAAAAATTATTTTTTCACTTTTTTGTCAATTTTTCTGAGGGGTCCCCTTCAAAAATGCTGAAAATGCATGGGAGCCCAATATCACCCACGGCGAAGGCCATATCTTTGGCAATTTCCATCTGATCCTTTAGCGGAATACCTTAATCGATTTGTGGATCGATTCTCCATTAATCTGCATCAAAATCTGAACACGAATTATTTTTTCACTTTTTTGTCAATTTTTCTGATGGGTCCCCTTCAAAAATGCTGAAAGTGCATGGGAGCCCTATATCACCCACCGCGAAAGCCATATCTTTGGCAATTTCCATCTGATCCTTGAGCGGAGTACCTTAATCGAATTGTGGATCGATTCCTAATAAATCTGCATCAAAATCTGGACACGAATTATTTTTTCACTTTTTTGTCAATTTTTCTGATGGGTCCCCTTCAAAAATGCTGAAAATGCATGGGAGCCCAATATCACCCACCGCGAAGGCCATATCTTTGGCAATTTCCATCTGATCCTTTAGCGGAATACCTTAATTGAATTGTGGATCGATTCTTTATAAATTTGCATCAAAATCTGGACACTAATTATTTTTTCACTTTTTTGTTAAATTTTCTTAAGCTTCTTTAAAGCTTGTTGTATAAAAATTAAATATCAGGCGAAGTCTAATCAATATTTAACCGCTTGTTATGAACAATATGTTCAATGATATCTATTCTGATTATAATTCCTTAGGTATAACCTCTTGGTACACTCCCATAGCCCTTCCCTTGGAATTCCTAGCATTCCAACTAATTCCCAGCCAACTAATTACGAGTATTGAAGGCATTTGTAGGCAAGTGCGGTGCAATTTTGATAAACGGTTGACGAGTTTTGCATTTGGCATTTTTGCAGTTGAACGAACCCTGATTGCATGTCAGTCAAAAGCAATGGAAACTTTCTACTGTGGCCTGAACCGAATAGCTGTTGCTTTTTAGGGTCACAAAGTTGCACTTTTCTATTTTTTTTTCACAAAAAAAAGTTCCACATAGTCGTAACTTGGAAAGTTTAATGGGAACCGATATGGGGTGACATTCAAGACTGAGGGGAAGATAATCAACACTTGACTTTGGGGTTTGTGGATATGCGCTAGTCTAGAGAGAGATTCCAAATGTTGCAAGTCCCACTTGCTACTTGTAGCAAGTTGGCTGCCTAATGGAAAAATTGCATGTGTGGGAAAAGTTTTTTTTTTCTGGGGGCCTACCCTATTGTTGGCGACTCTGACTTTCAGTTATGCGGAAAATGCTGTAATTTCATAAGCCATGGAGTTACAGTTGCAACCCGGGGGCAATAAACTTTCTGCAGTGTTTTGTTTAAGCCCTGCCAGGTTGTGATGGAAATCCATAAAAACTGGATTGACTTACAAAGGGTAGGAAAGTTGAGGTTTCTGATTTTTATTTTGGGGGGGTAAGGTGGGTGGTTTTTAGGAAAGAGTTTAGGACTTTCAATGGAAAAACGAAGTTAGTTAGTTAGTTAAGCCTTACTTTTCTTGATCCCATTTATAGAATTTATAAAAATAATGAACTAAAAATCCCACAAGCCAAAACATAGCTATGAGGTATTTGCAAAAGTATTAATTTAATTTAATTTAATGATGTGGTCTATTATTATGCAATTGGTGGCTTGACATAAGCGATTCTAGTCACAGCCAGTCAGGCACGAAAATCTGGCATGGTTGGAAATTTAAGTTGGACTTTGGGGGCAGCTTTTTACCCGGCTAACTCCCTCCTACCCCACTCCTACCTCCTCTCCTGCTTAGTAGCTTAGTAGATTTTTTTTTTTGAAGCGATGATTAAAGCCGAAATTCCATTTGCCAAAAGTATCGGCGAAAACATCTCGTCCAACAAATACTTACGCACTTAGCGGCTCGGCATTCGGGGCCCCGAAAAACCGATTTGGTTTCGGACTCGGAATCGGAATCGGACTCGTATGTTTTTGACCATGTTTGGGAGGCAGTTGTGGCTGCCACAACATTTGGCATAATGCAACCACCATCGCTGTCAATGCGGTGGTGCGGTGGTTGGTGCACAACCACTGACAGGCCGCAATATCAATTTTCAGTTTCCACGGAATTACAGTCATTACCATTAGTAAACTGCCACCGACTGTGAACGGACGCGCAAATAAACAATTCTGCAAACGATCTGACAATTCAACTGTCAATTAATTTCAATATATTGTAAATGATTATAATTTCCATCTCAGTTTCGTTGTGGATTTGCCGAGTTACCGATTCGAGTTGCAGTTTTTGGCGGCAATTTTTCGGTTCTCAATTGCGAATTGGCAATGCGAAATGCGAATGCGAATCGAACGCAAATTGCAATGTTTATGCTGGTTGTTTATGACCAAATGCGGTCGCTGGCCAAAAAAACACGTTTCGGCCAATGCGTTGGCACACTTCTCCAGCCTTTTTTTTTGTAGTCCCCCCACCATCCAGCATAGCCCCAAGCCCAGACCTCCTCCTTCCGTTCCGACTTATCTAGGCTTTCATTTAAACGCACCTCCAAAGTGTTGGCTAAGTGCATTTAACCCGAACGTTAGAGCTTGACGTTTAAATTGGCCGGCGAAACGGGTTTTATGGCCAACATCACAACGGCCGTTATCATCATCATTCAAAAGACATTCTCAAAAATGTACAGAAAAATAGGATATAGATTCTACAAATTAATATTCTATTGAAGTCCAACTCAAATTCTAACAAAAATTCTTTTTGGGTTAGGCCTAGGCCTAAATAGATTTAAGCCTTTATAAATATTAAGTCTTTTCTCTCGGTGCACTAATAATCGTTAGCTTCGGTTTAATCAAATAATTATTTACACACTCCTCGGCACTGGATAATCGCACGCATAAACCAGCCGGTGCCGAACTTTTTGACACTTTTATAAGGCACTTGCCCCATAGCCTGCCACATAAATTACTCAGCCGAAAAGGCTCCCGACTCAAATTAGTGGCAGCCATGCAGTATTTCAAAAGATATGCCCCAACGGCATCGCAGCTGGAAATGATTTCTTAGCGGCATTTTTCTTCACAGATCCATTTGATGTGTTCCGATTCATTAGCGAATCGTTTTCGAGAGCATAAGAGTTTGTTAGTTACTTTTTTATGATTGGTTATGGGTTGGTAATACCCACTTGGTATGGGTTTCATGGTTTTGATGCACTATTAATGGCTCATGAATCAAAAAGATAGGAGATAAAAGGAGGGGATACATTTAAATTTTAAATTTTAAAATAACTTTAAAGTTAATTTTTAATTAATCCTCATTATTTTATGTCTTATAATTTAATTTATTTAACATTTCTAGCCTCTGCTGTCCTGCGCTGCTGGCGTTGCTCCACGGACGTGTCCAATGGCGAGTTCTGCAATGATCCCTTCGAGCCAAGCACCATCTCGGAACAGCAACGCTACTGGAGCTACGTGAACTGCACCTACTCCGTGGGTGTGAAGTCGGTAAATGCCCGTCCTGTCTGCAAGAAACTGGTGCAAGAAGGTGAGATACTCAAGCCAGAAAATATTCCCAAGAAACGCCCATTGAAAATATTCGGGAGACATGAATAATAGTGCACCCGTTGCATTTGCATTGTTGCCACAGCCGCGTGTGCGGTCTTTAAGTGCACCTGAAGAAAAAAAATGAAGCTAGAATTTGTAAAAATAAATATAGAGTATTTTAGTAAAGGTTTAGAGTTCCTAAATATAGCTATAATATTTTAAAACCCTTAATAAGAAAGTATCATTTTCCTGCCACAATAAATTGCAGTGCAGCTCATCGGGGGCGGTAATGGGTGTGGTGGGGCAAGACCGCTAGATCGACAAGACTCACACCCGGCTGTGGCTGAGAGTCAAACAAGATTGAAATTTATTGCCCTGACAAAGTCCAAACAAGTGCAGGCGACACAATACCAACAAGCACACTACGAAGCTGACAATTGCCAATGGAACCAGAGCAGCTGGTCTGGGGGCGTGGCAAGTGGACGGGCGTGGGGCAAGATCAATGCAGTAACAACAAGTGGCGACATTTTGGCCCGCAGAGCACTTGCAACTGCATGTGCCGCTAATTTACGGCAAATTTATGGCCAAAGAGAGTCAGTCTTAGCTACAGAGACACGGGGCGTATGAGTGATATTTGGCGGTAGGTATCACTGATCTTAAGTCTGATTTTACTGGTTTATTGCTGGTTTTTATTGTTGTACTATATTTGCATATACAACCACAACAAAATGAAAATTAAAATTGAGCTTTGTTTGGCCAATTTGCCAAGCGATCCGTGTCTCTGCATTTTGATCTAAATTCACTTTCCAGTGATTGTCGTTTGGTCACGACAACTGCATAAATTTATCAGCCGGCAGACGAGTCAGGCTTTTGTTTATTTTTTAAGATGTAGGTCATGAATATCAGACAACAAAAAAAGAGGCAAAAAAATTAAGTAATTGTAGGTGAAAAAGTAGTATTTGTGGGCTCTAGTTAAATTAAATTATAGGGGAAGCTACGTTAAAAATAAAAAAATAATTATAAGATACAAATTTTCTACTCTAAGTCTTAACTATAATATGACTTTGTTGATCTATAAATAAAAAATTTATTAATTTCACTTAAAAAATCTTAAAAAAGCAAACAACTGCAAGGATTTGATTTGTTTTTTTCACTTTGCGGCAGCATTTAAGCAATTTTTTTGATGGCCAATTAATGAACACCATTAAATTTTTGCAATCAAGCGTCTACAAATTGGTTCGGCGAATATTTACAAGATTTACACTCGGACTTGTCTGGCTGGCAGTTGCCACAGTCCACTGTCCAAGTTGGCAATTAAAATTGCAATTGCAGACTCTCAAATGAATCGGAGGCTCTATCTATATCTCTGGCTGGGTTTTTAAGTCCCCGAGCTACATGAGCAGCGCGTGTAATGCGCAAAATACATAATATACGAATCGAGTTGTAGGAAAAAAAAAATTCACAAAATACATATAAATTAATTAAGTTGTTGCACAGCGTGAAGCGCTCAATTACCGGCCATAAGAAGCTGCGGCAATCTGACAAGGGGGGAGGGTGAATGCAACGCGGCAGCAGAATGTGTCTGAGAAAAATGCAACTAGGCGATGCAACTATGTAGTTGTTGCTGTTGTTGTTGTTTATTATTGCCACGGCAACCTCTCAATTTATATGCCGTTAAATTAATTGCTTATGAAGCTTAGCCTAGACGAGTGGCGGGCAGGCTAGCTGTTTGCCAGACTTTTTCGAAAAATGTCAAATTAAAAATGTATTCCATAATTTTACCACCGGCTTAAAGCCAAAATATGAAGCCAAGCAATTAGCTGCCGCTTGTCGATTTTACTTGGCCAAATATTTTGCAACCTGTTGCTCTGGCCAAAAGGCCTCCCGAAAGTGGATTGCCGGCCTAAAGACCATTTTTGGCCAGCAATAAGCCCATTTTATGCACACACTTTTCTCTGGGGAGACGGCCAGACCAAAAGGGAGAGTTATAAAGTCACTTGGCTATAAAAGTTTCGGTTAACAAGTCACTGAACAGCAACATGATTTATTATAATTGGCAAGGATTCATAATTGCTGAAGTTTTTAGGAAAGTAAGTTGTATTTTTTAAGGTATTTTGTGAGGCAATTTGTATATTAATATACGTTATTTTATTTATAATAAAACCTCAGAGTATTAAATCAGTCAACCTAAACTATCTGATTTTATTGTAAATTTTATTTTCCATGTTCGCCTATAAATATCTATATTTTTTTTGTGTTGTCTTTTGGCAGAAAAAACACACATAACGAGCCATAAATAATTAAATTAATTAAAATTTAAATTTATTGCTCTGTGTGTGCGGTATGAAACATCGATGCGATGTTGCTGGCCTGTCTCTGTGGAATTTTTTCGTTTGTCGCGTTGCAGTGGCTGTGGCAGGAGCGGAGCACGCGGCGTATGCGCAATGCATTCTAAGCCATGTTTGATGCGACGGCCGTGATAAGGCGACAATTGTCAACAATTTTATTAGCCCGAACGTGTGCGTGTGAGCTCTGGTGCTCGGTACGCTTAGCTTTGCTGTCTGGGCCACACTGTCCACAGTCCATGCTGTCTGAGCCAATCACAAATATAGCCAGCACTGACCATTTCGAGCGGCTTTTAAAGTTTGATTTTGATTTTACTCCATTCCATTGGAAATGTTTCTTATTTTTTTGTTAGTAGTTTTGTCGTTGGTTTGTTTTGTTCTATTTTGTTGCAAAATTCAATACACGCAATTTGTAGGTTTTTTATTATTATTATTTTAGCTTTTTTTTATTTCTGCCATGAGATTTGCTCTTTCTGGTTTTCATTTTCTGTTTGATTGCAAATTGTCTCTAGTTTCTCGTCGAGTTTCATGTTCGTTTTGGCAAATCGTGTGCGTTTCGCAGACCAACTTGCAGGCCTCATTTTATATCGAATTTTTTGCTGAACCCGAGTTTATATAATTTGTAATATGTTGGAGCCTTGAACACAGTCCAGACCTCAGAAAAGTCAGATCTAAGGGGTTTACTCGGATAACTTTCTTCAAGGGAGCTACTTTTGCCTCAAAAGTGGCAGCTAGCTTTTACAACTTTAAGTCTTTTATTTTTATTAAAAGAATCTCATAAAAAAACTTTGTATTTTCTGAATTTGTAGAGTAATCCATCAACTAGATTTTTTTAGTGTTTTTTCTTCTAATGAAAACCATGACCACATGTCTATTTTAGTTTTTTTTTGACTCGCGGCTATTTGAAATGTCATTTCTGAGATTTTTTCATGACCCATAGAAACGAGAACAAGTCAGGCTAAAGAGTAAAGCCCACGCCGGCACGTACATACACATAAATTAAATTTAATGTGCACTCAGAAGACTTTAATTAAAATGGCTTAATGAAAATATTTAAACACTTTTGCACTTTCAGTTTATGGCAAGCGGGTGGTGTCGCGCTCCTGCTTCTACGAGGATGTGGACGATCCGTCCGACAAGTGCGCCATGGACCAGACCTCGTCCTACATAAAGACAGTCTACTGCCGCACATGCACCACCGACGGCTGCAACGGAGGCACCGGCTCCGCTCCCCTGGCGGCACTAATCCTGATACCCCTGCTCCTGGCTGGATTCCGGCAGATATGCAAATGAGCTACGGCATCCAGATGCAGCCTTGGCCGGAGAATTGTCGGTGCTTAGAGCCGAACTTAACTGAATTTCTTCAACGAGTTTTTAGTCACTTTTGCCCTTCACCCGATTTCGCACAAAAATCACAAAAAAACGTTCTCACATTCGTTGTCATCCAGGATCCCAGCATCATGTAAATGTTACTCGGCCACCCTCAATCGAAGTAGTCACAACACCACACCACAAGGATCATTCAATCACTCAATCACACTTAACTTTGTTGTAATTTGTACGTCTTTGTAATATCTTTAATATTGTATTTGTAATTGAACCGCCTCAGCTCCTCTTGGGATGCTGTTCTTTACGTAAATAAATAAATCGTAAATATTTAAATGGTTTATCATTTTTTTGGGGAGTAGTTATGGTAGGAGCATGAGTATCCCTAGGTCAGCTATCTCGAATGCTTTGATGTTCCTGCCATTCAGTCTATCGTTTTCTGTTTCCTTTCCCCCATAAATCCCCCTGAAAATCCCACTCCAGTGCTGCTAAGGCCATGTCCACCTCCAGAGATAACCGGGAGGAGCCGCTGCCCTTGTGGAGCCGCCTGCTGGACCACAATGCGGATGGGCAGCACCGCAAGAAAGGCAGCGGCCAGTCGGACCACTACGAGGTGGAGATCGCCAACCGACTGTGGTCTCTGTGGGGGACACTTCGAGCGGTGGAGCCGAGAGAGTCCAAACTGCCGGCCGAGCAAGTCTCGGTATCAGGACGGAGCTCCGATCTGCAGGCCGTGCATCCCACGGTGCCGGGACGGATATTGGCCTGCTGCGTGATAGCCTGCTGTGCCGGTAGCTTTCTGGATCTGGACTCCTGGGACGCGAGGCTGCTGGACAGCATCATGGAGTGCGGGCAGGAGTACTACGATGCCAGCCTGGTTCTTCGCCAGCGCAGGGATCCAACGGGTGACTTGGTGCTGGAGACCCTGCACACGTCCTGTTGCCTGGAGGCCCAGCAATTTTGGGTGGACACTGAGAAACTGGTCTGCGGCAAGCTCTACAGCAGGACCAAGAGCCTAGGCTGGGCCCTGAGTTTATTCTTTGGCCAACAGTTCCAGACGGGCATCCTGCAGGTGAAAGACCAGGCACTGGCCTTCGGCTTTATACCGGAATTCTCCGCCGGCGGGGCGTTCTTCATGTTCCATTGCCAGGCCAGTGGCAAGCCGCTCTTCAAGGACTCCGAGAGGGCACCGTATGTCTTGCGAATGCGCCAGTTGCAGCAGCTACTATACTGCATCCTTATAACTCTAGACGAGCGGCAGCGTAAGGTTCCCTTTCGGATCTACAAGGTCGCCTGTGTGCCAAAGACTTGACGTCGATGGGGGATTACAAAATTTTCCAAATAGTTTTCGGTCGGAAGAATTCTAGAAAATTATGAAACAACCGTCACACTACTATACGTCATATTTTATTCTGGAAACTTCTGTTTTTTTAAAATACAAGTCATAATACTCTAATACTTTATTATACTCTTAAAAAAGTGAATATATCTAAATATTCACGTGGAAAACTTGTACCATTTTAATGTTATTCTTTTAAGTTCTATAGTTAGCTATATAGTCACTGGGTTTATAGTATCTGCCCCAATGTAAACTCACATTAAAAACACATTTTGTCAGACAAATCAAAAGTAATTGTCTCACATCAGTGAGCTTGACATTGCCTCTGACTGCGATGCATTTGATTTGAGGAATAAACTGCCGTTTCTTGGGCTCAGCCTTCTATTATACAATGTACTATAGTGTACTATATATGAACAGACTTATAAATCGGTTCAGTCACCGCCACACAAAGCGGAAATGAGTTCAGACCGACATTCAATTTGTGAGATTCTTTAATTGGCAACCACGCAATTTCTGAATCCCTCTGTGGTCTCTCGGGTGACATTTGAACTCTTTTAATTAAACGTAGGACTTCCAAGAGATTCCCGATCAAAACAAAAAAAAAAGACAAATTGCTATTCAAGTTAGCTGGCAGGCTGGTAGTCCAGCAGCGTGATAATTCCATTATGCTTTAATTAAAATCGCATAAAACCAGCGGTGAATATAAATAAATTTTGTCACATGGCACGAAAAAGCGAAGGCTGTCATACGAAAAAAAAAACAGAAAAATAAAATACAGAAAAACACCTACAAAATAAATAAAAATGTAATAAACTATAAAAATGGGTGGCCACTAGGTCTAAGCCACGAATAAAACGTTTTGGCCATTTAAACTTGTCGCACGGCTTTTATTTGTTTTGGATTTAGTTTCGTTTTTCTTCTTATTTTTAATTTTTTTTTCTAACTATCTGGCTAGTTGGCTGGCTGGCTAGGCGAAAATGTCGTACAGAGTTTCCAATAAAACTGGCCATTTATCATGAGGCTGGTGGGGCCTGGAAAATATTGAGAATCGACAATCGAATCGAATGTTACGCATACGCCCCGGAGGGCAGCTGTTGGCTGTTCAAGCTGCTCATGCGCAGTCACCGATTCGAATTTCGAATTTAATTTTTCACTGCCCATGCTTTAACCCTCGACTGGCTATTTTTCATACTTTTTGTCAACTGTGGTTATATTTTTTTTTGTGGCCGGGGAGGAGCAAGTAACACCACAGATTAGTGTCAAGATTTGCATACGAAATCATACATACTATATAGATAGACGCATATATCTGTCAGATGCGTGAGTTGCCGATTTGGTAAGAGTGTTGCCAAATTTGGCTAATTCCGTTGAGTTGCAAAGTTGCAATTGCCAAATGCCACTGCACTTTGCGTCCAGAGCTCATGAATCATTTGCCACCAAATGGTGCTGATATGAATCACTTACGCTTCGTTAGATCCAGATCCAGATATGTCAGTGCCAAATGAGGTGGAAATTGCTTAGATAATTTAAATATAATTAATTAAAATATATAAATCAGGTAATAATACTTTAATTGGGAGTTAATTGAGTTTCTATTTTGTTTTATTGTTACTGCCCTTATTAACTTTTAAAGATGCGCTGGAAAGTTGAAACTCATAAAACTTTTAGCTAAGTTTTCCACCATTTTGCTTTGGTGTGACCATATTGGAAAGCTATGAGCTTTTGTAGAATTAGTACCGTTGCGTATTTAAAATGTGTAGTATACGTAATGTAGTAATAATTTCTTTTTAAATTTATTTAAATTTTATATAGAAAGTTAAAAAGAAAAGGGAAAAGGATAATTTTAAGCTGAAAGTAAAAGTTTATATGAGTTTATTTATAGATATTATCGTACTTATTGTACTAAGATTTTGTTAAATCCTTTAAATAAATCCTAATTAATTTTAATTAAATCCTTTGTTGCTTACGAAGTACATTTTTTATTTAATATTTGAAATTAAATTTTATTATTTTTGAAACGTTTATTATATATGTAAAATTCTTTGAGTTCGTTTTATTAAGCCCGAGGGAAAACCTTATAAGAAAAAAGGGAAAAATATAATAAACAGAACTACTATCTCATTCATAAACTATACCAAATACTCACCGATAAAAACTTCATCAATTGAGTTGCATTTTACTCCCTCAAAGAAATTACCAAAAATAAGAAGAAATGCCAAAACTCTGAGTAAAAACAAAAGTCAATGTCTGGCCAACTGTCTGTCGCAGAGGCACAAAAAAAAAAGGATACCATAAAATAAGGGTTTGGGGGATTCCCCAGGAGCGACGTCAACAACTGCGCTACCTTCCGTGGCAGCAGCATCAGCAGCGCTGCGACTGAGGCCTTTCTGGCTTTCAGAACATTGGCTCTTGGGGCTTCGGCAAAATCCACAGTCGTTATTTGGCCGAGGAACCGTCTGCATCGCGCGCAGCTCTCGAAGCTTTCGATTTTTTGCAATAATTCGCACTACCCTCCAAGGATATACACAGCATAGATAATTTTTCAAAGGCGCCAGCTAGTCGCATTCCGCATCCCGAAAAGGATTTCGATATACATTCCAGAAAGAAGGAAGCCATGTCCGTCATGTCCATGAAAGCCCTTTTGGCCACAACATTCTTGCTGGCCAATGCCTGGTCTATCACAGGTGAGAAATGTTTGCGTTTTTCACCTCAAGTGTCGATCAGTTAATAAAAACACACACATTAGTTTAGTTGTAAACAGTGGCATTCGAAAATTGGTAAAAGTGGTTCATAATTGTGTGAATAAACAGAGAAAAATATTCTTAATAATTATATTTAAAATTTGTACTCAGTGCACCTGTAATTCCATCTGCCCTCCAAGGTCAGAGATCCGCATAAAGTTCTCAAAACTTATGGTTTTTAAGCACAAAGCCCATGAATGAAATTTTTGTTTCCAATTTTCCGCACATTCTTGTTTATGTAGTTTTAGCTCGTGATTTTACGATTTTCCCTTGCGGTGTTTATTAAAATTCTTTCAAATAGTTTTCTTCGCCCATAAAGAAATGGCTTACAAAAATTAAAAATCAAAAAATATATTTTCAGGTGAAATCTAATAAATTAACTTAACACATTCATGGCTTTTCGCGATTTGATTTAAGATTTATGTGCGACACTTTGCTTAGCACTCAAAATGATGGAGGTTCGTGCTGTTTTTATCTGTCATAAACAAATTAATATCGAATGGGGGCTATAGTGAAATATTAATAGGGGTGATGTGGCCCAAAAATCGAGGAAGGTGTTTGGTTTGGCGTGAAAGGAAGAAAAACAAGCAAATTCCTTGAAATGATTTATGATACTATATAACATTTTTCAAAAGATTTATGCTTTGTAAAGTAATTTAATTAAGGTGGAAAAATTAAGAAAAATTCCATTTATCACAGCTCTCTGAGGAACACTTTTTCTGCTGCTCTTGGGGTCATTGCTTTTCAATATTTTGTTGATTTTCACGCTTTCCAGTGATTGGCAACCTGTACGCCTTATAAATACAAATATTCCTATCCATCTGCCAGACATTCCATTATTTATTTTCCCAGACATATCTGTGTTTCTCACTCGATTTCGCAAACCGAATGATGTACAATTTTGAATGCAGTTTGCACATTATTCATGCCCCGATTAGCGTTTTCAAATCGGTTGTAAAGACAAGAGCCATTGATGATTGTGATTGGGTCGTTAGGGGCTACCCTGTTGCTCTCAATTAACTTGGCTATATGTCCTGTAATTATCTAATTGCTTTGATTTTTTGTTGTCTTTTTGTTGTTTGTAAATCTGGATTTACGAGTAAACGATACTGCGCATGTCCAAGTGGCGCCAGGATGTCGTCTGCTCCAGTTTCCCGCTGTCTTTGCCATTTGACAGCCTCCGCCCCCCCCCATCTGCGTCAGCCTCTGGAAACTATGTCAGAGTCTGGCCGTGGTCCTCTTCCTCGGGGGTTAGTTCTTCAGGCCTCTAACCCCCAGTCAATACAATGAGTTGCGTAATTTAACGAAACTGATAATGAGAAGCTTCCATTCCGGAAGCGGAGATTGTCCTGACACACATCCGATCCGTATCGTGTCATATTTTGTTATGGTTGCACTTTGTTTTTATGGGGGATGTTTAATTTGGTTACACTGTTTTGAATTTCTGTGTCTTCGGGGTTGTTTCAAACTACCAAACCAAAAAACAGGTTCAGGGGTGTGGAGTGCAACTTCCTTCAGACAAGTCTCAGCTTTCAATTACCAACCAAAAAAAAAATAAAAAGAAACAACTGAAAAGAAGCCAAACCAGGCCGAGGCATATGCGTGACCTCAGCGAATACCTCCAGAATGGCAAGCGGGGGCGACCCATGACAGACGACCTTGAAGTGAAGCTATAAACTACACTGAAAAATAAGTGTGTATTAAGAAATATAGAGCTTAAACAAAGGATTTGGGTATACCAAGCACAAAGCTACAAAGGAAACAAAAAGTAAAGGTTAAAAAGGACCTTTAAAAGAACCCCATGGATATTCTTAAAGTGTCCTTTCTTTGATCCCTAATTGAAACTATTTCAATATTATTTAGTTAAAGGAATATTTTAGAAATATTATTATTAACTTTAAGAATTATTTCAAGTGTCCTTTTACCAAAAAGAATCCTTTTACTAACACAATCCTGAGTCGGTATAAGCCAATTACTTGAAATTCTTCCAAAACTATTTAAAGAAAACTCAAGAAATTGGCTTAAGAGAATGCTGAAAAATAGTCCTAGCTTGTTTATGTACATGTCCAGTTTAAAAAGGGTTAGAGCCTCTAAAACCCCCAACCACCAGCCACTAAAACCTCAGACACGCCAAGGCCGCGCCAATTGAAAGCCTTAGAACACGTATACGTAATATTCCCGGGTCTCTGGCTCCGATGTTATAATGTAATTTGCCAGAGAGGAGTTGGAAAAAGTAAAATATAAATGTTTTACAGTCAATATTTGACAGGACAGCACTCCTAGTTCTCTTACCTCTAGGACGGTTTGTCTTCAAGGTGCCGAAGTGACCCTTTGGTTCTTAGGTCCTTTGGCATGTTGGCGTTTTCCTCTTTTTGGTATAAAACAAACAAGGCGAGTCCTAGCACTTTCGCCTGCCAGGACATGCAAATATGTTCCAAGGACACAACACGATCTTGATTTACTGTCATGGCAAATCACGCCAACTTATCAACCCAATTAGGCAAAGTTTGCGGGGTAAACTACTGGTAATAAATTAGTTCTTTAATTCATTCATTAATTAGAGTTCTATAAATAGTTGAGAACCAGTTTGATACAAGAAATTTAATTATGGAGGTGTGAAAATTAAATGGGTGTGTGGTGAAAAAGACGCTTGAAAAACAAATTATAATGAAAAGGCAAATAAACAAATAAGCCAATATAATCTAATTAAAAAGGCTGGGAAAAAATTAGAAGAAAACACCAAAGTCTTTTATTTAGTGAATCATTTTTAAGATTTTTAGAAGAAACCAAAAAATCTTTAAATAGAAAATTAAAGAAAGATCAATCAATAGATTAAACTCACTGATTTTATCAGGGGAGAATAAATGGGCCAACATTTTCAGAGAAATACATTGTTTTTTCCGCCTGAGATGTTTAAGGAAGGAACTACAATATTCCTAAACAAAATTGGCCAAACAAATCTAGAAGACGCTTCTTAAAAGGAATTATTTAAAGCCTTAATTTTAAATTATTTAATAAAGTTTTTGTGCAGACACATTATTCCCAAATTTTTGTGCTAATGGCTGCACAAATTACTTACCATTTTAATAGCGTCTTCATGCTATACGCAATACGTAATAAAATTTGTTTGTGGCGCCACCCTGACTGGCCACGCGTCCCCCCCCCAAAAAAAAAGGGGGCGGCACATGAAGTTCACAGATGACGATGATGTCAACCCCTGAACAATCCTTGGCAACGAAAACTTCCCAAAAAGAAAACTATGTCACTGATGTTATTTTTACTTTGCGAGCAAAAGTTTCATTGTCTGCTCTGGGTGACCCCGTGAAAGGTCATTTGAATCTTTTTTTTCTGAAAACTAATGGAGTGTTTTTAATTTTATTTCAGCATCTGGAAATGAGCAAAATAATCGTCATCATTTGCAATGCTGGCACTGCAGCTCTGACACTTATGGGGCCGAGGACTTCTGTGATGTGACCTTCCAGGAGGATAATATACCCAATGATTTGATCCGGGAGAGGAACATCAACTTGCTCAGAACCTGTAATAGTACTATTAATTCCGATCACGAGCGACCTGTGTGCCGGAAAACTGTAGAGGAGAGTAAGTCAAGTCCATCCATACTTTATTTAATAAAAATTATTTAAGAAATGTATATTATTTAAACTCTATTATAATTGTATTTGTCTTTCAGATAATGGCAAAATAATAACCAAACGCTTCTGCTACTACACCAACAAGTCCGATGCCGTGGATCTCTGCAATGTCACCACTCCGGACAAAAATGTTCGTCGGATTTTCTGCCAGGATTGCCTAACCGATCGCTGCAATGGTGCCTATCCGGGAGTGTCCTTCATGGAGATTATACTCCTCCTACCCATTCTGGCCCTAGTCGTACAGTTGGCCAACTAAGGAGGCTACCTTGGGCCAAAAAAACACACACACCTCTCTGCATTCTATTTAAGTTGGAACGTGATATTTTGCCTGGCCGCAAGTGCCCAGCTGTTGCTGATTAATTACTTAAGTTTAAATCGATTTAAATAAGTTTAGTTTCGGGACTCTAGTTCTCCGCAGTCATTTAGCCTAAATTCCGGATGATATTAAAGGTTTCTTTATAAGTTCTTTGTCAGTGTTTGCCAAGCTCAAAGCCCATAAATTCAAAAACAACTTAAACTATACAAAACTAAAATAATCAATAGAAGTTAGAAGTCCAAAGCACAGTAAACACTCACTAAATAGCCTAATTGAATGTAAAGAACACTCGCATATGTAATTATCACAGTTGCTAGAAAAAAAACTCAACTCAAATCAAATAACTATATAGCACTTCTATAAAGAAACACACCGAATAAAGTATACACTACACATTTGACTTTTAAAGATATCCTAACAAATCGATGATGGCCCCTAGAAGTCCTTGTTTTGTGGGTGAATCGAGTCCTACGTAGAACTCCTCCATTTGAAGACTCTGCCAGAGCTTGGCCATATACCTGCTGAAGTCTGGGCTGGTTTTTCCATAAATTTTATACCGATTATAGATCATTAACTCTGTTTGGACCATACAGTTGTAGGAGTCCCGATTACCGGCTATATAGAGCTGATAACAAAACGAAGCCAGTTGACCTGAATTTTCCAGCTTATATAGTTTTCGTATGACTTTCTCCATGATTTTTTTTAGTTTTTCCGGCTTGAAGAGATAATGAAGTCGCTGGGAGTGCCTGCCGATGGCCAGTTGCCATTTTCCCACCTCATGGTCCTCCGCCTCCAGAGCCTGTTGAAAAATCTCTGTTGTATTCAGGACCTCGAGATGCTCACGAATGTTTTCGCGTATGAGATATCCTTGCAAATGCTGGCGTAGAGTGATATTCCTCTCCGGACGACACAAAACACGCACCACCGCCCCATCCAGGTCATCCATTTTGGACACATCATTCGAAAAATCAGCTTTCAACTTGCCCCAAGTGATGGCAGCAAGGGAGAGTTGCTCGCTAACAGTTCCATTCAGATTTTCGATCAGTTCCAGCATCTTTTTGGTGTCGTAGGTGGCCACTTGAGTCCCCAGAGCATCGATAACTTCCACAACGAACAGCGCCGAGATTAAAAATAACAATTTTGTGTTCATTTTGACGACTAAAATGCAACTAAACTAGGTTTTGATTTAGATTATCATCTATTCGTGGCTTATCAGAGCTTTCGCTTCAAAAGCAAAGTGCTCTCTTGATTACTCAAGAAATCTCATTCACAATTTTTTTGTTCGGAAAACAACAAGTTTTTATTTAAAAGTTGTAAAATATTTCATCGCGTTTAAAATTGGATGAAATGTGCCCCAAAAGTCCGCATTTTAGACACCATATATTGACATGGTCAACAGCGCTCTTAAAATCCATTTATTTTCAAGGAAATCGACATATTTTTGCCAAGAATTATCCAAATGACGAATGTAATACCTTCACAACCTTGGGGCATTGAGGACTTTAGTTCTACATAAAAACCTGGCCAACTAAAATCGGACCCAATTTTCGTTAATTTTCAAAGGGGTAATATCATGATTTTGACCAATAAACGACCTAAAATTTTGTTTCTTGATTTTAGTATTGTTTTAATGCTTATTGAAGGCAATGAGTTTCGTGATTAGTAAATGGTAATCCTTTTCCAAATCCGATAAAAAATAGCTAAAATATGTGCTAGGAAGTGCTCAAAAGTAACCATTTCTGCCATTCTGTTCTTACCTTGGTCAACAAGGTTTTCCAGCTGGACTTTTTTCAGGAAAATATCCATAACTCGCAAAATATTTATCCTATCGATGAATGTTATACCTTGCCGATCTTAGAGTTCCTAGTAGAATAATTCGGCATTCAAACCTGGCCAACTAAAATCTGACCCCAATTTTGCAAATTTTCAAAGGGGTAACATCATGATTTTGGCCAAAAATCAACCAGATATTTTTCTTCCTTGTTTTCATAACATTTTAATGCAAATTTAAAGTAAATGAAACCCTGATTCGTGAAAGGTATTCCTTTTCCAATTACTATTGAAAATGGCTAAAATATATGTTATAACGTTCCCAAAAAGTTTAAAATTTTTATTTTAAATTACTGATCGCTGAACTAATATATTATCGACAGAGAAGTATTCATAAATTGTTAAACTTTTATCTCTTTATGTCGCTTTAAGTCTATTTAAGAAGAAAGTGTGTCACTTTCATAGACTCGTGCCCCCTGTAGTCACTGGTTTTATGTATTTAGTCTCACTAATCCGTAGTGACACTCGGATAGCCATAGAAGTGGAATCCAATTAGTCGAGCTAGATACGAGGCAATGCAACCCTCACGGATGTCCTGCCATTGTCCTTGTTTGCTTGGCAGCCGTCCATTCATGAATCTGGCCCAGCTGGCCATTTCTAATTAAATTTATGCAAAATAGTGTCCTATCATCAAGATTCGATCGTGCTCAATGAGATAAAAGAAATGGATTTATTTTTAGTTGCCTTCGTTGCACATTTATGTGGCATACTTTTAGGAGGGCATGAGCCCCATATCTCGAAAATCACTCACTCAATCTTTGGGAGCCAAATTCAAACATCAGTTGCACATTAAAGCTTTTAATTATCGTCTTAAATCGTAAACTTAGAACTGTCACTGTTCTGGGAACTGGTGTAAATAACAATTTAGCAGGCACCTGTGAATGAATCTGCTCCTGAATCATCGCATTTGCTCCCAAGCGATCTTCCCTATTTTTCCGGTTTTAATTTTTAGTTTTGTCTCAAATTCGTTGCAGCTTAAAAATAGCCCTATTGAATCAACCACTTGGATGTTTATATAAACAAAGCTTGAACAACATTAGAACCGGTTTTCCACAGCAACATAAAAAAAAAAACAAAAACTGTTTTTCACTCAAAACAATAAGGCGCATTTCCCCCCAATTGATTGAGCAACTGTTGGACTGGGGAGCAGCCCATTACAACTCACTTCGAGTCGCATTTGCCGAACGTTTCAGTTTCGATTTCTGTCAGAAGAAACAGACGTTCAGCAATCTTCGTTCGAGGCGGTTGGAACACGGTTGAAAAAGTTTAAAAAATATATAAATAGTGACCAAATATTCCCAAAAGTGCTTACATAATGGTGTCCGCTCTGAAATGCAGTTTGGCCGTGGCCGTTATGATCAGTTTGGCTTGTTCGGGTGCGTTGAATTTGAAAGTGATTTGTTTTGGGCGTGGAAAGCGGGTTTTCGTTTATTGAATTTCAAGGATACTTAAGTGGAAAAGTTGCAGTTTTTAAATCTTTGGGATTTTTTTTTAAGAGCATATAAAAAATTCAAAATACCGGGAAACTAAATTCTTAGAACTGCTTTTTCAATGCAACATTAATCATGAAATATATTTTTTTTAAATGGAACGTTTTAATTTAAGATAAGAAAGGTTAAGATTAAGGTTGTATTTATAGAGAATTTTTTTAAATATGTTTAATAAAAAGTAGTAGATTAAATTTATTACAAGTAGCAGAAGATTAAAACAAACATTAAACAATGAATAATATTCTTAAAATTTTAAAAACTTTGAATGTTGCTTTTAAAGAATGATTTTAATAATTATAATATTCCTTGATTTCCCCCTTAGCTTATGCCATCAAGTGCTACCAATGCGAATCGCTGACATCACCAAAATGTGGTCTCAAATTTGAGGCAGATGAAAATCTTCTGATCGATTGCTCCCGGATTGGACCTCCCCGGTATCTGCAGACTTTCTTCCCCCGACAAAACGCCACTGGCTGCATAAAGAAGACCCTCGAGAGTGGTAAGTTTCTTTCTCTCTGTATAATAATTTAAATCAAAACACAACCCGTTTAAACCCGAAAGGTTAGGTCGTACCCCTGAGATCATCGTAGGAAATTTGTTTAGATAATCAGACTCTGATGTCATGCGTGACTTTTCTGTCATGATTTCTCCTCACGTTTCTTTCCGGCTTGTTTATGTATTTTTTATGTGTAATTACATCAACCCTGAACCCTTAATCGGAGTCTTTTTTGAAAAGTTATTAAGGCAATAGAGCTGTGACGTTTTTGTGGTTTGAAGCCCCACCAGTTTCTCACTCTCGTTTGCATTTTCGAATTTATTTGCATCCCATCTGAGCTTTGTAGTTTATTGCAGCATTTCCATTGATATAATTTTATTTATATATTTCTCAACGATGAGATCAGAGGAGCTACAAGGGGTTCAGCAATTGGGATCAACATGTTTGCCACAATTAGGTGCAGTTGATTCATTAAAAAGCAAACATCCGACGTGAAAACAAACAATTAACACGTTACAATTGTCCCAGAGAACAATCGGTTCATTTGATGTTCAAATAGTGAAAGTTGTTCACCCGAAATATTAACCCGACTTTCATTTCAGTGGCCGGACATCCCCAGATCGTGAGGACGTGCTACTTCGGGGACATCAACAATGTCCAGCTTGGCTGCCAGACGGATCCTTCCCTGCCCTTCGTCAAGCAACTGGGCTGTGATGTCTGCTCCAAGGACGAGTGCAACGGATCTGCATCCCTGGCGCCCATTGCCGGCGCCATCCTGCTCTTCTTCGGCGTGGCCCGTCTCCTGGCATAGATCTTAAGATCCTAGCTCATAATTTTCCTAATTTGTATTCCCCTCAGTAATTAAAAGACAGCCTTAATGAAAAGATCTTATTTTTTGTAAATTCATAAAATTTATGTATTAATAAAAGAAGGATAGAACCAAATCCTAGCAATATGCCAAAATAATGAATTTTTATTTCACATGAACTACTACCAGGAGGTTTTTTACAGAAAACTTTACTTCATGAGCACGTTTTCCCTTATCATTCGTAGTTTCAAAAAGTAAACATGTTTTGAATATTTACTCTATTTGTAAATGTAGCCAAGCCCTTAAAAATAATCTCACTTACCTACGTGAGTAAGCTTCCAGGTAGAAAACTAAGTCCATCATTAGTAGACCTTGTCGAATCGCAATTTTTACGGAGAACTTATTTCTCAAAGAGTCATCACAAAAAGTACATATTTTTCAAACAGTTGCCGCTTTGTGACTCAGAACTCCCAACTCCCATTTTTATATTTTTCATAAATTTTTGAATGAAACACCTGGATGGAATCCAATTAGTATGTGCACCCACATCGCCAACGAAAATTTGTGAGTTCAGACAAAAGGTCGGGATGCGGGAAGTGGGATTTATGTTTGTCTGCCACTTTAATCTCATTTAATTGGGTTCAATTTTATATGCATCACAAGTTCCCAGTTCTACACGCTTCTACCCTTCGGAAACGACTTTAAAAAGTGTTAACTGCAATGAACTGCTTAAGAAAAGTTCAAGAACCTGAAAAAAGAGCCTAGATCGGAAAGAACTTCCCCCAGATGCAGCGTGTACATATGTATAATTTCTTGACAGCAGACTCCACCCCCGCCTGCCCAATTAACCCAAACTCATTTAGCATAATTTGAAAAATTACTTAATTGAAGAAAATAGAAATTTGTGGGAAAGCCACTTAAATGCGTGAGTGTTCATGTTCCAAATTAGGAAACAGAATACTTGTACAGAACAAAAAAATAAAGCCAATTTAAGAAAAGTAAATTAATAAGAGGGTTGAATACTGAGTGCATTCTAAATTAGTAATTAATTAACTAGGCAATAATCATTAAAAAAGTATTTTTAATTAACCAAAGCTTAAAAGAATATATTTTTGTATTTTAGAATATTTTTTTAAAACCGAAGGGCTATGGGTGTGTACTTTATACAGTATTGCTATAAAACAGCTTTCGTTAACAAATGACAATATCCATGTCTTGTTAATTGCTGTGATTTGCACAATAATGAGAATTTGACTTTTGACTGAGTGAATATTCGAGTATTTTTGTGCAAAACTGCGCATTAGAATGAAAAAGTCAAAAATGGCAACCGGTTTTGCAAAAAAAAAATAAGTCACTGTGAAGTCGAGAGACACCGCTGGAATTCTAATGGACACACAAGAAGTCCCATTCAATAATAATTATACAATACCCCGAAAATATAGAACATAACTCAAAGAGTTTGCGGCATTTTTTGGGCGTCTAAACAAAATAAAAATAAACAGAAAACACAAAACGGCTGACATCACCCAAACAATTTGGCAAAAAAACATTCTTGATATATTCATGCGTATATATCTGTATATACAATTTGTGTGTCAAATGGTGGGACAGAACAAAAAAAAACATTATGCCAGCTTCTACGGAATTTTAAAAACACTATTCAAGCACGCAACGTATACGTAATATTCTCACTCAACGCCAGCGAGGGGGCAACTCCTTGAGTGACTTTGTGAGTGAAACAATTGATGGGGGACCGGACGCTTCTCGACGCCAAGTAGTGGCCAACAAACGCTCGCCAACCGTCGTTCCGTCAAGGTCTGTTTTTCAATAATATTTCCCACACACAACCAACCGAAACCCAAAGAGTTTCTTTCGAATCTGGAAAAATGGTGTCAAGTGTAAAGCTTTTCCTGGGTCTTACCATTTTGGCCACTCTGGCCTGCACCGGTATGCCAACTTCCGGAGTTCTCCCGCCAAATTCATCTGCAGATCTTTGCTTCCACAGGCTATGCCATCAAGTGCTATCAGTGTGATTCCTTTACGACTCCCCAGTGCGGCGAGAAGTTCGAGGCTGATGAGAAATTGCTGTTCGATTGCTCCAGGATTGCCCCGCCGCGGTTCCTCCAGAGCTTCTTCCCCGTCCACAATGCCACGGGATGCATGAGGAAGGTCATCGAGACGGGTGAGTGTTCGATCAAAATGACAACTGTGATCTCATCGTATTGATCGCCCCCGCTCTGAAGGCATCACATAGCCAATTGGCTTGATTAACTCTAATCACCGTTCAAGAGTAGTGATACATATACGATTTTTTCTCCTTTGACCTCTTACTTAACATTTTAAATGTTTAATATTTATGTTTTTTTTAATCAGTTTTTGAATTTCAATGAGTTAAAACGGTTTTTTGATAAGAATAATTCATAGCTTTGATTAGTTGATGTGACTTAGATGTAGATGTATACTTAAAACATATTATTTTCTAAAATTCCTATTCAAAGCCCCAACAATTTATGACCAAATTTTCCTATTTTAATTTTCCTATCACGTATGAATGAATGAACGAAAAATAATCGAACAGCAGCGCCCCTAATGCAGTGGACTTGCTAGAGACTAAAGTTTATATTTAGAAATTTTCAAAATATTAAAGTCTCTATTGGACGCTTTCCAGTTTGATATGCGGCATTATTCTGTAGATTATAAAACCCCACAATGCAGAGAGGAAGTAAAGCATATATAGAAAGTAAACCGATAGTGGAAATACATTTCTTTCCCCATTTATGCTTTCTTTTGCTTCAATTATCAAGGTTTTTTAAGCTGACATTACTCATTTCGTTTTGAAGGGCTAATGATAAGTACTGAACCCAGAGGGGATTAAAACCTATCCCACAGTATATAAAGGGACCATTATAAATTCATCGCCAGCCCAGCATATTAATATCAATGGTATTTGAGTTATTTGCTTGATATTTTCAGGCAATTTATTCGATTGCCCAGTAATTGCCATGCATAAATATTCTCTAGAGTCTTTCAATTCGTAGTTCTCGTTTGTTGTCTGAATAATTAATGCGGGTTCTGTTTTTTTCAAGTGTTTTTCATAGATTTCTCTTGGGGGATCCGCGTAGTATTTATGCTCAGTGACCGCGACATCACCTCCACCATTATTTGTTAATTGCATTAACATTCAAGCCACGCCTCAGTTCTCATTGCAAAATCATTTGAGGGCGGACAAAGGGAGTGACAGCTTCAATTAACTCACAGGAAAAAAAACAGAGAACAATTAATTAGTCACAGCTATACATAGGACTGTTCTAGATCTTAATCACTTAAGTGAAGAATAAAAGTGTTTTCTTAATGGTGGTTAGGTAGTTAAAATAGTTCTAATTTTTTCAGTGGATGTTCTTCTTTTACGATTTTTATACCCTTGCAGAGGGTATTATAATTTTGGTCAAAAGTGTGCAACGCAGTGAAGGAGACATCTCCGACCCTATAAAGTATATATATTCTTGATCAGGATCACCTCCTGAGTTGATATGAGCATGTCCGTCTGTCCGTCTGTCCGTCTGTCTGTCCGTCTGTCTGTCTGTTTCTACGCGAACTAGTCTCTCAGTTTTAAAGCTATCGTCTTGAAACTTTGCACACACCCTTCGTTCCTTTGCACGCAGTATATAAGTCGGAACGGCCCGGATCGGCCGACTATATCCTATAGCTGCCATATAACTGATTGATCGGAAATGGTATAACTTTGGTGTTTTTAGAGTTAGAGAGTTCAAATCTGACATGTGAGCTATTTTTGGCAAAACATTACGTCATGCCAAATTTCATAAGGATCGGCCGACTATATCCTATAGCTGCCATATAACTGAACGATCGGAAATGACCCAACTTTCGTGTTTTTGAAGATAGAAAGCTAAAACTGAATACAGATTATATTTTTGGCCAGTTGATCCAACCTACCAAATTTCATTAGGATCGGCCGACTATATCCCATAGCTGCCATATAACTGAACGATCGGAAATGGTATTTGGTAGAAATATCAACTTTCGTATTTTTGAAGATAGAAGTTTGGGACTTTTTTTAGATTTTGTATTGAAATAAATTGGATTATATATTCCTATTCCCATAAGGATCGGCCAACTATATCCGATGTTTGCGATATATATCCGGTTTTAACTGCAAGGGTATATAAACTTCGGCTCCGCCCGAAGTTAGCTTTCCTTTCTTGCTTATATTATATGTAAATCTTTAAAGTATTATATTCTTAAGAAACGGAGGCTTAAATATATTCGAAGAAGTATGTGATGATTCAGTGGGTTTTTTCCAATTTTTAAAGATGACTAACTTAAAAAATTTGCGAAAATGTTATATATGTTATGTTATATATGTTAATCTTTAAAGTATTATATTCTTAAGAAACGGAGGCTTAAATACATATATTCGTAGAAGTAGGTGATGATTCAGTGAGTTTTTTTTTAAATTTTTAAAGACGACTAACTTACAAAATTTGCGAAAATTTGCTTTTTCACAAATTTTAAAGGGGATCTACCGGAAAAATTCGAGCTGTTTTGATCATCAAAATCTGATTGTTATAATTGCGGTTAAGAGTTTTAATTGTTTTTCGAGTAATGAAATACAACCAAAACAATTAGTCTACAAACTGTAGACTATTAAATGGAAAATTTTAAGCTATAAATAAAACGAGTATCTGGAATTTACAACCATTAATTTTCTTGAAAGCACGTACAAAGTCAAAAATAGGAAAAAAATATATGTACATCAAAAATATTTAACGGATTGAGCTAAAAATATAAAGAAACTGAAACTTGAAATTGTTTAAATTCCTAATTGTACACCTGTTATATCTTTAAGATTTAAAATATCTAATTTCTTATACTTTCTTTAATAGGAATCGGTAAGAACCAGGTGGTGAGGAGCTGCTACTTTGGAGATATTAGCAACACACAGGTTGGCTGCCAGACCGATCCTTCCTTGCCATTTGCCAAGCAGCTCAGCTGCGAAGCCTGTCCCAAGGACGAGTGCAACGGATCTGCATCCATCGCTCCCATCGCCGGCGCTATCCTGCTCTTCTTCGGTGTGGCCCGAATCCTGGCCTAAAGATGAATTGTGGTCGAGTAACCCATCTACCCCATCCATATCTTAGATGTTGTGAGCATGCTACGATAAAAATCCCCTCAAGGATACGCTTAAATCACTTTTTGAATCTCTGTTAATTGTTATACACCTTTCGCTTCAGCAATAAATATGTGAATTTCAGTTTTTTCTATCACCCAAATGATGATTTATATTTGAACTTCCTACAAATTTTCGCAAAGACAAACAAATGATTGCAAACTGAATCATTAAGCTCATTATTCAGAGGCTTGTGGTTTGAGAAATAAAATTAGGAATGTTTTAGGAATGTTTGAAATGATTGCAGTTTCAGTCCAGCAGCCAAGCTAGTAAGATCTATTTAAAAAAATATTCCTTTTTGTTAAAAAGCACAAAGCTTAATAAAATTCGAATTAAAAATGTTTCCAATTGTAAAAATAATCCTGACGGTCGGCATTTTAGCCACTTTTGTCTGCCCTGGTAAGGCACCTTCGGCACAAATCATTCGTTTAAATACGCAGATATTTTGTTTTTTAGGATATTCTATTAAGTGCTACCATTGCACTTCCGTAGTGAATCCCAAGTCTTGTGGAAAGGACTTCCTATTTGCCAATCAGTCACTTTATGACTGCCCGGAAGCTAATGGTCATCGTCGTGCAGTGGGTTGCTCCAAATCATACAATTCTAGTTAGTATAATTAAAAATTTAAGCTCTTTTGGATAATATAAATAATTTTTTTTTTATAGCAATTGTCATCAGAGAATGTTTCTATGGAAATAAGCTGAATGCAACGGCTGAGTGTAATAAGTCCCTATATTCAAAGAATTGCACAGTTTGCTTCAAGGATGGATGCAACAAATCGCCGTCAATGGCTCCTGTGGCAGGCGCCATTCTTTTAATGTTGGGGGTGGCACGAGTCTTGGCCTAGAAAAATACTATCTTTGAAGGATACAACTTCTAAACATCGACAATATAAGAAAAAATAATACGTAAATGATATGTTTTTGCAAAATGATTAGGGGTTTTTTTTTTAATAAACAAAATCCCTTTTTTTTAATTTCTATTAGTTTTTTAGAAGAAGTGACTTTTGTAAAAATTCTAAAAATTACAAATTTTGTTATCTAAACACTTGTAGGTATTGCCATCTTGTGGGATTCTCCACCGTTCTGCATAAAAATCCTGAGACGAAATATTTTTTTGATTTTTTTGTCCATTTTTCGTGATGGGATCCCTTGAAAATGGTGTTTTTCCCTATATGGCCCACTGTGATGGCTATATCTTCTCCAATTCTGATCCGATTCTCAAGGGGAGTACCTTAAACGATTTCTAGATCGATTCTCCACCGTTCTGCATAAAAATCCTGAGACGAAATATTTTTTTGATTTTTTTGTCCATTTTTCGTGATGGGATCCCTTGAAAATGGTGTTTTTCCCTATATGGCCCACTGTGATGGCTATATCTTCTCCAATTCTGATCCGATTCTCAAGCGGAGTACCTTAAACGATTTCTAGATCGATTCTCCACCATTCTGCATCAAAATCCTGAGACGAAATATTTTTTCAATTTTTTGTCCATTTTTCGTGATGGGATCCCTTGAAAATGGTGTTTTTCCCTATATGGCCCACTGTGATGGCTATATCTTCTCCAATTCTGATCCGATTCTCAAGCGGAGCACCTTAAACGATTTCTAGATCGATTCTCCACCATTCTGCATCAAAATCCTGAGACGAAATATTTTTTCAATTTTTTGTCCATTTTTCGTGATGGGATCCCTTGAAAATGGTGTTTTTCCCTATATGGCCCACTGTGATGGCTATATCTTCTCCAATTCTGATCCGATTCTCAAGCGGAGTACCTTAAACGATTTCTAGATCGATTCTCCACCATTCTGCATCAAAATCCTGAGACGAAATATTTTTTAAATTTTTTGTCCATTTTTCGTGATGGGATCCCTTGAAAATGGTGTTTTTCCCTATATGGCCCACTGTGATGGCTATATCTTCTCCAATTCTGATCCGATTCTCAAGCGGAGCACCTTAAACGATTTCTAGATCGATTCTCCACCATTCTGCATCAAAATCCTGAGACGAAATATTTTTTCAATTTTTTGTCCATTTTTCGTGATGGGATCCCTTGAAAATGGTGTTTTTCCCTATATGGCCCACTGTGATGGCTATATCTTCTCCAATTCTGATCCGATTCTCAAGCGGAGTACCTTAAACGATTTCTAGATCGATTCTCCACCATTCTGCATCAAAATCCTGAGACGAAATATTTTTTAAATTTTTTGTCCATTTTTCGTGATGGGATCCCTTGAAAATGGTGTTTTTCCCTATATGGCCCACTGTGATGGCTATATCTTCTCCAATTCTGATCCGATTCTCAAGCGGAGCACCTTAAACGATTTCTAGATCGATTCTCCACCATTCTGCATCAAAATCCTGAGACGAAATATTTTTTCAATTTTTTGTCCATTTTTCGTGATGGGATCCCTTGAAAATGGTGTTTTTCCCTATATGGCCCACTGTGATGGCTATATCTTCTCCAATTCTGATCCGATTCTCAAGCGGAGTACCTTAAACGATTTCTAGATCGATTCTCCACCATTCTGCATCAAAATCCTGAGACGAAATATTTTTTAAATTTTTTGTCCATTTTTCGTGATGGGAGTCCTTGAAAATGGTGTTTTTCCCTATATGGCCCACTGTGATGGCTATATCTTCTCCAATTCTGATCCGATTCTCAAGCGGAGTACCTTAAACGATTTCTAGATCGATTCTCCACCATTCTAAATCAAAATCCTGAGACGAAATATTTTTTAAATTTTTTGTCCATTTTTCGTGATGGGATCCCTTGAAAATGGTGTTTTTCCCTATATGGCCCACTGTGATGGCTATATCTTCTCCAATTCTGATCCGATTCTCAAGCGGAGCACCTTAAACGATTTCTAGATCGATTCGCCACCATTCTGCATCAAAATCCTGAGACGAAATATTTTTTCAATTTTTTGTCCATTTTTCGTGATGGGATCCCTTGAAAATGGTGTTTTTCCCTATATGGCCCACTGTGATGGCTATATCTTCTCCAATTCTGATCCGATTCTCAAGCGGAGCACCTTAAACGATTTCTAGATCGATTCTCCACCATTCTGCATCAAAATCCTGAGACGAAATATTTTTTCAATTTTTTGTCCATTTTTCGTGATGGGATCCCTTGAAAATGGTGTTTTTCCCTATATGGCCCACTGTGATGGCTATATCTTCTCCAATTCTGATCCGATTCTCAAGCGGAGTACCTTAAACGATTTCTAGATCGATTCTCCACCATTCTGCATCAAAATCCTGAGACGAAATATTTTTTAAATTTTTTGTCCATTTTTCGTGATGGGATCCCTTGAAAATGGTGTTTTTCCCTATATGGCCCACTGTGATGGCTATATCTTCTCCAATTCTGATCCGATTCTCAAGCGGAGTACCTTAAACGATTTCTAGATCGATTCTCCACCATTCTAAATCAAAATCCTGAGACGAAATTGTTTTTAAATTTTTTGTCCATTTTTCGTGATGGGATCCCTTGAAAATGGTGTTTTTCCCTATATGGCCCACTGTGATGGCTATATCTTCTCCAATTCTGATCCGATTCTCAAGCGGAGCACCTTAAACGATTTCTAGATCGATTCTCCACCATTCTGCATCAAAATCCTGAGACGAAATATTTTTTCAATTTTTTGTCCATTTTTCGTGATGGGATCCCTTGAAAATGGTGTTTTTCCCTATATGGCCCACTGTGATGGCTATATCTTCTCCAATTCTGATCCGATTCTCAAGCGGAGCACCTTAAACGATTTCTAGATCGATTCTCCACCATTCTGCATCAAAATCCTGAGACGAAATATTTTTTCAATTTTTTGTCCATTTTTCGTGATGGGATCCCTTGAAAATGGTGTTTTTCCCTATATGGCCCACTGTGATGGCTATATCTTCTCCAATTCTGATCCGATTCTCAAGCGGAGTACCTTAAACGATTTCTAGATCGATTCTCCACCATTCTGCATCAAAATCCTGAGACGAAATATTTTTTAAATTTTTTGTCCATTTTTCGTGATGGGATCCCTTGAAAATGGTGTTTTTCCCTATATGGCCCACTGTGATGGCTATATCTTCTCCAATTCTGATCCGATTCTCAAGCGGAGTACCTTAAACGATTTCTAGATCGATTCTCCACCATTCTAAATCAAAATCCTGAGACGAAATTGTTTTTAAATTTTTTGTCCATTTTTCGTGATGGGATCCCTTGAAAATGGTGTTTTTCCCTATATGGCCCACTGTGATGGCTATATCTTCTCCAATTCTGATCCGATTCTCAAGCGGAGCACCTTAAACGATTTCTAGATCGATTCTCCACCATTCTGCATCAAAATCCTGAGACGAAATATTTTTTAAATTTTTTGTCCATTTTTCGTGATGGGATCCCTTGAAAATGGTGTTTTTCCCTATATGGCCCACTGTGATGGCTATATCTTCTCCAATTCTGATCCGATTCTCAAGCGGAGCACCTTAAACGATTTCTAGATCGATTCTCCACCATTCTGCATCAAAATCCTGAGACGAAATATTTTTTCAATTTTTTGTCCATTTTTCGTGATGGGATCCCTTGAAAATGGTGTTTTTCCCTATATGGCCCACTGTGATGGCTATATCTTCTCCAATTCTGATCCGATTCTCAAGCGGAGTACCTTAAACGATTTCTAGATCGATTCTCCACCATTCTGCGTAACCGCAATAAATACAACCTTGTGTTAATTTTGATTGCCCCATGAATTCCGATTTCCGAGTATTAATGTAATTAATTGCTGGTTTTTTAGACGCACCCATTTAATTGATTTTCAAGTAATGGAATAAGGAACAAATAGGAAGAACTTGCGTGCCTGGGCACACTTCCAATCATATCCACGAAAACAATATCTTTCTCTTTGCTTTCTTCCGAAAGAGACGGATTTATTTTGGAATTTTCTCTTGCCAGACGATACCAAAATACTTCGAATATGTGAACAGTTTTCTCTGTGATTTTCCTTAGTTTACACTCCCACTTTTGACACATTTCCCACCCACCCCACTTCCCCCATGGGTGCTATAAATTCGCTCAAGTGAGCGGCGCACGCCCCCCAAAAAAAAAGTGGGAAAATCTAAAAGAAAAGGGAAACACAAAATGTTCATTAAAATTAGACAAATTAAAACAGGCGAAGCGATGACGCCAGGCAAAATGGCCATAAAGTTTTTCCCGCACCACACACACAAAAAATAAAAATAAAAGAGAGCCAGCGTTGAAGAGCAACGAGACATGGTGGCAAGGAGTTGAATTTGGAAATTCTTTTAGTTCGATTTCGTTGTCGGCCGTCGAAAGACTGGCGGATTCTAAAAATTTACCGGGAAAACTGAAAAATCTTTAGAATCCTAAAAACTCAAAAAAGAAACCCAGAAGACGAGTGTTTACTTTTCGTTACCTATTCAAACCAAATCAGTTTAAATCATTTTCCCAGTAATAAACATACGTATTTGTTATATGAAAAAAATATATATTTAAATCCGTGTACGCCAGACAAAATATTATATATTTATAAAATCGGTGCGGATGGATCGTTTCAAGTGCGCTGTATGAGTGTCGAGTGAGCAGAGTTATATATAAGCTTTATTTATTCAAAAAACCTTCCAATAAAATATCAACCTGCAAGTGGAAAAACACTATTTTTCTCTCTGCAACAATGCAGCAATATTTACTTTGGTTTGGCGCTCTCATCTCACTGTCGGCCTCAGGTTTGTATTTTCTCTGTTTTGCTTTAGATTTCCATTAGAATTTTTCGTTCAATTTGTTTTTGGATTTTGAATATTTGTATTTTGTGTTTGCCAAGTGGTGAATAATGCCATTAGACAGGCTGTCCTCTGTCTGATTTCATTTTTGCCATAAATAATACAAATCTCTGATCTTTTGGGCATTTTTCAATGCCATGTAGCTTGCGCCATTAAATGTTATGCCTGCGAGTCTGTCTACGAGGAGAGTTGTGGCGAGGACTTTGAAGTCGAGACCCATTTCAAATACGATTGCTCCTTCATTGCTCCGCCGAGGTTCTTGGAGAGTGATCTGCTCAGCGTGAATGCCACAGCCTGCTTGAAACGTGTCTTCAAAGGTATGATTTTGTTAAAATTAATTACTAGGTTAATTCATACATTAAACATTTAAATAGCAAAGTATTTAAGCTTCCTACAATCTGAATAAGATGACAGTTTAGTATTTAAAAAATATAATTTTTTTACAAAAGTTATTTATATGTCACTCAAGCTAAGCCATTACATATTGTTTCTCGTAGCATTTGTTTGAAAAACTAGAAGACTTTGCTGAATGATTTATGATCTTTTTTATTTATAGTGAGTGAAAATTAAATTTAAAAACAAAATAATATTAAAACAGCTGCCGCATTTGCTTAAATACCTCAAGCTTAATGAGTTTAAGGAGCAAAACTAGTAATATATACACTTAAAATGATCGATTATAGAATTCAATGCTAAGAATTATGAATTATTATTAAAGAATGTATAGAATATAGAAGAATTGTGACGCAAATCATCAGAAAAACAAATTAAAAAGTATATTTCTTGCATATAAAAGCAGCTGTGACCTTATTTTTAAAATTGTCATAGACTTTCCGGTAATCTTGTCTAGTATCGTTGATATCTTTTTAATGTTTCGGGTTAGAACCATACATATAAAATCATAAAAACTTAAATTTCTAAGATTCTTGTATTTATTTGGAGTGTGCCTGAAAGTAGACTAACAAAATATTTGATTTCCTTAGAAAATGGCGTTCGGAAAATCGTTCGAGGATGCTTCTTTGGCGAGGTGAACGCCACCGATGTGGGATGCAAAATGGATCCCACCCTGACGGCGGTGCAGAATGTCAGTTGTCATGTGTGCGACAATGAAAATTTTTGCAACGGAGCCGAGGCAGTCATCGGCTGGAATGGACTCGATAAATGGAAATTATTTTCGAGTCTAGTCTTGTTTCTTTTGGCAGCGCAAGTGCCGTGAAATATCTTTCGGAAGTCACTGGCCGTAATGAGGCATCAATGGAAAAACAATGAAAAAACAAACAACAGACATGAAACGTTAGTAAACATAGTTCAATTTAAGCAGCACCTCACAATCCTCACGTAGAAAACCTCAAGTAGACAAGCTAGCTAGGATTATGGCCCACTGTGTTAATGGCCAATTAATGGCGAACACAGGGCGTATGAGTAACATTAGCAGACACAAGCCGAAAAGCTGGCAAACAAATATCGAGCGATCCAAATACAAAACTAATAAAAACTAATTTTACACAGAATGCCAAAATTGTTTATTTGTTCGAAAATGCCACTAATGAACTTTTGTCTGTTTGCCGTCGTTGAAATAAATGATGGCTCCCGGCTATTTATCCTATAGATGTGTGGGATATCGTTATGGGGAAGGGCGATTCTGGCAACCTGGCTATATCTTCGGAATGACACCACCCATCGTATCGGCCTCCTCCTCGCTAGCCGCAATGTCAACACCGCAGGAAAATATATATGCGAACGAAGGAGAAGTCAAAATCTGCCATGGAAATCACACTGTAAATGCGATTGTTCGGGCGGGCGAGCGCCCAGTTCATTTCAATTCAGTTCAGTTTAGTCTCGTGTGTGCAACGCTACGAGTCGGTGGCGGTTCGGTTGGCTATTCAGTGGCTATATAGTGGGTCTATCATGTGATTGTGATCGGAGCAGATCGGCAGCTGAGTAGAAAACATCTGTAGTCGCCATATAGCTATAGCTATTGAATCACCGCGACCAGCGGACAGTGGGATCAACTGTTTTCGGGGGCGGTACGATGGAGGCGATGGCGTTGCGTGCGTTTCTCCATCTCTTTCTGGTCGTCACGCTGGCCAGCACAGGTAAGCTCGCCGACCTACCGCCCGTTCGCATCTTTAAACTTAAAAAAAAAACAACAGACGAAATAAAATAATGTATTCAACAAAAAACACACAAAAGAATCGCTAATCTTTGCGGAAAAAAACCGTCACGTATGATGGTTCGGTTCGGTTTTGTAAAAAAATATTTTCGTTTAAAATAAAATGTTTAATTTAATTTAAAAAAACATATATACTCATCTGAAAAACACCAAATTTTAGCTTAATTACAAATAAAAATAAACAAAAAATTCCAGTGGCTAGTTCTTAAATCAAACACTAATATAAACAACGATTATAAACAGTGAAAAGAATTTTTTCTCCAAAAAAACTGATAACCCAGCAAACTTTTACGTTTTTTTTTGTTTTTTGCTTAAAAGAAGAAACAATATAAACAAGAGATAAAAGCTCTATATTTCTGTGTTATTGTTGTCTTATGAGAAACAGTGACTGGTTCGCAGACAAAAAACTGATGGTAATTTTCTGTGTGTTTTTTTGCGTGTGCCCTCGTTGACACACATATCTACGCATGTCGTCATCAGCTCGGGCCATTACCTGCTACGAATGCGATTCCGTCAATAATCCAGGGTGTGGGGAGAATTTCGCGGGCGATGACATAGCCACGTCGGATTGCGAGGCGGTGGCGGACATGCGAGCGCCCGGAATGGAGTCGTCGTGTTTGACCAAGTATTACGGCGGAAGTGAGTATATCCTAGGGACCATCGACCGTAAAATATATATATCACCTCTGCTAGCAGTGCCCGGAGAAATGCTCTTTATGAGACGGTCCTGTTACTTTGATGAATCCTCGCCCGTTGAAGTTAATTGCGATGAGACTCCGGATCCCGTAGTGCCCTATCTGAACTTCCTGGGATGCAAGGTCTGCAACACGGATCTGTGCAATGCAGCAGGCAAAGGAACTACCCTTTCTATAGTAGCCATGATTTTCGTGTTTGGAATGCTTTTCAGAAACTATGATTATTAAAGAGCATCCTTTGTATTCTATCATCTAATATTATTATCGAAAACCCTATCTTTATTGGAAAAGCACGTCAAGTCCATGTATCCTAAAACGAAAATGTTATAACAGCATTGAGATATTTTTGTAATTTTTTATTTTATTTGATCTTGTTTCCATTGATTTTTATACATCCACTAAAATGATTTAACATACATATATCTTTATATAATATAATTATTCTTGTTTGATTTAATATAATTTATTATCGAATAAAATTTACTCGTCTCCTACATAATCGGCGTGTGTGTGTACGTGTACGTATGTATTGTAATCAGGATTTATGTATTACAAAATATATGCATAAATTATAAATAAAAATAACATCTCAAAATCGACACACGCTCGCTGTTTCAATTAAAAAATACACATAGTGGTTTTGCAAAGTCAAATATATGGACATACGATTCCAGTTTTATGTATAAATTATTGTATGTGGGTAGGTAAGTAGATATAACATCGTCTACCGTTTAACTGCTGCATTAATAACATTCAAATATAAATATATGGATACTTGTCAAGATATTTCATATTTAAACTACACATTGAGAACAATTCAGATAGAAAACAATTTATGTACAAAAGAGTTAAGTTCTCTTACAAAATTTATGTTTTGTTTGCTTTACCAAATACTGTCCATATTAGCAGTGTCCCAAAAGGGTCTCCAAGAGCCTTTTCAAAGGGGGACAGCTGCCGAGTCAATGCCACAAACAATCCTCTCCAAGCACTCCCCGTCTTAAGCTCTATCAACAATTTATATAATCAATCGGCTTATAAGAATTAGTCAACCAAATAGAGTAAAAATTATGAATTTATTACAATTCGCACTCGGAAACAAATAACAAACAGATTTGCTTTTTTTCGCATATTTTCACTTTGCTTTCGCATTGAATGGATCAACTTGTTCAACTATTTTTAGTTGTGGTATATAATGTAGAGTTCGGTTATTTCATATGCCGTACTATATAATGTGTACATATACTTTGAATCATAGTAACAACAACACAGAGAGTTTGTTTAAAACCTAAAACTATTCATATATTATTATATTTCGTTATTTTGCTGCCACAGATTGCACCTCATCATAAATTTCTTTCTTCTCATTTCTTGGCAGGGAGGGAGGACTTGAGGGACTGGGGTGGGATTTGTGGAGTACCAGCTCCGCAATTGTAGTGGAGTGTTGTCTGTCGCTTCCTGCAATCTGTGGCTGCCCACGTCTGTCTCCTCAGTGTTCGTTGTGGTTGTTCTGCCATTAAATTGTAACAATTCGCTTGAGTAGTGCAAAGATCAATAAACCATCAGAATCTGCAGTCACTCAACGGCAAATAATAATAGAGATGAAGTACATTCGAGAGGAAACACACCATGTTCGTTGTGTTAAACATAAAAATTGACTAGAAATATGTGCAAAAATTTTGTTTTTGTGCGCAAAAAGTGTAGAGAGGTGAGCAAAGAATTTCGTTGGTACTGAAATTGGAATGGAATCTTAAAATAATTATTGATTGTTCTCGTTTGTGTGTGCTTATGTACACTTGTTTAGCCTTCAACTTGTAATAATTTCTTTCGCTTTTTTTCCGGTTTGAGATCAATTCCACATGAATGAATACTCTCTTGCCTTCTTCTATAAATATTTGCTCATAATGCACTTTGAAATGACTGCAAATGGTGTTGGTTTCGGGGCATTAGCCCTACAATACAATTATGAATTAATTTTGGGTTATTTAGCTACACAGTAATGATGTAGTATCTGAGCATATCATTGTCGGCAGCAACTCTAATCGAAAGATGTTTGGTTATGCTTTAACTATAGGTATATTTTTGATGTTTCTTTTTTTGCGACCAATGGGAGACAATTTCCAAAAACATTCGGTTTCCAATGAAATTTACAAGTTACACTTTCTATACACATAGCAATAATAATATTAATAACATATTAATAACGAATTCAGTCAAGTCAGTAAATTTGGTTTGCAGAAAGAAAAAATACATACATATTTATAAACTAAATGAATTATTAACTCTAATAAACAAAAATCAATCGCAGCCAAGGGTTTCTCTTCTTATTTTTCTGCGTTCGGCTTTAAGGAATAGTTTTTTTTTTTTTCAATTTTGTTTCTTTGCTGCGATACATGGCTATAGAATACGATTTACATTTAGATATACACTTTATAGTAATTCATTATGTATATATGTAGTTGTATAGATATTATGTATATATAATATATATGTAAAGGGGTTATAACAACTAGTGTATTGTAATTTCAAAGCTTTGCGTTTTGAAACATTAACTCACAGAGTATTTCCATTATATAATATATAATTTGTTTTAGTTTTGTTTGCTTTTTAGTTGTTTAGTTGTTATTCATCATAAACATTTAACATTAACACGACGACGGCGGCGGCGATAGCTGCTGATGCTTGGCCGCTTTCGATACATATTTATAAATAATTGTTTTATAAATGTTTACACATTTAATCATCCGGTTATCATCAGTATCAGCATCCGCCAATAGCTGCGGAAGCGAAAGCAATCTGATGGGTAGTATTGAGTGGGTATTGAAGGAAACGCGGGGGGAGGTCGAGCAGGTTGACTGAGCACTTGATCATCGGCGGGCAATATCGGTCAGACTGAAGTAGCATGAACGGGGTTAGGGGGGGTTTTAGATGCCAACAAAGCCGTAGACCTCCAGCACCCGGATCTCAAAGTCTCCCGACGGACAAAGCGGCGGATTGTTAAAAGTCTTGCAGCTGTCCGTCTTGCCAAATCTTATATTCTCATCCATCCAGATGGCCTGACCCTCACTGAAAATAAACCATGAATTAGATAATGTTGAGGACAATTCAGAGAATCATCACAAACATACCCTCCACCAATGGTGATCATCTTGGAATCGGCCGCCATAAACAGTTCGGAACTGTGACCCAGATCCTTGTCGCCCTCGATTCCCACCCAGGGGTACTTGGCTCGCTCGGGATACAGGGAGAACAAGAAGGTTTCGCCGGTGCCAAAGTAGGCCTGTCGCTGGCCCTTGTCATCTTTAACATTTCTTTCGAACCAGCGGGAAGAGCAATAGGCGCCAAATACCTGAAAAATATCAAAAAAATTGTTTATTATTTTTGGATGGATTTCAAAATTCGATTAATTACCTCATTATTGCACGTCTTGATCATGAGAAGCGTTGGCTCATGCTGCTCCACCCGGACGTAGAAGGTGGTCAGTGAGCAGCCGTGCTCCTCGGTGGTGTAGAGCAGCACCGGTTGGTACATTGTTATCCTCACGGGCAGCCAGGACCACAGCGTGAATAGCTATGCGGGCAAACAAACAAAATAATTGTTAGAAAATCAATAAAAAAAACGTAAAATTAAGAATTTAAATAAACTACAACTACGAGTAACGTTTGAAATAGGGTAGCAATTAGCCAATGACAAAACAAAATACTTGGGCGCGGGTAAAATAAAGTGAAAGAACATGAACTAAAAGGTCAAAAGTCAACGGAAAACAACTAAAAGCCAAGGGTTAGGTATCAAGATAACAAAAAATATATTAACATTAACGAGAAAACGTTAAATCTTGATTTAAAAACTAAAAACTACGGAATATTATTTAACTACAGCGAAGTACGCTTCAAACTGTAAGCAGCAGCAGCAGCAGCATCGGCGGCGGCAGCGGCAGAGCAGCAGCAGCTTGTCCAACTGTAGCTTGGCTCTCAAACTGTAAGCTCTTCTGTGATTTCAATTTCGGGTTTAATTTTTGAAATTTTTCCAATTATCGGATGAACTATGAGGATCATCTACCAACATTCAAGGACGCCAGGACAAGGACACTTTACATAGACAATAGACTTTCCCAAAATAGTTTTCTAAGACATCATGGCATGGTAGTTTTTGGTGGATGGGTTTTCTGGGAGGAATTGCATTCAACATGGAAGTATATATAGTATGATATATATGTAGGGGGATAATGGACAAGTTGGAGAGATTGGAGGGTCTTCAAAATGCAATGCAATGCTTACAAATTGTCTATCCGTCCAGGTTTTTATGAAATTCTTTGTGCCCGGCAAACCAAAATGCTATGAAAAGATATAGATGGAGATATAGCAAAAAATTATATGCAATATGGCGGATGAAGAACTGGGGGGACTTTTATGAAAACGACACAGTTCCTTTCACAGTTTCACCTATTCTTCCTAAACTAAAAAAAATAAACGTAATAATCAAACCATGAGGCAATAAACACATAAGGAAACTCAAATCAAAAATCAACTAATTGATATTAGACTGAAGGCGATTATATCCGGCAATCCATGCAGTTTTTATGACTTGATGGAATGTGGAATCATAACGTGTAAGGAGCTATAAGCTTCGATAGATATACGGGTAATAGATATATGTATAAATAGCAGGATTAAAAGTGTTTATCTCGGTGGTGGAGGATTGGTTTGTTTGATTGACATTTCAGAGTGGATTTGGAGTTGGACACTGTGGAGTTGGCTTTCACTTACATCTTCGTTCGTACAAACTTGACTTTTCAGATTGTGTATGGGATAGACACCCATCGCGATGGCTCTATGACCCGGCGACTTTTCGCCCTATACATATTAATCGTGGATGATGGAATGATGGAACATAATTATAACAGTATGCACACCACCCCAAATGTGGACAAAATAAACCCATCAATATCGAAAGAATATATATATATAGATGTATACATTGATCAAGCGTTTTGCAAATTTTAAGATTATTCGCAATTATTTTTGGTTGGTATTTGTTAATATTCATTCATTCGTTGCCAAGGCAGCAAAAAAAGTACAAGAAAAATAGAAATACAATTTTTATATATATGTATAGAGAGAGATTTCTTGTAAGGAGCAATTAAACTTGAGGATTTCTTGTTTGTTTGTTTGTTTATGTAATTTTGTTTGTGAGTATTTCGCTTTGCAATAATAATTATGCATTTTAGAAAACGAATAAACGAAAAGCAAACCAATAATCGAACAATAATATAAGAAGCTGTATTGTGTTGGTTATTATAGATGTGGTTACTGTTGAGGCTATGCTTTTGCTTAAATGGATTAGATTATTCAGCGAAAAACAACAAAAAACATAAAACTCCAGTCGAAGCAGAAAAAAATGAAAATATTTGAGTCGAAATTGCTGGAATGGATGGGCCGCGAAAGTTATATACAAATGCGAGTCCTCTTCTCATGCGGCACATTCAAGCAATTGCAGTTGAACAACTCGACTCGAACGGAAAACAGTTTCAACTCATTCATAAAACTCATAATAAAACAAGCAGAATCAATCAAACATGATCAGCATTATCAGTACTTGTTTCATTAATAATAATTTTTTGTAAAACATTTTTTTAGCCTCATACCAAATTGCGACAGCTCTCGGAGTGCAGCTTCTGTTTATTGTTTTTGTTTATTGTTTGGTGGACAGAATTGAAGAGATATATTCGAAAAGGAACATAAACGGATAAACGAATGAAAATAAATCAGAGAGTATACCATTAGAGAGTGTATTGCAAAAGTGCTGTGTATTAAGTATATTGGGGTATCATCATTACTAACTGAAAAGGTGCCTAGCTCGGTTTCTCTGTTTGTATTTCGTTTTCTGAATTCTGTGTGATGGTGGACTGGGGCTGGGGCTGGGGCTGAGGCTGGGGAAAGTGTCGATTGGATAATCGGGTAAATCCTACATACCTCGCGGATGGTCAAGGTGTGCGACATCATTTGGATGTTCACCTGCGACTGACTAGTGGGCAGATTATCACTTGAACGCGATTTGATTAATTGCTTCGAACCGCTGTTGAGCACGGAACGGCTTTTTAATAGCATTTCAGTCTTGATAAATATTCTAGAAATATACTGGGTACTGCAATATAAATAGATAAATGATTAATTATTTAAAATAGTTTTGTAAATTTAATTATAATTACCTGAGTCCCCTAATACTAAAAGCGGCATGGAGCAGCTTCGCCGGTGACACTGGTATCTTCTTGCAGAACTTGATCAGCGCATTGCCAATGTCGTTTTTAATATTATCCGGACTCCATTCGTTGTTCGACTGGCACTCCTTGTGAAACAGATTGAGTATGACGAGTGCCACACGGTACAGGACCTTGATGCCCTCGTGGAAGAAGCAGTCCATTATCCGCACCAGATGCTGGAAGGGTAGGCCCGCTAGAATCCACCAGCACCAGTCCATAAAGACTCGCTCTAGCTTCAAGCCCGGGCAAATACGTTGGAAATACGAGATGGCACTTTTCTATAATCAGAAAAAAAAATTGAAATTAATATCAAGGTGATTGATTATGGTGGGTGGGGGGTGTCTTACTCACCGTGTGCTTTTTGGCTATCTGCATCACCGTCTTCCAGGTGACCTCGTGCTGTAGTTTGGTTTGATTGATGAATACCTTCTCCTTGCTGCCCACCAGTCCGGCCAAACAAATGTAGGCCTCCTCCTCTGCAAAAGACAAAAGGGGGGGATATTAAAGTACTCAGTTTAAAGTTTAAAAGATAAGCCTCGAATGGGTCAAAGTCACGCTATTTTAATAGTTCGCAAGCTCTCCATTTAGTAGTGATTTAGATCTATACTAATTAGTAAGCACAAGTGTTAAATAGTTATCTATAAAATAGAATTCTTGGTTTGTTTTGGCTCATCAATTTCATGTAACAAGCCAACACGTCGTATACGTAATATTAGATATTCAATACGCCCCGTTGGCCAGCGCACAAGATCGTATGGCAGACTTTCCTTACAATTATCTATTTAATAACAGGCCTAACCTTAGCCACAATTAATGCCACAACTTGTGGAGGCTTATGCCAAATCTCAAGGTGCTGCAGGAGGGGGATGCTGTGGTTGCCGACTGGGTTCTGGAACTGCAATACCGCAGTGACGCAGCGAAAATTCAATTACTGGAAGACTCGGAGCATCCGACAAATGCATCTTCCGTGCCCCTTCATAATTACTCGACACAATTTTTAGTTCTCCAACCGACCGTTGGCGATTATTTGATTTGGGAATTAGAACAAATTATGCAATGACAGAGTCGAGTATCAAGTATCGAGTATCAAGGGTCTAAAAATAAGCTCGAGCAGAACTGTAGCTTGATTTTGTTTGTTTTTTTCGGGCCGTTTCGTGAACGATTCATTAGCGTAATTGAAGATATGATTCAACAATCAGAATCAGAAGCCAGTGGCGAAAATTTGTCAAGCATTTAAAGTGTAATTGTGGCAGCTCTTCGTGCGATTCATCAATCAATTAGCAGTCATTCGAATCGAGGGAGTCGGACAGGGATTTAAAATCAATTTAGATACTGAACTTTAGCCAGGGCCGGAGAGTAGGAGGAGCAGGCACTCACTCCAATCGAATTGCCGCACATTACAAAGTTTAATTACTTTCAAATGCCTCGGCGGCGGGTAAACAAAAGCGCAAAATGGATTTTTTTTGCGACTTTATCAGTGGATTCTGGGCGGCTTATCAGTGGATTACACTGGCCCAAGGCGGTTTGTGCGGCTTAGTTCCTGCGGATTGCTCTCCCAACCGACTGGGGCCTTTAGTCAGTGGAGTACATGACTTGAACTTTATCTGTGGCGGAAAGGAACGAGTCCGGGCAATAAGTGGGCAAACATTTGATAAGTTTATTAAATATTTAAGAGAGAGCACTTGGCCCTTATGGCAAGAACTGATATTTATAGAGCATGACGTACATCTGTGAGGGGTCTTAAGGGGGCTTAAGGCTGAATTGTCATTGCAATTCTGCAAACATTTGCATGCAACTCAAATTTTAATGACCCACCATTATCATTTACTGTCATTATCATTATCAGTCAGCCAGCTAGTCGGCTGAGAGTAAAGCTGCAGTAAATAACTTGCAATTGAATTTAATCAAAGAACTGATGCCAGCGCAGTCGCTAATTAGGCAATTAAAGATCTAGGCAAGGAGTACAATAGCTATAAACTATAAATCGCTCTTGATAAGCTCCATAGCCAGCGAGCTATATTTAAATGGCCACAAAGGTTGATTTACTAACGAGCCTCAAATCAGGCAGAGCTCCAAGCCAATAGACGTCAGAGAGCACGTGTCGACTAATTTATGCGGTTCGACTAAAAATAGACCACCAGATTAGTCTAAACATCTTCTATTCTGATAGAAGACAGCAGACCTGCGCTGCTCTGGCTTAATTAGCTCAACAAACAATAGAAGTATTTGCAAAACACTTAATAAATAAATACCTAAGGAGTCTATAAAGAAATTGTAGAGTTCTTACGAATTCAGGGTTACTTTCTCAGGCCTTTCTTTTGTTTAATTTTTTATTTATGCACCGAGAGGACAACAAAGCAACCCTTTTCATACTCTGGGTAATGAATATGAATGGGCCAGAGAAAAGGGCAAAGAAATGCAAATGGGCGAGGTCCGGGTTATACGCCACCTGAACCTGAATCAAGCCTGACGTCAGAGTCTGGGCCATTAAAAGCGAGTACTTTAGATAGAATATTCCATATATTTTAATCTGCATTGTGCGTGCCAGGAATAACAAACTATCCGGAGTCCGGACAAGCACTCCATATAGAAATCTAGCAAAGCAAATATGCACAAGGCGACAATGTTTGGGTAGGGCACAAGGTGGGGGGACTTATGATGGAGACCGGAGCTAAATAGAATAGAATTGCCAAACAGATCCATAAAGGAAAGAGTACGAATCTGCTTGGTTGTTTTTATGTGAATTTTATGCTCACGTGTTGGCAGTATTAGCCCGGCCAGAAGGCAGAAAGCTGAAGCAAAGCAGAACGGGCCAAAAGCAGAATCGGCGAGCAAAGCAAACCTGAAAGGTCTAAATATATACACGGCTATACTAGATGTCTGTATAAACAAATGTGTAGATAGATAATCGGGCCACAAAGACGGCAACTTTAAAATATGTGTCAGTAAACTAAGAATCCAAACGAATGCAAACGCGCAGAGAGCCTTGAAATCTTCCCCTTTGCGTTCTGTCTTCAGCTCTGTTTACTTTAAGTGGCTAAAAGGCGAACAAAATTCGCAAATTGCAAATAACAACAATCGAATCGAACTGCAATGACGTCAACAACACAAAATGCAAACGATACCATATGTATGTGCTATCTATATCACTTTAAACATTTGTTTATGGGCGACTCTTGAACTTGAAAAATGCACAACGCTGGGTGTGAAAATATTCAATATATTGGAGTGCGTTGATTGAAGACTTCACTCATTTTCATTCGAATTTTGATTCGAATTTTTTATTTAATTTAAAGTGCCCTTCAGTTGGACAAGAAAATGAAACATATGTAGAGTAGATCTTTATTTCCTTGTAATAGTAATATTTTCAAAAAAAAAGATGGCCAACCCTGAGCCAGAAGGGCACTACATTTTTCGCTCAGTGTAAACAAACCTTCGAAATGACAGCCGCTGTCTGACCTCCCCCTCAAAATTGGCTTATCAGTCGGGCAGCTCCCGCAAATAAGTCGCATAAGCTAGCCGTACCTCCCAAGTATAAACATCCAGATAATTGGAAATCGCCATGAGATAATATTCTATGAACTCTGATAGATAGAGACTCTACAGATCGATCAATCCCCCCTGAGAACTACTACTTTATAGGTCAACATCTGTGACTGATTAGATTTTGTTAGATAAGCCCTAGATGAACCCTCATTTGGCGAAAGGTTATCGTCAGAGGGTCAGCCCCACATGACCAATTGTTGAGGTAATTCGAGGTTAATCGACTTGCGATTCCCAGATCCCCTCTTTCCGAATATTTTCCATCAAAATTAAGCTCATTTCGTATTCAGAAAATTTCCCCATTCATTGACGGAGCGGTATTTAGCGGATTTGTACTCCACACCTGACTGGATGAAACCAAATTCCAAGCAAACAATATATATACTGTTTGCTTAATATTTGTGGCTGTTATTGTGTCGCCGACAACAACAATCGGGTAATGATTAGCTGATAATAAAGTAGTTCGGGGAGAAAAGCAACAACAAATGCGGAACTAAAGCAGACAGTTAGACGTTGATCATTTGACTATGGTCAAGTACAGTGCTAGACAGTGGCGGACATAGCTGTAATAACTATAGGGTGGGTATAGATTGAGGAAGTAAAAATAAATATAGTAAGTGAAAATATAGTCAGAGACCTTTACATAGAAGTTGCTATAAAAAGGGTTTCTATAAGAAGGTTTGAAACCCCACTTAGTTCGCTTTTAATCTGGTTAATCGATATTAATCGAAGTTTTCTTATAACTAGCTTTACCCATAGGTTCCTAACTGATTTTCATTCTTAGGAATGAGGGAAATTTTTGTTAGTTTCTATAACAAAATGAATATACAACTTGAATATCGATATTTATCGAATTTTCACCAAAATAAGCCATAACTACACGTCATAGATTGTATCAATGACTTACAAGGCAGTAACCAGATTTACATTCTGAGGATCAAAAGAAAATTGTTTAGTTTCTTTAACAAAAGAGGATTTGAAACCCCACCTTAATGAATCTAATCTATCGATATTTATCGAAGTTTCCATATAACTAGCTTTAACCACACGTCCCTAGCTGTATCAATGACAAGGGAGTAACAAGATTTACATTTGAAATTATTTGGTGGCTCATTGCATGTTGGCCAAATCAATTAGCCACAAAATCACGATACATCAATTTGCAACCATCTGCGATACGCGCCGATATTCTCCGCATATATCACTCCCCATACATATACATATATATATAGAGAGAGATACTGAAACAGAATAGCAATCCAACGGAAGGGAAGAGTCTCCCAAAGGGGGATCTTTACAATTGTGCCACTTATTTTGTGTGTTTTGTAGAGGCGATAAAAATTACTTGACCAAATATTGACATTCACGTGCGAGGCGAGGCGTTGAAGTGAAGCGAAGTACAGTGGAGTACAGTGGTGGGCATAGATATATTCGATAACTTACCCGACATGAAATGCAAAAGTATCGATGTAATGGGATACAATACTGGACTATAGGTAATATCGGGACAGTCGTAGCCCAGCACATTCACAATGCGATCGGCGACGGCCCGGCCCGTGCTGGTCAAGTGATACGGCAAACAGTGGGTGGCGTCCACAAAGGCGGGCAGCATGATCGGCTTCTCCGACAGCTCCGTGGTGCCAAAGACCTTGGAATGACATAAATATTGATTAAATTCCATTCTCTATAATGTGTATAATGTCAAGATTCACCCACCTGGTGTACCATCTCCCAGTAGAAGCCATCTAGCATTTGCTGCTTTGTCTGGTGTTGGCCACAGAGTAGGGGCCATAGCTGGGATCGGATCGGGGAGTTGATGGGCCACGAGTTCTCCCTGAGTATGTTCTTCACGTCACGTTTCTTGCCCTGCTGCAGAAGTTGTTGGATTTCCGTATGAGAGCGCAGTGCAGGCTCTTTGCCTAAAAAAAATATAAGAGAGAGATAAGAAAGGGTTTTAATTAAAAACAAATAGTAATAGCTATAATACCCGGTACTTAAGTACCTTTTATTGTTAAAAGTAAGATAAACTATTCAACAGCTATCACCTAATCTCGATGGGATTCCTACACACTCTGATTAAGTTTAAGTACAAAACCATTCGTAGGGCTAAAAATACACTTTGCATGCGATTAGACTAGGCTAATCCCACTTAGGTTAGGTCATTAACTGTGGCCCGATCATACAGTCTCTTTCTGAAAACAAAGTCCCCTCTGGACTCTCAAGTGGCCGAAAGCTGCCGTTGGGAGTTGGGCACTTCACTTTGGCAATCATATGACACGATTGTTATTGTTATTGCTAATAATGGTGGGTTCTTGAGGTTATCACCGCTCTAGAGCCATTCAAATGGTTGTGCCCAGGAACCTTCTCCACTATCATCAAAGTCGCGAGGCGCTTTCGGCCAAACAACCATGGCACCCCATGGCACCACCATCGATAAGTAGTTAAATTTTGTGGGTAAGGACGCCGCTCATTACTCATACGCCGTGTGGTCAAAATAAAATACTTGAAAAAGTGCATCTGATAAGTCCGGCCATCCGATAAGTATTGATAAAATACACATTTATTTTTAATAATGTTGGTAATTTATTTGGGATTTAACAAGTATTTGATTAAGGGTTAAGTTATTTCTAAGAAAAGGTAGCCCTTTAAGTTCTTGGTATCAAAAGCGACATACTTTTTTCAGGAAAAAACTTATCATTGTCAGGTACTAGTAACAAGAACTAGTTGTCTTTAAAAAGAGTCTATAATACAACCCCAAACCCTATAGCCTTTGGATAAAAATAATACATTTGTCAATAGCCTGCCTTTGTACTTTTTCCCCTAGAATGTGTCAATTATAGAATGACAAGCGTAGATCGACTATCTCAGTGGTCAGCTGGTCAACTGCGTCAAATGTAGGACAACCCCAAGACCCCATCCCCTGTGGAATCACCCCCCTCCTATCTGATGCCACCTCAATGCCGCATTGAACCTCATCGGGGCGCTGCCATATTGATTAGCTATCGGCATGGGGGTAATTGATTGCGCTGCGGACATGTCTCATTACAGGCATCGCGACAGCTGATCGATTTTTGCATGCCCGCTCTCTCTCAGCCCCCCACTCCATAGCCCACTTTTCTGTTATCATCGATAGCTGATAAGGTGGAAATCCAGGTAACCAGCGGACATCAGGCAGCGCCATATCAATATCAGCCAACAAATCAGTTACTAAGTTGCAGAGCCTCTGATTTATTTACTCACTCGCCTTATTACGATTTAAAAACTGTTTAGAATGTCACACACAAAAAAAAAGCGTTTAGCATTAGTCCAATAAAAGTTTGGCGGATTCTCTCATATTACTTGGGGGAGGCGATAAGATACGGGGCAGTAGATGTGTTCATTGCAATAAATGCAATAACAATTAAAAAACGGGTATAATTTAGTGCCGCCTCTGGGGGTAATTAATCCCCATCCCCATCTACAGCATCTCAGATCCATTTGCATTTTTTTTTTTCCAAACAACAAATATGGAAATGGAAATGCTGTGATGTATGTATATCGTCACAGCAACGCAGCAGTAATTTTCCGATCAACGCAATCAATATTGTTGGTTTGTGAACCATAATTGGATATTATGTCAGGCGTTGGCTTATAACTCACTTTTACACAAATAAAATAATAGACATCAATGAGCGCAAAGCACTTGCCTTAATTAGCTAATTAGTTGCATATTTTAAATACGCTTAAGGCTCATTAAAATTGTGCAATCTGATTAAGAGCCAAAAATGTAACCTAAACCGCAAATCCAACATTTATCTCTCGAAAATATAAAATTTTTGATTGATTTTATTTTTGTTTTTCTTTCTTTCTTTTTGAGAACTTTACGACCGCCTTAATTTTTATTAATGCTAAACATATTAAAACATTTTTTGTTTTGTAAACAAGGGAAAAAGCCATATGTTCTGGCCAAGGGCTTTAAACAACGGAGAATATTATACTTATGTACAAGGTTGTCAGTGAAAAGATTTTATAAACAGAAATATACAAAATTTGGGTCAACATTATCGTTTCAGAATTAATTGAAACATTTTCCATTTTCCACAGACACTTCAAGTTTGAATTCTTCAACTGTAGAATTATTTTTAAAATATAAACAATATTATAAATATTATTACAAAACTTCTATATTTGTTGATGAAATTGCCATTATCACTTGGTTTTTATCATAGCTTTTTAAGGGGGGTTTTCGACGTTTGGACTTTGAGGCTTTATGGCCGGTGCTGGGTGCTGGGCTGGTGATTTTTATTACCTGGACTGAACTGCCAGCACTGGCATTTGGTGGTTATATCGTTCGAGCTGGCCGCTATGAAGAGGGGCAGCTCGAAGAATTTGTCACACTCGGGATCGACGTAGACACTGCTCCGCCGGCTGCTAAACTGCTCCAAGTCTTTGATGCCCAAGACTTTGCCAACCATTTTTGTTCGGTTTACAGGGCTTACGTTTAAATGATTTTTATTTTTTTTTGCTTGGTTTGTGTAGTGTATTTAATTATTTGTTATTTGTTCTTTTGTTGTTTGTTCACTCGCTTTTTTGGCACCGAGTACTTTTCGCGCTGTTTGTCAACCGCCACACGAACGACAACAGCAACAACGACATCATTTATGTAGATTTCTCAGTCTCGTTGAATTTTTTGTTGTTTTCTTAATTTTTTTTATTTTCGTATTTCGTATTTTTTTATTCACTGTTCACTGCTGCCTTTTATTGTTTTAATTTATTGCGATCTGCAATTTGCTGTCGCCCGAGCAGCAGCGACGTCGGCAGCACTTGAATTTAATTTGCAGCACATTTAAATTTTCAATTCACATTTTTTTCTTCTTTTTGTTGTTGTTGGTGTTGCTGGTTCAATATCAAAATTAATTTTAATATTTCTTATTATTGTTGTTGTTTTTTAATGAGAGTTGAAAGAAATCATTAACCAAAAGCATCTCGCGACAGCCCCTTATATAGTACATTTATTTGAGATACATTCGCAAGCGTAGCGATCGCTGAGCGGATTACGGCGGAATTTTCGGCCAGGCCTACCTACGTGCGGAGCGTTCGAATGCGTTCAGTGTTCTCAGATATTTTCCGGCGGACAGGCCGGTTTCATTTCGATAGCCTGCCTTCTGCCTTCTGAATGAAAGCTCCATCGAGGGGCAAGAGAGAGCAGAGCGTCCGTAAAATGGTGAGCAAAAGATCGCAAGCTTTTAAAGCTCATTTCCGCAGGGTCTATAATACTGATTCTCTATTCTATATATTTTTTTTTGATTTGTGATTTATTTTCCTTTCCACACATATTTTTGTTTTCACATTTCGCTATCAGCGCCGTAGAATAAACAGCTGTTTTCTGTTGTCCTCCCGCTCTCGACAGTCTAGTCTTCCTCTCTTTGGAGCTCTATCTCTATTTTATTTAAATTTCCCCCTCGGGGCGAAGAGAGAAAAGCCCCATCCTCCCCCTACCCCAAATCTAGTGTAAATGTTTTCACAGAAATAGCTTTTGTGGGAAATTTCGTAAGCAATGGCGAAAATATGCTTGGAAAATCCCAGGCAAGAATTTCTTCTTGCCACAAAAGCAAGAAATTATCGGCCATTCCTGCGTATACGTAATATCTACGTATACGTAATATTTATGTGCGAAGCCTAATTTATGAGCCTTTTCCAGAAACCTGTATTAGTGCGGTGCTCTTGGCGGATGAAATCTTGGCAATATGGCATGGAAAGATTTCTGACCAAAGTCAACAGCAAACAGAATTTTATGGAAGAAACTTTGTGGTTGGAATTTCTTTTATTTTGAATAGATTGCGAAAACAAACACAAGAATGGAAAACCTAAAAAAATGGCTATTAACTTAATGCTTGTATTACAAAATAAGATTTATGGGGTTACACTCAAGAGAATGCTTCATAAAAAGTATTATTTATTTAAAACAAACAAAAATTGGACTACATTTTACAGGATCTTGTAAGTTGTTACCCTACTCTTTATCCATGTTTTCTAAAATTAACTTTTCTTTAAAACAAACTTATTTTTTAGAAAACTAACAAGAAACACCTAGTTCTATCCCACTATTTGTGTAGATTTTTCGATAATTATTGATTGCCATTCTTTAATATGCAAATATCTGATGTCCAACCATTCAATTCTAGTTACGATTAAAATTATAGCTAAAATATAACAAATTTAATAAGAAACTGTTAGTCCTCTATCATTCTTTTTGCAATATTATAGATTATTTCTATAATTATCGATTATAATTGTTTAATATACAATTATCATCTATCTAACCCACTAATTCCTACTAGAAGTATGACTAAAATATGAAAAAGTTACAAATTTAACAAGAACCTGTTAGGTCTCTCCCACTTTTGATCAATTATTATCAAATACCATCGATTATAATCGATTAATATGCAAACATCAGCTATCTAACCCACTAATTTCAACTACAAGTGTGAAAAAATCACGAGATGTGCTTCTCAAACGCATTTCAACACAATTTTCACACAATGGGCTAATTTGTTGTTTCTTTCTTTGATCCGATGATCTTTTTTTAGCGACATCACATATTGATTTTTCACATGTTTCGTCAGGCAAAATAAAATAAAATAAAAATAATATAAAGAAGAAAATAACGAAAGGCAGGAGCCACTCGCTGCCATTTGTTTATACCAGAAATGTATAAATAAAACGGGGTAAAATAAACAACGCGTGGCCATTGGCCAGTGTTGGGGAAAAGCTTGGTGTTTTCATGACACTCACACATGCCACCGCCGAGCAAATGATTAATTAACCAAAATGTTCAAACATAAAATACTGAAATAAAGAAAATCAGAGGAAAACCCAAAAACAAAATAGACCCGATGGCAATTATCTTTCACTTGGCTGTATCGGATTTTATGCGACGAATTTTTGTTTTTGGGCAGGTATATTTATGGGGAGGCGATTGCCAAGAATTTTTCGGCGACACTTAAGTGTTGCCCCATAACGCCCTAAAGAACAGATATAAAGATATAGATACAATCGCATGAGCAATCTTTCGGTCACACCTTCTCCGAGTTCGCATACTATATGGGAAACTTGGCCCATTAATCATCTCTAGCTTTACGTCTTTTGATTCTGAAATCAAATCTATAAACATTCTACCAAAATACGCTATCTGGGTTCTATTGCTTTTTAATTTGTATCACTGGAGAGGCTATAAAGTAATTACCGATAAAGATTGGTTATCTTTACGATTAATGCGATTTCGATTCTAAGGTAGTACAGGACTTGCCAATTAATTAATTGACGTATGTAGTTTATTAAGAAATTCGTGATCTTGTCGGCGGCCATAATAGAAGCAGCACGAAATTTCCAAAATATTAGATTCTCATGAATTATTAATTCTTAAAATTGCGAAAGACTATTCTAAGACGAAATATTGTTCAGATACACACACGTGTATGTGAAAATAAATACAAATAATTGTGACATGATCTAATGGTCAATTTTTAGCTAGCGGAAACAATACAATTAAGCAGAATCAAGAAGTGCGATCGCAACGTATACGTAGATACCGAGTATCTGTTGAAGGGGCCAGAGCGAAAGGTTAGCGGCAACAAAAACACATTCTGGGCATGCAAATTGCAATTGCAAATGCAATTTATTACATTTAGTCTATCCCTCTGACGACATTGTCCGTTTCGTTTGCCAACCAACCCTATGGGGGGAAAAAACAGAGAAACAGAATACATAGAACACGGTAACAATCGCCGGCTGTGAGCTAAATTTAATTTGACAACGTTCGAACGTTTTTCATTTTGGCAAACTGCAGATTAATGTTGTTATTGCCCCATCTCTGCCCTCTGACCCTCTTCAAGTTGTCAGCGTTTTTCGGCTTAATTGCATCGAACAGAAAGGCGTCATTGGGCAGAGAACATGCTACCCAAAAATAGAGGTGGTTAGGAAGTGTCCTTTTAATTCAATCAAGCAATGGCCCTATGAGTCAGTGGAAAATATGAATATGTTTCCTGAACTTGAGAGACTGTAAGGTTCTCTCTAATTAATTCTTTAAATAATTACTCATATTGTTATTTGTAAAATATTTTGCAAATTATTCAAATCAATTAGGCCCGTGTTGGGGAGAAGAATAAAGTCAACGAGCCTGCATTGGCTCTGGCAGATTGTTCAGATTGTTTAGCACGCGCTATAAATATCTTTCTGATATCGATCGATCGGTCGATCGTGAGCTAGCTATTTGTCAATTAGCATCGTGTTCTCCACTCTCTGTCATATATTTTTTTGTGGACCGAATTTCGAGGGACGAGCCACATGACGGACGACCTTTGGGATCGATCTCCGTGCCGGTCGTTCCAGGGGAGAGATTCACAAATGGGTATTAATTGCCATTCGCCAGGGATCGTATTATGCCGGGGGCCCAACTGGCCGGTAGTGGGTGGCTCTGATTCGCTGCGAACCACGAGCCCCGGACATGCCAGCTCCATAATGGAAATTAATTAAGTTATTGACGTGCTAACTGCATTGACGGACGCCGCTGCCACCTTTTGCCACCAAAAAACGTATTTCGGCCCTTATTCTGAGATGACTCTTTAGCCGTTTCAGAAACTGGTTTGCTGGTCTGGTCTGAATGCTAACATCGTACTTTAATAAAATTATTTCTGAATTATATATTCAATTGAACGGAGTTCACTGTTGTATTATTAAGGGGAGGGTAAGGTCAAATCGTGCGAAAAAAGGCATGTTTTTGTGATTTTTTTCCTGACGACACAGTTAAAATTTATTTATTCAACCAACGGTATATAAAAGTATGACATTAGAAGAATGTTTAATAAAATTTTTACAAAAAAATATTTAAAAATATGGCAATGGTAGCAATTGTCCGGACGTGTCGCCAAAAAAAGTTGAATTGCGGTGCCCCTCATAACTCGGTGCTGGATCATTTGTAATCAAAAAATGAAAATTCATTCGTTAGATAATAGTTCGCCCCAGGTAACGCTGTAAAGGTTTTTTGAAAATTGCAATTTTTTAATTTTTTCGAAGACTTTGAAGTGAAAAACTCAATTTTTTGGGAAAAAATCGGTTAATTTGTCATTGCGAAATCAAAACTATGAAAAAAAAAAAAAAAACTCGACAGCGTTACCTCGTAAAATATGTACAGAAATAGTGTTTAAAATTTCAAAAGGATCGGTGCAGTAGTTTTGATGTTATGAGGGGCACCGACTTTGAAAACGTGAGTTGTGGGAATAACGCTTTAAAGTTTTAAACACAACAAAATCCAGTGTAAAACGTTTGCAAGCAACTTCGTCAATAACTAATAACTTCGTCAATTTTGCTTTAATTGGCTTGAAATTTTGACACAATATTCTTCAGATATTATGCATTCAATTTAAAAAATAAAAAAAAAATGGAAAAAAAAAAAATTTAATACCTTACCCTCCCCTTAAGTGCAACACGTTTCGTTTATAATGGGCATAATTTTGCATTCAATTAAAATGGCTAGGAAAAAACCACTCGATTCATTCACTTTAGTTTTTGCTCCAGAAAACAACACATGGCTAAAAAAAAAAAACCATTGTTTTTATGAATTAATCCCATTTATTTGGAAGCACACAGGGCGTATGCGTAATGCCGAATATGTAGTCTACCGACTGACTGACTGATCGAGTGACTGACCGTTGAACGCTACGCACGATATTGTATATATATATTTTGTATATATATTGAGGATCAATGTTTATGTATTATAATTTTTCTCGACTGAAAATGCAAGTATTTTTGTTGTTGTTTACTTTTGCTGTTTGGCAGCTAGGCGTGATAATTAACGAGCCGTGATTTAAAAGTCGATTTGCTTTTAATGTGAATTCCAATTGCAGTTTTTGGAGGCTGCAACACACTGCTACTATACCCCTCTACACATAGACTTTATCTTTATGTATAGAGAGGTATGTATATGGAGTGTCTATGTTGACTCACGCACTTTATAAACATATCAAGTAATTACGTTGACACGCGACTTGTTTCGAAAAGTATTCCAATTGATCGGTGGCTCGTTTGTTTTCTCGATTTTCTTTTCGTTTTCGGCGATTTTGAGTGTGTTTTCTTTGGCGTTTCTCTCGGTTTTTCTCGTGATCTAACAATTGACAACTTTTGGGCATACGAGTGAAGTGTAATATCGATCTATAGAGCAACCACCAGGCCCGAGGGTTGAAGCGAGACTGAGATAAAGGCTGAGGAGACGCCTCGAGTGATTGCCGCAGAGACGACTTCAGAGACTCTCCCCGGTGAAAATGAGAAACAGAGAGAGAGTGAGATATCGGCGATCAAGCGACAGGTGAACGATGCAACGGGGACACACATTTTCAATAAAAGCTTCCATTAAACCCATCTCATCAAGAAGCAAAAAGCTTTCTAATTAAAAGCTCCCATCGGAAATATCAAATAAAGGTTTGTTTTTAGAGTTTTTTTTGTCAATAGAGCTCTCAGCTCTCGGAAGTTCGTTCAACTTCAGGTAAATATTAAAGAGGGGGCGCGTCCCAAACAAAGGGCCGGCCCTTGAAAGGTTCTACAAGGCAGCAATTAGTCAAGCCCAGCATCAGCAATTCAATGAGCCATAAAATGCATATTAAAATCAAAGTTCTGATTATGCACATGCGATTTGTAGTGAAATCATTCAAGACATCCATAAAGTTGTCATTGGAAAAGGCAACTTTGTAATTCAGCTATGAGCGTCATGTGATGGCGGATTTGTGGTTACTCGGGTGAACCGATCAAAGTGTGAATCAAAACTGTCGCATTTGAAGACAAGTGAGATGGAAAGCAAAGACGATGGACCATGACACCGCAACACTAGCAAGGTTAAATAGATTAGACGTTGTGAGGAAATGTAAATAAATTTTTAAAAATTGTATAAGGTTTTTTATTTTCTATTTTATTTAATTTTACTAAAGTGAGTCGTAAGTACCACCACTGTGTCACAGTCTCATTCAATTAATGAGACACACCTGCTCGAGCCACAGCACTATAGGAAATATGACCACTTTTTTTGGCCAAAAATAATATCTCAAGAACGAAACAAGATATTTAAGTTCTGATTTTTGATTTGAGTTCACATGGTCAATAGATTCAAGATTTTAAAAAAATGTGGGCGTGGCACCGCCCACTTTTTAAGAAACACATTCTAACTCAAAAACTATGCAAGATATTTAGATTTTGATTTTTGATTTGAGTTTATATGGTCAAAAGAACTCAGAAATGAAAAAATTGTGGGCGTGGCACCTCCCCCTATTTAAAAATAACATGCTAACTGTTCGGTTTTGCACTAGTCTTACAGCTAACAGATTCACATTCAAGGTGTTGAGGTTGCCTCCTTAAATTATGAATTTCTTCGAAAGTGCATTTTTATGCATATTCATATTTCACTCATTTGAAGAAAATTAAACAATCTACAACATGGACTAAATTACATTGTCCGACTCGGCCTGAATTAGTTTAAATCTCTTTTTAAAAATGTGATTTAATTCAAAAAATTTCTCTTGCTAGACTACTTACATTTTCACTTTATTAAAAAGACAACACAAGTTTTTTGGACACTTCACATACACAAACACATAATACAAACCACATTGAGAAGTATTCATTTCAAAACTTTTGATTTTGTCCATAAAATTTTCAGTATTTGCGTTTTTAAAATAGCACCAAAAAATCTTAAATTCTAAGCTCATGCAAATGTTAACATCAACAGCTGTTTTTAACAGCTGATTTTTTCGCAGTGGCGCCATCTATGGAAATTTCTGGTACGCAACATTAAAAATTAATCTATTGTGAATGATATGCAGTTAAAATTATTTATATTCTTTAACTTTCAAAAAATGGTTTTTGGCCAGAAAAAGTGGTCAAATTTCCTATAGTGCACAGCAGTGGGCAATCAAATGGAAATTTAAAAGCATACTTTCAGGCAGCTCATTAAAATACGGCTCCCGGGCGCAGGCAACTCAATTATCATTCACTCCCCCTCTCACACATACACGCTCACACACGCAGTGCCTTCCTTCCTGCTTAAGAGCTCAAAGGGTCGTGAGGGCGTTCGGGTGGGTGGTAAAAATAAATATTAAGTTTTACGAGGCACCAGCAAAAAAAACCAGCAATTGTGTGAAAAGCGAAAAAAATAGAGACAGGGCTGCTCTAACAACGATGTTTAGATAACAGCGAGCAACTCAAACAATGTTATCACAGGCGGAGAAAGAATTCAACAAAAATAAATAAAGAGAGCGGCAGAGAGAGAGAACGACCCATCTGACTCTTTAGCTTTTTGGGTAACTTAATTTTTATCAGAATAGACATTAGAAAATCAAAGAGCATGTAAACAAAAAGAAAGATTGCTTAAGAAAGAGCTTCATATGCTGAGTGACCTCAAACCCACTGGCACGCACTGCCAGATATCTTTGTATCTTTGTATACACTTGGCTAATTAGAGGCGCCGCTGTTGACAGAGAGGCCAAAAGAGCAAAGCCAACCCACCCACAGTTTAGTGAAAAAGTAGAGGTAGGGACTTCCTATTAGCAGACCTTATCGAATGGGGGTTACGCTTACAACTTAATTTTAATAAAATATTTAATTTAAGAAACACTAGTTAGACCTTCCTTTCTCAATTAGAATCCAGAACTTAGCCCCCAAAACCCACTCAGAAATATTCACGATCTGCCGACACGCAACATATCGTGATAGAGACACACTGACACTCACACTGACAGAAACATAAAAAGATTCATTAAAAATAAATCCGCCGCCCTATCACTTGGCTCCTCCATCATCCAAATCCCCAAGACTTGCCATCCGACCAGAGCCGTTGATTGTTTTATGACACCGAAGATCAAAAAGCAACGACAAGTGGGCGGGTGGGTTTGATCTCTGACCTCAGATAGGAAAAAAGAACTAAAGGATTATATAGGACTAATACCCTACAAATAAATAAATGAATAATATATTAAAAAAGTTATTTCTAGATAGACTAACAAAAACAAGCTATAATAAATTTTAGGCTGACGGCACTAAAATAAAACATCACATCCCGAGAATGACAAGATAGCTATGTCGACTTGTACGATAAATATTCCTCCTTATATTTCCTGAAAGTTCCAGTGAGGAATAAAGAGCAAAACATCGCAATATTGATAAAAACAGACAAGAACAATGCCTAATTGTGTTAATCTAATCAAAAACACGAATCAAATATAAAATTATAAGCCATTCTGAAGTGGCTGGGCGGTATCTTATACGTATGATGGATATTTCCGAGGCAGCGGTCAAATCGGTCAATATAAAATAAAATTCAAAAAAAAAAAGAACCAAAAAATACATGAATAATATAGATACATATATGCATATAAAAAATGTTTACTCGCAAAAAACCGAGAAATATTTAATAAATGCTGACTGACTGTAAAATATTAAAATAGGTGAATATTAAATAGGTGACTCTAAACCTGCCAAGAATGGGAACCCTCGCCAAATATTAAATACAAATTAGCTAAAAATAATGGGTAGGAAAAGCAAAACAAAATCAGATGCCAAGGAAAAACATAAACAAACTCAACCACCGATCGGAAGATAATTGCAAAAACCAGTTTCGGTCAGTTACAGAATTTCCAAAGATTCATTCATAGAACCACTTTGGTTCGCCCACTTTCTCCCCAAAAAGGCACGTGTCTGGTAGTCGTGTGCCATGCTATTCAAGTCTATCGAGAAAATTATAATTATTCGCAAAAAGATCGCCTGATCAGTGGAAAATTTTCTATAAGCAAAATATATATAGTATATCATTTTTGATTTTTTTAATGGAGGGAAATATTTTAGCAATCGGACAAGAGGATAATAAAAAAAGAATGCCTCTTGAATGAAAATTTATTCCCCTGCCACTGTATTTGTTTTTGGGGGAAAACATAATTTGGCATTTCATTGGGCATTAAATGGGAAAAACAAGATTTTCTCCTCCCGTTGGGTTTGTTGGACGTCACAGGGAAATGGGAAAATATTCTGTTTCCAATTCTGCTTACGTAAGCAAGTGTTTTTGCTAATAACAAATAAATTCTCAATTTTAAGCCATAAAGATGCGAATATTTGTATTCTATTTTAATAAAAAGTTGTGTGTTGTTTTTTTCAAAAATATGATCTTTTGGGGGAATGGCACGTGGCAAGTGTGGCAAGAATGTGGGACTTTCAGGCAATTATTTATGGAAATTATATGAAAATATTTTATATTTTCTTTAAAATATTAAACACATGACCCAGCAGCTGATACAAATCAAGCAACTTTTATCGAAAAGTCGCAAAAATACCAACAAGCACGAGAGTGTTGAAGAAATTGCATTTATTTTTAAACAAATTAATTGGCCGCCAGCCAAGTGCCATAAAAACGTGAATGTTTTTATTTGTTTGCCGTGGGAATATCTACTTTGGAATCTATAATCCTCAACGAATATTCAATAATCTCAGAAGATAATAAAGAAGATTTTGAAACTGAATATTTTCGATTCATATTCCGATCAGCCCACGCTCTTTTCTATTCTTGGACTTGCAGAAAAAACCCAAAGTGCAGGAATTCGGGTGTTCATATATAGATGGGTTTTATCCAATTATACCCATTATATAGTGAGTGATTCAGTGCCCGAGACTCATTATTTTTGCAAATCAAAATCAAGGCCAGTGTCGACAGATGCACAACAGGGACAGGGGCAGGGGGTGGTGACTGCACTAATGGCTCGATTGGATGTATCGCCCGATTGCCTTTGGAATCAGAAATTCATTTAGTGTCTTCTTTCGTCTTTCTGGCACTCTGACAGCGAGAGTTGCTACTGAATTCTCAAAGAAAACTATATGCTCTAGGGCATTGGAAATTATTCAAGCAACCCCGGGGTGGGTTCAGCTAATTCCATAATTGAATGCAGCGTAAACAAATTCCTGCAAGCTTTCAAGTGCAATTTCTATGGATGGCGCATTAAAATAAATCCATTATGCCATTTGCCGAATTGCTTTTTGGTTGAATTTTCAATCAAAAATGAGACGCAATTGATAATTTTAATGGGTAAGGTATACACATTATGTTGCCAGAATAGTCTCTTAAGATGGCTTAAAATATAATTTAAATATTATATATCTTGTATTAAAATATATATTCTCTTCCAAAGCACTCAACAGCAATTTCGAAATATATATCACCCAGAACCGAATCTGGTTTTCTGGCAATACTATAATTAATTTATTTTGGTGTTTACTTTCTGTTCTGTTTATTGATTAATGTATTCTGAACCAAAACAAAACAAATATTCTTTCGTAAAATGCATAAATTAAAATTTCCCACTCGCTGAAAAACATGTGTGTAGGAGGCACGTGAAAAACTCATTAAAATCTATGATCCATAAAGGTATATTTCATTTCTAAACACCTTAAAATAGCTATATATAAGCTATAAACTATGAAAACTCACCCGTTTGCTTTGGTAGATTGTAAAAGTCGAGGGTTTTGATCTCAGAGGTCTCGACGTGCGGAGCGAAACCCTCGTACAGGTCGCTCTCCTCAACAATGCCGCTCAACTTGTCGGCCTGGGACGAGGCATCTCCGCCCCTGTGGTATGGCATCTTCCTCGCCAGCTTTGCGGTCACTCCGGGTCGTGGCTGTCAAGTTGTGATTTGGGTTTTTACTCCTCCACTCGTGTCAGGCAGTTGATGGCGAACTTTTCTTCCCTTTGACTAGATAGCTTTTGATTTAATATCTTAGGATGCTTTTTCTTTCTAAATCCTCGTTTGGTTGGGTTTTTCTTAACTCTCTATTTTGTATTATGGGCCAACTTATGGAGACAGAAACACTCCAATACGATGATGCCGCGCAGAATTCATTATAGAGAACGATTTAAAGCCAAAACTGGACAAGCATAGCTGGATAATAATCAGATGGCGAGTGGCAAAGCTTCCAATTTCTGCAATGATATAGATAGGAAAGTGTGTTTATTATTATCGTATGGTATTCGCTTTTCACAAATAAACAGCTTCGAGTCAATCAACATCAATGGAAACAAATCCTTCAATTGGCAGTTCAATGGCATGGCCGAAAGGCGCCGTTTTGGCCATAAAATACTGGGCATCTCATTAATTGCCAGTCGGCTATAAAAAGTCGATCCAGTGTTATAATATATGTATATATTTCTACAAAATTGCAAGCAATTGTGAGCAGGTTTTTAATTAAAAGCGATTTATTGAAATAATAATATCAAGCTTTTAAGAAAATAAATCTTTATGGAAAATCTGTGAATGATGGCCATTTATCTAAATTGTTTTTCCCCCAAAAATGACACGCATACTTGGCTCACGATTGGCATGTCAAGTGAGCTCCCACCACCCACTACAAGACATCTATAAGAATCTAAATTGAATTGCAAATTTTCCAACAAAATTCCAAGCACGCATAGAACCCCAAACAGAAGCAGACACTTCTTTTATTTCCATTTAGAATTTTTTAGATTTTATTTTTATTTTTTTCTATGACACTCTTAATGATTTGGCCTGTCAACTGCAGCAGGCGGGCAGTGGGCTTTATCGAGTCTATAAGAAGGGGTGTCGGTTGGAGAGACAGACAGACAGGTCTGATAGATCGCTGCGCTTGCTTGATTGGCTGTCCGATAGAAGGTGAGAAGTGAGGTGGATTTGTGGCCCAGACAAGTTTGTATCTCTGGCAGCTGATAGATAAGAAGAGACTAATTAAAAGGGAATGTTTTCTAGAGTGTTATCTTGTAAGGAGGATGGCTACTTACTAGAAGCTACCAGTAATCAACCTAAACAGTTTCATTTTCCAACAAAAATACTACACCTGACTCGCTGACTCGAATCGCTGCCACTGGAGGGGTAAGGTAATGTGCAATTTTCATATGTATGTCAATATTATGCTATGTCTAGATTTTTCAAGGTGCCTCGGGTTACGTCGGCACTCAGCTCTACCACATCCACAACAAGTATCGAATGGACTTGTCTACTATATGGAGTTATTAACAATCGTTTACACGGCGAGTCGAGTTAGCCAGCGTGTTTGTTTGTTCGCCGACTGCCACCGGACTTGAGAACGTTATCTGAATACTACACACACTTTGCCTATAATGCCTACATATATAATGCATCCAATTTACGCTAATGAAATCAAACAGAGCACAACTCAATTGGATTCAATTGGACAGTTTACAATGACTAACTTAACGTGGCCAAGTCTGGTGCTAGCTAGTGTTTTGGGCCTCTGCGAATCGATTAAGGCTGAATGGGGGGACCCCAGCTTACCAGCTAATTAAAACGTTTATGCTAATGAGACGCCTAGACGGCATGTTCTCTGTCGCGATGTGTCAGAGTGGCTGGAAAAGCTCCAAACTGTGAAGAGAAGGAGGTCAAATGGGCCAGAAATGGCCAGGCAGGGTTCTATAAAGGGGGGTTGGATTAAAGTAAAAAAAAATAGGCCACTAATTGCTTTATAAAAATATCAAAGTTCCAATAGACAGTTCTACAAATTAAACCAGACAGCTGCCTCAGACAAGACTCTACTCATAACAAGTCTATTAAAGCTTAGAAATCAGCTGTTAACCATAGTTCCTTGGCTAAAGTTAGTGCCTCATAGGGTTAATCCTCGATAGTGGGTGGCAAACTATGACGCAAGTGCAACATTTGTTTTGGGGTCAAGTCGGTACCCGCTTCGATTCGATTCGAGTCTCGACTCTCGTTGCAATTTGCGTCAGTTAGCCGATTTGTTCAAAAGGGAACAACTTTTGAGGTTTCCTAGTAATTTTCCACAACAGGGGGCTCTTGGTAGTTGTTACCTCGATGGGGAAAACAAAAGTTAATCCCCATTTGATAAGCTACTAATTCTAAAAACAGATAACAAACTTAATTAAGAGTCCTACCTTTTCATAAAGATTTTTCATTAATTAGAGGCCCGAAAGAATGACATTTTGAAAGTAACTAGGTCATACCTGCCTATCAAAATAAAGAAGGTGGGTATTTGCATACTTTATAAGGAGGGCTATTATATTTAAGCTCCTAACTAGGCCAAGCAGCTGTCAGGATACCTTGAGAAAGTGCAATGACTCTGGCCAGGCCCTTAGAGCCCAGCCCTCCACCCGTTTTGGGCTAAAAACTGTGTCGATTTCAGCTCAGCCCCAAAAGGGGAAGGGGAATTCAAGTCAATAGGGAAGTGGAATTTCGTCCTTAAAGCCCACAGAATGTGGGACAACCCAGGACTGGTTGCGTGGGTGGGTCCTACACTCAGTTGTGTGGCCTGTGTGGGTGTGACAGGACACTTTGCGTCAGCAACAGCCGAGCCAGACCGAAAATATAACAACAAAGTATACAACTGCGTAGTGGCAGCAACTCGAACTGTGTCCTTAACAGATAGAAAGAGACAGCAAGTCTGGAGTAGAAAGAGAGAAGAGATGGTGAAATCAATGAATGAAAAGCCAGAAATAGGTTCTACAACAAAGTTAGCTATCCTGGAATTACTTTCTTTCTAAATAAATGGATTATTTTGAAGGAGAATCTTTATAAGTTAAGAGAGCTATTAAAGGAGAGGTCCTTTAAAGTAATATACATATCTAAAAAAAAACATGTAGATCCTTTCTCTTAACAGACCCTGCTGGCAGCTCGCTGTTGACGTAATTGAAAGCCATTTATTTCCCTCGTGTAATCGAATCAATTTAAGCTCATTGAAGAGGGTGGAGTGCCACGAGGGTAGAGGGCAGAGGGCAAGCAGAGGACATGGCTAGATTGGCAAGGAAATCAACTTCAACTTGTCGCAAGGACGGCCACTGAAACTGAAACTGAAACTGAAATTTGTCAGACATCACGGAACAATTAAAACAAGGCACCAAGAAGAGCTGGTGCTTCTGCCACTGCCATCAAGCTTGACCTGATTTCGGTATCTCCTCTGCCACCCTCCTTTCAATGTTTTTATTACATATCTCTCTCTATATATACATATATCTGTTTCTTTTTTTGCTTTTTTGGCGGCAGACTTCGTGACGGCTGGAAATGCCAGAGCCAGTTTATACACGCAAGGCTTTTATGGGTCTTTTCAGGCATGGGTCTTTTTTTTCCATTTTTTGGCAACAAAGAAAACCTGTACAATGCACTTGCCACAATCGGAGGAGGGGCCTCATGCTCGACTAGAGGGTCACTGAACCCAGAGGAAACTAAAACTAAAAAAAAGTGCAACTGCAGCAACTGCAACAGTAGCTGTGGCAGCATTTTATTTCATAATCATTGCACATGAGCACCACCAGCAGCACCACCAGCAGCAGCCACAGTAAGAAAAATCACGTGAACGGGGCCCTGGGCACTTGGCCAGGTCTCTGGATCTCAGTGTTGACTTGACTTGACTTGGCCTAGACACAAGGAAACCTGCCACTGCCGACAAATGGCAGGAAAATAAAAATACAACAGCAGCTATGAGAGCTCGAAAGAGGCACTGGAAGTGGGTCTCAGTTATTGGGTAACCTATGAGATGGTATAGGCCAAAATTATAGCCATCTAGGTGAAACCTATTCCCTAGGAATTCTCAACATTTAGAACTTCTAATCACTGTTGCTTATCAATACTACTTTGTTGCAAAATAATAGATAATATATGATGTTTTAAGAAGCTTGTCTTGTCAGAGATAGGCCTGTTTTTAGATAGTTTCTTGTTATTTTTTATATAAATGGTCTCTAATTTTTGCTATAAATAATATACTATAATATATACTATACTATACTTATATACTTTATTATAAAAAATATAGTAAAATTAAACCACTCTAGCATGTAGACTACATAATTCATAAAAACCCAAAACCAGAAGTCGCCAAACAAAGGCAACCTCGTAACTTGGATTCCGCCTGAAAGCCATTCCAACTATGGATTTGGCTTTCTGCTCCCCAATCCCCAATCCCCACTACCCACTCCCCACTCCCCATTTTATTTTATTTTTTTTTTTTTTTTTGGCCACCCAACACCAAAACTATCCCACTACCCAACTCCCCAAAGGGGCCAGGCCAGGCCACCAACTTCCAGCTTATGTGTTATGTAAGCGAGTATGTTTTTTTTTTTTTGCTTAGCTTGCAAAAAATAAAAAAAATAAAGTTTGCAATGCAACCTAGAAATAACCAGCAAGCAGCAGAAACACTGAAATTGGAAAATAAAGAATGCAACGCTAGCAGTATTTTTCTTCAAAAGAATTCTCCCCTTTTTTTGTAGCTTGGTGAAATGAAGCCAAAATGAATCATCCCGAGATGTAGGAGAAACTACATATTATTGTTTACCTTATAGGTCCGAGACCATATGATAGCTAGGCACTAGCTTGTACCACCCGGCGGATGGGGAATTTATGTTACTCATACGACACGTAGGCCAGGCCGTTGAAATTGCCGCTCGAATATCACATTAAATAAAGCCAAAATAATTACTCATTTGATCCTGGCCATATGGTGAAATTTACAAAATTATAGGCGCTTTCTGGGCCCGGGTCAGTGTGTCTAGTTTTTATGAAGACATCAGTTGCACTCACATTATGGCTAATTACATGGACAATTTAATAGACATTCCCATATGTCGCCTCGGGGGCAGCTAATGGACCCTAAAACGACTACTGAAATGGCCAAGAACAGTGCTATTATATAACAAAGTAATGTACATCCAAAGCTCGAAACAGTGGGGGCTAATATTTGTTTACAATTGCAACACACAAAGAATATTTTCAAGTTGTTTAAATACAAGATTTCCTAAGGGGTAGTATCTGTACTTTCCCAACCTCATAAGTGGGCCTATTTTGGTAAAATATTTCTTATAATTTAGTTCTTATAACTAGCAACGATTTAAAGGCCGATTAGAAATCAATATAGTCCTTGAGATAAGCCCAAGTATTAATAGCTTAATTCTGCAAAAAAAGAAAGAAAGATTATGTTTGAAGTAGAAGTTCTCTGGAAGTACAAGTTCTCTAAATGTATCTCCATCATATCCATTTATCATAAAATAAAAACGTATTATGTCAAAAGTTGGGGCTTGTGATATAAATTGTGACTTGAAACACGCGCGTGCTGACGGCATAAAATATTCATGGCACTCGCAATATTTATAATTCCATCGAAAAGATAGATAGCCGGAGCTATAACTTACTTGTACTTCTACATTAGTTGATAAGCAACCAGGGGTATATTTTGGTAGTACTTGTGATAAGAAAGGAACTACAAACTAAAGGCTACTCTAGAGTCAAGACCGTAAACTATCAGTCGGGGTAGAAAATATATAGAGTATCATAGCTATATGACTTGAGATTAAATATATATGTAACCCCTACTGTAGATGTGCATTCGTCGATATTGAATTAGTAGCCGACTGGTCAGGGATCGCGGTAACCGGTTCGATGCCATCATCATGGCATCATAATGTATTTTTTACTTTTATATATCGGAGTACCTACCAATATGGCATATTTTCGCCAACAAAACTCTGCCAAAATGTGTAAGTGACTCAGTTCAGAGCACACACATACTTGTTTTCAGCATTCCAACCAACTCGACGACTGATATTCGAGAGCTCTGAGCTTGGGGTTAGCTATGGATCTGCGAATTTCACAGTATTTCAAGACTGAGTTCGAGCGTCACGTGCTTTTCGTATCGATTCGCTGCTTTATCGGCTCTTTTTTCGCCAAATGTTTTGTTTTATTTTTTTCTTGTTTTGTAAACAATGGGAGGCTTGTTTCTAAATATTTATAGCGTGTTCATTTGCGTGCCAGTGTAGTGTATCTGACTCTGTGTGTACTTTGTGTGTAATTCGGTATCGTTTATTATACAATACCCATTTTAGGTTAGGCACGAGTTACGCTTTTGACTCTTCGGTTGGGTGGTTGGGTTTTGGGTGGCTAGGTGGGCGTATTCAACTTTCTTAATCCGCCTAATACCGCCTTCTTATTGTGCGATCACGTTCGCCAAATGGCTTGGAATATGGGATGCGTGGCGGACAAAGACTCGCTAATTTCCCAGACACGCTGGGATGAGCAAAGCTTAGGTCTTAGGTGCAGGCCAAGTGCGTCAATTGCAAGAGCTTGTAATGGAAATATTTACCAAAATATTACCTTCTTAGGGGCTTAAATAATTTCCATAATAAATCCCCTGATAATTAAGCTTTTAGCACAACACTGTGAAAAGTCTTTTAGCTTCTAAGCATCTTACTCCACAAATAGCCGCCTTAACTAGTATTACCTTGCTTTTCAGGAATTTTCATTTGAATTTCAAGTAAAAGCCAAGCAGATGCTGAATAATTAGCGACCCTGACTGACACTTCCGCTGGCAGCCAAATTATTAATTAAAACAAATCTGCACCAATCCGGGCCCCCAAATAATTGAAATAATTCTTTGAATCTGAAAGGGAAACTAAAACCAAACAACAAGCATAAAATATGCAACCCAGAACTGGCCATCGGTGTGGATTGGTCTGGTTCTGGTTCAATTTTTTGTTCAGTTTTTCAATTCAATTAAACGTTGGCGGGCTGCTGAACCTGGCGAACGACTGGGGGACCTTTTTTTGCTGTTTATTCGTTTTTTTGTTCGCCTGTCTGTCTGCTCGGCGCATAATTCACTTTATTCAAATGAGTATAATAAAATAAACGCCTGTATGCCAGGCACAATGGGCAAAAGGCGAACTACGCAGTCCATTGTTGAGCCAAAACTGTTTCAGATGCACAGAGAAAAAGGATCAAAGATCAGAGGATCTTAAAAATAAGAAATTTTAAAAGAATAACTTTGACATCTAACACCTTACTTCGAGCTAATATTCTCTTATATTTTAAATAATATTATTTTCTTCAAGTGCCTTCTAGTAGATTGCCTTAACAGGGGCCGGATGTTTTCCAGTGATTCCCCGCAACTAAGTCTCCAAGCGATCTGAACTTATCTCGGAATGAAGAGTGACAATGCGGCGCATCACTGCCCCAAGCTCAAGTATGGAAATTGTGGCAGTTGTACTGAAATGAACCACAATGCACTCCAGGGACAGAATGATATTCCTAGGAGACTTTTAAAGCGAAATACCAGTGGATAAGCAGTTAAATATAGTCTCAAGAGATGTAACTAATTCAGGATATTGAGATATAAAAGAACTATGAACTAAAAGGGATCATACTAAGTGTAAATTGTGTAGCTGAAAAGTTGCTTTTGTCTGCCACCGGTTCTTGATACCAGTAACAATTTGAAACAAATTGCCGCAATCTGTACTTGAAACAAATTGAGCTCGGAGAAGTGAATACCACGAGTTTTCGTTGAGTACTGATTTTATTGTGGAGTATGCAGGGTTTTTATATACAAGATCTTAAGAACTAATGTTTGTTTAGGTCAAATTATTATCTGCTTATAGTTTACTAGTTTGGACAGTTGTAAAATAGGATACCATTATCTTTATCGCTTAGGTTTATGACGCATGCAGGTCCTTATCATGCGTGCTGACAGATGGTGTGAGGTCGTAAATGCGCAGCGGTACCTGTTTGTATAGGATCATCTGTTGCCTATCTGCAGTGCACGATTTTCTGCATGTCTTGAACTCGTACACTAAGGTAATATAACTAACTAAAGGATGTAGGTATACCCCTGATAACGCTATAACCCGATCTTGTTATCGATTTACAACCTTTATCCATCTAAACTCCAGTATCAGGCTCACCATGTTGGCCAAAATCAAGGTAGAACTGCGAAAAAAAGTAAAAATATTTACCCTCCGGCCGGTTATTAACTTTTATTCAATATATAGATATCGTCCCATACCTCTCCACAGACATATGTTTAATATTTTTATTTCATACTTGTTGTTGTTGTGCACTCGGATCGGGCTCAATGAAATTACTTGCACAATTACCGAACCGAACGAGCGAACAAACTCAGATCCAAAGTCAGCCACAAATTGATTGTTTTGGTATCTCGGGCATGCTACAATATATGCCAGCTATATAGGGATTTATATACATACATATATGTATAATATAGCATACATATGTGTAGCTTTCATATCGCTTAAATTGCTCTTCATGTGAGCACTGGGATATCTATCGAGTTGTGGGCGTATTTTTGTTTCGCTCTGCGGTTCTGTCATTAACACATATCGCCCTCGAGTCGCCGCTAGTACTTGATTTAGTTAATAAATTTGATTAGGATTTACGACCGTGTGTATGTGGGTTGGTTTTCAATTTCGCGAAATTCCATCTATATTTAGGAGGTTTATTCGGTCAGGTGATCTAGATATCTTGAAGCCATGACAACAACCACCAGTCAGTACGAATTTAGACCAAAAATATTATTGATTTTCAAGCCACCTGCCTGCCAAGGGTTGGTGGACTGCCTCACTAGGTTAGTTGGTTACTGTCGATAGACCCATCATGGCTGTGGAGTTCAATGAACCAACCACCATCTCAGAGCACTGTGGGCACTTTCAAGTTGCACTTGGACAATAATCGACATGAATCACCGCATAAATCACGTTGTCGTCGCCCAGGCACGTACTCTCAAATCTTTCAATATGCGATATGGACAGACGTATGGATAAATGCCCAGTTAGATGGATTGTGACTCTCTGACTTATTGAAATCGATTGATTCTGATTCCAGTCTGTCGGCTTTGGTTTTATTTCAATTTTTTTTTCTCTATCTACGACTTGCCGGATCTGTAAAGTGCACGACTGTTTTGAAAAGTGGTTTTTTGTATAAATCGCCTCGACTCACGTGAGTGAACGATCGAACTCAGTTAAGTGACAGACTAGACGGTTTGGCCAAAACTACAATTTGTTCATTGCCAGTCAACAAAATATTAAAATAAAGATATAGATACAGAGATATATATATTGGTTTCTAGGGCAATCTATTAAAGATAAGATAGGCAAGCAAACAAATTGATTTTTTCGCCAAAAAGTAAGCCGAGTTGTAACAGCAATATAATAGTTACGATATTAGGTTAACAATTAAACAAATGTTGGGAAAAATGAGATATCTCGGATATCTGAGTGACTCATAGAACTGACATAAAATATTTATCTAAACAATTATAGGGGGAAGTATCTTGGAAAAAAAACACACAAACTGAAATTCTAGGAAACCACCTCCCTATAAGAAATATTTATATAATTTACAAATACCATAAATAATAAACCATCTTCCTATTCAGTTAAGATTTAAGGCCACTTGTAAACTTTTATAGTAGGACCCTCCCCAAACCCCCCAAAAAAAAGACCATTTTTTTTAAGCCATTATCAAACCTAAAAAATATGCTAGCCCACCGTCATAAATTGTGCAAGGTTAGAACGAAAAAAAAATGGTCTATCTAATCAGTTACGTATGAGGAGGCACACTACTAGAAGACCTGGAAAAAAGTACACTTTTTAAGGCTTATAAAGTTGAAATAAAATATTAAAAATAGAAAATAAAATTTACAATCATTGTGATTCATGCAAAAATCGGTACTTTTACCCGTGAGTTGCACAAAGTTATCAGAATGAATCAGAGGATCCTAGACCAGTACATGGATATTTCTGGCCAATAGGTGGGGTGAGGGGGAAGAACACTTACCTGACAGGGGTCTGTATTTTTTTCCTGTTTCTGCCCTTCTTTCGTTGATTATTTTTGTTGTTTTTTTTAGGTTCTCTTTCGGGCCTTTGGATTGCCCTCTGATTTGCTGCACTTGTTCTTCTGCCTCGTCTGCGTCGTCGTTTTTTATGCACTTGCTTGCTGATTTTTGTTTTGCTTGCCTCGTTCGTTTATCGGGTTGTCACGTTTTCACTTTCACAGGTAGATTCTAAAAAAGAGGACGATTTTTTTTCGAATATATATTTCTACTGCCTGCCGCGGTCGTCGCGTTGTTCGCGGGGGTGTGGCGCGGGAGAGGCGATGGGGCGCTTTTGGCCTTTACACACACACACGCACTAACACACACTCACACAGAGCGACTGAAAGCGGGAACGAGAGTACTGATGGAGCTGCGGATCTGCGGAGCGACGTCGACTTTTCGCTGCGAGAGTTGAAATCCAATTGGAACGTACCGAGCTGGGCGCGTGATACCGTTACCAAAGTGGGAGCTCGGGAGACTGGGCAAGAGAGCGCCCGCTGAGTGCGCAAGTGTGTGTGGGAGCTAGAGATGGCCCACTGACAGTGGTGTCCATTCAAATAGATACACTTTGGATGCACTACGAGGAGAATTTCAAAGAAGTTTCTAGAAATTTACGAAATATCTATGCAGACTATTAGAAGCTTTGTGGATTTATGCTTTTGTGTGATATATTTATGAACTTTTTCCTAATAACAGTACTTTTTCCTAGCTTAACATCTTGGTTTTTATTTAGGACTTCTTTTGTAAGAAACCCACACGATCGCACAATACAAAGAGAACTACCTGAGAGAACGCATTTCTATGTAAACATTATACTCTCCTCATTTTACACTCTTTTTTCTTATGGAATCTTTGTTTATGTATGGGTGCGATAATGATAAATACAAATGCTAATTTTCGCCGGTTAATTTATGTTAAAAGCGTCTGTTTAGGACTTTGATTTTTGGCAATTTTTATTTCAGCAAACTTATACTCTTAATCTGCATTTTTTGTCTATTTTTTATCTAAGCAGATGCAGTTATAGATAATTTTTTTACACGTGGTTTTAAAGACTATCGATCGCAAAGAATTAGGGTATGTTCTGTACAGGAGAGTGTTGGTTCTGAGAGGGATAATATGATAGGGACACCCCCTTATGAGAAAGGGGATTTTTTGGGATGATCTTTAAACCAGGTATCCTATAGTCGAGAGATCATACTTTATAAGAGGTTCTTAGTTATTTTATTTATTGCAACTTCACGCAACAGAAATTCCCAAACACACACTATCTCAAACGTCTACAAATAAACGGAACACGTCACATAGCCAAACAACAACAACAACTCCCTCTCTTTTGATCTCTCTCTCCCGCTCACTCCAATTGTGTGCATGTGTTCGTGCCAAAAAACGCAAGAAAAATATTGTGTACAACAAAAATTATTAAATTACTTAAGTAATCCGCTAAGTACTTTATTAGAGATTTAGTTAACGCTTTTTGTAGGCCAAATGGGTGACAATATTATCGATTTATTGGCATGTAAACAAGGATTAGCGCCCCGCTTTAAATTGGTAAATAAGACTATTTATATTTCGCACGACAATTGGGTATTTCGATAATACGTTTGTATTGGCTCCTCCATCCACAAGTGTGTGTGTGTGTGTGTGTGCCGTGCGTGTGTGTGAGAGGACGGGCCTCCTCTTCTAATGCTCCCAAAAAGAAGAAGCAGTTGTTGGCCTAATTATTCGCACGGCTTCCTTGCAGAATTACCGTGTTCCTAGGCACGCACGTTTTCCATCTGCTCGATTTTACTTTGCATTCCGAAGCTATTTTATTGATGATTTCACAATTGTTATTTACTTTTTTGCAATTAACGCCGCGGGTTTAAGAAGAAGCACGCCGTGGTATTTGAAAGTGTTGTGGAATTCGATAATTTGGCTTAGAGATGTCAGCTAGAGATGGGACTTAGATATACTAAAATAATACCAAAAAATTGGTTTTGAAAACACTACTCTGCCCGCCATTATTCAAATTTTTAAAAATTAAATCCAATTTGCAATTTATAAAATGTTAGAAAGTTTAATCTTTGTTCGTTTGAGTTTACAACTATTTCGAGTCTTAATCTCTGTGAGTTTCACATAGGTTTAAAGTTTATATAGATTCGGTACTGAAAGCCTTTGCTTGAATCTCATTTTGTGTGGAATTTAAGACGAATCTCTTGAAAAATCTCTATTCATCACTAAATATTACGTTGCACATCTCATTGTTCTTTTGGTTGAGGGCGAAAGTGCAGCCCGCAGTTTTATGGGACAGAGTAGAGCGCACATGTTTGGCATAAGGTCGTTCCACGGCCTGCAGGAAAACGGAACGAATGCTTGTTTGTCTGAAAGAAGATAATATATATTACAAACGATATGGTAGAAATATATTTTAGGGACTTACTTGAGCAGTTGCTCTGGGCGCTGCAGTTTCATACAGAGTTTAATGCCGCTGTAAAAGTCCAGATGCGCCTCCAGGCTCAGCTTAGGTTCGTGGGTGAGGGTAAAGTCCTGGACCAGCTTGGCATATGTGAATCCAACAGCCACATGTCCGAGAACAGCACTTCCAGTACTAAAATAAACAAAAGGTTATACCTATTTTTCATAAAAGATGATTCATCTTCCTTACTTTTGTTGGATCTCCGTTTGGGCATTACGATTCCAAAGACTGAAGTTGACTTTGCCATTGAGATCCACACTCCTAGCTCCCAAAATTTGCCAATGAAGAGTGGCTCCCGATGCCAAGACGATGTAGTGCTCGTGATCTTGGGCCAAAGTGGTAGCCTGGTATGCGGGCGTCTGGTCTGAGGCAGTGCCGCCCCACACATGACCCATCAGCTCGGTATTTCCATTGAAGAAGACCAATGGCCGAAGCTGGGAGCCCTGAACGCTGATCTCCATGCCGGCGGTAATAGAGTCCTCGCCTCCCAGTACATCATCGGCCGGAATATTATCCGTGCCATCATCAGAATCGCCATCGCCCACCATGGAGGCCAGTCCGGCGGTGTAGATTCCCAATTTGAAGCTGCTGGTTTGGGAGCGTCCTGCATGCAACAGGAATTCCACAGAACCGCGCTTCAGGATGCCCTGATACACCTCCTGGGTGCTCAGCAGGGATTCATTGAAGGAGGGAGAGAGGGAAAGCTGGCGGGCAAGCACTGTGGTCAGTCCTGAAGAAAGGTATGAATCTATTAACTGAAATTCTTTAAAAAATGTATATATAATTACCCTTCTGTCCCAGGACATTGTAATTGTTGACGCGGCTGCGTTTAACCAACTCCGACTTGAATAACGCCCTGAATCTCGGGCACTGTTCGGCCAACATTCTGAGCTTCTGCAGCACATAGGTCTTGATCTCGAACTGACGATCGGTGGAGGCCAAGTAATCCAAGAGATGGCCCAACTGCTCCTGGCTAGGTCTCAGCGAAAGGATAATGTCCAAAGCCAGGGTACGAGCGGAGCTATCGAAACGGCGTCGCCGCTGATAGAAAATTCCCTCAAACTGCTGGCGATGCGAGGAATTGAAAGTGCTAACTGGGAAGGCTTTCAGAGCCTGCAGAGCAGCCACCGATAGGTTGGGTTCTTCGCGACTCTGTGCCTGATCCAGCAGGGGTTCGATGGTTACTGGGTCTCGAAGATTCTGCAATGCCCGGATATACAAGGTAGGCTCCTTGGAAGTCAGTCCTTGGAGGAGGAACGCGCGCACTTTCTCCAACAAAGGATCATTCACATCGAGTTCACTCTGACGAGTTAAAGAGGCCAGGGTTTGGATGATGCTATCCACCAGTTTGTCCCTTTTCTTGATGTCTTCCAACTGAAGAAAGACCAGCAAGTGTTCAAGGATCATCCTTTCCGGATGGGTGGCCACCGCCAAAGACTGCAAGTACTTCTCCAGCAGGTCCAACTCTTCGTCTTTGGTCTCTGCTTCTTTGTAAAGAAAACTAAAGGTGGCATTGTGGGCATCGAATGTCTGGGCAGCACCCAACAAATCCACCAACTGCGGCAACAGTTCCGAGTGCTCCTTGAGTAGCTCCAAGATTTGTTCCTGATTGGCAATACGAGCCAGGGGGATTAGCTTGACGTAAGCTAGTGCTAGAGATGATTTCCCAACATCAACAGATTGCAGTTCTTCCAGCGAGGCCTTTAGCTGTTCTTGGAGCTAAAAATAATCGGTTTATACCATTTATTTGGCAAAAATATATTATTATTCCTTACAGTTTGCTCTTTAAGGGCGCTGATTAGTCCATCGACGTCGGATTCCAGTTGGAAGACACGATTCCATTCCAGCAGGCTCTCGATGGCTGCATCCAAAGTGTCCAGTTCCAGCTGCTTCACATCCTCTGATCCCTGGGACACATGTTGGAGGGTAAGAGTGCTCTTTATCAAGCTACCCACATCTGGCTTGGCTGTCAGAGTGAGGCGGTGTTCCTCCACAGATTCGGTTTTAAGGAGAGATCCATCTGACGATAGTTCGTAGCTGATGAGTGCATTTGATTGCTGGCTTACTCCTAGGGCTTCCTCGGGATGATAGTTAACCCTCAGATCCCAGAGGGCACAATCTCTTTTCGTTTTCTCAATCTTTGTGGATGATTTAACATTGTAGGCCACGCGACAAAGGCCAGAAACATCCAGTTCCTCTTCGATTGGTCCATCTAATCTCAATTGCAAGAGCGAGGCGATGCCACGTTCCAAGTTCAGAATCGATTGATCTTTGCCTGTATGCGCGATAACCTTATCAGGCTGTCCCTTAACTAGACTAACGTAGAAGGGCCTGTCTGGAATGGCTGTGATCGAACGATCCTTTCCCGCAGCCAGCACTCGACTTTCGCTGATAAAGATCTCCAGCAACTGATCTTCCTGTCGGCTCCAAATCGAATTTACATGCAGAAGCGTTTCAAACAAGTAGCCTGTCTCCTGGGAGCTGGATTCCTTTCCTAAATCCTGCAGATTCACCTGATTCCGTAGCTTGAAGATCTGCTGACTCTGGGGGGGAACCAAAAAAGATCTTCCTTCGGCTAAAATGAGATTGGAACACGTCATTAGTCATTGAATTGCTATAACTTTCACCCAGAACCCAGAAGCAGACACACAGCAGGCACACAATAATCAGCATGGGCTAAGGTTATCAACAAGTGGCCCTGCACAGTGGGTGGCACCCTTAGAATTTTAAATACTTTGTATATTGATAAGAAAATGGTAGAATGGAGGAGGGATTTTTAAATTCTGAGATAAAACTAAGGTTCTTGGACTAAAGTAAAGTTGAGTATTAGCACATGTAAGCCATGCCCATGTGTTAATTGCCTTGACCTTTAAAAGGTAAATTTTTCACAGCTTTTGGTTCCACTGTCCAAAATCAGCTGCTCCATTAGGAATGTGTGTCAGATAAAAGTTCTCTCCATTTTCTTTCTTTGTGTGCTTCATTGTTGTTACCAATTTTTTGAGTGTATGTGTGGGCTTAAACGCCACCGTAAACAGTTCATTCAACCTTACTTAACCACTTTCTACGTGCCTGGCATTCGCTTAAGCCCACTTACCCAATTTATCATTAAATATTTGGCACTATAACTTACCGAAGCATCCCAGAAAGAACGCCAACAGGAGCAGAGATTGCACCTTTTTTGAGTTTTGGTGCTTGTTCATTGTGTTTGCTGTTGCTTTTGTTCGACTTTATACTTATTCTTAGGTTAGAATAGATTTAATTATTAAATTTAATTCATTGATAAGGGATAGTTGATAAGACGAGTTGCCGAGCCGGCTTCCGATGAACTTTTAAACGAAACCAAAATAAAGCTGACCATAAAATAGAGATGGTAAAACATCGATAACTTTATGGGTTCGAACCATGTTCGAGTTCGATTGCAACCAGGTTCTGGATCAGAACAATCTTTAAAAAATGGTCACATTTTTAAAAAACTTAATATATTTAATTATTTTGTTACATTATTCGATTTACATTGTACATATAAAATGATCTGCATCAATACTGGAGTAAATGTGACCCTCAGAGATCATAAAGTCCAGAATATTGCTGAAAAAAGAGAGGATAATTAGAAAAGAAACTTAAACAGCAATGATTTCACAATTTTCTTACTTCAATTCGGAATTACTGATGTGGGAGAACTTGGCCTTAAGCTCCTTGCGACTGATTCCCTCCTCGGAGACATTGCCCTTTATGGCCTGGAACACAGCCTGCTGTTTGGGATCTAATCCGCTGACAATGGCATTGCTCTGCGAAGCTGTGAAGTCGGCGATGGGGCCCCCTCCTCCATATGAAGTACCACCAGTTGCTCCACCCTTGCTCTGGTAGTCCTCCGCCTTGTAGCGAGCATTGAGCACTTCCAGGAGGTGGGTGCAAACTTCATTGGGATCCAAAATGGGCAGCAGCTTAAACACCATTAGTGTCTTTTGGCCTGCCTGGGAGCGGGTTGTGCCGTACACCTTAACATAGTTGTTGACCATCACTTCGGGAGCCTTGAGAGTGTCGCCTTCTTCCAACCAGTAGTGTGCATCGATCCTGCCGCTGTGGTCCTCCAGGGTGTAGGTAATCTTCGTTGAAGAAGTCTCGATGTTTCGTACAATTCCCACTACACAGGCCATCGCATACTGCATGCCAAACATCTCAATGTTGCCCTCAGGGGCGTCCACAATCTGTTTCACGACCAAGGGTACTATTCCCTAATAGGAAAGGTTCAAAAATATGAATAATTTATTCCTAAAATACTTATTATTTTACCAACCTCTCCCTTTTGACTGCTGGCGGCTCCAGCTGGTGCCGTCTGGGTGGCATTGAAGTCTCCAACTGGAAAGAGTTCAAAACAGTTGATTATTTGCTTTACTTTAGGAAGAATGTTTTACTTACAAGAATCATTCATTTTGTTTGTCTTTTACTGATCAGGAATATGGTTTTTTAAATTAATTTCACAAGGTCCCGTAGTAAACAACAAAACGCGCGAAAATTTGCAATAATGTGACCTGTTGGAAAAGTATGTGAAAATACCAGCGATTTGGTATTTTTCAATATACTACCTACTATGTAGAATACCGACTTTATAGAGTTTCAAATTTTGAAAAGTTTTTTAAAGTTATTTTAAATTTAAATAATTGTAAACCGGAAATAAGTAGTAGCTAGATTTTAACCATTTCAGTCGCCCCTAATTTGTGATTCAACGATTCAAAAACTTAGTTTCGCTTGCTAATTTATTATGAAAAAAGGACGCCTTTTTTAAAACTTAATAATTTTAAAGGTAAGCTAATTTATTTGTTTTATCAAATAATTTTTTAATATAATATAAACAAAGTCTATTTTTGTATTTATTTTAGTTTTAAATACTTACTTTATTTTCTGAAGTTTTCATTTTAAATCCTTATTTTGCACAAAAATTTAAAAAAAAAAGTGTTTGTATGCAGACGTTGATCTAAATGGTATAGTTATTTGGATTTCTTATCAAGATTTTTGAAACTGATTATGGTTTCTGTGCCTATTTTGGGGTGCGAATATTTTTTTTTAGTAGCTGAGACTATTTTTTAATTGGTTCATATCAACCTTTATTAATTGATTTTAATAATTGATAATGTACTTCTTAAATAATATAGAAATATCAATTAATTAATAGTATCAATTAAATGAAAGTACTCAAATTAATCTCCATGTTTAAAAAATTATGATTTATAAGCTTTCCAAACTTCAATTGAATGGTCAGTGAAATGGTTCCCCGGGGATTAGATTACTGATTTTTGGCTCGTGCAAGATATGGCAGATGGTACATATGGTCAGATAACTATTATATGGCTACATAGCGCATATAACGCATTATCACGCACTTATAAGCGCCTAAGAAAGCCAATTGGGTTCAGAATGTTTTCTGCCTTTGGGATAACGAATGCCAAGTGAATTGTGATCGAAAATGGCTATAGCTTCCTTAATCCTTGGCCTGGTGGCCATCGGTCTCTTCTACAAGTTCATGACATGGAACTTTGATTACTGGAGCAAGCGAAAAGTGCCGGGTCCTTCGCCCAAAGTCCTTTCGATATTTACGAATTTTTCAATGTTTAAAAGGCATCCTTTGTATGGTCTGATAAATGTGTACAAGTGAGTGATTATCATTAGTCTTAATATTAGTGTTTTTTAAGAGAAAAATTAAAAAAAAATTGGGTTTAAAGTTTAAAACTAATAAAAAATAACATAAACTATTTTAATTTAATTTTTTTTAGTCAGTACAAGGAAAAATACGATGCGGTGGGTCTATTTGGTGGTCGACTTCCGCAATTGCTGATAATAAATCCGGAACTGGCTCGTCGTGTTTTTGTGGCCGATTTCCGGAGCTTTCATGACAACGAGGTGGCCAAATTTTTGGACGAAAAATCGGACTATATATTCGCCAATAATCCTTTTTCCCTGACTGGAAAAGATTGGAAGGACCGTCGGGCGGAGGTTACTCCTGGCCTTACAATGGGAAGGGTGAGTTTGATTAATTTTTAAGAGTGATAAAAAATTAAAAGAATATCCTCTGAAATATGTAAAATTTAGATAAAAACAGTCTATCCTGTGACAAATACTGTGTGCCAAAAAATGAGTGAATGGATCACCAAGCAGATACTCCTTGGATCCTCGGGAACTAATGGAGTTGATGCCAAGGATGTAAGTAGAAAATATACCAATAAATTTTTTAATAAAAATTATTTATAGTAATAATTAAATCAACAACTAATACTTCTAGTTAAGTCTCCGTTTTACCTCCGAAATGGTTACTGACTCTGTGTTGGGTCTCAGCGCCGAAAGCTTCTCGGACAATCCCACACCGGTCATGTCCTACATCAAGGAAATGTTTGTGCAGCCTTGGTCCTTTATACGATCCTCCATGCTGGTCAGCTCCTTTCCCCTGCTGAGCCACCTGATCAAAGTCTCCTTCGTCCCGAGGCACGTGGAGCAGTTTTTCCAAGGACTGATGGGCAGAGCGATAGAGGCACGTCGATCTCAAATAGCCGGTGATAAGAAGTTCCAGCGGACGGACTTGCTCGAGTATATCATGCAGCTGGCCGAGAAGAAGGACCTGGACACTCGTCAAGTTTTGACCCGCATGATGTCCTTCCTGCTCGGTGGCATAGAGACGACGGGTGGGGTACTGGCTCACATGCTGCTGCTCCTGGGACGCGATCAGGAGGCACAGCAGCGCCTGCGAGAGGAGATTCTCCCACGTCTGCGGAAAGGCATCATTCCCTTTGACGAGATCAACAACTTGCCATTTTTAGATGCCTGTATGCAGGGTGAGTTCAAGTCTGGAAGAAAATGGAATGTCCTTGTTACTAACACACAACCCTGCAGAATCTATTCGCCTTTTCCCGCCTTCCTCCACCTCCAGCCGGCTCTGCACCGAGACCATTGAGTTGCCCAACAAGGATGGGCCCAACTTTGTGGTAGACAAGGGCACCACCGTCATTGTGCCCCTGTATTGCTTTATGCAGGACGAGGACTACTTCCCAGATCCACAGGCTTTCAAGCCGCATCGCTTCATGGAGCCGAATGCCGCGAAGAAGTATCGGGAAAGTGGTGTTTTCATGGGTTTCGCAGATGGTCCTCGAATCTGCATTGGTTAGTATAAGGAAATACAATCCTTGAACAAATATTATTGACGTTTTCCTCACAGGTATGCGTTTTGCGACAGTTCAGGTCAAGGCAGCCATTGTGGAGATCCTCTCCAATTTCAATGTTCGAGTCAATCCCAAGACCCGCAAGGATAACGAATTCGAGCCCATCGGAGTCCTTACTGACCTGCGAGGAGGGGTGTGGCTTGATTTTGAAAAGCTTCATTGAAGTTTTTAGAACAAAGTACTTTCTCGAAAGAATTAGTCGATAAGTTATGTTAAAAATTGTTATTCAATAAAAAATACATACATATTAAACTAAACTCCGATTAAAGAAAGGTTCTTGTTATTATTTTGCCAAAAAGTGTGCTTTATTTTATTGTTAATCACATTTCATGTTCTTAGTGTGTGTTTTTATTTCATCATCGTATACGTAGCATTCAATTTTTATGGCTTTGATTTCCATTTCCTATTGATTTAATGGGTTTGTATTTGTACATCATTAATTAGCTTTTTATTTAATATTTCACATTTCATTTTAATCTCTTTTATTTCCTGAGTTGGCCTACAACTATTTAATTCTTAAAACTGAACCGATTTGTGTTTTAAATGGTAAGATGGTAATGGCACTGGTAAGAGATATATCACTTTTAGATTTATCTATCACTCTTTTTTTTGGGCTGGGTCTCCAGATTGGCAGATGGACAAATATCCTTATTCAAACATTCTTTGCAATTTGGTTTCACGGGAGTACAGATCGTCTGCCCGAATCCCACAAAAAGATGATTAACCTCCGACCAAAGACTATGCGGTAGCCACTTTTCCAGAGCAACTCTGGTTTGTTCCGGTTCTTTGGTGGGCCTTGGCACCCATTTCAAGCGATTAGACAAGCGATGCACGTGGACATCCACCCCGATTCCTGTGACTTTATTCCAGGCCACTGCCATACATATGTGGGCCATCTTAGGACCGACTCCCGGAAGAGCTTTGAGTTCCTTGGGATTGTCGGGTATATCCGAATCGTACTTATCTATGAGTATCTGCACAGTTTGCTTGAGGTATTTAGCTTTGTTCTGAAATATAACTAAAGTTAGGGATGGAATAAATATTTTTAAAGTTTGTAAAACCTTATAAAAAGATACGGGATGCAGTAGACCCTCCAGTACTTCCACCGGCATATCCTTCAAGGTTTGCGGGCAAAGGTTTCGTTCTTTTAGGCGAATCATGGCCTCGAATGTAGTTTGATCCTTGGTTTGGCTGGAAAGCATTAGGGCCACCAGGTTTTGAAAACGTTGGGTCTGTTAAATTAAATAAATATAGGTGGTGTTAAATTATAAAATTATCGCAATTAGTAGACATGGTTAGCTAATACAGTGAGTTTAAAAGGCTTTTTGATAAAATATATTAGATCTCAAGGTATATAACACTAGGTACTTAAGATATGTTTCATAAACAAATCAATATTACAATTATTATCATTACATCTTTCATTCTTTTCATTAAACCCAATAATTTGGTTAATTTATCAGAAGTAAAGAGTAGCTCTTTAGTTTTAAAATTTCATATTGTTTGGTCGAATTGCGACAGCAAACAATAATGGTATAAACAATAATATATAATATATGAGGGTGCAATCGAGATTAGAGTGTTATCTTTAATTGGTACCCCAACAACGTCCATTATGGGAAAGGTGAGGCGTATTCTCTCTGAGAAGTGGGCTAGTGTCACTATCTCCGAGAGGAACCCAGTCAGAGTAGTGGCCAGTAAGCTCTCCGGGAACCGGATCCAATCAACAGCTACAAATAGAGACCATTAGGTGGAAAGGCAGTTCAGAAGCTTCGCGGCAATCGCGTTAAACGGTGCAGACGGAGAACAATTGAAACGAGAATGGTTCTGATTACTCTGGCCCTGACCCTGGCGGTCGTGGGGCTCATCTATTTGCTTTTGACATGGAACTTTGACTACTGGAGGCGACGAAGGGTTCCGGGACCGAAGCCCAAAATACTTGTAGGAAACTATCCCAACATGTTTTCGATGAAACGACACCTTATATACGATCTGCAAGACATCTATAAGTATGTAAGTTCGAAGCTTTTCAATAGAAGGCGGATGAACTATGATGTCATAATGTGCATTTATTCCGATTAGAAAATACAAAAATAAATACGACGCTGTGGGCGTATACGGAGGCCGACTACCTCAGTTACTGGTTATTAATCCAGAATTGGCCCATCGTGTTTTTGTCTCCGATTTCAAGCATTTCCATGACAATGAGGTGGCCAAGTTTATAGACGAAAAAACCGACTTTATTTTCGCCAACAATCCGTTCTCACTAACCGGGGAGCAATGGAAGGAAAGACGTGCGGAAATAACTCCCGGCCTAACCATGGGAAGGGTAAGATTTTAATAAATTTTTTTTCATAAAGGAGTGAAGTGAACAAGACATCCTATAAAGTTTATCGTGAGTTGATATAAGCATGTCCGTCTATCTGTCTGATTCAAGGGATCCCCTCACGAATAGCCATCACATATAGGGGAAAACCCCAGATGCAGAATGGTGGGAAATCAATCCAGAAATCGTTTAAGGTACTCCGCTTGAGAATCGGATGAAAATTGGGGAAGATTGGCCATTACAGTGGGCCATATAGGGAAAAACCTCATTTTCAAAGGATTCCATCAGGAAAAATGGACAAAAATTCGAAAAAATATTTCGTCTCAGGATTTTGATGCAGAATGGTGGAGAATCGATCTAGAAATCGTTTAAGGTACTCCGTTTGAGAATCGGATGAGAATTGCGGAAGATATAGCCATCGCAGTGGGCCCTATAGGGGAAAACCCCATTTTCAAGGGGTCCCATCAGGAAAAATGGACAAAAAATCGAAAAAATATTTTGTCTCAGGATTTTGATGCAGAATGGTGGAGAATCGATCTAGAAATCTTTTAAGGTACTCCGCTTGAGAATCGGATGAGAACTGCGGAAGATATAGCTATCACAGTGGGCCATATAGGGGAAAACCCCATTTTTAAGGGATTCCATCACGAAAAATTTCATAAGTTCATTTCAAAAAATTTCATTTTTTGAAAAATTTCAAATTTCATATCGACTATATTGTATATCTGCTATATAACTGAACAACCGGAAAACTATTTGGTAAAAATTTGCGGGTATTTGCAACAAATATCCAATCTTATAGGGTGAAATAACTTCGGCTCCGACCGAAGTTAGCTTTTCTTTCTTATTTAAACATTCCAAAGTAAGGACTAACTTAAAATTATAAATAAAATTTAGATAAAAACCGTATATCCAGTGACGAACATTGTTTGCAAACAACTGAGTGAGTGGGTGACAAAGCAAGTGCGACTTGGAGCTTCGAAGAGTGGTGGAATTGATGCCAAGGATGTAAGTAAATGATATAACAGGAGAGTCCTTATAATAATCTATTAAACTTGATTTATTTAGATGAGTCTACGCTTCACCTCCGAAATGGTTACCGACTGTGTTTTGGGCTTGAAAGCCAACAGTTTCTCAGAGAAACCGACCCCGATTATGTCGCATATCAACGACCTCTTTAATCAGCCATGGACCTTTATGATTTTCTTCATCCTGACCAGCACTTTTCCTCTACTGAGTCGCTTGATTAAATTGCGATTCGTTCCACTTAAGGTGGAGGAGTACTTCGTCGGTCTGATGTCGACGGCCATTGAGGCTCGCAAGGCCCAGCTAGCCGGTGGAAAGAAATTTGAGCGAACGGACTTCCTCGACTTTATCCTTCAGCTGGCCGATAAGAAGGATCTGACTACCCGCCAGCTCCTGGCTCGCACGATGACCTTCCTGCTGGATGGATTCGAGACAACGGCCGGAGTGCTAGCCCATATGTTGCTGTTCCTGGGCCGCAATCCCAAGGTACAGCAGCGCTTGAGGGAGGAGATTCTACCGCGTCTGCGAGACGGCATCATTCCCTTCGAAGAACTCAACGATTTGCCGTATTTGGATGCTTGCCTGAATGGTACGATTTTAAGATTTATTATTTGTCAATTACTAACATAAAACCACATTTTTAGAAACTCTCCGGCTCTTCCCACCCGCCTTCATGTCAAACAAGTTGTGCACTGAAACCATTGAGTTGCCCAACAAGGATGGTCCCAACTTTGTGGTTGAAAAGGGCACCACAGTGATTGTGCCGCACTATTGCTTCATGCAGGACGAGGAGTTCTTTACCGACTCGCAGGCTTTCCAGCCTGAACGATTTTTGGAACTCGATGCCGCCAAAAAGTACAAAGACAGGGGCGTTTTTATGGGATTCGGAGATGGTCCTCGAATTTGCATTGGTAAGAAATGAATTTTTCAATGAACGAAATTCAACCAGTTAATGATTTCTTTTAATGCCAGGTATGCGTTTTGCCACGGCCCAGATCAAGGCTGCCATAGTGGAGCTCCTCACCAATTTCAACGTCCGGATCAATCCCAAGACCCGCAATGACAACGATCTTGAAGCTACTGGCATCCTGGCTAGCCTGCGAGGAGGAATTTGGTTGGATTTGGAATCGCGACAGTAAAATATTCTAAGTTTTTAGTCTAACTTTCATAAAGACTCAGTTGGATTTAATATTATTAATCCGATTGTTATTAAGAATTTGTTTTTCTGTTCTGTGTGTTAAGTGTTTGTATCGTTAATGTTTTTATACTCTTTTAAATAAATCAAAAGCAAGCAAACAAAATTACACTTCGAACGGATAATTTTCTAATATTGATGTACCCCCTTGGAAAAATGGGTATCTCTTGCGATGGGTATGTCATAGCCAATATGCATCCTATTCCTAAGAGGAATACCTTATCCGCTTTGTAGGACGATTAGTTTTGTTCTACGATTAGCTATCTACGTCAATCTGCCCAAACATCTCTGAAAAAGAATTGTGTAAGTACACGCTCTGGTCTATTGCGTCTTACCTTTGCATCGGCATTGACATCGGCACATTTATGACATCCCATGGTGTCTACTGGAGCAGTCATGGAGTTTCTCATGGTGCGAATGTTTGCCAGGTGCTGATGCCACAGTGGATTAGGTGCATCCACTTCTGGGTTTACTTGTGGTTCCACTTGCGGTTCCATTTCCTTTTTAATTTTTTCAACCATTTCCTGAATGATTTCCTGTTTAACGAGAGGATCATTCTCCTTTTTAATTTGATTAATCCTTATGGGTGAGTCGACGATATCGGGAATCACTTTACACTTGACCACCACAGCTGAACCCACTGCAATTCTGGACAAGGGTTCCTCTTTTTTGATTTTCGGCGGCACTCGAGTTGGTGATATGGGTTCGGATTTGATATTTATAATCTTGTGGGGCTCTCCATTTAAGTTGCGGTGCTTTCGTGATGCAACGGGTGAAAAGTATAAAGAAGTTGAGGACGAGGCCTGCACAATATCCTCTATATCCTTTAATGATCAAGAGTTACATGGTTTTTTTTGTAAATAAGAATGCATATATCGATTGCCGCTTACCATTACATTTTGAGCAGAATTCTGTACGATTATTATTTTTGTTGGCGTGATGACATCTCCCTTTTTGGCCAAGTTGTTGGCCAACGATAGCTTCTTGACGTTCTTAGCCATATTTTAAATTTATTGAGGTATTCGTGTTGACATTTGATGGTTGTTTAGTTTTTTGCAGTGTGGCTGCAGTTTTTTATGTAAAAATACTGAATACTTACGGGCTCTCAAAAAAAAGGCGGCAAATTCAAATTGCTTGTAATGTTTTCAATAATCTTTTCGATAATGGGCCTTCGTAAATTATACTTTATGATTGCTAATTGTTTATCATACGCCTCAGTAATTAGCAAATAACCTTTTTCCAGATCAGTCTAATTTCATCAGTCTGATCAGTTTTAGTCTAATTTTTACCGTCGATATATAAACATAAAAATTCACGATGGAGATATTTTCTTTTCGAGTGAATATTTTAAAAATTATTTTGATCTTTTATTTAGCTGCACAGGTAAGGCAATAGCAAATAAACAAAACGGGTATTAAAAGCATATATTACTTAAATATATTTCATACTTTCAGATCTCTTCCAAAATTGAGTTTACGAACATGAAATGCACATCCTTCGACAAAGATTTTAGCGACTTTGAGTATTGCTATATAAAATCCATAAATAGGACCTACAAATACATTTCATTGAAAGTGAAGTTGTACAAAGTACCAGTAACAAATATCACTGTTTGTATAAAAATAAGCCATTAGCTGATCACAAGTCAATAAGTCATAAAAATTCCATCCATTAGGTTAATTTTTCGTTTATGAAGCGCACGAATGGCTACAAACCATTTCTCTATAACATTACTGCGGATGCCTGCAAGTTTTTGAAAAATCCAAAATCGAATCCGGTTTTAATCTATATGTATGGGTTGTTCAAAACCTACTCCAATATGAACCACACGTGCCCCTTCGATGTGAGTTTTAAAATTTTAAAAACTTTACTCATTATTATTTATTATTCTTGTTCTTTTCAAGCATGACGTTATTTTGGAAAAACTTTATACGGATTTTATTAATAATCAGTTCACAAAAATTTTGCCCTTCCCCGAAGGTGATTATTTGTTCGAAACTCATTGGATGGCATATGGAATTCTACGAGCCACTGTAAAGGTGTACGCTACTTTAAATTAAATTGAATTTTATGAATTGTTCATAAAATAGTAAAATGTGAATGTTGAAATCATATTATCAGATTCAGAAAAGTATATAAACGTAATACCTGATATCTAAAATATTTACTGAATAGATACGTGTTCTAACAAAGAGGGGGAAAATTAAATTGCTTTCGAATATAACATTTTTATTGGACAAATGTGGTTTTAATAGTCTTGAGGATAAAAATCGAGTTTGAACTTTGAGCTCAATAAATAATTCACCCAACTACTTAATTTTAATTGCTTATTACATATATATATTGTATGCCTTATTTCACATCAAAAAACCTTTTTAAAAACGTTTTCCGTTTTCAGTCTATTTTTGACGGTCGTTAAATAAAGATATAAAAAATCTTATAAAAGATGATTTATTGGCGAGTAACTATTTTTCAAGTTTTTTTGATATTTTATTTGGTAACAAAGGTAAGCAATAACAAATAAACTAAATATTATAATCGGATATTATAATAGCATCTTTGTTAAAAATCCAGATCTCTTCTAAAATGGAGTTTACAAACCTGAAATGCACATCTCTGGACAAAGATTTTACCGACTTTGACTACTGTTATATAAAATCCATCAATAGGACCTACAAATACATGACATTAAAAGTGAAGTTGTACAAAGTACCCATAACAAATGTCACCGTTTGTATAATAACGATATTATCTATTCAATGGTCTTTAAAATTCTCATCCATTAGGTAAATTTTTCGATTATGAAGCGGTCAAGTGGCTACAAGCCCTTTCTCTATAATATTACTGCGGATGCCTGCAAGTTTCTGAAAAATCCAAAATCGAATCCAGTTCTAGGATACATGTACGGATTGTTCAAAAGTCACTCTAATATAAACCACACATGCCCCTTCGAAGTGAGTTTTAAAATTTAAACAAATTTTTTTTATTTTTTTTTAAATGATGGTTCTTTTTAAGCATGATATTGTTGTGGAAAAGCTTTCTACGATTTTTATTAATCATCAGGTCACGAAAATTTTGCCCTTTCCCGAAGGCGAATATTTGTTTAAAACTAATTGGATGGCATATGGCATTCTTCGAGCTTCTGTAAATGCTTATGGCAGTTTGACCTAATTAAAGTAAAAGGAAAAACTTTAATCAATTTATTTTATTTAATAAAATAATGAACATTTATTTATTGGTGTTACTTTGGTTAACTTTGGTTACTTTCCGATTTGTTGGGCAGTACAAGTGAAATTGTACAAAGTTCCAGTAACAAATATCAGTGTTGTTTAAAAAAATGGCATTTGCTTTTCATAGGTCAATGAGTCATTAAAATTCCATCCGATAGGTTAATTTCTCGTTTATGAAGTGCACGAATGGCTATAAACCATTTCTCTACAATATGACTGCGGATGCCTGCAAGTTTCTGAAAAATCCAAAATCGAATCCGGTTTTAATCTATATGTATGGGTTGTTCAAAACCTACTCCAATATGAACCACACGTGCCCCTACGATGTGAGTTTAAAACTTTAAAAACTTTACTCATTATTATTTATCATTCTTGTTCTTTTCAAGCATGACGTTATTTTGGAAAAGCTTTATACGGATTTTATCAACAATCAGTTCACAAAAATTTTGCCCTTTCCCGAAGGTGATTATTTGTTCGAAACTCATTGGATGGCATATGGAATTCTACGAGCCTTTGTAAAGGTGTAAGTTACTTTAAATTAAATTGAATTTTATGAATTGTTCATCAAATAGTAAAATGTGAATGTTTAAATTATTTTTTCAGATTTAGAAAATTGTATAAACTTAATTCCTGAAATATAAAATAAATACTGAATAGATACGTGTTCGAACAAAATTGCTTTAGAATAGAACCTTTTTATTGAACAATTAAGAATTTAATAGTCTTGAGGATAAAGATCTAGTTTGAACTTTCAGATCAAAAAATAATTCACCCAACTACTTAATTACTTAATTTTAATTGCCTATTACATATATATTTATTGTATACTTAATTTCACATCAAAAAACCTTTTTAAAATCGCTCTCCGGTTTTAGTCTATTTTTTACGGTCGTTAAATAAAGACATACAAAATCGTATAAAAGATGATTTATTGGCGAGTAAATATTTTTCAAGTTATTTTGATATTTTATTTAGTAACAAAGGTATTCAATAACAAACTAATTTTTATAATCGGATATTATATGAATGTCTTAAACATGCAGATCTCTTCTAAAATTGAGTTTACAAACCTGAAATGCACATCTCTGGACAAAGATTTCACCGACTTTGACTACTGTTATATAAAATCCATCAATAGGACCTACAAATATGTGTCAATAAAAGTGAAGTTGTACAAAGTACCCATAACAAATATCACCGTTTGTATAAAAATTACGATATTATCTATTCAAAAGTCATTAAAATTCTCATCCATTAGATAAATTATTCATTTATGAAGCGGTCAAGTGGCGGCTACAAGCTCTTTCTCTATAATATTACTGCGGATGCCTGCAAGTTTCTGAAAAATCCAAAATCGAATCCAGTTCTAGGCTATATGTACGGATTGTTCAAAAGTCACTCTAATATAAACCACACATGCCCCTACGATGTGAGTATTAAAATTTAAATAAATGTATTTAAGTTTTAAAAATTTTGATTCGTTTAAGCATGACCTTGTGATGGAAAAGGTTTCTACGGATTTTGTTAATCATCAGTTCACGAAAATTTTGCCCTTTCCTGAAGGCGAATATTTGTTCAAAACTTATTGGATGGCATATGGAATTCTTCGAGCCACTGTAAACGCTTACGTTACTTTAACCTAATTTAAGTAAAAAGAAAAATATTAATTAATTTATTTTATTTAATAAAATGATTTACATTTTGGTGTTACTTTGATTAAATTATTCCGACTTGTTGCGCAGTTTACTTTCATGAACCTGAAAGAATTTATTATCAGTTATGAATTTTATTGTTCAACTGACTCACCTGTAGAGCTGCTCTGAAAAGATGATCGAAGCCGGATCGACCTGTTTCCATAACCATGCTATAGAAGACTCTCCGTGTTGATTGGGTCAAAAGTTCGTAGGGTGAACCGAACTCTACGAGGTTGCCAGCATCTAAAACCATGACCTTATCCGAGTCGATGATCGTGTTCAATCGATGAGCTATGGTCAGGACAGTGCAATCCTTGAACTTCCTGCGGATGGTGGATTGAATCAGGGCATCCGTTTGGGGGTCCACATTGGCCGTGGCCTCGTCCATCACCAGGATGCGGTTTTCACGGAGAATGGCCCTCGCCAGGCAGACCAACTGCCTCTGGCCGACGCTGTAATTGCCACCTCCTTCGGCAACCAGACTCTCCAGACCTGTTGGCAGCTCAGCGACCTCTTCTTTCAAATGCACCTGGTGAGCAAAGTCGGTTTAGATATTAGAATTTATGATCTTCCCTAGGAGCTTACCTCTTCTAATGCCTCCCACAACTTGGCATCCGAATATTGTTCGAAGGGATCCAAGTTGTATCGCATAGTTCCCGAAAACAGCACAGGTTCCTGTGGAATTATCGATATCTTACTCCGCAGATCGTGCAAACCCATTTGTCCGATATCCTGGTTATCAATCACTAAGGATCCATCGTTGTAGGACAGCCTGAATAGGGCGTTGATGAGCGAGGACTTTCCAGCTCCTGTTCTACCCACAATGCCTATTTTCTCCCTCGGTTGTATTACGAACTTTAAAGATTTTAGGACGTTGTCGGTTTTGGGATCGGGATTGTATCTTAAGCTTAGGTGTTCGGCTTTTATTTGTCCTTGCTGTGGCCAATTCTTAGGGGGCTGCTTGTCCTTTGGAGACTCAAACTCACCTTCGGACTTGAGGTTCCTGTACTCCATGACCCTTTCCACCGACGTCATGGAGTTCTCCAGCTCAGCCGATTGTCTCATGCCCCACTGGACAGTGCCGGTCATGGACATTGCCTGGGTGATGGCCAGTCCAATTTGGCCGGGATTGTCCAGCGGAGGATTAAAGTAACTGGTTATGGTCACCGATACCACATAGGCCACACAGAACAGATCCAGATAGTAGCCAAAGGCTCGACTGGTGGACAGGAATGTGTAGTATCCTGAGCTGTGAAGGTCCTGGTAGTTGTCATACTCCTTGGTCAGCAGCTCTTGGGCGCCCAGTGCCCGGATGGTGGGCAGCCCGTTCAAGGTGGCACTAAAATGTGAGTACATCGGTGACCTGGCCACCGCCTCCAGTCTCTTCACATCCCGCGAGGTGCTCAGGTAGAACTTTCTCAGAAAGTGGAAGGCCACGAACATCGTGAGCGTGTTCACCAAGTACCAGGGATTGGTAATGCAAAGCACGCAGATAACGCCACTGATCGTCAGGAAGATCTGCACACAATCGAGCAGCACGGCGGGCAGGACTTCGTCCACTTGTCCCAGGTCCATAGCGAATCGATTGAGTATCCTGCCCGAGGGATTCGAGTGGAAAAAGTACAGAGCTGTGCGGGAAACTCCCTGGAACATGGAGTTATGCAACTGCGTGGAAGAGTGCATCGCCATGCTGAAGAACAAGACGGTCCGGATGAGGGCGAAGATGACCAGGGCCACATTGATTCCCGTAAATATGTAGATGTCCAGGGCGGTTGAGGAGTCGTTGTTCTTGACCCTATTGAAGCAAATATTTAAAAATTTAATATTAAATTATATTTTTACTCCACTTACCAATAGGAAACAAAGTAATCCCCTCCAGATGCCAGAATCTGAGTGCCGAGACAGAAGAAAACAACCAAGACGAAGAGGAACCAACCAGATCCAGCGGCGAAATACTTTTTATACATGCCGAGGCCGATTTTTTCGTTGGAACGTGTTTCCTGGAGGGGCTGATTGGTTTCCTCCATAACAGAGTCCTGTCCAGAGTCCACAGAAGAGACACTGTTCCTGCTCTGCCGACTACTCTGACGGGAGTAATTGGATTTGCTGTCGTTGAATGACTTATCATCGTCCTCGGAAGCATCTTTCTCTTCTTGGGTCTGCTGGGCCAGAAGTTGAGCAAAATCCTGGCCACTCTTCAGCATTTCTTCGTAGCTACCGATGGCTGTTATCCTTCCCTTGTCCATAATCACTATGAGATCGGCATGCTCAAGGAACTGCAGTTGGTGGGTAACCAGGATGACCAGCTTGTCCCTGAGGTAGCCTCGCATGCACTCCTCGAACAAGTGTCGTCCCACATGGGTGTCCACGGCGCTCAAAGGATCGTCGAGCAGATATATATCCGCCTGTCTGTAGACGGCTCTTGCCAGGCTTATCCTGGCTCTTTGGCCACCGGATAGTCCTGCTCCACGTTCGCCCACCAATGTATGATCACCCTGGAGCAGTTCTAGATCCCTTTCCAGGGCACACTTTCTTATGACACTGCGATAGCGGTGCTTGTCCATGGGTAACCCAAACAGGATATTGTCCCGAATGGAGGCGTTGAACAGCCAGGGTTCCTGGGAGGCATAGGACAAGCTACCCTCCAGCTTAACACTTCCCATTTCAGGCGGAAGCTCCCCTAGAATAGCCTGGATCAGGCTTGACTTCCCGGAGCCCACAGGCCCTATGATCGCCACCAATTGAGGAGGCTTGAGAGTGATGTTTATATTATCCAAGACTGGTTCTGCATGTTCATGACTCCAGTGGGCTCGGAAAGATTTAAGTTCCACCAGAGATTCCTTAGCGGATACATCCTTTTTGTCGGCCACTGCCCGGACTCCTGATTCATCTCGCATCATGAATGCCTTGATTCTCCTTAGGGTTACTAGCATTTCGGCAAACTGGGACATTCCACTGGGAAAGAACTTGCTCACCGTGCGTCGCAGGATGTTGTAGAAGGCTGTCACGGAGAAAGCCTTCTCGGCAGTCAGCTCGCCGCCCATCAGGACGAAGCCCAAAAGACTAACGAATATGGCGATCCTGCCCAGAGTTATTTCGAACGAGAGAAGAGTCCCTCGAATATAGTTCACCTTCCGAATGGTGCTCATTTCGCTGCGTCGCAGTTGCTCTATGACCTTGCCAAATGGCTTCTCCCAGGTGTACATTTTAATCACCTGTATTCCGGATATAATCTCGTTCATCATCCTCACCCTCTGATCGGTTCTCAGGGCGGTTTGTAATCTTAGCTTTGAGGTGAGCCGGCTGAGGTATGTTTGGAAGGGAAGATACAGTAATAGTATTCCAATTCCGTAAAGGGAAGCTACTCCAATTTGTTGGTAAAGAAAATATGAGGATATCAGTAACTCCAGTGGTCCCAGCCACAAGAAGTGAAAGTGTATAAGAGCCCGATCGAATCGGCCCAGATCATTGGAAATAAGGTTAACCACCTGGCCCGTGGTTGTGTCTCCTAAGGCAGTTCGACTCAAACGGAGGGCTTTCCTGTAGATGGCCGTGCTCACTGCCACTCGCATTTTCATGGCCAGATGCTGGGGATTAAAATACAATTTTTAAATATATTCATATCTTATATATTTCTTACTACTTACCATCATTCCCATCATAAAAGGATGAAGGAAAACCACACCAACCAGGAAGGCCAATACCAAAGTAATCCCATATATTTGAGCCATTGTTCCATCGCCATTTCCATTGGCAGTGAATTCGGATATCAAAGCTCCCAAAATTAAAGGTAAAGTAGCTCTGTTATGAAAAAAAATAAGCTTTAATGAAGATTTACTTAAATGCCCAGCCGTTTCTATACTTACTTTGATCCCAATTCCAATATACCGATCAAAACTCCAGATATAAACAAACGCCATCCGAATACCTTCAGTATAACCTTTATAATGCTTGGTTCCCTATTGGGTTTATCCTTGCAGGACTTAACCTCTGCCTGCCAGGTCTCAAAGAATATATCGCCTAGAGTCTCAGCCTTATGTCCTTTTAAGGCCTGATATAGGTCTGTGGGTTGTAAAGTCTTCTTTCTTCCTTTAAAAAGGACCGGTAACGCGAAGCTGTTTAAAAATAATATTATTATTAAATTATTGTTTACAATTGTTAGCATAGGTTTTAGTTGATGGCTTTCCAAACATGTTTATCTGAACTATAGATAACCAAATGTGACAGACGTGATCTATAATGTGGCATCTCTTATCTTCTGATAACATTATCATATTTTCCGGGAGGAACACTATCAGATAAGACTTGAGATTTTTCTTCTGAAAAAATGTCAAATTTTACAAGATTATGTAATTTGAATTTTATAAAACATACCAAAACATTAATTCAGAAAAAATCCCCGCTGATTCGCGAGGATTTTTGGGGAGCTTGTTAGCTTGCATTATTATTTATGACTTAAAGCATTAACAAGGTTATATAACTATATTAAGTTTTATTTAGTAGTTACTTATTATATTTCTAAATAGCTTTTAAGAAACTCTTGTTTTCTATAAGAACAGATTAGTTTAAAATGCACTTGGATTAATTGAAACTATTATCACTGGATTACAAATTATAAACTTTCCATTCCAAAAATGGATCCAAGTCTTGAATAAAAACGTCCGATGCGTTCTGCTTTTTAGCAGCTTCTGGTCCATTTTTAAATGCCCCCCCCAGTGATAAAAGTCGTGGAATTTTCTCACCTGGATGACGTAGGTTATCTTGAAGATTATCTTGTTGCTTTATGTTAGTAACAAAGGGCACTTATAGTTGTTTATGTTTGGATGTTTAGATATAGGACATATTAGACACAAAATGACAATGAAAGTTGAGGGGTTTAAGTTACCAATATTTAAAAGATAAATCAATAAATGGTAGGGCTATTTTATTTCATAAGAATTTGTAATAATTTTACAACTGGAGATAACTACTCCATGAAGATAATATCTAAAAATAGATTTTTATAATTGTCCTAAAAGATAAAAGACAGTTATGAAACTAAATTTAATAACCTTTTGGCTTAAATATATAAAACTGTTTAGATATTAACTAATCTTAAACTTAAGCTTAAACTCTTATTTGTTACTTCTATTTCCTAATCATGTAATAAAATTAATAGAAGTGATGATGCGCCTTGACTCTTTACTGGCGCCACCTATGTTTCGCGGTAAAGTGTGGCGGCAAAAATTTGAAAGTCTGTTATCTGTGTTTCTGTTTCCCTCATTAAAAAAAAAAATAATTCTCCAGTATGGTTCACTCCATAAATATTTATAAGCTGAATAAACACACTCTCCCTTATTTTGTATAGTTTACTTAGCTGGTTATCAATAAGCAAATAAAAATTAACTAACAAATTGAACCGCACACACGTCCTTATGTGAGTATCTCACAATTTCCAGTCGGATTCAGCTGGTCACGAACTTTTCCTTTTTTTTTCCCCTCACTCGTGTGTGTATTTTATCATTTATTTACATAAAATAAGCGACCGCAAGGTTTAATTAACCGCAAAAGTGGCAGGAAAAATTAAAAAAAAAAAAAAAGTATAAAAATGTATCCAACGCTGAGAAGTAAAAGGAAAGAAAAAATAACAAAATATATATAAGCATATATATAAAATGTGATATGTGAGTTAATGCAAAACGTAAACATGAAGAAAAATTACACGACGAAGTATAAATATATGTGGAAATAGATACGCGGACAGAGTGTATTGGCATTAAACGGAGTAATAAGGTAAATATGTGGTCAGCAGATGCAGATACATATACTCATATAGTTATTTGTAAGATGATAAGTTGCTGAAGGAATCAGTTTCCAGTCAAGCCTACCTGGGAAATTATTTAGATTTAAAAATTGAATTAGTTCATTTAGTTTAAAATTGATTAATATTATTTAATATAATAACAAATAGTATTTAAAATTAAATCTTCGCTTCAGAGAAGAGTGATTCCATAACATGTATGCATATTAACATGGGGCGCCTGGCCAGACCACGGACGTTGACCGCTCGCTGAGTCAGTGCCATTACCGTTCCCCCATCCTGCAGCACCCACCCCTCCTCCGCCAGAGAATACCCATACCCACTTTCCCCTTATCAGTGAACGAGAACACAGCGTGAGTGCGCCTGTCACTTGGGGCAGACATATGTTTCGTTACAAATTGACGACCGCAACTCTCTTATCAGTGGCTGCTGCTGATAACAACAACAACGGCTACCAGAGTGCAGGGGAGAAAGGCAAGAGCAAGGCAACCGCTGGACAACAAAAGACAACAAACAAAAATTAACGAAAACTAAATTTAAACACGTCTTGCTGCGGTCCACCCAGCGGAGAGATGTGTTTCATTAGCTGCAGCTGCAACGGGGCTCCATCTTTTTCATTTTTCGCGCCATCTCGTTCGCTGCTGTCCAAAACTGGACGGAAAATAAATACATTTAATGTTAAAAGTTTAATTTAAGTGGAAAAAAACCTTACCTTTTAATACATGTTCTTATAATTTTTTTGTTAAAACTTTATTGTATAAAATTTGACTTACTTTTATTTATGAAATATAATTCTCTGTGTATTTATGCGGTCAGTGTATACGAGTGTTGTGGAGTAAGAGGGGCTTCTGAAAGGGAAAAGCATGTGCTAAGTACCATTATGGGGTTAAGGGTTGTCCGGTGGCAACCGCTGACTTTTCTCTCACAGCGGGTGATTTCTACTAAATAAGGCTTACTCCGGGACCCCATGTGGATCTGTCAGAGCCTAATCCTGTTCTAAAAGCCGGAAAGGGTTGTATAAGACAACGAACCGTTTTATATAATTGTGACTATCACAAACAGATAATGCGCTCATTAAGATGAAAAATTCTATCAAAAGATATAAACATTTTTGTATTTTATTCAAATAGCTTGAACGGGGACTTACTTTCAAGTTTGTAATTAATTATTCAAAAGGTTCTTTTAGAGAATTAGAGTATTTACTTGTAGAAGTATCACCTGTTTCGATTTACGTATTTTAAACAGTTCAAAGCTGACCCCATGGGCTGCCAAGCCGGTCAGGAAAATATTAAATCCCATACTCTTAAATCCGTTTCCCCCATCGATTCCATTCGATTCGAACTGGTCCGGTGCGGTGCGGTGTGAACGGGGCAATGGCAAACAGGCAAATAAACAAACAATCGAGGGGCGGAGGACAATGGGCGGAAAGTGTTCGTCCTTTGGCTTTTCCAGCGGTGCGTATGCATATGTGCATGCTTGTATGTGTGTGTGTCCGTCCGGACCTCTCTGGGTGTATGTGTGTGTGTGTGTTTAAGTTGCAGGGTTGATTGCTCAGTGGCTTATACAAACCCTGGTGCTGACCTGGCCAAGAATTGAGGACGTGCGGGGTGATGGGCGGCAGGAAACAATTAGCTCTAAATAAAATTTCAAAATAAGCAACTGTTTGCGCTTGAAAGCCCCAGGATTTTCATCGGGAACGTGGCAAGCGGCACGCGAGCCCCATTTTCGGGGGGAATGAGAGCTCATATTAGATAGCATGATATCACTTAATTACGGTATTTAAATGAGCAACAAATGATATGCTTTTAGGCTTTCCACGTCCCACCCACTTGGCCGCTATCGAAAAGCCTCAAAACGAATATCTCTGGCTTTTCCAAATTTATTTCAATATTTCCGCCAAAAACGTGCGCTGAAAACTATGCAACATTCTGTGGACCGTAATCATCTTTGGACAACTTCATTGGCGCATGTGTGAGTGTGTTTGAAATGTAATTGAAATTTAGTTGGCAAAACTAATTGGAATTGCAGCATTATGCAATTCCGATAAAGCCCCAACAGTGAAGCCATCATTAGGGTAAACAATAAACCAATAAAATCAAACAAAACATATAAGAACCAATTGATTTAAGAAATTAAAAAATTATAGCTTAAGACTTACCTAACGTTCTATGGTATTTTTATGAAAGATATAAACTTTTATCAAGTAAACACCGTAGAGTTATTTATCAAAAACGTAATTTTTATAATCTTTCTATGGAGAAGGACAATGGCTGGTATTTGAGTGCGTTTTTGACTAAACCCAAAACTGTATGACCTAAATGATTTAATTAACCAAAATAGTATGTGGAATAATCAGCACAATGGTCTCGTAGGATGGGGGTTATTACAAAGGTGGTAAACGGGGGGCTGGCTGCCGAACTGCAGTTCAATTATTGACCCATTTAGGAAACTGTATCTGACATTTCGTTTAGTGTTTGGACAATATCGAATTATACGTTAGATTGGGCGGTCCCAGGTCACAAAAGTCACATTCACAAGCTACTCTTCCCCACCTCCGCTTGTTTCACAATTCAACAATTTTAAATCCTCGCTGAACATTAATTAATGTGCTGTTATCACTTTTCCCATCTGATTTAGCATGCCTGGCCCGAATTTCCCATATTTGTTTTGTTATTCATACAAACTTTTGTGTCAAGTAGAACAAAAGCCAAAAGTTTACCAAAATTCAAACGCAAAAAATTGTGTGAGCTCTCTCCTACATAATAATAAAAGTTTCATCTGTGCTCAATTTAAGCCGCGTTTTGGGTGGGTTTACCCACTCGGTTTGGTGGGAAAGTTTTCCCTTATTTACTGGTTATATTTGGTTTGAATTTTTGGAGCTTTTTTTATAAATTTGATTAAACTGGTAATAAATAATTTGCTACAACCTTATATAAAGGTTATAAAGTATAAATTTTAAATGAGAAATATTCATAAGTTTGTATATCTTTTATATTAAATCTAGCTTTCACTAGATAGTTTTTGTTATATTTAAAAAATCTTTTCATATACCTTACCTTCCAAAAGTTAAAAAGCCTTATCCTGATTACCATTCTCATTATCTCTTTTGGAAAATCCTTTTAAAGGATTTAAAATATCACCCATGAAAAAAGTTTCTCAATTCTCTCATCGCTGACTGTTCACTTTTTTGTGTCTGAGCTTCGTATGCTTATATTTTGGCCATGTTTTGTTTTTATTTTGGCTCATTTTCTTTGTTTTATTTTTATTTTGTTAGTTTATTTTGTTGCGTTTTCGGCTATGTAGAGCACACATAGTTTTCACAATTTCCGTGAAAATGAAATACCAATAGCCAGAGGCCAGACGTGTGCGACATGCACGAAAAGAAATAGTTTTCAACTTTTATAATTGGAGTTAAATTAAAATAGTGATTTAATCAGAGTAAACTTTGAAATTTTTTAAATTGGTAAAATAGGTCTTAGATTATTACAATTTTTTGCTTAGTGGACACACCCACATATGCCAATGTGTTGGCTTAAATATGCGTGTGTTCCCAGGTATACAGGCACGCAAATTATGCAAACGGCTACCGCAAATAACATAAATTTCCCAAACTTGGCGGTTCGCAGCGCACCTGGATCAGGTGAGGTGAGGCAGGAAACTGGGATGGAGCCTGGTGCAGTGTTGACATCCATTCTCTATGGCCAAAACCGATTCAACCACCGCTTACTAAGCCAAGAATATTATTGTCAATAGCAAAAATGATGAACGTGACTATTTGGACTTAAAGTGTTTTTAATAATGAAAATATTAAAAATAAAATTTAATTATTTTTGAATATTTGTTGAGTCTTTAAGAGCTCTTAACCAAAATATTTTTAAATTATAGATCTTAAGGTACACTTACCTGCAAAATAAGGATAGCCAAAGTGGCAGCACAGGTTCTGTAAAGGACCTTCCACCATCCAGGTGTTGGATGATAGCGCCACATAGAAATGTAAACGCACTGGAATTGGCTTCTGTGTGTCTCTGCGTGTGCGTGTGTGTGTATCTGCATGGCATTGTGTGTGTGGTGGGGCAAATTCCCGTCAACAAACAACTTTATATACAGAAAAGGGAGAATATGCAATTTGCAGAGCTTTTGATTTCGTTTAATGCACGCGCATCTTCAGCATTCATAATAAAGGCAGATTACGAGCGATGACAACACTGTCAATACACCACTGCCACCGGGATTGGGGGCGAGTTTCCAGGGGCAGGGCATAGGAGGATTGGGGGCAGGCAAGAGGGTCTGTCAATGGCAGCGGCCAATTGCCGTAAATTTGCATGGGACATCGAAAAAATAAAAATTAAGCCGGGATTTGCAGTCACCGAACAAAAAATGCTCTTATATGTGGAAATTTTTGGAAATCATTAAACCGTGTATCTTTAGTTAATTATTAAAGTTTGTTTTTGTTAAAAATGGATGCATAAATTTATTATAAATTGTATTCAATAAATTCTGTTGTTTTTTCTTTTTTAATGAAACAAATATTTAAATTTCTTTACAACCTTCATTCAAATTGAAGCATACCTTTTGTTAGGTATATCCTTATTTTTTGCCAGGCTTAAAACTAAAGATCAACAAAATGCTCAAAGTTATGTCAAGTTCTCAACGATTCCCTTTTCGAACATATCGCCACACACACACATGAATGCTGTTTATTATCCTGGCAGCTCGTGAGTTTTTGACATTAATGCGCTTAATTAAAGTAGCGCCTGAAAGTCAATAGCAACGACTGTATTTTTTAATCATAAACTTTTTATACCTGGTATACTTAGATTACAAGGGTATGTTGTAGTCGTGTGAATATACAAAAGTCTGTAACATAGAAAAGGAATCATTTCCGATTCCCTTGGTGGTTTGGTGGTTACTAGATACGTAATATGTAGATGCAACTAGGAATCCATATGTACAAGTCTTTTGTTTACTATCCACCAAATTTACCAAATAATACATGTCAAGAATGAGATCTTCATGAATAATTATTATTATAAAATTAATAAAATTAAAATAGAAAAATAGCAGGATAGAAGGCTTTCATTAAATCAAGTTAGACCCCCCCACAGAAGAGAGGGAGAGAGTGATACAATAAACAAAATCAAGAAATCAGTGAGTGGGAAAAAGGGAGAGTGCCCAAACTGATGGAGATTTTGCATTCCCATTCAAACAATGCAATAAAAATTGGGTCAAAGATCAAGTGGAGCTCAGCGGCAGCAACAACAAAAGCTGAAGAGCGGAGCTGTGAGCCGAGAGCTCAGAGCGCAGTGAGGCAGAGATGCGAAATAGAGTTGGATGCGAAGAAGAGGAAATAGGAGCAGAGGATGCAGCGGCGCGTGGCAGCGGCATGGTGGCAGCGGCATGGTGGCACGATGCAAAAAGGGGGGCAGTGGGGCCAGGCACATGGAGCAGAGGTCGCTTCGCCAAGCATGATGGATATGCACACACACTTTCATCCGCAAACGCACACAACCAGAGAACCAGAGAAGAAGTGAGCTCCAGAGCCGGCGCAAGAAAAAGATTAAGAAATATGCGAGTGGGTTTTTTTCGATGATTTTTCTGTGGGCCCATACACTAAAAAAAAAGAGTTTTGTTACTTAAAAGTAGTTTAAATTAAGTTTTTATATAAAAAGGTATAACAAATACTTCTCAGAAAACCAATATTTAAAAACATAGCCTAAATATAGGCCTAATTTTATTAAAAAAAAATCTTTTGATAATATAATCTTTTACTCATTTTTTTATGAACTATTTGTATAATTACATTTTTATTTCAAGTGTATTATTGTTACTGCTGGTGCGGCTGGGAGCCATGTGAATGAGCATGCATATGCAAGCAGTTGGTCGGTCGGTCGGAGGGCAGATGTGGAGATAGGCTGGGTGGTGCGGAGTGAAAAGGAGTGAGGTAGGTGGATGGCAGACTGTCAACGCCACAGCTGTGACTAAGCGGCGCATAACTACCAAGTACCAACAACAACTACCAACTGAATATTCGCTGAGGATGCCTGGCGACGATGCCATGAATGCAGTTTGTTCCACTCTCGCGCTCCCATCCCAATGCCCCCCAACACCACCAACACGGCCACTGTGCTGCACTTCCCACTTCCCACCCCACCCCCACCACTTCCCCGTTCTTTTCTCTTCTGGCTTCATTCCTTTTGTAGTTGCAGCACCTTTTTTTTTGCCTCATTTTTTTATACTATTTTTTGGCTGGCATGCTCGTAGGCGTTGATGATAGCAAACGAAGCAACAACAAAGCGGCCAAATACAGTGGGCCGAAATCGCCGCCTGCTTATCAAATCGATAAGTGATTAATGGCTCGCTAAGTGATAGTGAGTGAAATAAAAAACTAGACAGTCTTTTGGGATTTTGATAAATGGTGCACCACCTAATACCTTTAATTAACAAAGTTTTAAAAATTGGTATTATACAAATAGACATCTTGAAAAATAAAGAAAGATTTCAAAAATATTTTAAATATTTTAAACTATGTCAGTTCTTTATGTGTTAACATCTAAACCTTTTTTTAATATTTTAATTTTACTCTCAATTCTAAAATTCAACATAAATAAACGATTTCTTTCCCATTGTTCTCAAAATAAAGCCGGCAGTGGAATTTGGCAAACTGGAAAACTGCATGAAAATATGCAAAAACGTCGAAATGATTGCGGCTGAGCCTTGCCGCATGCACACTTCTTGGTAACTCTCCTTGCAACCCACATCCGTCTAAGCGACTCATCTCCTTGTTAGTCCCCCACGACCCATTTTCACACACTTCCTTACACTTGTTATTTATTTTTACAGGACACAGTTTTTTTTTGGTATGGTATAGATGTATAGAAATATTGAAATTAATAATTTTTTAATGGGAATATTTATTTTTGAATTTTTCTGATTTCTATATCACAATATATCAGCCGTTATACAGTGCGTATGAGCGATATTGTGTAATATTTTGATTTTAAATCATTAGTTTCCGGTTTTGAAAGTAAAAATGTACATATGTTTATAACTTCGGAAAAAAATTCAATATCAAAGTCAAATGTATAATGTTTTTACAATAATACGCTTATTTCATTGCTCCCCAGTGCTTTGATTTAGGCCCCCAATGATTTCTGTCCCCAATGAATAAATTTCTAAAAATCAAACATTTTTATCGGACTTGCTTTCCAAGCCAATTTAATTTCATTTATAAGCAACATCTTGAAAGGAACAGCTCGATAACGTCGTGGAAAAAAATAGTTTTCTGACCGAAGGACTTTAGCTTCCCAAATGAAGTGGACAATTACATATTTTATTTTTCATCTAGCAGTGCTTACTTTCTGCGGAGCCGAGCATTCCCTTTGTCACATATGGTCGGATAGTAGAAGTCTCATTCGAGTTGGTGAATATTTGTATTGCAGATGCAATAATGCCGAGGATCCGGCTGAAATGAGAATTATAACATATCCCATCGTTGACGATATAAACACAACTATAGTTGATAATAACACAATTAAAACCAAAATAATGGATTCCTTTGAAAGAACTGAAATTTTTACATGTGGACGCCCAGGAAAATTTCGCTATTTAACTGCCATTAACACAATTCGTGTTATTCCCTTGTTGGATGTCACGGGCACCGATTGTTTTTTAAAAGAAGGAGAAGTCTTTGCCTCTTGTCGTTTTAGAAGCGTGGGTTCCTGGCAGTTCAACCAAAAAATATATTCTGTGACTCCAAATAATTCAACAACAAAACTTCCTTGCACGTATATGGCTGAGAACGAAGCAATAGTGATTTGCGATAATATTCCCGTGGACTATGGAGTAACAACTAATAATCTGACACTTGAAATGGAGTATTATGGAGATGTACAAATTAAACAATTTAATTTTGACATTCGTAATATCATTGAGGCATCGTTGGTTCCGATTGGTGTGGAAATGGACGTAAATAATAGGGCATGTTTGTTGTTTAACTCTTCCAATGCGTTAATTTATGCATATAGATGCATATGGAACATGATTCCTTTAAACCCTATGGTTAAAAAAATGGAAGATGTTGTAACCAATTGCAGTCGTGAATGTCCAGTTCTCAATTGCATGAAAGAACCACTTGAAGCCTACCAGCCTTATCTGTTTCATGCAACGTGTGGCTATGTTTCCTCCTCCCGGAAACAGACCGTATATAAGAACTATACGAGTCTGGCTATGGTGCCCGACAGAGCTCCAAGGATTTTACCAAACGGATTTTATCATGATACAGACAGTTCGAACCAGCTTTTTATATTCTGGATACATCTAAAAGAGCTAGAATGGAATGGTCCAAACTTCACATATTCTGCGTATACGAAGAATGGGTAAGCTTTTGAAAGCATCCATTTAATTATGAAACTCAAAAAATTTGTTTTCTAGGAAAAAGGGAGAAATTCTGAGTAACAATACCGCATTATTTCGCAAATGGGATGACTCACTCTCGGATACCGTTTACATCAGGAGCCAGAATTCCATGGGTTACTCGGCTGGTCAAAGTGAATTGAGAGTCCGTTCCTTAATTATTTCAAAAGCATATCAGCCGAGGAATCTTCGATATGATATAGAAAGCTTCACGTTCAGATGGGACCCCCCAATTGAAAAGAACGATCTTCTTGGCTATACTGTCTATTGGTGTAATGCGTCCACGATATCTCCACGTCTATGTAATGAAAAAGAAGATTTCCCGTGCGTGGACTTGCCTGTGTCAGAGCATCAATATCATTTCCCCAACTCGATGTACCTGTCCCACATGGGAGTGTCTGCCATTTACAGTGATCAGAAATCAGGCGGAATACAGTGGCTTAAAATGCATTCATACTCAGAGTCATCATATTCAGGATCAGGATTGATCTGGAGCATTGTTCCGGTTGCTGTCTCAGCGTTGATAGTCATCATTTTTTACGTCTACCGAAGGTGTCGACAAATGGCCGACATTAAGGTTGTTCTTCCAGAGTTTTTTGAGATAATGAAAAATACTAATCCCCATCCGACCCCATCCCCTACTATAACTATACCGGGTCACATCTCTCCGAAAGATGTTATGGATATCAGTGTGCTTTTTAAATCAAAGAAAACTCCACAAACTGATATGCAACAAGACGAGGAAAGTCCGTACTTGTCTTTAGAAAATACGGGAACATCACAAGTCCCTGGATCGCACGGATTGCGTCGCCTGGATCGCCTGGATTCCTCTAAGTCCACAGGATCATATAGTGCACATTCTGAATATTTAAGATTTCCATGAAAAATAAAAATAGAGTCAGAGTGAAATTTTCACTATTTTCCGTATTTTTTTTGTAATTTTTTATTCAATAGAATTTATTTCACTTTCAGCCGACTCCAGGGGTGCTGTTGCCACATGGTCCCCTCTTATTTTCACTTCTTAACAACAATTAAAGGGGCATATAAGTCAAAACCTCAGCGGCAACAACAAAATGGGGCAAACGATCTAAAAAATAACAACAATGAAATCCTAAAGAGTGAAGGAGGAGTAAAGTGCAGCTAGAAAAAAAACCATTTCCTGGCAAAACAACTGGTGACGAAGGCAGGCACGCCCCCTTGTACCGCTCGTCCCCACGGACTGCACTTTAAAGCAATCGTCTTTGAACCTTCAACCTTATTTTCTCCTCTCTACACTGAACAATTACAAGCAAGAATATAAAATTCAAAATCATTTGGCGAACTAAAAAATTGAGCCACCATATATCTGCAATGAGATATTAATTCAAGATACAAATTTGTAAAAAAACATATAACTTAATATTAATATTTTTAGATAAGTGTAATCACTTTAACACACTTCCACCCACTTTGAAGCTCTCTAACAAACGACATTTGCAATCGGAGGGCGCTCGTTGAGCATCGACCGCACAAATAATTGGAACTTAGTCTAGTAGACGGTGGTGGCTCGATAGAGACGGGGAGACTCCGAACGAAAGAGTCGACAAATGTGGGGGTTGTAGAGGGAGCCAGCTGCCAGACACAATGAGCCGCTGCTCTTGAAATGCATTATCCGTTGTTCTCAGCATCTTTGCGGTAAATGCTGCTTCTTTCGTGCCCCAAAAAAAAAAAAAAAAAAAAAACGGAACAAAAAAATAGAAACCCAAACCGATTCCCGGTTGCATCCCCTCACCTTACGGCATTGTGGGTCACCATTGAAACCCAAAATACGCACACTCAATCATCGTTTTTGTCTTTTTTAATGGAGATTCTGTGGCTCCCCCTCGTGCCTTTGTCCACCGACTTGGCTTCTCTCTTTTCGGTGGTGAAGCTGTTGCTGCCGCATAATTATTGCCATTAGAGTGCGTCTCAATTGAGCTCTTGCACCGCTCCAGTTCCTCGTGCCCCTCGTCTGCTCCTCCGGCATCTTCTGCGTCCACGGACGGCCCGAGGTTTCAATTCAGGCGACGCGTGTCATTGTGGTTTGGCCCCAGCTTGAGGGTCTGGGGTGGCGGGTCGAGATACACTGTTCCAAAATGGGAGCTGGACTTTAAAAAGTTTTATTAATTTCAGGTGTATGTTGTAATATAAATAATTCTCATTCTCTTGTAAATAAATATATAAACTAAATAATCCCAGTGTATTAAGTAGAAGATGGTTTTCGGGGGCAGCAGCGGGGTCAAATCCAGAGTCATAGAGCCGAGCCGGAGTGCCAGTGGCAATGCCAGTGCCAGACCTTGTGCCATTCGCATTCCGAATGGAAGTGGCCTAGGCTCAGTGAAAGTTCTTGACAATGTGCAATCATTAATATTGTCTGGCTTCGTGATGCCGTTTTTCCGACCCGTACCCGTGCCCAACACCCTCTGCCACCGCAATCGTGGGGCATGGGGCTCAGCCGTTTGTGCCTCTCCCACTACACACTTCCTCCCATCATCTTAAAGTGACGCTACTGCTTGTGGCATTGCCCAAATGCAAGCTGAATTCGATATTTGGGGCGTCAGCGGTGGGGCATTGTGTTGCGGCTTTTGTGCTACGCTCCAGGTTTCAGCTTCCAGGTGGAAAATGGAAATAAAGAGGAGTGGGAGATGGTGAGGACTGAGGAGGGGCTGAGTGAAATCTAGCCACAGATGGGATCTCCATTAGGTCAATGCTGAAGGTGAGATATGGAGTGGGTGGTGAAAGAATAGGCATCGGCATCCATTTGAGCTTCAAGTGAAACTGAATTTTGGTTTTCTGGGGCAACAGTACCACTTTTTAAAAGAATTATTCATTGAAACAAAAACTCATTTAAAAATAAACAATTTCAAATTCAAACAAAAAACTTTCATTCTTTAAATATTTAACTTGCGAATTATTTATTATAATATTCCTAGTATTTCCTCTGCCAGTAGTACCACAGAGAAATCATGCCGTTCTGTGGGTTTGCGGTTGACAATATTTTAGGTGGGAAATCTAATAGCCACAACACTTCCGTTTTTTTCTATGAATTATTTAAACCACTTAGGTGGGGAATGGGTAAAAGTTCTGAAAATAATTAATTTGCTTTCACATTTTATTCGGCGCACTGGTTTGGGGCTAATTTGCCTGAAATTAATATGCCCATCACATTAATGACTGTCGCCCCAACCAATTGAATTGTCTGGCTTACTTGTTCAGCTGCAAAACCCCTTTTCTTCACTCATCAATCAATTGTGCGGATGAGTGTCCTGGAATGTCCTGCCCCGCGGCTCTCGTCCATTATGAGATATGCAAATAATTAAGCCATCTTTCTGACGGCGCTGAACCCGCGCCGAGACATTAACTAAATGAGTCTGGCCTTGGCGCGGAGCTAACCTAATCTGGGCATAGATAAATGAAATGGATTATGACGTTGTCTTCGACGAATTGTGACCCGCCCCGGCCCCAATGCAGCGAAAAGGTCACAAAAGTACTAAAATTGTTCACGCCCCAGCCATCAATGTTGATACTGAAAAGCACCGAAAACAATCCATAAAGATTTCCCAAAAAAAAGACATGTAGTTGGAAAACCCACAAATTGAATGTTAAATTTAAGGCTTATATTTTTTTGTATGTTTTTCAAAAATTTCTTGATAAAAACTTATTTCTGTGTACATTTATCGCTTCGATATGGATGGTAAAATAATTTTTTATGATCCCAGCAGCCACACAGCAGCTTGGGGGTCAAAAGTGCAGCACAAACGTTTACGATTACCAAAAACGTATTTATTATTCATACGAAAGCATGCAAACTACACTTTACAAACACATCGACACTTCCTCCAGAACATATTATATATGTATAAAATGTATGCAGATACCACACTAGCTGAGAGACATTAACAATAAATATAATGGCTCGTCGAACAAATATAAATTGACACGGAGATAACCTTTTGTGGCATCTCCGGTCCGACAACGATGAAGTTGTTCTGTCTGCCGAGGGATTGGGGCGCTAAGTGGGCGTGGCATTGATGGGGATACTGCCATCGACAAGCCAAAGAAATGCTGTTATCAGTATCGGGAGATGCGAACGCCTCAGTTGATCTCTGTCTGGACTCGAATTTAATTTTCCAATTCTGTTGACCTTCTTGGGCGGACAAAGTTCTTTATTGAAGGGTTTGCTTTTGGAATTTTAAAAGGGTGTCAATAAAGATAATAAATATTTACCAATTGGTTTACTAAGCAATAACCACAATTCTTTATAAAAATAAATAGATCTATAATCATTGCAAATTTCTAATAATAGATAGTTTTTGCCATTCTTATAGGCATTATTTTCCCCAATATTATAATTTTTTCATATCGAATATCTTCAGAAAGAGTATTTAACTTAAAGCATATCAAGTATCAGAAATTTTCATGTTTTTCTTGCCAGTTTTCTTATACATTCGCCAAATTGAAATTTTGAGCCCCCGCATGACCCCAAAAAGTGTAGCATACTTCTCTGCGTCGCCGGGCTATCCCATGAAACTTTTCACGATTTTCGGGGTGGGGCAGGTCAATCACCACTCAATAAACCCGCCACAATGAATAGCTCAACTCTTTTGAATTTCTATAGCAGGAGCTATTGTTATTGTTGTTGTAAATTTTGTTGTTGTTGATACCACAAGAGTCAACAACTTTTGAGAGGCATTGAGTTGTCGCTTTTGATATTTTGCTTTGCTTTGGTTTTCCCCATTTTCGTTTTTGGGTTTAGCATTTTGTAATTTTGTCTTTGACAGTCCTTGTGTGTGTCTGGGTGTGTGTTGGTGGCATGATTTTGAAATGCATTAAAATCTGAAAGGCTTTGTGTTGGCCAAAAACACGCACATAGCCACAAAGAAAACACGCCTACAATTACACAATTGAGAAAGCAAGAGGGCAAACATTTTTAGGAAACATTTCCTGTCATTAAAGCATTGGCTCTTTATGGATAAGATTACAAAAAGTGCACTAAAAAACAAAAAATGTATATTTTAATTGAAATTGTAAATGAAAGGAATGATTAAACTTCTATATTTGATGAAATTATTTTGTTTAAACCATTAAACATTTTTTCAAGTGTCTAACTGTCGAATACACAGTTGGTATAAATTCTGTGGGAAAAAATATATAAAACTGTCAAGTTATTTGTCATTTAGTCAATGACATTTATTTCCATGTTTTATTGAACTTTTTTTTTTGTTCACATGTTTCACATTCGAACAATCCCCGCTGCTGCCGTTGTAATTGAAGCATGTAATGCAGCAACTTTCCCTGCATCCCCCTTGCCGTGCTGCCCTCCGGAGAATTGTCATACAAAAGCTTTTGGGAACATTTTGGGCAACTGCTGTTTTCGATATAATGACCTCAAGGCAACAAATCCACCCAACAAGCCAACAACTAAACAACAAATGGAGCTTTCCCTTGGTTGAGCGCACTTTGTGTACATGTAACTATGTGTGACCGATGTTGTTCCCTGTCATTGTCCTTGTGTTGCTGTTTCTGTTTGTTGGTGTTTGCTCAACTACATAATCATCTATTAGTATTTACATACACAGAACTACACTTGTTTGCATTTAAGCGCCAAGCGGATTATTCCCGTCACTTGAGAACCGTCCGACCGCCACCCAAAAATGCACATAAGCAAAAATCTTTGCTTTACCATGTATCTGGATTATATATATCTATTCTTTTTATTAGGGGCGCTGAGTGTGTGCAAGATTTATTGCTCGAGTGATTGGGTTAGCTGGAAAAAGAGCTTTGGTTTTTCCCCACAATCACCGCAATCCCCTTCGGCTCCCCCTTATCTATTTTTTTGTATTTGATTTTTTTTTTGGGAGAAGGAAAACTCTTTCAATTGCAATCGATATGAGTATAAATTAGAGAAAATCGACAAACTGCTTGCAAATCTCACAAAATACTTTGAAAAAGTATTTTTTCCCTCACTATTTGCTTTTATTTAGTTTATTTGGTCTACCTTCTGTCAATAGATAGAGTGTCATAGAACAAATAAATTTAAAAACAAACAAATGAATTGAATTTGTAATCCATGGCCGGATCATCGATTAAATTTCATTTTTTCTATGAAGTTTTGTTGGGCTTTGTTTGCAAAATTTAAAGAATTTCAGAGGCTTCACTATTTTTTAGAATATTAAAAATTGTTTAGTTATATCTATTTAAGTTTTGGTTTTAGCTGTTCAATGTTTAAAATTGCTTTTAATATTGTAATTTCCGAGATGTGTTTAGAATAACACACAAAAGTCAAGCTGGCCAGTTCAAACAACAACTTTGCATATATTTGCCAAAACGCCTTTGGATTTGTGTGTATTTGTTAACGTATCCTAAGGAGCTTTGAGCCTTTCATATTTGATGATGTTGCCAGATTAACGTCATGGCCAATATCCATGGACACCGGAGGCGGCATAAAATACTACGGAAATATCCAAAATCTTTGTCTGAAACATTGATAAGTTTTTGGGGGCCAGAGAATGAAAATTGGCCAAAGACATTCGAGAGGGCGACGTGCAGGCCAAAGTCATAATTAATACAGGAGATTGGCAAACAAAATGGCAACAAATAAAGTATACATGAATATACATCTATATGTGTCTATATAGTATGTGTTTGTTGATTATGCTGGAAACATTTGCATTTGCTTCAAAGTGTTGTTGTTCTTCCACCTACTTTTAGCTAAAATGCAAATAATTCCGCCACCACCCCTTAATATTTAAACATGAATTTTAGTTATTTATTGCTGCTCTTGTTCACTTCTTCATGGTGCTTGTTGTTTTTATTGCTCATTCGAAGCTTGTCTTGTTTTGCGGCAAATGCATTTTAATATTTCACATTGATTTGTTATGCAAAAATTTGATGGCTCTGTTCGCCCCACTCCCACCTATCGATGCCAATAGGAAAATATCTATATATGCATATATGGTATACTGGTATATGTAAAATCCATAAATCTGTCCATCATACCACTCAAAGCGATTACACGAGGAGCGTCAGAGTATTCGCATTCCCCTGCCAGGGCTCTGGGCTTGGTCGAAATTATGCATACGCCGTGTTGGCTGGTCCACATAATTTAGCATTGATTATGATTATTATTATGATTATATTATTGAATTTAATTTGATTTCAGTTATGCCCGTACCAATTTCCCAGAGCTTAAGTCAAAGCTCTCCGTCGCGTGTGTGTGGTGGCACTGGGATGGCGGTAAGGGATGACGCTTCTTTCTTCTCATTCACTTCCGAAGGGGGCGGTTGTGTGTGTGTGGAGCCCCGAAATGTCTTCGATAATAGAAAATATAATCAAAGCGCCATAAAAATGACATTTAACATGCGGCAGGCGTCGCCGTCTCGTCTCCCATCTTGGGGTTTGTCTCAGGCTCCCCCTTTTTCCACTTTCTCCACTTTCCAGTGTCTGTGCGGTTTTTATTTCATTTCACTTCGTTCGAGGGTTGGAACTCAATTTACTTGAAAACGCATCAAACAGCAAATTTTATGAATTTACAACGTTTCGACATTCGTTTCATACTCTAACTGCTGGTAGATGTCCTTGGAGGGTATGCTATAGTTTTCGAGTATAAGTTTTGGTTTTAGTTATAAAATATACGTTTTAAAGGTTTTAGCTTCAAGGGCTGATTTTCTTAAATTGTTTAAAAATGTAAACTTATTTTAATATTACATTTATCGATTAAGAATTATAATATCTCATATTTTGTATTTTATATATTGTATCCTTTGAAGGGTATACATTGTAGTCCTTTTGTTTCCGATTTCTTTTACGCAATTTTTGCCGCTACTTTATTTTTTTTTGTTGGCATGTCACTTGGGGTCACCGAGAGGGCGACAATTGCCGCTATGTGCGTGCGTGTGTGGCATGTGTAAGTGTAATAGAAAGCCAAGCTGATGGGCTGGCTCTCTGACGTTTGTCCTTGCGAAAAGTTGCTGCAGGACCGCATCAAGCTCAAAACAGTGGCGACTAGTAGCAGTACTACCAGTGGCAGTAATAGTAGCAGGAGCAACAGAAGCAACAACCATCTGTAAGCTGTGCCGTGGGGCAAATGGCTAAAGTAACCACCGACCAAAATGAGTTTGAGGTGTGTTCGTTGGTGCCAAAGGGGTGTGAGGCGGTGGGCAGGGGGTCGGACTGGTGCGGCGCCTTTTTGCTTTGATAATGGCAAATGCTCCGGAGGTCTGTCAGTGGCTTCTTTGCACTCTCGCTCTCTGTTCTGGACCCTTTTTCAGCCCAAACCCCCCCGACCAGCACACCACATGTGTGGGTATGTGGCGGAAATATAGTTTATAAGCCAATGGGGAAATGTTAGTGGAAGTCGGGGTGCGAGAAAGGACTCGATGCAAGGACTCTTAATTGAATGGAGGATGGGTAAAAGGATGCCTTGGCAGAGAGTGGTAAGTGAGGCCAGGCTAGTCCAGGGGGGCAGGTATTGGCTGGGAGGAATATATTACTTTTTATTTTTAAATGGAAGTTCACACATGTTTACCCTTTTGGTTATTTTATTTTATTAAAATTTAAAGCCACCTAGAAGTGTTTTGTTTACTAATTTTTACCTTTTCGAGTCTTTGTTTTTTATATTAAAATAAAGCTTTTTAAAGTCTTCCTTTAGTCCCATTTTTTTAAGGATTCCATCCCCAATCATTTCCTTTGTCTTGGCTTTTTCATCCCCATTTTTTTTTTTTTTTTTCAGGATTCCCCCAAGTTCATATGAAAGTTTCCACTTTTTTTTGCCGAAAACCTCCATCCACTGCTACTAATTTTTTTCCTTGGATGACCTCCAACCCGGCATTTGGAATTCAGGCGAATAAAGATGAAGATGACGTTGCCGCTTCAAAGAAAGCTTCCACTGCGTTTCAGTATCTGTGTGTGTGTGTGTGACACACTCACACCTCCATACATCTGCATACCCCCACACACACACACAGACAGGATGAAAATATGTGAGTCCGTTTGAACTTTGCTGCAGTTGATCAAAAATTCATTTTCCGAAAACTTGCCATAAAAATGCGAATTTTATAGAAGTACGTGGGTGTGTAAGAGCCAGAGTTGATGGGTATGTGTGTGTGTGCGAGAGTGTTTGCATAGCTGATGCGCAGGGTTGCCACCAGAAACTTACTTGAGACTTTATTACTTTGCCAGGCGATCGCCTGTGTTGCAAGTTCTGGCCCATTGTTGTTGTTGTTGTTATTGGTGGATGCACGTCGGGCTCGTCGACATGTCGTTGACAGCGTTGTTAACATTTTTATAACCGAACTTTATGCGTCTCGCGCGACTTTTTCATAGCTAGGGCGGTACATACATACAAAAAAATATATATTTTTTAAATAGAAAATTATTAGCAAAAACTTGGAACTTAAATAGAGCCAGCAAGTTAATTCATAAATCTCAACTGGATTATTAAATTTTTATGTTTAAATTTTAGTTTCAGAATTTCTCCTTGTTTTTAGTTATTTCTTTAGGAATATTTATTAAAATTATTGAAACTCTTATTTAAACAAGGCTTTATTATTAACTTCTATTAACCATTTTGCTTTGTGTATAGACTTTTGGGGTTAAATTCGGTTTTCCACACACGTGATGTGTTACATGCACGCATGTTGCACGTTGCACGTTGCGCGTTGCCCGGCAAAAGTCAAAAGTTGCACTTAGCGGTGGCGCCACCTTCGACCTCCCACCCATTTTCCAGCGACCTCCCACAGCGGCCTGGGAACCGGGGGCGTGGCCTGGCTTTTGGGGCAGGCAGACAACAATACATTACAGCCGACGAAGTTAGTTGGTTGCCGGGTTGTTAGCGAAAGTGTTGCAGTTACCACACATCCACGGATGTTGCACGAGTTGTAGTTGTTGTGTTGCTGCTGTTTTTGACGGCTTCGTGTTGTCACTGTTGCATTTGTTGTTGCCTCTATTCTGGCAGCTATTTCTTTTACGTTTTTTTTTGCTTTTTATTAGGGCTGTCTTTTTTTTTTGTTTTGGCCTATTGGCTTTTTCGGGGTTTGAACGGCTGCCGCCGCCGACATCGTCGTGATGATGACCTCATTCTGTCTGGGCTCCCACCCCCAGTGGCTGCACCACCGCGCACCCCCCGACACCGTCGGCGCAATTTAATTTGCGAAACTATCTGTGTTCTGCCAAAAGTTTGTCTACCACATTGTTGCCGCTTCAGACTAGGCGAGAAAGCCCGACCATCTAGTCGTGTGTTATTTGCACACCAAATGGAGAAATGAACAGAAAGCCATAGTCGATTAAGTGATACCCTATAAAAATATTACAGAAATTTAATGATTTTTAAATAGATATTAAAATATTATCAGTTTCATATGTAATACTCGGCTTTAAGAAACCGATAAAACAGATTATTTAATATTATTTTCTGTCTTCCCTAGACTTACCTAGACATCATTTATGTTCTTAAGTATGCAACTATGATAACTAAACTATTTTTTAATCTGTTAACTTTTCACATCACTTGATACCCTTTAAAAAAAAATTGCAAGAAAAAAGAAACTATGCGCGAATATTCATCCCCCAGCCCCAACCGTCATAGTGCCCCCTGTGCTTGTGGGCCCGACTTATATGGCATGATGTTATCAGTTCGATCTGCGCATTTGCATGCCGAATGAATGACGGTGCCCTCGCCGCCCCCTTTCCCAGCTATCAGTGCTGCCGCTGCTGGGGATTGTAATGTTTGGTAATGTTTGAATGTTTGGCCATGATGGGAGCTCTGCGTCAAGCCAAAAGTGGATGTGGCCAGTCAACGAACGAGCCGTTAAGCGGAGAGGAGCGAGGCGGGGGCTTTAGCCAGGGAGACAGACAGAGGCCAAAAGGGTCAAAGTGAAATGGGGCCGCAGATGAAGATGACTTTGGCCTGCCTTGGCCATCTTTTCGTACAAGCCCAAATAGTTTATGGCTCGGGCATCCAAGGAAATAGCATCTGCCTACGGTCAGTTGGATGCTAATCAAGTCAAGGGGTTTTTTCCACTGGATTTAGACATTTTTGTGGGATAATATCTGCTTTTGAGTGGTTTAACAAAAATATGTCTTTTGTATCTACAATTTACATTTATAGTTTCATTCTCATTTCACTTCAAAAGACTACCACAAAAAGTGTATAAATTATTACGCTTCAATTAGAGTTTTTAACTTTTTAGAAAGTTTCCCAAACATTTTCATAATAATCTCGATTCTAGAATATTAAATACATCCACCCACATCTTTAAATTTGCTTTTTGCTTTTACCTATTTTCATCCCTTAAAAGATATATCTGCGCATTATGGGTGGGAAAGCATCCATATTAAAAATAAACTTCCGCCACTTCAGCACTTTTGGCTTCTTGAATATTCTTGAAAAATTTAAATACCACCCCCGGAATATGCATATACGCAACTACCCCACAAGGTTGTCATCTTTAATATTAATATTCACCGCCTGAGAAAGTTTACCTTCTCTGTATGCATGACTCTGGCATATTAATATTTTCTACCACAATGCCAAGATTCGGTTAAAACAATACGCTCAACGAAATCCGAGGCTCATCAATTCTCCTTTGCTTTCAAAAATTTGTCTTCATTTTACTTTTTGGTTTCACTTTGATTTAAAAGGCGCCAGTCGACTGAATGTGACAATGGCAATGACACCGGGCCCCCCATGAGTTCTTATGATAAATAATCAGCTCGAATTACGTGAAACTTTCGCTCCACAAAAAGGCGAAAGAACTTTCAGAACTCTGCCCTCCATCGTCCCTTTTTTTATTTTTTGGATGGAATTCCAATTTTGTTTTTTTGGCGATTCCCAGTCTCGAATTTCGCATTTTGGCCGGCAATTGTTCGTGTTCACATTTGGTGTTGTGTTGGCTAACACAAATTAATGTCACGGCAGGTGGGTGAAAAGGTGGAACCCAATTAAAAAGCATATTTTTTAATTGCATTTTGTTGCACGCATGCCAGAGCATGTTATTACCATTGTTCCTGGTGCTTCTGCTTCTGCTCTTCTCCTCGATTGCAGTTCTTGTTGTAATTGGTTTATTGACAGAAAATGAAAAAGCAGGCCAATATGCATATATGCGTTTGCATATTTATTATACACTCAGATGCCCAACAATTGTGCAATGTATGTTATATTTGGTCAGAGCGGCTCTGTCCTGCCCAGTCCAGTCTGGGCCACTCCGGGACAGTCCGGGCCGGTTCAGTCCGATCCAGTGGTCGACGTGTATTGTTTTATGGATTTTTGTGATATTTGCTTAAACTTTTTGCCCAGCTCAATTAAAAATTGTTTATTTAATTTGTGGCAGTCGCACATTTAAATTTTAATTAAATACATTTTTAATGCACGACAGGTAATGGAATTGAATGTTAATGCCCCAGCTAAAGTGCTGCATTTGATAAATCTGTTAATTGCACGTGACTCTCCGCCCAGCAACTGACAACTGTGTCTAGACCAGCGAATTGGGATATAATGTTATTTGACTAGGTTTCTAATTAAATGTATACTTTAATATTAAACACGGAAATGTTACTCCAAAATGGGGAGACCCTGGGATGAACACTAGCCACACTATGAAAGCCATATAATGGACAAAATTTATCCGATTCTTAAACGGAATACCTTAAATTAATTGTAGATCGATTCTCCACCAATCTGCATCAAAATATTGAGAATCAATTTTTTTCAGATTTTCAATCAAATTTTCTATGAGACCCCTGTCGAAAATGGAGAAAACAGTGGATTGGCCCTTTGGCCTACTGCGAAAGCCATATCTTGGCCAATATTCATCCGATTCTCAAACGGAATACCTTAAATTAATTGTAGATCGATTCTCTACCAATCTGCATCAAAATATTGAGAATCAATTTTTTTCAGATTTTCAATCAAATTTTCTGGGGGACCCCTGTCGAAAATGGAGAAAACAGTGGATTGGCCCTTTGGCCTACTGCGAATGCCATATCTTGGCCAATATTCATCCGATTCTCAAACGGAATACCTTAAATTAATTGTAGATCGATTCTCCACCAATCTACATCAAAATATTGAGAATCAATTTTTTTCAGATTTTCAATCAAATTTTCTGGGGGACCCCTGTCGAAAATGGAGAAAACAGTGGATTGGCCCTTTGGCCTACTGCGAAAGCCATATCTTGGCCAATTTTCATCCGATTCTCAAACGGAATACCTTAAATTAATTGTAGATCGATTCTCCACCAATCTGCATCAAAATATTGAGAATCAATTTTTTTCAGATTTTCAATCAAATTTTCTATGAGACCCCTGTCGAAAATGGAGAAAACAGTGGATTGGCCCTTTGGCCTACTGCGAAAGCCATATCTTGGCCAATATTCATCCGATTCTCAAACGGAATACCTTAAATTAATTGTAGATCGATTCTCCACCAATCTACATCAAAATATTGAGAATCAATTTTTTTCAGATTTTCAATCAAATTTTCTGGGCGACCCCTGTCGAAAATGGAGAAAACAGTGGATTGGCCCTTTGGCCTACTGCGAAAGCCATATCTTGGCCAATTTTCATCCGATTCTCAAACGGAATACCTTAAATTAATTGTAGATCGATTCTCCACCAATCTGCATCAAAATATTGAGAATCAATTTTTTTCAGATTTTCAATCAAATTTTCTGGGAGACCCCTGTCGAAAATGGAGAAAACAGTGGATTGGCCCTTTGGCCTACGCGAAAGCCATATCTTGGCCAATTTTCATCCGATTCTCAAACGGAATACCTTAAATTAATTGTAGATCGATTCTCCACCAATCTGCATCAAAATATTGAGAATCAATTTTTTTCAGATTTTCAATCAAATTTTCTGGGGGACCCCTGTCGAAAATGGAGAAAACAGTGGATTGGCCCTTTGGCCTACTGCGAAAGCCATATCTTGGCCAATATTCATCCGATTCTCAAACGGAATACCTTAAATTAATTGTAGATCGATTTTCCACCAATCTACATCAAAATATTGAGAATCAATTTTTTTCAGATTTTCAATCAAATTTTCTGGGGGACCCCTGTCGAAAATGGAGAAAACAGTGGATTGGCCCTTTGGCCTACTGCGAAAGCCATATCTTGGCCAATTTTCATCCGATTCTCAAACGGAATACCTTAAATTAATTGTAGATCGATTCTCCACCAATCTGCATCAAAATATTGAGAATCAATTTTTTTCAGATTTTCAATCAAATTTTCTGGGGGACCCCTGTCGAAAATGGAGAAAACAGTGGATTGGCCCTTTGGCCTACTGCGAATGCCATATCTTGGCCAATATTCATCCGATTCTCAAACGGAATACCTTAAATTAATTGTAGATCGATTCTCCACCAATCTACATCAAAATATTGAGAATCAATTTTTTTCAGATTTTCAATCAAATTTTCTGGGCGACCCCTGTCGAAAATGGAGAAAACAGTGGATTGGCCCTTTGGCCTACTGCGAAAGCCATATCTTGGCCAATTTTCATCCGATTCTCAAACGGAATACCTTAAATTAATTGTAGATCGATTCTCCACCAATCTGCATCAAAATATTGAGAATCAATTTTTTTCAGATTTTCAATCAAATTTTCTGGGGGACCCCTGTCGAAAATGGAGAAAACAGTGGATTGGCCCTTTGGCCTACTGCGAAAGCCATATCTTGGCCAATTTTCATCCGATTCTCAAACGGAATACCTTAAATTAATTGTAGATCGATTCTCCACCAATCTGCATCAAAATATTGAGAATCAATTTTTTTCAGATTTTCAATCAAATTTTCTGGGGGACCCCTGTCGAAAATGGAGAAAACAGTGGATTGGCCCTTTGGCCTACTGCGAATGCCATATCTTGGCCAATATTCATCCGATTCTCAAACGGAATACCTTAAATTAATTGTAGATCGATTCTCCACCAATCTACATCAAAATATTGAGAATCAATTTTTTCAGATTTTCAATCAAATTTTCTGGGCGACCCCTGTCGAAAATGGAGAAAACAGTGGATTGGCCCTTTGGCCTACTGCGAAAGCCATATCTTGGCCAATTTTCATCCGATTCTCAAACGGAATACCTTAAATTAATTGTAGATCGATTCTCCACCAATCTGCATCAAAATATTGAGAATCAATTTTTTTCAGATTTTCAATCAAATTTTCTGGGAGACCCCTGTCGAAAATGGAGAAAACAGTGGATTGGCCCTTTGGCCTACGCGAAAGCCATATCTTGGCCAATTTTCATCCGATTCTCAAACGGAATACCTTAAATTAATTGTAGATCGATTCTCCACCAATCTGCATCAAAATATTGAGAATCAATTTTTTCAGATTTTCAATCAAATTTTCTGGGGGACCCCTGTCGAAAATGGAGAAAACAGTGGATTGGCCCTTTGGCCTACTGCGAAAGCCATATCTTGGCCAATATTCATCCGATTCTCAAACGGAATACCTTAAATTAATTGTAGATCGATTTTCCACCAATCTACATCAAAATATTGAGAATCAATTTTTTCAGATTTTCAATCAAATTTTCTGGGGGACCCCTGTCGAAAATGGAGAAAACAGTGGATTGGCCCTTTGGCCTACTGCGAAAGCCATATCTTGGCCAATTTTCATCCGATTCTCAAACGGAATACCTTAAATTAATTGTAGATCGATTCTCCACCAATCTGCATCAAAATATTGAGAATCAATTTTTTTCAGATTTTCAATCAAATTTTCTGGGGGACCCCTGTCGAAAATGGAGAAAACAGTGGATTGGCCCTTTGGCCTACTGCGAATGCCATATCTTGGCCAATATTCATCCGATTCTCAAACGGAATACCTTAAATTAATTGTAGATCGATTCTCCACCAATCTACATCAAAATATTGAGAATCAATTTTTTTCAGATTTTCAATCAAATTTTCTGGGCGACCCCTGTCGAAAATGGAGAAAACAGTGGATTGGCCTTTGGCCTACTGCGAAAGCCATATCTTGGCCAATTTTCATCCGATTCTCAAACGGAATACCTTAAATTAATTGTAGATCGATTCTCCACCAATCTGCATCAAAATATTGAGAATCAATTTTTTTCAGATTTTCAATCAAATTTTCTGGGGGACCCCTGTCGAAAATGGAGAAAACAGTGGATTGGCCCTTTGGCCTACTGCGAAAGCCATATCTTGGCCAATATTCATCCGATTCTCAAACGGAATACCTTAAATTAATTGTAGATCGATTTTCCACCAATCTACATCAAAATATTGAGAATCAATTTTTTAAAATTTTAAAAAAAAATTTTCTGGGGGACCCCTGTCGAAAATGGAGAAAACAGTGGATTGGCCCTTTGGCCTACTGCGAAAGCCATATCTTGGCCAATTTTCATCCGATTCTCAAACGGAATACCTTAAATTATTTTTAAATAAATTCCCCCCCCCCCCACAAAAAAATATAAAAAAAAAATTTTTTCAGATTTTCAATCAAATTTTCTGGGGGACCCCTGTCGAAAATGGAGAAAACAGTGGATTGGCCCTTTGGCCTACTGCGAATGCCATATCTTGGCCAATATTCATCCGATTCTCAAACGGAATACCTTAAATTAATTGTAGATCGATTCTCCACCAATCTACATCAAAATATTGAGAATCAATTTTTTCAGATTTTCAATCAAATTTTCTGGGCGACCCCTGTCGAAAATGGAGAAAACAGTGGATTGGCCCTTTGGCCTACTGCGAAAGCCATATCTTGGCCAATTTTCATCCGATTCTCAAACGGAATACCTTAAATTAATTGTAGATCGATTCTCCACCAATCTGCATCAAAATATTGAGAATCAATTTTTTTCAGATTTTCAATCAAATTTTCTGGGAGACCCCTGTCGAAAATGGAGAAAACAGTGGATTGGCCCTTTGGCCTACGCGAAAGCCATATCTTGGCCAATTTTCATCCGATTCTCAAACGGAATACCTTAAATTAATTGTAGATCGATTCTCCACCAATCTGCATCAAAATATTGAGAATCAATTTTTTTCAGATTTTCAATCAAATTTTCTGGGGGACCCCTGTCGAAAATGGAGAAAACAGTGGATTGGCCCATTGGCCTACTGCGAATGCCATATCTTGGCCAATATTCATCCGATTCTCAAACGGAATACCTTAAATTAATTGTAGATCGATTCTCCACCAATCTACATCAAAATATTGAGAATCAATTTTTTTCAGATTTTCAATAAAATTTTCTGGGGGACCCCTGTCGAAAATGGAGAAACCAGTGGATTTACCCTTTGGCCTACTGCGAAAGCCATATCTTGGCCAATATTCATCCGATTCTCAAACGGAATACCTTAAATTAATTGTAGATCGATTCTCCACCAATCTACATCAAAATATTGAGAATCAATTTTTTCAGATTTTCAATCAAATTTTCTGGGAGACCCCTGTCGAAAATGGAGAAAACAGTGGATTGGCCCTTTGGCCTACTGCGAATGCCATATCTTGGCCAATATTCATCCGATTCTCAAACGGAATACCTTAAATTAATTGTAGATCGATTCTCCACCAATCTACATCAAAATATTGAGAATCAATTTTTTTCAGATTTTCAATCAAATTTTCTGGGGGACCCCTGTCGAAAATGGAGAAAACAGTGGATTGGCCCTTTGGCCTACTGCGAATGCCATATCTTGGCCAATATTCATCCGATTCTCAAACGGAATACCTTAAATTAATTGTAGATCGATTCTCCACCAATCTGCATCAAAATATTGAGAATCAATTTTTTTCAGATTTTCAATCAAATTTTCTGGGGGACCCCCTTCCAAAATGTGGAAAATCGTAGAGTGGCCTTTCGGCATATTGGGAAATACATATCTTGGCCAATATTCATCCGATTATAAAACGGAATACTTTAAATTAATTGTAGAACGATTATGCACCAATTTAAAAGATATTTGGACCTACATTTTCTTAGGGCCCTTTTCTGTTCTTGATATTTTGTTAGCTATACGAGCCACAACAAAAATTTCTTAGTCTCTCATTTTTCGGGCAAGGCATTAAATTCATGGTAATGATGAACTCCAGCAGTTTGTGCAACATTCCAGACTCACTATCTTCTCGGTCGTCGTCAAAGAAAATATGGAAAAAACAAAAAGCAATCTTGGGAAGACGCCCACGCGACCAAAAGCGGGACGAAGATGCGTCTGCAGTTAGCCCGGTTAACTGTAAGTGGGTTTTTTTTTCTTTTCGGCTGGGCTGGGCGAGGCCGCTCCTTTGGATACTTGGATACTTTTGACTTTGGATCCAGGCCCGGCCTTTTTGTATTAATATCAGGGTGAATATCTCAAATTTCAGTGCGGCGCGCAAAAATCTGGCACACATCTCTTCGGCCAAGCCTAAGAGCCGGGAATGTAAGGCGACCCAGTCTCGGGACTTTTTGGGTCCCAGAAAGCTGTTGTTGGCCAGGGAATCTCAGTTGCCCAATTCGCAGTTCCCAGTTGCCGGTTGCCAGTTGCCAGTTCCCGTTCCGTAACGTTCTCATTCTCATTCTTGGCCAAGTCGTGTGTGCCGCCCATCAAACAGCGCTGCTAAAATGGTAGGAAGTCCAAATGTATCTTTGTATCTCATTTTGAGTATCTCTAAATATGCATATGTGTGTGTGTGGTGTGGTGCGGCGCAAAAAGGCAAGTCCAGGGCCGAAATGCAGGCCAGGATGATGATGCTGGTCCTCTTAGCCGGAGCGCACTCATCAACACACAGACCGCAACGTGTCCCATTTAGAGGAGAATGAAAAAGATATAGCGGAAGAAGGAGGCGGAGGTGATGGGACTAGTGAGAAGATGAGTACACTGAAAGAAATTAGGGAAATAACCAGAAGTTGTCAATGGGACTCTCTAACCTATATTTTTGTTTAGATCTTTACATTTAAGATTTAAAATATTTATTCAAACACCATTAAATTTAAACGACAGCTGCAAATTAGTCCGAAATTTTTCTCAGTGTAGTGTAGGGCAGAAAAACAGGAGAAAAGGAAAAAAAACAGCTAGTACCCAAGATAGTGGCCATAAAGCATGACTCCGGCAGGCGGCGATATCCTTGAGTGCGAGTCCAGTGTGCCAGGCCATTAGCCGCAAACGAGAAATGAAGATTATCTAAAAGATACATGCAGCAGCAACATAAGCAACGGCAGCAACAACTACAACAGAAGCAGCATCAACAGCAGCAACAACAACAACAGTAACGAACAAGTTTCATTACAACGAAAAATTTCGGTTTTTGTTTTTACCGCCCCAAAGGCGACTGGAAGATGCCACCGGCAACCGCTAGCTGCCAGATACACGGCTCGAACTCTGATTCTTATTCAGATTCTGATTCAGGCTCAAACTAAAACTCAAACTCATAGACTCAGACTCAGATGCGGATTTGAAGCAACTCCACATAGTAAGTACATATGTGGTATGTATGCAAAGCAAGGCCGAAAGTTGCAACTTCAGATTCAGATTCTGATTCGGCGGAGTGCAGTTCGGTCTTTGGCATTGAGGCGCCATTGTTTGGCATAGTTTTTCAGGCTGAACACATACATATATGCACCCGGTTTTCGCATAGCTACAGTTACAGTTACAGGCCACCGCCGACGGGCAGACAATGGTCTTGCCTCGCTGCCACAGCAGCAACAGAAACTACCATGATGCACTGCATCGAAAGTTTTGCTGGTCACCCCTAGAGGTGGTCACGTGAAAAATAAATTACAACCCAAAAAAAGTTTATCCAAGCGGTTTTAATAATATATGGGTGTATGGGAGTATTCTAGGGATTATAACCATATACAAATTTAGGAAATATTTTATATTTAAAGGGACAAGAAGGATATTTAAAAAGAGGGGTAATAAGATCAATGATTTCTAGATCTTATTTATTAATAAATTAAAGTATTTCCACGTCTCTCCTTAATTTTAAAACTACAAAATAAGCTAAATATTTAATGTAACTCTCAAATAGTTCATCTCTATGGCAAAAAAACTTTGGCATTGTCTCCGTTTCTAGGCTACGGTGCTCTGTGTAGTGCATAATTGTTTTATTAGCAACATTTGCCTAAGCCAAAATCCATTCCGGATTCCTGGCCGGCACCCACAGTAGTCTCACCAGCTCCAGCTCCAGCCCCGACCCCTACTCCTGCAGCTGGCCCCTATCCCTGACTGTACTGTTCGTGTATCTTGCAGATACGTGCACTTTGTTGGCACTATTGCCTAGTGGCTTTGTTTTCGAACTGTAACCGAAACTGGGCTACGAGCAGAAGGAACGTGAGATGGGACAGAAAAGTGAATAGCAGATCGAGGGTTCCAGGTCGTTTGTGGGTGTCCAAAAAAGGGCGTCCCCAATTCAAACATGTATCTCAGCTCTCCCCTTCGGCCCACTAACAAAAGATACAAACACAGATACTCTCTCACACACACACACACACCCAGCCTGATAGAGGGGAAAAATGATGTGAGATTGTTGTTTTGCTGGCGAGGGAAAATCGGATTGATTGGTGAGTGGAGTGGAGGTCAGATCTTGTCCGGACCGGCCGGTCATTGTTATGCACTTGCAAGTGGCATTCATAATTGTGCCACATGAAACCCTATCCTTAGATGGAATTTTCACCAGGGATGTGCTCGGATGCGATGGGGATTATGGTCGGCACACATCAAGTGTTGGCCAAATTGAAACAAAGTACAGCATAGCTGCCAAAATGAAAACAACTTCATCTGGCTGCTGCATTCAAATTAGTTTCGAACCTAATTGTAGCATTGTTATACCCTTGCAGAGGGTTCTGTAGTTTTGAGGGACGAAAAACTATACCAATTTGTACATCATTGTCCTAGTTGATCAACAGGGTTTTTCAAACCAATTATTTCAGGGAAATATCCATATTTTCCATAGAAAAATTCTATATCAATGCCTCGGGAAATAAAATTATACTCAATTTTTAAAGAGGCAATATCATTATTTTGGCTAAAACTTAACCCAAGATTTTACTTTTCGATTTGAATGATATTTTTATGAGGAACAAAAGGAACATGGTTCATAATTGGTATTTATTTTAGTTAATGGTTAATTACCCTCTTTTCCCCTTCTTGTTTTAGTAAAAACTGCCTTAATTATGAGTTATAATAATGAAGTACTTTGTGCAAAATCTGTTGTACTACTTTACAAAAAAACCTTTATTTAACTGGAAGGGTCTATAAGATTCAGTAAAGTCGGAAACAAGAGTTTCCTCCTTGACTTTGTGTACAAAACAAATACATATATTTAATACCTTGTTTTGTTCAATAATTTAATTGGTTATAGAAGTTGTTGGAAAGAACATGAAAAATAAACAACGGATATAGCAAAAACTATAAACTATATACCTATATACCAAAAACTATATAGCTAAATTTTTATTTACTTTAGTGATTATTTAATGACTTATCAGAGTCTTTTTGACTGTTAATTTAGTGAATAATCCCTTTAATGATTATAAATTCCCCTCGAATAAAAAGTTTTAGTCCGTTTTGGGGTGTAAACATCTCCTTACATCTGACAGTTTAATTTGCCATTTTTCTTATGGCTTTGGCTTCCTTTTCGCGAGCCAAGTACGAAGTTCGCTAAAAACTATTGATAAACCATGATAGTTAATTCTCTGGGGGCTTCCGGCTGCAATTTAACTTTGCTCAAAGGCGACTTAAAATTTGATTTATTGCACACTCAACTCAAGACCCGGCCCTGTCTGCCTCTCTGTCAGTTTGTCAGTTTGCCAGTTCGTCACTCCGTCAGCTGTTATAGCTGCTGGTGGATGATGGCATGTGTATCTACTGGATACGTAGCGAATAGTCTGCTGCATAATAAAAATAAAAATTTTGAACGCTTGTATATAAAAGCATAAAAAAAAGTAGCAACAAACAGTAGCGTGTAAAAGTGTTGTAACTTGGCCGGTTCACCAATAAAAACAACAGCCACTTGGTATGAGGCATCTGCAGCTACCACTTCTGCTGCTGCTACTGCTGCTTTGATCAATCAAGCGTCAAAATTATTGCCCCGTGCCAGCGACAGCGACAGTTTCGGTTGAAAGTTGAACTTGCCACACGAGAAGAAATGTGCAAGCATTTCCAGAGAGATATTTTTTTTTTGGGCAGCTATATAGCGCCTCTAGGAAAATCAATAACCATAGAGTTTGCCTCCCTTCAATCAAATAGAACACCTATTTTTTTTCCAAGTGCATAAGAAAGTGGTAGCTGGGGGTGTGGAAAGAGCAGGGCCACAAACCGACTAGGGGGCGTAGCGCGGATGCAATTATAACCATTTCCACGGGACGCTTCATTGAGCGGAGCCCGCTAGCTGGCTGGCTGGCCGGGATATATCGGGTTCAGTTGAGTTGGTCGCGGCAGAAGCCGTTAGTTGTTGTTCATGGCTAAATGGAAATTTATTGCCCACCAGCAACGCCCACACAGCTGCCAACAATTCCCGACCCCCAGCGAAACATAGAGCATAGAGCACACACATTCATCCACTTGCCCCGCTGCAACTCTAATGAAAGCGAATCGCAAGGGGTTGCACTGTGGAATGGTAGCGTAACCCCCAATAACCCTAGAACGATTTTAGGTTCCCAATGATCGATTAGTTCCCTCGATATAACATTTAATTGGAAAATAAGCAAGGAGAGGACAATTAATTAGGGACAAAGTTTTAATCTTAATTTCAATGAAAACAAGAGTGGATTATTGTTCTTAGTGTATTGCCTACATCAGAACCACTTTTCTGATTTTAGCAATTTTTGGATAGAACGCAATCCTACTTGATTTGAATATACTACATACGAAGTACTTGATCCTGAGTGCCACACAGCTGGATTTGATGCAACTCCATGCAACACCCTGAGGGCAACAGAGCGTGCGTCGGACCATCATGTTGCCACTGCTCAAGAGGCGCCCACTCACACATGCTGATGCAGCTGCAGCTCCTCTGCCGGTGGACGACATTGTACAACCTGGCCAACAACATGGTGCAGGGAGGCCAGGCCATGTTGTTATTATGCGTCCGGTGTGGCGCATAATGCAGCTAATCTGGGGAATTAGGTAAAAAGGCTGACAAAAGCCCGGCAAAGGCAATCTAACGTCCAAGTGGGTTGCGATATTGCTGCAGTTGCTGCTGCTGCTAGTGCTGCTTCTGCTGCAACATTGCAATTTCGTATCCTATTACGCAAAGTAACTTGGCCTGAATTCCGAGCGACCATCGCCGGCCAAGTGTCCCGATGTCCCCGTTCTATTTCCCATCCTTTTTCTTGCAGCCTTGCCAAGGATTTACGGCAGCGGCGGACAGTCAAAGTAGCTAAGCGAATTAAAAAAGTAAACTCCAAAGTAAATTAAATGACAGCCAAGTTGTGGGGGCCAAAGGAAATGAGAGCTGGGGCCCAGGATCAGGCCCAGGCTGTGGATGATAAGACGCTAAGCCCTGGAGAGAAGGCCGACAACGAGGACAATGATGGTGTGGAAAGAAGCAGCCAGGAGCTGGAATATCTGCAGCTGAAGGAGCTGTGGCGACCGCAGCGAGAAAAATGTTTTAAAATGAAATCACTTTTAATGAGTCATTCAAGTGGCATGAAGAAGGCAACAGACTCGACTCCTATGCCCCCTGCCTGATGGTCCTCCGAGCCTCAATTGCTCGACTTGACTAGCCAGCCAGGCAGCATAAAAATAATAATTTTTACAGAGCAACAAACAAAAAGAACAACGAAAAAATGATGGTGTTGCAAGTTTGTTGAAAATTGTAGAAGTTTGTATACGCTTTCAGGTGGAAAATGAAGTTTATAAGAAGATTTAAAGTTTATTTATAAAATTCTATATAATTTTTAATTAATTAAGAGCTAAGACTATTAGTGTTTTTGTAGGATTTTGTTTATAAGATTGTATCTTTCTATGATATTAGTTTGCAATCTTTCTTAAAAGAGTTTCCTAACAAAAACCACTACCTTAACGCCACTCTGACAGCACTGTTAAGGACTAAAAAATATTTAAAAAATCAGGTTTACCTACAAGTATAAACACCTTTACTAAGGGTATAAATAGATTGCCCAGAAAAGGAAGGCAGAGCAATAATAATTTCGCGTACGGACACTGCCAAGTGGAAGCGCCAAGCTCCAGGAAGCGTCAGTCGCCACTAGACCCGCCGCCGCTGCCGTTTGCCGCCTCCAACCCAGCTACCCTGCCACCCCCTGCTAGACCATCCATGGTTGGGCCACCAGCGCAGGAAATCACTGGCAGCAAGGCAACAAGTGGCCACCGCCGACTCTCTCAGAGATTCAACTCCTGCGGCCATTTCACTTTGCTTTTCATTTTATTGCTAATTTTTTTTTTTTTTTGCGCTCTAGCAGCGAGTTTTTGCAAATTATAATGACAGCCCCCAGCTCAGAGACGCGGAATACTACTACATAGTGGCAAGTCTGTTAGTGTCGAGTGCCGGCCGGGGGTTTGGTCAATGGCGGGGGCGAATAGACATTTAATGAAACGAAACGACAACAAATTGTTAAAACATTATTTGCGCTTTCCCTTTGCCATTTTGCCTTTCTTTTTCCTTCCTTTCATTTCCTCTTTTTTTTTTGTACTTTTTGTTGGCCATCTTTCTTGGCCCGTTCTATGATTTTTTTTATATACACTTTATTGTTAATAAACAGACATTACAAAGCAGATAATGAACGACAAGGAGTACTAGCACTGGGGACCCGGCAGAAGGGAAATTGAAATTGTGGGCGCTTTGACAGCAAACTGGAAAATCATTCACCCAGTAATTTGTAAGAAGAGTTAAAAGATAGAAAAGGATACTATATACTTTAATTAATTTCTATAAAAAATATTCAATTTAGACTTGTTCTTAAAATAGCTTTAATAGGATTAGATACCATAATAATTGCTGGACTATTTTTCTTGCCAAACTCGTTCTGTTATCCTTGATAGTTGGACATCCTTTCAGCTTTTATTCAGTTAGTCCTTTCCACACTTTAATCCTTTCGACAGTTCGTCCAACTGTGAATGATTTCACTTAACGCTTTCTGGATAGGAAAACAATGTTATCGCTTAATACTTATATTTTCCTGTCATTTAATTTCTTTTCCACTTGGTCCATTCTGCATTTCCCTTTGATGCTGAGTCGGCAAGTGCTTAGTGGGGCTGGCTGGATCCAGCCCGGTTTTATGGTTCTTTGTTTTCGCGCCAAATGCTTTGAAAACGATTCTGTTCAGCGCGATGCCAAATAGAAAATCATCATAATTTTCCTTTATTACCAGAGTTTTTACCCATTTGCCATAGTTGTTTCCATGGCTTTTATGGACAAACTTTAGACCGATTTCAGCATCAGTGTTGTTGTCGCTGTTGCTTTAATTGCCATTGTCATGGCTGGGATGGGCTTGGCTTGCTCATTGTTTGTCACAGAAAGCAGACCCACTCAGCAGACCCCATCAAATAAAAGGAAAAAATAACTTTGTCGGAAACTCCTTTGATTTGTTTTCAGCACAACAGTATAAAAGTTTTGTATGAGCCATCCAGCCCAAAGAATCCTCCTACCTCCTACCTGCAAGCTGACAAAAAAAAAGGAAAATCCCTTCCTTGTATGTGCGGCTGGTGCGAACTTTTGAAGACAAAACATTTTTGAGTTATTAATGAAAAGTTGTTGTCTATTCCGGTGAACATGCAGGCCAGGACAGGGTAGGACAGGGAAGGGCAGTCGTCCTGGCTTCAGTTTATATAACAAATACAAGTGCTAACTAAATGTTATGCTTTCATTATGCTCAGTAGCTCCATGAAAACTTTCCAGCAACTTTCCTACACACCTCCACTTTTAGATCTCCTCCAGCAGATCCGCCTTCAAGGTGATGATTGGCTTACCTAATTCCCCTCCTGTTCTATTCAATTTCTGTTTTGGTTCGGGCCACCCACTCAGGTGGCTTAGTGGAATTTTACTTTTTATAGACACGCATTTGTTTGCCTAAAGTGCACTTTTTAACTAACTTGTCTAACGCAACTAATGAAAAGATTTGTTATTAGTTTTGGTCCGGCACTGGGGCCGGTCGGTGCAAAAAGTGGCAGCCACACCACACCAGCTGCCGGTAACTTTGCCCAGGGAATTATACATAAACATTGGACCAAACCAAGCAATGCTCCACAGCCAACACACATACTATATACACTACAAACTATACTCACATTGGGTACTGTGTGTGTGAGGTAGGAAATAAAAAGAAATATGCTAGCAACTTGAAAAAGTAAATAAATATTTGAACAACTTCTTATGGCCAACTATTTGTTTGGCAGACGAAAAGAACAAGTTTTTGGGCGAAAACCAAAGCAAAAAGGTGAGTTCAATTCTGCAGCAGGAGTGCGCAACTTTCGAAGCCATTATGTGAAAGTTTTATTTCTCCTCCTTGGCCAGGAAGGAGGGCCTGGCAATCGACTAGTTTTCCTCTTGGGTTGCTCTAGGTTAGGGAGGAATTGGATTGGCAAATTGTTCGGCACATAATTTTAGAGGCAATTTAACGAAATCAAATTTAAGGGAAATTCTTTTTCAAAGAATGTGTTGAATGTGATTTTGCCATTTAGATTTAAAATTTAATAAATAATGGGGGTATTTTAGTTTGTTTTAAGTTGTAGCATTATAAAATACACAAAACTAATATAAATTTTTGAAAATAGTTGATTGGTTATAATTATACACATTCCTAACCTTTTGAATAAAAAAACAGTTTATTGTTTATTAATGAACAACAATTTCGAACATTTATTCATAAAATCAATCACTCTATTTGAATAATTTAAAGCTAAAATAAGCTTTAATCCATTTCCAAAACATTTTTGAATGAATTTGGAAACTTTCAATAGATCTTCCATATCAGTTAGTGAATGAGTTTGGGCGTTTTCAATAGATCTTCTCCACCACCCAAGTGGCTTTAAACAAATTGTTCGACGAACCAAATGGCTTGTTTAATATATTAATAAAAGCCATTCAAAGCCTTGTTCGAGCAGCTCTAAAAGCCACCTTAATATGGTCATATGGCCATAAACCCGACCCGGGCCATTGTTCGCACACACAATTGGCATATTAAATTACCGCTTTTGTAGGATATTTAACATAACATCACTAACCGATGCTATTTTTGGCCTTGGTTAGGTTATCTAAACAGATAATTAAGTCCGCTTTGAGCCGCGGCTGTCTCCCAGCTGATTGATTGACTTTATCGGCCGTTTCTGCTGGGGTCTTATCAACACTCTGCCGAAGTCAATCTTTTTGGCCTGGCCCGTCTCCTGGCCCGTATCAAGATGCAGTCAGAAAATGCATAAAAGACGTATCTCACAGCCATAGCCACAGCAAGAGGTAGAGCCAGAGCCACAGCAACGACAATAACCAGAACGTAGGTAAGAGGCTCTCAGATTAAAACGAGTTTTTAACGGCAATCGTGTAGGCCGAGGAGTGCCATCTTTATGGACAGGTTAAGACAACTTCCTGCGTCTCCGGGCCCCCATGGCGAGGAGTTGCTTGATCGACAGTTCGACATGAAAATGAAACCAAAAAGGATGACACACCAGCAAAACATTTCATGGTATTTTTTTTTAATATAAATTAGTTGTTTATTTAATTCGAGATCTAGATTCTAGATTATAGTGGAAGTACAAAGTTAACAAAGTCAGTTGATTGTAAAGTGTGTAAACAGAAATATTATACAATTTATTGCACAAACATATATGAATTTAAGTTTTCTAACATCAATTATTTATAATTTTGATTTGATAATTAAATTAATTTGATGGATTTGAAACAGCTTCCAGCTAGCAAAGTTGACACCTTCTTTCATTCGTTTAATAACCTTGACATCTGGCGTCGCTCCAGGTGTTTCTTCAATCATCATGGCCGAGTTGTTATGGCCACCCGCATTCTGCAGTTTTATGACAACATTTCCAGACGGCTGGGAACAACAATTTAAAAATGCATGTAATACTTGTATATAATTTGATTAATAGCGACAGCTGAAACAAAAAGTCGAGTACTAAAAATTGAATGTGTTGAAATGAATAATTGATACTTATATCGTATGCACGTATCGTGCTTGCAACAAAGCTATTTCCAAATTAAAATCATTGCATCATTTTTTTATTACTTTCATTACCTGGTCATCAATTTGTAATGAGTATTCCATAGAATCAAATAAAAAACGGCTGTAAAAAAAGCTGCATTTTGAATCAATATCAATATTCATTGTTAAATGCTGCAAAAGAATGTGTATTTATGACTGAAATGATTATTGTAAATTATTAAGGCTGTGGGAAAAAATTGAAAATCAATGGATTAATTATATTTCAGCATCCACTCCAGGGTCCAGGTCCACTCCAGAAACCAAACCAAACCAAACTACAACAAAAGCGCCATCGCCTGTGAAAGAAATAGCAGGAAAGAAACACAAAGTCTGGCCAAGAGGGTCCAGCATTATATATATACGTAAAGGATTAGGTGGGACGGAGGGGGATTTGGCATTTGGGAGTTGGTTTCGACATTGCCACTCGGGCACTTGCCACTGGCAACTGGCAATAAGAACCAGCAGAAGCAAAGCTCTACAAAAAACTCCGTAGCGAGCTGTGAACACGCAGCTAGAAAAATACTCTGGCAGAAGCCAAAGCCTGGTAACTGCAGGTGAAAATGGATTCTGAAAATTGGGTTAATTGATGCTTAGTGTTTTGCCTCCGCGGCTGGGTTAAGTGCGGCTGTTGGTGGGGCAAGGGGGCGTGGTTATTTAGCGCCAAGTGGCTAATAGTTTTGTGCTACCCCAACCCACCCCACCGCCTAACCGGAAACCGGAAATGCGCACAAGGAAGTACACACAAACATTGCACACACCATGCCAAATGCCAAAATGGCAATGTCGTCAGAGGTTAAAAGGGAAATAATGGAATGGGGAATGGGAAGTGGGTTTTCGGGTTAACTTGGCTAAGAGGGCCACATAAACGCCATATACATGTAATTAGTATTTGGGCCATTGTCGAATTATACACACCAGGACTGCCCTGCTCCGTGAGATTGGCTATAAGTGTGGTGGCTGGACCGCCACCCGCACCGCCTCCAGTGGCTCCTCCACTGCCGCCTCCAGCTGGCGAAGCACCACCGCTGCCAGCTACACTGCTGGCACCACCCGCCGCCGGTTCCAGGGCCAGGACAACATGCAGCAGCAACAGTGGCAGGGACAGGGTTAGGAGCAGCACCATCGATGCACCTTTAAGCGCTGGCCATTGCCTCCTCATCTTGCAATTCGGTATTTTGGCTATGTGCTTGTTGTACTCCCGCACCGGCATCAACATGTTCCATTGGTCGGTGCTCCTTGGCTCCTTGGCCCCGATGGCTCTAATTGTGGACGATGCTCTGATAATAAAAGGAGTAAGAAACTAATATTAGCAATGAATTGGCTTTTTGGCTAAAATGCAATTAAGGCAGCGGCTATACTTGTCTCTAGTCATCTTCCCCCCACAGTTACTAAATTATAAAATCGTGTAGAAAAATCATTCTAGTAGCTACAAATGGCCATCTGGCAGTAGCAGTTGCAATTAATGTTTATGGAAAGTTTATTGTTGCATCACGCAGCACACAAACACACACACACATGCACACGCAAAAATGTATCTCAATGTTGTCTGGATGGCTGCAATTAAAGTTCTTGGGTCTCCTGTTTAACCGACATCTGCTTGGCAGATATCTCGGCCGAACATCAAATTACACATTTGGCATATAAATTGCTCAATTTCATGTATTTTGCCAGTGTCACAATGTCATTATACGCCAGACACACCCCTCAGCCGGGAGGGAGGGGCAAACGCTAATGTATCTTGCAGATACAATTGCTGAAATTGCACTTTTAGCACTTAACCGAAACAGGCCTTACAGTATCTTCTGGTTTATCGTTATTTCATTGCCTTAAATTATCGATTTATGAGCCGGATTTTTACTTTTTTTAATTTATAAGATTTACACCTTGCCGGCTTGTATTTTTTCGACGACTTTCAGTTGCTATCTCTTTGTTTATATTTATGCATTGCACTTGCTGCCAAGGGTTATTGTTATATATATTTTTGTTGGTGTTGTTCTGTTGTTCCTGCTGCTGTCGTAGCCAGTGCTTTTGTTACATTTATAAATGGTTTAGAGCACACATGTGCTCCTCATACACACACACGCACAGCTGTGGCTACAATTTGTAACTGTAGCGCATTTATAAACGCTGGCTAGATGGCTGGCTGGATGGCTCCTTGGGTGCCTGGCTGTCCTTGCTATCCAACAACAAGGATGTTTTCCCTTTTTCCCGGTTTTCCCTCAGTTTGCCGCTATTGCCAGCCAATGTTTACACACACGCTCAAGAACTTTTTGTTGGTCGTCAACAAACCATCAAGCGTTTGCCATTGCTTTGCTTATCAGCTAAGATATAGGACTCTGGCTTGAGGATGAGAGCCCTCGGTCCTTTCGATACGCCGTACGATATAAATGGTTATGGGTATGGGTATGGGTTGCGGTGGCTCTCCTCGTATTTGATTTACCCTTCGGAAAACGTGCTCACATGCGGTTTTGTTGAATTTTCCAGTTGCCAGTTGCCAGTTTTTTGGATTTTCAGTTCTTAGTTCTCAGGTCTCTCTGGTCTCTGTTCTTTTGCTTTTGTTGTTTCAGTCAATTGCCGCATTTTAAAAACGCATAAAATTGCTTTATGTTTGCCCTTCCATTTCCATTTCCAAAGGGACTCCTTCCTCTCCAGCTCTCCAGCTCCTTGGGCTTATCCTCTGGCGTAAATTTATGCAAGGCGCCTTAGTTAGGTGGTTCCACATACAGACTCGCACATGACAGACGCGTTGGCGTTTTATTCTTATTTTCCTTCAGGTTTTCATCCTCCTCCTCCAGGGCATATATAGATATTTGAATTCTTTTTCGATGTGAAGAAAATGCAGGCTGCACAGCTGCAGTTACCTGGCCTCTGAGCTCTCTTGTATGTCTGGTTTTCCTGGTATCTCGTCCAATCCCAATCCGAATCCGTATCCGTCGTCGGGGTAAGTATCTGTAAGTGGTGCATAAGTGGCAGAGAAATGTTATTGATGATTTATTTGCATTTGGCATTGATATATGCTAATGTTTTGCCCCGACTGCCTGCCTGACTGCCTGCCTGAATGCCTCACAGCCTTTCTTTGTCTTAGTCAGAAAAATAAAAACAACAAAAAAAAAAAAAAAACGTACTGAACTGAATCGAGTGAAAGAAAATGAAGGAAAAGAAAAGGTTCCTCACGGCCCGGAGGCCATGGATTATGTTATCTTTGGCCGCGCGGCCTGTTGGCTTTTCAATTTTTCATGGCGCGACAGCCACCAGAAGGAATTATTATGGCATTTTTTGTAGCCCATCCCCCTCGACTCTCTCTCAGGTTTTTCTTTAAGTCATTTTTATTTGCATTTCGTGATTTCGAACAGACAGATAACGCGTTGCATCCTGAGCTAAGAGCCAAAAACGGAGAACGTTGTGTGTCAACTCAAATATTTGATTTAATTCCCTGACATAATAATTAATCACTCGGCACCTTTTACGAGACAAACACGCGGTGTATGACCCCGGGCTCTATCCCTCTAGCTCGGTTATTTGTTTATAATTAAATATTATTTGGCAGCCGAAATGAGACAGGCCAGTCGGAGTGGCATTTATCAGTCATTCACTCTCCGGCCAGGTTTCATTTTCGGTTCGGTTCGGATCGGTTTGGTTTTTAATGCCTTTTTGTTTAATGAGTTACAAATTTGGTTTTTCAGTTGTTTAATGGCTGACAGCATTATAGATTAGTGGCCGAAAGTTTTTCTAGTCTCCCCTCCATGTCATTTACATGATCTGGGAACTGTCCCTGCCCCGCGGCCCTTTTTGTCGTCCGTCTGTCGCCGTCTCTTGCTTGTATCTTGTATCTGTATCTGGCTACTTGGTGGGTCTATGTATCTGTATCTTGGAGAGTGGAGTATGTCTCTGCTAATGTGTGTTTTTTCTGGGCTAATAGCTGCCGGGCAGCCAATGGGAATTTGTGTTAATTGTATGCTCGTTATGAATCTTGGTTGGCATTTTAAATTATTTTACAGAAGAGTCCAAATACCATTCCAATTCATAATTTATGGTTTTCATTTCCCTCCAGAGATTACCTATAGATTTGTATAGAAAATCCCACGATAACCTGTTGCTTTTAATTGGCTTGGCAAGCCTTATTTGGATAATTTACTTAAGCAAATCTTGGCAAAAAGTTTTCCAGCTCATTCGACTCTTCGACTTTACGCAACTCGCCTCCGATTAGCATATTGGGAAGAGAGAACGAACGGTTGTTTCCCTAAGAGATTGCCTCATTCCATATTAAAAATTCATAAGCTCGACTGTCAGGCCTTGAGATACATTTGAAATTCAAGTGCCCCGGCCCCGGCCCAGCTCGGCTGGCACACGCGCATCGCTAAAAGTGTCAAATTGGCAAAAGTGGACTTGGATGTGGATATGGACCTGATGGGGGGAAGAAGTCGGCTGGAAAACAAATACAGTGGAGGATGCCTTCCGAAACAAACTTCTGATGCCGAGTGTGAGTGCGAGAGTCTATAAGAAATTGATATCATTTATCAAACTGACACATACAGAATGAGTCGAGTGAGTGAGTGGGGCAGAGTCTGAAGCGAATCTCTTCTCTGGAAACTTTTGCAAATGAGGCAGCAGCAGTCGGCGGCAAACGCCACATAAATAAACATGGGATGGTGCCCCTTTTTTGATGGTAGGGGGGTGTGGCATACGCCTAATTGAATTCAACAGTGCGAGAGTAAGCGAGAAATACATAAATAATCGAAAGAGATCGCATCACACAGCAGCTCTGCCACAAAATTAGTTCATTAAAGAAGTTCAGAGCCAAACAAAAATTTGCATACGACTCGAAAAAAGATGTGGTGGCACTCTCCCCCGAAAACCTCAAAAAAAGAAACGCACAAAAGCGAAAAATAAATGTAAATTAAAGTAAACAATGCAAAGAGCTATTCAAATTGTTTTCTTTTTTTATATTATTTGTATCAGGGCCACCCACCCACACCCCCTACTTCAGAGAAGAGAGAAAAAAAAGTTCCAATTGCCAAAAACTTCAAAAGTCAGCAACATGCAACATGAATATCAAAATCAGAAAGGGAATAAAAATAAAAATAAATATAAAAAATACTAAAGGGCGGTGGACTGGACCAGAAGTTGGTGTATTGTTGGGGGAAAACGAGTGCAGCAAATCAATGCCCAACAACAAAAGCAGTAACTATGAAAGCTGCGTGTCAGGGCCAACACACACAGCCCATAGCTGTAGAGAAAGAGTCCCAAAAAAAATATTCCAAAAAATATATATATACAACTTGTATGCAACCCCAACAACAAATAATTCCAGGAATCCCTCGCAGTGAAGAGCCTCAAACCCCATACCCCCATACCCCAACCTCCAACCCACTTGTAATAAAAAATATTTTCAATAATAAAGTGTATTAAGTTGTGAAGTGCACACACATCCATACACACTGAAGTGAAAATAAATGAAATGTGAACCATGGAAAAGCTTCGAAAAGCAATAAGAGTGAAAAATTCTCTGGTTCTCGTCTCTGCTTGTTTTTTACGTTATTTACAAAACAAAGAAATACAAAAAATGGGGAAAAATGTTATGAAAAAAAATCCTATATAAATGAAATGTGGGAGTGAGTCGCGTGTAAATACAAATATAAGAGTTGGAAGTTGAAGGAGTGATGGGGACGGAGTTGGAGACAACTCTGGATAGGTGGGTAGGTAGATACTACATACTACCGAATACCAAAACGAATCTCGAATCTCGGTTACGAACGCATGAATGTGTCAATGGCTCAAACCGATTTATACAGCATATTAAATTCTGACATCAATGTTTTATTGTCCCTACATGCATATATAAATGAAAAGTAATAAAAAATCGAGAGGAAAAAGCGTTGTAATGGGACTAGAGGGAGCACACCCAACCCAACCCCAACCCCAACTCAATCCAGCACTTTCCATGAAATTGAAACTCATTTGAGTCTCAACTCATTTGTTGGCCAGCTTGAAGGTTGGATTGTTGTAGTTTCACGTTTAAAGAGATTAAATTGAAATTGAAGTGGTTTGGTGGTGCACCTTTGCACCGAGGTTCTCTCTGGAGGGCTTCTCTATATGGTATGTGTGTATTTTCAGAGTGACCCGAAGCTTTATTCTTCAAATCCATTGTTGTTGTTTGACGAGAAATGGTCTGGGTCTGAAGCGAATTGGATTTAACCTCTTTCTCTTCTTTATTTTTTTTCGAGCAAGTCTGCAGAGGTGGATGCATGGAAAAAGGGATTAGAACGGTGCCGAGAGGAATGCCAGAAGGGATTTGTGTTATGCAGTGAAGCCAAATTTAAATTGCAGCACATACTTGTTGAGGGATCTGGGGGCAAGGATGCAAATTCTTTTACAGGAAAGCCTAAATCACTGGGAATTGAAGCTACTTAATTATTCTTCTCTGCCTTTCCTCATTCACCTGATGGCCTAATCCATTAGGCCATAGTTTTATAATAAGCAGCTCAATTTGCCATTCTCTTTGGACTTATCTATAGCCACGAAATATTGGCCAGTTAAGGGCTAGCTAGGCCTGGGTCGGTACAATATTCAAATGGCAGCCCGTCCACAAATTATCGCTTTTCGCGCTGCCCACCTGCCACGGCATATGCTAATTAAAGGGGACACTCGCCGAATTCGGCTAACTGGGTCACGGGAATGACATCGTCGAAAATGCATAATGGCATATTGCCATCGACATAGGCATAGTCATAGTTTTGGGGCTTATAGGCGTTTCGGCCGGTCCCCAAAAGAACAGCTCCATGACGACGCTGGAGAGGAGAACTATCAATCTTGTGCGAGAGGCAAACATAATTTATAACCAAAGGGGCTGGGAGTTGCAGCTCATAGAGCATCTCCTCTGTATAGGGAACCACCAAAATACGCCCACTTTCGTAGCTGCACTGAAGGAAAAGTAGAGTTCCCTTTTTGCATATTTCTTTAAAAAATCTCCCCTTATCTGTAAAACATTCATACCTTTCTCTGGCAAACCTAAAGGCTTGTCAGTTGCCGTTCTTTTAATGAGCCGCCCCAAAAGCGTGAAAAAGCGCAGCATTGCCGTCCGCCCCCTGCTCGAATAGCTCCAGGAATGGTAAAGGTGAGGCAGCCCAGCCAGCCAGGCTGATAATTATGAATGGAACCAACTGTAAACTGACACAAAACAAACTCAACCCACATACGTACACACATGAGGCCATTGAGCTGTCAGCTGTGGCGACCTCGCTGATGCGGCAGCTACACCCAAAATGCAACGCCCCTGCAATGGTAAGCAGCTTAATCGAGCTGCATCTACTAGCTGCATCTCCGGCACAGCCCCTAAAACTGGCTTCCAAGCCCAAAAAACCCAAAGCCCATACCTAAAGCCAAGGCCCAAGCCCATCCAGCATAGCTGCAGCCAGTCGGTGTCTGTGCCGCCGTTATCATTAGTTGCATCTTAGAGGCACTCAGCCGCAGCTGAAAAGCTTTCAGACCTGGTCCCCAACTAACAGGTGGCACTGAGAGAAAAAAATAGGGAGATGAGATTAAAAAATTCAACAAAAAAGGTGGAAAAATTGCCAGGAAGATAAAGGTGGCTTTTGTGGTTTAATATTAAAAAGGAGTGTCTTTAAAAGGAGTGTCTTCTTCAAGAATTAATATTTGAATACTTTTTTTTTACAGTGCACACTACAAGCCCAAGTCAAGTGCAGGATAGGATAGGAAAACCAAAGAAATGAAAGGAGAAAAGGCAGGTCGCTGCTGCTGCGGCTAAGGCTGAGCGTTTTATTAATTTATTGCCTTGACGATAGTGGAACAAATCTATTAAAATGCGCATATTAAGCCGAAAGCAGCTTAAGTAAATTACGCACTTATAGATGGCAATAACGAAACCGAATCAGAACCAATGGAGAACGAACCACCAGGCCGGCAATCAAATTGGAAATTAAAAAAAATAAAAGATAGCCCAGAAGAAGAAGGCCAGGCTAAAACAAAAGTCAAGTCCCATTCCCAGTCCCAGTCGGGGATTGTAAAAATGGTTTAATGGAGGCACTAAAATATAAAATAAAACTCTACCCAAGTAGAGATGGACTAGACTTACATTTAACAGTCGAAGCTAGTGTACCCTTTGACTAACGACAAGATTAAAATAAAGATATACTTTAGAGAGAGATTAAGAGTTAATTTAGAAATATTTTCTTGTTGCAATAAAATAAAGAAATCTTAAACCATAAATGCCAAAGTTTTCCAAATACCTTTCAAGAAAGAGTATAATAAAAATTCTTCAAAAACCGAACAAAAACTTATCATTAAAGCCATAAATAATTAGTGAAGACTTGATGGCAAGACTGAGAACTGAGAACAGAGAATCGGCCTCGGATTTGGCTCAGAAATTGCTTAATTAGTCACGGTTCCATCGGCGGCATTAAAATGCGTAAATAATGTATAAAATATGGCAAGTTCTTTTTCTTTTTTTGTTTGGAAGATAAACGTTTAGTTTTGAAATTTGAGAAATTGTTGTGTGGTGTTTCGGGTTCTTTATTAATATTGTGATATTTTTTGTTAATTTGTTGGAAAGTGTCGGGGGGTTCGCACTCAGCCAACATAACCAACCTGGGCGGCAGTTTATTTATGGCTTTGCATTTATTAAAATATATATATAGAAGGCCCTCTCCCCCCCTGCCTGGGTTGCGTAACAGGTTGTGGCGTGTGTGCTGTTGAGTTATTTAATATCAATTAGGGAGCCCGCTCGAAATGACTGGGCCACAGCTGATTTCAAAATAACGACACGCATTTCACTTTATTTGAGCATTTTTTTATATTTTTTGTCTGGGCCATCAGCCTAACAAATGGCTGCAATTAGAACAGTATGGCGAAATGCGTACAATTTGGAGGTTTTTTTTTTTTTTCAATTTCTTGCTACAAGAAATGTGTGGCATGAGGTCAGATTACTTGGCCCTCGAATATTGATAAATGATCGGCACTCGATCGCCAGCAAATGAGATATAGAAAGAGAACTTTTTTTTTTATTTAAAAGTGTTCTGAAGTGTCGTAATTATTTGACATTTGGTCGAGTTCATTGTTCGCTTAACCAAGTGCTTGGACAATCAATGACTTGACAGTGATTGATTGGCGAGGAAGGAGATATTTTTATTATCTGGAACTGATTCGGAGAATCGAAAGTCGAGACTGTTCTGGATCAATACTGGCTATAGCTGTTTAATAATTTGGAAACAAACACCATCTGACACAATGGCTGGCAAACATTTTTCACCGCAGAAATCACACGCTAAGTGAATTTGATTTGCCTATAAAGCAATTTGTTAGCAAATCCAATAATATTGCCGCAACCACAATTCAGTTTGTAGACTATACCAGGCTATATATATTGTAAAGAACCGACAACCAATAGCCGCAAATGCCAACAACAATGGATATGCCAGAAACCATCTCATTATAAATTAGATTGAAATTCATTTTTAATAATTACAGGTCTGGGGCCAAAGTTTTAGCTAAAAATGACCCGGAGCTCTGTAGAGAAAAATGTTCCACTAATTTGCGGCCTAACTAATTAATGGTTTGTTGCCCAAACAAAATGCCAGCTCCCCTACTTGAAGTTCCTTTTTATCCACAAACTACAAAACACAATAAATGCGAAATAAATAAATTGATTGGAGGCTCAGAGCCATTCGTTGCGGCTGATTGAGTTTGAAAAACGTTCACACAGAAATATGTGCCCACTAATTGACAATTAAACAGGAAGTACATAGTTGGGAAATGGTATATTACTATATATATGGTATTTCTAAATTGCATGATTGATAAAAGTGGCGAGAAGTATGCCCTCCCTGGAGTAAGGTGGTGGCAAAGTGGAAAACTAAGCGGCTAACTGATTTCCGAACAAAACTTTCAACATATTAAAACTGCACTTGCCAGGAAATCTGCCAGGAGTCTGTGCCCAGGTCCTGTACTATATATATATATCCCAAAAGAAAAGGCGCTCAAGTATGTTGAACACGCGTCAAGTTCCTGTGGCAAACTTTTGCGTCAACTTTTGCAGGACGACGAGCAGCCAGTCAGCCAGCCATCCAAACTAAAGCTAAAACCCAAGGTGAGTTTCAGTTCAGTTGGTCTGGGCACTTAAGAGCCCAAAGTGAACCGCCAGCTGGGAGCATTGACAATGGCAGTGGAACTACCACCATCACCACCACCAACAACAATAACAATAATTCTAATTAAAGTTTTCAATTTGAAGTTTCGACTCCGCCACTCCACCACCCACCAAATAAAACGTAGAGATGGAGACTCTTATCAGGAGCCAACCTAGGCGATGAAAACAAAGCCGGCCAGACAATGCCAGCCAACAGACAATGGAGCAGCATCGACTACAATGCACTCCCGAAACGATCCCAAAACCAGACATCATCCCATACACTGCCAGGAATGAGGGTGTATTTTTATTAAAATTTATATTATAAGGAAGTAGGAAGTAAGGCCTAATAATCTTTATATTTTTTTGTTGAGTGTACAAAGCAGAGGTAATCTAATAACAAATAACTTCGGGAAGTATTAATCATATTCTCCGGTTGCCAGGATGGGGCGATGGCTCTGGCTATGTGCGTGTGCTGCTGCTACTAATTATAAATTTCAATTGTTCACTGAATGCATTCGGCTGACGCTCTATTACAGAGGCAAAGTTTTCGGCCCAATCCATTGGCTGGCAGCCCATCAAGCGTGTCTAAGCGGCTCAAACCATTCAGGCATGCACACACGACTATGAACTATGAATCATGCAACGATGCTCTGGCTTTGGCTTCGGCTCAGACCCAGACTCAGTCGCAGTCGCAGTTCCCTCCCGGCCCGGCCTATGTGCTCTGGCTGATAATAATAATCTGCATAATCAACATCATAATGCACACACAGAGTACACACTCAGTGCTGCTGAACAACAAGTGCTGGGGATTTTTGGGCGGCAGACTGGGATGGCTGGGATGGATGTCTGTCTGACAAAAGGCTTTTGGCCAACGTCAAAAATAAAATCTCAACAAGAGTTGGCAAACAAAACAATTTAATAAACGAAATTACATTTTTGGAGAAATGTCCTGGAAGGAGAAAATGTTTGATTTTTTTCTAGCTTTAATCATAGACAGGATTTGGTTTAAGGTTTTTTGGTTCTTAAAGTTAGGTTGCTTGTCTATAAGATAGGTAGTCCTTCTTCCACTCTGAGGAGACATTTCCTTTATTTTGAAATCTCCTTTCACACATTCAGGAGGTTGATGGAACGCCCTCTAATATGAAATGACGACTATATTAGGGTTTCTCAACTAAATAATACCCGGTACTCCATTAGTCTTTTTTAACTTTCTCCAGTAAACTTTAATTCAGATATCCAAGTCCTTCTGCTACTATAGTTTTGACATAAGTCCCCTTCATTATAAGATCTCCTTTCATTTATGAGTTTGTTGGAACACCCCTAACCCCTCATGACAACTAAATGCAACAGCAGACATTAAAAAAAAAGTATAAAGATTTGACGGATTTGTGTATCCATTGAAAGCTGCAGGCAAAATCATTAAAAGCAGTCGCAAAATAAATAAAAAGTGAAAATAAAGAAGGCGAATCACAAAGGAGAATCACACACCCTCCTCCATGCCACATCCCCGACTGCGTCAGCAGCAAGTCCTTATTGGAAGCCAAAGCCAACCTGAAGCCCACGTCTAAAATCCAGCACCATGACAAATCAATATTGGTTATTTTTGTATGCATGAACTGGAGGCGTGTCGTCCTTCCGTCTGTTCGCTTTGGCCACGCCCCCTCCTCCATCGCCGCCATCGCCTCCTCTACTGCCAAAATAATCATCACAAACTTTGACGCCGCACGCATATTAAATAAACTGGGAAAGCAACCAGTACCAGAGTATCAGTACCAGCGACTGGTACAGTAGTATCACAGCCAGCCAGCGAGTATCTCATAGATACAGATACAAGTACTCGTACTCGTGCTCTTGCATGCATAAATTAGTTCGTTCGTTTACAGTCACTGACACTTTTTTTTAGCCAAAAAAAAAAAAAACAAAAAAGATTGACAAGCTCGATTCCCGGTAATTAAGAGGGAGTTGGGTTCATTTCCATTTCCGAGGCAGGGCCTTGAGGGCAGAATTAGATGATATTCCGGTGGCTTAATGGATGGGTTTGGTTAGCCACTGAGGCTAAAAAAGGCTTTAACTGTTGGCTAAAATTAGCGATTATATAGACAAGGTTATGGGTAATGCTAATGGAAAGTCAATTAGATGGAAATAGAAGTTGGATAAATAATTAATTAAATAACTCGTAAGGATATTTAGTTGGACTTGAATGGTTAATGAGCTGTCTGTTGTAGTTTTCCCATCGAACACTGTCTTCTTGGGAAATATTTAACAATTCATCGGCAATTGCTTGGCTCGAAATGAAGTGCCTCTCAATAAATATCCTTGTTTGGTAATCTATCCAATCGCTATTCTTGGCCTTTGTTCTGCCAACAGCAACTGCATCAATTTGGCCCGTGATGAACGTTTTATTAGCCCAATCTCTGGACTGGCAAATAGCAATTACTAACTTTGGTGCAAACTGCAATTTGTTCCACAACCGATTCATGCAACAAGTGAGGCAAGGCTGCAGGATATCCTCTTAAATTTTTGGTTGGAAAACCTCCGGAAAACGGAAAAAAATTTTAACTGAAATGGTATTGCAATGGAAAGGAAAAACTCAAAGCTGAAATGTGAATTTGTATTTGGTATTTGGGCCTGGCCACAAAATGAAGAATCCCTTGGATGCAGACATCCGACCGAAAAAGCGAGCGGAAAACTGATAATGATTGTGGCCTGCGGGGGCCATCGTTGCAATGCCCACAAAACCCAAAAGTATAGATACACTGATAGAAGTAATCTTAATTTTTGAATCATTTTTTTATTGAAGAGACAATCTTTCAGATACAATTGGAAAGACTAGGCTCTTGCAATTTTAATATATTATGGATAACTATTATAACCCCTCTTTCTCCAAGTGCATTATAGTGGGGGAGGAGAAAAAAGAACCTGCCTGGGCAATAACTGGCGCCTGCGTAACCAAAATTAGTTTGGAAGGGGGGGGAGCATATTAAAAGCCAGGCAGCATCAACCAGACAAAATCAGATGACGTCTCCCCACATAGACAAACAAATTTTGAATGTGCATGTGCAATGAAGGGATAGAGGAGTACAGTATCCCCACCATTTGGATACGAAATTGGAGGATATGCCAAAATATTCCATGGCAGGGTGGCCATGGGGGCGTGCCGGTGGTAGTGGCATCAGCATCATCAGAAGGAGGAGCAGCATGGCATCATCATTAAATATCATTAACACAGCAACGAACAAGCACAGCACAAACAACAGACAACAGACATCTGACAGCAGAAACAGCAACAAAACCATTTGGTGATATCATTAACAAGAGCAGGATACGGATTTTAGCCTGGATCTGGTTCTGGTACTGGATTCTGGGTCCTGGGTCCTAGAGTAGGGTGCTTTAAGCAAAAAAGGAAACTGAGGCAATACCAATTGCAAACGGAATCGCAATAACACACAGACGGCAGACGGCAACAGCATCTCGATGTGGCACAAAAAGGAAGCAAATGTGTATACAAAATGTTTTTAATTAAACGTTTCCCCCTTTTGAGATGATTTCCTCGAAATGAAGTTGACAGACGCTGCCATCTGATGGAATGGAAAATCCAATGCTATATACCTTATACCTTATTTTCACTGTTACTACTATCATTGGCAAAAGTCATGAAGAATTTTCAGGAATATTTTCAATCAATTTGGGGTTTATGCAAAAAGACGCCAGAGTTACTATATAGGAGTATGTGTTGTGTATATTCTGGGTTATGGATGGATGGATGAGTGCTGGCATAGACGAATGGTTGGCTGTCTGTCTGTGGCTGCAAAAAGTATAAAATTACCAAACACAGTTCCGACATTATGCAATGTGAGATGAACCACTGACTGGCTGACTGTGTGTTGCAACAATCCTTTTGAAATCACATAATAATGTGCATCTCTCGCTTTAGTGTTTTTATTGCAGATTATGAACAGAAGCAGTAGCTAGGCTGGGAGGGAGGCAGCTCGGCAGCCAGCCCGGCAATAATATAAAGCACAAGCCGCGCAAACTTTTGCCATGATTCGTATAATTGCTGTGTGAATAATTACATCAAAATCAACAAGAGAAACAGCAACAAGAGTACTGTTCGAGAGCAGGCGGATAGACGGAAAGTCAGACAAATGCATTACAAACACAATAAAAGATTATGCTCTGTGATTGTCTGTTTCCATCCAGACCTCATCCTCGTAGCGACACCTCCAGACCATCCCAGAACGATTTCCACTGCTTGCGTTTGCAACAAATGTTGTTATTTATGCGCTTGAAAAAGTTTTTAATTGATTTAATAAGTAATGCGATTAATACCGAACAATATGCAGCGAGAGATGGTGTATCTGCATGCCAGACATATCTACTCCAACTCGGGTATCTACCAGATCCATAGATACTTCAGCTTTTTTTTTTGTGTCTTGCTGCTTTGCGGCTTTTGATGTTGAGTTTGCATGTGTGTTTTCGCGTGGCCTTTGAAAAGCTTTTAATTATCCGCTCGATTCTTGAATCTGCCGTATGTGTGCTCGAGGCTTAGGGGGCTTACTTCTAATGAATGGGTTCGATGATTTGCGGGGATTACGTCCCGCAACGCCCAGGTTGCAGGTTAAATTTTCAATTTCCACAACGCCCGTTGGCCTGACAACCGCTTTGGACATCCTTTCTTGTCACTTTTTTCCCTCGAAATTGCGTCCCATTTGGCGGTTTCCAACTAACTAAATGTAAACAACCTTTTCGAAGCTTCAACCGAAAGATAAGCACCTTAACAGAAGGTATAATACTAGATAAGAACTGTCAATTTATCATTTTTTCTGCATTTTCTGCCATCAGTGGACATTCCACTCACTCTCCACGCCTCCACCACCAGGGCGTAAGCTATGAAAAATGCTCCAGCAGTGCTACGGGAGGATGAAAAAACTGTAAACAGGCGTGTGAAAGGCGTTCAACGTTTGCTCAAGTCCAATTGTGCCACCGGGGTGTGCTACTTGGGGGCTACTGCTGATTGCTCTTCGCTCGGCTCGGCCGTTTCGGCTCGGATTGCCCATGACAAAGTAATGACAGTTTACAGCAGATGAAATAAACAAATGACCAATGCCCGGCCAGATGAGCTGAGCCAAGGGACGTGGTAGGCACTGGGAGAAAATATTATACTTGAGTGACTTTGTGATACCCGATACTGCTGCAGGTTCTCTCTTAAAGTACTAAATCTTTTTTATTCTTGGGAGAAACTGTGTAATACCCGGTTCTGCTTTAGTTTCTATGACCTCTTAATACTTTTTGTGAGTGACTATATGATACCCGATACTGTTGGTGTTTCTCTCACAAACTATAACCTCTTTTTCCTTCTATGAAGTGACTATATAGTACCGGGTACTGATGTAGTTTCTTTCTGAAACCATAACCTCGTTATCCTTCTTGAGAGTGACTATATGATACTGGTACTGGTGCATTTTCACTCATAAAGTATTACATATTTTTCCTTCATAAGAGTGACTAGTAATACCCGGTACTGCTGTAGTTTCTTGTATTATTTATAACCTCTTAGGCCTTCTTGTAAATGACTATGTAATACCTGGTTGTGCTGCAGATACTTCCATAAAGTATCTTCTTTGTCCCTCTAGAAAGTAACTATCTAATACCCGATACGGTACTACTGCAGCTTCTATAACCTTTTTTTTCATCTAGGGAGTAAAAACTTATGTAATACCCGGTACTGCTGTAGTTTCTTTCATTCTATAATTTGTTTATTCTTGTGAGTGACTATATGATACCAGCTACTACTGCAGTTTCTTTATAACTTTTAACCTCTTCGTCCTTCTATTGCCGATAGCAGATACTATGGCAGTTTCTTAATAACCTATAACCCCTTCCCCAATTAGTTTTCCTCATTATTTACCTTTTTGGGGAAAATATTTCTCCAAGTGAAGACTTAAGTATTTTACTTTCTGTTGAGAACTGAGGCTGATCTCGAGGTTCTTTTCATTTTGTTTGTTCGCAGCAGTTAAATGAAATGGCATGTAAAAATAAAAAGAAATATAAAGAGTGGAAGCCTGGGAGATAGTGCCAGCAGGGGTCTTGAAAGGTGGTGGTGGATGGGTGGGTGGATGCTGGGGCATGCTGACAGTGACTGACTATCATTACGCAGTGTGCCTTTGTGATGGTCAAGCGGCACAAGATGCCCCACCAAGAAGAAGGAGGAGGATGATGATGATAATGATGACAACAGACGTTGCCTGGGCTTCGAATGGGTGTGAATTTAATAAAGCTTCAATACATATACCGACAAAGGCCGCCATGGCAACAACAGTGAGTGCAAAAAGGCCGCATCCCATCTCCCATGCCAATGCCACTCGACTCCATCGGAGCATCATTCCAATCAACCACCGCCCAGCCGCCTCTTAAAGTCCCAACAACTATTTTCAATTATTGCCAATCAAATGTTGCATTCAATTGATGTTTACATGCAGCCGAGGCAGCCTTATTATGAGCCACCCACTGGTATTGGCCTGCTTATTTGATTTTCAGCCTTTGGGCTAAAAACGAGAGGAGGGGTGGGGTGGGAGAGAGCTAGTGGGTGGTGAGGGCGTTGCCTAAGAGCCATGTAATTAGTTTGCAAGTGAGTGTCAGGATTAATCTTTGAGTGTGTGTTTGATTGTCGCCACTTCACATGAGACTCTCTCCCGCACACACATACACACATTATTGCAGTGCAAATACGCAGACATTATGGAAGTGTGTGTGTGTGTGTGAGTGGGTGGGTGGGTGTATGAGTGGTGTGTGCGGTTGTTGGTCAAAGAAAGTGCGTACAACAAACGTTAATTGAAGGCATTGCAAACAGAGAACCCAAAGACAGAGATGGACTTTAAAGATCCATATCAGAGAAAGAGAAAGATACTATCAAATAGAGAGAGATGGACAGAATGGACATTTTCCTAACCTAAAACTTGTAATTAATATTTAATTAACTACTTCGATGTAACTAGTTTGGTTATTAAAGAGGTTACTATTATTTATCTTTGAAATAAAATATTTCAAAACAAACAAGTTAAGATACAAGATACAATATCTTCTAATTAGGTTATGTTTGATTGTTACAATATATTACACTGCCACTGGCCTTCTACTCTGCCAGCTAGCAGTATCTCTGGAGAATCTCTGGGTCGGTCAGTATGTACATATAACCGACCCCAGAACCCAACCCGTGCGAAATTGGAACCGCCAATGGAATTTAATCAAGTTTTATTTGCACTAGTCCGAGGTCCCTCGATAGAGCAGATGAGCAATGAGAGCACATCAGCAATAAAATCTGTCATGTATGTGTGTGTATAGTACAGTGAAGACTCGTTTAAACAGTATAGTAATCTTCTGTATTGTAGGGTTTATATTATCGAGTATTTACTGTTGATATCCCAGTATGGACAAGTCCCTGTGTGTGTCTGTGTGTATTGATTGTCATAATTAAACGCTGCTGCTGTTGCTCATGTTGCTGACCATCACGTATCTTGACCACCCACCACCCACCGCCAACTGACACCCACCTCCCCCCTTTGTGTTCTTTTCAGGGACTTGCTTCTTCATTTTGTTTGAGTTTTGTAACTGCGCTTTAAAAGTTTGTTGATTGAATGCAGCGCTGCACAATTGTTGCAGAAGGGCAGCCATAAAGTGGCCTTATACAAACACAATCCCCACCCCCACATAGCAATCCACCTACACACGACCAGTTTTATAGCCATTTCTTTTGTATACTCTGTGGATTAGTTCTTCATTGTTTAGTTGGCAGTGTGGCGCTTTGCAGATACCCCAAGAAATGCATTGCAACTTATCAGGGCGGAATGCTCCGCTTCGAATAGAGGAGGAAATGTGTGCAAAATGTGAGCTAGATTGCCGGCAATGTGTGCTGCTTCTAAGCTTCTGATACTGCCAGCTGCTTCTAAGTAGATAGGTGGGCGTGGCAAAATGCATAGCTAACTAGCTGGCAAATGAACCAGCCAGTCAGACTCACTTAAGCGGCTTCGGATGCCATGAATAAAACATCTCAGTTGGGAGTTCAAAGTACTAAATGCCCAACTAAGTACAGCTTAAACTGATGGAATGGCCATCTACTAACCATAGTTATGTGGCTTTAACTCAACTAACTAATAATGCTTGAAGAAAATGGTTTTTTCAACCAAAAAAACCACATTTAAATCTTTGAATGCCTATCTGAACCACTTTGACAAGCTCTCATTATCCTTTAGACATTTTTTTCATTTAGTCCAGCACTCCAGGGGCACATTAAAGAAGGGCCGTCACATTTTCACTTAGTTATTACATTTTATTTGCTTATTTATGGCCGGCTTTTACGCTGTCCGCTCCAGTTTGAGGTTCCCCGTGTCCAGTGTCCTCTTTCCTTTTTCATGTCAATTGTCAGCTGGCTATTGACAAATATTACTGGCACCGCCCACTCGTCCTTCCTTTTACAGAGTCGCCCCCCCTAGAGTTGTTATGATTATATTGTGTGCGACATTGTCAGAGACCATTTCTATACCCACAACACGTACAGTTCTCCATTGCCAGTCGTATAATATGATATTTGCATGAAATTACATGGAGACATGGAGAGAGAGAGTCCTGTCCAAGGGCCTTTGGGTTATTAACATGCTCCAGAGATTAGACCGACGCCGACGCCGGCAATGATGATGACAACATTTGATTTCTTTTCCGTTTACACAGGACTCTACCCTGACACCCCCAACCAACCTCAACCTTTGTGCTAATCAGCGCAAATACCCAAAATACAAAAGCCAAATCGAAAGTAAAAGCAGAAATCAGTGAAAGAATGAAAGAAAGAAAGGACTTCAAGCCTCAAAAGGACTCCCAACCAAGACACATACATATACTTGAATATATATTCAAGTTCCACCCTCGCTAGTCAATCAAGAAAAGGAAAAAAGGAAAAAAATTTGATATGCCTTCTGGGTACTGGCTTGAGGTTTTTGTGATTATTGATTTGTTCCCTTCAGCCTGTAAACTGATATTTGGCATTTGAAATGCGAACGATTCAAGTCCTCCTCCTCCCTAGTGATGTATGATAAACTCCAGACTCCAGACTCTTCCAGTCTCGACTGGCAGTCTGCGGCTGGATTAGCCGCTCAACGATTTAAGTGATTGTATATCTTACAGATATACGATTTCTGGTTGTCGTCGCAAAAACAAGTGGCGAGATTTAATAGCTCGGTTGCCAGTGCCAGTGCCAGTGCCAGGTGAGCTGAATCGGCTGAATTGGATAGAAAACTGCCATCGGCCCACCATCGTCCTGGATACTACCAGTTTGTCCTTAGACTTTAAAGTGATTTGTGGTGTCTTGAGTGGCTTGAGAAAGTTTCCCATTCTCTCGATCTATCTGTCAGATGGTGGGTCTTACTGTATCTCAGTTTGGATGGAGGTTTTTATGGTTGTTCAGTTGGCAGTTTGGAAGAAGTTCCTGGGACTTGCGAGTTAAACGAATCTGGGTAGCTCGATTGCGGAATTACACTTTGATTAACAAAATGCTAATGTTGTTCCTATGTTTCTCTCCAATGCACTGTTTTCGTAGAGTTTGATTTGTTGGACTTGGATTTTATTGAATGCAATTGTTAGAAAAGTTTTTTGTAGATAAAGTTGTTGAGCTGCAATTGAAATGGCTTCTATTCCTTTCCAATAAACTTAAACGGTTATTTAAGCCTGTTTCGTATCTATAAAGTTTGAGCCATTATTTAGCCAAATAGGCCTTTCAGGAAGTATAAATTATTTACAGATTTATGGCCTTTTAGTTAACCTTAATAAAGCTTTAAATCTAACCCGAATCTTTTCCGTTGACTTTCAAATAAATTCTCACATTTTCATTAAATGTGGAGAGCCTGACCAGACCTGACCTGACCCTTCCTCTGTGGACTTCCATTAACAAATACTTATTTAACCTTTTTTTTTTTGGCTTAATTTCAATTTGAATATTCCACTGTTTGGATAACATTCCCAATGACCTTTCGTACAACTTGTGTCCGCGCTGCTGCTGTCAGTAATTAAAATCTGTCCAAAGCTTGCAATTAAACCCCCCAAAAAATAAAACCAATTGCTAACCCCTGTGTATAAGAATACAATGTGTATAAGCCCGAGCATAATACCAACCTTGAGCCTTGAGGACGACGTCGTAATGGAGAAAGGACCGCACACACAAAGCAATTAGCAGGAAAGGACGCACGAACGAGCCAAGAAAGGATTCGTACCAGCAGTGTCTGTGAAAAAAAAAGAGAGCAAGGTAAAATATTTGCATTAGCCGGGTAGAATAAATAAATAAATAAATAAATAAAATAACAAGGACTGGGGCTGGGGCTGGGGCTGAGCTGTCTGTGAGCCCATGGAAATCCTTTTTTAATTTCCTTACGCGCCGCAATTGTAATTTGTATCTGAATCGGAATCTAAAATGTTTGGTCTGCCCAAATAAAGTTATAAAAGGCTCTAGGGCTCTAAACACGCTACCATACCATACCACACCATACCATACCATATAATATTGTTGAAGAAAATCAGACTTCTCGAGTGCGTTTCTGTTGCACATAAAATTTCATTGATTACATTTGTGTTTGCCGTTTGCCAGTTGCGCGTTAAATGGGCCTTAACCAAGTATAGGGTGAGTGGAGTGTGTGTGTCTAGGATCGCTTCCTGTTTACACAGAGACCCAAGACCTAGGGTCCTGGCACACGCGAACCCCAACCCCCAGGCCCCGAAATTCATTGGCATTGGCAGGCCACGAGAAATACTTAACAAATAAAACGCTGTAATTTATCTTTGAGGTGGGTTGGCGCATTTCCCTGGGAAAATACCTAGAATTATGTGGGGCCTAAAAATATTTAAAACGCTATTTATATGCTAATATAGAGCACAAACACACACAGAGAGAGAATGAAGGGAAAATGCAGCACTACCACATACAACAAAATACAAATACAAATACAAACGAAATGCGAGGGCGGTGGTGCAATGGAATTTTTTATTTCCAACAAAACTGAAAACAGTTTTCACTAAATCCTCATTAATTAGTAGCATTTAGGGCGGCCTTTTTTTCGTTTTTTTTTGTGCCTTTGTGTGTGTGTTGCCACGCCCTCCACAAAACGCCCCCACAGCCGCTTAACGAGCTAGCGATGCGGCAGCCTTAAAGCTACTTAGCATTAGCATTAGAGTGTGGCAGAGGCAGAGGCACACAAAAAGCCAGGTACAGTGGGCACTGCCAGTTGGTACCAGGTGTTGAAAACTAGCCAATGACATTACTCAGCACTTTAGCTTTACGGTATTTGGTAAGTTGGGAAAGAACTGAAAGCCAAATGATACATGGTACAAGCAGGTGTTTGGCCTATTCATTGGGATTACCCAATCTTGCCGCAGGTTGCCATAGATATATACCGATATTGAAGGGAGATCCAACCAAAGTCCCTCCTCAAGAACATAAATCAGTTAAGGCTAATTGTGGAAACAGAAAAGTTGTGTGTGCCACAGAGACACACACACACACGTTTCTCCCCTTCTTTTTGTCTGGAAAACTTTCCGGATGTGTGTTTTTGTAGAAAATACTGAAAGTTTAGAGCCAGAAAGTTGCAACTTTATATAAATTGAGCCAATTAATGAAAGCTTTTGGCTAAGCAAGTGGCTAACAGAGAATACAAGTATTGGCAATCATGGGGAGGATTGTTGGGCAAGTTAAAGGGACTTTATAGGATTGGTATTTATTATTAGAAAATATAGGACTACCTGTTCCATTGTGCCACCATTTATTTTAGCAACTATTTGCAGGGCAGCCACCCACCCAAAAATGTAGGCAACACAAAAAAATAAACACTCAAAGCTGCCGCAAAAAAAAAATACAACAAAAATGAAGGAAGAGTGGGAAAATATTTCATGTATATATCGTCGGGGGTATTCTGGCCTTTATGGGACTACTGAACACAAAATACAAGAAAAAAAAACATAGAAACGACAGCGACTAAGACAACACTACAAATGCCATTGGACCGACCGACGAGGCATTCCCCTGCATTTAATAACGTTTAGTCCAGAGTCCGTATAGTCCCTAGTCCGTATAGTCCTATAGTCCAATAGTCTGTGTGAAAATAGAAAAATGGAAAGTATTCGGGGGAGAGAAGGGGCTATCGGACAGAGAACAAACAACAAAACAAAACATTTCAAAATTGTATGGGAAAAAATGAAAGAAAACAGAAAAAAAGGGAAAAATTCCTTCCCCATTTGCCGAGACACGGGACCGTGCAACGCATTAATTTCATTCACACTTTGAAAAATATATCTATACATACATATATACGTATATTTAAGGCAAATATGCAATAACGGCGTGTTGGAAACAATAATATTTGTCTAGGAACCAGAACCAGAGACCCGAGAACCCGAACATTGAACATCGAAGGTCGCTAAAGGGATGGAGGCAGCGACCTCTACTGCCACTCTGCCTCTGTCTGCCGGCAAACACATGACGATGCTGCCCATGGAAGGGGCACTCTGTCGAGGCTTAAGAGCCTGGCAACATGGGGCAAGAAGCACGCGCAACATAGAAGAGACCTGGACATGGACAAAAAAAAGAAATATTCTGATGGCAGCTAGGAGTTCTCGGGTTGCCCACGTTTGTTGTGAGGCAACAACTTGAAGGGAAAAATAAAAATAATAATTGCAAGGAGAGATTCATAGCACAGACTATCATATACTAGCATTTCTGAGAATCTAAGCCCTAATTTAATATTTTAATATATTATCTTAAACTTTGTTTTCTAACTTTTAAGCCAAAACCTTCAAACTCAAACCTTAACCATGCCCCGTCTATTGATGTTCCAATGCCATTGCTGCCACAAAACGCTGCAACATCAGACAAAGGAGTGCGGGCCTTTGTCTCGCGCTTGCCTTGATCCCCAGACCCATTACATTAGGGAGTCTACCATCCAACACTCCCATCCAGTAGCCGCCAAACAGGAGCACAGTAGCTGTTCCCCAGATGTAACCCCAAACCTTAACCCCAAAAAAGCGACAACGAGTCGTGTCACGGTGTTTGGGATTTTTCAATGTGTTAAACTACCTGTCGCTGGGCTTGTGCGGTTGGTTGGTTTTTCCAACCATTTTTCTAGTGCCGGATTTTGGCTCTACGTTGAGCCCGGCGAAACTATCTTTTAACACGCACAACGCATTATACGAGCACCTTGCATGCACACGTCTACCATGCCACCATGCCACCATGCCCCTGTGCGGCACAGGACCTGGCCGAAAGAGAGCCTGAGAGACGAAAAGCCAGTCAACGTATTTTCCCGAGTGTTTTTCAGCCGCCACCTGAAATTCATTCCTGCAATTCACATTCAGCTACAGCTACAGCTACACCTACACCATCGCTACCCTTGGTGGGACCACCATCTGCACCTCCATCACCTCTATACTTCTATAGTCGCTTTTCCCCTGGATTTCCCATCCACTACTTGCTCTTTGCTGACGACATTTGCCGGCTGCTCAACTCCGCTCCGCTGCCTCTATTTGCTTTTTTCTCCACTTTTAGTTTGATACTCTATAGGAAAGAGTTCTTTAGGGTCTATAGGATCACTAAAACAAGTCTTGGATAGGATATAAAATAATAGTAGGACTTTAAGAACCCATATATCATAGTTTTTGGGTAGTTATTTCAACCCCTAGTAGTTAGATCACCACCTTAAGTCTTAAGATAGGCAACTAAATATTATTAATGCTTTAGGAACTCATATATCATTCTTATGGGATAGTTTTTTCAACTCTTCATAGGTAGATCACTACCAAAGGCCTTAAGAATGCCATCAACTTATTATCAGGATCTTAAGAACCCACTTTTTAGGACGTTTTGATGAACCCATTGTTTTAGGATGATTATTTAGGAAGAAAGATCACTTAAGGTCACAGGATCTCTAAAACACTACCATACACCTTAAAATAAGTCAACAATATTCCATAATTAAGATTTTAAGAACCCACATATCATTAGTTTAGGATACTTATTTAAACTTCTTATAGGTAAATCCATCGCTCCTAAGATAGAAACCCTTATATCATTATTTTAGGATACTCATTTCACTTTATACTTATTTAAAAGTAGAAAGGTAAGTAAAAAAATGAGTTATCAGCCACTGGATCGTTGGATCACTACCATATGCCTTACCATATGCGATAACATGTTTTGAAGGCTTTAAGAACCCAAATACAATTATTTTAGTATAGTTATATCAACTACTTCCAGTTTAAAAGGTAAATCAGCAGGACGTTGATAGTCAGTGGACTATTATATTTCTACCAAAGATAGGACTTTTAGAACCCTTATATCATCATTTTAGGGTACTTATTTTAACTCCTTATAGGTAGAAAGGTAAATCAATCTGTCACTATCAGCCAAAAATATAAGTTTAGAGCTTTACTATTTTCTTTCTTTGATGCCACTAGAGTTCAGCTGGGTCTCGGTTCGGGCTTTGCTCGCATTTGCGTTGGCTTTTCTTCTCAGTTTTCCGCTTTTTTTTTATATTTCATTTTCTTCTAAGTGAAATGTGCAGAAGAACGGCGAGCTGTAGTGGAAAAAAAAATGTTCAGACTGCACTCGCACTCGTACTGGCACACTCGTCGACGGCGTCGCTGTTTGGTGTTCCTTAAATAAATTTAGCTTAGTTTTTGAATGGTTTTTGCACTTGAGAGGTTTATATTTTTTTTTGCATTGCGCCCCGCCGCCACTCACACTTGTGCCTGTCTCTCCATCTGTCTGTCTGTGTGTGTTAGTGTGAGTATCTATGTGAGTATTAGATTTGCATCAGTTGAGTTGCCGTAAATGCATTTCGGGGGCTATGGGGTAATCTCAGTGTGGCAGGAGCATATTTATGTCTTACTTCTTCTCTTCAATTGCCGAGGCGTGTGGAAATTGTTTTCTACTTTCAAAAGGGGGGCTCTCTTTAGTGATATCCAAAAGAAAAAAACTATATATTTTGTATTTTAAAGATTTAAAAATAAACATTTAAATTATTTCTACTATCTTGGCCTTTTTTCCTTCAAAGCTTTTGAGGCTTTAAGTCTAGCTTCTCAACCTGTTCATAGCCTTTCCATCACACGCTGAGATACATTTGTATCTGGATATCTTTATACCAAACAGCTAGTACCAATGACAAATTGCCTAAGCGCACAGCAGCACCAGCACTAGCTCCGGCAACTTCAAGTCTCAGTGCCACAAAATGTTGCAATTTATGCAAAGAAATGCAGCTAGCGACCGCATCAGCAACCAAGTTGCTGCCACACCCGTCCCACTCCCATCCGCCCCTTCTGTTTGGCTACTTTTTATGCTGCCGCAAACAATTGAGCTTGTTGTTGGTTTTTCTTGCCTTTTTTTTATTTTTTTAAAATTTTTTTCAGTTGCGTTGTTGCTGAATGTTGGTCATAAATTGTTGCTCACAGTGCGTTTCGTTTGGTTTGGTTTCGTTTTGCAGTTTCCAGTTTGCAATTCGCAGTTTTCCAGCATATTTCAGTGGGATGCCCTTTGTTGCAGCTACAGGGCTTTCATGCCCCGTACTTGTACTTGTTTATGCTTTCCATTTAACAATCATACATAAATACGTGTAGTACAGAGAGGAAACACGTGCTACAGGCAACATGGGTGGCACTTGTCTACCCCCTTCTTAAGATTTCAAATAATTCTGATAAATTCTAAATTAAAAAAAAAAATAAATAAAAATTATTGTTAAAAGTGTATAGATTCTATAGATTGCCTTCGCATATTTTTTGAGGCAAGGCAGTTACCCTCAATCCACACGAGAAATCCCCCACGAAACTAACAACTCCCCGGAGAGTATTTATGCGGCTAGCTGGCTGGACAGGCAGACTTTATTCGTGCGTTAACTTTTCTGCAGCAGTGTGTAGAGAAGCAGATGCCAACATTCCCATACTCATCGTCATCGTCATCGAAAAACTTCAGAAGCCAGCCATCATAGTAGTAGTCAGGGGCAAATATTTCGCATCTTTTGTCTATCTTTTGTAATAAATTTTTTGTTTCCCCAACGTCTGTCTATTCATGGCCGTGTAATCTGAGACCCTGTGTGTCTATATGTCAGGTAGCTGAAAGAAAAACTTCTCTTCTAATGTTCATCATTCTCATCATAAGTCGTGGATATGGCTGATAACCTTTCAGTATTACCCTCTTCTAGGGGAAATATTGGAGTATTTTCTTAAGGAAATAATAGAACCTTTTTGAAAACCTTTTAAAAGGAATATTTATAGATCTTTCTAGCATTGGAATCTCTTAGAGGACGTTGGCGGCTTCCTGTCAAACTCCATTTGCATTTGCCAAAAAAAAAAAAAAGACAGACAGACGAGATGGAGATGGCGGCCCTGTAGTCATCCATCCATCCATCTATTTGCCTAATATATCTTCATAGTCGCCAGTTTATGGCCTGCTTGGTCTATGGCTATCTGCCCCCATTGCCACCACCACCCCAACCACCAGCCTCCCATGGTTGGCGACGCCACTGCATCTCTCCTGTCATCGTCCGTCTGCCAAGCTGTTGAGATTGTAATTTTTTTTTTTTTCGTTTTCGGCTTCCGTATACTAATGCGACTGAAGCTCCCCCACTCCACCAGTATCTCGTTTTTGTTGTCTGGACCTGCTGTTTTGTTTGTGTTTCATATTTACGACTGGACTGGAGGCTGAGAAAAAAAAGAGTCAACCAGTGAACAAAATAAAGCTTCCCCTTGATAGACTTCTGCTTTAAGGATATTTTTAATATGAATAGAATTTCTTTCAGTGCCTTTCGAGGGAACTTCACATTCGCACTCGTCGTGTATCTCATGCCATCATCTTTTAAACGACAGCGGCGGCAATTTCTCAAGTGTTTTGGCTGCCACTGCTGCTGGTCGCCGGTTGCCGGTCGCCAGTCGTCCATGGGCCTCCACTCGAAAATTTGGCATCAAATGTCAGCATCAGCCTTCGTCGTTTGCATTTGATTTTCACTATTTCTCCAATTCTCAGCTCTCAGTTCTCAGTTCTCATCCCCCGAGAAGATTTAAATGAGTTTTTCGAATACTTGTGCACGTACGGCCACCATCTAGTCATCCACTCGGTTGAATTTTGAACGGTAGTCATTGTCATATTGTCGGCAACATCAACAACTTTCTTTTATTCTATTATCTCCCAACGTATGGAGCGATATGTGTGTGTGTTTGTCCAGAAGGCGTCTTCTATTCAGACTTCAACTTCAAACTAGAACTTCCAACTCTCACATTCAATTCATGCTCTGTCATTTTTAATGAATCACTTAATTGTCGTCCAAGAGGGTGGTGGAAGCAACGAAATCTGAGAACTTTAAGATGCTTCGCTTGAAATGAAGTTGCAATGATCCGAAGAGGTCTTAGATCTGTCTCTAACTTGATTGACAGACGACTGAAATATATCTGAAAGTAGTATCCTTGTTGGTACTTTGTAGGCATTTGTAAAACGTAAACAAAATCGTAAAATAAAAACTACTTCCCATCCACACCTTTCAGACACTAAATATTTGCTAAAGAGCTCTACTAGTCCATAAAATTCCCCCCAAAAAACACCATCAACTTACTAAAAAAATAGCAGGAACCTCATTCCCATGGGAGAGGACAGAGCAACTCCATCTCCAAAGGCTCGCACAACATGAAATTACTCGTAAAAGTGAGGCCAAAATAGAAATATAAGTGAAGTTTCCAAGAGTCTCGTGGACGTCAACATCTCTCTGGACCGTCGTTTGCCGGCGGCTTCTAACAAATTTAAATTGTTTTCAACTTAATTTCGGGCCCAGTTATCATGGCCAAGTGTGTGCATCTTCATCAGTGGAGAAGTCATTCCTCTAACAAGGCCTCACGCAACCATACACTCCGAAAAAAATAATGAAAGTTAAGGGGGTTCTACTTTCAAATAAAACTCTATCAAGTGGTTGGTAATTTCTTACACTGCACTGGCAGTCTTCAAAAAGCCATAAACAAATGAAATGGGCCAAGCAAATATATTTCAACCGAGCAGGAACCGAGAATGCTGAGATTTTCCTGATGCTGGTGATGCTGCTGCGGCATCTTCATCATTTTCCACGCATGATTCGGCATAAAATTTCGTTCACACCATTTAATTTTGTCTTCCACGAGACGACAGTGGGAATATGCTCCTCCATCTCTTTATATAGAATCGGGAGTTGGAGTGCTATATTGTTGACATTTTGGGCTCAACACCCCTGTGGCACACGCATCAGCAAATTATAGTCCAATGGTGGCTCCTTTTTCGGGAATTTCAGAGAGACGTCTCTTCAGGGGTATTTATGGAGATCGTAATAGAGAGGACATATGGGCATGACACTCATTTGGGTAGAGGTCGGCCGCTAATTAAGTGCAGCCGAACATGACTTTTTATAACTCAGATTTATGTTGATTTTATGGCTTGACTCCAAGGGGGGAACACTTGCCGAAGCAGCTTGAGATCAATCAGCAAGGCGATATATTTGATATGTAATTAAAAGAAAAAAGTCCATCTCTTTGGCGGCAAGTTCTGGGAGTTTGTATAGTATAGTAATGCTATGAAATTTGATTGAATTTTATGGCCTCTAATGCCACAACACTTGCATATGATTAGAGTGTGCGGCATGCACCAGCATCTCTCTTTTAACAAAAACCTGTGGGAACTCTGTGGGAGCCTGACTACCCAGAACCATACATACTACAACCAACTCTGGCGTGCAGTTTTGATTAAATTTATGTTTGTTTGCTTAACTTTCTTTCTTGCTCGGATTTCTGACTCTTGCTTCTACTATTGACTTTTTTAATTAGCAATAGAGGTGGTGGGTTGTCCCCCCAACCAGCCGCCCTTCCGAAAGTGACATCTGAAAGTCCACACATTCCATTAGCCTGTCAAAATTCGTGGCCAAAAGTTCTTCCCAGAGCCATGTGTGTGCTGTTCATTCATTAGCATAAGCCCCAAAAATACATTTCAGAAGCCATTTTTTATGGCTAAGGTAAACAAGCAATATATAATATGAAAATTAAATTTAAGAGACATTTTTAAAGCTCCATAAGTTGATTAATTTTATGTTGATTTGTGGGCCATTTTGTGCTTCACGTATGACTTGCTTTAATATTTTTGGAAAATAATTTCCCACAAACATGTAGTGCAAACATGTTTAATATTTCAGTATCGGCTGGTCAAACTTTTTAGTTTTTTGTGGTTAAAAATTGTTTACGTTATTTACATAAATTATATTTGCGGCATTTCGATAGAAAAACACATTAAAATTAATTATGCAAATATTGTTTGGCTCGCTGCCTTAAATACGCTTCTTTATTTATGAATTGAATTTGAATTTCGGCCATTATTGTAATTTATGAAGCAATTAATGTATTCTTTGGCAGAATAAATCCAAGCAAATGCCTGATATTTTACTCTCTGCTAAGCAATTTGGTTCTGATTCAATTCCTAGACTATTTCTAGACTACTGTTGGGTATTTAATTCATTTCAGTTCACTCTGACGCGCTTTAAGCGGCAAATTTAATTCCAATTTAATTCGAGCCTAATCCAAGGAGCCAGAGCTTCAGGAATGAGGCATTTCCCAAGCATAATCCTCGGCTCTGCCCTACTTAGAATAATTTGAAAACTTTAAGCGGCAACTTTTTCGCAGAAAATGCAGCTGTGACGCGATGGCTGCGGGCCTGAAGAACCAGTGATGTCCACGAAGGGCCAAGAAAATTCCAAGAAATGAAAGCTAAAATTTGGGATAGTTACTAGCTTTTTTTTTTTCTAATATTTTCTTGAGAAATAAAGCCAACTTCTCTTCTCTGTTGGCCAGTAATTGTATTTGGCCAAAAGTTGTGGACACTGTCCTGGATCATCTTGGCTCCCTGGGCCATTTTATGCCTACGGTTATCACATCATTATTCAAGCATCAACTGCTGGATTTTTTGCCCAGCATTCGCGGACATTTTCTTTTTATTTTTTCAGAGCCTTTGTCAAAGCCAAAGTTAAGTTAAGCCACTTGAGCGACATTGTTGAAATCGGTAATTTGCCTGCCTCGTTTCTCGATGCCCTGCTCCGCCGGGAACGTGTCCATAAAAAAAAAAAACGAAAATCCCAATGAATGGAAAAAGGGGGACTTGGAGACAACGACAACGATTGCCGGCTAACGACTTGAAAATCCTTATTAATCACAGAGAGTCGGGAGCTTGGAGTCGGGACAGTCCACAGTCCGTCGTCTCCTCTCGTCTCATGGCCATAAAAAGTCAATGCTGCCACTGATAAGCAAACGGGCGACATGGCCAACAAAAGCAACTTGGAACTGGCAACTGGGAACCCAGCAACAGTTCACCAAATAAGCCAACCAGACCAGATCTTCCAGAAAGGTGCCCCCTTTGGAGGCCTTGCTTGTTGTCTCCTTTTCCTTCACAACTCATTTTCAATTAATTAATCCAACAGCATTCCAGCACTATTATCTTGGCATATCTCAAATATTTCCTTTAATTACGCCTTGGCTTGGCTGAGAGGCCTTGGCCCGAAAGAGTGTTTGCAGCAAGAACAACAAAATCTGACACCTCGAACAATCAATACATCATCATAAGTGCGGCATGCAAAAAAAATACAACAAAAAATATCAAAAAATAAAAAAAAAATAAGCAACAGACACGCACACACAATTACAGGCACGATCCGCAGCCAGGACTGGAGGAGGACTGGGCCACTCCATCTTCTCCTTCTAATGCAGGAGGAAGAAAAAAAAATTTATGCCATTCAAAATTAGCAAAGTGTTATCTAAACGCATAAATTACATGCACGTTCCGCCAGTGTGGCAGTATGGCAGAGAGGAGGGGTTCTGGGTTGCATGCAAATTGTGAAAGAGCCTCCTCATCATAGGACTCCGTGTGTGTGTGCGATAAGTTGAAAGACATTTGCTGAAGAAGCTGCCACAGCAGCCAACTAGCAAGTATGTGTGTGTATCTGTGTGGCAATGCGGCATAAACGATGCCAACAACTGATTGTGACGTGAACTAAGCCCGTAATGAAAGCACATATACCACTGAGGAACCAGAGTCTTACCAATGGAAGATGCCTCTAGCCCCCAACCAACTCCTTCTTCTTGACCAAGATGACAACGTGGCCAGGACTGGCGCTGCATTGGGCCAATTGCCTGTCGCCGTCATGTGAAGAAGTGCTGCAGAGACAGTGGGCTAAAACACACTTTATAGTGCTTGAAAATATTACAATTGTTCTATGATAAGTAGTACTACTTATTTGAGGAACTATATCTTAACTTACAAACCACTGTAGCCCACGCAGCCTCCTCTACCAAAGCAATCTCCCAACGCAGCAGCAGTCCTCCAAAAATGCCGCATCCAGCTACGCGATTGGGACCCTGGACTTGGGGTTTCTGGACTTTTTCTTCTTAGACCGGCGAGAATGGTATTCCCGAGACTCGAGAATCGCGACTCGCGACTAGCAACTTTTGCGATGGCACGACTTTGGCGAAATAAGATATAAGCACGACATAAATGGTACTTTATATCTGCAAGATATTATTTTTCCAAACATACACACAAGGTTTATGATTTTTTCTAGATATTTTGTCATCTTTATTATCGAAGGAAGTGGGAGAAGGTAGTGGTTTTCAGGTAAATGGCATAAAGTAACCAAATAAGCACAAAGCAGCTAAAGTTGAAGCTGAGACTGTGACTGAGACTGAGAATGCATCTTAACCGGTGTCATGGGAAGGGGTCCAGACCAAGTCAAGTCAAGCCATTGCCAAGAAAATATAATACAAGAGCAAGAACAAGGATGAGGATGAGGCTGCGTGGAGAATTGGCCATTCAATGCCAGAAGCAGAAGCTGGCTAGAAAGCCCGGTCCAGGTGAGTGTCAGTCCGAAAGGCAGGAAGCAACTGCAACACTTGACCAGAGCAACATAGACTCAGACCCCGACACAGGCCAGTCTTTCTGGAGACGACACCACAATGGCACTGTGAAATGGGAATGGGAGCAGGTTGGATACTCTCTGACCACTTGACCACAAGGTGCGTCCATATATTTACGGTTCGGTTCTGCACATAAACAACATTATTTGCCACCCCACACCACCTCCCCACATCCCAGGGCCTGTCATAAACTATTTTCACACACATCTATATCTATATTTGTGCAGATGAAAAAAACAAACACTGGCAGAAATATATTTCGCAACAAAGGGAAGCCCTAGGTGCCTCTTGAGTAGCCTTTCCTCTGTGTACTCTTGGCTTGGAACTACTATATTAATGCGTGAGCACACACAACCTCCCCCTTTATGAAGAGGGGTTATACGGGTAGTGGTAGTATATGATATAACAAAAGGGGCGCCGTCCACCGTCCCGGCATTGAGGCTTCAATTCTTTTCTGCTGTTTTTTTTTTTTTTATTTTGTTGACTTAGGCCCACGCCAAGAGCCAGAAAGGCTTCTTTTCCTCCTCGAGTATAGAGTCTAGAGTCTAGAGTCCGAGCATAAAAAACCACAAAAACCAGAGCTGGCATATTGCCGCTATTGTCTTTTATAGTTTCCTGGAACATTTGCTGCTTTGGCTTTGGCTTCCATCTCGAACCACAGTACCACCGAACCACCACCACTATTATTGTGGTGCAATGGATAGGTTTCCGTGTGCCATATAAAATGCCTTGGCGGTTTCTATTGCCGTATTCTTTAAATATGATTTAAAACTTTACCGCAGACATTTGCCAAGCACTGTAATGTGACCTACATAGTTTCGAGCTAAGAGTGTGGGTTGGATTTCTCGGCCATTGTGGAAGAAAACAATAAAATCTAAAGAAAAGCTATTCACTTTTATTAGAGATTAATTAACCATTTTAAAGCTCTCTTAGTCAATCGATTAAACATTTGATTTGATTTCAATTTTAAATCAGTTGGACATTTATGTTTATAAACTTCCTCCTGATTTAATTTCCTCAAAGTTCAACTCCCTCGACGAACGGCATTCACTTTTATTCAATTCCAATCCAATATCCAATATCCAGGAGAGTGTTTTAATGTTTCCTCTGTGTGAAAGTGTCGTCGTCTCTCAGTTTTATGCGAAAACAAAAAATCAATAAAAACGAGTACGACTGACTAGCAAGGGGAGTTTTATGCCAATAGGCCAAATCTGATTTCCCATTAGAGAGCGCAGTGGGCTTCCTCGCTTTTAGTAGCTTCCATTCATCTGCAATCATAAACTGCACAATGGGTGTCTAGTATAATGTGGCACATCAAAACTTAACGACAACACCTACTCCAGTTTATTTTATGGCCACAAAAATGAAACAAAAGACCCGACACGGATGTATGGATATACATGCTGGCCTGGCATGGCTTGGCTTGATGATGCCCTGGAACCATGCCAAATGGCAAATATGGACAGCTCATAATTTTACACAATTGTTGCCCCCAAAACTTATGAAACATGCACATGTCCGGAGTCCGGAGTCCAGACAACAACAAATTACGACGGCACTTGAACCAGCACAGCTCACAAACAGAAACCCACAAAAAAATGGTTAAGAACTCGAAAGGGGAAAGAGAAAATACTTGAGAGGGTATCATTAAAAAAGCGCAAAACCCTAAAAAAAAGAAACCTCGAAACCAAAACCCACGAACCTCCTCAATCCCCAATCCCCACTTGAGTAAATGCTGCAGCGGCGTAACGAATTTTTATTTGGCTTTTTTTCCCCATTCTGGCCAAAAGCAGTTGCCGCCATGAACTGAAGAGAACAACAACAACAACAACAACAAAAAGGAGAAGAAAAGATAATACAGTTGATAATAATCCCCAGCAATGTAACTCAATCTCCGCTTCTAAGACCTCGGCCAGTGCGATACGCAGCCAGGAGAGGATACACCATGTACGAGGCTCACAAAACGCTGAAGTGCAACAGAAAAAATGAAGGAAGTAGCTCTAAAAGGTTTAGAACGAATAGTAGATGCTCTAAGGGCTTTAAAAATAAGATAACCTGGGAGTTAAAGTCAAGAAATATATAACAGATGGAGCTTGTAAGAATATATGTAGGTTATCTCAAGATTTTACTAAGATTTCTTTCCATTTCTTTATATAGTTTTCCAAAAAGTATCTACAGAGACTTTTATCTTTCTATAAAAGTATCTAAAAGTATCTCTATAGATATGGAGTATCTATAGAGCATCTCTTAAACAAAGCTCTCCAAAATCTAAAATAATGCGCATGAATGATGAAATGCAGCAGGGACGACTGCCACAAGAAGCGGCGCTCAGCGAAGATGCAAGCTCAGGTAAGTAAGGGGGGGAGGTAGGACAGGTAACAAAAACATATACAGATATCAGAGGGGGAGAGGGGGAGGTGGAGGGGGAAATGTGGCATCAGGCAGAGGCGACTGGCTTTTGGACAATGGTACGGCCTGCTATTAACGTCCAGCGCACACATGAAACAAGATATTTGTACCACTACCCGATGAAGTATACTACTTCGTGGCTCTTAAGTCGATGCTATTATTGCCTTCAAGTCTTTGACTTTGGCTCTGGCTTCGGTCTTGGACTTGGTTTTGGTATTGGTATTGGAGTTCTTTTGAAACTAAAGGTTTTAAACTGAAGACTGAGACTGAGGCTGGTTGCTGTTGCAGGGCACCGGAACGGGTTTGTCAGTCTTCTTTCTGGGATTGCCAGCCAGGTTTCGTGATGCACTGAGGCAAATGGTGTGGATTTGGGAGATATTTTAGAGATTATATGGAAAAAGTGGAGAAATTTAAATAATTTCAGCTGTAAGATATAAGAATTCCAAACACCAAGTATGAACTACTAAGAAGGTTTAATAATAGAAACACAAGATATTATTATAAAGAAGATTTTCTGATTTAAAATCATATACATATGATTACTTTTCTCTTAAAATCTTAATAACTTCTCATATAAAATATTTAATATTTAATTTTAATTTCTTAAAATTTTCATCAGTGCTAGGATGATACCCTCTGGGGTTCTCTTTGGGGCCTTCCCGCAGTTTCATTTCAGCCCTTTTCTTGCCGTGTCCATCTTTTAGCTTAATTTTGTTCTTGGGGTTCTCGGTTCGGGCCACAAATATATACAAAACGACACACGCTGCATGCGGTGAGGTCCATGCTGGGGATACTCTGGCCCCAAGATGAAGACCGGCTCGGACCGGACCGGACCCGAACCCGGACCCGGACCGGTGTGAGTAATAGGCGGCGTTGCCGTTGTAGTAAATGAGCTTACCAGGTGATACCAAAACACAAAAGAAATTATAGTAATCAAATCATTTTTATGTTAAATTATGATCGACGGCAGGCAGGCGATGGAGGGTTCTCACTGTGACTCCGACTGCGAGTGCGACTGTGTGTACTTTAAGATACATAGTGCATGGCTCAGGCAGTCGTAGTGGGTTTTTAATGAAACTTTATACTAAATAGCAAATTGTTGCTGCTCTCTTGTCTTTTAGGTTTATTTTTATGTGATGAGTGTGTGTGGCGGTGTGGCTGGTGTAGTTGGTGTTGCTGGAGCTCTAGCCACGGCTAATTATCTTTTGGATTGCAACAAGTTTATTAATGTTTATGTGCTGGTGGTGGTTGCCCTGTGCTGGCGAGCTGAAACGACCGATCCGATCCGGGCCTTCAGGTTGGTGGTTCGTGGCTAAAAATTTATTGTTGTAGTGCTTCATTGAGGCTGCAGTGGCTCCGGCTCCGGCTGCAGAGGCTGTGGCTGTTGCAGCGCGATTTTTAAAAGGTTTCAATGAACATTTATTATGATTGCAGGCCGGCCTCCCATACCTTGCCACTCCCCCTCCCCAGCTAATAATAAACATGTATATACATAGTCGTTTTGCCTGCTAATATATCAACATCGGCTCAGGCTCATGCTCATGCTCAGTCGAGCTGGAGACCTAACTAAATGTTGGCCCTGTTAATAGTTTTGCACAAAGTCTCTGCACTTGGCCAGTGTTTATTCATTGTGCCAAATCCATAAATCATGGGAATTATGTTTATTCGAGTGGGAACACCCAGTAAGTTTCAGCAGAAAAAAAAAACCTTGATGAAAATGTTAAAATAAAAATCCCCAACCGGCTCTGTTGTGCAGCAAATAAATCAATCGAAATAATAGAGCAGAGACGACACATAATCCGGATGCCGCTTTGAGTAGATTTTAATTAAATTTGGTTTATGTGTTTGTGATTTAGAGCACGGCGCCGACATCAAATGATATTTTTTACGATTTTTTTGCAAGGCGACACTCATTCATTCAATTTCCAACTGCAATCAGTCAATTAAATGCCTGCCATTCATGGTAAATGGGTTAAAATATCTTTGAGTTATTACTCTTGGTAGTGTCTAGTGGTCTAGAGAAATTTAATTGCATCTTGGAATCTGAGGAGATTCCTCAACCAGGATAGTATTTATGCCTCTAACACAAAAATAATTGAATTAAAATTTGTAAAACTAATTAAATTGATTTTAGAGATGAGAAAACAAAAAGTAATTACTGGCTAATAGCCATCATCGATAGAATAACACTGAAAAAGTCAGCTTGTGGTAATTAAATATTATTGAATTATTTTATGGCTAACCCTTCAACCTCGGGCACAATAAATTAATTAACCAAAATAGCCTACAATCAGTTTAAACAAACAAAACCTTGAGCTCCAAAAAGACTTCATGATGGGTGGTTGGTTATATGTATCTTCAAGCACTTACATCTGCAAATAGAAAAGAGAGAATTGAAAACTTAATTAGTTAAATTCACAAGCAAGGCCATAGAAAAACAAACACTAAAGTTAATCCTAAAGTCAGGTGGAAAAAGAGTACCTGGACACACAAATATATGTACAAAGATACTCAAGATACTTGGTGCGACTGTCAAGTGTGAATCGAACTCCCCAGAGAGCGAAAAAGGATGCAAGCCGTCACGTAGATCTTTGGCATGTGACGTTGCACACACACTCTCCACTCTCCCCGGCAATTGCAGACATTTTAATGGCTAATTAAATAGAAACAGAGCAATGCTCTGTAGCCAGCCATCCAGCCACCCAGGCATCCGGTATTCATTCCCTTCCTATGACACAATTACAAATGGCCATGGTGGCTGGAGGGCGCTAAGACTCTGCATTCCACAGGCTTGGAACTCTAGTTAGAGTAGTCTTTTTTTATTCTCAGTATTTATTATTATTATACCCTTGCAGAAGCTATTATAATTTTGGTCAAAGGTGTGCAACGCAAAGAAGGAGACATCTCCGACCCTAGAGGAACCCTAAACCCTAGGGGAAATCCCCATTTTCAAGGGATCCCATCATAAAAATCGGACAAAAAAAGGAAGAAATATTTGGTCTCAGGATTTTGATGCAGAATGGTGGAGAATCCATCCAGAAATCGTTTAAGGTACTCCGCTTGAGAATCGGATGAGAATTGGGAAAGATATGGCCATCACAGTGGACCCCATAGGGGAAAACCCCGTTTCAAGGGATCCCATCAGGAAAAATGGACAAAAAATCGAAAAAATATTTTGTCTCAGGATTTTGATGCAGAATGGTGGAGAATCGATCTAGAAATCGTTTAAGGTACTCCGCTTGAGAATCGGATGAGAATTGGGCAAGATATGGCCATCACAGTGGACCCCATAGGGGAAAACCCCGTTTCAAGGGATCCCATCAGGAAAAATGGACAAAAAATCGAAAAAATATTTTGTCTCAGGATTTTGATGCAGAATGGTGGAGAATCGATCTAGAAATCGTTTAAGGTACTCCGCTTGAGAATCGGATGAGAATTGGGCAAGATATGGCCATCACAGTGGACCCCATAGGGGAAAACCCCGTTTCAAGGGATCCCATCAGGAAAAATGGACAAAAAATCGAAAAAATATTTTGTCTCAGGATTTTGATGCAGAATGGTGGAGAATCGATCTAGAAATCGTTTAAGGTACTCCGCTTGAGAATCGGATGAGAATTGGAGAAGATATGGCCATCGCAGTGGGCCCAAGGGGGAAACCCCATTTTCAAGGGATCCCATCAGGAAAAATGGACAAAACATCGAAAAAATATTTTGTCTCAGGATTTTGATGCAGAATGGTGGAGAATCGATCTACAAATCGTTTAAGGTACTCCGCATAAGAATCGGATGAGAATTGGGGAAGATATAGCCATCACAGTGGACCATATAGGGGAAAACAACATTTTCAAGGGATCCCATCAGGAAAAATGGACAAAAAATCGAAAAAATATTTTGTCTCAGGATTTTGATGCAGAATGGTGGAGAATCGATCTACAAATCGTTTAAGGTACTCCGCTTGAGAATCGGATGAGAATTGGAGAAGATATAGCAATCAATGTGGGCCCTATAGGGGAAAACTCCCGTTTCAAGGGATCCCATCAGGTAAAATGGACAAAAAATCGAAAAAATATTTTGTCTCAGGATTTTGATGCAGAATGGTGGAGAATCGATCTACAAATCGTTTAAGGTACTCCGCATAAGAATCGGATGAGAATTGGGGAAGATATAGCCATCACAGTGGGCCCTATAGGGGAAAACCCCGTTTCAAGGGATCCCATCAGGAAAAATGGACAAAAAATCGAAAAAATATTTTGTGTCAGGATTTTGATGCAGAATGGTGGAGAATCGATCTACAAATCGTTTAAGGTACTCCGCATAAGAATCGGATGAGAATTGGGGAAGATATAGCCATCACAGTGGACCATATAGGGGAAAACAACATTTTCAAGGGATCCCATCAGGAAAAATGGACAAAAAATCGAAAAAATATTTTGTCTCAGGATTTTGATGCAGAATGGTGGAGAATCGATCTACAAATCGTTTAAGGTACTCCGCATAAGAATCGGATGAGAATTGGGGAAGATATAGCCATCACAGTGGGCCCTATAGGGAAAACCCCGTTTCAAGGGATCCCATCAGGAAAAATGGACAAAAAATCGAAAAAATATTTTGTGTCAGGATTTTGATGCAGAATGGTGGAGAATCGATCTACAAATCGTTTAAGGTACTCCGCATAAGAATCGGATGAGAATTGGGGAAGATATAGCCATCACAGTGGACCATATAGGGGAAAACAACATTTTCAAGGGATCCCATCAGGAAAAATGGACAAAAAATCGAAAAAATATTTTGTCTCAGGATTTTGATGCTGAATGGTGGAGAATCGATCTACAAATCGTTTAAGGTACTCCGCTTGAGAATCGGATGAGAATTGGGGAAGATATAGCCATCAACGTGAACCCTACAGGGGAAAACGCCATTTTTAAGGGATCCCATCAGGAAAAATGGACAAAAAATCGAAAAAATATTTCGTCTCAGGATTTTGATGCAGAATGGTGGAGAATCGATCTACAAATCGTTTAAGGTACTCCGCATAAGAATCGGATGAGAATTGGGGAAGATATAGCCATCACAGTGGACCATATAGGGGAAAACAACATTTTCAAGGGATCCCATCAGGAAAAATGGACAAAAAATCGAAAAAATATTTTGTCTCAGGATTTTGATGCAGAATGGTGGAGAATCGATCTACAAATCGTTTAAGGTACTCCGCTTGAGAATCGGATGAGAATTGGAGAAGATATAGCAATCAATGTGGGCCCTATAGGGGAAAACTCCCGTTTCAAGGGATCCCATCAGGTAAAATGGACAAAAAATCGAAAAAATATTTTGTCTCAGGATTTTGATGCAGAATGGTGGAGAATCGATCTACAAATCGTTTAAGATACTCCGCATAAGAATCGGATGAGAATTGGGAAGATATAGCCATCACAGTGGGCCCTATAGGGGAAAACCCCGTTTCAAGGGATCCCATCAGGAAAAATGGACAAAAAATCGAAAAAATATTTTGTCTCAGGATTTTGATGCTGAATGGTGGAGAATCGATCTACAAATCGTTTAAGGTACTCCGCTTGAGAATCGGATGAGAATTGGGGAAGATATAGCCATCAACGTGAACCCTACAGGGGAAAACGCCATTTTTAAGGGATCCCATCAGGAAAAATGGACAAAAAATCGAAAAAATATTTCGTCTCAGGATTTTGATGCAGAATGGTGGAGAATCCATCCAGAAATCGTTTAAGGTACTCTGCTTGAGAATTGGATGAGAATTGGGGAAGATATGGCCATCACAGTGGACCCCATAGGGGAAAACCCCATTTTCAAGGCATCCCATGGCATCCCATCAGGAAAAATGGACAAAAAATCGAAAAAATATTTTGTCTCAGGATTTTGATGCAGAATGGTGGAGAATCGATCTACAAATCGTTTAAGGTACTCCGCTTGAGAATCGGATGAGAATTGGGGAAGATATAGCCATCACAGTGGACCATATAGGGGAAAACAACATTTTCAAGGGATCCCATCAGGAAAAATGGACAAAAAATCGAAAAAATATTTTGTCTCAGGATTTTGATGCAGAATGATGGAGAATCCACCCATAAATCGTTTAAGGTACTCCGTTTGAGGATCGGATGAGAATTGGGGAAGATATAGCCATCACCGTGGACGCTATAGGGGAAAACGCCATTTCCAAGGGTATATATACGAAATTTGTGATAAATATCCAATCTTAGCCGCAAGGGTATATAACTACCCTTTATTATATATCACTATTTAGCTTTCTTTTATTGTTTTTCATATAATATTTCCATTAACTCACCACTATCTGATGTGAAATTTTATCACCCACTTGAACCCCGAGAGCTTGAGAGCAAAGCCACAAGATATAATCGCCTAATGGTTCATAACTTTAACGATTCATTCATAAATTCGAGGCTTGATAGTTTCAAGTTTATAAACTGGAATGGTTCTCCACCGAAATATTCAATAAATTCCCGGCTTTATTATTAGACTTAATATGCAGAGCCTATATCGAATTAAATGAACCGAAAACTCTAACCACTGGCCGGTTCATCTTCAAAGCGTTTAAATCGAAATGTGTTGGGATCGTCGCCTCAGAAACGCGGCTGCCAAATTGTTTCCCAAGAAGCGTATCTCACCAATGCCGAGCTGGTGCTGAGCTGGTTTTGGACAACAGGAAATTGTTGGCAGCCTCCGAATTTTCAAACAGCGCTTTTCGGTAGATTCTAATACAGAATGCCACAACACCAATGCCCATCCTCTAATCCTAATCTCTATGGGTCGCCACTGTATCTGCATGGACATGTGAGAAATGTTGCGCATGTTCGGACAACTTTTTGCACGATAATTAAATATTTTTAATTGCTGCCATGCACAGAATGCTTGGATGTTGTGCATCGTCCACATCGGCGACTGGACTCGACTGGCGACTGAAGGAGCAAAAATTATTTCCATAAAAGTGCAAATCATTAAATCTTTAGCCGCAGGAACAAGCCAGCACAAACATAGCTCTAATATTTGCACAGAACCGAGCTCATTCGAGCGCATGTATCTACCAGATGCAGAATGTATTTTTTTCTCCTATTTCTTTTTTTTTTTGTTCCTTTGCTGCACAAATCTGGCTTGCAATTTGGGATATATCTGAGATTTACTTGGCTCTGGAGGAGGAGGAGCAGAATTAAGGCGCAGTCGCAATGCCAGTGGCAGGCAGACAGAGTTGCTGAATTACCTTTTAGGTTTTCTCTACAAGAGTTGGCTATTATTTGAGGTTATTAGCTATAGACCTTAGCTTGTTTTAAATATTATTTAAAATATTGCTAAACTTTAGTATAAAATAAATAGTTTTTAAAATAAAAAGTTGCCATTACTGTTTGTTTGTCTCTAAAGTCTGATTCAAGTACTAGTACTAGTACGAGTCTCCCCACAAAGTCATATATCCCCTCTTAACCCTCTTTATGAGCTCCATCTCCGACTCGGCATGTCTATGGCTTCCCTCCCTCCAGTTGCACTTAATGCATTTTTCAGTAGATGCTCTTTCCATGAAAATATTTCGTGAAATTATAACCTGGCATTTGCCCCTCTGCCTCTGGGATGAGTGGCCACTTTGCTTCCATCTGCAGACCGCGGTAATCGTATTTATAAGATACAGTTTTTGCTTTTTTGTCAAAGCATTTTTTTAGCCAGCATGGCATATTTATTGCGTATGTGGAGGGCTTACAGCTTGGTCTCGGGGTGATCTTAAAGAAGTGATTCATAAATGAGTCTAGTGAGTAGGTGTGAAAAGTTCCAGTATGCTAATGAAGCTGTAGCTGTCTGTGGGAATGAAATCTTTCTCTCTCTCTGAAGTATAAGCTTTTCAACCAGTTAGTTACAAAAAAAAAAAAAAAAGAAAAACATCTGCGGAGCATCCATGTTGCAAAAACCCATCATAAATCCCACAATAAATCCCCACTTTATCTCATCACCCTTGTTTATTAATTAATTTCCAACCCCTAAGCGAGTTTTGAGCAGCTTAAAGTTTTTGTTTGTTATCGCAGACAGTGCGAGGGGAGATGGCCAATAAGGAAAAAAAAAATATCAGAGATAGATCTGCCTCTGGGATTAATGCAAATTTCACTTAGACAAATTGCCGAAATAAACCGCGATTCTGACCCTCACCCTGCCAGCCTGTGAGCCAGCCCTGACAATGGCAATCCCATCATCGGAATAACAAGCGAAACGAAGGAGACCTATCTAATTGAAAAACCTCCTAGTCCTGCCGCGGAAAATGGCTATTTGTAAAACCCTCTATCGACAACAGTTTTTCCAACCACCACTCGAAAGTGGGATTGCATGAGAGCGTTAAATCAGCTTTGGACCTCTAGCTGAATACACAAAAACATTCCAATCAGCGGTTTAAGAAGAGACTGTCCTAACAGGGACTAGCTATCCAGCTAGCCTGCGAGCCACACAATTTATCGAGGGGTTGACCCACGTAAAGGGTTAGGGGTTTAATTTTGGACCCACATGGAAATTAATTAAATTTGATTGTCTTGTAATTTATGGCCATTGCTTTGTGGATTGTATGCAAAAATGGTCTAGGATGGTAAGAATTTAAAGCGAGGATAGCTGTCCTCTCTCAGTGTATCCATCCCCTAAGAGTACTGCTTCTTCCCTTGAAATGTATCTGTTGTATCTTTTGTATCTTTGTGCACTTAACACGCATTCTAATTGCAAAAGGAAAAGCAAAAGCCAGCTTGTGTGAGCAGAGAAAAGAAAATTATTAACAACAAAAGCAGGAGCTGGAATTCCACTTGGCTGAGACTTGGGACTGGGACTTGGAGTTGGGAATGGAGACTCTCAGACTCCTGGGTTGGCGTGTGAGTAACTGCGCCCCAAAACGGAAGGCGAGTTGGGACACCAAACTCCATGGCCAAGAGAGGGGGTGAGGAGGGTATATATAAAGCGTAGCAAAACGTTTGCACGTTGAAGGCATAATAATAAAAGGTTAAAAAAGGCGCAAAGAAGATTAAATGCTTGAGAAGATGCAATATTTTTTGCTTCGCCTGCTGCTGCTGTTGTTGCACTCGTTGTTGTTCCTGCTGCTACTCTTCTTCCTCTTCTTGCCACAAAAAGTAGGCGGGGCAAGGCTGGGCAGACACTGCACTTATGTTGCTTTGTTGCTGCAATGTTGCTGCTATTGCTGCAGTGTTGCAGTGTTGCAGTTGCTGCTGCTAGCCCGCCTTGTAATTGCACATCATGTAGCTGTTGCCGTTGCCAGCTTTCGACCTGGACTTTAGATCCCCTCACCTCACCCCTGCCCCCTGGTTGGGTGCCTTTTAGTTAACTATTTTGTGTTCAAGTTGAAGGCACATGGTAATGGCAATGGTTGCATCTTGCTCACATATTAATTGCCGCACGGCTGCGCGCCTTTCTGCGGCTCCCCTTGGCTCGACCGGGCGGCTTCCAGGTTTCAGTGCAGGTTTAGACTTAAGTTTCAACCAGCCTACCCCTCTCTGCCCGCCCGCCTGCCTGTCAGTCAGTCTCCCATCGAGTACTTGGTCTTGTGGCTGCAACACGCAATTGCCTTTCGTTTCATTTCTAAGATACTCTCCTTAGAGAGTGAGGTTTCTCCTTAAAATTCTTCCAACTACAAGCTTTTTCTATTATTTATTGATTAGAGTTAGAGTATCTGAAGTTCTACTATTGGCCACAGTCTTTGACTTGCTTTTTTTATGGGATATTTAAACAAATTGCTTGTAGAATATTTGTGACATTTTGTCATGCCCGGCAAGTTATGTCTGGGAGCGAGTGTAAGCCCCACGTTCCTCGCTCAGCAGGGCAGTGAAAATTGAGTACAAGTTGCTTTGAGTTGCATCATCAATCATTGCACACGTTGAATGATGTTTTGTCACAGATACGCCGCCGGCAGAATCCAGCAGCATCCATCCATCCATCGAAAACAGAACCTGAACAAAAAAAAACAGATCAGCCAGCAGGAGAGAAGGTGGCAGCGGTATCTGTCAGATACAAAAAACCAAAGGCAAGTCAAAATATTTATAAAAGTCAAAATTGTCGCACAGTCGGGGGGTTTGTATCTCTCGTATTCGATTTCGATGATACACACTGTAAGATACAAAACAATCTCAACTCTGAAGGGCATTGTAATTAATAATCCAAGTGGCGCGTTTCGTCATTTTTTCTTTCTGAGCTTTTGAGAAATGACACCGAGAAGAAAGTTCCTCCTAGGGAGCTACTCCCCAACTCCCCACCAACATCCATTGGAATTCTACTTCTAGGTTCTCTCGTGTGTAATGACAAAAGTATTTCTAATTTTCTCGCTGCTCGGGAGCTGGGATAGTTCTTTCTTGTGATTATTGTGTTCTATTTTCTTGCGGTGTCCCCAAAGCGTTTTGAGTTACAGTAACTTGAGGAATGGTTCTAATCAAAACTTTAAACAAAAAACTAAACTGGAGAAACTTGCGCTGAACTTGAAGATAAATGAATCGAGCGAGAAATGCCAGAGAGTTGGTCTACAGTTTGGATTACAGTTCCATAAGTATCTCTAGCTTATAATCGGGATTAATTGCTCTGGGAGATGAAACTTTTTTTTTCGCTTCTCACAATTTATCATAGAATTTGTCCTTAAAGCTTCAAAATATTTAGCAAGTCAATTAAGTTTTAAGGCGGGCTTTTCCGGCGGGATAATAGGATAAATTAACTTTCAAGCTTCTGAAAACCACAAAAACCGGGTGAGTGAGTAGTGAGTCGTCTACCCCTCTGGCTTCCATATCCGTTTCCAAGTTGTCAACTTTAATTATTGGCCACAAAAACCCAAACTCAGACGCTCGCTCGAAGGAGAGAACTTTAAGCCTAACCATGTCAATTGTTTGACATTAAAATGCGCAGAGAAAGACAGGGGACCGGGCTGGCTCTAAACAAAAAGCCAAAATTGAATTCCGAGAGTGCCAGTTGCCAGTTGAAGAAGAAGGATGGTGGAGCTTGGAGCTTGCAGCTCGAACCAAACAAGACGAGTCGAGACGAGACGAGACGAGAGTAAATACCGCAAATAAAATAAATTAAATAAGAAAACTACCGCTGTCAAAAGGTTTAACATTTCACTTAAAAATAAAAAATAAACCAACAACGAGACGAGTGTGCCAGAGAAATGTTGGAAGTTGGAAGGCCAAGCTGGGGATATTTGTGTCTCTGAATCCGTAAAGTGTTTGGCTCGGTTCTCAGTTCTCAGTTTTCGGTTTCTTCAGTTTTTTTTTGTGGGCTTGAGTTGAACAACAATTTCCAAGAAAATTAAAACATGTAAAGACATATCTTTTCATCTGACAAACATGGACCTGGACCCGGGGTCTCCATGCTTATGTAAATACATATATCTGTATCTGTATATGCATCTGGAGAGTTCCTTCATTTATTTTAACTCTTTTTATGTTTTTTTGTTTTTGTTCGGAAGCTGAAAATGTTGTACATTTGATGATGTCGAACCATGGCGAGCCGTAACCTAAAGCTCAAAAGAAAATTACACGAATGCCTGAAATCTCATAAATACTTCAATCAAGTATGTCCAAAAATAAGTAAAGATATTTAAGCCCTTATACACGCGCAGCAAACCGAAAATTCTCTACCGAAAGGTAGAGAGTCTGCCTCCTCGACTGGCGACAACATCTTCCAAAAGGGATCCCAAGACAACACAAAATGCTCCTGCCGCTGTCTGGCATTTCTTATTTTTCTTTTTTTTTTGTAATTTCTGTTTTGACTCTGGACCATTGACTTGAGCTTCAGATGTACTCCACATCCGTATCCACATCCACATCCACCACCATATAGCAGTTGCTGTTTCTGTTGTCTGGTTGTATTGAAGTATGTGTCTTGTCATGACATAAGAAATTGACTCCACTTGAATTCGAAAAAGGAGTGCAACAACAACAAGAGAGCATGAAATGAAATTAAAAAGTAAATGCAACCATAAATGCAGCCAGAAGACAACCGAACGAGACCAAAGTATCTGTATCTGGGTATCTGTATCTCTGGAGAACTCTATAGCGGAGTCGGAGCCGGAGCGGAGCAAATGAAGTGCCTGCCTGCCTGGCCCCGAATTGTAAAGAGTGCTCCAACAACTACACAGCATAATTGCTGTCTTTGATTTTGAAGCTATAGAAGCTTAAAGACTAGTACTATTATTAATATGCTTTATATATATGTATACTTTCCGTCCTTCATTAAGGATCAAAACTTTAAGCTTTATTGGAGTTTGCAACAGGGACAGGTCTTCTTTTCGTTATTTTATATATCGGTTTATATCTATAAACAATACATGTTGTGATGTTCATATATGTTTTGGCACTCACCCTAGTTGCTGATATTTTTTGTTGGGCCTGGCCAATCCTTGTAGACTCCTGAGCTAGCTTACCTCCAAGTACAGAGGCTCTTGCCTAAACTAAACTTTAGAGAAACCCCTACTATCTTGGCTATAACCTGCAACTCTTATTAGAATGTGACAAAATATTGTGGCATTTATACAATATCGACTGTATTCTGTCTGTTTTTTTACCTTTTTGTTTGTTTCTGTTGACTTGGGGCCTTTTTAAGCTCAGCGCCAGGGCAGCCAACAAAAGCAGACAAGAAAACAAAACCCACATGTGAGCATTTAATTTCAACAACTGTCTCTGAGGCTACCAGTCCGGAATACCAGAGACTCCTTCTCCTCACCATTGGAGCTCTACATTCTCCAACTCCTGCTCTGACTCCAACTCCTTCTCCTTGTAGTACTCCTCCTTTCACCTCTCCCTTTCTCGCATTCCCCAATCGCCGGTTCAGCAGCAGCAGCGTCGCTGACACCCAACGGCCCTCATGTTGGACACTAAACAGCGGGCGCTGCCAAATGACAACCAAACTACATGTGAAGTACAACAGCAACACCAACAGGAACAGCACCAGCAACAACAACAACAATGTACAAGTAACAGTGGGAGCCGCATTAATATGGCCAAGGTAAAGGGTATTTAAAAGCAGTCACCAGCCAAGCCAAGCCGGCCAGACCCAAAACCCAAGACAGGGGATACCAGCCAGGCAGGCAAAGAAAAAAAACAGGACGGGGAATGAGAGTCAGAAAGACAAATGTTACTGCACAGTGGTACAAGATACTAAGGGAGTATCTAGAATTAAAATTAATTAGTGTTTAAAATATTAAGTAATTATATTTAATCAAGAAATTTTACCTAATACATTTAAAGATATTATTATCAGAACTCAATAAAAATTATCATAAACTTATTGAGGGTATAGATTCTGATATAACTCAAATTTTACATTTTTAAACTCAATAAAGGCTTTTTTGGAGTTGAGGCTTTTATTTTAGAGCTAATATGACTTTCTTAAAGGAAATATTTCATATTTTTATTCATAATTTTCAGAAAGTCATTAATTTATTAGACTTTTAACTCAAAGAACAAACATTATCTAGCTAACTTCCAAGAGGCTTGTATTTAAGAACTAATATAACTTTTTATGCGAAATATTTCATATTTTTCTTCCTAATTCTTGAGAAAATCTTTAAATGTCTAGACTCTACACACATTATACCATTTTTTCAAAAAAACTAAACCCTAGAAACCCCATTACATATGGAAAAAAAAGGTTTTAATATTTTTAATAAATACCTAGTAAACTTCTTTTATATTTTAAATATTTCTAATTATTTTTAATAACAAAAAACCCCATGCCTTATACCACTGTGCCTATGGGGCGTTGTTTCCTTGCTCGACAGTTCGCTTGACGTTCGTTGTTCGTTTGGGGATATGTTTGCCGCTGAAGCTGCCTCATTCTTTGTTGTATTTCTCCTTTTTTTTTTGTTAGTGACTGTTGTTATTGCTACCTCTGCGGTGTGTGTGGGTTTTGTGAACAGGTAGTTTCCTCTTATTTGGTGTTTTTGGCCAACATTTTTAAAGGCCGAGCCGAAAGGAAAGTAAAAGCCAACTGCCACTGAGCTCTGTTACCAGTTTCTCTGGTGGGTTCTGAGCCAAAGGATGAAAATTAAAACAGTCTTAAACAAGAAAGCAAAGCTAACTTCGGGCGGAGCCGAAGTTGATATACCCTTTCAGCTAAAACCGGATATATATCGCAAACATCGGATATAGTTGGCCGATCCTTATGATTACATCATAATAAAACCAATTAATTACAATAAAAAATCTAAAAAAAAGTCCCAAGCTTCTATCTTCAAAAATATGAAAGTTGATATTTCTACCAAAAACCATTTCCGATCGTACAGTTATATGTCAGCTATAAGATATAGTCAACCGATCTTTATGAAATTTGGTAGATCGGATTAACTGACCAAAAATAGAATGTGTACCAAGTGCCAGCTTTCTATCTTCAAAAACACGAAAGTTGGGTCATTTCCGATCGTTCAGTTATATGGCAGCAATAGGATATAGTCGGCCGATCCTTATGAAATTTGGCATGTCGTAATATTTTGCCAGAAATAGCTCTCATGTCAAATTTGAACTCTCTAACTCTAAAAACACCAAAGTTATACCATTTCCGATCAATCAGTTATATGGCAGCTATAGGATATAGTCGGCCGATCCGGGCCGTTCCGACTTATATACTGCGTGCAAAGGAAAGAAGGGTGTGTGCAAAGTTTCAAGACGATAGCTTTAAAACTGAGAGACTAGTTCGCGTAGAAACAGACAGACGGACAGACGGACATGCTCATATCAACTCAGGAGGTGATCCTGATCAAGAATATATATACTTTATAGGGTCGGAGATGTCTCCTTCACTGCGTTGCACACTTTTGGACAAAATTATAATACCCTCTGCAAGGGTATAAAAACATGACAGGCAGGCAGCCCATAGCCATAGCCATACAACCCTGAAATTAGTTGACAAGGATGAAAGGAGCAGGAGGACTTCTCTTTTTCTCTCTAAATGAAACCGAATCCGTGCTGAGAGCTGTGTTGTTGATGGAAGATTTACATAATGCAGATGATGATGATGATAATGATGATGATGGTGGTGGCAACGTCGTGTGGGAATTTCATTAATGAAAGAATTATGAGAGGTTACATAATGAGGAGCCCAGGTCGGCTAGCTGAGATGGCAGCCGATAAAGTCCGGCTTTTTACCTTTCAGCGTTCGATGCGTGTGTGTGTCTCCACAACTCTAGGACTAATAATGCACCACCATCCCCCATCCCGATCCATGATCCATATCCATTAACCCTTGTTCATTGTTGTAGTCTGTCGGACACACAAATTAACAAAGTTTTCCAAAGAAATGCGTAATTGAGGGTCGAGGGCCCAGAAGGAACCTTTAACCTTTTTCCCTTGAACTAATTTGACAACTCTTAGGACGAAAATTAACGCCAGCATTGGGGATTGTGTTCTTTCGGGATTTGGATTTCCCATATTCGATATTATTTTGCATGACAATGTGGCAGTGCTCACGTGCTAAGCTGCTATGCTTTTGTTTTTTTTTTTTTGGCCAATTTGTGGATACGAAATGGAAACTGTTGCCAATTCCAAATCGCAATACGCACCTGTCACATAAATCACCGTCCGTATGTGATTTATTAGTTATTCATATTAGTTACCATGCCGCAGAGCGAGATGGAAGCACCTACTTTAGCTCCTCGGGGGAGCTACAAGCCCAGACCAGACAACAACAACAACAACAGCAATACATAATAAGCAATATATAAAACATATGTATCTATGAGATATATTGTGTTCGATGTTCGATGTCTTGCCAGCTGGAGTCTCTTTTCCGCTCGTTTTGTTTGTTGGCCTGTAAAATATTGAAATTGAGTGCAAACTACTTTGAACTTTTCGTTTTTCGCCGTTTTCCCCACGTTGTTGTCTGTCTGCCCGCAGATACAGACACTACTACCTAGTGCTTGCCAGCCAGCCAGCCAGCCAGCTAGATACATTATTAAAATGATATAAAGTAGCTGAGACATGAATGCGAAGTATCTGCAAGTTGCATGCGAATTGGCAATGAACTCCGGACTACAGACTACCAACTACCAAGCCAAGTGGCCCTAAGTTATGGGCGAAAGTATCTCAAAGTGGCTGTGCGGCTATTTTCGGGTGTATCTAACGAATGCTCCGCTTAACTGGGCTAAGCATGTGAAAATGTATCTGCGGATGCGAGCCAGAAATTTATGAAATATTCAAGTAATCTGACTAGCTTGGTTTCTCTCCAGGTGCGTGAGAAACTTATGAAATATTAAAGGTCTATATCTTAGTTAGAGACTGCTCCTAATGACCACAACATACCCACACATTATTCATAAAATTTACGATATCTGCTAAAATCCTTTTGCAATAAAATATCCACCCAAATGACTCTGGAATTATAGAGACTTTATGGCTCTAACTAACTATCTAACTAGAATATATAGTATAAATATCATAAAAAGAAAACATGCTCAGGAATCCAAATGAGCTTCTTGTGAAGCAACAAATTTTAATTACAATCCCCGTGCATTCCACTCAATCATTCCCGCTCCTAGATAGAGCTAACCGGCTAACCATAAAAACCAGTCTCAAATGCGTTCTTTTTGGCTAGATTATGCAAAAGATACAAAAAGCACATGACCATATAACGCTGCAGAGTTTAGAGGATTGCGGATAGCGGATACGCAGACGACGACGCTGTTAACTTTTATTGGCGAGCTTTAAAGCAAATTTGTCTTGGCCATTTCTGTTGCTGGCTCATCCTTTGAGCCATGAGTATGCAGTATGGCCAAAATAAAAAAAAAAGATTTATGACATTGCCGCGCGTACACGGCGGCGCATTCAAAAATTGTTGAAAACAATTAGAATATTTTAGCAACGACCCAGCGAGAGACTATAAAAGTTAACATTGACATCTGGAGGGTTGCAAAATGTTGAAACAGGACAGTGGGGATGGGTATGGTTGTAAAAATTATGCGGCAAAATGACGATGACAGCAGTCGCGGATGGGGCTAGCCCCCCATTTTTATGGTCATAACTAAGTAGCAGTCATTGTTTCATATGACTTATAATTTGGCACACATTTACGATCTTTTCGGCCATAGAGGCACACAACTCCCGAAGCTAAAAACAGCAACAGGCCGTCATTAGAGCTGCTCCAACATGATGATGTACGTGGGTTGTCAGTAAAATACTAAAGATATTAAATACTTGTAGAGTTGGGAATCTTTCGAGCACACCTCGCTGTTTGCGAAAGCCCGGCTCTTTTTACGGCTTTCCCCTCATATCTATCGGATGCGTGTCGATTTAGCAAACGCTTCGACATGAACTTCAAAATGAGCCGCAGGCCTCAAGCTCTCGAAATCACAACCCAAACGAGACGGCCAGCCAAGGCATTCATTCCATCCGATTGTGCCTCTCTTGGAATAATTTTATTCTCTGTGGCACTGGCAGTGGCTGAATTTTCTTTCATTTGCTGAACATTTTCCATTTCATAAAGCAGCCCAAGCCAAGCCAAGCCAAGCCAAGCCAGCCAGCCAAGCCAAGCCTGTTTATGATTTAAGTTCGCCGAGAGAGGCTGCTTATTAGAGGCTGCCGTCTGTTCGTCGACTTCCTTCGATGTGGAATGAAGGGGTGGGCCAACCAGCTATGTCGGCGACGCATTAATGATTGTTAGTGAGTTGTGAAATTGCTCTAACTGCACTTCAAGCTAGAATGGCAGCAGAAATGGCAGGCAGGCAGCAGCTTCCACACCATTTGACTTGACCATCGGCCATCGGGCATTGGGCATCCGTATCTGAGTCTTTCCGGCAGGCAGGCGGCACACAAGTCGAGAGGTTCCTACACCAACCAACCAACCAACCCGTTCGCATATTAAAGAGTAAATTTTTCAATTTCACAGACATTAAACGCGGCTGCTGCTGTCTCCGCTTAACTTAAACTAAACGCTCCGCCTAAGGCCATTGCTAGACCCTCCTTAACCTCCTCGTTGGAAGCCAGACTCTGGCTACAGTTTGGCCATTAAATAGTTTGTTAAAATTTGCCTTATTAGATTATTAAATTTTCGCAATTTAGGCAAAATTCGTTTTCGGGCATGCGGCCAAAAGGCAGTACACCGAAAAAAATGGCATCCACTTTGTTGATTGATGGCCGGGGCCAAGAATTTTTGGTAATACCTAGTGGGGATGATAAATGTGCCAAAAGTTTTCGGAATGGAAAGTTTGGGGAGAGAAGTTAATTAAATTGTTGGAGAATTTACTTATTAAACTTAACCGTCCAGAGAAAGTCCCAAAAGAAAGTAATGATAAAATTTAATAGGTTTTCTAGATATATTCTTTATGAGAATATTAATTCATGAGGAATTCACAAACCCCTAGCTTTGATTTCCAACTGGCCTCTAAATCATTTCTAATCCATCGCTTCTTGGGCTTTGTTTGGGCTCTACATCAGCATGCCATACCCACAGATACTATACTTTAGTGTGTGTGTCGAAATGCAGCTTGCATAACTCTTCTTTTGCTACGTGTATGGGGAGGGGGTCCAGTTGCCTGGATGAGCCCAGCCAGGCCCGAAATTCGCATTGCCCCCCAGAGTGCATGCCTCCTGCTAGTCGCTGCTCGTCTTGCTCGTCCTTGTGGCCCCCATCCAGTTGGCCCTTTTATCCTCTATCGCCATCGATGTGTGTAAGTTGGTTTATCGACATGTGCGACCTCCACAGTCTAACTTCTTGAAGAAAAGCTATAGCTAGTCTTGATTAAATCTTGATTTTAAATCATATGTATTTTATTATTAAAAAATCAAATTTAATATATTTAATTTTAATATTTTTCTAAAAGGTTAAAATATTTCAAAGTCCTAGTTCTTGTTAGGCAGTTTAAACTGTAGCCAATATTGGGATACATATATGTAGGCAAGGCTCTATATAGAGGAGGGCCTGTTTTGGGTGGCTGGGTGAGTGCAGTGCTTTTGTTGCTACTGGCCATATGCCAATTTTCGGTAAACTAACTTGCCTAAACTCGACAAGCAAATTGCCTTCATTAAGATACATGCTTGCTACCTACAATTTAGACACACACACATACACTATAAGTATCTGTGTGTGTATATATAGACATGTGGTGGAACCTACCATCTTCATCCAATGTGCATTTTACTATAGACCTGCACTTCTTCTAGTTTTTGGTTCTTTTTTTTTCAATTTTATTTTAAGAGCTTCTCTAACAAGCGAAGCGATGACGACGACGTTGACTACGTCAATTGGGTCAAAGTAGCAACAACAACAACTTGCAACAACAACAAGCACCGCAATTTCAATAGATACAACATGGGGGCTCGATCCAGTGGGAAAGCGGGCAACAGAAGCCACTTCAAGACGCCCACACATCGAAGCCGCACGAAAAATCTAAACTCGTATCCAAAGACCAATCCCAAGCCCAGAAACCATAATGAAGGGAGCAAAAGTGTTAGAAATGAGAGCTGGAGTTGAGTTGAGGTTCAGTTTTGGGTTTGGGTTTAGGTTCGTGTTGGTTTGCATACACATTAAAGTTAATTTGGAATCGCTTTTAAATTAGCTTAATTCGCATTAAGTGAGCTGAAATAAAACTCACGCCTACAAGACCCAAGGAAGAGGCCTCACATCGGACAAGAAAGCGTGAGTGGATGTGGATATAAAAACGGTATAGGAAGGGGATACGATTTTAAGATACCCATTGAAGGGAAGACTTCTATAGATACTCTTGAACTTTAGTAAGATTATGAAGGTATTTTAAAGATGACTAATCTAATAAACTCCCTCGCTTATTATTTACTTAATTAATCACATAATAAACTATGCCTGTGTCCATTATACACCGCCCCCTCCTGAATCAACTCTACTATACCCACTCAAGTGTGCAGCTCAAACGGCAGCTAAACATTTAAATGTTGTACAAAAGCAATAACAAACGAACTGAACCTGCCAGAGGCCACCGAATGCCGAAAACAAAAAAATGCTGAGACTGAGACTGAATCTGTAGCTGAGAAGCTGCGGCGGGCTACACACCCGTAAGATACACAAACACAGCTGCACAGATACAGATACATTAGCTCAGAAGCTACCCGAATGGTATTCGCCAGAAAGAAAACAAAAAGTGCCCGCAGCCAAAGCCAAAGCCAGACCAGGCCAGGCCCGACCCGACCCAGCCAAACCATCAACATCAACACCATCACTATAGGCAGTGGCAAACTTTAAGATACATTTCGGCTTTCGGTTGCCTGTCGATTTGGCGACGGCCGCAAAATTTTTTAAACGCTAGAACGCCTCTTCCCAACACTTTCGCAGCAGAGACCCAAAAAGTGTATTTATTTCTCTTACTGGTTGGCCTTTTTTTTTGCAGTTTCTGCGGTTTTTTTTATTGTTGTTTGTATCTTTTTTTTTAACTGTCCGGCTTGCAGATTCTTTTGAACAATTATTTCAGCTCAATGCGGCTGCGACGAAAGTTTTGCGGCCTTTTTGGGTTAAAGTCAGCAACAGCAACAGAAACAGCAATGAAATGAAACAAATGAAATGAAATTATGTTGAAAAATTTAAATACATTGCAGGGAAGAAATTCCAATTATCAATTAAGTCAACTCTCCAGGCTGCTGGTTGGTTGCTGGAAAGTAATAAAAAACACACACACACAGGGCATCCAACATCCAGCAAAAGACAGACAATCGGTTAAAGTTGGGAACTGGATTCTGGGATTCTGGGATACTGGACTCCGGTCGGTTGGTTTGGATGGTTTCCTGTTTGTTTCTCTGCGAGAGAAATATTATTCAGGGACCGGGCGAGTCACAATAATATATATATATTCTCTCTATAAAGGCCGAAACAAAAAGATAAAAACATTAATTATTATTAATTGCTTTTTCTTTCTCTCCATTCTGGATTCTTAATAATTTTTTTTGCAGTCTTGTGTCTTTTTTTATTGTATTTAATGTCGTTTTGGCTTTTGTTTCATTTTGTTTTATGTGCCAACCATTTTCTTTCCTTTTTGGCCAGATCCTTTTGGCCACAATGTCGCCGTCGTCGTGGTCCTCCAACCCTTTAAACCCTTAAAGGCAATCCCTTGGCTCGTTCGCCCTTTCGGACCAGATTAAACCTGTTCTCGGGTCTGGGAATACCGCTGGCATTTATATATTTTTTTTTGAAGCTAATCGGAATGACAAGTTTCTAATTTGGGAGATTTACAAATTCTTTTTGTTTGTTTGTCTGCGTGGGCAGCTTGTTTGACAAATTGCTGGATTTAATTTTTGGTCTGCAGGGCAGGAGGAACGCCTTAAAAATTGCAAATTTAAGCAAATTATTAAAGTGATGGAATGGCCTAAAGAGTAAGCCTAGAAACTATATAGAGATAACTTGATTAATACCAACTGTCTTGGTTGGTTATCAAACTTTCCTAGCCTTTACTTCAGTTGGCCACGAAAGTTTTCCAGTTAGCAGGCTAACCAGGAAAATTGGCAAGTTTATCGATCAGCCACTCGCCCGGAAAACCAAATAAAATAAACTGCAACAATTTTCAAAAAGTGCTAGTCCTGGCCAAGTCGACACTTTCGCTTTAATTAAAAACTAGCACCGCTCGTGAACTGTCCATAAAATATGCCAAAGCCAGAGCTGAAGCTAAAGATGCTCCAAAAAATGGCCATAAATTGCCGGCTAAGCAAATCTTCTGAAATTCATCAGCACTTTCCAAAAAAAAAAACCTTCAAAAGTAAAACAAGAAAGAACCAAAAAAAAAACTGCCGATAAGAAAAATAGTTTCCTTATGAAAATTGGTTTAAATGAAAATGGGAAAATTACCATAAACCTTTGCCAGGAGAGTGAAAAAATATATATTGAATTCACAGCCAGCCTATGTCCGGTTTTTAGATTGAATTTTTAAATAGGATTTGGAATTTTAATAAAAGAACCAAACTCATAACGAAATTAAATGTTAAGGCCTGGCTTGGGTCCTTTGATCATGGGGATGTATGTATCATATATCCAACGTCCAACTGTGAGCTTGTGTAAAAAAAAAGGGTATCACAATCAAAAACCAAATTCCACCGCATGCATTTCCCAGTAAAGTTTATTATTATTCCAATATTTCTTTTTCTTTACATTGAAAATGGGCCAAAAAAAAGAGTGAGGAGGTGCAGTCCAGAAACCAGAACGAAAACTTCAAGCCACAAACGACAGTGCATAAAATATATATTTTTGCTTTTTACCAAAAAATTTCCATACATGTTTCATGTATATTCTGCACATCCTTATACCAGGACATGCCTGCCTGCATGCCCCACCCACCTCTATCTATCCTTCGGTGAGTGTATAAATTTGCGTATGTGGGTGGTTGGGTGGTTCAGCATGGATGAGATGGAAAGCGATTGTCTGCTTGTTTATGCTAAAGCTAAAGCAAAGAGAACTACGCCGAGCAACCGAGGAGGAGCTGCAAAAATGCAAACAAAGCCTTTTTTGTCTGGGCCATATGGTTGGGGGTGGTCTTCACCCCCCTCACTGCATCCTATTTTTTGGAATCTAAAAAGTGTTTAGACAAATTAAAAATAGTAAAAAGTAACATTGTGTGTGCTAAGGATTGAGGAGAATTTATTTTCTGCGTTGGTTGGTGGCGTGCATTTGGGTCAAGGTGTTTGTTTTTGTTTGCATTATTCTTATTACGCTTGTTGTTCTCGTTGTTGTTGTTGACTTGTTTTTTCTTTATTTTTTTGCTTTATTATGAAAATTGCAGTCGCTACTGCTGCTGTCATTATGAAAGCGAATGCAGGACAACTGCTGGAGGAATAAACGCCCACGAACACAAACACACACCCACCCAGACTTGGGCATAAAGTATGTGCTTGATTAAAGTGTTCATGGCATGTTGGCCATACCATACTACCATACTACCAAAATACCTAAAAACGTTCAAATAAATGCAACAAAAGGCAACAACAATAGCAGCAAATGTCAGCCAGCCATAAACAATTCCCAAGTGAAGCTCAAAAAATTTATATTGCCACACTGAGGATAATTAGGGGGTTATATGCAGATGGATGAGCCAAAATAGAAGCATTTTTTATTATTTATTTATGATAATATTTACGGTAATTTTATCTTTTTTTATGAAAATTTATATAGAAGAAGCTACTTTTATTTATGTAGAAGAAGCTTATGTAGAAGCTATTTTTGGGAAATCATATTGTACAAATATTAACTTTTTTTTTTCTGTAAAAATTGTAAAAAACGTCCTTGAATAAAGGTGCTTTGCTATCGAAATCCAACCAATTTCATTGATCTTTTGAAAGAATAGATAAATGGAGGTCATTAACGAGGTAATTTTAACATTAAAAGCAAAACTTGTATTTTTTCTATAATTTTTCAATAAAACTGTTGAAAAAATAGTAATATTGTTTTAAAAATAAATTCCTTTGATCATGACCTGGAGAATATATCTATCTAAGAATATTAAGAATATTGTGTAAAAATTTCAGACCAATTTGTTTATCCATTTTCGAAATATGGATAGCACCGATTTGAAAAAACTAGGTTTGAATTTATCCTCCCTTTGTTACAGGGCTTATCCTCCCTCCCCTATGGGCACCTCAATTTTAATGTACAGCTTCGAAAATATTTATCGGATGGAGTTGAAATTTTTAGTTGAGCTAAAGAACGTGTACACAAATATGTAGATATCCAAAAATTCATTTTTTTTTAATATTGTAGCTGAGTATAATATAAGTATAATCCCTTATTTAAACATATTTATAAAAAATACATAGAAAGGGGAATAAAGGTCAGAAAAAGCTAAAAACTAATAGTTAGTATTAATAATTATAGGTCATAAAAATGTTAAAATTATAAATATATTAAAATTCATAAAAATATAACTACTTTTCTAACCAATTCCTAGTTTTTTTTGTTCAGTGCCATTTGAAACGTGTTAGAACATATTAAGGACTTGTAGTGGGAGGTCTTTCTAAGCGAATCAGGAGTCGCGGAATAATCAATAAAAATAATATATATCACACACTGTTCCCGTTCCCGTTTACCATTACCGTTTCCCCATTACTCTTACCAATACCCGGTTTTCTTTTTTTTTTTTTGGAGGGTTTTTTGTTCAGTACGCTGCTGCTTGCTGCTCATTTCGTGTTCATGTGCCATTATACCGAAAAATAATATTCTTCCTCGAACACATCCTTAAAGGATATACATATATATATGTATGTTTGTATGGAGGTACCGCGTAATATTGTATTTTTCTACCGTGCCAACTTGTTCTATTGTTGTTGCAGTTTTAGCCGCTTTGGTGTAATATTTTTTTTTTTTCTACAATTTTTTTTTTTTTTGTTTCTGCCAAGAGCGTAAAGGAACTTTTGAAGAAGAAGAAGCAGCTACACGCACGCGCAGGGGTGGCTAGAAAAGGCCATGAGGGGTTTGGGGTTATGGGGGTTATGGCACCCTTAGTTGGCTTGCCCCGGCTTGGCTTGGCTGATTTTCATGCCCGTGTCATGTTATTGGGCAAATTGTACAACGTTAAGAACCAGCTACAGTGAAATTTCGCTATTGCCGAGTAGGAGGGGGTAGTACCTCTCCTATAGGGTGAAATTCCTTTAAAAATCCAGGCGAAAAACAGCGATGACAATGGCCATCCAGGGTGGATGGATGGATGGTAGGGGAACTCCAGCCCATATAACATATTTAAAATTCAATCGATTTATGGCCTGGAAAACTTCAAACTGATTGTTAAAGAACTTCCCAACTATTGAAATAAAATCGGAAATAAAACCAGAACAATCACAACTGTTCGATTTTAGATTTGATTGAGGGTTTCTGGCCAAATGGAGGCATCAAAGAGCCATTAAACTAAATTATAGTTAAGCTGGGGAATTCATTTTGGTAGAAAGTTTATATATTTGGAAGTCTATTAAATGGTATGGCATGTCTATAACTAATTCTGGTACCTATGGTCTCCCTGCAGCTAATTTCCCTTGCAATTGATCTCTTTTTAATACAACAGTTTCTTTTTTTCTTTTGTTCTGCCACTTTATTCTCCATTCAAGCGAATCCTCACTGTACAGACTGTACAGTCAGACTGCAGCAGTAGGGTGCGTCGCAATTTCGGATTCTTTTTCACATTGCAGCAAATGTCCTTTGTATTGTCAGGACATGGCGTTGATTTTGTTGCTCAGTTTCTGTTTTACATGCCTCTTTTTTCTGCTACTTCATTGTTGCCACATCGATTATCCTGGGCCGGAGTTGGTCCCATACCCACACACATATACATATGTATATCTGGAGGAGAATGTAATTCGTGTGAAATTTTGTATGCGGCCTTTGTGTTTGAGTGTTGCGCACACTTGAGTGCACAATGGGGAAACCTTTTCGCACGCCGTGCACACACACAGATACTCAGATACTTGCCGACCAGCAGATACTCACTCACCCATACAAGGACATGTTAGGGAATCGACAGAGGAAGTTGTCTTTGGCACTAAGTAACTGTTTTAGTTTCAACCGAGCACTGTGTTAATTGCAATTATGCAATGACTGCCTTCGCCAGCCAGCATCCTTGCGAATTGCACATCCTGGCAGTTGCATTGATGCCTCCACCTCCTCTACTCCTTCTCCTCCTCCAACAGGCGTGGCAAAATTATTGTGACACAATTTTATGCGTTGCGCTTGGCAGGATGTGTGTGGCAGGGGTGGAGGAAGAGTGGGTGTGGGTGAGGGTGGGGACAGGAGTAGTGTTACAGTGTTACCAAGTTATATAAATCTTTGATTCGATATCCTGTTGCAAAAGCAGGAGCAGATCTGTTACTAATTAAAGTGGCTAGCAAATCGAATCCATCGGCAGATGCTTTTCCTTATGAGGTTGTGGCACTGTTACAAGGCTACACTGAACTGATTAAAGCTTGGTTTTGATTAAATTTTTAACCTTTCTCCTCTAACCTTCATAGAACCTCTTCTTTCAGGTCTTATTGTAGACTTTCTCCTTAAGATTTCCCTCGAAAATTAGAATAGAAAAGCCATTTGCAGTGTAGAACCTCTCCTGGCTTCCTGTGTCATCACTGCACAAACCGACACAAATAGGGCTGCTGGAGGGGGGTAGATGAGTGGTGTTGGCGGAGTTATGGCACACATGCCACAGCCCAGGCCCCACCACGCCACATGCCACATGCCTGAGCGGCGCCACGTTCCGTTCTATTCCTGCCACTCTCAACGGCAACTAGTTATGCGGCGGATGTGTCTGTGGGTGTGTGGCAGGCAGGCACCCGTAGATGGTAACCAGTGGTGCCCAGTTGGATTACTAATATTTAAGGATTACTTTAAGATATAATATTTTATATATTTTTTTAGTTAAATATATAATATTTTTATTTTTTATTTAAATATTTCTATTTAAGACTTGCCATCTCTAGTACCCACCCACCCACTCTAAGAAAGATGTGCCTGGCAGTCGCGTGTCCTGGCATTACTACTCTGCTTCTTCTTCTGCTTCCCTTCACTGATTTTCCTTCTATGGGAGTCTGCATTTAAGTGCCACCAAAATTGCCTTTTTAAAGGATTTCACACACACACACACACATACACGTACACGCATCTCTTCTTCTTCCGCATGTCCTTTTTCGCCTGGGTGTCTTTTACGCTTGTCAACGTCCTCGACATCGTCGTCGTAGTCGTCGATTTCTGTGCCATTTCTTCTGCCTTTCCAATTGATGCATCTATCTTAGGGCATTTCCCTTTTTCCACTTGCCACTTGCCACACTCCCCCATCCCTTCCTGTTTCTGTGTGGCACTTTGCCAGGCTACGCATTTTCAAACTCAATTCGTGTGATAAACTAAAATAAAACTGCTCCTAATACCATTTTTTATTCTTCTCCAATAGTCTTGATTTCCTTTTCTTCTTTTTTTATGGCCCCCACATGGATTTCACTTTCTAGAGCCCTCTCTACCCCCTTCATGCAGATGAAAATTGCATTTTGTATGTCAAAGGCATTTAATTTTCAATTTTTTTTTCTGTTGTCTGGCAGCAACTTTTAGTTTTAGTTTCAGTGGAAACGTTTGTCTTGTGTTTTTGGCATGTAATTTGGAAAAAGGTTCATTCGGAAATTGCATTTCTTGCCGGCGGTTGGCACTCGGATTTTTTAACTATTTTTTGGGGGGAAAATGTTAAATTACTGTTCGGTACGTGTCTGTTCAATAATTAAAATGCCAGCAATTAAATAATAATAACCGAGTGGATGGAGGCAGGCCCATAATGCAAATGATAAGTTCTTTTTAACACGATTTACTTTGCACAGTATTTTCAGTTAATGCGCTCAGTGGAGGTCCTTCCCGCAGGTCCTTTCTCAGCCCACCATGTGAAGCCGCAGTAATTAAAGCGCATTATATATGCCGGGATGGTAAAAAAATACAAAAATTGCGAGAAAAATAAAGAAAATTACTGCAGCTGCGGCATTAACACTAACAGCAGCGATAAATGCAGATTATAATTTGGTAGAAAATACAGGCTTGGATACTACTGCCCAGAAGGCCTTAAAGAAAGAAGAACCTCACTCCCAGGAATTCTAGTACTAGAGTTCAAGTAAACAAAGCCAACCGAATGTGGCACGTAAACACAAATGAATCCAGGCTAAGGCCAGTTGAGAGAAATACGAGTAAACAATGGAGCTGTTTTTACCAAGAAACTCCAAGAAAATCAACCTCCAACCAAGCTGGAGGTTTCAACTGCACTCGAGAGTAAACATATTTGTGGAATCGAAAGCATTTCCAATTTGTTTGTTTTTCGAAATAAAATAGTTGAGAAAATATTTATTCTCTTTAGTCTACTTGACAAATATTGATATTAATCTCTAACTTAATTTCTTAGCAGAGGTACTAAGTCTCTTGAAAGATTTATTAAAATTAACCCACAGCTCTTGGCTCTCGGCGGGGTTCTTCGGCTTCTTGGCCATCATTTGTAAACACATATTCAGGCTTAGAAGTTTTTTTTTTTGCCACCAGCAGTGGCGGCGCTTGTTTGGCTTATGTTTGCCATGTAAACAAATAAACAAATCAACAATAAACACACATCCTCCTCCATGTGGGGGTAGAAAACATAAATAGAAAAGACCAAGCGGACGGGAAGTGCATTTTGCATTTTCATTTGCATTTGCAGCTGCGGTGTTGAGATTCAAGTCAAGAGAACCGTTTAAGATGCAATTAAATCCCTTGACCTCACTCGAAATTCCAAACTAATTGCAAAAGCTTGAAAAAAAAAGCAGAACGTGGGAAATGGAGACGCCTCAGATTGCCAATTGCAGATATTTGCAGATATTGCCTGGCATGACGAACCAACAAACCTCAAATGGAAGCATGTCCAAGGTGTGGTCTTCAAATTGCAATGAAAAAAATGAAAAAAACTGCATAAAGCAGGGCCAATTGAATCATCATCAGTCAGTCAGTCTTGTGGGCTTCAAAGTTCATTTTTCAGCTCATTTAAATGCTAAGCATGCGATGCTCGGTTTAGAAAACTTAGGTCGACGACAAACCGACCAAACTTTTATCTAGACCATTAAGTTTTACAAAGGAAAATATGTCAGTTAAGTACTGGGTTTTTTTTTTCTATTTAAGTTCTAACATCAAACCGACGAACCGCGATGATGACTCAGCCAAAGTCAACAAGAAGCCAAAGCCAACTCTTGTCGGGCAATAAAACACGGCCTCCAAAGACACTTTCAGCTCAAAGCGACGGGTTCTGCTCTGAAATATGTATCTATGTAAGAGTCATATGCGTTTCTTAAAAAGATAACACTAGCCAGCAAGAAACTAACCTTTATAGAAGTATATACTTCCCATCTTTAGTTCTCAAGACCTTATATTTTTTTTTTAATTTTCTTAAGTTCTTAACTAAAGATTTTAAAGACCCCTAACACTCTCCTCACTTGCTCATCAGTGTAAAGATATTCTCTTGGAATGGGTTTCATTCAAGTGGAATGAGGTTTCTTGTGGTTCTAATTTGCTTGTGTCATGCGTCGAGGTTAATGAGTCATATCATCATCATTATCTCAACACTCTGGGTCTTGAGGGGCTGGGCTCTGAAAGAAATGGATCTAAGGTGGAGGAAAGAGAGGACATCATCAGAGGACAAACATTAAAATATAATTTCCAGAGACAATGCTCTGAAAAGCGCTTTTGTTTTGTAATTTAGTTGCAATTAAATGTAAATAAATTCACAATTTAGTTCGTTTTTTCTTTCTCTCTTTTAGTTTTTGGGTTTGCTTGTTGGCTGGTTTGGTGACCCGATTTCCGCAATTTAATGACTTTTGTTTGACCAGAGTATAATTGCTGGGAAAAAAAACAAAAAAAAAGCAAGAAAAAAGCATGCTCAGCAAGCAGGGCAGCGGGAGGTGATTGCTGAATGAAATTGCGGAACTTTCTTCTTTCTCATTTCTACTTTCTTTCTTTCTGGCCTAGGCCTCTGGCTTTGTTTTTCTTCCTTAATTCTCTTTCACTTTGTGTGTCTTTTGTTTGGTTTTCCTCTACTCCGATTGTCCTTCCTTTCTACATGTCCTGTGTATCCTTCTAACGAGCTACGGCGATAATTTTCAGCCAAGGCGCACACATTTATTGACTTTTTGTGGCATTTTTGTGGATTTTAGATTTGTGGCCTGACCTGTTAGCCTTTCTTTGACCCGCAACGGAAATGAGTCGTGCCTGTCTTTAGGTTCAAGGTTCAAGGTTGTCCTCCCACTCTTTCTCTACGTTGATATCTTTCTTAAACACACACACAACCTCACACGCACTTCTATGGATAAGAAAGGCAATTTGCTGGTAGAGAGGGAGATGGGCGAGGGAAATGGAAAGAGACGGGTGTAACCAAATGCACTTTAGGGGGGAGGAGACATTAAGCGGCGGAAGTTGATAAGAAAGGCAAGCAAAATGCTATTTGTGGATAACCAAAACAATTCGATAGGGGAGAAATAGAAATCATAGCCAGAAAAGCAATCAAAAGGGGTTGAAGTGGATATATAAAAAACTACACACTTTTGTTTACAAGATAGTGTAGAGAATCTTAGGGATACTCCCTAAAAAACAATTCAACCTTAAGCCCCCTAATCCGCAGAACATTAGACATAAGCTCTCAACGTCGGACAGAAAGAAATGCCATATGCCTGAATTATAATTCAATTTATGGCCCTTAAAACTACTTCCAAAATAAAATCCTTTATCAGCCGACCACTTCGATATGCAAGACCTGACCTGAGCATTGCATTATACATATGTATATCCTCCTCCCGACCAAGACCCTCGTCAAAAGTCTGATAGATTCCAGTCGTCCAGACTGGCCACCGGAAGCTCCTAAACCCCGAACCTCCTTCATTACCATACAAATGTGTCAGAACAAATAACCGAAAGGAACCGAAAAGAAATTCAAATACTGGTCTGGAACTGAAACTGGAGTGGGCAGCGTGATTTCTTGACTAATTTTTATGACACTTTTCATTTTATGAGGTGGCCTCGGCTAATTCCAAAGGCCTCTTTTTTTTCTACTTTTTTTTATTGAACATCAGAGGGGAGGGTAGGGGTACATATAAACCATATATGTAGGCATGTAGTACCCCTGGAGCAGTAAAGATTTTTATCGCTCGAGGATGTGTCATAAAATTTCCTTAGAGAAAGAGCTCTCGAGACTATTAAAAACAATAAATGTCAAAACGGAACGGATTTTCTAGTATACCTGGGAAATCTTTAGGGAAAACTGGCCAGGGACTAAAAGGGGAAGAATTATGGGCCATACTCTCTAGCTTATATGGATATGGGGTTGATAAATAATCCACTCTATGACTCTGTGTTTGTTAAACAAATAACAGGAAATGAAATTTAAAAAAAAATAAGGACTAGGACCTAGAACATAGAACCGACTTTATTAAAGCCATGTTTATGCTATTTATTTAAGCCATATAGATATATCATATAGATAATTCCCTCATTTAATATAGTCTCCAAATATAAATTCTTTCTCTAGTTTTATGGCCTTAGTATGTCCTTTAGTCCTTCCTCTAGGACATTAGACAGTCAAATCACGTAAATTATGACCAGAGCCACTATAATTTCTTATCGCCGAGACATGATTTCAAATGATAGACTCTGCAGAGTGGTATGAGGATGCCTCTAGGAAAATTTTAGTAGGCGCGACAAGTTTTCTTTCCTCCAACTTGAGGGAGGGATGGGAGGTAGGATGGTTGGTCTGCAATTGGCAACTGGCGCAACGCATAAATTGTGAATTTTTTATCTAATCCGCGGCATCTGAGAGACGCGTACATTAGCTGGCACCAGTCTGTCCAGTGCCTGGTCCTGTGTCCAGTGTCTTGGACTCTGGTCTCTGGTCTGGGGGACTGGCCAAAAAGGCAGCCACTACGACAATCGACAGGCAATAAATCACCCAAAGTTGCCACAGAAATTTATGTGCTGCAGATTAGGATCGCAGAAAGCGTCATTAGAATAAATTTTCATTGGAAAATGGCAGTTTGGAAAAGTCTAGGAATTTAGCTTAAAGTGGAGTAATTATAATTATGAGATTGAAAAATAGACTAGAGACTAGATATAAAAGACCTTCTTTCCAAAAATTCTTAAAAATTTTAAAAAAAACTCACCTTTAACGTTTTCTTCTTCTTATCAGACTGCTGACAATGCTGCTCTCTTCCTCTCTCTGTCTCTTGTGATTCACTTTCCTTATCTCCAAGGACATTAATGATTAAATCCAACGTCGTCTGCTCTCCTTTATCGTCCTGCTTTTTGTTGTTTTAACGCCGCCATCGTTTTTGTTGTTGTTGGATGCGTGTGCCGTTATGGCGGTATAATCCAATAATCCAACACGAAAGAGCGTGTGCAGTAGAAATTGCAAAAAATAGACACACACACACTGAAACACGCACGCCGACAGCCGTTGTCCTGTCCTATTCGTGTGATTGTGTGGGTGGTAAGGTGGATGGGTGGCTGGGTGACTGGGTGGGTGGGGGTATTGGGTACCGCTTGTTTAGTAAATTAAACTTTTCACTTTTTGCAATGGAAAACGAAAATGGGCAATTTTCTTCCAGCACTGTAGTTGTTTTTTTTTTACTTTCGTTTTTCTTTTTTTTACCTATTCTGTTTTCCTGCTTTCTTTATTTTCTTCTATTTTTTCTTCTCTGTTTTCCAATCACAATCACAGAACGACTAGTAACAACAACAACAACAACACACTCACTCAAACTAGCATAAACAAAGGCAACTGCACGATGCCCGTAGCCGATGCCGATGCCGCCTCCATCAAGTATAACCCCCAACGACAACAACAATAGCAACTACAACAACAAGAGGAACCAGACCAGCGCCGCTGTAGTACACAAAAAAAATTCCTTTTTTTTTCACTGATGCGGCGGCGTCTCCTTATTTTTACGTGTATTTGTATACGGTGTGTGTATTTTTTGTTGTAAACGCTCTCCTTGCTTTTCCGCTCATGTATATTTCCACGATTCTATATTTCTTTTATTTTTTTATTTATGACTTTTGCACCTTGGCCGCCGCCGCCGTTTTGCACTTTAATTTTGAAATACCTCCCGCCCGCACTCACCGTTCGAGAAGCTCCGATTTTGGAAGGCTCACAAACGCACAGGGACGCGATCTCGTCAATTGGACGCACTGTTTACGGCGCGCATTTGTTTTCCGATTTTTCCCGATTATTTTCCCCAAAAAACACAAAAACGACGCTAAAAACACAAAAGATTTTCTATAACTTCCCGACTCTATTCGATTTCCGACTCGCAGACGTCCGCGTTTTCCGTACGACGGCTCCAAATTTCGAAAAGAGAGTGAACAAAAAGAAGAGAGTTAACACAACAACACTGAGAGAGAGTTAACAGAATGAGAAAAATACTATAATTTGGTATTTTCCAACACTAATTGAGCGAGAAATACTGCTAAACATAGCGTCAAAAGAGCGAAAAGAGTCCAAAGAGAGGAAATCAGTGTGACCGCTTGAAAAAATACCGTATTCTTCGACGTCGATGGAGGGTAACACTTGAAGATGGTGGTAAAATAGTACATTCACACTGTCGTTCGAAAATAGCACGATTTTACTATAATTTTTTTAATGAAATTTGAAGATAATAAACAAAAAATTCTAAGATTGTGGTATAAAAATATGAATTACAAAAATTTTAATACAAATCTGTGTATAAAAATCTTGCAATTAAAAACTTTGGTATAATTTGACTTATAATAATTTGAACTTAATGTTATTTTCAACAAATTATAAAATATTTTCCAACAAATATTTAGTTCAAAACATGAAACAAATATGTATATGACACTCTCTAAGTTTAACTAAGACCTTTTCCAACAAGATTTTCTTGTGAAAAACTAAATTAATCTGTGGCGCCAATTCTGGAATGTACAAATATTTTAAATATATCATTATATCATTATATTTAAATTAATATTTTCTTGAAAATCTTTAAAGTATGCAACAAAACAGATTTTAAAACACAAATATTATGTTTACTTGACCAAGTAACTTATTTTTTAAAAGAAGGGGAAATCACTTCCCGATACGATCTGTTCTAAACGATAAATCTCGTTTGTTTTTAATTCATGATAATTATAATTAGTAAAAAAAATATACATATGTATGCCTTAATATATCTGTAAAAAATACCTGTATAATTGCATATTTTTTCGAAAAAAAAAGAGTACCAAAATGTTACATTAGTTTCACTTTCATTTGTTATCATCTAACTCGGTGGAAATCCATGGACTCTCTTGGGTTTGATGTGCCATTTGTAATCAAAATATTTCTTTATTACTATATTCCCCGCTCACCCGATAAGATAACGCATATAGGGGAAAAAAGAGTGAAATAGCCGAGCAAATCAACGCTTTTTTTATGGAAAAAATATTAGTTGCGCTGGGCTTTCAAAGCCGAACGGTTGTTGGCTCCCCCTCCCTACCGAAAAAATAACAATAGTCGATCGGAAGAATTGCAACAATTTAAGTTAAAAATAATACAACGATGACGTCACATAGAGGCCATGTGTTTTTTTTAGTCACTGCAGTGGCCCTTTTAACATTTTGGCTGCCTCAACCGGAAGCAGCTTCCATCGGTTAGTTTGTGACAGACTTAGTGACAGGTTCTACCGTTATATAACTCGATAACTTTCTCTCTTTCCGGAAGATGAGCAATGCATGCACGCGGAGAGCTGTGAGAGATGCCTGGAGGCGCACCTCGACTGCGCCTGGTGCACTGATAAGGTGGAGTAACCGGAAAGTTTCTGGAAGTTTTGGAATTAATTATATTTTTTAATACCAGATGTACGAGGTGGGGCGCTACCGATGTCTGACACGCTCCCAATTGCTAAATTCCAATTGCAGCGAAACGGAAATATATGAAAATCAGCCGGTAGTGGATGTTCTACAAGATAAACCCCTAAAGGATTACGAAGCTAACGACGATCAGGCGGTACAGGTGACACCACAACGGGCTTACCTTAAGCTAGTCAAAGGTGTGCGTCCCTATTTATTTATAATTTTTATTATTTTTTTTTTGTTATCTTATCAAATGTGTGTCACTCACGGTCTACCTTCATTCGTGTGTTTGCTTTGCTGATTTGTTCCACATCATTTTCCAACATTTTGTTTTGTGTTCCTGCTTCGTCTATCAGGGTGTTGTGGTTGTCACATCTTCATGTCATTGTTATTGTTTTTCGGCGTGGGAATACCCCTAAATCACCCACTCTATTTTCCAGAGAGTTCAATGAACCTCTTTGATAAGAAAAATGTCATTCAGGGGATTATAATAATAATACTACGTATGATACCTTTGAAATAGGACCTGTCTTAAGTACATCTCAATTACATTTGAATGAAGCCCGCAATCCAACCAATGGCTGGCAATAATTCTTTGGTTAAGACAGCTTATTAGCCAATTTGATGGCCATTTAAAAACAGATCGTAACCAGCTTAAGAACTACTGAACAGCCAGTAATTAGGGTCAGTAACACTGGGGTAAAAAGCAGGTTAAATTGCACTCCAAAGGATTACAAGGAAAGGGAACACTTAGCCTGGGTGTGAACTACCTCAAGTGGTAAATGAAAGGTTGCCAAACACCGAATTACAAGGCACTGAAAAAAGGTCTCAAGAAATTAACAAAAAAAACCTATTTAATTTAGGAAATTCCTTTCATATTGTCATTCATAAAACTTAGAGATATTTATCCCTGAAAGGACTTATAAATCAATAGATTATTTATCAAGTTTTTAAAGCCTTTTCTCTCACTGCATTACACAAAAGGGAGCGAAATCTAGAGCAGACTCGTTTCCGTTTATGCAGATGTGTCAGCCCATAAAACAGCTCGTAAACAAGGTCGATTTTATCGAGTGCGGATAGTAAACCGATCTATAACTTTTATCCTTTTTTTTCCCATCGCCCTTACAGGAAACACGCAACGCATCAAGCTGAGCTACCGACCGGCACGCAATCATCCACTCGATTTGTACGTGCTGATGGATCTCACCTGGACGATGCGGGACGACAAGGCGACCCTGGAACAGTTGGGCGCGGAACTCACCAAGACCCTCAAGAACTTGACCGCCAACTACAGGCTGGGATTTGGTTCGTTTGCGGACAAGCCAACCCTGCCCATGATTCTGCCGCAGCACAAGGAGAATCCCTGCATCAGTGAGAGGGCCAACTGCGAACCCACATACGGATACCGCCACCAGATATCCCTAACCGAGGACATTGAGGAGTTTACCATGGCTGTGGCCGATAGCAAGATTACGGGGAATCTGGATAATCTTGAGGGCGGTCTGGATGCCCTGATGCAGGTGATTGTCTGCCAGCAGGAAATCGGTTGGAAGGAGCAGGCCAGAAAGGTGGTGATCCTGGTGACCGATGGCTTCATGCACATGGCCGGCGATGGGCTCTTGGCGGGTATAGTTCGGCGTAACGACAAGAAGTGTCATCTGAATAGTGCAGGTGAGTATACAGGATCCTTGGAGTACGACTATCCCTCGCTGGAGGAGATGTACAGAGAGCTACTCCGTCGCAAGACCAACGTGATATTCGCTGTTACGGAGGAGGTCCTGAGTACCTACAGGGAGTTGAGTGCCTTGATGCAGGAGATTAGCTATGTGGATACCCTGAGTGCTGATTCTTCAAATATTTTGGAATTGCTTAAAAAGAGGTACGATCTGACTTCTATTTAATATTATACCTTCCTAATCCTCCTAAACTATCTTATAGTTATGAGAGCCTGATTAAACGCACTCAGTTTGCCGACAATAGTCCGGATTTTATAAAAATGGAGTACTATACCGACTGTGGTGGACAGTTTCCCAGCTTACGTAAAAGGAATTATTGCAACAATGTCAGTCTGGGGAAGGAAATAGACTTCTATGTGGATGTCACTCTCAAGGAGTATCCAGCCAATCATGTTTATGTGAGTTAACCCACAGAAAGTCCTAAAGTATTCTATATAATCTTAAACCCTATAGACCCATAAAATTCGCATTGGCGAGGCCTCACTCAGTGAGTACATGGACTTGGATGTAGATCTTCAGCGACCATGTCCCTGCCGTGAAGAACCGGATCCGGAGAACGAGGAAGGACGTTTCAGATGCCAGAATCAGGGATACCTCTACTGCGGAATGTGCAACTGCGACGAGGGATGGACAGGCACCTATTGCACCTGCCCCACGGATGCCACCAACTCCACCACCAATGAAGGCCTGCTTAACCAGTGCCGGCAGCCTAGATTGGATAACTCGCGTTCTCCTCTGGTCTGCTCCAACCACGGAGACTGCGATTGTGGAAGCTGCCTCTGTGATTTAGGATACACTGGTGACTTCTGCGAGTGCCGGGAGTGCATCGATTGTGATCCAGAGCGCGCCGACTGCTACTGTGGCCAGTGTGTCTGCAAGTGGGGATGGTCCGGGACCAGATGCAACTGCAAAGAGGACACCGACGCTTGTTTGGGGCCCACTGGGGAGGTGTGCTCCCAGCGAGGAATCTGCGACTGCGGGGAGTGCATCTGCGAGGATCCCTATCTGGGAAAGTTCTGCGAAATCGATCCCGAAAAGGACAATAAGCTGTGCCAGTTCTACGAGCCGTGTGTCACCTGTTTGATAGAACAGAAGCAGGGCATGGGTGCCTGTGAGAACCTCAGCGAACTCTGCACCAGCTTTGATAGCCAGGAGAGGTTCACCTACTCCTTCGTTTCCGAATTGGATCCCGAGCACACCCACTGCCTGGTCAGGTTGGTGAATAAGCATGGAATCCAGTGCGATAGCTTTTTCGAATATCAAGTCATCGACCATGCCAATTTCCTGACCATCCAAGCCGTCGATTGCGAGCCCATGGACTATGTGGCTCTGTTTGGGTTTATTTCGGGCTTCACTCTACTGATAGGGCTCCTCGTGATCTTCTTGGTCTGGTGGTGTATTCGGGCCAAGGATGCTAGGGAGTATGGTAGATTTCTGGAAGAGCAGAAGACCGTTGTGCGACAAGAAAATCCCATCTATCGAGATCCAGTGGGAAGATATAAGGTTCCAGAGTCTCTCAGCGACAATTTTGATAAGAATCCGTTTGCAAGTTGATTGTGGATCTATTATAAAGTTTCTATAGGTTTATAAGATGTTATTTAAACAAGATCTGTACCAAAGAAAGGACTAATGAAGAACAAAATCTGACAAGTTTCATTATTTTGTATAATATATTTGAACATAATTTTGATTTTATACATAAAATTGGATGAATTGTTCATTAATTTGTATTTATAGACTAAGCTAAATATAACCTAAGAATTTGTTATATCTAAAGAAGAGAGTATAGTTTTACAAGGTTTCTTTTTTCAATTAAGTAATATGTATGTTTAACAATTCCTTTGAGCAAAAAGTTAGTTTTGATTTGTATATTAGTAGAAAATAATTGATTTAAGAGTTAATCGATGACTACTGGCAAAACGGAAATGCAAAAATTGATCTTAAAATAAGGACTTATGTACGTGTAAGGAGGCATTACAAAAATACAATTCAATTAATTAAGGCTAAACGTTTTCCCCTTCATTCTATTTTAACTAAATGTAATATCACTAGATTTGTAGCTTAGATTTAGTAAATGGTTTCTCGCAGCGAAAAAATGCCAAAAACACGAAATTCAATTACACATGCTCGTAACTCCACGCTCATAAAATGCACACAACGTTTCACAAAACAACAAAAAAAATTAAATGTGGATATATGTATAATAACAGAACTGGGCGTGGTGGAGTGGTGGAGTGGCGGGGGCGCGACCCTTCAAAGGACACGCTCCCCCAGCGACGGCGTCCGCTGGATCAGCATCGAGGGTGGCTTCGCCGGCAATGTCACGCTGCTCAGCTCAGCATCCAAGGCGGCAATGTCGGCGGACGTCGCCTTCGCGTTCGACTTCGATGGCAAGGGGCTGACTATCGAGCTGGGCAGGCCTTGGGGGGAGGCGTCGGGCACCAGGCGCTTCAGCAGACCGCCCACACAGCCCCAGGGGAAGGTCCTGCAAACGAGAGAGAGAGCGATATAGAAGGTGAGCCCAGGTAAAGGTAAATATTTTGCATTATTAAAGAGAAACACATTAAAGCAAGACCATTAGGCATGGTAATGCGGTCCTGGGGAGTGCTATGATTTCAAGGGGAATTTTATACACTAGGAGCTAGTGGTTTTTGTGGGGAAATAAAGTCGAATCAATCTAATACAATCTAAATCTATTTTAGACATATATATATAGTTAAATGAAGTTTTTAAATAATTTTCACTGAAATATATTTAAAGCTTTTATAGACAACTTCTATTAACTTTTATTTAAAGTGTAAGTGAGTGCCTGAGTGAGCAGTTTTTTCAGAGGGTAGACTCTTATTTTATTTTTGAGGTCTTAGATAATTTTGTGGTCATGATTTTCAAAAGGTTGATTTTCACTCATAAATATAAGGCCAACATTAAAGTCTCTGAGAAAGCATATATTTTTAACTAAAAGAATAAAAGCCTTGAATAAAAAATTCTAACCCTTGGTTCCCCTATTTATAGCCAGGCTATCAAAAAATTAAAAATAAGCTCAAATTAAAATATATACATTCAAGTCAAGCATTTCCCACTGATGGCTGTCCATTAGGGAAGTACCTACAAGCCCCTTACAATCATTATGGCGCCTAATTAAGTGCCGCAAATTATCATTATTAAGTTGAAGCGAAAGGCCATTTGTTTGCTTACCACTTGAAGGAGAGAAGGACCTTCAGGAAGCCGGGAATGACGGCCAGTTTCTCGTTCTTCTTGATGGCCACAATGACACGATCGGCCACATCGTTGGGATTCAGCGTGGGGACCCATCTGCAATCATTTACCAAGTCAAAATGTCAGTGAGAAAGAGCACTGGATGCACTGGGCACTGCACTTACCTGGCATTCACATCGTCGAACATGCCAGTGGCCTGGATGAAGAACGGGCAGATGCAGGTGGTACGGATGTTCGTATGGCCAAGGACTTCCAGCTCCAGCCTCAAAGCCTCATCAAAGCCAACCTGTAATTATCGATAACTCAGTAGGGGAACGGGGCGAATTGAGGCACTCCGCTTACCGCTGCGAACTTGCTGGCACAGTAATCGACCAATTTGCTAATGCCCACATGGCCGGCCAGCGAGGCGATCGTGGCAATGTGTCCTCGATCATTCTCAATCATTTTTGGCAGGAACGCTTTTGTCGTCTGCAACATTTAAATAGTGGTATTTAGCTTCCACATTCTTGACAAAGTTGTTCTCTTTCTTACCCAAAAGTGTGCCATAACGTTAACATTGAAAGAGCGTTCGATTAAGTGGTCAGGTGTATCCAGAAGATGCAGACCAGAGACAACGCCCGCATTGTTGATCAACAAAGTAACCTAAAAGGTAACATAAAGAGTTTAATAAGTTAAGTATTCTTAAACGAAATTGTTCATAAAATATTACATAAACCTTTCTAAATTATAGTCTTTAAGATACAAGATATTTTAAAGTCATGGCAATAAAATACTCAGATTATTTGTAATGGCCAGTCGTTGCCGAAAAATGTTGCCTAAGAAATTAGCATATTGCGTAAGTCTTTGGTGTGCCACTAGCACCAAAAAGCCTGCCAATATTCTTGTCTTGTTTGTTTTTCTGGTAAAACGATTTTCAAGGCGTTGGCTGGTCCAAGACATTCCCAGACTTTGGTTAGATCATAAGTTGCTTGATTTATGACCCGACCGAGATAGCTCAAGATTCGGTCAAGCCTTTAAGGTAATAATTTTGAATAAATTACAAGAAGTAATAAAACATCTTAGGCCCTTAAGAATCATTTCTTTATTCAAAACCTCGATTCAAAACAAGGTCTCTAGTTTCTCTATAAGCTTAGCTTCTGAAAGATTTCTCTTGCTTGGTGAAGCCAGTTTCCAAATAAGTGAAATCCTTCAAATGGCAACCAACCCAAGTCGAGCATGTCAAGGTCTAAATGCGAATATAGCCAAGTAGGTATCCGGCTGGTTAAATAAGTTAACAACAAGTGCACAGCAATGATCCTATTTGGGGGGCGAGTTCAAGTGCAATTGGTGTGTAGGGCAGGGGCAGGTCATACATTGCGTATGAGCGATTTCGAATTTGCCTGCTGTAACCGGGCAAAAACATTTAACGAGGCGTGCATTAAGACAACAAGACAAGAGTGTCAGCATCAGCAAAAACAAAAACTAAACTAAAAAAAATAAAAAACACAACACCAGCCGGCAACAGACCATTAAATCAAAACAACAACATTGCCAAGCCATTAAAAATATTAAATGTAATATTTCAGAGGGCCCGGGCAATAGTAAAGCCAAGAAAAAACAACAACAGGGTTCGAAACTAAAAAAAAGGCTAAAAAAAGCAACGCGTCATCTGCATAACGCATGACTTATTAAGCAGTTAAATGTTTCTTTTTTTTCTTAGTTTTTCTGCTACTGTTTTTTTGTCTTCATTTTTTCTCCCCATTTTTTTTTAGAGACTTTCAGGTTCAACGATGTGGCTGCTGTCATTATATAACTCTTTCAAAATGCTGCCTCTTGTGTTAAGTTAGTTCTTGTTGCTTTTTTATGCTTGAACTTCTGACATAATTTTGACTATTTTTTCGTCGCTTTTTAATCGAAATTATAGTTAAAGCAAGTAATTAGAGGTTTTTATTTAACTTTTTTATTTGATAGCTGACCTGGCCAACCGTGAACCAATCTCTAATGAGGACATTAGATGCTTGTGGCAACAATTTTGAGGCCAATTACCTAAATTTCATTTAAATAAAATTGAAAGTTTTAGAGAGAATCTAAAAATATTCGTTTGATGTTCTCTTAGGTGAATGATCTGCCTTTAATTATGGAATTACCTCAACCTTGACTGTTTCGCTCATTAACAGAGCCCCATTCTATAGTTCTAATTGAAAGAACAAAAGTATCACAAGGGAACCCTAATAATTAGCTAACAAAACAATGATATTTTTTATTGAAAAAAAATAAAAGCTTAACCAAATGTCAGGAAATTTCTGGCATGAAAGATAATTAGCAGCTGAGCTGAAATTAATTTGAATGGGAAGCCAATGTGTGGCAGTTGCTGGTGCATTGTTGCAACAGTGTCAGTTGCAGGGGCTCGAAACTGCCCTGGATTTTGATAAATGACCAGATCGAATGCGAAGGGGCAACCAGTTTGCAGAAGACCGGATTCGACTTGGCTTCTTCGCCTACCAGATTTTTTTCCTCCTTTTTTTTTTGGTGTTTTTGTGTAATGTGCAACAATTTCTCAAGGTTGCCGCAACGATGACGATGCGCTCATGCATACAAATTTTTTTTCTTTCTTTTCTCCAACCCGGCTTCGCTTTAAATTTATGACATGAATATGCATAAATGTGTTACTACGGGGTGTGGCAGCAACAGCAACAGCCACGGCAACGGCAACCAAAGTTGGATGGTGCCGGCTTACATGTTGTCCGTCGCTCTGGCAAAGAAGGGTTCTCTTCTGTTCTGGCCAGCATAAAAGCCATTAAACGCCCCTCAACAAACAATTATATGACGACTAGTCTGATGCCACATTAGGCGGTCGACTGTAAACAGCAATTACTTGACTTTTATGCTTCAATTGCCGCACGCACTCCCCTCGTTTTTCCCTTTCCATATTGCCGGCGAAATGTGTAATTTATTTTTGTTACCTAATTCAAGTAGGCCATGTTTTTCCGTATTTCTCCATCATTGCCATAATAGCAATCACACGTTGATAATATAATTCAACAAAGTCCCTGTACTTACATCTCCGACTTCTTCCCTGATGACATCGGCTGCCTTGTAGACCTCTTCCTTTTTGGAAATATCAACCACATAGCCTTTGCAGTACCCGCCGGCTTCCTGAACAATTTCAACTGTTTCCGCAATGCCTGAAAGGGTTTTAAACAAAATATAAACAAAATTTCTCTTGATTGTCACGTGATCTGGGAACTTACCCTTTTTGTTGATGTCCCAGATAATGACCTTGGTGCCCATCTTTCCCAGCCTTTCGGCCAACTGGCGACCCAGTCCATTGCCTCCACCTGTGATCAGAGCAATGTCTGTGTTGAGCTCCTTTTCGGGATAGCCAAAGGCAATGTAGTACAGATCCTGGAAGTGAGAGAATTAATTAGGGTGAGTAATTATGTAAAGGTTGTAATTATTCTAGGAAAGAATTAATTAAATATCAATTTGGAAAGGGTTCCGGGTATTATTTTTGTGCTTTCCACTACAAAGATAGTTGGATAGGCCCTTCAAAAAATCCCCGAATTTTTAATAAGTTATTCCCAAAAGTTCTTTCAACGATTTTATGTAAATCCATTGCTTTCTCTTAATTTTATGCAAAAAAGTTCGTTGTCACAGTCTTTTGTTTTCGCTACGATCACTTCCTATATGCAAACTAAAACCGAACCAAGTCACGCTTCCTAAAATAGAGACACATCTAAAGTTTACCCAAGACACAAAAGGAAACCCAAACAAAGTGTAAAATTGTAAACAACATTTGTTCGCTTTAGCCACTTGGCAGCTGCGTGTTAATAGACCGCAATTTGCCGCCTTGAAAACCCATTGAGGGCGTTAGTGGACGACTACCTGGGTAGTGCACTTCAATTAATTGATACTTGGATATTTTTGAAATTTGCATTTATTTTTCCATGTTTCATTTTTTTGTGCCAGTTTAATGTCAATAAGCTGTCAAAATTTATGACTATCACGCCTCCCTGGAGGCCATTAAAAATGCGCGCTCCCATTGCCAAAGAAAAGAAGGGAAAAAAAGAGAAAAGTGAGAAAACAAAAGACTCTGGCGGCAAACTTAATATTTAACATGTTGCACAGTAGCACTTTCTGTTGCACGCGGGGGCATCCCATAAATTTTCATGCCGCACGCGAACTTGCTGCCAGCAAATATGCCCCATCCGCTTAGGGCACCTGGCCAGTTGTAGTGGCAGTGGCAGGGGCAGGGGCAGGGTTATTTGCACCTGAGAGTGGACACCGGGTCTGGGTGCTGGGTTTGGGTCTCTGGGAGCTGAGTCCGGCAAGCGTGTCCAATTATTTTGACATTAACAATGAATGTGTCGCAACTTTGTGCTGTTTCATACACTGTCAGAGGATGGGTATCAACTACATTGTTATTAGGAGAGCATTTCATTTAATTATTCAAAATAATAGACTTTAATGAAAGTTTTCATAAGACTTTAAAAACAGATCCATTAAGATCTCTTGTATATTTTTGTAGCAAAATAATCTCAAAGTATAGCAGCTTCGGTGTGAAATTCCTATCCTCCCTTTTCGCAATGACTTTTCTTCTGCCCTTTCCCTTTGAAAAAAAAGTGTATAATAAATTATAAAAAAATTAATCAAAGGAAACTTGTGACAGGTATGTTGGGGAGCTCGATGTGGCTGGCAACAATGATGATGAGTGGCTTTTGGGTTGCCTCAGCTGGCCCTTTATTTTCATGTTACGGCTGCCGGCTCGTTGACAGACATTTTGTCACATAATTTAACATGCAATGCGCATTTTTCTCAGCTCATCACAAGCAGCAAGGACAGGAAGCATGCAATTATAATTCATGCATAATATGATAATAAACATAATGAGAGCAGTGATTTATTTTTCAGTTTAAATGTGACATCGAAACCAAAGAAAAAGATATGCAAATTAATGTTGAATTGAAAGTAAGATTGAATGATTTTGACAGATCAGATCACGGAAACTTTTCAAGACTATTGTTCGCTCAAATGTAAATTTTGCAGACACGTTTCGGTTTTAGCCATCTCATCCAAGAATTTGTGTGTCTGACTCTATTTTTGTTTCCCTCCAGCCTCCAGACAGACACAAATCTGGTATGTCGGCAAAGAAACCTGCCTAGTCAGCATCAAGTTCATTCAGCTGGGCTTGCTGGTCCCCCGGCGTTTGTCGTTTGTTTATGGGGCTTTTTTTTTTATCGGTTTTCTAGCCTTTTTGGTGATTGTCAAGGTCCGACGCATTGACCTTTGTAAGATACGGAAAATCATTAAATCGGATTGATCTTGGGATGCACTGATTTTGATTTGATTGACTTGTGGTCGAGGCGTGGAAATTTTACGGAGGTCTTTGCCATTTGAGAATGATTAATAGGAAATGGTATTTTGAATAAGATATTCGACCATGATGGAGCATTTGTTATGCATGAAATTCAAAATTTACAAAATTACAAATTTACAAGAGTGGAAAATTACATCAATGGTATTTGAAATTTACATGTTAATTAAGAGTTCAGCGTTTTCATACTTTTGATTTTGAAATTTTCCATTCTTTTCTCACACCATTTGTTTGAAATAAAGTGCAATATTTCCCAGCTAACATTATTAGTGGTAACACAAAAAAGTACTACCTGTTTAGCTCATTAGAGTTGTTTAAACGTTAATTAGCATGGATCTTCAGTCGACCTCAACAGTTAGATGGAATTCTCTCGCGTCGTTGGGATTGCAAAAATCTTGCATAATTTATGCAAGCCAAATGCCAAATGGCTGATCACGGGGATAACATACGGCGCGCTCTCAGACTTCTAAGGCGTGAAGCCGGCTGGGTTATTTCCATTCCCATTCCCACTACCATCATCATCATCATTATTGGCAGTAGTAATCAAATGTTTGCACTCGGCTTCTTTTCTTTTTCATGTTTAGCCATCGAGAAGACAAAAGCAAATGGACAAACTCGTTTCTTGCTCTCCCGATCTCGATGCTTCCAGTTCCAAGAGAATTGCGAAAATATCAACAACCTGAAGTAGCCGCCGCCGCTGCCGTCGCCTGGTTAACATAGTTAACGTGGTTCTAAAGCTAGCCGAAAGTGAAACCGAATACCAGCCACTCAGGCTCAGGCTCTTGCCCAACCCAAAATCCAAAAGCTAGCTATCGCATACACTGGCACCTGGCCGGCTGCCCGACTGCTTAGCTACCAAATTGGCTCCAATTTGGGCCACTTTATGAGTGGAGTGAAAAACTGAGAGGCGCACACACTTGCACTCTGAGTGGAGACTCTTGAGTGAGCGCACAAAACAAAAGACTTAAGGCACGAACTTGCCACAAAACATTGTAAACGCCGCTGTTGCAATGCTTCCAATGCACAAACACTTGGCAGACGTCCGTACCGTCTCTCGTGCCCCCTGTTCCTCGCCGAGTGACCTTCTTTGCTGGATCGCTTTGAAACTAGACACAGACACCGATAGTTGCAAAAAACCAAAGCCTCACATTTATTTTGTTGCTTTTCAAATACACTTGTGGGTTAATACAAATATAATATTATTTATATTTTTAAAATGTTGGTAATATACAATGTTTTCAAGAGGGTTTAAGGCTTGATTGATTTAAGCTGTTGCTTTGGAGATACAAATTAGTAAACCCTATAGACAAAGAATAGCACCCCTTGATAGTGTAAATATTAATAATAAACCTGAAATTGAACCCCACAGACAACAAATGCAGCAACCACTCGAGTGCAGCGTGGTGCATTGCATTTGAAATAAGGAGGAGGGAAGTACCCCTCCGGCATACACTTGAAAGTTTTCAGCTACCTGGCCAATTGGCCAATGATTTTGCACTTTAAGTTTTGTGTTTGCTTGTCTCGGGCATTTTTATTGCAAGCGGGTGGTCGCTGTCATCGACTGCCGGTATACGGCCTTCAATGGCAATTTTCATATATATTGCCGTTTTTCGAAAAATTAACATCACAATATAGATTTCTAGCGGTGTATTTGCTTTTCACATGAATGGTGACACGCGCTCATAAATCGAACAATCGAGTTCTATCCGATCGCGAACGGCAGCAACAATCTAGAGTGACTCGAGTGGTAATTTGTCAGCCGGAGCGGATATTTGCAAAGGTGCTCAGATTCCACGGCAGCGGATATGGCTAGTGATTAGCATGGAGTTCTTGAGAAATCAAAAAGCTTTATAAATAGTTCTGTGTCAAAAGAGCACTGCATGAATATCTTGGCAATTATAAATCTATTAAATTAATCCTTCATTTTAGTGCTTTGTACTTGGATGTCTACATTGTGCCAGACCGGACAGTTATTGTATATTTTTGTTAGATATTATATGGCCATTGACGGGACACACCCGCCCCGTAACCCATTTTTCACTGGCTCACACACAAAACCATTCGGGCAGCCGTAAATCAGTCGAAAGCACAAGGCCGCATGCGGGTTATGAACCTGCAACCGGCTCCGACTCTGGCTCTAAGCCAACTTTAAGCTAACAATTTACAGTTTACGCGGAGGAGGCGGGCCTGAGGTATGCTATGGTAACCCATCCAGTAGTGAGATATTGTATTTAGCTATTTGCCTTTCGGGGGGTCTCAAACACTTTCAATTTCAATTGCGTTTGGGGTTTGCAACGCACGCACACTAACAAAAATGAATGCCCGCGAAATTGTGGTTGGTTGTTGTGAGTGTGGGTCTTGCGGCTAGCGCAAGCAGGGCTAATAAAAACTGGCTCTCCAAGTGGCCAGCACCGCCACAAAGCCGGCAAAATGCAAAAGTTGAACTAGGTCAACAAGCCAAACGCAGCAGCGCAGTTGACAGAGCAGCAGCTGCGGTGGCAGCGGTGGCAGCAGCAGGCACGACACCAGCAGGCAATAACTCTGGTTGACTTGGCTCATTACATGCCTCCCCGGGCACTTGGAAAAATATATATTAATTAAGAAATAATTTTAGAACTTTAAAAAATCCATTATACTTTGAAAACATCACTAAAAAATAAAAAATTTATATTTTTTAAAAACATAAATAAATAAATAATATTTTTTTAAGTGCCTTAACGCCTACTTGGATCTCCGCCCATAATTTTCAACATGTAGGTGGAACTTTCAACGCAAGTTTGTTGCCTAAGTCTTTTGTTGCTGATAGCTGCTGTGAACGCATTGACATAAATCCGTCTAATCATACCTTATTGGTCCGATTCATCCGAATTACCCGCTTGTTGATTCAATCAAAACCATCAATTTAGTCAGGCCCGATCGACAAAGAGTCAGTGAGCTTGCGAGGCCTTAGAATCATGGAGGCTTCCGATTTTGTTGCAAATTTACATGCAAATTCCGTTGGCTTTCTGAGTCGCTTGTTGTGCATTTGGCATGCAAATGTCAACAGTTTTTCGCCCGCCGTTTTGCCGTCTTTATTTTTATGGCAAAATGGCCCTCTCCCCGTGCACTATTCGTGCATAATGATGCCACACAACCGCAGCCGGCGCGAATAGAGATGAATACCGAGTCTATATGTAAATGCCACAATCATGCCACACATTTCACGATCATATCTCACAAGCCCTATCTGCCTCGCAGCGACTACAAAAAAGGTTTTTGCGGTAAAGTGAAAATATAATTACCACAAACCGAGACTTATGCAATGAAATTGAAATTTTTTATTGTCTTTTATTTTTGGTTATTTAAAAACCACTTAGCGTGTCAGAGTGTCAGTTTGAACTCGATACGGGTCTAATTTTTAAAATTCCCCAAAATAGGCGCAACCTTTAGGAGCTAGAGCCTACTGGGCAATAACTGAGTGACTTTATTGGCCTGTAAGCTCCCAATGACTTTATAATTTATTTAAATTCTTAGTTGTTTGATTTTTGCTTTGTCATTCAAGCGTATAATTGCAATTAATCGAGTTGACTAAGTGACTGATGTCAAGCTGTGCTAGGCGGTTGTTTTTATTAGCTTTTGTTAGTTTTTTTGCAACTTAATATTTTTTATAAAGTTTATACTAATAGGCAAGGCAAGTTAATTGAGAATTTATGGCCAAGTTTTCTATTTTCTAGCTAACTGGATCTGAATAGAAGATGAAATCAATAATGCTAAGTACATTTTATGACCCTGATATCAATATTAATTAAGTGAAAATATCCAGTACAACAACTTCATTTGCAGTCTCCAATGATCCCCTGCCTTTGCCAGATTGCATCTCAAAAAGGTAAATTCGTAAATCAAAATAAATTATCTCGCCGAGTGAGTTCACATCGTTCACAGGCTGGTTTACATCATCGTGAGGCAGTCAGTCAGCCCCTAAAGTAACCCGGTTCCTCCCTTCAAGCCCACCGAGATACCATCTGGACGAGTTGTCTCCGCGAGATCTTAATGCCTTAAATCTCTTTCATGGCCCCAATTAAACGCCACACGTGCTGCCATTGGCAATGCCCATTACTTTTGGCCATATATCTCCTGGCCCAAGTGCGGACATCCTTTTGGCAGCTAATTAAATAAGTTAATCGCAGTCGTTCGTTATTTTTGCACGCCACGCGATTACCAAACCGAAACTTGAAATTCTCGCCGCGATTCTCACCGATCAGCATTGACACATTTTTTCGTCGCGACTCGAAGGTAAATGGCGTTAACTAAGTCACACAATGTTGCTAATCAACCAAAGTCAAAGCGAAGGTGAATTATTCTTTCGGCCAAAGGAAGCCAACATCCATTTAACAAATTTTATTAATCTGTTGTAAACAAAAGTGAGAAGGTCTTTCGGCCCGAGGGGCAATTAAAAGATACACAAAAGTCATTGATATACTATTCGCTTTAAAAATTAGAAACTTTTTATGGATGTATTTTTATTTGCTTGATGATTGTTTGATTTTTGAAGATCAAATAAAGTGTAACCTTAAAAGGTCAAATAGAGGATAACCCTTAATCCTAAAAAAACTAACCTGAAGGATATATCCAATGCAGCAAATGATGAACCAGGCCACATCCGCAAAGGCATCCCAGCTACTCAGCAGGCTCTCAACCCACCCACTGGCCGGGGGAGGAGCACTCTTCGCCTGGGCAGAATGCACCGACCCATTGCCATTGGCCAGGCCGTGTCCGTTGGCCAACATTTGCTGATCGTCGGCGTGCAGGTTGTTGTTGTTCTTCTCCATTTTCTCACACTGGCCTGACACTTGACTTTTGTATCAGATTTTTTCCGCTTCCAATTCTAAATTTAAATCACACTTTTCCAAGACACTTTTTTTTATACTTTTTCTAGCGAAACGAATGAAAAATTTTAAATGCTATTTGTTTTGGTAATTTTCGTAATTATTTCGATTTATTTAAAATGCAAACGAAACACAACCAACCGCAAGCCAGAGCTTCCTAATATTTTGGGGCTTTGGTTTTTTATATTTTTTGGCTTAATTTTGAGTGTGCGTTTTTGGAGTTTTTTTTTTTTGGTTTTTATAATTTGTTATTGTGTTATTTGGGCTTTATTTTTTAGGTTGGGGATTCGACTGATTTTTCCGCACTGCACGTCCGCTCTCGTGAGCGAAGCAAACGATTTTGAACGTTGTGGGCTCGAAAGGAATGAATTTCGACTTCTTATTTTGGCGCGCTATTGGATATAGCCGACGCCAGCGTTAACGTTGACGCTAGCAGCATCGTCAACGTCGCTGCCGACAGCCGAAGCTTGAAATTGTGACGTCATCGAGCTTCAGTCTCAGCTTCGGCTTCGGTATGATGTTGTTTTTGTTTTTTTTTGTTCGTTTCTCGTTCTTATATTCGCTTTGTTTTATTTTTATTTTAAGCCATTTATTGTTGCGCTTATGTTTCCCTCTAATTTTTTAAAATTAATTGAGATTTATGTTGCCTGCAGTTGGTGAAGTTTTTATTTTTTTCGTGAAGGACCACCTGAGACATGACTAATTGAATTTAAGTGGGCTTTGCGAAACATAAAAAATGTTATTACAACTTTATTACAACTTTGTACTTGAATGATGCATTTCTTTATTAGGAGTTTTATTTAAAAGATATTTTAAGCTTAATGCTTTTAGATGATTAGTTTCTTAACGACTGTTTTTTTTATAAACATACAAAAATATTTAAATTTTTTCATTATTTTCTTTAGCTGTCAATAAATTACCATATATTAAAATAATAAGCTTATTAAAAATCCCAAGTATTAATGCTTAAATCAACGTATTTCGTTTCACTTTCCCTTAAATTTTGATGCTGATATATTTTATTTTGTTTTCGAATCTTAAGCGAGTCTCTGGCATATAAATAAGCTTTAATTCAATTTTGGACAATTTTTATCCTCTCTTCTTATTGTCGACATCACAATGCACTTTGTTGTCCTTTCTTCCTCCCTTTTCCTTCGTCTTTCTTTTACACTCTCTCACACACACACTACAAAGCTTTTATTTTGACGTCGAATTTCTTTCCAAAAAAAAAATGAAAGAAATTAAAAAACAGGTTATGTTAATGCATTAAAATGATATTTTTCTGGCAGTTCTTAACGATTTCGTCACATCTTCGTATTGCATAATAAGCAAATTTTATTTATTTGATTCGATATCGTTTGTTTTGTATACGTGCGTTTTTTAGATTTCGATTTGCATTTTTAACAAGAAGTTGTGGTCTTGGTCTTCGGGTCAAAAAACTGCTAAAAATGTTTAAGGCCATTTGTGAACACAAAATTTTGAGAAATTAGCAACAAAAGCACTATTGTTTTTCAATATTTCTTTTACTTTAAAAAAGTACTTTTTATTATTTATTTGTAACTGTAGTTGATGAGTTACCGTTTGTTTTTTTTTGCACAAAAATTACAACATTTCTGAAGTTTATGTAGATTTTGGAGCCGGCATTTCTTAATTGATGTATAAACTTAATGACCAAAATATGCAAATGGCTTTACTGGATTTTTAAGCATTCTTTTTGTGTCTGCCTGGTTTTATTTCGTTATTTATATTTTTCGCCTGCTTTTTGGCTCATTTTCGTTTCCCTTTGCGTGGCTTTTGACGTTTTTGGCGCCGGCGTAGTACGAAAATGAGAAAGCCCCCATCAAAAAAAGGGGGTGTTCCTGGCAGCTCAGCTGGGTCCTTAAATCGACAACAGCTGTCTTGCAGAGTGGCCATATATTTACAAAAAATTTAAATTTTAAAATTCGAAAAATATGAGCTTAATATATAAATAAAAGAATATTTAGGCATAGGTTTTAGAAGACGAAAAAAATAAAACACAATATAGAGCTTTGTTTAATTAATTAGAGAGTAATTTAATAATACTTTGATATTCGTAATTAAAGTTTATAAGATTCTCAAAAATTTTATAAAAATCATTACATATAAAATGTATATTAATAAGCTAAACCATTAAATGCTACTTTTATTAAAGTAGTTTATTAAAAAACCTATTAAAATGTTTATGCCAGAATAAGTAACTAGCTTTCAAAGAACCAATCGCTATTATTTCTTAAAAACAACTCATGAAAATATCCCAAATGATTCATTTCCCTCAACAACATCAACATATTTGCCATCTTGCATATTTCCGCAATAATTATTAGCCAAAATCCAATATATTCCATATGTTCTACGCAACCAAAATCGAGCAGCTTGGTGGCGCATGCTAAAAGTGGCTATTTCCTTTTTCGAGAATTTAACCTCGTGCCCTGTTGACCTAGCTCGCCAAAAATATGCTGAACTTTGACCATATCCATACCCAAAATCTAAAAAAACACGGAGACTGGTCAAGACTGGCCAAAAAAAGGCCAATAACAAAATACCCAGAGACTTAGACAATCGCAAATGAATCAACTGATAGCCTTCGCTAAACTTAAAACCCGTTAGAACCAGCATAATTGTTGGACGCTAAGCGCCAATTTGAACGTTAACCTATTTCACTTCCTCACATCAGAATTCTTGTTTTACCATCCGAACTTCCGGTTGAAAACGAACGTGTTTTATGCCATGTGTTTACCGATGACTTGGACATTATGTGGTCTTTCGATTTCCTAACAAATATCTGTTGGCTTTGTGCCGCATCGCGATTATGGCCCATTTGATTAGAACTGCCTAAGCACCGCAGGCTATTAATTATGATTTATTTGACAACACTAAGGAGTACGATAATTATTGCCCAAAAAAATAGAAATAAATATCTTCAAGGTCAAGACTTTTTTCTAAAGAGTCTGGGGAGTCTCATTTGCAATGTGTTAATTGGAAGTTGAATTGTATTTTTTGCGGATTTGAAACGCTTCTGCTGCTACTGCTACTCTGGGAATTGCGTTGTACAGTTCGAAAAGAATAAATTCGGTTTCTTTGGTCAATAATATATCTGGTTCTATTATTTGTGGAAAAAATTCACGCCTGCTTGGTGGTGGTTTGTTATGATTTTGGCTTTTAGCGAAATTCTCTAATGATCAGATCAGACAGGTATACAGATGAGTCATGAAAAGTAAGATTTTCAGTCAGCAATCCTTATAAACTGAACAAACTTTAAAGAGACTTGACTCATCCAAGAAGTCGAAAAAGTTAACACCTGTCAGCCATAAGCCTGCTTCCGACTTCTTGGATTTCAAATCCCAAAACTTAGTGGCATAAATGTTATAAAGAAACACTAAATCTTTTTTGTGAAGCCCATCTGGCATTGAATTTTGATTATATTGTTTCTGTCTTTGATATCAATTAACATAAATGCTCTAAAGCCGAAGAGGCCAATATTTGTCAAGCCCCTCCCGCCATGTAAAATATTTTGTAAGAAAAGTATTTGATAATTATCAAAGGTTTGAATATTTCTTGATTAAATAAATGACAGGTGTTGTCTGAGTCGAAAAACTTAAAACCAGGGCAGCCAAAAATAGGTAATAATTTTACCAAAAATATATTTTTAAACCAAAACACGATAGCCTTAGACATAATAGACACCCTCGTCTTGCAATTCGAGTAGAAAATGTATTTTTAATTGAATTAGTAAGCAAATCATAAGTAAAAAGGCCAAACAACTGACACATTTGGCCCACACCGGATGGTCAAAAGTGGCTAAAGTTGGTCAGAAGGTCGGACGTCGGTGGAGTCGTTGATTTGATGAGTGGGACAGCCTCTAAACCAGCAGCTCAAGCCAGACTCCAGAGTGCTGAAAGATACAGATACAATGCCGGCAGTCAGTCAAGTGTCTGGCTGAAGTGTACACGTTCGAATTAAATGGTTTGTTATAAGTTAAGATAGTTTGGTTTTTATGGTTGGTCGTTATATCCGTGTGATTACCCCCGAAAAACCCGTTTCTAAACGAAACAAAAGCTAGACGAGCTTACCCTTTCCCCGAAAATAGAACACTCTCGATTAAAGGCGATTCTATGTTTTATGTGGCTGTTTATCGCATTGATCATCGCAAGGTCTCTAGAGTCAGGCTTGATTGCCATCTTTCTGTTTATTTTTTGGCGCTCGTTTGTTTGCTTGAATTTTTAGCACAACTTGGGGGAGTTATTTGACCAAGTCAAGGTCGTTTTCTCAAATAAATGCCAGATTTAGCATCTATGCATTTCAAGTTCTTAGAGCTTCATTGATTAGAGTAAACAAAATGGAGGTTTTGTTTTTAAAGATGGTTCTTGAGGTACCTATATACTACTTACAAATTGTTTTCTTGTTGTTATGGCCAATTCTAATACTACTTACAAATTGTTTTCTTAATTTAATAATAAAATGTTTGCTAATTTTATTAATGACTTATTACTTAATGTTTTTTTTAGCCATTCCTGTTCTTAATTTATGTATTTTATATCTACGTGACTACGTTTGGGAGGACAAACTAGTTGTCTAGACAATTTTTGTATAATTTCACATTGTGAAATTCACAAACCAGATTTTCTAGCTTTGTGCAGCAGAATTTATGGCCAATTCTAATAATATCACAAGGCGCCTTTTTCGTATACATTTATGAAAGGTAGATAAATTTAGAATTCAACTGCCTTTATAATTAATAAATTTTTTATTCGATTTTTTACGCTTTAAGTGAGGCTTAAATTAGGCTATGGAGAACTGCAAGAGCCATTCATTAGCCATGCAAAGTACTGCACTTGGCCAGCGCCAGCACTCGAGGAGCATAAACAGCAATGACCCTCCTGAGTTTTCCCGCCATTTAACCCTTCCTGAATCCCTTTCGTTTTCGCCACCAAAGAGCAAACGTCAGTCCAACCAACTGTAAACGTAAACAATCCCCAATGCGCAGGACACAGTTCTCATTCCGTAACCGAATCGAAAACCAAAATCCGGAACAGCTGTCCGTCGGAATCGGGTGGAAAGCTTCTTGCAGTCGGCGATGGGAAAAGCTTCAAGTGAGCAGTCAGTGGATTTCGGGCTATTTTGGTGAGCGGTTACGCGGTCCCTTCGAACGTGTCCCGGGTTACGTGTCAAGGGCCAAAAATCATTGGCCCAAGCCACTCAAACGCTTGGCCAATAAGCAGCCCAAAGCCTAATCAGTTAATGTGTGTGTGTTTGTGGAGTGTCTGACAGATATAGAGATATCTAATAGAAAGTAAAGATCACTGATATAGCTTTTAGCTTGATGCTAAAAATGTCAGCCACTATCGGCAAAGTTCTGCAACAAAACAAGCAACAAATCCCATTCTGATTCTGGCCAATTGCCAGGAAAGTGGAAACCATCAAAAGCGTTAGCTGCCACAACCACAAAAGCTACGACAACAAAACCACCAACAACAGCAATGTCGAGTGGCAGGTAGGACTCGTGGACATCCTGAATGCCAGTCATATTCATTTCGCATATAGCTCTGACCATATCTAGATAGTTGTTATGACTGATATTAGTCGTGTAATCAATAAATTGATTTTTGATTGCCATGTGTGTGGGTTTTCTCCTCATTGTCTGCCTTTATTTGTTGTCTTCTGTCTGCTTTCTGTTTGCTTTCTTTTTTTTGTTTTTGTTTTTGTTTTGGCTTATTCTAGCGGCGTCACACTGACTGGCAACGGGTTTCCTGCCATTTCGCCTTGGCCCATACATTTAGTGGCACACAGTGCGTATACTGAATGGGTTGTACGAATAATAAAATAGTTCTGAAATAGTAAAGTTAGGTTTATAGTTTAAATACATGTTTTTGCTTTTAGATTATTATTATAACTTAAATTATTAAACATACTTAAGCTTTGAAAAATACCTTATTACTAGCCACTTTAATCCCCGGAAATAATTACATTCTTTTTATATTCAGTGTACTTTTTTTTGCCTTTTATAAAGCCTATAAATTTCGGAGAATTGTGCAAGCTTATTATATATTCTGTATTATGACCACATGTCAGGCATGTCTATCAAATAATTATCCACATTGGGGTCCCCCATAAATTAATCAACTCAAGAAACTTGTTCCAGGCCAAAAAGTTGGTGCTCTCTCTCGGAGTTACTTATTTGCCTTTTCATATGTTTGCTTTTGGCAAAAAATATATACACTTAGAGAATAATAAAATATAGTCTTAGAACAATATAGGTTAAAATATTCTATTACCCTGATTACCGAAAATGATAGCCAACATTTGACCTACCGACTGCATTAAAAGCCCGGGCGCTCAAGCAGCAGGAGCAGCTTGTCATGTAATTAGGATAATCGGGCTGCTTAAAATATGCAAAAAACCAACACACATACATAATTACAATCAACAGTTTATGGGTAAGAGGGGGAACAGAAGGAGCTCCGGTTTTAATGGCGTAACAGGATATCCCCGGGACACAGTCTGTCCATGAGTCATGGCATTCGAGAGCAAGCCAAGCCGCAGAAAGCAAACAGCTCGCAGTCTCCTTTGGCTTCCCTCTTTCCTCTTAAAACACTGGGAAAAAATTTTATGGGAAATGACTATAAAATTATTATAAAATGGGCTCTTAAATTTCAATACAAATTAAAGACACTTGATAGAATAAAAGGAACTAATACCATATCATGTATCTTAATTATTGTTCAAAGTGCATTCCCTGGCACTGTCAGCTTGGCGCCAAAAATTACTTTCCTGGCACAGAATTTGCATGTCCTTTGTGTGGGTGTGGGGGTGTGTGCTTGTACACGTGGCTGTGGTTACAGCTGCGGTTGTATAGGTGTTTTTTTTTGCCGTTGTGTTGGTTTTCATGTCAGTCCGACCACAGAAGTCATGTCCCTGGAAAGGTGACAGAGTCGGCACGTCACTTCACCTGCATAATCATTGCATTCGGTTTTAAAATCTTTATATATTTTTGATTCTTCAGAAGTGCAAATAAATGTTTAATTTTTTAATTGAAAAATATAAGAATGAAACCAGTTTATGGTTATAATATATATTTTATTTGAATACAACAATTTAAAGAATTTAGTTGTAATAAAACCCCTTTTCACGACACGTTTTAGCCCTTCACAACAATTTTGAGCTTAACGAGCCATTAAATTGAAAGCAAATCATTTTTAATCAAAGCTAAGCTTTAAATAAAAACCTCATTAAGAACCATTTCCGTTGAAATTGCAAACACACTCCGCACTTTGACCGCGCGAGTTTATTTCAACTAATGAACTTAAGTCGCAAAAAGACCAGGAAACGCGCTCTCTTTTAATTTACGCAATTTTGTATTCATTAGGGGAGCCTGTGAAGCAATTTTATTTAATTAAGCGGATTTACTGTCCTTTTTGTCCTTTTAACAGTGTATATAGAATATCCCTTTTCAGTGTGCTGGACGTGCTTTGTAGTGGCAGTGGCGCCCGCCTGGCCCTCGGGACCTCGGTAATCGCCTATCTGATTGTCTACAATGAGGCATCCGCCCCGAGCCTCCCGTTCGCTGTCCTTTTGGCCACCATCTACGGCATCATGTCAGGTGAGGGTCAGGCTTGGCCAGGTGTTCTTGATTTGAATAAAGGAGTATGTATATATTCTTTTTTTGTGAATTAGCACGCTGCAAGACGAGTCTGCGCAGCCTGCAGATGCCATATGTGAGGGCCACTAATAAATTTGATTTTGGCTGCTTGTTTTTGGCCATCTGGCTGGATGCTTTGGCCGCCATGTGTGCTTGTGCCGCCTTTGCCAGGACACTGAGTGCTTGTCTTGATGCCATGACGGGTGGTCTGGCCAGGATTCTTATATTGGGTGAGTATTAAGAAAATACAATTTAAGAAAAAAGAGATAGTAGGATCTAGGATAAAAATCTCAAGGATTTGACTTAAGGTTTTTTTAAAGAAAACACATTTTCAAAGAAAACTTTTTAAAGAAAAACTAATTTTATATTAATTCTAACAAACTAAGGTTGTAGAGAACCTAATTTAATTTAGTTTTATTTATTCATGTCTAAGCTAGCTTGTTTTTTATGTTAATACGCCCACAGCACGTGCCCAATATTCTGCCACCCACTGTGCTGAGTAAAAATTTAATGTTGCCTACTTTCAGGACGCAATGCACCCACCAACGAGCCATGGCCCGATGTTCTTGGTGTTTCAGTTGTCTTCTTGGTCACCGGGATGTTCATGCTGGGACTGGAGGTGTGTGCGACTGACACTCAACTAAGACTCAGACTTGGACTCATACTCATACTCATTGCATTAATGTATTCACAGCACTCGAGGGCCTTCAGCCTCATCCTGACACTCGGCATGCTCGGCCTGAACGCCATTCTCAGCGCCGTGGGCTGGTGGCGGGGCGATTTGTTGGCCTGGTCTGCGGATATCTACTTCCAGCCCGATGGCATTAGCAGTGTAAGTCACTCCCGCTGTCCTCTGACCCCTCTAGCCCTCGTACAACATTATTGGGTCAGTGCACTATGCCAGACTGGAGTAGGTTTCCCTATTCTTTGTTTTTTATTTGTTCTGAATCCAATCGATTTTTGGTGCCGTGACTGGGAACCATTGCGTGACCGCAGCTGAAGCCACAGGATACGGGCTTTTGATTATGACACGTACTGGCCCGCTTGGCTTTTTGTTTGCCCCCCTTTTTTATGACATTCCATGGTGGAAAGCCACCAGTCAGACAGTAAAAAAGGTAAAAATGTCTGGTTTTTCCTCAAACCGAAGTTGGTAATACCTTGTAAGAGTCATTAATAATAAGAATTTGTAATATAAGCCACCTGTTATTAGCTTCCATTATCGGGCATTAACTAGTATAATCAAGCATAATCCAGTTAATAACTGTTACTATTATCCTTCCACAGGTCTTCCTGGCCACCGCCCTGCTCACGTATTCGTTCCCCAGCGATTGGCCGCAACAGCATCGAAGTGGCCGCTTCATGGGCACCCTAATCACAGGATTAGTCAGCGTATCCTTGCTCCTGACAGCCATTTGTCTCTCCACAATTGTGCACTACAAGTGAGTGAAAATGAAAATGTGTGACAAACATGGAAGAGATAAATCAGGGATAATCCCCCTCAAATTTTAAATGGAATTTTTAATAGAGCATTCAACATTGTGTGGGAGTTCTTTTTTCGTTATGGACCCGTGTCCTTAAAGCCATTTCCGGTCGTCTGTCTGATATATAAACAAAGCAATGGTCATAATATTCTATTTTTCGGAATTTTAGTTTTAAGGGTGACTCTTTAAAGACTTCACGACCTTCAAGGCACAAAAAAATGTTCATGTTTTTGCTAATTTATTTACCATCTTTAAGGATAGTTTCTTAACCATTCTCTGAGCATTAACTAAACTCAAATAACATATATTTTTCAGAGCCCATGAGGAGTATGTGGCCGTGCCTTTGTTTAACATCCTGGATGAAAGTGGCTTCCACAAATTGGTTCCCGCCTCGGCCTGCATGCTCCTCCTCAGCAGCTCTGCCGCATTTTTGGAGCTCTTTCCCGAACTGTATGGCATTGTAGTCCGCCTGGCCACCTCGGAATGGCGGATTCTGTCCAAGCAAATCAGTTACGAGAGCTCGGAGAGCGGCAATCCTGTTTTGGCCGTTTTCATTGCCGGCAGCATGTGTGCCATGCTGGCCTTTGCATGTCCGCTGCAACATCTGAGTTATACGTTGGCTGCCAGCCATATGGGTGGAGTTTTTCTGAGGGCCTTCTACTTGCTGTACACCCCGTACAGGCCCAAATTCATGGCCCCCAGCAGCGAGTCTTCACTGTCGTACAGTCGCCTATCCACGGCGCCGATAGCCAAGAGCACAAGTTGCAGCAGTGCCGCCACTTCCAGTTCCAGCCGGCTGAAACGCAGCCTCTGGAATATTGGTCTTCCAAAGCACAGTGGCTTGAAGAAACCCAAAACCAAGCCGAAGAACAAACAGGAACTGGAGAAGGAGTGGCTACTCCTGGGTGAGCCCACCTCGCCGTGCCCGCAGCGTGAGGGCAGGGATGTGGAGTCCACCATTCTGTCGGACGGAGAGCCTCCAGTAAGTGGGAATAAATCCAACCATAAGAGCTTACATCCTTGTAATTTATTTTGTTTTCATTTTAGCCATCTGACTTTGAGTATCCTGACAAGTTTGATAAAAGCGATTCGGACACCTCTACGGATATTGATGCCATTGTAGATGAATACCGCGAAAAGATTAAGGTGAGAATCCTTATAATGCAATTTAAAGTGCAAAACACCATTACTGATTATTATTTAATTACACTTTCCAAACCAGGTCACAACCGCAGGACCCCTGGAGCGAAGTGTGCGGGTGCCGACCGGAAGTTCCTGGCACGTGACCATCTTTGCATTGGTGGTGATTGCCCTGGGCATTGCCCTCTGCGTGGCAGGACTAATGATGCACTGGGCTCCAGCTGCACTAACAGGAGGAATTGGAGTCCTAATTGTTACTATTATGATGGGCTTTATACCCAAGTACACGGGCAGTGTAATCAACGTAAGTCCCGTCATCTGTGGCATGTCCTTGCTGATGGGTGTCATCATGTTTACGGAAATTGCCGTACACTCCTGGCCAGGATTGGTCATCTGGCTGTTGGCTGGTCTGATTCTTGTGGTCAGGTGCGATAAGTATTGCTGCAATTGCTTTGAGCCCACAAGCATGATGAATGCCCAGCTGATACCGAGTGTCTCCGGAAAAACAAACTCTGGAACTGGATGCGCCTCAGCAATGGCAGGATCATCGTCGAATTTGTCGACAGGACCCTCGACCAGCATTCGGATACCCAGACCGCCCAAGGGAGTGGGCGTGGTGAGCCTGCCGCAGCGCATCAGCGGCCACAGATGACAGTCAGAGTCCTCGGAGGAGGAGGGCGAGGATCTCTTCCACGAGGACTTCAATGTTAGAGACTTTGACGAGGAGGACGACGAGGATTGCTGGACTGATTAGCTTCTTGCCTTTTGCCACCATTGGAATTTCGAAATCCGTATAGCCAGGATCTCTGAGATGATCTAGCTTCGAGCCACACGAATGCCTAAAAAACTATAGCTAGCTAGAAATTGTTTGTCAAAATTTATGTATTTTATGCAACTCTAGTTAGATGACTCTCTTTACAAATAGGTTCCAAATAAAAATTAAAATTATAAAATTGATTTTAATCATATAACTAGCTAATCATATAACTTCTCGTTTTCCATGAGATAATCTACCAGTTCTTTGATGGGCAACATGATAGTCTCCTCGTATCCAGGCTGCAGTTTCATAACCCTTATTAATAATTCACTCCGATCGGTGTTGAGGTAGAAATCAAACTTTTCAGGTTCTTCAGATCTCAGTCTATTGGAAACCGCGGCCGACATTTTAGTTTGTGGTTCGGTTAGAGCCCAAATTATTAGAGCTGCCAGTCGAGTTTTATGGCACTCCGCCAGAAAGTTCTCTCGGGTGATGGGTAGTTTCTCTCCGAAACCCAAACGAATTAGATGAGATCTAAGATAGTTATAATAGTGTTCCAGGCACTCGTCGTATATCTCTTCTCGCACTTTTGCAGAGGCCACAATATAAAGCAAAAATAAAACATCTAAAGTCGGTGAGCAGTACTTTGCCAACTGAAAGTCCACAATACAACAGGCACTGGGTTGCTGTGAAGATTCGCTTGGAAATTGGTATAAAATATTACGATCCCAAGTATCCCGATGGCAGAAAACATTTCTGATGGTCTTTGAGGCCTTTACTAACTCTTCAGCTTTGGTTAAGAGGTTGTAGAGTTTATTGTTGATGAAATTTTTATAAAAATAGCTTCTATAGCTTCTTTCGTTTGTAATTCAGGGTGACGACTTGCCAGGAAAATTATGGCCTAAAAAAGAATATTTTTCCTAGAAACATAGGCTTAACTTCTTGTCTTAAAGACTTACCTTTACTCCTGTCATATACCAACTATTTCCGGCACTCAAAAGCAACTCCGACAGAACCTCCCTGTAGCGTTCATCTATATTAATCTTATCCTTTTCTTCCCAGGCTATACTACTGGCATGCATGTCAGCCATGTGTTCCAAAACCACTTTGTAATGCTCCTTGGTATAATTCTCCGAGGGCTTGAGGTGTCTATAGTTTATGGTAAGATCTTCCAGAACTAGAATATCATTGCGGCTATAATAGCATTTGGGGAAAAGCTTCTTGGTGGCTATAAATTAATTTCAAAATCAGTTTTACATATTATATATTATATGAGGGAATAAATAACTCACCATATTTCTGTATTTGTGGCAACAATTGGCTGTAAATTGCGGACTCTTTCCGAAAGACACCCTTTCTTTCACATTCTTCTCTTTGAGGCTGGTTGTTTCTTGGCAAACACTTGATGAAATATTCCAGATTATGTTTTTTATTTTCCACAACATCTTCAATTTCCAATTTAAGTTTATAATACTCCCCCATATAACCCATCAGGTCGTTGGAGCCGGCTTGCAGATGAACATTTAAAAGAATCAAATTGGATTTATCCTTGTCTGGAAAGGTTTTGTGAGCTATAAGCAAACATTCCTCTGAAGTAAGAAGATCCATGGATAAAAAAATAACTAAATGGTGTTATCCACTTGACTTCTAAGATGAAAATGAAGCATCGCGCCACTAAATGGTTAGAAGATAACTTATATCTTTTTTCTCAGTTTGATTATCATTTTATATGATTATAAAATAATAAAAAATGTTTGTGAAAATATTAAAATTGTAGTACAATAAGAAGTCTGATACTTTTACCGTTTTTAAATCCCCAACAAATCTAACATAGTATACGATGTCCGATAAGATAATCTCCCAAGAGGTCGAATAACTAGCCAGCATGTTACCAGGCGAACAGAGAGATAGTAAGGCTTTACCAAATTTTTTCTAATCAGTTTTGTTTATTATATGTCAGTTCCAGCAAATCCCCCACACACTCGTACATATAATCAGCAAATTCCGGATAATCTTTCATCAAACGGAGTACATCTTCCGTGCGATTCACATTGCAAAAGCGATGAAAATCCGCAGCACTCTTGTCCTTGAGGTTTTTTAGGTAGTTGTCTGGAAGTCTTAGTATAGTGGCTGCAATGCAGTTGTAAGTTACACCGAAAAGTGAGAAATCCTCAAGGGATTGTATGAATTCTCCTTTGCTCAAGTTCTCCTTCTTCGGATCGATTCCCATCTGTCCGAGTTCCTCCGATAAGGTTTCATAATAAATATCAATTAAATCACTTAACATTATCTTTCGACTTGAGGGCTCCAAGTTGAGATAACTGACCAGATGAAAGTCCATGGCAGGTGGGGAGTATCGGCACAGTTGGAAATCCACAAGAATGGATCTTTTCTCCTGGGGCTGGTCCTTGTGATAGAAGACATTGGCGCCCCAGGCATCGCGGTGCACAAAGACATTTCTATGAACTGGAGAGGGATTTACCATATAATATACCCTGTCCAGACAACGTGGTAGCTCCTTAGCTATGTATTCCAGAGCTTGGGGATTATCCCGGACCTTGGGATGTGTGGCAGCTACGGCTAACACAGCCTGTCATGTAAATAAATGTTATAACTTGTCAAGTTTTATGTAAATTATGAACCAAACTCACATTCAAGCCCGTAGTATACCACTCAATGTCTGGATCCACAGAAATTTCTTTTAACCATTCCCTCAGTTCAACCCCTATGGTTTTCCCCTCCTGTTTTTCAAAAGCAATACCGCTGGCATGTAAAGTGGCAAGGGATTTCAATATTGGTTTCAACTGGTCTTTGTTGAGGAAAGTAGTCCCCGATGGCAGGGCCACATAGCCCATATCTTCCACATTCTGCATCACGAAGAGATCATCGCGGGTGAAATAGCACTTGGCACACCAGACATGAGGGGCTGGAATTTCATCACAAATATAGTTTTTAAACTAAACCCCTTCATACAACTTACAAAACTTCTTCAACTTATTCAGCAGTTCATATAGCTTTATCTCCTTTTTGATAATTCCCATTTTTTCCATATAGAACTCCATGTTGGCATTTTGAAATATCACCGACTTGACAAACAATCGTGTGATTTGCTCATCTTGTTGACCCTCCAACTGATACCTAAGATGCAGGTGGAAGTATTCCCCCAAAAAACCCACATGCTCCGAAGCCGGTACTATTTCAAAGTTTGTCAAGACCCCACTTTGTTTCTTATCGGCCAATAAATTAGCCAAAATCTCCTTACACTCATCTAAGGTAAACAGTTCTAAGCGATTTTTACGCGTCAGTATGGGATTGTATTCCGCGGAACTCATTTTTTTACGATTACGAATTTATTATCAGGTTTTAACTGCTCGGGATTCGAATCACAACTGTTTAAGTTGGCGAGGTGTTTAAAATGATATACCAAACAAAAGTACTCTATAGTTTTAAGGGTATATACTTGTAAGTCAGTGTTTTAGTATAAATGTTTTAATTTCTATAATTTCCAAAAAATGGTCAGTTTTTGTCGAAAGTTTAATCCCTTAGAATTGAAACCCTTACGTTATTTAATACAAACTTAAACCCTTTAGAAAAAGAGTATTAACATTTCGTTGATAGTCTTTATTTAATTGTTTATATATTTACAATCTTTTCTTATCGTCTCTAGAAGGCTACTCTCACTTATCAGCTGTCCCAGCCACAATAAGATTCATTCACTTTGCTTCCCTGGCGTCCCTCATCAACGCTATGTTCATGACATCCACACAGCACTCCTCCATGTAGATCCTAAACTCTTGATTGGTCTTCATGTAATTCAGGATTACTTCAGATCGATCCACGTACTTGAAATCATTAGTAACAAACTCGGCTGGAACCTTGACAATTGTGGCTGCCACAGCTCGATAAACGGTGCCAAATAATCTGAAATCTTCGTAGGATTCTAGAAGCTCTGCCTTGCTGATCAGTAGATTCTGTAGACCTATTTCTACAAGATTATCTTGCAAATATCTGTAGTACATATCAATAAATTGTTCCTCCTTTTGCCTTCGATCCTTTGGAATCCGGTTTAGATAAAGACAGAAATTTAAATCCGCTGCTGGGGGAGTATAGCGACACGTTTGAAAGTCGATAAGAAGAGCTGGTTCGGTTTCATCAACTGGAAAGAAGATATTTCCCGACCAAAGATCCCGATGAGACAGGACATTCTTGTACTTTTTTGAAGGAGCCGCCTGCTCGTAAATTTCTTCCAATATCCACTTTAGTTTGGTGTCTATAAACTCGAGTTCTTTGGCTCCTTGATACTGGGGCAGGCTTCGTATGGTTGCCAGAACCGCTGAGAGTCCTGTGGTGAACCAGGCTATTTCCGAGGCTACAGTTATCTCCAGCAAATGATCGCCGTGGGCCTGGCCAATATTGGTCCCAGTTCGAAGTTCGTAAACCAAACTGGCAGCATGAAAAGCTGCCATGGACTTAAGTAACTGATTCATATGAATATCATTCAATTCGGTACATCCTGACTGCTTATAGCCTTTTAAAGTGATATTCTCCAAGACCATGACATCAGAACGAGTGTAATAGCACTCGGGGCACCATTTGACACTGGCTGTGGGGGATTTTTATGTATAATACTTTTTAAAACCTCAAGGGCTACTTACAATATTTTCTCATATCAGCCAGAAGGGTTTCATAAAGCCAGGCCTCCTTCTGAAAAATGGCCTCCTTTTGCAATTCTGCACTCAGTAATGGAAGAGCTTTAATAAATAGACGCACTTCTTGAGAAGCTCCATCCTGAAAGTAGGCAATACAACAGGTCAAAGTTTTCTCTGAATATTTACAATGTAAAATATAAGGTTTTTACTTTTCTTGAAATAGTTATTAAGTTTAGGTAAATAAATAAATAATAATTCAGATAATAATATTCAGAGAAGTTTCTTTGGCACAATATTCTGCCAAATAAATAAAATTCTTAAATAAATCTTCAGTATAATTAATCAGCTGTCAATAAAAACGAAACAAATTTCTAGCTTATCTGTCTTAATTTAGAAAACACTCATAAAGACAGATGATTGATTAATTTTTGCTTAGAAATTAATTAGCTCATTGTAGGTGACAGGGAAATCTATAGATTTGAATTACCAAAACCGATAAGAAAGAAATTAGTTTTGTAATATTTTCAACCTGACCAGACAAAATTTATTAAAATTTTTCAAATATCAATCTATTATTATATTTTTTACTTTCGACACCATAAATATAATGGAGCTTAGCCTTTCTTTAATACGGAAGCTTCTGTTATACAAACTTTGATAGTACTTATCCTTTATCACACTTTATGACTTTCACGCCACCACTCTTATTTTACAGCATCCTACTTTGTACCCAATCTTTTCTAAAACAGCATTGCAATAAAGAAATTATAGTACTTACACTACAATACTTTATAGACAGATTGTAGTAATCGCCAAGATAACCAACCGCATTCAGATTTTTATCCATTTGGTAGTCCACAATTTCGAAATTTTCGCCTCTCTTGACATTTTTTAATATTTTTACAGCCTCGGAGTGATCTAGTTCCATATTGCGTATACGCAGCGTTAGCCGTATTTCGTATACGTTCGATCTTTCTCGCGCTCTCGTTCTTTCGCACCTCCACTCTTCGTTCTTCTCTCTTTCTAGACCGCAGACGGGACTGCCACAGATTTTCCGACACTTTCCACTCAGCCAACTATAGCTACGTCTGTTGGCCGATCGCAACTGAGCGAGATTATACATTTTTCTCACTTTTTATTTTGTTTCCATCCCAGCGAACAGCTGTAAGGGACTTACACACTTATCTTAGTGATAAGACTTAACTAAGGGCGTGCCTTTTGATTGAAATCGAAACTATTTGTGACTTACGTAAGAAAATGAATAGCTCCTTTTGTTTCACTTTCTGTACGATGCTTTTCATTATCATTTGCATGCGACCTAATCCCATGCATCCGAGAGATGTGAAGCTAATCCAGATTTCTATACAGATTAATAGAAAATAATCCCAAAAATCTTAAAGGCTCTCCGCTCAAAGATTAGATGAAAATTGGCAAAGATATGGTCTTCGCAGTGGCTGATATGGGCCTCCCATGCATTTTTAGCATTTTTGAAGGGGACCCATCAGAAAAATTGACAAAAAAGTGCAAAAATAATTTGTGTCCAGCTTTTGATGCAGATTAATGGAGAATCACTCCACAAATCGATTAAGGTACTCCGCTCAAGGATCAGATGGAAATTGGCAAAGATATGGCTTTCGCGGTGGGTGATATTGGGCTCCCATGCATTTTCAGCATTTTTGAAGGGGACCCATCAGAAAAATTGACAAAAAAGTGAAAAAATAATTTGTGTCCAGCTTTTGATGCAGATTAATGGAGAATCACTCCACAAATCGATTAAGGTACTCCGCTCAAGGATCAGATGGAAATTGGCAAAGATATGGCTTTCGCGGTGGGTGATATTGGGCTCCCATGCATTTTCAGCATTTTTGAAGGGGACCCATCAGAAAAATTGACAAAAAAGTGAAAAAATAATTTGTGTCCAGCTTTTGATGCAGATTAATGGAGAATCCATCCACAAATCTATTAAGGTACTCCGCTCAAGGATCAGATGAAAATTGGCAAAGATATGGTCTTCACAGTGGCTGATATGGGCCTCCCATGCATTTTCAGCATTTTTGAAGGGGACCCATCAGAAAAATTGACAAAAAAGTGCAAAAATAATTTGTGTCCAGCTTTTGATGCAGATTAATGGAGAATCGATCCACAAATCTATTAAGGTACTCCGCTCAAGGATCAGATGGAAATTGGCAAAGATATGGCTTTCGCGGTGGGTGATATTGGGCTCCCATGCATTTTCAGCATTTTTGAAGGGGACCCATCAGAAAAATTGACGAAAAAGTGAAAAAATAATTTGCGTCCAGCTTTTGATGCAGATTAATGGAGAATCACTCCACAAATCGATTAAGGTACTCCGCTCAAGGATCAAATGGAAATTGGCAAAGATATGGCTTTCGCGGTGGGTGATATTGGGCTCCCATGCATTTTCAGCATTTTTGAAGGGGGCCTATCAGAAAAATTGACAAAAAAGTGAAAAAATAATTTGTGTCCAGCTTTTGATGCAGATTAATGGAGAATCACTCCACAAATCGATTAAGGTACTCCGCTCAAGGATCAAATGGAAATTGGCAAAGATATGGCTTTCGCGGTGGGTGATGTTGGGCTCCCATGCATTTTCAGCATTTTTGAAGGGGACCTATCAGAAAAATTGACAAAAAAGTGAAAAAATAATTTGTGTCCAGCTTTTGATGCAGATTAATGGAGAATCACTCCAAAAATCGATTAAGGTACTCCGCTCAAGGATCAGATGGAAATTGGCAAAGATATGGCTTTCGCGGTGGGTGATATTGGGCTCCCATGCATTTTCAGCATTTTTGAAGGGGACCCATCAGAAAAATTGACGAAAAAGTGAAAAAATAATTTGTGTCCAGCTTTTGATGCAGATTAATGGAGAATCACTCCACAAATCGATTAAGGTACTCCGCTCAAGGATCAAATGGAAATTGGCAAAGATATGGCTTTCGCGGTGGGTGATATTGGGCTCCCATGCATTTTCAGCATTTTTGAAGGGGACCCATCAGAAAAATTGACAAAAAAGTGAAAAAATAATTTGTGTCCAGCTTTTGATGCAGATTAATGGAGAATCACTCCACAAATCGATTAAGGTACTCCGCTCAAGGATCAGATGGAAATTGGCAAAGATATGGCTTTCGCGGTGGGTGATATTGGGCTCCCATGCATTTTCAGCATTTTTGAAGGGGACCCATCAGAAAAATTGACAAAAAAGTGAAAAAATAATTTGTGTCCAGCTTTTGATGCAGATTAATGGAGAATCACTCCACAAATCGATTAAGGTACTCCGCTCAAGGATCAGATGGAAATTGGCAAAGATATGGCTTTCGCGGTGGGTGATATTGGGCTCCCATGCATTTTCAGCATTTTTGAAGGGGACCCATCAGAAAAATTGACAAAAAAGTGAAAAAATAATTTGTGTCCAGCTTTTGATGCAGATTAATGGAGAATCGATCTACAAATCGATTAAGGTACTCCGCTCAAGGATCAGATGGAAATTGGCAAAGATATGGCTTTCGCGGCGGGTGATATTGGGCTCCCATGCATTTTCAGCATTTTTGAAGGGGACCTATCAGAAAAATTGACAAAAAAGTGAAAAAATAATTTGTGTCCAGCTTTTGATGCAGATTAATGGAGAATCACTCCACAAATCGATTAAGGTACTCCGCTCAAGGATCAAATGGAAATTGGCAAAAATATGGCTTTCGCGGTGGGTGATATTGGGCTCCCATGCATTTTCAGCATTTTTGAAGGGGACCTATCAGAAAAATTGACAAAAAAGTGAAAAAATAATTTGTGTCCAGCTTTTGATGCAGATTAATGGAGAATCACTCCACAAATCGATTAAGGTAGTCCGCTCAAGGATCAAATGGAAATTGGCAAAGATATGGCTTTCGCGGTGGGTGATATTGGGCTCCCATGCATTTTCAGCATTTTTGAAGGGGACCCATCAGAAAAATTGACAAAAAAGTGAAAAAATAATTTGTGTCCAGATTTTGATGCAAATTAATGGAGAATCGATCCACAAATCGATTAAGGTACTCCGCTCAAGGATCAGATAGAAATTGGCAAAGATATGGCTTTCGCGGTGGGCAATATTGGGCTCCCATGCATTTTCAGCATTTTTGAAGGGGACCCATCAGAAAAATTGACAAAAAAGTGAAAAAATAATTTGTGTCCAGATTTTGATGCAAATTAATGGAGAATCGATCCACAAATCGATTAAGGTACTCCGCTTAAGGATCAGATGGAAATTGGCAAAGATATGGCTTTCGCGGTGGGTTATATTGGGCTCCCATGCATTTTCAGCATTTTTGAAGGGGACGCATCAGAAAAATTGACAAAAAAGTGAAAAAATAATTTGTGTCCAGATTTTGATGCAAATTAATGGAGAATCGATCCACAAATCGATTAAGGTACTCCGCTTAAGGATCAGATGGAAATTGGCAAAGATATGGCTTTCGCGGTGGGTTATATTGGGCTCCCATGCATTTTCAGCATTTTTGAAGGGGACGCATCAGAAAAATTGACAAAAAAGTGAAAAACTAATTTGTGTCCAGCTTTTGATGCAGGTTAATGGAGAATCGACCCACAAATCCATTAAGGTACTCCGCTCAAGGATCAGATGGAAATTGGCAAAGATATGGCTTTCGCGGTGGGTGATATTGGGCTCCCATGCATTTTCAGCATTTTTGAGGTGGAGCTCCCAGAAGATTATTCATGTTCCTCATTTATTCGTCATCGTAAATACAAAATAATACAAATATCTAACGTAATGCATAACCACTTAAAGTTTTATTTGAAAATTATATTCTAGTGAAATCGTTTGGGCAACATTAGTCGCCTAAGTCGATACTTTTCGTACATGTAAGTTGAATACGGCCGAATGGTGATGTAATAAATAATCTCCACAAAGCTAAGAAGACTTGCACCCACAAAGAGACCCGTAGTGCCACCAATAGATACTTTGTAGAATAGAAAAATAAATATTTTAGAATAAATATTGATAAATTTTCGAAATAAACTCACCCACTAAATCCAGCTTGCCACGAACCAAGTTCCTTTTATATCGCTCCGTAGGAAGTTCAATCAATCCCACTTCAATCCTTGATATGGCCTGTGTTCCTGTCATAGTATCCTTGCTGTCATATACTGTGGTTATGTCCACCTCCGTGCAGGAGGGCAGACAGTCACAGACCAGACCTTTGCGACCACGACGCTTCGACCATTTGGCAATGATGACCGAGAGATCCTCGTAGTTCCGGTTGAGGCACTCTAGACCGTCCATGTTGCACAGTTGCCAGTCGGGGGAGTTAGGGGATAGGTGGCTGGAGCAGTTACACAGCTCCATCTGTCGATCTTTCCGACATTGCACTGTACAGGCACTGTAGCTATAATAGTTGTGTACTCCCAGGATATTCTCATCAGCGAAGCGACAGTTCCTTTGATGGACACTCGTTTGGCGAATCTCTTCATCGTTCTCGATGTCTCGTTTGGAGATATATCGACTGAAAATTTATATATATAATTATATAAATTAAAAGATTTATTATTATTTTCTTACACAAAGGATATATAAGGACCAACCACAAGGAAGTCAGTTTTGGGTGTAACCAATGTGGGTACCTCCTCTGTGCCCAAAATGAAGACCTTTAATATTCAAAACAATTATTTTTACAAAAAACAATTAAAAAAGCCATGGCTTAAGCTTTTTAAATGTGAATAGCATGCTTTTAGGATGTTACCTTCGTTAAGTTCCGTCTTCTTACCAATTTTTGTAAAAAACTTACCGTGGCTTCCGTATGTAATTCCATTTTTAAAGTACCCGGACCAGTGTAGCGATTCGAATACATGTTAAGCTTTGGGCCCTTGTTTTTCCTAAAGATATATATACTTAGAAAAGATTTTACAAAAATAGAAAAAAAAATTCCTACCCAGCTTGGAGTGAATTAATGGCATAACAAATACCCAGCTCGGTTTCCATGCGATGAAAATACTTGCAACACTCGAAGGGCTTGCTGTTCCATTCACAGTTGCTGATGGAGTCCACACAACTGCTTCTGACCAACTCAGCATAATAGGAGAAGTTGGAATAGAAACAGGAGGTGGTCGAATCCGGGCCACTGCATTCGTGGACTGTGTGGTAGGACTCTCCACGAAAGAAGGCAATCTCACTGAGAACTTCCTCCAAAGTGAAGTCATGATCAGAGCCCCATAATCTATAGAATAAAATGTATACATATTTAAGTTAAAAATTGATATTTTTAAAACTCACTGTTCTGCCACTTCTTGAATCCTATCCATGTTTTTTGACTCGCAAACTATAATGGCTGGAAAATTGGTGCTCCAATCGCGGTAGGAACTCTCTACCACGAAACTAATGGCATTGTTTTCAAAAGCGCCTAAATTATAATATTTTATAGATGATCCTTAATGTTCGTACTCATAATAACTCACTTAAAGAAGCTTTAATAAGCAGCCATGAAGCATACCAAGACACAACCAGACAAAGAACCCAGAAAATCCTTTCTATCCAGCTGGCATCCTTGTCCACTATGAATCTGGCTCCATGCAAAGTGGAATTCTTTAGGTATTCCTCCAAGATTCTACTAAAATTCATTCTGGTAGTGTTCCCCTTGAGGTCTTTTATGCAACTGCTATGTTTCTAAAACATGTAACTAAATTATGACCAGGTTTCGGTCAAATATCTAGGTTATTCATCTCGTTCTATTCCGTCATATGCTTATTTTCCCAGCCAGCTAACACGCACGGGGAATTAAATAAACATTTAGCTTTGGATTAACATTTGGTGAAGTAAGCTTTGCTTAATTGTGAGACTAACTAATATAAGTCAACGTTTGTTTGATAAGCACACTTGTAAAGCCCTAGAATTTATCCCCCTGAAATCCTAGCAATTTGTTGCCAACTGGGAAGTGTGAGTGGCTTGCGCGAGAGAAACAATGCGTGTTTATAAAGTAAATAAACTAGGAAGATTTTGATAAATATTTAGACATTATAATTTTTACTAACACTGTAGGAAAAATTGTGGTTAAAACTGTCGGTAAAGATGAAATATCAGTCTCGCTACTATTTTAAATAAAAAACACCCGACCCTGAATTTATTCCCTGTCTAGGCTGAAAGCAAATAAGACAAAAAAGATTTTCGTTGCTATTGTTTAAAAGGGTATTACCCCGCTTGGGGGAATGCAAACACGGATTCTTCTTTATCTCCAAAAAATTTACAATAGTCTCGGCTGTAGAGTGAAAGTCAAACATTAGGGAATATAAAGCGCCGAGAACACACGGAAAATCTCAACAGTTGACTTTTTCTACCGTTGAGATGGCTACCGAACTGGTACTTAGCTCTAGCGAAATTCGCGGATTATGCCAGCGATACTTACATCAGGATGTGCCCAGTTCGGACCCGGGCTTCGATATAATTAGCTATGAACTCAAGCCCACGTCCGATGCCCCGGCTGGATATCTGGGCAGCCACTTCTACCTCCAGGTCACCGTACAACTCCACGATCCCGAGGAACGCAAGCAGCTGACCTTCTTCTCGAAGGCAGCACCCGAAGGCAATGGACCACGAATGGAGTATCTGGAGGATTTTGGGGTGTTCCAGAAGGAGATTGCCGTCTACAAGGATGTACTACCCGAGCTCCAGAAGGCCTGTGCCCCAGTAGCCCCTAATTGCTATTACGCGGATAAGAACCTGCTGGTATTCGAGAATCTGGCGGATCAGGATTACCGCATGGGCGCCGGTCGTGATGGACTGCTCGACTACCGACAGCTGCAGTGTTGCCTGAAAACCCTGGCTGCCATGCATGCCGGATCCATTATCCAGGAGCAAAGAACTGGAAAGAAGCTACCAGAATCCCACCCAAAGGCGGTTGTAGAAAATGCCTATCCTCTCGGAGTAAAGCCAAATCATCTTAGGATGGTGAACTTCAATAATTCCTGTAAAGTGCTGAAGGAGTTTATAAAACTAATACCCAAGTATGAGTCCAAGCTGGATTATATTCTGGAGAACTTTACCCAGAAGATGTCGTTTATCTTCGAGGCTGTCAAGACTTCAAAGAAGTACCAGAACACCCTTCTCCATGGTGATCTGTGGGCCAACAACATAATGTTCCAGTATGGCAAATACGGCGAAACTCCGTTTCAGTGCCGAATAGTTGACTTCCAACTGGCTAGGTATGCTCCTCCAGCCCTGGATGTTATCACCGTCCTCACCATACCCACTTCCAAGCAGTTCCGGGATCAACATCTCAACGAGTTACTGGCTCAGTACTATAGTTTCATGAGAGAGTTTCTCAAGAGAGCCGACTTGGATATAGCTCGGTTCATACCAGAGAAGAGTTTCTTCGATTCGGTGGAGGAGTTCCGCAGTATTGGCCTGATCGAGAGCTGCCTCTTCTGCCACCTGGTCATGCTCCCGCCCTCCTGCACCCAAAAGTTGACCAGTTCCGCCGATGGCTTCAATGACTTCTTTAGCAATCGAAGGATAGAGATCTGTCTGGAGGCCTTTAACTCTGACGAGCTCTACCGAAATCGTTTGGTGGATATGATTCAGGACTTTGTGGATAAATTTGTTTTAAAAGGGGATCTGTAAATGGGGCATAAATATTATTTTTTGTTGATTATTTGTTAAAACTTAGGGCACCTTTAATGTGTTATAGTTAATAGTTAATGTAAATAAAATAAAAACTAAAAAGGTTATGAGCTATGATTTGTAAACATTAGAAGCAAGTTTATGAAATATATGAAACCTGCAATTAAAATGTACGTTTTTTGATTAATTGTTATAATCATAGGCCCATAAAAAGCAGAAGAAAATCCCTTAACCCCAGCTTTAATTTTCCCTAAAAAAAAACATGATTACTCAGCTTTTGTCGTATGCTTCGTTGAGTTTTCGTTTTCATTTTCGTATAGCTTGTCGTTTCTTTTTTTTGTTAAGTTTTGAAAACTTTCAAGTTGTGTCCAAAACCTGCAATCGGATCCGATCTCCGGCTTCGGACCGTCTCTGTCTGTTGGTTAACAGACTGGAGGCGAACTTAAATTCAGTTGCCAATGGGCCGCGATCAAATCCACAACTGCTGACGGGTCTTGAAAACTAAACGGTCATTACGCGATTAAGTACAAAACTTTATATCCTGAAATTAAATATTAAAAAAAAGTTACTCAAAAAATAAAAAATGTGAGTTGTTGAATGTTCTGGAGTGCATATACTAGAACTAAAACTAATTTAATGTGTGCCAAAAGACTCCTTAAAGACGACACAAAAATTGCATAATTTTAAAAAATAAAAAGCTATAAAAAATGGGTATGATCCCAGAGCAATTTAAAAATTTGCTGCGGTTGCCGCCACCCAAAGATCCATGAAAATCTGTGACAAAAAACACTATACCAACCACAATGAAAAAAGCCCATAAACAACTTGACCTATCACAAGAGCAGCAGTTACTACAACAATACCGTCACAACATTGACTGACAAGCATAAAATCGAAAAAAATCTCTCGACGGGTGTACTCAACACATAATTTAGTTTAACGGTCACGTTTTTTTAACAAATGCGAAAAAATGCCAAAAAAAAAAAAAATATAAAAAAAAGACTCCACGAAAACCAAATCAAATTCATAATAAAAAAAGACTATTTTTAACAATAAACTTTACGAAAAATTATATGAATGCAATATCCGAAAAATTGTTACGATTGTTATGCTATACAGCATTTTCAATTAACCCGTGTGAAGACACAAAACAAACGAGTCTTTAGCTGTTGGCCACCACTTACGCCATTTGGCTAATAAATATGATCCGCAATGACCGCAAATCAATATTGACCACTATCGTGGTAGATGGGAGGGCGTGGCAGGGGGTGGGCAGAGGGAGTTAACGGCTCGCGCTACGTGGTCCCAAAGGCTGACACACTTTTTTTCACCTACCTGGTTTCGAACGAAAGTGAAAATTGGTCAATTCGGTAATTGGGCATTATTGAATAGTAATTTATTGGAAAGTGATATTTGGTAATTAATTTAAAGTGGAATAAATTGGCTTAAACCTTGAATTAAAAACAAAAATTTAATAGTTACGACAATAGTATTTAGAGATATGCCCCTGTCGTGAAAATTATTCTAGCAATATTGGAGAGAAGTATAAGATTAATGTGCTTAAGGTCCTGTGCTTAGATAAATTTACCAAATTTTTATCTTTTTAAAAGTATTCTTGTATTAAAAATACCTCGAATTCCTAAAAATATATATATAATATTTATTATATATAAGTATAACTCATTTTCGGTTCATAAAAATTAATAATAACCACATCCCCTCTTATTAAGAAAAAGATTTTCAATTATAATGTGTAATACAAGAGGTTTAATTAAAAACTTCATGGGGAAATGAAATGTGTATAAAACGGAAGATGATGGAAAAAACATCCTCAACGAAGGCAACCTTGAAACGGTTTAAAAAGTTCACACTTTCGAAAAAATTAACGATCACTTGCCCCATTGGAGGGCATAAAAAAGAGCATAGTAAAAAAAAAATGTAATGAGCATTAAGTGCAGGGCAAGGCATATACTACTTTTAATTTTTTGGGAGGGATTGAGATTTCTTCGCTGTAGCCAAGGTTCTCCTGCGACCTTTCACCTAATAACGGTTACGATCCAACCGACCCAATTTATAGCCCCAGTTTTTTGCTCCCACAAACCGAGAAGCGAGAAAAGAAAATTGTAACAGATGCGTGAAGCATATTTCCTCATTGTATGCAAAATATAAACAAATTTGTGGACGTTGTAGAATAACAATAATACACAATACGTCAATCTTTGTCAATTAACCACATGACCCAAATTTGGAATGCTGGAATGGAATGGCATGGAGCTATATACTGATATATATCCTCACGTATGTCTGTATGAATGTAAAAAAGCGAAAAACTGCAGCGACGCGTCGTGGTGCGGCGTTGACGCCAATTGGATTCCATTGACCTAATCAGACCCAACAACAGCAACGTAAATAGTTGTAGTTGCTTTTGTATCTTGTAAGTAAGTAGCTGTCCCAGCGAAATCCCCCGTCCCAACAATAACAACAACAAAGGTAGTTGGTATACAAAATAAGTAAAGAAAACCTGAAAATGCCAGCACATTTTCGGCAGGGGCAGAGAGGCAGGAGGACAGGGGCAGGAACTGGGAAGGCTGGCGTCTTTTGCGCATGCGCAAAACGGCAGAATTGCATAATCCAGACCCGGCCACCGCCGGCTACGACCGCTTGGATAGCAACCGCAGGCGAAATGCACCAACGCGCCATCAAGTCATGGGACATCAGTTGGGTGTGACCACGAGTGGTGTCCGAAATTGGATGGGTCAGTGAACTGAATGTTTTATAGAAGATGTTTTTGAATTATACTTAGATTGGGGCTTAAACTATAAAGTTTGGTTCTTTAATACCAAAAATATGTTTTCTTTATTTTTTTATAAAAAAAATGTAATGTCCTTGATAGAGTTATAGATCAACATTTTTTAAATCGCACTATATACATATTTCTTTATAGATATGGTATTTTAGTTCCTATCAACAGAGTATTCAATATAAAGAAAATTCAATTTAAAATATACCTCCCAGTATTAGTAATTCTCTTACTATTTTTCCCATAAATATCCTTTTGGCCAACTTCTCAATTCAAGCCCTTTTGGCCCTGATGTTGCATCATACCCGTACTTACCTCAACGTCAACTGAATAAAAATCTCATTATCAGGCCCGGCTTTGTCCATCTTTCTGCCTCAAAAAATGCCATGAACCATCGGCAAGCCATGAGTTAGCAAGTTAACTGAAGGGCGCCATACACACCAAGCATACACTTTTTAAAACAAAAACCACTCATATCGAAAGCGCAAGTGCCGCAAGTGGCAATATCAAGTCCAAAACTTACATCACCGGCCAGAAACAAGAGTCTCTGTGGTGGTAGGTAGCTCGTCGCATATATTCACTGCCGGTTATCCAATTAAAAGCAAAGATCAGGGATCTTTTTGCAGCCAAAGTGGGCCGCAAACTGCAAGTTGGTTAAAAAAAAAACAAAACGAATGTATCTGCAGTGTAAGTGAAGTTTTTCGCCACGCAGCACGCGACATCTAGGAAATGGTAGACACATGACAACCGACTTTTGCTGTTGCAGACAAACAGAAACTGCCACTGCCACAGATAGTGATGCTTGAAGTTTTAAGAGATATTATTAAAAATAATATATTTTAAAGATTTGTTCTTCAATTTAATTTCTTAAACCCTGTAGCGCTTTAACAATTTTTTTATAAAAAGCCATATTGGTAGCACTACTTCAAGTTGTTGCCCAGTCAGCTGACTTGGCCACAAAGTTGTCCCGGCCACCGGCCACCGAGCACCGGGCACCGGCCAAGTAAGTGAAAAGCGGTCATTTAGGCGTGGACTGGATGCGTGGATGGCGGTGGGGATGCGTGTGTATTCGTGACAGGCGGAAACTTGTAATATTATATGCACGCCACAATTATGCAATGATCTTCATAATAATTTAAGTCGAGCAAGTGGAATCTGTCAGTCAGTCAGCCCAATCCAACGAGGCGTGATCTTCTTTTTTCTTTCTTCACTTTTGTTCAAGGTGCCACCTGCCCGGTCGTCTCATCTGGTCCAGTCTCTTTGTGGCTATAATGGCCATTAGCACTCTAATTGAAGCCCGGCCACAGAGGAATCTGCAACATATAGCTGTGGTGGAGAATGCTGCCTGGGAACAAACACTGCCCCAACAGTTCCAGAATCCCTTCTACAAAACCCCTCGGGTGAGGGATGCCCTGGCCAGATCTAGTTGGTTCGGACCAGGTGAAGAAGTGGTAAGTTTTCGTTTTCTTAAAAAAAGGTCTTGAAAGTTCTGTTCTGCTTAGTTCTGTGACAACGTGTCGTATGCGTAATTTTTTTCAACTGCCCACATGTCGTATACGTAATTTATTTTCTATAGAACTTTTTCACTTGTAGATTTAATTTTTTGTTTCTAATTTTTAAAATAAAACTCAATTATTGTTTATATTTTAATTTTAGGTCTATGATCGCCAAGCTGAGAAAATTCCCCGCATGGAAATCTACAATGTCCTCTCCCATGCCGGCCTAATACCTCGCCGGCGTTTTCTTTAAATTAAAAAAATTACTTTTGAATCATTACGTTAATCCACTGTAAACCATGTGAAAATAAAAATCAAAGTCATTAGTTTAGGAACCTAATTAGAAAAGCGTTTTCATCAATACACTCACAAAGACTGGAAGGAAATAAACACGAACCCATTTTTTACAAGCACTTTTATTATCAATTTCTTATAAAAAATAGAAGAATTTTAAACTTTTCTTTTCTACAGAAAAACAACTACTAACTTTGATTATATTCATAACTTTAGTTTGGTTCTCAGAGCCCCAATGATCTTCAATCGATTGTCCAATGCCTGTTGGTCTACATCCAAACCGGATAGTTGATCCTCCAGCTTCTCGTTCTGTTCCAGCAAGGATTTTCGGGTGGCTCCCACTTTGGGCCTCCTTACCTCACCCTCCTCTAGTTCCTCCTCGTCTACCACCTCCTCCTCCTCATCATCGCTATCGGAGTGCGACAGACCATTGCCATTGATGCCATTGGAATCCCCGTTAGTGACTCCGAGATTGCCTCCGGGCTGCGAAGAGTGTCTCGAGGTTGTGTCCGCCGGGGTGAGCAGAGATTTGACGAATTCGCCGCAAATCAGGCTCATGGATGGCATCGTGTGGGCGGACAGATTGACAAACTGTAATAGAGAAATGAATATTAATTGACATTGACCTTGCTGAAGTTCAAAAAGTGTGTTAGTGGATGACAGTGATGAGTAAAGGAGTTTTTAGAAAAAAAGCTAAAAAAAATAGTAGCAAAAAAGTTAATACTATTATGTAGTAATAGTATAGTACAATAATACGAATAAATAATAAATACTTTAATAATTTTAGAAAAATCATAGCTAAAGTGCCACAACTGTCTAGCAATGTCGGCTGCTTTTGGGTTATTATTTGAATTATTTTCGGGTGTCGAGGGTGTCGAGATTGAGGTTCAAGTTCGGCGCTGGACAATGTTAATCACATGATTATTATTCGGTTTTCTGGTTTGTCATTGTCGAGCGTCTTATAAATGCGCCGCACAAGCCCTCAAGTACTCCCCGTACTATTAACCTTCGCGCATGCGTCTGCGGCCTGTTGATATTATTGCTCCATTTTTGCAAACTAATCAAAATCAGCAAAAAATTAAAAAGTGCAGGCATTTTGCTGACTTTTTTTTATTGGCAAACAAATATTTTGTTAATTTTTTTCTTTGGAAAATTCCAGGAAGCATACGTTGATAATGTTGTGAGTCAGTGACTCGGTCAGTCAGTAAATCAACCCCAAAACCGACTAAAACCAGAATAAACTCTTGGAAAATACGGTAATTGACGAAAGCAATTACGCTGACTGGCTTTTCACGTGGCAACAGAGCCGCAAAAAAATCCTCAGAGGACACACAAAGCGATCCCAATTATTAGCCCAACATAATCGACTATTGGCCGAAAGGGAAAGTGTCACAGGCACGCAATGGGAAAGGTTTATATTCACGCATATACAATAAATTGAGGGGGTAGGGGTAAGGGTAATAGGGATTAATTTAATATAAAGTGGATATTAAAAATAATAAATTATAATACCTGTCAAGTTTTATGCATTTAATTTCTATTGTTAAAAATAGTCTTAGTTTTCAAACCTTTAAGAACTATAATTTTTTTCAGTGTTAGCCTAACTATTATTAAAACCCATCCCACTGTGCCAAGTCCAGCGTCCCCCATTCACAATAGCCCCACCAGAGAGCACAAACAAAGAGAGAGAGAGAGAGAGAGCCCCCCAAACCATAACAATCCGAACTTTACGAGCTTCGTTCGGTTAGAATTATGAGAGAGCGGCGAGTATAAATGGCCGAAAGCCTCGACGATGGCTCCACATTTACCGTTGCATTCCACACCAACAGCTGGGAACTCGGAAGTCGGAGAGCCATCGACGAGCACAAACAACGGAAGCGCGTGCCGCTAAAGTTTACGGAAATAAAAAGCGGACAAAAGTTCAACCTCTCTCTCGTCTTTTTTTTAAACTGCAACTGACAAAGTGCCAAATCCTGATTAAACGATTTACGAGCCAATAAACACAAACACCAAACCAAGTGCAGAGTGCAGAGTAAAAAAAAAAAAGAACTTCCATCCCAGTCCCAAGAAAATATCCGGAAAATGTGGCCCAACTTTGTAGGCGTCATTTCCCTGCTGTGCCTTGCATTCTTTGCTTGGGCCAGTGCTGGACCTGTGCCAATTGTGAATGAGGTGAGTGGTGGAGTGGGGTTAGAAGCTACGGGGGAGGTTAACCGGAGTTGCATCCAAAAAGCACAGCAGGGGGCACGTATTTGGGGCAATGACTTTACTCAAATTTCAAGCTAAAATGGCTGCCAGTTGCAAGCAGGAAGTGCAAGCTGACTAATTAGAAGTGGGCGGCGTGAATTGCTGTGCAGTCTTAATTAAAAGATTGCTTTTGAATTAAGATATTAAGGCTTTAACTAATTAGCTAAGATCAAGACTTTTAAGAAAGTATCATTTATGGATAGAATTCCCATACCCCTTCTAATCTATCAGGAAAAACATCTTATGCAAGATTCTAAAATAGGAAACTGAGAAAAACAAAGTGTTGTTTGTTGAACACGTTTGAGGCGTGTGGTACTGTTAATCAGTGTAACTAAATATAGCCGCGAGGCAAAAGATTTCCTCCCAATATCAAGTATGACTTGGTATTATAATTTATATAATTTTTTTGTTAAATATTCAGTAATCCATATCCCTTATCAATGGCTGTGCAGACTTGACCCTTCACAGAATAAACAAAGTGATTAATTAATTATAAAAATAATCCAACAACTGATTACCGTGAGTGATCTTTGGATCGCAGGAATACCCCCGAAATGTTAAAGTCAAGTTCAGGCGATAATTTGAATATTATATAATATTATTATTCGGAGATTAAGGGATCAGGCGATAGACCTATCCCAAAACTATCCGAAAAGTGAATCGCAGTTGCCAGGCTGATGTACATAACTCACATGACTTGCGGGTCCAAAAATAAAGCCCAGTTGAGCAAACAGCGTTATAAATCTCAATGGAAATGGAAATTATTCAAATTGAGTTGAACACAAGTTGGGCGCAGAGCCAAAACACAAAAGAGCACCGCAAACTAAAGGGACAAAAGACTAAACCAACGTCAGAATCGTGGAAAATCAACTAGAATATATCAGAACTTTGAACCCCTTCAGTAGGCCACAAACATAGTTCCTTATTGTGTCTATTTTTGGGATATAATCTCTGATATAATCTTAACTATATCTCACTTTATAATTTCCTTATATTATCAGCACCAACAACTGATGCCCAAGGTCCCTCAGTGGCACTGCCTCCGCTACTTCAAGCACGATGTCCTGATGATGCGACGCTGTCGTCACTTGCGAGTCCCCACGGCGCCACGGCTGGGGGACGTCATCAAGCGGAAGAAGAAGTAGTATCCGGCCGATAGACAATCCAAATCCGAATCAAAATCAAAAATACTCAACATGACTGAGCAACAAAATCAATTAAAACTGCAGTTTTTAAAGGATTTCTAAATCAGACCAAAGCTAAACCAAACCATATATACATCCTTAGCATTTCTAACTATTATAAGCCTAACCAATTGTACTTCATAGATGTTTAAGATTTTAATAAAATTACATTTCCAAAAACATAAACTCACCGCATTAACTGCACTGTGTTCTCCACGGCCAATGATCAGGGGACCACTCCTCTTCTCCGGCGAGTCTTCCTGCTGTCTTTTGGTCACGTGTATCCCGAATGTGGCATGCCTCAGCAGATTCTCATGGTCGGCAGGCTTGGCGAAGCTGATCGGGGCTGGGGCATCATCTGAGGGACTGTGTCCATGCGGCGCCAGGTAGGCTATCTCCTGGGAGTGGGTGAGCATCAGCAGCGTCGACTGCGCCTGCCAGTCCACGTTGATGGAGGTCTGCTTGGGCTGCCTCCTGGGCAACCAGGCCAGGCCATAGGTCTTGGGCAGATTGCTGCGCTGGTACAGTGGCAGTGGCACATTCGGTTGGAAAACGTGCACTAGGATTGGGAATTATAATTATTAACTAAACATAACCTTCAGTCATCTTCCAGGTTACTCACATTCATCATTTCTCGTGATGACAGCCATTAGATTGGTCAGCGGATCAAAGGCCAGCTGTCGCACAGACAGTTTCAGACCCGCCTGGAGTCGCAGTGTTAGCAGGTTCCAGATGAGCACCCGGGACTCGGTGCAGACTGCCACCAGATGCGCCTGATTCCCTGCCCCGAATTGCACACTCGATATCTGAGCTGATTTCTGGAGAGGAGCCGACCTCGCGGGTATCTTCTTTACGTTCGGCTGGGATTGGCTCTTCTCCTCCAACTTGACCTTTTTGCTGGGGTTCTTCTGTTTGGGTTGGCTACTTTCGTCCAGCTTCAAGACGCTAAACAGGGCCATCACCTCCTGGGGCACCAGGTTCTCGAAGCTCTGCCGCCTCTTGGCCAGCTCGTCCAGCCGCTGCTTGGCTTTGAAACGATGCCGCGTGTGGAGGCGATGTAGTCGGTCGTCCAGCTGACGGATTTTCGTCTTAGCTGCCTGCGACGACACCGCTCTCTGTTGAAGGTGCTCCATTAGCCGCTGCTGGTGCACCGCGGGCACCGAGCATTGTATCCCAAAGCGACGCAGGAGCTGCAACTTCTGATGCAGGCCCAGCTCGGACATTTTCATGATGTACTTGAACACAGACTCCTTTTGGGCATCGTCCGGTTGATTGAGAAGCTTGCCCTTAGCCGGGAGACCTGCTATTAGTTCCTTGGCCTGCTGCACCAGTTTCTCATCGTTGCTATTCAGGATGCTGTTCAGCAGCGCCGACAACTGTTGCCTCCTCTGGGCGAATTCTTTCCTCGCTCCGTTCAAAGGATTCTGGGCCAATCGTAGCTGGGCTTTGGATACCACACCATCTAAGCCGGGCGGACAACTCAGGGTCTTCAGGGGCAGATGGGGATTCCTGGCGTCGTATAGAGCCAAAATGTTGCCATACCCCACGGCCAGTAGGGAACCATCCTGCGAAAAAGAGAGCGAACCAATGGGCAGGTTTCTGTAGCTCGTCTGTGCCAGGCAGCTCCACATATTGCCGCGCTTGTAAATGTTCTCCGATTCTGTCAAGCCCCAGACTTTAACGACATTATCCTTGCCGGCAGTGGCGCAGCGCAGGTTGTCCACTTGGAACTGATTGGAGAAGATGATGGACTGGAAGCCATGCTCGTGAGGTAGGTCCACTTCTGTGTTTAGGATATAGCTATAAGAAAAGTTATTATTTAAAGTTTTAATGATTTTTTTTCCCCTCTCACCTCTGTAACTTCTCGTTAAACTGCCAAAACTTGAGGCGTACTTCCGGGAAGTTCTCCAGGTCATTGTATTCCTCGCCAGTGGCCATCCAATCAATATTAAATGCGGCCTTGGTTATCCTGCTATTGTAGATGATACGACTAGACTCCTGATTCAGAATGTTACTGTCCACCACACGAAGCTGAAGGCAAGGAATTAGTCTATTATTTTCCAATATTACGTTTTTTATAAAAGAATACTAACATTGTACAGCATGCTCTTGGTGTAGGCCGAATAGAACTGCAAGTGACCCGTCCTACCATTCAGCACCAGAGAATTCGTCCTGGGATTGAGGCACAAGCCCAAGGGAAACTTGCTCCTTCCCGTCTTATCCTGCGTCTCGTACGTAAAGTGCTGAACAGTGGAATTGATCGTATGACTGCTGCCGCTCAGCAGTTGAATGGCATTATCCTCCGTGCAAACCAGGACATTCTCGCCGTCATTGCTGACCACAATATGCCGTATCGTACTGGCCATCCGGGGCACATACTGTCGTTTCTCGGGCGTAGCCAATGTCCACTTGACCAGCACACACTCTTGCCCGCCGCTGTAGAGGCTTACGCCGGAGCGCGAGAACGCCAGGCTGGTCACCTCGTTGTGGTGCCAGTGGTATAGCCTGTTGGTCATGGTCTTGTGGTTATCAAATTCGCGCCACACAAAGATCTGGCCGGATGCATCGCCAGTGGCGGCCACCTTCTCGCAGGAACTCATCCTCACACAAGTGATTATGTTTTGGTTGGCGCTCTTGAAGCGGGTGAAGTTCCAGGTCACATAGTTGACGAAATAGACGTACATTCCCTGAGCCAGGATGATGTACTTGAACTGGCCCTTGCCCACATCCACAAGAGGTGTACGTATTCTGTAAAAAGTAAACAGTTAGTCCTAAGCAACAGGTTGTTTTTTCGGGAGAGGAGTACCCACTTCAACTTCAGGCCGCAGTTTATGGGCACTGTTTCCCCAGTGGTGGTGTTGACCACAGAATAGTCCACAGAAGACCCGCTCTTCTTTTTGGATGTCACAAAGGCGCAGGCGGTTTCGCCGCCCTTGTAAAGGTTCAAGAGGTCGCATGTCAACACCGTGATGTTTCCCTCGGAACACAACTTCAGGGATGCAGAATGCTTTAGTACACCAGCCGCCCAGTTCCATCGCAGTAGATCTCCAGTACTCGTACAACCTATCAGGAGTTCCGGCTGCTTTAAATCCAGCTCCAAACTTATCAGAGGCGCCTTGGCATCGTCCAGTACTCTGGTGAGCTCTCCAGTACTGGTGGCATAGACCTGCACCTTTGTCAAGCAGCGGACGAACATGAACCTATAAAGAAAATATATATTATATAGATTTATAAAAAATCATAGGGTATACAGCTAACCTTCCATCGGGGGAGAAGACGGGCGCATGTTCCACGATGTTGCCGCCAGCCAGGAACTGCAGCTCCAGTCGATCGTCAAAGATCATGGTATTTCGGGGGGACGTGGACTCTAAAAACCGTCAGTGCTTCGGCACTGTCTATGGGTGGGAATATAGCCCAAGTTCAGCTCTTTAAGCCGTTTTTCGCAGTCACTTTTAGAGTAAATTAAAATCACATCAATGCACGTGTAGCATATAAACAGTGATGCCAGATGACCGAGACCCAGAGCTGAAGGAGGAAAATACCAAAAAATATACCAAAACACAATCGTGGTTCCGCGGTTCGTTGTGAACTGTTAAACCTAGTCTGTAGTTTAACAAAGATAATTATATTCATAAATAAAATCAGGATATAAAAACCAAATTTTGTAATAGCCCAGCTATTTCTAAAATGGATTTAATTCATTAAATTTTTAAAAACTCTTTTATTTGAAAATTACGCGCAATTCTAAGACCTATATAGAAAAAAATACCGAATACACAATCGATAACAGTTCACTGGTTCCGTGGTTCTTTGGTTCTCTTCAGCTGTAAACGTCTCAAAAGAAGAAAACATTTCGTTAATGGATCAATTCGGGCTCGAAAATCAACCAATATAGCCGTCTTAGCTGGCCAGGCATAGGACTTTATTCATTCAAATAGCGACACATCAAATATTGCCTTCAGGAACTCAGGATAATGCAGAACAAGCTCAAGAGGCCAACAGAAACAACAACAAAAACAACAACTAGCATGTGCAACGTAGCATGGAAATCGGGGAACTTCACGGACTACTTGCTGGCAAGTAGTTCCAGGACATGGACCTTGATAGTACTTATTTGCTTAGGCCTTTTGAGTCTATCCCACGCCGCTGATCCGCTCAAGGTTATTTATGCTGTGAACGCCGGAGGTGAGGAGCACACGGACCGGAATGGCATCCAGTACGATGCTGATCCTTTGAAAGGAGTTGGAATTGCCTCCGACTATGGAAAGCACCTACTGATGATCGGGCGGGTGCAGGAGCAAGACGAGGTTCTATATAGAACGGAACGCTATCACACCACCACATTTGGTTACGACTTGCCCAGCGATGGGGATGGAGATTACGCGCTGATAATGAAATTCTGTGAAGTTTACTTTGACGCCCCCCAGAAAAAGGTCTTCGATGTGCTCCTGAACCGCAAACACACGATTGTCAAGCAGCTGGACATATATGACCAGGTAGGCAGGGGATCGGCACACGACGAAATCGTTTACTTTAAAATCAACAACGGAAGATTGCACTACGATGGTGAGGTTTCCGACGTGAGGAATGGACGGCTTCGATTGGACTTTATCAAGGGGGCTCTGGACAATCCCAAGATAAATGCCTTTGCCTTGCTGAAGGGAGATGTCTCCCAGCTACCACGTCTACATGGCACCGAGGCTAGCGAAAAAATCAAACCCGAGGGCGGAAGCAGCAAACCGACCCAGGCACAACAAAGTGAGCGCATTGTACGCTCTCAGAGGAACGACATAGACGAGGATGACGAGGATCTGGATGATGAGGAGTTCGAGGAAGAGCTGCCCGAGCAGAAGGCCGCTGAACAGAAGCAGGATGACCAGACGCAGCAGAGTTCAGACCCAAAACGGTCCTACAGCGGTCCGAAGCAACCCAATCCCTACTCAATGGACGACTCATCCATATTGTTGCCTGTTTTTATTGCCATCGGGGCCTTTATACCGCTTCTATTCTGCCTGTGCAAGCTGTGATCCTCTAATGTCCATCCAGTGATCTCGGCCAGCGTTGAATTCTTACGTTTTGTGATTTTGATAAAAGACTTAATTGTATACTTATCGTTTAGTTCTTATGTTAGGCATCCCTAGAGAACGATTTCCCTCCCTGGCTACCCCAAGGCGCAGATGTTCCTTCCCTCTTTCCTTTCCGCAATATGAATACGCTTTTCGAGTTCCTTTAGTTTTTTTTCCACTGCCGTTCCCGGCTCGGGTACTTAATCTTAAAACATAATCAGTTCATGGAATCTTGGAATTTTACCAGCTCGCCAGCTTGACTGTTCTTTTGGCGGAAGCGCACAAGTTTAGGCGCCTTTTAGGGCAGTTTGGCTTAGAAACTGTTAATTTTGAGTGACGAAATAAAATAAACCTTGTTTGTTATCAATAATATGGAGTTTTTATTTATTTTTTTAATAAAAAACAATTGTGTGTTACAGTTTAAAATAATCTTAAATCATAAAACTAGGGGGGACTACTAAAATTCGTTCTGGAAATAACCTATTTTAAAAAAAAATTAAATAATTATTTCACATTATTTTGTTTAAGCAACAAAGTAGTACTCATTTATTCATTATAGTAGTATTCATTTTTAATATATGATTTAATATTATGCCTTTTTTTAAATTATATATATATATTAAATTATATATATAAATTATATATGTATATTACAATATAAACACTTTTTGTTAAAAAAAATTTATTACCGAAACAATAATTCAAAAAATATAATCCCTTAAATCGATAAAAAATAGCAACACCGGCTGTAGAGCGAACCAGTGCTGGATAACGCCCGAGAGTCCTGTCGATACATTGTTGGCAAGAGACGTCCTGGCGGCCGCTGGGAAAACTTTCGACGCAAAGAAAATTCAGTCATCAGCGCGTGTCCATCGAGTCGACAGTGAAAATGTGCCAGCGGCGGTTCTACTTCACAAAGTACACCAATTTCCATAAGAACCACATCAAGTTGTTTGCTGTTTATATGAAAACGGCAAATCTGATGCAAAACTTCAACGTGCTCAAGCGTTCGCTATAAGCGCTGCTGTGGCCTCTTCCTCCTCATCCAAATCCTCCCGCTCCCCCCCTCAGCAAGCGTAAATTAAATTAAAAATTAAAGAAAAAAATATGAATCCGGGCTGTGTGTGTTAGTGTATTTTACATAGTGCTATTAAAATTGAAAAGTAAATCCTTTAACGCTTAGAATTCAAGAGTGAAAGAATTTGCGAGACAAAACCATGCCATTATGCGACTGAAATTGGTGAAAAATTCCAAATATATATATATTAGCGGCTTAGATCTAGAAATATTTAAAGCTTAATTAGGCGTGTCTGCCAGGAGGCCTCCGAACAAAAAATACACTAAAGGTGGGTTATTGCCAGTCCTTACATAATAGTTAATTAAGTATACGCCGGGGATGGTTTAACTGATAATATTGCATAATATCGGATCCACAAGTTCTGTATAATGTTTACCGACTTGCCGTCTGTCGTCCTTTCATCAAAAATTTGACTTTGGCCAAAGCCATAAATCGTACACCCGAAAAAAATAATGTCTTCTTGTTCGGTCATCAGGAGTGCAGTGTATCAGAGAGAAGGGTGTCTCTCCCGATAGCTTTCTCTCGGCCATTTTGAGTGGTAACGGTAACGTTATAGTACACTCTCCCACGCCAAACAGATGTTTTTGACGTTCGTTTTGCGCATGTGATGTGCCTGAAGGAGTATCCGTGTGCCTACGCTAAACAAAAACAAATTGTCGATGCCGACGCCGTTTTTACGTCACAACCGCTACTGCAGTTCATAACGAAAACAATAACAACAGTATGCAACTCTCAAAAGCAGGCTACAGTTTTGTATCCATGAGTGTCAGGTGGATGCATGCATGTGTGTGTGTGGGAAAGTGTGGGCGATGGATATTTTATATAATGCAAAAAAAAAACCGCATTATGGATGTCTGGATTTGGTTATTATTGCTGCTTCGGATGTAAATGATGCTGTTCGGTCAAGTGGACAATGACATCTATAAGAAAAAAATCCAAAATAAAAATTAAAGTCCTTAAACAGCTGTATACGGTTTCTGATAACAATAAAACGTTTTTTAGGTTTAAATTTTAGAGTTCTTATAAATTTACTTTTGTTTCCAAAAGTTGTTCTTGTCTTTCAATTAAAAATAAAATAAATAGATACCCTACTAGTCTCAAAACTTTTTTATGATTTAAAAATACTTTTCTTATTTATTTATACTTATATTTAAAGCTCTAAAAAATATTATATTCCTTCTATATACATAGTTTTTACTGTAATACCATTAGTTTGAGGAGTTCTGGCTCCTCCGGCACTGCGGCAAAGCCATTACTATTGTCTGAACGTCACGCCCCAAAAAAAGGACTCCGGCCGAGTTTGTTTTTTCCTGATTTACTGTACGGCCGCCTTTGTCCTGTGTCCTTCGTCCATGGTCATTGCAAAAGTGTAATATGAAATAAAATTGTTGTATTCCAATGCCCATGTTTCTCTATCTGACTGTGGAGATGTATGTAGATGGTGGAGCTGTCTGATTTGTTTCGTTTGCTATTTTCGGTTTTGCAGGGGCATGTCCTGCGGCGTGTCCTTGAGAATAGACTGAAGCTTACATAATAGACGCGAACGCTTCGGGGGAGGCTATAGAATGGCTGGGGCATTATTATTATTACTACAATGTTTTTGCAGAACTGAAAGTTGAAGCCTCACACACGCGGCATTCTTAACATTCAAGTCTAATGAACCTGAAGTAGCATTACGTCCATTGCCTCGGCTCTTCAGCAAAGTTTGAGCCAAAGTTTTGACAGTTTCCCGTTTTGTGGGTTTTTGTTTTTCTCCGAAGAAGGCTTTGGGGATTGCCTTGATGCCTTTTCAAAGCCAAGACAACTGGATTTTTTAATGAGGACAATAAAAATATATGCGAAAAAAACAACTCTTAAAAAGTAATGGCCTTAAAAGGAACCACAAAAGCCTCTTCGAATGTATTCGTTCATCATTAATTTCTCAAATCATTAGCCAAATTGTATCCCAGCTTGCTTGGTTTTTATTGTGTATCATTGTATATCCACTCTCCTCTCCATTCATAAACCCGTCGATACGAGCATCCAATCAAGGCAGACGACGCAGTTTCGCAGAAAAGAACCCCCCAGCGAACTGTCCTTAGGATTCAATTACGTGCACTTAGCTGCAGCCGTTCAAGTACAAGGATAATGTATACACTATTATATTATCTTTGTGGTGTGATGGATAAAAGAGCTGTTTGCCAGCCACCCACACAGACAGAACCAGGCGGCTGCCAACTACCGATCGATATTATGGAAATGCCACGAGCCACAGAGCTGATATTGAAATGTTTGCACTTGCTCTGTGCCCTTTGCAATTATCAAGGAACTACAAACGTGTTGTTATCCTTGCCAGAAGACCCAGTCGCAAAGCCTTGTTATGCCACGAAATAAAATCAATTTCCATTGCAGGAAGCTCGTTTGTGAGGGCACTTGCGGTTGCTTTTATGGCCCGGCTGCCTCAATTATTCATTTCAATTAATGATACAAAAGCAAGGAAAAATGCAAGGAAATTGCCAACGATGTTCGTTTGAGTTTAAACATGCAACGTAATTGGTATTTTTCTATGTATTTCAGAGTCAATTAAATGCGGAATAAAATCGTATTAGTTAAAGCTTAAAAACTAATTCAAATTTTTGAAAATCTTTCCAAAAATTTTAAAATTAATTAAATTTTTAAAAATATTCTTTAAAACTTCCAAAAACCCCTAAGATACACCATTTTCACCAACTACTTTTTTTAACGGTAAATTCCTGCCATTTCCCAGGTTGCCATCTTTTATTTAGCAGCTGTTATAACTGTGTGGGTGTCTCGGCCATCAGCCGGTTAACAGACCCACGCTCTGTTAAGTGCCGCTAACAGCTGGAAACCGCTGCTATCGGGCCTTTATCGCTTCGATTTCTCAGTTCTCCGCTCTTTTGAAATGTATTTTCCTCGGAATCTCCCATTCGATTCGCAGCTGCAGAACAAACAGCATTTTATTTTTGCCTCGGTTGCGGAAAATTTGATTTTTCATTTCCCACCTTTGGCCCGCCGAATCGGGGAAATGAATTTTTAAAAAAACTATTTTCGAAAATGTATCGAAGTGAAAGCAAGCCGTGTTTCTACAGTACTTTGTGATATCGAATATTTCCAAATGTGTGTGAAGCAAAATTAAGTGCGCCGTTTTTATTTGCAAATAAATATTAATGTACGTTGTGCCATTGGTAGCGAATGAATTAAGAAATCATTTATTTATTACACACGTCCGCTGTGCGGATCAAAACAAAATCGGAAGCCAGGAGAGTGAAAGGAGAGAGTGGGCACAAAAAGAGAGTGCTAAAAATCGTGACAAAGAGGAACAGCTGCCGGCTGATTTGTTGTGGAAAGGAAGAAAGAAACAACAAGTAAAACGTGCGTTAAGATACAATATACATTCGTTAAGATACTTATACCTTTTTGAAACAAAATGGAAATTTTTTTCTGAGTGAACGGATTTTATGTATTTTGCGGGTATTTTTAGCCTGAATTTTAAATATTTTTTCACGTCTCCACAACAGCTTCTATATTAGCTGACTTTGTTCTGTTACCAAAAGTGCACTTGAGTTTATTTTGGTCTTGTGCCGGCACTGCCTTTTACTGTGTTTTCGTCTTCTCCATTCGCTATGCTCTACTTATTCTCTAGTTGTTCCCGTTTCGCATTCCAAAATACAAAAATCGAAAAAACATATATACACAAGTGTACACATGTAATTGTTGCTGTGCTATATGGTCTATATATTTAGAAATATATACATACATAGCCGATAACGTAGGGCAGCATAGCAACATATGTATATGTATGGATTCCTAAGTTCCGGAAACCTGACTCATCAAAATTTGCCAGCATCTTTTCATCTTGAAATGTATTTCACAGATACAATTTTGCAACAATGTGTTTTGGTTAGATTTAAAGAATTTTAAAGATAGATAGAGGAAGTTGTATCTCAAAATTTTTTATGCAACAATTGTTATCGATAACACTAGTTATCAACAGTTAACAGTTTTAAAAATTTCAAAATTTTTAAAAATTTTTTGTAATGAAAACTATAAACCTTCACTCGATTAGTCACAAAACACGTTTCGGTCTAGAGTCTAGACTCGGTTCATATTCAAACAAACATGCATAAACAAATATTAATTGTATGTACGTGTGTGGATATATATGATTGGTACCGCTTATATAAATAAACATGCAAGCACATATGTACATACTTTTGTATAAAAAACTTATCTATAGGCATGTTAGGAAAAATTTGTTGTTGGAATTAAATCGTCAATCAAGTTGATTTCATTATCAATTATCAGCCAATAAATTTAGATATGAGAATACAGAGTGATACCATAATGGCTTCTTTACAAAAACATATGTTATATCGTGTTACTCAGAAGCACTGCGATAAAAGAAACAGGTTTTTTTCAGTGCATATAATTTACAAATAAAACCAATAAGTCACATGTCCAATGGACATTCGTTATTTCCATCTGATAATGTTTGACATGTTCTTGTAGGGCAAAAAAATAATGATTTGTGATGGTTCGTCACCGTTAGACCTTGACCAAAATTGATGTAATAATATCGATAATTATTCATATTTGTAATCAGCAGAAAAATATCTCAAGCATTGACGAGCAAGGCTCTTTCCAAAGAAATGATTTAAAAAACTAAACGCTACACATCCCTAATCGATTTTAAAGCTCTTAATTACGTCCAGTTTGGAACTGACCCAATGTTTAAAATATTTTATCAAAAGTATATGGTGATATCATACTAGGAATATATTTTTATGGTTGATAAAAACAAAGGTCACTTAAGCAGTGAGCTTAAATTAATTGTCAAACAATTTTAACTCCTACTAAGACTTGCTTTAAATGGGGTTCCCGAAGTTAAGATTGTTGGTTATAAGATTATGGTCAGACTATTTAACAACAATGATTCATTACATTAAAAAATAGATAACTGGTAGTATTTAATAATATTAAATCTGTAGAACTTTCAGTATTTTTCGCAATCAATATTTCCTGTTGGATACCCCTTGGTTATCATCAATCTCAGTGGCGCCTTGCTGTTCCCCCCATATCAATATTAACGTATACATTCGTGTTTTTGTATTCGTCAGGCCATTTTCTGTATAAAAAGAGCAAACCCCCTCGACTGACAATTTCAATGCCATTTGTGGGACAAATTCCTTTTGGGGATTCAATGGCTCACATACTCATGAACCATCTTGTCAGTCAGTCAGTCAGCCAGTCAGTGAGTAAACCACGTCCGAGATTCAGTCAGAAATTTGTCGCAACCGCAAAATTATTTTTTGCCTCGAGTTCTTGTTCTTTTGGTTTTTGGTTGCTTTTACTCGTTTATTTTATGCTTTTCATATATTTGCATGTATGCAAATTTACTTTTTCAACTCTCTGTGTATATTTTTTTTCGGCTGGGTTGAACATTTATTATTTTGGCTGGGCGGCCAAAAAGGTCTGAACATGACAGAATACTCCCCAGAATATGAAGACTGACTGAGATGGCTGAAGGTATTGGGCTTTTCCGAATTCCGTGTGTAATGTTCCTCAGGATAAACAAAATTGACTTTTGTAATTGAACCTGTCAACTTGAATTAGATTAAGGAAGAAATTAAATTTAAGGGTTTTAGGTTTAGGTTCGAACAAAAGTAATTTATGGAATAACATTAAAGTCATCTCCCATGTGTAATCACCTTCAAGGAATGCTGTTCGAATACTTTTCTATTAAATATTCATTTTCTCCGCCACATAAAGCACAAGTCGTGCAAAAAAATAAACATTATTTAGTTGGATGTTGAACTGCATACTTTACTTTAAAATATACTTTTAAAAAATATTATCTGTGGCTTGTTAAGCATCTGCTGGCATTCGTTTTGGTATTCATAGATAATTTTCAAATAAAATCGAAACGAATGGAAAACCAATTGAAAACAATTTTTGCCGGAACATGCCTTGGGTTGTAAAAAGATTTTTACGACTCCAGGAAGCCCATCCAATGCCCAGCCAGACAATAGACTATTCGCCTCGTAAACAGTCATTATTCAAGTTGGCATCGCCGGAATTTCCATACACACTCTGTAGTAGTATGTAGTACATATGGCCAACTGGGACGCTGTGAGGTAGTATTGTTTTGACGATATTTCAAGGCTTAAATTGTGTGGGCTGCTAGATGCAGTTGTTCAGTTTTTGGCCAAGTTATCCACAGTCCACATATTCCCTGGCTAATCGCTTTGAACTGGTTCGAGTGGCTTTCTGCCGGTTTGTGTTTTTTTCAGATTTCATTTCCAAACATTGCTGCATTTTTCATAAGCCAATTGAGATTGATTTCCCTATAAATATTCTAGCCCAGCAAGTGAATTGTGTTTTGAATTTGCCTCTGATGCGCATTTTATTGATTTACCTTTGAAAAGGGCTTTAAACTCGCCGATTTCTAACAAAGTTGACAAATAATTCAACCAACTAATCGATTATAGGTCCCAAAATATATATTCATTTATTGCCATTTTTCAATATTTTTTGGCACAAAAAAAAAAATTATTTCTTTATATTGGCGTTCACAGACAAACATTTTCTTGGTGGCCGGCCAAATTATACATCATTGCCATAAACATATATGTATTCCCAATTGGTTATTTTCGACGATATAATATAGTTTCGGGTTGACCTTTGAAATATAAATAATTTCCGCTGGCTAAACTTGAACTCTTGAAATCCCCGCCTCAAATATTTACATTTATATAGGGAATTAGTCGCCTCCACAGGCCAAAGTAAACAGAAGCTTATGGCTAGTGGTGGAGGGCATCAATCCGATTCACGTCTATACCCATTGGGGTCCACAGTGGAGCATAAAATAAACTCAAATTAAATATTAACACATTTCGGGGGTGTTTGGTGGCCGACGAAGTGCGAAGAAATCAATTAAAACGTGGGCCGATTCGTTCATGTTCAAGGACTTCTGACTACGACTGGTTGGGTCACAGAGTTGGGAGAATATTTGAAATGGGGTTTCCAACAGTGGGTGTAGGGCTTTGAAATTCTGAACTATGAAACTAGAACATTGTTTACAGGTGTTTACATTGTTCTCCTTAAAGGAAGTTGCAGTCAAGATAAAGTTTTTCTCACAAAACTTTACTATTCTCTCGGTGACATCAACTTTGTTGAAAGAAGCAAAGCATCCTGTCCAGAACATAGACTTGTTACCACTGTAACAAGGGGTACCTTCCTGCGCAATCAATTAAAGTTAACGATTTTGCACTTCTCCCACTTGAATTCGATTCATCCAGATTGTGCGGGAAACTCGGTTAACGCTATGATTTGAGCCACTTAATGGCGATTAGTGGGATTACTTGGCCAAACATTGTGCTCCTGTAATTAAATCACCAAAGTTGAAACTTGGCAAGTGCTAATCTAATCACCAATTCCCACAAAGTTGGCTCGGAAGCTTCAAGTCTAGTGCCAAGATCAAGGCAGAGCATGGGGCACTCTTAAGTATAAGTTTTATATAATCAGATATGGGGACAACACTTGCAAAAAAATATCAAAAAGTATCATCAAACTCAATTGGCTGTGACTGGATGCAAACAATTACAGAGACACCGAGTCGTGCATTGCCCTCCGCCAATTATCAGGCCTCGAATGCGGCAATTGCGGCATTGGCACAGCCCAATTGTTTAATTGGGAGAGGGACATTATCTGGCCAGTATTTAAACACCCGGGCGGTAGATAAGCTTTACGACTACCGGAGCTACTTGGGCTAATATAATTTCGCAAATACCCGTGAACAGAATCACGGTTCTTATCTCGGGCGTTGAAAGCCAACTGACGTTGGAGATGTTCCATGGGCCTCAGGGTGCCTGGCGGTTTCTGTTCGCCAAGTTGAGTGTGTTTACTCTGGTTTATTGCCATATTTACGATTGGTATCAACTTGCTAATTTCGCATGGCGCTAAGTGCACTGGATCTATCCAGTTCGAAAAGCAAATATTGTCCCTCCGACTGCCAGATAATTTTATATTAAATTCTTAAACAAATGGTTTAACCAACTGGGCTAACAATGGATTCAGTAAGATGAATTAACATAGGAAATAAACGGGATATTTTCGAATTTTATTCAAATTACTTTTAGGTAAGTTTGAGGCTATAATGGAAATCATTTATAGGGTTTATTTATACAGAAAGATTAGTGTGGTTATAGAAGTTTGGCTAATAAACTGGATAACCATAAATAAAACACAATTTTTCCATAAAGTGAATGATCTGGTTTGCGAATACCATGATTCCTAGTACATAAATCTGGATCTGGTAGAGAATCACGTGCCTCGGCCAGTTGGTTCGATTTTAGCACATTTTTATTTGCAATTGGCCAAAAAGAGAGTGGAGGAGCCGACAAGTCCATAAGGTACCACAATCAAAAACCGCCTGCTATTAAAAGAACAAATATTAAAGTGTGATTTTTTGTGAATGGCTGGACTTTTACGATTTTCAGACCACAGAAGGCTTCATGGTTAGTGAAATTGGTGGGATTTAACCAGTTTCAATTGGTTATTGCGGCAGGTCGGTCGAGTAAGGGAGTGATAACAAAAATTAAGTCAAGACCAATAACCAATATTTGTTAACTCTTTCCTTGCAGATACCAAACAGATACTAACCCAAAAACAAAAAAGATTAACAGACAGACAGGAGAAGGAATCTGCCTGAGAAAAAGGATCAAAGGAAGACCTAGTATGCCACAGCAATGAGCAACCTCACGGAACAGGACTACGACAGTGCCACGCCGGCACTGGAACAGCAAATGAATCTGGCCAGGCGAGCCTGCTGGAAGAGCCACTCTTTCGGCAGCAAGGACCTCCCCACGAAAGCCAGTCCTGCCTTGAGGATAGTTAATCCTGCAATGCCGGATCCGAACGAGGCAGAAAAACCACCGAGTGATGAAATCAAAACAAAAATAGAACCAGAAACTAAAGCCAGAATAACGAAAGCAACCTGCAATGCCAACCCAAGTGGGATTTTCGGTAAACGAGCCATCCTGCTCCTGGCTCTGTGCCTCCTTCTTGGCCTTTCCCAGGGGAGACCGAACATGAGTGCCACCGGTGTGACTCCTGGCCAGGACAGTGGTGTGGATGCGGGTGCGGTCACCCAGCTAAATGTGAGTACCTCTTCCTCAAAGTCCGAAATCCCATTTAACAGCCATTAAGTCGGGCATTACGCGAACATCCGGTGTGCAACGCAAAGCTCTTTAGGTGATTGCAATTGAGTTAGAGTACAGTACAGGTGAACATGGCTAGAGCAGACTTTTTCAATTCCACAGAACCCTCTTAATTGCTAGGCCCTGAGAATATCGACATATTTATTTGGGAAGTTCTTAAAGGTGTCACTTAGAGCTGGGAAAAAACCAAACAATATCACACGCTTTTATGTATGTAGGTCTTGAATTGAATTCTAAAATGTAAATATTATGAAAAAAATCTAAAAGTATTGTCCACTATCTTTAGTAACAACATTGACATTTGACAATTTAGAGATAACTTATCGCTTTACAATAAAAAACTATTTCTGGGTCTTAGCATGTGATTTTTTTTTTAATTTATAGTCTTGTCAAAAAATATAAAAATATCACTAAAACATCTTCCTGGAAAATACGATTTTTATGGCCTTTTGTTATATGACGTTCACATGTTTTTTTCCATAATTTATTATCGGTAAAATGCGGTATCAGAATTGACAACTTTTTGATGAAATGAGTGGCTTGGAACCCGTGACAAAAAGTTCCACATTAATAGCCAATCTTGATTGATTTATTCTTACATCTTGGGTTTGTCGAGGAAACCAAAAATAGACTCGACACTGAGTGGAGGGAAGCCCCTATTAATTAGAAAAGCTTTGACGTCACTTTTCAATTTAATAAACCGGACTTCTCGACCGGCAAACAACTTTCCCTGGCCTACGTCTGATACTGATTAACCCCAATACGCAATTTAATATTTATTCATTCATTCATGCCGACATGTACGAAACATTCTAGCCGCCTAGTCACCACTCTGCTAACTCACTGACCTAGATCAACTTTTCAATTGTGACTGGAGCCACAATTTATGTATAGGCATTGGACCCATTAACAGACATATAACACACAAAAAATCCACATAGATATAAAAATCCAAACATTTTGTGTTTCTTCGTGTTAGAATGCGTCATTAAAATGATTGTAATTTGGGATGGCGTGTTTCCAAATGAGGAACTTAACCCTGATAGCCCAGCCCACCAGACCAGGTCTGGTTTGTGTTTCCCTCAGTTTATACGCTTCTGTCAATATTTGATATTTGCATTGGCGGGTATTGGAAATGTACTGGCTCGGCGCATTTATCAATTCTTTTCCGTGATGTTTGCCAATTATAAACCGCTAATGCCCTGAATTATATTGCTCTTCCTTCCTGCCCATACAGCTGGCCCAGCCACCGCCGACAGCCGTTGCCAAGGATGATGCACAGCCCACGCCATCCGAGCCCCCATCTCACAGACTGCCACGTGCCGAACCGCTCAAGTCCAATGATCCGAATCCGGAGGAGGAGGAGGGTGGCCACAAAATGGAGAGGTATCCGCTCTCCAGCGTGGATTTTGTTCGTGTGAAGACGCCGTTCATCATAGGAATCTGGATCCTGTCGGCTAGTATAGCCAAAATTGGTAAGTTTACGCAGAAACTTTTGTTAAATTGCAGCCTAATTAGGGGATTTATTCAAAATATTATAAGCTTTTGCTTATTCAGCAGACAATCAAGTTGTGGGATATGGAATTGAGGTTCCTTTCAGGGGTTCTGGTTTTTCTTCCAACCTTTTCGTATCCTGGCAGTGGGTGTCTGCTGTTGCCAGGCAAAATCAATATGGTTTATGTAATTCCTACGACTGCGACGCCATCGTGCAGATTTACGTCAAGTCGGCGACGTGTGTGCCTTAGTGTGGGTGTGAGTCCTGGCTGAAGGACATTGCATAATCCCACGCCAAAATGTGAGCAACAAGCCGCAGGACATGGGCCTTGACCCTGCCCCTGAGCAACAATTGGGCTGGCAGTCCTAGTGCATGAATCATTTACTTTGATTCTCGATTTTCCCATGGATTTATGTTGACTTTTTTTTATATTTTCTGTTGGGGCTTAGTTTGGGGCCTCCAGTGTCGGAAATTTACAACTGCCTCTGGGGTATCACCGGCCCTGCCCGTAACCTTGGCTGAAGGCGAGAGAAAATCCATTTCGGCCCATCAAGGACATCTAGAATATTTGGAGGGCCACCTCTGTTTTCATTTCAATTTCAGTTTTCAAGTGGGCGGCCACACGAAAATGGGCCTGCAATTGAATAACTGGCCAAGGCAGTCAGAGGGCCTAAAAATAGCTTAAATAATTGCAAAATTCAAAAGGTCGAGACCGAGCTCGTAAAACTGAAAAGTAGACTAGAGTGTTTACTAACTGATAAGAGTCACTTAGCTCATAAAGAGTAGGCTAGGAAGGACATAAAATTATATAATAAAATGGTCATATCATAGTCACTCGTCTTATCTCCGTTATTAAGACATATTTTAATTGAATTCCTGATGCCTGAACCCCTTAAGGGCTTATTAAATTCCAAATAGAAAAAATGCAAATGAAGACCTAAATATTTGTTGAATATTTTGCCTTTGTTTACGAAGCATAATTATCCTTGGGGTTGTGTGTCCTTGAACCCAAAAAAAAGGCTAGATATTGGTAGCAAAGGGGAAAAAGTAGCACAAACAACCAGGGTAGTGATAGGATAAAGGGCAAAAGGGTACCAGAACCTACCGGTTAGTAGCCCCCTTTGGAAATTGCATGCAAATTTGCCATCATTTCCAGCAAATGGAAATATTTTCGCTTTTATGGCGCTGTTCGCGTAGAGAAAACTTGGCGTTTGGTAATTAATGAAAATATTTCGAAACACCAGACCAACCACCCACCACTAGACATTCTCACATACTATGTATCATCAATTGCGTTTCAGAATTTTCTGTTTATCTTGTAATAATTCTATAAAACAAGCCACTTCTATCTAAATATGTAAACTGTTTATTTCAGGATTCCATATGACGCCCAAGTTGCATCTAATATTTCCGGAGTCGTGCCTGCTGATTGTCGTGGGTGTGGTGATTGGTGTGGTTTTATATTTCTGCACCGATGTCGCCGTATCCCCGCTGACCCCCAACACCTTCTTTTTCTATATGCTGCCGCCGATTATCCTGGACGCCGGTTACTTTATGCCCAATCGATTGTTCTTCGACAACCTGGGCACCATCCTGCTGATGGCGGTGGTCGGAACCATCTTCAATATTGCCACCATCGGTAAGTTGAGGAAATCCGAGATGGATTTTCCAATTCTGCCTAGCCTTTGGGGGAAATGTGCTGTCCTGTTCGTTTAGACTTGTCGTTTAGTTGATGGCTTAATAAACAAAGGTGGCCGAGTTCGGGTTTAGTTGGCCCTGGGCCATTCACATTTTATGTAATCCCATCCATCCATGTCCGTCCCATACAAAGAAACAAACAAAATGGTCATTGGAAATTGTCCTTTGGAGTTTCCTATAGTCGGGGGTCAATATTTTTTTCTCTATCAAAGGAATGGGTCAATTACATTACAGTTTCCTTGATTAAAAAGGTTAAGAATTAGTCCCACTTCACAAGTAAATATTGAAACGTGTTCGACAGCTTCTTTAAAAGCCAAGTAGCTTGTCAAATATGTATTATATTTTGTAGTGGCTCTAACTCGACAAATAGACTTTGTCAACAGTCAGGCCAGGTAACAAAAGGTGGCAATAAGTGTTGGCAATTAGACACCTGATGTAGATGAGTAAACAGAAGCTGAATCATCCGAAACAAAGCTACAAATCTATAGAATTTTAGGGGCACGCGAAGAGGCGTGGTCTGGCCGCCCCAACTAGATGACCGATTAGATGGGATTTACACAAAATGTAACCAAGCATGCGATTGATGTGGACTCTGCTGCCTCTGATGTTGATGATGTGCTCCAATGGCAAACAAAAGGGGATAAAAGTCGGATAAAGGGCGGCGAAAAGGGGGGCCGACAAACGCCAGTTAGATGAATGACCGCGAAGGGGATACACGCTCGAGTTGCCACAGTCTCCCCCATCCCTCTTAGCCATTAAGAACTTGGCAATTACTTATGCTGAACAAATTGTATTACATATCACGACTAGCGGACAAAGCTGTTAACTTATCTCTGGCGATTCATTAAAAAAAAGCGGAAATTCCTTTTCCTCTAGTCATATTTTATAGAAGATAGGGCTTAGAATAGAAACAATTACTTTGATAGAATTTTGGTTTATTTTCAGAGACAAGTTTTATATTTAATTTTTACTTATGAATTCTTTATGTAATTATCCCAAGTAAAAGCCAATTTGTAGAGCCTTTCCTGTCCCTGCCTGACAAACCCCTTAGTTACTGAAGAGAAAACATGTATTTTTGCAAACACTCGATTTGCGTCGTAACAAATTCAATTATTCTTGGAAGAGCACGCTTATCAATTGACTTAAGTGACTTGAAGATACTTTTTTGAAAAACAATAAACAAAAATAAAACAACTGCAATGTCAATGCCATAGACTGCCTGCAATTGAATGGCCATGTAGCTTGTATCTAATTAAGTCTTGCAAGTACTCCGGGAAATTGATGGGTTGGAAAATAAATTACATGCACTCGACTAACGATTTACCAGCCAGCTGCATCCACTGATTTTCTTTCTTATTTTTCCATTTTTCTCTCAAAAAATAAGGTGGTTCCCTCTACGCCTGTGGCCTCTTTGGCATTTACGGGGAAAGTGAGACTCCGGGCCTGATGGACGTCTTTTTGTTCGCCTCCCTCATATCCGCCGTAGATCCGGTGGCTGTGCTGGCCGTGTTCGAGGAGATACATGTCAACGAGATCCTGTACATTGTTGTTTTTGGCGAGTCCTTGCTAAACGATGCCGTTACGGTAAGTTGAGGGTTGGGTCACGGATATTGGCGAAATTAAGTCCACAAATTAACCCGGCTCATCTTTCCTCTACAGGTTGTCATGTACCACATGATGGAGTCCTACAACGAGATTGGCTTAGACAAGATAATTGCCCAGGACATAGCCAGTGGAGTGGGTTCCTTCTTTGTGGTTGCCCTAGGAGGCACTGCCATAGGTGGGTTAATCATACTATTCTTATTGAAACAAATATAATGTAAACTATTTTTCAGGCATCATCTGGGGCTTCCTTACTGGCCTAGTCACACGTTTTACGGATCATGTACGAGTCATAGAACCCATTTTCATTTTTGTGATGGCCTATCTGGCCTACCTCAATGCGGAAATCTTCCACATGAGTGGTATCTTGGCGTAAGTTTTTATTTTTGATTTAAATAGTAAGTATTCTTATTCATAAAACCTCTTCAAACAGCATCACATTCTGTGGCATCACAATGAAAAACTATGTGGAATCGAATATATCCCAAAAGTCCCACACGACTGTTAAATATGCCTTGAAAATGCTGTCCAGCTCGGCGGAGACCATTATCTTTATGTTCCTAGGCGTGGCCACGGTGAACAATATGCACGTATGGAATACGTGGTTTGTGGTGCTGACCATCGCCTTCTGTTCAGTATTTCGTGTGATAGGTAACTTTTATAAAATGAAATTAGTATAATAAATTTTAAATATATATATTTCTTGTAATTTTTAGGAGTAATTCTGCTATCGGCCCTTGCCAATCGATTCCGCTTGCATAAATTATCGCGAGTGGATCAGTTTGTGATGTCCTATGGTGGACTGCGTGGTGCTGTTGCCTTTGCCTTGGTCCTGTTGGTGGATGAGAATGTGGTCAAGCAGAAGAACATGTTTGTTACCACCACAATAGCTGTGATCTACTTTACTGTCTTCCTGCAAGGCATCACCATCAAGCCGCTGGTGAAGATCCTGAATGTGAAGCGAGCCAATAAACGCAAGCCAACCATGAACGAGCGTATTCATGAAAGAGTGAGTTATATATTTCATTTCTTCCAACTATATTTATAAAATTTATACATTTATTTAGTTCATGGATCACTTGATGGCTGGCATTGAGGATATTGTGGGCAAGACAGGCAACTACAATGTGCGTGATAAATTCAAGCGTTTCGACAATCGCTTCATTCGCCCTCTGCTGATCAGAGATCTTAAGGTATATTTCGTAATATAGCTTTAATTAAGAGGGTTAGAAAGGGGGGAGAAATACTATATATGGATTCACTTAACAACAAACCTCGCCTGCCACTCAGGAAGTGAACGAACTTCACTTATTGGACCACATACCCATGCAGAACTATGAACGGGCATTGAATCAAAAGCACCGAATGCATTTTCACAATTTTTCAAGCAAACGGAAGTCTTCCAAAAATCTTTCCGATGAAACCCAAAGCCATTGTTAACTCAAATCAAAAATATATTTTACTTTTCCTTGCATTTAATCCGTAATTAGGGCGCTGAGCCGAAGATCATCGAGACATACTCCAAACTGACAATGCGCGATGCCATGGAGGTGATGAGACGAAATCCCTCCACCATTGGCCAGATGACGGGCACCGAATCGATGAGCGCCCTGTTCCGGAATTATACCAATAACTATATTGGCGGCAGGTGGGCACCGCCAACCATATACACCACCTGGTAAACGAATTTTGGATTGATCTGAATCACGATTAACGATGTATCTTGCCTGTGTACTCACCCAAAAAAAAATTTAAAATAATATCGTATATTGCATGAGTACGAGTACGACTGTATTCCAAATTTTGATGTAGTTTCTTAACCGAAAATGTAGCATGAACTGCACAATCTTTAGTTGAATAACCCAATTGGCCAATAACTAAACGAACCAAGACAGTGGTGTCACAAAAATCTCAAGGCTGTTTTTAAATTTTTTTTAAATTATTATCACTGTGTGAAAAATACATAAATATTTTTAATCTAAATCTACAATAGCCTTATTAATGATTATTGTGACAACTCTGGTACATAGATCTTTGCTTTCTCTTCTATATCTAAAATTCGTTTAACCACTTCTTTAATTTTAACTTCTATATAGAGTTAATCTTTAATTATAAATGAACTAAAATGATACTGATATCCTTTTAATCTTTAGTCCCAGCCTGACAAATCTAGACAATACCTGTTCCCGCAATCTGGACATGGCTGAGCTTGATTATAATCCATCCAAAAAGGATCTGACTGATGCCAAGATCCACCATCTCTTGGCTGAAGAACTGAAGCCTTATAGAAGGGTATGTAAAGTAAATATATTTATTTTTAAAATTCACTTTCTTTGTAATAATCAACTTATGGTTGGATATTCTATAGCGTACCCCTCAAGACTATTTCACAGCCCAAAACTTTTGACAATTTCTTTAAATATCACCACTTCTTTGCTCTAAAGTCACTCAAGAGTCTTTATGCCGAGTTCTACTGTACTATCTTCACATTCTGTTCCGTTTTTTGTAATTTGGGCATTTACGTTTCTCACACTCTATCAGCATCTATATATTTTTATGATGGCATATCCGCTGACTATACATATATAATAGATGATATCTTCCATATAGCTATATTTGTGATTAATCGTTTATTTAATTTCTTTCCCGTTGTTTCAAAACTCAACATCGACTTCGCGACAACGTGTCTTATTAAATCAAAAAAAAAAAAAAACGCTTCAAATTTTTGTGTACTTAACCATTACAAAAATAAACAAAAATTCAATTTATAAAAACAATAATCGCGTAAAAAAGGCTTCAATACAAATGGTACGAATAAATTGGTATACTCGTTTTCTGTTTAATTTATTCTCATCTGTTTCTTGGTTAATTTTGATAAACTCCTTTCGAATTAACTAATGGAAACTTTGTTAAATGTTACACGTTGTGTCTGTACTCTTTGACTGCAAAATCTTTTAGTTACATTTCCTAAATGTTTCCCTAATTGGTGTTTCAATAATTTCCAAAAAAAACCTAATCTCAATGCTAAACTAAAATTATTATTTATTGCGAATGAACTTTTATTAAAAACTAAAGCTTAAATATAATGTTTAACTCTTTCGAAAGTAAATGCAAGAAATATTAATCAATAAATGTACCAACTTCCTGTTGCCTTGCAGTTCTAATATTCTCAAAATCTAAAAAATTACCTTTAAAAAACTTTATAAAACAGTAAAATAAATATTTTTTTTAAAGCTGGGCAGGGCTGTTTTATAAAATGTAGAAGTAACTTTTAAATATATTAAACAAAGCATCTTAAATATTATTTTATGACTATGCATAATGTAAATGTGTATCGTAACCATAAATGTTTACACTTACAAAAGGCACAAATTAAAAAAACTATATATTTTTATTTAACATATTATTTTATTTACACTTTTAATTTGAATGAAGCACTTTGATTTTTTGTCTAATACTTTTAACAAAATGGACACAAATACAATTGTTTATTTAACAATATCTGTTGTGTTCCCATTCTTGTCGATATATTATATGATATTCGGAAAGGGGATAGAATTTTTACTCAGGATCAGCACTTAATTAATGCTAATCTATATCTCTATCTATAAGATGTACAAATGTTTATGGAAAGCCGTTGACACTTAATCCGTTCATGTTTTTGCTAGTTAACAGCAAATTAATCGTACTTTTTATATAATATATATATATATATAATATAATATATATAATATATATATAATATATATATATATATAAAATATATATATATAATATAATCTACTACTTATTTGTAACTGTCCTTTAATGCAATTAAAGTATCTTCTAAGCTACATTTATCTACTTACATCACTGTGCTGGTTCCTTATGATTTTGAAATTTAATTTGCCTTCATCAATGTTTTACAGCACCGTCGTCTTAGTTATAGTCGACACGCAGTAGATGACAGAGATTTGTCCACCCAGGTGAGTACATTCCAGAGGCAAATCTCTAGAAAACCAAAAAAAGTCACCAAATTGATTTTTTGAATCTTTAAAAAAAAGAGTCATAAAAACTAAAAATGTATCTCTCTTTCAGGTCAATTATAAGATGCAAATGAATTTCCGGCGAATGTTTAATGATCGGAAACATCACAAGCGCAGCAAACGTGGTGCCAGCAATAAGGTAATTTTTGTCAATAATAATTTATGATATATTTATAATTATATCTAAATAATCTCTTTAGGAGCCCAAGGAGAATGTCAAACAAAATCATGTCTCTTTCCATGATTTTCAACAGAACGGCACCACCAAGCAGCTCACCAATGGTACGAATTCGAGTTCAAACCATTCAAGAAAAAAATCTTACAGAAAAAGACATACTCACAATTCACTTAAAAAATATCGTAGATTAGAAATAGGTAAATGACGCTAAAATCAGCAAAAATTTTAATCAATCAGCTTTTTGTTTCAGACGAGAAGAAAAATTGTAGAGTTTTCTCTCATATAATTTAATGTTTTTAAGTTTTTCCTTTTGTACAAAGATCAGAAAGTGAACAAGTTCGTTTGAAATGTTTGAAACATTATAAAAATGATTATTTTTTAAATTCTTAGTTTGTAGTGAAGCGTGTAGTATATTTTAAGTTTAAAAAACTAGTCTCATGCGTCAAACTAACCCCACATACAAAACCTTTTGATCTTCAGTTTCCATAAAAAAAGCACCCTACTAAAATATAAATTTTATTTTATTTTCAAAATTTATGTGCTTGAAGAAGGAGTTTTAAACTCTTTTCTGAATCACCTGCAAATATTTTAAACAGTATTTTTACCCAATTGGTAACTAATTTGTTTTCTAAAAAATCCTTCTCTTTCTTTCCCGCATCGCTCTTCCCCCAAACTGATGCCACTCGCAAAAACTCACCCAAATCCTTAAAAATTTGGTTAAAAAAAATGATTCAAAATTTGTGCACCAATCCAAACACTCACACTGCTCCATGCCCCGTGCCTGTGCCACATCATTTGTTAACAAAAAAAATTCATTAATAAACCATTCAAAGACTATATTAACAATGTGCTTAACGAAACAGCCGAGGAGTGCCAACAGAACCCCAACGAGATCAATGTTGTTGGCCCCAGCGACGATTGGGATGACGGCCTGACCTTCACCGCCAAATCATCACGTAAGTGTTCTTTACTCTCTGCCCATCGACTATCTTTGTATTTGTTAACAAACTTATTATTTGGTTACTAACATTTGAGCTAAGAGGGCAACCCTTAGATGGTTATCCGGTCACTTCTCCACATATCGACACTTTTCTTCCTTTCTCTCGTTGGTCCTCTGGGCCAGTTTTGAAATCAGCAGTCATATGGCGATATCTGATATTTTGCATATCCTGGTTGCTGCCACCACCCTCCACCCACTAAAATCTTGTTCGACTTGTTTGTTTTGTTTCAAAATGCCACAAAAATGCCATCACTTAATTAAACTCTATTTTTTTTTGTTGCCAATAATGAAAGGTATCTTCAAAAGGTTTTACAAGTAACTCTGTACATAAGTCGATTAGTTAAGTAGCCCAGTTGAATGACTGAACAAGGTTTTTTTTAGTAGGTAACTATACATATTAATAAATAATGCCAATGTCTTAAAACTATATTTTATTTTACTTTTCATTTGGATAAAGCTTTCGTGCTAGTCTTTTTCGGTTTCCTAACCACTCTATTACTTTTATGTTATTTTCTCTTTATTTTTATCCTACCTCTTAAGGAGATTTCAATAAACGCTATAACAACGAACTTTCTATATATTTTTTTCTTGTTTTATGCCTTCCCAATTATTTCCACAAAAAAAAACTATCACTACCAAAAAAAAAATACAAAACCTATAAAATGTTGCTGGGCGCAATTACAAAATAATTACAAAATAAATATGAAAATACACATATAAAATATATATATATAAAAAAAATTACAATTAGCTGACTCGGATCGCGCCAATAACAATTCCCTGATAGCCCACATCCAAAACCTTCCCGGTTTTGATGCCTCCAAGGCCCGCATCGTTGTCCAGCACTATGCGCCCAAGGTGGACGATAGTCCGGATCCAGAGTTAGACTCCCCGGATCCGCCCGTCGGGCCCACAGCGGCCGAGTTGATATTGCCTTGGCGGCGGGACCGTTCATACCAGAGCATTGGTAAAGAGATATCCAACCATCCAGATCACCATCATACCAATCACATGTCAATAATATAGAATAGCAGCCCAGACATCTAAAAGCAATCGATATTGAATGCTAATTAGCTCTCAGTATATCTCATGCACTTATCATTCATAAAAGGCCTCAATTCATAATTCTTTATATATCATCGTTTTGAAAGATAGGTCTCTTAGGATTATAGATACGAGGATGTCTAAAATTATTTAGAATTTAAACATCTAGAAAAAATAAAAAGCCATATTCATATCATAAAATTGTATTAGAAGATTGTATCAGAAAAAAACTATAATCTTTGTGAATAACCTTAATCATAACTACACCTTACCATCCCCATCAATTGCGTGTGCTTTGAACTAAATTAATGACAGTCATTAAATCGTTTACAGAGCGCCTTAAGCTTAATTCTATTAATCGTATTTTGTGCTCAGCACTTTCGCGATTTGATCAGTATTTTTTAGTTGAATTTATAAATACTACTATTATTTTATTAACTCCATTAAAAAAAACCCTAAACAATAAGAAATATTAGACATGCTAAGTGTTGCAATAGATGTAGCTACCCATCTTATAATTAGTTATCATATTACATTGTGTTCGTGCGTCGTTGAAGTAAAATCACTTGTAGAAGGCAATTTTTTACGTTGATCCGTAGATAATTCTAGTCCACGAATGCAGTTGAAAGTTAGTAATGCCAACGCCCGAAATTACTTGCATTTAGCTCCCATTAACTTACCTAAAACCAATTTGAAAAGTCACGTCAAAACAATTAATCAAAAATGAATAAAAACAACCAACAAGATATGATGAAACTTCCAAGCAAAGCATGGCATTTTTGTGCATGACAAAATTTTTATAAAATTATTTTCTTTTGAGTTTTCTGTCCCTTAAAAAGTTTTAAAAGTTAAAGGATATAAATAAGAAATCCAAGAGGTCTGTAAGTTTTTATAAAGAGATTTGAGGTTTTATAATAAAGTGATTTTGCTTTCTTAGATGTTAAAGATAAATATTCTACTATTCGGCTACTATAGGCTGTTTGCCTTTTCTGGAGATATTAAATATTTAAACTATGTTTTAAAAATGTGGCTTATCTTAAAAAAAAAACTAAGCATTGATAGAAAAACAGATAAAATAATTTCTATGTTTATATTACAAGATTCTAAGCTTTCTTTTAAATACATATCTCATTAAATCGCTTAGGGAAATGTTAGGTTTTTCTTCTTTATTTTCTTTATACTTTTCCTGATTTCCCCCTTAGTTGGGCGCACTTTGTTTGTCTTCTATCGTTTGACTGTGTTCCTCTACCAAGAACTGCGCTTATGTTTCAAATCTGTTGACCATATCCCCGATTTGGCCCCCACATGGCAATCAACAGCTAAATGCGAAAATAGCAGTTTTAAACTGTGTGCTGCATGCAAAAAGCCAAGCCAATAGAATGATTTCTCTATAAAAAAAAAATAGGTTCTACAATTTTAATATTTTCATAATTCTATTTTTGCAATTTAGTGGCTGAGCATCCGATTCCCGAAGAGGATCGCAACCTTTCCCGCGAATCTGATGGAGAAAGGCGAGTGGCCACTCCCACAGCTACGGAATCCCAGCTGCCATGGAAACGCCAAGGCGATGAATGTACGGATGCAGTGCAGCAGAACGAGTTTCCCGCCTGGGCCTCGAACAAGGAGTACTTGGCCTACAACTCTCCCAGTGCAACATTCCTAGGTAATGTATAAACTTTGAAAAAATTTGGGAAAGTCTATAGAAGGTCGAGGAAAAAGATTCCTCACAAAATACACAACAGTTTACAAAGGGTTATGAAAGGGCTCACTCCTGTGAACTATACTTCTTACATTGAATATTACTATAAGTTGATTACTATTTAAAAAATTGGCAATTTCGGATGTCTTAGCTGGATACAGTCCTGTGAGGACTCTTATGTAAAATATAACAATCTGACAATTATATTATAAAAATGTATATATAGTTTAATTGTTTCTATTAAGAGCACCAGTGACAGAACCGCGACTCGATGGTCAAAATTGCACCTCAGTTTTCTGTGTGTTTACACTGATTTGTTGTTGATTTTGTTGTGATTTTCCTTAACTCTTCCTTTTTTTCTTTCTCTCTTTTCCCCGCATTGTTTTTCTTCTTCGGTAACTGTTGCCCACGCCCACGTACCACCCAAAAAACCACACCAAACACGAACCACACCACCCCCATCACCACCGCCCTGTAAAAAAAAACTGTGAAAAATACAAAATAATAAACAATCAGGTGGTATAAACAAGCCTAAACAGCCCAAGTCCGTCATAGGTCTCTTCCGGCGTGAGAGTTCCAGCTCCAAGGCCGGCAGCATCGGAATCGGCAGCACGGGTACCGTGGATGCCGCCGCCAGCAGCGCGGATCCCATGGTTGTGCCTTCCTCCCAAGCCATCCAACCGCCGGCGGTGGGTGGTCTACCGGGTCCATCGACATCGATGCACAATCCCCGTCTGGACAAGCGTTCGCAGTCGATATCCTCCGGTTCGCTGGGCGCCGGAGCCCATCAACTCGGTCCGGATGGCCATTCCGGTCCATTTCCGGTTACGGCTAGTCATCGACGGAATGTGCGCAGAGGCTCCATGTTGGAGCTCAGTGGGTAAGTTTCATTGTAAATTTCTATCACCGAAAAGTTGTATTATTGTCTGTGTTCATTGATATTGTTTTTTGTTTTTTTATTGCATTTATTATTTAAATGGGTTTATGAATTTTTTATTTAATAACAAGACCCATTTGAATCTCACAAAAAAGCTTACTAATACGATTTATCATTGGGGCTTTCGCTTAAAATATTTACCTTGTAGCTAGCTTTTAAAACTTAGAGAAAATACATTTTTGCTTTTTGCTTATAAATTATATAAATAATTATATTTAGAAATTATGTTGAAATAAACATATTTTTTGTTGCCTAAGCAGTCCTTGCCCAAAACCATCTGAAATACCATTGGATTTTTGTCCCAAAAATTAGAAAAGCTTAAGAACTTAGCTCCTGAAAAACTTCCCCCTTCCAGTAGCCTTTGAAATGTTGCTAAAAATCACCTGAAGCCTTATTTTTGTAGCACCCCCCTTTGCAATTTTGCAAAATAAATTTTTGCTTAAACTTAGTTTTGCCAATTTTTTGCGCACACTCACTAAAAACAAAAAGAATTTGTTTGTCTCTGTGGGTGTTTTGTACTTGAGTCCCGTCTGTGGCTTTACCTTGTGATGTGTGTATTTTACAGACTCATTGCAACTGGACGCAGGCCCAGTAGAATTTTGCAATTTAGTCCAGGAGCAACTAATTTACTAGAGTCAGCCAAGATCACAAGTCCTACTCCTCCACCTCCTCCTACTACTACTACTACTACTACTACTTCAACAAGAACAACGAAAACATCAACAAGTCCATCTACCACCAAGAACCACACCAACAATTCAACAGATACAACATCAGGCAGTGTGACTTACTCGACGCCAGCCTCCCCGAGATCGGAGGATAGCGACACATACTATCCAAAGTAATAATGAAATCAAACCGAACCGATATCAAAATGTCTATTGAGCAACCCAAACCGGCCATTAACGAATTTCGAAAACTTTGTAAAACAATTACATATATTTACTCTAGATACTAACAACACGAACCACCACCACCCTATACTATATATATAGGACATTTACTTACTGTACAATGCAGTCACAGATCAGATCCAGAACATATCATTATTGTAGAGTTACAGTCAGTACTTGTAGGTTCAACTTTGCAAACGATCTCTCTTCATCTTGGAATTGGTTGTTCTTTTCCTTAAATCGATTCCTCTGAATACAATTCGATTGAAGCTTTACACTTGTATCTACCAACTTAGAATCTTCACTGTAAATATTCTAGAAATTCAAATATTAATTGGCAAGTCGAGTCACTAACTGGATTATAATTATGCTGGGCTGTTCTTATATATATATTTTTTTGTTTTTTTTTTAGCACGCATTTAAATGGTTTAAAAATTTTATGAGCAGTATTATATACAAGTTTTGAAATCAGAATATGTTAGAAAATATTTTTTTATTTAGTTTTACTCCAATTTTTTTCAACATTGATCTTTATGTTTGCACTTCTACATTATTAGTGTTATTTGTGCCTATATTTCTCCACATTTTGTAGCTTCCACTATAACCCTACTAAAATATTAATCCACAACTAACAAATACAATGCAATTTCCTAACAAACTACGATGTCTGCTGTGCTGTGTTTCTTTGTTTCTGTGATGATCTTCCAAACAAAATATTAAAAAAAAATTCCAAAAAGATAACTTTAACAAGTAACAACTAATAACTGATTAATGATACAAATTGGTAAACAATTCTATGAAAATTATATTTTTAGCGGCATCTCAATTGAGTCTGATTAGCAAAAAGCGTAACGAGCCCAGGGCCAGAAACCACTAAGCTAAAACTATCCGCTAAATGCACAAATACACCCATACTAGCACACTCATGCACAAATGCACACACAGACACCAAAACTGTTATACAGTTAAGCACCTGTGCTTAAGTCACTTCCGCTAAGCACAAACTAGTATATCTAAACGAAAAGTGTTTCCTAAAATGGCTTTTGAACACACAAACTATGTGTAAGTATATCAGATAAAGTATCTCTTAAAAGTGCTGTACGTATAACAGTTATATAACTACTAACCCTAAACCTAACCACATCCTGTGCTAATCCCGAATCTTGAATAATTCTTGAAACTACAGCGGACAGACTCGTTAATCTTAAAGAAATTGTATTGTAGTAATGGTAGTTAATACGTATTTTAAATGTAAATTAGAAGTGTTTTACTGTGCCTTAAACACGTCTTCCTTATACGCTTATGAACCTATCTGTATCTTTATATCTTTATCTTCCATGTTCTCGGTTCATTATAATTTTTTGTAGCTTTTTGTAGCTCTCGAAATAAATGTGCTTATCCGACTACTATTACTTTTTATTAGATCTAAGTTATTTTTTTTATAGAAATACCTTTTTAAAAATTACTTAAATTAGTCTTAGACTCATGCTAACATTTACCTGAAACCGAAACCCAATAATCCATTAGACCAAAATTGATCACAACTTTGACATTAACTTTCTACGCCTTTTTCTCACGTCATCTTCCACCTTCGACCTCCAAAACACCACCGCACACACACACACACACCGAACACAAACACCACCACTACCGCCACAGTGACACTATACCCGAGGAGTCGTCGTACCAGCATGGCCACTCCAAGTCCCTCTGCGAGCCGGCGGATTCGGATGACTGGGACGGAGCACCTCTGTCCGCCGCCAGCGGGGCCAACAGCGAGCGAATGATGCGGAGCGGGCGGGAACCTCTCCTGCCACGCCCCTCCAACACACCCCGCGCCCAGATCCGACGCATGAACGCCGGTGCCGTGGGCGGGGCAGTTGGTAGCCTGGGCGGGCGGAAGAATCAGGTGACCAAAGCCCTCCTCGACTACGAGGACTCCGAAACGGACTCCGATGAGGATGATGACGACGAGGACGAGGATTTCGATCTGTACGATGACGAGAACATTGTGGTCACCACCTTTACCACGCCAGCAGCTCCGGGCGTAAGGAGACCCGGATCCAGTCCTGGTTCCGGATCGGATGCCACCACCACCACGACGAGCATCCGACTGACCCGCAACAACGACGAGAGCATCATTTGAGTTTCGAGCACGGATGGCGATGTGGAGGAGGATCTGGAGGACGATTCCCTCCCAGTACCATCTCGCCAACCGAAGCGATTGCGCCGGAGGCTGTTCCAGTACGAGATGTTCTACTAACCCCATTTGTATGACTAGTTTGTAAGCCAAAAGTTGGCCAGGAGCTGCTAAATAGTTTTTTCCCCCGAAACGGTTTAAAACAAAAAGCTTTATAATTATTAAAAAATGGAAAACCAATTCGGACAAAAAGTGTAGATAAAATATAGTTGAAAAAAAAGAGAAAATTGTATATAAAAAAATGAAACCAATTATTAATTATGAACAAAATGATTTCTTCTTGATCGTTTAGGTCGCTTTTTAACTTCCAGTTTGTGTTTAGAGTGCTAGGGTCCCGAGCAATTGTTATCCTTATGTACCATATACTTATATTATATATACAAACATATATTTAAAACCAATTAGTGATTACAGATGATGTGTTCCAAAATAGAAGAAAGAAAATTGTTTAAAAAATTAACAGCGCGTAGCCAAAGTTCAGAATTAAGCCTTTAACTAACTAACTTTTGTTGTTTTTAGTTTAGGCAAAATGTACTAATTTGAGATCACATTACTGCAGTGTGTTGCAATAGGTACTTAAGCGCAGTACTTAGTTCTATATAGTAGCGAAAAAAATCAGAGTTTAGTTAAATTATAGCCTTAGTTAAGAGTTAGGTCCTTAGTTTCCGCATAGCCACAGAGTCAAAGCTAAAAACCTTTAAACAGCAAAGTTTTTCCAAACTGTAACTGAACGATTTCAGAAGCAATTTCATTTGGCATTTCTGAGAAAGGCTTTCGCTGACCTAAACTAATATAAAATATATAGTATACACAAATCAAGTAACTAATAGACGAAGGGTAAATGGAAAGAGTTATGTAATTTATAAATTATTTTTATAAAAATTTATGAACGATAATGGTAATAACTAGAACGAGAGTCTTGTGAACTTTTTTGTGTGTACGACCACCAGGAATGAGCTAACCGGGATCGAGTATGAAGCTAATATAATAATATGCTCAAAGAACCGTGTAAATTACACCCTAGGTAACTAAATACACTATGCTGATCTAGATCTGAGAATGAGTTAGAAGGATACCGAAACACTATAGCCAATATCCAGAAGTTAAATGTACTCTGGAACCTACCTACCTAAAATTATTCGCAGGACCGCCAAAGGGCGAGTCGTGGAATACAACACATACCTACCTACTACGATCAATGTAAACTATATATATAAATATATATATTTTCTAACTCATGAGCAACTGGCTTAGTGTACCAACTTTTTATTTGACCATCTACCTACTATTTAAGTATTATGTTCTATCCAAGAAATTGCCTTCTGAATATGCACACCAGATCAAATAAAAATGCATTCTTATTATTTGTATCGAAAAGACAATAAACAGCTACAAGATACACGATGTCTTGGAAATTGTCATTTCAATAAATAATTTTTTTTTTCATAAAAAACAAAAATATAAATTAATAAAAAAACCAAAATCAGAGCTGTGTTACATTGTGAGCAGGTTGTTTTCTATATAACCTTGGTTTATATATTGGACACTGGCTCATAAATTACTTGCTTAGGAAAAAATAAAATTGGAATTCAATTGATGACTAAGGTGTTTGCAATTTTCATACCGTAGGCCTTAAGTTGTGCATATTTCAAATACGATTAAATAAATAAATACTGATAGCGCAAAATAAACAAGAAAAAGAATAAAATTTCCAAATTCAAGCAACACGATGCGAAAATCGAAAGAAAGAATTGTAAATTGTTAAACTGATTTTAAATATTGTGTAAGAAGAAATTTTACTAAAAATAAATCTAATGACAGAAAATCAAATCAAATTTAAACAAAGACTAATTTTTTTGGGAAGGGAATGGGCCTGGCCGAAGACTATCAACAGCGCCAGGAGGAGACGCGTTTCTTGGGCATCTGCTAATCAACAATTCTCCATTAATTTCCTTCAAAATAGGAAAATAAATAGGACTCCATTTTTTTTAGATTTTCAATCAAATTTTCTGGACTCCCTTCGAAAATGGAGAAAATCGTGGAGGTGCCCCATGGCCTAGTGCGAAAGCCATATCTTTGCCAATTTCCATCCGATCCTTAAACGGAATACCTTCATCGATTTGTGGATCGATTCTCCATTAATCTGAATCTGAATCTGGACACAAATTATTTTTTCACTTTTTTGTCAATTTTTCTGATGGGTCCCCTTAAAAAATCCTGAAAATGCATGGGAGTCCAATATCACCCACCGCGAAAGCCATATCTTTGCCAATTTCCATCTGATCCTTGAGCGGAGTACCCTAATCGATTTGTGGAGTGATTCTCCATTAATCTGCATCAAAAGCTGGACACAAATTATTTTTTCACTTTTTTGTCAATTTTTCTGATGGGTCCCGTTCAAAAATGCTGAAAATGCATGGGGGCCCAATATCACCCACCACGAAAGCCATATCTTTGCCAATTTCCATTTGATCCTTGAGGGGAGTACCTTATTCGATTTGTGGAGTGATTCTCCATTAATCTGCATCAAAAGCTGGACACAAATTATTTTTTCACTTTTTTGTCAATTTTTCTGATGGGTCCCCTTCAAAAATGCTGAAAATGCATGGGAGCCCAATATCACCCACCGCGAAAGCCATATCTTTGCCAATTTCCATCTGATCCTTGAGCGGAGTACCCTAATCGATTTGTGGAGTGATTCTCCATTAATCTGCATCAAAAGCTGGACACAAATTATTTTTTCACTTTTTTGTCAATTTTTCTGATGGGTCCCCTTCAAAAATGCTGAAAATGCATGGGAGCCCAATATCACCCACCGCGAAAGCCATATCTTTGCCAATTTCCATCTGATCCTTGAGCGGAGTACCTTAATCGATTTGTGGATCGATTCTTCATTAATCTACAGCAAAAGCTGGACACAAATTATTTTTTCACTTTTTTGTCAATTTTTCTGATGGGTCCCCTTCAAAAATGCTGAAAATGCATGGGAGCCCAATATCACCCACCGCGAAAGCCATATCTTTGCCAATTTCCATCTGATCCTTGAGCGGAGTACCCTAATCGATTTGTGGAGTGATTCTCCATTAATCTGCATCAAAAGCTGGACACAAATTATTTTTTCACTTTTTTGTCAATTTTTCTGATGGGTCCCCTTCAAAAATGCTGAAAATGCATGGGAGCCCAATATCACCCACCGCGAAAGCCATATCTTTGCCAATTTCCATCTGATCCTTGAGCGGAGTACCTTAATCGATTTGTGGATCGATTCTCCATTAATCTACATCAAAAGCTGGACACAAATTATTTTTTCACTTTTTTGTCAATTTTTCTGATGGGTCCCCTTCAAAAATGCTGAAAATGCATGGGAGCCCAATATCACCCACCGCGAAAGCCATATCTTTGCCAATTTCCATCTGATCCTTGAGCGGAGTACCCTAATCGATTTGTGGAGTGATTCTCCATTAATCTGCATCAAAAGCTGGACACAAATTATTTTTTCACTTTTTTGTCAATTTTTCTGATGGGTCCCCTTCAAAAATGCTGAAAATGCATGGGAGCCCAATATCACCCACCGCGAAAGCCATATCTTTGCCAATTTCCATCTGATCCTTGAGCGGAGTACCCTAATCGATTTGTGGAGTGATTCTCCATTAATCTGCATCAAAAGCTGGACACAAATTATTTTTTCACTTTTTTGTCAATTTTTCTGATGGGTCCCCTTCAAAAATGCTGAAAATGCATGGAAGTCCAATATCACCCACCGCGAAAGCCATATCTTTGCCAATTTCCATTTGATCCTTGAGCGGAGTACCTTATTCGATTTGTGGAGTGATTCTCCATAAATCTGCATCAAAAGCTGGACACAAATTATTTTTTCACTTTTTTGTCAATTTTTCTGATGGGTCCCCTTCAAAAATTCTGAAAATGCATGGGAGCCCAATATCACCCACCGCGAAAGCCATATCTTTGCCAATTTCCATCTGATCCTTGAGCGGAGTACCTTAATCGATTTGTGGATCGATTCTTCATTAATCTACAGCAAAAGCTGGACACAAATTATTTTTTCACTTTTTTGTCAATTTTTCTGATGGGTCCCCTCAAAAATGCTGAAAATGAATGGGAGCCCAATATCACCCACCGCGAAGGTCATATCTTGGCCAGGATTCATCCGATTCTTAAACGTAATTGCTTAAATTGTTAAACTGATTTTAAATATTGTGTAAGAAAAAAATGTACTAAAAATATATCTAATGACAGAAAATTAAATCAAATTTAAACAAAGACCAATTTTTTTTTTGAAGCGAATAGGCCTGGGACGACGACTACCAACAGCGCCAGGAGGAGACACGTTTCTTGGGCTTCTGCCAATCAACCACAACGGTTCTGCCCAACAACTGGTGGCCCCTCTCCCGGAGCATGGACTGGGCCATCTGCTCGTCGCACTCGAACTGGACATAGGCGCATCCCATTAATTGGCCATCGCTGCGCTTGGCAATGTGCACAGCATGGATAGTGCCATGGAGTTTTTTGTTATCATCCGCCTTGTCCCCGGACTCCTCCGGATCAGTCCGGCGGAGCTGCTTCCACAGTCTCTGAAGTCTGCTGAGCTTTCCTGACTCTGTGGGGGGTAGAGGAGGCCAACTATAGTAATTCCATAAAAAAAGAATAAAAATAAAAGCATTTTTGTTTTGTTTTTGAAGTTCCGTTTATACATTTATTGCACCAATACGTGTAATTTGTTATTTTCATAATTTAATTTAATATTTTTGGTTTTTCTTTTTTTAATCTTTTTTCTAATTATGTTTGAAATTGATATATTTCAATATATTTAATGGTATCTTGTTTTAAGAATTTACTTTCATATACTCGTATGCATTAAGTATCTGCTGAAGATGAGTTTCACTTCTCTATAGGTATTAATCTTGGTTTTTAGGTTCTCGGTTTTAGGTTCTCGGTTTGTATATATGTAGGTAAATATATATATATCGATGGTCACCATTTCGCGTTTAAAGTGAGTCTCTGTGTAGGTGAGTGTGTGCTAATGCATATAGAATTTGTTATTTTTTGTTATTTTTTAAAGGGTGTCGTCTCCTCTTGATTTATTCTTAAGCTTTGTTTACATTAATTAACTTTTGTAACGATTAAACAAATACGCTTATATGAGCATTATATGTATGCAAGGGTGTAATATGTATGGGGGGGTCTGACTCGAAATGCTCGAATAGCTCAATAAACACTTTGGATTTTATTTTTATTTTTTGTCTAAAGAAATCTTAGTACTTTCGCTATATAGTATGTATGTATATGCTTGGTTTCGTGGTTCATTTTAAATATATATTTTAGTACATTTATGTAGAATTAATAATCAACCCAACATTAGCTACATAATTATGTTTAATGCTTTTAGAATTGCTCTGCACAGCCGCCGCTCAGTTGGAATTAAACCATCAACCGATCGACGCTTGCAGATTCTATAACGTTTTATTATTTTTTTTTTTAAATTGGTTTTTTTGTTTTTAAATTTTTAAATAGAGCTATAGGCGCATATATAGTTGTGGTATGCAATAACAAGTTACGATTAAAGTTAAATCCATGTAAGGTGACTTTTCTTGGTTATCATTTTGAAAGGCATTCGAGAGTGTTTCTTTTCATATGTACGAGATAGCGTAGATATAATGGGTGAGTTAGTAATACATATACTAATTGTAACTAGGCTTCAAACAGATATAAACAGCATAACGTATCCCTATATATTTGTGTGTGTGTCGCATTCCGATCGAGTTGAATGGCTTTTCTCTAAGTGGGCTTTTGTACATACTCAATTTACACATCCTTCTATCCGGATCTATGCTTCAGATTCAGATTCAGATACAGATACAGATATAAACTATCGCAAACAATTTCAACACTCATCAATACAAGACAATAGACATTAAATAAATACAATTATGGCAGTTGAGATAAGCACTTAAATTAGATTAGTACACCAAACAATTAACCCGAAAAAAAGACATACATATATTATATGTATAATATATATATTATCAATACTGTTGCCCGTATATGTGTAGTCCGGTTACCCATTATCTATATCTTTAATGATTTCAAAGGTTTCTGATTTTCTTTTAGATATTTGAGAATGGTCATCATGCTTAATATTTAGTTAACAATAATTCCTTCCTTTCGTCCCTCCATCGCCATGCTCTCGTATTACGACAAATATATGTATATGTACAATTATATTTCGGATATTATTGGAAAACACAGAAAACCATCGGTATAGATATACTATTTATATGCGTATGTGTAGTAGCATTTTTTTGGGGAAATAACCTGTTGAATATTTTTTTGTTTTTCTTTCGATCGATAAACACATCTAATACAACGAAATAGCAATTTGATATACTTATTTATGCTGTGATTTTCATATGCAGATTACTATATAAATCCTTTAAAATGTGTGTCTTACTAGATTTCGGTTGTATCTTTCGTTTGATTGGTTACGAACATGAGAACAATGTTTGATTCTATGGATCTATCTACGCGACCCCAAATTTCAAGAAAACTTCCCTCTCGTGAAAAACTTTTGTATGGCAGACTCTCCTGATGGATGACCTGATTATGATGATGATGCTGCTGCTGCTTCTGTTGCTGTTGCTGATCTTAAGATAACTCAGATCCCGATGGGATCGTGTGGATTTGTGTGTAAGCGAGTGCCTGGTGCCGCTTAGAGGCCAAAGCCGATGGCTCGTTATACGTTGCCTGTTCGAAACGTAAATTGAAATCGAAATCGCATTTAATGGGTTTCCTTTATATACAAAATACAAAAAAGCACTCTAAATAAATACACAATTTAAATGAACACTAAGCATTGGAGACAAAGCCAACAATTAACTTAAAATTAAATCAGTTCTAAATACTAAATAATCACAATTAACAAATAGACACATCTTGGTTTGAAATATTGCAACAAATTAGGACTAAACATAAGAGGATTTCATTTTCGATAGCAATATAGGGCGAGAACAGAGTGGCATGGCTTATTCGACATCAAAATAATAGCAATAATAGTAATTATAAAAAATATATATATATATATATATGTTTATATATAAATGGAATGTGTTGGATAAGAGAGCTTAGAGGAGCAGTGAGCTGGTACTCCTGGGGCGAGATTCACTGCTTTGTGGTGCCATTGGTGGTGGCTGGCTTACCGGACGTCACAAAGGGACCCACATAGTTGCTGGGGAACAGGCCGGATAGGCCGTTCAGCTCACCGCGCCACCACTCCGGCTCATCCCGGCCCAGTACGCTGATGATGTCGTCCTTTTCGAATGAGAGCTCGTCGTCGTTTTGTGCTTTGTACGGATACAGAGCAATGACCTTGTCTGGAAAGGGCATAGAATCCAGTTAGTTTTATCCAGATACCTTCTCAATATGTCAAGAGCCAAACTCACCCAGGATCTGCTCAGTCATCTCGATGCGGCTACCCGAAACTGGAGTATTACGTCCGCTGTTCCGTCCGCCCTGGAGAACCTTCACATAGGTGGCCGGGAACCAGCCGATCTGACGTCGTCGGCCCTTGGCCTGCAGCTCACCCTCCCACCAGCCAGAGTCCGTCTTCTTGCGGATCATGATTAGCTGGCCGCGCGTCAGGGACAGCTGCTCGGTACTGGTGGCCTCGTAGGGAGCAATAACTTGGGCGATCTCCGATCGCTTAGCCCGCATACCCTGGAAAGTGTTGGGAATACAAGCATAGGATTAGTAAGAACCAACTAGGATAAGGAGGACGGGACAACAGGACAACTGTGTGTCAACTATTTACGGGTGTCATGGAAGAGGTGCGTGACATGGGTCGGCTGTAGCTCTCGGCCGGCTCGCTGCTTTGTGTCTTGGACTGTGTATTAATCTGGGATACTTCAGTGTCGAGGTCTTCGTGCGGCTCCTCCGCCGGTGTCTGTTCGCTCAGCTGCTGCTGGACGGGCTGCTGCTCTTGCTGCAGCTCCGGGAACTGCGGCTCCTCCGCGGCGGGAGCAGCCGCGTAGGCAGCATTGCCATTCAGCGTCGCCTCCTGGTTAAGTGCAAGTGTAACGACAACGATGGCAAAAGCACAGCACATGAAAAGCATTGGATTAGTATATGGACATGAGCGCAGCGGTTAGACACGGTTTTAAACTCGGGGGTAACGTGTAACTAGTATGGCTACGAAAATAGCCTTTGATATTTAAATTAAAATTAAAATAAATAATAAAAATTTATTTAATAAAAGCTATAAGTTTCTAAGAACAGTAAAACTACCAATTTTATATTTTTTTAACTTCTGAATATGACTTTGGAAGTCTGAATCCTATATTTTTGCCCAATTCTATTCGATTCTTGAGGGGAATACCTTAATGGAATTGTACATCGAATCGCCACCATTCTACATCAAAATCTACTGAAAACATATTTTTTTAGATTTTTTCCTAAATTTTCTGGGGAGTCCCCTTTAAAAAATAATCTAAAATACTGGGAGCCAGAATATGGCCCACAATAATGGTTATATCTTGGCCAATATACAACCGATCTTTAAGAAGAATACCCCAGCGAAGAAATATCTTTGAGAAATAATAGAAGAAAAGATTCATAGATAGATTCTTCAATTCTCAATCTTCATGAAAGCCTTAAATACAATCCCTCGTTTCTTTTTTGATCTTTTTGGAGTACATTGCTTGAAAAATCTAAAAATAAATATAAACCCCATTTTTTAAATACAAAATAAGAACCTAAAATATTAAAATTATAAAAAACAAACTACTAAGAGCAAGTTAAAAAAAAAAGTAACCACTCACCTGCTCCAAAGCATCAGTCGTGGCCGCCGGAGCCGTCGAGTTGGAAGTGCCCACATCCGCCTTCTGGACATAGTTGGAGGGGAACATGCCGGTGCGGGTGCCAATGGTGCCCGTCCACCACTCGCCCTCCTTCTTAATGACCATGACCATCTCGCCGGCACTGAAGCTCAGGTCGCCCTCCTCGGCGGACTCATAAGGATATGCGGCTATATAGTATTCAACGTCACCGGCGGCGCTCAAGTCAGTTGGAGCGGCGCTAATATTGTCATTAAAGGTGTCCGCCACAGCAGCCACTTCGGCTACGGCTTCTGGTTCAGTGGATGCGGCAGGAGGAGCTTCGCCATCTTCAATTTTCTCCACGTAGGATTCGGGGAACCAGCCAGTGTGGCCATTGATCTCACCGGCCAACCATCCGGGCTCGGCATTCTGCTCCAATGGCACTAAAATAATGTCGCCCGGCACGAAAGTGATCTCCTCGGCGTTACGGGCATAGAACTCGTATACAGCTCGGTATTTGGCGAATCCTTCGGGCGCCGGTCCACTGAGATCCGCGGCTGGTGCGACTTCGGCGGCAATGTCATTGGTTAACCCGGCATAAGGATCGGCAGGGGCGGCTGTGGTGCCAGTATCTCCCCAAGCACTGGAGCTGCCCGTGTCCCAGGCCGAGCTCATGGTCGCCGCCGTCTCGTTCTTGCGGTTGTACTTCAATTCCAGCACTGAAGTGCGCTCCACATCGTATTCCTTGTACAGTTCCTCGCACTTGGCCAGCAGGGTGGAGAGCTCGTTTTTCACTTCCGCCATTTGGGCGTCGTTCGAGGTGATGTCCTCCTGCTTGGATTCGATCTCCTTCTTGATGTTTTCCACCTTGTCTTGGATTTGCTTGATCAAAAGCTGTTTGTGGGCAAAGGCTGCATTCAGTTGCTCCTCCTGGGCATTCTCTCCGCTAAGTGCGGCGCCACTGGCCTTGCTCTTGGCCTCCCACTTGGCTCGTTCCTGGGTGAGCTGCAGCAGCTTGGCATTCTGCTCCTTGATGCGCGCCTTCAGCTGCGCCATTTCACTCATGGAAGTATCACGCTGGGTGCGCATTCCATCGATCACGGTCTTCACGTTGGTGACCCCAGCCCGGGTATCGCATATTTTTTGTGACAAGTCCTTGATCTGTCGAGGAGGTTACTCATTAAATGGTGTGGATTTAGTCTTGAGAGTCTTACCTTTTCGTTTAGGGTGCTCAGCTCCACATTCAGTTGGGTGTTGTGGGCCTTCTGCTTCAGAACACGCTCCTGTTCCCTCTCCTTCTGGGCATTCATTTCAGCAATCCTGGCCTGCTCCCACTCCTGCTGGCGCTGCTTTTCCAATTCCCTTTAAAAAACAAGGAAAACCTGTTAGCCTATGGTTGGAGTAGTCATTAGGATTAACTTACTTTCTGGCCGCCTCCTTGGCTTCCAATTCTCGCTTGCGCTGCTCCTCCTTCTCCATTTCGATTTCCCGCTGCCGCTGCAGCTGACGCTCCAGTTCCTCCTGCTGCTTGCGCTCGGCCTCCAGACGAGCCTTCTCGCGCTTTTCCGCCTCCTCGCGTTCCTTGCGCTCACGCTCCTCCCGCTCCTTGCGCTGTTGGTCCTCCATGATCTTGCGCCTGCGATCCAGCTCCGCCTGACCCTTTACATAGTTCTCCTTTCTCTTGTCCTCAAAGGAAGCTGAACACCCCGGAATCATTGTTAGACTTTGGTTACTAAGGTGTCTGAGTTTGGAACTTACTTTGTGGCAAACCGGCTAACGGATCAGCATCTACGGCTCCTACTCCGCTCTGCGAGGATACGGATGCGTGCCGTGAGGCTGGCTGCGAACCGGGACGTGACACTACACCAGCTCCGGAGACTGAGCCCGGCCGCGACTTGATTTTTCGCAAGTTGGGCGGCACCCAGTCCGGTGGCAGAGTGACAGGGATCTTCTCCCCGCCCATGGCCTTTTCGCAGAGGAACATGGCCAGGATGAACTCGTCGCAGCTGAGCCGGCCATCGCCGTCGATGTCGGAGAGCGTCCATATCTGGGCCAACGTTACTTGCGGCAGCTTGCTCTGGACCAGAACGCTGCGTGCCTGGGCGCCGGTCAGGAAGCCCGACCGAGTCCGATCGTTGGCGTTGAACACCTGAGTATATTTGCGCTTCTGGGCGGCTTGAACGGCCCACTCGCCTTGCCTGCGAAGGAGGATTAGAATATGGAACGGAAGGTGGATAAACAAGAGTATGATCTTACAGTGAATCGATGGATGGCGCCCGCTCCGAAATGGACATGTGGCGACTTGGTGGATTGCTGGATGGTGGCGTGGGTCCGGCCGGAATTTTGGTAATGTCCACAACGCCGCCTGGCGGTGAGATGACAGCCGCTGGAACGGGTACTACGGGAGCTGGTTGAACCACTGGAACGGCGGACGGTGGTACAATGCTCTTGAGCGGATCTAGGGGGCTCATGGAGCTGGTGGAGCCACGTGGCGTCATCGATGGCGTTTTCTGGCCGCCCTCGGCGGTTAGGGAGGCTAGCAAGCTAGGCGGCAACACCTTGGGCACCTCCATGCCGCGCAACTTGAGATTGATCAGCTTGCAGGCTATGCTGAACTCATTGATGTTCATCTTGCCATCGGAATCGGTGTCCGCCAGGGCCCTGGAAAGAATACAATGCCGGATAAATAGACTGGCGAATGATAAGCCCTTATCATAGCACACCGGAAGTGATTCATGGAGTCAGTAGGGCCGTAGTTGCTACTCACCATATTTGGCCCAGGATGAGTGGCGGTAACTGGGACTGCAGAAAGAATCCCTTGGCCTGGGCACCGGTTACGAATCCAGCCTGCGGTTGGAGTGCCTTGAACTGCTCCTGATACTTCAACCGCTCCCGTTGGGTCACCGCCCACGCATCCACCGCCGGATTCATTTTTATCCTAGTTTCCTAGTTTCGAAAGCTCCTTGCCTGCTTCCTGCCACCTGCCTCCTGCTCCTCCTCTGGCTCTGCCTTTCTGCTCTTATCCTTGCCTTGCGTGTGTATTGAGACTCCCCCGCAAAAGAGGGAGGTTGTGGCTGTGTGGGTGCCGTTAGTGCGCTGGCTCGTACTCTCTCTCTTTAGTCCGCTCTCTTTACTACGACAGGCCTATTGAGTATCCGTTTTGGCTCCCACCACCCCTCAAATTTTCACAATGGATTTTTATGGTTTACCTGCAATGCAATTCCAAATATTTTAATCTAGTTAGATAGCTTTTAAAAAAATAGAAGATCATCTATCGTCTGCCGACAAGTACAAGTTCTATTTTCTTATTGGTAGGCGTTTTCGTTTTCACTGGCACTCTTCCGCTTTTCACTGAAAAATACCGACAGGCCCAAACTACGGATAGATGGTGATTTTCGAAGGGTCCTGCCACTCGTCAGGTCCTTGCACATTTTATCAAATATATTTCCAGGTTTGTGGCTTACTTTGCATTGGAACAAAAAAATTGTTGTATTTGCGTAAATTTTTGTTTCAATCAATAGTCGGAGTCAATGGTGGTTGCCAGACTCTGGAGGTCTTTGGGGCTATGTTGCCAGATCTCTAAGAGGTCCTTGCGGTTGGTTGTGGATTGCAATAGTTCTTCCTGGATAAGCATTTTAAAACCTATTGTAATAGTAATACTACTTAAATAACTTTAGTAATTTCAAAAAAGTATTTAAATTTTATGCAAGACTGACCTATTTCTTAGAAATAAAATAAATCATTTCAAAGTTTGGCGCCGTCTTGATATAATTTTTCATGTTATCTATAAATTGTATTTTTTGCTACTAAAACTAGATTTTATTTAAGTGGTTTAAGACTTATCTAGATTTTTATTATTATTGCAAGATTTTCAAAAATTTAACCGTTTCCGATTATCATCTTTCGAAACTGGAAAATGTTTTAAGAAAATTCAAGATATTTGTAGAAAAATAAAGTTGGAATACAATACTGTATCCTTAATAAAATCAGATTGACTAGAAACGTTTTATGTACGAGCCGGGTTAAATTTGAACCGGTTAATAAAAATTGAATAAAAATACCAACTGAAGAAAAAATACCAGAAAGTGTGGAGGCAACTCTGGCCACAAAGCAGACTCGGTCACACTACAGCAACCACCCGGATTCTTGGTCACACCAAAATTTTCTCTCCAAACGATAAAACGTAACATCGCGACTGTCCGAAGACTTGAGGAAAATTCGGCAGCAATTAGCAGCACCTTTCGAAATTAAACGAGGCGACCACAGGTGCGGCTGGACACTTGAAAAGATATAGAATCGAAAGATATATCGGCAAGGTAGTGTGCAGTATTTAAATCGACGCGATTCGGGCGTTGAGCGCGTGCATATATACGGGTTCCGTTGGTTCCGTTCCGTTTGGCGTTTTTTTTTTGTCTTCTTGCACACACTCTACCACTTTACCTTTGCGTCTCTTGCGTCTTGCGTCTCGTTTCGTCGTACGCGTCGTACGTGTGTGTGTGCGTGCGTGTGTTGATTGTGTGTGTGTTTATTTAACTAAAAAGCACAGGTAGAAAATAAATCATGGCCGAGAAGTATGAATATGAAATCAAAATAATATAAAGCCGAAATAATAATATTATGTGAAAATTCAAAAAAAAAAAAAATAAAAAATGTTTTAAGATTTAAAAATTTAAAAAAATACACCTTCGACTTGGAAAATATTAGTGAGTGTGTGTGGATCGCAAAATAAAGGATAAGGATAAGGATTTTGGATAAAAGGATTCGAGTTTCTGCATATTTTCGTATGAGGTGAGTTATGAGTTTCCCATTGGCCAGAGGCCGTTCCGGGAAATCTATCCCGGGGTCCTCTTCCACTCACGTTTCCTTCCGTTTCACACGTTTCTGTAATTGCAAAAATTTCCAAAAAAATAAAGAAAAATGATTCCCACGCCATCCTCGTTCAGGGTTTCAGGTATTTTCGCAGGTAGGCGGACCTACCAGCGACCCAAGACCTACCTCGGGAAACATTGCCGCTGTTGGTGGGCCAAGAAAATGAATCCAAAATTGAAATGTTGTTTTCCCAAAGAAAATTAGACACACACATACTGACAGAGGGGGAAAAACAGCGAAAATTGAAGCAAAATTAACCACCCGCTGTTTTTCAGAAAAAAAAAAAAAAGAAAAACCCATACGGGGGAGAAATAAATCATCAGCATTATTATCCTCATCTGCAGTTGCAATTTGGCAGTGATGGTGCTCTGGTTATTATGTAATTTTCTAGGAATCTGAATCAGAATCTGAATCAGGTTGGATGGCCAGGGGGGGAGTCTGGCGACGATCTGGCGACCACCAACCACCGACAGTTGCCAACAATATCCGGTTGTTTTTTTTTTTTTGGCAACTGGAGAAACGAGCACAAAAGTTCATCCTAGCATAGCTACCGACTATCTAATACCCTTCCCTCATCTAAGAAGACTATCTGGTAGTGTAATAATATACCCCTGCTATACCCTATAATCCTTAAAATCCCCTACTTGCAGCTGCCGCTTGTCTCAAATGACACTTGCCGGGAAATTCTGATGAATTTTCCAACCCAGGAGGTGGAGGAGGAAGTGCAGCGGCACCTGTCTATGTACATAGTTCTATGTACTCTAGTTAATAGAGTCTCTTCGTCTTAATTGGCCAATTTAGTAATTGTCTTTAATTAAATGTGCAAATTTTAGTCTAATATTCCCCATCTACTAGTCCACTACTAGTACGGATATGGTCGCTTAAAGCTCTGCGGCCATAATTGTCACTGATCTCACTTTCTCAATTGGCAGAGCTCTCCATGTGTGTGATTTGTCTGGACAATTATGCCCCATTATGGGGCATGGCTAGGCACCGCTATATCTTGCAACATAACCCCAGAACAGACCAAGACCAATACCGGAGGTGTAAATGGCTCTACACCTTTCCGAAGGTGGAGGTGGAGGCTTCTTGACCTACAACCGGCCTCTTGCATTTCCTGCTTATTTCTATTAACGGTTAATTATTGTTTATAGAAGGGGGTGGTGGGTGGTGGGGGGCTGATTGGCTAATAAAAGCTTGCAAACACTTTCAAAAAAAAGATTTCCAAATATGTTTGAAATGCAGGCCAGCAAGTGAGGTTAAGATTTTAGGTATTAAAAATAAAAAAATAAAAATGTATTTTAAAAAAAAGAAAAGAATTTCTAATTAATTTCTTATAGAATAAAATAAATATATACATATTTTTTTTATTTTCATATTTTTTTAACCCTATTTTTATGACCTCTACTGTACAACAAATAAAGTAATTATTTCCTTTCACATGCCTCTGGCAACGCTCTTTATAGCTGCCTAGCTCCAAAATCGGAAAGACATAAAGAAATCAAATAATGAAGAAGAAGCATCAGAAAACCCAAAAATAAAATCCTCTCTGTCGGCGTTGACTTTGTTGTTGTTGTTTTTGTTTTTGTTGCTTACTGCAGCCCCAACACGTGCAGTCATTGCAGAAAAGAGAGAGGGGGGCAGCTCTTTAAACTATTAATAAAGAGAGAACGTTAAAGAGAGTGGGGGAGCGAGAGGAGTCTGCAAAAAAGGAGCATGAAATGATTGACAAGTTGGTTCTCTCGAGAGTGTGTGGGGGGAGAGGTACTATGGGAGAGTATCTCTTGATCGATTCATGCAGAAAGCTGTGTGATGACTAAACATGGCGAGTTACAGACCATATCCGTTATAGAGCCACTCCTTTATTTCCGTATTTGGTTTTGAAAGATTTGGCAGATACCGATCATGCTCTTAAGGAGTACTCTTTAATAAGAAATATTATAATAATACCAGTATCATTATTCTCTCCCCTAGAGTATTACTAGTTTCCATCTCTTGAATACCCTACTTATGGGCTTACGTCACTTGCCGGCTTCGTACATATTTGGCCATGTTTTACTTTTGTCAATTGGCCCAAAACACACAGATATATATATCAAGACTATATAGTTGTTGAGTCATCATCGGTATATCTTTTATTCAATTTTTTTGCGAAATTACTTGAGATACTTAAGTTCATATGTACTTTACAGCCCCCACCAGACAGTCTACACATTTTCTCAATTAATATTGTCTGCAGATATATGTTGGTGTATACAATGTATAAGATATAATGCCGTATAACCCATATATCATTGCCAAGATCATCTGTTCTTTGGGTAGAATTTTTAGCGACACACATAGATAGCCCCCAGAGTCTGCGTGGATCCGCTCTACATTCGTTCACTTGTCGTTGCCGATTTCATTGGAAATTCACTTTTTGCTAAACAATTTCCATAATGTAATAAATTAAAATAAATTACCTTGCTAATGGAGGAATTAAACATCGCCCATCGAACATCTCGCATCGATCTACCTTATATTTGTTTTTATTTTCTTCGGAGATTCGAAATCCACATTCATGAATGAAAAAAATGAATGGGTTTGGATGGGATGGGGTGGGTGTTTTGAACTTTTGAACTCAGTGACGTCAAGGTTGGAGGAGTATGTGGTTGGGGGAGGGTTCTTATGGGCAAATATATCAATATTTAATGGTTAGAAGCTTTGGAAGTAGGTCTATAACTATGAGATATGTAGAAACCTACTCATAACTAAGAGATCATAGAGAGGAATCTGGAACTTTTTGGGATACAGTCTCTATAGGTTTTAATAGACAAGCCTAAACCATATTTTAAACCTAGAAGTGGTCTATAAAGAAGAAACAAGTAGCTAACCCATCATAACTAATAAACCACTAACCAGAAGTAAGAACTTTTTGGGATACAGCCTCAATAGTTTATAATGGAGAAGACTAAGCTATTTTTAATGTCTGGAAGCGGTCTATAAGTAAAAAACATGTAGCTAACCCATCATAACTAATGATGAAGTGCCAAGAACAAGAACTTTTTAGGATACTGTTAGTAAAATGTTTTAATTAGCAAGCCTAATCAATGCTGAATGTATAGAACCCTTCTGTAAGTCTATAACTATGAGATATAAAAGGTACCCTATCATAACTAACGAACCCCTAGCTAAAAACAAGAACTTTTTGGGATGCAGACTCTTTATAATTCAGTAAACAAGCTCTATTAATATTTATAGGCTAAAAAGCGTTTTAAAGGCCTATAACAATGAGGTGTTTAAAACACCCTATCATAACTAATAAACCATCGACGATAATGAGGAACTTTTTGGGATACAGCTTCTATATAACTCTATGAGCAATATACTGAATGGATACGCCCTTCTTCAGGTCTTCAACTATGAGTTATAAAAGATACCCTATCATAACTAATAAACCCCTAGCTAAAAACAAGAACTTTTTGGGATACCCTTCCCATATGATTCAGTAAGCAAACCTTTCACACTTTCCCAATATTCTGCAGAATATTTTCGAAAGAAACCACCCATGAGCAATATGGAATAGTCATGCTGTCGGGTCAAGCAGCACGGCGTTTAATGTTTATGTTTAAATAATGTTTATGTAATGTTTAGTGTAATTATTAGTGTAATGTTTATTTATTAGGCTTAAGTTTGTACAAAGGCTTTGTTGATCGCAAGCCGACTCTTTCTCGGCCGCTCGATCAACAAGCTTTCCATAGAGAGTTTTAGCTCGCAGTGTCTAGGTCGGGCCGCCCTCTCCATTATTCGAGAGCTTTAGCTTCGCAGTGACCAGTCGGGCCGCCCTCTCTGTACTTTTTTGTTGAGTCCCTGCATGCACCATAGCCGGTCTATCCGCGGATCATCCGGCTTGATCTGCATGCAGAAATAAACATTTTTTATAACGTCATATTAAATACAAATTCTTTTATTTACGGCATTGAAAACGCTCAATGACCAAACATTGGTGACCCCGACGTGATATAGTTAATATAATTAACAATTTAAAAAACCGTTGACCCGCGAAAAAACATTTAAAAACATATACATACGTTCCACTGCAAGTGCATTGGCCCGCGCATAACGCCTTCATACATATATATGTTCCACACCGCTACTTGCGGTTCTGAGCGCACAGTGGGACAGATCGCATTCGCCGCGAGAAAATATGTTGAGCAATTAATTATGGCGGAGTTTCTGGAGCAGCGATGCAGGACGTTGGAGTTTTGGGATGTGACCACTGGCCAGAACTATGGAGCTCATCCCCGGCTTCGATGGACGACTTCTAGCGGGACGGATTATGCAGTGCCTTTCCCCTTACGGATGGAGTTGGATGACAAGCCCCAACGGGGGGGGAATGTCGGGTCAAGCAGCACGGCGTTTAATGTTTATGTTTAAATAATGTTTATGTAATGTTTAGTGTAATTATTAGTGTAATGTTTATTTATTAGGCTTAAGTTTGTACAAAGGCTTTGTTGATCGCAAGCCGACTCTTTCTCGGCCGCTCGATCAACAAGCTTTCCATAGAGAGTTTTAGCTCGCAGTGTCTAGGTCGGGCCGCCCTCTCCATTATTCGAGAGCTTTAGCTTCGCAGTGACCAGTCGGGCCGCCCTCTCTGTACTTTTTTGTTGAGTCCCTGCATGCACCATAGCCGGTCTATCCGCGGATCATCCGGCTTGATCTGCATGCAGAAATAAACATTTTTTATAACGTCATATTAAATACAAATTCTTTTATTTACGGCATTGAAAACGCTCAATGACCAAACACATGCCACAAATTCCATTTCGATTTCCATTCACCAGAATGGATCCCACTCATCATATCGTCGGCCGAAAACAGCTGACTAACCGGGTCTCTACTATATAGTAGGCTATATAGACACCACCAGGCCGTGGGTGGTGCAGCTGAGCCACCAATACCAGTGCCTGGCTGCGCCAATATTTACACAACATTGATGGACATGTACAGTATGTTTACCTACTTTGTAGAGGTAAATACATTGTGTGCTCCACCACCCTCCCTCCCAGACACCCCCTGCCGATCTGGCTTATTTATTCATGTATTATTTTTTTTTCTGCTATTTATAACTGGTGTACTAATTTGTAATTTGTTTAATGATTCACTTAGCGAGCCTAGAGAGTTTTGGAGTGGAGTGTGTGGGAACTTGTTCATAAAGAATATTATCTATCTTTGATTTGTGTTTAGTTAGCATTTTCCCCGATCAATCAGCATACCTATAACACCATCTATTTTGGCTTCCCACATCTTGGACCGGGACCAGTGTGGTGTAAACAAATGTCTGTCTATATGTCTATATGTCTGGTTGAGATCTCTGTTGGTTTAAATAAACAAATAAAAGTTTTTCAATTAATTCGCAATTTAGTGGATCATGCTCTCTCTCTCTTTTAGACACTTTTCTTATCGATAACATCAAGAAATGGAGTTGGTTTTTCAGAAACCAGTTCTTCAGAAAAGCAAGTCGAGTGAAAACCACAATAATAATTCCCATAATTATAACAATGAACCCCACAGATACAGAAATCCAAACCAAAAAAAAAATAAAAAAAATAAAAAGAAGAGATATCCAAGTGTCTCTGTGTCCCCAAAAGACAACAACAACAACAACAAAAGAATCAGTATGTGGTTTGCTTTGAAATACAAACTTTTGTGGTTTACAAGTTTTTTCTTCTTCTTTCTAGACCACAGAGTCTCTGATTCTTTTTCTCTTTTTTTTTCTTCCCAAAAAAAAAAGCCAAAACAAAAACAAAAAAAAAAAGAAGGTGTGTGTAGGAAATGATACGGATACCCAAACGAAATAAAGTCGGAAGAAGTCTTAAGCGAGAGAGGGAGAGAACTTTAACAACTTCTTAAGAGAGGGCAGGGGGGTCTGCTCTGAAATCAAGTTCCACTCTTGAGAGAGAGAGAGACAGTGACGAAGCACAAAACACATTTAAATGTTTTGGTCGGAAAAGCTGGTATGTTTTGGCTGGGAAGCGACAGTGCCGTTAGTACAGTTTAAGTTCAATTAAAAGCCCCAGACGGCCATTTTGTCTTTAATTTCAATTACTAAAAGGGGCAAGAGGGGGGGAATATATAAAAAAAATATGTAGTATCTGCATTTAGTTGGAGGGGAGAAGGGGAGTAGGGGAGGCAGTTGGTTTCGCTCCAGAAAGGCCCGTAAAAATGTGTCATGGCTGGCAGTTGAACTAAATTATACACTGTAAAAAATGAAGAGTAAATTTCAAGGTAAAAAATATTTTTAAAATTAATAAAGATTTTAATTATTAAAGAAAACTTTTAAAGACTAAATTTAAAGTTTAAAATCTTTATTAAATTTTTTAAAATATTTTTTCTCTGTTTATTATTGGCCGTGTTATGTCGCCCCACCTGATGATGAGTGGCTGAGCTGGCCGTAATTTGTTGGCTTCCTGCCTTGCCACCGCCGCCTTGCAACAAGCCGCTGCACAATGCACCGCTTGGCTAACCACTGCCATCGTTTGGGTTCAATGCGCCACCGCCACCGCCGCCTGCCACACGAGCCACAAAAAAAAATTGATAAAAAAATATCCATCCTTTTTTTTTTTGGGAAATTAGGGTGCCACTCGGTGGCAGACACAGCCTGGAGCTATAGCTTCTCCAAGGAGGATCCTAATTACCGCCCACCTACCGCTTGACCAGAGTTGCCCTGACACGCACGTGCCTTCTCTCTATATAGCTACCTTATGGATATATAGCCTGACTTTCTGCTTGGCTCTTGCTTCCCATTCCAGTTACCAGTCTTTTGTAATCCGCACGTTAACCGTTTTACTTTTCCCAGACTTTAATGCGAATTTCAGAGTTATAGTCGCTGCCGCTTAGTTAATGCTTCGCACACGTCAACCTAAAAAAAAAAAAAAAAAAAAACAAAGAAAGAAGAAGAAAAATAACAAAACTGCAAACTAAAATGATGGAAGAGAAAAACAGAGTTGCGAGGTACGAGTTGCAAGTTACAAGCTCAGAAAAAGGTCACACACCTCGATATTTTTGGGATTACAGTGGTTGTTATTGATGGTTTTTGTTATTAAAAATATTATAAAACTATAATCAAATTAATAATCAATTTTTAAGAAAAGTGTGCACCTTCTGAGTTGATATAAGCATGTCTGTCTGTCTTTTTCTACCTTTTTCTATGGCAGGATAGCTTCCATATAATCGGAATCGACCAAATTGCCATAACTGTGGTGTTTTTCAAGTTAGAGAGTTCTGGTTTCCTATGGTTTCTATTTTAGGCCAAATAATACAATATACCAAATTTCATTAGGATCGGTCGACTGTATCCTATAGCTTCTTTATGAATGAAAGGTCGGAAATTACGCAACTTTCGTATTTTTCAAGATACAAGGTTTAAACTTAATGCAGATTCTATTATATACCAATAGATCCCAAGTACCAAATTTCATCAGAATTGGTCGACTATATTCTATAGCTACCTTATAACTGAAGGATCGAAAATGTTTTATTTTTGGTATTGGTGTTTTTCGAATATAGAAGCTTGGTATATTTTTTTTCTAAGAAGAATCTCCATAAGAAGATATAGCAATATCCGATATCTATGATTTATCTCCCATCTTAACTGCAAGGGTATAGCTTTCCTTTCCTTCCTTTTATTATAAATCAGCTTAATTATGAAGTTCAAGTAACCACTGTATCTCTGTTTCATTTCCATTCTGTTTCCCCCTGAAAGTTGTTTTGATTTTCTGGATTTTTTTTGGAATAAAATCCAAAAGGCAGGAGATCTCGAGCAGGTGCGTCGTTCCCTGTTACCCTTTTTCAGGTTGAAGCCCTTTTCTCTGCCCTTGCAGGTCCCTCTTCAATTTCAATTTTGTAAATTGAGTTTACAGTTCGATTTATTGACACGACCGGGTCGACTTATCGACTTTTTGACTTCTTGGCCCTCTGACTCTCGACGTTAATGGCCATTTGTGTTGTGTCTTCTTGGGTTCCTGGCGCTTTTGCGATTTATGTCCTGGACGGGATTGGATTGAAAGGAGGATGAAGCGTCTGAAGCTCAGTTAAGGGTGGGGCTGTTATATAACTCTTTTTGCAGAAGAGCTTCTTCAAGAGACTGCATTTCCTGGAAGATCTGCATGCCATTTGAATGCCCAGTCAGGCAACGTGGCATGCAGCAGGGGACGTGTTGCAAACAAAACCCAAAATGCAGTCTATGGAGGTTGAGATCTCAAATCTCCAAGCATCATGGTGAAAATTTTCCACTTGAGTTTCCACAGTTTTCCGAGTTTTCCATTCATGCATACCGCAGAGGCTTCTTCCGTTTTTTTTTTGGTTCCAAAATAGAGGAAAGAAAATAAAGGAAAATAAAGACATGTGTTTGATGGAAGAAATAGGATGAAGAGGAGGAGGTCCAGGAGGGGGGGAGAGTACTAAGCATAATCTCAATTTTCATTTTTCACCTGCCATTTTCCACCTAAACGGACACAGACCCGCATTCCGCATTCCAGGCCAGCTTATCGCCCAGCAATTTGTCTCTTATCTTCCAGGCCGGTTTTTGGGCCAATTTCCCGGCCGGGCCACTCTCTTTTGGCCCTTTCGTGATAAATCCTCTCAAGCCTGATTAAGTCGGCGGCTCGTCATGGATGGTGTAGACACACAAGAAGCAGCCATCAGGGAGTGCAACTGCAACTGCCACACACTCATCAAATATTGTTTATGTTTCCAACTAAATAGTGCCAGCTCACTCGCACTTGCATGTGGCATGTGGGTAGAGGGGCAGTGGCATGGTTAGGGCTCTGTGTGGCACATTCAGTCTCTCGACACGCATGTTGCACACTCTTTCTAATCAGCCGAGTTGCGATGGAATGCTTGTTGCATTTGTTGTACCTGCTTGACCTGCCAGTGCCAGTGCCAGTGCAGGGTGGTTGTTGCTTGTTGTTGTAGTTTCACTGCCTCTTGCTTCTTGCCTCTTCCTCTTTTACGCATCTCACAGATTTTGTATCTGCATCTGCTTCTGTAAATGTATCTGTATCTGTATCTGTTGCTCTTGATCCATTTCCATTTCTATGGATTTTGTGCGTGTTTCTCATTATGCGCTGACTGCCTTCGGTCTCTGCTGATGCCTCTTTGGCTTTGCAAGTACAGTGAAGCCTTGGAAAGTGAACAAGTTAGTTGTTTTTCTTTAAAAGTTAGAGACTTAGGGCCTTTTTTTGGTATATTTTTGTGAGTTATTGGCATTTAGTTTGATATCAGGACTAGTTTGGTATTATTTTGAAGTAATCTTTGAGAAGCCTCTTTTATGGAACTAACTTTCCTGTAGAACACCTTCATATAGAACTGCTTTTGGTAGAACCTACCTCCTGTATAACTCTCGTTGGTATATAGTACTATCTCCAAAAGAACAGCTACTCTCCTGGAGATCTCCAGAAGACCATTCCTTCTAGAACAATGTCTGTTAGAAAGAAATACCTCTAGAAGAACAGCCACGTTGAACCCCATCTTGTAGGATTCCCTCAAATAGAACTTCCTCTGGTGGTACTTCCTCGTGCAAGAAGTACCTCCTAAAAGAACTCCCTCTTAAAAAACAACGTCTTGTAAAAAGAACTTCATTCTGAAGAACTGCTTCTTGTAGAATTCTTTCTCATAGAACTGCCTCTCGTAGAACTACCTACTGCCGAACTCCCTCTGGTAGTATTCTCTCTTGTACAACTCGATCTAATAGAACTCACTTTAGTAGAACTATCTCTTCTAGAACTTCTTCTTATGGAACTTCTTGTGGTGGTAGTCCATCTGATAGAACTGTTTCTTAAGGAATCTTCTTTAGAATAACTACCTCTAGTTGAAGTATCTTCTGAAGAACTCCCTCTAGTATAACTTCTATTTGTAGAACTACCTTCTCCTACTGGTGCTACTGGTTCTGGAATTACACTCTTCTTATAGAACTATCTCCTGAAGAACAGTTTCTAGAAGAACTCGCTCACAACGTCTTGTAGAACTGTCTTTTCTAGAACTTCTTCTAGTAAGAATTACCTTTGGTGGTACTCTCTCTTCTAGAACTAGCTAGAAGATCTCCCTCTTATATTACTACTTCTTGTAGTACACCCTCTTTTAGAACTGTTTCTTGTAGAATTCTCTCTTGTGGAACTCTTGTGGAAAACTAGTGCCTCTTAGAGAACTCCCAGTGGAAGAATTCCTTCTTGTAAGAACTTCTCCTTCTTGAAGAATTTCTTCTTGCAAGAACTATCTTAAGGAATCTTATAGAATCTCCCACTTGCAATAACTAAACCACCTCTTGTAGAATCCTTTTTTTTAAGAAACAACTACCTCCTAAAGAAGTGCTTCCAATAGAACTCCTCTTTGTAGAACCCCCCTCTCGTAAAACTCTCTCATAACCCCTTCTAGAAGACCTCCCTCTGTCAGTACCCACTGTAGCCTCATTGATCTCATTGGTTGGCTGGAGTCACGTTAGCCATCTAGCCATCTAGCCCGGGAGCGGTCTTAAATGAATATAACGTTCTGATTCTTTGGAAAAGCGATTGCCGGGAATGGGAAATAGATGATGAACCTGCTGGAAACTTAATTGCAGAATTACTCTCCGAAGAACATTGCATAATGAGAGCCAGTGCTTGCTGGCCAGGCCAACTGGCAGTTAACTTGGCTAATTGAGGAAACACAATTAAGAGCTCCATCATCCCAGCCTACAATAAACTGAAATCTTTATAGAAAAGCTATCCAAACAAATGTCATTGTGGTGGGGATGGTATTCTATATACTATATAGTAATGGATGCAATTTATGGCCAGACAGATGAGCTCCCGGGGTGGCAAAGTAAACAATCAATGGGCCAAGTTGATGGTGTAATTGGCCAAGTAACTCCCACAATTTTATTGGGCAACTACTGTTGATGCCACAACCTGCCTGTGGCAGCCAGACACGTCATCCTCTCATTAAGATAAGCGGCAAGGGGGGGCATCCATTCACGATGAATGGTTCCTCAAATCAAAGTGCCTTTCTCGGCTCCCTATCCAGAGGTCCTGTAGTCCTGGCTCGCTGGCACACGCCATCTGTCCTGAACGACTCCCTGCTGCCACGTTTTTTTGGTAATAAATTCCACATGCAACATGCAACGCGGCAAGAAACGGCTGCATTTTTCTACTTACCCTAGATTCCGAGCCATTATGCTTCTTGGCAACTTTCCAGGGGCAGTTTTATGTGCTAATTTGGTAGAACGACTTGCTGAAATAACTGTCGGTTCTGGATGGTCTGGATGGCTAAGATGGTCTGGATGGAAACTCCTACAAACAAATAACGCCTTTGGGGCACAAAACAATTAAAACGACGACGTCGCTGGCCGATAAACAAGCCAAGATAAGTCACCAAGCCGCCAAGACGACCACACAGGTCCGCCAGGTCTGGAGGTCTGCAGGTCTGGACTCCTCACCAAGTCCCGACTCCCAAGACCATATGCCACACATTTGTTCACTCAGCCCTGTCTTCCTCCTCACCTTGTGCTGCCGCCACCAATAAATATCCGAAATACCTTTTTTTTTGGCTCAAATACCTTACCTGCCACTGGCCACTGCCCGGCAACAGAAACAGCAATTTTTTCATTAGCGCTTTCTGCCTGGTCGGTTCCATGAGGGGGGGAGAGGTCTTAAAACAATTGCATTTCGAGAACATTTTCAACTTCTCGTTAGGGTCTTTTGCAGTTTGGCTTAAAAAGGGAGTTGTTTTTAAAGAAAGTTGATGGTTTTTGGAGAATTTTTATTGACTTAGTAGTAGGAGAAGTAGTAGTTATAGTAGTATAGTAGTAGAAGATATGGTAGTTCAGTTTTAGAAGTATAATAGTAGTAGTTATGATAGAAGAGTAGGAATAGATATAGTAGTACTACAAGTAGTAGTATAATAGTAGGAGTTATCGTAGTAGTTCTAGTAGCAGATATAGTAGAAGGAGTAGTACAACTGCTACATAAAGTATAGTAATAGTACCCAGTACCCAGTATTAGTAGTTATAGTAGTAATGGTCATGGTAGTACTACTAGTAGTAGTATAGTGGTAGTAGCTACAGAAATAGTTATATTAGTAGTTCCAGAAGTAGCTAGTTATAGTATTGTGTATAGTAGTATATAGTATTATTTCTAGTATCAGTAATAAATCCAGTTAAAGTAGCAGTTCTAGTAGTAACTTTAGTATTAGTTGTAGTAGTAGCAATTTGTATATAGTATACTATACTAAGTATAGTAGTAGAACTAATGGTAGCAGCAGTAATAGTAGTAATAGTAGTTTTAGTAGTTGTACTAGTAGTAGTAATAGTAGTAGGAAAAATACCACCACTAGTCGAGGTAATAGTTGTATAAGTGGTATCAGGTGTATAGTTTAGTAGTAGAACTTATAGGGGAGTAGTAGTTATAGTAGCAGTAGTTATAGTAGTAAATGTATTATGAGTAAAAGTAGCATAGTAGTTGTAGTATAGTAGTAATAATAGTAATTGATGCACTCCAAAAAATGGTAGTAGTAGTTTTAGTAGGCCATATTAAGAACAGTAGTATAGTATTATAGTATTTTTATGATACTTTTCAGTATAGTAGTAGTAGTAGTAGTAGTTGTAGTAGTAGTACTAGTACCAGTACCTACTGTAGTTATTTATAAAACTCCCTATTTTATTTTTAAAAATCCAAACCATTTAAGTTCCTCCACTCACGTTTCTGAATGGAATCCAGCCGTAGTAGCCACCAGCTCCCAGCCCCCTAGGCCCCCCTATCCCCACCAGCCATTCCAACAAAACTTTCGTAATCAACTCGATCGTTTGGCTCGATCCCCTTGCCCTTCCCCCACTCCTCCTCCCTCTCCCCGAATTCCAATGTGCCTCATATAGGCCTCTGTTGTTGTTGGTTTTTTTTAGAATTGCATTTTTTATTGTCTGGCACTTTGTTGTTACCAATGTTGGCGAGTTGGTCTGCCTTGTTGTTGTTTTTGTTATTTTTTTTTTTTTATAGTTGTTGCTGTTGTTGTTGTTGTATAAATAAACCATATGGTTTAAAAGCGTAGCAGAATAATTCTTCTTTGTGGCAGGCAGTTGCCAGCCTTTTTCTTACTTGGCTGCCCAAAGTCATCGCCTCTTACCTGTATCTGTATCTGTATCTCTACCTCTACCTCTACCTGTAGCTGGTGGTTCTGGCTCTTGGATGGCTATGGTGGTTGTGTGTTGGCTTCCTCCTCCTCCTCCTAACTGTTGGGCTGATCATCAGGTTGGAGTTCTGGTCGAGTGCGTTTGTAAATGTTTGCATCAAAAATGTCTTGTGCCGTTCTACTGCGAACTCTCCACCACCACCACCACCATCATCACCACATCGGACGATCATTAACCGCAAAACATTATTGTGGCATGTTCGCTGGTTGGTTCTAGCTTTAAAAGATACACAGTGAGAAAAAAGGGAGATACTTTTAAGAAGGAAGCTCTGGTCAGTTACGGAAGGAGAGAGCTCTTAGGCTTATAGATGGAGATGGAGAGATAGATAGTTAGAGCTCTTCAGCTTAGATACTTTCTCTCAGTGTCCTGGCTCACCTTTCCTTAAGATGTTTGTTCAGCTTAGCTGGAAAGCGTTTCTTGGAACTTGGCCTGAAAAATATGTTGCACTTCCAAATGGCCAAAATGCCCCAAAATGGCTAAAATGGCTAGACCCTGCCCCCTGCTCTTCCTCGATGGCGCCAAGATGCTGTTGCCACAGCTTCCCAGACAGCCACTAGACACAACAAAAAAAGGGCCAACTATAGATACAGATACATCTCTGCAGATATAGCCACAAAGATGCATAGATACATCCGGCAAGTGTCGGCATCCTCTGATTTTTTTGCCGCCAAGCTCGATCGATTTCAAGCGCTGCGACAAGTCGTAAATCACATGCCAGACTCCAACAGCAGTATCCAACAGATACAGATACATATAGAGATACAGATACATATAGAGATACAGATACAAATGCAGATACTATTTCAATTCGATTTCATGGAGCTTTCTGTAGAGAGAGAGTGCCCTGAGAGCTAATTACTGAATCAAAAGTACATTAAAGGCCTTTATAGACTCGCTGGCTGTGGAAATGTATCTTAATTGTTGGAGGCCGTGAAAATCGTTTATCCGAAAGTGTAAAGAATGGGATTAAATATTGAGATAGTTGTGGGAAAGATTCAAAAAGTATCTAAAGATACAGTGAGTCTTTAAAGCACATTCCTGGAAAGAAAAGAGAAGTACAAGATGCCCTTTAATCACAGGTCTGGCCATGTTTCAATAAATTCTTCAACAGGGGGGTAGTGGAGGGGCAATATCTGGATCGGAAGAATGAAGAACCAAGACTGGAGAATCCAAGACTGGGTCCAAGATCTGGAAGCTGGAACACACGTCCTAATGGATAATGAATGCGCGAATGCCTTGCGGCAGCCACCGATCTGGTTCTCATTCCAAGACCCCTTCAGCTTGGAGGTTCTTCTGCAGAAAGCAAAGAATCTTGTAGATTCTTGAAGCAAAAAGAGAGAGAGAGTAGAGAACTAGTACCTCTAGCACCCTTCTGGAGGAGTACTCTCCTTAGAACCTCCTTAGACCTTAGAGGCCTTTCTTGAAAAGGCAGGGTCAGGGGGTACTTCGAGTAACAGCCGCCGAAATTATGGAAGAAACATCTGCTAGCCTGCTGTCTCGCTTGCACAGCCACCAGCATGGCTTCTTTCGTTTCAGCGGCTGTTGCGCAGGCGCACAGTAGTAGTAGTAGTAGTAGTAGTACAGCCATGTACACAAAAGTAGGACCTAATTTGAGATATATATTTATGAGGTTTTTTTAATAATAATAAATAAATAATAATTTATTTTAAATAATAATAATTTTTAATAATTCTTCTGTCTTTTGGAGAGTGTTCTTCTGTTTCTGGAGATCTCATTCATGGTCTTCTTCTTGAGACTCTTGGAATGCCTCGCTGCCAGGCACTTCCCACCCCTCTTCTGGGCCTCAGTCTTGGGTCTTTTTTTTAATTTTCTTCAAAAAATACCTCGCGTTGTTGTTGAAATTCTTTGGCAATCATCGCTCTGTCTCTCCATCTCTCTCTTTCGTCTGGTTTCTGTCTCTTTCGGGCTTTGTCTGGCAGTCGCTCGATTTTTGACAGGTGGTGGAGTTTTGTATTCAATTTCCTACAGAATGGGACTTGGGACTGAGTCTCTCGACTTTAGGGTCTTCGAGGTTCGAGTCTGGTCTTCTATTCATAAAAATTAAAATGAGTTCAGACAGGGAGGAGGAGAATCAGGAGACCAGGGAGCAAGGATTCCAGACAAAAGACATTACCAGACATATGGAGAGGCAGCCTGGCAGGGATGGGATGCTGTATGGAAGCCTCAGTTCAATGCACTTTTCAAAATTAGTTTTTTTGGTTTTTTTTTTTTTTGGAAACTAATTGGATTTCTCTTCTTCTTTTCGTTCTTCCAGGATGCGTCTTTAGAGGAGGCTAACTTAACCAGGAACCAGTACTCTCAACAGACCACTCCAGCCATGTCCCAGCAAGTGTTCTCGGCCCATCCAGCGCTGGCGGTGGAGCAGCTGCAGCAGGCTGCCGATCATCACCATCACCGGCGGCATCCCAAAGCCACACCCAAGAAGTTTACACTCAGTAGGAGTTGTGGAGGATCTGGAGGAGCATCTCTGAGTGGCGTCCATCAGCAGACCAGTACCAGTACCAGTACCTCCCATTCCGTCAAAGTTCTGCCCGTGCGACCCAACTATGCATCGGTGGATGACGATGATGACATTGATGGCGAGGATGTGGACGAGGTGAACTTTGGCCAACAGGACAAGGACAAGGAGACAGCGGAGGAGACAGAGACCCGGCAAGCAACCAAAGACTGCGGCATCGACGAAACGGATCACGTGCAGCAGCGCCACAAAGGCCACACGGCGACGAGGCAGCACCATCACCAGGACGGCGGTGGAGGCGGTGGCGACCAGAGCGACATGAGCAGCGTGGTCAGCTCCCCGTCGGTCAGTACGCTCTCCTCGCCCCTCTCCACGCCCACAAGGCTGCCCCAGGTGCTCCAACAGCAGCTCCACTGCTGCCAGAAGCTGAACGGCGGTGGCGAGTCCCGGGCGAGAACCACAACAACATCCCCCCAGCAGACGCATCCGCACCGGCATCATCATCACCAGCAACAGCAGCAGCATCATCACCACCATCACCATCACCACCTCTCGGCGGCGGGGGGTTGTACGGGGGGTGGTGGTGGTGGCATAGGATCTGGTGGATCTGGATCCTGCAAGACCAAGAAGCTGGATCCGCGACTGAATCCCTCGCCGTACCGCCAGCTCTTGCCCATCGCCCTGTGCCTGCTCTCGTTCGCAACGGTGTTCGCCACCTTAATTGTTTACATGGACACGACAGGTGAGTTGTGGTGGTTGTCCCTCCACTGGACTGGAGTCCTCCTCCTCCGCTCTGTTTACTTTCCTAAATTTGATATCTTTGGCATATGTCTCATCTGCTGTCTGCTCTTTTTTTTTCGGGCCGGGCCACCGGATGTAGGCTGTGTTTGCCTTGCAGATCCACTTCCTGGCAATGGGCACACTTTTGAGATTAGTTTCCCATCTAAGCTGCTGGTCGGCAGGAGCAGGAGCAGTAGCGGCTGTTTCTGAGGCATCATCTTGTGTCATAGATCGCTGCTTTTTTGCTGCCAATATTTCAAGCGTGGGCGTGTGTGCAGTGGCGCTTCCTGTCTACAAAAAAAAAGAGCCACAAAGAATGGCAACAACTCACTTGGCAACAGGCAACCAACCAACCAACCTTTAGCAGCTATCGTTGTTGTCACTGCCCCCAAAACGTTGCCATGCCTAGTAACCAACGACACGTGCTGCCACCGAGGTCTCCCTGCTGTCTTCAAAGACAACCGCCCTAACGTCCAAGGAATATCTAATTAATGTTTGAAGAAAGCCTCTTTAAGGTCTGGAGGGGCTATTATGGGAGTCTTTAGCTTGAAAAGTAGAGATATTGCTCTGAAAACAGTGAGAGAATATTTAAGATTGGATATCTAGATGAGGTTTAAGAATGTTTCGATAAGATAGCTTCATTATATGACTTGATAATCACGATCATGGTGCAATCTACCTCTCCATTCTAGTTAGTCTCCTCGACAGATTGTGAGGGAAACAGTGTTGATTAACACTAACAGTGCATTCAGCTGTTAACCCTTAAACAGTGACTGGGGCTTAACTTTGCCTTGTACAATAAAAACAATAAACAGCAAAATAATGTCAAAAATAAGGTCCATAAACGAGATTTCCTCCTTATAAGATGTTGTAACTATATCACCACAAGCTAGTCGTTACACTAATATACCAAATATATATACATATATCAAATATATCAACTTTTATTTAAAAACTGCATACCTTGTGATCTTGCAAGATAATTCAAAGTTGAGGCATTTTTTGTAGACAAAATAAAGAATAAAGTCTCTAGTCTCTAAACTAATCTCTTCCTTATAGTTATTATAACACGAACACCACAATTTAGTACATACTATATATCATATATAAGAACTTTTATTCATAAATTTCCTAGAATTTTAAAAAAATTAGAAAGTAGAAGAATTTTTTGTAGGCACAGTAAAGGTTAAATATATTTACACTTTGCACTATCCAACACTGTAAAAAAAATCTCAAGAAATGGCAAAGGCGAGTCACAATCTTAGTTATACTTTCGAAAGCCTTCCCTTGAATAAGTCTATCCATAAAGACCTTGTCTAGACTAGATCTGAGGCACACAGAACCCAGTAGATCGGATACTATGGTACCATATATAGTAGCCCCAGCTTGACCATCTATCCGAATTATATCCACATCTCGCAGGCGGCTGTCGGATGAAGCAATTTCTTTTAATTCGCTAAAATATTTTGTTGTCTCCACAGCTAGTACTGGAAGGGGGTACTGACTAGTACTGGAATGGAAAATAAATTTGCTTAATTTTTCGTTTGGCTGGTTGCCTGGGGCTTGGCTTCTCAATGAAAGCGGAAAGTACAATATATTATTTTGCATATGATCTCGCAACTGGCGCCACTGGGGAAGTGAGTCACTGAGTGACTAAGGGCTTGGAGAAGATGTACTAAAAGTAAACACCCAGTGGAAGACCCAAAAAATCAATGTCAGTTCGTTGTCAGATACTCTGACTAGAGAAGAGAGATATTTTAAAATTCCACACGAGTCTCTGGCTTCTTCCTTCCGTAGCGCCAACTTGTTCTTCCTTTCTTGAGAATTTTTATGCAAATTTTTCGCTTCTGAAGTTCGTCAGCTGATTGGCCAAAGACCAGACTTTGATTTGCATTTTATTGAGCGGAAGGTGTCTCTCTCCATTCTGGCCATAAACTGAAGGGGTTTTTTTGGTCAAAACTTCAGTGCAATTGGCTATTATAATCATGCTTCTCAGCTTACTATATTTTGTGGTTTATTGCCATAAAAATGACTTGAAATCGAAATGATGATGGCTGCTGATTTCTGGCCATAAAGTTCTCATTTTGGTGCCCAAAGGGGTTCTCTACTTGGTCGCCACGTCGGCTAGACTGGGTTGGGCTTGGACTTGGAGTCTCGATACTGGGGCGTGGTGGTGTCAGCTTCAGTTTTATGGCTCATTGATGGCCCTATTAGGATTATACGAGCGAATGGAATTCATAAACAAAAATAATCATAAATTAGGTATTTCTTTGGGTCTCTGGGGAGAAGCTCTCTCAGAGTTGTCAGAGAATTTTCCTCAAAATCATGCACTTATTAAAGTGACAAATTTTTGGTGGAATGCCCAAGTCCCCCCCCTCCTACTATCCCAACCGATCTCGGATCCGATAAACCTCCACCGACCATGACATTTCAGAATCCAAATACCGAGTCTCACACTTTCTGCTGGCCTAGGCTCTTTTTGTTACAACTTCTGTGGCGTTCTACTGCCCTCGGCCCCTTTTCGGGTTTCTTTATTATAATTCTTTCATTCTATATCTGATCATGATGATGATGATGATGATGGTTCCCCCCTTACAATCCAATCCAATCCCTAGATTTGTTGTAAGAGTCACGTTCCGGACTTGATTGTTGCAATGACCGAAGCACTTTTCAGGGTCTCTCGGAGGGGGGAAGAGACTTCAGAATCGGAAATGCTATTTGGGGCGGCACTCTTCTGAGGGGATTATAATAATTACAGGTCTTTTTAGTTAAGAAAGTTAATCTCTGACTAAATGATTAATAATAATATAAGGTTATCGAACTCTCTTAGTTTTATGGCCTACTATTGTTGGCCAAAATTGGATTCGAAAGCTGGTTCTCTGAAAATAGCAACCATCAGGTATCATCTAGCTTGCCTGTCACCTCATTTTGGGAATGTGGCATGCCCCATTCACGCCCTGTGATTAGTTTTAGTCATCGATTAGGGGGTGGGTCTAGCTGTTGCAGTTGCAGTGTCATTACCCTTAGCCTTAGTGTTAGTGTAGTCTGTTTAGGCCACGCCCTCGTCGCCTGGGGCAAGGCCTTAATTATGTTAAGAAGGTTTAAGCTTCACACTTGCGGTGATTACACGTTGTGGCTGCCACTGCCACTAGCTGTCTGTCTGTGGCGACAATTTGCAAATTGCAACTTTAATTGAAACACCAACACTAATGACTTAATTCCCGTTAAGCACGCAGAGAGTTCAAAGGGCACGCAGAGAGTAGATAACCCCCCGTGTTTCTCTCTGTATAGTTGCAACCACCACCTCCTCGGCCCGCCACCGGATGTCATTTAGGTCTCCTCCACCCCCCATAGCTCGGCTTGTGATTCATAATTTTCGATTCGTGTGCAGTTGTTGCATGGCCCCCGAAGAGAAAATCCACCCCCGCAGCGACTTGACTGCCATGTCATGGTTCTGGCGGAGATCAGGCCCCCTCCAAAAGCCCACCGAGTGCTCAATTCGAAAAGCAAAGCTCAACTGGCATTATCACAGCATGCTGCCCCACAGCCACGAGCTAGATGATTATATATATATATATAGTATAGTATATTATGGTTTAGTATTTTGCAAAAGTGCCACCACCCGCATAAGGGTCTCAGGTTTAAGGCAGCAACCCTCTTGCAATTGCGACGTTCTTCTTCGTGTGTGGCGGTCTTTGGAGGTGGGCTAGACCCCTGCGATAAGGGGGGACCTGCCTTATCGGGATTTCTTGAAAAGATATACCAATCAGGGTTGATAAATGGCCAAGAAACGTTTAACACATTAAGAAGGGGAAGGCCTTAGGGGGTTTTGCTTTCAACCACCTTATAAAGGGGGGTCATAATAAATATAATAAATATTCTATAGAGAAAGAGATATAAACTAAAGAGAACTAAGACCCAACTTTAGACTGCAATGCCCCAAGTCTAGGGCTTACACTGCATTGGCCTTTTGTTCTACTCTGCCTGGGTGATTAAGATCCGACCCACTTAGATTAGGTTCAACCACCCACTCACCCACACAGCCAAGCCAAGCCAAGCCAAGCCAAGCCAACAATATAAATCAGCAGTGTCGTTGTTGGCAAGTTCGTTTCTACCAATATGCAGATATGTTGAAACATGGCTCGTTATCTTCATGGAAACGGGCCATTCCGAATAGCGCCAAACAGGCAATTACCAGCTACCAGCCACCAGTTACCAGTTTGCTGCACAAATCAATAAACCGAACTAGGCAATTGTTATAGAAAGCGATGGGCAACCCCATTGTCGAGGACACGCAACTCTAGCAGGACTAGGAGGAGGGGTATTATACAACAAGGGTAACGTTGCCCTCAAATAAAGGCTCAGAAATCATAGCTCTATAAGGTTCTAGTTCTAAAAATTCAATATTCCAGAAGAACAAATACAAATACTTTACTTTTTTGTTTAAAAAATTCATAAAAGTTTTGGTTGCCACCGCCCCTTGCCACTGACTCTCTTCCTTTGTTGAATTATTGAAAAGGGCGTGTTCTGGTGTTCTGGTGGCAGGGTAAGTCATTTATACAACTTGCTACCCCTGCCTGGCATATAATCCGCCTCGGGACTTCAAGTCGCGAACTTCAAGTCTGCCGCCGCTTAACCGCAATTAAATGTGGACTCCCCTTAATGTTAATGCCCCTCAGCAGGGTCCTGCAGAGTCCTGCCACCCTTTTTGCGGAAATTAGAAATGTCAGCTTTTGACACCGAAATTGGGCAGAGGGCCCAGAGGGTTTTCTTTATTGGATTACCAGCTGTCGGAGGCTTACGATCAAGGGCTGGGTAACTGGCATGCTGGTAGACAAATGATTGGATGATTCGTTTACCTCCTAATCGAGGGCCAGCCAGAGATCAGATTTCCACAACAAATGGTCGCCTAACTGGCCACTTTCCCTAAACATGACGATGATCGGTTCGGTCTCGGTCTCTGTCTCGGTCTTGGGCGTTAATTAGTGCAGGTTTTCACTCGGAAAAGTATGGGAAATTACAGAGAAACTATAGTGGTTGTCTAATGGCCCTGCTCCGCCTGAATCTAATAAACTTTATGGCCATTTTGTGGCCTCAAAATTTGCATGGCAGCAGAAAGATATAAAAGCTGAAAGATATATATTTGGGGTTGTTGGGTGAGGCAGCTAGAAGAAGAAACAATGACGTATCGGTAGCCAAAACAGAAGATCGATGGGCCTACACCTCTTGGTATTCTTATTAAGGCAAGCTACACTAGTTCCTCCATTTTGGCCAAAACTGAGACTCTCTTAACAAAAAAAGCCAACCAGAAATTGGCACGAGGAAAGTGTGAAAAGCAAACTAAAGCAAAAACTACCTCAACTAGTTGGCTTTTTTATGGACGGACAGGTTGGGCCGGGTCTCTTGACTCATAAAGGCCTGCTAGAGCCCTAGCGGGGGGAGTGGCCAATGGCCATGATGGGGTCATGTGCTAAATATCAAAGGCCGTGCGCTCATTATATTTTATGGCCCAACCGAGGTCGTCGTCGTCGACAAGCTGCCAAGTGGCTGTTTCCTTCCTTTGCTGACCTTCGTGGAGGTCTCCTCTTCCATCACTTTCACCTGCCACCGTGGCAGAGCCTCTCTGAGTCTGAAATCCACTGTCCAGAGTAAGTGCATCCAAATGGGCTAATGCAAATGTGGTCAGTGCGCTCCAATTGGCAGCCGAGCGTGGCAGAGTTGGAGCCACACACGCTATGCCGCCAGTGGTGCAACAACTTTTAATTGAAACCAATTACCGATCCTCCTCCAAACGACATCCAAGTCTATAACTAAATATTGGTATCTCATTTCTTGCAGAGATCCGACACCAACAGTTTCGGCTCAACATGTCGCGCGACTACGAGCTGAATGGTGTGGCCCAAGATGACCCCGCACTCATTGCATTCCTCCGAGAGATCCACATGGGCAAGTACCTGGGCAAGGTCTCGCCCAAGGTCGTGACGGCGTCAGCGGCGGGTGGTGGCCCACCACCACCCCCATTACCGCCCAGATCCGCCGCCATCTCCCCGCTGAGCAGCAGCAACAGCAGCGGCAGTGGTGCCGATCAACTGGCCCATCTGGTGGCCGATCTGGTGGGCGGGAAGATGAACGGTGCTGTTATCCAGTCGCTGAGCGGCCCGCTGGCTCATTTGATTACAGCGCCCTGGTTGAGCGAGCAGCTCAACTGGATGGGGGTGCTGGTGGAGCCGGAGCCCCGTTGGTACTTTACACTCCGGAAGCAGAATGCCCAGCGGGCCAAAATGCAGGTGGTGCATGCCTGCGTCTCTCCCAACACATACCCCAAAGAGGTAAGGCTACTAGGAAGACCAATTCCCATCAGAAGCTTACTAATCCTTTCTATTCCAATGACAGATTACCATTCAGAACGAGGATGTCCGCATCAACAGTCTCCAGGACGAGGAGACCTCGTGGTTCAAGTCGCGTGTCAAGTGCTTTCCGCTCTACACTATCATGCTGGCATGTGAGCGCACCGAGTACGATCTGCTCAGTCTGGGAGTGCAGGGGCATGAGTTAGAGGTAATACTAAAATTTAATTAATTAATTAAATTATAACTAATATTTTATTGTTTAGATTCTGCAAACGCTGCCCTTCGACAAAGTTAAAATCGATGTTATATCGATACATTTGCTCGAGGATCACGAGGACGTCCATAACTATGTGCTGGACATCAGCAAGTTCCTGGCGGGCAAGTCGTACAAGCTGCAGCGCAGGATCGGCAGGAACTACTTCTATCAGAGGAATAACGCCAGCGCCAGTCGCACGCGCAAGAAAGACATCCTGCTCCTGAAGACGCCCTAGGATGGCCATCCATCATCGACCATCGAGAACATCGAAACGATCAGAGATAAAGAATTAAATAAACACTGAACTCTATGTTATAATGATAATTATTACCATTACCTACTAACATTGTTTATATGGATATACTATATAAACTGTATACCGATTATGATATATTGTACGAGTAGTATCTTAGTTTTTGTAAAACTTCCCAACCCAACAACATAATTCTCCTCTTTATGTTATTATTTCATTTATTTTTTGTCAAAAAAAAGTATATATATTTTTGTGTGTACAGACACACACACACTACACACTACACACAATTATGCATATAACGTATTATGATGATTTGCTATAAGCTATTCTATAAAGGAATGTTATATTGTAAGAGGCCACTGGCCACTGGCCAGGCCGCCGCCCCCGCCGAACCCCCTTTCGATGTATAAATTAAATTGCAGATGGAGCGGCGTGCCGGGGGGGCCATGAACGAGAAAATATTGTAACTGCTCTTCGATTAGTGTTAGGTCGGCTATATCCTTCAACTATCCAACTATCTATCTATGCGAGTTTATGTTATATCGAATGCTTTATATAGTTATCTATAAGTAAAAACAAAAACACAAAAAAACTAAAAATTTAAAGTAAATTATTGTTTAAACTGAAATGCAAACAAAATATTTAAATTATATTAAATTATTGAACCAAACCAAGCACATCCATACATTGTACACACCCACACCTACACACAACATTAGCGCAAGCGAATAAATATATAGAAAAACTCATTTGCAAAATCTGCTTTCAAACTCATCTCATACTCATAGTTATCGAATATCGAATAAGCGAATCGAATCGAAATCAGACTACATACTAAACGAGGCAGCATTCAAAAAATAAAAAAACGATACCCGAAACACTCTAAAAACATACACTCATGCACATCTAAAAAATATGTACTAGGGAATAAATTAAATAAAATTAAAAAATACAAAATAAATATAAAAGTAGAGCAACGATTAACGAAATTAAATGTAAAACCAAGCGTATTTCAATTACATTTTAGTAATTATGATGTATTATTATTTTTTATGTGCACAACCAGACACTCAAAGCTCAGAATATATAGAAATCGGTGACGGTGACAGTTGTTGCAAGTGCCGCACCCACTCCATACTCCTCCCCTCCCCCCAAAGACTTGACAAGATATTAGAAGCAGAGAATATTACTTTGAGAACCGAGTAGTGAATCAGTGCCTTTGACTTAGACTTGAATTCAGACCAGAATCTAAGAATTTTGAATTTTTTTGTAAATAGAGAGATAGTGAGAGAGAGAAAGCATAGAGCAGCAACCGTCACTAACCAAAACATTTGTTGTTACCACTTGCCGTCTGTTAAACTTGCCTTACCAATCACCATAACGATAATGATGATGATCATGATGATATAGCGACGTGGATGCCCGATGTCTTCGCTCAGTTACCGCACCACAAATCAAATCCGTCTCACTATAACTACAGAAACTCGACAGAAAATCACAGAAACACACACATCACCTTAGTTCTAAGTACAGTGCTAATGTATGTTTTTTTTAAGCCTAATTCTAATTACTTAGTTGTATCTTGTGTAAATTAGCGTTTAACCAAATTTTAAGTAGGCTATTATGATGATTTCTATACACACACATCCTGCATTGCATCACGACCCCATACCCCATGCCCCATGCCCCATGCCCCATACAACACATACAAGCAAAAGGCTAACTCATGCTAAGCTCGAGATCGAATTAGAAATTGTATTTACAACGAGCATAAAAATAAGGAAACAAAATTTATAGTTAATATAAAAAATAAAGAACGAAAAATTATACAAAACCTATGGCCTTTTGTTTTATCTCCCAATTGACTTTCAGAACTAAAATCTATTCAAAATCTTATGAAATTGACTTGAAAACAGTGACACGAGTGCATATTCTAAACTTTACCCAAAAAAAATAAAGAAAATCAAACTAAAATATGTATACTTATGGAAATTTTGAATGCAACTTTGCCGCAACTTATTATAGTTAGATACTCGCAAACGAATTGAAATGAAAAAAAGCCAGCAAACTAATGAGAAACTAATAAATATTAACTACCATACCAACAAGATTTACACAAAATTAATGAAATAAATAAAGATTTACATGAAATGTAGATAAAGGGTTATTTTTAATGATGGGATATAAGGGTTGACAATGGTTATTGCCATATAATGGTTATTTTTAATCCTTAAATCTATAAAACAAAACTACACTACTTTCCAAACTCACATTTCTTAGCCCTCAGCCCAAAAGTATGCAACCATTTATTCCCTCACATTTTATTGCCTACATTCATGTCCATTCAAAATGGCTTCCTCTAAGAAATAATGGCTGCCCAGCGCACTTTGTAATCCGCCCGGATGTCGTTGACAACCTGTTGCAAGTTAGCCCTGCCCTGCCCCCCACCTTCTGAGGCAAAGTCAAAGTGCAAAGCTCAGCGTTTATTATCCAACGAGTGCTGGGGGCCAACTCCTTTGTGGCCGTAATCCTCTTCTGGGTGCCGCGTAAGACCGAACTCATTAAAACAGCATTAGCATGCAGCTCGTTTTTTAGACGGGTGATCAAATCCATTTGCTGTGGCAACTGCGACGCCCTGGCATGTGGCACGGTCATTGTCTAGGTCCTTCTCCACCAGAGCGGAGGACTAGGGAGGGCCACTTCCAGTGCATCGATGGCGCCTCGGCTGGAAAACAGCAGTCGGCGGTAAGTGGAGCAGGCCGGGGGTTGGCTTCCTCCGGGTGCCGCCTACGTCGGCAACAGGCTGTTGCGAGGAAGCTTTCCCGCACAACCAAATTCCGGCGCAGGCGCCGCTCTGACACACTAACACAGATGGCAACCCGGACAGGCGCAGTTGGGTAACTCATACTGGGGAGTCAGGGCCTGATGGTACTCGTTGGTCCATGGTTGGCGCGGCGGTCCTCGGCCACGAAAGTGAAAGCTGCGCCTTTCAAACTGTTGCGTCCAGATTCGGAATTCGGAACAAAATCAATAGCCATAAAGTTTGTCCAACGCAAACAGCTGTCAACCTACGTCAAATGGTTATAGTGGAGGTGGGCGATCCCCAAATGCCCGGAGACATTGTTGTTGCTCTAGGGCAGCTTTTAATAGGTAGTACCCTTAGGAGTACAGGGTATATATTGTTGGTTAAATATATTATAGGAGAGGGTTTTATAAGATATTTATATTCTATCATTTCATGAAGATGTTATATAAGGTTTGACATCATATTTTATAATGTTTATAGATTTTAGGGAACTATTAAAGGATCTCTTCAAAGTAAGGGATCTAAAGTAAAGTCTGTAAAGTGGTTCTTTGAATTAATATATTATTTTTAGACTAATGTATATAGGGTCTTATAGATGGCAAACCAATTCAATATAATATCCCGCTACCTATTACCAAACTTCATGGCTTTGGAGTCCCTTAGTTCCTACCTACTACTTCTGTGGGGCCAAAAGCTTTCCAAGCTCTGTACGGAAAATGCGTGGTGTGCCTAACCTACAACACACACCTACACTCCAGAAAATTGCGTAGGAATTCGGTTTTTGTTGTGTGAATTGACTCGTTTATGTGTGCGTGAGTGTCAAATATGTGCCGTTAAACGAAACTCCGAAGACCTCCGAACGCGACTACGAAGCGTTTCGCCTCGAAATCGCGGACTGGCGCCTCAGTAGGACGCAGTCCTTCGGCTGACGGTCAACGCGAGCGAAAAGCCAGAAAAACAGCAAAGGCCAGCAGCAAGGATTTTGGCTCAAAAAAAGAAAAACCCTGTAGCGGAGCAGAAAATAAAACAAATACAATATAAAATCATCAAAAATCAAAAGTAAGCTGTTTCAGTTTGTGGACAAAAATATTAAATACCAGAAATGATTAACTGAAAGAGGAGAAAGGACCAAGAAATGTGGCGACGAAAACGAAAGCTCTAGTGTGTGTTTTTAAATTTTTTGTCTGAAAGCGAAACGAAAATTTGACACTGAACTTCATTATGTCCTAATGCGTGTCTGTGTGTGAGTGCTTTTTAAGTGTGTGTGTGTGTGTGTCTGTGTGAGTGAAACAAAGCTGAAGAAGCAAAAAGCATTTGATGTGACAGCCCAGAAGTATGCTATACAAAATGTCAGCCATATGCTGGTTATTTGGCCTGCAACTCTTGGCCTTCTCTTGGCCATTGTTGTATCCTTTCATTAAGAAGGCTATTTATGTATTTCGTGTTTAAGGCACACTCTTTAAAATATCTTAAAATTCAGAAAAATACAAGCAGGTAGCAGGAGATTGGTGTGTGGGTTGTGCGGGTTATTGCGTCGTTAACAGGCTAGTTTGTGGTTTTTTTCTCGCGCTATTTTTCTCTCGTTCGCCCACATATTTTTGGGCCGTATTTGAGTCCCTTTTTTTTTTGTGTTTTCTGTTTCGGCCAACATGTGGGCAATATCAACAGCGAGGCGGCAATTAGACGCCAGTGCCCACAAATAATCGCACGTCATCCGTGCGCCTGCGAACACCTGCAAACACACAGATAAACCAGCTACCCACACATTCATCGATAACGGCCACCCACCCACTCACACAGTCAAATATTGCCGGTGCTCTCGCAAGCTTTCACACACACACATAGACAGTCTCTCTTTGTATCCCTATCCCTCAGTGGCTTCAGTACTCTCTGGGAACGTCTTGGGTCTTTGCTTTCGGCTTCAGGCTGCTGTCGTCAGTCGCTGACGTTGTTTGCGTCAAAAAGAAGCGCTTCCCAAAGAAAATATATACAAAACTCTACATACAGCAAATTAATCAAAATTTATACGCTTTATTGTACTCCCAGTTCGGCACGAGAAGGAGCAACCACAGTTCGAGCGGAGGGAGAGCCACTGCAAAAATAAAAAAAGAACAATAAATAATTGCCTTTAAACATCCTCACAACAATTTGCATGTCTTCGTTCGTTTGCGCTGAATATGAAATAAACAAATACATGAGCCACGCCATAAATGTCAAACTGAGGTAAGTCACAGCCAATTTGCATTAGGTCTATTTTTAGTTTCCGCCTTGAAGTGTACAATATATCAGCAACACCCAGTTACCACCTGTCCTGACTAAGTGATTTGACCTTTTGGCAACAGGTGCGTGCACCGCACCGACTTTACCTCATCAGAGCTGAGAGTCCCACCTTGGTGGGAACCAACGCCAACCCCAGCCCATTCCCATTAATGGTGTGTCGCCCTGGGAAGTAGGCAATGCAATGGGAAGCAATTAATGGCGCGTGTTTCTTCATTGCGAATTCCTGCCAGCAAGTCATTCTAAATATTTAATTAAACGGTTCCAAGTCAATGGGGGACAGGAAAAAGACAATTTAATAAAGGTTTCCAATCTATTTATAAAGTAATCTAAAAAAAAGGGGATTTTAATTAAAGTAGTTGTTAATCTAATCTACTAAACTGGAAACGTAACTAAACGTAACGTAAATTTTTCCTGAGAGTACCTTATTTTAAACTAAAAAGCCCTCAAAGAATACAAATATTAAGTATACGTAGTACGCATATCAAGTATACGCATATGACGCATACGCCCTGTGTTCAAACCCAAAGTATTCCCTTTATAAATCATACCCATAGGATCTACCATTCCTATATCTGTTAACAATTGTTTGACATTTACAAGCATATTAAGAGAAACAGAAAAAAGATATAACACCGGGATTAGCAGCTTCGAAATATAAAGCCAGCTTTATCGGACTTTATGACCGTTCCATCCCTTTATGATTTTGTTTTTCTCGATACCCGTGGTGTGGCAGGGCAGCAGCAGCAGTGCCCACTTGTTGTTTTGCTCCTCAGGCGGCAGGACATGTGACTGAATTGTATTCCGAGCACGGATATCAGCTGCCAGTGCCATAGTAATCATTTTCCGAACAGGACCCTCCGGACCACGGTGCTCATTCATCAACCTGGACCTGCTGGGCGTGGGCTGGGTGTGTCGGCCGCAGGACTCCTATTGATTGAATGCTGTTGACATGGCTGACAATCGTGGCAACCATATGCAGGCTGGTCCAGCCAAGAGGATGGCGGCTGCCACAAGTGCGTTAAATATAGCCCGGGCGGGACTCTGGCTATAAATGTCGCACAAAAGCCCGCTGTTTGGCTAAGAGTTACGTAAACAACCGGAAGCGGTAGGCTTCCCAGCTAGGGATGGGATGGCTGGATCATAAAATGAAACGAAAATATTTTCGCGTAAACATAAACAAGTCGGCGTATAAAAACGCCAAATTCATAACGAAACGCATAAAATCGCAGATACACAAATGTCCGCCATTCTTAAAGCCGTACTTACGAGGGCTATTTAGTTTTTACACTAAATCAACCCAGAGATATGTATAAGATTGTAGTAGCAGTTAAACATATATGAATAAACCATTATATTTTGATAGCCAATAAAAACAAAGTCTGGCAATTGAACAAATATTGTGTCTCCGAACGGAAGGAGGCCGTTCTGTTGGCATAACAAAGATTGATGGTGCCTGGAATTCAATTAAATTTGCTTTAACTTGGCCCAGAATATTAAATTTAGCCATTTACTTTGACAGGTAGTTCGTGTGGGTCGGCATTAAAAATTAAAAGGGGGTTTAAACTTTTCCAAAAAGTTTCAAAACAATTCAGGCAATATTGAGGTTCTAGGCAGATAGAGTTATTGGTGTTTTTTCTCATCCTCATCATTCTCAAAGGTCCAACCTCTTAGGAACAAGCATAAAAGAAGTTTAAAGATTGATAACAATTTCAGATAATATTGTAGTCCTAGGCTTAGTTATTGGTGTCTTTCCTCATCAAAGCAGCTCTCATTATGTTAATAGTAAATGGAAATATTAGGACCAACTCTAGACACTTGAATTTATTAATACGCCCTCTAATTGCAAATGAGGACCAAGCCCATCAAAGGAAACGCAGATTAGCTTGGTTCCTGTTCCTTTCAATGAATAAATATGTATCCCGGTAACATCGTTTAATTATCCGACCTGACCTTGCCCTGCGTAATCATTCACGGCAACTCAATGCCAACCAGCTCCTGGCTAGGCCCCTGACTTCACCCATTTGCCACAGTGCGAATTATAATGAATGAAGGGCCCACACACACACAGGTGGGGCGAGAAGAAAAAGTGGGCGGCTTATTGGCCCGATGCTCGGCTCTGAACGCAATTTATTTTAAAACTGTAGAAATATTAATCATAATTCTATAATCCAGCACGGAGGACGGAGCACGTCGCCCCAGTTAGGGTTTATGCCAACAAACGAGCGAACACATCTATGACATCAGTGGAGGGGGCGCTAAGGATACAATGGCGTCATATGGACAAATGTCTGTATTACAAGACCTAGAATACGGCCATCCATTTACTTAATGAGATTGCAAGCATTTTGGTGACATTGAAAACGCGTTTATTAGGGTTCTCCTCAGCCTTCCACGAGGGGTGCAACGCCCCTCTTTCAACAAAAAAAACCGAAACCGGAGGGGGGAGTTCATCGAAATGCTTATGTGAGCCAAGTTCATTCATAAAAGGCGAAAAAGCTGGAAAAACTGCGGGCGGAAAAGCGACCACCCCTCGAGAGGTTGGGAGTAAGGCGAGTACGAAAACAGAAAGGAAAATCAATGGTGGGGCTGGCAACCCTGACTGCTAAAAATAGACGCAACTAAATGCGAGCACAGATATCAAGTTATAAAATTTTCGGCACAATCACAAGGGGATATATATATAAAAGATATAATATCTGGGTGAGTCCTGTGGGGCAGTTGCGGTTGGTCGGGAGCTGAGCTCCAGAAACTGACTTGGCGCTTTTGATTCACAGACGAAGAGAAGCATTAAATCTGCAGCATTGCCAAATGAAAATGAAAGGACATTTTCGGCATGTACAGTGGTCATTGCTGTTGAGAGGTTTATAATTCTGAAGATTTTAAATAATACTTATATGAATTATATTTGTATACAACATATTATAGTATCTATCGAACTTAAGAGGTTTCAATTTATGGTCTAATATTCCCTTAAGTTCCCCCCCAACTTGAACCAAGCTAACCACAAGTCTTCTTAGCCAATTAAGACTGTACTGTTCCGGGGGTGGTATTAGGGGAAAGTAGGAACTTTCGTGCTGTTGCTATTTTTGGCAGCCAAATACTACGCCGAGTGTTGAAAAGGGAGGGCCGCTTCGCGAAGGCTCCATCTTCGTCTCCGTCTCCTGATCCGCCTCTGTCACCGGACCCGTATCCGGCTAAGCCCGTTGCCACACGTAGGCGCCGCCTTTTGAGGAAAGCTCATCGCGTGCGCCACGAAGCTTTGCGTGGGCGTCGCTGCCAACGCAACAGGAGCAGCACAATTGGAAAATCGGAGGAGTAGCAGCAGCTGGCGAAGCAACAGCGAAAGTTTTCAAAGCTTTCGTTCACCATTTCCCCAGGGCAGCTTCGTGAATTTTCCAGCCTGGAAAATGCCAGACTCGTGCAGGTTCGGTTAGGAGCCGAATTTTCATTCGGATTTGGTTGCTGTGCGCTACCTGATGCTCGATGCCAGTGTTCCGAGTGTTGCGAGGAGCGAGTTCAGTTCAACCTGGGGAGCGGAGCACAGCGAACGCTGGCCAAGTGTTGAGCGGTTAAATAAGAAAAGTGCCAGCCTACAACAAGTAGGTGGAAAGTCCCAGCCAGTGTTCTGCGCCAGCTACTACATTTCCCGAGGACCGAGTGCCCCAGCGGCTAACCAGTGTGTGCCACGTCCATAGACCGAAGTCTCAAGTCCGCTTGCTCCTAAGGTTGTCTCCGTCCTGCCACCGTCCTGCTACCAACCTCCTTCTACAGCTTGGCCTCCGTCCCGTTGCCGATCCCTCGGCTGCTGTTCTGGGCCTGATAAGCGTGTAAGCCTAACATATGGCACCCAACGTCGATGCCAGCCGTCGTCACTTCTTGTGGTGAGTCGCGGGGTTGAAAAATGGGGGATGGCTCCACGGGCCAAATGAAATGCAAAACTTTTGCTTGCCAAGTAAACTGCAATGCTATTATGCAAAGTATTATTTAATAAAATTTTTTAAATTTGCATTCCCAATGAGGAGGAAATAATATTAAAGAAATACTTTTACAAAACATATTTTTTAATATTTTCTTAATAGAAGTTTTTTAAACATTACAATATGTAATTTGTTGATGTTTAAATTTAGTCTATTTAGAATAAAATGTAAGTCTTTTTATATGCCTTAGAATCATATTTAAATTATACTCAAAATTGAATACATTCTTGAATACATAGGTTTTAAAAATAAAAGTAATTTTCCTGAAAAATATGAACAGTATCATAATATATTCGTTGAAAAAGAGGACTAGACATAAAAAACTTCAAGAAAAGTCTACTTTAAAAATTATAAGGTATATAAAATGTTTAAATATGTTTTAAAATGGGCCTTTTCTTCAAAAGTTTACTAGAATCCAAAGTTACTATATCTAAAATTTCAAGTTACGTATTAAAGTGCTCTTATGATCTTTAAAAAAGCTCTTAAAATCTATCAGAAAAAATATCTCCATTTATATTGAATACTATATCTAAAATCATAAAATATGTTTCAAAATAAGCTATATCCTTAAAAATTTTTCATAACTAACATTTTCAATATTAATATTCATTGGAAACCAAAGGAAGAATCATCGAATTGAATCTTTTAATATTGTAAAAATTATACTTCGATTTGAAGTGACACATTCCAATCAGGACACATACATATTGCATAAATAATTTCAATTTTAAAATGCAAATTAATCTCTTCGTGGATAGTTTAATTATTCTCTTGACAACTGCCGAGAAATCAAACGTATTTTAAATACGATTATGAAATTACTCAGCCAGATGGAAAAATATTCGAATTATAAAAATGTCAGGTGACAAAAAGTGTGCTGATAAAAAAGTCTCCTAATTGGGAAAGCATTAATTATCGAGTTGGAAACCAAAAAAATAGTGATATCAGCTCTTCGTTAAAGATAGTTTCCATGTAAACAGGTCGGAGATAAGCACACAAATATTTCATATTTCACAAAAGAGGAAAATGCAGTGGTGTGGCGAATGGCGGCTGGATTTCATCGTACCTCGAGTACAAACTGCGCAATTTGTTTTCCCCGAAATTGATTTCCCAGCCCGCTTTTCCATAGCCCGCCCCTCGGCTCATATACATGCATTTTAACAACGTTATCAGTACGCTGGAAAATCTGTGCTCTCTGCCCCAGTGTTGGTTCATTATCCGTGGCCTTTGCACTCTGCTCAGGGCTTTCAGCAGATGCATTTATTAAGCGGAATCTGAATAAAGTATACTTTCACATAAATGCCAGCAAACTGAAATGCTTATGAGATGGGGAGCCATTCCGACAAGGTACTGGAGGGGGAGTGGGGAAAAATGGCAAAAGGAAAACTTAAGCAGCCTTGGTGCTCCCAGGGAGCACCCTTCTGGAAGCCATGACTCTGGTACTCTACTTTGCCAAATTCCGTAAATATTCCCCAGTCAGCTTATAATTGCTAGGATGCAGTTACAAGTATCAAAAAGGGTAACTACAGGACCAAGGGAGACTGTAAAATGCCACAACTTTTCAGACTTTAAATTACTTTGCAGAAAAAAAAAACGTAGGACTTTCCCAGAAGGGAAAAGCAATTTCCCCAACATCCCTAAGCTGGAGAAAGAAAAACAAAACACATATCTGATCCTTTGCACCTGACAAGCAAAAGAACAATAGTCCCGATGTTGCCAGCAATTAAAGAAATCCGTTTGTGCTATAAACTCTTCTAAGCTGCTTTTGGAAAATAAATCTGAGAAAAGTGTGTTTGATAAACCTACTAGACTCCTTCTACTAGAAGAAACAATATAAATTTGATAAACAAGCTTACAAAAGATTGTTATTTTGTAGTTTTATTCAAAGGCATTGAAGAAATTCTTAATATCTCCAAACAGAATTTTATACATTTTCAAATATTTTCCTTTGTCCGTCTCGCTTTGGAATTAAGCCATAATTCAAAGGCACTTAGGACAATAATTCCACACTGATTCCCCTAACCCGACCAAATTGTTGAATTAACCAGGCCCTTCGCTTTCATAATTGTCCTGCCACTCCCAGCTGGAACACGTCCTTTGTAACACTCGGGTCCTGGCTCACAAACTTTTCGCCGCCCACTTTCAATTGCCAAATCCAGCTGGCAAGTTTATCTAATTGCTTTTGCCTTTTTGAAGGGAGTGTGGGCCGAAAGTGGATTTTTTAAGAGAGGCACTTTTTTGGAGGAGGCTACATCGACGGAAATCCCTTTTCATGCTGGGCTGGCCAAGAAAGGAATTATGAATTGTGTATAGTATTTGTACACATTGTGTTTGGGCGGAAACGGAGTCAGGATGAAAGCGATTTGTTATCCTTTAGCCCATGCCTCGCATCAATTACACAAAGACCGGGAAATTCGAGCCCGTCGAGCCTTAAATCACCTGCCAGGAAGTCAACTCGCTCCTTTTACTTTCGAACACGCGCTTTTTGTGTAGCTGTATTTGGTTGGGCTTACCCGATGCCCAGGTGCTCGATATTCACAATAATAGAACCCCAAGGAGCTCCCAAAGAGCTCTAAAGTGCAGGCAAACACCTGATAGGTCCTCCTGCCAACACACGCGCCAAATCAAATGGCAAAAAGCATGGCAACACTTCATGCCCGAATAGGAAGGAAGGCCCTGAGGCAAGGGGCACAAACGCGGCATTCGACATTTAACCCGACAGATGGAAATGGATATGGAAAAGTCAGTCAGCGAAGTAGGGGCAGTAGCAGGAGCAGACACACTCTGCCACATCATCGGCGTCATGATTAGCTCAGCATATATACACCCCGAGGAGCAGGACCTCCCCCCCCTACTAATGTGATGAACTGTGCCAGTGGGGCCAACTGAAGCGTGCCACTCGGATGCTGGGATCCGTAAGCTCGAACAGGATCTCAACTCCTGACACACCGAAAACAGACACAAGCCGACGGGTGCTGGCAAGCGGAAGGACCAGGCTAAAGACAAATCTTGCAGATTTTGGCCAAGAAATGCGCAACGAAATGTGAAACCCAAATCAACTTGAAAGTGAATAAAAAGCCACAAAAAAAATACAACTTTCCCTTGGCAGTGGGCAGTTGGCCGCAAAACCAAGGGACGAGGAAAACTTTATAAGCGTTAAGAAAAGCCGAGGAGACCAAAAGCCCAACAAAAATTCCTCTAAAACAGGAAACAGAAGGTGGCATTCAGATGAAAGAAGGAAGTCTCTTATGAAACACAGAGGAAAACTTTTGCTCAAATTTTGTTTGAAAACAATTCACCATTTAACAAAATAAGTATAAAATGTGTTAAATTAAGGAAAAACTGTACAAGAATGTATTAAAACTATTTAATTACATTTAACACTTTCCTCCTTAGTACGAAGTACTTTGAAAAATTCCTTTCTCTATTTCGAGAGCTACAAAAGTTACAAGTGTATTTGCAGGAAAGTCTATCTTGTCAGTTGATGAATCCTAGACTTAAGCGAGGGTATTAAGCATTTTACAACTTTCGAATTGCTTGCCACATTTTCCGGACTTTGGCCATAACAAGGACTTTGGTCAGCAGTACTAGGAGGACCAGAGGTAAATGGCTGTACCATCCGGCCAGCTGGAAAGTACTTTAAAGTACTACTCCGATTGAATGAAAAGCCCAGAATAAATTGGTATATATTGTATGGCCCAGATGCCGACTGTCAACTGATTTGTATTTCAGCAACGTCTTCAATTCCACTGATTAAAGGCAAGGCAACTTAATCAATTTCCGGTGAAAGTTCCTAGGGATAGGAGCGCCCAGCACCATTTTCCACATTCATTGGAGGCGCCTCCAGCCAACCCTAAAAACTTTCCACTCGAAGCCAATACGCGCCAACATTTTCAAGTCGCACTATAAAAGGCGAAGGCATACAAAGTTTCCATTCGCCGCTTCGCGTGGCTCCTGGAGAAAGTCGGTGAAAGCGGGAAGGAAATGGAAAAGCGTAAAGCGGGCACGTGCTCGGCCACACGGACTGCTGAGCGGCCACAATGCAAAACTAAAGCCTTTTTTACGGCTGCTGACGACAGCTGCAAATTAAATAAAATTAAGCCCAAGTTAGAGGAGAGCCCAGCGCTATTTATTAAGTGGCTTTGCGTATTGTCTGGAAATGGTGATGGAGCTGGAGCTGGAGCTGCCCCGCTGCCTTAATTTCCGCTTTTTTCCCCACCCATGTAGAGACCTGGGAGACAGAGTGTCATGCCATTTTAATTGAGTGAACAGGGCTTATGAATCCACGTCACCAGCAGCGACATCTGGGCCAACTGGAAGGTAAAAATGCAATCATGGTAACGTCAAAAAATTGGCAAGAAAAAAAAATAGGAGAAAGTGCAGAAAATGGAGTGGGGAGACTTTGCCAAACAGCTGAAAACTAAGTGAAGAGTAAACAAAAGTGCAGCGTCAGCGGGATAGAAGAAGCGATTAAGTTTCCGTACAAAAAAAAAACGACGGGGAAATGGCCAAGAATGACAGAAGCCCGAAGGAAAAAATGGCAAAAATGTAAGGTGGTACCCAGCATAGATTCTCAAAGAAAAATGGAAATAGCTTCCCTCTCGTGATACATCAAAAGTTAATTAAATTTAAATTACATCTTCAATAGGTTTATAACTAGGTCCATGGCCTGAGATTGTATCTGACAGATTCTGAAAAATAAAGTTAAGATAAACAAACAGGAAGCGTGCCAGTGAAGTTTCAATGGAGAATTACCGGAGATATGCTTTCCTTCCACAAACTTTTAACATTTTAACAAGCAAACAGAAATGCCTTGGTTATGGAAATTGAATTTTGCATACGACATGTCCGCCCGGCGGAAGTCATCTGCTTTGGCTGCCAAAACCCCCATTTTCTTTCTAGAAAGAAACTACTTCACTCATAGGTTCCAGTGATGGATGAAGGGAAGAAAAGGCTATACAAGAAAGGCAATAACATATCGTTGCTAACTGTGGGGCAATAAAAGCTGACTTGAATGGGAAATGTAGGGGAAACGCCAACTTACCGGTTTCTTATTGATACGAGAACCCAAGGAAAAGAAACCCTTCACAACAAAAAGGTTGATTAAGCCTTTATTTAGAAAGTTTGTCTGGAATTTCGTGAACGAATTCGGTTAGAACTTTATTGATGAGAAACAAAAGCAAACGTTGTTGATGTTTAAGATTTTGAAACTGATACATGTTCTTGATTTAGTTTTGAAATTTTAAAGATTTAATGCGCCTAACCAACGGTTAGGGCCATGATGGCGTTGACCACATCGTTGTCGTTCTTTAGTAGAGCCTTAATGGCCTGCTTGCGCGAGCAGGAGGCCTGCATCTCGACCAGTTCGATATCCTTGTCGTCCAGACCCTTGGCGGCCTCCTCATCCACCTCCTCGCCATCGTCATCATCTGGACGGGCCACGGCGGCAGCACCTTTTTGTCCCTCTTTGGACTCATCGGTTTCACCTGCGGTCGGCATGCGATAACGCTCAGCGGCCTGGGCAGCGGCTGTACTCGAGATGTCCTCCACACGGACCTCGCCAAAGCAAATAATGGTATCGCCATGGGGCACCTTATACACGTCCGGCTTGTCGATGTACAACAGAATGTTCTTGTTCTTGCGCATGGTGACACGGGCCACGTTCTCCATCGGCTTCAGATCCAACTTGCTGAGCAAACGGCGTGCCTTCTTCTCGCCGCGCGACTGCCTGGGGGCTTCGCTCATCAAGTTCAGACCGAGGGACAGATTCGGCTTCCCCTCGGCATCGACCAGATCCGGAATATCATCATCGCTGTCCGAGAGTTCGTCGTCTGAATCACCGGAAGCTCCGGTGCCAGAATCCGAGCTCACATGTTTGTCCTGCGATCCAGAGAGTACAAGATCAACCAAAGTTCAAGAGCACACATTTTGTTTCTTACCATGTTTTTCAAAGTCAAAACATTATTTGGCAACTTATTGGCCAAATCCACCAGCTTTCGGAGCTTAAGACAATAGGCTGGGTCCAGAGGTAGGTCCTCCAAACGGGTAACTTCTATTGGTGCGCCTTTTTCCTTTTCGGCCTCAACCTCAGTGGTATTCTCATTCTGCTTTTGCAATCCAGCTGGAACTTCAGCCTGACCGTTTGCTGCCATCTTACCGGTTTTCTTCATTTTTTGCTTCTTGCCCATTCAGTAGTTGGTAGTTTAAGAAAATGAACGTGAGATTTTTCTCACAACACACAGGTTTTCTGAATAATTTCGAGGCAACTTTGACGGAAGTCAGGCAACAGCTAACTTGATGAAACGGAAACTCGTGGGGCACGTTTTCCACGTTGTCAGTGTTGAGAAGTGAGGACGGGAGCTTTGAGATGCTCTGCACGGTCTGTCAGTGTCAGTCAAAAGGCAATTTAACACGTTTGCACTACGGATTTAGCGGGGAATAGAATAAAGATTGCGTTAGCATCTATCAAGCGTAGGAAGTATGTGATTTCCACTTTAAAAATGTGAATTTATTATACGGAAAGTGTCTATAACAGTTGTTTTCTAATGCAATTGTAAGTAATTTGTGAGAAATTGATTTAAAAAATATTTATGCTTTAAAATAAACCTTTTAAGGGGAGAAATAATTTAAAACAATATTGTGTTTACTTCCACAAATTTTTTTCACAAGGCTTAACTTTCTCCCAGCTGCTTTTAACGACCTTATAATCTAATAAAAAACATAAGGTTCTGCTTTTAAAAAGTTAATAATGCAATGAGTCGCTACGCAAAGTCGAGAGCTGAAACAAATTGCGTTTGATGGAACTTTTACCGTGCAGAGGGGTCTTTTTTTTTAATGGCTGCATCACAAATTATCGATATCGATACATTTTGCGGCCAGAACCGAACTTGTTAAAAAGTTTTCAGTTAAAAAGGCCTTTTCGTTTGAATTTGAGAAAGTGAAAATTGCATCAGTCTGTGAAAGGAAATGCTCTTAAAAGTTTCCCCCTGCAGTGCCAACAAAGCCAATTGAAATTGATGATTGGAAAGCCATGACAGAGGCGAATATTTTGGCCAATTGAAATTTGTAGCAGATCGCTGCCCGGAGGAGGAAAATTGCCAGCAGTGGCTTTCCCTTTGGGAAATATTTGAAGAAGCAAACGGGTCGCGTGTCGCCGCGGGAAAAATGGAAAAGCAACGGAAGCAGAAGAGCCGGAACAATGCACCAAAGTCAAGTGCAACAAATGGTCCTTTGGAAGCAGCTGGCTGGCTTGCCTTCATTTTAATTGCAGCTGTGTCTGTGGTTGTGGTGGGGAAAACCAGAGGAACCACAGAAACACGATTTGGGTGGAGCAGGTCCTGCGGTTCGCGCCGTGGGTTATGCCGGGACGAGAGCCTCCTCCCTTGTATACATTATGTATATGCACCCTCCTATATATTCATTCATATATGCATGTTTCGTGTAAGCTCGTCTGTTTGCTGTTAACTTTATTAAACGGAAGTGCCACGCCCCATTAGCGCACCCATTTTCATTCATTGTAATTGCATTTATATTGGATTTTCTTTTTATCTTTAGTTGCAGATATTCGCGGAGGAAAAAGATGACTTTTAAACACTAGTGTCCAAAATGAAAGGGTACACTTAATTGCTTTTCGATTCTGACCCATCTGAAAGCTACTTTTTGGTAAAAGCAATCCCACCAAATGCCAGGCTATAATTTCATTCTGGTTATCAGTTCCTCAGAAAAAAATAATACACCATAAATTCGATCCAGTCGATTAATTCTCTCATATTTTATTTTTCACATTTCATTTTCGCCGCCTGTTGATGCGTTTTTAATTGCTCGGTTCTTTTAATTAATGTGCGAGAAAAAAAGAAGCACCACTCCCTGTCTGCAATTATTAAACTTTATGGGCCAGGTCAACGCCTAATTGAGTTGCATGAATTATGCAATGGCCACGAAGGCGGCCAGGAGGCCAAGGATGTTGCATCGGGGACGACAGGGCCATCCGCCACCGTCAGGAGTGCTCCTGCCCTGGGTCACCTTAATTGAATTCGAGTGGCCGACTAATCAGATATTCCCTTTTGCATCCAGCCACGATTTCGCATCGGTTTGGTAAAGGACTTGGCTTTTGACTTTTCGGTCGATTCGATCCAATGTGTTACGCTTGAGTTGAGTTTTCCCTGAGCCGGAGCTGGAGCTGGAGCTGGAGCTTAGGGTAGAAACTTTTTGGCTGGCCCGGCACGTTCGTCCCATGATTAATTATCCCGCCCCATATGCTGTGGTGTCATCTGGTTCAGGCCGGTTCAACTTATTGGGGCTTAGTTTCAGCCTTGTAGTTTAGTTTTCGCTACGGTCTGTGCATGAAAAATGAACACAGGACTAAGACGTCCAAGGAGACAAGTCTAAGTCCTGGGACTCTTCAAGGCAATAAGGTCCATTAAATGCTGCTGGATGGGCTTGGGCTGGGGCTTGGGAATGGGAGGACAGAATCTGGAACGCATTAATCATGCAAGTTTCGAGAAATGATTGAAATCATATTACCATGTCTCAGCCATGTTATAACTAAAGATGTTTCTGTAATTGAGATGATGGCCCAGACTGGGTCCTTTCATAAATTTATTTATTGATGTTTTGCAAATGAGTCAGCTAACCTTGTTTGTCAACTAGTTCAAATAAAGGATTTCTAAGATATATGGTCAGGCTGAAGCGTTTATTACTTGGGGTCCTTGTGAATTACTTGCAAGTCAGCAAACAAGAAAGCCAGTTGACATTTGATATACAAATTAAGTTTAATTCCTGCTAAGCTTGTTTAGTAACTTTATTGATTAATTCTCCCAGGAACTTAACTTTATCAAATTAAGTTCCACTGACAAGAACTCAGAGGAGTGAAACATATGTTTGCTGTTCCTATTTTTATTCAGCTGACAGGTTATTTCATTTGGTGTCTTGTTTATTCATCCTCCGCCCTGCTCGATAATTTGACGTTTTCTCTTTCGGAGCTTAAACTGCCACATCTTTGCGGTGCTGTTGATGAGCTGGAATCCCATTTTGTGGGCGGCGGGATACAAAGGGCCTTTGGCTCCCACCCACAGACCTCGCCACAACCATCGCTGCTGCCATCCGAAATATGTCAACCTTGAGCGAGGCTGACGCGCTTATCGCCAAATGACCCAGACGGGAGCCAGGAGGCCCCCAACCACCTGGCCGGCATGGAAGCCCCAGAACCACTGAACCATTGGAGCGTCAAAGAAAATCAATTTCCCCTGTCGAGTGAAGAGCTCTGGGCTAACCGAAGACTGACATTTATTACCATATAAAGAGCAAGAAATACTCGGCAAGCAGGCGGAGTCACCGGAGGCTAAGCGAACTCTTGGCACAAAAGGCGAACAACTAAAAAACAGGAAACTGCAGCGCGACAAATGTGCACCGAGAGAAAAAACTTGGTCCGTGCCCCGCTGCTTCACGTCCGCCGTGCTCTGTGCCCCCAAACTGGCTACATCATCCGGCATCCATTTTGAGGTGCTCCATGGCATTGTGCGCATTGTGTGAAAATATGAAATATGGAAATGCCGGAAAGCGAAAAGTTGTCCCTGGCACAATAAAATGCAATTTCCCTCAAGAGCCAAGCGAGGGGCCAACAGGGAGGGGCAGATCCCGAATATACATTGCTAATTTCCGGTAACAACAATAAGGAGCCACCGAAATACTTCTTGAGGAGGAGGTACTTCCATCCAAGAATTTTGAGTGGGTGTGGGAGTGGAAGAGCCGGGTTATTAGTGCAAAAGCTTGCATAAATTTGTATAAAGATTTTCGTATAGATATGGCTCAGGGAAATGCGGGTTTTTGAGCTTGCTTCCACCAAGAAGCTAATTGAAAATGGAAATTTATTGTTTTTAGTCTAAAAATAGTTAAACTTTGGCTTTTAAAATTAGCATATTGTTACTCATGTATGTACCTTACAGGTGTGCCGATTATCATGGCAAGCAATGTACAACAGCAACAGCAACATCCATGCACCACAAGTGAAGAGACGAAGCATCAGAGAGCACGAGCAGCAGTCAAGGGCGAGGAAGCTGTGGGAGCATGCCACCCGGCCTGGCCTGAGCAGCAGTCTACGAACAATCAAGAGGAGCAGTTGCCCCACCCGCATCCAGTACCAGCGCAGCAGGTGCTGCACCAGCGAAAACCGAGGCAGCACGAGCTTCTGCACCACCAGCGCAGGTTGCCGCCTTCGCTGCCGGCCCGGGGTCGCCTTCTGATCAGCGAGGGTGCCCGGCGGCGTGAGGTGCGTGGCTGCGGAGCGGGAGGTGGCGGACTGTTATGCTGCACGCTGGACCTGGTGAATCGTCCGGCCAAGCTGCTGCAAGTAGGATTCCTTCTGGCGATCCTACTCCTAGCCACGCATGGAGATCTTGTGCAAGCGGAGGGCAATGTTGGTGAGTTACCAATTAAAGTTGATCCAATTATTAATTTTTATTTTGTTTTTACTTTTTTTTTCTTTAAATATTGGCATGAAATCCCTGTGGCACTTGCCACTTGCCACTCGCCGCTTGCCACACTCTGTGTGTGTTAACTTTTTGTGTGTGTTTGTGGCGAAAACATTTACAAGTTTAATTAAAACTTTGACGCAGCAAACAACATACGCAGTCGCAACATGGATTTTAATTCTACTCCCTGGACGACAGGATTGCCGGTCCGTGTCCGTGTCCGGTCCGGTCCGGTCCGGTCCTGGCGGCTGTCTAAATATGTTTTTAACTTGTTTAGCCCGGACCTTGCATAATCCAATTGGCCGGGCTGGTACGTGATACAGCAGAGTGCTGTGTTGTGGTGGCCAGGAAATGGCCTCTACGGGCGGAACTTGGCCAGGTGCAGAAGCCAAACGAAATTACCATGTGCAACAGGCCCCAATACGTGAAAAACATCTATTTTTAGTTCGAATACGTTTTTGGGAGGGATTTCAGTTTGATGAAGTCCGTGCGGCAGCTCTAAGCTGCAAAAAAGATATAAATATTTGAATTCAAATGAAATAAATATTTAAATTCCAAACTAGATCAACTATTTGCTTCACACTTTAATGCCTTTTCTAGTTTACAATATTTAAACTATTCAAATATTCATTACATATTCGCACATTCAATGAAACAACTCGTTTTAGACCTTTTTCCGTCTATAAATATTTAAAAATTGTTAAACGAAATGAATTTCTGAAAACCCAACGAATAAATCACAGTTTAGAATGTTTTTCCTTAAATTTCCAAGTCCTAATTGGATTGTCAGAGTTTGAAATTTTGCTAATTTGGGATACACTCAAGTGGATATAATTTCCATAATTATTTTATTAGAGAATGAATTTCGTACCGCAAGCTGCCTGCTCCTTTGGTTCTATTGAAGTCGTGCTTCGGGTAACCATTTTCCAGCTTATCCTATTTATCTCTGTAAGTTCCTTACGTATTCATGGCCATACCAACAACCAACAGCCAACAGCCGTCAGCCGTGGCAACGAGGCTGAGTGGGCGGAGTAGCTGGGATGAAAAAGGATTCACGGCTTATGCCCTGGCCAGGGGAGCTTCCCTGCTGATGCTGGTGCAGCGGCTGCTGCTGTCATGACAACAACTAGTTGCTTTTGTTGCCACTGTGCCACTGTGTGGGGCATGCAAATTTGCAGCTTTCGTTGCTGTTTCTGCTGCTCCTCCTGCTGCTGCTGCATCCACGTCAGCAATCAGCCCACATGCAAAGTTAACAACCGGAGCTCGGCACATACATTTATGCAGAGGCTTGCGCAAGTATCAACAGGAGCTGGGTCCTGGGATTTATTGATTGGTGATGCCACACTCTCAACTGCCGGCCCTCCTCCCCCTTCCCACAGCAAGCCACGTACACGTCCACATGTCCTGCTGCAGGTGCACATGCCCTCGCCCAGAAACAGAGATACATAAACAGATAAATGTCCTGGCTCCTCGCAAACGGGTGCGCATTGTTCTCGGCCGTGTCATGTGTCTGCTTGTATAAATTAGCAGCCCGGACTGGCAACAAGCAACATCATCATTAGCAGCATCTGATGCTCCAGTTGCTCCTCCTAGTTGCCGCACATATTTCATGGGGGGCAGTGTCACTCCATGTTCCGTGTACCATGTTCCATGGCTGTGGCTGTGGCGTCGCAACTTTTGATGGCTGAACAATAAAATTTAATTAACAGCCGCCTGGAGCCTGTAAGACTGGTGGCTGGAAAACCGAGCTACTGCTCTGGGATTCGCACATGGCAGCCGCCTCTCGAGAACTCCCTGTTGCATGCAACAGAGTCTATCGCATTGACCTTTGTCAGCCACCAAAGCGTGGTAAAGTGGCAAAAACAACTTCATTAAAATATGGAAGGGAACTGCGAACGGAAAGGACTACATCCAAGGGCCACACCCATGCTGGCAGCAAAACTTTGCCAGTCGGCAGTGCATTTATTCATTCATTTCATTTGAAAAACAAATATTTGCACTCATTTTAAAAGGCTTTTCAGCTGCAATGTCAGATAGTTTTCATATTTTGCGCAGTACTCTCTGACTGCCGCTTGCCGCATTTAATGAAATTCAGTTCAATCTTTCCAAAAGCCAAATCCAAATGCAAATTTCACTGCGTGGGCCCCGGCATACCCCTGGATTTTTGCATCGAAATCGAATCGGATTTTACATTTTTGCGCGCATTTTGCACATTTTCAAATCAGATGCGAATGCATTATTAATTAGGCGGCTGTCTGTTGCTATCAAAACTGTTAAAATGGATGTGGTGCAGCCACGATGCCAGAGCTAATGCTATTTCCATGTAGTAGCCTGAAAAACTTGTTAAATATTGCGTATACGCCACCGGACTCTTTTTATTTTTCGGCCAACCTCTGACCTCTGCCGCTTTACATCATTCTCTGTGGTTGATTTGCTGCACAAAACCACAATTGTTCAGCTTTTATGTATATATAGGAAAATGTATATATTCCACATCGGTGGGGTGCCATGGTTGCCTCCTAATCCTGACAAAAAGGTTCGATTTTTCCTATAAAATCTATAGGTAATTGCATTAGCAGTGGAATTTGCAAAAGCTCCACAAATTGCCTTTCATTTTCTATGCGAGAGAAATTATTGGTTACCAAATTGGCAATTTTTATTGTAGTTTCATTTAAAATATTCAACTTTAATGTTTTGGTTTTTGGACAAGAAGTTCCTGTTGTTTCGTCACCTTTATGTTTTTGGAAAACTTTGCCAGCAGCAACTTTTGATGAAAAGTTTAAAGGAAAAACATATTATTGGGTCATGAAAAGTCTATTGTTTACCAAAGATGAAGGAAAAAAGAGGTATTTTAAATGCAAAATATGAAACTTGGTAGCTGCTGGAAAAATTTTCAAGAGAGAAACTATGAAACATGCCTGCCCAAAGGGCATATTTTTTTGGACACGTTGCTAGTCCTAATGCATTTTTTTTTGCTTTGCCCAGACTTGAGCCGAAAAATTCCCTACATACCTGTGGCAGTTCATAGTAACCTGTTGAAAACTCAATACCATGCCAGGATTTCTCCTGGCAGCTGCAACACTTTCGTATATTTTTTGCAGCTTTCCCTGGAAATAACTTTTCGCATGACTGAAGTTCATACTGGACGGATGAATGCGTTGAGTAGTGTCGATGATGGCTGTCGAGCTGTCCAGTCGATAGTGGAATATATCCTCTATCCAGATGCAGCCCTTCCCTTTTGGATGTCAGGAGCAGAGTTGTGAGTGCGGGCCAGAAAAATAATTGCTGCCTGGCTGAAGCGTTCTCCAACTTTTGCGCCACCCCTTTGGATATCACTGACCCCATCCTCAACTCTGGCTCTGACTGCAATTTAATTTCTCAAATGGTCTGGGCACCAAGTAATAGCAAACAACTTGCTACTAATGAAAATGCACTTAATTTGCGCCACGCTCAAGTCATTTGGAACAAATTGCAGTCTGTTTGCCAGCTTCGTGTACATCCTTGCCGGCAAACGGGGCGTATGCGGAATGTCGGGAGTCGGGTGGTGATGTCCTGTTGTTAACGTAAACATATTGCCGACATAATCGAAAGCAGAAAGGAAATTCCTTTCTCCTGGCAAAGAAAGAGCCGAGTCTCGATATCCTTTCGCTTCAGTGCATACAAACTTTTTACTAGGATTTTTCGTACTTTTTGGCTTGTCAACCCAAAAGCAAGCTTAATTTAAGGGAAAATGGTCGGGAAAAACACCATAGAGAGAGAGAAGAAAAGCTAAAGCTAAAGCCCTAAAGTTGTGTGGCATTGTGAAAACGTTTTAAGCGCCGCAATTACTGCCAACAGGCGCACTCCGAACGCACTTTTCACATTCTCTATGTGCAGTATGTGCGAGTGTGGCAGTTACTGTTGCATGTTGCATGCTGCATACCCCCTCATTTGGGGGTAGCCATTGTGTCCCGCCATTTTGCCCACAAAATAGAGAGAAAGATTTATCCCAGTTTTCAGTTTGAGTTTTCGTTTAGGGGATTAAGTCGTGCTAAGTGGAAAACAGTTAACTGCATTGGGCCAAAAGGAGATTAGAGATACTGTTCTACAAATTGGTTGCCGAATTTAGTTCAGCTTTAAGGCAAAGAAAGGATGTTATTTCAGTAACATATGTACGTTTATTTAATCAGAGCTCATCAAATAACATCATAAGCTTTAACAAATGAACAGAAATACATGCAAATTGAATTCCAGGAATTTATTCAGCATCTTAAGGGCTTCTCAGAAATTTGTAACGAATTCAAATCAAAAGCGTGCCCAAGTTAATCCTAGAAAACGTAGAAAATAACAAATAAAATTCCATCATTTAATAACCAAACTCAATTAAAAGAAAAGAAAAATCACAAAGAGTATGAAACTATTATTTTTCCTGTATGCTGTCATAACAAATTGTTTTTTCCATCTAATCCGTTCTGAAAATTAATGAATTTTGTGTCCAAAGCCATGGGCAACTCCACTTGTTTCTGTCATATTTAGAAGATTTTAGTGGTAATTTAATTATGTTGGCTACAGAAAGTTGGGTCCTGGTCTGGCCAGGACTACATCGGCAGCTCATTGATACTTCAGATTGGCCAGAAGTGATGGGGCAAGTTAATTAAAGTTTCCGAGCTGAAGGCTTTCAATGGACAGATGAAGATGTAATTAAGAGATAAAACTGAAACAATGAACACACACATCATCAGTATATACACACGCCCACCTGTACACACACTGGAAGCTCAAGGAGCTTTGAAACAATGAGGCCAGAGGTCAGAGCACCAGGTCCTGGCCCATGAAAGGATAAGCAATCGAGCAGAAGAAAAGATATTGAATGGCCACTGAACCGTGGCCAGACACTGGTCCGCCTTTGGCCCAAATAACGTCTCTGACTGACACAATAAATGGCCGACAATCAAGGATGGTGGAAATAAGAGCAGCTGGCCTGGCTGACAAAAGCCTGGCTAATGAATAATAACCGTAATCATCGTCAAGATGCAGGCACACAAAAGCATAACAATAACAGAATATGTAATAACAATAAAATAAGGGCCATAATCGATGAGCTCGACTTGGCCAGTTCTCTGTGAAATATGTAGTTTGAATTTCAAAATTGAGAAAAGAGCGAAATATTTGAATATCGGGAGCTGTTTGTTCCATTTTCAATAGGTTGTCTTGGAGAATAAATAGCTTTTGTTAACCCCTCTGTTTGTAAGACTCTTAGAAAGTGGTAAGAAATAAGCTTCTTATAAATACACTGAGAAAATAATCAAATATTTGTACTAAGAGTATTTGAAAAATCTTCTGTTACTGTTTTCCAAGTGCAGGACCCATTTTAAACAACTTTTCAAGCTCAGTCTTTAAAATTTATCACCAGAATTTAATAGGTTTATTAGCCTCTGTACTTTTGGCCTTTTCTTTGGGGATATATTGTGACAGTCCGATCATATCCTGGGCGTAATGGGAATCGGAATCGGTGTCTGGCGGCAGCCATTTCAAGGGGCAACCAGAAAATGTCATAAAAATTAACGTGGCATCGTAAATATCTGGCGGCATAACCATATATATACGTATTCTGGATGTTATATTTGAGTGCAAATATGCGTAAAATTGTTCAAACGACAATCCTTATATATATATGTACATATGTATATGTATGTTGGTGTGTATATCCTTGCACAGCAGTTACAGTTATACATTTTGGCACATTAAATAAAATAAAAAAAAAATCCCCAAAAACGGGAAAATGGCGCGGCAACTGGTTGCAAGACCTTCAGACCCCTTGTACCCCACATCCTTCATCCCCACCACCATCTCCTGTTTTCGGTATTCGTTTGAGTATTATTTCACCACATGGAAAATAGGCGTGTTCCTCCCAACCTCCACCCCCCCTGGAGAGCTAGGTGGCCGCAAGGCAAATCCCTGCAATTACTTTGTTGGCACTTTGTTTTGGCTTGCCTTTTGAAGTTCCTATTTTTGGGATTCCCCATTTTATTTCAACATTTTTGTATTTTGTATTTTGTGGTGCTTTTTATTTGCCCGCCCTTGGCAGCGGACCATTAGGCCATTTTAATGGCTAAAAACTACTAGACTCGTACATATGCACTATGGGGTTTTTGACCACTTTATGTGGCATTTAATCATTTTTTGAAAGTTCTCTGATTTAAAAAAAATTAATGGGAATGTATTAAGAAAACATCAAACTATTATGCCTCATACTCAAAATATTAATTATTAGCACCATATGCTAGCATAACAGCTGCAAAGTCAGCTGTTGCATCCGAAAGCACGTGCGCTAAGTTTCCAATTTTCACATAGTGATTTGTGAAATTAGATTATTTGTTTAAAACTCCATTTAAAAAGAAAAATAGTAATGGACACTGATTTCACAGGCTTGTACTACATGTTAAATGTATTAACTGTTTAAATTGTGCGTGTCTATACTAAAATTTTGTCATTTTATAGATGCACCTTAAGCTGAATTTTGGGAAACAAATTTCAACTTTGGGAAGAGTTTTGAAATAGAAGGAATAAAAAGTTTTCAATGCGTCCAAGTGTATGTTGTAGCGTTGTCAATACTGAGCAAAGGCTGTTAGTCTTATTGTGCACTTTTCTCCACTATTGGTGCAATTTGAATTTTTCTTAGATAACCTCACTTTCTCCAAAAGCCGACTTGGTCGCTGCTTGGAACCGCGAAAGGGGCCGGGCTGAGCATCAAATGGCTGTACAATGTTTTTTTTTAACGCCATGCAAATAACAATGTGGATAATGCCGTTTTGAAAAAAAAGCCACCAGTTTTTAATGGAAGTAATGGAAAATACGGTGCTTTCAGTCGGCTATTTTGGAGAAGAAGCGTCTGAGTCCTGAAACAAGCTGTATAAATCAGACAGGCGTCACCATTCAAGAAAACCCTACCGATTACATTCCATCTGATGGATACATCAGATCCAATTATTTCGTCCTTAATTTATCGAGATGCATAAAAAACTAAAGAGTCTTTAACTTCCAATTGAGGTAATTGAGATGCTTTCGTACGAATACGAAAATAATGTTTGTCTCGAAGATGACGAATTTAACGATTCCAGCTTGTTTTTTTTAGATAATATTGATATATTATAGAAAATGAAAAAAAAAGAATAATAAGATTAGTACTACTGTATGAAGGAATTTTTCTTTTTCAACTTTTATATGCATTTGTATGGAAGAACACTGAAATCCGGTATTTTAAACTGACAGTTTTCAGGGAAAGCGTTGTCCGATTTGGTTCAAAATTGCTATATCGTATTAAAATAGCAACAAATATCAGCTCCTTAAATTTCATTAATTTATCTTTACTTTTACCAAATCGTTCCTATGGGAGCTATAGGATATAGTTTCCTGATCCGAACGATTTTCATGCTATATGTGCCTAGGATCAAATAATAACGATTGGTAAAGTTTCATGTCGATATCTCCAAAACTGACCGAGTTATTAATTAATGCCACAAAAACAGGTCAAAAACCCCATAGTGATATGTTGCGTAATGTATGTAAATGTATTTATTTGCCACAGAGAGAGGGGGCAGCCAGAGTTGGGGCAAGGGGCAACCTTTGGCAAAAGCAAATAAATGTTAATTTAATGTTAATATTGTTTACTTCGGTCCTCGCCTTGAAGGTGTAACAAAGCCAGCAAAGAGGCTCTTTCTCCTTTGGCAAACAAATAGGAAACCAAAGTGCTTTTCCATATGTATGTGTGGGTGACAGGGGGCTGGGTTCTGTTCTGAGCTAGTGTGTGGGGGTCTGGCCTAGGGCAAAGGGCAAAGAACATACGCTGAGAGGCCGAGCAGAAAAAGCATGCAAAATTCATTGAGCAAATGCCAAGGAACCAGCCCAACAGCTGCTCCCAACTGCCGTCGTGGCTTGACAGGATGAGGAGGGGTTATCCTTCGGCGCAGGACATGTGTAGGCGTGCGGAAATTTAATAAGAACTGGATTTTTATGTGCCACGCATACGCAAATAAGCGTTTTCCAACCGAGCCCGGAATGTGTATTTGTTTGTGTGTGTAGCCTGGCCTGTAGCCTGGTGTAATCACGCTCCATTGGGCGTCTCTAATTTGGCATTAACAAAGACAAATACATTTACACGCAGACAGGGATATTGCACACCCACACACTAGCACAGCATCTGTATTTGAATGACCCGAAAGCTAATGATTTGATTTATCTAGCGGCGAGCAACCTGCGTTGCATACTTTGCGGCGTCGCTGTAATTGATTCAGATGGCGGCAGGACCCTAAACAAATTAAGGTCAAAATAAAATAATTAGAACCGCTTAATGGGCGACCGTAAATACCAGCCCATACATTGGCCAATTTCGCTTAATTTAAATGAATATGCCGCCCGAAAGTGGGTCATATTTCATCGGGACAACGACAAATGTTCGTCGTTGTTGAATTCGATGTGGAAGGCACAACTTTTTGGGAAGACACATCAAATATTTGGGCCAAGTTTTTGGCTTGCAGTCAGTCAGTCAGTTGGCGAGTGATAAAACTGTGTGATTTTGTCAGTCGCGCCAAAAAATATAGCGGTTGTCGGAAAGTTTGTGGTACAACTTTTGGTCCTGTTCTGTTTTTCTTGTGGGTCTACCGGCCATAATTTATGCAAAAATCTAATGAATTTTTCATGCACAACAAGAGCACCAACAACAGCAATAACAGCAGCAGAAACAAAAGGGCAGGAGCAACAACTTTGCGCAAATTAATGAAAATTCATGAACGAATCCTGAATTTTCGGGGTGTGTCCTACTGCCCCACCTATCGTCCTGGCTCTTCACATTAATGAGCGAAAATTAAAAGCTGCCTAAACATTAATGAAAACCAAAGAACCGTAGAAGAACAAGTGCCCGGACAAGCCAAGGGGGCTGGAAAGCAAGTGGAAATGGTGAAAAATGTGCCCCAAGTAATAAGCAATCAAGATTTGTGTGTATTCTTTTATGGCAAATTGGAAAAGTAATTGCACATTAAACTCATTGAGGCGCAAAGTGTCGATGATGGCCGACCAGACACCGAGTTATTTGCATTTAATTAAATCAATTTGATCGCATCGTTATTTGAGAACGCCCACCATTCGAGAGGCTTGTGCGTGGGCGTTTTCGGCAATTTCGGTCTGGAATTCCGATAAAGCCAATTGCATGGGATTTGCATGGGATTGGATTGGTTTCAGCTTCTGCGTACCTGGCATAAATCCATATGAAATGAGAGCCAGGGAGGACATTACGGCGGGAGAGGGCCGCCTTTGCTGACTGGCAAAATGCAGTCAATAAACCGCAGGGGAAAAGGAATTGCCAGGAGAAGGATGCCATGCCATGGCAACGGTTAGGAGAAGGACCACCCCGGGGCCTGCAATCAGGCATCATATTTGAAATTTTGATTTCGGTCCGGACTACAGGCTCCGGATCCAAATGCGTAATCGATTGTGTTGCGAAACCAATCCTGCCTGCAGTCCTTGCAGAATACTGTTGCCAGTGGTTGCCGGTTGCAGGCTGCAGGTTTCAGGTTGCATGTTGCCATGGCATGCCAGTGGCAGGTCCATTTCAGGTCACTCTGAAAAGGGAATTTCTAATAAATCGCCCACAAAGTGCAGTCAAAACTGGAGGGTAAAAGGTCATGCGGAGAATAAAAGAAGCAACCATGCCGCATTCATACAACTTCATGAATGAGATGCAAAAATGATGAATCACTTTGTTCACAAAAGGCAGAGCGTAATTAAAAAAGAATCTAGTATAAAAGTTAAAGAGAGGAGTCTCTAAAAATCAAAATCTTCCCTTTAAAGTTCTGAAAATAAATGTTCTGTACCGACGTGAGGTGGATAGTGCCATTGCAGCTGCCCCAAGAAATGTCCTGGTAATGAGACAAGCAAGTTCGTTAGAAATGTCATTTGACATGGACATGGAAAATTTGTCATCAGCACGGAGACCAGATAATAAATGAAAGAAATGTGAAAGAATGAATGTGAGAAAGTTCTCACAAAAAAAGTTCTTTAAATTTTTTATGCAAAGTTGCCTTAAATTTAAGATAAAATTGTTTACTTTAGTAAATACCTTTGCCGTTTCATAGTATCTTAAAATTTACATTTCAACTGACACACAGTTGCCACTCGAGTAGTTTTTATGACACACTTTCAAGTATCATCAAAAATTTACCTTTTATATCATTTTTCCAGTTCATATTTCATGTGGAAACACTCCAATTTTTTAGTCATCTGATAAACAAACAATTCCTCGACAGGTACTCGACATATATTTGAACAGTGATGACATCGAGCTGTTTCCGTCCACAAATAAACATTTTCCTTTGCCTCCATGTCCTGTCAAAGGACTTTCTCCTACTAGCCTAGGCATGGTTTATCTTTCTCGCTTCCAGGCTGGCTTACTGAGCCTGCTGGTCAGAAGTGGCACTCAATTTATTAGACATAGCAGACGTTGGCGTTGGAAGCCTAGAAGTGGCTGCCATAAAAAGTTTATATTTATGCTGGACGTTTCGTCCGAGTGGACAAACAACCGAACAAAAAAAAATGAATGGGTAGAGAAATACTGAAGCAAACCGGGGAGCTGCCTAATTGCGTGCCAAATTTGTGGGGGTCACTGGTTGGGGGCCAGAAATATTTGTTTAGAAATGTGGCTAGATAAATCAACGAACCCGCACCCAGCCGGAGACAGTTGGAATACAGCAGACCTCAAAAGCCCCTCCTAGTCCCTGGTGCCGACCGAATTTTCATTGCCCCAGGCCAACGACGTCAAACGTGTTTAAAATTTATGAATAAAATGAGTTCGCATAAATCAAGGAGCCAGAGGCGGTTTCTGAGGGAGAGAAAATGAAAAACTGTTCGGTGCCAGCAACACGTAGAAGAAAGTTCCAGAGAAAGAAAAAGGATACTTTTTTTTTTAAATTTCATTTGTTAAAAATATTTTATAATAAAACATACAATTGGGGTTTGATTTTGTAAAGAAATTATGCTGACTTGACAAACATAGAATATTAAACTGATGCCATATATTTTCGTCCTGCACTGTTGTGTATGCAATATCCTGGCCTGAGAAATAACCCACTCAAAGGAATGTGGCTGCAGGAACTGAAGCTGCTGTGAAATGCCAACGCTTATTTACACTTAATAAAGCTGCAAAGTAGCGACAACTTTTGCAGCTGCAACAAAGCTAAAGGGAAAACACTGGAACTGGGGTAGACCAGGACGTGGAGGCACTGCATCCTCGAGCCTTTTTATTTGTTTGTTTGCCTGGCGTGGCGCGTGTGTGCCAAAGCATTAAACGCTTAGCAAGTCAAGCAGTCAAGAAAGAGAGGCTTTAATGCATAAACAGGCACCAAGGCCTGTCTGCCTATCCGGCGGTATCCTCCGACAGTCCCTGTTCCCCCTAAAAATCCAACCATCCAGCCTCTAATGCCAACGGAAAGTGTCCTGGCTTCTGGGTGTCCTGTGTGTGAGTACTTGTTATGCTGCCCTTTAACGAGCTTGCATCATGTTTGCTTTGCCATTGGCCCTGCTAGGCTTCCCCCCACCAGCTCCTGCCTCCTCGTATTTTATTTCTTATTTTTTTGTTTTGCCTTGTCGTTGTCATGATTAATGTCCTTTGTTATTATTTATTTCCTTTGTGCCGCCTCCCTGACAGTTGTGTTCGCCTTGTTCGCCCCGGCATTGACACGTCCTGTCGACGCTTGCCATTGAATGCGACTTTAACGCATCTTTTCATTCCCCGCAGCCCAAAAAAATCCAGAATTTTCCTTGTTTTCATGTTTTTTATATTTCAGAGGATCCGGCTTTGTCTTGTAATTGTGTTTTAACCGCCTGTTTTTTCATAGCAACTTTTCTTGTTGGCTCTCTCCTTTAAATTTTAAGCCCATTTTGGTTCTTTTTATGTTTTTGTTACATGTAAAAAAATGTAATTCTTTTATGGGTAGATTCTTGTCCCATTTTCCTTTTTGATTCAAAGGAAAAATTTAAACAAAGCGGGTCAAAATTAGGAACTCTCTTTTCCTCAATCTGATTTAATTAATATTCCATTGGCGTATCACAAAAAGTTCTATAAATTAAAAATTTCACTTTATCTGGTTGTGTAAATATTTCATCCTTTTTTCCGGCCTAAGCTGGAAAGTAAGTTAATGAATATTCAATTTCAATAACCCATATGTTGGTTTTATAAAAACTTCCATATAAATTTATTTTTTTAAACCAATATATACTGTATGTTCCACCTTCTGTGGTAAATGCCACACGTAATCAGAGGGCTGAACATTTGTTATTGTTATTAAAGATGTCGGCGAGCTCTCAGCACCAGCACTCGGAATATTGCACATACCACACGTTGTCCAGGACACACGTGCCGTGTTTGTATAGCCGGACGGACAGGAGAGAAAAAAAAATTCTGTTATGAAATGAAAATTGTTTTTTTTTCTTCTTCCATTTTTTTATTTTTTTTTATTTTTAAATGCCTTGACCCAAAAGCAAACAGAAGGGCAGCAGGACCTGAAAACCTCACATAAGTAAACAACCAAGGGAAGCTGGCCTCGTCGGGCGGAAAATTCCAAAGGAGCGCCTTCTTACAAACCATGTACGACGTTGTCCTGGTGGACATCAATCAAAATGCGAGGCTCCTGTTGATGTTGCCACGGTCACCGCAACGTGGGCGGATGGGATGGGAGGATATGCGTTCGGAATTTTCAATTTCGCCTTGAGGCGATAAATTTATTAAATTGCTCGCCGGCTCTCGCCCTCCTCGGGCTTAACCATGGCCTCTTGGCATAATTTAGGCCAGCGAATGGAAAGAAGATTTCCCAGTGGGAGGGGCAGACCAGCCCAATCAATCACTTGTGGTCAACATCACATCACAAAAGGACGATTGCTGTGCGCCCCTCTGACATCACTGATTTTGATTTGTTGATTGCCAGTGCCGATGAATGCATGTCCAGTTTTGCAATTTCCTTCTTGCGGTCAGAATCCTAGATTGGGGTCGGTCTTCGGTGTTCAGTGTGTTCAATACCCTGCGTAGAAAATCGAAACCACCATAAATAATAGTTGTTGCACCGAGAACGCAGGATGGCCGTAGACTGGTAGACTGGCAGACTGACAGGAGGGAAGGCAGAGATATCTCTGCGTTTGGTCCATTGGGTTGGGTTTTTGTTGCCATGAAAGCTTTTAGTCCCGATTTGCAGGTTGCCTGCCCTCCGATGTGCTCTTTTATTTTTATTGCCACGGTGCGCATTTGCATGGCTCAGCGATGGCGTTAAAATGGCCTATAACTGCAGCACGTAACATTGCGCATACGCCGCGTGGCCTTATCGCCGGGCCGGAAAAAATAAAAGGAAGCCGGGGAAAAAAACTGAAACAGAAACAATGCCAGGTGAACAGATCTCACAGCTTGATTTTACCTGACGCTCTTAAAGGCCATCTGCTCTCATCCTTGGCCCCATTACAATTAGACCGTTCAGTTGCCACAAAATTGCAGAGCATCTCATTTAATTAGTTTCTATTTTTGCAATGCGGCTGCTGGCAGTGCGCCTTTCCATGCCGGTCACGTCTCTGTTGGCCTATTGATAAATTGCCAGACGGCTTTAGTCCTCGTATTTATTGACTGTTTTCCCAGTCGAGGCTGAAGGAGGAGGTCTTCACACTGAAAAGGAGACAAACCGAGCGTTTATAGAGCTGTGGGAAGTGCACTTGAATCTGTCGAGTCGACAATGCTGAAAGGCAAACTGAATAGAGAGCTCACTTCCTGGCACTGTGTCATATGGCCAAACAATGTAACCATTCGACTCGCTAACTACACAGCGAATAAAAGTCAATTTAATGGCTTTACAACTCGGTCATTAAGAATTTAATAGTCTGCTTGGATTGAAAGTGCTAAAATGAGAAATCACTTAAATAGATCCTTTTTATGGCTTGTCTTTTTACTAAATGAACTTTAAGGTTTAAAGAACTTTAAGAATAACTTTAGGGAAACATTAGTTATTTTACATTCTTTTTTTCTGTGGACAAAACCCACGGACTTGGCATGCTTGTCAACTGACGCTCAACTGGAATTGGCCAAGAAATTGACATTTTGTCCTCTTGTGTTGACAGGACCCACTTTTTCCATTTTCCATCTGTCAGACGAATTCATTAAAGGACATTTTATTTGCCACAGCAGTTTTTGTGGCTGAGAGTTGCTTAATTTATGGAGCTGCCTGGGTAAGGCGCTTATCAGAGGGACCCGGACCTCAGACCCCTTGTCGAGATTAATTTTGTGCGCCCTTTTTAACCGGCCTGCAATTATTCAACAATTAAAAACAAAACAGCCAAACATTAGGGAGCGGAATGTGGAGGAGTTGCTAGCAAAATGAAATTACTTTGGCTTAATTAATGGCCAGCGAATGTCGAAGCGTTGTCGCCTTACCATTATTTTTTCTGCTCCTGTTTTTGGCTGTCACAGGCCAAAGTTAAAGCCAGGCAAAGACCACGAAAACTGTTGACAACAAAGTTCCAAAGTGACGCCATTTGGGAGGAGGCTTGGCGGGAGGAATTCGGAGGAGGACGTGAATGTGAACCATGAAGAGGATGTGCGTTACACATGGTGCTGGGATAGAGGCAGGGGGAGAATTTTTCAGTTGCGAATTCCCGATGCGATGCGGGCGTTGTTCTCGTTGACGTCACACACGGGGACATGCTAACAGACATTTGACTAAGGACTTTTTGCCTCCACCATGGATGGCACTTGTATTTTTCGGGGGCCATGCTCTGGGCCAGGAATTTGTAGTTGTCTTCGCCTGTCGGCGGCAAAACGTTCGTGCCTGTGTGTTAGCCATGTGCGACAAGCTCATAAAAAGCGTTTATTTAGCCAAGAGTCAGGCAAGCGACACATGACACCAGCAAAACGGCCAAAACAGGAGTGAAGTGGTTGGGGATCTGTTGGGAGGAGGGTGGAGAAGGATGTTTATGGATTGGAGAGAGTAATGCTGATTTGGCTCTTACCACATCATTATGTCTCTACCGAAGGGACGGCCTACCCACTCAGCCCTAAACTTAGTTAAACAACTCTTTCATCTACTAACCAAAGATTTTCTCCTTTTTTTCTCTCGTCCTTTCTCGTAACAGGCTGCCAGTTTGTTAGGACGCTATGCATACCGCACTCCGAGGTCTGCTACGATGGTAAGTAAGCGATAAGGACACCCCGATATCCTGACACCCCGTTAAGATGGACTTAAGACCCAGATTGCGGTTAGACGTATACTTAGTTTGGAAGGAGGCAGGCAGTCAGGCCAGCCAGAGCCATCCAGAGCCCTGAACAAAAGGAAAATTCAATTTACCAACCAACTAAGAGCAGGGATTATAAGCAAAGCATAGTTTTTAGGAAACATCCTCTTAATACTACGGCTTGGAGTCAGCTAAATGGGGGAAAAGCTTAATGCCTTTTCTATTATGCAGATTAGGGGAAAAAGTGTGTTTTAATCATTTACACAAAAAGTTGCAGTCTATTTAATTCCTAAGGCATAGCATTAATTATGATTCAGCAATTAGCATTTAAATAATGTTTTAATGAGGAAACTTTTAATATTTTTGTATTTGGATTTGGATTCTATAGTTGAAAGTTAAGGTGAGCTTTAATGAGGATTTTAAATTGGTAGAACTATTTTAACTCTAGCGTCAAGAACCAATGTCTTTAATGTCTTTAAGTAAATCCAAATTGCAAAATAAAATAAAAGCTTTCGCTGTCGATTTCCGTTGCCTTCAGCAAACAGTTCCCACCTCCATCCAAATATATGTATTTTGTGGAAATGCATCCCGAGACAAAAACCATTTTGTGGGTCAACGTTAAAGGAGCCAAATTTAGGGAAAGGGAAATCCAAACAATAAAAAAAAATAGCGGAGAAGAAACCACACTGAGCTGAGCTCTGGCCCGGGGCATATTATTCCTATTTGCAGAGCTCTTCAATGCCAGGCGAGAGTTCACACAAAACGACACCAAAACAAAGTGTGAACTGGCAGGACGGATGGGGATCGAGATGGGGGACAGGATGTGGGCGGGAGTGGGAGTGCGAGTCCTTGCCAGTGCATTATCGAGAACACACTCAATTACTTATGTAAGCTCGACGAGGGGGAGGTCTCAGGAACAATTGGAAAAGCAGCTGGAACTGCAACTGCGAAAAATGGCGAAAATTGCAGCGCAATGGTTGACCTCAAAAGAGGGGGACGGGTTGGAGTGTGCCGAGGTGAGGGGCGTGGCCTACACATATGCGGACTGCAGTCAGGGGTTTCTCCGCATGAGAAGAAGCATTTACATTATGCAAATTACGCCCGAGACAAGCCGCAAGGATATGCATTTAAATGCTCGTAAATCACAATGAAAACAAAAGGTGCTGATGGTGGAAAGGCGGCGGAATCAGGGGTACTATATATAGGAGATATGGGGGATAAGGGGGTAGCTACCATTGTAAGACGAGCGACATTAATGCAGTTACATGCCCTATTAATATCGGAACAGACAATGTAAAAAGGGCTTACAATGGCTTGATATATGTATTTGTATTTTTGACAGGACTAAGGGCCTTGAAAGTAAAGAGTATATAGCTGATAACTAAGCTTATCAATTATCTAAATATTTCAAATACCCTTTCAGACAACATCTTTGGAAAGTGCATACCCACAACCGGTGTCGATGTTGAGGACATTGAGAAGTGAGTATCCTTGGCTAACTTATTCAAATGAAATCTGCGGCTTCTATAAACGAATCCTTATTTATTCATTGCCTCAAAGGACTCCCCTCACCGAGGAGCAGTCTCGTCTGCTGGCCACCATGCTGGAGGAACTCCAGGGCGCCGGCTTAGGCTGGGACCATCCGTACGTGCAGTGTCGCATCCAAGGTGCACTCTTCTCGCTGCAACGTCAGCAGCAGCTTCCGCCGAATTTGTGCGCCAATTTGGCGCCTGTTCCGCCGGACTTCGGGGACCCCGCGAGTGCTTTGGCCTACGTGCGCTTCACGCCACCGGAACCGGAGGCGGAAATCGAGTACTATGAACAACCGGGCTATCCGTCCCTGAGGAAGAAGCAATCCGTGGATGACCAAGACATTTATCTGAATCGGATGTTGCAGGACCGGCGGCGGTTGCGTCACGATCCTCTGGAACTGGAGCACTTTGGCAAGATGGATGGGCATGTGAAGGGTGCACAGAGCGAAGTGGACATGCCCAGCATCATGGATACCTTCCTGGACAACGAACGGCAACGGATGGAGCGCGAAGAGCAGCAGCGAGAGGCGGCGGAGCAGCAAAACCTAGAGCTCTACCAAATACTAGCCGCCTCGGAGCCCGATCCGCAGCCGTACCAAAGGAAGCCGGCCAATGCCATGGACCAGCTGGAGGCCATTGTGGAGCAACAGCAGCAGCGGGAACTGAAGCAGCAGCAGGAACAGGAGCGTCTGGAGCAGGAGCAGCGGGCCAAGGCTCCAGTTTATGTGCCACCCGAGGAGGTTAACGAGTCGAGTGAGCTCTATTTTCCGGATAACTTTACGCCCTTCAAGCGGGCCCGAGGCAGCTCCAGGAGCAAACTGGCCGAGCAGGAGGAGCAGCAAGAAGACCAGCCGCCCAAACGCTCGTTCTTCCGGGAATTGGCCGGCGAACAGGGATTGGTCCAGGAGCCTCTGTTGAACTTTCAACATGCAGCACCCGAATTAGAGACCACTCCCGAGCTGACCAAGCGTCGACCGGCAGGCCTTAATCCTCTAGAATCCAACGATCTCGATGCCCAGCAGCAGGAAATGGCTTTCGAGTCGAGTCTGTTGCGAAACTCTCTCACTCCCCTGGAGGAGGAAGCCATGCTGGCCTCCAATAGCTACCCCAGGCAGCCAAAGAGGCAGAGGGTCTACACTGAGGGGGGCATGCTCCTGATGCCACAGGATGAGAGCTTCGATGGGATGCAGGGTGATGAGCCCGATAATGTCAAGCAATCCCTTCTGGCCAGTATGTTGGGCTTTGCCCGGCATGAGCGGCTGGACGTGAAGAAGCCGGGCCCGCTGATGGGTCCTCCCGCTCCTGTTTCCTCGGAAGTGAGCAACCAAGTGGAGAAAGAAAAGACTCGCAAGCCGGACGGAGGCAACAAGGAGGTGCTGCCCGCCCACATCAAGGGCAGCATCGAGGACGAGGCACACAAAAAGAAAAAGGTCATGCAGCAACAACACTCGGACGAGGATCATGCGCCGCACACCGTTGACACTGAATATGTACATGTGTTCGTCAAGAACCCGTGAGTGCACTTATTTTGTATTCTTTTTGAAAGGAAAGATTTAAATTGGATTTTTTTTAAATAATTCTTTACATTCTATATCAGTATTGACAGTTGGAACGATGGGCAGCGCATCATGAAGGAGCTGGAGCAAATACTACACATGCAGGGATACTTTTCTTATTTAACGTAAGTAAAAAATATAAAACAAATTTTCCTAAATGGTTTAAACGTTACAAAAGAATTAATTAAATTTTCCTCCTGAAAATTTTTTTTTGTGGGAACCCCTTTGAAAATATTGAAATTGCATCCATATCTTTGCCAATTTCCATCTGATCCTTGAGCGGAGTACCTCAATCGATTTGTGGATCGATTCTCCATTAATCTGCATCAAAATCTGGAAACAACATATTTTTCCACTTTTTTGTCCATTTTTCTGAAGGGTCCCCTTCAAAAATGCTGAAAATGCTGAAAATGCATGGGAGCCCAATATCACCCACCGCGAAAGCCATATCTTTGCCAATTTCCATCTGATCCTTGAGCGGAGTACCTTAATCGATTTGTGGAGCGATTCTCCACAAATCTGCATCAAAATCTGGACACAAATTATTTTTTCACTTTTTTGTCCATTTTTCTGATGGGTCCCCTTCAAAAATGCTGAAAATGCATGGGAGCCCAGTATCACCCACCGGGAAGGCCATATCTTTGCCAATTTCCATCTGATCTTTGAGCGGAGTATCCCAATCGATTTGTGGAGCGATTCTCCAATAATCTGCATCAAAATCTGGATACAAATTATTTTTTCACTTTTTTGTCCATTTTTCTGATGGGTCCCCTTCAAAAATGCTGAAAATGCTGAAAATGCATGGGAGCCCAATATCACCCACCGCGAAAGCCATATCTTTGCCAATTTCCATCTGATCCTTGAGCGGAGTACCTTAATCGATTTGTGGAGCGATTCTCCACAAATCTGCATCAAAATCTGGACACAAATTATTTTTTCACTTTTTTGTCCATTTTTCTGATGGGTCCCCTTCAAAAATGCTGAAAATGCATGGGAGCCCAATATCACCCACCGCGAAAGCCATATCTTTGCCAATTTCCATCTGATCCTTGAGCGGAGTACCTTAATCGATTTGTGGATCGATTCTCCGCAAATCTGCATCAAAATCTGGACACAAAATATTTTTTCACTTTTTTGTCCATTTTTCTGATGGGTCCCCTTCAAAAATGCTGAAAATGCATGGGAGCCCAGTATCACCCACCGGGAAGGCCATACCTTTGCCAATTTCCATCGAATCTTTGAGCGGAGTATCGCAATCGATTTGTGGATCGCTTCTCCACAAATCTGCATCAAAATCTGGACACAAATTATTTTTTCACTTTTTTGTCCATTTTTCTGATGGGTCCCCTTCAAAAATGCTGAAAATGCATGGGAGCCCAATATCACCCACCGCGAAAGCCATATCTTTGCCAATTTCCATCTGATCCTTGAGCGGAGTACCTTAATCGATTTGTGGAGCGATTCTCCAATAATCTGCATCAAAATCTGGACACAAATTATTTTTTCACTTTTTTGTCCATTTTTCTGATGGCTCCCTTCAAAAATGCATGGGAGCCCAATATCACCCACCGCGAAAGCCATATCTTTGCCAATTTCCATCTGATCCTTGAGCGGAGTACCTTAATCGATTTGTGGATCGATTCTCCACAAATCTGCATCAAAATCTGGACACAAATTATTTTTTCACTTTTTCGTCCATTTTTCTGATGGGTCCCCTTCAAAAATGCTGAAAATGCATGGGAGCCCAATATCACCCACCGCGAAAGCCATATCTTTGCCAATTTCCATCTGATCCTTGAGCGGAGTACCTTAATCGATTTGTGGAGCGATTCTCCATTAATCTGCAGCAAAATCTGGACACAAATTATTTTTTCACTTTTTCGTCCATTTTTCTGATGGGTCCCCTTCAAAAATGCTGAAAATGCATGGGAGCCCAATATCACCCACCGCGAAAGCCATATCTTTGCCAATTTCCATCTGATCCTTGAGCGGAGTACCTTAATCGATTTGTGGAGCGATTCTCCATTAATCTGCATCAAAATCTGGACACAAAATATTTTTTCACTTTTTTGTCCATTTTTCTGATGGGTCCCCTTCAAAAATGCTGAAAATGCATGGGAGCCCAATATCACCCACCGCGAAAGCCATATCTTTGCCAATTTCCATCTGATCCTTGAGCGGAGTACCTTAATCGATTTGTGGATCGATTCTCCACAAATCTGCATCAAAATCTCGACACAAAATATTTTTTCACTTTTTTGTCCATTTTTTCTGATGGGTCCCCTTCAAAAATGCTGAAAATGCTGAAAATGCATGGGAGCCCAATATCACCCACCGCGAAAGCCATATCTTTGCCAATTTCCATCTGATCCTTGAGCGGAGTACCTTAATCGATTTGTGGATCGATTCTCCACAAATCTGCATCAAAATCTGGACACAAATTATTTTTTCACTTTTTCGTCCATTTTTCTGATGGGTCCCCTTCAAAAATGCTGAAAATGCATGGGAGCCCAATATCACCCACCGCGAAAGCCATATCTTTGCCAATTTCCATCTGATCCTTGAGCGAAGTACCTTAATCGATTTGTGGATCGATTCTCCACAAATCTGCATCAAAATCTGGACACAAATTATTTTTTCACTTTTTCGTCCATTTTTCTGATGGGTCCCCTTCAAAAATGCTGAAAATGCATGGGAGCCCAATATCACCCACCGCGAAAGCCATATCTTTGCCAATTTCCATCTGATCCTTGAGCGGAGTACCTTAATCGATTTGTGGAGCGATTCTCCATTAATCTGCAGCAAAATCTGGACACAAATTATTTTTTCACTTTTTCGTCCATTTTTCTGATGGGTCCCCTTCAAAAATGCTGAAAATGCATGGGAGCCCAATATCACCCACCGCGAAAGCCATATCTTTGCCAATTTCCATCTGATCCTTGAGCGGAGTACCTTAATCGATTTGTGGAGCGATTCTCCATTAATCTGCATCAAAATCTGGACACAAAATATTTTTTCACTTTTTTGTCCATTTTTCTGATGGGTCCCCTTCAAAAATGCTGAAAATGCATGGGAGCCCAATATCACCCACCGCGAAAGCCATATCTTTGCCAATTTCCATCTGATCCTTGAGCGGAGTACCTTAATCGATTTGTAGATCGATTCTCCATTAATCTGCATCAAAATCTGGACACAAAATATTTTTTCACTTTTTTGTCCATTTTTCTGATGGGTCCCCTTCAAAAATGCTGAAAATGCATGGGAGCCCAATATCACCCACCGCGAAAGCCATATCTTTGCCAATTTCCATCTGATCCTTGAGCGAAGTACCTCAATCGATTTGTAGATCGATTCTCCATTAATCTGCATCAAAATCTGGACACAAAATATTTTTTCACTTTTTTGTCCATTTTTCTGATGGGTCCCCTTCAAAAGTGCTGAAAATGCATGGGAGCCCAATATCACCCACCGCGAAAGCCATATCTTTGCCAATTTCCATCTGATCCTTGAGCGGAGTACCTCAATCGATTTGTGGATCGATTCTCCACAAATCTGCATCAAAATCTCGACACAAAATATTTTTTCACTTTTTTGTCCATTTTTCTGATGGGTCCCCTTCAAAAATGCTGAAAATGCATGGGAGCCCAATATCACCCACCGCGAAAGCCATATCTTTGCCAATTTCCATCTGATCCTTGAGCGGAGTACCTCAATCGATTTGTGGATCGATTCTCCATTAATCTGCATCAAAATCTGGACACAAAATATTTTTTCACTTTTTTGTCCATTTTTCTGATGGGTCCCCTTCAAAAGTGCTGAAAATGCATGGGAGCCCAATATCACCCACCGCGAAAGCCATATCTTTGCCAATTTCCATCTGATCCTTGAGCGGAGTACCTCAATCGATTTGTGGATCGATTCTCCATTAATCTGCATCAAAATCTGGACACAAAATATTTTTTCACTTTTTTGTCCATTTTTCTGATGGGTCCCCTTCAAAAGTGCTGAAAATGCATGGGAGCCCAATATCACCCACCGCGAAGGGCATATCTTTGCCAATTTCCATCTGATCCTTTAGCGGAGTACCTTAATCGATTTGTGGATCGATTCTCCACAAATCTGCATCAAAATCTGGACACAAAATATTTTTTCACTTTTTTGTCCATTTTTCTGATGGGTCCCCTTCAAAAATGCTGAAAATGCATGGGAGCCCAATATCACCCACCGCGAAAGCCATATCTTTGCCAATTTCCATCTGATCCTTGAGCGGAGTACCTCAATCGATTTGTGGATCGATTCTCCATTAATCTGCATCAAAATCTGGACACAAAATATTTTTTCACTTTTTGTCCATTTTTCTGATGGGTCCCCTTCAAAAGTGCTGAAAATGCATGGGAGCCCAATATCACCCACCGCGAAAGCCATATCTTTGCCAATTTCCATCTGATCCTTGAGCGGAGTACCTCAATCGATTTGTGGATCGATTCTCCATTAATCTGCATCAAAATCTGGACACAAAATATTTTTTCACTTTTTTGTCCATTTTTCTGATGGGTCCCCTTCAAAAGTGCTGAAAATGCATGGGAGCCCAATATCACCCACCGCGAAAGCCATATCTTTGCCAATTTCCATCTGATCCTTGAGCGGAGTACCTCAATCGATTTGTGGATCGATTCTCCATTAATCTGCATCAAAATCTGGACACAAAATATTTTTTCACTTTTTTGTCCATTTTTCTGATGGGTCCCCTTCAAAAGTGCTGAAAATGCATGGGAGCCCAATATCACCCACCGCGAAGGGCATATCTTTGCCAATTTCCATCTGATCCTTTAGCGGAGTACCTTAATCGATTTGTGGATCGATTCTCCATCCTTAATCCTTAATCCTTAATCTGCATCTTTCTTTTTTGTACAGCGTTCAACAACACGAAGTCAGCTTCCGGGTGAACTCAAACAACCCCGAGCGCAAGACCGCCGGCGATGTGGCACGAACGATCAACGAGAACCGCGGCGTCAAGAACAACATCCAGCGACGTGTCGGGTTCTATGTGCTGCACGCCGGTGTCGGCGACGTGATCAAGGACCTGCAGGATCCGAGCGTGTCATCGGCACGGATCGAGCTGGCCGAGGAGGGACCGGATGTCACCCACATCATGGCCTACATGTTTGCCGGGGCAGGGGCTGCTGCGGTGATTGTGATCTTTGTCACCTTGATCCTGATCAAGCGCCATGACCGCAAACGAGACAAACTGGGCGGACTACAGTCGGGCATTGCGGGGGCGGAGACCTGCAGCAAGGACTACCAGGAACTCTGCCGAGCCCGGATGGCCGGCAAGGGTGGAAGCGGCGGTAATGGAGCAGGAGGTGCTGCTGGTGGCTCCAACGAACAGGCACACAGCGGACGGATCACATCGCTGAGCAAGGAGAACGAGGGCCGACCACCGTCCTCACGATCCAGCACCTCTTCCTGGAGCGAGGAGCCGGCATTGACGAACATGGATATCTCAACAGGACATATGGTTTTGGTGAGTTTTAATTTTGTTGATGCCTTTTTAGAATCTTTAAGTTCATGAATATGTTACCAGTCTTATATGGAGGATCACTTGCGCAACAAGGGACGCCTTCAGCGGGAGTGGGAAGCACTCTGCCGGTATGAGGCCGAGCCCAGTGCTCGAGAGGCTGCCTCCCAGCCCCAGTGCTCCGGATTGAATAGACCAGGAGCTCCACTACCGTACGATCACTCGCGCGTTGTCCTTAACCATCTGGCCAATGCCGAAGGACTTGACTATGTGAATGCTTCAACGATTGTAAGTACATCTTCAGATCAAAGATCGTTACAATCCTTATAACCATACTTATCCATTTTCAAAGACCGATCATGATCCACGAGCGCCCGCCTATGTGGCCGCCCAGGGACCGCTACCCTCGACATTGGCCCACTTCTGGCAGATGATCTGGGAGCAGGGAGCCGTTGTCATCGTGGCCCTCTGCCGGTTGCAGGAGAACGGAGAGGTGGCCTGTGCCCGTTACTGGCCGGAAGAAGGTGCAGAGGTTTATCACATCTATGAGGTAATATCCTGTGAAATATTTAATGAAATCTTTCTTTTTTTAAATCTTGTGTTATTATTCAGGTTCATCTCGTTAGTGAACACATTTGGTGTGACGATTACCTCGTACGTTCTTTCTACCTGAAGAATCTGCGAACCAGTGAGACCCGCACGGTCACCCAGTTCCACTTCTTGTCCTGGCCTCAAATGGGAGTTCCTGCCCAGGCAAAGGCTCTGCTGGACTTCAGACGGTGCGTCACATTAAGTTATAGGTCCAGCCCAAGTTTTAATCAAATGATCTTATCCCTTCACAGCAAGGTGAACAAATCCTATCGGGGACGACGATCTTGCCCCATTGTGGTGCATGGCAGTGCCGGAGCCGGTCGAACCGGAGCCTACATCCTGCTGGACCTGGTATTGGAGCGAATGAACAAGGGTGCGCGTGAGATAGACATTGCCGCCACCCTGGAGCACCTGCGGGATCAGCGAGCCGGCGTCGTGGCCACAAGGCAACAGTTCGAGTTCGTTCTGATGGCCGTAGCCGAGGAGGTGCATGCCATTCTGAAGGCTCTACCGGCGAACACCTCCGGCGAGAAACGGGAACTGGACAAGGATCCCGCGATTACCAGCACCACCAAGGAGCCGTTGAAGGAGGACAAGGCCAAGGAGGCGGCGGAAGAGGAGGCGCCTACCAGCAGCTCCAAGGCGGCTGCCAAGGAGAAGAATAATGAGAAAGAACCGCAGCAGAAGTCCAAGGAGCCGCCAAAGGAGCAGCCCAAGGAGCAAAAGACGCCGGCCAAGCCAGCTAAGCAGGCGAAAAAGTAGACCAACCGGACTCCGTTGGACTCCGGTTGAAGGTTAAGCCTCAGGTTAATGATTGTTGCAGCGTTTCGGGGGTCTTTATTTTCGTTGTTGTAGTTAAAGAATATATAGCTTCAGTTCGACTTTGAGTTGGCGTGAGCACTTGGAAGGTTCGAAACAGGCTTCAAATGGTTGTCAGTAGTAGGAATTCTTTCCCAGTTGTTCTACGGACAACGCACTTTATTCGTTTTATTCCTAAGTTATCGACACCGCGCCAACATGAAGCACATGCGGCTCCGGTCAGTCTGGGGGCTGCCTGGTACCGTAACGCTGCTCCGGGTATGCACCAGCCCGTGGTTCCGGAGTGCGTCCGGGCGGGGAGACTCCTGGCTGGGGCAGGCATGTGCGGCGCAATTAACTATAGAAACGCACGATATACATATATAGAGGATATTTGAGTGTTAAAGGATATACAAGAATATTTACATGCATACTTATACTTATATACATGTCTAGGTGTTAAGCATTGAATTCAATTACGAAACATTTTGACTTATGCGTACATTAACCGATATCGATGTTGGCATAAATATCTCTTAACCCTAATCGATGTGCTTGAAGAACCAGCGAATGCAAAATGAAAACTGCAATGTGCACAAAATGCTAACCAACAAAAGAGAGAGCTAATTATTGGTATACATATGCCAAGTCAGACAGAACACGAGACATCATTTGAAAGGACACTTTATACACACGACCACCCCAAAAGGATACATATACAAGAGACCGACATACATATGCAGAAACACTAAAAACCAAAAATCAAGATAAAAAAAACCAAAAAAAAAAAAGATTGCGAAATTTGTACCTTACAACAAAAAAATTCTATTTACAACAAGGATTGTTTAGCGAGGAAGCAAAACCTATTGATGTGTATGACAATTAATTATACAAGGATATAACCGCAATTACAGAATATATTTGTATACAATATATATTAATTATTCATATATACAATACGGTGAATGTCATTATTATCTATTTAGCTAACTTATGTGTGTGCTGCTCGATTTCGCAACTAAGCGGATCGGGTATTGTTTTACCAGACCATATGTATGTGTGCAAAAATCAAGAAGAATTTGTTCAGTTATCAGTCGCTCCTAAACTTAAGCCACACTTTTTACCCCTCACAGTTGAATACACCTAACGAAGAGTATTTCAAAGTATATATGATTATTATTATAATACCCAGTTAAGTATGAAATTGTCAGAAAGAGTTGCACTCGGGCTCCGGTGACTGCCTTTCCGGGTCCGCTCGATCAAGCTCGATACACATCATTCGCGATCACCTCGATCCACCCAGCAACCTGAGGCAGCTAGGAGCCTGACGGACGGACTGGGATTTGGGGAAGCCGGCGGGGCTTCGAGTGCGATTAGGAGTATGTGCCACAAAACAAGCTACTGAAACCACTTCAAAAAAAAAAAAACTATTGAAAAAAATCTAAAAAAAAAATGTGGGATAGTAAAACTATGCATATTGCTATCCCTAAGTGCAGAATAACAACTCAAGACACTTCTATTATCATCACAAAAACTAACCACTCAGGCATGACCTCTGATCGAATCACACGGACAAACAGGAAACGAACAAATCAATGAACCAAAAATTATAAAAAAAAAACTAAAAAAAAAAAAGAAAATCACAAGGACTATACAGCCTGTATGACACGCTACACGATACACCCCAGGGACGACCACAATGATACACGTGACAAGCGATCCAACAGATACTGTATCTCGACCTAGTTTAAACTATAAAAGTAAAATTTAAAAAATAGAGAAATAATAAGTGAAGATTGTTAAGGAGGAGACGACGTAAGCGCAAATGCTGCAAATTAGCAGAGAAAAATATTCAAAAAAATTATCAAATAAATACCATAATTAACAGTTTTCGTAGCCGTTGAACTTAAACGTAATGAAACAAATGTTATCGTAGTTCGAAATATTCCAAGACGACAAAGATAAGATACATTTCAGATAACTTTAAGATGAAAATTATTATCTCGACGCAAACCTATTCTTTCTAAACATTTATTTTGTTTTAAAAACATAAAACTGACACTACACTGCAAAGAATAAAAGCAAAATGAGAAAACAATATTACAATAACTGTGGCAAGTCCAAACCAACAACCAACTGGGCTTGCAAAGAACTTAAAGCAAAATTATTAACGTGGTAGAAAGTAAAAAAAAAAGTATATGAGAATTATTAAACATTACTGTTTTAGAGAAAAATATTTAGTAGTGAGTTTTTCGATTGATTTACGAGTAATTGATGCAACGTTTTTTCAAAGTTAATTAAAATGCATACGAAATACAAATACAACTACGACAATTTCAATTCAAATTCAAATGTTCTTTGACAAAACAAATTAAATAAGTGTACTAAAGCAACGTAATGTATCTTATTGTAGTCAATCAAAGCATATAAAGGCAATTATATTGATGTATATTATAACATAACCATGAAACATTATACAAAATGTTTAAAAGATTTGATGAAGAAACAACAACCATGCGTAGAAAATTGAACGGAACTTACACATAACAAATAACAACTAATCATAATATTAAATTATAAATGTCTAACGGACTTTTCCATTATAATTATCTATATAATACACTTAAATCTAATGACAAAAATCGTACCTATTCGAGTGTAAAAAAACCCTATTGTAAGGGGTAGCTACACAAAAAAAAGCATTTCATAATTTCTCAAAACAAAAATATTTTCATTGATGGTGTAACATAGATATACAAAAATTCAAATGAACTAAAGCAAAACTTAATTATTAGCTTTAAGACGATGAAGTAGGAGTTAAAAGAAACCACACCGAGGAACCCCTAAAATAATACAAATATTTAAAAAGGTTTAATGCAGAGGATCTCAGATCGTAGCGGACATACATATGCGACGGACAGGACCTAAAACGGACACTTCTGGACAGAATACCCAGGCCGAAACCTCAATTTAAGCCTTTTATTAGCAGATCTGGTTGTTGGCCAAAAGCACAGGGATCGAAGGAGACAGAAGGATATAGAAGAAGATGACATCCAACTAGTACATACCATAGACAGACGAACCCGAGATGACGCTGACAGAATGGTTTGAGTTCCTAAACAAACGCAACCTTGACCTCAAGACTCAAGACAAACGGACGGTATCGAATAGACCAGGACAAGCTGTAAATACGCACATTCTTAACCGGACGAGCAGCTAAACCTGTACTGACCCAGAACATGACCCATGACCCTCAACCGAAAACTGACAGATCGGACAGAACTTAGTCTTAGGCTTACAAAATGAGATTACCAGGAGGGATCCCAGTGTGGGGCTTTAACAGTCGGATCTGTCTCAAAAAGGCCTAATGCCAGGTGTATTCGAGCCGGGTGTACGCGACTTTAACGACACAGGACTGGTTTAAAGTAATCAAGTCACTTATCATACAGGCAACCAAACTTAAATCCCTTGCTTAGTATTTTCTTTCCCAAATGATTGGGTTTGGTACCGCGAATGATAATATACAAATACAAATAAATACAAAAACACATGATCAGCATGCATATAAAACTTTCCAAATACCGTATATTGCTGTCTAATTCAATTAATAAATAGATAAGCAAACGCGACAGCTTTCATGCATTTTTGGATTTATCGACCCAAAACAAATGTATCGACGTGAGGCATATATAGAACCTAAGTTTAACAATATCGATGTGTATACAATATGCAACATATTTACAAATTAAATGAATATTACACATATATATCCATTAGCCACTTGGCAACAAAAATTTGTGTTACTAAGCGATCAAAAGAAAAAAACTAAGAAGCGAAAAAAAAGGATTAGAAAACCCCAAAAAAATGGTAAAACCCAGCAAAAAATTATGCTGGCTGAGGCCACTAATATCTAAATGTACTTAAAACTGAAGAATAATAAAACCAAAGACACTAAACACCGACACGCAAACCAAAATCAACATGGAGCATACCTATTAAAGGTTTTTTGTGCAAAACTAATTAAATTATACGAATATATATACACAAATATATATACCATAAATATATATTAATGTTATTAATCAATTTGAATTTATCGACCGAAGAGGAGCGAAAACGGATATGCATACCTATATCTAAATGTATCGCGCCATTGTGTAATATGCGCTACAAATACAAGTTGAAAAAACAAACTATATATTATATATTGTGCTGCATGTGTAAATTATATAAATGTAAATTAAATCAAGCAAACTGAAAAAAATGCAAACAATTTTCAATGATAAACAGCAGAAACGTAACGACGATGTAGAGTTGGTAATAATATATCAATTACTATTATAATAAACACAAAAAAAAAAACAAAAAATTTAATAAAGAGACCCTTAAAAACCAAAAAAAAAAAAATCAGAAAGCAAAATATTTAACCAACAAGAATCCACACAAAAGTATGTGACACACACAATGCCGCAGCCGAGCGTAGCAATTCATGTTCCTTTCTGTTTCCCCTTTATCAAGTGTCCACTGTCTGTGTCCTAGATAAGAGTAGCCAAGAAAGCTTCGGCGCAAACAAAATAGCATTACTGTCATTCGATGCCAACCCAGGATGTTGGCTAGAGACATCACTGTAACTATAACACCAGAAAAGAGCTCGTTCAAGGTATGATATCTGATCCTATCAGAATGACTTGTAGAGTTGCTTATCAATCGAATCATATATAATCTATAATAGTTCCATAGTAATGTTCACAAGCACACCTGCACGCTTCCGCCACTAATCTTCACCAAAATTTGCATGTCCTTGAATTGATACACATTTCTTCCACTTATTCGAGTAATCAGCTTTTTTTTTCAACTAGTTTCCATTTTAAATAATTTATTTCTTAACTTTAATATAATAGTCGCATGCCCTAACACCAGAGCCCTACCCGCTAACAAAAATAATATTTCGGCCATGTCCTTTGACCTTTGCATTACACGAAACAACCAGGAGTCAACCAGGATATTAAATATAAAAAATTATATAGCCTACAACACGTCGAAATAATATTTGCCACATATATGGTTGTCTATTTAAATTTTGAAACATTAGCTTTTTCGCGCTACCGTCGGCGAAAATGCCAGAAATGCATTGGCAGGAGATTTTTTCGTCTCGAAAAGAGACTTGGCCTAAAGGCCTATACCAGTATTTAACCTACAATATTAATAACCATTTTAATAATCACAGTTTAAAATATTAACACACCAGTAGAGAAGGTTTTTCAGTCTCCCTAGAGGCTCATTAAAATTTTTTTGTGTATTTTCAAAGTGCATACACAGTTTCTTAGTAAGATGTTATGCACCGTAAAAATTAATTTTTAATTAAAAGATTGAATACAAAAACGATTGATAAATGGAATAATATACGCGGAAATTCATTCAATTTTTTTCAAGAACTTTTTCATTGGCGCTTTGCCAGATAATACACTGGGGGAAATTAAATATTTTTCGTCTCGTCTAGGAGACATGCCATTTAAGGCCACCACAATATTAATGGAATAAACACATTTTAATCACACCTATTATGTGAAATATTATAACATAACCAAATGTTTAATCTATGTGTGTAAAGCAAGCATTAAAAAATGTAAAAAAAATTATAAAACTCATAATCATGAAAGTTTTATTTGCGAGCACGAGAGGTGAGGTGACAAAAACTAATAGGGGCGATGTATTTTAACCTACCCCAAGGATTTGAGGCCGAACCATAAGCTAGACTAACACCACCCCAAAGTAGACCACATTTAGAAGCACGATAACTCTTTTTTTTTTTTAATAGTATTAACTTGAAATCCACCCCTTTTGCGATTTTTCCCTCTTTCAGCGATTTTTGAGTTATACCGCGTCAGCGATTCTATATCCAACCCGACCGACCGTGGTCGACCGCCGACCAAACAATGGGCCAGCAAATAAATAGAATAATCGGGTCACAGCCAATTTTATACGCCATCCAGCAAGCCAGCCAGCCAGCAGTTACCAGAAGCAGCGACGCGGTGCGACGCCTCGGAAAGGTGGGTCGAATGGGTATGGGTTGGTTATTCGGCGGCGGCGGTGGTGGTGCGTTTTATATATTTACGTTTTTTTTTTCCCCATTTTTCGAGTTTTCGATTTCATTCAGTTTTTGGCACACAGAACATCATCATCCGGCTGATGGCTGTGGACGTTTCTGTTCGCCTGGTAGAGATGTCGGAACATTTCTTTGAAATGCCGCAATGAAAGGCAAAAAGCCGCCGTGCAAACGCTTTGATGATTTTCCGCATGCCGCTCTGCCGCACAGCCCATGCTGCCACTTCCATTTCCTTCGCCCTTGCCGATGGATGTTTGCCGGTGTTTGGCCATGGCGGGCATATCAATTTAGGGGAGTGGCATGCGTGACGCTTAAGCGAACAAGATTATAGACTCATTTTTTTGTTTTGCCCCTCTCTCTGTCCCTCCTGCGCCAGTTGGTCTCCTGTTCCAGTTCCGAATCCCAATCCCGATCCTGCTCCCCCGGCCACAGGCGGCGTTTCCTTTGTTGTTGGCTCTCTCTCTCGGTGCAATAGGGCGTTGCCTAACAGTAACAGGAGCAGGAGCCAGGCACTCCACTTCATTTGGTAGAAATGGCTGGATGGAGCTGGTGGCGGTGGTAATGGTGGTGGAAGTGGTGTTGCAGGGCCAGGAATTGGACTCACCGCAAAGCCACATCAAACAGACCCAGAGTCCCAGGCGCAGGAGTCGGTGTCTGTTTGGCTTGCCGCCGTTGGTTTTTAATGAAAACAACAATCTAAGAGCCATTACGTGGACCGCCCAATACTTGGCCCGAGGGCAGCTTGTGTGGCTTTAACCCACTCGGCGCGGTGGCCACAAAAATTGCTAACAGCAGTGATGGCTATATTAAAGATGAAGATGACCAAAATATAGAAAACTCATTTGGATACTGGAATTTTGAGTTTTTAAATTTAGGGGTTTGGTCATAAATTTGGAAAACTTCCAAGACTTTAAAAAATAAACGTTATTTTCTTAAAAAATAATCATTTGAAATAAATATACGTTAAAAATTAAAAGAAGAACCGAAAGTTTGAACCATGATAAGAAATAAATACCATAATATAAAAAAATTATAATTATTGTTTTGGAACAATATCTAAATAGACCTTGAAGTGATATCTTCAAAGCTCTTAAGGTTTGATAGGTTTGATATATATAAAACTGAAAAGTAAATATATCAAACTAAAATCTTTTTCGTTTAAATATAAGACTTTATATTTTACTTTATTATTTTATATTTTAATAATACACATTTCGAAATTTAAACTTTCAGTAGTGCTGCCCATCACCGATTGGATAGTGGCGCTACTTTTCGAAGTGGTCATTTTTCTTTTAGTTACTGGCGCCATCTGTATCTGAGCTACGTTAGAGATGGGACTGTTTTATTACTAAATGGCCGTTATTGTTTAAGCTTTTGAATTAAACTTACAAATTTTAAAAACTAAATAGAATTTTAAAAATAATTTTTTTTTAAATGTGTTTAAGGTGTTGGTATAAATATAACATTTTCTATATTAAAAATTCTTATTTTTCTGATAAGATAATAATTATATTAATAATTCAGTAAATGCGTTCAGTGTAACGTGAAGTGATCTGGCCTAGAGAGTATATTGGCCAACAAATTCGATAATATCAACATGGTATATCAAAGTATACTGCATAAATACACTTTGAATTTTCAACAAGTACCCGAAAATGCATTTGCCTTCGTCTAAGACCAAAAAAAACCGCGGGTGCTAAAAAATTAATTCTCAAAATTGAATAAATTACGCGAATTATGTAACAGGCGAACAGAACTAACAAAATTTTAAGAAGGCAGCTGGGAACATTCTCTTTTAGACACACAGCCGACACACAAGAGCAGACACACACGTGCCCCGGGAAATGCTTTCCTCCAAAAAGTCAAAAAGTATTAAGTACAGGAAAGAAGAAGAGGAAGACCGAGGAAAAGCAGCAGCCGGCACACTCGAGATATAGCGAGAAAAGCGGGAAATTCGAAGAGAAGGGAGAGCCAGGCCATGAAACATTTTCATCGCCACGAGAAAATGGCGAGGGGTGGTTTCTTGCGGGGGTTGCAAATGGGATGTCACAGTATCGGGAAAATGCCGGGAAACCGACAGAGATGGGGATACCGAAGAGAGGAGCGGATGCCGTGTGTGGAGAATCATCAAAGGTTTGCCGCAGCGGCTTTTCCGCCTTTGTGGCAAATCCTCAAAGGAATTTTCCGATATTTGTAGCAGGCGAACAGCACTCTGTTGCAGGAAAACTTTGACCAAGAAAAACTCAACCAAGCCAAACACTCACACACACACTGCCACACACACTCAGACACACTCCCGACCCCGATGTCGAATTTTCCGATGTTTTTTCGTTTACTATATATTTTCTTTTTTTGTTTTTTTGGTTTGTGCTCGGGGAGAAAATTCGCTTTTCATATGTGGCTGAATGGCAAACACACACAGAGAAAATTTATCACCGGGAAGCTGCCGGCTGACGTCGATCTGTGTGAGCTTTTTCCTTGGCCGTCTTCATGCCAACTTGCCGGGCAGCTTTTCCGCTTTTCCGCGGTGACACCGCGACATTCGTTTTTCATGACACCGAGCACCAGCCACACCGAGCATCGGGCGCCTTCACCGACAATTGAAATGTAATGGATGGCCCCTCGCCCCATAAAGCAATAGGCGGCATTTTACGAGCTGGCAAAAAACCTTCGGGCCAAGTCGCTACCATTTTTGGTGGACCATAAAAAATCTCATTAATGTGGCTAACAAAAAAGGCCTGACATAAACACGCGCATAAACATAAAATTTGATGAAAAGAAAACATGGCACCACACAATAAACAAAACTTTAAACTTGGCGAATCAAAAAAAAATCGATTATCAGGGTGTGTAATGATGGATTCAGATTCGATTGGAAATAGTTGTCTGGGCGGGATGGAGCGATCCCGGGGAGGAGACAGTGGAGAAGGTCAGGGGGAGTCAATGGTGAGTGGGCATATTTAAACAGGTCCCCGGGGGTCTAGGGATTCCCGACTTTGCAAATCGTATACAACGGAAATAAATAGTATTGTAGGGTATAAAGAAGTTGTTGATGAAAATATATGAAATAAAGATTAAAGTCTTATTCTGGATATAAATTTTCTAACGTAACTAAACTGATAAACTAAGACTATTAACTAATGATAAGATAAATAAACTTAATATATAAATGATCCTTTAAAGTTTATTTTACTGAAGAGTATTTCAACTTCGAATAAACCTAATAATATAAACTGCAATTTTATTTCTTTCATTGGCACACGTTGTGGCATTTAAAGTGAGTTAGTGCCAGCATCGGCAGCTGGTCCATAAAGTAAGTTCCGAATACCAGACCTTCTATACATTTTCTTGAAGGGGGAATATCATCATGATTGAGCTCATTGAACCATTTGGCGCGTGCTCAAACACTTTTTGAATAAAAACAAAAAACATTTGGTTTTATTTGACTTTGCTGCAAAGTGCGCCAAGTGTGTTGATTATTTCTCCTTTTTTTTTGTATTTTTTAAGCAAATGTTGCAATCGTAATTTGTTTTTGGATAACACGCCATTTGGTGTGAGATAATTCTACAAACACAACAGACATCAAGACCTCTATACGAATTAATATGTATACTTAAATAAAATGAAACTCGTCTCCGACAAAACTGTTTTAAGAAATATTCCTGAAATAAACTCCCCACTTGTTTTAAGAACCCCATTAACTGCCGCAGCAGAGAAATTCAATTAATATCAATAAAAATATTTACAGAACCGGGCTGAGGAGCAAATTGAAACAGCAAATAAGCATCATCAAAAGCCTTCGAGCCGCTGAAGCAAAATTCTGGCCTCAGAATTCAGGCTTCAACTCTGGAGAGCAATAACGGTAATCATATTAACTAAGTGAGTGAAAAGTTTAATTGAATTGCCCAAAAAGGCGACCAAACAGGGCCACAAGGGGGCAATGTGGGGATAAAACTGGTTCCGGATGTGCCGCCGAGACGATTATAAAATATAAGAAATGAACGACGACAATGTGAAACGCCAAAAAGGAATTTAGCTTAATGAAAAAAAAGTTCAACAGCAGAGGTAGTCCCAATAACCACAGAGTAAAAAATATTTCAGATTAAAAAAATATTTTAAAAGATATTAAAGTTACAAAAGAAGAATGAACTTTTCATTCAAAATAAGTCATGCGTTCAGAGAATGATTTCGCAAGAACTCCTTAGCTTTTGAATCTAAAAACTTGTATTTAGTAAGGTTATCCCCTTATTTCTTCCTGTGTAGCTGCGGGAACAAGACCCTCAATTAGCCAGCTTGAATGGCAGGAAGCTTGTCGTTTGGGGAGCTGCTATTGCAACTGCAACATCAGCAGCAGCGACCTTGCAATGTCGCAACGATGACGAGACGAGTCGCTTGCTGTCTGTTAACTTTGCCGCCATTTGTCTGAGGCTGTTGGTAACTGGCAGCTAACTGTTAACTGGGCCTAAACCCAGGTCTGGGCTTGGCCGCCCCCAACTCAAATCTGTATTCTGCCTTCTGCATTCCGACATGCAATGTGAGAGTTAAACCTAACTGCATGTTGCATGCCACTCTATGACAAACTACCGCCGACATTAAATAATGGCTAATCATAATGCAATTTGGCTCTATTTTTTCGAGCCGGTCGTACTGGCATTTGCATTTTATATTTTTGCAGTTATTGTTGTTGCCAAGGTGTTGAGCACTAATTGGTAGTACTTGTATAAGCCAGGTCGTTTCGGGCTGATCGGAAGAACAATGGATTCAATTAAGAGCGAATTAATTGTAAGCTGTGTAAGGGCACTTGCGGCCCAAATGGATAAATAAGGAGAATATTTTGTAGCATTACGTATGCATATTTATTAGGTTTACATTAAACTTTACTTTACTTTAGGTTTAAAACTAGAATCGTGGGAATCTTAGTTCCATTGGCAGATGCTGTTTATTCATGCCTGGTCCAGATGGTCCTGTGTAGTGCAAAACCTAACGATGTGCTGCATATGTTGGCAATTTTACGAGTATTATTTGAATAAATAGATTTTGCGCCGGCGCATTGAACAGGATCAGCCGGATAAGTCAGCCAAGAAATAGGAACAGTTGTGTCGAAAGCGATCTGCAACCCCTCGAACAGCATCCTGACAGATACAACGCCTCCTAAAGCAACTAGTACAGATCGTTTCCTCCCCCAAAAAGGACACTAACAGTTGGTCATATACACATGCAGCATATATATCTTATATATGGTTGGATATCTCCCTGATTGTATCGCTCTTCTAATGAATTACGGCACACTTTTCAATTAGTTGCATGTTTATACAATAATTTTGACGATTCTCGGGAACTCATAGAGATATACACCCTCAGATACACAAGGGTCGTCGTCAGCTGTTGAATTTTGAAGAGTCTGGTCTGGGCAGGGTGTTGACTATAATGTGACCACCCTGTGGTGGTGTTTAATCATTTGAACCTCAGGTACAAAATAAATTGTGTCTAGGGCATACTGAGTATAATGAAAGGGTATTATTCCAGGATAACAATAGGGATAGATTACTGTGACAAGTTTTTATAATTGGATTATGGCATAAATTTGTAGACACTTCACTTTTGAAGTTGTATTCTTGTACTTGTATTCTTTATGGTCCTATACTTAATATTCAGTGAGCTTGTTGCATGACAAAAATAGCTTGAATATTTCGATTTAATCGTGGAATTTAAATAAATTGGCGCCGCACTCTGTCGACGTGTCAAGGCAATCGCAAAGACAACTCGTTTGCCTACGCATACGGCTAAATCCAGATTACAATTGCCAATTGCCAATGGACAACTGAAATTGCAATTGCAATTGGAATGATTAAGAGTGAGAGTAAACAAAAAAACAGAAAATAAATGCATATCTGCAGCTGCAGTTGTTTTTGTCACACTTTTCCGCTAAACTTGCCATTGTGGACTTATTATTTTTTTGTATTTAATTGCAGTCTCTGGGGGACGATGCTGGCTCTCAAGTGCACACTTCCTGTCATTTACATTAACAAAGTATTTTTCTGCTAGTTTTTATTTATATTTCAGTACGCACTTAATGGGTTTTCAAAAGCCCGGACCATTGTTCGATTTGTAACGGGAACGGGGCCTCGGGTCTGTAAATCGGGGTTGGAGTCTGGATCCGGTGATTGAGTTGCAATCGGGGACCCTGCCAGGACACTGAGAAAAGTCTCGACTTTAAAAAGTGAATTTAATATAAGGTCTTAGGGGCATGTTTATAAAAAATAAGTTTATTGTATTCTTCTGTGGCTGCGAATAAAATTTTCAGTGTTCCATCGGTTGCGACTGCGCGTGACACACTTGGTTCATTTTGAGTTATTGGTGGTGCGTAGGGGTTGGGACCTCGGTTGGGGTTGTTTTCAGCCCGCAGCCTTTACAATTCCAGTTCCCGCTTCAGTCCTCCTCCGGTTTATTTACCCCGCCAGCATTGTGCCCCTCGCTTGTGCCTGCCACACGCATTCTTGACCCAAAACCCAAGACACAAAGGCAGCTGCATCGGCAGAACTCCTTGGCCAGAGATCGTTGCCACCAGTAGTGGCGTGTCAAATGGCCAACCAGCTGTTACCAATCCCATTAAATCAAAACGAGCCGACGAGCAAACAAATTGAAAATCGAAAATGTCGAAAGGAAAACTCATCCTCGGCTCATTGTCGTTGTTCCTTTCGACATATGTGCAGCTTCACAGTTGACTTGGAGGCAATTAGCAGGACTCGCACCCTCAACTGGACTGCCACTTTTCACCCATGCAAATGAGTCCTGGATCAGGTTTGAACCCACTACCAAGCCCTGTTTCCCTGGGGATAACTTCCTAGTTGCAGCTGGCTATTTTGAATTTTCGTATCCTTTTTTAAGGGGAATAATTGACAAATAATTTGCTTTTTCCTGTGGCACAGAGTGGTTTCCTATTTGGGGGTTTTCAAATGCATAAATTATAGTGCTGTGAAAATAACATATATCCTTTCTAGAATATTAAAAATATATCATTCCTCTATTTGTATTCTCCTGTTGATTTTTAACTTTCCCTTTGCGTGATTAACTGTCATGTTTGTGGCCATTATTGTTGGTCCTGCTGTTACCTTTTGCGGCTGTGGCGAAAAGGTTGCAATTTATTTGGGACAAGGCCAAGCCTTAAATAATTGCAGACGGATGACGTTTGCGGCTTTCCACCAATCCCGCAATCCTCGAATCCACAAACAGCTGCCGCGGCAATCACACAGTCTGCCATAAAGCCAATATTAAAAGTCACTTAGAGCGACGCGTGGCGAGCAATTAAAGTAAACACTGAATATCAGAAAATCCTTTTAGCACCATTGGTATAGATGCCCTATAATTGCAATATGAGATGCCGGCCACAAAATATCCTTTTCTAGGCAGCTACCCTTTTATGTCCCCTGTGTTTGTTTATGGACTCAAAGGAGTTTCCATGGTAAATCCCTCAACTGCTGTGTCTGCGCATGCGCAACGAAATGCGGCAGCTGTGGCAGGGTCAGCCTTGAGGTGACCGACCCCCAGGTTGCCGACATTGTAATCCTGCGGAAGTTGATTTTATCACGTGTGTCCATTAGTTACCTTTCGGTAGAGAGTTCAAAGTTCAGTCTAGACTCTAAGAATTAAAACTAAAACTATTCTTGGACAGGAAAAGGGTTTCAATATTTTCAGTTTGGAGTTGAACCCTTTTTTTGGGAGGCAGCTGGGACAAATTACACTATTGTAAAGGAAACTATTATTATTCTTAAAAAGGAAACTTAAACTGAAGATAGGGTTTTTTTTAAATAAATTTCAGCGCCTTAACTTTACCTCCCAACAGTTTTTATTTTTAAAACGTTAAACAAACAATGAAAAATGTATTTCATTGACTTGAAAAAGCTGAATGATCTCAACTGCAAACCCAGAGGCAAATATTTCAAAGTGCAGTGCTCTCTAAATAACCGCTGACAGTGCTTCCATCAATAAGAATGTCTTTGGAGTGCCTTTAACCTCGGAGGTTAGACGCAAAATGCCACCAGTCATTAATCTAATTTTTTCTATTTATGGCAAACGATTGATGGGCCAAGGCCCAGAGCGGCGACGACTTGACAATTGGCGGCTAATTATGCAATGGCATCCCGAAAACCAGACCAGGAATGAGAACTTGGGATCTTGGATCGTACTCTGGCAGCTGGAATTAATTGGTCTGCCAGATATAGAGATGCTAGTCCGGCGATAAGACCCGCTCGCCGGGATCGCTTTAGAAAATGATGATGAGCAGTTGGCACCGCCGGAAAAGTCAGAATTAATGGGCCGAGTCAAGACAGGGCGACAGTTTTGTCGGTTAAATTAAATTACACTTCATTCTGGCTTGTTTCGATTGAAATCTCTGAAATGGAGCTCCCGATTAAGAGAATGCGATACTATCTCAAGGATGAGGTTGTCGGCCACAACAAGAAGGACGACTTCTGGGTGATCATACACATGAACGTCTTTGATCTGACGGAAATGCTAAAGGATCGCACGGATCATTGGAATCGCGTAGGTCCTTCGACAACCTTCTGTGTCTGTGTTTAAGGACTAATCCTTTTCAGAACTTGGACTATTTGATGGCGCATGCTGGCAAGGACCTGACACATTTCTTTCACGAGAATGGAGAGCCTCGCACGGAGATCTCACCCAGCACCGGAAGGCCCCGCGTCCTCTTTCCACCCATTCTGGAGGTGGCCATCTCGGAGTTCTCCAAGACGAAGGGAGCCATGTGGAGCCAGGATCCGTTCTATCATATAGGCAGGGTCACCACCCGACCAAGGGTAATACGAATTATAAACACCCTGACTGGCCGCACTCAGTTCATGACCGTTTGCAATGAAGATAGTATTTACGATATCCAACAGAAGTACAAGCAGCGCTACAACCATCATGCAGGTAGCTACGAGTGGCGGAAGTTCTCCAATGGGGTATGTTATGATCAAGGGACCACTTCTGGAATAATGTAAACTCTTTTAGGGCAAGACCTGTAGTGTTCTAGACCTGAATGGCACCCTGGATGAGAATGGCCTCATTGACGAGGAAGACAGCACTGTGGAGCTGCCGCCGCCATCCATTTGGCTTTATTACACAGATGACATAACAATTGCCTGATTCTGGTTATGGTTTATTATTGGAAATTGTTTGTAGTTTGGGGGCGAGTAAAGTTAATTTCAAGCTAGACTGAAGGTGGCCTTTTCTTTTGGTATTTTTAGCGAAATTTAAATAAAGAGTCATGGTCGAAAGCAGCCGGTAATACTTTCAGGGTCGCTTAATGCTTTGTATCTACCCGATAAATGCATATATATAGAAGAATACCTATATAGAAGTTGCTCCTGATCGCGGGACTAATTTATGCGGGTTGCTGGAGCTGTGAACTCGTGTATGACGATCGGGGTGTCGGTTTTTTAATGTTTTTCTACCATTTTTTTGACTGATGCAGCGCCTGCAGCTGCCCAGTTGGCACGCGTTCTTTTCCAGGGGGAGTGATCACTGAACTGTAAACGGTTTTCAGCTCCAGCCTTTTCGAGCCTTTCGTTTGGGCCGAGTTATGGTTGTGGGTTCTTGGTAGTGCGCCTAGGAAGTGGAGACGCCCACTTGGCTTGGATCTCCACCGGGGGCTGCGTTGCTGGTCTTGTGTTATCTTGAGCAGCGCATAAATAATTAATTTCAGACTCATTTTGCTTAATAATTTTTTTAGTTGTTTAATTGCAAACCTGTTTGAGTTGGGTACGTTACGGGCATGAGTTTTTGTTTGGCTCCGGCTTCGACTTCGGCTCTGGCTTTGGGTTGAGGTTGGGGCCAGGCCGGACCATAAATGGTCTGCGGCTGTGTTCTTAATTTACATTGCGACAAAAGCGGCTAAGAATCTGGCACTTGAACAATGTTGTGAAATATTTTAGTCACAGAGTATGTGGGTTTCTTGTTATTATTATTTTATTTTTTAACAAGCCAAGAGGGGTTGGGCAGCAGAAGGTCGCCAATAAGTGTGTGTGTATCTTGGATCTGAGAAAACACAAAAAGCCCAATTAACCCCAAAGAGTTGTTCATAAAAGGCACATTAAAGAAAACTAATTTATGCCAAACTTAGACAGTCTCAGAAAATGAATCCCTAATCGCAAAACCACAAGAAGCTGTCTGAAAAATAAACCAAAACAGTAACAATCGAATCGCATCAATACCTAAGAACGTCTGAGCCGAAACATGCAGAATCTTGTGAAATTCTCTTACCTGTTTGGCACCGTAATCTCGGCAGATGACTCACCTGGGTCTGTGAACACGTTTAAGCCTGTCGGGGCCTGGGAAAAAGGAGCAACCGGCACTCCATCGCAGGCAATACCCATGTCGAACGAACCCATTCGGAAACCTGCCCCGCACTGGGATCACTTCTAAATGGTATTGGGGTTGGCGATGGCGATGGCGGGGGACGAGGTTTTCCCAATGCGTAGAAGTCTTCAAAGCCCATTGCACTGGCTGGGTCTATGGAATTGCGTTTATGGTTTGGCCAAAACCAGTTTTGGCATTCCGTTCGTCTCACCCGCCCCAAGTTCGTTGCCTAAGTCTTTTGTTCAAAGCGCCACAGAGTTCATTGCCTGTATAGGTAAACAAAGTGCATTTGTGTATTGGGCCACATTTGTGGACGGCGGTAAGTAATAGTCCAGGCATCCACGAGTTGGCCCTAAGTTGCTAATTAATGGAGGCGGACTCGCAAACCAGTGGAATTTTTAGCACTTCACATTCAAGAGGTTTGATTTAAATGGTAATATCTATGGGAGTACCCTTTGGGAGCAACGTTTTATTTAATCTCAGATATTTTCACTGCATTGTGACAATTATTTTCTTAATCTTGTTTACCACACCTAATTGTCAGATCCATGTAGCCACCCAAGTCATGTAGGCCCTTGTTAACTTGGCCAGATAAAAATATTCTGTAAGACACTTGGATCTGGCGATTCAGCTAATGGAGGCTAACGGAGCACAGTCTGAATTCCTCAGGAACACCGTTTGGCGGATCCATCACGGACAATTGACAGCACCCACAGACTATGGCAGTGAACAGGCTGTGGAAAATGTAACCCACTTCGCTGGTGGCACTTCTGGCATCCACCATGACCCATTCCCACAGCCTGAGCGGAGGCACCTGGGCAAAATCTGAATCTGAATTCCATGCCGGTCGCTCGCATTCTTTCCCATTTCCCAAAGCCAGGCGGAAGTAAAGGCTATGGTATGCGAGCATTCTTCCACCGACAGTGAGTGATTCCCAAGCTAAGCGAGCTAATTTAGTGCTTAGCTCGACATAAACTGTTTGCCGTTTGTTGTTTTTCTCGGCGGTTCCTGGGGCCTGTTAATTGCTCCCAGAGGTGGCAATGCGGAGGAGTGGTAGGAGGAGCAGGTATGCAGATGAGCTTCGAAATAGAAAGCCAGAAATTATTTTGGCATGAAGGTCACATGGCTGGTAACACCCCACCTAAAAGGAAGTCAACTCCAAATATTATATGGTTGAAATCAAACATCCGTTATAGCTTAAATTTCATTTTCAGCTCAGTGGGTTGTATTCTCTTGGCCGGGGACCTCTATAGATGTTCTATAGATCCCGCCCCGCCCATCTAAGCTCATTTGCATTTGGCATACAAAGCATTGACCGCTGCATTTGGCACTTGGCATTCCACTCGCCCGGCCAACGTCAAATTAAATAATAAATACACGAAGAGGAAAAAAGCGTATGCGACAACAAATAGCGGAACCAAATTAGGAAGTGGCCACACCACAACGTCCCCATCTCCATATTCGGGTTTCCACTGTACCGGCACAGCAATAACAATCGATTGGCTGCGGATAATAAATTGTCATTGGCATATTAATTTGATGGTGTCTGATTGATTTTGTGCCTTCTGTTCGGGGTTTTAGTTAAAGTAAGGAAGTTAACATTGCAGGGGAATGCTTTGAGGTTTAGAATGTCAAGCTTATCAGGATTTATTTCAAGGAAAATGCCATTGATTTGGTAATAATTATCCGATCGACGAATGGTATTCCTTCCCAAGCTTAGATCTTCAAGTAGAACAGTACCTTATCAAAACCTGACCAACTAAAACCTGATAAAATATTTGTAAATTTTCAAAGGGGTACCATCATGATTTTGGGCAAAAATTGAGCACAATTGATTGAATGGGATTAAATTGATTGAATCTATGATTTTAAATCCAAATGAAAAAGGACTGAAATATTCAAAAAAGAAGTGTAAATTTTTGGCACAAATGATCATTCCTTTCTTTTCAATCTTCAAAAGTAGAAAAATTACTTTCACCAAAACATAATAATAATATTTATGCTCATAATTTACTCCTTGCTTTATAATAATCTCGTCCCCTGCTAAAAATAGGTGTGGAAATTGTATTTTTATTATTTCCGGAATTTCAACTTCCATCAATTAAAAAGCACACATCTTGCCAAATTGATATGCCACTTTGGCACCGCTCTCGGGTCTGGGCTGGCTTTTCATAAATTATTCAAAGCTTAACTGCTTCCGTTTTGGACGGGAATGCCCGGCTGTCTCTTTGTCTCCCCAGTCCGACGTTGGGTTCTTCATTCCATCCAAGGTATCCACTCCTTGGCAGATTGACAAGGTTCGATTCGTCTGCAGGTTTCGAGTGGGTCAGCAGGGAGGGGGAAGTTGGACTTTCTTGTGGTTTCGAGTTGGCTGCCCAGCTGCTTGTATAAATATCCATTGCCAATAACGATACCGAGGCAACGAGTTGATTTTACATTTTATTGTATAATTTTCGGATGTGGTTGCTGTTTGGGGGTAAGACGTTGTTCGGAGGCAGCATAAATTAACGCGTGCAGCTAAGTAAAAATAAATAAAATTCGTATTTACATTGAGGTTCTCCGGTTCCACTCCAGTGCCCTTCAGGTATGCGGAGACCCGACCAGTTCGCAGCGAGAGCATTCTATGCAAATCGAAAGGGGTTAAGGTTCGAGCGGGGCTCGGCTATCTGACTCAATTTATAGTTATTAACACAATATTTGTTGTCGCTCCCTGGTAATTAGCGGCCGTACCCTTTACTGGGAAACGAAGAAAACCATTTCCAACCAGCCCAAGGGTTCCCATGCAAATCGTCAGGCCAAAATAGAAAAATCAATTAAAAGCGCACGTGACGCTCAACTACCCATATTTTGTGTATCCTTTTGCCGCCTGCTTGTCATGCCAGTTGTGTGGGTTTTTTATAGTTGACCAGGAACTTCCTGTCCTCCGGGGAGTTACCAAACGACCGTTAGTTGGCCTTGTGCTTCCTCTGGAAAAGTCTATAATCTAAAAAGCGACAAAGCGTGGGAGCGGCTTGGTTTTGGGAAAGTAACTTCAAAGGCTGAAAGTTTATTGATTTATGATCTGCGGGCCTCAATTGATTTTTAAAGTGGAAATGCGGATTATCAAAGGGTGATCTATATACCCTATTTTGTGGTGGTTAGGGTGGTTGTGGGTTTGCCAAATTGAATTGTTTACTCTTAGGTTGAGGGCTGGTGCATCCGCCCATTAAATTGGATTTGATTTATGCGAGACAAGTGCCTGAGTGGCTTAACAGAGCATCTTGTTGAAATTTACGATTTTTGAACTATGGGAACTGAGGGTGCGAAGGATTATGAGGGTTTTGAAATCATCTTCGCTGACCTCGGTCAAAGCTATCAGCTGGAAATTACCCAGAACTCTTCAATCGACTCACCTGAAGAGAGACCCGTGTAACTTGTTTATCGGAAACAGGTAGCTTCACTTTCTAACAATGATTAGTTGGCAACCTTCTCTTTTCAGTTTCTTCTCGGAGTTGATTTTTTCGTCATGTACCATACAGTGGAGTAATGAGCGCTTTTTCAAGTTGATAATTACGATGAAACGGCAGAAAAAGACAGTAGCTGAGATTCAGTCAGTACAATAGCAATAACAATAACAGAAGCTCATTTGGTTAGAGGCCCAGGTACCCATAGGCCTGGCCCAAGATGAATTGTCTTTTCTTTGAGCCAACCCTTCGAAGAGGCGAAAAAAGGCTTAGGTAAAACATTTGTTTACACATGAAAATACCAGTAGCCGATTTCAGAAGCGCTTAATACAATTATGAATAGATCGGTGAGGGCCCCCAAAAGAAGGGCGGCTAGAATGAGTGATATATATTTTCTGGAAACAGCGTGGGAAATGACTAGGGCTTATGTAACTCCCTTTTTAACCATCCAGTTCTCACATAGTCTTATTAAATAGAATGAGCTGGTTGTAAATTCTAAGCTGATTTCGTGGAAAAATTTTGCAATTCCATCAAGGGCGCAAAGAATCCCTTTATCAAGTCAATTAAAAATTCAAATGGTTCTTGACACTTTATAATCTTGCCAAGAATACTTTCTTTTAATTACAAAAAGCTTCCATGTCCCGCATGCTATAAAATTTAAATTTCCTCAGAAAATAATCATAAATCACAAATAAATTAGAATAAAACATTAAAGTGGTAATTATATAATTTTCATATAGACAATTAAATGGAATTACTTTTTAATTAGTAATTATTCTGTCAGACATGAGGGCACGCTTTATGGCCTGGCAATGGATTAATAGGATAGAAATCTTTGAGGGCGAACCTAAGCGCCCTGGAAGCTCAACCCTCCGAAACATTTAGCGAATCTGATCACCATGCTGCCACATCATGGGGCAGTCATAATCCCCTGCCAGTTGCTACCACTATAGATCCGATCCACACTCTTGCTTTCATGTCATCTAGCCATTATAATTATGGCGACGAGTCTGGAGCTCTGTCTCTTTCTTTTGGGGCATTTTCCAGAGCTCTTTTCATTACATTTAATGCCACAAAGGAATTTGAAAAGCATAACAACAACAAAGGAATACTTGGCTGCTGACGTCGCACTGGTCGACCAAGTAGAACTCAATGCACAGAGAGAAATATGGGATTCGTAATATTTAAAAACGTTAAATTAGGCTTTCTTTAAAGGCATAGTTTAAGATACTTAATCTTTTCCACTTTACGGCGTTAGCTTTAAGAAAATTTAGCTTCTAGGATTTCTAAAAGTTGTTCCAACTTTAATTTAGATATAAGTTTAAATTTAAAGAATGTTAAATTAAGGATCAAGGATCAACATATGAAAAGTTTGATAAAAGGATCCAATAAAAAATTTTCTCATAACTTTCTGAAAATAAAGTTATTTGATTAAAACTCTTAAACCATGAAGAGTACTGTAGGATAATAGGGAGTAGTAACTTTTAAGTATAACATATTTTGTAAAAAATAAATGTACAATTTTAATTAAATAAAAATCTTATACATTTTTTAGTTTAGAACCTTATAATTTTTGGCCTGTGTGGATATGGTTGGAAGGTGCCTATGTCTGTGGATGGATGTCGACGCGCTCGGTTGACTTTCATGGATCAGTTGGGGCGGGCTCGCAGCTCCACAACTCCAAACCAAAGCGGTAGCATGTCTCGTTTTTGTTGTTGTTGTTGCTGTTTGTTCTGGTATAAAGAGTATATAGTATTTGCAGTTTTTGTTGTTGTCGTTTTTGTTGCAGTCATTACCGGCATGACAAGCACAAAAATGCGTTGTTCGTGCGCAGACGCCGCCGCCACCGCCGTGGCTGTTGTTGCTGCAAAAAAATAAAGTTGCATTTAACTAGTTAAAGAATAGGGCTCGGTCCAGGGCACTAGTTATAGCAACTAACCAAGTACTCGCCGTATACACCCGTACAGGCCTATCGATTGATGGAACGGTGGAGAAGTGAACTCGGTTGAACCCCCATCGCCGGACAACACGTGTCAAAGTCGATGACCAGACGGGAGCTGATTTCCATATCTCTATCTGGCGGACGCACTTGGCTAACTCGGATTGGAGATACATACTCGGTACTTAGAGGCAATCTACTTCTTCTAAATGCAACCAACCGTTTCGCTTCAAGCAGATCAAAGGGGGATTCTAATGAGCTACTAATTTGAGTCATTGGCAAGGGGGATACTGCATTAGAAGACTACCAGAGGAGTTAGATGATGTCTCTGTATTTATTTAACCAATTTAATAACCTTTTTTGAGCCATTCTCTTTATGTTTTGCTAATCATCATCTGTGGTAATGTCAAAGCAAATGACTGCTTAGGCTTTATCCGTACATCAACTTTCAAGGCAACTTCATACCGACAATAACCTGAAATCTAAGCCCAACTATATTTGGCAATCATCGGCAATCAACGTCGGGCCGCACCCCGTCCCAGTTGAGAAGATATTAAAAAGCCGAGAATGCCCCGTCAAGTGGCAGTGGTGGTGGTGGTCAGGTTTCCATGTTCCGAAAGTTCCAGCGCGATTGTTGCCGGGTGACTGAGCAGCTCTGAACTCCGAATGGCACACGAGTATAGGGTTTAAGATTTTGGAAATCTGGCTAGTTGTGAATTATGATCATGATATCCAAAGTAACTCCAGCCAGGACCTCGCTTCATCAAAAAAAAAAGGGGCAAAATGTTTTTGACTTCCGTTGGACAACTCATCCTGTCTGTGATCTGCGAGGATCTGAGGATGGGGGGCTCTCGGGTTTCGATCTGAGGCTGGGACACCGCAAAGTGGAAACGGAAGTGTCGCCGATCGGACAGGTAGTGGCTGCCCTCCATTAGTAATGACCTTTAGGTCTACTCGCCGCCGAAACCAAAGTAATGCCACAAACTCAACTGGTCAGATTCTGGAAAAAAAGAAACGAAACCAGTTGCAATGCCAGTTTTTGTCTGCTGTCATGGTGATCATTTAGCTGCAAAAAGCCAACTATGAATGGTAAATGGTAGTGCGGGCCAAAGACTCCATAGACTGCAATTACATGGCCAGCTGCCAGTTGTTATACTCGATAAGTGTCCAGGCGGGCAGGACAGATCAGGGGAAAAGGCTAAGTTGCACTCGTCACGTATTGGGAGGTAACATACATGGGCATACTTAAGGGGCATTAATGTGGTTTATCATCGGGCAGCCACTGAGTTTGGACCAGTACGATACGGGCATGTTATGACAAGGATGAGAAGTCGAGACCAGGCTGGAGGCTCGAGCCCAACTGGTTGGAAGAGTCCCTTTTTCTCTTTAAGGGTAGATCGGTTTTAGAGATGCTCAATGGAATATATAGGGGCGGGTTTATTCTGATAAGAAAGATTGTTAGTTTTACTACCAAACTCCATCACATAGCTCTCTTATTTCGGATAAAGTTAAGATCTTCAGTTAAACCATACGTAACCCATTATTTGTTACTATTTTGTAGAGTACAGTGTAGCCTGCCCAGAGATCATTAAGTCGCCCGACCAGAGCGGGATGGCTAGAGCGAACTGGGAAGGCAAAGCGTACATCCGTAGAAGGACATCTGATCGCTTTTTGTCGTGGCATTACACAACCGCAACGTATCCGGGAGGGAGGTGGCTCAAGGAGCTCTGAAGATGGCAGTGGATGAGCAGAAGCAAGAGTGGGGCTGGGGCTGGGGCTGGTGCTGGGGAGGCGGGTAGTGCAAAGAGGAGCCAAAGATGAAAGTGCAGACAAAGCACTGGCTGGGTCCCCAAGTTGAAAGTTGTTGTTTCGACTACTTTTGATGTTGTTTTTACACAGCGAACAATTTCATAAAAAATATCATAATATTTAGAAATGAATTTGGTTTAATTTAATTAGCTTCAAGTATGTATATGGTACTTTTGTTAAGTTCTAGCTTTGATGGTAATAGTTTTTTGAGTTTAATACTCGTTTTTTTTTTGTCAAAACCTAATGGAAACTATTTTCCCTGTACCTATGGCTTCCTGCAGCTTACGACGTGTGACGACATGTAGAACTAATTGTCGTCCACTCTCCGAAGTTGACTTCGACGTGTCGGTGAGGGGCTTTCTGCAGAGAAGGGTACCAGGCCGTGTATCCATGGAGTGGGGAGGGGCGCTTGGGTTGGTAATACTGGAACTGAGCCTCCGACTTGAGAGCAACTCTGGCTGCAATTGGCTGCACCGTTCGCCTTGTGACAGGCATAAATCAGTTTTGTTTCAGTAATCGGCGCAGCAAGAAGTCCAACTCGAAAAGTTCCAGACTTGCGACACCTGCCACCGCCAGACTACCAGAATACTATAATTCGTGTGCCAGCTCAGGTCGCTGGTCGGTGATCTTGAAATTTTCGCGTGTGTTGCGTCATAATTGAAAATGATCACAGTGCGACACCACCTTAAATGGCGTCCCCATCCCCAGTGACGATGGCAGACAGTCGCTTTTGGGCATCTTTGTTTGTTTTGCGTTGATTTCGTTGACGGGAACAAGCTGGCAACGAGTTAATTAGAGTTCGGATCGTGTGCTCCGGGGGAAACCGAATACTGATTGCTGATTTATGTTGAGGCACTTGGACAGCCATTCTTTGGCCAAAAAAGGCGCAGCAGTCGCGCTAGAAAATAAACCAAAAATTAGCAACATTTAGTTAATGCACATAAATAAATAAAATAGATACGATACGATACGAGCCCCGGGTATAGATTTGAAATTCGAATATTGCGAGACTCCAAATTGGGCAAGTCGGCTCGTGTGGCTCGCGATCCGTGTGGGCCGATCATCCGAGAGACGATCTGAACATCAAACAAAAAGTAAATAAATGACGAGTTTAAATAACACTAACAATCGGCTTTGCTGAAGCCCCGCTTTGTTGGTTAATGAGTGCCTCCATATTTGGACCGATCGACGTCAAGATGCCCGCCCCCCCGGCCACAGTGAAGCCTGGAGCTGGTCACACGACCAAGCTAAGCACCAGCAGCAGCCACAACAATGGCAAGTCAAACACCACCAGCCAGAGCACATTATGCAACTCCCTCGCCCATCTGAGCGACTCAAGGACCAATCTCACTGTCAACACGCCCACCACCTGCCAGCGATTAAGGTATGACATTTTTTACAGCTTTTCGACTGATATTGGAACGAGTTTATCGGGCCTAAACAGTTCTGCCTGATTGTAGCCGGTGTTAATAAATTATGCTACTGCGTGGGGGCATGCCCCATGCCCTGGGAATATTCCTTCGATGGCTGTGTGCTTGGTACCATCATGTGTTTCTGCTAATAGATGGAATTTGTCAGTGTTAATTATGGTAGAACGAATGGTTTAATTTGGTAAATATTTGCTATAACTATAACCATAGAATATCCTTCTTTTGAAATTTGATCATTTACATATCATTTGTTATCCAAAATTATTCAAAGAATTCTTAATTCTTTACAGCGAAATGTTTCGTCGTTCGATTGCCAGCAGCACCCATTCCAGTGCCCGGGAAAATACCTACGAGGAGGTAAGCTGAATATCCATATGAATACAGACCAGATGATCCTTAGATAAGCCATTACGAAATAGCAATTATAATTGTAAATGTAGTCCAGGAATGTGTTTGAAAGATCTTGAGATAGAGCGGCAAACAAATTCAAGACAAAGTAGAATTCAAATCAACCCCAATGGAAGGAATATTTATCATTCTTACCTGCCAGAGGGCTTTTCCTCATCACCATCCTCGACTAATTAATCAAACAAAATGCCAAGATGAAAATGGAGAAATCGGGGGAATGGGGATTCCTGCCAAGTTTCGGCCAACCCTCTCGAATTTCCAGAAACGTTTCCAGTTCATAATAAAATCTTTTAGCGAGCCCATCAAAAGAAAATATAATCGATAAACAATTTAGAGGAGCGAGACGATGACTGCCTACTGTGTATCTGTATCTTTGAGTGCGCGGTATGTAATCCGAGCCACTTTCATCAGGACGAGGCCGTGGCACCCAAGGAGCAGCCGCAACGACGCGTTCGATTTGTAAACAGGCCGCTCTCAAGTGTGCCAGCTGTCGTTCGACATATACATTCATTTCTGTATCTTCAAGATACCTTTTCCTATTGCTAAGAAGCTGCTGTGATCCAGGACCAACGCACCGCATCCTTAAAAGCGGCATCAGGCATTGACCTGCTTCGGAATGCCAAACAAAAACATCTGTCGCCCGCGTCCTCTTCAGAAAAAGGGATCGTCTTGGCAGAGATACCTACACATACTATATCCTATCCTATGCTATGCTATGTATATTTATGAGTCTGTCTCGGGTGTCCTTTTTCGTGTTGTTACAGCAGTCGTCCTCGATTTGGCGCGCTCTCGGTTCGTTAGCCTGTCGAAGATCAGGACGATGCCTGTTGGAGCTGCATTCCATACAGGTTTTTGGTTGAATTCGATTTTCAGCAGAAACATCTGCCAGGACCGGTGAAGCGGGTCCTTTCGATAGCCGCCCGGTCCAGTAATTGAAAGTAATTTTCTTTTGGTTCGATGATGGCGGCAAGGTGATAAGCCAGTTTAGTCATTGGCATCTTGCCGGGATGCAATTGTTGGGGTATTTCGTTGGTTGACTTCCGGTTGAGGGTAAATCTTAATAGCACCTCTACAAAACAGTTGAAGGTGAACTGCCTCAGGATGGTATTCCAAAAAAGGAGCTCATAAGATTGTCCTTAAAAGCCACCTGCTTTAAGTCTAGTACTCTACTAATGGATGTCAAGATTCCTTATCTGATAGAATGCCTTGTCTTAAAGATCTTTTCTAGTTTCTATACTTTATTATTAGTAAACTCCATATTACCCAATCAAAGTGTTAGGCTATAGATATTCAATATCAACCGCAAACTCTTGACTGTTCTGCTTGCTGGAAATGTATCTGCCAGATGCATACGCAAGCCAGAGATACAGCCAACAGAAAACGCGTGTAAAACGCATAAAATTGCAAATTACCGCACTCCAGTGCATTTCATATGACGTTTTCAAAGCTGCAGCTTTGATTCGATTTCATTTGAAGCTGAAAGAAAAACCGCAGATGGAATCGGATCTTGAGATGCAGATACTAATGCTGATGGAGATAAAGATACAGGCGTTGAGCGTGTGGCAGGCAGACGACGTTTTGTTTTTGCTTTCAGCCGATCCCTACAATGGGCAATGGCATCATCATCATCATCATCGTCAGCATTGACAGTCGGTTTCAAGTTGCAATTAGCTGCTGCAAGTGATAGATGGAAGTTAGTGAACCCTAGCCCACAAGTCCAAGCTTCCCCCGATCTGCTCGGCCCTTCGATCTCGATTTCTCCGACTAATCGGTCGACTGTCGTGGAAAGTGCAAGTGAGTGCACTCAAGGAAAACATTTCTCTATAAAATATATATAGTATATGGGGTCTGGCTCTTTTTTTGTTTGCCTTTTATTGCAGCAACCTAATCGGAAATCAAATATTTTTGTACGCCTCGAGGGTTTTATGGCCCTTGCCTCCGATGCGGTTCATCGTCTGGATCTGGATCGGGTCGGAGTAGTGGATTGATTGGTGGTGGCCGCCCTCAAATATTTGACAAGACTCGGTGCATTCAACTGCTGTGTGGGACCGAAGCCATCCAGAAGGCTTTTTGGTAGCCTCTAATCAGTGGCTCTGTTTGTCCCCGAATGGGGGCCATAAATTACACTACTTTGCATTATGCTTCAAGTGCTCGAAAGGGGTGATGAACCTGCTTGAAATGTTTCTAATTTCGGTGCTTAATTCTTTGATTTATGGCTGAGAATTGGAAAGTATACTTCTGTTAGAGTTTTAAATTTTGGGCTGCCAGAAATATGAAGGTTCTTTATCAATCAATTTTAAAATGCTCTTGTATTTGCTCAGTAACATCATAATATTTACCTTTACCAATTGCTTATCTATATCTGAAATATTCTTAAGTAGTTATGACCCAAAACTTTGTGTGTAAAATGTAAATTATTTAGGGTTCTTTGAAGTTCCGCGACATACTAATCTCACACATTTTCCAGGCTTTCCCACTTGGCTACACCGTATACATGTCACCTTCAAAATAAGTTTCTTTCAATTGAAGAGATAATTCCAGACAAACATGCAATTGCCTCATGGACTCATGGGTCATGTGCTTCTATATCGAGGAGCTCCACGACCTTATTGAAATGCCAGTTGGGGGGGATCCGCCCCGATCTGTTGATCTGGCCGGGTTATTATTAAAGACACCTAAATGGGTCGTCGTGTGTTTGTGTGCTTTGTAGTGCAGCACGTACAATAAATTAGTGACATTATAAAAAAATTAAAACGTGAGCTCCTCTAGCCGAAGATATTTTGACAATAATAAGCAGCTTTGTGTGCTCGTCCCTTCATATTCCATACATATACCATTTCTCGCAACAGACCCGCAAATTCACAACACAAACAACGTGACATGGGCTCCGGGATGGGAAATGGGTTGGGGTTGTTGGGGTTCGGGCTTCTGGGCTATATTTCGGTGGAGTTGGGGGGTCTGGTCTGTGGAGGAGCAGCTGGGTCTGTGAATTCGTTTTGTTTGACTTTGCTTTATGCGTTTTTATGTTTTATAGGCCTCCACTCCACTGCCCCGTTCTCATTAGCATGCCGGGCACGAGAAGCTTATAATTTCCAGCTCTTCGTATGTCTTTTTTTTTTTGGAGCTTGGAGTGAGTAGGACAACGCACAATTGTCAATAAAATTGCTGGCCTGGTCTGGACTGGGCTGGCCTGGCTGACAGCACGCACTCGCAGCACTTTGGGACATTTAACCGAGACTCCAAAATCCGTATCTCTCAGTTTCAAACAATTAACAAAATAAAAAGGCCGCACGGCAGATCCCACGCTTTTTTTTTTTGTTTTTTTGAAGGGAAATGTACGGCATTTAAATAATTTTTCGATGCCAGCCCACACGGCCACCGCAAGCTGGATTATTTGTATAAATTTTATTGTTGAATTTATATGCGAAAATTGCATTTGAAATGAGCTCCGACACATGCGAACAGAGCAGATACTATTCAGATACCCAGATACATTCATTCACAAAATGTTTGGCGTGAAGTTGAGCTCATCTCGGAGATACCCGCCGTATTATTATATACAGCGGAAATAAAGAAGAGGCATACCTCTATGGATGAGGCAAAGAAATCTACCTGAATTCTTGTTAGCAAGCAACATGGTGAATGAACTGAGATATGTCTCCCTCCGTCCACTTCCCGCTATCGTCTCGAATCCGGGTTTTCCTCCATAACCTCCACCTTTTTCTCTCAGGGCCATTAACAGCTTTTTAGCTGGAATTAGATTGTCTCCGGGGAGGACGCACTTGACTTTATCTTGGCCCAGCACGGAAAGTCCTGGCATCGTGGCTGCATGTTTTGCACACATTTTCTTCTGGGCAAATCCTGTGTGGCATGTGTGCCGGCAGGTGGTCTCAAAGGACATTCAAATGAAGGGTGCTGGAACAGGAGTTGAACTGGCAAACCCTACTCATGGTATTTTATGACCTATGGATAAGTCTATTAAGGCTGATTGGTTTATCATACTTATGAGAAAAAGACAACATAAAAGTGAGTAAATGGCACCTTAACAATTCTTCAAAAATGACCCCGATTCAGGTTTAAGAATAATTCGATTATAGACAAGTTTATCGCAAATAGATCTGGCATAAACTTGAGTACTTCCACCTTCTCCCCCAGATATATAAAAAAAAACTTTCTACAGCGGCTTTCCTCGGCTTTTGGCAACAAAAAAGAGACAACTAAATTCACAGCATTTCCTCATTAGTTTTTTGTTTGCGGCACAATGGATGTTGGCAGTTGTCTCGGCAACTACTGATGATAATTAAATCAACGTTGCATGACACAACTTAATCAAAAGTGAGCCAAGCTCGGAGAGACCTGAACTGAAAGTGAATTCGGCTGGCAAAAAACCAAAATCTGTTTGGAAAACAGAGACCTCGATTGAGGTCAACGAACACGGTCCAAGTTGTCAACTGTGGGCAGAACCCAACCGAAGCTGTCTTAATATATCTCTGGGTGATTTTTTAGTATTCAAAACAATAACAAAAAAGAAAACAAAGATTAAGCTTTGTATCTTTTTGTGAGATGCTTTTATCAGCCTATTTACGTGCCAAATCAGCAGGTGAAAGTGTTGCAAACTGAATGAAGAAGTTGCTGGCAAGCAAGCGAAGCAAAATAGCGAAATTGCTCTGGGGTGAAAATTGTTTTTTTTCGCAATTTCAAGGAAAATGGCTTTGGAAAAGCCACCCATGGCAGACGCCTCCGGTTGAGCTGGAATTTTCCCACACTCTGACGGTGGACGTGTCTAAACTTTGATTAGGCCGAGCTAGTTTTCACTGCAACGATTGCAACCTCTATCTCTCCACTATTTGGAGTTGTCGCCCGGGTTTGGGTAATAAATGTGTAACATTCTGTAATGGCTGACAGGTTGCATGGCAATGGAAGCCAGACTCTGAGTCATGGGCGATTAGTCAGAACGCCCCAGAGAATTTCGGGCAAGTGAACGGCCTTTGAGTCACTGCCACCGTAGGAGCTATGCTATCCATTTTCCCCTCAAACCTCAGGCATTTTCCCGCGCCGGCAGCGAAAAAATACGCGTGTGTACATTTAATGAGTGGCACTTGGTATCGATCGC